>JAPDPM010000017.1:5728333-8359166 GCA_032173925.1 Heritiera fomes
ATAATTTTTGTGCTAGAATTTGTGGATAATTGATATATGCATTAATTCTAAGCACTTTCTTACTTGAAAATGATTTATGAGCTCATACATATGATATGTCATCTAATTTTAGTTCATAATCATGATGTATTGTCATGCACCTTAGTTGGACCTTAGAGAACAATTGATGTACTTAGGTGCTTGATAGAATTGAAATAAGCAAGTTATAGAACTTAATAGATAATTTATAAATAACTTGCTTCATCATTTACCAATTGTGAACTTCTTGCAAAATTATTTCTAAACAATTGGTATAGGAACATAAGCCTTGTCCTTTGCATGCCTAAATATCTCATATTTTTTTAAGGACATTGACTTATTTATTTGTGCTATGACTCTTATGTACTAACATGTTTCTTGTTGGATGGAACATATTTTATTTCTTCTCACATAGCCATAACTTTAGGGGGAGCATACTTTTTATTTTTCTTTCTTTTTGCTATGACAAAAAGGGGGAGAGATATTAAAGGGGGAGAAATAATGATTTGAAAACTTCTTTTGAAAACCATGAAAACTTCTTGTTAAAACCATGCTTATATTAAGGGAGAGCTTTATAAAATCTTGCTTTATTTGAGGGGGAGTATTTTATTAAAGAATTTTCAAAGTAAATTTACATTAAGTTTTATCATATCAAAAAGGGGGAGATTGTTAGCTTTAAATTGCCATATGTATTTTGAAATGAGAAAAACTTAAGTAAACCTTAATGTTTCTTTCATATTGTAAATTTGCTTTATCACACATGATTTTCTCAAACCATTTAAAGTGATAATATCAAACATTAAGACCATGATTTAATGATACATTCTTATTAGTCTTAATACTTTATAAAATGTTTTTGAATATTTGAGAAAATTACTTAATGAAATTTTGGACCATGTTTTCATTAGAAAAAGTCAAGTAAAACTCCCACAAAAATGCCAAAATGTTTTGGGTTGAATTAGGATCAAAGGCCACATCATTTCTAACTCAAAAAATGCAGGAAATCGCTCTCTGGAAGCATGGGATCTATCCCCTAAGGGAAAGGATCGATCCTTTCATGGCAGAATGGCTTCCCAACGCTGAAAAGGTCCCTCAAGCCAAGAATCAAGATTCTGGACTGAAAGGATCGATCCCTTTGCGCATGGGATCAATCCCTCGGGACGAAAAAGTGTTGTAATGGCTAGTTTTGTGAGACACAACGGCTATATTCATTTTTGGCTCTAACCAACGTCCACAAACCATCCAAGGGACTATAAATAGAGGCTTAGAAACTGAAGGAACCCAAAGGAAAAGCTCAGCACATTCAATCTTCATTTTCCTCAAATCCTCAAGCCTCAACAATATTTCAAGAGCTACAAAGTCTTCATCTTCCATCATACTCACATTCCTTGTATAGAATAGCACAAATATTGTTTAGGATTTTCTTGTGCTTAACTCTTGTAATCACTTGCCTACCTAGAGGCCTTTCTTTGATTACATCTCTTGTAAATCAATTCATTCCTTGTAAAAGGGGAGGTTTCTCTTTAGCCTAAGAAAAAGAGGGAGGTTTCTCTTGAGCCTAGAAAAAGAGAAAGGTTTCTTTTGAGCCTTGAAAAAGAGGGATTGTAAAGACAAATTCAAAGTTAGTGAATTTGGGGAAAATCCTTGGGAGCGTCTCAAGGTAGAGGACGTAGGCAAGGTTGCCGAACCTCTATAAATCGCTTGCGTACATTTCTTTATCCTTAATCTCTTTACTTATTTGCAATTATATTTGTGTTTATTGTATTGAATTTATATTGCGTAATTGAGTAGCCTAAAGAACTTTGGAAAATATCAATATAACCTAGAGAATTTATAAGAATCGGAAAACGAACTTAAGGTTAGCGAAAAACCGATTCACCCCCCCTCTCGGTATAGCCTATAGAGCCAACAATATTGATATGCTTACTTATCATTTTAAATGCAAAATGAATATAATAAATGAATATAAATAACGATATGCAAAATGATATTGCAAAATGAATATAATAATAATATTCATAATATCATTATTTAAATTTTGAATCAAATATCACTTTATCATAATAACTTTATTATAATATTATATTCATAATATAACTTTATTTTATTATAACAATAATTTTATTAGATAATTTTATAGTAATTTATTTTTACATTTTTTGTTACATTAATTAAATAAATTATAATAACTTTATAATAAATTATTGTTAAATTAAACTATTAACATTATTTATTATAAAAATAAATTGATTAGATTAAATTATAAAAATATATTAATATATATTTATTTTTGTTAAAATAAATTAATATAAATTTTAAAAAATAAAAATTTTAAATTTATCCAATAAAAAAATTAAATTTAAAAAAATTGGACTAAACCAGTTTAACCCGGTTCGGTCCAGTTTTGAAGCAAACCAGCCCAGCTCGAACCAATTCAGACCAATTTATATAAGTAGTGGTCTGAAATCGGTAAAAACCAGTCCGGCCCACTAACAGCTCTAACAGGTAAAGGTAGAGCATCAAAAACCAGCAAGATTACTTCGACCGCTACCTATACCAATGTGAAAATAGGAGCATATTACTATGGATTTTGTCATGGGTTTATCAAAGACCAAGAGGAACCATGATGCAACCTGGGTTAGTGTTGATAGATTGACGAAATCAACCCACTTCCTTACCATGAAATCCATTAATTCTCTGAGTGCCTTGGTCAATCTATATGTCAGGGAAATTGTAAGATTACATGGAGTTCCAGTGAGCATTACCTCTAATAGAAATTTCTGATTTACTTCTTATTTCTGGGAGCATTTTCAAGATGTTATGGGATCTTGACTAAATTTTAGCACAACTTTCTATTCGTAGACTGATGGTCAGTCCAAGCACACAATTTAGACGCTCGAGGATATGTTGAGAGCTTATGTATTGGACTTTAAGGGCTCTTGGGACAATCATTTACCCTTGGTAGAGTTTGTTTATAATAATAGTTATCACTCCAGTATCGGCATGGCACCTTATGAAGCTTTGTATGGCAGAAAGTGCCATTCCCCTATTGGCTGAGAAGAAGTGGGAGACCGAAAGATGTTAGCTCCCGATCTTGTTGAGCAAGCTTCAAAGGATGTTCGAATTATTTTTGATAAACTGAAGACTGCTCAAAGTCAACAAAAGAGTTATGCAGATACTAGATGCTGACATTTGGAGTTCTCAGTGGGGGATTCAGTGTTCTTGAAAGTGTCACCGTGTAAATGTATCATGAGATTCTGGAAGAGAGGGAAATTAAGTCCTCGCTTCATTGAGCTTTTTGAGATCTTAGACCTAGTGGGAGATGTGGCGTACCGACTAGCTCTACCACCAGAGTTATCTGGGGTATATAATGTCTTCCATGTATCGATATTGAGGAAATATAATCCAGATCCATTCCATGTAAAAGCCTTTGGAGATTAGAGAGGATATGAGTTGCGTGGAGAAACCAGTTCGGACCTTGGATCGAAAAGAGACAGTGTTGCAGCCTAAGACGATTTCTCTGGTTAAAGTTCTCTGGCAATACCACTTAGCAGAGGAAGCTACTTAGGAATTAGAGAGCCTAATGAAAGAGAAGTACCCAAAACTGTTTGTAGGATAAGCCTGATCAATTTTAGAGGACCAAATTTCCTAAGGTAGAGAAGTTGTAAGATTCACATTTTCTAGTACTTTTATATACTATTAAGGAAACTAGAAAAATATGATATCTCTTAACTATTCATATGTCCTATGTTTCATAGATATAAAAGAAGATTGGACTGTGGGCCCTACTTGACTTCTACTATTCCGATGAGGATGAAACTCAATAGTATGGACATTTAGAGCTAAATATGGAGATGGTAAAAGTCCTCACCTCAATATGGATATGGTAAAAGTCTTCACCTCAAGCTCATCTGTTTGTGCATGTTTCGAAAAGTGTGTAACAATTTCGAAAATGATGATTAAGTCCATAAGCCAGGAAAACTTTAACTAAGTTGACTTTTGACCAATTGACAGTCCTATATGAATCCTTGTGTGAAGAAGTCTCATACGATTCAAACTGGCAGACTGAATCACACGAAAGTGCTAAAACTACACTATTCAATAGTTAGGGGTATTTTGGTAATTTCACTCATTTGACTAGCCAAACCTCATCAAAAGCCTAACCAGTGATTAGAATATGTTAAATAAACATATTTTATGATTAAATAAAATATTTTGAAGGCTAGATTGAATGTTTAAAATGAAGCTAAATTGCAAAAGCAAAATTTGAAATTTTTGAAGGTTTTAAGGGCATTTTAGTCATTTGCCACATAAGATATTACTTTAATTGAATTTTCTAGTCATCTTCTTCCTGATTTTCGTTGGCCATCATCTTCTTTTCATTTCTCCAATGCCAAGCTTCTTTAAAAGGAAAAAACCCTTAAAAACCCTAGTCAACAACCTCAAAACTGAAAACTGTCTTCACTGAACTTATTCAGCTCTTAGAGCTTTACAGCATACTACCAAAATCTAGCCTTAAAGTGGCCATTTGCAAGGTGAGGGGGTCCACAGAAGTTTCAACCAAGGGGAAAGGTGAGAGAAAGCTTGTGTTTTTCATGTTTTAATGTCTTTACACTATGTGTTTAAGGTGTTTAAGTGTAAGAATTGGCTTAAATTGAAGCAAAACTTGATGAATTCCCTCCCTAGGGTTTCAGCCAACCTTCCTCATGCACGAATATGATGTTGTTTCATGCAAAAATGATGAAGAATTAATGTAGACAATGTGTAGGATATGAATTTAAGCTTAAATTGAAGAAATGAAGTGTGTAGGCATGGGATGTGATTTTGACCAAGTGAAGAGCATAGGGAAACCATGCTTAATTCAATGTGTTTTGGGTCCTATAATAATGTATAGATTAATACAAGACTATAGGCAAAATCAAAACTGAAAACGGAGGTGTTTTGAAGAAATAGCAATGTTAGCACAAGTATTAAGTAAATTGGAATTGTAGCTGCTGTAGGTAATGTAGTAGGTTTTAAGGAGTTGATTACGCTTTGTAACTGAAGCGTGAAGAGTTGACAGTCGTTGTGTGGTGATTTTGCAGATCAGAAGTCAAAAAGTGATAGTGGTGCTATCAGGCAACACTAGGAAATTTTAAGTGGTAAGGGATATATGTAAGAGGTGTAGGGATACTGTGTTGCATTGGAAATGATGAAAATGGATTTTTATGAGAATGAAATTGATGGTTTGATTTAAAATGTGATACTAAAATTGTGGTTATAAACTGTGTTTTCGTGTAGGAATGGTAGGGTAAGTAGTACCATTATGCTGCTGAAATTTCCTAAAACGAACCAAATTCTTTAAAATCATTTGTTAGCATTATTTTGCAAGTAGAAATGAAATGAAAGTGTGATTTGGGTTAAGGTTTCCTAAAGGTCATAAGTGCATATAGAATTTGTAACTCAATTTCCAAAGGAATTTTTAATAATTTTTACACTTTCTAAGGTACATTTATGTTTTCATGTTACTGTTATGCATAAATAAAATATTTTAAACATTGGTTATTGAACTGAGAATATTTGGTAAATTTTTATACTCTAATTATAACAATTTCTAATTTTAATGCTTTATGAGCTATCTGAAGATTTGATTTACTGTATTGATCTTCGTAAACAATTCTGATTTGGTTTATGAATTATTTTGAGACTATTGGCCCCATAGCTACTTGCGGATACATGCTCTTCTGTGTGTTTAAACTGTTGTTGCTTGACCTTAGCCACGTTTTCAGTGCCTATAGATGTTACCTAGCTAGTGTACACTGTGGATATTTTGACTATGACCATATGGCGTTATTACTCCCTATTAGGATACTTATGTTGCATGAGTCTGTCGGGTGTTACCTAGTCTCTACTATACTATTTTCCAGGGTGGTAAATCCCTAGCTAATCCAGGCACTCCCAGATTTTATTAATTTCGATTTTTAGCATATTTGTTGAATATGCTTTCTAATCTTTGTACTATCTATTGCAAATGATTATTATACTGTTTACAGAGTGTTTTGAATTAGTTATCAGAATGATTTGTGAACTATTTAATGGAAGCTATTTTTGAGTGTTTACTGAACTCTATGATCGAATAAGTTTTGAATGAACCTCTTATAGTTGGAATTAGATGCCAGGACAAGTGAGGTGCTTTAAAGCATCCTTCTGTACTTAGCCGGGTTATCTAACCAATTATAGTATCCTTTCCAATAGTGTGCCCAAAGATCATGTGATTATTGGTTTCTGTGTGAAAGAGCATTTTTTTTATGCTTGCAGATAGTTATGCATGGTATCATCTTTTTTTTATATATTTTTTTATGGGCGTAAGCTCATACCCCCTTATTTTCATTCCAAATTATCTACAGTAGATTTCTGATTTTTGCTCAAGAGGATTTTTTATTTTGGTATCCCTCAGGCGGTTTCTCAATTTCCATTGAGGTATACGAGTTTATGTTTATATGTTCAAATTGTGTATGTACAGTACTCTCTCATATGTATATTCGTACTTGGGATGTAAACTGAATATAGGATGTTGAATGTAAGTTGAGATTGTATATATTTATATACATTTTAAATTGATTAGTGTGGTTCTTGGGTCAAGTGCGAATAAGTGATGATGATTAATTACTATAAAGTGTGTGGACACTGCAGACAGCCTAGCAAAATGTAATTAAAATGTAAGGAATTAGTATTGAAGTACAGTATTCAATAAGTGATAGGTGCCATGGAGTTAGGATGAGATCCCTTTGATAGTGACTTGTACAAGTACTATGGATGATACCTCAGTCGACAGGATCATGACCTAGTCCTTTAGGGTACATGAGAGAAACATAGGTGAAAATGTCAACTCTGTGCAACAAGAGAATTTAGGTATGGTCTTAGTGTCAATAAGGCATCAACAAAGTAAGTGAAAAGGATGTCATAGTCTGGTATTAATAAGCCTTGTGCTACCATGACAACCCCAATGGTGGGCAATAGATGAGACCTGATCTAATGGCCCCAGTGCCTATTGCTTGGTGAAGCACTCTTGGTTGAGCCATGCACAGCAACGTTCAAGTGGGATACTGGAACAACAAAAGGAATTATGGCATCATTTAGGTCTGAAGAAGGATCATTGTGCATTAAGTGTGCTTGAGTTGGCCTTGGATTGACTTAGGGACAAAAGTGTCCCCATTTTAGACATGGGAATAGACGAACTATAATTGGTATGATAGCTAAAAAACTCCTTTTCTCTTTATAGGGGGATAAAGTATGTCATCTCTCAACCACCCCCTTAGCTAGCAAGCGAGTGAGGCTTTGCCAATCTGAAGTAAGCCACCTTAGGCCCACATGGTTCTCAGGTGTGTAGGCACCGCCGGGTCACCTGTGTGGCACGATATCTCCTCAAGATTTAAAAATCAGGGGATGGTTTGGGGTTAGTGAGCCTTATATCACACAATGCATTGCAGGTGGTGGTTCCCATACCAAATTGCTATAGCTCTACGGGCTTCCTCCACCTGAAGGAACGTGGGTAATGAGTAGCCAAGGAATTTGGCCTAGTGCTAGAGTAAGAGGAGCACCAATGAGTCATGGGACGAGACAACTAGTAGGCAGGCAAACTACTAAGCCTAGTGAACTGATATGCGAGTGCGCTAGAGTTAGGTAACACACTCGAATGCATGATAGCATGCTTGAGATAAGCCAACAGTGTGATAATGGGGCTTAGCCCTTGAAAGGTGACCTTCAATGTGAGCATCCTTGGTTTATGTTAGTGAGCTTAGAGAGGTGTTTGTCTGGCAGCGTGCCAGTCATCAAGTAATGCCTTTAGGTTCCAGGCATATGAGTTGTGGGATATGCATACAGACATGGTGTTGGGTTCTCACCATCCCTAGGTGAGCTGCCTTGATAAGGCTTGGACGATATGCCCTTATGCGGACTAGTAGCAACAAGGCTTTAGGCTAGTGTGCATGCTAGCACTTGAGACAGGCTTGTGTCCTTGAGTTGACCAATGCCATTGGTCGAGTGATGGGAGTTGGGTTCCTCCATAGCAACGAGTTTGGGAATGTGGTGCGTGACACCTAATGGATTGAGACTTGCACAACTTTGATGTTTGATATGTAATGTGATTGTGGGAAGTGTCCAAGTAGAGAATGGACAAGTGAAAGGCTGACCATGGCTAAGAGTAGTCTTGTTGCTGCACCACGTTGCAGTTTCGGTGTAAGAAGCTTGATGTCCATGACACTTAACTAATTCTAGGAATAAAGTTTTGATCTATTGGGATTCTCATAATTATAACTCTTTAAGATTCCTTTGCAAAGCTTATATAGTTTGAGGGGTTTCACCTCATTTGATAACTAATAAGAATCATTATTGCTAATCCAAATGTGAAGGAAAATCTTTATATTACTTACCATAAGTAAACATATATGGTTGTGATTCTATGCCTTGTGTCAAATGAGTTGGCTCTAAAGCATACACCAAAAGGTAAGAGATGACAACCAACATGATGGTTGTTGAATAATTAGTAAAATAATAATTTGTAGAATAGTGTTACAAAAAATTTAAAATAGAATAGTTACATAAAGATAATTAATTTGTAAAATAATTAATTTTTTACGTTACCAAGGGCACAGATAATTTTTTTTAAAAAAAACAATTGTCGGTTGAGAATTTAGTAAAATAATTAATTTGTAAAATAGTGTTGCAAGGTCAATGATGATTGCAGAATAATGGAAACATAGGATAGTTACATGAAGATAGGATGTGTTTTTGTGAAAACTAATAATATTGATTCTATACCTAAAAATTTGTCATTTTTTTTATATTTTAGCTGGATTTAATTTGATTTCAAATTTGTTCAATCCGAGTCAAAGCAATACGAATTCAAAATAATCAAACAATCCCAAAGATTAAACAAAAATTAAATTGATTTTCTATTAAATTCAACAATTTAAACTCAAAATATCTGAATTCAAAATTATCCATATCAAAATAAAAATAATCTAATCCAAACCTAATGCAATATTTATAAAATATATAGAAAAAAAATTACTTCTCATTGTGCAATATCGTAAATAAATAAACAAATAATTAATTGATTAAACTTAACTGTAATCATATGAATTTGAGCTAAGATTTGTGTTAAGTGGAGATAAAAGTCAATAGGATGAAAGCTCCGCATTTAATAAGTTGCTTGCAACCCTGCAATTCTTCAATTAGTCCACCATTTGCGATCACTTGGAGGAAAAGTATGCCCCAAAGCATTGTGGACGGTAAGACCGCCAACGAAGTCAATGAAATAGTCAACAATAAGTCAGCAACATTAAACATTTGTGATTAAATAATTAATTTATGATTCAACTTTACAATATTTTAAAGTTAACAATATAATTTTAATTCAATTTAAATTAGAACTAAACGTTTTTTATAGCTCAAATTAAGATTTTTTAATAGAAGTGAACTGCAAGTATTATTAATAGAGTGTGAATGCCGTTAAAGAACATGAATAAAATTGTATAGAAGCATCATAAACAGTTTCTTTTTTCTTCTTTTTCTCTCTCTTTTTAATTTTCCTTCCCCCTTCTAGAGCTCAAGAACACTTTGAAGTTTCTAACCCCATTCCAGATTTTAGAGATAAGCAATCGTGCCGACCGTCGCTCGCTAGCAATGATCTTAAACAAATGTTATAACTAAAAACTTAAGAAAATAGAAAATATTAGTAATAAAAAATAAACAAAATGAAACTTTAAATTCACTAATTGAACAAAGAGTTGGATTGAGGGACAACTATCTCACTCTATTTAAGACCTCTCACACTTCTGCAAGATAGTATCAATCGGTATGTGAGATCTCAACACATGTTGCCTCTAGAGGTGGAGAGGGATTGATGGCTAAAAAATTAGATATGTCTAAGGCATATGACAGGGTGGAGTGGGACCATTTAGAAAATATTATGAAGGTGATGGCTTTTCCAGATAGTTGGGTGTCGTTGATTATGACGTGTGGGCGTAGTGTTACTTATTCAATGTTAATCAATGGAAGCCAAAGTGGATGGATTATCCCGTCTAGAGGACAAAGACAGGGAGATCCATTATCTCCGTATCTTTTCCTTCTTTGTGTTGAGGGTCTCACTGCACTACTACAGGAGGCTGAAAATGATAATGTGTTGAAAGGAATTGCTATTCGTAGAGGAGCTCCCAGAGTATCTCATCTTCTATTTGCTAATGAATGTGTGTTGTTTTTCAGGGCTGAGTTGGAAAGTTGTGCAACGATGGTGAGGATCCTTCAGATCTAGGAGGAGGCTTCAGGTCAAATGGTAAATGTGAATAAATCCGCTATGTTCTTTATTTAGTGCCAATACTGACACACTTGTTAAGGCTGATGCGACGAGAATGTTGGGTATTCATCAGTTGATAGGGGAAGGAACGTATCTTGGACTACCTATGTTCTTTGGTAGAAACAAGACAGCAGCTCTGAACTCAATAAAAGAGTGAATTTGGAGGAGGGTTCAAGGCTGGAAAGGAAGATTGTTCTCACAGGCTGGTAAGGCTGTTTTTATACAATCTGTGGCTCAGGCAGCCCCGATATATTTCATGAGCTGCTTCAAACTTCCTCGCGGCTTTATACATAAGCTGAATATGATGCTAGCAAATTTTCGGTGGGGTGAGGGAGAGCAGTAAAGACATATTCATTGGTTGAAATGGGATGCTTTGTGTAAATCCAAATTGGATGGTGGGTTAGGTTTCAAGGATTTCGAAGCATTTAATTTAGCTTTACTCTCAAAGCAGTGTTGGCGCCTAATGCAAAATGGAGTTTCCTTAGCTAATAGAGTGCTACAAGCGAAGTACTATTCTCGATATTCCTTGCTGAATGCTAGCGTGGGCAGAAATTCAAGTTATATTTGGTATAGTCTGTAAGAAAGAAAACAAGTCCTTTTAAGAGTCTCAAGGTGGAGGATAGGAGATGGCTGTTTGTTGGATGTGTGGCGTGGTAGATGGTTGAACAAGCCACCATCGTGCAGGGTAACGGAAATGGAGGGTCAACAGCCAACACCAATGAAAGTCGAGAGGTTAATCTGTCAGGTAGAAAGGAAATGGAATGTGTCAATGCTGCAGGAAATGTTTCAGCCTGAGGATGTTGATTATATTTTGCAAATTCCTCTAAGCAAGAACCCAATGAGTGACAAACTGATCTAGAACGAAACACTGCTTGGGGATTTTACTGTACGCTTAGCCTATTTTGTGTCCAGGGAATTGTTAGGGAAGGAAGTGCCATTGCGTAATCAGCGGGTACAAGTGTGGAAAATCTTATGGCAAGCAAAGATACAACCTCGAATCAAGATCTTCTTATGGCGTTTATTCAATGGTATATTGCCAACATCAAAGGCGTTGAAGAACGGAGGCTTGGAAGTAGGGATAAGGTGTCCTATTTGTGGAAGTACACAGGAGTCGTGGCTGCATTTTTTTTTCTCTTGTCATTTGAGCAAGGGAATATGGTCTCAAATTGCTCCGGTTTTAACTCAGTTGCAGCTCACTGGTATCAATGGTAATTTCTGGCGTGATATTATGGGAAACTTGCAAGGGTTAGGTTGCTTGGAGTTGGGTCTTATACTGTTGTGGCAACTTTGGGAGAACAGAAATAGCAGCTTCCATGATGGTATATGCAGGACAGTAAATGGCATTATTAATATTGCGAAAGGTTTTCATGCTTGTAGAGTGGAATAGGGGACGATTCAAAACCCAGTTACAGAGCCGGTAAGAATACAATGGTCTCTGCCTCCGAGAAATGTGATCAAAGTGAATGTGGATGCTTCTTTATACGAACAGGAAAAGGTTGTAGGACTGGGGATGGTGGCTCGTGGTTCGAATGGCAATGTGGATCTGTCAACGGTAAGAAGAATTGCTAATGTGAGGAGTCCTTTGTTGGCAGAAATGTATGCGATAGTGTGGGGTTTGGAGGTGGCTTTGGATAATGGAGTTATGTTGGTAATGATAGAAAGTGACTCTCAATTAGCAATCAATGAAATTCATAAAGAAGCTGATTCATCATGGGAGGGTGGTAGTTTAGTGGCCACAACTTTGGATTTAGCTAGTCTGTTTTTTTCTTGCCCTTTTTATGTTAGAAGTGCAAACAGTTTAGCACATGATTTGTCTAAGGTTGATTGTCAAGAGGGGTCATGTAATATATGGTATCGATCCCTACCTGCTATGTTTTGTAATTCAGTTCTTATTTGAATGCAGATTGATATTATTCTCCAAAAAAAAAGAATACAATAATTCAATTATATTTTCATCTTACACTCTTCAATTCTTCACTAATAGTAAAGAGCTCAACATAAAACACTTCTTTTTGTCCAAAAATAAGATTATGTATGAAATTTCGAAGTAGTAAATTGATATGTTGTTTGAGGCTTAATACCTCTATTTATAGGCCGAAAGCTTGTAAGTTACTTTGATGAATTTATATTAAAATAATAATAATAAGATGTCAAGAAAAAATATCCCCAATCCAAGCACTCACAAAAAACTAAAGAAGAGCACAAATGAACATAACTTTTAATATGATTTGGCACAATTAAATTGACCTATAACCACCCAATCCAAATTAATAACCAATCAAAAATTATAACTGTGCAAATTTTAAAATAGAAAAATTACAAATTCTTTACAAACTTACAAACTCAATGCCCAACTACACCATTTATAATAGCTCAAACATTAGTTATTCTATTAGTATTTACAACTCTTTAGAACACTTTATAAATCAAACCTAACACATCATTTATAAAGGAAAAATCTTTATAATTTTTCTTACACTTTCAATCTAAGATTCAAACCAAACTCCAACATAAGAGGCTAATAATTTAAAGAAAGTTTAATGTTTTTACTAAGTAGTAACTTACCTAAAAACATCTAGCATAAATAGCTAGCTTTCAAACTTTGGAAAGAACGACTACTAAGCCTTAATGTCATTAATGGTTAAATATTGTCCAACGTTTGTTAGATAATATTAAGGTTTTAATAAAATAATGTTATTATATTATTAAAGATTAATGTTTGGTCTAATAATTGTTACATCTTTCTAGAATGGATCAGATTCAAAATTCGAATCCTCTTTTCCTTGTGTATCTTTCTATGAATTAAAAAAATATGTTTTTTGTTAAACATTTTTTTAGTATAAAAATTAGGATAATTATTTTATACACTCCCGGTGGAGTTTTTTTACTCCACAAGCGGTCCATACATAGTCGATAGAGTTTTTTTTACTCCACAAATGGTATTAGGATCACGACACATGTTCTATTTTATTTATTTATTAGGACATATGTCATGATTCTAATACTGCTTGTGGAGTAGAAAAACTCCACCGGCGGTGTATGGACCGCTTTTGTCATGATCCTAATACCGCTTGTGAAGTAAAAAAAACTCCACAGGCGGTGTATAGAATAATTATATTTAAAATTTTATGATATTTTTTATTAAAATTAATAGTTACAACACTTAAAGAATACAAATATATCTATATATATATATATATATTTATATATATATATATATATATATATATATATATATATATATATATATATATATATCTTCTCAACTTCCTCTTCCTACTTTGATTATAATTTTTGAAAACTAAACAGAAAATTCTTCTTCTATCCTTGAACCTACGACTTCAACCTACCTAAAATTCTTACCATCACTGCTCCAAACAAGCTCATCTCCAAATATACTTTCCTACTTCCTTTGTTCTTTTTTCATTTCAAATTTGGTTTCTTAAACCTCAAAACATCAACCGAAAGCCGAAACCTTAGAAGAAAGTTGTTCACTCTTCTCATTTTGGTTATGTGATTTTGATGAGTGTGTGTTTCTGTGTTTCTTCCCCTTTTGGTGATGAAGCGACTTCTTGTTGTGGAGAATATATAGTAGTTTTGTTTTTGTTTTTTCTTTTTTTAGAAGTGTTTTATATTTGATATGATGTTTAGTTGGTTAGTTTAAGTAATGTTTAGTTAGTAAGAAAGCACGAGAAAATTTGAAAAAAAAAAGAAACATTTAAAACATTTATAAATGTTTTTCATATTTATTTTCAGAAGAAAATCAATTGAAAAAAAAAAGAAATTAAACAACGGACTTAATGATGTGTGAAATACAAGCTTCAAATTCCATCCAATTTCAACTTAAAGGAAACAATGGAAAACTTTTGATCCTAATTTGAAACAAATAGAACTTTTTGACTTTTTATCCTAATTTTAAACATATAAAACTTTTGATTTTTATCCGAAAAATTAGATCCTAAATTAAGTATTTAACCAATGACGCTCTAATCTTTTACTTTTTTATTATTATTTCGCTAAAATGATTTTAAAAAAATCATCCACTCCTCATCAAAGCTTTTCCAAATGAATTTTCATAGTTTTGGGCACCTCACTGGATTTTCAAATGATTGTAGGCCATCAATATTTTTTTTTTCAATTTGAATCACTCGGGATGCATTTGGATAAGAAATTTGTAATTGTATTATTTGGATAAATATTTTTAAAAAAAATTGATTATTGGAATTTGATAAAATAAAAAATAATTAATGATATTAAATATAAAAAAGAAAAATATCAAAAAAATATAATATGGGTATTATTAGATGTGTAAAAAATGTATAAATATTATTAAAAAAATTATTTTGTATTTAATTGGGGAACATGTACTATTAAGTAAAGGAAGAATTGGATGAATTTTGAAAAACCATTTCTTAGGTGAATTTTCAAGAAAAAATTTGAATATCTCAAATTTCATCTTCAAATTTTTCTTAAATTTTGAAATTCTTCAATTTTTGTTTTTAAAAAAAATATATTTTTTTCTTTTAAATATTATAATTACAACGAATACCCTCTTAAAATCTACTATCCAAACACATCCTTTTACTCTTAATCATAGAGCAATTTTTTTTTAACAAAAAATAAGAAAGGGTAGGGTGCAATCTAATTCACTTGGACTCCGTTATATTTTCTTTATGCACTCTTTTGGATGTGCCAAATTATTCTTTTATTTTTTAATATATGCTTAATTTCTTCATATTTAAAATTATTTTTCACGATTTCCTTTTGCTCTTAAACATTAAAATCATGAAACGCTAATTTTATTAAAAAAAAAAAGGTTCAACTTTTATATAAAATAAATTGAAGTTAAAGATTTTTTTTCCATAAATTTCGTAAAAATTAAGAAACATAGACAATTTGGGACGAAAATTATAGTTTTGGATGTGAACCATTTGTTAAAGAGTTTATTCATGATATTTTTATTCAAAATTGTGATTTATGTATTGATATTTTTTGATACCCAACTACACCATTTACAATAACCCAAACATTAGCTATTCTATCAGTATTTGCCAATAAAACCTAACACATCATTTATAAAAGAAAAATCCTTGTAACTTTTCTTACACTTTCCATCTAAGATTTGAAAAAAACTCCAACATAAGAGGCTAATAATTTAAAGAAAGTTTAATGTTTTTACTAAGTAGTAACTTACCTATAAACATATAGCATAAATAGCTAGCTTTCAAACTTTGGAAAGAATGACTACTAAGCCTTAATGTCATTAATGGTTAAATATTGTCCAACGTTTGTTAGATAATATTAAGGTTTTAATATAATAATGTTATTATATTATTAAAGATTAATGTTTGGTTTAATAATTGTTACATCTTTTTAGAATGGATCAGATCCAAGATTTGAATCCTCTTTTATTTGTGTATCTCTTTATGAATTAAAAAGAATATCTTTTTAGTTAAACCTTATTTTAGTATAAAAATTAGGATAATTATTTCGTATGCCGCCGATGGAGTTTTTTTACTCCACAAGCTGTCCATACATACTTGGTGGAGTTTTTTTTACTCCACAAACGTTATTAGGATTATGACATATGTCCTATTTTATTTATTTATTAGGACATGTATCATGATTCTAATCCACTTGTGGAGTAGAAAAACCCCATCAACAGTGTATGGACCGCTCTTCTCATGGTCCTAATACCGGTTGTGGAGTAAAAAAACTCAACAGGCAATGTATAGAATAATTATCTTAAAAATTTTATGTTATTTTTTTATTAAAATTAATAGTTACAACACTTAAAGAATACAAATATATATATATATATGAGGAGGGATCCACTTACACATGTGTAAAACAAATTTAGTTTTACACACCTTCATATCTTTTTATAAGATTTATAATTTTTTAATCCGACCGTTGAATTTTATGTTCTATTCATATAGATCATGGCTGCCAAATTTCAAATTAATCGAATACGTCTAACTATATATTTCGTAAAATAAAATTTCCACCGTTGATATATATTGAAAAAAACACTATTCTCGATTAAAAATGATAGAAATAGCAGATTGATTCAAAAATTTACATACATAATAAATATGAGTAGGTTGTTAAATCCAACGGTTGATTTGCAAAAATATTAATCCTATAACAAGATATGAAGGTGTGTAAAACAAATTTGTTTTACACATGTGTAAGTGGATCCCTCCTATATATATATCTTCTCAACATCCTCTTCCTTCATTGATTATACTTTTTGAAAACTAAACGGAAAATTCTTCTTCTATCCTTGAACCTACGACTTCAACCTACCTAAAATTCTTACCATCACTGCTCCAAACAAGCTCATCTCCAAATATACTTTCCTACTTCCTTTGTTCTTCTTTCATTTCAAATTTGGTTTCTTAAACCTCCAAACAACAACCGAAAGCCGAAACCCTAGAAGAAAGTTGTTCACTCTTCTCATTTTGGTTATGTGATTTTGATGAGTGTGTGTTTTGTGTTTCTTCCCCTTTTGGTGATGAAGCGACTTCTTATTGTGGAGAATATATGGTAGTTTTGTTTTTGTTTTTTTCTTTTTTTACAAGTGTTTTATATTTGATTTGATGTTTAGTTGGTTAGTTTAAGTAATGTTTAGTTAGTAAAAAAGTACGAGAAAATTAAAAAAAAAAGAAACATTTAAAACATTTATAAATTTTTTTCATATTCATTTTCAGAAGAAAATCAATTGAAAAAAAGAAAAGAAATTAAACAACATATATATTGTTGCTAGACCTGGTTACAGGCCGGACCGGGCCGGTTTTCACCGGTTCCGGCCCTAACCAAAAGAGAACCGGTCCGAACCGGTAGTAAACCGGTCCGATTCAGATCGGTTCTATCTGTTATAAGCGACGAACCGGCCCGGTTCGTTAGATCAATTCGGTTCATTTTTTTTTTCTTTTTAAAATTTTTATTTTTAAAAATTTATATTAATTTATTTTAATATATATTAATATATTTTAAAAATTTAATCTAATAAATTTATTTTTATAATAAATAATGTTAATAGTTTAATTTAACAATAATTTATTATAAAGTTATATTATAATTTATTTAATTAATGTAACAATAATGTAAAAATAAACTATTATAAAATTATCTAATAAAATTATTGTTATAATAAATTAAAGTTATATTATGAATATAATATTATGATAAAATGATATTTGATTCAAAATACAAATAATGATATTATGAATATTATTATTATATTCATTTTGCATATCTTTATTTATATTCATTTATTATATTCATTTTGCATTTAAAATAATTTATTATATTTGAAATATCATTTACTTAATATTTATTCATTTATTTAATATGTTTTTAAAATATTAATCCATTTTGTATTTTAAATATTTATTTATTTTAAACATAGATAAGTATAACATTAATTAATTTGGTATGTAATAATAATAATAATAATAATAACAACAACAACAAAGGAGAAAAAGGAGAGAGTAGGAGACCAAAGATTTTTTACGTGGAAAACCCCTTCAAAAGTTAGAAGGGTAAAAACCATGGGACCGTAGTCCATAAAAATATTCACTATAACTAAACTTATTTACAATTTTACATACAATTTACAAAAAAAAAAAATTATTCTCTACTCTTCATAATTTATACGGATTGCCTTGGAAATTTCTTCCTCCTCTTCTGAATTATTATCAGCACATTCATTGGCCATTCCAAGTTCGACATTACACGATTCCGCATCAAACCAATCTTTAAGGCATGTTAACATGCACAATGAATCCGAATTAAGAGTGGTTCGATGGTCTCTAATAATTCTTCCACACGTCAAGAATGCGGATTCCGAAGCAACAGAAAAAACTTGCACCGCAAAAACATCTCGGGCCATGGAAGCTAAAACTGGAAATTGTTTTTGGTTTTCTTTCCACCATTCGAGAATATCAAAGTTATCATCTGCAGAAAAATCTTGACTTAAGAAAAATCCTAGCTCATTGAAGCTAGAACTTCATCGAGTTGTTGATCCCGATCTCGATATGCTCGCTTTTCCTTTTAACTTCATTCTCTTCTTTGCTGCTTCCTTAATTGCGTTTAAAATTCCTTTTCCTTTTTTGCTACTTTCGGTTTCTTCGTATGAATCTTCTTCTTCTCTATTAAAGTTGAATTGCTCCCTTTCTATTTCATAAACATTAAACAATTCTCGAAAAAGATTGTTAATTGAGGACTTTTGATCCTCAATCGAATCAAGTCCAAGAAATTCTTTATAACAATCAAAAAAATTTCTATATTTACCTCACCTTGACTAGGATCTAATAAAGTTGCAATACAATAAATAGGAGGAATTATTTCCCAATATTTTTTAAATTTTTCCTCCGTATCATGTACAAAAGAACTTAAAGTTTCATGATTCCTAAATTTTACAAATTTGTCAAACATTGTGTAGATAATAGGAACAAAATACGGTGTAGTTGGATAAAATTGAGTTGAAAATCTTTCGGTTGCATCTTTAAAAGTAGATAATAAATCAACACAATATTCAATAAAAGTCCAATCTTCTTCAAAAAGTACTAAATGTGTGCTACTTGTATAATTGTTATAAAAAGGAGTAACAAGTTCTTTGTAAGGTAAAATAGAAGAAAGCAAACAATGAAGTGAATTCCATCTTTTTTCCACGGGAAGTGGAAACGCTTTAACAAGTATATTATTTGTTATACAAATTTGCTTCCATTCACGTTTATTACTTGGTGTGCGAGTCCATTTTGCTAAAATTTTAATTTTATCAATTGGACCTATGCCAGTACCAGTACCACTAGAACTAAAACCACTTTGAACACATAAATTTATAATATGACATGCACATCTTGCATGAAAAAATATGCCTTGCATAACAGGGTTTAAACTTTTAATTAAATGAGGAATAGCTGCAGTATTACTCGAAGCATTATCAAAAGTAATAGCAAAAACTTTATTATTTTCTAGTCTATATAATTTACAAACTTTAGCAAAATTTATGAATAGTATATGAATTATGTGCTTCTTCTATTACATCTAAAGATAAAATTCGTTTTTGCATAGACCAATCTTCATCTATCCAATGACAAGTTATAACAAGATAACTTATACCATTAGTACTAGTCCATATATCACTAGTTAAACTAACCCTAGATGAAATATTACTAAGTTTATCAATTAAAGCTTGTCTATATTCTTTAAACATATCCATGCAATCTCTTTTTAATGTATGTCTAGAAACAGATTTATATGCTTGTTGTAAATATTTACAAACAAATTCTAAATATCCTGTTTTTTTCACAAATTGTGAATGGTTGTTCAGTCCTAACTACAAATCTAACTAAACCACATCTAGCTTGAACATTATCAAAATTAAAATTTTTTCCACCATCATGCGTATTAATTTGAGATTGTTTATCTTCTAAAATTTCATTTTCTTCGGCATCAGGATTAATTTTATGTATAGTAATTAAATGTCTTTTATACATACATGTACTACCACCACCTCCACCGGAGTTATAAGAGTAAACGCCTTTGCACAATTTACAGATAGCACAATATTTATTCGTCTCACCTTCTTTTGCTACAATGTCGAAATACTCCCATACCTTGCTTGTTTTTTTTCGACTAAACTTCGATCTTGATGATGTAGCAGCAGTGGTGGCAGCTGATGATTGTGTTTGAGCATGACTTCCTCCACGACCACGACCATGACCAAACGATGGTGCCAAAGGAAGCTCCTCCTCCGGATGAATATCGGGTTCGATTTCATTAAATGATTCGTCACCCAAATTAGGAATTTCAATTGAACCAAAAGGTCGAGAAACAGAGCATGAATGATGAAAGAAATTTGACATTTTTATATTTTTTTTGAAAATAAATATATGTTAAAAATTAAAAAAATAGATGTATGATATATATATATATATATATATAAAATATATTGGAATTTGAAAATTGAAACTTGAAAATTAAAAGTAAAATTTGCAAAATTATAAAATAAAAAGAAAAATGAAATTTATAAAGAAAATGATGATATTATAAATTTGGAATAAGGAATATATATAATATATTAGAATTTGAAAATTAAAAGTAAAATTTATAAAATTATAAAATAAAAAGAAAAATGAAATTTAGAAAGGAAATGATGATATTATAAATTTGGAATAAGGGAATTTAAGTGAATTTGAGAGAGTTTGAGTGAATATTGAGAGAGTATGTGAGTGAAGAGAATAAGAGTAGATGAATACTGATAGTAGATTTGAGAGAAAATATAGAAGAAATGTAAATGAAAATAGAAGATAGAATAGAGGTATTTATAGGAAAAAATTAGACTAAAAAAATAAAAAAATATTAAAAAAAAGGATTGATGGGCAACGACCATTTCAAACACAGAGCAGACGCAAGTCTGTGACTTGCCTCTGCATACTGCAGTTGCACTGCATTGCAACTGCAAGGCTTGCGCAGTGGCAACCAAGCCAATTTTTTTTTAATTTAATTAGAATTAAAAAATAAAAAAATTAAAAAAAAAAGGATTGATGGGAAACGGTACGCAGAGGCAAGTCTGTGACTTGCCTCTGCTGCAGACTGCAGTTGCACTGCAGTGCAACCGCAGTCAAAATAATTTTTTTTATTTTTTTTAACCGGACCGGTTCGAACCGGTTCGGTTATGAGCCGGGCCCTTAACGAGCCCGGCCCTTTAACGGGCCAGGTTCTAAAATTTTAAAACCGACCCAGCCCGGTAACATACCGGGCTGGGCCGGTTCCGAACCTATACTGTACCGGTTCGGATATTGGGTCGGATTGACCCAATCCGGTTGCGAACCGGGTTGGGCCAACCCGGCCCAATAAGCACCTCTAATTGTTGCCATGTTTTTCTGTTAAAGACTCAATGATGTGTGAAGTACAAGCTTCAAATTCCATCCAATTTGAACTTAAAGGAAACAATGGAAAACTTTTGAGCCTAATTTGAAACGAATAGAACTTTTGACTTTTTATCCTAATTTTAAATACATAAAACTTTTGATTTTTATCCGAAAAATTAGATCCTAAATTAAGTATCTAACCAATGATGCTCTAATCTTTTACTTTATTATTATTATTATGCTAAAATGATTTTTAAAAAATCATCCACGCCTAATCAAAGCTTTTCCAAATGAATTTTCATAGTTTTTGGGCACCTCACTGGATTTTCAAATGAATGTAGGCTGTCAATATTTTTTTTTTCAATTTGAATCGCTCGGGATGCTTTTGGATAAGAAATTTGTAATTGTATTATTTGGATAAATATTTTTTTAAAAAAATTGATTATTAGAATTTGATAAAATAAAAAATAATTAATGATATTAAATATAAAAAAGAAAAATATCAAAAAAACACAATATGGGTATTATTAGATGTGTAAAAAATATATAAATATTATTAAAAATAATTTTTTATTTTGTATTTAATTGGGGAACATGTACTATTAAGTAAAGAAAGAATTGGATGAATTTTGAAAAACCATGTCTTAGGTGAATTTTCAAGAAAAAATTTGAGTATCTCAAATTTCATCTTGAAATTTTTCTTAAATTTTGAAATTCTTCAATTTTTGTTTTTAAAAAAAAATATATTTTAGACTTAAATATTATAATTAGAACGAATACCCTCTTAAATCAGCTATCCAAACACATCCTTTTACTCTTAATCATAAAGCAATTTTTTTTAACAAAAAATAAGAAAGGGTAGGGTGCAATCTAATTCACTTGGACTCCGTTATATTTTCTTTATGCACTCTTTTGGATGTGCCAAATTATTCTTTTAGTTTTTAATATATGCTTAATTTCTTCATATTTAAAATTATTTTTCACGATTTCTTTTTGCTCTTAAACATTAAAACCACGAAACGCTAATTTTATTAAAAAAAAGTTCAACTTTTATATAAAATAAATTGAAGTTAAAGATTTTTTTTTTCCATAAATTTCGTAAAAATTAAGAAACATAGACAATTTGGGACGGAAATTATAGTTTTGGATGTGAACCATTTGTTAAAGAGTTTATTCATGATATTTTCATTCAAAATTGTGATTTATGTATTGATATTTTTTGATGCCAAACTGCACCATTTATAATAGCCCAAACATTAGCTATTCCATCAGTATTTGCAAATCAAAGCTAACACATCATTTATAAAAGAAAATCCTGGTAACTTTTCTTACACTTTCCATCTAAGATTCAAAGCAAACTCCAACCTAAGAGGCTAATAATTTAAAGAAAGTTTAATGTTTTTACTAAGTAGTAACTTACCTATAAACGTATAGCATAAATAGCTAGCTTTCAAACTTTGGAAAGAATGACTACTAAGCCTTAATGTCATTAATGGTTAAATATTGTCCAACGTTTGTTAGATAATATTAAGGTTTTAATATAATAATGTTATTATATTATTAAAGATTAATGTTTGGTCTAATAATTGTTACATCTTTTTAGAATGGATCAAATCCAAGATTCGAATCTTCTTTTCCTTGTGTATTCTTTATGAATTAAAAAAAATATGTTTTTAGTTAAACCTTATTTTAGTATAAAAATTAGGATAATTATTCCGTATGCCGCCAGTGGAGGTTTTTTTACACTACAATCGGTCCATACATCGTCAGTGGAGTTTTTTTTAATCCACAAACGGTATTAGGATCATGACATATGTCCTATTTTATTTATTTATCAGGACATGTATCATGATTCTAATCCACTTGTCGAGTAGAAAAACTCCATCGGCAGTGTATAGACAGTGGCGAAGGTGCATGGGAGCCTAAAATTTTTAGCTTTTTTTACTAATGTTTGGCCAATAATAAATATATTGTATTATATTTTACAGTTTGTTTAGCACCCACTAGACTTAAATTTTTTTTCTCATAAACTGAGCTTAAATTTTTTACTTTTGAGCCTTTGAGTTTTAATATTTTTTTAACTTTTGAGTTATAGTTTACTGTTTTATTTTTACCGTATAGTAGTCAACAAATAAAGAATGAATAATCTACTTATTTTAAAGATATTAAAATAAAAAGTATATATAATATATTTATTTAAAAGATATTGAAATAAAACAAAACTAGGGCTGTTGAAAAATATTGGCTACAAAACCTTTTCTGTTTGCTTATGTACAGCCTAAAGCAACGGCGGATACAAGGCTTTTTCTTTTTGGGTGGGGCAGCAATGCACACAAAGGTTTGCAACGGTAATTGAATATATGACTTTTTGAATGAGTTTTTATTGAATTTTGGTGATGGAGAAATATTTGATAAAATTATCAAAAGCAACACCTTCAAATATGGATGATGAGGGTTCAAAGAAAAGAAAAGTAGAGTTTGATGTATCCGATCTTCCCACAGATCCTGGTTTACGACCTCCAATTTTTTATTATCATCCTGACATTCGAGATGAAATTAGAAGAGCATATGCACAAAGGGGTCTTTGCCAACCTAAAGATCACAACTTTGAATACAAGAAGTTTGGAAAACAAATGAGACGATTCAATCCCGCTTGGTTTAGTCGATACGGAAATTGGTTGGAATACAGTATATCAAAAGAAGCTGCTTTTTGTCTTTGTTGTTATCTCTTCAAGCCGAATATTGGCAAACAAGGTGGAGGTGATGCATTGTCACGACCCGAAAGCTGCGACTTTCCCTTAATACTTATACTTTTCTTAGTCTACAAATTTATGGACTAAATTTTTCTTTTTCATTTTAAGGTTTGTATTCGGTGTCAATGTAGTTACTATACTATCTAGGTGACCTATAGTCATTTCATTTAAATATTAAACTACCAAGGAAACAGTTCTTATTTACATCCCGACTTGTTAAACATAATATGTACTGTGCATCAAGTAAAGTCTTACATGTAAACAAGTATTTTATAAGAAACATATACCTCAGAAGACTAGTACCAAGTCCATAAACCATCTCCGATGCCCACTTAGCGGCTCACATGGCAGATTGTTAACTTCAATAGTCTGAAAGAGATGAAATTTAGTGGGGTGAGCAAAACTACGGCTCAGTAAGATACTAATATAAATACAAGAGTAGGATTATACTGTCTTAAACTGCAATGCTTAAAACCAGCAAGTTTGCAATTACAGTTAATCCTTTTTCATCGACAACATCTCATTATCTCAATTCTTGTCATCTGTCTATCACTTATACTTTTAAATAAATCATCATTTTCACTTTTCAGTTTTCTCATCCTTATACTATAGTGCATCGCACAACAATATGTCGTGTCCATTTTGAATGTCATATACTATTAGTCTGTACTTTCCTCAATCTTAGAGTACATCATGTCCAATTGAGATATCATCAAGTCATTTTATGTTTCAAAATCGTATTCCTGTATTCTATCATCTCATATCACTTTTCATATAGAGAAATCATTATCACAGTGATACGAAGTCATAATCCTCTTCATATAAATTCTATATTCATGTATCATATCATGACATCATGTAGATGAAATATCGTTACCACCAAGTCATGATACTCCTCATATACTCTTCATGTTTTTGTACAATACACTAATGATTTAGTAAGCAGCTTATATAACTTCACTGTATAAACTGCTATCAATTCAAATCATACCATATATACTTCAGAACATGCTCCACGTATAACTTTCAATTCATTTCATAATTACTTTCAAAACATGATCGATGCATGTAAAATTGCAAATCATGTATTCGTTTTTAGAGCATGTCTGAAACATGTGTTTTCAAAACATTTTTCATATACTTTAAGTCATATCAAGTCTAGAGTTTATATCAAATCAAACTATACTCTAGACCGCATATCATGTCATGCTCGACACAAAAACATATACAAATCATATAGGTGTCGAAATCATATATAATGTACTTTTAAAACATATACTGTAAGTCATATCAGGTCTATAGTTCATATCAAATCAAATTATACTCTAGACCGCATATCATGTCATGTTCGACACAAAATCATATATAAATCATATAAGTGTCGAAATCATATATCATGTACCTTTAAAACATGTACAGTTTCAAAATATCTCTCTTTTCAAACATGTTTCATGTACTATATAAATCATGTCAAGTCTAGAGTTCATATCAATAAAATCATACTCTAGACTTCATATCATATCGGTTCGAGACTAGGCTAGATCCCTATCATCTCTATCAAGAAAGACTTAAATCACTGTAGCTAGCAGTGAAAATCATGTCATCGTCCCCTGGAAACCAACTAGGGCGCTATATATGGCCATAGACCTCATCTCTCTCAATCCTACTGATCAGGCGTGACTGAGACCTGTCCACGACTATTGTCGAACAAGCATCTCTGCCTAATGAGCAAAGCTCTAATTAGGCAGTTTCCACTATGCTTTATTGCATTTAATTCTTTTAGGGTGCCTACAGTCTCATAAGACATTTAAATCTCTATCTTTTCTTGTTAAAATCATGTAAAGTATATGGTAAAATTCTTTAAGATAATTCATATATCAAAATATATATAACATATACTTTCTTTTTAAAACTATTCTATACTTTTTAGCATTCATATAACTGCTATTATGACATCTGAAGTTGTAGCAAGTTATGCTTAAAAGCGATGCTATAAAACTATTACAGTATGCAACCTCAGTAATATTTTCATCTAATACAGTGAATCAATTCATCTAAATTATCACCATCAATCTTTTGATTTCAAAACTTTCTTTTTATCAAATCAGTAGATCCTTATCCAACTCATTCAATATTCGATTTATTTGGTATTCAAATTGTTCAGTATTTAATTCATTCGAAAATCAAATCACTTGGTATTCAGACCATTCGGTATTCAATATCATTTCTCAATCGTCATCGACCATAATAATCATTTTTACATCTCATCATCAATATTAGGATCACATCATTAGTATGAATCTTCTTAGTTTCTGTGAACATTTAGATATCATGTTTTCAATATAACTCTCAAGGTACGGAAATTATGTAATTATCAATGTCGTCCTCCAATATCTACTCTAGAGTCGATATTGAAGATAACAAAACCACCAGATCAATAATCATTTATCAAATCCAATTATGATTTGACCTATTGACACGCTCATGATTTTCGACTTGAGGTTCAATTTCATTCACTACCGTAGGGCCAGATCCCAATCCTCAATCAAGTTTTCATATGGCCTGTATAATTTAATATCGTACTTATGCGATTATTAATCTTATTATTCAAGGCCTATTCTATGGTTATAAGCAAAACCATATATTCATATATTTTCATCACGCATTTATTTGAATCTATAAATGATCGGATTGTGTTGTAATTCAACCTCAATATCAATAAAGTTATGTGTACTCAACATCATAGCCATCCATTGTATACCACAATATTGATACTAAGACCCATATCACTAGTGTAGGTCCGTTTATCATCTCATATATAATCAGTAATACGATGTAATTCGGTGAAATCGTCTCAGCATCGACCTCTTGAATTGTCCATATTATCACATTCGGAACCATTTAAAATCAGGAGATCGAATTCGACAAATTTTCAAATCATTACTCCGTTTATAGTTCCACAATTCAATCACTCAACTATCAAAATTCCAACTGCAGTCTCCTCTTCCAAGCTATATCGTATAATTATCATTACTTTCATCACTATTTCAACGAACTGATATTCCATCTCATTTTCAACTCAATAATCAACTTGTAATGTTGATATAACTCGAATTGTCGATTCTGTAAGACTCACAATATAACTCCTCATGTTATCGTGTTCATCCATTTACCTTCTCAACCATTTCAAAAATCAATTTTCCTAAGACACGATAAAGTCCTTTCAAGTTTATCTTCGATAATTCTTTCTAAATTCCATTCATAACAGAAACTTAATCTTTTTCCTCAAACATTTTCATGGAAATTTCGGCAGCATAACGACTTAATTTTTATTAAACCTCCTGCAAGGAAAACACAATTTATACCACAGCTATTGATTTTCACAATTTTTATGCCTCTACTAAGACCCCCACCATTAGTTATGGGTCCTCTTAGCATCTTTAACATCAATTCAATCAATGCATCATATGTAAAAAAATCACAATTCCATTAAGAATCATTCCATCAATGCATCATATAAGATCATAATCCCACATACAATATAATGCTACTAATGCTTTATAAAAGTATCTTACCTATTCACCAAAACTTAGCGCACTTTCCGATTTTCGAGCCTTGTCGAACTCCACCATTCATCTCATTTCCGTTTTGCTACAATTTCAATAATTAACACATATTTTCATTTAGACAATAATCCAACAATTTCTAATAAATTTAATAGAAATATAGCGAAATCTTTTAATTTTCCTTACCCATTTCTTCTTCTTCTTCTTCTTCCTTTTCCTTTTCCTTTTTCTTTTTCTTTTCTTTTCTTTCTCCTTCTTTCTCTTTTTCTTTTCTTTTCTTCTTTTTTTTCTTTCTTTCTTTCTTTTTCTTTTTTGAACCGAGTCAGGTTGAGTCAGATCGGATCAGGTTCGGGCCGGTTCAACTTGGCTTGGCCGGTTCAACCACCGGCGGCCACCATCTCAGGTGGTTCGACCACTCCACAGCATCCTGAGGTTGCCACGAAGCCGGATCTGGTCTCCATTTCTTGAGCGACGGCGCCGAGGGTGGCAGATCTGGAGGTGGGTTTTTCGGCCTTTCTCTTCTCTTTTTCTCCCTCTTTTTCTCTTCCCCTTCACCGCCAGTTACCCCGTTCCTCTTGGTCGGCCTTCGCTGGTGACGCTGATGGTGGTGGCGGTGCTTGAACCAGTCGGCACCACCGTTTCCCTTCTCCTCTTCCTCTTCTCGGTTTTCTTTTCTTTCGGTTTCCTTCTCATTTTCTACCTCTCCCTTTTTTTTTCCGTCGTCGGCAACTTCCTTCTCTCCCTCTTCGGTCGGCGACGGCGCCTCCTCCCACCTCTCTCTTCTTCTCACTGACCGAGGGAGGGGTTGTAGCTTGGTCCTCTCCTCTGTTTTGTAACAAAGGAGGAGAAAAGAAAATTTGGGAGGGAATCAGGATACCCGATTCCCGCTCCTTTCCCTATTTTTTTTAAATAATTATATTTATAAATAAATATTTATAGATATAATTATTAATTAATAATTATATATACACATTTTTTATTTTCTCAAATTTTTAGATTTCTTAATATCCAAAGTAAATACTCACTTTCATTTCTTTAATATTTGGATCTCTTAATATCTGATAATTATTCAAAATAATTTCCTCAACTTCATTACTGCATCAGTTTCGGGAATTCCAACAATATTCTCATCTCGTAAATAAATTTATTTATTTACTTTCACTTATTTATTTGCATAAATTAAATTCCCGAGTAATTTAATACTAAACATAGAAAAATTCTCGGTTATCACATCCTCTCCACCTTAAGAAATTCGGTCCTCCGAATTGAACTTAAGTAAAAGGTAGTACTGTTCCGTATGCTTATAATTCTTGTCCTCTCAATTATCTTTAAGTATTACTACCAGTATGCTTTCAACATCAAAATCACCTTTTTAAACCATTACATATCATTTTTCACCATAAATCCATACTCCCTAAAATTTTCTTATCATTTGGGAGTTATCTCTTTCATCTCTTTTCACATAATAGCTGTTTTACACTATTTATCATCTGTTTCTCTCATTTGGTGCCAAGTCGAGAAAGTTTGGTACTATCGTTTACCGATTCAATCAATAGTATGTAATTGTCCAAGTAGATTTCAAATCTCACGCACACGCTCCCTCAATATCATGGAGCGTTTACATATTACGCTCGTATTTTTTTTTACATCAGTGTTGAGTGGTGCTGTCAGTAGCTTTGGAATCTCAAGGCCTTTGCTGTTTTCCATAAGCATATGGCAAATTGGAGACTCCTATCATATATAACGCTCACTGGAACTTCACATACACTCATCATTTCAAAGTTATATTTCGTCTGTGGCACATGAGAATCTAAAGAGTCTGATAATGGAAAAGTAATTCCATTTAAACAATCATTCTTAAATCGCTTCCATATCACTTTATTTCTTTTCTTCAATCGGCAAAAGGTGAAGATCTTTCTCTTTCATTAAGCTCTTAAGTTTCCAAGTAGCCTCTTTATATAAATGATGCTACCAGAGGACCTTTATCAAGGGAAGGGACTTTGACCTCAAGGCTTTCTCCTTCTTGTCCGCAATCCATATCAACCCCTCTATACTTCTACTATGTTTTGTCATTTCACCCTTTGCAATAAGCGTTCTCTTACAATTTAAAATCAAAATTTCAATTTCCAATAGTCCTCACAATTAAGGTGAGATTGTACCTTCAATCAAACCATATACTTTTGTTTGATTAATTTCGTTGGCGATTTCATTACTTCTTTAAATCTTTTTCAATTCACATATCGATCATATTCTATACAATCATTCCATTATCTCCCATATAAATTGCAACAGTCAATCATTTTCGATCATTCAATATCTTATTTCTTTAAGATGATACATAATTCTTCCATACCATATCGATACCATTCATTAGTGGTTTTCAGTCCATTTCAATAAGCCATCGATTGGCATCTTAATGTCAAAGCTCAGCCTGTTTC
Organism: Heritiera fomes; assembly: GCA_032173925.1. Taxonomy (NCBI): domain Eukaryota; kingdom Viridiplantae; phylum Streptophyta; class Magnoliopsida; order Malvales; family Malvaceae; genus Heritiera; species Heritiera fomes. Next base: position 5,758,328 of record JAPDPM010000017.1, read on the forward strand.
AATAGGCCATTGACTGGTATCACCCATACCAATAGCTGACTAATCTTGGTACATATTGAAAATCAACAAGTTTACATGTAGACATTACACAGTACATGAGATGTAACACTGTTATGGTCTCAACTACACTGACACGAACTAGACAAACCGTGCTCTGATACCATTAAATCTATCACGACCCGAAAGTCACGACTTTCCCTTAATACTTATACTTTTCTTAGTCTACAAATTTATGGACTAAATTTTTCTTTTTCCTTTTAAGGTTTGTATTCGGTGTCGGTGTAGTTACTATACTATCTAGGTGACCTATAGTCATTTCATTTAAATATTAAACTAGCAAGGAAACGGTTCTTAGTTACATCCCGACTTGTTAAACATAATATGTACTGTGTATCAAGTAAAGTCGTACATGTAAACAAGTATTTTATAAGAAACATATACCTCAGAAGACTAGTACCAAGTCCATACACCATCTCCGACGCCTACTTAGCGGCTCACATGGCAGATTGTTAACTTCAATAGTCTGAAAGAGATGAAATTTAGTGGGGTGAGCAAAACCACGGCTCAGTAAGATACTAATATAAATACAAGAGTAAGATTATACTGTCTTAAACTGCAATGCTTAAAACCTGCAAGTTTGCAATTACAGTTAATCCTTTTTCATCGATAACATCTCATTATCTCAATTCTTGTCATCTGTCTATCACTTATATTTTTAAATAAATCATCATTTTCACTTTTCCGTTTTCTCATCCTTATATTATAGTGCATCGCACAACAATATGTCTTGTTCATTTTGAATGTCATATACTATTAGTCTGTACTTTCTTCAATCTCAGAGTATATCATGTCCAATTGAGATATCATATCAAGTCACTTTATGTTTCATAATCGTACTCCTGTATTCTATCATCTCATATCACTTTCCATATAGAGAAATCATTATCACAGTGATACGAAGTCATAATCCTCTTCATATAAATTCTATATTCATGTATCATATCATGACATCATGTAGACAAAATATCGTTACCACCAAGTCATGATACTCCTCATATACTCTTCATGTTTTTGTACAATACACTAATGATTTAGTAAGCAGCTTATGTAACTTCACTGTATAAACTGCTATCATTTCAAATCATATCATATATACTTCAGAACATGCTCCACATATAACTTTCAACTCATTTCATAATTACTTTCAAAACATGATCGATGCATGTAAAATTGCAAATCATGTATTCGTTTTTAGAGTATGTATGAAACATGTGTTTTCAAAACATTTTTCATATACTTTAAGTCATATCAAGTCTAGAATTTATATCAAATCAAACTATACTCTAGACCGCATATCATGTCATGTTCGACATAAAATCATATACAAATCATATAGGTGTCGAAATCATATATCATGTACTTTTAAAACATATACTGTAACTCATATCAGGTCTAGAGTTTATGTCAAATCAAACTATACTCTAGACCGCATATCATGTCATGTTCGACACAAAATCATATATAAATCATATAAGTGTCGAAATCATATATCATGTACCTTTAAAACATGTTTAAAACATGTACAGTTTCAAAATATCTCTCTTTTCAAACATGTTTCATGTACTATATAAATCATGTCAAGTCTAGAGTTCATATCAATAAAATCATACTCTAGACTTCATATCATATCGGTTAGAGACTATGCTAGATCCCTATCATCTTTATCAATAAAGACTTAAATCACTGTAGCTAGTAGTGAAAATCATGTCATCGCCCCTGGAAACCAACTAAGGCGCTATCTATGGCCATAGACCTCATCTCTCTCAGCCCCACTGATCTGGCGTAACTGAGTCCTGTCCACGACTATTGTCGGACAAGCATCTATGCCTAATGAGCAAAGCTCCAATTAGGTGGTTTTCACTATGCTTTATTGAATTTAATTCTTTTAGGGTGGCTACAATCTCATAAGACATTTAAATCTCTATCTTTTCTTGTTAAAATCATGTAAAGTATATGGTAAAATTCTTTAAGATGATTCATATATCAAAATATATATACCATATATTTTCTTTTTAAAACTATTCTATACTTTTTAGCATTCATATAATTGCTATTATAACATCTGAAGTTGTAGCAAGTTACGCTTAAAAGCGATGCTATAAAACTATTTCAGTATGCAACCTCAGTAATATTTTCATCTAATACAGTGAATCAATTCATCTAAATTATCACCATCAATCTTTCGATTTCAAAACTTTCTTTTTATCAAATCAGTAGATCCGTATCCAACTCATTCAATATTCGATTCATTTGGTATTCAAATTGTTCAGTATTCAATTCATTCGAAAATCAAATCACTTAGTATTCAGAACATTCGGTATTCAATATCCTTTCTCAATCGTCATCGACCATAATAATCATTTTTACATCTCATCATCAATATTAGGATCGCATCATTAGTATGAATCTTCTTAGTTTCTGTGAACATTTAGATATCATGTTTTCAATATAACTCTCAAGGTACGGAAATTATGTAATTACCAATGTCGTCCTCCAGTATCTACTCTAGAGTCGATATTGAAGATAACAAAACCACCAGATCAATAATCATTTATCAAATCCAATTATGATTTGACTTACTGACACGCTCATGATTTCCGACTTGAGGTTCAATTTCATTCACTACCGCAGTGCCAGATCCCAATCCTCAATCAAGTTTTCATATGGCTTGTATAATTTAATATCGTACTTATGCAATTATTAATCTTATTATTCAAGGCCTATTCTATGGTTATAAGCAAAACCATATATTCGTATATTTTCATCACTCATTTATTTGAATCTATAAATTGTCGGATTGTGTCATAATTCAACCTCAATATCAATAAAGTTACATGTACTCAACATCATAGCCATCCATTGTATACCACAATCCATATCACTAGTGTAGGTCCGTTTATCATCTCACCTATAATCAGTAATACGATGTAATTCGATGAAATCGTCTCAGCATCGACCTCTTGAATTGTCCATATTATCACATTCGGAACCTTTTAAAATCAAGAGATCGAATTCGACAAATTTTCAAATCATTACTCCGTTTATAGTTCCACAATTCAATCGCTCAATTATCAAAATTCCAACTGCAGTCTTCTCTTCCAAGCTATATCGTATAATTATCATTACTTTCATCACTATTTCAATGAACTGATATTCCATCTCATTTTCAACTCAATAATCAACTTGTAATGTTGATATAACTCGAATTGTCGATTCTATAAAACTCACAATATAACTCCTCATGTTATCGTGTTCATCCATTTACCTTCTCAACCATTTCAAAAATCAATTTTCCTAAGACACGATAAAGTCCTTTCAAGTTTATCTTCGATAATTCTTTCTAAATTCCATTCATATCAGAAACTTAATCTTTTTCCTCAAACATTTTCATGGAAATTTCGGTAACATAACGGCTTAATTTTACTAAACCTCCTGCAAGGAAAACATAATTTATACCACAGCCGTTGATTTTCACAATTTCTATGTCTCTACTAAGACCCCCAGCATCAGTTGTGGCTCCTCTTAGCATTTTTAACATTAATTCAATCAATGCATCATATATAAAAAAAATCACATTTCCATTAAGAATCATTCCATCAATGCATCATATAAGATCATAATCCCACATACAATATAATGCTACTAATGCTTTATAAAAGAATCTTACCTATTCGCCAAAGCTTAGCGCACTTTCCGATTTTCGTGCCTTGCCGAACTCCACCATTCATCTCATTTCCGTTTTGCTACAATTTCAATAATTAACACATATTTTCATTTAGAAAATAATCCAACAATTGCTAATAAATTTCATAGAAATATAGCGAAAGCTTTTAATTTTCCTTACCCATTTCTTCTTCTTCTTTTTCTTTTTCTTTTTCCTTTTTCTTTTTCTTTTTCTTTTTCTTTTCTTTTCTTTTCTTCTTTTTCTTTTCTTTTTCTTTTTCTTTCTCCTTCTTTCTCTTTTTCTTTTCTTTTCTTCTTTTTTTGTTCTTTCTTTCTTTTTCTTTTCTTTTTCTTTTCTGAACCAGGTCGGGTCGAGTCGGGTTCGAGCCTGTTCAGCTTAGCTTGGCTTGGCTGGTTCGGTTTAGCTTGGCCGGTTCAGTTTGGGTTAGTTGGTTCAGCCACCAGCGGCCACCATCTTCGGCGGTTCAACCACTCCACAGCATCCCGAGGTTGCCACGAAGCCGGATCTGGTCTTCATTTCCCGAGCGACGACGCCGACAGTGGTGGATCTGGAGGTGGGTTTTTCGGCCTTTCTCTTCTCTTTTTCTCCCTCCTTTTCTCTTCCCCTTCACCGTCGGTTACCCCGTTCCTCTTGGTTAGCCTTCACTAGTGACACCGATGGTAGTGGCGGTGCCTGAACTAGTCAGCACCGTCGTTTCCCTTCTCCTCTTCCTCTTGTCGATTTTCTTTTCTTTCGGTTTCCTTCTCATTTTCTGCCTCTCCCTTTTTCTTTTCCGTCGTCGGTAACTTCCTTCTCTCCCTCTTCTGCCGGCGACGGCGCCTGCTCCCACCTCTCTCTTCTTCTCACTGACCAGGGGGGCTGCAGCTTGGTCCTCTCCTCTGTTTTGTAACAGAAGAGGGGAAAAGAAAATTTGGGAGGGAATTGGGATACCCAATTTGTGCTCCTTTCCCTCTTTTTTTAAATAATTATATTTATAAATAAATATTTATAGATATAATTATTAATTAATAATAATATATACACATTTTTTATTTTCTCAAATTTTTTTATTTTCTTAATATCCAAAGTAAATACTCACTTTCATTTCTTTAATATTTGGATCTCTTAATATCCGATAATTATTCAAAATAATTTCATCAACTTCATTACTGCATCAGTTTCGGGAATTCCAACAATATTCTCATCTCGTAAATAAATTTATTTATTTACTTTCGCTTATTTATTTGCAAAAATTAAATTCCCGAGTAATTTAATACTAAACATGGAAAAATTCTCAGTTATCACATGCATTTACTGGAACAGGATTTACAAATTGGAAGAAAGCTAAAAGATTGGGTCATCATGCTAGAGACCATAGTAGTGCTCACACCGATGCTGTGAATAAGTATAATGGTTTATTGAAGCAAGAGCAACATGTTCAGACTTTTTTGACAGACAATGTAATGTAGCTCGAAAGGAATACTGGACTCGCTTGATTGCATCTATTGATTGTGTATGATTTCTTCTAAAGCAAGGACTTCCATTTCAAGGTCATGATGAATCTGAGAATTCAAGTAATTCGGGTAACTTTCTTCGGCTTTTAGAATTTCTTAGTGATCATAAGGAAAGTATTATAGCAGTTACTTTGGTAAATGCTCCTAAAAATCTGAAATTGACTTCGCATGATATTCAAAAAGATATTGTGAATGCATGTTCCATTGAAACTACTAATGCAATTATTAAGGAAATGGGTGATGCTTTTTTTTCTATTTTAATTGATAAATCTCGTGACTTTGAAAGAGCAAATGGCTATTGTTTTTCGTTATATGAATAAGAAAGGACATGTAATTGAATGGTTTATAGTCGTTAAACATGTTACTAGTACCACTTCTCTCTCATTGAAGAAAGCTCTTGATGACTTACTTTCTTTGCATAGATTGAATATGTCTAGAGTGCGTGGATAGGGTTATGATGGGGCTAGTAATATGCAAGGAGAATTGAATGGTCTTAAAACACTCATTTTGAGGGAGAATAAATGCTCATACTTTATTCATTGTTTTGCACATCAACTGCACTTGGCGATTGTGGCTATGGCAAAAAAACATGATGAGATCAATTCATTTTTTAATATGGTTGCTAATGTGGTTAATATTGTTAGGGCATCACCAAAACGACGTGATATTCTTCGAGAAAAACATTATGATTTCATTTCTGAAAAATTAGATAATGGTGAACTTTCAAGCGGACAAGGCCAAAATCAAGAGAGTAATTTGAAGCGTTTTGGTGATACACGTTGGGGCTCACATTATGGTACGTTACTGAGCATAATCTCTTTGTTTCCATCCTTAATTGATTTGTTTGAAGTGGTTGCAAAAGATGTGTCAAACTCTAGTGAGCAAAGATTTCAATCGAAATATTTGTTAGAGTTCATGTCCTCATTTGATTTTCTATTTAGCCTATTTTTTATGAAAGAGATACTTGGCTTGACAAATGAATTGTCACAAGCACTACAAAGGAAAGATCAAGATATTTTGAATGCAATGAAATTAGTTGAAGTGTGTAAGCAGAAATTGCAAGTGATGAGGGATAGTGGATGGGATTCTTTGTTTGCTCAAGTCTCTTCTTTTTGTCACGATTATCTTATTGATGTGCCAAGCATGGATGATATGTTCATTCCATGGGGTAGATCACAGCGCAAAGCTCCCAAGGTCACAAACATGCATCACTACAAAGTTGAGATATTCTACACTATTTTGGATATGCAACTTCAACAATTAAACAATCGTTTCAATGAGGTAAACACCGAATTGCTACTTTGTTTGCCATGTTTAAGTCCAAATGACTCATTTGCTTCTTTTGATAAACAAAAGTTAGCGAATTTTGCTAAATTTTATCCGAAAGAATTTTCTCCGGTGGAACTTTTGGCACTTGAAGTTCAACTTCAAACTTATATTATTGATATGCGATCTAGCATTGAGTTTTCAGGACTGAAAGGAATTGATGAGCTCACTCTTGAAAAAATATGTTGATTCTGTTTCTTTTTTATTATTAGGGTTGTTACATATATATATATACAACCGCAGAGAAGAAAATCAGGAAATCCCCTAATCTTAGGCTACAGATTTTTTCCTAAAAATCAGGAAATACAATAACTACTAAATCTCCTATATTACAGCACACAGTTTCCTAAAATAAGAAAAAAACTGTTTTCCCACACTCCCCCTCAAGTTGATGAATGGATGTTATCCATTCCAAGCTTGTCAACTAGACTCTGAAAAACTATGCTGGACAGCCCCTTTGTGAATATATCTGCTAGCTGATTCTTTGTGTGGACAAACGGAGTGCAAATCAGGCCACTATCAAGTTTCTCCTTTATGAAATGCCTGTCAACTTCTACATGCTTTGTGCGATCATGTTGTACCGGATTATGCGCAATGTTGATAGCTGACTTATTATCACAATACAATCTCATTGGACCTTCCCACTTGATCTTCAGATCTTCCAAAATTATCTTCAGCCATAGGAGCTCACAGATCCCAAGTGCCATTGACCTGAATTCTGCTTCTGCACTTGATCTTGCAACCACATTCTGTTTTTTACTCCTCCATGTAACAAGGTTTCCACCCAAGAATGTACAATAACCTGAGGTTGATCTTCTATCATCCACTGACCCTGCATAATCTGCATCAGTATAGGCTTCAATACTCAATCCTCCTCCTCGTCTGAACAAAATTCCCTTACCAGCTGAACCCTTTAAGTATTGTAGGATTCTATTCACAGCCCTGAGATGAGTTTCTTTGGGATTATGCATAAACTGGCTCACCACACTAACGGCGTATGCTATGTCCGGTCTAGTGTGTGATAAATAAATCAATTTCCCAACAAGCCTCTGATAATTACCTTTGTCAACTATAGCATCTTCTGAAACATCACCTAGTTTATGATTGGGCTCTATGGGTGTGTCAACCGGCTTACATCCTAGTTTACCTGTATCCTTCAGAAGATCAATCACATACTTTTGTTGAGATATGAAGATTCCTTGCCGAGAGTGGGCTACTTCTATGCCAAGAAAATATTTCAGTTTCCCAAGCTCTTTGATCTCAAACCCTTTCACCAAACAACTCTTTAACTTTTCAATTCCTTCTATATCATCTCCAGTCACTATTATGTCATCCACATAAACCAACAAAGTTGTGACTTTCCCTGAAGCTGAATGTCTCACAAACAAAGTATGATCACCTTGGCTCTGTTTGAACCCAAGGTTCAACATAACTTTGGCAAACCTTCCAAACCAAGCACTTGGAGATTGTTTGAGTCCGTACAACGCCTTCTTCAATCTACATACTATTTGTTCTTCATTTGTAGAGTCAAATCCAGGGGGAAGTTCCATATAAATTTCTTCTTCAAGATCGCCATGTAAAAAAGCATTCTTGACATCAAATTGTTGCAATTTCCATCCAAAGTTGGCAGCCAATGACAATAATACTCTCACCGTATTCATTTTTGCAACTGGAGCAAATGTCTCAAGATAGTCTATGCCATAGGTTTAAGTATAACCTTTGGCAACTAGTCTTGCCTTATACCTTTCCAATGAGCCATCAGACTTATATTTCACTGTAAAGACCCATTTACACCCAACAGGTTTTTTTCCTCTTGGCAATTTCACCAGATCCCAGGTTCTGTTTTTCTCTAAAGCCTCCATCTCCACCTTCATGGCATTTCTCCAATTCTCATCTCCTAGTGCCTCGGATAATGTTTTGGGAATGGTAATGCTATTAAGGTTAGTAAGAAAGGCCCTATGACTATGAGATAGGTTTTTGTAGGACATGAAAAGGTACAAAGGATGTTGGGTACAGGTCCTAGTTCCTTTCCTCAAAGCTATAGGGATGTCAAGATCATTTTCTTTTTGGGTATTGGGGACATTAGGATTGGGAGAAGTGATTTGATTACTTACTTTAACAGTCACCGGGTTTGGATCAAATGATTGTGCTTGCACCGGTTGAGAGAATGGCCCTTTCTTTCTTGAATAAACCTGGAGTGGACAAGCATGGTTTATTTTCTGTGTTATGGGTGTGGAAGGAGGATCACTTTCTACTGAAACAGGAGTAGTAGGGTCAGAGGGATCAGAATTGGATTGAACAGTTTGGATAAGGGTGGACTCAAACTAGACAGACTCGGACTGGACTGGAACGGAAGAGGACGACTTAGACACAGGCAGCTCAAGAAGGAAAGAGTCTTTATCCTTATCTTCTATGAATGTCGTCTCCCCCTGAAGATAAGGATTGTGAAAGTATTGATCGTCTTCAACAAAGGTGACATCGACGGACACATAAAATTTCCTTGTGGGAGGATGATAGCACTTATAGCCCTTTTGAGTGGATGAGTAACCAACAAAGACACACTTGAGAGCCCTTGGATCAAGTTTGCCCCTATGTTGAGAATGTACATGGACAAAGGCAACACAGCCAAATATTTTAGGAACAAGATTGTTGGTGACATTGAAGTTGGGATAGAATTTTGCAAACACTTGTGCGGGACTTTGAAAATCAAGCACCCTTGTGGGGAGTCTATTAATGATGTGGGCTGCAGTTAACACAGCTTCTCCCCAATAATTTTTTGGAACTTGTTTTTGGAAAAGAAAGGCTCGGGTAACTGCTAAAAGATGGCCATTTTTCCTTTCAGCCACTCCATTTTGTTGGGGAGTGCTAACACAAGATGACTCGTGAATGATGCCATGTTGTTCAAAGAATGGAGAGAGGATTTGATTAAAATAATCTTTTGCATTATCAGATCGAAATCGTTTAATCCCCACTCCAAATTGTGTTTGAATCATATTGAAAAATTTTTGAAACACAAGACTCACATCTGATTTGTTTTTTAAAAGAAAAATCCATGTCATATGAGTACAATCCTCAATAAATGAGACAAACCAATGAGCCCCAGAAATGTTGGGTACAGTAGAAGGCCCCCAAATGTCACTATGAATAAGAGTGAATGGAATAGATGTTTTTTTATTGCTTATTGGAAAAACAGCACGTTTATGCTTTGCAAGTTCACACACATCACAATGAAAGCTTTCAACTGAAATTTTATTGAACAATGAAGGAAACAAAATTTTAAGGACATGAAATGATGGATGACCAAGACGAAGATGATGAAGCCATACTTTGTCTTTATTGGATTTGAATGACTCGGAAAGGAATGACAAAGGCAAATGATTTTTAACACTGCATTGTTCACTTGGCTCTTCAAGATAGTAGAGGCCATCTCTCTCCCTAGCATGTCCAATCGTCTTCCTCGTACCCTGTTCCTGGAATACACAATGAAAAGGATAAAAAATCACATTGCAATTAGCATCTTTGGTTAATTTTTGGATAGACAAAAGGTTGGTGAACAATTTGGGGACATGAAGAACACTTTTCAGTGTAAGTGAATCACTAATAAAGATATCTCCTTGACCAGCAACAGTAGTGACTGAACCATCAGCTATGGTGATTTTCCTATTACTAGGGCAAGGTGTATATGAGATAAATTTTGTTGAGGAAAAGGTCATATGGTCTGTGGCTCCTGAGTCAATGACCCATGTGTTAGGGATATTATCCGAAGCATTAGAGGGACGAGGAGTAGTAGATATACCTGAAAAGGCTAAATTACTAGTACTTGCTGAAGTAGATGACTTTTCTAGCGAACTCAAAAGGTTCTTCAATTTCTCAATCTCATTTTTATTGAGTCCAAGAGGTGTTTCTTGGTTGCTGCTATCTTCGGTTAACTGTACTCCAGCCATATGAGCTTGAAACTGTCCTCTTCCTTGTCCTCTCTTTCCTGTTTCATTCTTGTTTGGGACCTGCGGCCTGCCATGAAGCTTCCAACACTTTTCTTTGGTGTGACGAGGCTTTTTACAGTAGGTGCACCACAAATCATCTCGGTTAAAGGATTTTGACTGGCCTGGCTGTTTGCTTTCTTCTGTGGATGGCTGCTCTAATGTAGTACTCTTTCTGCTCATTGTTTTTGACACCAATGCAGAGCTCTCAACAGATACATTCTCTACCATAACTCCTCTTCTACCTTCTTCAACACGAATTATTGAAATTGTCTCATTAAGAGACGGCAAATCCTCCTTGCCAAGTATTTGGACCCGTACTGCATCAAATTCCATGTTAAGTCTAGTAAAAAATTCATAAATTCTCTCCTTTTCAACGAACCTCTTAAGCGTAGCTGCGTCTTCACTACACTTCATCTGGATGCATTGATAATGATCCATCTCTTGCCAAAGACTTTGCAAGAGATTGGAATATTCAGTAATTGTTCGACTTCCTTGTTTGGTGGCAGCAATCTTAGTCTTGATCTCATAGATTTGCGCAGCATCGTGAACCTTTGAATATGTCTGTTTGATAGCCTCCCAAATTTCCTTGGCAGTATTAAGAAACATGCAGGTATCACTGATTTCTGGAGACATGGAATTCCAAAGCCAAGACATCATCATTGAGTCTTCCTCATCCCACGCATCAAATCTTGAATCTCCCTTCTTAGGGCCAGTACCGAGTAAATGATTCAATTTGCCTCTGCCCTTTAAATGTGTCCGCACCAGTTGCGACCACTTCAAATAATTTCTCCCATTTAATCTGTATGCGGCTTGAATATTGGGTAGTTCCCTAGCAGCAGAGTAGCTATTCTCGATGGCCTGGGTCTCAATCACGAGAGGTTTAGACGTGTGGCTACCATCAGTGATGTTCGACATCGCTCAAGAAGAACTGAGTAAGAGCAAAAAAAAAGAGAAAAAAATTCTGGAATGGGAACCAGAAAAAAATATTTTCTGGAATGGGAACCAGAAAAAAATATTTTCTGCGACTTTAGGAGGAATACAAATTCCCAGAGGAAGAACCTAAAGCTCTGATACCATCTTGAAAAAATATGTTGATTCTATTTCTTTTTTATTATTAGGGTTGTTACATATATATATACAACTGCAGAGAAGAAAATCAAGAAATCCCCTAATCTTAGGCTACAGATTTTTTCCTAAAAATCTGTAAATACAATAACTACTAAATCTCCTATATTACAGCACACAATTTCCTAAAATAAGAAAAAAACTGTTTTCCCACACTCACTGTAAAAATGGTTGAGACTGGAAAGGATAAAGTGTATCCTTTAGTTTATTTGTTGTTAACACTAGTATTGATTCTACCAGTTGCCACTGCCACTGTATAAAGAGCATTTTCTACAATGAACATCGTAAAGACTCGTTTGCGTAATCGAATGGGAGATCAGTGGTTGAATGATAGTTTAGTTGTGTACATTGAAAAAGATGTGTTCAAAAGTATTGATAACGAAGCTATTTGCAACGTTTTCAAAATATGAAACCGCGTCAAGGACAATTGTAAAATTTTTAATTATTATGACTAGATATGAATATTTTAGATTTTTGTTTATTTATCATTATTACTGTTATTATTATTTTTTTATAATTTATTATATTTGAATCAAGCCCCCGTTGAATAAAATATTTGGCTCCGCCACTGTGTATAGACTGCTTTTCTCATGATCTTAATATCGCTTGTGGAGTAAAAAAAACTCTACAGGCAATGTATAGAATAGTTATCTTAAAAATTTGATGTTATTTTTCTTTATTAAAATTAATAGTTACAACACTTAAAGAATACAAATATATATATATATATATATATATATATATATCTCTCTCTCTCTCTCTCTCTTCTCAACTTCCTCTTCCTTCATTGATTATACTTTTTGAAAAGTAAACGGAAAATTCTTCTTCTATCCTTGAACCTACGACTTCAACCTACCTAAAATTCTTACCGTTACTGCTCCAAACAAGCTCATCTCCAAATATACTTTCCTACTTCCTTTGTTCTTCTTTCATTTCAAATTTGTTTTCTTAAACCTCCAAATAACAACCTAAAGCCGAAACCTTTGAAGAAATTTGTTCACTCCTCTCATTTTGGTTATGTGATTTTGATGAGTGTGTGTTTTGTGTTTCTTCCCCTTTTGGTGATGAAGCGACTTCTTATTGTGGAGAATATATGGTAGTTTTGTTTTTGTTTTTTCTTTTTTTTAGAAGTGTTTTATACTTGATTTGATGTTTAGTTGGTTAGTTTAAGTAATGTTTAGTTAGTAAGAAAGTACGAGAAAATTTGAAAAAAAAAAAAAGAAAAATTTAAAACAGTTATAAATTTTTTTTCATATTTATTTTCAGAAGAAAATCAATTGAAAAAAAAAAGAAATTAAACAACATATATATTGTTGCCATGTTTTTCTGTTAAAAGACTTAATGATGTGTGAAGTACAAGCTTCAAATTCCATCCAATTTGAACTTAAAAGAAACAATGGAAAACTTTTGAGCCTAATTTGAAACGAATAGAACTTTTGACTTTTTATCCTAATTTTAAATACATAAAACTTTTGATTTTTATCCGAAAAATTAGATCCTAAATTAAGTCTTTAACCAATGATGCTCTAATCTTTTACTTTATTATTATTATTATGCTAAAATGATTTTAAAAAAATCATCCACTCCTAATCAAAGCTTTTCCAAATGAATTTTCATAGTTTTCGGGCACCTCACTGGATTTTCAAATGATTGTAGGTTGTCAATATTTTTTTTTTCAATTTGAATCGCCCACGATGCGTTTAGATAAGAAATTTGTAATTGTATTATTTGGATAAATATTTTTTTAAAAAAATTGATTATTAGAATTTGATAAAATAAAAAATAATTAATAATATTAAATATAAAAAAGAAAAATATCAAAAAAATACAATATGGGTATTATTAGATGTGTAAAAAATATATAAATATTATTAAAAATAGTTTTTTATTTTGTATTTAATTGGGGAACATGTACTATTAAGTAAAGGAAGAATTGGATGAATTTTGAAAAACCATTTCTTAGGTGAATTTTCAAGAAAAAATTTGAGTATCTCAAATTCCATCTTGAAATTTTTCTTAAATTTTGAAATTCTTCAATTTTTGTTTTTAAAAAAAATTATATTTTAGACTTTTAAATATTATAATTAGAACAAATACCTCTTAAAATCTACTATCCAAACACATCCTTTTACTCTTAATCATAAAGCAATTTTTTTATCAAAAAATAAGAAAGGGTAGGGTGCAATCTAATTCACTTGGACTCCGTTATATTTTCTTTATGCACTCTTTTGGATGTGCCAAATTATTCTTTTATTTTTTAATATATGCTTAATTTCTTCATATTTAAAATTATTTTTCACGATTTCTTTTTCCTCTTAAACATTAAAACCATGAAACGCTAATTTTATTAAAAAAAAGTTCAACCTTTATATAAAATAATTTTTTTTGTTCAGATATATAAAATAAATTGAAGTTAAAGATTTTTTTTCCATAAATTTCGTAAAAATTAAGAAACATAGACAATTTGGGACGGAAATTATAGTTTTGGATGTGAACCACTTGTTAAAGAGTTTATTCATGATATTTTCATTCAAAATTGTGATTTATGTATTGATATTTTCGATGCGTTGCATAGAAAAGACGGCAAATGACTTTTTCATGCCGTTGTTATCTTTTCAACTCCCAACACAAATGGTGTGGAAGGGGTCATATCGCTTTCATCAATCAAAATCCATAAAAACTAAAGCGTAAAAAAATCAATGTAATTTCTGTATACATCAAATTTATCCTCCGAACAATCCGGCGCTGGCTGGGATGACCCCAGGCCAACTCTCATCAATGGCTCATGCTTGACCTTGCAATGCATATATATTTGTTACTGCCACGCTTAAGCCTTCGATGAAATTCTCTATATCAATCATTTTTAGGAAAGGAAATTAGTGTTTCGTTTTACTCGGATCGATCGGAATGGTCACCGACGATTTTAGCTTCCCGAAAATCACCAATCCTTTGCCTCAATTGACCTCTTTCCCATCCTTGTGGCGCGTATCTTCCTTGGTCTATCCAGAATGCGGAGATCATAATGAAGAGGAAGTTGTCAGAGAAGTAGCGAGCTTCCAAAGGAAGAGCTTCTCGATCTCCTATTTATCAGAAAGTGATGCGGATATGCGAGTCAGTGATGATCCGGAGAAGATGGACATGCTTTGGGAGGAATTCAATGAAGAACTGAAACGGGCCGCCTCCTTGAGCGGCGGGAATTTGAAAGAGGCAAGAGTAATATCAAAGCTCAAGGCTGAGCCCGGCAGAGAGTCGTCGGTGGAGCTTTACTACGCTCAGGCCCAGGCCCAGGCCTTGAAGATGACCGAAACAGGCATAGGCCGTGGGATGATTTGCCACAAGCGGCAGTGTAAGAGCATGTTGGCGGTGATGAAGACGTTGAAGAGGATCTTTTATCTTCGCAGATTGGTTCGGGTTAAGAATTAACCGTCATTGGTAGGAGTTTTCTTTTAGGTATATTATGACCAGATATGAGAACGGATACTTGGAAAATTAGCTGTGTATGGAGTTGTATATATTTTATAATTCTAATCTAAAATTATTGCCGTCATTCATCCCTCAATTCTACTTTTATGCTGTATATCTAGGTGTGTCAATGAATAGAACCTAACATTCCATAAAGATATTCAATTTTTATAATTAAGTTTAACGAACAAATCACACAATATTTTAAGATTTGTTTTTCTAGCTTTTTACATATTTATGTACAAGTTTTACCAAATTTTATCTCGTGTCACTTTCGTTTTTTTTATTCATGTCGTGTATAGGATTGCAAGTTTACTTTGTAGCTATTATGTAAAATGAGTAAAACTCCAAAAAACCTTTTCTTTCTTTCGACAAAAACTAGCAAAAATTTATCTTTTTTTCTCCTTTCTCATTCTTCCTTTCTCGATAGAAAGTCATTTCTTCTCCACCTTACAACTCAGTTTTGATTATGCTTATTGTCGATCCAACATGTTGGCATAGTGCAAACAAAATACGTTAGTGTATGCATTAGACCCAACTCACTTGGCATAGTGTTATGGATAGATTTAGCTAGGAGACAGTTGCACCTAGCTTGGCCCAATAGGCCCAACCCAGATCATGCTCAATCTCCTTATCTCCTTAGTCGCATGGCTTGAGAACAAACTAATTTCACTCAAACAGACAAACTCCACAAGATAGTGACACATTGCACAATTTGAGTGCCTCCCATAGCCTATGTATGCCTTCATTCCAAGGCAAATGATGCTTTAGCTTGAATTTGCTGCCTAAGCTCTTTATGTCTTTCTTCTTCTAACTCATTTGTATTCTGGTCACATCAGAAAAACTGACAAGTTCTAGTATTATAACTTGTGAATAGTCTAGTTCACGTTATTCATATAGTTGCAACTTCAGCTACCAACCATAAACGTATGCACTTTTTACCAAACCATGTAAATCCTAACGTCCACTTTATTTTACTGGCACTGTTCACACTTTCAACAATTGGTGCTTTTGTTGAGAGTAGAACTTAAGAAAGTTCCTCCCCATAAACTCTTGCTAAAACCAACTTGAAAGGAGATTAAAACAACGATACCTTAGCTACACCACCTATGCCGCCAAGAAAGAGAGTTATGGAGAGAAGGCTCTAGGTGTGCACAAAGAAGTTGCCCCCACCTTCTTTGTGGAGCAAATGTGGAGGCAATTATACTCTAAGAGATATGTCACAAGAAGTCAGTGAAGAACTGCGAAGGTCTTTACATCTGGAAGGGCAAGAGGAGGATGTTTATTTTAGCACACTCACAATTCATCTTAGTCCAGGAAGATAAGATGAAAGAGATGATGAGATAAATCATTTAAAAAGAGACTTTCACAATTTGAGCAAAGTAGGCAAGGAGCATGTGATGGCACCATCTGCAACCAACCAAGTAGAGAAGCAGCACCACGCTGATGTGCCAAGTTGGTAAGGAAAACCAGATGATGAGGAGATCTTTAGTAGAGTAAAGGGACTTGTTCAAGTTCCCAGTAGAGATGGAAGCTGCATTACATTTTGAGGGGTTGGTTCAAGTATGCCCAATTGCGCGGTTCAACAATCATCCATCAACCAACGGGATAGTCTTCAATATGGGTTCGTTAAATTAACAACATGAGAAAGAAGTTAGTTTCAGTCTTACATTTTCATGTTTTTCTTTAAAAGCAAGAAAAATAGTCTTGCATCCAAAGAAGAAGTCAAGTTTTATTTGAATCCTTTTTATCTTTTGTTGTTACCTGATACAACAATGATGTATTGTTGCAAGAATTTCGTTCTTCGTGTCCACATATCTTTCAAGAAAGAAAACCATCAGAGGGCGCATAAACTTTCCCTTTCATGCTTACTTAGATGCTTAAGTTAGACAAGATTTTGGCCAAGTTTCAATCAACAAATAGAGCTTAAGATGTAAAAATAATACTTGTAACCTATTTATAGGAGCTATTTTGCACGTAATTACTGTTAAGGCTCATAACTTAAATGATCACGTAATAGACCTTTCATGGTTCTCCTAAGTCCTCCTTCTTATTGGGTTCAATCTACCTCTAAGCCTAATGTCATTTACTCTAACTCATATCAATGCCCAATGACTTTTAGTATGACTCTCATCGATTGCTCCCCACTCTTTCGTAAGGTATACACTGTAGAAAAGTATATAAAGGTTTTTTTATTTGAATCATGTCCATACATAGCCTACTTCGAGCCCTTTTTGCTTCAAGCCTTTCTTTTTGTGTTTGGCTTACCTTGCACATTTTTCACTTCAAGCACTTGCACTTTTGGTCTTCATGCATGACTTACATTGTACATTTTTCGCTTTAAGTTCATGTATAGCCTACTTCACACACTTTTCATTTCAGGCCTTTTTCTTCTTATGCATGGCTTACCTTGCGCATTTTTCGCTTCAAGCCCTTACACTTTTTGTCTTTATGCATGACTTACATTGTGCACTTTTTGCTTCAAGTCCCTACATAGCCTATTTTATGCATTTTTTTGCTTTAGGCCTTTTTCTTTGAGTGTGTGGTTTATCTAGCGCATTTTCGCTTTAAGCCCTTGCACTTTGAACATGAGTAGTCTACTTCGCGCATTTTTCACTTCAGAGCTTTTTCCTTGAGTGCATGGCTTTACTCATGCATTTTTCGCTTCAAGCCCTTGCACTTTGAACATGAGTGGCCTACTTCGCTCATGTTTGCTTCAAGCCCTTTTTCTTCATGCATAACTTACATCGCACATTTTTCACTTTAAGTTCATACGTAGCCTACTTCACACACTTTTCGCTTTAGGCCTTTTTCTTCAAGTGCGTGGCTAACGTCGCAAATTTTTCACATCAAGTTCATTCACTTTTGTCTTAACCCATGACTTACTTCGCACATTTTTCGCTTCAAATCCATACGCAGCCTACTTCGCTCACTTTTTGCTTTAAGCTTTTTCTTCTAACATGCACGATTTCTGTAACATCCCGTTACCATATTTTTCACGTATTTCCATACAACTTTACCGGTTGGGCTGTCTGCGATGCCATTAACATTCAACAGTAACAGTGATAAATGATATCCATTTATCTATTAATTATGGAATATGAAATTCCTTTTCATTATTCCTTTAATCCGACATCCCCTATTAACCTTTATTTCACTAAGGTAGTACTGTATACATATGTCTGAAATGTAAAAGAGAAGAGACTGTACCTGTCACATTTAACGTGCCATGCCTCAGTGCTTTAAGCATAGCTATACTCATCCGAGAGCTAATTCTCTCAACTCCGTGTACTTCTTATCTGTGGAGTAAAAAAACAAAGGGGTGAGCGATTCGTACGCTCAGTAAAGGAAAAATATGCTGCTTTAAATAAAGCAAAACTATATATCACAACTCATTTATTCTTTTCTTAACAATAACCCAGTAGAAAAGAACAGTGGATACATAGTAAACACTATATATAGGATTTCAATAAATCCTTACAGTAAATAGAAATTGGTAAGTTGAGACTAGGCAACAAATAAATCATGCTATCATCGTTCCCCCTCCCCCTTGCGAGAACGGAATCTGCCACTATTGGGGTGCACCCGTAGGCCATCGCCCCTCACGGCTATCTCAGATCTATGGCCATAATCTATAGTGGTCCTCGGGTCCACTTGCCAAGTGACCTCGAGACCGCTGATGACTTGGCGGGTCCATCAGCCTGTGACGCCCTGAGGTGCACTCGTTGGTCCATCGACCGAGCCATCGCCCCAGGCGGGTCACGCAATAGTAATGCATGAACTAGAGGCCTAACGTCTCAAAATCGAATTATATCTCACGAAAAACTTTTAAGGAATCATTTCATAATGTCATTGTTTTCTTTCCAAAAAGGTTTTAAAAACAGCCCGCAATCTCACTGAATTCCGTGTGAGAAAGGCACGGGTTAAACTGACTCGCCATGGCTAGTTCGCCCATGGTCAACTCACCCATTGGTCAACTCGCCCAAAAACATAACGAAAACAATTCATTTTTCGTTAAGAAAATTTGGAAAAAACGAAACCTGTTCGCCATGGTCGACTCGCCCGATATGGCTCGCCCATGACAGTTCGCCCAACGCAGAGAACATGTGTTCGCCCGCCATCTTGCTTTTAAACTTGAAAACAAAACCGGCTCGCCCTCAGTGGCTCGCCCAGTAATAAACTCGCCAAAGGTTTCATATTTCTATTTTTATTTTCAAAGATAATAAAATTAGTTTATTTTTCAATTTAGAAACCTTGGAAACGTGAAACCTATTCACCATGGTCAGTTCGCCCATTTGGCTCGCCCATGACTAACTCGACAAGAGGGTGAATTAGTATTCGCCCGCCACTTAGCTTTTCAAAACAGAACTCTCTCGTTGATAGCGGTTCGCCCGCCATAAATTCAAGACAAAGGGCCGCTCGCCCAAACACATTAAAACGAGTTCACCCGCCCTTAAAACTAGAGACGGTTGTATAAAATTATAAAAGAGCTTGGCTCGCCCGCCATTACCAATTCGCCCATCATAAATTACAAGGGCTCGCCCGCCCTGTATCAGTTCACCCAAAACAGCATAGAGGTCGGCTTTTAGCTCGCTCGTATCAAAAATAATTATCAAATAACTTTTCTCAAACAATGCATGTCAGAAAACAAAGCATTTAACTTATTGTTTTCATAAAATTTACTCCACATGACATGCATCACTTCACACACATCTCCCTTACCTGTTAGAAACGAAGCCTTGCTTCGCCCTGCTTTCTGTTCGCCCACAGCTATTCCCAATTATCGGCTGCAAATTATATAAATTCCGTTAATATTTTCTTTATATAATATCTTTAATTTTCCATTACTTGGGCGAAATTAAAATAAATCAAATCACTACTCGTCCAAATAGAGCTTCACTAGTTCGCCCAGACAAGCTCGCCATTCACTATATGGCTACCACGTGGTATCTCGCCCGCCATTACTCACCGTGGTTTTGTGAGCTCACCCATGAACTAAACTACCGTTGGGCGACCTAGCCCACATGAATAACAACATTGGCGAGTTCATCATTTCCTACTCGCCTCATTGGTGATTACAAACTTTCAACACGGGCGATCAACATAGTCGCCATTGTCGTCACTTATTCCATTATTTTCTTTGTTTCCATATTCTCCAAAGATCTAACTAAAAACAAGACTGTATCTATGTTTATTACTGCATAAAACATAGAAATCTATCATTGAGCATCAAGAAAACCTCAGAAATATGAAACTCACCTCAACCAATTGCACTTCCTGAACAGGTTGTTTTCTGTCTCACGTTGGCCTCCTTTGCTTATTCTTTTAGCTCAACCAACTAAGAAGGAAAGGTTTGCAAGCTGTTTTGCTTGTTTAGCCAGCTTAAGGGTGAAGCTTATTAGATCAACCATAGCAGAAATGGAAGGAACAGAACCTTGCAATTGCATAACCCTCGTAAGGAAAATGAAGTTTGCTAAACAGATTTGCCTCAAGTGTTTCTTCTTATATAACCCTGCTCAACCAATCACTAGCTACCGCCTATCCCTTATCTGCTTCTTTCATCATTTCACGTCCATCACTCCTTTAATGCATGAAGAAAAATGAAGCACAAGTGGCGTGAAAGTCTCCCTTTCACACTCTTTTTCTTCTGCTGCAGACTTTGTTTACTTCCTTAACCAATAAGGCTAATTCCCTTATTGACTTTAACTTTTCCTCATTTATTGTCCTCGACCGTATATCTCACAAAGTCAATCTTGGCTGCTAATTGTTTTGAAACCATTTTCCTTTGTCCACACAAGCTGATTCCCGGTCTCCACCTCGTCTGCTCGCCACACTACACCAGTTCGCCAGCCATTCAATTGCCAGCTTTATCTTGGCAATTAAAAGAAATTCTCTTTTTTTTCTTTACAATTACATTGAGACTTAGCGAATGGCAGTTTCCTTCTCGCCAACTAAGCTATTCTTTGCCCCTCTCTATGGCGATCACAAGCTCTCGCCTAATTAGGCGATCACCAGGTATGCTCAACTCGTCAACCTTGTTTTGATTCACCTCACACGTTGGCGAACACACCTTTTCGCCCTTGACACCAACCAATTCGCCATTATCATTGGCGATTTGTTCGCCAATTGGCGAACATCCTTCCTTGCTAAATCGTTGGCGAGCTATTTTGTATACTCGCCCATACATTATTTCACCAAAATTACTCCATTTACTACTCAACTTAAGGAGCTTTTCAACTAAATGGAAATCAATACTCTTTATTTATTTAATTTCCAATATCCATTTTATGAGATTAAGGTCTACAGTAGGGTAAAATTAGATCTTACAATTTCTAGATCAGATTCTAACTAAAGGTGTTTAGTCATATAATAGACTTAGTGGATTCTTTTAGGGAGCATAGTTTATAGCAGAGTTCCTGGCGAATAGGGCTTATAACAAAAGGCTTATCTTAACCTGCATGGTAGCTAACACATAGAACATACTAGATTATGTACATAGGATCATGTATATTATATCCAAGACAAGCAACAATATCATGTATATTATTGCCAAGATGAACAACAATAATAAGATAAGGCATTCATGCTTAGCAAATAATGTAAGCTATAAACACGTTGTGCCATTATACTAAACAGGAATAACAATAACCCAAAGATAATAAATGTAGATATTTTGCTTTTATAAACTATATTTGGCAGAATGCAACTTATCATGAGATAACCAAAAAGAGAGATGGCTATCACAATTTCATGCTTGCTGACATCCATGAATTTGTTTGTATTCTAATTTATGCGAATTACAAATTTGAGAAGGTGATCATATAAATTTTTAAAGCATTCAAGATAACCAAAGAAAATTTATGTTCAAGAAAAATTCATGAATGAATGATAATACACATAAAAAAATTTTATATGACCAAAATTATGATATCACACATGTAAATTTTTACCATTATTGGTAATATAATGTATGGCATATATGGCACATTTGGCATGATAAAAGATCCTATCATATATGGCATAATATTATATTGATAGGGATAGATAAGTAATCTTTCTCACTAAATATGTGTGTATTGATTTTTCTTATATAATACAAGTTCATACATGGGTAAATACTTATTTAATTTGGATGATAATATTTTGTATCTAATTTTTAGAAGGAGAGAAACTAGGAAAGTGATGGCGTTGCAATTTATAATATCCATCAAACTTTTCAAAGAAAATAAATACTGAAAAGTAAATATAAAAAAAATAATGGGCCTATGAGCCATGGCACATCAATTTTCCATTTCCCAATTCGTGGTTCCAGCTTCCAAGGCCAAAAGATACATGTTTCCCAGCCTATTCACAAAATTTTACATTGAAAAGAATATTCCAAGAATATTCTCTTAGACTTTGGTGAGTCACGGACACTTTCTTTTTATTTATTTATTTTTTTGCATTGGTTTGAGTGGTTTGAGTTTAACCCGTTTGGGTTTCTTACAGGTTTCTACAAAAATCACTCATATGTCAATGAAATTTCTTCAATCAATGATCATATTTCATATATTTAACATGGATCTACAAAGGTCAAGTATTTGTTTGAAGCAAAATAATGTATAAAATAAAAAATTCAAGGAACAAAATATAATTTGCACACCGAGATGGGTTTCATGCTTTTTCTCATATTTTTCAAATATTATTATAACAAATCTATAAGAAATTGTAGAGAATCGAAAGCTAACCCATTTTCAAATAGAAAATTTTGAAATCATATTGAAATGGTGGTGAGCACATAACTTGTCGATTTTTACAGATGACGCTAATTGTTGTCACCTGATACCACCATAATGCATTGCTGTAGGAATCTCGATTTTCATGTTCACGTATCTGTTAAGAAAAAAAACCATCAAAAGGTGCAAGGGTTTTGCCCTACATGCGCACTTCAATGCCAAAGTCAAATAGGGTTTTGGCTGAGTTCAATAAACAAATAAAGCTTAAGTTGTAAAGATGATACCTGTAACTTATTTATAAGAGTTGTTTTACGGTAATTACTATTAAGACTCATAACTTAAATGATCACGTAATAGACCTTTCATGGTTCTCCTGAGTCCTCTTTCCTCTTGGTTCAATCTACCTTTAAGCCTAATGTCATTTAGTCTAACTCATATCAAGTTCCAATGACCTTTAATATGACTCATCATCTTTATTTGCTTAAAGTTGTGTATAGAAAGATGATTCTAGATGTGAATATGAAAAGAAAAGGATGAGAGAGGCAACCTTAATCAAATCTAGAAACAATAGTAACAAACTAAACACAATTATTAAAAGAGTAACAATAATGAAGTTAGAATTATCAAAAAAATAAACCCTAGAAATGGGAAAAAAGGGTTTTGATGCAAATAGGTTTTGAATAGCAGAGAGGAAATGAAATGGATGGTTTTTTAAGTCACGTACTGAAATATCGAATTTTTTACTAATTTCACATAATCAGATCACTTACGTTTGGGCTATCTATAGTGTTGACATATATTCACAATAAATTTTAACCTTTTCATACAAATCCAGGATCTAAATTCTTAAACACTTATACATAAATATAATTAATCCCAAAGTCTAGTGAACAAACTAATTTATAATTTACATCCCAAGTATTGTGTACATAAAAGTAGCAGCGTACAGGAAAGTTTGAATACATAAAAGGAAACTCGTATACCTCGACGAAATAAAGATAATCACTTGAGGGATACCAAAATCAGGTCCTCTAGATGCAAACAAAAAATTTACTACAGATAATCTAGGAGGGAAAAATAAAGGGGTGAGCTTATGCTCAATAAAATATATATACATATATATATACATATATATATATATATATATATATACATGAAAGCTAATACATCGTATCATATATGCAACATTTAAAAATAATGCTCCTATATATGGAAAACATTAATTGATGGCACGGGTTTGGAAAAGATACTGTAATGGGTTAGATAATCAGGTTGAGTACAAAAGGATGCTTTAAAGTACCTCACTTGTCTCGGCATCCAAGTCCACTATAAGGAATTCAATAATATTTAATTTAGTCACAAAATTCAATAAAAATTTTTGATAGCTTGCATCAAATCATTGCATAAAGCATAACAGAAAACTTATTTCTAAATCACTTCGTAAATAGTAAAAATCACATTTTGAATAAACAATTCAAGTAAATATAAATTACAAGTCATATTATATTTTATAAATCATATTATTAAACATAAAGCATATTTATCATATAAAATAAATGAAATCAGAAACAAATCAAATCTAGGAGTGCCTGGATCTATGTTAACCATGGATTTACCACCCCAGTAAAAGTACAGTGGAGACTAGGCTTTACCCAATAGACTCATGCACTATAGAAGACATATGGCCATAGTCAGAGGCCACAGTGTACACTAGCCATGTAACAACTGTATAAGCTGAAGACTGAGCTAGAGTCAACATCAGAACTGAACAGAAATGCATGTACCCGCAAGTAGCTACAGGGCCAACATTCTCAAAACATTTTATAAATTATTTCAAATTTGTTTACGAAGATAAATTGTATAAATCATTCCTTAAATAAATTTATAAGAATTAAATTCACAATTTCAGTATACTTAATATGAATATGCATCACAAATGCTCAAAACAATATTTAATATTCTAATTAATTTATTTAATGACCACAGAAATATATAAAATATATAAGCATTAGGAAACAATACTTAAAATCATAAATCTATTCGAAAACTGAATTTTGTGATTTAATTTGCACATAGTCATGTTTAAGGACTTGGATTTTCAAGTAACTAAAATCATTTCCTTTTATTTTTAGAATGTCATGCCAAATGATAAATTTAAAGGTTTAGGTTATCTTAGAAAAATTTCAACAACATAACGGTTCTTTATACCCTAGCCTCCTGCATGAAAACACAGCTTCAAATCACAAATTCATTTTTTAACTTCAATCCAAACCATCAATTCCAATTTCATAAAAGCAAAATTTATCGAATTCATGCAACGAGGTATCTTTACACTTCATACATATATCCTTTGCCTTTCAAATTCTCAGTGTTTCTCTCGTTAGCACCAATCTCACCTTCTGACCTTTGAACTGCAAATTTACCTTATAAACTTAGTAAATTTACCACACTTCACTTAAAAAGAATATTTAACTCATTAAATCCTAGTGCAATGTTTACTCCAGCTCTAATTTCAGTCTAATTTCTACGATGCTAATATTATAACTAGTGTTAAACACCTTCGTTTTCAATTTTGATTGCGCCTACAATCTTGTATCAATTTATATAATATTTTAGGACCTAAAATACATTAAAATAAGTATGAATTCTTCATCCCCTTACCATGGCCGAATATTACTCTCTCTCTTTCTCTTGTGATTTCCTCCATTTAAGCTTGTATTTGTGCTTTTCATCAATTCTACATTATTTCCACATTAATTCCTCATCAAAACACAATATATTCATGCACAATTGATGTAGGCCGAAACCCTTGGGAGGTGTTCTTCATGGTTTTGGTTTGATTTAAGCCTAGATATAAGCTTAAACACTTAGCTTTTAATCTTAAAACATGAAAAAAAATAACTAAAGCTTCCATAGTTTCTTACCTTAGTTGAATCCAATGGAGGACCCTACACCTTGATTTTGGTTGTTTTGGCACTTGATTTTGGCACCAAAATGTAGAGGAGGTTGAGGAGAGTATGATTGATGAAGACAACTTTTGTTTTTGGTGTAGTTTTGGTAAGGTTTTCTCACTTTCTCTCTCTTCCTTAAGCTCACGTTAATGGAGGAAAATATGGGTTCTAGTTTCTGTAGAAAATGAACAAAGAAGCTGCTGGAAAATGGTTAAAAATTGATATTTTATTAGTCAAATTACCAAAATGCCCTTATACTTAAAGAAATATTCCAATTTTGCCCTTAGCTATTGACTTAGTTAAAAATAGTCTATCCAATCTCCAAAATATTTCATTTAATCATAAAATACCTCTATTAATCATTGGTGGAGCTTTTGTTGAAGTTCGGTTGCTTATTTGGGTGAAATTACCAAAAAATCCTTAATTGTAAAATTGCGTAAATTCCTATTTTTACACCCGATTTATTTCATGAGTCTACATATGTAAGAGCCTCGCCCATCTCACCAGGCCGTCGGCGAGCATCCCCTAGGCGTTCTCCCACACCCCAAGTTTACTCTTACAACATCGTCTGTCTCGATGGTATCATGAGTGTAAGGCTCGGGTATCTAAGGATGCCAAGGTTCGAGAGCCTCAGAAAACGCGTTCAAGGCATTATCCGGAGTTCTTCGGGAGCCTTGAAGTAAAGCCGTGAGGTTGGGCGACCTCCCAGAGCGGACAATACATTGTTAGTGAGTGTTGGGCGATCACCTACTCTCGCTGTCAAGGCAAACCTGGGGAGTATGGGACTCCTAGAGGATGCTCACCGACGGCCTGGTGATACAGGCGAGGCCTTGACAATGTTGTAAGAGTAAACCTAGGGGATGCTTGCCAATGGCCTGGTGAGACGGGCGAGGCTCTTACAACATACCCTAAAAAATTATTTCATGTAGAATTATCTATTACAGATAGTTTGTCAAAGTCTATTTAGTTTGACTTTTATTCACAAAAATTCTAACAGTCTATGAACTTAACTGTCATTTCTCAAATTATTTCACATTTTTCGAAACATATATAAATAATTGAATTTGAGGTATAAATTCTTACCTTCACATTATTTGGCTCTAAATGTCGAGTCTGCAAAGTTTCAACTCCATCTAGGCACGAAAAAGTTAGTGGGACCCACTTCCTAATTTCATTACATACCTACAATATAATTAACATTTAAATAATTATAATTTGTCCCATATTTTTAACTATATAAATAATAATCTACAATGATTAGGGATATGAGATCTCACATTTTAGGCAGCCTGCCTTCTTCCGTGCACGAAACAAATGAGGGAACAGACGGATAGTCTCTTTCAAATTTACAAACAGAAGAGATAAATTAAACAAAATTATAAAAATAACAAAACAAAGTAACAATAGCATAGAATAAACCCTAGAAATGGGAAAATGAGGAAATAGTTAGAAATCGAGGGTTTCTTGAACTAAATAAGGTAGCAAAATCTATTTATCCATGAACTAGATGAGTTAAGCGAAGAATTTCCCTCCAATCTAAAGACATAAGTCATAAACTAAATCAAATTACAATAATAACAATAAAATAAGGTAAAAATATAGCAGAAAATAAACTCTAAACATGGAAAATGGTACTTTCTAATCATGAATAAAACAAATCTTTCAGATAAGTAAAACCAACCCTTAAGAAAAATACGATTTTTTAGCAAGAAAAAATTGTAAACAGCATAAGGGGAAGAGGAAGGAATTAGATTCTAAGGGAAAGAAAATGACAGAGACTGTGATTAGTGTGAGTTAGAATGAGTTTCGACTTAGAAAAAGGATTTTTAAAATGAAATAAGATGCCATAACAACTACAGTTTGAAAGAAACACTGTTTAAAAAAAATGTGGTTAAAACTTTGTACAATGAAAAGAAATACTATGTTTATTAAGAAAACTGTATTTTATCAAGTAATATTTATTAAGTAAAAAAAATAAAAAATATAATAAAGACTATGCTTTTTCAATTAACCATAGTTTATAAAAAAAGTCAAAGATTTAAATTAGACTTAAATTACTCGATATTTTACCAAAAAAAATTACTCGATATTAGACTACACTATTATATAACATAACTACAGAAATATTGTAGCCGGCGGGAGAAATAATATTTAATATATTTCATTAATAAAATTATTTTTAGGTACAAAAAATACCAAAAATGTTAAAAATTATAAATATTTCCAAATTAAAAATATGTACAACTATTAATTACACAGCTCTTCAAATTAAATTTACGCAGCTACCAACCCTTGAGTAAGGTTTAAAGCATATAATTAACAGCCATCAGCAACTACATTCAAGTTTCACACATCTAGTTTTTGTACATAATGTAGATGAAAACCCAATGAGAAATAAGAAGATTTTTAAATGAAGTTGGAATGCTTGGGAGATTTTAGAAAAGGAAAGATTGATCATGACCTCAGGAAAGATCATCACAAATGTGGACATATATTCACACCATTTGATCTGGACCTCATCAATTTCTTCCATTGTGTATGATCCCTTTCCAATCTTATTATGCGGGTAAAACATTATAAACTTTCATGTTTTGGAATAATTATGCATGCACATAAACTCTATTTACGCATGTACGTATGACTTGGCTTTGAAAGGATACTCAGGTGGTCTTCTATTCGTTTCTTTATAAATTGAAGAACATAAAAACCACATTCATAGGATCCCGATTGATGAGAAGCCTATAAAATACACATATATACTTGTTAAGGATTTTCAATCAGTTTAAACCATTTCATGATTAAATCCAAAACAAGCTAGCTAATAAGTCTATACCCTGAACAATAGTCATTTTGTAGCTCCCTTTTTAGATAAACTTTTCTTCTTTAGAACTGATTTCCTGACTCATTACAAAACTCACAAAGAAGATATAATTAATTAATGTTATATTACATATCAACAAATACAAGTAGAACATATAATAAATGTGCTAAGAAACTTAGTGATGCATAGGCTTTGCGATGTCATCCTTAACTCTCGATCGCCTTAAGAAATCAAAGTCGCATATTGTATCATTCCAGAAGTCAAAGACAAGCAATGTCCAATGGCCTTTACATAATTTATTTATATAAAAAAATAAAATATATATTTAAAACATATCAGATAAAGATTGTAAAAAAAATGTCTTAAAAACTAACCTGGGATTATAAGGAACCAAAAATATTTGCTCATTCACTATTGGTACTAATGTTTCTCTCAAATATTGTGCACGTTTTGAATTGCCAACAACCATTACAGGACAAATCACTTTTACCGACACTTATAAGTGCCGGTAAAAGACAAATCAACTGCCAGTAAAAACGTTACCAGCGGTCAACAAACTCTCGATTGACCACCAGCTAGGTGAATGCCGATGAAGGTCTACCGACAATGATGTGCTCCAGTGTCGGCAAAGGCTTGACAAATTACAGCATGACTTTTCCTAGCACTTTTAAATGCCTTTAAAAATAAAAGGTTTTTATCGGCATTTTAAAGTGCCAGGAAAAGTCCTATTTGAAATTTAAATTTTTTATATTTATTGAATTTTATTTTAAATTTATAAGTTATGTAAAAGTCTTATTTGAAATTTAAAATTCTTATATTTATTAAATTTTATTTTAAATTTAAAAGTTTGATTAATTCTTTGTGTTAATGCCATTATTCACTGATAGTACAATAAAATGATTTTAATTCTTAATTCAATTTTTTAATGCAAGTTAATAAATTGTTAATGCAATTTTTTGTTAATAAAATAATTGTTAATGCATGAATAGTTTATATGGAGGCATTGGCAGCATGCCTCATTTGGTAACTCAATTAATTCATGTCCATTGCACTAATAAAGAGAGAAAGCTAGAATTATTTGTAAGAAATTCCCAATTTCTTGTAATTTTCTCATATTTGTATAGTAATTCAGCTGAAAAGAATTGAATAAATATGAAATTATGAAGCATAAATGATGTATGGGACATGGATGGAATTAGAACAATAAAATAGTCAAATGGTTAAAGAATTGAATGTTCAAGGGCTGAGATGATTATGAGATAAGCATGCATTAAATGAAATATGCCTTGTCATCTTCTCCATCAATGAAGTCAGCAGCCCCATATGCAGCTCTTCCTCTTGTTTCCTCCATAATTCCTCTAAGTTTTCATTCTAACTTCCTTGACAAACTACCTTGTTCTTCCATCGAATCAACGAGCTCCTTAAACGAAAATCGTTCCTTGTCGCTAGCTTAAGTTATATCCGAAGTTTGATAGATTGAATCCAAGGAATTGAAGAGATATACGTTGCCGTTATTTTGGTCATTTACAAAGGTAAAGATAGAAGTTGGTTCTTTGAATTCTATATATAGTTTGGAGTTGAGTTGAATTGGTAGAGTATGTTTATAAAGATTTCTTAAAGATTTGATCCTTTATGATATTTATAGCTTTGAAGAAGTGAAGAAAAAGAATTGGTGCAATCAAGCAAATCTCATATTCGGAGTTAATTGAGGTAAGGAATTTATGTAACGGATGTAAGGTGGCTATGTCCGCATGTTTTGATATATTTTAAATGTCTTGGGATGAAGTACAAGCTATTTAAGTGCAAAAATGTTAAATTTGGATTTTACTCCTAGTTACCAAAATGCTAAGAGCAACCGACTGCTTTAAGTAGCAGTCGACTGCCTAGAGACAGACGAGATGTAAACTTTTTCGAAAATGACTCAAACCAGTCGACTGCCTTGTATAGCAGTCGACTACTAATTTCCAGAAAGTATTCTGTTTCAAAACCAGCCGACTGCCTATGGAGCCAGTCGACTGTCCTGTTTTCAGAAGCATTCTGCTTGCGAAAACAGTCGACTACCAAGGAGCCAGTCAACTGCCTTTTCTCGGAAGCATTCTATTTCAAAACCAGTCGACTGCTATATGGGACCTGTCGACTGCCCTATGTGTTTTTCGAAAAACAAAATATTTGAATTTCAAAAAGGAAAAGAAATTCAATAAAGCAATATATGGTGTAGCAGTCGACTGCCCTAAAGACCAGTCGACTGCCCCTAATTGGAAAAAGAGGTTTTAAAGCCTATTTCAAGAGAATATACTTGTATTTGTTAAAGCTATATGACAAAGGTTTTGGGAGACCTTGGATTTCTTTGACGATCATGCATACTACTTGTATTTGTACTTGGCTGAGGAACCCTAGTCTAGTCCTCAGTGCCACAGATGTCACCTGACTAGTGCTCATTGTGGTCTATAGAAAATGGTCATATGTCTCTTATTTGTATTCGGCTTTGGGGAGGATCCCTAGCCCATGCGTGGGTACGCCACTTATTTGACTTCTCTCGGGATTATCCCTTACGGGATATAATTGTGGTATCCCTTATGAGATCTCTCATGGATTATCCCTTACGGGATATATTTGCTGTATCCTTATGAGAGTTATTTGGTGTGTAATTCTATTGGAAGTTAATTGTCTCCCACTTAGTTGAAAGTATATGAAGTATTTGTATTTGTACATGAGAATTTACGGGTATATGGTATTTGAAGAAATTACTTGACATATGCTTTATAATGATTTTACATGACATTATAGAGCCAAGTAGGAAAACTGCATATAAAGGCATAGTACGCTCTTTTACATATATTTCTTACAGAGCGTAAACTCACTACTATTTTTCATGCAGATTACTTGAAGTAAATCCTGCTCCAGATAGAGGAGCTTACCTTTGGGATTTTTAGTGTACCTTCAAAGCACACTTCCCAATAATTATTAAAGGTATACTCATGTATTTTGTGCTCCAAACTATTGTACAATACAATACCACAGTAATGTGTATTAGTTGTTATGGGGATATAGGATATGTAAGTTACGTGAGATCCTGATGTATTTGATTTATGTAAATATAGGAAAATCTAAATTCTTGTGGAAAATTTATATCACGTTATAAGTGATAAAGTATAAAGCATAAGAAGAAGGAAGGATGACATTGATGAACAAGTCTAAGCAAACGTTATCTGAAGAAAAAGTTAGTTGGTATTTGGGAGTGACGAGGATGTCACAGATTGATATCAGAGCAGTTTGGACTGATGGTTGTCGATGTCATTAGGCTAGAAATAGTGGATATCCCCAATGTACTGTACTTGTCTGAATACATATGAATAGAATAACTGTTTATAGTTATACTAAATAGCTCAATTTTGTGGTTATATTGACAGAATGAGTACTCGAAGAAGGGGTACTAGTAGAGGACAAGGAAGGGGTCGAACAGAATTGCCCCCAACACAGTCTCCCCCTCCATCTCCACCGCATAGCCCGAACACTAGGCTAATGAAAATGGAGAAGCACATGGAGAATATGGCTGTGATGTTCACGCAATTTATGGAGAACTTCTCGAACGTGGCCACTAATGCACCAGCAGTTACCCCTACTGTTCCTCCTATTCCTATAGTACAGCCCCTACCATCCCAGACAGAGTTACCCCCACCATTCCCAGCTACTGAAAGGTGGGATCCCAAATCTTATTGTAGCGTTGCTTTAATAAAAGATTTTAAGAAGTTGGATCCACCTAAGTTTAAGGGGGACAGTGACCCATTGGCTGCAGAGAATTGGGTAGGATAAGGTTGGTGAAGAAGATTTTTGGTTTTGATGTGAATTTCCTTTAGTTTTTCTCACTTTCTTACTCCTCAAGAGTGCAAAAATAGTGGCTGGTTTGAGAGAGAGGAAGAGCTATTGAAATGAAGGAGAAAACTGCTGAGAATTCTGGAAAAATTCATACTTTAAAAGCAAAATTACCATTTTGCCCTTAATTATGAAAATTTTAGACTATTTTACCCTTTCAGTTTGACTTTGTTGAAAACTATCAGTCTAATCTTTGAAATATGTCTTTTAATCACCAATCACATCAAATTAGCATATTCTTATAGTCGGAGAAGCTTTCATTGAAGTTTGAGTGTCATTTGTGCAATATTACGAAAATACCCCTAACCGTAAAATTGCGAAATTTTCTGCTTCTTCATATGACTTAGCCTATCTATTTTCATGACATGGGACTCTCTCACATGAGGATTATTTTACATTTAACACTTGGCCAGAAGTCAATTTCGTTTAACTGTTATTCATGAAAATTTCACCGGCCTATGTCCTTAATCGTCATTTTTAAATTTGTTTTAAATGCTTCAAAAATAATCTAAATAATTGAATTTGAGTTAGAATTTCTTACGATCACTTTATTTGACTCCCAATATCGAGTCTTTCAGGTTTCACCTTCATCCGGACATTAAAAGGTCCGTGAAGTCCACCATGCTGTTACCCCATATACCTACGAATTACACAGGAATTGATAGTGATAAGAATTCTTAAATACGCTATAGTATTAAAATATGTGATTCTCACAATAAGAATGCATATTTTTATTATATGTATATAAATGCATATTTACAATAATGATTATTTAGGTCAATAAAAAAATCTCCCTCAAAATGTTACTCTAACACTTGAAATTTGTTAAAATATACTTTTAATTTCTATTTTAACATTTTTTTGATGTGCTTAATAATACTATTTATAAAATGTTTTCATTTTCTATTCTTCCTAATTTTTTTTATCTTATGTTTTGAATTTTATGGTTTTCTAATTTAATATATAATTCTTTTATGATTGAATATCTTTATTATATCATAGTATTTCATATAGTATTATTATTATCCAATTTACTATGAGTGGAGTTTTTAGACTCCACAAATGAGACTAAGATGATGATATATAATCTTTATGAATATTAAAAAAATAAAAAATAAATAAAAAAGATGTATGTGTCATCATTGTAACATTGTTTGTGAAGTTTAAAAACTCCACAGATAATGTATTGGATAAGAATAATTTTATATATTTTTAAATATATAAATTAAATAATATTATTCTAAATATTAACAATTTTAAGTAATTAAAATTAATTTTTGCATGACATGAAAAAAATCTAGCAAGTTAATATTTTAGCATTTTCTATCTCCCTAAACTCTACAAAATGAGATCTTTCTTCTAGACTAATAGAAATAGTGGTTTCACTTTCACAAACAAAAAACCTTTATTAATTTTTAACATAATCATGCTCCCATTTACCATATTTTTATTTGCATATGTAACAAATACGTTCATTATTTGCGTCTTGAATTATCTTCATTTATAATATGTATGTATGTATAAAGTTCCAACTTAAAAAAATCATATCTAACGTTCAATTTTAATAGATTATCACATTCACAATTTTGATAAATAAGCCCTTTTTTTCTCAAAAACTATATTTTACTTAAAAAAATATCTATCTATAGCATTTAATAAAAAGAATCCCCAAATTGCTTTGCAAATGACACCTGTCCATATTTTTTTAAGTAAATTTAGGTTAGCTTGCTTTAATAAGAATAAAATTATCCTTTATTTGGGAATTTTTTGGTAGAAAAAAAACTTGATCATGGTTAAGATGATATTTATCCAAAAAAAAAACAATTGCATTGTCTATTTTTATATTTAAAAATAATGCTTCAAATGAAATATTTTATTCATCCTTTTTATCTATTACCTATATAAATTCCCATTCATATAAAATTGGCATATGTCCTTTTTTTTTATATTGAAATAAATAATGTTTTTATATTGATTTGGCTTAATAAAAACCAAGGCACAAGTATAAAAATTATTAATTTCATAAGTGAGTGATTGCTACTAGACTTGTTCATGGGTCAGGCTGGGTTGAATTCGAGCCGGGCTAAGGTGAAGTATTAAAGAAGTGAATTTGTGCTCAAGCCTTGCCCGATTGATCCATTTTTTGGACCTAATTTTTGCCCAAGCTCATTTTTACATATAATGTCCAAGTCCACCCAAATACTATTAATTTTTTTACAAAATTATAATAAAATATAAAAAAAATATTAAAACACATAATACTTAATAAGCATAACACAATAAATTTGAATTATTTTTATATAAAAACTAAATGAAACATGAAATTTAAATAAAGTATAAAAAAACTCAAAATAAATTACAAAAAGGAAACAAAATTAATTAAAAATATATTAATATAAAAAACAATATAATAAAATGTAAAAAAAAAATATTAAAACACATAATAGTTAATAAGTATAACACAATAAATTTGAATAAATTTTTATATAAAAACTAAAAGAAACATGAAATTTAAATTAAAGTATAAAAAAATACAAACTCAAGATAACTTACAAAAAGAAAACAAAATTAACTAATTAATTAATTAATAATAATAATAATAATAATAATAATGTATAGTAAATGGACGGGCCGGGCTAGATCGTGCCGGGCTTGGGCTTGAAGTGATGAACTTAAACCCAACTCATATATTAACTAGTCTTGATTATTAAGCCCAAGCTCATTTAAGATGTTTAATATTTTTGTCCAAACCCACTAAAAAAAAGGTGAGCCTTTGGGTTTGTACATTTTATTTTATAATTTAAATAATATTAAATCATTATTTATTTAAAACATTTTAAAATTTTATTCTAAATACATAATATTAAGAATATTTACATTTTATTAATTATCAAAATTAATTATATAAAATTTAATTAATTACAAATTACATAAACGCATATGTAAGTGTAATTTATATGGATTTTTTAAAAAATATACTATTCACATGTATTTGCAAGTATTACTTAATCATTAAGTATTCACTATGTGTTAGTTAAACGATCTATTTGGAGATTGTTTTAGATTGTTTTGATATTTTTAAAACTTATTATCGTGATTAAAAAATATTAATAAAAATATTTTAAAATTATCAAGTGGAGAGAAAAAAACTCACTACATGACAGTCAAACAATCTTTTGAAATTGTTTTTATATATAATTGATAAAATTTTCATGTTATCGTTAAGAAAATCGCAAAAACAATAGATCTAAATCTAAAATAAATTGACAATATAAAAAAATTATTATCACCCTCAATTTATTAAAAAAAAAATGATGAGCTAAAAGATTCAAGGTCACCCTCAAATTATTAAAAAAAAAAAGCTTAAAAGCTAAAAGATTCAAGACCTTAAAAAAATGTTTATAAATGATATACTGACAGAGTATAATGCCACCTCATTAATCAGCAAGCTTAAAAAATATACAGGCTTTTAAAAATAAATTTAAAAATTTTATTAATATTTATGTGAGAACTAAATATTTTAATACTATAGCGTATACAAGAATTCTCATCATTGTTAATTCCTGTGTATTTCGCAAGCATACAGGGTAACAGCATGGTGGGCCCCACAGACCTTCTAGTGTCCGGACGAAGGTGAAACCTAGTAAACTCGATATTTGGAGTCAAATAAAGTTATGGTAAGAAATTCTAACCCAAACTCAATTATTTAGATTATTTTTGAAGCATTTAAAACAAATTTAAAAATGACGATTAAGGACATACGCCAATGGAATTTTCGTGTATAATAGCCAAACAAAATTGACTTCTAGCCAAGTGTCAAATGTAAAATAATCTTCATGTGAGAGAGTCCCATGCCATGGCAATAGATAGACTAAATCATCGGAAGAAACAGAAAATTACGCGATTTTACATTAGGGGTATTTTCGTAATTTTGCACAAATGACCAAACGAAATTGACTTCTAGCCAAGTTTCAAATTTAAAATAATCTTAATGTGAGAGAGTCCCATGCCATAGCAATAGATAGACTAAATCATCAGAAGAGACAGAAAATTACGCGATTTTACATTAGGGGTATTTTCGTAATTTCGCACAAATGACCAATCAAACTTCAACGAAAGCTTCTCTGACCATAAGAATAAGTTAAATAGATGTAATTGGTGATAAAAAGACATATTCTGGAGATTAGACTGATAGTTTTCAACAAAGTCAAACCGAAAGGGCAAATAGTCCAAAATTTTCATAATTAAGGGCAAAATGATAATTTTGCCATACAAATCAGATTATTTCCAGAATGTTCAGTTTTCCTCCTCTCCATTTCGACCAGCCCTCTTCCTCTCTCAAACAGCCACCATTTTTACACCTTGAGAAGTGAGAAAGTGAGAAAAACTAAGGGAAATTCACATTAAAATAAAAAATCATCTTCACTAACCTTGTCCTACTCAACTTGCTCTTCATTTTGGTACCAAAATCAAGTGTTAAATCAGCCAAAATAAAAGATGTAGACTCCCTTGAAGAATTTGGTCAAGCTAAGAAAGGTAAGGAAGATTAGAAATTCCATGGTTTCTTGTTATTTCCTACATGTTCAAGTTGTTTTCATGCTTCCCTAAGCTTGAATCATTTTAGAACTATGAATTTAGGTGGGTGAGGATTTCGGCCAAGCATGGTAGTTCATGGTGATGGTGTTGTCTGATGTTAATTTCATGTTAGATAAATAGAAAATGATGGTAGAAATTATGAATAAGCTAGAATTTACTTTAGTTAAATTACATGGAAGAACTTCACTAGGTGGGGATGAAAATGGTGGTTCGGACATGGCATGGAGGACCAAAATTTTATGTCATTTGATGTGTATTTGATGTGGAAGTAGTATAGAAAATTCATAGAATTAATTTGGAATTAATTAAATAATTAAATGTGGAAGAAAACAATGGTGGAAGAGAAAGAATCATTCGGCCAAGGTGAAGGGGAAGGAGAATTCTTGGCCTTTTTGATCCCATTTAGGTCCTAAAATAATGTACAAATTATTCTGAGAATTTAGGCTCAACTGGAATCGAAATCGGAGTTATATAAAAAAAAGTTATAATTTTCCTACTGATAGAAAATAGACCGAAAAATAAGGCTACAGTATGCAATGTAAAATATTTTATGATATTAAATATTTTTATGATGAAAATATAGAATATTAATAATATCGAAATGCTAATTTGCAGCTAAGAGAACTGAGGAAGACACTGATGCTCATTCACAGGACAGTGAAAAGTTATCAGGTAAGGGATATATATAATAAATATAGGGATAGTATAATGCATATTTGATATGAAATGATTTTTTTAAATTGTTTTGGAATCTATTATATTGAAAATTGTGAAATGTGGTTGTGGAATTTCGATTGTTTTTGTGCAGGAGGGTTAGGATAGACCTAACCGTTATGCTGCCGAAATTTTAATAATCTTATGAATTATTCTTTCTATGTCATTGAATATTTATGATAGATGGTTTATCAAGAAATTCCATTTATTTCATTAAGATTCATTAATTTGATACTACACCGAAAAACAATTTTTAAAAAATTTAGGTCATCAAATTTTACGTACGTGAAAGCATTGACATGTTATTATGACTTGTTTGCAGATAAATAGAATATTTTTAGAACCAAATAACGAGTTATGAATATTTTATAAATTTTTATCTTTGAACTACATATATTCTCAAATTATATCTTTATAGACTGATTGAAAATTTAACTTACAAAAATTATCTCCGTAGACAGCTGTAAAATGTTTTATATTGTTTTTAGAGACTATTAGCCCCATAGCTACCTACAGGCATATGCTATCATGATTGTATTATCGTATGACTAACTAGTGGTCTGATTGACCTTGATCCCGTCATCAGTATCTCGGATGGTGCCTGATCAGTACCATTGAGGACTATATTCTGACTATAGCCATGTCCTGTGCATGACTCTATTGGGTGACGTCTTGTCTCTACAAATTGTGATGACATTGCTCATCTTAAATTGTGACTTTGCTATGAATTTTGCGAATTAAAGCTTTATATATGTTTGCAGAGTATTTTAGAATTTACTTCTTGAATGTAAACTTATGAACTCTATATTTGAATTTTATTTCATTTTCGAACTCTCTGTAGTCGCATCTAGGAACCAGGATACTACAGGTATTCTAAAATATCTCCCATACTTTTTCTGGTTCCCTAGCTGACTATAGTATCCTTCTTGTGAAATTCATGCTTAATATACTTTAGTTGCAGTATCTATAAATTTTAATGCATGTTTTGAAAACTTGCATATAGTTATATAGTATCAGTTTTATTATATATATCTTACTGGGCATTAGCTCATCCCTTTTTTCCCTCCTCCCAAATTACTTTCAGTAGCCCTTTACTTCTGCTCAGGAGGTTTGTGGTGAGGTATCCCCTAGGCGAAACTATTTTTCAGTCTAGGTATATTTACTTCTTTTATGTATTCAAACTTATATTGTACAGTACTGATGTATGTAAAATACTACTATGGCATGTAAATTAAATATAAATTCATAATGTAAATAAATAAATTCCCTTTGTATATGGATTTTACGTAAGTGAAATGAAGGCATTGCAAACAGCCCAACCGTTATCTTATGAAATTAGTGGAAAATGTACAGAAAATATTTAAATTCAAAACGTGACAATTTATTTTTAAGAGCTTGTATATTTTTAATTTTACTAATTAATGAAATGTCATTCTATAGTTGATAGATAATGTACAGTCTCTATATACTGTCAGGGCGTTATATATAAACTCTAAAAGAAATTAAATCAATAAACATGTGGCATGTGAAAATTTTAAAAGTTTAGGATGAATAGTAGTATAGTACCTACACAAAAATTGTGAGATCTCTAATTTATCTATTCTCTTTACACCTATTGAATATGATAAGTTAGAATATTAAGTATAATTGTCACAATAAATTCTCATGAATTTTGTAGGTGTAGGAGAAATGGACAAGTGGGCCCCACTGCATAGACAGTACTCCGGATGTAACGTCCAAAATTATAAAATTTCAAACCAACTGTTTCCTTTTAAAACACTTATTCACTTACGATAGTTAGGTTTGCATTCGGTATCAGTGTAAGCAGACTCCACATTTATAATTCAGTCAAATCATTATACCATCTAATAAATAAATAAATCAAACATTTAAATACCTAAACAATATAATATTTATCCATACAATTTACATCCCACTATAAAACTTACATCCTGTTCCATAAATACATTTGCTGTGCAATTATACGTCTAAATATAAATGTAAATATATACCTGTTCATTTATTATTTTAAGCTCCTAATAATTTCTTCCACAAATCCGGAAGCAGTGGTAGACACATACACTAAAAAATTATCTAAGAGAAGGGGAGTAAAGGGGGTGAGCTTTGGGGAAAGCTCAATAGAAAACATATATAAAAGCACTATACTATTATATGCAGTTAAAAATAAACTCTCTTATTAATTACGAAAAACATACTAAATATAAATTAAAATAATAAGATCAATTGTTTCACCTAATAGTACACTAAGGGATGTTTCAGGAATGATATTATAATTGGCTAGGAAACCAGATGGAGTATGGGAGGTATTTTAAAATACCTTTTGTGTCCTGGTCCCTAGTAGCGACTATAGAGAGCAAAAGTTGATTATGATATGAAAACAGTATAAAAATGCTATAGAAATCATATCATAAATTACTTCAACATATAAATAGTATTTGAAAACACAGTAATAAACAGTTCTGGAATAGTAAGCATTTCCCTATCAATAAACAATTCAGTTATAAACAGTACGATAAATAGTTTAGTTATCAATAAACAGTTTAATAATAGTAAACAGTTCAGTATCAGTAATAGTACAGTAAAACATTACAATAAACAGTAATAGTAAGTGGAGACTAGGCAACACTTAAAGTATATCATGGTATAATAGTAGTCCCCAAAGGGAGTAGCAGTAACAGTAACACGTGAGACATATGGTCATAGTCTGTGGGGTCCACAGCGTACACTTGCCAGGTAACAACTGGGACAGCTGATGACTTGGTGGGTCAATCAGCAACAGTAACAGTACACATGACACGTGAGCTTGATATGGGGCCTAACAGTCTCAATACAGTGTATATACAATAGAAACACCCTTTATGAAATCAATTTCACTGAGAATATCTTTAATTAGTTTATAAATAAATATTTACGAAAATATTTATGAAAATGTAGACAATTTAGAAATAAAAGTTCATAAAATATATTTCAGTATATAAACCATA
The DNA here is from genome assembly GCA_032173925.1 of Heritiera fomes. NCBI lineage: Eukaryota > Viridiplantae > Streptophyta > Magnoliopsida > Malvales > Malvaceae > Heritiera > Heritiera fomes. The sequence continues at coordinate 5,799,137 of JAPDPM010000017.1, forward strand.
TATAAATGGTTAATTTGAAACCACTGTAGTAAATAGTTCAATATTGGTAAACAATTCTATTCAGAAACAGTGTAGTAACAATTTAGTACACAATGCAGTAAACATTCAACTTAAAAACATATTTGGTTATGTAAATATAAAATAAATTATATTTTCCTGTTTAAGAGAATTGGTGAGAAACAATTAGGAATTGAATTTCCGAAAATTTTCAAAACAACTCTTATACATGTTCCTTACCTCTACTTCCGTGCAATATAAGAATCCGCTAGCCCTTTACATCTCTTTATTACCCGATTTTAACACTGCACAATAATTTCCAAATTATATTATGTAATAACCGAAAATTTCAGCCTTTGGCTTATGACTAATCTGCCTTGTTTCAGTTATATCTCTTGATTGGAGCATCGAAAGGATAAACCAGAAAATTTTTATGAAAGTTAACTTAAAGGTCTTTTAGCCATAAAAAGCTCACAATTTAAACCCCGACAGATTAATACCAGAAAAATTTCCGAAATTGAACAATTTGCAGTCAAACCTGTCAGTCAACACCTCTGTAAAAAATCGAGTATATCTCTTAGTAGGAAACTCTAATTAAGGCAATTCAAATTTTGTTGAAAGGCTAACTCGATAATCTTTCCAACGATATAAGACTTGCTATCTAATTCAATGTGGATCAGCAACCATGAATTTATAGATTCACGTCACAGACTGGAAATTCTGATCGTGAGCAATTGGTAAAGAAACGGGCATAACTTTTGATAGAGAACTCCGATTCAAGTGATTCAAATTTTGTTGAAAGGCTAATTTGGAGACCCTTCCGATCAAGTATGGCATGCTCCTAGAATCCTTGTAGATCAATACAGTTATTTATTGGAAGTCAGGCTTAAAAGTGAGTAATTGCAAGATTTATCGATGAAATTTGGTTGCCGAAGAAGTTTATGGGGCTTGAGGTTTAATTCGATTTAACCTAATATGAAAAGACCTAATGAGAATAGAATTAAGGATTTAAATTAAATATTTTAACCTAAAGTCATAAAAATTCAAGTTAACTTACTTGAGCTTATGAAATTAGAAGAAAAACTAAGTGTAAAGGAACTTTACATGTGCTAAAAGGCTTCATTAATGACATAATTGTAAATACCTTGAACTTTAGTTATTTCAAAGCTAATTTTGTCTTTCTATCTCAGCAAGAAACCGTGAGCCTCCTTCTCCCATATTCATCTTCACGCCATTCTCCCCCTTTCCTCCTTTAAGTTAAAAAAAAAATCAAGTGAGAATGGATAAAATCGGTGCTAGCTGAATATTCTTCACTACCAAACCAGCCTATCCTTCCATTTTGCAAGTTGTTTCCATGGAAATTAAGGAAGACCATCGAAAATGAAGAATGGGTAAGGGAATTCGGTTTTTACTAGATTTGTAAAGAATTGTTTGGTTGTTTGTTTTGATCTCTTACTATGTTGTTTAAGGACTGATTCTAAGTGTTTCTATGGTTTCAATTGAAGAAATTGTTCAAGAATGGAGACCTAGGGATTTCGCCCAACATGAGGGAATTGGGGATTTTTGGGTGAGTTAAATTCTCATGAAATGAAAGTTACATTTTAGTTAATTGAATATATTAGAAACTAATTATAACTTCAGTTTCAATGGATTGCTTGGAATTGATGCTCTGTTCTGGGATTGTTTAACAAAATTCTGGGTTTTGCATTGATTTAAGGGGTAAGGTTCTAACCCTATAATGATTGATTATTATGCATGAAAATGATATTGTGATGAACTAAATTTAAATGGCTACTGTTAGATAAAGATAAACTGAAATTCTGACTTGATGTTGAATCTGGAATTTGCTGTTCTGTCTTGGTGAAAATTAAAATGAGCAGTTTAATAGTTCTGTATGGAGAAAAATTCTGGAAAAATTATGAATTATGGCCCTTTAAGTTAAAAGAAGTCAGTTTTGGAATTTCTTGAATTGGACTTCTGTAGCTTGAGTTATGCACAAATGAGTGCAGGGTGTTCTGTCCAGAAACGTGAATCACAGTCCTGACTTTGAAAAATCATAGCAAATGGCCTAAATTGAATTAGGGTGCAAGCCTTACATGTCTAGAAAAGGTATTGAAGTTAGGAGCATGATGGTTCTAGGTTTGCATCATTTGGATACTCCTATAACCAGATATGAGACAGTTTGTGCATATTGGTCAGTGTTTTACTGTGTCAGGAAACTGCTGGACATACTGAAACTTTGGGAAATTTTTGGTGATGATATAGGAAGAGTTAAATTATGAATCTTACATTTCTAAATAGGGAAATGAGTTAACTTTCATCTAGTTCTGGAATTTCCAGATTTGGAACTTCATGGCTTAAGATATGTATGAATGCATGCAGGATACTTACTGCTGGGGACAGATTTTTAATGTAAACTTCAAATAATCATAGAAAATTGCCCAGATCAAATATGACTACAAACTTTACATGTTCAGAAAGATAAATGAGTCATGATTGACATGGTATTCGGTTTGTACAGATCTCATATCCCTATAGTTGGCAGTAAGCATTTTACTGAACACAGGTCAGGAAATTTCCTGCCTGCTGTGCCAGATTTGGACCAGGGTCTAAAAATTGATAGGAAATGGCACAAAATGAATTAGGAAATGAGCCTTATATGTCTAAATAAGGATCTGAACAAGAAGTAATATAAAAATTACAGTTTGACAGTTAGGTTCTGGAAATTATACTTAAAGCTAGCACAATACCATAAGGTCCAAAACCTTAAAGAGCAAAAAATGGACCAAATGGGTCATAAGTAGTTCAAATGAACGAAAAGGCAATAAACAGTGCTAGTAACGTTTGAATAACTCTGGAAACACAGCCAAGTATTGTTTCTTGTTGAATTATACAATGCTTAATGTTAGCTTATGATTGGAAATACTAAGATCGATGGATGTATAGAGATTAATTCAATCTACTATGTGTTATGTAGAGGGTTGTCCTAAGGACTAAGTTTGACCCGAAATCAATCAATACTCCAAGACTTGTTAGGCGAGGGAGAACTGATTCAGAAGCTAAGGAAGTACTGTAAGTAACCCTAAGCGACTACTTGCATCCAAATTGTTTAATGCTATAAATTCTTGGAATTTGACAATTGAAATAAAATGAATGCTGCATATTGGGCCTATCCTTGATTGACCGGTTTAGCTTTATGAAAATGTTTTACAAGCATGCTATAGGCTCACCAAATCTTGATTTGGTTTTATGTATTATTGCTCTAATGTGATAACCCATTTTAGTTTCCAAATTGAGCTAAACTTTTGGTTAATATGGTTTTCTGATTTTGTTTTAAAATTTAAAGTGCTTTAAAAGGCTTAGCGAGCCTACGATTGTTAGCTACATATTTATACACTGTGATTGTGATACGAAATCTTAGAAGGCCGATTTGATAAGAATGAATTTTATTGAAAGACTAATGGAATTCTGTCTTAGACCCGGGGTATTGAGACCTTTGGGCACCGTACCTTGAGAACTTTATAGACACATTTGAATGACTTAGAGCACTGTTTCGCGAGTAAAAGTCTCGGAAACGATCGGCTTGTCCCGTATATTACGTTGGGCAGGTTCTGGTGTCATGTGCGCAATGATGCTGGGGGTCTATGCATAGGCACGTCCCTTATGGGATGATCGCTACGGTTCGCTACCGTAGATCGTTAACTGTTAGCTCTAAGTAACATCGATTGATACTATGTGGACTCTCTTGGTACTATGATTGGTTTTTATTGATCACACAGCATACTTTATGTATGATTGATATTGAGACTTTTAGTCTATTGATGGAACTCTTTATTTGAATACAAATTGTTATTGAGTTTCCATATCGTATTTATGTTTTAATGCAACATAATTGATTTGATATGATTGAAAGTGATTTGAATAAGCTTTCAAAATTGAGGGATGCTTGGTATTATTTAGTTGCTTATTGTTATTACTTACTGAGTTGTGACTCATTCCTCTCTTCTTTCCCCTCCCTTTCAGAGTGATCGATACAGTGACTGTTCTTTTTGGCTTGGGAAGCTTCTTGAGAGTGGACTTCCCTGCACAGTCTAAGGTATATGGCTCCCAGCAGTTTGTATAGACATAGACGAATGATGGCACAGTGTATTGGAATTCTTTTGATTGTATATATACACTTATGTGATGAGTCTGGGATGTAAGCTAGATTATGTATTATTGGAATATGACGATCAATATACTTTTGGAATTGGCATTATGTATGTTGGTAAATATGCCTAAATATATTAAAGGAGTTATATGAAGTTGGGATTGGCCTACATATTCACCTACAAATGGATAGTGATATAAAGGATAAAAAAAAATTTTCCACAAATTAAGCTTCCGTAAGATATTAAGAAAATCCGAGTGTGACATATTAAAATTCCATATTATAATTCTAATAAATATTCCATCAATTTCTATTTTCTATTTTATTATTCTCAACAATTAATTTATTTTATTTACTACCAAATACCATAATATAATTTCAATTAAATTCCATTCTTTCTCTAAATCCCATGTCACCAATAGTTCCAAATTACACTTAAGATATCATGTATAACTTTATTGAATGTTCTATAAATTCTTAATTTCCGTTTTGTCAATTCCAATAATTTATTGATTTAATTTCCTATTAAATGCATTAATATAATTATGTATAAATTGAAATCCTTCCCAATAATCCATATTTCAATTTTAATAATTATTTTATTAATCCATATTTTCTAATTTATCACCCTTATCGTAAATTATTTTATTTCTTGTTAAATATTATGATTCAGCTCTAATTAAATTAACTTATTTTCCTAATTTTAATTTCATTAAAATTCTATTGTCTTTAATTATTTATTATAATCAAATATTTCCTTGTATTGTATTTTTTATTCCCCAATTTAAATTTTATAAATAATCTTTGTTCACTATAATTATTAATTTCATTATTTGCTTGTATTAATATTACTTCCATTTTTTTAATTTTCTACAATTAATTTATTTTATTTTTCCTATTAACTACTAAATCATAATTAAAATTAACTTTATATTCTTTTCTCCAAATTCAATTCCATACCAAGATTTTTCAATGAAATCTCTCTTAATTTCTTATCTTCTACCTTATTAATTCCCTTAGTTAATTTATTTTATTTTCTATTAATTACTACACATGACCACAATTAAATTTATATTCCTTTTTCAATTTTTTTATAATATAAATTTTCTCTTAATTTCCTATCCTTTACTTGATAAATTCCAACAATTTAATTTATTGTATTTTCTATCAAATGCTACAATATGGATTCTCTTACATTACCAATCTTCTCTAAATCTAATTTCACTACTAATTTTTTTTTTACCTTTATGGATATTTCTTTTAATCATCTACTATGAAATTCACCTAGAAATCACCTTACCCAATTTTCATATTTGTCCAAATTTCATTCTTTTTCTAATTTTAATCTTACTAATATTCTAATTAATCTTTATGCATTATTGTTAACTATTTCACTATAATGGTTATATAAAAGTCTCAAGCATTATGTCGTAGCCTAATATTCATTATTAAATTTTACTTATTGTTTTCCAATTCTAATTTCACAATTAAGCATTATTTATTATTTATTCTAATTCACAAATTAGTATATATTAAAATTTTATTTACAGATATTCTTCCCTTCTATTGTCGTGAGGTTCCCATTATTATTTCTCATGGTTTTCCATTTAGTTTCTTCTCAATTTAATTCAAGAAATGTTGTCTACTCTCTTAATATTTTTATCATATATTTATTTTATAGTAAAAATTGAACAATTTCTTACATTCCAACAGCCTAGCCATGAGCTTCCATTTGCTCTTTCTAATGATTTTTCATCCCTACCTCAATTCTTGTTTGATAGCATGTCCTACACACATGGAACTTTCATCAAACACCTTAGATCCATTAAAATTTAATCCCTATTTTTCAGCCCCTGTTATTGTCGAACAACACCATCTCCACCCCAATCAGCCATGTTCCACGCCACTTTGCTGGTTTTACAATTTATCACTACAATCATGATCTAACTAATTTCCACTCTTCATGTTCTACTAAATCATACCTGTTGTTGCACAAAACAACAACAAATGCTTGCTGACGTCAATCTCTGTCTTCTCTTCCCACGTGTCTCCAAAAAGCTTCTGTAAAACAAGAAAAGTTAGAGAAATGCAGGGGGTGGTTCCATGCGTAGGCACTCCGATGCTTAAGTCAGTCAAAGATTCTTGGGTATTGGGAAACGTCAAAGCCAGTAGTCAAAAATTAGGTTGTAGAATAATACATGTGGCCAATTTATAGGCAAGTAGATTACCTTTATTGCAGAGTAATGACATAGAAGGTAATTTCATCATTTCTAAAGAGTTCGTGTTCCAGTACAACTCTAATACGTCAAATTCAGGTAGTAGGGGTCTGTCGCCCTGTGGGAGACGGATGCGACACACATAGGCGGTAGCTATTTGTCGCTAAGCAGAAGCCCTCGGAGTGGTGCCACGTGTACAAGGCGAAAAGATGCTATGATGTGGCCTTTAGATGTCTGTCGCATGCGACAGGCTCTTTATCGCACACGGTAGGGGTCTGCCGCAAGTGGTCTCTTCACGTCAACGAAGTCTCTCACCCGAGGCCACGTGGCACATTATCATTTCACCACGTGGCACATTATCATTTTGCCACGTGGCAGTCTTCTTGAGCTTTGTGCTACAATCTAAGATCTGACGTAACAGTGCCTTGCCATATCAATTGCTCCCCACTCTCTTATTGGGTTTTTCCAATAAAGAGAGTATAAACACTTAGATATGGGACACTGTGGTCTTTTCCTGATTTTTTTGTTGTTTTTCTAGTGTTTTTTGAGGGTGAAAGAGATCCAACTCTACAGGAGGTGGTACCTGACGCGACGTTTGGTGTTCCCTGTCGCAACTATATAAGCAGCAGAGGTTCGACGAAATTGAGTAAGAAAAAACTCTGCATCAGCACTCTATCACACGCTTTTTAGGTCTCTCGCTAAACATAGTCTGCCGCATCACATAGTCTATTGCCCTCACACAAAAGTCTCTCGTTCGTCACCTGTTACAGTAAGTGTGCCCCTGTCACTTCATTTTTGCTAACTCCCGTACTTGCCTTAAGTCTTTCGCAAGAGTCTAGTCTCTCGCATAGTGCTTAGGTCTCCTGCGTACATAGGTCTCTCGCCTAGCGCTTAGGTCTCCCGCGCACTTAGGTCTCTAGCACCCTAAGTCTCCCGCAAACCCTCAGGTCTGCCGCCTGTTACTTGCCTCCTCTCACATTTTTTCCTCGACCATGTCTTCTCAACACGCAGGTAAAACACTGAGAAGGGGTGGTATTGAGTGTAAATTATCAAACGCGGATTTAGAAGAGATCAACACTCGTTTTCCCCTCCCTTCCAATTATCAATATAGACTTCCAACCGATAGGGAACCTTCACCTGATTTGGTTAGGAGCGGCGTAGCTGTACATAAAGCGTCCTTTGTCTTTGGTTTTCACTTTCCTCTCCCTGCATTTGCTCAAGCTTTCCTTACGTATAAGGACGTAGTCCTATGTCAACTTCATCCTCATGCATGGGCTGATTTAGTAGGATTTTTAATAGTATGCCATAGTTTAGATATCGTTCCTACCATCCCTCTTCTAAGCGCCTTTTTTAGAGTTCGTGGGTTGAAAGGGCTGATTACATTTTCTCTCCAAAGGCTGAAAGTCGATGGATTTCCCAATAAAATTTTTTTAGACCTTTCTAATAAATTGCGCAATTTCAAGAGTGAGTGGGTCGTTGTTGAGATTCCAAGCGATTTAAGAATTCGCATTAGATGGAATCGTGATACTAGTGACCATTCCAGTCGCTCTGAAAAGTTTAATATAAGCGCTTTAAGGATCCACTTTAGTGAGCCTATACAACTCATTTGCTCTACCGAGGAACGGAACCTTTTTTCTCTTTTAACCCCCGAGAACATTACAGCGGCCGATTGGGGAGTAATTAGAGCGGCCCCTAAAACTCCTACTATTCCATCAAGCCTTCTCACAACCTCGTATAAACCCAGTTCTAGTTCTAGCCTTCCGCCCGCGGTTCCCGTAGCTGAACCATCTAATCCCGTAGGTCATCTTGTAGACGAATCTTCTTCTGATTCGAGGGATGAAACACCTGGGGCCACAGATGCCGATGATTCATCCAAGGAAGATCTTGAATGGAACCTAGGCGAGGCCTTTGGGAGTCCCTTTTACGACTTCCCTTTATATGCAAATTTGGCTAATTTAGATGATTTTGGTGATTTCATAGGTTTTCAATGATAATTCTCTTTATTTCTATATACGTGTTTATAGTCTTTTCAACCTGATTTACTAATTCTTTCTTCTCATGTTATGTAGATATGAGCTTCCAAGCTACTATGCGTAGGAGGCAGACCACTGTGTCTTCCAAAGTCCCTCCAGAAGCTCTTCCACCTCGGAAGCAGCCTCAGGTAGAGGCATCTATGTCAGAACATCCTCGCGCTCCTACTCCTACTCCTCCGGCCATCGGTGAGCCCAGCCACCTCACGTAAGAGGCCGAAAGAAGCAACCGGAAGAGGTCTCTTATCTGTGACCATGGTTTAGATGATCACGAGAGCTCGGGCTCTCAACGAAGTGAGTCCGTTCTCCAAGAAGGTGATCCTGGCGTTGTTGGGAATAGGCAGGCTCCTCGAAAACCTGACCATAAGTACTAGAAAAGACTCATCATCGAAGATACGATAGTTTCGAGGTTGATTTTGCCTAAGATGGAGCCACCTATGCTTAGGCGCTATAAAGTGGACAGTGGAGTTGTTGTAAATGGGGACGATTTTCAGACCTACCCCAGTGTTAACGATAATGACAGCATCAAAGAGCCTGGGGTAGTTTTACGTCTGGCTTGGAGTACTATCCTTCCTAGCGATGAGAAAGGAATTTTCAAAGGTCTTCCTGAGGTTGAAGACACTGTTGATTATCTTATAATGAAGGTGAGAGAGTCGGCCTTTGTCGGTAATGATACACACCTTTTAACTTCTTTTGTTGAGGTTTTTTAAATTATTTTCTTTTTGTTTTGCCAAGCTACTCAGCAAGTAGTGGCTGTTAACGCGCAACATCGGGCTCTTAGGGAACGGGTTAAGAGAGAGTTACATGACCTTCGGGAGAAGTACATGGCACTTCAGAACGAGGTTAACCAACTCCGTCCGCTTCCCGACAAAATAGACGAGTTGAGGAGGGAAAATATGGACCTTGGGCTGAAGCTGAAAGAAGGTACCAGGAGGCTTACAACAAAGCAACACACGATTTCGAAGCCATGAGGTTACAGCGAGACGAGGCCATTGATGAACTTCAAAATGTGCTAGACCGGCAAGGGAGGTCCGAGCGGATGCTGTCCGTGAATACCGCCTGTCTCAACACTGCTTTGAAAAAAAGCAGGATTATACGGGGGGATTCGTCAAGTATGGCTTTTATCTGACACGCGCTTGGCTGGAGAAGCAGAGGCCTAATGAGACCTTCCATGAGCTGCTTTTTACTGAAGAGGCCGAGTACTATAATGCTCCTCCCTAGACTGAGTATGAGCCCGACTCGAAAGACCTAGAGGATTACTTAGAGGAAGGGGTTGTGGACGACCTAGAAAATCTTGAAGGTCCGTGGCCCCCTCGACAGCCACGTAGTCAGCCTGAATCTACTGAGGTGCATGATCAGCTTGGGCCTGTCGAGACACAATCAGCCTGAGCTTATTGAGGCATACGACCAACTCAAGCCTATCGAGTCATTGCAAGGATTAGACGACAATAAGCTCCAATTCTCTGACTCTACTGCCATCGATCTTGTGTTAGATTCCATGGTTGTTGATGTTGTGGGGCCTTTGAGTGACGCTCCTTCTTCAGAAATTGCTCCTCCGGCTCCCCAAGATCCTAATGCTGACATAACGCCTTCTTTATCGATCGATTCAATTGTCTCGATAAACTAATTAGGATCTTTTTCTCTTTTCACACTGTTTTTCATACCAATTGTAACTCGCACAAACAATGCATAGTTGTAAACAATTTATTTACTCTTAATGAAATTTACAATTCCCTTTTGTATTTTGCTTCTTTTCTTTTCTTTGTATGCTTGTGACAGAATGTATGCTATGTTATTATGATGTGGCTTTAATATGACATATCATATTCATTCAAATTTCAGCATTTTGCAGTCATAGCATTATAGCGTACGTCAAAATGTTGTGACATTAAAGGTATTTTACCAATAAAGCCATTATACACTTCCAAAAGTTATGTCATAACATACCTTTTGTCTTTCATATGGTATTGCTCCCCAAGTTTTTCTTTAAGATAACATTACTGTCTTGTCCAAAGAAGAACTTTTTGTTCGGGAATTGTGCCTATCTTATGCTTTTTCCGCTTAAGGACTTGTACGCTTGAGTTGCCCGCCTCACGCATTTTTCGCTTAGGGACTTTAGATTTGCCCGTCTCACACCATTTTGTGCTTAGGGACTTATGTTTGCCCGTCTCGCGTATTTTTTGCTTAGGGACTTTAGATTTGCTCATCTTGCACCTTTTTGTGCTTAGGGACTTATGTTTGCCCATCTCGCACCTTTTTGTGCTTAGGGACTTTAGATTTGCCCGTCTCGCACCTTTTTGTGCTTAGGGACTTATGTTTGCCCGTCTCGTACCCTTTTGTGCTTAGGGACTTATGTTTGCTCGTCTCGCACCATTTTGTGCTTAAGGACTTATGTTTGCCCATCTCACACCCTTTTGTGCTTAGGGACTTATGTTTGGCCAACTTTTACTTCAGTCATTTTTTATTCCTGTAACACATATACCAGCTAATATATTGCATTAGAAAATGCATAACTGGCCTATAAATCAAATGATAACAGAACAATGATATCTGTGAAGCAATGGAATAATAGATGGAAAAATAAAAACAACAACATTAAGAAAGTACAATGTTTTCATTGCCAGTACAACTTAAGATGATTGGTGTTCTAGGTCTTCGAGATCTTTTTTCCCTATAAAGTTTCCAAAGCGCATGTGCTGGGTTTGATCATCCTTCTAATTCTGTAAGGTCCTTCCCAATTGGCCTGGAGTTTACCATTGTCTCTATGAGCATTTGTGATGGCTGACTTTCTCAGTACTAGATCTCATTCTTACAATTTTTTGCCCTTCACTCGTGCATTGTAATAAGCGGTTATTCGTTGTTGGTAAGCAGCCAATTTCATTTTTGCCGTGTCCCTTTGCTCATCTATCAGATCAAGATTCTCTCTAAGTCCCTGAGAGTTAAATTTTTCAAAGTAAAGGTGATTCAGCTCCAATCTCAACTAGGATGAGGGCCTCAGTTCCATACACCAAATCGAATGGTGTTTCTCCTGTCGATGCTCTGGTTGTCGTTCTGTAGGCCCATAGGACACTCGGGAGCTTATCCACCCAAGCTCCCTTAGCCTTGTCCAATCTGGCTTTCAACCTATGCAGTATTGTTCGATTGTTTACTTCGACCTGCCCATTGGCTTATGGGTAGGACACAGACAATATCCTTAGCTGAATGTTCAAGCCTTTACAAAATTCTTGAAATACGTCACAATCAAACTGTTTCCCATGATCGGCATTCAACACCCGAAGAATTTCGAAGCGGTAGATGATGTCTTTCCATACCATCGCCTCTACCTTTTTCTCAGAGATTGTTGTAAGGGGTTCTGCCTCTATCCATTTGGTAAAATAATCGGTGGCTACTAGTAGAAACTTTCTCTGGCTTGTGCCCAAGGGAAAGGGCCCCAAGATGTCTAGCCCCCATTGCACAAATGGCGTTGGCTGAAGGGTGCTCTAGAAGGCTGAGACCGGCGCAGTCGTTATATGGGCAAACTTTTGGCATTTTTCACATTTTTGTACTTTCTCCATGGCATCCCTTTGTAGCGTTGGCCAATAAAATCCTGTATGTAGTATCTTGGTGGCTAATGCTCGAGCCCCTAGATGTTCACCACATATGCCTTCGTGAACCTCAGCCAATACATATTCAACTCGTTCGGGCCCTAAGCATTTTAACAAAGGTATAGTAAACCCTCGCTTATGGAGCTCTCCATTTACGATCGTAAATCTAGCACTTTGCAATTTTAGTTTTTGGGCTTCATTTCTATCATTGTGGAGTTTTCTTTCTAGAATGTATTCTCTGATCGGGTTTCTCCAATCACTACCGAGCTCGACATCGCAAACTTCCTCTTCTTCAATGCTTGGTTTGGCTAGGGATTCCACATTCACTATACCACCTTTGATTCCCCTAGAGGAGGCTAACTTTGAAAGAGCATCTGCGTGACTGTTCTCAGACCGGTTTATCTGGGTCAATCGAAAATTCTTGAACGATTGTGCCAATATCTGGACCTTCTGCAAGTAAGGGACTAAGTTCAGTTCTCTCGCTTCATACTCACCAGAGAACTGATTTACCACCAGTTGTAAGTCGCTATAAGCCATTAAATTGTTGACTTCTAATTTCTCGGCTAACTTCATGCCCGCTATTAAAAGCTTCGTATTCTGCCAAATTATTTGAGCTTGGAAAGTCAAAACGTAGGGAATACTCATAAGTTTCCCCTTCGGGAGAAATCAACACAATTTCGGCTCCACTACCATCTACATTATGAGCTCCGTCTACAAACAACTTACATCAGACTATCTCCGGCACTTGTTGGACCTCTCGACCAATCCATTCTACGATAAAATCTACCAATGTCTGTTCTTTTATAGCCTAATGAGGCTCGAAGTGGATATCATATTCACTAAGCTCAATTGCCCATTTGGTTAGATGTCCTGAGTGTTCTGGTTTTTGCAATATTTGCCTCATGGACTGGTCTGTCAAGACAGTTACGGAGTGATCTTGGAAGTATGGTCGTAACTTCCGAGTTGCCATTACTAACGATAAAGCCACCTTTTCAACTTGAGGATACCTTGTCTCAACATCCAGAAGAACCTTGCTCACATAATAAATTGGACAGTCTTTACCTCCTTTCCTTAACAGGACTGCACTTACTGCTCTCTCGCCTATATCGAGATACATAAAGAGTTGGTCTCCAGGTTGGGGTCAAGACAACAGTGGTAACTCTTTCAGGTAGTCTTTTAATTTCTCGAAAGCATCATTGCATCCTTCTGTCCATTTAAAATTTTTCCCTACCTTTATTGCTTTAAATAAAGGTAAACTTCTTTCTATTGATTTAGGCAAGAAGCGGTTCAAGGCTGCTATCCTTCCAGTTAGCCTTTAGACTTCCCTAACAATATTAGGTGGCTTCATGTCTAAGATAGCTCGAACTTTTTCAGGGTTAGCTTCGATCCCCCGATTGGTAATCATGAACCCCAAGAATTTTCCCGATCTCACTCCAAACGAACATTTGTTGGGGTTCAACTTCATGTTATATTGCCGTAATACTATGAACACCTCTGTCATTTTCCCAGCATGTGATTCCTCTTTACGACTTTTGATAATCATGTCATCTACATATGCTTCTATGGTGTTTCTCAACAAGTCTTTGAACACCTTATTCACCATACGTTGATATGTTTCCCCCACATTCTTCAGACTGAAAGGCATTACCTGATAATAGTATGTTCCGCTATCGGTAATGAATGAGGTCTTCTCTTCATCATCTGGATGCATCATGATTTGGTGGTACCCCGAAAAAGCATCTAAGAAGCTAAGTAATTCGTATCCACAAGTCTCGTCCACTAACTTTTCAATTCGGGGTAATAGATACGAATCCTTAGGGCAGGCTTTGTTCAAGTCCGTGAAGTCCACACACATTCTCCATTTTTTGTTGGCTTTCTTCACCATCACTACGTTAGCCAACTATTCAGGGTAATCGACCTCTCTAATGAACCTAGCTTGCAACAGTTTTTGGATCTCCTCATCTATAACCCACTACCTTTCTGGAGCAAAATTTCTTTTCTTCTGTTTGACCGATTTGGCTCCTGGGACTACATTTAATAGGTGGTAAGCAACTCTAGAGTCAATTCTAGGCATGTCGACGGGAGTCCATGCGAAGACATCATCATTCTCTTTCAGGCATCTGATTATTTCTTCCTTCGTTTTTTCAGGCAGCTGACTTCCTACATATACCACTTTTTCTTTATCTTCTTCATCTAGTCAAACCACTTCCATCTCCTCATCTGGCTTTGGCTTAGGTGGTTCTTCAATTGTAAGGGTCTCTTTTCTCTGGATTCCTTTGCATGTCGTTGACACGATGTAACACGTCCTAACCCTTCTTTGGTCTTCCCGCACTTGGCCAACATCGTGAGGAGTCGAAAACTTCATTAACAGATAGCAAGGGTGTACTATTGCCCTCATGTCATTCAGCAACGGTCACCCGAGTATCATATTATAAGCCATCGATGTTGACTTTACCACCATGTATAGTATTTGACGGACAACGCTCCTTGAGTTCTCTCCCAATGTGACAAGTAGTTGAACTGCTCCTACTACTTTCACCTTTTCTCCAGAGAAACCATATAAAGATGTAGGCACCGGCTTCAGCCTATCCTCTGCGATATTCATTTTTTCAAAGCAGTTCCAGTGAATCAGGTTCACTGAGCTCCCATTGTCAACTAGGATTCGACTGACTGGATGCTTTGCTACAACAGCTGAGATCATCATTGGGTCATCATGAGGAACAGTAACATCTTGCTTGTCGACTGGCGTGAAGGTAATGGGCTCCTCTTCCTGCCTCTCCTCTATCACCAAGTTGACCTGATACGTTTGCTGAGCATAGGACTTTCTAGACGATGAGGATGTGCCAGTTAACAATTCTCCTCCATATATCACATTGATAGCTGGCCCAGTGGGCTCATTATCTTCCTCCCGATTCCTTCTACCTACCCTTCTGTTATCATTTCTCTTAGTGTCTTCATTTCTTCTCACATTCCTCCTGTTTTCATCTCTTCTACCCTAGGGTAATTTCCCCTGTTATGCACAGGATAGTAACTTCTATCACTCCTCTATACAAATCTGTTTATCTTTCCTTCTCGCGCCAACTTCTCTAGCTGATTCATTAACTACCTACACTTCTCTGTCGAATGCCCATGCACCAAGTGGTACTTACAGTATTAGTCCAAGTCACGGCCCAAATTCCCTGACGCCTTTTTTGGAAGCCGTATGAGACCTGACCCCTCAATAGCTACCAACACTGAAGTCCGAGATTCAGTGAGCGGGGTGTAAGTGGTGTATTTCAGTGTAGGGGCCTTATCAGATTTTCTCGGTTGACGAAAAGGCCCCTCAATGACTTCTCTTCCTCGCTTCCATCCTTCCCTCTGATCCCCAGTCGACACCATCTTCATTACTTCTTCCTGAGTGATATATTTATTTTCTCGAGAAAATAAGTCTGAGATGGTGGTTGGTTGATCTAATGACAGGGACTCCTGCAACTTCTCAGATCTAGTTCCCTGTAACATGGCTGCCACGGTTACTCCCACTTGCAAATCACGTACCTCCAAAGTGGCATCTCTAAACCGATCCACATAACTTTTTAGTGACTCCTTAACTCCTTGTTTAAGGGTGAGCAAATAAGCTGACTCTTTCTTCCTTTGGCTCTTCACCACAAACGCCTTAAGGAACTCACCTCGTAGCTGGTCAAAGGAGACAATGGACCCCTTGGGCAAATTGTTGAACCATTTCATCGGATGCCCAATTAAAGTAAGCCAAAAGGCCCTGCACATTATCTCACCCTCCCATCCATGTAGCAACATCAAGGCTTCATAATTTTGCATATGATCATAGGGATCCATCTTCCCAGTGTACGCGGTTATTTGCGGCATTTTGAACTTTGGGGGTAGTGGTTTTTGCATGACAGCCGTGTTGAACGGTACTCTTCTCCTCTGGCTCTCTTCCGCGGACACCAACTTCTTCTCTTCCAACACCTGTTCTATCATTTTTTTTCATGTCCATACAAAGAGTGAGTTGATTTCTATTCCTTTCAGCATGGGACGAATCAGGCAAGTCTTCAACCATTATCTCTTTTCCTTTACTTCGGGAGGGATCGCCCCGTGTCATCTGTGTGCACTAGGTGGGGTCAAACTCCGACCCAGCTCTCCAAGTGCTTTCGTCGTCACCACCATTCTTTCTAGCACCTCCGACACCATGTTCTAGGTTAGTACCAACAAAATTCGACACACTATAGTGATAGGCGAAAGACCCTACCGCAGCCTCGGCACCCTGTCGCCCGACCTCAGGACCCTGTCGCCTAACACTTGTCGTGGGCCCAAGTTCTGTTGCTGCCTCATACTCCCGTGGAGACCATGCGATAGGGTTCCCACACCCAAACCCTGTCGCATCCTACCGATTATGAACATCTCCCGCATGGGGCACCTCTTGTGGCAGAGAGGGGTCTATCATCACATGATTAGTTTGTAGCCTAGCCGCCTGCTGCGACACCCCATCACTTGTCTCTCCTACAAGGTTCTGTACAACTGTGGTAGATTCAACTACAGAAGAACTCCCTTAAACAGGTCCACCATGGCTTTTAGCACCTGAGTCGTCTCCTCGCTTTGTTGCCTTAGAGCTTCAAATTCTGCCATGGTTATAGTCGTTCTCCCCTCTTTCCTGTTCTCCTGGGTTCTCTGGCGAATTGGTTGTTCGAGAGAACTCATGGAGTTCTCATCACTTCTAGCTCTCACATTAGTTGATCTTGTTCTCACCATCTTGAAAGTTTTGATTGGCTTTTAATACACTTCCCACAGACGGCGCCAATTGTTGTTGCATAAAACAACAATAAATGCTTGCTGATGTCAATCTCTGTCTTCTCTCCCCACGTGTCTCCAAAAAGCTTCTGTAAAACAAGAAAAGTCAGAGGAACGCAGGGGGTGGTTCCTTGCGTAGGCACTCCGATGCTTGAGCCAGCCAAAGATTCTTGGGTATTGGGAAACATCAAAGCCAGTAGTCAAAAATTAGATTGTAAAATAATACATGTGGCCTATTTATAGGTGAGTAGATTACCTTTATTGCAAAGTAATTACGTAGAGGGTAATTTTGTCATTTCTGAAGAGTTCGTGTTCCAGTACGACTCTAATACGTCAAATTCAGGTAGCAAGGGTCTGTCGCACGACGAGAGACGGATGCGACACACATAGGCGGTAGCTATCTGTCGCTAAGCAGAAGCCCTCGAAGCAGTGTCACGTGTATAAGGTGAAAGGATGCTATGTTGTGGCCTTTAGAGGTCTATCGCATGCAACAGGCCCTCTATCACACGTGGGAAGAGTCTCCCGCAAGTGGTCTCTTCATGTCAACGAAGTCTCTCGCCTGATGCCACGTGGCACATTATCATTCCACCACGTGACGGTCTTCCTGAGCTTACTGCTACGATCTGAGATATGACGTAACGGTGCCTTACCATATCAATACCAAAATACATTAAAAATCAGAACAATTTCCTTAATTTTTCTCCCCAACCGAAACTTCCTTCTTCTTCTACACTCTTATTCAATTCAATACAAGACTCAAATCATATCATCCAAGCTCAAAACAATCACATACTATAGCTAGTATTAAAGAAAACATCACCTATCATCTTGCCCAATAGTAGCTGACCAAACAACCCCAAACCAGTGGGGATTTTGTTCACGTCAGCCCCTGAATTTTTTGGGTTTTGAAGTGCTCTTGAGGCAAGGAACAAATCTTGTGAAGGAGGTTGGGTGAATTGATGAAGAAAGGATAAGATTTTTACAAGAAAACGTGGAAAATTCTTAGAGAAACAAGGGAAAAACATGAAGCAGAGAGTAGCAGGGAGAGTCGATGATGGCTGGGTGAAATTTGGCTGAGTTTTAGTCTTATTTGTCTTCTTTATTAATATATCATCCAATGAAAATTTGCCACATGGATAAGAATCAAAATTCCCCTTAAATCTTCTATAATTTACACTTTTACCACACATAGTATCTTATTATTTTCTAAATTCAGATTTTTAAATTTTCTTTTAATTAAATTTTATTTATTTAATTCAATTTTAATTAATATTGACTAATTTGACTAGCCCCTATGTTAAATGACCATAATACCCTTATATAATTCCGTTACTTCCAATGATGTCCTACATTTATGTAATATTTAAAAATTTAGATTAAATATTTTATTTTGATTATTTTCTATTTATTTGGGTCAAACATGGTCAATTATTGACTCTCAAGATGGTTTGACCAGTCATGGTTTGTGAAATTACTAAATTACCGTAACTGTAAAATCGCGTAAATTTCTATTTTTACGTTTGATCTCTTTTATCAATCCACATGATCTAGAACCTTATTACATGAGGAATTAGTCATCTTTAATAATTAATTAAAAATCATCTAGGTTTGACCGTAATTTACAAAAATTCGTCCAGCCTATGGACTTAACTATCATTTTTAAATTTATTTCTTGCTTTTCAACATATACTCAAGCGAGTTGATTTGAAATGCGGATTTTTTGTGCTATATTCATATTTCACCCTAAATATCATTATTTTGGGATCTCACTTCAATCTGGATAGAGAAAGTCTTGGTAGGGCCCTCACCAAGTACTTCCCTGAACCTAATAAACAAACCCTTTATTTAAATATTTTAACAATAAAATTTTTCTTTTAAATTCCTACACTCTATAACATATATCGACTATGAGAAAAATAGGGTTATCACACCGAATGAGTTTCGAAGTGCCAAAATGTGAAAATTGGGTTCAAAATACCTAAACAGTAAGAAGACAACTTCTCGAAGTACTTTTTCTTTTGCTTGCTTTGGTTTGCATCCAACAAATTCAAAAATGACGATCGTGTCCATAAGCCAGAATAATTTTTTTGAATAATGATCGACCTAAATTGAATTTGAACCCACAGACTGTCATAGGAGAATCCTCGTGAAAAGAACTTTTATGTTAGCCCAACTCGAGAATTGAATTATGTGAAAATGCTTAAAACAATACGAATGAAACCAAAAGCCTTTGTTTAAGGGTAATTTGGTAATTTCATTACTCATGGCCAGTCAAACCACCTCAATAGTCAACACTTGACCGTGTATGACCTGAATATATGAAAAATAATAAAAATAAAATATAAAATCTGAAAAATATAAATATTAAAATAATGTTTGGATAGAAGTGGAAAAAATAAATTTGTGGAGAGATATTTAGGTCTTTGACATGGGTTGTTGGTCAAACTTTATTTTAGGTCAATAATTGACTTGATTTGACCTAAATAAATATATTTTAATAAAAATAAAAATTAAATCTGGAAATTAGAAAACAATAAAATATTAAGGTGGCAAACTTGAAAAAAATTAAATTTTTAAGGGGTAAATTAGTCATTTTACCCCATGGGCAGAATTTTAACGAATAAAATAATATAAAAATAAGACTCTCTAGACTTTTCTACGATCTTCAACCAGCCAGCCACCTTTGCTCTTCTTTCCTCCATTTTTGCTCTAAGTATTCTTTAGTTTCACCTTGTAAAAGTTTATCCTACCTTCACCAAATCAAAAACCTTACTTAATAAAAGTTGTTCCTCTCTTCATGGGCTGCTTGTAGTTGGGATTTTTGAGGGCTGAAACCGAGCATTTGAAGGAAAATATGCAGCTGCAGTGTTCAGTTTTCATAGGTAAGGGAGGAAGGTGTTATTTCCTTAAAGTTTAACTATGGTTTTGGGATTGTTTTAAGTGTGAATCACATGATTATAGCCTTAAATTCATATGAAACTAAATGTAGGAGGGCATGAGGGTTTTGGCCATGGAGGGTTCATGGTGAAATCAAAGTGATTTGGTTGCATGAAAAATAGGAAAATAGATGTTGTGAATAGATAAGCTTAGCCATAGCTTGAAATTAAGTAAAACAAAGAATTTGGCATTAAGTGTAGGCTCGGCCAAGCTTAGAGTTTGGTGAATATGGTGAATTCTTGATGCATGGAAATTGTAGAATTATTAAATGATATGAATAAAGTGGAATTATGGAATTAAAATTGAAAAATGGATAGTGTAGGCATGATGAACCTCACGGCTTGGATGAAGGGGACTTGGACTTTATTTGATTTTATATATATAAAGGTTGTAGAAATTATGGAAGAAATGAATGAAGCCTATAGGTGAAGTTAGCATGGAAAAATAATTATTGGGGAGTGAAAGGAAGCATTCGGTCAAGCTTCATTTGGTAGCTTCCATGTTGCTTTTCTATGGTTTAATGGTCAAAATATAAAGTATTAATGTTAAGAAATTAAAAGGTAAAACCGGTTTGGATAATGGACATCCATTTGGCTATAATTAGATTTTATTAACCAGTGAAAATTAGATGGGAACTTAATTAAGGTAGAAGATAAAAATGAGTAGAAAAATATCTTACGATTGGGATGTTGAGCATAAATATAATTTGATACTATTTTGCAACTTTAAATTCAGAGGAATAAGGCTACCAGAGTGGTGCTATTGGATTGCCACATTGCACAGTAATTAAAGTAAGGAACATATATGGAAGTCGTTACAAAAATATTGTGCTTGCATGGGATTTGATGGATTTGAGAATATACATAAATTGTGAATTTTATGCAGGGGGTTAGTATATGCTTAGTTGTCATACCACTGAATTTTCATAAAATCTACTTAATTTCTACCCAACGATATTTTAGGGTTTCCTATCCAAATTTGCTAATTTAATATGCCCATACTTTTTATAATTAAAATTTTATTTCAAGTTGCATATTTTTCAAATATAGTTTAAAATGTTTTAGAAATATTTATTTAATTTATTGACCCTCGTTTATAAATAATATTTATTTATATGATTATTGATTGACTGAAGATAATCTATTTAAATGATTGTTTTTATTCATTGATTTCATCGATATCTGAATTAAATTAGTTTTGAGATTGTTGCTCCTTGATGATCATGCGATACTGATATTGATTGTGAGACATTGGGCCAAGTCTGTAGTCCCACAGTTGTCATATGCCCAATGTACACTATGGACCATTTAGCAATGGCCATTGGTATCGATAGGAATAGCATAGGGATGGATTCCCGGCCCAAATTGGGTACGCTTGATTCCTATACCGATCTCTGTACGGATACTATTTATGCATGAGTCTTCCGGATGTTGACTTCTCCATTTGATGAAATATTAATGGGAAAATGATATGAATTTTGAATATATGTTATTTAATATGAAATATGTTTATTTTATTGAAAATTATTTTATATTTTAAATAATTGCATAAAGCATAAACTATGAATTGTCATCATTCCCTATAGTCAAATGGGGGACTTGGGACACATGAGGTACTTCAAAGCATCCTTCCATACTCAACCTGGCAATCCCAGTCGACTATAGAATTCCCTTCTATTGAATTAAATATATTATATGATTTTAAATTGCATATAGTGGCATAGTACTACGCTTTTATATATGCTTCATTACTAAGCAAACTCACCCCTTATTTTTTCATCTAGACTATTTGCAGTGACTTTTCTGCTCATTTTAAAGGAGCACTATTTTGGGTCCATACAGTATTCCTTCGGGGCGCTTCCCTAATCCGCAGAAGGTATATTGTACTTTTATATATATCTCGCTTATTTTACGGTACTTGTTTTGTTATAGATCTCGGGGATGTAAATTAGAAGAAATGGAATTATATTGTAAACTGAAGTTTGTAAAATATAAATATATATATATATAAATAAATATATATATATATATTTATATATATATATATATATAAATGATAGTTGTAAGTATGTTTAAAGTTTAATTTTATGTTGGATTGGAACTTTATAACAAATGAATTTATTTAATGATTTTTGGAAACATTAACGAAATGAAATGACCAAACAAATAACCTAACCAACTGTAAGTTAAGAAAAAGTTAATTGGTATTTTTAATGAAAACCAGACGTTACAAAAACTTTATTAAAAAATAAAAAAAACTAAAAAGCTAAAAAAATGGTCTTGACAAAAAAATATAATGAAGCATACAAAAAAGTGAAATATAATAGGTTTTTTAACCAAAAAATCTATTGTGTTTTGAAAAACGTGTAATTTATATATATTTGCAAATATCATTTAATAATTTGATATTTGTCATGTGTTGGTTAAACTAATAATTGAATAGTTTTATATTTGAATTAATGTATCAATTAGCTCCTGAACTATATTATTTTTATCACTTTGATACTTAATGAATTTTTGTTATCGCTTTGGTACTTCAATTTTTCTTCCGTCAAACACTTAACCCCAAACTCTAACGCCTGGTAACGTGACATTTCGGACCAATAAAATTCTACCATTCTACTATTTGGACTATAAATAATGCATAATTTTCTTTTACTTTGAAAATAAGAAATTAAAAAAATAAAAAAGAGAAACGGGGAGAGAGAGAATTGGGAGGAGTGAGAAGGTTAGAGAGAACCAGGAGAAGAATGGGAATGGAGGCTGCCGACGCTAGAACAGGCAGATGGCGTCGTCGGTTGGCTCGAAGATCAGATGAAATTAAAAAAAAAAAGAATTCAAAACAATTTCAAATGAAAAAAAACCCTAAATCGAAAGATTGGATTTTTTTTAGAACAGAATGAGAACAACAACAACATTCAATCCCAAAACAATACCCACAAAGTATATACATAAAAACCATAAACAGTCACTCCTATGAAGCCAAACAATAAATCGATTCCAGTGAATTAACCCAGAGAAACCAGTAGGCAATACTTAGCAAGCACACAGAGTTCATCCACATTGAACCCAAAAAATTCTCATTCAAACCCAATTCAATCAACACCCAAATTCATAAGAAACTTAATAAATCAGCACTACACACAAGCCACAAATCACAAACAACACAATCGTGAAATCTTTTGGTTCTAAGATTTTTGTAATAGCAGTTGAAGCTCAAGTCCATATTTATGCTAGTGTTGAAATTAATGAGTGAAACAGACTAAAATGGCAGCAAGTAGGAGTTTAGGATTTTAGGAGAAGGATTTTTGTTTTTTAGAGATTGGATGGAGATATGCCTGTGTGATTTTTATGGAAAAGAAGGAAAAAGAAATAAAAGAAAAAGAGGAAAAGTGCAGGCAAGACCATAGCCGCCTGAAAAGGAGGACGAGAATTGTGGGTGGAGAAGGAAAGCATCGTTGCTAGGCTGGAGAAGGAAAAAAAAATAAAAAAAAAAATGAAAAGGAAGAGAGTCTTTAGAAAACGACTATGAATATATTTTGCTGGGTTAGTACATAATTTATTTGTTTATTTTTAAACAACTTTTACCTATTTTAAATATTGTTAAATATCTGTTAAATATTTTTTAAAATATTTTAAACATTTTAAAATATTTTTATATATTTTTAAATTTTTTAAAAATATTTTTAAATTTTTTTTACATATTTTAAATATTTAAAAAATAATTTAAATATTTTTAGATATTTTTGAATATTTTGAAAATTAATTTATGTATTTTTAAAATATTTTTAAACATTTTTTAAAGAAAAAAAATAACATTGATGTAGAGGACAAATGAAGTGGCATTTATTGCCACGTGTCAAAAGCTGATTGGACAATCTATGCCACGTCATCTTTTTTCAAACGATGTTAGTCCTAGGTACTAAAGTGAGTGACGGAAGTAAAGTTTATCTACTAAAGTGATAACATAAATTCATTAAGTACAAAAGTGATAAAAGTGGTATAGTTCAAGGGCTAATTGATACATTAACCTTTTATATTTCTATACTGTAATGTCTGTTGTTGCCAAAAACAACAATAAATGTTTGCTGACGTCGGATCCTCGATCTTCTCGCTAGTCTGTCTCCAAGGATCTGCGAAATAGGAAACCATCAGGGGGCGCAGGGGTTTTCTCCTGCGCGCGCACTTCGATGCTTAAGTCAGACAGGGTTTCAATAGGCGAATAGAGCTTAGGGTTTAAGAATGATACCTGTGACCTATTTATAGGAGTTGTTTTGCACGTAATTACCTTTAAGCCTCACAGCTTAAATAATAACTCAGTGGATCTTTTATGGGCCTGCTGAGTCTTCTTTTCTCTTGGGCTTGAGTTATCATTCGGCCTAATTGTCTTCAGCTTGACTTATAGAAAAGCCCAGTAATAATTGACCTAGTCCACATCAATTGCTCCCCACTCTTTTACAAGGTTTACCTTGTGAAAGAGTATATAAAGAATGAGCTTTTCAAATTCTTTTGCTACCTTCTTCCTGGGATTATCACAAGAGTCTTTTCATCTTCACTTGAGGGCTCAACTAGTGAACTTCATTATTATTTATAGCAGAAACGATTTCGTATCATCGTTTCTTTTGTCAAGTGTCTTCTATTAGCCAAGGGGAAGAAAACCGAATCTGGGTTAAGGCCATGAGGGCACATCGTCCAGAAGTGCCATAAGCGGATGCATATGTTCTTATCTGGATTCATCAGATGTGGTTTGTATTCGGCACGCTCTTGATTAGTTGAAGCTCGATCCAGATGTTGAGAATTTGGAACCTTTTCTGAGGACAGGCACTTGTAAAGATTTATCTGATCTTACCAGCTCTTAGAAGCCTTTTTGTCGACTCGAGATGGTCGAGCTTCTCACAAGCTTGGACGAAGATTATTTAGATAATCCAGAGACTAATTTTCCTAAGGATCAAGCTCTTGACATTATAGCACCTCGGGACACATATGCATGGGTGCCTATTAGTTTCGATACTCCTTTTAATGCAGAAGTTAATCTATAGTGCTCCCCAGCTCTTCTTATGAAGCACTTACATCTAAAGAAGAATTCGTACTTGGGTATCGCATTTATCCGTATACTTTATTGCTTGAGGATTTCACAATTTGCCCATCTTGCGCATTTTTCGCTTA
Organism: Heritiera fomes; assembly: GCA_032173925.1. Classification (NCBI taxonomy): domain Eukaryota; kingdom Viridiplantae; phylum Streptophyta; class Magnoliopsida; order Malvales; family Malvaceae; genus Heritiera; species Heritiera fomes. Next base: position 5,823,998 of record JAPDPM010000017.1, read on the forward strand.
GGGACTTTATAGAATTGCCCGTCTCGCGCATTTTCGCTTAGGGACTTTTTAGAGAATTGCCCATCTCGCCCATTTTCGCTTAGGGACTTTTAGAGAATTGCCCATTTTGCGCATTTTTCGCTTAGGGCTATGTGTTGCCCATCTCGTGCATTTTTCGCATAAGGCCTTTATAGAAATGATAATACTATAACATTGTTTTTATATCCGGAATGCCAACATAATACATTAAATGCATTTTGTTTATCAATTGTAGCACATATTCAATGATAAAACTCTAACGTGCCTCGTGCCATACCTTACAACCTGCATACTGTGTGCTCCCCAAGTTTTTCTTTGCAACTTTTTGTGTCCAAAGAAGAACTTTTACTGGAGTATTGGTCCTGTCTTGTGTACTATCCGCTTAAGGACTTGTTAGAATATAATATCGTTTATGCCAACATAATACGTTAAATGTAATCTGATAAGATCGCAACGTACCTCGTTTAGAGACTTATTTTTGCCCGTCTCACACCCTTTTGTGCTTAGGGACTTTTTGTTTTGCCCGTCTCGCACCTCCTGTGCTTAGGGACTTTTGATTTGTTCGCTTAGGGACTTATTTTTGCCCGTCTCGCGCATTTGCGCTTAGGGTCTTATTTGTGCCCATCTTGTGTCCTCTACACGCTTAAGGTCTTATTTGTGCCCGTTTCACGCATTTTTCGCTTATGGACTTATTTGTGCCCGCCTCGCGTCTTCTTCACGCTTAAGGTCTTATTTGTGCCTGTCTCGCGCATTTTTCGCTTAAGGACTTATTTGTGCCCGTCTTGCGTCTTTTTCACACTTAAGGTCTTATTTTTGCCCATCTCGCGCATTTTTCGCTTAGGAACTTATTTGTGCCCGTCTCGCGTCTTCTTCACGCTTAAGGTCTTATTTGTGCCCGTCTCGCGCATTTTTCGCTTAGGGACTTATTTGTGCCCGTCTCGCGTCTTCTTCACGCTTAAGGTCTTATTTTTGCCCGTCTCGCGCATTTCACTTAATGACTTATTTTTGCCCATCTTGCGTCTTCTTCACACTTAAGGTCTTATTTTTGCCCGTCTCGCGCATTTTTCGCTTATGGACTTATTTGTGCCCGTCTTGCGTCTTCTTGGCCAGCTTCTGCTTTCTTCTTCTATTCCTGTAACACGTCTATCAAACATGGAGGATTTATCATAGTACAGATAAAAATAACTGGCCTTTCGTTTCATAATGTAGTATTTTCAATTAAATGGTGTAAGTAACAATATAATTGTAGTAAATGTTAAAACAATAATAGCAAATGTTTACCACCAGTACCATTTCAAATCTTTGTCTTTGAAAAATCTGTAAAGTACCAGTGTTGGGATGTGTTGTTGTCAACCATGGATTGTGCACTAAGTTGTGCTTCGGGACCAACAATCTACCTTCACGAGCTTACCACAAGTTGTTTTCGATCGAACCAAGCTGTCCCTGGCTTGCTGCCTTACATGACAATGGCTAGTGCCTGCCTCAGACACCTGCCTAGAATGCTTGCCGTGTGACTTTTTCTCTCCCGTATGGTTGTTGCATAGGACGAACTGCTTTATCATAATATGACCTGTCGAATGTACTCATCATTACCTTTTACTTATTGAGCCAGCATGCAATTTGGGATCAATGCTCGTGTATTTGCGCTACCGCCTTGCGTACGACGAATTGACCTGTTGTTGCAGGAGCCTTCTATTACGATGGTGCTTGCCGTACATTAGCTGTTTTTTCAATCTTTTACTCTACAAGTTGTGCTCGTCATCATCTCTTTACTATCCAAGATTGTCGTGTATGTGCGGTGCTCGCCATTGTGGCTTACTCTTTTGTCAAAACTCGTGTCGTGTTTAACTGTGCTTGCTTGTTTTGGCTGTTGATAGGCGAGTCATAATCTCTCATTAAAGGCCTGCGATGCAACATGCTTGCCACATTCACGCCTGCGTGTGTTCTTTGTGCGGCACTCTACCTCTACCTCCCTTACATGCGCGAGTTGTTTATCTCTCGCCAAAGGGTCTTGCCGCATGGTCCTGCTCGCCCGTATTCCACCTTCGACGCAAGCCAACAAAACAGTCCTTTGTTCGCCATTGCCAAACCAGCATTTCTAGTTAGGCTTTGTTTGCACGCATGCGTTGTTCTACTGGGGCACCTGCCGCGCGTGCCATTCTCTCGACGAAGGGGGTTGCCGAGAGTGGAAGCCCTTCTCTCGCTATCAGTGCGCGGGAGACTCGTCTCGCCCAGGGGAGATGTTGCGTACGAAAATCATTGCTCGCTTGCTTTAGCTGTCGTGCAGTTGAGCATTGTGTCGCCAGAATGGCCTGCGCGGGACCTATGTCCACCTGAATTGAGCGAACCTTGTGTGCGGCAACCGTTATTGCCGATATTGCTTTACCATGCGACAAAGTGTTTTTTTACGCCTACTTGCATACCTGTCACACACACATCCTGCCGCGTTACTATGGTCGAGTGGCCTGTTGCGTGAATTGCTCTGTCGCTCGTAATAGCCTCTCTCTCACCCAAGCCTATCGGGTGCGAGAGCCATTCTCTAATTAATGGCGTGAATTCTCCACCATCACTCATGGTCTTCAGCAGCCAGTTGAAAATAAGTCAAAGCCATGGTGATAAAAGCAGTGACAATCAAGAGAATGATAAAGACAATAAACAGGATGCTGTATATGGTGTAGATCCTATGTCCCCACACACTGGCGAATATGTAGTAAAGTTCAATATAGATAGCACTGAATGGCAAGAACCCTGCCATTGCCATCTGAGGAAGAGTTTTTCGGTACCAAGGCAATGGCGGGATCTCTCTAGGATATTTTGTGGTGCGACAAGGGGCTTGAAACTCTGCCTTGCTCTTTTTTCCAGCAATACCTCCTAGTATTAATAAAGGAGATGTGACCAGAGCCCGTATGAGAAAAATCACCACAATCGTTCCAAATGGCAATGCCACCATGGCTTTATAAGCTAGTGCAACAGTATTAAGAAAGCTGCTCAGCAAAATCATCTCTGCTAATAGCACTCACAAAGTTATCATGTGGGACAAAAAACTGAAGCAACAGAGTTATCTGATGATTCCAAGAAGCTTCTACGAGGTGAGTACCATACTCTTCAAGCATTTCAAATAAAAGCAAGAAAGCCTCCCACTGCTGCTGACTGTTCAAGCCTGAATCGACTGAGTTAGAGAGTTTCCCTACCCTTAGTGACTTCGCTTCATTATAAGCCCACAGCTCTTTCTTTGTCATGCCATGAGGAACTGAATGTTTCCCTTGGGATTTCTTCTCGAAAATACCAGAATGATGTTGGCTTCCGCTACTCATACACAACAATGTCTTTAGTATATGCAATAACTGCTTCCTCACTAAGCCCTCCTCATCAACCAGTCCTCTTTTGATTTCATTCCAAAGCTCTTTTTCACTTCTTACATCAAATTCTTCTGCTCCATCAGTCATGTCAGTGTTTTCAGAAGTTTCAGTACAAGAGAAATAAGACAAATACAGGGAGAGTACACTGTATGCATCTCTCATCTCTAAAGATCCAAGAGAGAACAATTTCCTATAGCATGTCCACATTCTCAAAAAGAAATGATTCCTGGAAAGTTTATGCTTCTGCTCATGAACTGAGATTTTAAAATAGCTGTGAGATACAAATGCTCTGAAAATGACAGGTAGAAGAAAGGCAATTGAACAAGACCGGTTTTCCAAACTCTGTAAAAGTAACCTTTTGGTCACATTACACAAATTCCAAAGTAAATCTGCAGTGAACTTTTCAGCACAACAGCACACATTTTCCACAACTGAGTCTCTGGCTGGAGCAGCTTGAAAAGTTTGTAGTCCAGCATCCAAAATTAAGCTTCAAACGTGGCATGATAGTGGCAATGGAAAAGATCCAGATAGAGAAAGCCTATAATCTTGGATCATATCCAAATTTTCTATCAAAACATTTGAGACCTGGAAAACTGAGCTTCTATACCATCTTGTACCATCCAATTCTTCATTTTGAATTATACCAGCAAAAACACCAATTGATCTTAGGAAAAAAGGCACCAAAGTCGCTTCCAGAATTTCCCAGGCATTAGTCTTTTGCACAACATCAAAGAAAATATCTGCAATGATAGGTGTGCACACGTAGCTATCTTTCCACGTGACTCTCTTTTCTTTCCTTATCTTTCCTAACTTCTTTTCCTTTCTCTTTTCTGTATTTGCAGCTCACGATTTATGGGTTGATGGCGCGGGACAGTCGAAGCTGGCCGAACCTCAGTGCTGCAGGGTCCAATGGTGTAGCAAATAGTAACCAATGCAGCAAGGTACCAGACCGGATGATGGTCGATGATGATGAAGGCGTGCGGCAGTAATTGCAGGGTTGGAGCAGTGAGCAAGAGCGATGGAGTTATGTTGAGGACAACTTGATGGTGACGATGGCAAGGTGGTGAAAGGACTGAGCAAGGAAGACGGCGCGCAACAACAAAGCGAGGTAGAATCGCAGGAAAGGGGCGTATCAAAGCAAGGTGGATGTGCTTGAATCGGCAGCTAGCAGTTGTTAAAAGATGAGGATGTGTGGCAGGCAGCAGTGCAGGCGGTGCCAGAGGAAAGGATGATGGCATCACTGATGCAGTAGCTAAGTAGGTGCTGGTGGTGATGATGATAGTGAACAAAGATGCTGGGTTCGGCGATGGAGTGGAGATTATGATGGAAATAGCAGGGCACAGTGCATCGATTTTTTCCAAGTTCCAAGCGAATGTCTCCACTTAGCACAATAAGTTATTCAAAACAACACCATCAATAATTGGTCCCTTAGCACCTTTTTACTTTCTTAAATAAACAAATAAAAAAAAGAAAACTTTGGTCAAATCGGGGTTCCTAGTACTCATTTGCGATTAAACCCCCAGCCTCCGTTGGCCCAGCAATTTCATAGTAATCTACATAATGGGCTTGACTCATCAGCTGGAACTCAGATTCATAATGGGAGGCCTAGACTAAACGGTCGTGGAAGGAATCAATTGTTTCCTTGTTCTTGGCCTAGGTTTACTAACCAAGACCTCTTAAAGTCCAGGATTCAAAAGGAAAGGAATGGATATTTCAGTTCCGCTTCTGGCCCAACAATAATAGCAGAATGTATGTTTTAGCTGTCGCCCACGCGGGAGGCTCTCTTGCCTAAGCTCACGAATGCGAGAGCCACTCTCTCACCCAGCCTGTCGAATGCTAGCCTCAGGAATGCGAGAGCCACTCTCTCGCCAACCTGTCGAATGCTAGCCTCACAAATGCGAGAGCTACTCTCTCGCCAGCCTGTCGAATGCGATAGCTATTCTCTCGCTCATACAGTCTCTCGCCCATGCTGTCAGGTGCGAGAGCTAGTCCCTCGCCATGCAGTCTCTCGCGCATACTGTCTCTCGCCTAGCATATTTCACTTTTGTGTCTGGTATGTTAGATTGAGGCTAAATAGATGATCCGCGAAAGGCTTGTGCGACAGGCTAGTTACTCTTTCGTGCCGTTGTATTATATATTTTTATTATTATTATTTTTTTATTTTTTTATTTGTGGCGACAGGCTCTTTGTGTGAGCGTGAAACCTTGTGCATGAGACTTGATGTGCGACAGACTGTTCTGTCGCATGCACTTTGCGCGACAGACTATTTTGTCACATAACTGTGCACCCTTTCGTAGCCTACATACCCTATCTTCCACAGATCCTCTTTCACCATTTTTATGGCTTTTTTTGTTTGTTTCCCACAGACGGCGCTAATTGTTGTTGCCAAAAACAACAATAAATGTTTACTAACGTCGGATCCTCGATCTTCGCGTTAGTATGTCTCTAAGGATCTACGAAATAGGAAACCATCAGGGGGCGCAGGGGTTTTCTCCTGCGCGCGGACTCCGATGCTTAAGTCAGACATGGTTTTAGTAGGCGAATAAAGCTTAGGGTTTAAGAATGATACATGTGACCTATTTATAGGAGTTGTTTTGCGCGTAATTACTTTTAAGCCTCACAGCTTAAATAATAACTCAGTGGATCTTTTATGGGCCTGCTGAGTCTTCTTTTCTCTTGGGCTTAAGTTATCATTCGGCCTAATTGTCTTCAGCTTGACTTATAGAAAGGCCCAGTAATAATTGACCTAGTCCACATCAATGTCAAATATTTAAAAATTTATCATGTGACGAGCAAAAAACTTATTATGTGATAGTTAAACACTCTTTTGAAATTGATTTTATATATAGCTAGTAGATTTCTCACATTTGATAGATCTAGATTTGTTGGTGAAATTTAATTTTAAAAAAATTAGATTTAAAATATTTAGATCTAATCTTTTTTAATTGAAAAAGTCCAGATCAATTTTTTGTATTGTTTGATTTTTTTTCTTTACTCGATTAAAATTGACTCAATTGTAAGTGAATTTTATTTAATAATGTGGTAGTTGTTAAGCCCTCTAGTCTATTTTATTTTAAAATTTTAAATTTATGCTCATTGTTGAAAAAAATCTGAACATCATTTAAAAAATAAAATTTGAGTGCCTAACAAAAAAAATTGAAGAGTTAAAAATTGATTAGCTGACATAATAGGATAAAAAAGTAAAAAAAAAAAAACTAGAGGTCTTGAAAAAAAATGAAAATTTATAATTAGATTAGAGGGCTTAATTGAAAAATAGAATAAAAATGTATTAGAGGCCTCATTTAAAAAATTGAGAGCTTAATTTGAAAAAAAAAAGTTGAATAGTTAATAAGAGGACTTATCTCAAAATAAAAATCAAAACACTTAAAATAAATTCAAAGTCAATGGCGCGTGATTAGTGCCGTAGCATTGAGGGCGGTGATGAACAGTTGAAGAAAGCAGACTTCTTTGATTAGTAGTCACTATAGATGCGAAACAAACGACGCTTAATTTCCACGCGTCTTTGACAAATTTATTTTGTATATATATATATATACGTGGAGTGGTGGGCTTTGGGTCTTCAAAATTTTCAGATTGGTAATTCTGAGAAGAGGCTGCCATTATGAACTTGGAAACAGTGAAGAAATATTTGGAGAAAGGAGGTGGCGTTGACGACGACAACGCTCCGACCATCCATGGCATGCCTGACAGATTCTTCGAAAACTTCATCAGGGACGGTCTCCGCGTTGACCTCGCTGAGAAGGGTCGAGTCCTTTGCTGCATGAAAGTACCTCCTCGTTTGCTGGTAGGTAATCTCAATTTCAAGTGACTGCAAAATTAATTTGTTTGCTTTCAAATAATGAAAATGCTAAACCAGCAAGTCAGATTATTGATGCTTTGATTTGTTTGTGTTTTCCTGTTTGATGCTTAATCGTGGAAAAGAACGCTGGTAATTTCTTGCATGGTGGAGCCACAGCTTCACTGGTGGACTTGATTGGCTCAGCGGTTATACAAACTTATGGAATTAGTTCCGCTGGAGTTTCTGTGGAAATCAGTGTCTCTTACTTGGATGCCGCTTATGTTGATGTAAGTTACTTTCTCCTACTTTATCTTTGATCAAATTTCTTCCCAAATTTCTATGATCCTACGGGATCTTATGTTTAATCAGCGTACCTCAATCTATTGAATTTGATTAATTGAGGTTAGCAGTCTTTCCCGTCTAAATTTTTACTTTCTGCTAGAAAACTTTAAACTCGTTCTCTGATAGGATGGAATAAAAATTACATTATGTTTAGACTGAAAACCAAAATCTATTTATATTTATAATATATTTTATTTTATTTTGATCCATCATAAAAATAAAATAATATTAAGTCTCTACACATTGCAAAGTCCATACCAAAACAAGATGTTTTAAAGTCCAATAACTCAAACCTTATATGATCACTTTTAAATGGATTATTAGATAGCTTGTAATGTACAATCAATTGATATACGTAGGCTCGCTAAAAGAATTTCCCAATAAGTTACTTTCTCCTGTTTTTATCTTTTATCAAATTTCTTTCCAAATTTGCTGGTACTTGTTCTACTGCTCTCTGTCTTCATCAGTTTCATATTAGGAGTCTTAAAAAAAAAATAAGTCAGGTTGATGCTGTCCTAGAGGTTTTTAAATCCTGAATTTGGGCTCTGTAGCTAACTACAATCTCTTTCCCACAGCAATGCCTTCTCTCAGAAACATATCTTGTCTGAAACTTCTCCTTTCTTGTTGATCACATTTGTGTTTGAAATTTATTAGGTTGAGATTCATGTCCATCCTTGTTAAATTTTACTTGTTAGCACTTAGCAATACAGGGAGCTTCATTTTTATTTACCAACAATTGCGTTTAATAACAAAAGAAGGTATTTGATCTGTTTATTATGAAGTATGTTAGAGTTATTGTAGCTTTAACAATTTCGTTATATTTGGTCTGACACTGTTATCCCTACCAACAATGTCTGATCTGGAATGCTGGAAATTATCAAGCATCAGATGCTCTGATGGGGGTTAACATGCTTGAACTTTCTTTGCAAGTGCATTAGAATAAGAAATCCTTTGACATGGAATAATTAATTAGGCTGCTAGATTTATTTGCTAAATTTTCAACTTTGTATCTCTTTTCATTGATATAGTTCAGTTATGCAGGTATGAAATCTTTATGATATAAAGTGTTTTCTGGTGGTTTTCTCTTTCTGTCTAGTTGCTGAGAAAGAAGTTAGTTTCGGTTGAATTTGTTATCCATGAGTAAAAAATATAGCATAAAGGAGCTTCCAATTGTGTGGGAGACACCCTGTTGGAAATCTAGTGTATTTTAAAAGCCAAAGATCTTGTTTTTCAAAAGACCACAATTTCACATTGCTTTCTTAAAGATGTTTGAAGGGGTTTAACGGTAGAGTGTGCTCTTGTGAAGCAATTTTAAGGAGCTCTCTCATGCCCACAAGCCCAAATGAGTCTAAAGCCAAATTTGATGCATAGGCCGAAAACCAGTTAACCAGGCATGTCACGTGTTACTGGTGTGTAGGAGGACCAGTCCAGGGTTGGGCCTCACACATGTCCATATAAGCCCACATTTTATGAATCACTTTTTTATTTTTGGTCAACACACATTATATATGCCAACTTCGGTTTTGGTTGTCACTTGGCAGTGATCAAAATACTCCAGTTGTCCTTTAAATAATATAAAGGAATTTGAACATCTTGAGATGATATGTGGATCAGACATGTTAAGGGCAGGATCACTTCTGATATTTAAGCCACTAACAATGAATACAATTGTATGTTTCTTTTGGCCAGGTCTCTTTTTGAGCTTCAGTTGCGAAGCCATATTCTGTTTGGTTCAAAAGAGTTCTTATTGTTTTTGTGTGATTAACTCTTAAATGTTAAATTGCTTTTTCAGCAAAAGATAGTATAATGCAACCATAGATGCAAAAGTTTGAATACTAGAACTGGATGTAGTCCAGTCTTTTTTTCCTTTCCAGTTCATTATTCTTTTGCTATGCTTTAATGACTCAATGTTTTTCCCCTGTTGTCATGGAGAGGGGAAGAGAGTTGGTTAATTTAATTAAATGTGCTTAATTATGTACTTATGAAATTTAGAGTGCAAAAATTTAAGGAAATTGCTGTAGAGCTACCTTTATTTATGCCTCTCCCTTTTTTCCTTGTTTCCTTGAAAAACATCTTCTTGGAGTATTAAGTAATATGATTAATTCCTTTTTTACTAGTATTGCATTTCGAAATATTCAATGATCATTGCCGCAGCTTGTAGTTATGTGTCTTTTTTTTTTTTAAATGTGGTTATATTTTGTTAGGGAATAAACGAACAGAACATTTGGCGAACCATTTGTGAATCCGTTTGGTTTTTGTTCGTTTATTAAGCTTAACGAACGAACATGAACAACATTTTAGTGTTTGTTAATTAAACGAACCGAATATGAACAAATGTGTGGTTTGTTCGTTTTTGTTTACGAACAGACTCGTTTATGTTCGTTTATTTTTCGTTCATTTGAAGTGTCATTTGTTGTTCGTTTATGTCCGTTTATAACTCGTTCATTTAAAGTATTATTTGTTGTTCGTTTGTTGTTGGTTTATTGTTCATTTGTTATTTGTTAAAATACTAAAATTACTTATATTATATAAGTTATATAATATAGATCCTATTTTAAAGATATTAAAATAAAAAATTAGTACCTAATTCTTAAACATATTTATACAATACAACTTTGTTGGCTTAAAAAAATTAATAAAATATAATAATAAAATAATTATAAAAATAAATTAGTTAACTATGCTTAAAATAATAATTTTTTAAAATTTTTTTAAATATAATGTACTGAAATTAAATTAATAAGAGTTTCATAATAAGTTAAAATCTCATTCTTATTCATTGATCATTTATATATACATTACACATATGTGTGTATACAGACATATATATGATACTTTAATATATGTATATCAATATATGTATATGTGTATAATACAAATTGTACTTAAAATTATAATTATCAATTTAACAAAAATATTGCTGACTTAAGTTGTGTTATATTTAAGATGATTTCAATTTGCATATGAGATTTAATTTTTATGTAGGATTTTTAATATTTAATATTTAGTTTATTTTTATGAATACTTGTTCGTGAACATGTGTTCGTGAATGTGTTTGTTTACATATTCGCAAACGCGTTCGTTTACATGTTTGTGAACTGTTCGCGAAAATTAACAAATAATTTCTACCAAACAAATGAACGAATACGAACGCATTCTTTAACGTACACGAATGCACTCCTTAACAAATACGAACGCACTCCTTAACGAACACAAATGAACACTAACGGCATTAAAAAACAAACGAACGAACAGAGACATCAATTCGTTCGTTCGTGTTCAGTTTGTTTACGGCTTTATATTTTGTAAAATTAGAAAAAAGATTTAGGTGGAAGAACTATTGCCTTTAATTTATGGTTCTATGAAGGAATTCACGTAGAAGTTATATAAAGGCTTTTCTGTTATTTTTAAGGGAAAATAAAGCTCTCTTTCATCTATAGAAAGGAATGATACGTTAAGGCATTTATTAATGTGCATATTATTGTTGCTCACGCAGGAGGAAGTTGAGATAGAGGCTAGGGCATTACGTGTTGGGAAGACTGTTGCTGTTGTCACTGTTGAATTTCGGAAGAAAAACACTGGGAAAATTGTTGCACAGGCGCGTCACACTAAGTACCTCCCTCCCCAAAGTAAAATGTAAATGATATTTATAGCTGAGAAGTCATCCTTACATAATTCCTTTATAATATAGTTTTCATAAGTATCTAATATACACTAAACACATGCTTTTAATAAGAGACCTTGAGTTGAATTTTATCGGAAGTTCCTTCTTGATCCTGATTCTGTGCCTTGGATTTGGTTGTCTGAAACTATCTGTTAGTGTAACTCCTAGAATATTTTATCAGTTCCACAGGACATGGACACCTTCACTTGTTGATTTTCTATTTATGGTTTTCCTCTGCTGCTGTGCACGTATTTTTCCAATCATCTAGATCATCAACAACGAATGTTTCCTTCCATTTATTAACAAAGAAAAGAACATATTAATTTGTGGAAATGTATAAAGATCATTCACATTGCATGTTATGTGGTTTTTTTTTTTTTGGATTAACAATCTTGCAGAACTGCTGGTTAATACTCCCTGACAAGGTAATGGAGAATGTGAGCAACAAAATATTTTAGTTTTAGTCTTTTAATTGTTTTAGAGTTTTAGGATGAAAAATATTGTATTTAATTTTATTAATAGGATTTAGGATTTTATTTTAGTCTTTTATTGTTTTATTTTTATTAATAGGATTAGGGTATTTGAATTTTAATAGAGAGTTTGTATTCTATTAGGATTAGGTTTGTTTGCCTATAAATAGGCTTTGTACTCTCTTTAAAAGATAGAGAATAATATTATCAGAATTTTCGGCAAAGTTTTGCTCTTCGGTTGTGTGACTCAACCATTCTTAGGTGTGACTCCTAAGAAACCCTAGGTGAGACTCCTAGACTTTTATTGTTTACTATTTTAGTATTAAAATTAGCCCCAATTCACACCCCCAAACCCTAATCCAAAACTAACTCAGATCTGTCCTACATCAATTGGCGCCGTCTGTGAGAAACGAAAGGAGGGATCAACTGGACAGATCTGTGTTTGCAAAACAGTGTTTGCAAAAACAGACTTGCTTCTATGATGGTGACTAATGCTGAACTAATTGGAGATATTGGGAAACTACGACAAGTACATAAGCATACCTAGAAAGTTGTGGTTAATATAAATGAACGCCTCACTACCTTGGAAACTACGGTTAGAGCACTAGTAGCTTCTATGGTACCACTAGTAGCTTCTATGAAACGGATAGAAGCACGTCTAACTCAAGCCCCACAAGGTGCTCCTATCCAACCTATTGTTCAACTACCTGCAGTTGTAGGAGAATGCGTCAAGCCCCATGATTATGCTACAGATATTGCTGAGAAGATGAAGGTAGATGTGGCAAAAGAAGTTCAAAAGAAGATGAAGGTAGACGTGGCAAAAGAAGTTCAAAAGTTAGCAACTATCCCTACCTCAGAAATACCTCTTGAAGTGAGCAAATTACTGTCTGATTTTTCTGATGTAGTGCCAAAAGAACTACCCAATGAACTACCTCCCATGCGTAATATTCAGCACACAATTAATCTTATTCCAAGATCACAATTACCTAATCTGCCAGCCTATCGTATGAATCCTAGTGAACATGATGAGTTTAAAAGACAAGTAGATGAGCTATTGTCTAAGGGATTCATTCATGAGAGTTTAAGTCCATGTGTTGCCCTGATCTTTTTAACACCTAATTCTTGGAGAATGTGTGTTGATAGTCATAAGTTTCTTATTACTAGGCTTGATGATATGTTAGATCTAATCATTGGTTTTACTATCTTTTCCAAGAAGAGTGGTTATCAAGAGTTTCTTGTGAAATGGAAAGGACACCCATAATCAAATTGCACTTGGATTACAGGGCAAGAGTTGCAACGCCTCAATCTTACCCTTAAACTCGCCGGAGTCGAGTTTTTCCCAGCGGGGGAGAATAGTGGAGAATGGGAGCAACAAAATATTTTAGTTTTAGTCTTTTAATTGTTTTAGAGTTTTAGGATGAAAAATATTGTATTTAATTTTATTAATAGGATTTAAGATTTTATTTTAGTCTTTTATTGTTTTATTTTTATTAATAGGATTAGGGTATTTGAATTTTAATAGAGAGTTTGTATTCTATTAGGATTAGGTTTGCTTGCCTATAAATAAGCTTTGTACTCTCTTTAAAAGATAGAGAATAATAATATCAGAATTTTCGGCAAAGTTTTGCTCTTCGGTTGTGTGACTCAACCATTCTTAGGTATGACTCCTAAAAAACCCTAGGTGAGACTCCTAGGCTTTTATTCTTTACTGTTTTAGTAGTAAAATTAGCCCCAATTCACACCCCCAAACCCTAATCCAAAACTAACTTAGATCTGTCCTACATCACAAGGCTTGATGCAACAGGTGAATAAGTTGATTTTGTTGTCTTTTTCAGTTATTATGCATCCATTCATGACATGTACTGTGCAAAACATACAGTCATGGTTGGTTGCAAGGTCCTTCCTTGTGCTGAAGATAGTCCTGAGATTCGATTAGGGCAGTTATTTAGTTAATGGAAAGGAAGAAAAGGTTTTGCCTCACTTTCCCAAAGCCTATAGATGACAAAATCATGTCAAACTTTAGAGAAAGTAAAGTCTCTAGTTGATGCCAAATAGACTTGGAGAGCATAGATGGTTTGTTTTGTCTCAGGGGAAACCTTATTGATGCATTGTCTTACTACAAGAGACGACAGCTAGTATCTGCTCATACAGGGCATAATGTCTTTTTTTTTTAAATCACGAGTTGTTCTCGTACCATATTGGGTATGAGATTAATCTTTCCTCGCATTACGTGATTGATGCTAATCCAAGAGAATTTGACCTGTTAAAAATTCAAACATGAAACTTTTTGCAATAGATTGTTTTCACTAAAAATCTCAACGAGACCTTACATCGACCTTATGTCACTAAGCCAATCATTTGGGTTGAGGGCGTAATGTTACTTTAAGCTTTCATTAGGGGTGTAAAACGGATCGAAGCCCGCGAGTCGATCTGTTAAATTCGTGAGTTTTTTAAGGGCTGGTCTCATTTTTTAGGCCCGTTTACGGTTGGCCCACACGGGCCGTTTCACAAGCCCGCAGGTCCGACCCTGTTTAGGCCCCTTTTTATTTTTTTATATAATTTGTTTTTTAATTATATTATTAATGTATTTTTATTTCTTACAAAATAATACATGACATGATTTTATTGTATTCTAGCAAAAAAATGAATTCATGTAATTTTATTTTGAATTCAAACCATGACATTATATGTATGATAATGAAAAAAAAAAAAGTTGGAAGAGTTTAATGTTTAATAAAAATTTATCTTTTTTCAAGATTGTAATTATTTATTTTAAAATATTGTAAGTGAATTGTAATTATATTTAGATTGTATTTATATATAAATTTTAATGATTTTTTAAAATTTATTTTTATTATTTTATTTAAAAATATTTAACCCACGAGTCGGTCCGGTCCGTATAAAAAATGGACTGAACATATAAAATTTGACCCGTTTAAAAACACCCGTATCCGTGCAGCCCGTCCCGCCTGTTTTACACCCTAGCTTTCATTACCAGTGTCCTTGTATATACCGGTTCTTTTCTAATGCTTCTGGCATTGATAGAACATGCAGCCTGCTGTTAGTCATTCATTCGGTTTTCCCATCAGATTGTTAAATTTTGTGTTTCAGATTACCAAATCCTATTTCACTCGTTGAACCGCAGAGGCAGAATCTCTATTTCAAGTTCTCAAAACTTGGAAATGTCTGCTAATGTAGAATACTAAATTAGCCGATGACTTCTTTCATTACAAGATGATCGGCTAAATACACATAGCTCAAAACTCACTTGAAATGATTCAATTCCCTAGATCCATTAGCCGTCACTCCAAAAGCATCTCCCAAATTGATTGTCCTTCTCATGGTTCTTCTCCCAATACCTCCATTGCCCTTCCTCATCATTGCAGTAAATTCCCCGTAATCTATTTGTCCATCCTGCTAGCACAAGATGGAAGTCAATTTCCTTGATCAATTTCCTAGGGAAATTCAGGAAAAAAAAAACCTTACATTATCTTGATCAATTTCCTCGATCATCTCATCAAGATGGACGTCGCTTAATCCGAACTCTTTGCAGGCTTGTTGAAGCTCATCGATGGTTATGTATCCACTACCATCTTTGTCAAAAAAGGAGAATGCAGATACCAGATTCTCCTCTCTCTCCAGTTTATTCAAGTGCACTGTGGCAGCAAGGAATTCGGCATAATCAATAGAGCCACTGTTGTCAAAATCTGCCTGCCAAAAGCACAAGAATCTTTGTGCAATTAGTGAAAGATCAAAATAACTACAAGAGCAGTTAAATTACAGATCGTTGATGGAATTGCTTACTGCATCCATTAGATCTTTGATCTCAGATTCCATAAGTTCAGAACCCACTCGCTTCAGGCCATCTTTTAGTTCTTCAAATGTTATTGTTCCACTGTTATCAGTATCTATCATTTTGAATAACTCTTTCAAACCACCAATTTCTTCTTCAGAAAGCCTTTCTGCTATAACCTAAGATTGAGCATGAACATTAGTAGAATATATTATATATGCACAAAACTCAGAGAATATGAGAAAGACCAAAACCATTGCTTACCAAAATGCTAACTGGATGGAACAGATGAAGCACAAATAAACCTCACATGGTATACACAAGTAACAGGACAACATAAATGCGAATTTGCATGTAAGGTCTCTAGGTAGCTATCAAGTCAATATCTAGATGCAACCAAAGAGGTTATGGATTATAACGTCAAAAATAAGAGATTCAACTGATATTCCATGCTGAAACCGAGTTCGGTAACTTGAAGATACTTTGTCAAGACTCAGGACATCGATCCGTAATCGGATAACTTAAGCAGAGATATGATGGTACCACCATAAATAATATTTCACAAAGAAAAGTTGCCTAACTTTAACAAATGTACTATGCCCATAAAACTCATTTCTTTTAATACATCAATCAAGAATGGACTTTGATTACATTCATGTATAAGAGCTTCAATCCTGCATTAGAAGCTAATAAGGTTAATTGAGTGCTTGAAATAATGTAGTTCACATAAACCCAAGAGCTTAATGTTTTCGTTAACGTGGTGATACAATTTATTGAAAATTCAAGAGAAATTACCTTTGAATTGAGGTATAAATGAACACTTTGCAAGCTAAAACTCTGAAATAATCAAAATATATGATTTTTTCTTCTGAGAATCCTGACTGTCACTACCAGCAGGATATTCAAAAATCAACAATATATTGAACGAGTAAAACTAGATCATAAAAATGTTGTCCGGTGTTGTTCTTGCCCCTTATCAAAGATCACACTTGTAACTCATCAGAGGGACATGGTACTGGAAAAATTCGCGTGCATTGACATCGATGCATGCATGCATACATTCACACTTGTAATTCATTGCATGCATCAACATCGATGACTACATACATACATACATACATACATACATACATACATACATACAATTGCAAGATGATCTGAAGACACTCACATTTAGGGCTTCATTTTTAAAAGCACGATGATCTGAAAGCACACTCATATTTAAGGCTGTAGGTGAATAATGCATACATAAATTGCAAGATGATCTGAGACACACTCATATTTAAGGCTGCATACATGCATACACGCATACATACATGTTTTATTTTCAAATGCACGATGAAATGAAGACACACTCATATTTAAGGCTGTAGCTGAACAATCAAGTTTAGTTTTCCATAACCATAACTAATGAGTTTGAGCCTCAAATTTCAAATCAGCCAAAAGAAAAGAAACCATGTACATGGCTAAACTCTAACTAGGTTAAAAAACAGAATTTGCGAATAAGCTCTTTAATTGGCATGTAGAAAAGCTAGTTCATATACTTATTCTAGGGCAGTTAATGCTAGCACTAAATCTGCCGATATCAAGAGCTCCTGTCTCTAGAAATTGAATTCTGAGACAGTGAAATTCAAAATGACAATTATTTGTCTCTCATCTACTAGCAGCCATGCTGATTTGTGATGAAGCTGAACCTAAGCTTTAATATGCCACACTCATGCTAAGGTTGGTTTGATCTCAAGATTGGTTAAAGCTTAAGCTTTCCATGCACGAACAAGTTAAAGAGACCTTGGCTTAGCATGTTCTCAGCCGCACTTTACTACTTCCACACTTAGAAGTACATCTAGTGTATTTATATGTACCATCAGAAATTTTTTAGAAATCATTTCTACCAAGCTTGATGCAGTATGCTTCACAGGCCTTTTTCTTGAGCATGTACACCATGTTTAGGATATTGACAGCAAAATATGATATCCAATGTGCTTATTCATCTTCAGGTGACCAAAACCTTTGAAATTTCTGAAAATAAATAATGTGATGCTAAAATTCAGCTTCAGGTGAACAATCCTTTGAAATTTCTGAAAAAAATAATGTGATGCTAAAGGTGAGTAATTGTCGATGAAAATTATTTTATGAAAAAATATTTTAGGCACATGACCTGGTCTAAAGTTCTGAAGATTTTACTGCAGAGTCATCCCCTAGAGTTTTGTGTAACTAAGTAGGGACAATATCTCATGTCATTCGCATCTAGGTCAATGTAAAGAGTGCTAAATCTAAACTGGATTTTCTTTAAGAACATGCAACTCTAATACAAAAAGCATGTGATAGTAATTTCTTAGACATATATTAGATAGATAATAGGCACTGGATTCACTTGTGCCATTATAATAATGTAGCAATAACTCCAAACTAAAACTAGAAAGGTCATACAAACTGGTAAGAAAATTTTCCATTTGCCAATTAGTAAGGAAAATAACCATTACAAAATAGATAATCTCACACTGGTCTTACTTTAAGCCAATTCCACAAGAGAAACTGAAAAAGGTATCAACCAATCAGAACAAATAAGAAGACTACCTCAGAGAACCATATATCTGCACTGCATACAGTATAAAGTGAAGTAACAGGAGCCACAGAACTTGCTACAAGAACATTAGGACTTAATAACTATGATCTGTGAGTGCTTCCAAAAATAAGAAATACATCTCATTTTGAACCCAACTAATACTGATACAATGCAAATTTCCAAATGAACTTGAAAAAGGAAATGCTAAGTGTGTGGTCATGAGTAGAATAAACTCTAAGAAGAAGCTTTATTAGTCCAAGAACTTATAAGCTATCAAACTAAGTTACCTATTTTCCATCTACTTACTCGCAAAGCCATCTTCTTAAGTTTGTTCATTGCTGAGAACTGCTTCAGGCGTGATAATACTGCAGAGTCAAGAGGTTTATCAGGCGCAACTGTGTCATCTACAATCCATGGGTGGCCTGGCATAAATGGTTAGCACCATAAGGTTGTGAGATACATCAGCAGTAGATTTCCAAGCAATTCTCTTACTATGTTTAAGAACATAAATTTAGGAAGTGAATTTGGATTTCATTTATATAAATGACGAGGATTAAGGCAACATTATGGAAAAACTTATTAAGATAAAGTACACCTATGTATTTGAGATGGCATAACAAGATGAACTTAAATTCCCTATTTAATTTAGGTATTTCAAATTTGTCAATAAATGGAGATCTAGCAAATGTATGAATTTAAAATAATCATGAAAGTCATGTCCTCATGAGTTCTATTAAACAATTCATAATAAAATTGAAATCCAAATTGTTTCTTCCAATTCATGTTCCCAAATACAATCATAGTCTTATCTGACAAATCCTAAAGTTTTTCCTTTTTATGCAACAAAAGATACTTACATAAGACTTGGTGAGCAGATAGCCTTTTCTTTGGGTTGCGGTCAAGCATTTTTTGTACGAGATCTTTAGCACTGTCAGATATAGCAGGCCATGGTTCTGAATCAAAATCTATTTTCCCTTGTAAAATCTGCCGGAAGATCCCCATTTCAGTTTCTAAAGATAAGAAGGAATGCAAGAACAGCATTGATGATCAGATTTGGAAGCATAGGAAAGAAATTCCTCTCTAAAACAGGTTAACCTTTTTCTATCGGCAATATTACACTCAAAAATCACTACCTGCCCAAAATGGAGGCACCCCACTTAATAATATGTACAGAATGACACCAGCACTCCACACATCTACTTCAGGTCCATAATGTTTCCGTAAAACCTCTGGTGCAACATAGTATGGACTCCCAACAACATCAGAAAAAGATTCACCTAGAAAGATCAGGGAGACTATAAGTTCTTCTCAAAAAGTGATACAATGGAACAATATAATAACACAAGCATAAATGTTTATGACACTATAGCAACTTGAAACAAGGTGAAGAAAACAAAATGCAGATCTCAAAAGTTTTGCCCCTGTAGCAAATACGTTAGACAGCAAAAGAATAAGAAAAAAGCTTGCTGTTAAATCAAACTTGATATCATAAAAGGATTTTCCTACTATATTTTCTGCTGTTTATCATTGCTGTTACTGGCCAGAAACATTACTAACAGCATGTTAAGAGCTCCCTTGTGTTGCCTGGTTCAGAAAGGTCATGCAACATGCTATGCGCTGCCAGCTCAATCTGTTCATTTGTGCATATGTGCAAGCCATTCCTCTTTCCTTTCACCCTAGCAAACACAAGCAAACCTCAACTGCAAACTAGGTACACTCAGCCATATAAAATTTTTCATCCCATTTGAACCATTAAATTGCATACTCTCAAGTAGTTAAATTATCTTACTTGGAGTACTGAAGTCCGTCGCATTCCAGTTAATAGCCCTTTCCTTTCCTCCTCTTTTAAGTATTTAGCTCATTTGGACTTCCCACTATGTATTTTTTGACCAGTATCATACACAAGTAACGCAACACAAGCATCTAAGACATTCTTTCCCTGACTACTTACACATCCTGCAAGTCAGTTCATTTGCCACAATCCCTTCTCTCCTTCAATTGGCTATTGCCACTTCTTAATACTACTAACCCCCATCTTCTCATTCCCTTCCCCTCCCTAACAAAAATACAGAAATGTAAACAGCTAAGCTTATCAAATGACATTCCAG
Organism: Heritiera fomes; assembly: GCA_032173925.1. Classification (NCBI taxonomy): domain Eukaryota; kingdom Viridiplantae; phylum Streptophyta; class Magnoliopsida; order Malvales; family Malvaceae; genus Heritiera; species Heritiera fomes. The sequence goes on from JAPDPM010000017.1 coordinate 5,844,117, forward strand.
CTAATACCAGGCCGTGCCAAATCACAGTGCCCATATCACTGGAAATCAAATTGATGTATTTGATTATTCAGGACATGAAACAGAGTTACCAGTATTTCATGCCAAATCAAAGGGAGCATTCCACCTGCAATTTTTTACTATAATATTGTAAATGTTCAATCACAACAGATAATGCAAGGATCCATCACAGAAAAACCCAGAAAGACAAAAGGAGAAAGAGAGAGTGAAGAAAAAAAGTGGGTACCCTGGGAAATAGATCAGGGAGAGTTAAGTGTGTTCTGCAAAACTAGCATCTATAAGACCTTCCACCATGCTCAACCACAAAAACCCTTGCCATTTTCACTGCTATGGCATATTCTCAGTTTCAAAGATAGTTAAGTGAGGTGTGCATTTCGTGTTATCAGTTTTTGGTGGTTATAGTGATAAGGATTGTAGGAGTTTTGGGGTCAAGCCTATGAACTATTTTAGTAAAGTTGAATTGGGCTACTGTATCCAAAAGAATTCAACGTAGAGTGCAGCTTCTTGTATGTAATTGATTAATTGTAATGCAATAATTGCAGATGATTTGCTCTCAAAATAAAATGCCAACCTTCATTTCCCAAACAAAGAAAACAAAACATGGGATCAGCGAAAACTAATCTGAGGAAAAGATTCAAAAGAATAAACCTGGCTTATAGAAAACAGACAATCCAAAATCAGTAGCTTTGAGGGCAGCATCTTCCTCAACAGTATCAAACAAGAAGTTCTCAGGCTTAAGATCTCTGTGCATGACCCCAAGAGAATGGCAAGTCTCAACAACTCCAACAATGGTTTTGATCAACTTGGCAGCCTCCCTCTCACTGTAATGACCTCTCTTGACTATCCTATCAAAAAGTTCACCGCCCTCACAAAGCTCCATGACCAAGTGCACAGAAAGTTGGTCTTCATAAGTCCCCCTGATCCTGACCACATTTGGGTGCTCCGAGAGGTGATGCATTATCTGGATTTCTCTCCAAACGTCCTCGTAGTCCTCCTGGCAAATCAGCTTCCGCTTTGGGATTGACTTGCAGGCGTACCGCTGCCCTGTTGGCTTGTGGATGCACAAGTATGTGGTCCCAAACTGCCCTTGCCCAAGCTTCTTCCCTGTGCTGTAATGGTCCGTCACGCTCGGGGTTTGGTAGGGAAGGACCCTCGTGGGTTTCGCCCCGGAGCTTGTTTTGCTCATTGTTTCCCTGGTTTTCTTACTTTCACTGTTTCAGCTTTGATTCAGATTAAGAGAGAAAGATTGTTCTCACTGTCAATATCAAATAATCTTCGATTAATCTTACTAGATACAAGTACTTACATATATAATATACATATATAAAAGTATGTATGCATAGATGGATAAGAAAGAGAAGACCCAAGTCGTTGAGGATGATACAAATACGATCACAAACCTTTTCCCAAGCCAAGGAGGAAATTAAAGAAAAAATATCAAAAAGACAAAAGTCTTCACCATCATCAATGTATGAATGTCTGTGAAGGCAGCCAATGTCCCTGTCCAGCTGATGTATTCCCCATGTCCTATTATCCTTCTTTATGCTTTCCTTACTTCTTTCATTTTAATTTTGTTCTTGGGCTTGGCTCTTTAAGACAAGATCTGGATTTCTTCTGCGTAGATTCTCGGTTACTTTTGTCATTCCGTTTTTATTCTTATCCTATGGGCTACTTTCCTGTTTTAAGCGTGGAATTATTGAACGAGAGTTGTACTCCTCGGCCCCCCGACTGTAGTTCTTTTTCTTTGTTTTTAGTATTTTAATAAAAAGAGAAAAAAAAATATAGTGAGCCTCATATTTAAGGAAATACAATTGCTCCTTTAACTTTTCTTTTTTTTTTTTAAATCAATAGGTAATATTCTATTGATTTTAAAGGAAAACATAAACATATTCTTTGTTAATTATTAATTACTAGAAAGTTATCCTGCACTTAGTTGCGAACGAAATCTTAAAAAATATGTTTTTTAATTTTAATTATTCAATTATTTAAAATTTTTTTAAAAGGATACATCCAATTCCACTTGAGATTTGGATTTAATTATTATAACAAAAATAAATTTATTTTTAAAATATTGATATTAGTCTCAAATTATTTTAATTATTTAAAATTATAATATTTTTAATAAGATTTATTATATTTTGTAATCATTAAAAAGTATATTATATTACATTCCTATTATTATTTTTTATTAATATTTTATTTATCTAATAAAGTAAAAAATCCATAATTTTAATAATAAAATTATTTTTTATTGAAATAAGTTTCAAAAATTTTCATACACTTTAGTAAAGTTGACTATAGCAAAACTCCTCCAAATTAATGTTTTTGGAGCCATCATTGATATTGATTTAGAAAGTTTATTAATGTAAAAGGTTTTATTTCGTGAATTGTTTTGTCTTAAAAAACGTGTCTGTTTAATTTTTACATTTAAATTCTTCTTTAAATCTCTTTAATAACTATAACTTTTAATTTTATAAAAATCTCCTTTCAAATATATATTTTTAATATATCTAATACTTTTTTATTTCTCAAATATAGTAATCTTTTACAAATTAACATCTTGAAGTACTTTCTAATTCTTGAATATTATATTAATATATTTTTTATCAAATTATTAATTTATGCGATAATTGGGACAAAAATTTATGCTAAGTTTTAAAATAAAATTATTAATTATTACGATAGAAGAGTTTATTAAATTTTTTTATTAATCCGAGTCGAGATCATGAATTTTTATTAATTTAAAAATATTATTAATTTAAAGAGAATTAATTTATCGGGGTTCTATTATATAAGAAACTAAAAAAATATGTTAAATTTTTCCATTACAAATTCTAAAATATTTTTCATCATTGGAGATTTTTCAAATAATTGTTTTTTTTTTACCATTTAACATAAAAGTTTAAAATGTATATCTAATAAGTGAACATGTTTATAAAAAATGAGAAATAAAAATTAAACTAATTACATTCTTTGTTGAACTTGTTTATTTAAAATTTATTATAGCGAAAGCTTGAATAGCAAAAATGTGGTACTCAAATACCCTTTAAAATTTATTTTAGCATATCAAAACAAAATTATGACTTATTTGAAAAAAGTCAAATCATTCATTCAATAGGTAAAAATAAACATTAATCTCAAAAAGAGTTTTTTAAATATATATATATATGTATATATTTCATTTTAATTAATAAGTCTATATTAATTTTATCTTTTTTTCAAAATATTATTTCTCAAAATTATTTAAAAAAAGTAATTTCAATTTCATTTACTAAATGTACATATTTTATTTTTTCCCCTAAAATCATTTAAATTATATTACTTTAATTTAAACTATTTATAAAAGATAAAAAAATAAAAATAAATATTGATTACGTCTTTTCATCTACAGCTATAGATGTGTGTGTGTATATAAAGTTGTCACATAATACTCTCAAATTTCAATTTTAACACAATTATTATTTTTTAAAAGAATATTATTTGTATAATTATTTGTACTTCTTTTAATCACTAATGTACGTCCGTTTGAATATTGGATTTACTATACTTATATTAATATGATCAAATAAATAAATTTAATAAGAAAAATAGTTAAAAGTTATGCTTAAATAATATTTTGTTTTCTTAATCAAATTTGACCTTAGTCTCTCAACGTGATTTGTTCTTACTATTAAAAATTAAGTTTTACTGTTCATGTCTGTTTGAAAGAGAACTTTTTTTTTTAGTTTTGTAAATTTATTTTCATTATTAATAAATTAATTAATTAATTATAAGTGAAATTGCACTATTGTGGCCTTCAAACTTGGGATTGAATTATTAGCAACTGAAATTACTTTTCTATCCTTTCGACAGCTGTCAACACAAGAATCTTTTGAGATTCTTTTTATATATAGTTATAGATTTACTAGGAGTAATCAAAATGTAACGGTGTAAAATTAGTCACTAGATTTAACAATCTAATCATATTCATACACAGAAAGCTTCAAGTTAATTCAATATTATTTGATTAGGAATACTATGTTTCTAATATAAATAATTAAATATTTTTAAATAACTTAAAATTTTAATATGTATAATTTACATGAAGAGAACATAAAATTCAATAATTGAATCAATAAATACATAAATTATATAAAAAATAAAAATAGGCAAAACTAAAATGAATTTTTTATAAAGAAGAACTTTGTTGAATGTTGGGAAGAGAGCTTTCATATTACTCTAGTGTCCACATGGTTAGAGATTCCATTATATAAACCCAAAGGCAAAGTTATGTGCCTATTGCTTCCATGTTTGCTTCATCCTTTTATGTGTGCCAACCTAACACATTAAATGGTTCAAATCTACTTCATCATCTCTTCCAATATGAGATGAACAACAAGAGTGCTAGAATTCACTTCTTGGTCCTGTCCCTTTCTTTGAGATGGATGACAGGACTTTCAGACTTCTTCTTGGACTTTCTGGCTTGTGACTCTGAGTAATATCGTCGTCTCATTATTCAATCCATCAAGGGGATGAGGACGACTCCTTAACAGTCAATTAGATCCTTTTGCTCCATGAATCTTCGTTTATAGGTGGCATGTTGATGTTGTTCGAACCTCTCAATCTCTCAAGACTAGTCTTATAAAGAACTTGCAGAGAAAAACTTCTTGAATTCGACTCTAAACGAAAACACTAATTCTTGAAAGTGTGAACAATGTGAATCAAATATAAAGGAAACAGAGATTTACGTGGTTCGACAAGAGTAAATATGTTTACCAAGGATAATTAAAAGTACCACTATATTGAAGGTGTGAACCGAACTATTCACTAAATACAAAGTTCTTGCTAGATTTGGTCAGGTGTTCGAGTGTACCAGAATATAATAAATCTACAGAGAGAAAATCATAAAGTCACAGAGACGTAGTATAGGTAGTAAATAAAGTCGAAAGGATCCATTTGCCTTGGAATGTAGGCGTATATACAAGCCAAGGAAGGGGATCAGATTGTGCCCTATGTTATCATCTTATAGATTCAATCTGTCTTCAACTATGAGACTGAGAAGACAAGAAGACTAAGTATGGCTTGGGCTAAGCCTATTTACCCAAACTTAATGTAGCTATCTCTTAGCTAAATCCATCTACAACATTTTCCATTGTTCTTGTGATGCAATTCAATCCACATGGATTCTTCACTTTCTTGATGATAAAGTTTTCATTGAATTTCGGTTGTTGCCAAGAAATCAATTTTTATTTGCATTTTCTCTGAGTCTTAAATTGGAAAGTTGGTTGGTTTTAAATGATGTTTAGAGTCTTAATCAATGTTGTTAATACCATTTTGGTTTCGGTCGTACCAACTGGTACGCACCAGTTTTGATAAAATTTAATACACTTGAGTTGATTTTTTATACCAACTTTGGTACCAGGTAATATCGACTGGTTTTGTGAGTTTTGAGTGGTTTCTGTCAATTTCAATGAAATTTACTGTTTCAGTTGGTACAAAAAAAAGAAAATTGATTTTTTTATAATATATTTTAATATTGAATTAAAACTAATAAATACACAAATAATGAATTAAGTAAAGGCATTAACAAATATAACAATTTTAACAATAATTATTATTTGTTGTACAAGTAATTTTATTAATTTTATACTTATCATTATCAATGTTAAATGTTTTATATATTTATTTTGCTTATTATTAACAATATTATTATATGTATGAAAAATTTATAAATATTATAAAATTAAATTGAAAAATCTAAAATAATATACCGAAACAACCAATACCAATATATCTCATTGTAAAAAGGAAAAAAACGAAACACTCTCCAGTACGAAATTTACAAACTTGGTCTCAATTTCATATTTTTAAAATCTTTTGTAAGTGTTTGGTTAAAGAGTTAAAAGTTCAATGCAAAAATTTTTCAGCACTTCAATTTTCAATATTTATTTTGGGGTTGGAAATAGCGATGGTTTTGTTGATATTTATAAGGCTTTAAATGTTAGTCTCTATTTGTTTCACTAAAAATGATCTTTAGAAAATAATTTTTGTGTTTTTCAGTGGGCTAAATGCTCAATTTAAGATCTAACATTTTGAGAAATTCTCAATTAAAGACACGAACTTTTATTTTACTCAATTCAGGATAAAACGTTTTCGTTTTTTATCAATGTAGGACTTTTTATGAGTACTGAGCTACAAGCACCGTTAAAATACTAATGACATTGGATTTAATATTTTTTATGAATTAAAAAAATCGTTTTGGCTAATTAAAAAAATTAACATTATGTTCAAAAATAAAAAACATAAAAAAAAAAAAGAAATTTTTATTGTTAGCTTTCTTCTCTCTTGAAAACCTATCTCTACTCAGCTGTTCCTATTTTTTTTAGATTTTAACCAAAAATCTTTCATCTCTTTTTGTTTATGCAAACATTTATATAGGTGAAGCAACATCAAACCCCGAAAATCATTTCCTTTTTAAAACCCAACACTTAAATCTGTAAGAAGCTTATGTAGCTGAGTTCGTTCTTGACGAAATCTGTACCAGTATTTCTAGATATTGGGGATTTGGTCTATGGGTATTTGGTTTTTGATGCTATAATGTATTCGTCTAGCATTTTTAGTTCAAGGTTCGATTAGATGTTGATTTCTAATTTAACATACTTAATTTTTTTTGTCAGATTATCTATTTAGTTTTTTTTAATTTATTTTTGCAGTTTATCAAGAGATGGGTGTTTTGATGTTAGATCATTTAAGCTAATCAGAAGTAGTTACGTTGTTAAATTTGATTATGAGGGGGAAACTATTTTCTATCATTGCAAGTTGAAGGCACCTAGGTAGACTTCATCGACCAGCTCAAATTCGAGAAGAAAATTTTATGGATGCTTGTAGTACTCGATAGTTTGCAATTTTAATATTGTTAGATGCTAGATGAATTTTTATATTGTTAGATGTTAGATGAATTTGAAGGATGTCAGAAACTTAGGATGGTAGATGAATATTATGTTTCACATATTAAAAAATAAAACAACAACAACATTTGTATAAAAAAATAACATTATTTTTTTCATTTTGAATGTAGGATACTGTTTGTGGTTTTTATTTATGGCATGATCCCAAATTTTATGATAGAGTAAGGGAGATCATCAATGAGTTGAGGAGGAAAAAAAAGGTGTTGTATGATCGAGTCAAAGAATTGAAGAACCAACTGTCAGAAGTAAAGGATAATGATGTAGATTGTATTGAATGTGAACTTATTGAAGAAAAATTTCAGCTGAAGAAAGAGCTTAGTATTTTAAGATTGAAATGCAAAGAAACAGATGATTGCAATATATGGAAAGTGATCTTTATTATGTTGTTAGTATGTGTTGTTTTAGCCATGTTTGTGTTTATTTTGAATGGCAAAAGAGAAGAGAAAATTTGTAGGCTTAGGCTAAGGATGTAAATCATGATTAGATATGAGATGTAAATCATGCTTAGTTCTGTGTTTCTTTTTGTTGGAACTTTTCTCAATATATATGGATGATTAATGTTATACGAATGTGTATGTCATTTGCCAACTTTGTTACGAACTTGGTATGGATACTCTAAATTGTTATGTATTTGTTATGTCAACATGAAATGCAATTTAATTTATAATCATTTAAAGTTGTTGAATAATACATAATTTTATTTCATAAAATATAATGTTTGTTAACATAAAGTTCAAGAGCAATTAACATTAAACATCATTTATACTAAAGAAAAATAATTGCTCTTCAACTTTTGTCCTAATCCATTCAACAATTTAACATAATAATAAAGACATTATAAGAAATAGAAAATCAGATCCTCCACATCTTTTGTTTTCCTTTCCTTGCATTTTGACTATCTTGAGTAGCACTTATGTCTTTAACAACTTGTCCTTTGCCTTTGCCTTTGCCCTTGGATGTCTCACCACCAATGGAGATAACCTTCTAACTTGACAACCCAGGCTATTAACAATATATATATATATATATATACACACACACACACACACACACACACTAGCATTTAAATCAAAACACAACATAAAAATCCATAACATACTATACTCACATTAAAAATTAATGTCCTTATGTTGATGTTTGCATATAATCTATACCCTTCCATTCCTTTTTTCTTGCTTTTAGTAGATGTAGTAGGTGGTTTTTCCAGTGCAAGCTTGTTGGCAGAAATGGTCCATCTCCTTACACTGGTTCTACTTAGATTGTTCTTAGATAGTAGACTTTCACTTCCTTCACCAATCATGCCATAAAGTCTTCCAACCTTATCTACAAAATAGCTGCCAGCATCTCTACCTTGCACTCAATGCACATGTGCATGTGTAGATACATTACCAAAGACAGATGCAGATGCAATAGCAAAAGATAACCTAGATGCTAAGATAGATGTAGTGGCTGGGGCTAGAGTTTGGGGCCTGGGGCTGAAGCATCACCCACTCTTTATTTCTTTCTTTTCCTTCCTTTCCCTTTTTCAACAGCACCTACCTCAACATCATCAAATAACTACACATTGATTGTAGTACAGTCACCTTGGTTAAAGTTGTCTTCAAACATCTGCTGAGCTGATTGCTGCAGTTGTAGAGAGAGATAGTGGGTTAGGTTATGGTCTTTAATTGCATAAAAAATTATTGTATTATAATGAAACATAAAAGTGACAAAACAATTTGCATTTACCTAATTACCCCTCATAGGACAACCTCTTTTGTTGACAGAAAGTGCATGTCATAATCATGCCCTTCCTTGAAAGAGCACCTTCTACCTTTTCCTATTTTTTGGGCTCATTTAGGTCTTTTCTTCTACTTAATTTGGGCCTGCTTGGCATCTTCCTATACTTTGGTAGGTTTATTGGGTCTTGTGTGGTGGATTGGGCCATTCTTTAAGTCCAAACATGGGCTGAAGGGCATTACCATATGCTAACATATAGATTTCATTGTAGTACCAACTAAAGACATACTCGTCAATATTTCCCTTAAGGTCTTTAATTGCACATATGGCATGTGCACATGAGAAACTAGAGAAAACCTCCTACATGTAAACTCCTATGTTCTAGATTAACAACAAACCTATCTTAACCTAACTCAATTTCATAACCAGCATCCCCATTAAATAGAAAAAAAAACATTTGGAAGCAATTTCAGAATTCTTTTTAATCACTTTTCAAATGTTTGGACCAAGGTTGCCTCTCCACTTACTACATTCTTTCCTTTTTCTCACAATCCTTACCATCATATTCCTTCCAATGTCTTCAAACAAAAAGATGATTGGTTTCCTTCTTGTATCCAACAATGTCCCATTAAAAGCTTCACATGATTGTTCTCAACCAAATCAATTCTAGTGTCTGTGTTGAAGAAGACTCTATACCATTTATAAAAAGGGACTCTTAATATATCTTCAACTGCTGCAGGGTTTTTAGTAGCTAACTCATTGAAATTGTCCTCATATTGCCTTATAGTAGTAGACTTAGCAATCTTCCAAAGCATTTCTTCATTTCCAAACCCCCATGTCCCTTATTAGCTCAATTGACATAAATATGCCTAGCACAAAATCTGTGTTCAGCATCTAAAAGCAACTCATCAATTGCATTGTCAAGGCCTTACATAAAAAGTATAATATCAACATCATTTATTTTATTAAATAAATAACTAAGGAGAACATGTTAAAAAATTTACTTTTTGCTGGTATGTCATTAGAGTCTAGCATATTCTATTTCCAAGATGTTTAATATCTAACTTTAAAAGTTCAATAAACCATTTCCACAAAGATGCACATTCAACTTCCACAAGTGCCCAAGCAACTGGAAAACCAACAACACATAATAACTTCCCTCTTGTCAAGCTTTTCAGAAAACAACCATCTAGTCCTAGAAAATGTCTGTAACCATTTTCTAAACCAATTTTTAATGTATTAAAGCATATATAATATCTTTCAAATATAGGTTGAGAGTTTGGATTCTATCTATGCACTTGCATCTAAACTTCTCCTTATAATTACTTATCACCTTCTATGCCACATACTTCTTAACCTTCCAACCATGCTAATTTTCACAACAATTCCATATTCACTCCTCACTGCTTCCTACACATCTGAATCTTTCATGAAGTGGTTTCTCATAAACTTGTCGATATACAGTTTGGCCAAAATGGCCTAACTCACCCTTGGATTTGTATTTAAACCTTGTTGCAATCATGAGTATTCTTATAAGTCTTCACTTGAAATGATTGCAACTTATTATTAAAAGATGCGTATATCACCCAAAGACAGTTAGGTGCAGCACATTTACCCCTCACAAAAACCTTATGGTTTTTAGCCTAAACAATAGCCTTATTATTATGGCTAGCCAACAATGACACCACATGCTTATACTATTTTGAATTTTCAAACAACATGCCTAAATCAATATGAGGTATACTGTTGTTAGGATCATAGACTAGAAGCTGACCTCTCCTCCTACTAGCTTCATCTACAAATGTCTTCTTCATCACTAACATCCTCACCATATTCATCAAAGTCAAAATAGTCACTATGATGAACCCTCCCCCTCAACATCAGCTCTAGTCCCTCTTACATCATCTTTTTCATTCACAACCTTTCCTCCCTTAACATTAGCACTTGCCCCTCTTCCCTCAGCTTCTTCATTCACAACCCCTTCTTCTTCAACATTAGCCCTTCTTACATTAACCCATTTTCCCTCAACCTCTTCTCCCACTACCCCTCCTTACCTATTACTTTTCTTTTCTTATTTTGAAACTTAAGCCTAGCAGCAACTATTTCTTCATCCTTACTACCACTTAAATATTCAATATCAACAGAATATACAGATCTCGATCCACATCATTATCTACATCTATGTCTACCTCACTATCAACCCTATTTGCCTCATTATCAGCCCCTCCAAAATCATCATTAACAGATTCAATAGGCACATCATCTACCTCATTAGGTTCTTCATTTGATGGTTAACTTGATATCTAAGGAATTAATTGAGGTTCATCTACACCATGTTCTATATAAATATCTATAATGCCTTTGACTAGTCATATATCCATTATCCTATCATACCAAGAGTTGTTTTATCATTCCAAACTAACCTAAGTCCATAATGTAGTGTTTTTCTAGGCTTTAAATAATAAATCCTCCTAATGTTAATAAACCTAGCATCTGTAAAAACATTCATCAACTCAAAATAACTTACCTTGTCCGGATTAAATGTAAGGTCTTCGACTATCTCATGTATATATCTTAGACTAGGACCTTAACCAATAAACTGTCCTGCAAAATGAAACCCTATGGTTCACAGCTGAAAACTCATCTCTACACCAAATGAAAAACATATTGTAAGTAAGAATTCTTAATCAATCAAAAAATAAATTTAGCCTAATATTCATAATTTCACAAACCCTAAATCTATCCTACACTTTTACATTGCCAAAGAAAAATCAATTAATCGAAAATCACTAAATTAACAAATCAGTGCATTATACCTAAATTAAGAAATTAGTTGCCCTAAACAACAAAAACATTAAATTTATAACAAAATTCAGTAAACCAGTGCATTTAAAACATAAACCAAACAAGTGACCAACAATTTAATAACCCCAAAAAGAAAAAAATAACAAATTTGATTAAACCGAACAACTGACCTGCTATGGACGATTTCCAAATGAAAAACTCCCCTTAAGTTGCTTCGTTTTGCAATAGAGTACCTTGCAATCACTAGTATCAAAGCTCATGAACAAATATTCCTAAAGATTTTGGCAAATTTGGAAGAATTTGATTGTTCCCAATTCTGTCGATGGAAAAACCTAACCCAATAAAAAAACCCTCAAGTAAAAACCCAAAAACCCTCGATTTTGACTTTTACTTTTGTTTTAAAATATTTTCACTTTTGTTTTTTTAATTACTGTTAAAAAGACTTTTACTTATTATTTTATACATTTATTTGTGTTTTTTTACTTGTTCACGCAACTATATGGCGCGTGTAGCTCAATACTGTTAAAAAGTCATGCATTGATCAAAATTAAAAACATTTGATCATGAATTCAACAAAATAAAAGTTCATGTCCTTAATTGAGAATTCCCCAAAACGTTAGACTCTAAATTGAGCATTTAGCCTTTTTCGATACTTGTTTGAAGAAATTTGCCTGTTAATGAAATATAAATGCATGGTCAATGAAAAATAAGATCATTTTTTAGAATTTGTCTTACACTTTTAAAACCCAAACCAAACCTTGGACATAATTTTTTTAAGCTCGAATTTAATTTGACTCTTTATAAAATATTATTAATTTAAATTTAGTTAAAAATTTTAAAATATAAAAATATTAACATTCAAAGTCTTTTGACATTTTAATTTTAAATATTTTATTTTTATAATATTAAACATCAAAATATTTTTAATATTTCAATAATAAATAGTATTATATTATTAATTTAATAATAAATAGTGATATAATAACTAATATTTTATTATTTAAATAATTAGTATCATTTATTATAGTAAAACATATAATGGAACTTATTCCACGCTACAACTGCTTTAGGGAAATCTTTAGTGCATGCACTATGGTATCGTCGGATAATCCACTTTAGAAACAAAGTGGTTGACTACTAATCCTTCAACTATACAAGTTATGATAAACAAGCAATATCTGATGACTTAGTCTCCAAAGAAAGATATGGATATTGGGCAGCAAGGGTAATGTTTCTAGAAGTTGCCAATAGTTTCATCTTTAGCATGGAGAACAAATACATCACATTCCCTTGACAGCATCTTGTAGCCACTATGAATCGAATGTCAACCATCATTGGAAAATTTCCATATCATTTCATCTAAAATGGCTCGTGTACTCAAAGGCAGGGCTAATACTTGTGTTGCTTCCTCTGCTATGAACATTTGCTCTATTAGTGGTTTGTTCCAGTTCATGGCAGTGGGGTTGATCAAAGATGTCACTGTGATGTGCGGATCATTACTCCCACATAGGGATAGAGGTTGATCTGTGAATATAAATGGCAGCCATGACTCAACCCATACTCAAAGCGAATGACCATCACCAACTCTCCAAACAAGTTAATTCTGCAGAGCCTATTTAACAGTGTGCAAGCTATGCCAATTATAAGAAAGATTACTTCCTAACCCTGCATTCATGAAAGAGCAGTGTGCTAAGTATTTATTCTTTAGAAAAGCATAGAGAATAGAGTTAGGATTTTTTATCAATTTCTAACATTGCTTGGACACCAAAGCTTGATTGAAGAGCCACATGTCTCAAAAGCTAAGACCACTCTCCATCTTACCTTTACATAGGAGCTTCCATGGTAGCCAATGTACTCCTTTATATTGGAAATCCTTTTGCTACCAATAGTGCGCTATTATGGAATTAATGCCAGCATAAAAGGTCTTTAGGAGTAGGAAGCAATTCATGGCAAAAGTAGGTAAATGAGTGGAGTATGGCTTTAATGAACACTTCATTGCCCCTACACAACAAAAACTTTACCGCCCATTCCTGAAGCTTCCTAGTAATCCTATCTGTTAATAGTTAGAATGCACGCTTATTCATGCCTATGATGAAGGGTATTCCCAAGTACTGCTTAGGAGAATAGTAGATCCTAACACCAAAGATGTCTCGAATCAGCTTTTTCACTATTGAGCCACAAAAGCTCCAAAATAAAGTGAAGACTTTGAGACATTTATTATCTAACCCAACACAGAAGAGTATCTATCAAGCACTTTCTTCAATCTTTTGGTCTCTTAAACTGTTGCTATGGCGAAAAGAAAGCCATCATCCGAAAAGAGGAGGTATGTAATACTAGGCCTTCCCTTGCTGGCCTTAACTCCATGTAACAAACGTGTAGATTGGTATTGAGATAACATGAAAGATAAACCTTCTATACAAATGAGAAATAGGTAAGGTGAAAGTGGACAACCTTGCCTTGAGCCTTTTTTTCATATGGAAGATCAGTAGTGGTACGCCATAGAGTAGGCGGTGATAGTCGCACACTACATTATCAAGTCAATCCATCTTGCATGGTATCCAAGCTTATACATCACTGCACTTAAAAAACTCCACTCCACACGATCATAGGCTTTGCTCATGTCAAGTTTGAGAGCAAATTTTCCATCCTTGCCATGATTTCATCTTTTCAAGGTGTTCAGTAGTTCATAAGCCATAATTATGTCATTAAAGATCATTCTCCTAAGACAAAAACACTTTACATCTCACTAATGCTGTTGAGCAAAACAATTTTTAATATGTTTGCCAACACCACTGCCACAATCTTGTAGACCACATTGAAAAGGCTGACTGGTCTAGACACCATGATACTCCTTGGTTTTTGGACTTAAGGATGAGACAAATATGAATAAGGTTTGTTTCTCGAATGCTTCTCTTCCTTTCAAACATTTTAAGCATAGCTACATCACATCTTTGCCTACCAAGGGCTAGTATTTTTTGTAGAATAGGGTTATCATACCATCAAGTCCCAAAGCTTTTATAGGAGACATCTAAGAAAATGCCAAAGTTATCTCATCCTCTTGAAAATTTGCAAATAGAGCCTTATTCATTGTTGAAGATATTTTTGGAGTCACTACTCCTAGTTCATCAACATTATCTCCAAGGTGACTACATTGAAACAATTGTTGGAAGTATGAATTAGCTAGTTGGGAGACCTCTTAAAACCTTTACCACCCTCTTATGTCATTAACCAACCCTTTGATCCAATTCCCTTTTTTACAGAAGTTGGCTTGTTTATGGAAGAATAGTGTGTTTTTTATGCCTGTCTTAAGCCAATTAACTTTAAGACAATTAACTTGGGAATATTGTCTTCAATAGGTTTCCTCTTTTTTCAATAGATCAATGATCTTACCTTGTAATAATGATGTATCTACCAGAGTTAGATCGATAAGTAGCATTTGTTGTATGTTATGGACGCTTTTTATACATATTATTTATTTATAGCCACAAGTGTAGAAACATCGTTTTACTCCATGTCTTTAGTTTAGTCAATGCGCATTACAATCGGGAGGGAAGATGATTATGTTAGGTAATACTCCAAATAGAACCAATAATGTTTACGCTCTCAGGTTCAGTTGCCCATAGCACTACAAATAGTATCAATTCAATCTCTTTGCTCAAAGCAGCATCTTTTGACAATCTAAAGACACCAACAACGGGCTACGATTAGAGGTTAATGGTAATAAATGTTTAATCTTATACTTAGGAAATTGATTTTACCAAAAGGTAAGGACCAAACATCGGTCCACATTTCTCTGACACATGTGGTGCAATCTGACCACTTTCCCAAGTATACTAGGTACCCATATAGGGAAGGTCATGGAATTGCTCCATTTGTTATGCTCTAAGTAAGCTCCCCCCAAATTTCTCAATTGTTCACATGATCTCATTGAAGTCTCCAAAAAATAACCATAGTTGTGTATATATACGAAGATAACTCATGGAGGATAACCTAAGATTCCTACCTTCTCGATTGGATAGGATTACCATAAGATCCGTTTCGTTGCTATGTAGTATTATCCTCATAATATGTTCCTTGGACAACAATATGGTGAGGAGAGTAGCTTCGCAAAAAGACATTATTAGAGCAAAACAAAGCAAAACCCACTTTGCTGCCTTTAAACAATACACTAAGGAATCCATGCATACCACATCGATATTTAAGAACCTCCAAATATTTTACTTGTAGTTTTGGTTCTCGAAGAAACACCACACAGGGAGCTTGAAGATTGATATGCTCGTTAAGAGCATGTACTACTCATGGAATCCCATGCACACGGCAGTTCCATACTAGAATATTCATGGTTAAAGACAGGGTTGGTGATCAGTCTCCACATGTCGATATATCAATAGTATCCTCCTCTCTACAATTCTTTATATTATGGTGAAGATGAGCAGGTTGTGTGTTAGAGCCATCAAATAGTGTCTTCCTTTTATTACCAACGAAGTTTACTTATAGTATAAATGTGTAAGTCTGTCTCATAAGGTGTTTCCAAGCATGCCTCAAAGTGCATGCATGGCTAACAATTTGTCTAATTGGTCTAAATTGAGGAGATTTCCCACATGGATGGGGCTGGCCTATTAAGATGGATACATGGTCTGAAGTAGTTTCAACAATTATCATATTAGTGGATACACAAGTTTCAAAATAGCAATTAATTTGTTTGCTAGTTGTCCCAAATAATCACTCTTTGAGGACGTATTTAGACTGCCATGCATGGCCTTATTATCGTCGGGATTAGCAAGCTAATTTTCCTTAGCACAATCAAATAATGCCCAATGCTGTGTGTAGAGCCTGGCCATATGGCCATATGATCAAAACCTTTTTTTTGTTGGGGAGAAGCCCTTATCTAATTTCTACATTGTTCGGTCACCTCCCTGCTTATGTCTTGTGCTTCAAGGTCACACTCTTACAGTCTTACTCTGTATGGTATAGGAAACCATATTTGTAGTAGAAGTTTGAAAAACGCTCGTAAGATGGTCTGCCTTGAACTTTTTGGGAGGTAGTGGCTCCACTAATAGTTATCATTTTGAGGTGGGGCTTTGTGACATCAATCTATACTCGTACTTGTAGAAAACGCCCTATCAAGACCATTAATTCATCCCCATCAATAGGGATGTACGTCCCCAACTTGTTACCTATCCGTTTAGCATTGGTGGGATTCAACATCCACATTGGTAGTCCATAAAAATGCACCCAAGAGCATGCACAATCAAAGACATACTTTTCTAGATGTAAATGTGTATTATACTCCTAGAACAAGAGCGACTACTTGTCGAAAGATCTAGGCATTCCTTCCAAAACTTAGAGTTTATCCCTCAAATTTACTAACTTAAAAAGGAATAAATTATCTACAAGAGTAAGCACTTGTGCTTCATAGGATATGTTCCAAATGATCTTTACAGTACCTAGCCAAGCATCTTTATTGAAAGAATGCCATGTAAGTAATTTAGCCATCAACCAACAATGCCTCTCAGTAGGATCGCATAATCCCTCTAGATCATGAAGAACGACGTTGTCATTCTCCTTTTCAGTTAATTCCACATTAGTCCATAGTTTCTCTATTGAGTCTGTTATTTCTAAAAGATATTGGAAAGAGTTTGGAGTAAAGGCAAAAGAAACATAATACTAATAGGAGAAAATCCATCTTGCATGGTATCTATGCTTATACATCACTGCACTTAAAAAACTTCACTCCACACGATCATAGGCTTCGCTCATGTCGAGTTTGAGAGCAAATTTTCCATCCTTGCCATGATTTCGTCTTTTCAAGGTGTTCAGTAGTTCATAAGCCATAATTATGTCATTAAAGATCATTCTCCGAAGACAAAAACACTCTACATCTCACTAATGCTGTTGAGCAAAACAATCTTTAATATGTTTGCCAACACCTCAGCCACAATCTTGTAGACCACATTGATAAGGCTAACTGGTCTATACACCATGATACTCCTTGGTTTTTGGACTTAAGGATGAGACAAATATGAATAAGGTTGGTTTCTCGAATGCTTCTCTTCCTTTCAAACATTTTAAGCAGAATTGCATCACATCTTTGCATACCAAGGGCCAGTACTTTTGGTAGAATAGGGTTATCATACCATCAAGTCCCAAAGCTGTTGTTGGAGACATCTAAGAAAACGCCAAAGTTATCTCATCCTCTTGAAAATCTGCAAAAAAAGCCTTATTCATTGTTGAAGATATTTTGGAGTCACTACTCCTAGTTCATCAACATTATCCCCAATGTGACTATATTGAAACAATTGTTGGCAGTATGAATTAGCTAGTTGGGAGACCTCTTAAAACCTTCACCACTCTCCCATGTCATTAACCAACCCTTTGATCCAATTCGCCTTTTTACGTAAGTTGGCTTGTTTATGGAAGAATAGTTTGTTTTTGTTGCCTGCCTTAAGCCAATTAACTTGAGAACATTGTCTTCAATAGGTTTCCTCTTTTTTCAATAGATCCATGATCTCACCTTGTAATAATGATGTAGCTACCAGAGTTTGTTCGATAAGTAGCATTTTTTGTATGTTATGGATGCTTTTTATACATATTATTTATTTATAGCCACAGGTGTCGAAACATCGTTTTACTCCATGTCTTTAGTTTAGTCAATGCGCATTACAATCGGGAGGGAAGATGATTATGTTGGGTAATACTCCAAATAGAACCAATAATGTTGACGCTCTCAGGTTCAGTTGCCCATAACACTACAAATAGTATCAATTCAATCTCTTTGCTCCAAGCAGCATCTTTTGACAATCTAAAGACACCAACAACGGGCTATGATTAGAGGTTAATGGTAATAAATGTTTAATCTTATACCTAAGAAATTGATTTTACTAAGAGGTAAGGGCCAAACATCAGTCCACATTTCTCTAACACATGTGGCGCAATCTGACCACGTTCCTAAGTATACTAGGTACCCATATAGGGAAGGTCATGGAATTGCTCCATTTGTTATGCTCTATGTAAGCTCCCCCCAAATTTCTCAATTATGCACATGATCTTATTGAAGTCTCCAAAACATAACCATAGTTGTGTATAAATACGAAGCTAACTCACGGAGGATAAGCCAAGATTCCTACCTTCTCGATGTGATAGGATTACCATAAGATCCGTTTAGTCGCTATGTAGCATTATCCTCATAATCTGTTCCTTGGACAACAATATGGTGAGGAGAGTAGCTTCGCAAAAAGACATTATTAGAGCAAAACAAAGCAAAACCCACTTTGCTGCCTTCAAACAATACACTAAGGAATCCATGCATACCACATCGATATTTAAGAACCTCCAAATATTTTACGTGTAGTTTTGGTTCTTGGAGAAACACCACACAAGGAGCTTGAAGATTGATATGCTCGTTAAGAGCATGTACTACTCATGGATTCCCATGCACACGATAGTTCCATACTAGAATATTCATGGTTAAAGACGGGGTTGGTGATCAGTCTCCAACATGTCGATGATATCAATAGTATCCTCATCTCTACAATTCTTTATATTATAGTGAAGATGAGCAGGTTGTGTGTTAGAGCCATCACATCGTGTCTTTCTTTTATTACCAACAGAGTTTACTTATAGTATAAATGTGTAAGTCTATCTCATAAGGTGTTTCCAAGCATGCCTCAAAGTGCATGCATGGCTAACAATTTGTCTAATTGGTCCAAATTGAAGAGATTTCCCACATGGATGGGGCTGGCCTATTAAGATGGATACATGGTCTGAAGTAGTTTCAGCAATTATCATATTAGTGGATACACAAGTTTCAAAACAGCAATTAATTGGTTTGCTAGTTGTCCCAAATAATCACTCTTTGAGGATGTATTTAGACTGCCATGCATGGCTTTCTTGTCGTCGGGATTAGCAAGCTAATTTTCCTTAGCATAATCAAATAATGCCTAATGCTGTGTGTAGAGCCTGGCCATGTGGCCATATGATCGAAACCTTCTTCTTGTTGGGGAGAAGCCCTTATCTAATTTCTATATTGTTCGGTCACCTCCCTGCTTATGTCTTGTGCTCCAAGGTCACACTCTTACAGTCTTACTCTGTATGGTATAGGAAACCATATTTGTAATAAAAGTTCGAAAAACGCTCGTAAGATAGTCTGCCTTGCACTTTTTTGGAGGTAGTGGCTCCACTAATAGTTATCATTTTGAGGTGGGGCTTTGTGACATCAATCTATACTCGTACTTGTAGAAAACGCCCTATCAAGACCATTAATTCATCCCCATCAATAGGGATGTACGTCCCCAACTTTTTACCTATCCGTTTAGCATTGGTAGGATTCAACATCCACATTGGTAGTCCATAAAAATGCACCCAAGAGCATGCACAATCGAAGACATACTTTTCTAGATGTAAATGCGAATTATACTCCTAGAACAAGAGCGACTACTTATCGAAAGATCTAGGCATTCCTTCCAAAACTCAGAGTTTATCCCTCAAATTTACTAACTTAAAAAGGAATAAATTATCTACAAGAATAAGCACTTGTGCTTCATGGGATATGTTCCAAATGATCTCCACGGTACCTAGCAAAGCATCTTTATTGAAGGAATGCCATGTAAGTAATTTAGCCATCAACCAACAATGCCTCTCAGTAGGATTGCATAATCCCTCCAGATCATGAAGAACGACGTTGTCATTCTCCTTTTCAGTTAATTTCACATTAGTCCATAGTTTCTCTAATGAGTCTGTTATTTCTAAAAGATATTGGAAAGGGTTTGGAGTAAAAGCAAAAGAAACATAATACTAACAGAAGAAAATAACTTTTGAGAAAAAATAAAACACTCCAAAGACAATTTGACAAAATCTTGAAGTAATTGAAAACGAGAGAACCAGACTCAACTTCCTTCTACATAGAGAAGACTCAACTGTTCCATAAAATTTTTTAAGTTTACTGAATGATTATTTTCACATAAAACTAATAAAATAAATTTTCATCAAAGACAAAAATACTATGATAACATTAAGATTTAAAAAATAAAAATAAAAATAAAATATTTAAAATTAATATTTAATATATTGAGATATATTTTAGTGGTTGGCTATTTGTGTTATATGGGGAGTCTTGTATATTTATTTTTTTTAATTTATTGGTAATAGGATTGAGAGTTTTTAAGAGTATTATGGGGCAAAAAGTTCTTTTTTGAAAATTTTGTAAAATTTTCTAGTTGTTAGTTTATAAAAAAAATCATATATTCTTATTGCATGTAAGGGTGTAAACAAAAAGAACGTTCAACAAACTGTTCGTGAACCCATTCGGTTTTTGTTCGTTTATGTTCGTTTATTAAACTTAACAAACGAACGCGAACAACATTTTAGTGTTTGTTTGTTAAACGAACTTAACATGAATAAAGGTATGGTTCGTTCGTTTTTGTTCACGAACAGGCTCGTTTATTGTTTGTTCGTTAGAGCTATTAGTGAGCCGATCCGGTTCGGTCTGATTCCAGATCGATTTTTACCGGTTCTGGCCCACTGACAGTGGAAATCGGTTAAACCGGTTCAATCAGGGTTTTTTTAATTTAAAATTTTTATTTTTTTAAATTTATATTAATTCATTTTAATAAAAATAAATATATATTAATTTTATAATTTAATCTAATAAATTTATTTTTATAATAAATAATGTTAATAGTTTAATTTAACAATAATTTATTATAAAGTTATTATAATTTATTTAATTAATGTAACAATAATGTAAAAATAAATTACTATAAAATTATCTAATAAAATTATTTTTATAATAAAATAAAGTTATATTATGAATATGATATTATAATAAAGTTATTATGATAAAGTGATATTTGATTCAAAATATAAATAATGATATTATGAAAATTATTATTATATTCATTTTGCAATATCATTTTGCATATCATTATTTATATTCATTTATTATATTCATTTTGCATTTAAAATGATAAGTAAGCGTATCATTTTGCATTTAAAAAATTTATTATATTGGAAATATCATTTATTTAATATTTATTCATTTATTTATTTATTCATTTATTTAATATGTTTTTAAAATATTCATTCATTTTGTATTTTAAATATTTATTTATTTTAAACATAGATAAGTATAACATTAATCAATTTGGTATGTAATAATAATAATAATAATAATAATAATAATAATAATAATAATAATAAGAAGTTAAAATAACAAAGGAGAAAAAAGGAGTGAGTAGGAGACCAAAGATTTTTTACGTGGAAAACCTCTTCAAAAGTTAGAAGGGTAAAAACCACAAGACCATAGTTCATAAAAATATTTACTATAACTAAACTTATTTACAATTTTACATACAATTTACAAAAAAAAATTATTATCTATTCTTCATAATTTATACGGATTGCCTTTGAAATTTATTCCTCCTCCTCTGAAGTATTATCAGTGAATTCATTAGCCATTCCAAGTTCGACATTGCACGATTCTGCATCAAACCAATCTTTAATGCATGTTAACATGCACAATGAATCCGGATTAAGAGTGGTTCAATGGTCTCCAATAATTCTTCCACATGTCAAGAATGCGAATTCTGAAGCAACAGAAGAAACTTGTACCGCAAAAATATCTTGGGCCGTGGAAGCTAAAATTAGAAATAATTTTTGGTTTTCTTTCCACCATTGGAGAAGATCAAAGTTTTCATCTACAAAAAATCCTGACTTAAGAAAAATCTTATCTCATTGAAGCTAAAACTTCATCGAGTTGTTGATGATCCAGATCTGCTGGCTTTTCCTTTTAGCTTCATTCTCTTCTTTGCTGCTCCCTTAATTGCGTCCAAAATTCCTTTTCCTTTTTTATTGCTATTCTCGATTTCTTCGTACGAATCTTCTTTTCTTTTATTAAAGTTGAACTACTCCTGTGAGGACCACATTTTCCTAAAGGATAATGGGAAATTTACTTTTCAAGATGAAAAGTCAATGAAAATGAATGAATTAATTCATTGAAAGTAATTGGCAAATTTAATTAAGGATTGAAAATTGTGAGGATAAAAATATCATGAGGCTTAAATGACCAATCGATAGTGTTTCAATTATAATTTTTGATTGGAGTACCCAAATGATAAACCTTAAAATTCTTTGGAAAACTAACTTAATTATCTTTCCAAACATATAGGCTTGTTATTCTAGTTCCTTATGGATCAATACCAGAAATTTTGTAAAGTTATCCCATGAGTAGTAGATTTTACCAGCCGACCTATCTATAAAGATTCACCCATAGCGGTTGGTAGGAAACTTCAAGATTCAAAATCCATTAGAAAGCTAACTTAAATATCTTTTTGTCCATATAAGGATCATATTTTAATTCATTACAGATTAACAACAATAAATTCTTACATTCAAGTCACATGTAAGGAATTTAGAATTAAGCAATCAGTAAAGAGTCAGACATAATTTGTAATAGAGAACTCTGATTGAAGTGATTTAAATTGCGTTAGAAAGTTAACTTGAAGATCTTTTCAACCATATATGGTTCATATTTTTATGTATTTTGGGTTGATCTCGGTGAATTTTTAAAGTTGGCTATAAGTGCAGTGAAATAATTAAAAAAGTGAGAGTTAAAGTATAGAAATTGAATTGGCTTGTAATTAAATTATAAAGTGTTATTTTAGCTATGTAAAAATTAGTATAAGTGGATGAATACTACTATTTATTTAATTAGTGATTAAAGAAATAAATAGTTGTCTTCTAATATTTTCAGACGAATGCAAATCATGTAAGTCTGAAAATTTTCCATCAAATAACACATATTTTAACCAAATAAATGAAATAAATAAAATATACCTAAAATATCTAAAATATTTCTAATATGTGTATTGATTAAAAAAAAGTGAAAAGGTGGCAAAAGGGCCTATAAGGGACTGCCAAAGGGCTGAAAATATATTAGTAAATGGAAGCAGCCAAAAACGTGAGAAATGCAAGAGTCCACTTTCCTTGCATTTCATTGGTTAGAAATGATATAATTAACTAAATAAAACTAAGGTGATAACATTTACACAACTACCCGATACCTAAGTGGCGGGAAACAAAAAGTAAATGGCTTTAAGTGTTGGGTGAAAGTCGGCAAAAACAAAATAGAAAAACCTGAAGCAGTGGCGTGAGGAAGAGTGAGGGAGAAAGAAAGAAAGAAAATCAAAGGGAAAAAGGGAAAAGAGAGAAAAGGGCTTCAATTCTCATCAACACGCCTTCAAGTACACATCTTTAACCCTTCAAACAACCCTGAACAGCTGCTGAAATGGAGCCAAACAGCAGCTGAAAAATCAACGCAGATCAGACAGGGGAAGCAAGAACGAGAGAGTAGAGAAGAAAAAGAGAGGAAAATGAGAAGGAAAAGAAGGAGAAGGGAAGAGAGGCTCAAACCCTATACAGTCGCCTTCCTAAACTACAATATTTCTCTCTCAAATACCCCAATTTGCTGCTGGAGAAAAGAGCAAACAGCAGCTATTTGAAGCAGAACGGAACAGAGCATCAAGAACAGGGCAGGTTTGATTTTTCAAGGGTAAGATGGATCAGACCATTTCTATTAATTTCAAGCTTAATATATGTGTTAGAGGGATGGATTATGAGTGTATTTGTGATGGCAAAGTGCAGGAAATTTGGCTGGAGAGTGAAGAGAAAAATTCTTGAAGAAAAAGGTTCCAAGGGTAAACAACTTTTCTCTAGCTTGATTTGGATATATATGATTGCTAGGGTATGTTTAAGTGTAAAATTAGTATTACCATGTGAAAATATTAATGTTAAGATGGTGATAACGTGCTGCCCTAATGAGAAACTTTAGTGAAGAAATTTATTCAAATTAAATCCATAAAGTTTTATTGTTGTAAATGGTGTAAGTAAATTGTATGGTATGTGATTATAGTAAGAGGAATAAATGTGGATTAGTGAATGATATTAAGAGTACTAATATAGCAAAAAAAAAGAAAATTGTGAAATGGTAATTTCAGTTTTTAATGAAAAAGTGTTGAAAAATGGCTTTATTCGATTAAATTCAAATTGTTTGATGTACTTTGAAGTATGATAAGGCAAGATTACTAATAATTGGCCTTGTATGAACATTGGTCGCTACTAAGGAGTCCATCGGTAAGAACACAGTAAGGAAAGGATAGACACGCTTAATCTGCAGTCGAAGGATTGCCAAGCAATATAGCGAGAATTGAGATAAGGGATGTTTGTATGAAGCGTAGGGATATAGCATTGCATGTTTTGATAAGAACTGCAAATTATGGAATTTAAATGAATATTTTGGATTGAATATTGGAATTGTGAGCTGTGGTTGAAAGCTGGATTTCTGTGCAGGAGAGGTTAGGATTTTATAAACCATTATACTGCCGAAAATTTTCTAAAGGAAACTATACCGTTCAAAATTATCATTTTGCCATAAATTTGATTTATGAGTAGTCAAAATTATAAGATTGATTTTATATTTTTAGAAATGAATTTATATAATTAAATCACAAATTCATGATATTGCCTTACGGTTGCTAATTAATTTTAGATTTATCTGTGTTATAATAACTTCTATCATTATGAGATTTATATTGAATATTTGTTAAGTTAATATTGTTTTGATAAATATATATTGTGAAATAATATCATTGACTTTATGGTTTGTGATTATTTGATCATATGAAATTATTTAAGACAAGTCTATTTAAATTTTTCTCCGTAAACAACTATGAAAAATGTGATTAAATGTTCTTGAGACTGTTGGTCCCTTAGCTACCTTCGGGTACATGCATTTCTGTTCTATTCTGATTGCTGTTGACTTTAGCCCAGTCTTCTAGCTCCCACAGGGGACACTTGGCTAGTGCTTCCACTATGGCCCACCTGACTATGGTCATACGTCTATTATAGTGCATGTGTCTATTAGATGTAGTCTAGTCTCCATTAAAATTATACTGGAATGGTAAATCCCTGGCTAACTTAAATCCAGGCACTCACAATTTGATTTATATATCTGGACTTGATTTATTCATACGATATGCTTTTTGATATGAATGATATAATTTTTAAAAGTATTATTTGATTTAGATGTTGGAAAATTGACATGCTTACGATTTAAAATGTTTACGGAGAATTTATTCGATTTTTGATGGTTTATCATTTATGTTCTGCAATATATTGAAATTATATTGAATTTGTGATTTAATTGGATTAAATAAATTCCTCATAATGGCTTTGGATACCAAAACACGACAAGTACTCCAAAGTACCTTCCGTACTCCACTCGGTTACCCAACCCACTATAGTGTCCTTCTGAGTAGATCGTGCCATATTTCATTCATATTTTAAATTCACATTTGTCTATAAATATTCGTTTTATGAAAAATTACATATATGTTACGTTATATCAACTTTCGTATAGATGTCTCTTACTGAGTACGTTTCGTTCACCCCTTTATTTTTCACTCCCAGATTTCTTGCAGTTAGTTCGGGTATGCTATATTAGGAGGACCTGATTTCGGTATTTCTTAGGCGACTTCATCAATTCGTCAAGGTATACTTGGTATATTTTGTATGTTCAAATTTTGTGCAGTACTACTTTTGCGTACCTTAAGCTTGGGATGTAAATATGAATATTTTGTTTATATAAATAAATTTTCGGATCCTGGGATTACCTATAAATAAATTTTTATTTGGAGTTAGATTGACACTGTAGACGAGTCCAACCTATGCATGTGATTTATATATGTGAAATTAGTAAAATATACGGTATTTCGGACCATGACAGATCCCTTTTTGCTTCATAAATATTAAATAATTCTCGAAAAAGACTGTTAATTGAGGACTTTTGATCCTCAATAGAATCAAAACTAAGAAATTCTTTATAACAATAAAAAAAATCTCTATATTTACCTCACCTTGACTAGGATCTAGTAAAGTTGCAATACAATAAATATGAGGAATTATTTCCCAATATTTTTAAAATTTTTCCTCCATATCATATACAAAGGAACTTAAAGTTTCATGATTCCTAAATTTTACAAATTTATCAAACATTGTGTAGATAATAAGAACAAAATAAGGTGTAGTTGGATAAAATTGAGTTGAATATCTTTCGGTTGCATCTTTAAAAGTGGATAATAAATCAACACAATATTCAATAAAAGTCCAATCTTCTTCAAAAAGTGCTAAATGCGTGCTACTTGTATAATTGTTATAAAAATGAGTAATAATTCCTTTATAAGGTAAAACAAAAGAAAGCAAACGATGAAGTGAATTTCATCTTGTTTCCACAAGAAGTGAAAACACTTTAACAAGTATATTATTTGCTATACAAATTTGTTTCCATTCACGTTTATTATTTGGCGTGCGAATCCATTTTGCTCAAATTTTAATTTTATCAATTGGACCTATGCCACTACTAGTACAAGTAGAACTAAAACCATTTTGAACACATAAATTTATAATATGACATGCACATCTTGCATGAAAAAATATACCTTGCATAACTAGGTTTAAACTTTTAATTAATGGAGGAGTAGCTGCAGTATTACTCAAAGCATTATCAAAAGTAATAGCAAAAACTCTATTATTTTCGAGTCCATATAATTTACAAACTTTAGTAATATATTTATGAATAGTATATGACTTATGTGCTTCTTCTGTTACATCTAAGGATAAAATTCGTTTTTACATACACCAATCTTCATCTATCCAAGGACAAGTTATAACAAGATAACTTATACCGTTAGTACTAGTCCATATATCACTAGTTAAATTAACCCTAGATGAAATATTACTAAGTTTATCAATTAAAGCTTGTCTATATTCTTTAAACATATCCATGCAATCTTTTTTTAATATATGTCTAGAAACATATTTATATGCGGGTTGTAAATATTTACAAACAAATTCTAAATATCTTACTTTTTCACAAATTGTGAATGGTTGTTTAATCCTAACTACAAATCTAACTAAACCACGTCTAGCTTGAACATTATCAAAATTAAAATTTTTTTCCACCATCATGTGTATTAATTTGAGATTGTTTTCCTTCAAAAATTTCATTTTCTTCGACATCAAGATTAATTTTATGTGCAGTAATTAAATGTCTTTTATACGTACCTGTACCGCCACCACCTCTACCGGAGTTATAAGAGTAAATGCATTTACACAATTTACAGATAGCACAATATTTATCCGTCGTACCTTCTTTTACTACAATGTCGAAATACTCTCATACTCTGTTTGTTCTTTTTCGGTTAAGCTTCGGTCTTGATGATGTAGCAGCAGTGGTGGCAGCTGATGATTGTGTTTGAGCACGACCTCCTCCACTACCACGACCAATCGATGGTGCCAAAGGAAGCTTCTCCTCCTCCGGATGAATATTTGGTTCGATTTCATTAAATAATTCGTCACCCAAATTAGGGATTTCAGTAGAACCAAAAGGTAGAGAAACAGAACATGAACAACGAAAGAAATTTGACATTTTATATTTTTTGAAAATAAATATATGTTAAAATTAAAAAAAATTGATGTAGGATATATATATATATATAATATTGGAAGTTGGAACTTGAAAATTAAAAGCAAAATTTGTAAAATTATAAAAGAAAAAGAAAAACGAAATTTAGAGAAGAAAATGATGATATTATAAATTTCGAATAAAAAAATTTAAGTGAATTTGAGAGAATTTGAGTGAATATTGAGAGAGTAATGAGTGAGTATTAAGAGAATAAGAGTGGATGAGTGTTTAGATTTGAGAGAAAATATGAAAGAAAATGTAAAGAAAAATGAAAGGAAATGAATGGATATTTATAGAGAAAAAAATGAAATTTTAAAAGAATTAAAAAAATTAAAAAAAAAAAAGAGGGAGGGAGCGTCCTCATATGACATTTGATAAATGGCTGTTGCCCAGGCTATTGCAAAGCAAACCTGCCACTGTGCATGGTGTAGTGGCAGGTTTGTTTTTTATTTTTATTTTTTTACGTTAAACCCGACTGATTCAACCAGAACCGAAAGGTCCCAGCCCAGCCAGGTATTATACTGGGGCAATCTGATTCGAAACCGGTTATTACCGGTTTCTGTTATTTGGACCGAATTGACCCGATCCGATTCCGAATAGGGGCGGGCCAACCTGGCCCGATAACCACCTTTATTGTTTGTTTAAAATGTCATTTGTTGTTTGTTCATTTATGTTCGTTCAAAGTGTCATTCGTTGTTCGTTTGTTTATATTCGTTTATAACTTGTTCATTTAAAGTATTATTTGTTGTTCGTTTATTATTTATTAAAATAATAAAATTACTTATATTATATAAGTTATATAATATATAACCTATTTTCAAGACATTAACCTAAAAAATTAATACCTAATTTTTAAACAGATTTATACAATATAACTTTGTTGGTTTAAAAATTAATAAAATATAATAATAAAATAATTATAAAATTAAATTAGTTAATTATACTTAAAATAATTATTTTTTAAAATTTTAAATATAATGTACTGAAATAAAATTAATAAAAGTCTCATAATAAGTTAAGATCTCATTCTTATGATCTTATCCATTGATCATTTACACACACACACACACACACACACACACACACACACACACACACACATATATATATATATATATATATATATATGTTATACATATGTGTGTATACACTCACATATATATATATATATATATATGTGTGTGTATACCAATATATGTATATGTGTATAATACAAATTGTACTTAAAATAGTAATTATCAATTTTAATAAAACATTGTTGACTTAAGTTGTGTTGTGTTTAAGATTTTGTGTTAGATATTTCAATTTGCATGTGAAATTTAATATTTATGTAGAATTTTTAATATTTAATATTTAGTTTGTTCTCATGAATACTTGTTCATGAACATGTGTTCGTGAACGCATTCGTTTAAATGTTTGCGAACGCATTTGTTTACATGTTCATGAACACGTTTTTTTTTCATGTTCGCGAATATCAATGAACAATCCTTACCAAACAAACGAACGAACACGAACGGCACTAAAAAACAAACGAACGAACAGAGACATCAGTTCATTCGTTCATGTTCAGTTCTTTCACAGCCCTAATTGCATGTTATTCTATATTTTTTTTGTTATTATTTTTATTTATTTTAGTATTCATAATTATTGGTAATTTTTTAATTTTATAATCTGAAAACTTTTTTGTTTTTCAAAATTTTGCAATAGACAAAAATATCTCTGAAATCCCTAAAACTAGACCTGCTCAAAAGTCGGGCTACTCAACCAAGCTCGAAAGTCTGCTTGATATTTAGTTGAGTTTAGACAAAAATGTTGAATGAAATTAACAAGCTCAGGCAAAATTTTAGACCCGATTAAAAATCAAGTCAGGCTTGGATTTGACCCTTTGAAGCCCAAACCCAACTTGGCGCAAACATAATTAAATTTAAAAATTAAATTAAACTTCAAATGAACTACAAGAATAAAAAATAAATAAATAAAAAATAAAAAAAATAATATTTGGACAAGTCAAGCTAAGCCTGAACTTTGTATTATAAAATAAAAATGGACCTAGACAAAAAATCAAACTCGAATTTACAGACCAGATCGAGCTTGAACTTTTACATAAGTTAGTTATATAGTGTAGACCCAACCCAAGTCCGACCCGAACATACTCATGACCAGATCTACCTAAAACCTATCATCGGTATTTTGATAATATTTTTTATATCTAAGAATCACAAAAGATAACCTTAAAAACTCTATATGTATATCCTGTCATCAGGCACTTCAATAATGAAGCTTACCATTAGTCATTACTTTTAATTGTTTAAAAAGACTTTAAAGAAAAAAAAATGAGGAATCACATTTATTTAAGAGTGAGCGGATGGCAAAAAACGAATATAAAATTTTATATAAAAAGAAACTTGCACATTTTGTAATTGTTATTAAAAATGTTTAATTTTTCATTCGTAAAATAGTATTATTTATTTCCGTATGCAGTACACTAACCACGGTTTCCTGAGGCATAAACCTCACAGCCCAGTGCCCTATCTCCATAGACACTTTGACCCTTACTTAATATTTTCTTCTTTTTATTATAATAAAAAATATTTTCAGCACTAAAAATAAGATTTTGAAATTCGACAAATAAAAATAGTGAATTGACATGTATTATGTTGCTAAGGTTAGGATAAGTTTTCGTTAAATTAAGTAGTTATTAGCAAACTCATTACCTCATCAATTTGCGTGCCACTTAAATTATTGCTTTAACGGATAATGAATCCCTATATAAAAATTCAAGATCCATTTCAATTTTTCCTTTCATCTTAGTTAGAAAAGAAAAACGTTTTTACTCTATGAAATTTATTTGATATTCCATTTGTTCTTTCATCTTTGATAAAAAAAAACTTTTTTTTTAATTTATAAAATCATTTGTTTACAGTCAATGTATAAAATTATTATTATAACCTTTATCCCAATACTAAATAAATTACATAGATCAATGTATGAATTCCCACTAAATTATTAACATAAATTCTCCTCCTCCACTTTTTTTTATATCTAAAATAATTTATTCTTCCAATTTTCACTCCCTCATATCTCTTTAAATAACTTCCTTTCAAATCTTTTTCAATCTTCCATTAACCTATCCTTTTTTTTTAATAATTCATTGTCTACATTCTTTTAACTGAAACGCCCACAAACTTAAACGACTTTTACTTATTTTTTTTTTATATATATCTTATTAATTGATAAATTTAAAGAAAATTCACACGTAATAAACAATTAATGTATAAAATATCGACGAATGTATAAAATCACATGCGCTTTCGCCAGCTTACTAATTAGTAAATCTTTATAACATTTATTTTTAATAGCTTTTTAATTTAGAATTTATGAAATAATAAATTAACATATTAAAATCAACAAAAAAACATACAATGCATCAAATATGACCTCCATTTAAAAATATTTATGTTTGAGAGCTTTTATTTTAAAATTTATAAATTAATGTATATTGTACCGACAACCCATCAAATATAAAATCCTTGTTTTATATCTCAAACAACTAAATTAAAACACTTTCCTTTTCCTCCTTTATCAGAATTATTATTATTCATGAATAGGAATTGTAGGCAGAATCATCACCATTAGATATCAGAATTATTATTACGTCCAATCACAGGAAAATATCATAATCACCATTACAGTTTTTATCCCAATAAATTAAAATAAGCTACATGATCTAATATGTAAAATCATGTTAAATCGTCCATATAAAATATGAAAATATATATTATTATCATCCTATCTA
This sequence comes from Heritiera fomes, assembly GCA_032173925.1. Taxonomy (NCBI): domain Eukaryota; kingdom Viridiplantae; phylum Streptophyta; class Magnoliopsida; order Malvales; family Malvaceae; genus Heritiera; species Heritiera fomes. The sequence continues at coordinate 5,875,918 of JAPDPM010000017.1, forward strand.
CAATTAGTAGAGTTTTTTAATTCTACAAACGAAATTAAAATGATAATACAAATCCTTTTAAAATATTAAAAAAATAAAAATTAAATTAAATTAAACATGTGTCATCATTCAAACTTCGCTTGTGGAGTTACAAAACTTTGTAACTCCACTGGCAGTGGATAGCATAATAATAATAATATATAATTTTGAAAATCACAACACAAACTGCCAATTTCATAAAAAGAAAACAGAATGCTAGACCCTGATATTATTTCAAATAATAATATTAATAATACTAATAATAAATGGAGCACACTACTTGAAACAAACCACTGAAGCAACAACAATCCACATTCATATAATTTAATATATATACCATTAGTAAAACACAAGTCAAGTATAATAAACAGGTCCTCAGGTCATAAACTAAATTAACCACATTTCTACAGAAATCTATACCTGGAAAAGAGACTTCTCTGTGAGCATGATATTGACAACTTGCAGCTCACAATGTAACTTCTGGCTTTGTAGGCTAAGGTTAGATGTGGTGCCACAGATGTAACGTACCGGAAGTGGAGGAGCTCAGCTTAAATGTGTGAGTCCTATACAAGATCTAAGTCCTACTAACATAAACGTAACTTGAGTTATCCAAACAAGACAAAAAGGATGAAAAAAAAGTGGGGGAGGTAGGTGTGGTGAGGAGAGGGGTTTCGGGATTGAAACAGATTACTCCGGTCATTTCCAAGGAAAAAAAGAATTTACTGCCTCGACGTCTGCATAGCACTAACTGCACTAGAAATCTCCATCAGCTGTTGCTCGATTTTAGCTTTCCATTTCACCAAGTCCTTCAACATTTCCTGTCAAAGAGGAGATTCCAAATTGGCCCTTCATTGAGATAAATGCAGAGCTGTGTACACTCACAAGAAATGCTCAAATCAACAGAGTTATCCACATGCACAACTATGTTTTACATGTATCTGTCAGGGTACGTATGCATCTATAGACATGCACATGTCTCAAATTAGAAAAATTAATAAATTAAATTCTTTGTTTGACATCACCTGAAACAGAAGCAATGAATTATCAAGATCTAATTTTGAATTGGCAATAACAAATGAATCAGGTGTCACATTAGCTTGATCTTCCTCTTGCCTTCCAGGTGCAAGCTCCTGCACATCACTGTTTATAAAACAAAAGAGAGCAGCTCCACCGTTAAAACATAAAAAATCTTCCACTGAAAATTTCGTCACAAAGCTTTTGCTACCTCTTTATTTTAGCCATTTCTTCATTGAGCACATTCAGCTCTTGAGCACAAATGGGGCCTTGAGATGGGCCATGACCAGGTCTTGACCAAGCTATTGGGGCCAGATTTGTATCTTGAACTACATCCTGTCCAAAATTAATCAGCTCTGGGTTCTCTAACCAGGGTGTCAAGTTACCCCCTTGAAAATTGTCCAGGTTGGTGCTCTCCAACCAATCTTCCCATCTTTCAGAAGCTGAAGGACTAAAGATAGTGCATTGCTTCGATGCCTGCAGACTGCTCAACGAATTTGAAATTTCCAGCATCTGCTGCTCAACTCTAGCTTTCCATGCCATTAGTTCATTGCACATGTTCTGATTGTAAAAGGTAAAAACTAAGAGCACTGTGCACTTAATTGATAATTTCATATATAAATGTGCACAAATAACTGTCGACAAAGAGAAGTTTTTAAGTAACTTCAAAATAATACTTTCTACCTTACATCTAGCATCTGTTAGATTGTGAGAATTTCAATCATTGAAAAGAGGATATTGTTAGCTTACCTGCATACCATTCAACGAGCTTGAAAACTCCAACAAGCGTTCATCTGTCTTCGCTTTCCACTTCACCATTTCTTTCTGCATCTCCTGTAGAAAGACAAAGAATCAAGTGAAACATCAGCAACTTATTTTACTGATATAATTAATTTCATTTCAAACTGTTTCCACATTCACCTCAATCAAATTAGCTTGATCTTGCTCTTGCTGCTTGGATACCAGCTCCTGCATATCCCTATTTACAAAAAAATAGAGGGTACTTGAGATGATAAAAACAAGACCATCAATGGCTTTATCTTTAAAAAACAGTTACGCTAGTTTCCTCACCTCTTCATTTTGGCCATTTCTTCTTTAAGCAGTTTGAGTTCTATAGCACAAGCAGAATCATGAAAGCAACCCCCATCAGGTTTCTGCCAAAATGGGGAGATCCCAGCCTCTTTTCGTCTGTTTGCCAGGTCAGCGCTCTCTAGCCAATACTCCATCACTCCACTTGTGTTGTAACAGCGCCGAAACCGATCAGTACCACCAGGTGCCACCTTTCCATCAATGTGCTTCAGCAGATGGTCCAAGAGCCCAGTGTCACCAATAAGTTTACGGGCTGCCATTCTCAAAGCAGGCCGAGATATTGGATTCTCAAACACAGCCCCTTCAGCCTTCATGATCTCTAACATGCTTTCTTCAGCCAGCTTATATCTTCACAAAATGTACCATATATAAGATAATTTTGCATGAAAAGAAAGGGTGGGTGTGTGTGTGTGTGTGGGGGGGGGGGGGGGGGCGCCAATTAGCCAGTGAGCAATAAAGTTTTCACCTTTCAGCAGACCATCTGTCTGCAGAATTGTTGCGCTTGTTTTGCTTGCCCTTGTTAGGACCACTATTTAGCCTTTGTTTCCCACATCTTGCAACTTTTTCTTTCCTTAGTTGGTTAGAGGAAAGACACTTTCTCTTTCGTACTTCTGGGCATGAAATCAACTCAGTTTTGACATGTTTTTTGTCATCTTCATCATATTCTTCCTCGATTTTGCCAGACAACTGTTTGGCATTGCTATCTCCTTGACGGCCCAAGAATTTAACTTGCCGGCAGACACTCCACTCTGCCATTCCAGAATTCTTTAGCTCAAACCAACAAAACCCTTTCTTAGACGTTTCAGCTACTCCCTCACAACTTTGGCACAGTTCTGAAGCTCCAACATAGACAAGAAAATAATAAGAAAATTGACTGATGCAATCAATACCTTTCCAGGACATGAAAAGCCACAGAATAGAGATCTACATAAAGTCCAAAACTTTGAAACCCTAAGTGCCAAATGAGCTGGGGGGAAAATTTTACTGCTTTTCCAGGATTTTATTTCCTCATCAATTATTCACATCTTGTCAAGAGGAGTTTGAACCGTTTATAGTTTAATCACATTGCAGAAAGAGCTCCTATGTATTTTAACCAAATTCATGAGAATCCACTATCCGTTATATCAAATAACTAACATATTCCCCATCCATGATCAATTCGACTCATATAATTCTAACAGCAAGCTTAATAATCAGGCCGCCCAAAAAGTATTAATTACCAAAAAAAATACCAAGCTTCATAAAATTTAGAAGTATTTTATCTTTACTTCTCCATGCTGATAAATCTCCTGCCCAGATGTAACTTATGAATCACAGATTAAGTTGCTTATCCCCATATTTCAACCCAAAAATTTGATATTCACACAACACTCGAGCACTCCAGAAGCTATCTAAATTAGTTATTTTGAAATGTTATTTCAGGTCTTCTGTTTACTTCAGTTATGGTGAGTTTTTTTATTTTATTTTTATTTTTATTTTACAAGATGGTCAGGTGAATAGCATCTTATCTTTTAATGAGTTTAAGTGGCTAGGATTAGATGGGGCTTATTTGTATCTAAGGGCTGAGATTAAACTGCTGTAACCAACTATTAATAGTCTATCAGACTGCTTTAGCAGTCATTATGCTTGGATCCTAAACCCTAGTTTTCTTGTACCAACTTTTACTGTTTTAATTTTCTTTTACTATTTCTACTATGTATTAATATCAAACTTGGATCACTGTACTTACTACCTCTGAAAACATTTCAGTTTTTAATTACAATAAGCATAAATCAAATAATAAAATAGTAGCAATATTTTTCAAGCACTGGATATACAATCAAGAGAAGATATGTAGAAACAATATAGAAGATCTGAATCAGACCTGGCAACATAACATTTGAATGTATTGGATTATTGCCTCCACCAACAAAGGTGTAATCCTACAAATCAAAAAGGAAACAAAAGCAATGTTGAAGACTACAGGTTGGTGAAACCTACAAAAGATCAAAAAACCTTTTGCAATTGTCAAATCAAATGGCAGTAGTAAAAGCCCCATTCCTCACTGCTGGAATTTGGTTCATGATGATGTGAAATTAGAGCACCAATTAATCAATCAACAGCAACTATAATGAATATGATCTTCATAAAGAATTGAACTACAAAGGTACTGCAAACACAATAGATTCTTTGTTCAAATCCCACCCACCCGCCCACAAAAAAAAAGGATGGAGCGAGAAACAATCACCATACGTATGTCTCGGAAATCAGCATCAAATTTAGAATGCCACATACTAAATCTGGACATAATGAATAACATGATCCCTTAAATTCAAGCCGCCTCTCTGCCTTTTCAAGTAGGTCAACTAACTATTATTAACTTAAATATGCAGGGTACTATGAAGTATTAGTAGTTGTTGAGTTACTTGCTCAAAATACAGTGGTTGTGTTGTCCCAGAATAAAAGATAAGAATGTGGAAGTACACTCTTCATGAGCCAGCATTTACTTTGGAATGTCACATTCAAATAAACAGGACGTCAAAAAAACATGGTGCCTTAGTCTAGACTTCAATCCAGCCGCAAGCACCAACACCATATATGGGTTCAGTATCAATTCCCTAACTCTGGTTATCCACTATCTCAGCCACATATATAATTTTTTTACCACTAATAAATTCAAAGATCTGACAAGCCAACAAAACTTTGTCTCTGACATCTAACCTGACCACTTGCCATGGACAGTTGATATGGTCAACACTATGACCAATCCATAGTACTATCCAATTAATCAACAGGTAGCCTCTTCACTTCAACCAATTCTCTTCCGGTGTAACAACAAAAACAAAATCAAGGGCGTGCCTAGGTATTACGAGGAAAGTGATTGAAGAGAACCAGCACTCTCCCAAAGAACCTTTGTGGCCACTAATATCACGTCTTAGGCACCAGAAAAGTCGATGCTACAAATCATACATGGTTAGAGCCCCATAACACAGATGGCGTCTCTCATTATAACATCCTACAATGGCTTATGGAAAAACGATCGAACCTATGCCGTACACTCTCCAAAGCATTAAACCATTAAGAGAAAAATAGAATAAAATAATGAAAAAAAAACACAAAACAACGTCAAACCTATGATCCATACTTTTACTCCATTATTTTCCCTCTTTGTCATAGCAACCAAGCAGAAGATGGGATCAAACATTCACATTACAGAAAAAATTGACGGCATCGACCAAAGAAGGGGATTACCTTGAGTAGGAACGAGAGGTAGCATACATTCAATCCATTCTAAAACCCTAACAACATTTACGGAGAAGAATCGTTAAGACAGAAAAGTGATATGAAAAAAACAAAAAGAGCCGCATAAATAAAGAAGAGAAAATACCCTTGGGATTTTGGGATCAGAATCAGAGAAATCTTCGGAAAATAGAATAAAAAAGGAAAAACAAAGTGAAAGCTTGAGCAGGCTCAGTTTTTACTTGCCAGCCGAAAATTTCTGTCGCCGAGTATATAATCTTACTAAAACCCTAACCGCCAAAATTCCTTAAAACCCTTTTCTAATTATTTTATTAATTATTTTTCATTTTTAGTTCGATTTTAACTTAATTAATTGACTGAACCAAATTTAATTTCATTAATAGGTCAATTATTGAATTATTTTGGTCGGTTAAAAAATTGATTTTCAAAGAACTTTGGTTTTTAGTTAATTCAAAAAATAAAAAAAATAATCAAAAAAATTAAAAAATAAAGCTAAAAATTACATGAAATATAATGATAAATTTAATATTTAAAATTTAGATAATTATTTAAGTTTAGTATTATTGTATCTACTTACAGTAGAATTTTTTAATTTCATAAGTGAAGTTAAAAAACTATCAGATATCCTATTTCTTTATTTAGTTTATTTTTTAAAAAATAAAATATCATATATTTTATTCATTAATTTACAGTACATCAGTAGCCAACATATTATTAATAATGTTAGGATTGTTTTCAAGAGAAATGTCAAGGATAATTACTTTTGACAATCACTTTTAATATTCTCACTCTCAAAAAGCTATATCACATTAAATGTAAAAGATGAAACTGTTAACTTGTTGCTTTTATTGGTAGAAGAGAAAGTAACTTGTTATAATAAGTTACCAATACTAATAATGTGACGTGGCTTTATGAGAATGAGAGTGTTAAAAATGACTGTCCAAAGTGACTATCTCTAGCATTTCCCTTACCCTCAATCGAAATCCTTGCCTCAAGGCATTGTAACCCTTAATTAGCAAGGACATTAGCTGCTTCGTTACCCTTCCTTTTGACATGCAGGAATTGACATATTTCAAAAGTAGAAGATATAGTTCTAGCCTTTCCTAAAAAATGAACCCTACTGCAGATAGATCCACAACCTTCTTTAGCAATCGAAGAATAACACCTAAAGAGTCTCCATCCAACTATATCTTCCTATATCCCAAGTCTTTTGCAAAACACAATGCTCATAATGCTACTATACTTTCCAGAACATAGGCTTTAGTCTTTTATGGTACTTGAACACAACATGTTGCCATAAACATCCCCTGTGCATTCCTTATCACAATTTCAATACCACTGCAATTAGCATTTTGATTAGTGGAAGCATCAAAATTCACTTTGTAGAAGCTTGTCACCAGGGCAAACCATCAAACCTCAAGCTATTCAATTTGCCGAGAGACATCCCTTGCTAGTATTGCATTAAATTTAGAAAGATGATTATGAATTTCAAGACACGATTGCTTAAGGCTCTGACATGGTGCAGCAAAGATGGGCACATTTCAATCATTCCAAATGGTCCATGTGATGATGAAAATAGTTGTACATCAATGATGGTCATTAATGTGACAAAAGAGTGTAATCTCCCGTCAATAATAGTAGAATTAATGTCATGGAAAATTAGGACACCATTGCAAATTACCTTAGCATGTTTACACTGGAACAAGGCATGGAAAATAGTCTCAATGTCTTTCCCACATCGAGGATAGCAAAGAATGGAAACAATATGATGTTGAGTCGGAGAAGATAGTACAAGGGTTAAACCCTGCATGATCCGCCAAAGAAAAATATGAATATTTGGTTGCACTGGGTCCTTCCATACTTTGGACCAAAGACATCTATTTTCATCCAAGGATTCTGCATTGTCAGTGTCATAGAGCATATGGTACCCACTCTTTACAGTATACCAACCAACTATTGTGAATTTCCATATTAAAGCATTAAGTATATTATTGCTTCAGAGTGGCATAGAAAGAATATGAATAACATCATAAGTAGAGAACAAGTGCCATACTAGCTCTATAATAATTGCAATTTTGATACATAGTTGATAAAGACTTAACTATTTGAATAGTGTATGATGCCCAAATACTGATTTTTTGATCTTTCGATGCAATAAGGCGAGCTTCCTTACGAGTAGGTACATGGGCTACACATGAGCGCACACCTACCTAGGTATATTTGAATCATATATATTGAGATATCTGGCCTCTAGTAAGCCATTCTAATCCATTGAATTACGATTTCAGCCTTATCGAAAAATGTGCAATAAACCGAGAAACGATGATTTTGTCCATAGGTCACTAGGCCGAAGTGATCAAAACTGACTTTGTGAAATAACTTTAGGGTCTAATTGATTAGTGTCAAAACCTTAACTCATCATGTCAAGCCTCGTATCAAAAATGTTATTGATAAAATTGAAAATGACTAAAGTTGGTAAAATCAAGCGAAAACCCTAGCCTATAGCTTCATGGCTGGCAACCCCTTGAAAATTTCCATTGATTTTGTCCTATTTGTAGAAGACATGCATGGGAATATTTAATATCTCACCTAAATTTTAGGAGCCAATAAGAATGGAAATAAATGAAAATTTAAGGAAAAAAATGGTTTCAATGAATATATATGAGAATTATCTTGTAAGGTAAGCTAAAATCCTATTAACTAACGCTTATCATGTGCCTATTTTGCTAAAATGAACCCTACATGACCGGTAACCTCTTTTATGTCCTATTAAAATGTTTAATGTGAGAGAAACATGAAGAAAACATAAGAACCCTAAAGGAAGCTTGAAAACGTGAGCTACCCTTGCCCATTTCCTTCCATTTTTAGCCCTATTTCTTCAATATTTAGTGATTATCTCAGTGTTCTTCACTTCCTAACTTCAATTCCTATCTTATAACTTCAAAGTTTATCAAGTTACAAAAAGAAACTCAATGAAAGGTAATTTTTGGCCATCCCTAGATTCACCCAATTAGGCTTGGATTCAAGCTTCCAAATTAATATATGTTGTTTAGTGATGGATACTAAGTTGTTTTATGGTTTAAATTTGAAGCAAACAACTCCAGTTGTAGTGGTGAAGTTTTAGCCATCTTAAAGATCATAAGGGTAAATTGTGAACTAAGTTCTAAATTTCATATTTGTTAGTTGGTTAATGTAGTGTTGATATATGGTTAGAGAATTGAATGAAAATGATGGGATCATTGGCTGCTAGGTTTGGCCACTTAGGATTTATGGTGTGATCATGCTTAGTTCGTGGGGATTTTAATATATATATATATAGATATATATGGTGTAATTTATGTAACTAAGTATGATTAGGTGATAATTTGGATTGAAATCAAGTGTATGACATGTTGGTGAAATTGGCCAAGGTGACGGGCATGATAGAAAATGATGTAATCTTGGTGTAATTCCATGATATGTTAGTGATATGTTAATAGTAGTTTGATTGGTGCAGTTGAAATGATAAGAAATTAAGGAAATGTAACATTTGTCACTTTGATACCAATGGTGACATAAAGGAAAACTATAAGTGTGGTGTCTTGGTGAATTTAATAAGTTCTAATGTAATATCAAATGATAATTAAGCTTATAGTGTATTATTGTAGTGATTTGATAACACATCCTAACTTACAGAAGCCTAAATTTTGTAGGCAAATTTTTCTTTTCCTTTTTACTTCACTTACTCATTTGTTAGTGGCCGCAAAGGTTACCTACTCATGCAAGTTATCAAAATTTATTTTAAGCGATACTATGATCACTAAGGTCCTTTATTAATTGATTCATAAGTATCTAGCATATTTATTATCTTAACTATCTTGAACATTCAAGAAGCACATTGAGGCATCATTAACCTATATAACTACAACATATTTTCTTAAACACATTTAGTTTAACCCTTACTCATGGCATAGAACATTTTAATTTCATTCACATATAACACCTGTAACTCATCAAAGCATACTGTAATATAATCAATCCATAGGGGCACACCATAAGTAGATATTTACATGGACCAAATCCGGATCAACATCCGAAAGAAATATAGCAATAAATATCATGCCAACATCATCTCAGCGTAGCCTACATCCCAAACACTATATATATATACATAACCAAGAAGTGTGTGTGTGTATATATATGCAATACACTGTGCCATGAAAGTTTGTGCCCAACATCAAATCCAAATAGCTATATACTTGACTGTGATATGGAAAGCTACCCCACAGTAATTGTCTGAGTCAAAAGCAGTGGATGACAAAGCTGTGAGTCAATCTGGAAAGAGGTTAGAGAAGGGAGTGAGATGTACTTAATAAGTAACTACTACAAGTAGCATTAAGTTATAAAACATGCATCTTGAAACTTAAACTATGAAATCATGCATATCAGTTTAGCACTCAAATCAAGTGGCATCAATCAATCATTAATCATAGTACCATAATCATGAGACGAGGCATTACGTCTATATTACACATTAGAGTTATAATCAATAACAATCTACTATAGCTAATACTAGCAATCTCCAAAGAAGGGATACTGCCTATGCATATACCAATTTACTGCAGTTCATTGATCGGATGACAATGGAACCTATCCAAGTGTAATGTATGGGACAAACCAATCATTTTCGAGACCTATGCTCGAGAAACAGTGCTCTAAGGTAACTACAAATGTCTTTAACAGAGGTACAATCCCTTATAGTTTCATTACTACGGGTCTCATTAGTACTCATCAATCAATATGCAAAGTAGCTTTCCAAGGTCATATTTAACACTAATTCTTGTAAAACACAGTTAAATATCAAGGCTCAGAAGGTAGTGATAGGCTAAGTAATTAAAACCAAAACATTTATTTTCATACTTCAAAACCGAGAGCTGAATCATGTTAAAGATCTATTTTAAAGTTCATTTGTATCATACAACATTATTATAAAACAGAATAAAACAATGCAAGCCTTGGCCAAATGCGTTAAATCCATTTCACAAGTATTTAAAATAAATCAATCATGGAAAGCTTAGATATGCAACTCCTTCAAAACGTGCCTTAGCACTAATCTCAATCAATCAAAACAATTTAGATGCAATTAAATTACTTGTAGGTTACTTACTCCCTTATCTTAAGGGTTTGAGTCCTCCTCTCACTTATAAACCTTCACGCAAGCTAATTATCCCCTACTATTTCGATCAAGCTTCCAATCTTACATCATACCATTGATCATGTTAGGTCAATACCAAATTCTATTTGTCAATACATTCACCAAATGGTAAGTGCAATAGTCTTACATTCCCTTGGTCGAGAGCATCTACATCACTTATACAATTCGGTACCAAAAGGCTCTAAAACTGAGAACTATAGACCCTTTTCTACTTCACCACAATTTCAATGCTACATCAATAAACACAAGGAACAATTTAGTACCAAGTTCCACAATGTTTTAGCATCTAGGAATACAATTTGGTGCATTCCTCACCTTAATTCCACAAATCGAGAGCTTTTGTATCATAACTGAAAGCTTCTCAAAGTTTAACTCTTGGCTCCTTTATATGGTACCTAAATTAAGCATAAAGCTGCCTCATTAATACCTAATACATTCAAATTTATATTCAACACCAAGATAAATACCTTTACACTTACCATGGATTTCAAGAAACCTTGACTTAGTCTCACTTCCTCTCAGCTCCCTTGTAAACCCAGACTATATTCACAACCAAGTCACATTTAACTCTAAATAGTTTTAGGTTCCATCGAGTCTCAACAATTTAAGGCAACCAATTGTACACCACTTACCTTAACCTTACGTGTTCGAGAGCCATAACTTTCTCTGCTTTCTCTCGATTTCACCTTGGTAAGCAAGAAGCTAAGAGTTCAATTCTAAACTACTCTCGGTTCACACTTCGTCCTTTCTAGCTTACTATGGCCAAAAGCTTTAAGCTTCCTCGTTAGTCTTCCTCACGGCATTACTTCGTTAAACACATGTAATGTGGCCTTAGTGGTCTCTTAGATAATTTCAACAACAAAACACTACAAGAAGTGTCTTCCTTACCTTGCACTTATGAAAATCAAAAGCCACTCCAATTCCTTCCTATTTCCTTTTGGTCTTCAATGGGGTTTTCAAGCAAATGAACTCAAACTGAGAGTTCCCAAGCCATGTTTCCTTACAATTGTTAAGTTTACTCCTAGTAAACACACACATAAACACCTTAAACTTAACATTCATAAGGCATTCTATGATGATTCGATTACCAAAAATCAGAATTAACTTTTTCTCTTTCAGTACGATTAGTTGGGCTGTCTATTGTGTCCTCACTCAATTCTTTATTTCTCAAGTAGTTAATATTTCATATTTGTTCAGTTCATAACAATCCATATTACAATTCATATCCATATTCTATCGTTCAATTTAAAATTGAATGCTTAAGCAACCTCAAATAACATTTATGGAACATGAAATTTTCATCTAATTACTCATAATTTTAAACTACAGTTTACATTCATACATCCCTTATACGATAATTTATACAAATAGTACTATACATATGTAGTCTGAACATATAAAAATAAACAATATACCTCTACGGTAAATAGAAACTGCCGAGGAATACTATCTCAAAGTCCTCCCGCATGAAAAGGAAGCTACGACAGAAAATCTAGAAGGAAGATAAATGGGTGAGCTTACGCCCAGTAAGAAATATATATATGAAATAGCTAATACTATGCACATCTATATGCATGTATCTTAAACATGCTCTTACACTAACAATCACTATCAGTAGCTAACAATGCTAAAGGATCCTAACTCAGAAGGATATTATAATAGGTTAAAGTACTAGGCTGAGTATAAAAGGATACTTTAAAGCACCTTACATATCCATATCCCTAGGTTCAACTATAAGGAGTTCATTATAAGTAATTCAATAGGTCATTCGATAATAAGGTTTCAATAAACAATTCAATAAACCATTCAAAAATTAGTTCAGTAAACATTTCGGTAAACAGTACGGTAAGTACTTTCAATAACACAATTCAATAAACAGTACAGTGGAGACAAGGCAACACCCAATAAAATCATGCTGTTTTAATATCCCAAAAAGGGAATAATAGTAATCAGTAAGACATATAGCTATAGTTAGAGTGGTGTCCTTAGTATGCACTAATCAAGTGACATCTAGGACAGCTGATGACGTAATCAAGACCAATCAACAAACAGTAACAATATAGTACACTCAGTAGCATGATACTTGAAGGTAATTATGGGGAGCTAAGAACCTCAAAACAGTTTATAAAATAGTCGAAAACTTTTTACAAAACAAATTCAATAAAGCATATCTTCAGTCAGTTCATAAGTACTTAAAATCAATAACTATTACATGTGAAGTATAAAAATTCAAAAATATTCTCAATGCAACAGACAATGTTCAAAATATTTTATTTATGTATAAAAATAACTCTAAAACATATGGGTATCTAGAAAAGTGTGGAAATCATTAAAAATCCCTTCCAAAATCGAGTTACAAATACGTGCACACTTATAAACATATAAGCCAACTTAACCTAATCAATATTTCTTTCTTTTTGTCCTTTCCTATACCCATAATCTCTTATAAATAGATTTTGATTTCTAAGGTTATTTTACGAAATTTCAGTAGCGTAATAGTATTATCTACCCTAACCCTCATACATTGAAGTTGCAATTCAATATTCACAATTTTAGTTTGCAGTCTCAATACAGTTACATTATTCCATTATCCTTAATTCAGGCTTCATCAATGCAATCACAGTATCCCTATGCCTTCCATATATATTCCTTACCACTAGCAATCGCACGGTGCAGTTTATTAGCACCAGTTTCTACTCCTCACTTCCAGGCTGCACAACACCACACAAACATAGTCAATTCTCAACACTTCAATTATAGAAAGTGTATAATTCTTTAAGATCTACTATATTTCCTAATGTAGCTGTAAATCCGATCTACTTCATATCAGTGCCTACAACTACAACTACCATCAAAACACCTCCTTTTTTAGTTCTGACTTCACCAACAGTCTTTTATTTATTTATATAATATTCTATGACCATTTATCTAATAAATTGAGCATGGTAACCCTCTCTTTCATCCTTGACCGAATGCTCCCTCTCTCACTGTACTTGATGTTTTGAAAATCTAACACCATATTCATGCTTATCTCATTCTCTATACTAATTCTACAACATTTTTGCATGAGTTTAAGCATGGTATCACTATAATCCTACCTTGGTCGAAACCCTAAGGTACTCATGCAATTGGTTTTGTTTTAATTTAAGCCTAATCATGCACTTAAATATCATGAACAAATCACATGCTACCATTAAAACACCAAAATTCAAACTTTCTATCACCTCTTCTTCTTGGCCAAAACATTAAGGAGCCTAAACACTATGAAAATGGCTTTTACACAAGTTGGTTTGGAAGTATGTTGTAGAGCTAAGAGAGGTAAACAAGTTTGCTTAAGGTAGTTTTGGGTTTTAAGGTAGTTTAAGTGATATTTCAATGGCTTTTCTCTCTTACTTAAGGTGTTTTAATGGTGAAAGAGGAAAGAAAGAGGATGGATGGCAAGAATGGAGAAGAAAGTAGAAAATTCTAATAAAAATAATATCTTGGGTGATAATTTACTAAATGCCCTTTTAACCTTTCATTAATACCGAACATGTCTTTAACTATTTAATTTCTATTTAAATAATTAATTCAACTTCCAAAATATTTTATTTACTCAAAAAAAATTTATTTAACATATTCTAATCATTGGTTAGACTTTTGATAGGGTTTGACCAATCAAAATGGTGAAATTATCGAATAGCCCTAATCGTCCATTCACGTAGTTTTTAACTTTTTCGTGTGATTCAGTCTTTAGATTAAAATAATGTGAGACTTCTTCACACGAGGGCTCATCTATGACTATTAGTTGGTCAAAGGTCAAATTAAATTGATCGTTATTCGCAAAAGTTTTTTCGACCTATGGACTTAACCGTCATTTTTGAAATTGTTGCATGCTTCCCAACACATGCACAAACAAATGAATTTTGAGATGCAGATTCTTATCATCTCAGTATTGGCTCCAACTATTGATACTATCAAGTTTCATCTCCATCGAAATAGTAAAAGTCCTAGTGAGGCCTTCAGTCCAATTCTTCTTTATCCCTACAAAACATAAGGCATTTGTACTGTTATGAGATATCTTATTTTCCTAGCTTCATTAACAGTAAATAAAGATGGTAGAAAGTGTGAATCTGACAGCATTAAATTTCAAGAGTTCAAAAGGATTAGATTCTCATTCTACACACTTGAAACCAAGAGTCCAATCCACTACTCTTTCGGTTTCCACAAGGTTCAAGCCTAGATTTCAACATGCAACACCTCATTAACACTTGGTTCATGGAATTAAAGCCCATTAACTCATTTAACATCATTTTCTTACCTCACCGCTTCATGGCTGAACCTTAAGACTTCTTCCTTCTATTTGTCTTCAACCTTCCTTCTCTACAATTGCACATGCAACAATGTAAGTGTCTAGTTTCAAGAGAAGTTAAACATTAAAGGATGAAAAGAGACAATTTCCTCACCAAATCTCATGAAACCGAGAGTCGAACTCTCCATTTCCCTTTCGATTTCTTGCTAAATGAGCTCCAACCTTACATGCAATGCTAGTTTTAGCTTTCTCATGCCATTTCCTTTCAGTTTTGGTACTGTCGTAGGTTACCAAAAATAAATTCTTAAACAACTACTATGTAACTAGTAGAAGTCAGGGTCGATCCCATAGAAACTCAAATAAATAAATTACCGAATTCAATTAAAATCTAATTTGGGGATAAGAGAAAAGGGGGTTTTAAGGCTACTACAATTAAATTTAGGGCTAACTAATTTTATGGCAGAAAGATAATTGTAAGATATGTTTAAAGGAGAAAATAATAATTAAATAACAAATAAATCAAATATCATAAAGCTTCAGTTACAAGGTATCTAATATTCTTAGAACATCACATTGATTATTGATATCAAAAGATTATTGTTAATTAAATAGTCAACCGTAGTGCAACAATAAGCTCTATTGCACCATCAATTCTTACTGTATCGTTAGTTAAAACAAACTCTTTAACTAATATCTAACTACCAATTTACCTTGAACAAGCTCTCTAGATATAATTTGTGGCAGTATTAACAACTAGAAAGATAAGGGTTGACTTAAGTAATAAACACATATGAAGTAAATTTATTCAATTTAAAATTTTGTTCCCCTAACCTTCTTGTGATTAAACCTAGAAGCAATTACTGACTTAAGTATTTAATTTAGGAGTAGATTCTTTAATTAAACTAAATAGTAGACCTCCTATCTAATCAATTAAACAATCATAAAATCATGCTCAGGGAATTTTAGATACTTAACAATAATTAAATCATAAGTTCATAATCTTACAATATGATTTCCAAGAATTATTAAATTAACTCATAACTGAATAAGAAAATTACTCACTATTCATATTTAAGAATATAAAAACCAAGTTATATATCATAAAGATCACAAATATCATGCAAGAAACAATCAAAGAAGCAATCTTTAATAATATAAAGTCAGAATTAATAAACAAAAATATAAATTAACAATAATCAAACAAACATGAATTAAAGTAAATAAAGAAACAAAAATCAAATTATAAACTAATAAAGAACTCAATCACACAATAAGAACTAATTAACAAGAAAGTAAAAATCCCTCCAAGAATAAGTATTGAAATCAGTTTTGAGAAAAAAAAAATAGAAAGCAACTTTTCCTAATAATATAGTAGAAATTGGCAAAGTATACAGAAAGAAAATAAAATTTCTAATAAACTAAGAAAAATCAGAATTTAATAAAAATAAAAGAGAGTAATCGATTTGAAGAAAAAGAAGAAAACATAAATAAAAGAAAAGAAACACTAAAATAACTTTATAAAACTACTTAGCAAAATCGGCAACTATATTAGAGAAGAAAAATATAAAACTTTTTAAAACCCTAAACAAATCGTGAACTAAGAGAGGGCAGAGGAGGGATGAAAATTATAAAGAGCCTCATGCTCTTTGTATAGGCTTAAGAGTTTTACATAAGGTAAGAGTAGGATAAGAGTTTACTTGGGAAAGAAGCTATTTAACTTGTCAAACTCTTATCTTTTTACAATTATTTTCTAAATAAAATTCCTAAAGCCTGTTTCTATTAATTAATTACAGACTTAAGACATAATAAAATTAAGACATTAACTTGTCTTAACCAAATCTTATCTTGAACTTGCTTTGTTGAAATTTCTTCTCAAACTCGTAATTATTAGTAGATTTTATATGCTGACTTTCTTCAGACGTTTGACCCATCAAACGAATTCTGATTTTCACGATCTTGTACATTCCGGAAACCTTGAGAAGTCTTCTTTAACTTCCATGAGGCTTCATCTTGATTCAAGGTTCTTAAAGTGGTAAAAAAATGTGCATCTTTAAAACTAGATAGAAAAATCTGCACTTTGTTTTTTTTAGCTCTTTTTAATTCAACCTTTGATATTTAATACCTAAATCATAAAATAAACATTAGCAAGCTCTTTTAGGCATAAAACATCAATAAAGCAAATAAATTAGCACATTGATAATTAGTAAAATATCATCCTATCAAATTTCCCTATATTTAACTTTTGCTAGTTCTCGAGCAAAAGCTAAACTAAACTACTATCTTCCTAAATTCTAAATCTTAACTCCTAACTCACTTTTGTAGAAATCACGATTGCATCTAGTGTATGCAACAAGCCTTTAAACCCCTAGGACACCCATAGTGAATGAATTGTGTCTCGTGAGGGCTTTCATAAGATCAACATACAAAATCTTTTACTGAAGACCCATTCCTAAAAATTAAAAATTTAAAGACTAAAAAATAAAGACTAAGATCATGAATATATTTTCAAATATTTCAACTTTTAATTCATAACTTCAACAATAGTTAAATAATCAAGTCAATCATATTCTAATTATTACTCTCATATTCATGCATACTTCTAAATAAATTCATGCAAAATTCACAATAAATGTAATTGACAATCAATACAATTGAAACATACAATAAACTTTGCAATTATCCATCTCCATTACTACAAGCATAAGCAGAAAATCAAGAACTTTTTTTTCATATATATATTTATATTTTTTTCTTTTTTCTTGTTTTTCTCTTCTTCTTCTTCTTTTTTCATTTTCTTGAGGTTTCAATAATGGCTTTTCTAAGTACTCACTTGTGTTATTAACAAGTCAGCATTCATATTTAGAGTGCATTGCATACTCATGTTTCAAGTCACTTTTAAAGATAATTAAATAAATATCAAGTAACTCAGAACATTGGAGTAGAATTTATAACATCTATATTATCCTTTTTATGATTCTTGTTTACTTGAACCCTGCTTAGGACTAACTTCAATGGATAAATCACATTATCAATACTACATAAAAAAAATCATATTTAATCATGAATCCACGTAAACTTTTTAGAAAGTATTCATTTCAACAATTATAACAATGAAAATGCTTTCAACTTTTTTATAAAACTACGTTACATATCATGATCTTATGATCTTATAGACTTAAAATTTTTTTACTCTTTTATATTATTAAAGCCTAAAACTGACAACTACCCTAATATTAAAAGCCAAAGTCAACAAGTATACACACACACACACACACATACACACATATATAAAGAAATCAGTTTCCACCCTTTTATGCACATAAGAAATATACACATGTATGCTTCCTTTACAAAAATCGACTTTTTCCATAAAAATACCATCCCAAAACTGATAACTTTATAAAACATTATACCTTAGTAGACTTTTACTACTAAAGACCCATATTTTGCAAAAATTTGGTTCAACTTTTCTCATACAATTATCCCTCCCACACACTTGAATCTTACTTTATCTTCAAAGTAAGTGAAGCATGTAAAAGAAAAGAATAATATAGACTTAAAAATTAAAATAGTAACACAAGATAAGGAAAGAAATACTCCCTCCTTTTACATCCTTAAGTTGCTGTGAAATCCTCAATTTCCATGTAATTCCTCCATGTATGTAAAGTAATTCAATCTAATATGATTAAATGAATGAGAAGTATAATGTATGAATGATGTATGCATGATGTATGGAATATGGAAGAACTAAGGAAGAAGTGAAAGTCAATTAGTCAAAAGATTTAATGTTAATATCAGAAAATAATGAGGATATGAGACAAGAAACAAAATCAGATTTTTATTGGTTAATTAAAATACATGTGGCTTATACATGAATGGAAGAAGGATAATTAAATGATGGTCAAAGGGTCAAAGGGATAAGGCAAGGCTGAGATGAATTAATGGATGAGCATGCATTAAATGAATGTTGCATGACTCATCACCCTCACCATCATCACCCCTACGCCAGCCCCTCTTCCCCAGCCCTCTCGTGCCATCTCCAATCTTCCAAGTTTTCCATTCCAAGCTCCTTGCTAAACCACCTTACTCCCTCACCAATTCACTAAGTTCATTTAACAAAAAAATAATCCTTGTCGTTAGACTAGGTGATATCCAAAGTTTGATGAAGTGAATCCAAGTATTGGAGGAGATCTCAACAATTGAAATTTTGGTCTCTAGTGAAGGTAAGAGAAGAAGATGATTTTTACAATTTGGTACATGATAAGGAGTTGTACTGAGCTAGTAAGACATGTGTATGTTGTTTAATTTGAGGTTTGAAATGGTATGATGATTTCAGGTTGAAGAAGTGAAAAGCTAGGGTTAACGCACCAAGTGATTTCGCGTTTCCGAAGGAATTAAGGTAAGAAATATATGTAACGGACGTAAGGCGGCTATGTCCGCATGTTTTAAAATGATTTTGAATTGCTTTGGGGAGAAATACTAGTTGTCTTTGGCAGGAAAAGTGCATTTTCGGACTTGTCTCCTAGTACCAATTAGGCTAGGGGCAGCCGACTGCCATAGAGGGAAGTCGACTGCCTAGAGACAACCAAAACGTCGTTTTTCGAAAACCGAGGCAAACCAGTCGACTGCTATGTAAGCCAGTCGACTGCTATTTTTCCAGAAGCATTCTGTTTCAAACCAGTCAACTGCTATATGGGCCAGTCGACTGCTATTTACCAAATTGCATTCTGTTTCAAAAACAGTCGACTGCTATATGGACCAGTCGACTGCTATTTCTTAAGAAGCATTCTATTTGAAAACCAGTCGACTGCTATATGGACCAGTCGACTGCCCCCATGTATTTTCAAATATGAAAATATCGAAAAATTTAAATGAAATTATTTCGATAAAAGGAATTATGAAGTAGCAGTCGACTGCCATATAAGACCAGTCGACTGCCATGTATGAAAAGATGTTTCAAAGCTTATTCAATGTAAACACAAAGGTGTTTTCTGAAAAATATATTATAAATGTTTTGAGGCTATGGACTGCGTAATGATTATGCATTTCTGATGGCTGAGAGACTCTGATCAAGTCCTCAGTAATATGTATGTTAAGTGAGGAACCCTAGTCCGGTCCTCAAGACCATTAGTGACACCTGACTAGTGTTCACTATGGTATTATTAAGGCAGGAGAGAATCCCTGACCTCTACATGGTATACCAATGTACTAATGCATGATTAGAGTCATATGAGTCATATGAATGGGAATGAACGATTCATATGACGACTCAATCGCTTAAACATTGTACATAGTCTCCATCTATTTCAAAGTACAAGACGTATGTATGAAGAAAAGTATGATGTATGTTTTAAAGTATGTATGAAATATGATGTTTTAAAGAAAGAAGTTTATGATGCATGCTTTATAATGCTTTACATGACATTATAGAGCCAAGTAGGAAAAATGCATATAGAGGCATAGTACGCTCTTTTACATACTTTTCTTACTGAGCGTAAACTCACCCTTTTACAACTATTTTCCTACAGACTACTTGAAGTGAACCACGCTCCGACTAGAGGAGCTTGTGCTTGAAGAATCGAAGTGTACCTTCTCGATACGCTTCCCAGTTAGTATAGAAGGTATACTTATATATTCCTATGTAAGGTTAAATTGTAATTCAGCTACAGTACAGTACAAGTAGAATTTATGTATATAAGATGTCGGGGATGTAAGTTAAAATGATGTATGAGATCCTGTGGAAATGGAATGATATTTATATATATCATTTTATGTTTATGGAAATTGAATAAAATTTCATAAGCTATTAAATGATTAGCTTAAGATTAAGGGAAGAACGACACTGGGTAAACTAAATCTAAATAAAGAAAGAAAAAGATAAGTGATAAGATGAAGTGACGGGGACGTCACAGAGTGGTATCAGAGCAGTTTAGATTGAGGTTTGACAGTGTCGAGAAGTTAGAAATAGAGTATATCCTCCAATTGTACTGTACTTGTCTGAATACAAATGTATAGTATAGCTGTTTTTAGTTATACTAAAGAGCTCAATGATGATGATATTTACAGTATGAGCTCACCAAGAAGAGGTACAAGAAGAGGAAGAGGACGGGGTCGCATTGAAGAGCCCCCAGTTCCGTCTCCTCAACCATCTCCACCCCATAGCCCGAATACGAGGCTCGCGAAGATGGAAAAGCATATGGAGAACATGGCCACGATGTTTACACAGTTCATGTCTAATTTCCCGAATGTGGCCACAAGTACCCAAGCAACTGCAACTGTTGTTCCTCCTACGGATGTAACCCCACCAGTCTCAGTTACTGGAAGACGGGATTCTAGAGCTTATTGTAGTGTGGCATTGATTAAGGAATTCAAGAAGTTGGATCCGCCCAAGTTCAAAGGGGATAGAGATTTGTTGACAGCTGAGAACTGGATGAAAGCTGTCCTAAAATCTTTCGAGTATATGCCCTGCTCCGAAAGGGAGAAAGTAGGCTTGGCTGCCTATCTGTTAATAGATGATGCTGAATATTGGTGGCAAGCCACTCGGACTGTGCTAGAGGCCCGATATGATGAAGTTACATGGGATAGATTTGTGGAGGCTTTTAATGAACAGTACATCCCACGCACGGATCGGAATAGATTGAAGATTGAGTTTTTAAGTTTAACTCAAGGTACGATGACGGTGAATCAATATGAATCTAAGTTCACCACCTTGAGTAGATTCGATCCAGAGGTCAGAAGAGATGAAGGTCATAAGATCTACAGATTCATCGAGGGATTGAAGTCCCCGATTAGATCTAAGTTGTATCCGATGGATATCACCTCTTATGGAGAAGCTGTCTGTAAGGCTCAGCTGTGTGAGCAGGACTATGATCTACACCATGCTGATTTCCGAGCCAAGAGTAAAGGCAAGGAACCAATGAAGCGGAAGTCGGATGAGAAAGCTTCGAGTGATAAGTATCCATTTCGGAGAAGTAGACGATCTGAAGGAGTTTCTATAGGTAAGTAAAGTATAGAAAGATGATCTTTAAATTAATTTAATAGTTATATGGAATTATATTGAAGTTGGAGTTATAATGATGATGGTAATGATATAGGTACTCCTAAAGCTACAGGGATCAAGATAAGTGATGAGCGATCTCGAAATCAAGTTGGAAGTACCGCTAGCTCACAAAAGAGTACGATGCAAAGATGTGAGCAGTGCGGAAAGTTTCATGGATCACAGCCATGTCGCTTGGCGAGTGGCGCTTGCTTTAGATGTGGGGAGAAAGGACACATGATTAGAGATTGCCCTCAGAGAGATCCGAGAATGTCTGATGAATCAGATAAGACCCCTAAACCACAACCTAAGGCTACTGCTGCTGAGAAGGGAAAGAAAGCTGTGACTCAAGGACGAGTGTTTGCCATCGATGAAGAGTCTACCGATGCCTCGTCCAAAGTGATTAAAGGTACAATTTACCTGTTTGATGTGAATGTCATAGCATTGTTTGATCCAGGCTCTACGCATTCTTTTGTGTCTCCTAAGTTTGCTATGAAAATACCTGTTGAGCCTGAGACTTTAGAATGCTCATTAAAGATAAGCACACCTTTTAGAGAATCACAAGTGACAGAGTTGGTGTATAGAAACTGTAAGCTACGGGTAGGAGAAAGAGAATCTAAGGCTGACCTAATCTTACTAAATATGTATGGGTTTGATGTTATTTTGGGTATGGATTGGTTAGCTAACAATCATGTTATAGTGGACTGTTATGCTAAGAGTGTAACATTCTCTTCACCCGTTAGCTATGTTGTAAATTTTACAAGTAATTAATATGAAAGTATGTTTGATTTTGATTTGTTTGTAAATGAAAATAATGGATAATGTGTATGATGATGTGAAGGATTTATTGCTTATGTGGAGGACGTAGATCAGAAACGTCCCGGACTCAAGGATATTCCTGTAGTCCAAGATTTTCCTGAAGTGTTCCCGGATGATCTTCCAGGACTTCCTCCGGATAGGGAAGTAGAGTTCACGATCGATTTGGTGCCGGGGACTGAGCCTATTTCAAGAGCTCCCTACCGGATGGCCTTAGTAGAATTGGAAGAACTGAAGAAGCAGCTTCAGGAGTTGCTAGACAAGGGATTCATACGACCCAGCGTATCCCCTTGGGGTGCTCCTGTGCTTTTTGTCAAGAAGAAGGACGGTAGTATGAGGTTATGCATTGACTACCGGTGGTTGAATAAAGTGACAATTAAGAATAAGTATCCTCTTCCCAGGATAGATGATCTATTTGATAAGCTAAAGGGTGAACAAGTTTTCTCCAAGATAGACTTGAGATCGAGATATCATCAATTGAAGATCCGAGATGAAAATATCCCTAAGACTGCCTTTAGGACACGGTATGGCCATTATGAATTCTTGGTGATGCCGTTTGGATTAACCAATGCACCTGCAGCCTTCATGAATCTGATGAATGATGTGTTTAAGCAGTACTTGGACCAGTTTGTCATTGTTTTCATTGATGACATCTTGGTGTACTCGAGGTCATGGGAAGAGCATAAGCAGCATTTGAGGATTGTTTTGGAGACCCTCAGAGATCGAGGACTGTATGCCAAGCTAAGTAAATGTGAGTTTTGGCTCAATTATATCTCCTTTTTAGGTCATGTGATCAGTAAAGATGGAGTCTCAGTTGATCCAGCAAAGATTGAAGCGGTGGTTCAATGGGAAAGACCGAAGACAGTGACGGAGATTAGGAGTTTCTTGGGTTTAGCTGGCTACTATAGGAGGTTTGTAGAGGGTTTCTCGAAGTTAGCTGCTCCACTGACGCGCTTGACGCGCAAGGAAGTGAAGTATGAGTGGAATGAAGCCTGTGAGAGTAGCTTCCAAGAGTTGAAGCACAGGCTGACGACTGCACCGATTTTCACCATTCCTAGTGGTTCAGGTGGATTTGCGGTGTATGTGATGCCTCAGGGCAAGGTTTGGGATGTGTGTTAATGCAGCATGGTAAGGTAGTGGCCTATGGTTCCAGACAATTGAAGGACCATGAGAAGAACTACCCGACTCACGATTTAGAGCTAGCTGCAGTAGTGTTTGCCCTGAAGATATGGAGGCATTACTTATATGGTGAGAAATTTCAGATTTTTACGGATCACAAAAGTCTGAAATATTTGTTTTCTCTGAAATATTTGTTTTCTCAGAAGGAATTAAACATGAGGCAAAGAAGATGGCTCGAGCTATTAAAGGATTATGATTGTGAGATCTTATACCACCCGGGGAAAGCCAATGTGGTGGCGGATGCTCTGAGCCGGAAGCATGTAAGTATGGTAGCCTATATGATGATAAAAGAATATGAATTGATTGAGCAATTTGCAAGTCTCAACCTTAATGTAATGATTCATGAGCAAATTGGAATGATGGCTAGTTTAAGGATTGAGCCAGAGTTAATGGACAGAATCCGAAGTGCTCAAAAGGAAGATGATAGATGCATAGAGGCTATGAATCAGATACAGTCAAGGATGACCTCAGAGTTCAGTCTTGGTAGTGATGAGATTTTGAGGTTCATGAATCGTATATGTGTTCCTAATGATGACGAATTGAAGAAGATTTTGAAGCACATGCCACTAAGTACACGTTACACCCAGGAAGTACGAAGATGTATCATAATCTTCGTAAGGTGTACTGGTGGAAGGGCATGAAGAGAGACATAGCAGATTTTGTGGCAAAATGTCTCACATGTCAACAAGTTAAGGTAGAGCACCAAAAGCCAGCAGGATTACTGCACCCTCTGCCTATACCTATGTGGAAGTGGGAACACATTACGATGGATTTTATTATGGGATTGCCCAGAACCAAGAAGAACCATGATGGTATTTGGGTGATTGTCGATAGATTGACAAAATCAGCTCACTTCCTACCTATGAAGTCAACTGATACACTCAATGCTTTGGCAGATATGTATGTAAAAGATGCCGTAAGACTACACGGTATTCCAGTGAGCATCACTTCTGATAGAGATTCCAGGTTTACCTCCCATTTCTGGGAGCATTTTCAAGAAGCCATGGGATCTAAGTTAAGTTTTAGCACAGCTTTTCATCCGCAGACTGATGGACAATCCGAGCGCACGATTCAGACGCTCGAGGATATGTTGAGGGCTTGTGCTATGGACTTCAGAGGCTCTTGGGATGACCATCTACCATTGGCTGAGTTTGCATACAATAATAGTTATCATGCCAGCATCGGGATGGCACCATATGAAGCTTTATATGGAAGAAGGTGTCGATCTCCGATTGGGTGGGAAGAAGTGGGCGAACGTAAGTTATTGGCTCCAGATCTAGTTGAGCAAGCTTCAGAAGATGTTAAGTTGATTTGTCAGAGGCTTAAGACAGCTCAAAGTAGACAAAAGAGCTATGCGGATGCTCGACGGAGGCCACTTGAATTCATGGTTGGAGATTTTGTGTTCTTGAAAGTCTCTCCATCCAAAGGAATCATGAGGTTTGGTCGAAGAGGTAAGTTAAGTCCTCGTTACATCGGTCCATTTGAGGTCTTAGATCGAATAGGCGATGTTGCCTATAAATTGGCATTACCTCCGGAGCTATCAGGAGTACATAATGTGTTTCATGTATCGATGCTTCGGAAGTATAATCCGGATCCGTCTCATGTCATTGAATATGAACCCTTAGAGATAAGGGAAGATATGAGCTATGTAGAGAAGCCGATTCGAATTTTGGATAGAAAAGAGAAAGTATTAAGGTCTAAGACGATCCCATTGGTAAAAGTTCTCTGGCAATACCATACGATGGAAGAAGCTACATGGGAGCTAGAGAGCTTAATGAAAGAAAGGTACCCAGGATTGTTTACATGACAAGCTAAGGCAAATTTGGAGGACCAAATTTTCTAAGGTGGGGAGGATGTGAAATCCTCAATTTCCATGTAATTCCTCCATGTATGTAAAGTAATTCAATCTAATATGATTAAATGAATGAGAAGTATAATGTATGAATGATGTATGCATGATGTATGGAATATGGAAGAACTAAGGAAGAAGTGAAAGTCAATTAGTCAAAAGATTTAATGTTAATATCAGAAAATAATGAGGATATGAGACAAGAAACAAAATCAGATTTTTATTGGTTAATTAAAATACATGTGGCTTATACATGAATGGAAGAACGATAATTAAATGATGGTCAAAGGGTCAAAGGGATAAGGCAAGGCTGAGATGAATTAATGGATGAGCATGCATTAAATGAATGTTGCATGACTCATCACCCTCACCATCATCACCCCTACGCCAGCCCCTCTTCCCCAGCCCTCTCGTGCCATCTCCAATCTTCCAAGTTTTCCATTCCAAGCTCCTTGCTAAACCACCTTACTCCCTCACCAATTCACTAAGTTCATTTAACAAAAAAATAATCCTTGTCGTTAGACTAGGTGATATCCAAAGTTTGATGAAGTGAATCCAAGTATTGGAGGAGATCTCAACAATTGAAATTTTGGTCTCTAGTGAAGGTAAGAGAAGAAGATGATTTTTACAATTTGGTACATGATAAGGAGTTGTACTGAGCTAGTAAGACCTGTGTATGTTGTTTAATTTGAGGTTTGTAATGGTATGATGATTTCAGGTTGAAGAAGTGAAAAGCTAGGGTTAACGCACCAAGTGATTTCGCGTTTCCGAAGGAATTAGGGTAAGAAATATATGTAACGGACGTAAGGCGGCTATGTTCGCATGTTTTAATATGATTTTGAACTGCTTTGGGGAGAAATACTAGTTGTCTTTGGTAGGAAAAGTGCATTTTCGGACTTGTCTCCTAGTACCAATTAGGCTAGGGGCAGCCGGCTGCCATAGAGGGAAGTCGACTGCCTAAAGACAACCAAAACGTCGTTTTTCGAAAACCGAGGCAAACCAGTCGACTGCTATGTAAGCCAGTCGACTGCTATTTTTCCAGAAGCATTCTGTTTCAAACCAGTCGACTGCTATATGGGCCAGTCGACTGCTATTTACCAAATTGCATTCTGTTTCAAAAACAGTCGACTGCTATATGGACCAGTCGACTGCTATTTCTTAAGAAGCATTCTGTTTGAAAACCAATCGACTGCTATATGGACCAGTCGACTGCCCCCATGTATTTTCAAATATGAAAATATCAAAAAATTTAAATGAAATTATTTCGATAAAAGGAATTATGAAGTAGCAGTCGACTGCCATGTATGAAAAGATGTTTCAAAGCTTATTCAATGTAAACACAAAGGTGTTTTCTGAAAAATATATTATAAATGTTTTGAGGCTATGGACTGCGTAATGATTATGCATTTCTGATGGCTTAGAGACTTTGATCAAGTCCTCAGTAATATGTATGTTAAGTGAGGAACCCTAGTCCGGTCCTCAAGACCATTAGTGACACCTGACTAGTGTTCACTATGGTATTATTAAGGCAGGAGAGAATCCCTGACCTCTACATGGTATACCAATGTACTAATGCATGATTAGAGTCATATGAGTCATATGAATGGGAATGAACGATTCATATGACGACTCAATCGCTTAAACATTGTACATAGTCTCCATCTATTTCAAAGTACAAGACGTATGTATGAAGAAAAGTATGATGTATGTTTTAAAGTATGTATGAAATATGATGTTTTAAAGAAAGAAGTTTATGATGCATGCTTTATAATGCTTTACATGACATTATAGAGCCAAGTAGGAAAAATGCATATAGAGGCATAGTACGCTCTTTTACATACTTTTCTTACTGAGCGTAAACTCACCCTTTTACAACTATTTTCCTACAGACTACTTGAAGTGAACCACGCTCCGACTAGAGTAGCTTGTGCTTGAAGAATCGAAGTGTACCTTCTCGATACGCTTCCCAGTTAGTATAGAAGGTATACTTATATATTCTTATGTAAGGTTAAATTGTAATTCAGCTACAGTACAGTACAAGTAGAATTTATGTATATAAGATGTCGGGGATGTAAGTTAAGATGATGTATGAGATCCTGTGAAAATGGAATGATATTTATATATATCATTTTATGTTTATGGAAATTGAATAAAATTTCATAAGCTATTAAATGATTAGCTTAAGATTAAGGGAAGAACGACACTGGGTAAACTAAATCTAAATAAAGAAAGAAAAAGATAAGTGATAAGATGAAGTGACGGGGACGTCACAGTTGCCTCCCAAATAACACTTTTGTTTAACCTCATTGACTAGACTACTCCACCTTCCATCATCCAATCCCAAAAGCAAACCTTTTCTTTGATTGCTTTTAGCTCTAACTCATGGTTGCTTCTCTAAATATGTTGAACTCTATTACATCATCATCAAACTCCATGGTGAGTGTCTCCTTGTCCACATCTATTTTAGCTTTGGATGTCTTCAAAAATGGTCTTCCTAGCAAGAGTGGTGTTGGAAACCGAGATGGTCATCCTTATATCAAGAACATAGAAATCTGCTGAGAAGACCAATTCCTCAACTTGCACAAGAACATCCTCTAATATCCCTTTAAGATAGGCATTAGATCTATCAGCCAGTTGTAAAATAACACCAGTCTCTTTCAAAGGTCCAAGATTTAAAGATTTATTTATTGAAAGAGGCATAACATTTATAGAAGCTCCTAAATCTATCATGGACTTACGAATCATGGTGTTTCCTTTCTTACAAGGAATAGTAAACATGCCAAGATCTTCACACTTTAGGGGAATTTTCTTTTGAATGATTGCAGACACATTCTCCCCCATACTTACCTCTTCATTACCTTTCAATTTCTGCTTGTTAGTGCATAATTCTTTTAAAAATTTTACGTACCTGGGCACTTACTTGATAGCTTTGAGAAAAGGAATGTTCACATCCACTTTCCTAAAGATTTCCAAGATTTCTTTGTCTTCTTCTTCTTTCTTTGTTTTTACAAACTGAGCAGGAAAAGGAGGAGGGCAAGTGCATGTTCTTCTTATGTTGGTCTTACTAACCTACTAAGAAAAGGAGGAGGGTAAGTACCAACATTAAAAAGGACACATTTTTCACTT
Organism: Heritiera fomes; assembly: GCA_032173925.1. Taxonomy (NCBI): domain Eukaryota; kingdom Viridiplantae; phylum Streptophyta; class Magnoliopsida; order Malvales; family Malvaceae; genus Heritiera; species Heritiera fomes. The sequence goes on from JAPDPM010000017.1 coordinate 5,904,770, forward strand.
ACCTTGTCAAAATCTCTATAAAGATGGGGGAGATTGATGACAATTTTTATGTGGTGGAGCCTTAATGTTGATATCTTCATATGCATTCTCCTTGTGTCCAATTTTTTCCCTCTTTTCAAAAAGATAGCACTCATATTCTCTTTTGGATTCACCACAGGTTGAGAAGGTAACTTGTTTAACCATTGGGCTTCAAGTTTGCTTATGGCAATAGCCATTTGACTTGTTTAGCACTCAAGATGTTCAAATCTTTGGTTATTTTCTTGTTGATTTTGCATAGGGGTGGCAGCTAAGTTCTTTAAATTTCTTGAAGAGACAATATGGCACTTTGGTTTTGAACTTGAGGTAGTGGCCTTTCTTAGTATTAGGGCTTGGGTGGTGGGAAATTATTTAGCCTATTATGGGGTGGGACATATGGGGGTGGCTTATTTCCGTATTGTAAATTAGGATGATCCCTCAATCCTTGATTATAAGTATTATCATAGGGATCATGCCTTTGTTGCATTAGCTCGAGAAATCCTCCAATTGCATTAACTTGCTTCATAGGATCTTCTTGAAGTAGTAAGGAGTCCTAAGTTGGAGCAAATTCCACAAACCTTAGCTCGTTGCATGTCACCTACAACCAATTATTGGATAAGAGAGGTTAGATTTGCTATTTGTTTTTCAAGATTTAGAAGTTCTTACCTCATGTGCTTGTTTGGGTGGTGGATCACGCCTCATGTTGAATTGTTGTGCATTGGCTGCCTTGTTTGCTATTAGATTTTTAGCTTCTTGAGGAGTCTTGTCCACCAAAGCTCCTCCACTTGTAGCATCAATCATACTTCTATCGTGGGGCATAAGTCTTTCATACAAGTATTGGATTAGTAGTTGCTCATTAATTTGATGGTGTGCGCAACTAGCATAGAGCCTTTTAAACCTTTCCCAATACTTATACAAAAATTCACCATTATATTGCCTGATTCCACAAATTTCTTTATGAATGTTGGCTACCTTAAATGTGGGGAAATAACTTTCTAGAAATAGACTTCTTATCTTATCCCATGTGATTATGGTTCTAGAAGGTAGGTAATAGAGCTAATCTTTGGCTGCATCTGCCAAAGAAAATGGAAAGGCTCTCAGTTTAATTTGATCTTTACTTATCCCTGTAGGCTTCATGGTTGAACAAACCATGTGAAATTCCTTTAGATGCTTGTGTGGATCCTTACCTGCAAGACCATGGAAAGTAGGTAAGAGATGAATCAAACCAGATTTCAATTCAAAAGAGGCATCTAAAGTTGGGTAAGTGATGCAAAGGGGTTGTTGGCTCATGGTGGGACCCACCAACTCTTTCATAGTTATGTTCGCGTTTAAGCCATAGGTTCTTCAAAATCACTAGAGAATTCAAAGGTGGTGTTGAATCTTGGCTCAATGGAAGTTGGATCATTAAGTGGTGGTGGTGGTTGTGATGTTGCTTTTGGTATCGTGCTTTGGTTTGCTAGGATGAAGTCTTTAATCTTTTTGAGTTTGTGACTAGATTCCTGGTCAGACACGCAAACCTGAAAAAGAAAGAAAAAGATGAAAGTTAGATAATAATATAATAATATGTATTTCAAATAATTATAAATCCCTAGCAACGGTGGCAAAATTTGGTATTGTCGTAGGTTACCAAAAATAAATTCCTAAACAACTACTATGTAGCTAGCAGAAGTCAGGGTGGATCCCACAGAGACTCAATAAATAAATTAAAATCTAATTTAGGGACAAGAGAAAATAGGGTTTTAGGGCTAACTAATATTAGGGAGAAAGATAATTGTAAGATATGTCTAAAAGGGAAAAGAATGATTAAATAACAAATAAATCAAATATCGAAGGGCTTCGGTTACAAGGTATCTAATATTCTTGGAACATCACATTGATCATTGATATCAAAAGATTATTGTTAATTAAATAGTCAACCGTAATGCAACAACAAGCTCTTTTATACCATCAATCCTTACTGTATCATTAGTTAAAACAAACTATTTAACTAATCTCTAACTGCCAATTTACCTAGAACAAGCTCTCAACATATAATTTGTAGCAGTATTAACAACTAGAAAGATATGGGTTGACTTAAGCAATAAATACATACGATGTAAATTTATTCAGCTTAAACTTTCATTTCCCTAACCCTTTTATGATTAAACTCAAAAAAAATTACGAACTTAAGTATTAAATTTAGAAGTAGATTCTTTAATTAAACTAAATAGTAAGCCTCATATCTAATCAATTAAACAATCATAAACTCATGCTCAAGGAATTTTAAATATTTAACATTAATTATATCATAAGTTCATAATCTCACAATATGATTTCTAAGAATTATTAAATTACCTCATAACTAAATAAAAAAATTATTCACTATTATAAAAACCAAGTATATATATATATATATATATATATATATATATATATATATATATATCATAAAGATCACAAATATCATGCAAGAAACAACTAAAGAAGCAATATTTAATAACATAAAGTCAAAATTAATAATCAAAAATATAAATTAGCAAGAATCAAACAAATAAGAGTTAAAATTAAATAAAGAAACAAAATTCAGATTATAAACTAATAAAGAACTCAATCAAACAATAAGAACTAATTAACAAGAAAGTAAAAATCCCTTCAAGAATAAATATTGAAATCAGTTCTGAGAAAAAGAAACAAAGAAAACAATTTTTCCTAATAATCTAGTAGAAATCGGCGAAGTATAAAGAAAGAAAATAAAATTTCTAATAAACTAAGAAAAATTAGAATTTAATAAAAATAAAAGATAGCAATCGATTTGAAGAAATAAAGAATAAAACATAAATAAAAGAAAAAAAATAAAAGAACTTTATAAAACTACTTAGCAAAATTGGCAACTATATTAAAGAAGAAAAATATAAAACTTATTAAAAACCCTACAGAAATCATGAACTAAGAGAGGGGAGAGGAGGGATGAAAATTAAAAAGAGCCTAATACTCTTTATATAGGCCTAAGAGTGCTAGGTAAGGTGGGATTAGGATAAGAGTTTACTTGGGGAAGAAGTCATTTGACTAGTCAAACTCTTATCTTTATCTCATCTTTTTATAATTATTTTCTAAATAAAATTTCTAAGGCCTATTTTTATTAATTAATTACAGACTTAAGACATAATAAAATTAAGATATTATCTTGTCTTAACTTGCTTTGTTGGAATTTCTTCTCAAACTTGTAATTATTAGCAGATTTTATATGCTGACTTTCTTCAGACGTTTTATCCATCAAATGAACTCCTATTTTCGTGATCTTGTACATTTCGAAAATCTTAAGAAGTCGTCTTCAACTTCCATGAAGGCCTCATTTCGATTCAATGTTCTTAAAGTGGTAAAAAAAATGTGCATTTTTAAAACTAGACAAAAAAATCTACACTTTGTTCTTATTAGCTCTTTTTAATTCCAACTTTGATATTTAATACCTAAATTATAAAATAAACATTAGCAAGCCCTTTTAGGCATAAAACATCAATAAAGAAAATATACCAACACATTAATAATTAATTTCCACCCTTGTCATGACTTTCTCACTATATTTCCTTAAGTTTTTGTTAATGGTTGAATGGCTAAAGGTGAGGGATGATGAATAGTAGCCTGTTGTAATTAGGGAATTGTTTACTTTTAAGTTAAATGGTTGTAAGTGTTAAACATTGAAGGGTCCCACAGTTTTGGCATAATCATCCATGTAATTTGGTCTTAAGTAACATCATTAAATTAATCCCTTATTTATGAAAAATAAATGGAGTTTACTATTACATGCATATAATTATGTCTCATAAAGTAGCTTTTGATTAGAGACATAATTATAACTATGTATATCTATCTCCTCATATAAATAATTTCCTTATGATAACCTTGAGTTATTAATGTTTTAATTTACCAAGATCACTTTAAACTACTTTTCCATGATTTCCCACTAGTTGTTCCCCCATTAATTAGTTTAAATTAAAGTCTGAGTTGGAAAAATTACCTTCTTACCCTTAGCATTTGAATTCCACCAAATTTCACCAATGTGATTTAAAGATCCTCTACTACCATAATGTGACCAAAAATTCCAAGAAAAACCTCAAATCAATAATATTTAATTGTAGACGTTTATGCGTAGTAACGTACTTAAGAGTTGTCACATTTGATCCTGAGTTGGTGGTGTGGTGACTAGTGGATCGCGTTTGAACAAGTGCTCAACATATAGAGATTTGGTAAGTTAACTATGCAAGATGCATGTTCGCATCATACAATGTACTTACAGATGATAGATTGTGAATTTAATTGTAATTGAACCATATATATGAATTGTGTGCCAATACTACCTAGTAAGGCATAGTAGCCTCATTCTAGTGCATGTGAACTATATATGTATATGAGATTGATATGAGAGGTGGATTGTGGATATGAACTTCAATATGTGTTTTAATTTGCAAGTTGGGTAGTGCGATATAGCAACTCAAACCTAATGAAGTGATTTTTATAAATTAGAGTACACAACATGAAAGTCTAATGTAGTGAACCATGTTTATACTGCATATGGCTTTTCGTGCATGACATGGCATTGATGAGATTTTGAGCTTGTATGGATTCATTTCTACATGTTAGAAAGTCTTAACATCTCAATTAGTAACATGTTTAAAATACATAAATTATATGGCTATATTGTACATGTACATATTTTTGAATTAAGACAGTTGCTTTTTTTTCCACAGTGTAATCGAATTTCAAAACATGTAAGAAATATTGTTTTACAATTTTTAAGGCATTTCACATTGATATGAAAATGATAAAGTTATATGGAAACAGCTTGAGTATCACATACTCTTATATAGGCACATATGGCTTGTTTGACAATAATTATTGATGGGTTGCAGTCTTAGATGATCACTAGAATTGGAGAGATGAGGACCTATGACCATAGGTAACACCCTAATTCCCCAGGGACAATGTTGGCTCACTAATAGCTGCAATGGGATAGTCTTTATCGGTTAAATATAGGAGGGTTTGCCCAATTGTTTTACGAATATTGTAATTGATTTACGTGTTTTAATTACAGATTTATGAGTATTGATTATTGCTTTATGAGCAATGATCACTGAATTTACGAGTACTAATATATGATTTTACAAGCACTGATTTTCAAAATTAAGGGTACTGATTTCCGAAATTAAGGGTACTAATTTCACAGCTATTGCATGTTGATTTGATTGACACTGACATTAAATTGACTGAAATGTACGTTGTTCCATCGAAAACCGTAAATACATCGATTTATCGAACTTTGCATCATGTTGTCATTGAATCATTGTTTCATCATTGATATGATAGAACTGTTAGTTGTGATGTCAAGTTTAAAGGGATAATGAGGTGATTCAAAGTATCCTTTCATATCTTACTCTGAAAGACCTTGACAATGTCACCGAGTTCAAGTGTTGTTAACAGTCTGAAAAGTTATGGAATATTGGGAAATAAGATTTTATAAGATACCGTATATTGACATTAATATGTAAATATAATTATATCATTGCTTTCATGCTTTATAAAACAATATACAATATGTTTTTATCCTCTATACTTGTGTGGTTAAATTACTTGGCTTTTAGCTTACTCCCTTATTGTTTCCTCATAAGTTAAGCTCGTAAAGTGTTGATTACTAATCACAATATCCAACTCTGTTAGTTTTCAAGTTCCAGAGCTCTCACAGTTTATATTCGATATAAAATTAATGTGTTTAAATGAATTTATTTTTCGACAGTTTTCTACAGTACTATAGTTCGGGATGTGTAATAACTAAAAGTATACTTACACTGCAAAAATTATCGATATTGGGATGTAAATGAATTTTTATTGTGAAACATGCCTGTTGCACTCTAAAACCGATACCGCAAGTGTATGAGTTGCGACAAGTAATAAAGAACAAGTAAAGTATCGTTCCCACGAGGATAAGTTAGAATTACTATAGCTAAGTACTAAAATTGTTCACACCTAGATTTATTCAAACTAATCAATTTTCAAGTTAACTAACTAAGTAAAATTATAAAAACAAAAAGAATAAAATCACAATTAAAATAAAATAAAATAAAATAAATAAAAATTAAAAGTAAAGGTAAAATTAAAATAACATTAAAATTCAAGAAATTAAAAAAATAAAAAAATAAAAAAAAATTTATCAATATAAAATAAAATTACTTAAAACTAAAATTAAAAAGTGTTGTTCTCATTTGCTAATTTAAACTTAAACAATAAACAAAGTAACAACTATGGACTAAACTGATAGGTTCAAACTTAAACAATTTGCAAAATGATAAGTTCATTTGAAATATAAACTAAAAACTAATATAAATTAAAAACTAATCAACTAATATAACATATAAAATATAAAATAAACTAATATATACTATAAAACCTAAAACTAAAGCTGATTTGCAACAAAACCTAAAAAGCTAATAAAGTGCCCCTTGCCACGCATGTCCCCTGCTAGCCACGCTAACCCAGAAATGCAGCAGACCCGCGCACCTGTCTGTTTACATGCCACCTTGCCACTAGCCTTGCTGTCCATGGAATCAACCTTACAGAACTCAGCCACATCCAACATCTATGCAGCAGCTTCAGCAACGTCTTACGCCCTTGCACTGTCCAACAGCTTCCACACCTCTAGCAACAACCAGACTTCACGCACGCAGCAAAGACAGAAGGAAACAAATGCAGGACGTGAGGAAAAAAATTGAAAACAACAAGGTAGCAAGAAAAACAGAGCAGAACAGAGTAAAAAATGAGTGCAGAACAACACAAAGGATCTCTCGGTTGCTGTCACCAGTCGCTTCCTCCCCCTTTTTCTTACTAAACCGGAACTAAGAGAATGAGAAGAATGATACAGAGGAATAAAGTAGAAACCGCAAACTCAAACCTTAAGCAAAAAATCGAAATTAAATTAAAGTTTTCATAAACTAAATTGTTACGCAAAACTGAATTTAAAAGTTTCCTAAGTTTAATCTAATCGGTCTCTAAATTACTTTAAAACATAAAACAAAGTGCTAAAAATGAACTTGAAACTTAAACAGTAGATAAGAAACAACAAAATAGTGCAGGAAAGACACAATGGTTGCTATCACTAGCCTTCTCTCCCATTCTTTAAGTCTATTCTATGACTGAAAACTACAAGCATAAAACCACTAGTCCTAACTAAAGAAAGCAGTAAAGAAATTGGCCATAAAGGTTGAAGAAGATGGTCTCCTGTCAGGAGCCACCTCCTCCACGCCGTTGCCTTGCGGCTACTTCATCCTTTTTAATTAGGGTTGCCTCCTTCTCTCTTTGGCAGCACACTCTGTTGGCTGATCTTTTCTATTGGGCCAAAACTCAAGTAAAATGGTTAGTTTTGGGTTGTTGGGTTTTGGTATTTAAAATGGGTTTAAATTATGCTTGGGCTTTATGTGAAAATAGGATAGGTCTAAGTGGATTATGGTAAGGTAAGGGTTAAAGGTTTTTTAAAAAGGGTTTGGAAAATTGGTTTAGGTAAGGTTTATGATGTAAAAATAGTTTAGGGGTAAGGTGGTAGGAATAGGATTTAAGGTTTGAAGAAAGCTAAGTCTATGGATTTTAAGGGTTAAACATCAAATCCAACCATTTTTCCTTAATTTTCTTGCCTTTTTCTTGATTTCCTCATTATTCTTGAAATTCCTACACATGAAGACAATTTTATTAAATTAGGAAGAAAATACATTAAAATTCCAAAATGTAATCAAAATTGATGCAATAAAATACTCTATAAAACTGTATATTTTAGAGACTTATCACACCCCAAACTTAATATTTTGCTTGTCCTCAAGCAAAACAATTTCAAAACATGCGAGAGATAGCATGTACTTGACACATTTATTCCCCATATACACCTCAGAGCAAAAGTACTGATCTAATCTAAGGAAAAATCACAATTATTAATCAACATAGAGTTTTCTCAAATCACATGTTTAAGTTCTAATTAGATTTTCCGTGTGTGTGTGAATGTCAATCATATATCAAAGCATACATATCCGGATAAGATTATGCAAACATGAAAAACAAAATCTCTAAAGCATGAACAATCCCATAAGTTTGCTTTTCACTTCTCTTTCCACTAATGTAGCCATACTCAATCAAGAATCAATAGGGCTTCATTAAGCTTATAATGTAACGTTAGGGTGAAGGTATGATAAAAGACAATTTAGGCTCAACAACCCCTAATCATGCATTACACTCTAGGATCTTTATATTTTGAGCTTCAATTAACTCCCCCAAACTTATTTTCTCCATACTTTGTTATAAACTTTATTCTATTTTTGTATTTTTCTCTTTTTTTTTTCATTCATTTTATTTTTTTTCTTTGTTTTTGAATTTTTCTATTTGTTTTTCTTTTCTTTTTTTCTTTCTTTTATATATATATATATATATATATATCCTATCTATCTACCCAAATATGTACATAGTTCATGATATATCCTAGGAAATTACATGCTTTCGGGGTCAGGGATAGGAAAGTGTATTTATTTGGCTAGAGGAAATTAGCTTGTAGGTGTATAAACAAAGATAGGCTAGTTTGGCACAAAGGGGTGACTAAGGGCAAGTATATAGAAGGTTTGCTTGAAAAGCTCAAACGATCTAAGGATGGCCTAAATCATTTTCGTAACTAAGCATGGGTTATAAATTTCGCCTTGAGAGGAGATCAAACAAATTCTAGAATATGCTCATAGTTTCAAAGACATATGCAATCCTATATTCACATAATCCTTCTCTAAATATGCACACCAATCCATGATCAAGACATAGTGCATTAAGATAAAAAATCATAATCAGAACAAGGCAAGTTCAAGAATTCAACTAATGCTTCTCAATAATCATGCTTTTCCAAATATCAAAATCAGACTCAATCAAAATCTCAATCATGGGGACATGGGAAATAACCAAATCAAGCACAATATATCTCAAGGCAAAACATTTAAAGCCTAAAAAGTTCAAATTTTTTTTGAAATTTTTGCAAAAATTTAACTCAAATTTCCTCCCCCCCCCCCCCCCCCAAACTTGAACTACACATTGTCCTCAATGTGTAAGTGATTCAGGAATTCAGAAATGATACAAGGAAACTCCCTTGAATTTTCTGTTGAAGCTCAATTGCATGCCCATAAATTATCTTCATTGCTCCCCCAAACTTAGATTCAAACCTACAAAATAGAAAGAAAAAGAAAATCAAAGCTATGAAACACTAACACTAAAACTAATAAAAGAAAAACACAACTAATAAACTAATAAAAAGCTGGGGTTACCTCCCCAGAAGCACTTGATTTACAGTCATTAGCTTGACTATTTCTGTCATCCTTCAAGGTGGTTTGAATGGTCTGAAAATAGATGGATGCACATAGTGCTCCACCATGGAAGGTGACTCCATCAGATACTTTGCTTCGCAGAACTTAACTCCATAGTCTTCTAAGATATAACCCATTTCATATTCTTGTGGAAAGTTCCATGAAGAAACAATGAAGGATGCCTCTTGATGTTTCTTATCAACCTCTAAAACATGGACTTCAATGATAAACCCTTCCTCTTTGACTTCTTCCTCACCCTTACTATTCTCCATTTCTTTTTCATCAACCACACTTTCAATTTCACTAAGCTCGAGCAATGTAGGCTTTTCAATGTCTTCACTCACCACTTCTTGATATGATGCTAACAAAGGAGCTTGATGAGAAAGGTCATAGGTCTCTATGACCTCTGAAGGAGGTGTTGAAAGCTTCTCGTAGTTGCTTGATGAATAGCTCGAATGACTCTCCCAACTCAGATTGATAGGACAGTTCTCAGTGGCATGACTCCCTTCACGAATCTCACAAGAAATAAAAGGACTTATGTAAACTTTCCCAAGCAAGGTAGCTTCTGGAGAAGACATGGTCTCAATAAGATCAAGCTCTTGTTTGTTGACGATCTTCCCTGATATATCTCTCTCATACTGCCATTGGAAGTCATTGGAAGCGATTACATCTATCAATTCATATGCTTCCTCAACAGACTTTCCCATAAGCGCTCCACCTGCTGCTGCATCAACTACTACTCTCGATGAATTACCCAAACCATTATAAAAAGTTTGAATTTGTAACCATAGGGGTAATCCATGAGAAGGACATCTCCTGATCAAGTCCATAAATCTTTCCCATGCTTCACAAAAAGGCTCAGAGTCATATTGCTTGAAGGATAAAATTTGATTCCTCATCTTCGCCATATACTCAAGTGAAATGAATCTAGCTAAGAACTTATGAGCCAAATCATCCCATGTACAAATAGAATGATGAGGAAGTGACCGCAGCCAATCCTTTGCCCTATCTCGGAGTGAGAATGAGAAGAGTCTCAGTCGAATGGCATCATCAGAAACACCATCGTACTTACATAAGTCACATATCTCCAAGAATTTGACAAGATGAGCATATGGGTCTTCATTAGGCAAACTTCCAAACTGAACTGAATTCAAGATCATTAGGATGAAGTCTGGCTTAATCTCAAAGTTATCAGCTTTGATTTCGGGCTTCCTAATGCTTGAATGTATCGTAGGCACACGAGGCATAATGTAGTCTCCCAAGGTTCTGGGCTCTGATAGATTCGCCATGGTACCTCGCAAAGTAACAGTAAAAATATTAGGAAGGAGAAATATTTACAAAAATAAGAAAAAGAAAAGGCTTGAATTAAACCTAGGCATGGTTGATTCTAATATTAACTAAGAACAACCTAGACTATTCCCCGGCAACGGCGCCAAAAACTTGTTGCGCTCTAAAACCTATACCGCAAGTGTACGGGTCGCGACAAGTAATAAAGAGGGAGCAGAGTATCGTTCCCACAATGATATAAAAACAATTTTCAAACTAATCAATTTTCAAGTTAACTAACTAAGTAAAATTATAAAATCAAAAAGAATAAAATAACAATTAAACTAAAATAAAATAAAATAAAATAAAATAAATAAAAATTAAAAGTAAAGGTAAAATTAAAATAACATTAGAATTCAAGAAATTAAAAAAAATAAAAAAATAAAAAAAATTTATCAATATAAAATAAAATTACTTAAAACTAAAATTAAAAAGTGTTGTTCTCATTTGCTAATTTAAACTTAAACAATAAACAAAGTAATAACTATGGACTAAACTGATAGGTTCAAACTAAAACAATTTGCAAAATGATAAGTTCATTTGAAATATAAACTAAAAACTAATATAAATTAAAAACTAATCAACTAATATAACATATAAAATATAAAATAAACGAATAAACTAATATATACTATAAAACCTAAAACTAAAGCTGATTTGCAGCAAAACCTAAAAAGCTAATAAAATGCCCCTTGCTAGCCATGCCAAGCCGGAAACGCAGCAGACCCTCACACCTGTCTGTCTACATGCCACCTCGCCACCAGCCTTGCTGTCCATGCAGCAGCTTCAGCAACGTCTTACGCCCTTTGCATTGTCCAGCAGGTTCCACGCCTCCAGCAACAACTAGACTTCACGCACGCAGCAAAGACAGAAGGAAACAAATGCAAGATGCGAAGAAATAAAACAGAAATTGAAAACAACAGGGTAGCAAGAAAAATAGAGCAGAATAGAGTATAAAATCAGTGCAGAACAACACAAAGGAGCTTTCAGCTGCTGTCACCAGCCACTTCCTCCCCCTTTTTCTTATTAAATCGGAACTAAAAGAATAAGAAGAATGATACAGAGGAATAAAGCAGAAACCGCAAACTCAAACCTTAAGCAAAAAATCGAAATTAAACTAAAGTTTTCATAAACTAAATTGTTACGCAAAATTGAATTTAAAAGTTTCCTAAGTTTAATCTAACCGATCTCTAAATTACTTTAAAACATGAAACAAAGTGCTAAAAATGAACTTGAAACTTAAACAGTAGCTAAGAAATAACAAAATAGTGCAAGAAAGACACAATGGTGAAGAACAATGGCTGCTGTCACCAGCCTTCTCTCCCCTTCTTTAAGTTTATTCTATGACTGGAAACTACAAGCATAAAACCACTAGTCCTAACTAAAGAAAGCAGTATAGAAATTGGCCATAAAGGTTGAAGAAGATGGCCTCCTATCAGGAGCCACCTCCTCCACATTGTTGCCTTGCAGTTGCTTCATCCTTTTTAATTAAGGCTGCTTCCTTCTCTCTTTGGCAGCACACTCTCATCGGCTGGCCTTTTCTATTGGGCCAAAACTCAAGTAAAATGGTTAGTTTTGGGTTGTTGGGTTTTGGTATTTAAAATGGGTTTAAATTATGCTTGGGCTTTATGTGAAAATAGGATAGGTCTAAGTGGATTATGGTAGGGTAAGGGTTAAAAGTTTTTTTAATAAGGGTTTGGAAAATTGGTTTAGGTAAGGTTTATGGTGTAAAAATAGTTTAGGAGTAAGGTGGTAGGAATAGGATTTAGGGTTTGAAGAAAGCTAAGTCTATGGATTTTAGGGGTTAAACATCAAATCCAACCATTTTTCCTAAATTTTCTTGCCCTTTTCTTGATTTCCTCATTATTCTTGAAATTCCTACATATGAAGACAATTTAATTAAATTAGGAAGAAAATACATTAAAATTCTAAAATTTAATAAAAATTGATGCAATAAAATACTCTATAAAAATGTATATTTTAGAGACTTATCAATGCCAAAATCGTAAAATATTATATTATTTGGTTGGGAACTTTTTTAAAGGGTCAAACAACATTATTTTTCGATGAAATTTTAGTATGTTATAGATTAAAGAGTTTATTAGTGTGATAAGGCATTGAAATCAAATATTGACTACATTTAAATGTAAAATCAGGCGACTGTCTAAAATGTGTTAAATTGGGGATTTATTGCTTTTTCGCAAAATTGTTTTTGTGTTATGTTTAGATGCTAAATGATATGATATTAAATTGAAACCTTAGGTAGGTTGCCTTACACAATATTAGGTGGTTAGCTACCTAATTTTATAAGATAGCATTGCTCAAATGACAAACCAGTGTAAAGAAAATTGGAAAAGTTAGCCCTAATTTTCAAATTTCGCAAAAGTATACAAACTGCCGTGTCTATGAAGGTGTGACAATTTTATTGGAATCAAAGCAAGTTTGTGTTGTTAAGTCAGTTTAAAAAGGTTTGAAGTAACATTTACATCCCATACACATCCTATAGTATTGTATTTGCCTGAATATGAACTACGAGTTTTAAAGTGATACAATTTTAATGCACGCAAAAATTTTTGTATAAAATAGTGTACAATGCGAAGTGGTAGAGTAGACCTTCTTGAAGTAGACTTAATATACCCCATCTCCTTAGACTACACATCCTCTATCACCTCCTCGACAGTAGGACAATCCTACTACACACAAATGTTTGGCTTAGTTAGAACAACATATGGCAGATATAGCTTCGAGTATGAGAAACCTCACTACTTGATCTCTCAACAGTTGGGTAGTCCACCACGACCACCACTAGTCTAATAAGTACTAGATCCTCAGCCACCGCCAGTACCTCCAAGCAACCACTTCCACCACAAGCAGTTCATCTTCCTCCACAGCCTGTTGTAGTTACTTTGGTAGTACCAAGCTCAAATAGGTTGAAATAGTTTCAGAAAATAAACCCACCTACATTTAAGGGGGTTAAGGATCTAAAGGAGGTAGTGGCCAAGTTGCTAGTGATTGATAAGGTTTTCGAGTATATAGCTTGCGGACTTGACGAGAAAGTGGCTCTAGCAACATATATGTTTAAGGGAGAGGCAGAACACTGGTGGTAATCAATTAAGATATTGTTAAAGGGACAGTATCTAGTGATCTCCTAGGATTGGTTTCTAGCAGCTTTTCATGAGCAGTATTTTTCAAAGAGTATTAAGAGGCTGAAGTAATCAGAGTTCCTAAACTTGATTGAGGGAAACCTTATAATGGGACAGTATAAGTCCTAATTTACCGTGTTAAGTTAGTATAATCCTCTTATAGCACAAGATAAGGAACGAAAGACAATGAAGTTTCATAATGGTTTGAGACCTGCTATAAGAGGTAGGCCATCTTCTTTGCGTATTGTCACTTACTTCAGGCTATTCAGTGGGCTTAGTTAGTCAAGCAAGACCTGAATAAGACCCAGACTTAATACGAGGCACAGAGTAAGGCTAAGGGAAAGAAACCGGCTCAGGGTAAGACTACTTTTGAAAAGTTCAAAAACAAGGATAAGGGAAAAGAAAAGAGCAGAAGACTGATGCACCTCATAAACAAGATGATACGCCTAAGACTGATCAGACATGTCCTAGATGTGTTAAGAACCATAGTACTCGACCTTATTATTTAGAGAGCGTTGCTTGCTTCAAGTGCGGTAAAAAGAGACATTATTAAAGACTGTCCATAGTGGAAAGACACAGAGAAGCAAACAGAGAAACCAGCTGCATAGAAGGTGAAATCGGTAGGTAAGGGTAAGAAGTTGGTAGCTTGGGGTAAAGTCTTAGCTTTAGATAAAGAGGCTATTGATGCATCCGACTCTATTGTTAAGGGTAAGCTCCTGATCTCTAATATTGAATCTTTATGTTTGATAAATCCAAGCATTACACATTCATTTATTTTCCCTTTATTTGCTAGGAGACTGAACATAGAGCTAACGTTACTAGGATACATACTGCACATAAGCACCCCACTTAAAGAATTGCATATGATTGAAATTATTTGTAGGAAATGTAGAGTGAAAGTAGCAAAGAAAAAGTTAGAGGCTAATCTTTTTTTGTTACACATGTATGATGTAGATGTTATTTTGGGTATAGATTGGCTAGTCACTCACCATGTCAATAGAGATTGTCATAGTAAGAGTGAAACCTTTGCTCTCCTGAACCAATTGTAATCAAGTCTAATAAATGAAATGAAAGTGAATCTTTTTTATTATGAAATCTTATGTGAATACATAGTTATGTGTTGTGAAGGTTAATTAGTTGTTGTGCAGGATATGGATTTGACACTTCTGGAACTATCTGAGATCTTGATAACTAAAGACTTCACTGATGTCTTTTTAGAGGACTTACTGGGATTACCACGAAGAAGAGATTGAGTTTGCCAAGCCATTGTATCACATGTCTTTAGTAGAACTTGAGGAGTTAAAGAAACAACTTTAGAAGTTGTTAGAAAAGGGTTTCATATGCCCTATTGTTTCACCTTGGAGCACTCTAGTTTTGCTTGTCCATAAGAAAGTTGGTAACCTCCAGCTATGCATTGATTATAGATTACTAAACAAAGCTACAACGAAAAATAAGTATCCCTTGCCATAGATAAATGACTTGTTTGACCAGTTGCAGGGTACATTTTACCCAATTTTCATAATCATAATTCAACAATTATCTCATTACAATTCAGTCATATACATAGATTCACATTCTCATCACAGTCAATTTTCGTTTACGGTCACTTATTAAGCTTATGTACACAAATATTACATGTATTACAAGTAGGTTAGCTTGCCTAAGTAATATAGTCACATATTGTCTTAAACACATTACTTCTTATCACATTTACTGTCAAAACCCTCAGATGTGGAATTATAGACTAAATTTTTCTTTTTCTTCCTTGTCATTATCTACGCTCAGTGTGGGTTTGTACTTAACTTAGTTAGCTAATCCTAAGATATTTTATTTTAGCAAATGTCATCCTTTCATAATCCATCATCAAAATATAGTTACATCAAAAGTTTATAGGAGACTATAGTTACCATCCAGTATAGTTCCTAACTTATATTTCATACATATATTCATAAACTGTGCATGTTGTCTGGATACAAACATTATATACAAAGTATATATCTTGCGAAACTAAAAGATTGGCTTGGAGGAAACTCTCACTCCAACAGCCAACCCAAAATGATACCTTGGGCACCTACTACAACTAATCTAAAAATGTGGAACAGAAAGGGATGAGTTTACGCCCAATAAGAAATATATACATAAGAGAATAGCATCATATTGAACTAATATGAATGAGTGCAGAATGCATAAACCAAAAAGGGTGTATCTTTTACATTCCTAACACTTTACCATCCTTCTTACTTCCAAATCTCAATAAATATATCAATACGAATAAGAACTTATAATCATCACTTAATCGTTCAAACCAAACCATAACTTGTTCATCCAAACATTATTATCACTTAATCATGCGAATCTAACTAATAACATATCATTTAAACAATACCTCCCCTATAACTAGGTCTGAAGTTTTAAGGTAGACAAGGAAGGATGCTTTAGAGCACCATATTATCTCATCTTCTGACACTTGAACCATGCAGTTCCTATCGTATAATGGTATTGCCTAAATGCACATGTTCAAAACAGATTCTTATGAAATTTCAGTGAAATTTTGAACTTATGAACATTAAAGCAAATCAAATCAAATACGTTCAAATTAATCTTACAAAGCAAATAAAATACTTCCAAATAAAATCTTACAAAACAAATCAATTACTTGCAACTCAATACAAATCTAAACTTACAAATATAAATTCAAATCATATCAAATCAAATCAAATCAAATGCTTTTAAATCGTATCATATACTTTCAAACTTAGTCTTACAATTACAAATCGGATACAAAACATATGGTCTAAATATTTCTTAAGGAGACAAGCTAACATCCTTATAGTAATCATGCAAGTCTTATAGTCCATATGTCCTAATAAGGGATAAGTGTCCAAACGTTCCTAATAAGGGATAAGTTAACTCGTGGCCATGGTAACGTTCCTCAGTTCACTGATCAAGTGAAAACTGGGAACAGTTGTAGATGTGATCTAAGTTAAATAGCAACTTCCAAATACATCCAAATAGGAATAGCATGATTGCTAACTAAGTAGATACAAAGGGGCCTTAAGTATAGTAAGCAATCCAAACAGTTTAGCATGATTCCCATTTCAAAATAATAAAATTTCATAGCTTTCAAATACTGTACAAACTCACCAAGACATTTATCCCTTGGAATCATGTTAATAAAACTAATTTAGACAACCTACAATCAAATAGCATCATTTGTATACTCACGACAACAATTGAAAATACTTTCTAAATCAAAGCTTTCAAATCATATACATATGTATTTCATAATTAAGAATGCAATTTAAACAATCAGTGGGTTGTCTTTGCACATTTAAAAAAACCATGCGCTTTTTATGCAATACCTTAAACAAATGCATGTCCTTATGTATAGCTTATGCATGAATGCTTTCATGGTACAATACACTAGGCTGACAGTGAATTTATTTTATTCAACTTATAACATACTAATTTTAATCAAAACAAATTAATACTTATCAACCCCAATACAAATCAAAACTTATAATTCTTTGTACAAATCAAATCTTATATTTTCAAAGCGTATTTACAAAATTGATATACTCGAAATAATTACATATCAAATCAGTACTAATAAAAACTTATATCAATCTTACAAATTAAATCTTATGCTTCCAAAGTATTCTTACTGAACTTATACTTAAAACTTTCGTATAAAATCCTTTTCTTAAAACATATCAAACAATTTTCTTATCAAAATCAATACAAATATGATACTAAAACATAGGTTCAAATCATATCAAATAACGTACTTTCAAATCATATCTTATAAACAAACAAAGCCTAATTCACAACTTCAAAACCAATTGATCAAACCTAATAATTCAACCAATCAAAATAAGACCACTAGGATCTCTCACATATATTCCTTATATCATCAAACACATAGTCTAATAAGCATCATCATTCAGATTGAATTAAAACTTATCAGACCAGTTCAATTTAAATTACTTAATCACCAAGCATTAAGTAGGCAATGCATATATATTGCCTATTCCCACTCTTCTTTAAGTGTGACTTTTGCTTACAAACCCTCCTTCGTAGAAACCCTAAAGTAGCCTTCCAATGAGATTTGTTGCTCTTTAGGCCGAATTGAATCCCTAACCTCCCTTCATGTTTTCAACCTCCAAATAGCCAAGAAATACTCAAATTTGATATATGTAGAAGAGAATATCAAGAAGATGAAGATACATGAAGACCGGAAACTATCTCCCTATCTTTTCTTTCTTTTTCTTTTTCTCTCTTTCCCCTTCTTCTTCATGCCACTTTCTCTTCTATTTTCTGGTTTTCTCCAAGTAAAATAAGCAAGAAAAGATGAAGAATATTACCATTTATCCTCATATATATATATATATATATATCTTTTAATGTGGCGTTGAATTCTCCTCTTAACCCCACTTACAAATTTTATTACTAATCTTAGTTGTAAAGCATGTTACATGGCTGATTTTCTACCTTATAATTCTGATTTTCCACCCCACTTTTGTGACACATTCTGCCCCATTACAAAGATATTTAGCTTGCATTCTTATCACTTAACAAAAGCCACTAATAAGAAAATTAGGCTAATTAACTAATTAAGTAAAATTAATTTACTAGGTGAATATTAAAAGCAACAAACTTGGCTGGAGCCAACTTTTCAACACTTAAGCCTTATCATCTTTGACTTTTTAATGGTTGAAAAGTTAAATAATATGGCTGGTCGTGTAAGCTTAGCATTTGACTTGTGTTTTGTCTCATTTGATTTCGGTTTTGACTAGTTTAAGAAGGGTTTGACTTATTGATTTTAATTTGAGGTTTGACTACTCAACTTGAGGGTTTGAATTTTCGATTTTAATTTGAGGTTTAACTACTCAACTTGAGGGTTTGACTAAGCCACATCATCATTCAAAAGTCAATCCTCAATGTCCCCAAAGTAGACTTATTTATTCGAGTTATGGACAAAACAGGTATTTCTTAATTTGTTGGTACAACTCCTAGGTACATCAAAACAAACTCACATTGAACTAAGTTTCGCACTTAGGTAGATTAAGATCTAGATAGCAATAATCTACTCTTTCTAGATCAATTTGGCTTGTAAAGTGTCACATCTTGTATACACCGTATTACACACTTTTCCTCACATTTTATATGATTGGACTATCTGTGATGCCTTATTTTCCTCTTTTTCCTTATACAGTAACTATTTAAAATTTAAATTTATAATTAAAGAAATATTTATATATTGAGAATTTATTTTTCGTTTACATTTCCTGTTTAATTTATAATGAAATAGTATTGTAAAAATATGTCCGAACACATAAAATTAATGATTATACCTCCAGGATATAAGCTCGCTGCCTAGGGCACTCAATGTGCAGCCAATAATTCTCGGATGTTAATCATGCAGCTATTGGAAATACTCTATAGATGTTAAAATAAAAGGGTGAGCAAACCACGGCTCAGTAAGAAAATTGTATGCAAAACTAGATATTCCAAAATCTATATGCAATAAAATCTTTATTTGCCTATAGGTGCTCTAGGGACCAAAATAGGAAGGATACCATAATCGGCTAGGGATTCGGATAGAGTAAGGAAGGTATTTTGAAATACTTGTCTTGTCCCGGAACCTAAAAGCAACTATAGGGAGTAAGTATTGTTGTTGAGATCAATCCCTTTCCATATCATTTCATATTCTTTTCAAAATAATGCTTTTATAAAATAAAGCATTTAAACAAATTAAACTAATATTCATATATTCTTTTAAAAGAATATTAGTTTAAATTAGCATAATTCTCATTCAAACTCATTTCACATGTCATTGTAAAAATCATAATTAGTACAGTGCTTCATATAGCACAATAAGCTATTAGAAATCATTTACATTTTCATATAAAACATATTCATATACTTTTTCATTTAATACACATTGTTCATATCATATATCATTTCATATCTCATAAAAGTAGAGACTAAGGCATCACCCAGAATGTATACCATGCTAGAGAGAGAAAGTACCCAGTAGGGCAATAATAATCATGTCAAATCTATGGCCATAGTCTAGGGTAATCTTTAGTCGAACACTGATCAGATGTCAACCAAGACTGAATACATATAACATGTCACATATCATGTGTCACATATCACATATTGGCATGATATGGGGCCTAGCAGTCTCAAAGCAATATTTTCATAGTCATATCACCTTTATGGAAAAGTTAAAATCAGTAAATCTTCAATCAGTCCATAAAGGATTTTATTACTTCATAAAGTGAATATTTATTGAAAATAATTTATAAAATATTCACTTTCCATCTTTTCAACTCATAAACCATATCATATGGTGTAAAACATGTAAGAAGAATATTCTATATTCTCACTTTCAGTAAAATTGGTAACATGAATATTTAATTAATATTTTTCTGTATATTCATGTTTTATGAAAAATAATAAATTTCTCATTTTTCAAGGCTAGGAAATCATCAAATCATGTAATTAAATATTTTCTAATATTTTTAAAAAATATTCTAGAAATTTTCAACAGTATAATGGCTGCTATTACCTTAGCCCTCCTGCAAATTAAATATAGTTCCAATTTTCACAAACAGCTTCAATTCCAAAGATTTTTTATGTAATTCATTTCAAGAATACTCATAATAAATTATTTAAATAATAAATATGCATTCGAAATATCGCTACAAGTTACACACGCATCCTTTACCTGTGTAGCGTATTCGAACTCTTACTGCTCACCACTCGAAATTCGATTCTTCCGGGCTATAGATAATTCCATTAAAATTATTCACTCATTAAATACTTTTTGAGCTATTATTCATATCTAAATGCAGTCATATTAGACACTGCAATTATTTTTGCAATATAAATTCTACTGGTAGTATAACCTAACTTCTTCGTTTTACGTCGAAATTTAAATCCGAGCATACCGGCAGACTTCTTATAATTCCTACAGTCTAAATCTACCCCTCAAATCATCAAAATCAACCAAGCATAATGGTCCCCTTATGTTAACCGAATGTGGAATGATGAGGAATTGGTAGAGTCTCAACAATTCAATGCTACCATGTTAATCTACCATGCTCTTTCATCATTTTTTGGCATGCATTTCATGCATGAAAGCTCAAGAATTCCCTAGGTTCCATGCTTGGCCGAATGCTCCTTCAATGGTGGATTTTTATTTTGTCAACAAAATTCAAATCCAATGGTAGATTCATAATCTACACCTTTGATTTAGTCAAAATATAACTTTAAAATTCAATGAATCATTAAACCATGGAAATTCTTACCTTGACCGAAACCTCTTGACTCTCTTTTCTCCTTGTTTTCTTCTTTATTTGATGAGCTAATGGTGTCAATGGTGAGAGAAGAGAGTGTAGATAAATTTCCTAAAAGCACCCTTGGTGAGAAAGTCAAGCTTAGTTGGTTTTGTTGACTTTTTCTTTCTTTTTCTTCTCTTTTCTTTCTTGGTGTCATGAGAAGTAAGGAAGAAGAGAGTGAATAGTGGCTGGCCATCCCTTAGGAATTATGTAGTAATTTTTAGACAATTGAGAAATTACCTTTTTGCCCATGGTTATGAACTTTTCGGACATTTCTTGTCCTTAAGTTCCGTAACTGTAAAAACTATGTTCTTGTGCTCCAAAAATTTAGATTCCATCACCAAAAATTCTTAGTAAATATAATTTGATGAATGGAAGTGGTTTCATCGACGTATAGTGCACGAATAGTGAGAAATTATGATTTTACCCTCGTGACCCGCCAGCAAATTTTTTCTGCTTTATGACTGTTTCGAAAAATCAGTTAGCACTATGTTGAAGTACTTTTCATGTAGAATAACATGATATTTTTACTTTGTCCCAATTTATTTTGGTTTGGGAGGAATTTATGAAAATACTCTTGGGACATATCCGTCATTTTCCAATTTGTTTGCCAACAACTCCAAATACTGAAAAATAACATAATTTCAAATCTCTAAAATTTCCTCCTTATAATCATTTCACCATCTGTACACTGTTTCCACATTCAGAATTTCATCTGGGCGAAAAATTCAAGTGGGGCCCACATTATTGTATACTTATAATTCATAAAATATTTACAAATAAATCTTTTATTAATTAATAAATGAATAACTGTACATGTACACTACAAAATAACTAGTTCTCACATAAAGAATCCAGTGTGGCTTTGCATCCAATTATCTTGCTAAATTGACACTATTTCTTAAGTGTGCCAAATTGATGTTGGATTGAGCAAAAATTCTTACAGTAGGCAGATTACGTTCTAAATGTTGATAATCTACAATTTCAAATCAATTTTGACTCATTTAGAGTCTCGTATAATTGTGCATCTATGCACTCCTACCAAATTTCAAAGTTTTACTGTTCCGTCCTTCAAACAAATAACAAGCACGAAACTGACATAAAGTATAAGGGAAAATGTGGTTCTCACATTTACATCTCATAATTTATACTTACGTTGTATGATCAACTTATTGAATATGATTCAATCAAGCATTTTGCATGATTAACTTACCTTAGCACTTGGTCGTTTGAGCATTGTTTCCAAGCCTTGGTCGAAAGTTGTAGTGCTCATCTGTATAGTGAGATTCACAACAAAATCATGATATACACATGGTTTCATAACACATCTATATACTTCACTTACACTTAGTGCACTAAGAAGGTGTACTGGCTAAATCTACCATTCCTATGGTTTTTCTATGAACCAATTACACCAATCATATAACCATTTACATGTCACTAACATATTACAAAATCACAGCTGAGATGATGCCATGTGGAGTGCTAGGTGGATGAGAGAGATGATATGCGCTACAAGACAAATTGCCATGCTTTTTTTGTCTATTAGTGGCTCTGTCTCATTTCTTGCTCTTTTTCAGTCCAATTGTAACCAAAATGATTGTAACTCTTCTTAAATTTATTTATTTGCATAATTTGAGGAAATTAAATAAATTAGGGGGATAATTAACAAATTTTATAAGGAGAATAAATAAAAATTAAGGAATTAAGCATGAAAATAACTTTATTTTTATAGAGTTATCACGCACTAAATATAAGAAAGTTTAAAGTTAACTTTTTTTTCAAGTAAATGGAAGAAAATTTAGCTAAGAAACCTTAAGAGGTTTGGCCAAAGGGACAAAAGTTAGGGAAGAAAAGCTAAAAGACTAATTAAATTGAGGAAGATTATGGATGAAATGGTAAAAGAATATCAACTTTGAAAAATGGAGGGAAATTGAAATTAATAAGATTTGCCTTGTATGGGAAAAAGGTAAAAGGAGGCTAAAAAGTGTAGGAGGAAAAATGAAAAAAAATAAAAAAGAGGAAAAGGACAAACTAGAGTCACGACTAAACCTTGCTCCAAAAAGTCAAAAGAAATTAAAGAGAGGAGAATTACACATGAATGGTGATCATACCAAAAAAAAGGCATGCGATTAGGCAAGAGGAAGATACTTGCATGATCAAAGGCCCTTATTCGACCATGTTAGTGAGTTTACCTAATCAAATGCCTTTGTTCGACCATGTTGATGAGTTTGTCCGATCAAAGGCCAATGTTTGGCTATGATTAGTGTATCTTGCCCAAGTTTGGCCATGTTGATAAGCTTTACCTTACGAAAGGCTTTTTTTCAACCATGTTGCTGAGTTTGCCTAACCAAAAACTCCTATTTAGCCATGTTGATAAGTTTGCCTGATCAAGGGCCTTTCTTCAGCCATGTTGGTGAGTTTGCTCAACTAAAAACTCTTGTTCAGCCATATTGATGAGTTTACCTAATCAAAGGTCATAATGATGAGTTTTGCCTAATCAGCGGAACATGTTTGGCTATGTTGGTGTGCTTTGCCCAGCAAGAGGGCTAGTTTAACCAAGGAAAGGATGCTGCCTAAACCAAAGCTCTTGTTCAGCCATGTAAGTGTGCTTTACCTGAACAAGAAGGCTTATTCAACCAAGGAGGGGATGTCCATGAACCAGGGCCCATGTTTGGTCATGTGAGCATATTTTGCCTGATTAAAGGTAGTTGTACCACCATGAGAAGTGCTTTACTTGAATAAGAGGCCTTGCACAACCTAAAAAGTAAGTAATTGCCCAAACAAGAAGTCTTGCATGGCCAAAAGAGAAAACAACGTTCGAATAAATGACATTGCACTTATTAGTGAACATAAGCTAGCATCCGATATGCTTAAACAAGAATGAAGCCCTTTGTGTTCGAGCAAGTAAACATAAAGCTTTCCTAACCAAGATATATCAAGACTTGCACAAGTAAATAGTGTGGAATATAAAGTGATGCACCAAGTCAAGTTATTAGCTCATAAGATGAGCAAGGCAAGAAAATATCATTCTCTTTACTAAGGGTGAAGCTCGAGAAAGAAGATTGCGACAAATAATAGAAGCTACAATTGGCTAAGAAAGAAGCTCATCATATTCAACCATAAATATTAGTATCCAAGTTTGAATAACACTTCACCAATCAAAGAATGAGCAAAGTAAGTGGTTAAGCCATAAGGAATGGCATCACCTTACCAAGAGAGGAATGGAATACTTAGTTGAGCTAAGTATGAACAAGGAAAAGCACATGAATGTAACAAAAAGTTCCATCAAATGAACTATATGAGTAAGGAATTAAGAGTCCAATCAAGCAAAGTGTATGTATGTGGTCTCACTTAAGCCAAAATAGAGCACAAAGGCGCGCAAGAGAAAGCTTAACTAAATAAAGCACATGAATACATAACAAATAATTGAATCAAGTGAAGCACATAAATGTGCAACAAAAGGTCTAACTAAGAAATGTGCCAATATATGCAAAATTCTATCTGAACAAAATGAAACAAAACATATGAATATGCAGTAAAGAGCTCATATAAGAGGAAAGAGAGCGCACATAAACACTACTCAAACTAATTTGTGCAGTAAAGCACTCAAAGAAAAACACATGAAGGTGCAACATTGTGCTCATTCAAGTAAAGCACATGGGCATGCTAGAATATGGACATGTTTACAAAAACAAAGAGAACTCAAGTACAAAAAGAAACACTTAACAAAGAGCGATGACGAGCATACGAGCCTTAATTCCCTAACAAGAGGCACAAAAGAAAGCACAAAGTAGTGCACAAACATAATGCTAAGGCAAAATGTTCATGCAACACCTTAACGTGATGCGTATAAGAAGGCATAAGAAAATTCCTAAATAAGATGGTAGGATGAGAAATAAAAATAATGCTAAAATGAGGATTGATTAAACATCAACAACAGGGGCGACTATGAAACCAACAAGTCATTCATTTGTTCTCATTAGGTGGGAAAGGAAGGAATAAACTAACATAAGAAAAATTTTACGAATTAGAACATGAAGTAATAATCATGATAGTCTTTAGGTTAAAGGTTGTAAAAAGCAAGGATGAACATTCCCTTAGCCTAAGACGGATGATTAAAAGCTCAAGGTTGCGAAAATAAAAAACGAGCAAGATAAGCATATGAAGCTTAAGGTCATGAAAGGCAAGGATAAACATTCTTTTAGCCTAAGACAGATATTCAAAGCTCGAAAAGCAAGAATGAGCATTATTCTAAAATTCAAGTCATGTATAAATGAGACTTAAGAACGCAATAAGTAAGGAAGAGTATTCCATTAGCCAAAATTCAACATATCATGCCTAGGATTACAAGTGGTAAAGAATGAGTATTCCTTTAGTTGAAATAACCATATGACAAGCTCAAGTTCGGAAAGGCAAGGATGAACACTCCTTTTGCAAAAAAAAAAAAACATAAAAAGCTTAAGGTTGCGGAAAGCAAGGATGAATAATATAAGCTATGAATCTAAAGGTCAAAAAAGGCAAGGATGAGTATTTTCTTAACCATGATTAAGCATAACCTCAACTATGAAAGAAAATGAGAAGTTCAACATTATAAAAAGCAAGAGCAAGCATCCCTTCAAGTTTAAGTTAAGCAATCAAGGTTCAATGTCATGACGACCAAGGATGGGCATTCCCTTAGTCAAAATAGGCATGTATGACTCATGTTTACAAATGGCAAGAATGCAACATTACCTTGGCCATGATTAAGCATATTAAGCTTAAGTTTGCCAATGGCAAGGAGGAAATATTTCCTTAATCGATCTCATGCATATCAAATACAAGTTTACGGAAGGTAAGGAGGTGACATTCCCTTAGTCAATCTTAAGCATATTAAATGCAACTTTGTGAAAGGCATTGATGTGACTAGGCATATCAAACACAAGTTTGCAGATTGTAAGGATGTAATATTCTCTTGGCTAATCATAAGCATGCCAAATACAAGTCTACAGAAAGCAAGGATCCAACATTCGCTTGGTCAATCTCAAGAATATTAAACTCTACATGTTAAGCACAAGTGTGTGAATGGCAAGGAAGTGCATCCTCCTAGTCAATATTAAATAAAAATCCTCTTAAGAGAAGAAGTTATTGAGCTGGAGTTCGAGGCACATGAAGGAATCTAAGTTTCATAAGAGCAGAAGCTACTAAGCTAAAACTCGAGGCATAAGAAAGAATCAAGTCCTCATAAGAGCATAAGCTATTGTGTTCGAGCTCAATGCACTCTAAGGAATCAAGTTCTTAATAAGAGCATAAGCTATTAAGCTAGGGCTCGAGGCATGCAAGGAATCAAAGTCCTCACAAGAGCAAAAGCTAATAAGCTAGAGTTCGAGGCATGCAAGGAATCAAAGTCCTTATAAAAACAAAAGCTATTAAGCTAAGGTTCAAAGTGAGTGAGGAATCAAAATCACAATAGAGCATAAGCTAAGACTAACGCTCAAAGCATGAAGGTGATCAAATAAAGATAATAATAGCTACCAAAGCTATTAAAAAACAAGGAAAGAATGAAGCAAAAGCTAGTCAAACTAAAACTCGCAACAAATAAAGAACAACCAAGTCCAAAAGAGAGAAACTTAAAAATCAAAGATAGCACTCGATGAATGGCGAAACTTGCTCAAATCTCCACAACTTCAAAAAATTAGAAGCCAAGTTCAACAAAGACAATTACAAGAAACTTTCTTCCTCACCAAAAGAGCAAGTATAACAAGCATGGAAACATGCTCGCCAAAGATGGGGTGATTAAAACAATACAACGAAGTTTCGTTCAAGACATTCGACAAGTCAAAATCAAAATGACACTTAATTTTGATCTACGAAAAGACTTAGTGTTATAGATGGATTTAGCCAGGAGATAGTCTCACCAAGCCTAGCACAACAAGCTAAGCCCTGACCATGCTCAGTTTCATTGTCTTAGTAGTTTCATAGACGAATAGATTACATAAGATGGCGACAGATGAAACAACCTGTGTGAGATTTACACTTTCCATTACTATTATTCACTATTCATGAAGTTAGGAATATTAGATGTTTCATAATTATTCAAATACTATTTACTTTGTAGGTATGAAAGGGAACTGATGGTAGGCCTCATTAGTCTTCTAGTATTTCAATGGAGGTAAAACTTGGCAGACTTGATATTTAAAGCTAAATACTAAGATTGTAAGAATCTGCATCTCAAACTCATTTGTTTATGCATGTTTTGAAAAGCATGCAATAATTTTAAAAATGAGACAAGTGGAATTTTCATGAATAATGGTCAAATTGATTTGATTTTCTATCCATTGATAGTCATAAATAAATTCTTATGTGATGAAGTCTTATTTCATGTTGACTAATGGATTGAATCACACGAAACTGTCAACAACTGTGCAATCCTACGGTTAGGGCTATTTTGGTAATTTTGCTTAATTGACTAGTCAAACTTCAACAAATGCTCAACCAATGATTAGAACATGTTAAATAGATGTGTTTTATAATTGAATGAAATATTTTGAAAATATTTTGAAAATATTTAGAACATGTTAAACAAATGCTCAACTCATTTGTTTATGCATGTTTTGAAAAGCATGCAATAATTTTAAAAATGAGACAGGTGGAATTTTCATGAATAATGGTCAAATTGATTTGATTTTCTATCCATTGATAGTCATAAATAAATTCTTATGTGATGAAGTCTTATTTCATGTTGACTAATGGATTGAATCACATGAAACTGTCAACAACTGTGCAATCCTACGGTTAGGGCTATTTTGGTAATTTTGCTTAATTGACTAGTCAAACTTCAACAAATGCTCAACCAATGATTAGAACATGTTAAATAGATTTGTTTTATAATTGAATGAAATATTTTGAAAATTAGACTGATTGTTTAAAACGAAGTCAAATTTGCGAAGGGTAAAATTGGAATTTTTGGTAATAAAAGGGCATTTTTGTAATTTGTCCTAAAAGATATTTTAAAATTAGAAAATTCTACATATTTCTTCATGTTTGGCTGGACACCACCTTCATCTTCTCACTCCTCCATTGATGAAAGCTTGAGTAGAGAGAGAAAGTCACCAAAAAACCTAGTAAAATACATCGAAACAAAAAAAGTCACCAAACTTGCTCTTCTCACTTCCCTCTACAACCTAATACCAAAATCCAAGTACTAAAATGGCCATTTGCAAGGTGTAGGAACTCCTACAAGATTCAGCCAAGGCAAGAGAGAGAGAAAGCTTGTGATTTTTCATGTTTTAATGGTTCTATACTATATGTTTAAGGTGTTTAAGCATGTATTTGAGCTTAAATTGGATTAAAACTTCATAAAGCACTCCCCTAGGGTTTTCAGCCACCATCCTTCATGCATGAATGTGATGTTTTTTTATGTGAATATGATGTAGAATCAATGTAGAACAAATGTAGAGCATGGATTTAGGCTTAAATTGAAGAAATTAGATGTGTAGGAAAGGGAATACCATTTGGCCAAGTGAAGGGGAGACTGAAAGAGTGCTCAATTCAATGTGTTTTGGATCCTAAAATAATGTATAAATCAATACAAAATTATAGGTGAAATCAGAACTGAAAATAGAGATGTTTTGACGAAAGTAGCCGTGTTATCACCGGTGTAAATTAGATTGAAATTGTAGCTGCTGTAGACAGTGTAGTAGATTTTAAGGACTTTATAACTAACTTGTGAAGAAATGACAGTGGTGGTGTGGTGTTTTGCAGCTCGAAAATCAGAAAACGATACTAGTGCTATTGGACGACACTACGGGAATTTGAGAGGTAAGTGATATATGTAAAAAGTGTAAGGACATTATGTTGCATTGGAATTGATGAAATTGGGTTTTTATGAGATTGAATTTGATGTTTTGGTTGAAGTTGTGGAAACTAGAATAGTGGTTATAAAGTGTGTCTTTATGCATGAAGGCTAGGATAAGTATTACTGTTATGCTGTCGAAATTTCTTAGAATAAATTTAAATCCTTAAAATCATTATTTGGCATAGTTTTGTGATTAGAAGTGAAATAGAAGTGTGTTTTGGTTGAGTTTCCTAAAGGTCACAAATGCATACCAAATTTGTAACTCAGTTTCCGAAGGAATTTTTATTAATTTTCACTTTTCTCAAAATACATTCATGTTTTCACATCATTGTTATACGTAAATAAAATATTTTGAACCTTGGTTACTAAATTGAGAATATTTGGTGAATTTTATATTTCAACTATAATGATTTCTGGTTTGATTGCTTTATGAACTGATTGAAGATATAAATTACCAAATGGATTTTCGCAAATAATTCTGAGTTGGTTTATGAACTACTTTGAGACTGTTGGTCCATAGCTACCTATGGGTACATACTTTTCTATTTTGTTCCGTTGTTGTTTGACCCTAACCATGTCTTTAGCACCCACAGATGTCACTTGGCTAGTGTACATTGTGGATCTTTGACTATGACCATATGTCGTTATTACTCCCTATTAGGATACTTATACTGTATGAGTCTATTGAGTGACGCTTAGTCTCCACTATATTGTTTTACTGGGGTGGCAAATCCCTCACTAGTCTAGGCACTCCCAAATTTGATTTCTTCTGATTTCATTGTGTTTATTAAATTATGCTTTCTGATTTGAGCTATATTTTGAAAATGATAACTATATGTTTTCTGATTCATACTATTATCATGAAGATGTTATGAATTGATTAATAAAGGTTACCTAGCACATTTATTGAATTCCATGAAACTCTCTATAGTTGGAATTAGATACCGAGACAGGTGACATACTTTAAAGCATCCTTCTATACTCAACCTGGTTATCTAGCAGACTATAGTGTCCTTTATGATCGGGTGCCCTAAGATCGTGTGATTACTATTTTCTGTGTGAAAGAGCATGTTTGTATGATACTTACATAAAGTATAGAGTGTGCATAGTATTAGCTCTTTTATATATATTTCTTACTAGGCGTAAGCTCACCCGTCCTCATTTTCTTTCCAAATTATCTGCAATAAATTTTTGTTCTGCTCAGGAGGACCTTACTTTTAGTATCCCTAAGCCGGGTCCCAGTGTCCGTTGAGGTATTCTAGTTTGTTTGTTTTTTTTGTATGTTCAGACTGTATGTGTACAGTACTGTGTGTATGTATATTACTACTTGGAATGTAAACTGAGTGTAGACTATTTTGAGATTGTATATAATTAATACAAATTAAAATTGAAAGGTGTGGTTCCTAGGAAAGTACAATTAAATAAAAATGATTAATTACTATTAAGCGTATTTGGACACTGCAGATAGTCCAACCAATTGTAATTTGAATGTAAGAAAATAGTACGAATATTTGGTATTCAGTGAGTGACAATCTGAGAGCCTCCATAGCCTATATATATGCTTTCATTCCAAGGTAAATGGATCTTTTAACTTGTACTAACTTCTTAGGTTCTGTTCGTATTACTTTACGTCTTTCTTTATCTAACTCATTTGTTTTCTAGTCACACTTGGACGCCTGATTAATTTCAAAAGTCGTGTAATGTGTGAACAGTCTGGTTCATGTTATTCATATAGTAGCAACCTCACTACTCACTTTGGACGTAGCCACTCTTACCGAACCAAGTAAATCCTAGTGTCCACTTTACTAGCACCATTCACATTCTCAACAAAATTCTTACAAAACAACTATAAGAATCATGAAATTTTAAATTTAAGTTAAAAAATACAAGTTCAAATTAAATTGCACAAAAAATCAATGCTTTAGTATTAAAAATAGTAAAAAAATTACAATTATTAGACTAGACCAAACTTGGACTTAAAATGGTAAATCTAAATTTGACCTATTTTTGGTCTTAATTTTTATGTCCAAGCATGTTTAATAGGTTTAATATTTTTGTTTAAGCCCACCTACAAATCAGGTGAACCTTTGAACTTGGGCGAATAGCTTGACCTTTGAACAGGCGTAGGTGAAAGTAAGAAAAAATTAAAAAAATTGATAAAACTGAATAAATCCTTTGTTGTTGGGAAACATTGAGGCATAAAGAAGGAAAAGAAAAAAAAAGATAAGTACAAGAGAAAGAAATATGATGAGAGAGATCCAAAATGACTTAAAAGTTTGGGTCAAATCTTTCCAGAGTATTTGTGGCTTTTTATGGTCAAACCAATTTTAGCAAACTCTCTTTTTTGAAGTGTTAATTTTTTGCGGGAAAGAAGAAGATGTGGTATTGTTGTCAATAAATAACTTTGTTATTGTTATAAATTTTATTTTCTTATAAATTTTCTAAAGTCAAAATTTTTTTTTCAAAAAGTACCGTTTTTTATTGTTATTTTTCAAAAAATAGTTAAATATATATTTTTTATCAAAGTGTGTATATCATTTACTGCTATTTCCTCTTTTTAATTTTAATTTTTTAATTTTTTTCATTTTACGTTTTTTTAGTGTTATAATAAAAATTACAAAAATTGAGATATGAACAGTTCCGGTTTAATATCTAAATGTTGAATTTTTTTTAGATTTTTTATCATCAATGTTTTTTCCTACATTCTATGTATTTTATCTTGTTAAATAATTTAAATAAAATTATGTTATTATTTTTTAAAAACAAATAAGAAAAAATTGTGATTTTTTTCTTGCAGCAAAGCATCAGTATAATTGTCTTACTAAACACACCTTTGGAGAAAGGTGAAGAACTTTAACTGTGACTAAACCCTGAACAGGATTAGTTTCAAACCGTTAAAACAGATGAAGACACATGTGATTTACATAAAAAAAACACCAGTATAACTGTAATCTATATTAGTTAAGTTTTGTTTTTAAATAAAACTAATAAAAAGATTAATTTGTATAAAAAATAAAAATAAAATTATTGTTGAATAAAAATAAATTGCATAAACATCGCTCTTCTAGTCTTCTTGTGTCTCCTTCACCAGCACGCTTTATTCTGTGTACCATGAAAACCACAGTATAAATACAAAGACTGCAGCTTTTCTTTTTCTCCGAAAGACAAACTATAACCCCAGGCCAGGTTTTATATAACAGATTCATTCATGTCAGAAATTGGGGAATCCTCTGCTTCAAAACCCTCCCCTCAAATTTGGGCTAAGCTTGGTACTCCCTCTCTCCTTTTTCTTTTCTTTTTAAGAAAAGGTTAATTTTTTTCTTTCATTGTTTCTAACCCAACAAAATTGTGTTCTGTTCTTTGTAAATTTTGTTGTTATGTTTTTCTTTCGCATTGCCTTTTATGCTTGCATGTATTGTTTCCTTTCTGTCTAAATTGAATTGGGAATTCTTTGTCGGATTCTTTTATTCTCACACCCTCATGTATACCAAGCGTACATTTTTACTGAAATCTGAAAAGGCAAAACCCCGAAGTAAAAATATGAATCGGCCGCATGCTGTTTCCACCTTGAAATTATTAAATTTTCGTTAATGGAGTAATTTCAGGGTCCTGTTGTTGTAAATGAGTTTACTTTTTACTGTGGAAACAGATAAACGGTGTCTTTATTATCTGTGGAATATCCTTTCGTTAGATACTTCTCTGAAGAGCGTCCTTCTTATATATCTTAAGCATTTCATTAATTTAGTCTAGCCCTTGGCATTGATTTGACAGTTGGACGATTTTGTTATCAAGTTCGAGGACAGGTTTTAAATTTTCATTACCTTGAATAATTGACTTCCTGATATAATGTACTTTTGCTGGACATTATTCAACTGCTGTTGCTACAAATGTTGCTATAGTTAGGATGATTTGATACTAGGAATCAAATGCTGGATTTTGACGTTGAAAATGCTTTTGCTTCGTGATATGGAAAACATGGCAGAAGATTTGACTGCGAATTTTTTTATGACTTCTCTATCATTAATGCTTTGGATATTCATAGGCTTTGGATATTCATACTTTTAACTTTTGCAGTACCACTATATGAACAACATCCAGATGTTGAGATATGTTCAAATGAGATGATAGTAAGTTCACAGATCACATCCTATTGTCAAGAGAAGCATGACTGGTGCAAAATAACGAGGAACCCAGATATGTTAACGGCAATGTTGCAAAATATAAGGTCTTTTGCAATTCATTGACTAACCTATCTTCGCTTTTTGTCTGTGTGGAAATACTTTTACTTTTGGTGTTTCTAGTTCTGGTAATCATTGTATAATGCATCAACAAGTTAGGTTGTTTTGAACTCCAAAATGTAGAGCTTTTAAACCTGAATCTCCTATGTAATCTGTGTTCTCTAATTACTACCCCTGTCAGAAATATTCTATACCCCAATGTGGGTATAGCCGTATAGGTATGGGTTATGACCCTTCAAATATAACGAAAAACTTGAGAAGAATTGAATGCATCTGTGTATAGACACATATGCTTGACCTGTATTCACATCCAAGTCTGAGGAACTTGGTACGCAGGTACTTGTTCTTGGAGTATTTGATTGATTTTTATATGAATCTTCTGGGAAGTTGTAGATTATATGAGAACTCTGGTGCTTGGTTTTCAGTGGCAATTTGCTTACAACAAAAATTGAATGCATCTGTGTTAAGACGCATATGCTTGACAGTATTCACGTCTGAGTCTGAGGAACTTGGTATGCAGGTACTTGTTCTTTGAGTATTTGATTGATTTGTATATGAATCTTCTGGGAAGTTGTAGATTATATGAGAACTCTGGTGCATAGTTTTCAGTGGCAGTTTGATGCCTACAACAGGAAGGAAAGAAATTTTTGTCTTTGTGGAAATCTTGTACTCTTTTTGGCTGCTTTATTATCATTCTAATATGAAAAGGGAGTTTCGTCTTTTCTATTTCTAAAATGTTATGAATCTAAGTTAACCAAATACATATTTAGGAAAATTATAACTCTGTTTCTGGCAAAGAAGTCCTTTCACAAAGATGATACTTCTGCTGAATTATACTGTTTCTAGCCTTGTATTTTCTGCATACTAGACCAGACAATTTCTTGGGCTTGGTTTGTGTATTTCTATATATATATTTTTTAGGGATATATAACTTGCTGATTCTTTTTCATGGAAATGTGAAACTTCCCCCAAAAATATGCCATTAATTAGGGATACTTCACTGCACAAACACACTGCCATGCTTGTTTTACATTGTCATCGACTTACAATGTCTTATTTACAACATCCAAATGATGAGTTGGTTGAAGTGCTCTTGGGAAACATTTATTTAAGGAAGAGATAGGTATAAATAAAATGTAATTTCTAGGCCATGATATTTAAATTTGTGACATTGATACCACATTCTCCTATTTTGAAGTCTTTAATGTTCAATAATACATGAAGTGTGTCTTTACTAGGGCAATCATGTCACTAGTTGGAATTTAAAATCTAAAGAAATTTGGCGTAAATGTGAAATTTTTCTGTATTTGTTTTCGTAGGTTGCCTTAAATCATTACTAAACAATACATAAGAAGTCTAGTGGTAATCTAATCAGTTGCTAAATCCCTTTTAAATGCTTTCTCATTGAGTATCCATATTACCTATTGTGATATGTCCCACTGGAATTATGTCACATGAAATTAATATTTTTATTCTCAATCAAATCCTGCTGTTAAACTTAATTGTAATTAACTAGAAAATATTTATATTTCTTCTAAAACTAAATGGCTAGATATAATAATTCTTCTAGGTTCAAGGATTTATTAATTGGTCAGATTTTTTGACGTATCTTTTAAATTGATTGAAAGGTATTGTAGGTGCAGATTTTGTTGAATGGTGATTTACTTATCATTCATGATAATAGTTATCCGTTTTAAATTGTAAATTTTGTGTTCTATTCCTCCAATTACTACTCAATAGAGGTTTTTTTTTCCTTACCTATTTCTGTCTTCTCCATATGTATTGAGCAACTGCAGTTCAAATGATATGCTTGTTGATGATGCCGTTGTCCAAAGAGAGGATGTTGTTGAAATCAAATGTGGAACTGAAATAATTTTGGGTCCTAATAGAGAAGGTCAGCTTTTGTTTGATTTGATGGTTATGTTTCCATTACTGACTTTTATGACTATCAAATTTCCACCATCTCAATCATTTGTATAGATCACTCATTAATTCTCTCTCTCTCTCTCTCTTTAACTTTTTTGTATTCTTAGTGTATTTAGTAATTTATGCAAACTGTTTCTTGTAGATTAAAATTGCTAATAAATATCATTGGTTATTGTTTTCTGATTATGTTTTTCCAAATTAAAAGGAGTTGAGTTTTGTATCTATTAAACTTAAAGACATGATCATATCATCATATTATTTTCTAAATTTTTTATCATTGTGGACAGGGAGGGAGGCGGCCATTGTTCTCATGGCTCAAGGGTGTCTCTCTCCCCACCAAATGTGAAGTATTGGGTTTAAATTATTTGAAGTGATCAAAAAAGTATTAGAGAGGGGTATGTCATTGAATAATATGCTATGACTTACGATTTTACTAGTTATTTATACGCTGATGCTCCATTTTATAATAAACAAAAATTATTACTAATACAAACTCTTTGCTTCTTAATTGATACAAAC
Source organism: Heritiera fomes (assembly GCA_032173925.1). Taxonomy (NCBI): domain Eukaryota; kingdom Viridiplantae; phylum Streptophyta; class Magnoliopsida; order Malvales; family Malvaceae; genus Heritiera; species Heritiera fomes. The sequence continues at coordinate 5,940,470 of JAPDPM010000017.1, forward strand.
TATTTTATTTACTGAATACGAGAAAGTTAAATTTTATTTGTCATCAATCCTAAAACACTTTGGCAAATGGTACTTACCAAGATGCTTATGAGAAAACATTAGCTAGAGATACGTTTTAAAAATTCGTATGTGTAAGTTTCATATTGCTTTATACATGCCACATTAGGGTCCTTTGGAACTAAAAAATCATGGTCATATTTGGATAATTGGCTTTTAGATAACTGGTGAATACCCTTCATAGTTAGACTTGTATTAGAGGTTTTGGAGCTATGGTTGATGGGCTATATGGCCTTGATTAGACTGTTTCTTTGTTTATTTTCTCCTTACTTGCCTTATTCCGTTCTTTTTTTCTTTAATCCTCCTCTTGAGGTAATATTCTTGTTTCATTCTCTATAAGATATTCTGCTTTCCTGGGTTCAACTAAAATTAACAGTGGTTCATGTTTTGCTATTAAAGGCAAACATATAATTCAGTTTGTCCTTAAGCCAATGTGCATCACTTTCTACCTCTGTTTGGTCTGAAGGAATTCATCTCGGAAGAGCGGAACTTGGTTTCTTGTTATTGGCTGGAATAAGCGGCAATCTGTTTCATAACAAGTCTTTAACTATTGACTCCTACATCCCTTTGCGTAATGAATTTCAGAACCACTTATGCATATATTTTTCCAACTTCTACTGTGTGAGCATATGATTGATATCCTCCAGTAACTTCGAAGCGACTTCCCCTAGGCAATTTCTCATAGTAGTAAAGAGAATGGCTGCAATGATGTAGGCCCTTATGCAATGAATTTATGAGATATCTGTTGACTAGTTCTGTATTTTGATGAAGTTCTCTGTTGGTCAAAGAAATACTTGAAATTATATTAAATAACAGTAGTAGTTGTATTTTAATGTACCATGTGCTGGTTGGATTATATCATCTTTTTCTCTTGTTGCTTCCAGGATATTTGAACTACAGATTTAAGATAATGCCCGGTCAGGAAACATGCAAAAGGCAATTGAAGGTGAACAAAGTGTAATCATGTAATATTTTTCACTTTTATGGGCAGTTGCATCTGTAGGTACGCTCATGGCATATATATTTTGGTATTTGGTGTTATACAGATCTCTATAGATGTTGAGCATGCAAAATGCAGCATCTGCTTGAATATCTGGCATGATGTTGTCACTATTGCTCCTTGCCTCCATAACTTCTGGTTTGTGATTTATTTCTTGCTTATTTAGTAATATAGATTGTCATAATTGATTTTGATTTTAGCTTCCTTCTATTGCTTTTAGTAATGGATGCTTCTCAGAATGGTTAAAGAGATCACAGAAGAAACATTCAAGTGTGCTTTGCCCACAGTGTAGAGCTGTCGTACAATTTGTTGGAAGAAACCATTTTCTGCGCAATATTGAGGAGGTAACATATTGAATTATCTCTTATTTTTAGTCATTTGGGTTTTATGGCTCGAATCATCCCAAATTAGTAGTACCCTGTAACGAATATCACCAAATACTTACAATTGATAACTGAAGCAATGTCATGGTGTTGCAAGATTTATCATGTCAGTAACTTCAGATTGCTAAATTATTTTACAGTAATGTAATGCAAGTATTGAGTTAATAGTTTGAAAATTTTGATAACTTGATATCTTTGGCTACCCTTCAAATAAATTATTTCTTACTGTTGGTAGTACCTAAGCAAAAGCTAGTGGCATTGAAATTGGGAGAAAATTAAAATGAGAATAAGTTAGGAGATTACTTTTGCTGGGCCAATTGATTAACACCGATGATTTAGTTTTCTTTTAAACTAAAAACTGCAAAATAGAGCAGAAAATGTCTTGGTTTATCCTTAAGAACACAGTTGGGTGGGCAAAATGGGAATAAGTAGCATGAATGATCCATACCTTCTAATTTGGTTACATTTTGCTCCACAATGGTTACATTGTTATGATTGAATCGTCAACCATATTAACTGGTTCTGGTCTTTCTACCAATTTGGCCCTTAGGATTGACAGAATGACAAGCATGTGGAATAAGCTTGTGCTATTTAGCACCAAAAGAGTGGAAAATATCTTAAAAATGAAAAATTGAAGATAGAAATTACTTAATTTTTTCTAATTTTCTTTTCTTCCTTTTTTTTTTTAATTTGTCTCCTTTCCTTTATCTGACACTAGCCCTGATTTTGCTCCTTGGGCTAAAATTTGCCCTTGTGAGCCATATAACACTAGATAGGGTCGAATCTAATCCATTGTGATTGAATCCTGGTGTACTGCACTAATTGGGGCACAGCCGAGGTTAAATTTGGCTCTAAGCTTGTCGACAAATGCCTAGTTGGGCCATAGTTTGCCCTTATGCATCAACTAGAGCAGCCAAGGGCCAAATATGGAGTGACTTGGTCGGCATTTGTTGGGAAATATGTGGCCTAGTAAAACTAGTTGGTGCAAATCAAGGGTGGATCTTTATTTATTTCGTCAAATAGGTCTCTTGCTAGTGGGGTAGGGGGCATGGGAAGGAACATGAAGTAGAAATGAAAGAAATATAATATCTATAAAAAGAAGTGTCGCGTGTTGCTCTTGCATCAAGTTTTGATGTAAACTATGTGGTTTTAATAGACCAAATAGGCAGCAGGACTACATTCCAATAATTTTTTCTAGTAAGGTTAAGCGTTCCATTGAACCAATTTAAATGTTAGCAATTAAAATGTTATCAATTTAGAAGGTTATGGTATAGGACTGTAAACGAGCTAATGTGCTCATGAGCTACTCGAGTTGAAAAGTATTAACACAGTGCAATCATCCTTCTTATAAAATTCATTCCTCCCAATATTTACTAAGTTTCAAGTCTAAGTAACTCATTTTCTCTTAAAGTTAAGCATGAGCCAAAAAAATAGAACTTGATCGAGTCCGAGCCGAGTTTCAAGCCATACATTTGGACTCGGGCTAGAACTCAAGCTTGAGTATTGTATTGTTTTGGATCTGCTCGTTTAGAGCCCTAGTTACAGACTATCCATGTAATTTATCCAGTGAGATGGGTTTATTCAAGGTGAAATGACTTGGGCTAGCTATTTTTTGGCATGAGCTATTCTTTAATGAGACCAAAAAAGCTATTTTGGACTCCAAACAAAGCTCTACTATTTTTATTGCAAGTGAGTTTACCGGACAATACTGTTTTTTTTTTCCTGCTGAAAATAATTTTGTTCTGGAAGGCCATTTCTGTATGGCCAATAGAGGCTCAGTTATCACATAATTTTCTTTATTTTTAAATACCATAAGTTTTTATAGTTAAAATGAATATTTTGTATACCAAAAAAATGTTAGATTTTGAATTTAGGATTTTTCTGTTTATCTTTAAATTGAAAATTGCTGACAGATTTCAAATGCCTTATAAATAAGATTCTGTCATTTAAAATATGGATATTCAAGTTTTCAGTGAGATGCGTTTAATGAAAGGAGTATTATTTTTAATTTTTTACGAGAATATTTATAAACTTTCTAAAATTTCATTTTTTTTTAAATTTTTGTATTTTTTTATAAATGTATTTTAAATTAATCTAAGATATTGACTTGACACCTTTTTTGAAGCAAGAGAAACCATTAATCTTATTTTGTAAAATTGGCTTTATGAAGTCCAAAATGACCCAAAACTTCCCTGAACAAGGATGACCTGAGCTAAGAACACCTGGACCTGAAATTGAACCCAAATTTGGAAAGATTTGAACCTAAGCTGACCTGAATCTAAAAGTATCTGAATTCAAAGACACATGAACAGAACCCACTGAAGCCTGCACATTTGCCATCTCTAAATATAGCAGGATAACTTTGTTGACAGTTCCCTTTTGTGCTACCAGCTTAGTACTCTTGAGAGCTACTCATGGATATATGTTGTTTGGACCTCTTTTGCGCATAGAGGTTTCGTTCAGACATCATGTTAATGTTTTTTTTTTTTATGAGTATTAAGGGTTAAAAACTTGTGTTATTCTCCTAGAGTAGGATGTGATAATATTTTTATCAATTCATTTTTATCTAGTTAACTACATTTTTTTTTTCTGTACAGGATATTCTGCGAGTGGATCCTTCTCTAAGATGTTCAACTGAAGAAGTTGCACTTATAGACTCTTATGCGACGATTAAATCAAATCTTGTGAGTAGTTGCAGTTTATGTCATTGTCTGTCATTTGTAATTTGTATGTTTTCTGTTTGTTTTGATGATGATGTCAATGAGAGCATTTTACCATGACAGATATCCTTTAGTAGTAAGGCTCTGGGATTTGGCACACATGTCATTTAGTAATTTGCATGCTGCACAAAATGTTGATTGTATGACTTAACGTATTGCTAACACCCCAATCCTTGTGAAGTAGCTTTTGTTATGTTATATTGTGTAATAAGAGGGTGAAAATTTTCCAAGTTTCGATGTCTTATACAAGCCTTACATAGTTTTGGTATCTAATTGATTGCTGGACTTCTAGGAGTTCTTTCAGCTGAAATCAGAGCAAACATGACAATCTATTCAGGTTAGATGATTGTCATTTTAGTAGATTAGTGATCAGTTTGTACTCACATCACCCCATTGGGTCCTCATTTTAGGTGGGAAAGTAGTAAGCAATGCCTAGAAGACTATTCTCAGATAATAATTGGAAGTGCTAAAAGCACTGCAGTGCACCAGTGTTGCAAAATATATTAATAATTCTCTGGTATTATTTATCAGTGTTGAGGTCAACTTTTTAGAATTAATTGCTTCTTCTAACATTCAGCCTTAGATACAAGCTACATATTTTTATCCTTTTTATTTGCAAGATATCTTGGGTTCTTTGGCAAATCTGCATGAATTATTTAGCTATAATCTGTTTATCTTTCCCTTCTTTTTCCTCCTCTTGTCTCTTATCATTGTATATGTGACATTTGCAGGTCATTAGGTGTGGAAGAGGTATCCAAAGGAAAAGGGCTCGAGCCGCTCCAGATGAGGTACTCGATAGTGACGAATATGATAGTCAGGAAAGTGATGATGCAGGACCTCAATGCCCTCAATGTGGTGAGATAAGTTTTTAAATTCTTGACTTGTTTATTTCTTCTTCTTTTCTTTTTCCTTTTTTATTATAAAATATCCGGCTTTTCTTTCTCAATCTTTAATGGTTCTATTGTTGCGTTGTGTCATTAGATACCAATACTCAAAGCAAAAGATAACATCAACGTCTCTTTTTTCTTTACTCAAAGCAAAAGATAACATCAACATCTCTTTTTTCTTTTCCTCCTTTACTTTAGTGTTTCGTACATTTACTAACATGCCTCAGATAACTAACTTAGCTCTTGGTAAGCATTTTCTGCTTTAATTCTTCCTTCATGTTTCTAATTAATATCATGTCATTGTGTAATATAACTAGTTTGATTACAAATCTCAGGCTCTGAAATTGGTGGATTTCAATGCAACCAGCGCACCATCCATTTCCAATGTCAAGCTTGTGGTGGAATGATGCCTTCTAGAGCTGATATGAATGTACCACAACACTGTAAGTATTGATACGCGAGTGAAGGAGAATGAAAATGAGATAATTGACCTAAATACTTTTTTTAGAAATTCTGTTATATTTTATGAGTTTAATTGTTTTCTTTATAAAATTTAGGTTCTCTAGGTTGCTTTGCTTAATTTGACTCTTTTTTGGTAACATGAATTTATTTCCTGATATTTTCTGTTAAAAATAACTTCCATTAAGAATAATATTTTTTTAACTTTTGGTTATCACTATAAAAATATTTTCTGTTATTTGGAGTGCAATGAAAAATTTTATCAAGATTTACCAAACATAAATACTTAAAAATACAAAACAATTTCTCAATTTCTTTTAAAAAATTGTACACAAAAATCTTTCTTGAATTATATTGTTATTTTTATATTTTTTTTAGGGTTTAGGACTTTATAAATACCTATATTATTTCACTTTCTAGTAGGTTTGGATTTTGAATATTTGTGATTTTGAGTGTTGAAGATTGTCTCCTTCTAATGGTTCATTCTGGTTTTCCCTTATTGATTCTTCTATCTTCCTCCAATTTCCTCTGTTTATCTCTAGTTTTATTTTGTCTATCTCAGATTTTCCGTCTAATTTCTGTTATATGTTTATCTTTTTCCCTTGTTCTACATCAGGGACCGCTTGTCTAGGTGCTTGCATAAATGCCCTTCCATCACTCCGTACCCCATTTCCTCTTTTTTCCTTTTTTTAGTAGATACTGAGCGTGTTACTTGCTTATAATTTCTTGTTTAAGTTACTGCTCAATTATTTTATTAGAGTTCTGAATTAGTTCCTATACTGCTGTCAAATGTTTAAATTGTCCTTGAATGTTGATTAGTGAAAATCATATCCAGGTACTTCAAGAAATTGTGGGAAGAAAGGAAAATCAATCACTTTCTTGCGTACCTTTGAGCTAGTAGAGATGTTGACATGGTTTGATGCATTATAATTTATTAATGAAAAGAATTATTTTGTCTTCTTTTCCTTTTTTTTTTACTTTTCCCTAGATATGGGTCTTTTTTTTTAAATTTTTTTAATCCTGAAGGTACGTTTTAGCTCTTGTCCTCATCTCCAATTCTTTCTCTCTGCCAAATTCCAAATCCAACAAAATCAACAATCTATCGATTTTAACTTAGATCAAATAATTGTACCTGAATTTCTCCAGAAATCCTATTAAAAATTTCTAAAGGAAACATAATGCACCAAACCTATTATACTGATGAACTATCTGATTGAGTGGAGCATGTATACATTGACACTCGGAATTCTTACTCAGAGCCTCGGGAATGTCCTTTGAAGTACCACCTTAAACCTCTTACATTCTTCATGATTTTCAATTTTCGCTCTTGCAGGTTTGGGTTGTGATGGAACATTTTGTGGTGCATATTGGCATGCTCAAAGGGTTACAAGAAGTGACTTTTATCCTGTGTGTAATCATGAGACTTTTAGACCGGTATATGCTGCTAGCTAAAACCGCATTGATCTGACCTCCATGTCTGTTGATTCTGCACAAGTTGCCCAATGTGTCACTGTTGTCTTTGTTCTCTTAGCATTTGGTGTCTTTTTGGATGACTGATGTTGCACATGTCATATAAACATGGCTTTTGCTACAAACAAATGTACCTTGCTGTTCTGTCTTACTTTCTAATTTGGTGTTCTTTCAAAATAAAAAAAGAGGTTTCATATATTCCAGAACGAGCATATTTATTTCAATCTGAATGAGCTTTTGTCGTAACAGTTCCCTTCCACTTTTAAAAAACAGTTCTATGAAATTCAATTTAGCTCTTCATTTTCTATAATCCCTCTCTCTTGGTTATAACACTTCTCTTTCCATTCAAATAAATGGTATTCTTGAGCAGACATCTGCTTGAGTTAAAAATTTTTTGTTCTTAAATGCCCCACTATAATTGCTGAATTTTTATTGCACGAAGAGTTTCTCTTTTTATCTCTGTTCACAAGTCTGCCGTACAATTTCATTTTGCTAACATTTATTTTCAGCTTTTTTTCATACAAAATTTTATTATCTTTACTGATAAATATGGTTTGCAGGTATCTGAACACACTATAACTAGAATTCCTTTCTTGGTACATGAAATGAATAGGCATGAACAAGATGTACGGTAGTCTCTTTACCATATTGTTATTCTATTATACTGCATGACTAGTAATGTTCTGATTTACTGCACTTATTTTTTCATAGATCACAGAGGGATGTATTAGACAGGCTGGGAGAACCTTGCAGGAAGTTATTGCAGAATGGATTAGAAAGCTAAACAATAGGGAAATTGGTATGTTGATATTTTAACATTTTTTCTTCTCCAAGATTGGGTACTTAAGTGTCTTGCCTGTTGTTTCAACTCTCTTTTGCTCTCAAAACCTGTGTTGATCAAATTTGACATTTCAAAGTTGCTATGGAAATGGTGCTTGTGACTTGGGAAAAGTTGAATGCAGCTGTTTTTAACATGCCCATTTTTGATTCTGCCATCAAAGTCCAAGTAACATAGGTTGTAAGGTACATCATCATCTTAGTTTTTATCTCTTAGTAAGTTCACCTTTCTTATGTAGTATTTGTTTCACAATTTTTATTAGGAACAAGGGATGACCTTTCCGGTTATTACCGAAGTAAGATTGTTTAGTTGTGGTTATCATTCAGATGAATGCCATTTTATGGCTGTGGTCAATTGACAAACTAAATAATGGCTTTCTTGAACTCTGCTTCAATTCCAATAGGTCAGCTTGTCTAAAGATTCCTTGTCCAACAGTTTTAACATTATGAGGAAGGATCGGACGACTTTCCATCTTGGTGCCTTTAGTGGTTCCATGTGATAATTTAGAGTTTCTTTATTCCCTTTTTTTTGAATGATGCATCTGAGCTTCTGCCATCTGTGCATGAAATGTGTTCTTCATTTTATCTTTGTTGGATGTTTTGATGGAGAACATTTGCTTGTAGTTAACCGCACATTACATCAAAGTTATCTGTGCCTTTGTTCGAAGTGTTTTGGTTTGTCTTAAAATGGTATGTTCTACTCATTTCGATTTATCGTTGAAGATTTATTAGTAATTTATACATTTGAATAGTATATTTATACACAGCACTTGTGCATTAATAAGAACCACATGAAATTTGAATTTTAACAACCTTTACATTCCTTTCAAAATAAAAATGATAGAAAATGGAAAACACTTCTATAATGGTTGAGTTTAATTAACAGAATGTTTTTAGGTTCTTGGGACCAGCTAGTTTGCTGCCTAATAGAAATGAATACATACCATGTTGCAGGCATTCCCACAAGGCCACAATTACACCTAAACATATTGGTACTTCTTCCCCTTCACACCACCTGTCTCTCTGGCCCTCTTTTGTTCTCTACTGTCTTTTCTAATTTCACTGGAGACTTCTAGGCCAACTTAGATACTCTACATCCAACTGAAAAAATCAGCAGCCTTTGAAATTAATGATAACTAGACATAATCACTACTGAAGCTTGAAGTATTTACCATGACCTGCACATGAATAGGGAAAGAAATGTCTTTTATGAGATGGTAAGACCAAGAGAAGAATGTTGAGGTGGTATTTTCTCCAATCACTTTGGATTTTGTAGAATGTCGATTTTCTATATTTTTGATATAAATGTTTTTAATTTTGTCTGAGGATAGTTTCTGAAGGTTGTTTTACTTGTTTGTAGACCGAACAAGGATGCCACTCAATCACGCTGAGAGAATAACTGCAGCAACACATGTTTGCAGGTAGTGTTTGTTTTGTTCGAAGCTTTTACCTCACAGAGCTCCTCTTTTCTTTTTTTTTTTTTTGATTAGCTGATAAGATGCCCATACCATTTGTTGTAGGGTTTCTATTGGTCTGATATTTGCCGGCTTCCAATGTTTAATAATCCTCAGTTACTAATTACAGTTCTTTTTCCCTTTATAATCTTGTCCTCGAGCAAATGTATCATGCTGAAAAATTTTTTGTATCCTTTACAAGGGAATAATGTGCCAAACATTGTCCTTGAGATTCAACTAGCTGGAGTTTTTTCAAAATATATGATATATATTCTTGACTAATTGTGAAATAGGAACCATTTGAAGCATGCTATTCACTTTTACATTATCTAAGAATCATCGAGTTCATTTTGCATGGATTTCTAAAGGAAATGATGCGATAAGGAAGTAGATGGGATTAGATTAGATGATGCCATTTTGCCATATGTTTGGTGTGCGCAAGATTAAGAGTATAATAGGATATCTTGTCTCACAATTAATAAGGATATGCTTTGGATATATCTGCTTTTATTTATTATGGGTCAAGGGTACAGTTTTATTCTAAATAGAATTTTGCAAATAAAAAAAAAGATAATTGTTACATACATTGTCAGTGGAATATTTTTATTCCACAAGCAGTGTTAAGATCGTGACACGTGTCTTATAAAAATATTAAAAAAATAAAAAATAAATAAAATAAAACATGTGTCGTGATCTTAGCACTGCTTATGGAATAAAAATATTCCACTGACAGTGTATGGAATAAAAATATTCCAAATTATCCATAAAAAAATACAATTTTGTAGTGGTAAAATAGCAAATAAGGTTATGTTGTCCTTGCCTACCACCTTATCCCATAAGTTAAGGTTAGTTGCCTGAATGATGACGTCTAATTTGGTTCTGGTTTTGAATGCAGAACTTGTTATGAAAAGTTGGTCTCCTTTTTTCTGTATTGGTTCCGGATTTCAATGCCCAAATATGTAAGCTTTTCTGACTTTCTTAGTTATGCGTAATATGATCAAGTGGTTAGACATTTGATTGCTTAGCTTAGTTCTTACAAAATATCTAACTGGTGTTGGTTTTTACTTCCCCTGCTCATTTGACATTATAGCTTCTACCTGCTGATGCATCACAAAGGGAGGATTGCTGGTATGGATATGCTTGTCGAACACAGCACCATAATGAAGAACACGCACGCAAAAGGAACCATGTATGTCGTCCAACGAGAGGTGCCAATATGTAGCATGATTTTATGTACATAAAAGCATTCGTAATGGTTAGACCTTGGAAAGACAATGATATAAATGTAATGGTACATTAATGATTTCTGTCTTGCTCCAAAAACATTCTTAACATTGATAGTTTAGATGCTCTAATGCGAATTATTTTGTCTGCAAAATTTGAAGGCTACACGAGGGCTTCTTTGTATCCTTAAGAATTTCAATTTCTGACCTGTTCAATTTTGCTTCTAAGCGTCAGATACCGTGGTTGTATTTTGCTTTTACTTTTGGGGCATCTTTTATGATGCCATTGTTATAAGAAAGAAAATGACGTCCTATTTTGTGGTAGTGAGCTGAGGTGCAAGGCATGCTTATTGTTTTCACTTAAATGCTCAAGTTCTCCTTAAGCTTTCCTTCTACCTTTGAGCTCCTGTCGAGCCTTTTGTTATAGTTGTTTAGCAGTAGACTTGTTTGATTTGTGGTTATTGTAAGCATTGAGTACTGGCCAATCAATATTTGCTTCCGAGCATATGGGCATTGAGTCCCTGTGATTTTCTTGTTTTCAAGGCTTCGATTATTAACAGTTTCCTTACTCAACCTTTGTTCAAGTTTGGTCCTGTTGGAATTGTCTTGTTTGATGTTAGACTCATCTTCTTAGAATTCCAATTAACACTTTTAATGATTTAAGCAATGTGTTTGTCGCTTTAAAAGGATTCTTTTGGACTCGATGATCATTCAAAAGTTATAATGTCTGATTCATCTATCTAGTGTCTTTCAATCAAGATATGTTAGTTGGATAGAAAGAAACCAGGTCATTGACATCGTACATTACATTAAGTATGTGAGAATCACATTTTTCCATTACTTTATATGTAAGAATTTGATACTTGTTATATATTTGAAGGATTGCATGATAATATTTTGAAATTTGTTAGGATGGTGAGAGCATGGATGCGTAGCTTCGCGGGATTTTTTGTAAGTCAAATTTGATCTGGAAGTATAGAATATTAATATTTAGAGCATTATTTAATCCGGTAAGAAAGTTAGCTTAATTTGACTATAATTTGACACACTTAAAGAATTAAAAGATCAAGATTTTCAAACCTATAGAAAAGTCAAGATGATTTGTAAATAACATGGAAAAGTGTTTAGAAAAGTCAGCCTAAGTATTAACCATTAGTTAATAATCGAGTTAAATTAAGATAATCTTAATTAATAAATTTGATTAATCCTATTAGCTAGCCACTTTATTGGATTTTTTCACATTGAAAAGTCAATGATAACATTAACATGGCATATGAAGTGTCATAAGGGGCTGGAATTTTCAGCTAAAGAAAGGTCAACAAACATAGTTGTTAATATTGTTTCGGTTTCGGTCCTACCAGTCGATACGCGCCAGTTTTCATAAAATCTGATACATTTGAGTTGATTTTTCATACCAGTTCTGGTACTGGGTAATATCGGCTAGTTTTGTAAGTTTAAGACTGTTTCGATCGATTTGGGTGAAATTTACTGTTTCAGTTGATACATAAAAATTAAAAAAAATTAATTTTTTTTGTTTTATTATATGTTTTAATATTGAATTAAAACTAATAAATACATACATAATAAATTAAGTAAATGCATTAACAAATTTAACAATTTTAAAAATAATTATTATTTGTTGTACAAGTAATTTTATTAATTTTATACTTATTGTTATCAATGTTAAATGTTTTATATATTTGTTTTGCTTATTATTAACAATATTATTACAGGTATGATAAGTTTATAAATATTGTTAAATTAGACTAAAAAATTTGAAATAATATAATGAAGCAACTTGTACCAATATATCTCATTGTAAAAAGAAAAAATGAAATGCTCTCTAGTACAAAATTTATAATCTTGCAACAAAGGGAGGAAATTGCTTAATTAATTAAATGAGTAATTTTTTCATTAGTTACTTTTGTATGAGAGATAAGTATTAACAATTAAATAATCATTTTTTATGAAGTTAGTGGGGCCTAGATGGCGTGAAGAAGGGGTTGAAATCAGACTGCATTACTTAAAGGGTGTTTCTAACCACACCCTATTTGTAACTAGGCACACCTAAGTAAAGTTTTTTTTTTTCAAAATTAACCATTTATAATATTACAATTATACCCTAAACCTATCTTAGCACACCCTAAACACACCTTAAATTCACTTATTCTCCCTCCCTTCTCATTCTCAAAGCAAATCAAACTCACTCAAAAATTGAAGTCATGAAGCATTTTGATGATAATACAAGCAAGGAATCATTTATGGATGAAGATTTAGAAGAAATGTATCATAATGCTGAAGAGGTATGTTATTATACTCAAAAAAAGTTGTAATTTTTTTATTTTTCGATTCACTACTGGAATTCGACAGTCCTAGTAATGAATTACTGGGAGGTAAGTTCTCTCCCAGCAATTACTTGTTGGGAGACTTACTAATGTCTCGGCAGTATTTTGTCGAGACTACGTTACTTCTCGCGGCACTTTAGTGCCTCTAGTATACTGGTATCGCGACACAATAATGCCACTATACAGATAATGTTGCGGCACGGCACCGGGGTGCCCCGAGATTGTGGTGCCGCAGACTGAAAATTAATTTTTTTTAGTTTAATTTAATTTACTTTTTATTTTTAGTTTAGATTATATGTGAAATGGATTAAATTTAGGGTTAATGTATAATTTAGCCCCTGAACTATACTACTTTTTTCACTTTGGTATCTAAAGAAAATTTTTTTTCACTTTCATACATGAACTTTACTTCCGTCAGCCACTTTACCCCAAAAGTTAATGCCGTTTGAACAATGCTGACGTGGCATTGCAGGTCCAGTAAGAGGTTGACACTTGGCGCACTACGCAGTATTTTTTCTTTTTCTTTAAAAAATGTTTAAAAAATATTAAAAAATACCTAAAAATATATAAAAAATAGTTAAAAATATTTAAAAAATAGTTAAAAATATTTAAAAATTTATGTAAAATGTTTAAAATATATAAAAATATTTTTTAAAAATATAAAAATATTTAAAAATACATAATAATATTTAAAAATATGTAAAAAATTTAAAAATATGTAAAAATATTGAAAAATATGGATAAAAATATTTAAAAATAGTTAAAAATATTTAAAAATTTATGTAAAATGTTTAAAATATGTAAAAATATTTTAAAAATATGACAAAATATTTAAAAATACATACTAATATTTAAAAATATGTAAACAAATATTTAAAAATTTGTAAAAATATTGAAAAATATGGAAAAAATATTTAAAAATAGTTAAATTAGTTATAAATAAATTAGATTTATTTTTAATAGGATTTTTATTAAGAAAACAGAAAAAAGCTGATGTGGCATTGCATGTCCAATAATAGGTTGACATATGGCGCACTACGTCAATATTATTTTTTTCTTTAAAAAATGTTTAAAAAAAATAAAAAATACCTAAAATATTAAAAATAGTTAAAAATATTTAAAAATTTATGTAAAATGTTTAAAATATGTAAAAAATGTTATAAAAAATTTATGTAACCCACAAGAAGAAATAGCCATTTAGCACGAGGAACCCATTCACAATCACTCTGTTCAACAATACACCAAAATCAGCCAAAAAGAAACCACATTCACCGAACATATTCAAGCCAGAATCCCAACAACTAGAAGAAACATAGTTTATAAACACAGAGAAATCCCAGTTAACCCAGAAAACCCGGGTATAGAAATCCTAGCAAAAATCCAAATTCAAGCCAGAAAAACACAACCACACCGAACCCAAAACCCAACAACAATCAACCCAAAAAAACCATTCAACCTGCAATCGATTCACAAGAAACATTCAAACCCAGAACCAACCACAATATTCAAAATAAATACACGAATAGTTGAGGGTTTAACTTTGCCTCGTTTAAGAGTGAAGGAAGAATGAATGTAATGGAGATGAAAGGAAGTGAAGTACTGGGGTTTCGTTTGAGAAGGTTGTAACTTTTGTGAAAGAAACGAGAAACTGACGTGGATATGTTGACATGGCATTGTATGTCAAATATTAAAAATACGTAAAAATATTAAAAAATAGTAAAAAGAGTAAAAAAATGTAAAAAAATTAAAAAATACGAAAAAATTTTTTAACTATTTTTAAATATTTTTCCATATTTTTCAACATTTTTACAAATTTTTAAATATTTGTTTACATATTTTTAAATATTATTATGTATTTTTAAATATTTTTTCATATTTTTTAAAATAATTTTAGATATTTTAAACATTTTACATAAATTTTTAAATATTTTTTCCATATTTTTCAATATTTTTACATATTTTTAAATATTACTATGTATTTTTAAATATTTTTTCATATCTTTTAAAATATTTTTACATATTTTAAACATTTTACATAAATTTTTAAATATTTTTAACTATTTTTTCCATAGTTTTCAATATTTTTACCTATTTTTAAATATTTTTTCATATTTTTTCATATTTTTACGTATTTTAAACATTTTACATAAAATTTTAAATATTTTTAACTATTTTAAAATATTTTTTTCCATATTTTTCAATATTTTTAAATATATTTTTAAATATTTTTTAAATATTTTTTAATATTATTATGTATTTTAAATATTTTTACATATTTTAAACATTTTACATAAATTTTTAAATATTTTTAACTATTTTAAAATATTTTTTTCCATATTTTTTAATATTTTTACATATTTTTAAATATTTGTTTACATATTTCTAAATATTATTATGTATTTTTAAATATTTTTTCATATTTTTTAAAATATTTTTACATATTTTAAACATTTTACATAAAATTTTAAATATTTTTTTCCAAATTTTTCAATATTTGTACATATTTTTAAATATTTGTTTACATATTTTAAAATATTATTATGTATTTTTAAATATTTTTATATTTAAAAATATTTTTACATATTTTAACATTTTACATAAATTTTTAAATATTTTTAACTATTTTTTTAATATTTTAAGGTATTTTTTAATATGTTTTAAACATTTTTTAAAGAAAAAGAAAAAATACTGCATAGTGCGCCACGTGTCAACATCTTATTGGACCTGCAGTGCCACGTCAGTATTGTCCAAACGGCGTTAACTTTTGGGGTAAAGTGGCTGATGGAAGTGACGCTCATGTATGAAAGTGACAAAAAATTTTCTTTAGGTACCTGTGATAACCGCGAATTTTAAGAATTTGATATTAAATATTTGTAATTAAATTTTTAAAGCAAATAGAGGAGTTAAGTAAATAAATGAATTTAATTATGAAATAGGGAATATCGTTAAAATTTTCAAAATTGATGAAAAGATGAAATTGAGGAAATTTAATTTGGATAAATGGAAATCCAAATTAAATAAAAAATGAAAAGGAAAATTAAATTGGAAATAAGAAATGAAGGAAGAAATTTAATTTGGATAAATGGAAATCCAAATTAAATAAGAAAAGGAGAAAAGAATATAAAATATATTTATATAATTATATATTATATAAATGTATTTTTATACAAATACATATGTATTGAAATACTATATAGTATATATTAATATACATTAGTATATATATGTATATATATACTATTTAGTACATTTAAATAATACATATGTATATAAATATGATATTTTATGTATACATATAAATATATACATATATATATAAGAAAAGTAAATATTATTTTTATCAAAATTTATATATATATTGTAATACAATATATATCTATAAATACATATATATATGAAATATATATATTAATTCAAATTAAAATTTATATATATATTTTGTGTAAAATATATATATGTGTTATATTATGTTTGTATATATAATATAATATAAAAAAAAGAAACTGAGAAGGAAAATCGGGAAGGATCTCGATTCCTTCCCAATCGAAGGACCGACGGCAGCAACCATTGCCGCCGCCGGTGAGAGGAGGCCAGAGAGAGGTAGAGAACGCCATTGGCCAGAAAAGGGAAGTGGTTGCCGGCGTTGAAAGGAAGAAAATCAGAAAGAAAACAAAAGGAGAAACCGACGAAAAATTGGAAGAGAAAAGAAAATAGGAGACGGTGGTGCCGACCTATCCAGGCACCGCCACTGCCACCAAAGCATCGTTGGAGGGAGAGGAAAAGGATGGAGGCCACCCGAGGTGCGATGAATGGCAGAGGAGGGCCGGCGAAGAGGCGGAAGGAACCGAAGGTCAATCGACTCGATCCATCGCCATGTCGCCGATCCAGGCCGAACGGAGACCACCAGCAGACTCATCGTGCCGTCGGTCAGCTATGGAGCTGTCGAACCGCCGAAGAACCGGCCGCCGGTGAGGAAGGAAGCTAAACCGGTTTGACAGGAAAGGAAGAGGAAAAAGGAAAAGAAAAAGAAAAGAAAAAGGAAAAAGAAAAAGAAAAAGAAAAGAAAGAGAAAGGAAAGAAAAGAGAAAAAGGAAGAAAAAGAGGAAAAGAAGAAAAAGAGAGGAAAAAAAAAGAGAATTTCGGGAAATCGGAAGATTCCTGAGAATTTGGTAACTTGGAAATTACGAAAATTCGGTAAGAATTCCGGAAAATGATTTCGAGTAAAAATTTAATAAATTATTTATGAAAATTCTAAAATTTAGAATTTAATTTTCAGAAATTATTCTTGGCGATCGAGATGAGGAATCGGGAGAGATGGAGTACGGGCGCGACCGATAAGAGGAAGTCGCCGACCCAAAAAAAGGTAAGGGATGCATGTGCAACACTGTAGGGATATTCAGTTTGCATGTTTTAATTACGAAATATTTTGTGGAAATATTTTATGAAATTATTATGATGAATGATTGGTTGGAATTTGGAATGAAGTACTGGATGGAAATTATAAACTGTATTTTCCGTGCAGGAGGCTAGCCAATCGGCAGCCGTTATACTGCCGAAAAATTATTGAAAATTACTGAAAATTTCTAGAAAATTTCATAAAATCATAATAAATGATTTTATTTCACGAGAAATGATTTTCAACCACGAAAATCGAGAAAATGAATATTTTCCATAAAAACATGAATAAAATGAAAGTGATTTTAAAATATTCATGTTTTTGAGAATGTTGATAATGAAATTACCGAAAATTCTCCTGATATGTAAATTACACGTAATACGAGATGAAAAATGAAAAGAAATGAAGTGAATATTTTTATATATATTTCTTAAATATTCACTAAATGGTTTTATAACCTTTATGGTTTTAAATTATGAAATTATATATTTTTATAAATTCCGTAAAGGTTATTTTATGATGAAAAATACGGTTTTGAGAATAGTTGGCATCCTATCATGCTGATATGTGATATGTGATATGTGACATGTAATATGTGATATGTGATATGTGATATGTAGTCCCGGCCGGCACCTGATCAGTGATCCGCCGAGGATAATTATGGACTATGGCCATAGATCTGACATGATGATTTTATACCCTTCGGGGTCTATAGCATGATATGAGTAACGACCCAGTGGACGGGCTAGGCGTGCGTGCCTAGGTCTCCATATGTGAAAAATGTTTTATATGATATGTTATATGTTAAATGTAAACGTTTTACATGATATGTGATAAGTGAAATGAAAGTGATTTACAGCATTTTACATAATGCTTATTTCGGTACTGATTTTAGTACTACGAGATGATTTTCATATGACATGTGATATGAACATGTAATATGTTTTCAAAAGGAAAAAGAGTTTATAAGTCTAATATTCTTACTATGATTTAAATTGAATATTAGACTACATGTGACATGAATATGTGATATGTTTTCCAAAAAGGAAAGAGAAGGAAAATAAATCTACAATTCTTATTTTAATTTGTGGTAGTGAGCTGAGGTGCAAGGCATGCTTATTGTTTTCACTTAAATGCTCAAGTTCTCCTTAAGCTTTCCTTCTACCTTTGAGCTCCTGTCGAGCCTTTTGTTATAGCTGTTTAGCAATAGACTTGTTTGATTTGTGGTTATTGTAAGCATTGAGTATTGGCCAATCAATATTTGCTTCCGAGCATATGGGCATTGAGTCCCTGTGATTTTCTTGTTTTCAAGGCTTCGATTATTAAGAGTTTCCTTACTCAACCTTTGTTCAAGTTTGGTCCTGTTGGAATTGTCTTGTTTGATGTTAGACTCATCTTCTTAGAATTCCAATTAACACTTTTAATGATTTAAGCAATGTGTTTGTCGCTTTAAAAGGATTCTTTTGGACTCGATGATCATTCAAAAGTTATAATGTCTGATTCATCTATCAAGTGTCTTTCAATCAAGCTATGTTAGTTGGATGTAAAGAAACCAGGTCATTGATATCGTACATTACATTAAGTATGTGAGAATCACATTTTTCCAATACTTTATATATAAGTATTTGATACTGGTTATATATTTGAAGGATTGCATGATAATATTTTGAAATTTGTTAGGATTGTGAGAGCATGGATGCGTAGCTCTGCGGGGATTTTTATAAGTCAAATTTGATCTGGAAGTATAGAATATTAATATTTTATATTCTGTAAGAAATTTAGTTTAACTTGACTATAATTTGACACACTTAAAGAATTAAAAGATCAAGATTTTTAAACCTTAGAAAAATCAAGATGATTTGTAAATAACATGGAAAAGTGTTTAGAAAAGTTAGCCTAAGTATTAACCTTTAGTTAATAATCGAGTTAAATTAAGATAATCTTAATTAATAAATTTGATTAATCCTATTAGCTGGCCACTTTATTGGATTTTTCCGCATTGAAAAGTCCATGATAACATGGCATACGAAGTGTTATAAGGGGCTGGAATTTTTAGCTAAAGAAAAGTCAACAAACATAGTTGTTAATACCGTTTCGGTTTCGGTCATATCGGTTAGTACGCGCAAGTTTTTATAAAATCTGATATACTTGAGTTGATTTTTTATACCAGTTTTGGTACTGGGTAATATTAGCTGGTTTCATGAGTTTCGGGCTATTTCGATCGATTTGGGCGAAATTTACTGTTTCAGTTGATACATAAAAACTAAAAGAAAATTGCATTTTTTTTGTTTTATTATATGTTTTGATATTGCATTAAAACTAATAAATACATACATAATAAATTAAGTAAATGCATTAACAAATTTAACAATTTTAAAAATAATTATTATTTGTTGTACAAGTAATTTTATTAATTTTATACTTATTGTTATCAATGTTAAACGTTTTATCTATTTATTTTGCTTATTATTAACAAAATTATTACATGTATGATAAGTTTATAAATATTACTAAATTAGACCAAAAAATCCAAAATAATATACTGAAACAACTTATACCGATATATCTCATCGTAAAAAGAAAAAAACAAAACGCTCTCCAATACAAAATTTATAACCTTGCAACAAAGGGAGGAAATTGCTTAATTAATTCATCATCATCATCATCATCATCAGAGCTTTTATCCCAAGAAATTGAGGTAGGCTATAAAGGAAACTGGAAAAATAATGAGAGAAAACGTGAAAAGAGAAAGAAAGAAAGTGAGATTAAATTGGTAATTAAGTAACACCTTAATGCTTATATTTTGCTAAGTATCTATAAGGGCCATCGTCCTCATGAATTTGCTGTCCCAAATAGAAAGGAAACCAAAAAAATAAGGAGAGAAAACGTGAATAGAGAAAGAAAGAAAGAGAAAGAAAACAGAAGGAAGAAGAGATAGTAAAACCCTATGCTTTCAATATGATTTTCTACTATTCTACTACCCCAAAAGTTGATTTAATGTTGTTTTGGTGCCGATTTTGTGTGTTTTAACAAGAAGCAAAAAACTTGAAGTAAAAGGGAGATGGTTTCAATTTGAAATAAAGTAAGGATAGATGTTTTCTATTTTGCTTAAATTTAATATATATATATATATATATATATATGATAACCATGAAGTTAATTTGGTGTTATTTGAAGAATTGAACCTTGGATACAAAAGAGAAGAGAATTTGGCCTTAAAGGGAAGTAAGGGTAAGAGAACTCTTCCTTGGCTAATTTTTATATTTGTTAATACAAGTATACTAAGTATTTATTTAGTGTTAGATTTGAAAAATACCAAAGGAAACACTAAGGTGTATTTGCTGCCCAAAAAGGAATCCATAAGTATCCAAGTGTAAGTATAAGCTTTTGGTAAGTTAAGTTAATTGTATGGGTGCCATTAGCACGAAATGAGGTTGAATTTCATGTTATGATTGTAGAATAGTGAAAGAAGGCTTTGAGATAGCTCACGGCTATAAGAGAAAGTTAGTGTGAGGTGATGTAATTTGATGATAGGTTTATTGTTTTGATATGTTTTAATATAATTTGAGATGAAATTGCTAATGGTTGTGTGTTGAAAACATGAAATGCAACAAAGGCACATTGGTGAGCAATTCAGATAGTACCAATACATATGCATTGCCTATTTTATGCTTGGTGATTGAGTTATTTAAATTGATTTGGTCTGATAAGTTTTGGTAAGATATATAAATATATAAATTTAGATTAGTGTTATATTGTTAAGATATTGATTGTGTGAGTTGAGCATTGATGTTAAATTCAGTCTAAATGATGATGGTTATGAGATTTTGTGTTTGATGATGTAAGGAATATATGCGAAAGAACTTAGTAGTATCATATTGATAGGTTGAATTGTTAGGTTAGGCCAATTGGTTTTGAAATTGTGAATTAGGTTTATTTATTTATGTATATGATTTGAAAATACGTTATTTGACATGATTTAAACCTATGTTTTAAGATCATATCTGTATTGATTTTGATAAGAAATTTGTTTGATAAGTTTAAAGAAAAGAATTTTGTATGAAAGTTCTTAAGTATAAGTTCAGTAAGAATACTTTGGAAGTATAAGGTTTGATTTGTAAGATTGTTATAAGTTTTGATTAATATTGATTTGATAAGTAAATGTTTCGAGTATATGTTTTTAGTATTAATTTGTAAGAACGCTTTGAAAATATAAGATTTGATTTGTATGAAGAATTATAAGTTTTTGATTTGTATTGGGATTGATAAGTGTTGAGTTGTTTTTGTTAGAATTAGTATGCTATAAATTGAGTAAAATAATTACACTTTCAACCTAATGTATAGTGTCATGAAAGCATTCATGCATAAGCCATACATAAATGCCTTTATTTAAGCTATAGTAAGCTTTTACAATTGCATATTTGTTTTGGAAAGAAGTAAGTGTTAACTTTAAATTGACATATATATTTTGAAATGACAAAAACTTAAGTAAGTTTTAATGTCTTAAGTCATATTGTAAATTTGCCTTATCACACATGATTTTTTCAATCCATTTTCAAGTGATCATATCAAACATTAAGACCATGATTTAATTACATATTCTTATTGGTCTTAATACTTTATAAAATGTTTTGAATATTTTAGAAAATTACTTGATGAATTTTTAGACCATGTTTTCATTAGAGAAAGTCAAGAAAAACTCCCACAAAAATGCCAAAATGTTTTGGGTTAGATTAGGATCAATGACCACATCATTTCTAACTCAAAAAGTGCAGTAAATCACATTCTGGAAGCATGGGATCGATCCCTTAAGGAAAGGGATCAATCCCTTTATGGCAGAATGCCCCGGAGGCCTAGAATGAAGCATGGGATCGATCCTTTTTGCAAAAGGATCGATCCCTTTATGTCAGAAAGCCTCTAACGGCTAGTTTCTATGAGATACAACGACTACTTTCTGTTTTGGCTCCAACCAACATCCACAAACCATCCAAGGGACTATAAATAGAGGCTTAGAAGCTAAAGCAAGGAAGGGGAACCACTCAACAACTCCAATACTCATTTTCCTCAAATCCTCAAGCCTCAAACAACAAATCAAGAGCTACAAAGTCTTCATCTTCCATCATTCACATATTTCTTGTATAGCTTAGCACAAATCTTGTATAGGCTTTTTCTTGTGTTTAATCTCTGTAATCATTTGCCTATCTAGAGGCCCTTCTTTGATTACACAATTTGTAAACCAATTCATTCATTGTAAAAGGGGAGGTTTCTCTTTAGCCTAAGAAAAAGAGGGAGGTTTCTCTTGAGCCTTGAAAAAGAGAGGGGTTTCTCTTGAGCCTAGAAAAAGAGAGAGGTTTCTCTTTAGCTTAGAACAAGAGGGAGTGTAATAGAAATTCAAAGATAGTGAATTTGGGAAAAATCCTTGGGAGCGTCTCAAGGTAGAGGACGTAGGCAAGGTTGCCGAACCTCTATAAATCACTTGCGTACATTTCTCTATCCTTACTCTCTTTACTTGTTTGCAATTATATTTGTGTTTATTATATTGAATTTATATTGCATAATTGAGTAGCTTAGAGAACTTAGAAAATATCAATATAGGTTAGAGAATTTAGAGGAACCGAAAAACGAACCTAAGGTTAGTGAAAAACCGATTCACCCCCTCTCGGTATACCCTATAGAGCCAACAATTGGTATCAGAGCTTGGGCTCGAGATTGATTTAGACTAACTTCTATCGAGCAAACCGATCATAAATGGCTCACTTGAATATAGGCACACCCCTAGGAGAAGAGGGACACTCATTAGTTAGACCTCCACTCTTCAATGGTGAGAATTACTTTTATTGGAAAACAAGAATGATGTTGTTTGTCCAATCAAATGATTATGAAGTATGGAGAGTGATAGTTAATGGTCCCAAAGTCCCAATGAAGAAAGTAGATGGAAAAGATGTTCCTAAAAGTGAGGATGAGTGAGACACAAATGACATGAGAGTGACACAATTGAATGCCAAGGCTATGCACACTCTCTTTTGTGCATTAGGTCCTAATGAATATAATAGAGTCTCCCTATGTGAGAATGCTAAGCAAATGTGGGACAAATTGGCCATCACACATGAAGGGACCAATTAAGTGAAAGAAACCAAAGTAGGTATGCTCACACATGATTATAAGCTTTTTAGAATGAAAGAAAATGAGTCCATGAGTGAAATGTACACTAGGTGCAATAACATAATTAATGGACTTAAGGCATTAGGCAAGAGCTATTCCAATATAGAAATGGTTAAGAAAATCTTGAATAGCTTGCCAAAATCTTGAGAGGCAAAGGTGACGGCTATAGAAGAATCTAAGGATCCTAACACCTTGTCTCTAGATGAACTTATGGGCTCCCTACTTACATATGAAATGCAATTAAAAAGAAATGAAGAGCCTTCAAAGAAAGTAGGGGTAGCACTTAAGTCTTCCACTCATGAGATCATTGAAGAGGATAGTGATAAGAGTGGAAATGATGAAGAAAAGGAAATGAAAATGTTTGCCAAAAGATTCAATAGGTTCATGAGAATGAATGAGAGAGAGAGGAATAGGAGACATCAAAGGGGAGAGTCAAGTAGAAGAGAAAAGGGCCCCTTAGTGTGTTATGAGTGCAATGAACCGGGTCATACTAAGTTAGATTGCCCCTTACTTAGGAAGGAAAAGGATAGGAAACCTAAGAAGAAAGCATTTGTTGCTGCATGGAGCGATAGTGATAGCTCCGATGAGGAAAATGTAGATGAAGAAGTAGCCTACTCATGCTTTATAGCCATTAGTGATGATGAGGCTAGTAGTAGCTCTAGTGAAAATAATGACTTTACATTTGATGAGTTACAAAATGCCTTTAATGATTTAGCAAATGAATTTCAATGCATGAACTCCAAATATAAGAAAATCATTGCTAAATTAAAAATATAAAATGAAGCCTTGACAAATGCTAAGCTAGAATTTGAAAAGAAATTAGAAAAGGCTAACTTAGAGATAAATGAGTTGAATGAAAAGAATACAAATTTGCATAACTCATTTACTAGGTTTTATATGGGTCAACAAAAGCTAGATCATATGTTAGAGACCCAAAGAGCTTTCTTTGATTAAGATGGGTTAGGATATAATGCAAACCAAAAAGAAACTCGTCTTAGGAATTTCTTAGTAAGCAAAAATTCTATGCATGATACATCTCTTACATGTTCATTATGCAATAGGATAGGCCACACCTCACAAGCATGCACAAATAGAAAAACTACATTTAGAGGAAAAGTAGTTAGGAAGATGTGGTACCAAAGCATGTTATGAATAATGATTAATTGTGCTTGAAATGGATCCCAAAAGGATCAAAAATTGTTTGCACTAACTCTCATGGACCCAAGAAAATTTGGGTGCCAAAACATGCATGAATATGTTTGATGTAGGAGTGATAGAGCATGGGAATACAATGGAACAATGGAGTTTAAATGCTCAACACATCCTCATGGAGTTTGCTTGTGCCAATGAGAAAAAGGAAGAACTTGGGAATCCATCCTTAGTAAGGTGACAACAATTTCTCAAAGAATGGCTAATGGTGGATCCAACACATCAACACAACGCACTCTCATGCAAAGGAGTTTTGTAAGCTTAAATTCTATCTTTTCAAAACTCTTATTTGCTAAATTTGTTTTTTTGATTTAATGAGGCATGTTGTTAATGATCTTTGATGCTTTATGAGTTGAATGAATTAAAGGAATGATTTATGATTTTGAATTGATTATTGGATTTCTTCATTTTGAGCAAGTTTTCTCTATGTTGATAATGTATTTACTTGCCTCAAATTACCAAATATGTCATTTATGCAAAATGCCATGTCATGAGCATTAATGAAGAAGTTGTATGTTGAAAATCAAGGCATGTTGTTCACAAGATGTATGCTTTAATGATATATGTGATTAAAACCTATGTGAACAAGTTTGTTTTGACATATTTGTGGTATCCAATGCTTTGGTTTTGTCAAAATATGCATAACTCTCAAAATGACCTCTTTTGAGGCCAAAAATGCATTTATTGGTGAAAATCCTTCCAAAATTGCAAAAATCTATTGTAAAATGGTTTTTCATTCATGGTTTTCATTCATACAAGTTCAAAATCATGTTTTACAAATGTTTAAACCTTTACTTGGACTTAAAATACAAAAAAACGAAGTTTTGGCACCTTAAAGGTTGGATTTTCTATCAAAAATTTGTAGAAACAGGATGAGGGATCGATCCCTCAACAAGTAGGATCGATCCCCCTTGAACAGAATGTAGAATCTATGATTCTGGAACTAAGGGATCGATCCCCCCAAGCCAAAATGACTTTTCTGCACTTTTTCAATCGAATTTGAGAAGGATTTTTCACTTTCTTGATCTCTTCTTTCTTCTCAACTTAAAATCCAGTATTTTAACTTCTTTTTGATGATCTTTACAATATGAAAATTCATTTTTCATTGATATCATGCCTCTACTCCATCAATTTGTATCATTTCCAACAATTGGTATCACTTTCAACAATCGGTATCACTTTCAACAATCAAGATCATTTTTCTTGAGCTCAGGAGTGCAAAATCAGTTTTCTCATTGAAAATGGTCATGAATTGCATAAATCTTGAAATAATATTGAAATATATTTTCAATGAATGCTTAGACATAATTTTAAGAGTTATTTCAATGATTTGTGGATATATTTGAGAATTTGATGAATTTGTCCATAATGAATATTCTTCATTCCTTTTGTTCATCTTAGTCAAGCATACTTATAGGATTATGTCTCTTAGCTTGACTTATCAATTCCTGTGAAATCCCCAATTTCAGGAAATTCCTTCATAATTATAAAGTATGTTAGCTTAAATGAAAATAAGTAGATATGAGAATTATGAAGTATGAAGGATGTATGAAACATGGAAGAAGTAATGAGATGAAAGATTAAATAGTCAAGGAAATTAAATTGATGTTATAAGAATAATGGAGGTATGAGCAAAGAATTAATATCAGATTTTCATAATTTAATAAATATGAAGTTTAATGTATGAGTGATGTATGCATGATGTATGGAAGAAATAAGGAAGTGAATATCAATTAGTCAAATGATTTAATGTTGATATCAGAAAATATTAAGAGTATGAGACAAGAAACAAAATCAGATTTTTGATTGGTTAATTAAACATATGTGGCTTATGCATGAATGGAAGAATGGAAGAAGAGGGATTTAATGGGTCAAATGGTCAAGAGTCAAGGGAAGGGTCAAAGGCTGAGATTAACTAAGGGGATAAGAAGCAATTAATGAAGATTGCATGACTCACCAGCCCATCAGCCATTACCCAACGTCAGCCCCATTTCTAGCCCTTTCTCTCGTGTTCTCCAAGTTTCCATAAGTTTTCTTCCATAGCTACCTTGACAAACACTCTTGTTTAGTAACCAAATCGTTAAGTTTGTTAGACGAAAAACGATCATAGTCACTAGACGAGGCTATATCGGAAGTTTGGTGAATTAATTCCAAGTATTGGAGGAGATCTCAAGATTTGAAGTTTTGGTCTCTAGTGAAGGTAAGAGAAGAAGATGATTTTTACAATTTGGTTCATGATATGAAGTTGTTTTGAGTTAGTATAGCATATGTATGTGGTTTGATTTAAGGTTTGATATGATTTATGATTACAGCTTTGAAGGAGTGAAAAGCTAGGGTTGATGCGCCAAGTGATTTCGCGTTCCCGAAGGATTCAAGGTAAGGAAATGATGTAACGGACGTAAGGCGGCTATGTCCGCATGTTTTATGATATGTGCATGTGATTTGGAGAGAAATACCAGCTGTTTCTATACAGGAAAAGTGCATTTTCAGACTTGTCTCCTAGTACCAATTAGGCTAGGGGCAGCCGACTGCCTTAGAGGGAAGTCGACTGCCTAGAGACAACCAAAACGTCGTTTTCAAAAATCGATGCAAACCAGTCGACTGCTATGTAAGCCAGTCGACTGCTATTTACCTAGAAGCATTCTGTTTCAAACCAGTCGACTGCTATATGGGCCAGTCGACTGCTATTTTCCAAAATGCATTCTGTTTGAAAACCAGTCGACAGCCTATTAGACCAGTCGACTGCTAATTTTGAAGAAGCATTCTGTTTTAAAAACAGTCGACTGCTATATGGACCAGTCGACTGCTATTTCTTAAGAAGCATTCTGTTTGAAAACCAGTCGACTGCTATATGGACCAGTCGACTGCCCTTATATGTTTTCGAAGATGAAAATATCGAAATTTTAAATAAAAATAATTTCGATAAATGAAAGTATGAAGCAGCAGCCGACTGCCCTATTAAGCCAGTCGACTGCCCTGTTTTGAAAAGAGGCTTTCTAACTTATTTTCAGAAAGTATGAAATGTCATGGCTAGAAGCTACATGGCATATGTTTTGAGATTATGCACTTTCATGTTTCTAGTAGGGGCTCTGATCAAGTCCTGAAATGATGTATGTTAAGGGCTGAGGACCATAAGTCAGGCCTCAGTTGCTACAGGGGACACCTGACTAGTGTTAACTGTAGCCACCCGCAGTTGGCCAATCTGTTTATGTTTCATGTTTGGCTAAGGGAGAATTCCTAGCCCTACGGGGTACGCCACATGATTATGATGATGATGATGATGCAGTGCATAACTCCATAAAAGTATGAATAGTTTTTATGTTATCGAAAACTATATGTATATGCGATTTCTAAGAATAAAGAAATCGAAAGTACTTGGTTTACTTGTACAAGAAGTTTTAAAAGAAGTATATGAAGTATGTTTTCAAGAAAGTATAAGATGTTTTAAGAAAAGCATGTATGTATGTAAATGATATTTCAAAGAAGTATTTGAAATATGTAACATGCTATATTATAAAAGCATGTAAAGTATGTTTTAAAGATAGAAGACGAAGTAAGTATGTATGTATGTATGTAAATGATATTTCAAAGAAGTATTTGAAATGTGTTTTGAAGAAGTACACGAAACATGCTATGTTATAAAAGCATGTAAAGTATGTTTTAAAGTAAAGAAGCAAGTTTATGAAGTATGATGTTTTGAAGTATGTTATAAAGCATGATGTTTTAAAGAAAGTATAAGAAGAAGAAGTATAGTGCATGTTTATATGTATGCTATATTTAAAAAGAAGCATACAAAGTATGATTTGAAGCATGATGTTTTCAAGTAAGTATGTTTGCCTACACCATCTAAAAGAAATATGCATGGTTGCAAACAATGCATGAAAGAGGTTTATGATGCATGCTTTATAATGCTTTACATGACATTATAGAGTCAAGTAGGAAAAACTACATATAGAGGCATAGCACGCTCCTTTACATATTTTTCTTACTGAGCGTAAACTCACCCTTTTACGAACATTTTTCATACAGACTATCTGAAGTAATCCCTCGCTCTCGATAGAAGAGTTTACGAGTGGATCTTGAAAGTTTACCTTCGAAAGACGCTTCCCAAGTAATGTAGAAGGTATACTTATGTAATTATGCAAAGTAAATTGTAATTCAGTTATGGTACAGTACAACTAACATTAATGTATATAAGATGTCGGGGATTTAAGTTAAGACGACGTATGAGATCCTGTGGAAATGGATGGTACATATATACATGTATCATTAGTCTGTTTTATTGAAATTGAATTAATTATATTGAGCTACTAGATAGTAAGCCTATTTCATTAAAAGTATGATTGACATTGACAAGCAAATCTAACTAAGTTAAGGGAAAAAGGATAAAAGATGAATAAGAAATGTATGGTGACTGGGACGTCACAATTCCACACTAGGTTTCATGATAATTTTACATCTAGTGGATTGATTTCAAATGTAAATTCAACAATTGGTAATGGTCATTGGCCTATAAATTGTGATGGTAAATGGATCCTAAATGTTTAAATGCATGAAACTTTATCATCCATGTACTTAAAGTTTTCTTATGGCCAAATTAGTAAAGAACTTGGGCTTTAGTGACAACACCAACATTCAAAGATAAATGCAAACTTGAACATATGTCCTTGATTAATATTCATGCATTTATTATTTGAATCTTTCCTTGCTCATAATTGCTTAAAGACTTGAATTGGAAAATGAGCATAGGATTTTTGTGCTTGAAACCATGGAAGAAAATGTGTTTGCTTGAATATCTTTATTTTTAAATCTTCCATATGGTATAATTTTGTGTGATTGTGTTCTTGCTTATTTAGAATGATTATTTTCTTGACATGAACACACTACACATAAATATTGGATTCATGCAAAATATCTAAGTCAACCATTAGTAACAATTGATATTTAGATTGAAATAACAATTAGTATCATTGGCAACCATATTTTCAACAATTGGTAAGCCAAAACTAAACTGACTATTGGTATGAGCTTTAAATTGACAATTCTTCTTGTGCTCTTTAGTTTGAAATGACAAATAGAGAAGAATTCATTTAGGATATTTTTGCATGAAACTCTTGTGTGCTAGAATTTATGGATAATTGATATATGAATTAATTCTAAGCACATTCAATTCTTCTTGTGCTCTTTAGTTTGAAATGACAAATAGAGAAGAATTCATTTAGGATATTTTTGCATGAAATTCTTGTGTGCTAGAATTTATGGATAATTGATATATGAATTAATTCTAAGCACATGCTTTTTTGAAAGTGATTTATGAGCTCATGCATATGATAGGTCATCTAATTTCAGCTCATAATCATGATGCTTTGTCATGCACCTTAGTTGGACCTTAAAGAACAATTGATATACTTAGGTGTTTGATAGAATTGAAATAAGCAAGTTATAGAACATAGTAGAAAATTTATAAACAACTTGCTTAATCTCTTACCAATTGGAGACTTCTTGCAAAACTATTTATAAAAAATTGGTATAGGATCATAAGTCATATTCTTTGCATGAATCTTTCATACTCTTTATGGATATTGACTTATTAATTTGTGCTATGAGTCCCATGTACTAACATATTTCTTGTTGGATGGAGCATATTTATTTGTTCTCACATAGCCATAATTTTAGGGGGAGCATACTTTTTATTTTTCCTTCTTTTTGCTGTGACAAAAAGGGGGAGAGATATTAAGGTATTAAGGGTAGAGATAATGGGGGAGAAAAAGTTTGAAAATCTCTTTTGGAAAATTCTCTTCAAACCATGCTTATATTAAGGGAGAGCTTTATAAAATCCTACTTTATTTGAGGGAGAGTATTTTATCTAAGAATTTTCAAAGCAAATTTACATTAAGTTTTGTCATATCAAAAACGGGGAGATTGTTAGCTTTAAATTGACATATATATTTTGAAATGACAAAAACTTAAGTAAGCTTTAATGTTTTAAGTCATATTGTAAATTTACCTTATCACACATGATTTTCTCAATCCATTTTTAAGTGATCATATCAAACATTAAGACCATGATTTAATTACATATTCTTATTGGTCTTAATACTTTATAAAATGTTTTGAATATTTTAGAAAATTATTTGATGAATTTTTGGACCATGTTTTCATTAAAGAAAGTCAAGAAAAACTCACACAAAAATGCCAAAATGTTTTGGGTTAGATTAGGATCAAAGGCCACATCATTTCTAACTCAAAAAGTGCAGGAAATCACATTTTGGAAGCATGGGATCGATTCCTTAAGGGAAGGGATCAATCCCTTTATGGCAGAATGCCCCAGAGGCCTAGAATGAAGTATGGGATCGATCCCTTTTGCAAAAGGATCGATCCCTTTACGTCAGAAAGCCTCCAACGGCTAGTTTCTGTGAGATACAACGGCTAGTTTCTGTGAGATACAACGGCTACTTTCTGTTTTGGCTCCAACCAACATCCACAAACCATCCAAGGGACTATAAATAGAGGCTTAGAAGCTAAAGGAAGGAAGGGGAACCACTCAGCAACTCTAATACTCATTTTCCTCAAATCCTCAAGCCTCAAACAACAAATCAAGAGCTACAAAGTCTTCATCTTCCATCATTCACATATTTCTTGTATAGGTTAGCACAAATCTTGTATAGGCTTTTTCTTGTGCTTAATCTTTGTAATCATTTGCCTATCTAGAGGCCCTTCTTTGATTACACAATTTGTAAACCAATTCATTCCTTGTAAAAGGGGAGGTTTCTCTTTAGCCTAACAAAAAGAGAGAGATTTCTCTTTAGCCTAAGAAAAAGAGGGAGGTTTCTCTTGAGCCTTGAATACAAATTCAAAGATAGTGAATTTGGGGAAAATCCTTGGGAGTGTCTCAAGGTAAAGGATGTAGGCAAGGTTGCCGAACCTTTATAAATCACTTGTGTACATTTCTCTATCCTTACTCTCTTTACTTGTTTGCAATTATATTTGTGTTTATTGTATTGAATTTATATTGCATAATTGAGTAGCTTAGAGAACTTAAAAAATATCAATATAGGTTAGAGAATTTAGAGGAACCGAAAAACGAACCTAAGGTTAGTGAAAAACCGATTCACCCCCCTCTCGGTATACCCTATAGAGCCAACAGTAAGGTAGCCCATAATTGTTTAAATTGCATTCTTATTTGTGAAATGCATAAGCATATGATTTGAAAGCTTTAATTTAGAAAGTATTTTTATTTGTTGTCATAAGTATACAAATGATGCTATTTGATTGTGGGTTGTCTAAATTGGTTTTATTAGCATGATTCCAAGGGATATATGTCCCAGTTACTATGTATGGTATTTTCAAGCTATGCAATTATTATTTTGAACTGGGAATCATGTTAAATTGTGTGGATTGAATTAGAGACATAAGACTTCCCTAGTACTTACTTACTTGGTAAATCATGCTATATCTATTTGGATGTTTTTAGAGGCTGCCATTTGACTTTGATCACGTCCATATCTTTTGCCCAATTTTCACTTGATCAATGAAACTGAGGAACCTTAACCATAGCCATGGGTTAACCTATCCCTTATTAGGATGTTTGGATTTGAGGGTAGCAGACTACTATAAAGATGTTAGCCTTGTCTCCAAGGAAATGTTTGAAATATAAGTTTTCTATATGATTTGTAAGCGTTAAATTTGAAAGTACATGATATGTTTTGTAAGATTCGATTTGAAGTATTTGATTTGATATGATATGAATATATACATATAAGTTCAGATTTGTACTAATTTGCAAGTATTTGATTTATTGTGTAAGGTTTATTTGGAAGTATTCGATTTGTTTTATAAGCTTAGATTTGAAAGTATTTGACTTGATTTGCTCAAATATTTGTAAGTTTAGAATTTCACTAATACTAATAAGAATCTATTTTGAACATGTTCATTTAGACATACCATTATATGTTAGGAACTCTATAGTTCAAGTGTTAGGAGATAGGAATAATGAGGTTTTCTAAAGCATCATTCTTTTTCTACCCTAAAACTCTTGACCTAGCTATAGGGGAGGTACTATTTAAATGGTATGTTATTGATTAGATTCGGATGATTAATGGAATACAATGTTTAGATGAATAAGTAATGATTTTGTTTGAACGATATAGTGATGATTATACTTGAAAGATTAGGCGATGATTATAAGGTTTGATTTGTATTAGTATAAATATTGATATTGATATTGATATTTGGGAGTAGGAAGGACAATAAATTGTTGGGAATACATAACATATACCTATTTCGATTTATGCATTATGCACGCATTCATTTTAGTTCAATATGATACTATTTTTTTATATGTATTTCTTGCTGGCGTAAGTTCACGCCTTCTTATTCCACATTTTCAGATTAGTTGTAGTAGACACTCAAGGAGTCATTTTGGGTTGGCTGTTGAAGTGAGAGTTTCCTCCAAGCACGCCTTTTAGTTTCGCAAGGTATATACTTTATATACTATGTTTGTATCTTGACAATATGCATAATTGATGTGTATATATCATGAGATGTAAGTTAGGAACTATACTGGATGTCAATTATGGTCTCGTATAAGCTTGTGATGTAATTATGTTTTAATGATGGGTTATGAAAGGATGTTGGTGTGCATCACAAGAAATTAAATTGGGATAAGAAATAATCATTTGCTAAAATAAAATATGTTGGGATTAACTAACAAAGTAAATTGAACCTACACTGAACATAGACAATGATAAGGAAGAAATGAAAAATTTAGTCCAAAATTATGCATCTGAAGGTCGTTACAGAGTTGGTATCAAAGCAAAAGTTGTCTAGAACGTGTCAATGTAGGTAAGTTAAAACTAGACTTATATCCCATATTTTTGTGCATGTTTGGATATAAATTGCGAATAGTGTTTTAAAATGTACTAAGATGTTTGTTTTGTAGAGGAAATTGTCTGGAGTTCTGTTTTGAATGATTATAACTACATATGTCTAGTAGTATACCTTATGGTTGATAGGAATTGCATTTAGAATTTGAATGTTTGAGGTATGTATTGCATGTAAGTACTACTAAGAGAAAATATTAGATGATAGATTTAGTTGACAAGGTTGTGTCTCAATTTGAGATTTATGGAATAAGATCAAGATAAGAATGAGTATCCTCACCATTTTAAGAGTACCTTGATTAAATTTAGAGGACCAAATTCTTTAAGGTAGGGAGAATGTGACAACCATATATTCCCTATATTTAATATAAGTAGTCGATACTTGTTATATGTTCGAAGGACCACATAAAAACATTTTGGAATTTGTTAGGATGGCGAGAGCGTGGATGTGTAGCTTCTTAGGATTCCCTATAAGTTAGATTTGATCCGAAAGTATAGAATATTACTATTTAAGGTATAATTTACATCCGGTAAGAAACTTAACTTAATTTGACTACAATTTGACAAACTTAAAAAAATCAAAAGATCAAGATTTTTCAATTTTATAAAAGTTAAGATAATATGTAAGTGACATGGAAAAGTGTTTAGAAAAGTCAGACTAGGTATTAACCATTAGTTAATAACCAAGTTAAATTAGAATAAGCTTAATTAGTTAATTTGATTAATCCTATTGGCCAATCACTTTATTGGACTTATCTACATTGAAAAGTCAATGATAACATGGTATATGAAGTGTGATAAGGGGCTAGAGGAGAAGTCAACAAAGGGAGGAAATTGCTTAATTATTTAAATGAGTAATCTTATCATTGGTTACTTTTGTGTAAGAGATAAGCATTAATAATTAAATAATCATATTTTATGAAGTTAATGGGGGCTAGATGGCATGAAGAAGGGGTTGAAATCAGACTGTGCATGGCTTAAATTCAGCCATGTGTTAAGCATGATAAGTAAGCGAAGGTAATTAACTTAAAAGTGAGGTTAAATGGGTAATTAAGCAACACCTTAAGGGTGATATTTTGCTAAGTTTCTATAAGAGTAAAGGCCATCATCCTTGCTAATTTGCTGTCCCGAACGAAAAGGAAACCAGAAAAAGAAAGAGAGAAAACGTGAATAGAGAAAGAAAGAAAGAAAGAAAGAAAAGAAAGAGAAAAGAGAAAACGAAGAAGAGATAGTAAAACCCTATGCTTTCAATCTGATTTTCTAACTTTCTACTACCCAGAAGTTGATTAAATATTGTTTTGGTGCCGATTTTGTGTGTTTTTACAAGAAACAAATACTTGAATATAAAGGGAGATGGTTTCGGTTTGAAGAAAAAGTAAGGGTAAGTGTTTTATATTTTGGTTAAATATAATTTATATGATAACCATGAAGTTAATAAGTATGAATTTTGTGTTATTGGAAGAATTGAAGATTAGGTAAAAAAAAAGGAGAGAATTCATCCTTGAG
This sequence comes from Heritiera fomes, assembly GCA_032173925.1. NCBI lineage: Eukaryota > Viridiplantae > Streptophyta > Magnoliopsida > Malvales > Malvaceae > Heritiera > Heritiera fomes. The sequence goes on from JAPDPM010000017.1 coordinate 5,975,460, forward strand.
GGGAAGTAAAGGTAAGAGAACTTTTTCTTGGCTAATTTTAATATATGTTAATACTACAAGTATACTAAGTAGTTATTTAGTGTTAGATTTGAAAAATTACTAAAGGAAACACTAAGGTGTAGTTGCTGCCCTAAAAGAAATCCATAAGTATCCAAGTGTAAGTATAAGCTATCGGTAAGTTAAGTTAATTATATAAGTGCCATTAGCATGAAATGAGGCTGAATTTCATGTTACGATTGTAGGATAATGAAACAATGCCTTGAGATAGCTCATGACCACATGAGAAAGTTAGTGTGAGGTGATGTATTTTGATGATAAGCTTATTGTTTTGATGTGTTTTAATATAATTTGAGATGAAATTGCTAATGTTTGTGTGTTGAAAACATGAAATGCAACTAAGGCTCATTAATAAGCAATTTAGATAAAGGTAATATTTATGCATTGCAAACTTTATGCTTGGTGATTGAGTAATTTAAATTGAGTTGGTTTAAAGCATCCTTCTTTTTTTACTCTAAAACTCCTGGCCTAGCTATAGGGGAGGTATTGTTTAAATGATAAGTTATTGGTTAGATTCGGATGATTAATTGATAATAATGTTTAGATGAATAAGTAGTGATTTTGTTTTAACGATATAATGACAATTATACTTGAAGGATTAGGTGATGATTATAAGTTTTGATTCATATTGATACTGATATTTGGGAGTAGGAAAGATAGCAGAGTGTTAGGAACGCATAAGATATACCCATTTCAGTTTATGCATTCTGCACGCATTCATTTTAGTTCGATACGATACTATTCGCTTTTATATGTATTTTTTATTGGGCGTAAGCTCACCCCTTCCTATTTCACATTTTTTAGATTAGTTGCAGTAGACACTCAAGGTGTCATTTTAGGTTGGCTGTTGGAGTGATAGTTTATTCCTATCCTATATTTTAGTTTTGCGAGGTATATACTTTATATATTATGTTTGTATCCATACAACATGCATAACTTATGTATATATGTCATGAGATGCAAGTTAGGAACTATACTGGATGTCAATTATAGTCTCCTACAAACTTGTGATGTAACTATATTTTGATGATGGGTTATGAAAGGATGTTTGTGTGCATCATAGGAAATTGGTGTGGGACAATGACTAATCATTTGCTAAAATAAGATATGTTGGGATTAACTAATAAAGTAAATCAAACTTAAATTGAACGTAGACAATGATAAGGAAGAAAATGAAAAATTTAGTCCAAATTTTTGCATTTGAAGGTTGTTATAAAGTATGTCGGCCTAGCCTCTGTGGGATTGGCCACTTAATCTACCAAAAATCCAATCTTTATAGATAGACGGGTTCGTCCATATCCCAGGGAGTTGAAGGTTTCAAAATTTACTTTATTCTTTATGGATGCCTACTAATCTATCATAGAACATATTGTAACATCCCGTTACCACATTTTTCACGTATTTCCATACAACTTTACCGGTTGGGCTGTCTGCGATGCCATTAACATTCAACAGTAACAGTGATAAATGATAAACATTTATTTATCAAATACAGAATACAAAAATTCTTTTCTGGATTTCTTATATCCAACATCCCCTATTGACTTATTTCACTAAAGTAGTACTGTATACTTATGTTTGAAATGTAAAAGAGAAGAGACTGTACCTGTCACGTTTAGCATAACATGCCTCAGTGCTTTTACATAGCTATACCAATCTGAGAGCTAATTCTCTCAACTCCGTGTCTTTATCTGTGGAGTTAAAAACAAAGGGGTGAGCGATTCATATGCTCAGTAAAGGAAATATATGCTGCTTTAAATAAAGCAAAACTATATATCACAACACATTTATTCTTTTCTTAATAATAACCCAGTAGAAAAGACAATGGATATATAGTAAACAACTCTCTTAAAACACCATTCAAATCACTGGCTAACAGTTTACTTTAAAATGTAGTAAACACTATATAGGATTTCAACAAATCCTCACAGTAAACAGAAACTGGTAAGTTGAGATTAGGCAACAAATAAATCATGCTATCATCGTTCCCCCTCCCCCTTGCGAGAACGGAATCTGCCGCTTTTGGGGTGCACCCGTAGGCAATCGCCCCTCATGGCTATCTCAGATCTATGGCCATAATCTATAGATGGTCCTCGGGTCCACTTGCCAAGTGACCTCGAGACCGCTGATGACTTGGCGGGTCCATCAACCCTGTGACGCCCTGAGGTGCACTCATTGGTCCATCGACCGAGCCATCGCCCCAGGCGGGTCACGCAACTACATGAATAATAATGCATGAATTCAGGGCCTAAAGTCTCAAAAAAATCACTTTTTTATCTCATGAAAAACCTTTATGGAATTATTTCACCCATATTATCATTTTCTCAAAATGATTCAATTTCCAAAAAGGTTTAGGCTTCCTGTTTACAAAACACCTTGAAAACATTCTAAAATCTCAACTTTTAAAATCTGCTCGCCCATGGTCAGCTCACCCGTTATGGCTTGCCCATGGCAGCTCGCCCATGGCGGAGAACATGTGTTCGCCCGCCCACCTTTGCCTTTTAAATCGACAAGCAAAACTGGCTCGCCCTCAGTGGCTCGCCCATTAGTCAACTCGCCCAAAAGGTTTCATATTTCTATTTTGAAAATATTAAAACGTCTTATTTTTCGTATAAGAAATTACACTTTAAAACTGTTCGCCAGAGTCAGCTCGCCCTTCACGGCTCGCCCCTGACTAACTCGACAAGACGGTGAATTAGTATTCGCCCGCCACTTAACTTTTCAAAACAGAAGTATGTCTCGTTGATAGCGGTTCGCCCGCCTTATATTTTAAACAAGGGCCGCCCGCCCAAACACATTAAAAAGGGTTCGCCCAACTATGGCTTACCCGGATTTTCCTTTAAAACAAGGGCACTCGCCCAGTTCTCATAATAGAGAGCTCGCTTCTTAGCTCGCCCGACCCGCCTTAATCAGTTCGCCCAACAAAACAACATATGACGGCTTGTAGCTCGCCCGAGATCAAACAATTTATTAAATAAATACATGCCATAAACCAAAAATAATTTCTAAATATTTTTATAATATTTCTACTCCACAGGGCATGTATTTTACTTCACATGTATCTCCCTTACCTGGTCCAACGAAGCCTTGTTTCCTTCTCGCCTTCCAAATCGCATTTACCGAATTCATAATTCTCGGCTGCAAATAATTTATAAATTCTATTAATATTTTCATTTCATATCAGTTGGCGAGATTGCAATAAATAAATCAAATGACTACTTGCCCAATAGAGCTCCAACTAGTTCGCCCAGACGAGCTCACTATTCACCAAATGGCTTCCACGTGGTATCTCGCCCGCCAGTCAACTCACGAGGCCTTCATTAGCTTAATTGTGGGAGTTCGCCCACAATCCTATTCGCCCAATGCCTTATGCATTTGAGCTTGCCCATTAATTCACTTCACTAGAGTTGGGCGTTCTCGCCCTTTGAATACAGACTTTACCTTGGCAAGTTCATTATTATCTACTCGCCTCATTGGCGATTACTAATTTTAAACATGGGCGATCACCATAGTCGCCATTCTCGTCACTTATTCCATTATTTTCCTTGTTTTCATATTCTCTAAGGATCTAACTAAAAACAAGACTGTATCTATGTTTATTACTTCATAAAACATAGAAATCTTTCATTGAGCATCAAGAACACCTCAGAAATATAAAACTCACCTCAACCAACTGCACTTCCAGAGCAGAATTCTTTCTGTCTCCTGTTAGCCTCACTTTGCTTCTTCCTTTAATTCATCAACGATGGAAGAACGTTCTTGCAAACAGATTTTCTTATTTGGCTAACGTAAGGATGAAGCTCAGTAAATCAAACATGATAGAACTGGGTGAAGTTAGAACATAAATTTGCAGGAGGATGGTTTTCGGGAAGGAGATGAAGTTTGCCAAAATGAGTTTTCCTCCAACATTTCCTCTTATATAGCCATGCTAAACCAATCCAAAGCTTCCGCCTGTCCCTTATCCTGTTTCGTTCATCATTTCCACGTCTATCATGCATTTAATGCATGAAGAAAAACTGCACTTACATGGGCGAGAAAGTCTTCCTTCCACACACATCTTCTACTTCTATTGACTTTGCTTTACTTCTCAACCAATAAGGTTAATTCCTTACTGACTTTAACATCTTCACCATTAATTGTCTTCAACCGTATCACTTACAAGTCAATTTTGGCTGCTAATTGTTTTGAAGCCATTTTCCTTTGTCCACACAAGCTGATTCCCGGTCTCTACCTCGTCTTGAGACCTCAGCTCGCCACACTACATCAATTCGCCAGCCATTCAGCTTGCCAGCTTTATCTTGGCAATTACAAGAAATTCCTTTTTTTTGGCAATCATATTGAGATTTAGCAAGTGGCAGTTACCTTTTTCGCCAACTAGGCTATTCTTTGCCTCTCAGTATGGCGATCACAAGTTCTCGCCTAATTAGGCGATCACAAGTTCTCGCCTAATTAGGCGATCATCAGGTATGCTCAACTCGCCAACCTTGTTCTGATTCACCTCACACGTTGGCGAACACACCTATTCACCCTTGAAACCATCCAATTCGCCATCACCATTGGCGATCTGCTCGCCCATTGGAGAACATCCTTTCTTGCTAAATCATTGGCGAGCTATTCTGTATATCGCCCATACATTATTTCACCATAATTGCTCCATTTACTACTTAACTTAAGGAGCTTTTCAACTAAATGGAAATCAATACTCTCTATTTATTTAATTTCCATTATCACTTTTATGAAATTAGACTCTACAGTAGTGTAGAATCGGATCTTACACATATTGACAGATCTACTCTCCAAAGTGGGGTGGCTTTTACCAATAATTATATGAAACTAAATTGTTTTCTAATTCTTAGACAAGTATCACTTTCACATGGTGAATCAGTTTACCTACAAATTTTGTCACTATGGCTAGATCAAAAGAACGTTTTATTATCTGTTAAAATATCTAATTGCCTAAAAAGATTAGGATCATCTAACTTTAAGAACGATTGTTGATATGATCAAAAGAACGTTTTATTAGTTCTTACAAAATATCTTACATAATATGATAAATGATATATTAAAATCCCCCTCAAACTTTAGTAGGCAAAGAGTTTGTTAATTTGAGTTTGCAATGCAAGTCATGAAACACTACAAAAAAAGAGACTTTCAGCGACGGAATTAGCGACGGAATTTTCCGTCGCTAAAAGTCTTATTTCGTCGCTAAAGGGTTTTAGCGACGGAATAATTCCGTTGGAAAAATCAATGTCGCTGATGCTCATTCCGTCGCTGAAAGAAATTTCCGTCGCTAATTCAGCGACGGAATTTGTCCTTATCAGCGACGGATTTTTTGTTATCAGCGACGGAATTTTTCTGTCGCTAAAATGTAAATCGGTCACCTATTATCCGTAGCTAAAAATTTCAGCGACGGAATTTTCCGTCGCTAATTCCGTCGCTAAGTTTTTTTTATTTTTTAAATTTTATGAAAATATTCCGTCGCTAAAAGTTTTACCAACAGAAAATTCCGTCGTTAAAAATAAAATTTTCCGTCGCTAAATAATTTTACCTACGGAATTTTCCGTCGCTGAATGTTATCAGCAACGGAATATTCCGTCGCTAATAATAAAAATTTTCCGTCGCTGAATGTTATCAGCAACGGAATATTCCGTCGCTAATGCTATTATTTCCGTCACTAATTTCTTTGAATTCCGTCGCTAATAATATATTTTTTTATCATCATATATTATTTATGCATTTCGCTACCAAAATGTTAAATTCCAAAATTGTTTACAAAAGTTTTTCGAAATATATTTAAATTTAAGCTTAAGCTTAAATTCATGTTAAAACCCTAAATTCATAACTATAGCAACATTTAAAAGACCTTAATACATAAACATAAATTTTTAATAAAATTCATACATAATCATAAAACATGATTAAAATTCAACAAATTCATAACATCTCTCAACAGCCATCAAATTCTTAAAACATAAAAAGAACAAAGTACTTAAATTTCTTACATTATAACAGAGATCTATGAAGAAGGCCCATCTCCGAGGTTCGGTGTCTGGCTATCATCGGGATTTGAAGGGCCTCCTTTGCTACTCTTCCATGCATTACTCATCTCAGCCATCCATTGGTGCATTTGCGGTAAATATTTGAGAACTTCATCAAGTTTCTCTTCTACAACATCGATGCGCTCATCTTGGCTTACTGTTGCTTGAGAAACCGAGAATATTGGACTTGTTGAGGAGGCGGATGACTCAAGTATATCTCTGTTTTGTGAACTGCTTCCAAGGCCGTACACATGTGTGCGGGTTGTTTCCATTCCTCCAATACAGTCACACCAAGCAACAGGATCAAAGTGTGGTTGACTGCTAATATCCGTACCATACTTTTCAACCAATGAAGCATTATATTTTTCCTATAAAAAAAATTTATTATTATAAATATATCTATACTTAAAAAGTAATTAAATAATAATTAACATACATAAAACAAAATAATTTTAAATATACATACACTGACAACTTTTGACTTATTGTCCACATATTCACCTTGGCCAGCATTTTTTTTGTGAGTGCGATCAAATACCTCCTTATATGTAGGTGTTCGATTATATTGATTCCTCTTCACAAGTAAAACAAAAAATAAATAAGAGATTAGCTGTAAACAATATATATTTTAACTATAATATCATACATATGATTTAAAAAGTTACATACCAGTCTATATGCATGCACAGGAAAAGAAATCGATCTACCTGTATGCTTGGTAACAGTTCCTTCTTTTATGGTCAATCGATTTTGCTTTCCTTTCTGTGACTTCGCCTCCCATTCCGATTTGCCCCATAAGTCATCAATCAAGGAGTCCCATATCTCAACTTTGATCCAGCTGGACATATACCCTTTACAGTCAGCAATTCGATCTGTGCCAAAATGTTGCATTGCTTTTTTTCTTTCAGCTTGCAACAAGTCACGGAATCGTGTTTTGCAAATGTTCTCCCAAATATTTTTCACAATAATCGTTTGTTCAGGAGGCCACGCAAAAATTTCCTAAATCAATTGAAATCATTAGTAAAAAATCATGTTAAGTAAAATAATAAAATAAAGTAATGTATTAATTATTTGCGATTGACATACCGAAAATTTTTCCCATATATTTGTTTTCACAGCAATTGGAACACTTTTCCATGTTGGCCAAGGATCAGTAAAATACTCTTTAATTAATGTTGTAATTGTCCGAACAGCTTGAGGCTCCAGAAAAGCGCTGCGAAAAAAAGTAAATTCAAATTTTTTATATAATATTAATTAAGTAACTTCATATAGCAAAATAGTATTATTATTTTTATTACCCGTTATTCAGACAAGTAAGTCGTGCCCTTTGATCCGGATTACTTGGAGTCGAATATCCTTGATTGGGCCCTCTTGTTCGTTTTCTACCTCCACTGCCACTACCATCGGAACTCGCACCACTGCCTGTATTTGTCCAAGTATGATCAATGTTAAGCTGCTCAATCGGTATTCCGTCAGGGGATATACCCTCAGCAGATGATGAGGCTTGGCCAGATGGACCATGTGTGGATGGGCCTTGGTCAATTGGACTATCTCTCTGGTCAATCAGTTGGTCAGTGGGTGGGTCCATCTCATCAGTATCCACTTCTATTGATGGAAATAATTGTGCTTCAAGGTTAATTGCTGGGGTCTGAGATCGTGGAGTAGGCATGAAAAAAGACTTCCAACTCGATGTAGAAGATCCACCGGAGCGAGCCTTCTTACCAGATGATTTTTTTGATGATTTCATTATACCTACAATACATGAAAAAAATAATATATGTATTAGATAATGAACTTAACATACAAAATAAATTAACATTTTACAAAACATCTTACAAAATATCGTAAATAAAAGCAAACAAAAAAGTAATTAAGTTATTAAATTCACATAAACATTTTCTTAAAAGAAATAAGAGCAATTAGCTAAAAAAGACCTCGTCCTCATCATCATCATCATTGTCGTCGTCGTTGTTGGTGTCGTCGTCGTCGTCGTCATCGTCATCATCATCATCATCATCATCATCATCATCATCATCTTCTTCTTCTTCTTCTTCTTCTTCGTCTTCTTCTTCTTCTTCTTCTTCTTCTTCTTCTTCTTCTGCAATATTTACCTCTTCATAATCTCCGCGAACGAGAATAGTGGGATTGTCAAGGTCTTCTGAATATGTGATATTTATAGGATGTGGATTTTCAATTTCTTGATAAACCCCATCATTTAAATCCACTATGTCCACATCACAATTTTGAATATTAAATCTAGCTCTTGCTTTTGTCTTGAAAACAACCCACCAATCACGACGATCTCTTTTTCTAGATGGATAAGGACTAAAATACACTTGCTGACTCTGTTGAGCTAATATAAAAGGTTCATTGCTAGCAAGTATAGACCTATGTTTGATTTCAACAAGAGCATGTCTAGGATGAACACGATAACCTCTCTCAATGTCAAACCAATGGCACTTAAAGAGTATAACTTTATTTCCAATCCCAAAATATTCCAACTCCACTATATCTATCAATATACCATAAAAGTCACGGTCAAAATCATTGTAACAATCACCTTTCACACAAACACCGCTGTTCATTGTTTTTCGAGTTTTTCCATATTCAAAGGTATGAAACTTAAATCCATTTACAAAATACCCTTGATAACAACTTGCCAAACGTGCTGGACCATGAGAGAGGTCAATGATACGTTTATCAATTGCATTTCCTTGTTCACGAACCTACATAATAGTGATTCTTGTGATGAGTGAAATGCAGTATCATCTATTAAAACAAAACGAATTATATTTAAATTACTTACATATTGTCTAAACCATTTCGTAAAATGCGCTTGACGTGTTTTCTCCAATTGTCCATCGTTCATCTCTGGTTCATTTCTTTTGACCATTTCATCAAATATCCTATAAAATCAATATATAGCAAGTATATATGACAATAAGGACAAGATCAAAAAGCCTTCGTTGTATTTATTGTATGATATGTAATGCTATATACTTACTCAATGTACGGGAGAACTTCTTCACAATTCATTAGCACATATATCACCGCTGCATCAAACTCATCTTCTTCCAGATATCGACGATTGTTCTTTGCCCGCCCAAGTGGTCGCCCAGGATATTTGAAAATTGACAAACGTCCCATGGGATCTACGTCTCCTCCATCATCATTCCGTGGTGGACGAGTTAACCTTGTTTGAATATTGGGATCAAAGTATAATGCACAAAATGTTGCAATTTCCTCCCTCATATATGCCTCACATATAGATCCCTCCACATGTGCACGATTTTTCACCTTCTTTTTTAGGCGATGCAAAAACCTAATTAAAGTATACAATACACATTTAATGGCATATAGTAAGCGCTCTATTTCTTATAACACATTGAAAAATGCTCATAGCAAACAAATTATTACCTCTCAAATGGATACATCCATCGGTATTGAACGGGTCCGCCAACCTTGGCCTCGTAAGGTAAGTGAATGGGGAGATGTTCCATGCAGTCAAAAAAACTTGGTGGAAAAATTTTCTCTAATTTGCAAATTGTTTCTACAATGTTGCTCTGCAACTGTTCCATGTAATTCACATGTAATTCAGTTGAACATATATCTCGAAAAAAATGAGATAGCTCAGTAATAGCATCCCATATTGAATTAGGTATGAAATCACGAAAGGCAATCGGAATTAATCTTTGCATAAAAACATGACAGTCATGACTTTTCATTCCATAAAACTTGCCTTCCTCAATATTTACACACCGAGATATGTTTGATGCAAACCCATCAGGAAGCCTTAGCTCTTTCACCCATTTACACACGCTTCTCTGATCCTCTTTGCTTAAGGTAAACGATGCTTTAGGTGCGAAAGTTTTTCCATTACTTGTCACCAATTCCAATTCCTTTCGTTTACAAATCAGCGCCAAATCTAACCTTGCATTTGTGTTGTCCTTTGTTTTGCTTTTAACATCCATTAATGTATTGAATAAATTATCAAACACATTTTTTTCAATATGCATGACATCTAAGTTGTGACGAATGAGGTTGGTATGCCAATAAGACAGCTCCCAAAAAATGCTTTTCTTCACCCAATTATGAGTTACCCCAAAACCTTGAGGTTTTTGTTGAGGACATTTTGTCCCAAATGTTAAGTCTTCCAAACTATCTATCCGAGACAACACTTCTTCACCTGACAATCTCATAACCGGAGGATCATAATCAACCCTTTTACTAAATTTATCCCTTTGCTTCCTAAAAGAATGATTAGGAGGTAAAAATTGACGATGACAATCAAAAAAACAAGGCTTTCGTCTATGTTGCAATCTAAAAGCTTTTGTATGTTCCATACAATAAGGACAAGATAATCTTCCATGTGTACTCCACCCAGACAACATTCCATATGCAGGAAAGTCATTAATTGTCCACATTAATGCAGCCCTTAACAAAAAAAGTTGATTTCTATAAGCATCATAAGTTTGAACACCCTCATCCCATAAGATTTTCAACTCATCTATCAAAGGCCTTAAAAAAACATCTATGTTTTGTGATGGATTGCTCCTTCCCGGAATTACCATATTCAATAACAAATATGGTTGTTTCATACACATCCAGGGAGGTAAATTGTAAACAGCAAGCATAACTGGCCAACAAGAATATGACCTCGTAGCTGGCCCAAACGGATAAAACCCATCTGCACATAAACCAATTCTAACATTACGATGTTCCATAGCAAATGATGGATGAGTACAATTGAAATGTTGCCAAGCTTCACCATCAACTGGATGTCTAAGCACTCCTGAAGAACTTCGATTGTGCGCATGCCATGTCATAAACTTAGCAGTTGCAGCTGACATATAAAGCCTTTGAAGCCTAGGGATTAATGGCAAGTAGCGCAAAATCTTGTACGGTGTCTTCTTTCCTCTTACCCCACATTGTCTATATCTAGGATGCCCACATATCACACAATGCATTAACTCGGCATATTCTTTCCAAAATAAAATACAATTATTCTTTCAAGCATCTATCTTAACATAACCAAGACCGAATTTCTCCATTTTTTTATTCATTTCATAAAAGTTTTCCGGTAAATGATTATTCTCCGGAAGCATACCTCTCACAATCTCCAACATTCGATTAAAACATGCTTCACTAACATTGTGCTCCGACTTCCAATTACACAATTGTGACATAGCAGATAATGTCGTGTGCTTAGAACATTCTGTCCACAATGGTTCATTTGCATCATTTAACAGAGAAGCAAAGTTTTGTCTTGATGAATTTTGTTCATGCTCATAAAATCTTGACTGATTAGCATTCCCGTCAAAATTAATATGACAAGCATCCCTCACCATTCTATTATACGGGTTTTGTTCTGAATACATTTCATACATCAGATCACCAATCTCGTCTCTATTTCTTGAGGATTCTCCTTCAACAACTTCACCATGTTTTTCCCAAATAGTATAACCACCCATAAAACCTTTGTAAAACAAATGTTCCCGTACCTTATCACATTCTAAAAAGATTCTATTTTGACATTTGATGCAAGGACATTTTATTCTATCTCCACTGACAAACTGCCTATTTGAACATGCAAAATCGATAAACTCTTCAACTCCATTTAAAAATTCATTTGTAATATAACTATTACTATCTAACCGGTTGTACATCCAACTCCTATCCTTATTCATGATACGATCTGAATAAAAGATCTGTAATTTAATAAACAAAACCACACAAAATAAATAAAATATAGCAATCAAAGCAAATATCTCAACCAATTTAAAAACAAAATAATAATTTTAAATCAAAATTAACAATTATTTATTATAAAATGCATAATAAAATAGTTAAAATATTACCTTACGATCACAATCCACCAAAGCACTCCTTATTAATATTAAATAACCTACAAAAGCATAAAAACTACATATTAAAAATTAAATATTATTTTCTTTCTATTTTAAAATAAAAAAATAACGATTACAATACATACAACTTTCGTTACAATACATGTTAAAACTATTAATACAACAATATATACATTTATGCAATGAAAAAAAATAATATATATAACAATGTATATATCTCACATTAATCCCAAAATTAATAATACTAATTCAATTAATTTATTAATATCATATAATTAGATACACTAAATCAATAATAAATATTCAGAATTAATAATATTATGACCAAATTAAATTTACATAAATAAATTTATATATTTAAAATGTAACAAAAATAACTTTAAACATTTAAATTCAAAATTTCTAGTAATATTATTATAAATACGGACAAACAAAAATAAACAACTAAAAACAAATTAACATTTTAAATATATATTTTAAATAAACAAATTAAACAAATAAATAAAAATTAATAAAAGTAGTTCAATCAATCTATTACTATCATATAATTAGATACAAAAAACAACAATAAATTTTTATAATTAATACTAATATGACCAAATTAAATTTACATAAATAAATTTATATATTTTAAATCTAACAAAAATAATTTTTCCCAATAAATACAAAATTTCTACTAAAATTATTATAAATACAAATAAATATATATTTTACATAAACAAACTACCAAACAAATAATTATATCTTTTAAATTTAAAAATAATACAACTACTATATACCAATAGTATGACCGGCGGTAAGGACGACCGGCGGCAGGTCAGCGGCGGCAGCAACGGCGATGGCAGGGGCGGGCGGCAGCAGCGGCGATGGCAGGGCGCAGTGGCAAGCTTCAGAGGAGTGGGCTGAGTTGGTTTTTTTCTTTAAAAACTAGAAGGCGCCGGCGGTGATGAGAGGAGAGAGGTGACCGGCGGCGAGCTTCGGACCTTCGGTGGGGCAAGGGACGGCGGCGCAACGGGGAGAGGAAGAGAAAAACAAGGAGAAATTTGACTATCACGGGCGGAAGAAGAAGAAAAAGAGAGTGGATTACGAATTTTGAGGTATTAGCGACGGAATTTCAGTCGGATTAGCGACGGAAAAATTCCGTCGCTAACTAGATCTAACACGCTACACGAGGAATTAGCGACGGAAATTTTCCGTCGCTAATTCCGTAGCTAATGGGCTTTAGCTACGGAATTACCGACGAAAAAATTTCGTCGCTAATTTTTTTGACCTTTTCTAAATATTTTGGAGGGAATTTTGGAGGGAACTTAGCGACGAAATTTTTCCGTCGCTAATTCCGTAGCTAATGGGTTTTAGCTACGGAATTAGCGACGGAAAAATTCCGTCGCTAAGTTCCCATGAATTCCTCCACCGAAAAAGCATGTGGGAATTTAGCGACGGAATTTTTCCGTCGCTAATTCCGTAGCTAAAGCCCATTAGCTACGGAATTAGCGACGGAAAAATTCCGTCGCTAAGTAGCTAAAAAATTCTCAACCGAAAAAGCATTAGGAATTTAGCGACGGAATTTTTCCGTCGCTAATTCCGTAGCTAAAGCGGAATTTTTCCGTCGCTAATTCCGTAGCTAATGGGCTTTAGCTACGGAATTAGCGACGGAAAAATTCCGTCGCTAAATTCCCATTAATTTCTCACCGAAAAAACATGTGGGAACTTTGCGACGGAATTTTTCCGTCGCTAATTCTGTAGCTAAAGCCCATTAGCTACGGAATTAGCGACGGAAAAATTCCGTCGCTAAGTAGCTAAAAAATTCTCAACCGAAAAAGCATTAGGAATTTAGCGACGGAATTTTTCCGTCGCTAATTCCGTAGCTAATGGGCTTTAGCTACGGAATTAGCGACGGAAAAATTCCGTCGCTAAATTCCCATTAATTTCTCACCGAAAAAACATGTGGGAACTTTGCGACGGAATTTTTCCGTCGCTAATTCCGTAGCTAAATCCCATTAGCTACGGAATTAGCGACGGAAATATTCCGTCGCTAAGTAGCTAAAAATTTCTCAACCGAAAAAGCATGGGGAATTTAGCGACGGAATTTTTCCGTAGCTAATGGGCTTTAGCTACGGAATTAGCGACGGAAAAATTCCGTCGCTAAATTCCCATTAATTTTTCCACCGAAAAAACATGTGGGAACTTGGCGACGGAATTTTTCCGTCGCTAATTCCGTAGCTAAATCCCATTAGCTACGGAATTAGCGACGGAAAAATTCCGTCGCTAAGTAGATAAAAATTTCTCAACCAAAAATAGCATGGGGAATTTAGCGACGGAATTTTTTCGTCGCTAATTCCGTAGCTAAAGCCCATTAGCTACGGAATTAGCGACGGAAAAATTCCGTCGCTAAATTCCCATTAATTTTTCCACCGAAAAAACATGTGGGAACTTAGTGACGGAATTTTTCCGTCGCTAATTCCGTAGCTAAAGCCCATTAGCTACGGAATTAGCGACGGAAAAATTCCGTCGCTAAGTAGATAAAAATTTTTCAACCGAAAAAGCATGGGGAATTTAGCGACGGAATTTTTCCGTCGCTAATTCCGTAGCTAAAGCCCATTAGCTACGGAATTAGCGACGGAAAAATTCCGTCGCTAAATTATCACATGATTTTTCTATTGTAAAATTAATGGGAATTTAGCGACGGAATTTTTCCGTCGCTAATTCCGTAGCTAATGGGCTTTAGCTACGGAATTAGCGACGGAAAAATTCCGTCGCTAAATTCCCATGCTTTTTTCGGTTGAGAAATTTTTATCTACTTAGCGACGGAATTTTTCCGTCGCTAATTCCGTAGCTAAAGACCATTAGCTACGGAATTGGCGACGGAAATATTCCGTCGCTAAATTCCACCTATGTTTTGGGTTTAGCGACGGATAATTCCGTCGCTAATAATTTGGCGCAATTAAACAGTATATCCCGCCATAATTAGCGACAGAATTAGCGACGGAAAATATTTCGTCGCTAATTACCGACGAATTTTTGTCGCTAATCCGTCTCTAATTCCGTCGCTAAATTCATTATAAATTCCGTCGCTAATCCGTCGCTAATACTAATTATCAGCGACAGAAAAATTCCGTAGCTAAATTTCCGTCGCTGAAAATCATTTTTCTTGTAGTGAAATTGTCCTAGTAGATGTGCTTTGTTGAAGACATCAACGGTTTGATCAATAGAATGTATTGAAGTGAGATGAGGCTGCCACTAATAAGATGATGGCGAATAAAGTGACAATCAATCTCAATATGTTTGGTGCGCTCATGAAAAATGTTAATGTGGGCAATTTGGAGGGCACTTTGATTATCACAAAAAATGTTTTTAGCATTAGATTGAAGACCCCCATATCGTGCAATAGCCATCGCAACCAAAGAAGTTTAGAAGTTGTATCAGCAAGTACTCAATATGAACGAAATATGCTATGTTTGGTTGAATGCCAGTTAGATAGATAAGACTCCCAACCAATTGCTTGTAAAGAGTAAGATGATCCAAAATGGTTCTTTTGTCGTGTGAAAGTTTGATATTGGCCTCAAGCGGAGTCTTGGAGGTTTTTTTATTTGTCAAGTCAACACAAGACAAAAGATTAGTAGCATATTTAGCTTGAGACAAACAATAGCCTATACTGTCAAAAGAGACTTCTAACCTATGGAAATAACTCAAATGTCCAAGATATTTCATTTCAAATTATGTAATGAGAAACTGTTTCAACTCTACAGTAACCTGAAAATCATCTCCATAAATGATCATAACATCCTCATATAATAACAAAAGAGTATATCCCCTTTTAGTTCTGTGGATAAAAAGAGAATTGTGATAACTTTATAAAAATAGGGTTATTTTACTGCTTCATTAATTAATTATTATTTAACTCCCTATGATTTTATTAATTATTCCCCTAATTTTATTAATTTCCTCATGTTCAGCAAAAAAAAATTTCTAGATGAATTTGTCTTTTCGATAAAAAATAGACTGAAATAGGCAAGGAAGGAGACTGGACCACTAAAAGACAAAGAAACATGACTCATCTTTTTCTCTATCCTCTCTTGCCACCTAACATGCAACATGTCAACATCCTACTCACTTTTGGTGGATAAGAACAAAGGACACATTGCCAACACATGTAAGACACATGCCCTTGCTGCTTGGCATGCTCATATGGACTAAAAGATAAAAAGGAAGGTCCTAAAGGGGTGACATGTTCATGGATGATGTGGGCACTTAAATGACATGGAAATATCAACTTTGAGGAGCCAAGGACATGAAGACAAGTGGCAATTAATGCAAATTCATCTAAGATAGAAAATTACCTTTGTATCCCTAGGTTAAGTGACTATATAAGCTACTTTATGATACCTAACTTAAGGTAGGCTGCCTAGGGTTTAGTTTTATTATTTTTTTAGCAGTTTTTTATGCCTTTATAAGTTTAGAGCAGCCACCATTTTATTTCCTTATTTTTCTTTACATTTTGCAAGTTAAATACATATTTTGATGATGTTTTCCTTTACTTTTTACTACTTTCTTACACTCTTTCTTTGAGCTTTTTGGTTCTTTAAATTTTCCGCAACTTTAATCCTCTTCTACTCTTTCTTTTTCTTTTATTTTGGCTCATGATTGAATCCCGTGATCAAGGGAGCTTAAGAGGTTGAAAAAAAATACCTCTATAGCTCTTGCAGGGGAACTTTATCCACAAGTCCCTTTAGTAATTTTTATTTTTCTGTTCTAAAGCTTCCAAATGATTTTTTAGTATTTTTTTTATCTATTGAGTTAGGAGTCTAGTTTAATGGGTTAAAACAGTTTTTTAAATATCTTTCAAAGAAAAATACAAAAAATGATCAAAGTAGGGTATGTAGAGAGTTGGTGTCATTTTAGGTTAATCTAGAGTATGTTTCTTTAGCAATTTTTATTTTCTATTTTAAGGCATTTAAATAATTTTTTAGAATTTTTCTACTGTTTTAAGAGTCTATTTTATTGGGCTAAATAAGTTTTTACAGATTTTACAAAACAAAAATACAAAAAATGATCA
The DNA here is from genome assembly GCA_032173925.1 of Heritiera fomes. Lineage (NCBI taxonomy): Eukaryota > Viridiplantae > Streptophyta > Magnoliopsida > Malvales > Malvaceae > Heritiera > Heritiera fomes. Next base: position 5,992,475 of record JAPDPM010000017.1, read on the forward strand.
AAGTGGGATAGGTTAGCTTAGGCGTTACTTGTGGTTGTTTTTGGTTCTTCACTTTGTAGCTGCTGTTTGGTTCAGTTTTAGGGTCCCTTTAGGTTCTTTTTTTTATTCATTTTTAATTTCTTTTAAGTTTTTTATTGGTTGATATTAATTTCATGCTATTAGGGCAGGGTTTGCTAAGTGTTTGATATATGTTCTAGGCATTAGTTTAGGTGTTTCATGAATTTTTTCAAATCTGTCCAGTAAAATGACGTTTTTTGTAGCATTTTTTAGGTCTGTATTTGCTTCATTTTAAGGTCTATTTATGCGTCTTAGGGTCATATCTAGGTTATATTTTAATTTGGAAATTTTAGGACTTTATTTAGATTAGGTTCCATTGCATTTTCTTAGACATTTTTGCATTAGTACACTGTTTTTGCTGATCAATTTTTGCGGGTGTTTGCATTTATTTGGCTACTGTTTATGACATTTTAAAGTGCACTTCGATCATATTAGGACCATACATTCATTAGATAATTTTTTAGATTAGCTTAGGTTGCATTTCCTTTCCATTTACATGCATTCTTGCATTATTTCTTCACTTAGGCATCCTTGCATTAGGTTTTGTCCAGATTTTTGTTTTTACTGTTTTAGGTGTTTTTAAGTTGCATTTCATGAAGTTTAGGTAATTTTAGGTTCATAGATTTATTGGTTTAAGTGTAGTATAAGATAGGTTAATTTTCTTGAGCATTTAGTTACATTTTATGATTAATTTTACACCAAACTTCAAATCTCTCCAGGTTTAGTATTTTTATTAATTCTATGCATTTAGGTATTGTTTCAGGTAAATTTAGGTGTCTTAGGGTAGTACATATAGGTCTTTCATTAGGTAAAATTTGGTTTAATTTCAAGTTCATTTACTTAGGCATTTTCATGCATTAGATTATTTTTTGTTTTAGGGGTTCATTTAAGGGCTGTATAGTTGCTGCCCATTCATGCCTATTAATTAGTTTAGGTTTTAAATTCATTTATTTAGGGTTAAAATTAGTTAGGGTTACATTAGTGCATTTTCATTCATATTTTCAAAACACCAAAAATATTTCTATTTTCATGCATTCATTTGATTAGTTTAGATTAGTAGATTCATGCATTACATGTCATTTAGGGTTACATTAGTGATTATTTAGGGTTAAGTTTAGGATTAGGATTACATTTAAGGCTTTTTTTAGGAATTTCATGCATTAATTCATTTTTCTTTCATTTGCATTAGTTTTAATTTAATTTTTTTAACATGTTCATGGTAAAAGTTTAAACATTTGTACAACATGATTTTGGACTTGTATGACTGAAAAATATGGATGAAAAATTATTTGACAATAGATTTTGCAATTTTAGAAAAATTTTCACCAATAAATGCATTTTTGGTTACATGGAAGGCCATTTTAAAAGCTATGCATATTTTGGCACAACCAATATGCTTGAAAACACAAATATGCCAAAACAAACATGTTCACATAGATTTTAAGCACATATGTCATTAAATCACAAAACTTGTGAACATCATGCCATGATTTCTAATATGCACGTTTCTCATTAATCTTCATGACATAGTATTTTGCATGTAAGACATATTTGACATTTTTGGAGCAAGTAAATATATTATCAACACATAGTAAACTTCCTCAAATTACAAAAATCCAATAATCATTTCAAAATCATGTTGCATGCTTTTCATCCAATCATTTAATGCATCGAGAATTATCCACCAAATAATCAGAAATCATTTATCATGCCTTTTACTCATTCATTTAACTTATAATGCATCAAAAATCATCAACCAAATATCTCATCAAGCCACAAATAATTTAATCAAATAAAAGTTTTAAAGAGAAAGAAATTAAGCTTACAAAACTCCTTTGCTTGAGAGTGCATTGCTATGATTTGTTGAATTCACCTTGAGCCATTCTTTGAACCTTGATAAGGATGGATTCCTCAAGCTTTTCCTTTTTCTCATTGGCATAAGCAATCTCCATAGAGGTATGTAGAGCAATTGAACTTCATTGTTTCATTGTACCTCCATGCTCTAACACTCTTGCACAAAACAAATTCAAGAATGCTTTGGTACCCAAATTTTCTTAGGTCCATGAGGGTTAGTGTTCACAATTTTCAATCCCTTAGGAATCCATTTTAATTTCAACTTAACACTATTGGAATTCACAGCATGCTTTGGGATCCATATTTTCTTAATTGTTTTTCCTCTAAAAGTGGTTTTCCTAAAAGTGCATGCTTGTGAAGAGTGGCCAATCCCATTGCATAGTGAGCATGTGAGAGATATATCATACATAGAATTTTTGCTCACTAAGAAATTCTTAAGACGAGTTTTTTTTTGCTTTACATTATAGCCTAACCCATCTTTGTTAAAGAAAACTCTTTGGGTCTCTAACATATGATCTAGTTTTTGTTGACCCATATAGAACCTAGAAAATGAGTAATGCAAGTTTGTATTCTTTTCATTCAACTCATTTATCTCTAAGTTTGCTTCTTCTAATTTCTTTTCTAATTCTAACTTAGTATTTGTTAAGGCTTCCTTTTCTATTTTCAAATTAGTAATGATTTTTCTTTATTTAGAGTTTATGTATTCAAATTCATTTGCTAATTCATTAAAGGCATTTTGCAATTCATCAAAAGTATAATCATTGCCTTCACTAGAACTAGAACTAGAACTAGTCTTATCATCACTAAAGGCCATGAAACAAGAGTAGGCTACCTTATCATCTATGTTTTCCTCATCGGAGCTTTCACTATCACTCCATGCAGCCACATATGCTTTTTTCTTAGGCTTTCTATCATTTTTCTTCCTAAGTAAGGGACATTCTAACTTAGTATGACCCGGTTCATTACACTCATAACACACTATGGGATCTTTTTCTTTCATACTTGACTCTTCTCTCATTACCTCTCTTCTTTGTGGTCTCCTATCATTCTCTCTATTCTTTATCCTCATGAACCTATTAAATCTTTTGGCAAACATTGCCATTTCCTTTTCTTCCTCATCTCCACTCTCATCACTATCATCTCCAATTTTCTTAGGAGTGGAAGATTTTAAGGCTGCCCCTACTTTCTTTGAAGGCTCTACATTTCTTTTTAATTTCATCTTATAGGTAAGTAGGGAGCCCATAAACTCATCTAGAGATAAGGTATTAGGATCCTTAGACTCTTGTATTGCGGTTACCTTTGCCTCCCAAGATTTTAGCCAGCTATTCAAAATTTTCTTAACCATTTCCACATTGGAATAAGTAGTCTTGCCTAAAGCCTTAAGCCCATTGATTATATCATTAAATCTAGTGAACATATCACTAATGGACTCATCTTCTATCATGCTAAAGAGCTCATAATCATATGTGAGCATGCCTACTTTGGTTTCCCTAACTTGATTAGTTCCTTCATGTGTAATGGCTAATTTGTCCCATATTTGCTTGGCATTCTCACATAGGGAGACTATTGTATTCATTGGGACCTAATGCACATAAGAGAGAGTGCATAGCCTTGGCATTCAATTGTGCCAATCTCATGTCATTTGTGTCCCACTCATCCTCATTCTCAGGGGTATCCTTTCCATCTACTTTTTTCATTGGAATTTGAGGACCATTAACTATAACTCTCCACATTCCATAGTCATTTGATTTCACAAACAACATTATCCTAGTCTTCCAATATGGATAATTCTCTCCATTGAAAAGTGGAGGTCTAACTAATGAGTGTCTTTCTTCTCCTAGGGGTGTACCTATGTTCAAATGAGCCATTTATGATCGTTTTGCTTGATTGATGTTAATCCAAATCAATTTCAAGCCCAAGCTTTGATACCAATTGTTGGTTCTATAACCTAATCGAGAAGCGGGGTAAATCGGTTTGTAGCTATTCTTAGGCTCTCTAGCCTATATTGAAGTTTCTTAAGTTCTTTAGGCTACACAAGCATAAAATTCAAATTCAATACACTAATCACAATATAATAGCAAGTAAATAAAGAGTTTAGGGAAAGAAAATTGTACGCAAGTGATTTATATATGTTCGATAACCTTGCCTACGTCCTTTACCTTGAAACACTCCCAAAGATTTTCTCCAAATCCACTAATCTTGAATTTGTATTACACTCCCTCTTTTTGCAGGCTCAAGAGTAACCTCCCTTTTTTTTAGGCTTAAGAGAAGCCTCCCTCTTTTTCAAGGCTCAAGAGAAACCTATCCCCTCCTTTTCTAGGCTCAAGGAATAAACCTTATCTATCCAAATCTCACTTAAAATAAAGCACTCAAGGGTACTCTCCCCTTTACAAGATGTGAATGGGTATACAAGAGATGTAATCAAGAAAAGGCTCTAGATAGGCTAGTGATTACAAAGGTTAAGCACAAAAGAAGCCTATACCAGATTTTATGCTATACTATACAAGAAAAGTGAGAATGATAAAAGCTAAAGAATTTCTAGCATAACATTTGGTTTTGAAGCTTGAAGAAGATGAGGAATTGTGTCTCTTGAGTGTCTTCAGCTTCTAAGCTTCTATTTATAGCCCCTTTGATGATTTCTTGAAGTTTGGAGGATTCTAGAACAAATATTTTCGTTGTCTCACAAAAAAACTAATCATTGTAGGCTTCCAGCGAAGAAGGGATCGATCCCTTTGAAGAGGGAATCGATCCTATGGCTTTGGGATGTCTTCTTGGGGTTTCTGCCTTTAGGGGATCGATCCCTTACAGGTGGGATCGATCCTTTGAACTATCTGCCAACAAGGGATCCATTCCTTTTGGCAGGGGATCCATTCTCTTGGTCAAGGGATTTATCTTTTGCACTGTTCATTTATCTTTTCTAGGTTTTTTAAGCATTAAAAACATTCTAAAGCCAATTTTGAATATTTTTAAAAATGACATGACTTTGAAAACATGAATTTGAGTCAAAAAATTTATCAAATAATTTTTTGAAAATATATTCAATAATTCCACAAGAAAATTACTTAAACCAATAATTAAAAATGTTGTCTAAATTGATTAAAACCAATAAAGATAACCAATTAAATCATGGTTTTATATTTGATAAAATCACTCAATATGGTTTGTGAAAATCATAATTGATAAAACAAATTTACAATATGAATCAAACATTTAAGATTACTTAAGTTTTTGTCATTTCAAAAATATTTGTCAATTTAAAGCTAACAATATGTTATTATTATAATATATATAAGTATTCTTAAAAAAAACTAAAATCTACACCGTAAAACGACATAGCGTGCCGCATACATAGTGTCCTGCGCATGGTGTGTCGCACACTGGGCTACGCTAGGTATACACCCTTGCAAGGGACCTTCTCTTACATGGAACAATCTCACGCCTAGTGCGGGGCCCAAACAGGCACTTGGGCCTTAATAATTTGGCAATTTAACAGTGAATATATAGCATGACGTACATATTAAATTTAAATTAATGTGGATAAGGGGCAAAAAGGTGATTATGGTGATAATCCATAAAAATAACAGGTCAGATAATTCTTTATTTCAAATTTATATTTAGTTTTTGATTGAGACTCTGCACAGCTTGTGACTTAAGCATCGGATTCCCTGTGCCCTTTGATGATTCTTTTTATGCAAATTTCTTGACAAACATGTGAACACGAAGATCGAGATTCCTCCATCACAGAAATTTATTGTTGTGATTAGACAACAACAAACAATAATAAAGCTTTAACTAATGCAACAATAAAGAGTTGAATATGCTAAGGCAAAAATTGGTAATAGAACTATTGAAGAAAATCAAGTAAGAAATAGCCAAGAATCAAGCAACATAGCAACAGTTAACAACCAAGAATCAAGCAACGGAATAAAGCAACATAGCAGCAGTAATCTGCCGAGAATCAAGCAATGGCTACAATTCAAATAATCTAACAGCAATTCAAATTAGTGCAAAAGTTCAAGGAATTAGTCACAATCATTATTTATTTGATATCCCTCTGTTCCCAACTTACCATGTATTGCCCTGCCTTTTACACTATTCAACTATAAATAGAGATAATAGCAAACACAACTCACAGCTTCTGTGAGTATCTTTTACAAACATTAAACTTCTTTAAGAGCATCACTGATAATAATAATAATATTAACATTAATTCTTTCTTCCTTTCTAGTGAGTAGTGACAAAGTTTGGACACATATAGATCACAGCAGCTGAAGACAAAGATATATAAATATGTAATAAATTACTAAAAAAAATGTACCAATAAAGAATTGAATCTACAATAATGAAAAGAAATCATAAAACATCAGTAATATCTTAAAAATATAAATATTAAAAGAAGAAACTGAAGCTAAATTTAAATAAATAAATAAATAAATAAATAAACAAGGTTTAACCTTGGGCGTGTAGCACGCGAAGAGGTTCAACATCTACCAAAGCTAGGAAAGTAAGTAGAAAATGAAAAAAAAAAAGTCAAAGCATTATAAAAATTTGAAAAACAAGAAAAACCTTAACACATGTTAAAATCATGCATTTAATTTTAAAAGAAAAATTGCAATCTCATGCAACCACGTCGGTTGACTACTGTTCAGTGTCTCCGTTGTTATTGTTCCCGATGCATTTTGCTTTTTTTTTTTTCCTGATCTGTTTTTTTCCTCAAAATTTCCGATCTGTTTTGCCTTGTTGCCGTGTGTGTTGGCTTATATAGGTCGAGTGAGTATTTATTGATTTGATAGATTGCTCTGTTCATTGGTTTGACGCGATGACTTGTTTTACAATAAAAATCTCAAAAATATGTTTGTGTGTGGATTAAAGCATTTGTTTGCTTGCATGCGTGTGTGTTTGCATATATGTATGGGTTTATCACCGTCCCACATCGGTTGCATTGTGTGTGGTGTGTGTGTTTATAAGGAATTCCAAGCTTAACAAAATTATCATGGTTTTATTAAGTGTTGTGTCCTTTTACTGAACAAAAAAAGCATTTATCACTTGCGTTTGTATGTGATGTGTTTGTGTGTGGATTAAAGCATTTGCTTGCTTGCATGCGTGTGTGTTTGCATATGTGCGTGGGTTTACCACCGTCCCATATCGGTTGCATTGTGTGTGGTGTGTGTGTTTATAAAGGATTTCAAGCTTAATAAAATCACCATGGTTTTGTTAAGTGTTGTGTCCCTTCACTGAACAAAAAAAGCATTTATTGCTTGCATATGCATTTGCATGTGATGTGTTTGTGTGTGGATTAAAGCATTTGCTTGCTTGCTTGCATGCATGTTTGCATATGTGTGTGGGTTTACCATCGTCTCACATCGGTTGCATTGTGTGTAGTGTGTGTGTTTATAAGGGATTCCAAGCTTAACAAAATCACCATGGTTTTGTTAAGTGTTGTGTCCCTTCATTGAACAAAAAAAACATTTATCGCTTGCATTTGCATGTGATGTGTTTGTGTATGGATTAAAGCATTTGCTTGCTTGCATGCGTGTGTGTTTGCATATGTGTGTGGGTTTACCACCGTCCCACATTGTTTGCATTGTGTGTGGTGTGTGTGTTTATAAGGGATTCCAAGCTTAACAAAATCACCATGGTTTTGTTAAGTGTTGTGTCCCTTCACTCAACAAAAAAGCATTTATTGCTTGCATGTGCATGTGATGTGTTTGTGTGTGAATTAAAGTATTTGCTTGCTTGCATGCGTGTGTGTTTGCATATGTGTGTGGGTTTGCCACCGTCTCACATCGGTTGCATTGTGTTTTATAAAGGATTCCAAGCTTAACAAAATCACTATGGTTTTGTTAAGTGTTGTGTCTCTTCACTAAAATAAAAAAGCATTTATCGCTTGCATTTGCATGTGATGTGTTTGTGTGTGGATTAAAGCATTTGCTTGCTTGCATGCATGTTTGCATATGTGTGTGGGTTTACCATCGTCCCACATCGGTTGCATTGTGTGTGGTGTGTGTGTGTTTATAAGGGATTCCAAGCTTAACAAAATCACCATGATTTTGTTAAGTGTTGTATCCTTTCACTGAACAAAAAAAAGTATAAAGTAAGCGGTCGCTATGATAAAAATTAATTGTATACTATATTTTAATATACATAGCAAATTAATTATATACAAATACAATTAAAATTAAAATAATAATAAATTAAAATAATAACAAATAATGCCTTTAGGATAGAATTCTAGAAAAATAACGAACGAGTAACCTTTTTGAGAATTTTCAGTTTAAAAATATTTTCTTGAATTTTACCAAAATGATGGTAAATTTAAGAAATTAAATTAAATAAAAATAAGTAATAAATAATATATAGTAGTATAATAAATAAATTTAACAATATTAAATAATAGTAAAATTAAAAAATAAAGCAAAAAATAAAAAAATAAAAATAAAGATAATAGTAGTAGTAATTCCTTTAAGATAGAATTTCAGGATAACTGCAAACGAATAATTGTTCCGGATATTCTTAATTGAAAAATATTTTCTAAAGTTTATCAGGATGGTGTTAAGTTTAGAGAATTAATGAAATTAAATAAATAAAAATTAAATAAATAAATAAAGATAACAGCAAAACAAAAATCATAAATGAAATAATGAAAATAAAATTAAATAAATGGATGCATATCAATAAAAAAAAGTAGAGGTAGTAGTAATTCTTTTAGGATAGCATTCCGGAAAGATTACGAGCAAGTAACGTTTTTGAAAATTTCAACTAAATAATATTGTTTTTGAATTTTACCAGAATGATGGTAAAATTATGAAATTAAATTCAAAAAATAATAAATAAATTACACAAAAATATAATGAATAAGTGTAAATATTATAATGTAATAAAAGCAAATAATTGTAAAAGCAAGAATCAAGAAAAAAACTGAAAAAAAAAACATAAAATATAAAATAAAAAATGAATAATAAATAACTAAAAATAAAAATAAAATAAAATAATAACAATGGGTCTCCTGCCTATTGGCAATAGATCTCCTTAGTCAACTTTGAGTGTGAATGAGATTTAGGTAAGGTAAGGTACATGAGATTTACGGGTATGTTTACATGAGGTTTGCATGGATTTTGAATAGCTTGCATGAAATTTTGCATGGAGGGTTGTTAGGGTTAGGATGGGGTTTAAGTGGGTTTTAAGGTTAGGTTGAAGTTTAAGGTTAAAAAAAGAGGTCGACTTACTCCAATTTAAGGGTTATTTTTATTTTTTTTTTGAAATTTGAATTTTTTTTATTATTATTTTTAAAAATTGCTTGGACAAAAATAGGTGTCTAAAGTACTATCATATGAGCACTATTCAAAATTGAAGGAAAAGCAAGATTATGGCTCTTAAAGACAATACGGGTAATTGGCATACTAGTGTTGTGGATATTAAAAATATTATTGATTGGTTTTTCTTTGGCCTTTACTCGACATCATTAGAGCATAGTAGATTCAATTCGCCTCTCCATAGCAACTTAGTTGTAATGACCTTCTTCTATACAAAAGTGCACTAAATTTTTCTTTCTCTACTTACATTGTTGGGCTGTATGTAATGTCTCAACATTAACTCATAAGCTATATTTATAATAGCTATATAAACATTATTCAACATTTGGTCCGAGTCCAAACATTCTAAATAAGCATGCATTCATCATCACAAAATATTATACTTAACCAATATATAACCATCAAGTTGCATGCATCGATATTTAACATAGATATATATCATGTAATTCCTATTGCTACATCCCCATATTCTAAAAATACTGAAAACATAAGTCTGAATATAAATTAAGTAGCTGTACATAATATACCTCCAAGGTAGAACCAAAAGCCTCGAAGGACGCGATAGCTCCCCACGTATACGCTCCTACTGCAAATAATCTGGGAGGTGGAGGAGGGGGGATGAGCTTTTTGGAAAGCCCAGTAAGAAATAAATATAAGAGACGGATACTAAATTTCTATATGCACATTCCAAAACATTCATTTAAACTCAAATATTATTTTTCATAAAGTTTAGAAATCAACATGCTTATGCAATGTGTCAAAAGCATTTCTTTCAAACCATCGATAAACATTTCCATTCGAAACATTATTCTCGTCATAACATTCAAAATCCATATTGGCATAACACTACAAAAAAAGAGACTTTCAGCGACGGAATTAGCGACGGAATTTTCCGTCGCTAAAAGTCTTATTCCGTCGCTAAAGGGTTTTAGCGACGGATTAGCGACGGATTAGCGACGGAATAATTCCGTTGGAAAAATCAATGTCGCTGATGCTCATTCCGTCGCTGAAAGAAAATTCCGTCGCTAATTCCGTCGCTAATTAGCGACGAAATTTGTCCTTATCAGCGACGGATTTTTTGTTATCAGCGACGGAATTTTTCTGTCGCTAAAATGTAAATCGGTCACCTATTATCCGTAGCTAAAAATTTCAGCGACGGAATTTTCCGTCGCTAATTCCGTCGCTAAGTTTTTTTTATTTTTTAAATTTTATGAAAATATTCCGTCGCTAAAAGTTTTACCAACAGAATATTCCGTCGCTAATAATAAAATTTTCCGTCGCTAAATAATTTTACCTACGGAATTTTCCGTCGCTGAATGTTATCAGCAACGGAATATTCCGTCGCTAATAATAAAAATTTTCCGTCGCTGAATGTTATCAGCAACGGAATATTCCGTCGCTAATAATAAAAATTTTCCGTCGCTGAATGTTATCAGCAACGGAATATTCCGTCGCTAATGCTATTATTTCCGTCACTAATTTCTTTGAATTCCGTCGCTAATAATATATTTTTTTATCATCATATATTATTTATGCATTTCGCTACCAAAATGTTAAATTCCAAAATTGTTTACAAAAGTTTTTCGAAATATATTTAAATTTAAGCTTAAGCTTAAATTCATGTTAAAACCCTAAATTCATGACTATAGCAACATTTAAAAGACCTTAATACATAAACATAAATTTTTAATAAAATTCATACATAAGCATAAAACATGATTAAAATTCAACAAATTCATAACATCTCTCAACAACCATCAAATTCTTAAAACATAAAAAGAACAAAGTACTTAAATTTCTTACATTATAACAGAGATCTATGAAGAAGGCCCATCTCCGAGGTTCGGTGTCTGGCTATCATCGGGATTTGAAGGGCCTCCTTTGCTACTCTTCCATGCATTACTCATCTCAGCCATCCATTGGTGCATTTGCGGTAAATATTTGAGAACTTCATCAAGTTTCTCTTCTATAACATCGATGCGCTCATCCTGGCTTACTGTTGCTTGAGAAACCGAGAATATTGGACTTGCTGAGGAGGCGGATGACTCAAGTATATCTCTGTTTTGTGAACTGCTTCCAAGGCCGTACACATGTGTGCGGGTTGTTTCCATTCCTCCAATACAGTCACACCAAGCAACAGGATCAAAGTGTGGTTGACTGCTAATATCCGTACCATACTTTTCAACCAATGAAGCATTATATTTTTCCTATAAAAAAAATTTATTATTATAAATATATCTATACTTAAAAAGTAATTAAATAATAATTAACATACATAAAACAAAATAATTTTAAATATACGTACACTGACAACTTTTGACTTATTGTCCACATATTCACCTTGGCCAGCATTTTTTTTGTGAGTGCGATCAAATACCTCCTTATATTTAGGTGTTCGATTATATTGATTCCTCTTCACAAGTAAAACAAAAAATAAATAAGAGATTAGCTGTAAACAATATATATTTTAACTATAATATCATACATATGATTTAAAAAGTTACATACCAGTCTATATGCATGCACAGGAAAAGAAATCGATCCACCTGTATGCTTGGTAACAGTTCCTTCTTTTATGGTCAATCGATTTTGCTTTCCTTTCTGTGACTTCGCCTCCCATTCCGATTTGCCCCATAAGTCATCAATCAAGGAGTCCCATATCTCAACTTTGATCCAGCTGGACATATACCCTTTACAGTCAGCAATTCGATCTGTGCCAAAATGTTGCATTGCTTTTTTTCTTTCAGCTTGCAACAAGTCACGGAATCGTGTTTTGCAAATGTTCTCCCAAATATTTTTCACAATAATCGTTTGTTCAGGAGGCCACGCAAAAATTTCCTAAATCAATTGAAATCATTAGTAAAAAATCATGTTAAGTAAAATAATAAAATAAAGTAATGTATTAATTATTTGCGATTGACATACCGAAAATTTTTCCCATATATTTGTTTTCACAGCAATTGGAACACTTTTCCATGTTGGCCAAGGATCAGTAAAATACTCTTTAATTAATGTTGTAATTGTCCGAACAGCTTGAGGCTCCAGAAAAGCGCTGCGAAAAAAAGTAAATTCAAATTTTTTATATAATATTAATTAAGTAACTTCATATAGCAAAATAGTATTATTATTTTTATTACCCGTTATTCAGACAAGTAAGTCGTGGCCTTTGATCCGGATTACTTGGAGTCGAATATCCTTGATTGGGCCCTCTTGTTCGTTTTCTACCTCCACTGCCACTACCATCGGAACTCGCACCACTGCCTGTATTTGTCCAAGTATGATCGATGTTAAGCTGCTCAATCGGTATTCCGTCAGGGGATATACCCTCGGCAGATGATGAGGCTTGGCCAGATGGACCATGTGTGGATGGGCCTTGGTCAATTGGACTATCTCTCTGGTCAATCAGTTGGTCAGTGGGTGGGTCCATCTCATCAGTATCCACTTCTATTGATGGAAATAATTGTGCTTCAAGGTTAATTGCTGGGGTCTGAGATCGTGGAGTAGGCATGAAAAAAGACTTCCAACTCGATGTAGAAGATCCACCGGAGCGAGCCTTCTTACCAGTTGATTTTTTTGATGATTTCATTATACCTACAATACATGAAAAAAATAATATATGTATTAGATAATGAACTTAACATTCAAAATAAATTAACATTTTACAAAACATCTTACAAAATATCGTAAATAAAAGCAAACAAAAAAGTAATTAAGTTATTAAATTCACATAAACATTTTCTTAAAAGAAATAAGAGCAATTAGCTAAAAAAGACCTCGTCCTCATCATCATCATCATTGTCGTCGTCGTTGTTGGTGTCGTCGTCGTCGTCGTCATCGTCATCATCATCATCATCATCATCATCATCATCATCTTCTTCTTCTTCTTCTTCTTCTTCTTCTTCGTCTTCTTCTTCTTCTTCTTCTTCTTCTTCTGCAATATTTACCTCTTCATAATCTCCGCGAACGAGAATAGTGGGATTGTCAAGGTCTTCTGAATATGTGATATTTATAGGATGTGGATTTTCAATTTCTTGATAAACCCCATCATTTAAATCCACTATGTCCACATCACAATTTTGAATATTAAATCTAGCTCTTGCTTTTGTCTTGAAAACAACCCACCAATCACGACGATCTCTTTTTCTAGATGGATAAGGACTAAAATACACTTGCTGACTCTGTTGAGCTAATATAAAAGGTTCATTGCTAGCAAGTATAGACCTATGTTTTATTTCAACAAGAGCATGTCTAGGATGAACACGATAACCTCTCTCAATGTCAAACCAATGGCACTTAAAGAGTATAACTTTATTTCCAATCCCAAAATATTCCAACTCCACTATATCTATCAATATACCATAAAAGTCACGGTCAAAATCATTGTAACAATCACCTTTCACACAAACACCGCTGTTCATTGTTTTTCGAGTTTTTCCATATTCAAAGGTATGAAACTTAAATCCATTTACAAAATACCCTTGATAACAACTTGCCAAACGTGCTGGACCATGAGAGAGGTCAATGATACGTTTATCAATTGCATTTCCTTGTTCACGAACCTACATAATAGTGATTCTTGTGATGAGTGAAATGCAGTATCATCTATTAAAACAAAACGAATTATATTTAAATTACTTACATATTGTCTAAACCATTTCGTAAAATGCGCTTGACGTGTTTTCTCCAATTGTCCATCGTTCATCTCTGGTTCATTTCTTTTGACCATTTCATCAAATATCCTATAAAATCAATATATAGCAAGTATATATGACAATAAGGACAAGATCAAAAAGCCTTCGTTGTATTTATTGTATGATATGTAATGCTATATACTTACTCAATGTACGGGAGAACTTCTTCACAATTCATTAGCACATATATCACCGCTGCATCAAACTCATCTTCTTCCAGATATCGACGATTGTTCTTTGCCCGCCCAAGTGGTCGCCCAGGATATTTGAAAATTGACAAACGTCCCATGGGATCTACGTCTCCTCCATCATCATTCCGTGGTGGACGAGTTAACCTTGTTTGAATATTGGGATCAAAGTATAATGCACAAAATGTTGCAATTTCCTCCCTCATATATGCCTCACATATAGATCCCTCCACATGTGCACGATTTTTCACCTTCTTTTTTAGGCGATGCAAAAACCTAATTAAAGTATACAATACACATTTAATGGCATATAGTAAGCGCTCTATTTCTTATAACACATTGAAAAATGCTCATAGCAAACAAATTATTACCTCTCAAATGGATACATCCATCGGTATTGAACGGGTCCGCCAACCTTGGCCTCGTAAGGTAAGTGAATGGGGAGATGTTCCATGCAGTCAAAAAAACTTGGTGGAAAAATTTTCTCTAATTTGCAAATTGTTTCTACAATGTTGCTCTGCAACTGTTCCATGTAATTCACATGTAATTCAGTTGAACATATATCTCGAAAAAAATGAGATAGCTCAGTAATAGCATCCCATATTGAATTAGGTATGAAATCACGAAAGGCAATCGGAATTAATCTTTGCATAAAAACATGACAGTCATGACTTTTCATTCCATAAAACTTGCCTTCCTCAATATTTACACACCGAGATATGTTTGATGCAAACCCATCAGGAAGCCTTAGCTCTTTCACCCATTTACACACGCTTCTCTGATCCTCTTTGCTTAAGGTAAACGATGCTTTAGGTGCGAAAGTTTTTCCATTACTTGTCACCAATTCCAATTCCTTTCGTTTACAAATTAGCGCCAAATCTAACCTTGCATTTGTGTTGTCCTTTGTTTTGCTTTTAACATCCATTAATGTATTGAATAAATTATCAAACACATTTTTTTCAATATGCATGACATCTAAGTTGTGACGAATGAGGTTGGTATGCCAATAAGACAGCTCCCAAAAAATGCTTTTCTTCACCCAATTATGAGTTACCCCAAAACCTTGAGGTTTTTGTTGAGGACATTTTGTCCCAAATGTTAAGTCTTCCAAACTATCTATCCGAGACAACACTTCTTCACCTGACAATCTCATAACCGGAGGATCATAATCAACCCTTTTACTAAATTTATCCCTTTGCTTCCTAAAAGAATGATTAGGAGGTAAAAATTGACGATGACAATCAAAAAAACAAGGCTTTCGTCCATGTTGCAATCTAAAAGCTTTTGTATGTTCCATACAATAAGGACAAGATAATCTTCCATGTGTACTCCACCCAGACAACATTCCATATGCAGGAAAGTCATTAATTGTCCACATTAATGCAGCCCTTAACAAAAAAAGTTGATTTCTATAAGCATCATAAGTTTGAACACCCTCATCCCATAAGATTTTCAACTCATCTATCAAAGGCCTTAAAAAAACATCTATGTTTTGTGATGGATTGCTCCTTCCCGGAATTACCATATTCAATAACAAATATGGTTGTTTCATACACATCCAGGGAGGTAAATTGTAAACAGCAAGCATAACTGGCCAACAAGAATATGACCTCGTAGCTGGCCCAAACGGACAAAACCCATCTGCACATAAACCAATTCTAACATTACGATGTTCCATAGCAAATGATGGATGAGTACAATTGAAATGTTGCCAAGCTTCACCATCAACTGGATGTCTAAGTACTCCTGAAGAACTTCGATTGTGCGCATGCCATGTCATAAACTTAGCAGTTGCAGCTGACATATAAAGCCTTTGAAGCCTAGGGATTAATGGCAAGTAGCGCAAAATCTTGTACGGTGTCTTCTTTCCTCTTACCCCACATTGTCTATATCTAGGATGCCCACATATCACACAATGCATTAACTCGGCATATTCTTTCCAAAATAAAATACAATTATTCTTGCAAGCATCTATCTTAACATAACCAAGACCGAATTTCTCCATTTTTTTCTTCATTTCATAAAAGTTTTCCGGTAAATGATTATTCTCCGGAAGCATACCTCTCACAATCTCCAACATTCGATTAAAACATGCTTCACTAACATTGTGCTCCGACTTCCAATTACACAATTGTGACATAGCAGATAATGTCGTGTGCTTAGAACATTCTGTCCACAATGGTTCATTTGCATCATTTAACAGAGAAGCAAAGTTTTGTCTTGATGAATTTTGTTCATGCTCATAAAATCTTGACTGATTAGCATTCCCGTCAAAATTAATATGACAAGCATCCCTCACCATTCTATTATACGGGTTTTGTTCTGAATACATTTCATACATCAGATCACCAATCTCGTCTCTATTTCTTGAGGATTCTCCTTCAACAACTTCACCATGTTTTTCCCAAATAGTATAACCACCCATAAAACCTTTGTAAAACAAATGTTCCCGTACCTTATCACATTCTAAAAAGATTCTATTTTGACATTTGATGCAAGGACATTTTATTCTATCTCCACTGACAAACTGCCTATTTGAACATGCAAAATCGATAAACTCTTCAACTCCATTTAAAAATTCATTTGTAATATAACTATTACTATCTAACCGGTTGTACATCCAACTCCTATCCTTATTCATGATATGATCTGAATAAAAGATCTGTAATTTAATAAACAAAACCACACAAAATAAATAAAATATAGCAATCAAAGCAAATATCTCAACCAATTTAAAAACAAAATAAAAATTTTAAATCAAAATTAACAATTATTTATTATAAAATGCATAATAAAATAGTTAAAATATTACCTCACGATCACAATCCACCAAAGCACTCCTTATTAATATTAAATAACCTACAAAAGCATAAAAACTACATATTAAAAATTAAATATTATTTTCTTTCTATTTTAAAATAAAAAAATAACGATTACAATACATACAACTTTCGTTACAATACATATTAAAACTATTAATACAACAATATATACATTTATGCAATGAAAAAAAATAATATATATAACAATGTATATATCTCACATTAATCCCAAAATTAATAATACTAATTCAATTAATTTATTAATATCATATAATTAGATACACTAAATCAATAATAAATATTCAGAATTAATAATATTATGACCAAATTAAATTTACATAAATAAATTTATATATTTACAATGTAACAAAAATAACTTTAAACATTTAAATTCAAAATTTCTAGTAATATTATTATAAATACGGACAAACAAAAATAAACAACTAAAAACAAATTAACATTTTAAATATATATTTTAAATAAACAAATTAAACAAATAAATAAAAATTAATAATAGTAGTTCAATCAATCTATTACTATCATATAATTAGATACAAAAAACAACAATAAATTTTTATAATTAATACTAATATGACCAAATTAAATTTACATAAATAAATTTATATATTTTAAATCTAACAAAAATAATTTTTCCCAATAAATACAAAATTTCTACTAAAATTATTATAAATACAAATAAATATATATTTTACATAAACAAACTACCAAACAAATAATTATATCTTTTAAATTTAAAAATAATACAACTACTATATACCAATAGTATGACCGGCGGTAAGGACGACCGGCGGCAGGTCAGCGGCGGCGGGCAGTGGCGGCAGCAACGGCGATGGCAGGGGCGGGCGGCAGCAGCGGCGATGGCAGGGGCGGGCGGCAGCAGCGGCGATGGCAGGGCGCAGTGGCAAGCTTCAGAGGAGTGGGCTGTGTTGGTTTTTTTCTTTAAAAACTAGAAGGCGCCGACGGTGATGAGAGGAGAGAGGTGACCGGCGGCGAGCTTCAGACCTTCGGTGGGGCAAGGGACGGCGGCGCAACGGGGAGAGGAAGAGAAAAACAAGGAGAAATTTGACTATCACGGGCGGAAGAAGAAGAAAAAGAGAGTGGATTACGAATTTCGAGGTATTAGCGACGGAATTTCAGTCGGATTAGCGACGGAAAAATTCCGTCGCTAACTAGATCTAACACGCTACACGAGGAATTAGCGACGGAAATTTTCCGTCGCAAATTCCGTAGCTAATGGGCTTTAGCTACGGAATTACCGACGGAAAAATTCCGTCGCCAATTTTTTTGACCCTTTCTAAATATTTTGGAGGGAATTTTGGAGGGAATTTAGCGACGGAATTTTTCCGTCGGTAATTCCGTAGCTAATGGCTTTAGCTACGGAATTGGCGACGGAAAAATTCCGTCGCTAAATTCCCATTAATTCCTCAACCGAAAATAGCATGGGGAATTTTAGCGACGGACTTTTTCCGTCGCTAATTCTGTAGCTAAAGCCCATTAGCTACGGAATTAGCGACGGAAAAATTCCGTCGCTAAGTAGATAAAAATTTCTCAACCGAAAATAGCATGGGAATTTAGCGACGGAATTTTTCCGTCGCTAATTCCGTAGCTAATGGGCTTTAGCTACGGAATTTGCGACGGAAAAATTCCGTCGCCAAATTCCCATGCTATTTTCGGTTGAGAAATTTTTATCTACTTAGCGACGGAATTTTTCCGTCGCTAATTCCGTAGCTAATGGGCTTTAGCTACGGAATTAGCGACGGAAAAATTCCGTCGCTAAATTCCCCATGCTATTTTCGGTCTAGAAATTTTTATCTACTTAGCGACGGAATTTTTCCGTCGCTAATTCCGTAGCTAATGGGCTTTAGCTACGGAATTAGCGACGGAAAAATTCCGTCGCTAAATTCCCATGCTATTTTCGGTTGAGAAATTTTTATCTACTTAGCGACGGAATTTTTCCGTCGCTAATTCCGTAGCTAATGGGCTTTAGCTACGGAATTAGCGACGGAAAAATTCCGTCGCTAAATTCCCCATGCTATTTTCGGTCTAGAAATTTTTATCTACTTAGCGACGGAATTTTTCCGTCGCTAATTCCGTAGCTAATGGGCTTTAGCTACGGAATTAGCGACGGAAAAATTCCGTCGCTAAATTCCCATGGTTTTTTCGGTTGAGAAATTTTTATCTACTTAGCGACGGAATTTTTCCGTCGCTAATTCCGTAGCTAAATCCCATTAGCTACGGAATTAGCGACGGAAAAATTCCGTCGCTAAGTTCCCACATGTTTTTTCGGCGGAAAAATTAATGAGAATTTAGCGACGGAATTTTTCCATCGCTAATTCCGTAGCTAATGGGCTTTAGCTACGGAATTAGCGACGGAAAAATTCCGTCGCTAAGTAGATAAAAATTTCTCAACCGAAAAAAAGCATGGGAATTTAGCGACGGAATTTTTCCGTCGCTAATTCCGTAGCTAAAGCCCATTAGCTACGGAATTAGCGACGGAAAAATTCCGTCGCTAAGTAGATAAAAATTTCTCAACCGAAAAAAGCATGGGAATTTAGCGACGGAATTTTTCCGTCGCGAATTCCGTAGCTAAAGCCCATTAGCTACGGAATTAGCGACGGAAAAATTCCGTCGCTAAATTATCACATGATTTTTCTATTGTAAAATTAATGGGAATTTAGCAACGGAATTTTTCCGTCGCTAATTCCGTAGCTAATGGGATTTAGCTACGGAAATAGCGACGGAAAAATTCCGTCGCTAAATTCCCATGCTTTTTTTCGGTTGAGAAATTTTTATCTACTTAGCGACGGAATTTTTCCGTCGCTAATTCCGTAGCTAATGGGATTTAGCTACGGAATTAGCGACGGAAATATTCCGTCGCTAAATTCCATGAACATTGTTCACCGAAAATTATATGAGAATTTAGCGACGGAATTTTTCCGTCGCTAATTCCGTAGCTAAATCCCATTAGCTACGGAATTGGCGTCGGAAATATTCCGTCGCTAAATTCCACTTATGTTTTGGGTTTAGCGACGGATAATTCCGTCGCTAATAATTTGGCGCAATTAAACAGTATATCCCGCCATAATTAGCGACAGAATTGGCGACGGAAAATATTCCGTCGCTAATTACCGACGAATTTCTGTCGCTAATCCGTCTCTAATTCCGTCGCTAAATTCATTATAAATTCCGTCGCTAATCCGTCGCTAATCCGTCGCTAATACTAATTATCAGCGACGGAAAAATTCCGTAGCTAAATTTCCGTCGCTGAAAATCATTTTTCTTGTAGTGTAAGTACGAAAGGAATCATATATATAGCATAAGCTGGAGACATGATAATTAAGCAAAATCAAGCAGTTTAATTATGCCCGTAAGGGAAAATATAGTTGACATATGGCCATAGTCTAGAGGGGTCTACAGTGAGCACTGATCAGGTGTCTACTGGGCCTGTTGTGGACTGGATCAAGGTCACATAGCAATCGAAACTCTACTGTAGATTTGATCAAAATCATACAGTAGCCCAAAACATTACCTACTGTGAACTGGATCAAGGTCCCACAGTAGTCCAAAACATTACTGCTATGATTATTAACCATGTCTCAAAACATTTCCGTACATATACTTTCCAAAACAAATACGAAGCTCGATGGTTTCTATGAAAATGGGAGCTTCCGAATATGATTTCCAAGGTAGTCAAAATCCTGCCATTTCGTACTTATTTTCAAAACAAAACTAGCTAGAGGAGTATTATTCCAAATCATTTTCATGAACTCTAACTCATTTTATAAATCAATATTATACAAAAATCCAGCAGCATAACGGCTTAATTTTAGTAAAAACCTCCTGCAAAGAAGATACAGTTTATAAACCACAAGCAGTTGATTTTAATATTTATTTAGTATCCCATACGTTTCCGATATATATCCCTCACCTCAATATGTAGCACGAGTATTGATATTATGTGCTTGCACCTCTTTGAATTTTCACCACTTTATATTTCCTTTTTCTTTGGTCTTTAATATTTGGAGTGCTTAATGTTCTCTACTTGTCTCCTTTCTTCCTACATAAAAGCATAAAAACAATAGGATTTACATTATGGATTTATCTTAGGTAAATTTATATCACCTTAAGGAAGTGTATATTTCTAAAGTCCCCTTTAAGTACATTACCTTGTAACATCTTCCTTGGCTGCCAAAGATTCCTTCACCCACTTGAATTTTCTTTTCTTACTCAAACCTACATTAAAGACCATATATATGCATGTTTAGTTTTAAAATTATTAACATATTGTTTCCTCATTAATCCTCATTCAAATTTCTTAATATATATATATATATATATTTCACCACCCTTCTAATACCTTTGTGCTTCTCTTAGAATCTTAGGTAATTTAAATCCAAATACACCAAATATACTTACTCTTGTTCTTTTCTTTGTTTCTTTGTTCAGCTTCCAAGTAAATTGAAGCAGTCCAAATGAGGAGAAATCTGTCACAATTCAACCTAATTTAATCAGCATTCTTTGCTTAAATAATACCTTAGTTTAAATTTAAACAAATCTCAACATTAGCTTCCTTACCTCATAGTCAAACCATTATTTGCCTTGGTCAACTTCCATGAAATGAAAACAACTCCAAATCAGAAAATCATCCACGTTTTGCAGCTCCCTTTTCAAGTAAATATAGCAGCCAAAAGAAAGAAGCTTCCATGTGAATAAAAATTTCCAAAGCAACCAATATTCACGTTTTTCAACTCCTTTTCCCTTTGCTTTGTTGAACTCTCTTGTTTCCTTTCCCTTCCTTCACTATCGGTTTCAAGCTCACTTCCACCCCTGTACTCTACAGTTTTACTCGAGAAAAGCCACCTCTTTTAAACCAAAATTTCAGCTCTAGTAGCCGACATCCTCGCCTATTTCCCATGCTTCACTTTCCTTCTTCCCTAGTTTCTTCCCTTGCCGAAAAGCTTTGCTTCAATTTCACTCTCGATCTCACTCTTCTTTCCTTCGATTTCTTTTCTTTATCCTTCTACTATACCAATAAACCAGCCCCTGTTTTGCACTCTCATTCCTCCTTTGTAACATCCCGTTAACACATTTTTCACGTATTTCCCTACAACTTTCTCGGTTGGGCTGTACGGAATCTGCCGCTATTGGGGTGCACCCGTAGGCCATCACCCCTCACGGCTATCTCAGATCTATGGCCATAATCTATAGGTGGTCCTCGGGTCCACTTGCCAAGTGACCTCGAGACCGCTGATGACTTGGCGGGTCCATCAGCCCTGTGACGCCCTGAGGTGCACCCATTGGTCCATTGACCGAGCCACCGCCCCAGGTGGGTCACGCAACTACATGAATAATAATGCATGAATTCAGGGCCTAAAGTCTCAAAATCACTTTCATATCTCATGAAAACCTTTATGGAATTATCTCACCCATATTATCATTTTCTCAAAATGATTTGATTTTCCAAAAAGGTTTAGGCTTCTGTTTTACAAAACACCTCGACAACCTTTCAAAAATATCAACCTTTAAAACCTGCTCACCCATGGTCTGCTCACCTAATATGGTTCGCCCATGGCAGCTCGCCCAATGCGGTGAACCTGTGTTCGCCCGCTCAACTTTGCTTTTAAAATCAGAAAGCAAAACTAGCTCGCCCTTAATGGCTCGCCCATTTGTCAATTCGCCTAAAAAGGTTTATATTTTCCATTTTCAAAAATATTAAAATGGCTCATTTTTCCTTAAGAAAATACCACCGAAACCTGTCCACCATGGTCAGCTCGCCAGTCCGGCTCGCCCCTGGTCGACTAGAAAAGGGTGAACAAGTGTTTGCCCGCCACCCTCTACATTTAAAGCAAAACGCTGGCTCGCCCATTTAGGCTCGCCCATAGCTTTCTTAACAAAAGGGGTCGCCCGCCCCAAAATGTTATAAACCTTTGGCCCACCCGCCAATACCAGTTCGCCCAGAAATATTATAAGGGTCGGCTTATTAGCTCACCCAATATCAATTAAATTTCTCAAACAATGCATGTCAGAAAACAAAACATTTAACTTAATATTTTCATAAAATTTACTCCACAGGACATGCATCACTTCACACACCTCTCCCTTACATGATATTACGAAGCCTGGCTTCCTTCTCGCCTTTCAATTCGCATTTACCGAATCCAAAATTCCCGGCTGCAAAATAATTTATAATTTCCATTAATATTTCCTTTTTCAATATTTCCAACACTTTGCGAGACTTAAAATCAAATAGCTCGCCCACAAGAGGTGTTACTAGCTCGCCCTATCGAGCTCGCCATTCATCAAATGGCTTATATTTTGAGAGCTCGCCCACCATTTCTCGCCATTAATATATTTAAAGGTTGCCCAACATCCAACTCGTCAGACCAACATTGGCTTAAATGTGGGAGTTTGCCCACAATTCTACTCGCCCATAAATTCACTTCACTAGAGTTGGGCGATCTCGCCCATTTGAACAAAGACTTTACCTTGGTGAGTTCTTTGTTATCTACTCGCCTCATTGGCGACTTCTAACTTTCAACTTAGGTGATCACCATAGTCGCTATTCTCGTCACTTATTCCATTATTTTCCTTGTTTTCATGTTCTCTAAAGATCTAACTAAAACAAGGCTGCATTCTATGTTTATTATGCCGTAAACATATAAATCTACTATTGAATATCAAGAACACCCCCAGAAAATATGAAACTTACCTCAACCAACTGCACTTCCAGAGCAAATTGCTTTCTGTCTCACGTTGGCCTTCCTTTGCTTATTTCTTTAACTCTTTAAACTAAGGAGGAAAGGTTTGCAAGCTAGTTTACATGTTTAGCCAACCTAAAGATGAAGTTCTGTAAATCGAGCACGGCAGAGATGTAAGGAACAGAACCTTGTAGGAGGATAGTTTTCGGGAAGAAGATGGAGTTTGGCTAAGCCGGTCTTTCTCCAGTATTTCTTCTTATATAGCCATGCTAAACCAATCCAAAGCTACCGCTTGTCCCTTATCCTGTTTCTTTCATCATTTTCACGTCTTTTATGCATTTAACGCATGAAGAAAAGCTGCAGCAAAAGCAACGACTATGAGAAGCTATTCTCTGTACATTTTGACTTACTTCACTTACCATTAATTGTCTAAACTGAGAAGCCAATGGCGTGAAGTCCACAACCTCTTCTCTTGACTTATTACACCATTTGTCTTATTCCTCAACCCATAAGATTACTTCCTTGGTTGACTTTATTCTTTCTCAATTTATTGTCTTCAACCGTACAACTCACAAAGTCAATCTTGGCTGCCAGGTTGACTCTGTTTTCATTTTGCCTATGCTTATTCAGTTCGCCTAGTTAATCTTGAGACCTCGGCTTGCCAACACAATTTCAGTTCGCTAACCATTCAGCTTGCCAGCTTTATATTGGCAATTACAAGAAATTCCTTTTTCTTGGCAATCACATTGAGATTTAGTGAGTGGCAGTTGCCTTTCTCGCCAACTAGGCTATTCCTTGCCTCTCTGTATGGCGATCACAAATTCTCGCCCATTTGGGCGATCACCAGGTATGGCTAAACTCGCCAACCTTGTTCTGATTCACCTCAAACGTTGGCGAACACACCTATTCGCCCACGCCCTCGTCCAACTCACTATCACCATTGGCGATCACAACATTATCTTGCTCGCCCATTGGCGAGCCGTTTCTTCATGGTACTCGCCCGTCGAGTATTTCACATAAATTGCTCCCTTTTCATCCTAAGTTAAGGAGCATTTCACTTAAATGAAATTAATATTCATTATTTATTTAAAATTTTCAATATCAATTTCATGAAATTAGAGTTTACTGTAGCGTAAAATCGGATCTTACATCCTTACCCAGTCCAATTCACAGCCACTTAAAAGCCATTCACCTTGTGTCGTTCCTACCTTGATCGAGAGCCAAACTCGTGCAGCCACCCAATGCAGCCAATATCCCTCTTTTCCTTCATCTGAAATTACCCCAACTCATCCTCGAACACCATTTTCTCTTTCGTTCTTGGTTCCCATAACTTGAACCTTACTTTGCTTTATATTTTCTTCCCTTAAACGATGACTGTCAACACAACGAAATGGCCAAACGGTGACTCTAGGATGGAAGTTTGCTGATCTCGGCACAACAGAAAATGGGAGAAAAGAAAAGAAGATGAATTTGCTTAGAATGATGATGATGGACGGTGATGAAAAGAAATGTGGCTGGGCGGAGACAGAGTTAGTGGGATTTGTTGGCTGTTAAAGCTTCTCCAAGAAGCTTCATGCATAGTACACTTATATATTTTAATCATCCCACTATCTATTCCTTTTATTTATCTATTTACCTAAGTGTATGTCATTAAATAAATATTTGATACTATATTCCACTTATTGAAAAATGCCGCTATTGGGGTGCACCCGTAGGCCATCACCCCTCACGGCTATCTCAGATCTATGGCCATAATCTATAGGTGGTCCTCGGGTCCACTTGCCAAGTGACCTCGAGACCGCTGATGACTTGGCGGGTCCATCAGCCCTGTGACGCCCTGAGGTGCACCCATTGGTCCATTGACCGAGCCACCGCCCCAGGTGGGTCACGCAACTACATGAATAATAATGCATGAATTCAGGGCCTAAAGTCTCAAAATCACTTTCATATCTCATGAAAACCTTTATGGAATTATCTCACCCATATTATCATTTTCTCAAAATGATTTGATTTTCCAAAAAGGTTTAGGCTTCTGTTTTACAAAACACCTCGACAACCTTTCAAAAATATCAACCTTTAAAACCTGCTCACCCATGGTCTGCTCACCTAATATGGTTCGCCCATGGCAGCTCGCCCAATGCGGTGAACCTGTGTTCGCCCGCTCAACTTTGCTTTTAAAATCAGAAAGCAAAACTAGCTCGCCCTTAATGGCTCGCCCATTTGTCAATTCGCCTAAAAAGGTTTATATTTTCCATTTTCAAAAATATTAAAATGGCTCATTTTTCCTTAAGAAAATACCACCGAAACCTGTCCACCATGGTCAGCTCGCCAGTCCGGCTCGCCCCTGGTCGACTAGAAAAGGGTGAACAAGTGTTTGCCCGCCACCCTCTACATTTAAAGCAAAACGCTGGCTCGCCCATTTAGGCTCGCCCATAGCTTTCTTAACAAAAGGGGTCGCCCGCCCCAAAATGTTATAAACCTTTGGCCCACCCGCCAATACCAGTTCGCCCAGAAATATTATAAGGGTCGGCTTATTAGCTCACCCAATATCAATTAAATTTCTCAAACAATGCATGTCAGAAAACAAAACATTTAACTTAATATTTTCATAAAATTTACTCCACAGGACATGCATCACTTCACACACCTCTCCCTTACATGATATTACGAAGCCTGGCTTCCTTCTCGCCTTTCAATTCGCATTTACCGAATCCAAAATTCCCGGCTGCAAAATAATTTATAATTTCCATTAATATTTCCTTTTTCAATATTTCCAACACTTTGCGAGACTTAAAATCAAATAGCTCGCCCACAAGAGGTGTTACTAGCTCGCCCTATCGAGCTCGCCATTCATCAAATGGCTTATATTTTGAGAGCTCGCCCACCATTTCTCGCCATTAATATATTTAAAGGTTGCCCAACATCCAACTCGTCAGACCAACATTGGCTTAAATGTGGGAGTTTGCCCACAATTCTACTCGCCCATAAATTCACTTCACTAGAGTTGGGCGATCTCGCCCATTTGAACAAAGACTTTACCTTGGTGAGTTCTTCGTTATCTACTCGCCTCATTGGCGACTTCTAACTTTCAGCTTAGGTGATCACCATAGTCGCTATTCTCGTCACTTATTCCATTATTTTCCTTGTTTTCATGTTCTCTAAAGATCTAACTAAAACAAGGCTGCATTCTATGTTTATTATGCCGTAAACATATAAATCTACTATTGAATATCAAGAACACCCCCAGAAAATATGAAACTTACCTCAACCAACTGCACTTCCAGAGCAAATTGCTTTCTGTCTCACGTTGGCCTTCCTTTGCTTATTTCTTTAACTCTTTAAACTAAGGAGGAAAGGTTTGCAAGCTAGTTTACATGTTTAGCCAACCTAAAGATGAAGTTCTGTAAATCGAGCACGGCAGAGATGTAAGGAACAGAACCTTGTAGGAGGATAGTTTTCGGGAAGAAGATGGAGTTTGGCTAAGCCGGTCTTTCTCCAGTATTTCTTCTTATATAGCCATGCTAAACCAATCCAAAGCTACCGCTTGTCCCTTATCCTGTTTCTTTCATCATTTTCACGTCTTTTATGCATTTAACGCATGAAGAAAAGCTGCAGCAAAAGCAACGACTATGAGAAGCTATTCTCTGTATATTTTGACTTACTTCACTTACCATTAATTGTCTAAACTGAGAAGCCAATGGCGTGAAGTCCACAACCTCTTCTCTTGACTTATTACACCATTTGTCTTATTCCTCAACCCATAAGATTACTTCCTTGGTTGACTTTATTCTTTCTCAATTTATTGTCTTCAACCGTACAACTCACAAAGTCAATCTTGGCTGCCAGGTTGACTCTGTTTTCATTTTGCCTATGCTTATTCAGTTCGCCTAGTTAATCTTGAGACCTCGGCTTGCCAACACAATTTCAGTTCGCTAACCATTCAGCTTGCCAGCTTTATATTGGCAATTACAAGAAATTCCTTTTTCTTGGCAATCACATTGAGATTTAGTGAGTGGCAGTTGCCTTTCTCGCCAACTAGGCTATTCCTTGCCTCTCTGTATGGCGATCACAAATTCTCGCCCATTTGGGCGATCACCAGGTATGGCTAAACTCGCCAACCTTGTTCTGATTCACCTCAAACGTTGGCGAACACACCTATTCGCCCACGCCCTCGTCCAACTCACTATCACCATTGGCGATCACAACATTATCTTGCTCGCCCATTGGCGAGCCGTTTCTTCATGGTACTCGCCCGTCGAGTATTTCACATAAATTGCTCCCTTTTCATCCTAAGTTAAGGAGCATTTCACTTAAATGAAATTAATATTCATTATTTATTTAAAATTTTCAATATCAATTTCATGAAATTAGAGTTTACTGTAGCGTAAAATCGGATCTTACATCCTTACCCAGTCCAATTCACAGCCACTTAAAAGCCATTCACCTTGTGTCGTTCCTACCTTGATCGAGAGCCAAACTCGTGCAGCCACCCAATGCAGCCAATATCCCTCTTTTCCTTCATCTGAAATTACCCCAACTCATCCTCGAACACCATTTTCTCTTTCGTTCTTGGTTCCCATAACTTGAACCTTACTTTGCTTTATATTTTCTTCCCTTAAACGATGACTGTCAACACAACGAAATGGCCAAACGGTGACTCTAGGATGGAAGTTTGCTGATCTCGGCACAACAGAAAATGGGAGAAAAGAAAAGAAGATGAATTTGCTTAGAATGATGATGATGGACGGTGATGAAAAGAAATGTGGCTGGGCGGAGACAGAGTTAGTGGGATTTGTTGGCTGTTAAAGCTTCTCCAAGAAGCTTCATGCATAGTACACTTATATATTTTAATCATCCCACTATCTATTCCTTTTATTTATCTATTTACCTAAGTGTATGTCATTAAATAAATATTTGATACTATATTCCACTTATTTAATTTTATTAGCTTCATGCTCTTGACATCATCACCCCCTCTTTTATATATATATATATATATATTTATATATATATAAATATATATTTTAAATTATTAAACACATTCTTAAATTTTAAGTCTAATCTCTCCATGACCAAAATTAATTTACTTATAAAGGAGGAATACTTGAAATGTTACATTAGTAGTCCACTTTTGGAGACGGAGAGGGTCACTGTCACCAAACCCATTGCTTGGTATGAGGTGAGGAAGCACTTTTTAGTGTAAAGCCACTTAAGGCCCCAGGTCTGGATAGACTCCACCTAGTCTTCTTCTAAAAAATATGGGATGTTGTTGGAGACTCCATGTTAGGCAAATTCCTGAAAGATTAATAAATGCTTTATTTGCCTTATTCCCAGAACTCAAAGCCCAGAGACAATTAATCAATTTCGTCCTATTGGTCTTTGCAACACTATCTACAAACTTGTTACTGAGATTATTGTCAACCGGATCAGACCATGTTTGGCACGAATTCGTCCTCTCCAGGCTAGTTTTATTGCAGGAAGAAAAGACCAGGATAATGTCATCATTGTCCAAGAAGTTATCCATTCATTCTCGAGGAAGAAAGGTAAAAAGAGCTTCATGTTAGCAAAATTTGATCTTGAAAAAGCCTATGATAAATTGGAATGGAGTTTTTTGCAAGAGGTTCTTATCTTCTTTAAGTTTCTCGAGACCTTGATTAATTTGATCTTGAATTGTGACGATTTTGGTTAATGGGAAACAAAAAAAATAAGATCAATCCTATTAGGGGCCTTAGACAGGGCAATCCTCAATTGCGCCACCTTTTCATTTTGTGCATGGAATTCTTATCGATCATGATCCAGGAAGAGTGTCAAAATTATCTTTGGGAACCAATCCAACTCTTAAGAGGAAGATCTAAGATTTCTCACTATTTTATGCTGATGATCTCATTCTTATTGGTGTGTCTACTGGTAAAACAGGGAATGCCATGCAAAAAGTTCTGACAAACTTCTGCGCAATATCAGGACAGTCGATTAATTAGGCCAAATCCACTCTTTTATTCTCAGATAATGTTGTCAAGGAGAGAAAAGATGAAGGTAGCAGAATTCTTGGAATTACCCACGGTAATGATATTGGTTTATACTTGGGGTTTCCCATTTACAAAAAGCGGAAGACCCATTTTCCAATTCATTATTTATAAAGTCAAAAGGAAGCTTTCAGGATGGAAGGCCAACCTTCTCTTTTTTGCTGGTAGGACCACCTTAATCAAATCGGTTCTTAATACTATACCTTTGTACTACATGTAAGGGACTCTTATTCCTGCTGGCACTTGCAATGAAATTAATCGAGTCATAAGAAATTTCCTATGGAGATCGACCGATAATCATAAAAAAGAAATGCAAATGATAAGTTGGGACACTGTCACATTGGATAAGAAAGAAGGTGGCTTGGGAATTAAGGACACGAAAGTTCTAAATGAGGCAAATATGGAAAAACTTGGTTGGAGTTTTCTTACGGAACCTGATGGTATGTGGACTCAAATTCTCAAGAATAAATACTTTAGAAATGAAGAGTTTGCTAGGAAGGCATGCTCTTTTCTTTGGTCCAGAATGCGTAAAGTAGCTGATGTGTTAGAAAAAGGCATGCGTTGGATTCCTAAATCTGGATCTCAAGTTTTCTCTTGGGTGGACGATTGGACAAGGATGGGTCCACTTAACTCCTTTTTTTATGGACCATAGTTACCTCAAAATAACACTCTTCTTGTTCGAGAGGTTATGATAGACCAAGGTACATGGAATTTTGATTTGTTAAGTG
Organism: Heritiera fomes; assembly: GCA_032173925.1. Lineage (NCBI taxonomy): Eukaryota > Viridiplantae > Streptophyta > Magnoliopsida > Malvales > Malvaceae > Heritiera > Heritiera fomes. The sequence goes on from JAPDPM010000017.1 coordinate 6,022,870, forward strand.
CTCTTCTTCCTGTGCAGATTCAACAGAAGATTATAGCCATCCCGCTTCAAATTCAAGATAGTTCTCTTAACTCAATCGGCCGGAATGACTCTATCACTGAGCTGCTCAACTTAAATTTTGCCTATAACTTAGCCAAGAGACATTCCAGGATTGATCACTTGGAGTGGAAATATATTTGGAAAATACCCACTTTACCTAAAGTCTAGCATTTCATTTGGTAGTGTAGCCACAAAAAAATTGCCACCAGACAAATTCTTAGCCTTAGAGGCCTTCAGATTTCTCCTATTTGCCCACGATGTGAAAGTGAAGATGAGTTTATTTCTCATTGTCTAAAAGATTGTAGCTTGTCTAAAACACTTTGGGATATGTTTGGAATTCGTCAAGAAATCTGTCTCTCCTTTAATTCAAGCTTTGATGATTAGCTGATTGCTAACTGCAAATCAACTACTAGGACTAACTTAAGTGACACTTCTTAGAACGTTGTCTTTCCTTTTATTCTATGGAACATTTGCATTGATAGAAATAAATTAATTTTTGAAGACAAGAGTGTTCCTAATGAAGAATGGCTTGCAAAAACGCAAGCTAAGATCAGAGAATCTTGGGCTATCATGGGTAAAGAAAAACTTATGAAGAATATTTATCAAAACATGATAGGTTGGCTACCTCTACCAAATGACACATAAAACTTAACACCAATGGGGTTGCCTGAAAAGTGGGGTTTGAGGCTTATTCAGAAACTTTGTTGGCCATTTGTTATTTGGATTTTGCACGTAACATTGGATTTACAATGAGTGTCTGTGCTGAGCTATGGGCTCTCAAAGACGGTCTTTCTATTGCTCTAAATCATGGATACCGGGATCTGATTGTTGAAGTTGACTCTGAAGTGGTGCTAAGGTATATTTTTGAAGGAGTTTCTACTTTCCATGCACATTTTGTTTTTGCTAATGACTCTAGATTACTACTCCAACAACTGGGGAATGCAAGGATGGTCCATGCAAGGATAATATTCAATAATGTTATCCAATTAAGAAGCAGTCTTTGACCAAAAAAAGAAGCAGTTTAAAACTAAAATTTTCAAATTTCACTCAAAAAGAGGAAGGAATAAACAAATTAAATCATCATCATCATCATCATCATCAGAGCCTTTATCCCAATAGATTGGGGTAGGCTATATGAACCAATATCTAAAATCACGTTAGATCGTCCATATGTATTCTTTGCCTCCATAAATTCCTATTCAAGGCCATTTGCTCATCTAATTCTAAAACCTTCATGTCTTTCCAAACTACTTCCTTCCAAGTCTTTTTAGGTCTTCCTCTAGTCTTAACCCTTCTCTCAACATTCATAGCCTCTATTCTCCTAACTGGAGCATCTACAGGTCTACGTCTTACATGTCCAAACCAACGTAAACGATTTTCACACATTTTGTCTTCGATAGGTACCACTCCAATCATCTTACGAATATCATCATTTCTCATTCTATCCTTTCTTGTATATCCACATATCCACCGTAACATTCTCATTTCCGTTACACTCATTTTTTGTGTATGTAGCCGCTTAGTCGCCCAACATTCACTACCATATAACAATGTTGGTCTAACAACTGTCCTATAAAACTTGCCTTTCAACCATGTAGGAATTCCTTTATCGCACAACACACCTGTAGCACTTCTCCACTTACTCCATCCAGCCTGAATCCTATAGGTCACATCACCATCAATCTCTCCATCCATCTGTACTATTGATCCCAAGTATCGAAAATGATCCCGCTTAGGTATCGCCACCCCATCTAACTTCACTACATCATGCTCTTCCAGTCGGTTAGAACTAAATTTACACTCCATGTATTCAGTCTTCACTCTGCTTAGTTTAAATCCTTTTGATTCCAACGTTTGTCTCCATAATTCCAACTTTGTATTGATCTCCGCTCTAGTTTCCGCACATAGGACAATATCATCTGCAAACATCATACACCAAGGCACCTTATCCTGGATGGATTTTGTTAGTTCGTCCATAACTACCGCAAACAAGAATGGACTCAACGCTGACCCTTGGTGTAATCCCACCGTGATAGGAAACTCATTTGTTTGCCCCCCACCTGTCCTCACATGTGTCCTTGCATCTCTATACATGTCCTTAATTAGTTTAATATATTTCAAAGGAACTCTTTTCTTCATTAAGGACCACCATAGTACCTCCCTAGGAACTTTATCATATGCTTTCTCCAAATCTATAAAGACCATATGGAGATCTTTACCCATTACTCGAAAGCGCTCCATAAGTTGTCTCAGCAAATGTATTGCCTCCATAGTTGATCGACCCGGCATAAAACCAAATTGATTCTCCGATATCTCTACATTCTTTCTTAATCTCCGTTCTATCACTCTCTCCCATAGTTTCATCGTGTGACTCATCAATTTTATGCCTCGGTAGTTGGCGCAACTTTGAATATCTCCCTTGTTCTTATATAAAGGTACTAAAACACTCTTCCTCCATTCCTCTGGCATTTTGTTAGTGTGCCAAATCTTATTAAATAGATTTGTCAACCACCTAACTCCTAAATCTCCAAGGCATTTCCAAACTTCAATTGGGATGTCATCAGGTCCAACAGCTTTTCCATTTTTCATCATCTTTAGTGCCTCTTTTACCTCTGTCTCTTGGATTCTACGCATAAAGCATCGATTTAAATCCTTGAGAGGCACCGAAATATTATCCAAAACTTTATTTTGTCCGTCATTAAATAATTTGTTAAAATAATCTCGCCACCTGTCCTTAATGTCATTATCTTTAACGAGAGTTCTTTGATGCTCATCCTTAATACATTTCACGACTCCTAGGTCGCGACTCCTCCTTTCTCTTGCTCGCGCCAATCTGTATATCCTTTTCTCTCCCTCCTTTGTGTTCAACTTGTCGTAAATCTCTTTCGCAAGCTTCGTCTTAGCTTCTGCCACAGCCTTCTTTGCCTCCTTTCTTGCTACCTTATATTCCGAAAAACTCTCTTCTGTATTGTTCTTCTTCAAAGCCTTGTAACGCTCTCGCTTAGTCTTTATAGCATCTTTTACTGCTGCAGTCCACCATGTTGCGTCCTTTCCAGTCGGCACTCTTCCGTTTGATACTCCTAATGTCTCTTTGCCTACCTCCCGAATGCATTTTGCCATCTTGTTCCACATTACATTTGGGTTCTCTTCTGTTGTCCAAGCCTCTTTTTGAATCCAACTATCTCTACATGTTGTATGGCAATCTTCTTTTAGCTTCCACCATCGAATCCGTTCAATTCCTTTTTGTTGGTTCCTTCGATGTCGTCTATCTATCTTCATATCTAGAACTAAGAGTCTATGTTGCGCGGTAACACTCTCACCTGGGATAACCTTACAATCCAAACATCTATGTCTATCCCTACTCCTAGTTAAAAAGAAATCTATCTGACTTGCTCTTGGTCCACTTCTAAAGGTTATAAGATGAGAATCTCTCTTCTTAAACAATGTATTTGCTAGGATTAGGTCATAAGATAAAGCAAAATTTAAGATAGCATCTCCTCCCTCATTTCTTACACCATAACTAAAACCCCCGTGTACTCTCTCAAAACCCTCTCTACTTGTACCTACATGTCCATTAAGATCACCGCCAATAAAAAGGTTTTCTCCTATGGGTACTTCTTGTACTACCTTATCTAAATCCTCCCAAAACTGTCGTTTACTAACCTCATCAAGTCCTATCTGGGGTGCATACACGCTAATGACATTCAACACCTCTTCTCCTAAAACTAGTTTAACCAAAATAATCCTATCCCCTTGTCTCTTAATCTGTACAACATCCTTATGGTACTCTTTATCTATAATGATACCTACTCCATTTCGGTCTCTATCTTTCCCTGTGTACCAAAGCTTATACTGCCAAGGTGCTATCTCTCTAGCCTTTTCCCCAACCCATTTGGTCTCCTGGAGACACAAGATGTTAACCCTCCTCCTACTCATAACCTCACAAATCTCACCTAACTTACCACTAAGCGTACCTATATTCCAAGATCCTAACCTAAGCTTATGGTTATGGACTAACTTCTTTACCCACCCCCGTCCATTATGGTGTGGGAACCTTTGCCTATTTAACACCACATCCAGGCGTCGATGTGGCGCGTCACTTCCGGGCGACGACCTAGCAACCCTTGCCCACTTTTCACTACACCCGGGTTTCGATGCAGCGCGTCGCTGTGTAGGGGACGCCCCAACGATGTTTTGATATTGGTTCATTTCATGAGATTGGACTAGTTTTTAAGGCTGGTTGTCCAAACCTACCGCCACCTTCCTCCTTTACCTGGGCTTGGGACCGGCTGCATTAACTCACACAGGCGGAGTTGAATAAACAAATTAAATAAAAGGATTTATTTTACATTTGAACATTCAAAAAGGAAATACAGTGACAAATGGCAATCCAATAATTAAGGAAAATGCTCTAAAACCTCTCGAGCAAAAGCTAATTTAACCTTTCATTCATGGAACTCACGCACAGGTAAAACCAAATACGAAAAAGTGCATACATTGAGCCAACTCGAATTTTTAGAGATGAGTTGTAAAAAGAACTCTATAGTTTTGTGCAAACAAATTCGCTAAATATATTTTAAAGAGAAGTTAGTGCATGCACAAATTCCAAATGGGTAAATTACTGGTCTAGCTAATTGTTAAAGGAAAAGGAGGAAAGCAGTGTAAAAGACTATTTAAAATTTTACATAAACCACAAAGGGGTTGGCAAGGAAGAGGGGAGGAGATAGAGATAAAGAGAGAGAATGTACATATTACAAACAACATAAATATGAAGATTGAAGAGAATACATAAAAAGCACAGATGTCGCAATTGTCTCCACCAAAGACATCTGGTTTTGAGTCCGATGATGAAATTAACTACAACATAAAATGGGTTCCATCCTGCAAAAATCAAATATTTTTTGATCAAATTTCTAAAAAAAAATATTTTTAGAGTTGGGTTTTAAATGTAAACATTAAGTGAAATGATCACATATTAAATGAATTTGTTCCAAGAAGTAAAAAACCTTTGGCTTTTTCTTCATGAACATTCATCCTTCAAAAATTATGCTTCTTTATGGATTGGCAAAGAGTTTCCAGTAATATTTAACTCCTCTTTCTTATCAAGAATGAACAAGCTAACGTTGAGCAAAATTTTAACTTTGTACTTAAAAGCAGAGCAAGTCTATTCTCACAATGATAGTGATATCGAACCGTAATATCATACTATTTAGGATATGAAAGTTCTAATGGTTCTAGATAAATAGGTGCAATAAGATAATCTTTGGCTAATTGTGAAAGTAACTCTATTAGGTCATAAGAATTGGGTTAATTGAAATTCTTCCTCCATTGTTCCTTATCCCTTTTTTATTACTTGTTGGTTTGTTTGGCTGAGCAGATTATGGAATTCCAAGTTCAGTTTGTCAAATGTTTACTTGCCAACTCGATTGAGGGGTGGTTGATAAGCTAAAGAACTCAAGGTAATGTTGTTTGTGGCTGGATAATAAGGATAATTATGATGTGTAGGATAGGGTTGAGAAGGAAAAAAACTCCTTGGTGGTTGGTTTTTAGTGGTAACAAGTTGTGTTTCTTCCTCATTCCTCTTACTTGTTTCACAATCTTGGAAACATTTCCAGCTTCAATCCTACCACACTTAATTGCACTCTCGATAATTTCCCTATAAGTGACCATATATGCAAAATTCTTCGTAGCATTCCCTATAAGCTTATCGTAATAAAGAGTTGACAAAGTATCGATAAAGAATAATGTGGTTTCCTTCTCAGTGAGGGAAGGCTGCACTTGGGATGCAATGTTTTTCCACATATGGCCATACTTCATGAAACTTTTAGCAGGCTGCATTTCTATGCTCTGCAAAGATAATTTGTCTAGTGCCATGTTAGTCATATGCTCATACTAAGCCAAGCAAGCTTTCCCAAAGTCATTCCATTTGCAAGTGTGACTCCAATCTAGTTGATTGTACTACCTTGCACCGATCTTGTTAAATTATCTTGGAAATAATGAACAACTAGCTTGTCATTATGCATGTACCAAGACATTTCTCGGCAGAACATTTTGATATGACACACAAAACATTTTGTTTTGTCGTACTTTTCAAATTCGAAAACTTTGAATTTAGGTGGAATCACCAAATCTAGAACCAAACTACGTTCTTTTGCTTCAATATTCCCAAAGATGTCTATTGCCTCTATTATTTTCAGACGTTCTTCCAAGACATCATACCTACGTTGTGTCTCCCCATTTGCAATAAGGTTTCGGTTAGATATAGGCTAAATAGGGATGCTTTAGGACAAACAGAGGTTAGATTTGTCTTCAAAGGTTTGACTTTTTTAGGAAAGTGGTGGCTTTTTGGGATTTGGTGATCATATGATAACCACAAATTTCTAAATAAAATATATATATATATATATATATATATATATATATATATATATATATATATATATATATAGGAGTCAATGCTCAAGAAATTTGATTAATGATGAACTAAGGGATAGTCCAAAAAGTCGCACATGGATATGAGAGTAGGGCCAGAAAAAAATGCATGCTCAAGAATGCGAGTTTCCTAGAAAGGTCATATTAATCCTAAACTTAAGGAATATTGTTATTAAGTGTACTGGTCACCTAAAGCTAAAATAGTGAAATTTTCAATTTTTGATATCTAGACATAAGCTCTGTACGGATAGGTACGCAAATCCCACAAGATCGCACACCACCCAAAAATCATCGATTCATTGTAGAATGATGGTATATGACATTGGGTAAGCCATTTGGATTCGTAAAATTTTGATTATGATTTATCTCAAAAAACATGTAACAAATTAAAAAATAACAAATTTATCCATAGATTGCGGGACCAAGTGGTCAAAACGAATAATGTACTTTGACTATTGATGTCACAGGAATAATGCCAAACTCTTACGGTGTTATGTTAGGCTCTATAGCGAAAGTTATTAAGTTAGAATCGAAAACTTGTCAAAACAATACTGAAAAGGGGTCAAAGCATCTAAACCCTAATTAAGGAACTCCATGGCCGGCCACTATGTTAATTTATTTATATAATGTCCACCTCGTGTTGGTTAGCTAATTAGAATTTAGTTAAATGATATTTAGTGAAAAATGCGTTACATGGATAAATAGGCATTAAATGGTTATGCCACCTTACCTTCGACCTTGATAAGTACCATACCTAGCTAATAAGGAAATAAATAAGTAAATAGGTTAGGTTAAATGAGATGCATGAGAATGGTCAAGAATTCAAGTGAAAACTAAAAGAAAGAAAAGAGGAAAGAAATAAGAAATATCATAAGAACCAATGAGAAGTTAGGAAAGAAAAGTCAATGTTCTTCCATGTTTCTCATTAGTCATTGACTATTCAAAGGCTTAATCACTAAATGAAGTAAATATGAGCCAATTAGCACATGAAAGAATTGACTGAAGCATGGAAATTGGCTGAAACCGAAAGTTTCATAGAAAAGAAAATGTTGTGGAAAATTCAATGAAACAATCGGCCAATGGGAATTTAAGGGAGGAAATGGAGCTTTCTTTATGGAATTTTATTGGTTGTTGAATGGTCTAAGGTTGTATGAGCAAGAGGAAGTAAAGAAAAGTGAGAAAGGTTAAAAATTTCAGCTGAAGTTGCTGGAAAATTAGCTTAAAAACCATGACTTACAGGCAGCAATTGTAAGATTTTTTGCTAGAATTTTCATAGGCTTTTCCTTTACCATTGACCACCCCACTTCCCTTAACAATTAAGCATTGAAATAAATTGAAAATATCCCAAAAAGTGGGCTAAAATAGAATGAAATAGTAGCTGGAAGCAAGCAGAATTGAAACAGAATGGGAAACAGCAGAAGTGAGGGAACCATGGGAAATCAGGGAAAAAAAAAGAGAAAATAGTGAAACCTAAACCCCAACTTAATCTTTTACTAATCTTGAGTCCCCATACTTCATCTTTGTGCTCGTGAAGTGAAGAATTATTGAAAGGACCATGGAGTAAAACACCTTGCAATTTTTGGCTAAGGTAGAGTTTAAGGGGTGTTAATTAAAGCCAAACAACAGAGGAGAGAAGAATTTGGTCTCAACTTGGAGTTCAAGGCTGCAGCTAAGGGTAGCCTTCTATGTACATTGATAAGTTTGGGAATGTTGATAAGTGATACATGTAAATAAAATTACTATCATATTGTTTGATAATGATACTTGTTTAAAACGATGAGTTTTAGCAAGAATGACAAAATTGTTGAATTGTAATAGTTAGGAAGATTATAAGATGATTTTGAAATTAAGACTACCTTAAAGTACCTAGTCGGAATTAATATGTGTCGACCTTAAAAGATATCTACGTGCAAGTATACACGGTCTTCAAGTAATACGGAGGTAAGTTCAGAAACATCATCTTACAAAGACAGGTGTTGCGAAGCCTAGATAAGTACTAGGTACTATTACCTTAGGCATATCCTAGCAAATTATGAATGTTTTTATAGTGCGTAATCTATTACGTTTAAAAAATAAAATAAATGGAAATAATAAAATAAAATAAAACAAATGAAATTAAAAAGCAAATAAGAAATACTTACAGTGGAAATGGTGAAAATAAAATAACTGCAAAAGGAAAGAAACCAAATGCAAATTAGTAAACCAGAGGGGTAAACATCTAATTTTTTTTTAAATATGGGTCTAAAATGCAAATAATGAAAATATGCATGAAAATAAAAATCCATGAACTAAGTAAAACTCAAATTAAATTTAATTAAAACTAGAAAATTAAATTTAATAAAAATTAGAAAATAATGCTTGAAATAGCTAACCTAATGGAAACCCTAATTAAAACCCTAATTAACCCTAACCCTAAAAATGAACCAAATGGTAACCCTAAACTAATCCTTAATCTAATGCAACCCTAATTTAATTAAATGCATGAAATCCTAATGCTAACTACTCTAACTAATACACGTAAGAAAATATATTTTTGAATTTTTAAAGAATGAGTTGAAATGCAACCTAACTTAAACCCTAAACCTAACTAAACCTTATTGCATGATTTAAAACCTAATCTAAACTTACTTAACCTTTAAAACAGCCCCTAAATTCAACTAAAACAGCCCACTAAAATCAATACATGAAAATGGAACTTAAACCTAAACTAATGCATGCAAGTGTTAATGTAAATGACCTAAACACTAATCCTAACTTACCCTAACCTAATACCTATATTTAAACTATCTTAAGACCTCTAAAATTAGCCCAAAACAGTACTTAAATGCATGGAATTAATGTGAATATAAAACCTGGACATAATTGAAATTTAATGAAAAATTAATCTAAAAAATGTAACTAAATGCTCATGAAAGTTCATCTAACTTGACCTACACTTAAACCACTAAGTATATGAACCTAAAATGAACTATGTCGTAACGATTGTCTTGGGACTCGATCGCTCGACGATTTTGAAAAATATTTAAAAAACAAATAGGGTTGCCACCAATCTTTTTTGACAAGATGTGATTGGTCACCTTAAAATTTTTATCTTTTTAACAAAATCTCAAAATTAATTAAGTTTTGTTAAAAAGACAATTTTTGGTCTACGAAAACAAAAGTTAGGTTCGGGAGTACGGTTACATGTAGGGAAGGATCAGTCACAATGCTTGTTTAAAAAACGGTACCATTGTAATCATGTGTTATTTTTTGGTTTTAATAAAATGATCTTAATTTAACATTTAAAAAGAACTCAATTTATTTTGAAATCATTTTTTATTTGTATTAATTTTGAAACATTTAAATTTTATTTTTTATTTGAAATAAGTGAAAATCTTTTGTATTGAAAATTATTTCGAAGTACCCAAATGCTTCTGGTAGCATTTTGGATAATTTCCTCACCTAGAGATTTCTTAAGAATCACTGCTTGTGAGTTCTATAGAATCTTATCATCGGAAGATTCACACTCGCTTCGAAAATTATTATGAATGCATATGATGCAAACAAATAATGAATGATGCAAATGAATTTTTTAATTTTTTATATAAATATTTCTTTATTTATTTTAAATAAAAATTTTTATTATTGAAAAATTGCACTAAATATCTCAATACTCTGGTAACACTTAGTGAACTTTTCTCACCTAGGGATCAATTAAGAAATTACTACTTGTGAGTTTCATAACATCCTATCATCGGGCCATTGTTTAATTATTAAATTTCATTATTTATTTTTCGTTTTTTTAAATAAATTGTTTATTTTCATTTTTAATAAAAATTTAAATTATTGAAAAATCATATTAAATATTACAATACTCTGGTAGCATTTAGTAAACTCTTCTCACCTAGGGATTAGTTAAGAAATCACTACTTGTGAGTTTCATAACATCCCATCATCGAGCGAATATTTACGTTTATGACCCACTTCTCTCCTTTTCTTCTCTTTTTTTTTTGTTTTTGTTTGTTTGTATTTTTTTTTTTTGGAAATGTGCTCCTCTTGTAGCAGAGGCGATGGAACTTTAAATTTTCTTCTTGAAATGTGCTCCTCTTGCAGCAGAGGCGATGAAACTTTAACTTTTTCTTGTTTATTTTTTTTGTGCTTTTTTTGCAGCAGAGACAATGAAACTTTAAAATCTTTCCTAAAAATGTGTTCCTCTTGCAACAGAGGCGATGAAACTTTAAATATTCTTCTTGGAAATGTGCTCCTCTTGCAGCAGAGGCGATGAAACTTTAAAATCTTTCTTGAAAATGTGCTCCTCTTGCAGCAGAGGCAATGAAACTTTAAATTTTTTCTGAAAAGTTTTCCTCTTACTAAAGGCTCTTCACTTTTTGTGAATTTTAACATTGAACAAGTTAATGACTTGAAAATTGTACTTGTATGATTTGAAAATTGTGTCCGGAAGACTTGAAAATTTTTCCCGGAGGACTTATCATTTATGCCCAGAGGTCTTAAATTTGTGCCCAGAGGACTTGGAAATTTTGCCTAGAGGACTTAGAATTTATGCCTGGAGGACTTATCATTTATTCTGGGATGTCTTAAATTTGTGCCCAGAGGACTTGAAAATTTTGCTTGGGGGACTTATAATTTGTGCCCAAAGGTCTTAGAACTGTGCCCGGAGGACTTAGAATTGTGCCCGGAAGTCTTTGAATTGTGTCCGGAGGTCTTAGAATTGATTTGAAAGATTTGAAATTTATGCCCGAAAGACTTGAAATTGTGCCCGGAGGACTTGAGATTTGAAATTTTTGCCCGAAGGACTTGGAATTTACTTATCTTTTGAAAATCATTCTTCAATCTTAATTAAACGTAGCACTAATCAAACTGGATTTGAAAACTTCTTTATCTTGAATAAACTTGATTTTCTTATCTTGGAAAATGTTGTATAACCTTTAAAATTTTAATTGGATGGTGTCCAGCCTTCAGCTTGAGAAACATGTTTTAATTTCAAAATTTTACACAAAAACTTTCAATGTTGATGATATATGATATTGTGCATGTATGCATGAATGCATGACACTCAATCCTGTACATCCTCTAACTTTAAAACTCTTTCCTATCTTTGTCATAAAGGTATATCATTCGTCTTTTGTATCTTCTTTGCCCCAACATGATCATGAAAGCTCTTTTCTATTTTCCATTTCTGCTGAGTTTTTGCACTCTCATCATATCCTTTTGATGGAAAGCAATAAAATTTTCCTCATAACTATTTTCCAAGAGAATGAATCTAAATTTCACAAGTGATACTTGACCCTTTCGAAAAATTAGTGATTACTTTTCAAGATGAGTGACATAAATCCCATCCGGATCTTTTCAACTGGACAATTGAAAGTTTGGTGCACCAGGATGCTTTGTTTAGGGATTGCCACTTATACAAAAAAAAAAAACAATGGTTCCTTACTTGGCTTAAAATAGTTTTCTCAAAACACCACCACTTTTTCTCCCTCTTTTTTTTTGTTTTTTTGAATAAAATTTTGAATGAGAAAAGAAACAAAATATTTACAACTCGGTTTGACAATATCTTAAATTCTCGAATAATGGCGTTCCACAAATGCCAAGATGAGGTATGAATGACTGAGGTCTTTTCTGTTTTAGGAAGAGTATGAACAAGAAGAAAGGTTCAAACTTTTTGAGAAAAATGTCAGGCAATCAAATGACATCAAAATCTTTAGATATCTCGAGAGGACTATTGGTTTTTTTTCCATGTTTTCAATTCATGTCACTACTTGATTTTTTGCTATAAGAGTTCATTGTTTACTCTAGACTGCTCTTTTCGGATTTTCACCCTAGAGCTCTACTCTTTCTTTTCTCTTTCTTTTTTCGATTGTTCCACCATGCATTCAAGAATTCAAATTTCATTCAAACCAAATAATAGTGAGAATTTTCCAAAGAAGAGCTCTTCGATTCGAGCATCCATATTTGATCAAAATGAACTTTTAAGTACGTAATGTAGGCCATGGTTTAGGGTTTTGAAAGAATAGATAAATAGGCCCAAAAATGTTGTTTAGGAGTGATCAATCCAAGGATCATTTCTTCTCATATGGATGTCTATCAATTTCATTCTTCGAAGCACCTTCATTTTTCTACTTTTCCATGTATCTCTTCTTCTTCTTCTCTTTTTTTTTTCAAAATACTTTTCATTCTTTGAAGCACCTTTCTTTGTGTACTTTCCCATATATCCCTTCTCCCTTTTTTTCATTTTTCTCCCTTTTTTTTCATTAATTCATGTCTAAGATTTCAAGAACATATTAAATCTTATTTGATCGAAAAAAAAGTTTAATCATTTATTTTCTTTGAAGAGATATTTTCTGAACATGCCCTCGGTGTGGAGAGTGATCCTTGGAAGAGGTTTATTGTGAAAGAAATTATCAGGCTCAAAAAGGGTAGCAAAAGGATAATGTTTATATTTGTGAATGGAATATGAAAGACGGCCATTCATCATCTCAAATTAAGATGCTTATATTGAAAAGCAATTCTTAGGACGAGTTTTGCTTTTGGCTTTTGAAATCATCTAAATATCATGTTTGCATGGTGTCACGATCAATTTCATTTTTTCTTCTTTTTTTTCCTTTTCTTTTTTTGTTTTTTTCTTCTTGTAACGCGACACTTTAATATGACAGAGCTTGACTTCACACACCACATCTTCATTTAATGAAAGAGGTGATGCGCCACTCAAGGTATTGTACAAATGAACATCAGTGGAAAATCCTCAACTTTAGTTCTCTCTTTTTTTGCTATCTTGCCCCTAAAACATGGGTGAAAGGCATCTCGGGAGTACAGGAACGAAGAGTTTGGGACTTGTATATGAATCTGGATGGAAATGTATTTCAAAATTTCAAAATAATCTTGGCAAATATCAGACCACTATTGTCCAGAATCTTTGAGATTGTCATTGATTTCCAAAAAAATTCTCAAAAGGTTTTGCAAGTTGGTCATTTCTTTGAAAATCGTTAATAATAAAGCCCTGTCATGGTCAAATGGAAAACAGATTGGACTTTCAAAATCTTATGCCCTAATTTAGCTTTAGGTTTTATTGAGATACGATCCTGGAACAATTTAAGACATTTATCTTTGATAGTGATCATCAATTTTCTTAGAATCATTTTATCAATAATGTGAAGAAAAAAAACATTCTTGTCATATGCCACTGGAAAATAAATTATGCCAAAAGTTGTGCGCATACAATTGTCACCTAGGCCAACGGAAATGACAAGCTTCCAACAAAACACAAACTCTGAAATCTTGACATTTCAGTTTCCTCCAAATTATTCTGCCAAAATGCCATAACTCTACACCAAAGTGGACTTCCACTGTTCCATAAGTTCTTGAGTCAAGATTCCGCCATTCACGAGCTCCTCAATCCTTTCCCTCAACTGCCTGCATTTTTCTGTGGAGTGCCCAATTGCCCCCATGTGATAGTCACATCTACTATTCAGATCATAGCTCTTGGCCAACAGATTTGGTATTGTTCTCAAAGGTGTAGGGGTCAAATATTGGTTTTTCACCAAAAAAGGCAAAAGATCGGAGATTGGTAGTGGGATTTTTCCTTGGTTGCTTCTCGATCTTTTTCTGTTGTTTATTGATTGTTGAGGAGGTTGAGCTTCTGGCCTAGGTATAAAGATAGGCGCATGAGCAACCATTGAAGGGTAAGAGTTTGCTTGGAATCCTGGTTGTGGGATTGGTGAATAAAGATAAGGATCATAGGAAACATTATTTAAGGTTGGATGGTACGATGTGTGAGATAAATAGGGATTATGTGGAGTGGAATTTCTGGGAAATTGTTCGTCAAATGTCGCAGCTTGCACTTCTTCTTCCATTCTTTCAAGTCTGTTATCAACCATGTCACCTATCTTGATCTTGCCTCTCTTGATTGCATTCTCAATCATCTCTCTAGAAGCCACCAAATCAGCAAAATTCTTAGTAGCATTCCCAATCATCCTATCATAGTACGGTGCCTAGAGGGTACCAAGAAATAGAGTCGCAGTCTCTTTTTTTGTGAGGGAGGCTGGACTTGGGTGGCAACATTCTTCCATCTCTGGGCATATTCTCTAAAGCCTTCAGTAGCTTTCTTCTCCATGGTTTGCAAATATAAACGATCTGGGGATAGATCCACAATATGCTTATATTGGATAACGAATGCCCTTGCCAAATCTTCCCATGAGTGAACATCACCCCTGCCCAATTGTGTATACCACCTAGCAGCAGATCCTTTAAGGCTATCTTGGAAAACATGGATCAACAGCTTGTCATCATGCATATGTGCTGCCATCTTTCTACAATACACAATGATATGGGCTTTCGGACACGTAGTCCCATCATATTTCTCAAATTCTGGAGCTTTAAACTTTAGAGGAACGACCACACCAGGTACTAAACATAATCTGGCTGCATCTAAAGATCCGTGAAAATCCATTCCTTTAACGATTCGAAGCCTTTCTTTTATAAGCTCTATCTTTTGTTGGAAACTTGAGCCTTTTTCCACTTGCATCCCTTGCTCTTTGTGACTACCTGAATTAGCAATATGAATTGGTTCGAAGGGGTTCACTGTAGGAGTTGCATGCCCCTGAAATTGACTAGGGTCGACTGCAGATGGCATATCAATGCATACATAATCTTTAGCGGGCATTGCTTGTGGCTCTTGAGATGTTTGGGTTTCTCGTGAGCCAATGTTAATTGGATGAAAAGACTCTTCAGTTTTTTGTAATCGATGCCCCTCTTGAGTAGCTAATTCTCCCATTTTTCCATTGTTCAGCTTCTCCAACAAACCTGCCATTTGTGATAATTGCTCTCTCATCCCTTGTTGAGCTTTTTCCATCCTTTCCATCTGAATCATTTCTGTCTCTTCTATGGCCCAAAACTATCTCCAAAGCTTTTCAATGTTCAAGCTATCTTTACACCAAATCCTGTCATAACCTTATATTAGATGTCATGCTTGCCATGCTAATATGAAGCTTTTATTGTATGGAAATTGTATATCTACATGTAAAGGAAATTTCAACCTTGTTATTACTTTACGATATCACAAGTTACACACCAAAAGAAAGAAAATTTATAAACTGAAAAAAAAAATTTCACCAATTTATTTGCTTTGATCATTTTTTTTTTTGGAAAATAGTTATTGTTAGCCTTATTATTTTATGTCAAAATCATGTTATGCACATATGAATGAAGTGAATGCAAACTTATATAAAACCTTGTAACATTCATATTCATATAGGAGTTATCTACAAGATTCAAAATTCCTTACTAAACTCTCTACTATTCTAGTGCCCCAGCATCCAAAGTCTTTCAAAAGGAAACTCCACAACAACGCTGCCTTTTTCACCCTCTAAACCCTAATCAAGCATTGCAAATTCCTGGTTTTATTCACCCTTTTCATAGCCTCTTCTACCACGGGATCATCGTCTAGACAGTTAAGAGCATTGGAGTGTCCCGGCAAGCCATTTCATGAAAAGTTGATTGGTCTCCACTTGATGATGATTCAACGTGCAATTGTCTTGGAAATGATGATGACCCTTGAGGATAAACCGCTTTAGTCTCTCCAAAATTTTCAAGCATCTTCATTATCTTAGTTAGCTTCCCTTTATCTACCGTATATTGTGTCCAAACTCCTCTTGATTATTCTCCAAAGTAGTAAATCTAGCTTCTAATTGATCTCCCATGTCTTTGACCTCCTTTAACTCAAAAGGATAAATATCCTCCTTATTATGTGATGTGAATGCATTAATGTAATGAAATATGCCATGCCAAAATTCAAGAATAAAAGAATGAAGAGTTTCTCTTATTTAAGTTCAATGAGTGAATTCTTTTTTTTTTTACTTTAATTTTAGAGTATGATGATTCTTTCTTTTTTTCCTTTTTTTTTTGAAAAGAATGGATTTTTTCTCTTCTTTTATTAGAAAAAAATTCCTTATTTTCACTCCATAATTCATTCTCTTTAACCTCCCCTTTTTCCTAAATTATTTTTAAAGGACTGTGACAATGAATTTAACTTTTATTTTTATCAATTTTTTTTAATCTATGCCTAAATTTCAAATATATATATATATATATATATATATATATATATACATTATTATTACCTTCTTTCAGATAGTACTAGAGAACAAAGAATATTTCCATGTTATTCTCAAAAAAGAAAAAAAACAGATAAAACTTTATTTTCTCTTTTTTTTTTAAAAAAATTGTAAACTTGTAAAATTTTATTTTGAAAATGACAAAAAAGCAAAACACCTCTTGATTTTTTTTTAAAAGCATGAATTTGAAAAATTGTTAAAGCCATGATATGAAAAAGATAGTAAAAATGTTCCCTCGTGTGTCTTAATTTCAGGATGATTTCTACAAAAATTGAACATGGCTCTAGCTAGGATTGGCTTCTTAAGGATTTTTACATGCTGGGTTGGGACTTATAAAGATCTAAAGGTTCTCAAATTATACCTCACTGTCATCCATACTGGACTAGTAAGGCAATAACTTGAGTGGGAGTATTTCGCTTGCCATTGCAGAGGTGATTATCTCACGAGAGCATAGGTACTTTACTCCGTCCTAAGGAGGACGGAACCCGGGTATAGAGCTCATGTTATGCAAATGCCCATGCAAGTATATGCAATGAGGGAACATGTCAGACTCAAATTAAATTATTATCTTTATCCTAAATGCCTCAACAGTTTATTAAGAATAATATATACAAGATAAAGAATGCCAAAAAATAAACATAATAACTAAAACACAAATGCAACAAATTATTTAAACTTAAAGAAATTAAATTTAAATATTAGCTAAGACCATTAAATTAAAACTTAGGATAACACATGATTAATAAATGGCTCGACTCTCAAAAGTCCCCAGTGGAGTCGCCAAGCCGTCGTAACGATTTCGTCATGTGACTCGATCGCTCGACGATTTTGAAAAACATTTAAAAAACAAATGGGGTCACCACCAATCTTTTTTGACAAGGTGTGATTGGTCACCTAAAAATTTTTATCTTTTTAACAAAATCTCAAAATTAATTAAGTTTTGTTAAAAAGATAATTTTTGGTCTACGAAAACAAAAGTTAGGTTCGGGAATACGGTTACGTGTGGGGAAGGATTAGCACCCCCACAACGCCCGTTTAATTAAGGTATCATTGTAATCATGTGTTATCCTTTGGTTTTAATAAAATGATCTTAGTTTAACATTTAAAAAGAACTCCATTTATTTTGAAATCATTTTTTATTTGTATTAATTTTGAAACATTTAAATTTTATTTTTTATTTGAAATAAGTGAAAATCTTTTGTATTGAAAATTATTCCGAAGAATCCTAAATACTTCTGGTAGCATTTCGAATAATTTCCTCACCTAGAGGTTTCTTAAAAATCACTACTTGTGAGTTCTATAAAATCTCAACATCGAAAGATTCACACTTGCTTCGAAAATTATTATGAATGCATATGATGCAATCAGATAATGAATGATGCAAATGAATTTTTTAATTTTTTATATAAATATTTTTTTTATTTATTTTAAATAAAAATTTTTATTATTGAAAAATTGCACTAAGTATCCTAATACTCTGGTAACACTTAGTGAACTTCTCTCACCTAGGGATCAATTAAGAAATCACGACTTGTGAGTTTCATAACATCTCATCATCGGGCCATTGTTTAATTATTAAATTTCATTATTTATTTTTCATTGTTTTTTTAAAATAAATTATTTATTTTCATTTTTAATAAAAATTTAAATTATTGAAAAATCATACTAAATATCCTAATACTCTGGTAACATTTAGTAGACTCTTCTCACCTAGGGATTAGTTAAGAAATCACTACTTGTGAGTTTCATAACATCCCATCATCGGGCGAATATTTACGTTTATTTAAATTGAACCAACATTTTTTAATATTCACTTTATCAACATGATAATTAATTAAAAAAAATTTATTTATTATTAGCTTCTTGAAATCTAAACCCATGAAATATTGTGAATCAAATTCAAAACCAATATTTGTTGCTAATTCTAATTGAGATTTTTTTTATATAATTCTTTTATAAAAATAAAAATAAAATAATAAAAAAATGAAAATAAATAATGACACATAAGATAATAAATTAACAAGTTAATGAACACAAACTAATCAAGATAAGAGTATACCCAAATGCTTTGGGTGTAAAACCTAAAGAAACTATTTGAAAATGGCCCAAGAAGAACCCAAAGGCTCTAACACCGGGCTGAGCCCTTGCAAAATCGGGTTAGGCCATATGAGGTTGTTGGTGGGTCAAGTGGGTCGCGATCAGGGTCTGGTGAAACTGGTCGGACACGACACGGGTCGGGTTGGACGTCTGAGGCATGTAGATCTTCTCCTCAGAAGCGGGTCGGGTGCGCGGGTCCTGGATCGGGTCCGGATCCACGCGTGGGTCTGCCTTTTCTTTCCCTCTTTTTTTTACAAACTATAAAAGGCTAACTTTTTTTTAAACTTCATTTTTAACTTCTTTTACAAAAAAAATATCAGAGCCCCGAAAAGGCTCTCTGCCTAGGGGGATTTTCGATCGCCGCTAGCTCCATCGTGCACCGCCGCCGGTCGCCATGTTCGGTCGCCGTTGGTCTACCGAAAACCTCAAAAAATACTCCCCTCCTCCCCCTCTACTCCGATTCAGCCCTCGTTTCACCAAAAAAAAATCCCCTAACCCCATAGATCTGCTAGAAACCGAAACCCTCCTCCCCTTTTTTTGTTTTTTTTTGTTTTCTTTTTTTGCGGTTGATGATGTGTTGTGTTGGTTTAGGACTTCAGACCTAGGTCTTGAGGCTTTTGGTTCTAGGGTGTTGGGTTTTTATTTTCTCTTTTTTTTTTTGCTGATTTGAAAAGAAATGGTTTTGGATCTATTTTTTTTTTTGGGTTATTTTGGTTGTGGTTTGGTGATGATGATGGTTGTTGGCATGTGTGTGTGTGTGTGTACGTGTGTTTGTGTGTGTAAGTGTGTTTGTGTTTGCTGTTTTAGGGGTTGGGTTCTGTGAGGGATGGTTTTGGGGCTAGGTGTTAGTGGTGCAAGGCGGTTTATGGTGGCGGTGATGAGGGGCTCGGGTCTCGTGTTTACTGTTCTGGGGTGAGGAATGGTGTTGGAGACTGATGGTGAGCCGAGGATTGAGGGAAGGTTTTTGTAGGGGGACTGGTATAGGGCTTGGCATAGATAGGATGGAGTAGGCAGAGGCTGACTAGTGTGATAGTCTAGGAGAGAGGCTATAGTAGGGGTGGCTGGCGGCAGATAAACAGCAAAACAAAAAATAATAATAATAATAATAATAATAATAATAATAATAATAATAATAATAATAATAATAATAATGACAGAAGAACAGAAAAAAAGAATAATAATAATAATAATAATAATAATAATAATAATAATAATAATAGGACAAAATTAGGTGTCAACAACCTAAACCTAATGAAACATGACCTAAATAATGACCAAAGCAGCAAGTAAAAAACAATCTGGACAGTAAACTCGTAAAGGATGCCCTAGCTAGGGAGAATGATGAAAATTCAATGTAAAATGCCTCCTAAAATTATCCTAATGCTTTTTAAAAATTTTATGATGAATACTTAACACTAGAATGCTTTAAAACTAATGAAATGAACCAAATTTAGCAACCAAATAGTAGCTATAAACTCAAACGGTAACTAAAAAAATCTGATCAAGAAAATAGGACATTAATGCATGAAATAGCTATGAAATGGCTAATAATACTAATCTAATGTAACCCCTAAATTTGCCTAATTAATATATGGACCTAACATGACTTAAAGACACTTAATTAGACCTCAAAATGAGCATGAAACAGCAGCCAACTTAGACATAAATTCGTGCCTACTAACCTGAAATTAAAAACATAATTGCAACCTAAATGCTAGATGGAAATGCCTAAGATCCTATCTTAAGCCGCTCCTAATCGTTAACTCCTAATTATCCTAATCATTAACTCCTAATTATATGAACTAAATCTAACTTAACATTATTTTTTTGAAAGGCCTATAAAGATCTTAAAATAGGAAATAAAAATTGCTAAAGAAGCTTACTTTAGACTGGCCCAAAATGACACCAACTCCTTACATACCCTACTTTAAACATTTTTAATATTTTTGTTTTAAAATATTTTTAAAAATTGTTTTAATTCATTAAAATAGACTCCTAACTCAGTAAATAGAAAATACTAAAAAATCATTTGGAGGTAGTTTTTCAACCTCTTAAGCTCCTATGATTATGGGACTCAATCATGAACCAAAATAAATGAAAAAAGAAAGGGTTAAAGATGATTAAAGTTGCTAGAAAATTAAAGAGCTAAAAAGCTTAAAGAAAGAGTGCCAGAAAGTAGTAAAGAGTCAAGGAAAACATCATGAAAACTTGTATTTAACTTGCAAAATTGTAAAGAACACTAAGGAAATGAAATGATGGCTGCTCTAAACTTGTAAAGACGTAAAAAAGTGATGGAAAAAAAATAAAGCGAAACCCTAGGTAGCCCATCCTAGGTTAGGTCTCATAAAGTTGCTTATATAGTCACTTAACCTAAGGATACAAAGTTAATTTCCTATCCTAGATGAGCTGGCATTAATTGCTACCTGTCTTCATGTCATTAGTTCTTTAAAGTATATATTTCAATGTCATTTAAATACCCACATCAGCCATGGACACCTCACCCCTTCTAGCACATTCCTTTTTATCTTTTAGTCCACATAAGCATGTAAGGTGGCCAGGGCATGTATTCCATGTGTTGGCCATGTGTCCTTTGTTCTTATCCACTAAGAGTGAGCAGGATGATGACATATGGCATGCTAGGTGTCAAGAGTGGAGAGAGAAAATGATGAGTCATGCTTCTTTTTCTTTTGGTGGTCCAATGTCACGCTCTGATTATTGAAAATCAAAACTAACTTTTTCTATTTTTACTCAATCGATTAGGCTATACTCAGTGTCTCACTCTAACATTATGCTAAAACTTACATAGCTAACTCAACATTCAATCGTTCAAATCGGTACCAATACTCTTAAATACAGTACACATTTGTTTTTTTATGCAAATACCCAATAACAAATACTATAATTGACACTCAAATTCCTTCAGTTTATTGTTTACATCCCTTTTACACACTAAAGTACTATATAATAAATGTTTGAATACAATAAATTAACTATACAATTATACCTGCAATGTGCAATATTAAAACCTTGTAGGCATCCGGTCAAAATTCTCTCTTAACAATCGACTATTACTGCAAATAAATCTATAAGGTAAAAGGGGTGAGCTTATAGCCAATAAGAAATATATATATATATAAAAGAACTGATACTATGCACACCTACATGCGTTATTGAAAACATATTTATCAACTTTCAATTAGTATTAAAACAGTGTTTGGGCACTCTATCAGAAAAAATACTATAATCAGTGAAGAGTACCATGCTGCGTACAGAAGGATGCTTTAGAGCACCTCACTTGTCCCGGTCCTTAATTTGACTATAAGAAATTTCTGAAAACTTTACAGAGAAAGAATTCATGTGTATCAAATCAGAGTCAAAACCTATCAATCCTTCAACGGCAAAACTATACGGTAAGTGATTGCTATCAAGACATTTATAATTTAAAATCAGTAAAAAAAACTATGATTTCTACATGTAAACATTTAGTAAGCAAACAGTGAACAGTTTCATGTACAGTTTTGTAATTAGTTCAATAAAACGTTCAGTAAATTATTTGGAAAACTGTTCAGTAAAACATTCCATAAATCATTTAGTAGATAGTTTAGTAAAACATTTAGTAACCCATTTAGTAAACAATTCAGTAAATTGTTTAGTAAATTACTCCTTACACAGTTAGTAAACAGTACAATGGTCAATTCAGTAAACCAATTAGTAAATGGTTTAATAAGTAGTTCATTAGTTAGTTAAATAAATTAGTCCATAAAAGATTTAGTAAACAGTACATAAATTAGTTTAGTAAATCACTCAGTAAATATTTTAGAAAATGATCAATGAATAGTTTGGTAAACAAATCAATGAATAGTTAAGAAATGATTCAGCAAATAGTTCAGTCAATCAGTACACAATTCAGTAAGCAATTTAGTCGAAAATCGATAAATGGCTCAATAAGCAATTCAAATAGTTAGTAGATGATTCAGTAAACGATCGAAAATAATTAAGTAAACAGATTAGTGATTATTTAGTAAACAGATAATTCAGTGACCTATTAATAAACAGTCAGTAAACACTTAGTAAACAGTTTAGTAAGCGGTTTAGAAAATAGTTTAATAAACGATCAATAAACAGTTTAGGAAACAGTGCTATAACAATTCAGATATCCATTTGGTAAAAATTTTGATAAACAATTCTATACAGTTCAATAAACAATTCAGTAGAATAATGCTGTGATAGTTCAGTAAACAATGTAGTAATCAATTCAGTAAACAGTTCAATAAGCAGTTCAATAAACAGTTCGGTAAACGATCAGTAAACAATTCAGTAAATAGTTCAGAAATCAATTGAGTAATTAGTTCAATAAACATTACTATCACAGTTCAATAGAGACTTGGCAATAGCCCAATAGAATCATGTAGTTTCAATATCCCGATAAGGGAGTAAATAGTAACAGTAAGACATATGGCCATAGTCACAGTAATGTCCATCCAATGTCACGAAGCCAGTGACAATCTTGGGGACCACCAAAGACTTGCTTATGGTCAGCAGCTAATGGTGCACCCCACAATACCGTTGAGCAGGTGATACAGAGGTGGCCGCAAACTTGCTTAAGGTTTAACAGCAAATAATACAGTACAGTGTAGATAGTAAGCATGATATGGGAGCCAATAATCTTAAACATTTACTTGATTCCCACAAAAACAACAAAATAATTATTTATGCTTTTTTAAAATATAATACAATAATACAATAAAAATATAACTTTTAGGAGCCAAGTTTTATTTTAAATTCGTACAGTTCGAAAATCAGAACATTTCATTCAATACATTCAATTAAATTCAAAATATTCAAATCACTAACTTTAGTCAGAAAATAAATACTTTCAATAAAGCCGTATCAGTTAATTCAAAACATTTCAAAGCATTGCTTCAGTTAGACACTCAAAATATTAACCTCAGTCAGACAGTCAGAACTTTCAATCAACAAAATCAATCAATTTAAGACATTTAATTCTGTCAGTTGTTCAAAACTCTTTCTAATGCATTTCATAATTCCATTAGAAAACATTTCACTTCCGACAATATTTAATTAAAACATATCTTCAGTCAGTTCATAATTTCCTAAGATCAGAAACGATGTTAGTTTAAGTATAAGAAATTTGGCAAATATTCTCAATTCAATAACCAATGTTCAAAATATTTTATTTACGTATAACAGTGATATGATAACATAAGTGCATCTTGAGAATAGTGAAAATTAATAAAAATCCCTTCGGGAATTGAGTTACTAATTTTGGATGCACTTGTGACCTTTAGGAAAACTTAACCAAAACACATTTTCATGTCACTTCTAATCACAAAACCCATCCCAAATAATGATTTTAAGGATTTAAGTCATTTTAAAGAAATTTCTACAACATAACGGCACTACCTATCCTAACCTCCCTGCATGAAAACACAGTTTATAACCACAATTCCAATTTCACAATTTCAACCAAATCATGAAATTCGATCTCATAAAAGGACAGATTTTATCAAATTCAAGCAACACAGTATCCCTATGCCTCTTACATATATCCCTTACCACTTGATTTTCGTCGAATAGCTTTGTTAGCTTTAAATTGCCATATATATTTTGAAATGATAAAAACTTAAGTAAGCTTTAATATTCTAATTCACATTGTAAATTTGCCTCATCACATATGATTCTCTCAATCCATTTTCAAGTGTTTATATCAAACATTAAGACCATCATTTAATGATACATTCTTATTGGTCTTAATATTTTATAAAATGGTTTTGAATATTAAGTAATTTTCTCAAGAATTATTGAACATAAGTTTAGAAAATTATTTATAAGTTTTTGGACAATATTTTCATTTGAGAAAGTTAAGAAAAACTCCCTTAAAGCTTATAAATGTTTTGGGTTGAATTAGAATCAAAGGTCATATCATTTCTAACCCAAAAGTGCAGGAAAAATGTCCTCTGGAAGAAAAGGATTGATCCCCACTGTAGCAGGATTGATCCCTTTTTGGCAGAAAGTCTTCCCAAGGTCCCTGAAGCCCAGAATCAGGATTCTGGACAAAAGGGATCGATCCCTTATGGAAAAGGATCGATCCCTTTGCCCAAAAATAGCCTATAACGGCTAGTTTTTGTGAGACAACGGTAATATCCGAGATTTGGCTTTACCCAACGGCTAGAATAGATCCAAGGGACTATAAATAGAGGCTTAGAAGCTAAAGAAAGAAAGAGGAACTACTCAATCAACTCCAATACTCATTTTCCTCAAATCCTCAAGCCTCAACAACAATTCAAGAGCTAGAATTCAATATCTTCTATCACTCTCATATTCCTTGTATAGAATAGCACAAATATTGTATAGGCTTTTCATTGTGCTTAATTTCTATAATCACTTGCCTATCTAGAGGCTTTCCTTGATTACTCATTTGTAAACTCATTTCATTCCTTATAAAGGGGAGGTTTCTCTTGAGCCTTGAAAAAGAGGGAGGTTACTCTTTAGCCTAGGAAAAAGAGGGAGGTTACTCTTTAGCCTAGAAAAGAGAGAGGTTACTCTTGAGCCTAGAAAAGAGAGAGGTTTCTCTTGAGCCTTGAAAAGAGGGAGTGTAATAAATTCAAGGATAGTGAATTTGGGAAAATCTTTGGGAGCGTCTCAAGGAAGAGGACGTAGGCAAGGTTGCCGAACCTCTATAAATCACTTGTGTACATTTCTCTATCCTTTCTCTCTTTACTTTCTTGCAATTATATTTGTGTTTATTGCATTGAATTTATATTGTATAATTGCCTAGCTAAGAGAACTTAGAAAACACTCAAATAGGCTATAGAATTTAGAAGAACCGAAAAACGAGCTTAAGGTTAGTGAAAAACCAATTCAACCCCTCTCTCGGTATAGCCTATAAGAGCCAATAATTGGTATCAGAGCTTGGGCTCGAGATTGAATTAGACTAACCTCTATCGAGCAAAACGATCATAAATGGCTCTAGGTGATGATTTTGAGACTAGCTCACAAACTTTAGAAGAATATTCATTTGATGAGCTTCAAGATGCATTTAATGAGCTGAGTGATGAATATAAATCAATGCATGCAGAATATAACAAAAAGTTAAATAAATTTAGAAAAGAGAATGAAATGTTGATCAATACAAATGTTGAGTTGGAGGAAAAAATAAAAGATCTAGGCTAAAAGAATGATGAACTCACCAAGGTGAAATTAGAGCTAGAAAAGAAATTAGAAGATATTAAAGATAAATTGCAAATCCTAGCTCTTTGACTATTGAGGATGAAAAGGAGAAACCTAGCTCTAGTGAGTGCAATGATCATTCTTATGATGATTTACAAGATGCTTTTGATGAGCTAGTTAGTGAATTTGAATGCATGAACTCAAAATACAAGAAAATGATCACAAAATTAAAAATGGAAAATGATGAGCTATTGAATGCTAAGTTAGCATTTCAAAAGAAATTAGAGGAAGCTAATCTAGAAATAAATGAGTTGAATGAAAAGAATACAAATTTGCATAACTCATTTTCTAGGTTTTATATGGGTCAACAAAAGCTAGATCACATGTTAGAGACCCAAAGAGCTTTCTTTGACAAAGATGGGTTAGGCTATAATGCAATACAAAAAGAAACTCATCTTAAGAATTTCCTAGTGAGCAAAAATACTATGCATAATACATCTCTCACATGCTCACTTTGCAATAGAATAGGACACTCTTCACAAGCATGCACTTATAGAAAAACCACATTTAGAGGAAGAGTAGTTAAGAAAATATGGGTACCTAAGCATGCTGTAAATAATGACGAATTGTGCTTGAAATGGAGCCCAAAAGGATCAAAAATTATTTGTACTAACTCTCATGGACCCAAGAAAGTTTGGGTACCAAAGCATGCTTAAATTTGTGTGTTGTAGGAGTGTTAGAGCATGGAGATACAAGATACAATGAAGTTTGAATGCTCAACACATCCTCATGGAGTTTGCTTGTGCTAATGAGAAAAAAAGGAAGAGCTTGAGGATCCATCCTTGGCAAGGTCACAACAATTCTTCAAAGAATGGCACAAGGTGGACTCAACTATTCAAGGCAAAGCATTCTCTAGCAAAGGAGTTTTGTAAGTTTAATTCTTTACTCCTTAAAACTTTATTTGATTATTTGTGCTTTGATGAGAAAGTTGGTTGATGATTATTGGTGCATTGTGAGGCATGTTGAATGATTGTTGATTGGTTAATGATTAATTCTTGAGGCATTGGATGATTGAATGAAAGGCATGATGTATGATTTTGAAAAGATTATTGAATTTCTGTAGTTAGAGCAAGTTTGATATGTCTAGATAATATATTTAGTTGCTCAAAAGCTGTCAAATATGTTATTTATGCAAAATGCCTTGTCATGAGCCTTAATGAAGAATATGTATGTTGGAAATCATGGCATAATGTTCACAAGTATGATGATTTGATGTTATATATGCTTAAAATCTATGTGAACAAGTTTGTTTTGGCATATTTGTGGTTTCCAAATTTTTGGTTTTGGCCAAAATATGCATAACTCTCAAAATGACCCCCTTTGAGGCCAAAAATGCTTTTATTGGTGAAAATCCTACCAAAATTGCAAAATCTATTGTTAAATGGTTTTTCATTCATGTTTTTCATTCATACAAGTCCAAAATCATGTTTTACAAATGTTTAAACCTTTACTTGGACTTAAATTACTCAAAAACGAAGTTTTGGTACCTCACAAGTCCAATTTTCTGTCAAAACAACTGCAGAATCTGCAGGACATATGAGGGATCGATCGCCCCAGGCCAGAAAAGGCTCTCCTGCATGTGTTCAACAGAAATTGAGAAGAACTTTTCATTGTTTTGATACTTTTTCTCTTCTCAACTTAAAATTCATTGTTTTTAACTTCTTTTTGATAAACTTTAAAATATGAAAAATCATTTTTCATTGATATCATGCCTCAACTTCATCAATTAATATCATTTCCAACAAATGGTATCACTTTCAACAATCAATATCATTTTTATTGAACTCATAAGTGCAAAATCATTTTTCTTGTTGAAAACATTCATGAATCTTGAAATAATCTTGAAATATACTTTCAATGAATGCTTAAACATAATTTTAAGATTTGTTTCAATGATTTGTGTATATTTGGGAATTTGGTGAACTTGTGCATAATCACTATTGATCATTTCTTTTATTCACCTTAGTCAAGCATGCTTATAGAATTATGTCTCTTAGCTTGACTTATCAATTCCACACTAGGTTTCATGATAATTTTACATCTAGTGGATTGATTCCAAATGTAAATTCAACAATTGGTAATATTCATTGGCCTATAATCTGTGATGATAAATGGATCCTAAATGTTAAAATGCATAAAACTTTATCATCCTTGTACTTAAAGAACTAGGGTCTTAATGACAACACCAACACTCAAAGATAAATGCAAACTTGAACAAACTTGATATCCATGCATTTATTATTTGAATTTTTCCTTGCTCATAATTGGTTAAGATCTTGAATGGAAAATTGAGCATAGGACTCTTTAGTTTCATGGAAGAAAATGTGTTTGCTTGAATACCTTGATTTTATAAATCTTCCATATGGCATAAATTTGTGAATATGAATATGGATTAATACTTTATGATAGTATCCTAATGTTTAATTGATCCATATGCATATTTGATGATGTGTGATTGTGTTCTTGCATATTTGGAATGATTATTTTCTTGACATGAACACACTACACATAGATATTGGATTCATGCAAAATGCCTAAGTCAACCATTAGTAACAATTGGTATTTAGATTGAAATAACAATTAGTATCATTGGCAACCATATTTTCAATAATTGGTAAGCCAAATCTAAATTGCCAATTGGTATGAGCTTTAAATTGACAATTCTTCTCATGCTCTTTAGTTTGAAATGACAAATAGAGAAGATTTCTCTTAGGATACTTTGCATGAAACTCTTGTGTGCTAGAATTTGTAATTAATTGATATATGTCTTTACTCTATGCACATTCTTGCTTGAACATGATTTATGAGCTCATGCATATGATATGTCATCTAATTTTAGCTCATAATCATGATGTATTGTCATGCACCTTAGTTGGACCTTAGAGAACAATTGATATACTTAGGTGCTTGCTTAACTTCTTACCAATTGAAACCTTCTTGCAAAATTACTTATCAACAATTGGTATCAAAATTATTTATAAACAATTGGTATAG
The DNA here is from genome assembly GCA_032173925.1 of Heritiera fomes. Lineage (NCBI taxonomy): Eukaryota > Viridiplantae > Streptophyta > Magnoliopsida > Malvales > Malvaceae > Heritiera > Heritiera fomes. The sequence goes on from JAPDPM010000017.1 coordinate 6,051,791, forward strand.
GATCATAAGTCATATTCATTGCATAAATATTCTTTGAGAATATTGACTTATTTATTTGTGCTATAAGTCCCATGTACTAACATGTTTCTTGTTGGATGGAGCATTTTTATTTGTTCTCACATAGCCATGATTTTAGGGGGAGCATATTTTTTATTATTTTTCCTTCTTTTTGCTATGACAAAAAGGGGGAGAGATAGATAAAGGGAGAGATATTAAGGGGGAGAGATAATGAGGGAAAATTCATTTTCAAAACCCATGCTTATATTAAGGGGGAGCTTTATAAAATCCTGTTTTATTTGAGGGGGAGTCTTTTATGAAAGAATTTTCAAAGCAAATTTACATTAAGTTTTGTCATATCAAAAAGGGGGAGATTGTTAGCTTTAAATTGCCATATATATTTTGAAATGACAAAAACTTAAGTAAGCTTTAATGTTCTAATTCACATTGTAAATTTGCCTCATCATACATGATTCTCTCAATCCATTTTCAAATGTTTATATCAAACATTAAGACCATCATTTAATGATACATTCTTATTGGTCTTAATACTTTATAAAATGGTTTTGAATATTAAGTAATTTTCTCAAGAATTATTGAACATAAGTTTAGAAAATTACTTATAAGTTTTTGGACAATATTTTCATTTGACAAAGTCAAGAAAAACTCCCTTAAAGCTTATAAATGTTTTGGGTTGAATTAGAATCAAAGGTCATATCATTTCTAACCCAAAAGTGCAGGAAAAATGCCCTCTGGAAGAAAAGGATCGATCCCCACTGTAGCAGGATCGATCCCTTTTTGGCAGAAAGTCTTCCCAAGGTCCCTGAAGCCCAGAATCAAGATTCTGGACAAAAGGGATCGATCCCCTATGGAAAGGGATCGATCCCTTTGCCCGAAAATAGCCTATAACGGCTAGTTTTTGTGAGACAACGGTAATATCCGAGATTTAGCTCCACCCAACGGCTAGAATACATCCAAGGGACTATAAATAGAGGCTTAGAAGCTAAAGAAAGAAAGAGGAACTACTCAATCAACTCCAATACTCATTTTCCTCAAATCCTCAAGCCTCAACAACAATTTAAGAGCTAGAATTCAGTATCTTCTATCACTCTCATATTCCTTGTATAGAATAGCACAAATATTGTATAGGCTTTTCATTGTGCTTAATTTCTGTAATCACTTGCCTATCTAGAGGCTTTCCTTGATTACTCATTTGTAAACTCATTTCATTCCTTATAAAGGGGAGGTTTCTCTTGAGCCTTGAAAAAGAGGGAGGTTACTCTTTAGCCTAGGAAAAAGAGGGAGGTTACTCTTGAGCCTAGAAAAGAGAGAGGTTTCTCTTGAGCCTAGAAAAGAGAGAGGTTTCTCTTGAGCCTTGAAAAGAGGGAGTGTAATAAATTCAAGGATAGTGAATTTGGGAAAATCCTTGGGAGCGTCTCAAGGTAGAGGACGTAGGCAAGGTTGCCGAACCTCTATAAATCACTTGTGTACATTTCTCTATCCTTTCTCTCTTTACTTTCTTGCAATTATATTTGTGTTTATTGCATTGAAATTATATTGTATAATTGCCTAGCTAAGAGAACTTAGAAAACACTCAAATAGGCTATAGAATTTAGAAGAACCGAAAAATGAGCTTAAGGTTAGTGAAAAACTGATTCACCCCCCCTCTCGGTATAGCCTATAAGAGCCAATAAGCTTGATAGCATTAGTGTTCGGATTTCATTTCCGAGCTACAAATCATCACATAAATACAGTCAGTTCTTCACACTTCAGTTATAACAAGTTTATAACTTCTCATAATTTACTACATTGCCTACTACAGCTGCAAGTCCGATCTACTTCATACAGTGCCAACACTGCAACTACCCTCAAATCACCTTCGTTTTCAGTACTAACTGCACTGGTAGTTTTATATTAATTTATATAGTATTCTAGGACCCAAATTACATCAAATTGAGCATGGTTTCAGTGTCCCCTTCACTTGGCCAAATTCACTATACAAGCCTACACATCTCATTTCAACAATTTAAGCTTAAATTCATGTTCTACGTATTCTCTAAATTGATTCTACATCATTTACACATGAAACAATATCATATTCACATACATACTATGTTGGTCAAAACATGCATGCTTAAACATCTTGTACACATAGTATAAAAACCATTAAAACATGGAAAACTAAGATTTTTCTCACCTATCCTTCATGGCCGAATTCTTGGAGGTTCAAAACACCATGAAAATGGCCACTCCAAGGTTGGATTTTGGTACCATGTTGTAGAGCTCCAAGATCTACACATGTTTGGTGAAGACAGTTTTCGATTTCAGGTGCTTTGTTAGGGTTTTTGATGACTTTCTCTCTCTAAACAAACTTTTAGTGCAAGAAAGCTTGAGGAAGATGGTGATGGACTGCAATGAAGGAGAAAAGAGAAGAAAAATCTTTTTAAAAATATCCTTAGGGCAAAATTATGAAAATACCCTTATACTTACTCAAAATTCCTCATTTTGCCTTCATGATTTGACTTAGGTTTAAACAATCAATCTAACCATCAAAATATTTCATTTAATCATTAAGCACCTCCATTTAACATGCTCTAATCATTTGTTAAGCTTTTATTAGGGTTTGACTACTCAAATGGATGAAATTACGAAAATAGCCCTAATTGTTGGATCGTGTAATTTTCTACTTTCTCGCGTGATTTAGTATATCTGTCCTCATGGCCTAAAACTTTATCACCTAGGGATTTACCTATAACTGTAAGTTGGTCAAAAGTTAACTCGATTTGACCGTTATTTACGAAAATTCCATAGGCCTATGGACGTAATCATTATTTTTAAAATTGTTGCACGCTTTTCCAAGCATACTCAAACAAAGAAATTTTGGGGTGTAGATTCCTCCCACCTCAATATTTCACTCCAAGTATTATGACTCTGGAGTTTTACCCTAATCCAAGCTGTAGAAGTCCCGTCAGGCCTACATGACATTTTCCTTCTATAAGCCCAGTTATTCTATTTCTTGGTAATTCATCCTTTGTCTTTTCATTTCCATAACCTTTACCTTATGGATTTTATTGAGAAAATGTGGTCCTCATATCCATCTCCTTCTTAGCCCATTTTCAGTCTAATTTTCACTGAAATAATTGAAAATCATCTGAAATTTATTTATATGCAAAACATGAGGAATTTAATAAAATTAGGGGAATAATTAAGAAAATAATGGGGTAATTAAATACTAATTAATCAATAAAGCACTAAAATAACCTTATTTTTATAAAGTTATCAATACGACAAGATGATAAGACATAATCATAGATGAAGTTATATTATGGATTGGCAAGCTCGAGATATGAGAATCATAAGATATTCCTTTGATTTTGATAGTTTGAGAATGATTTAATTATGTTATGATATACTATGTGAGTGAAAATATGGTCACTAAATGATTGAAAATGTGCACGAGCAATATATTACAATGATATTGCTCACTTATTTGTGAATTATTGCTTAATGTGGACATAGTAGCCATGTGGTGCATGTGAAATAATTAGTTAATATATTCAGGTTATATGGGTGTGATGGATTGTAGAATTTGGATAAGGTTTATAACTTCAATTACCTTGTATTAACTAATGATGAATACTATCCTTTGATTAATATGTGATTGAAATAGCGAGACATAGTAGGCATACCATAGCATATATCTTAGGCATGCACATCATGATTTTATAAGAATTGAAAAGCATGTTTTTGACCATGCTTTTATTGCATGACGTATTTATTCATAGCATAGTTTATAAAGTTTGAAATGTGCATTCGACCATTCTTTAATTGCATTTGAATTACTTATGCATGAGCATGGGTTTATAAGATTGATAAGATTCGATAATGTGCATTCAACATGCTTTTAGTGCATGTAGCAAACTAGTGCATACACATGTGTTTTCTAACATCGAGATCCAAATATGACTTTGAAAGTTATAGCGTTGTTTATAAGATATGCATCGAAACCTTTAAGCAGTAGTTTGCCCAAAATGTTTTGATAGCCATGCACACCAATATTTCGTGCATGTTTTGAATCATATTCATGAACATGTTTTCCAATAAGAAAATGTGACTTTTCATCATGCATTAAACCAAGCTTTAATACATAAAAGATTTTTTTATTGCATGGCTTGTTTTAAAGAGATTTTGTTCTAAGACAACAAAAAGGCACCCTAATAGCTCATACCACATTGTATGCAGTACTTCAATGTATACCGAGCAATAACAATCCTGCCTATATGGCATGGAGCTAGTATTATAATGGGAGTGTGCTTGATGAGACAATCTCATAACCATAAACATTGTCAAGACATAAGTCGCGACACGCTCCTCGTGTCAGTGGATCCTTAACATTAAGGTAAGTTTATGATATAGATAGATAGATCCAAATCCTATAAGGGATGTTGACCATGATTAACTACCATGAGTCGACATTTTATTTTTATTTGAATATTAGGGAATTATGCCTTATCTTCTAAATAATCAAGAAAGATACATATGTGAAGATCTCAAATATTTTATATGATTGAGAACATCTATTTTCTATTATTAAGAACAATTATTTTATATAATCGAAAAAGAAATTATATTTTAAAGATTGATGCATAATGATGTTTATACATTGTTTTATGTTACTACATATTGGTTTTATACCTTGTTATTTATGTATGTAGTGCAAGATTTGGTTGTCTTGGTTTATCATGTCATACACGAAAATAAGCAGCAGATTAGAAAAACAACAAAACCAAATTTACCAGGATCTTGCAACAAGATTGCTTTTGGGATAGAACCTAACATTTTTGGTGTCGTTCGTATAGGAAAGTTCAACTTTTGAATATAGCAACCCATGAATAGCCATCGATTTATCGTTAACTCAAGACTCCTAGCTGAGAGAAGCCTTCTAATGGTATCTACATGAGTAGGATGCAAAATGGGACCTTTACCTAGGCAAAGGGAGGAAGAATGGGATTGTTTTGTGAGTGCTAGATCCAAGAGGTTGAGCAGCTATCAAGAACATATTATCTAACTTTTATACTTAATGTTCTTTATATAGTGCATCTTAACAAAACCCTAAAAAGGCCTTAGTCTTAGTCCAACTAGATTAGGTCTTTTGGGCCTTTTAAAATTGCTTAATCCAAATCCAATTAATTGGTAGGGCATACTCTAATAGGTAGAACAGTGATTTTATACTGCATAATGATATCATACATATTAGTTTTATGTTTCAATATTTATATTTGGCATTTAAACTATGATTTTTATGCAATCATGTTTAAATATAGCATATGTATGAAAATGTGAAAATAAATGTGGATGTAATGGATTTAAGCAGTTTAAGGAGTTAGGGCTCGAGGAAATGAGGTACTTCAAAGTATTCTTTCGACTAATATCCCATAAACCCTAACACGACATAATTCTAATCATGAATGATTAAGTAATTTGAGGATATAAGGAATTATAGATTGATAAGGATATCAAATAGTGATTTATAATGCATACGATACATTAAGTTCCAGGAGTATATTTATGATGAGTAAACAAATTCGTTTTCAGGTAGTTTTTCTACAATATTATGGATTGAAGTGTTAAGTAGGTAATGGACTTAGTGGATATGAAATATGTTACTTTTGGGGTGTATATATATGAATCACGATGGATTATTTTTTATCGATAAACAAATTGATATGATGCAAGATTGATTGTTAAGATAAGTAATTAACATTAAATTGTGGTTATGATCATATAATGATTAATGAGAATGCAATATAAGCCTAATTCTGATTTACTTATGTCCCTTACTGGCCTTTAGCTCATTCCCTTCTGTTAAATCTCTTTTTTAGATTTTATAGGTGAGGTTTGAGCAGCTTCAGTAGACTATAAAGTGGACCCAACACTCTGGACGTTTTGCTAACTTCTTTTTTAGAGGTATATCCTCTTTATATACATATATATTTTATATTTCCAGACAGCTATCCAGTAGCACTAATGTACGTAATAATGTAAGATGGGATGTAAGTGAAGAACGAAGTGAATGTAGACTTACCTTATGCGATAAACAAGATAAACTTAATATGTATAATGTACGTTAAAGTTATAAGATATTTGATAGAATGTAATCTTAGCAATGAGTTGTGATGAGAATTGGATGATAGTTATATGTGTTAAATGGACCTATAACAATACTATGATCTATTGTGAAAGGTACTTTCTATAACACGAGGTAAGATATTAGGGGACCTTATACAATTGCTTCAAAATAAGGTGTGTAATAACTTACTTGATAAGAATAATCTATAGTACATGATGACAAATCATTTAAGAAAAAAGAAAAATTTAGCCCACTTTTTCGTATTTCGGAATGTAATAGATCACCGATGGTGAGGAGCAATGGAGAACATAGCTTACGGTGGCTGGCATTCAAAGATTAGAGAGAGAACCTAATATCTAGATAGAGGAAGATCTTTGAAATGAAAAAAAAATATGTAAACATTAATACTATGTCATTTTGATGGAGATTTGACCTGAATCTATTTTTTGGCTCGCACGTACTCGTGAAAACAACCCAACCCATATGCATTGGTTCCTTTTTCTTTTTCTTATGATTTTATGATTTATTTTAGGTTTTTTTTTATAACTTGCTTGATTGATTGTGTTATAATTGATTTGTTCTACATTTATGATTTATAATTAAATTTAAAATTGAATAACAATAATGAGTTAAAGCAATTTTATTGGGATTAATTTATTTGATTAGGCTAGTTAAAATTGATTACTTTTAATGATATTTTATTAAAAATAATATGATTTTAATTTAATTGCATGAGTTGTTTAATTTAATATGGTATTTTGTTAATTATGATATGAATGTGTTATCTTAGAATTAGAATTAGGATTAGTAAAAATAAAATAGGAAAATTGACTATATAAAAACTATTATATACATTAAATAAAGATAAATTGATATTATTCCAATGATGGAATTCTTAGAGTGACTGCTACAGATACTTGATTTTGTAAATTAATAATTTATCTTTGTAAGTTTCATATTATAATGAAAAAAAATCAAAACAAGTAATTTCTCAAAATAACACAAAACAATTATTTCTCAAGATACCTCTTCTCAGAAGAGCTCTTTCACAAAAACAACTTCTTCTTAGAAGAACTTATTACCCCTCCTTAGAAGAGCTTATTCACATAACAGCTCCTTCACAAAATAGCTCTTCTCAAAACAACTCTCCTCAAAATAGCTCATTCACAGAAAAACTTGTTCTCAAAACAGTTCATTCATAGAACAATCTGTTATCAGAATAGCTCATGCATAGAATAACACCTTCACGAAACAACATCAACGTCTTCATTGAATACCACTTTTGCGAGTAGAAGTGGAAATAACTCCGAAATAAGGCAGGATTCTTGGGTTAATTGCACTATTGGGATGTCTTGGAAAGTTTGGCTTAGTGGATCAAATATAGAGATAGTTAAGAGTTCTTTTCTTAACCTTTCTCTGAATTATGAGTAGTCTTCCCTATTTTTTTCAGTACACCTTCTTCCAAAGCAAAACTCTTATTAGACAAAGCATTAATACTTTGAAACTATCAATTCTCATTATTATTTTATTAATACCAAAGATATATAACTCCTATTCTCTACGCCTATATATAGGAGTTCTTATTGTCCTTGAAAAGAGCTTTTGGTAAGTGATCTCACTTAGAAACTCTCTCAAACCCTCTCTACTGTACTTTTTCTACTCAGTTGTGTTCTCAGCTTGGCTCAACCTTCTTCCACCACCTGCCATTGTACTCATTCTTCAAGGTCTGCTTCAGTCTTCCTCTCCATCACCTCTAGTGCATCTCGTTCTACTGGTTTGCAATGCTTTCTCTCCACAACAAAGAACTCATTTACAACTTCAAATATGCAAACACCTAGAAAATTTCTAGGTAAGAATTTCCTTTTAAATTTTAGAAGCATAATGGAAGACTTAAAGGGAAATTTTGAAAAGTAACCAATACATATTTATTAAAAATAATGAAAATAATAAATAAAAACTGATTATAAAAATCAAGAACAGAATAATTATAAATAAATTAATGGAGTAAATAGAAATTATTCCAATAATGGAAGTCTTAGGGCGATTGCAAATAAGTAACATCCAAGAATTTCCTTGGTGAGAAATTCCTTTAGACTTTACCAGAACAATTGAAGGTCTTTAGGATGATTTCATTATGAAGTAATTGATAAGTATTTTCATGTTATTTTAAAATATAAATCAAATAAATAAATAATAATATTAAACAGTAATTAGAAACTAAAATTTAGAAAATAAAAGGTAGAAAATTAAATAGATGGAAATTTAGAAGATCAAAGAAATTTCATAAAAACCTAATGAATTCGACGGCGAGGTTTTTTTAAGAAAATTAAATAAGATTACTTGAATACTCTTGAAGTGAGTATATATCTTTGGGACTTCTACCAGTAGAGATAAACTAAAAATTATTTTCAATATTAATAATATTGAAATTTAAATAGACACTTTAAGGCAAACTTAGATAACACAAGACTATGTTTGTACTATCTAAGATGGGCATTGTGGGGTTTTAATCATTCCCCACATCTAACCATACTGCTAGATTTAAGGTTTTTGAATATAGATCAAGACTTGTCCATTGTTATGAATAGGCAACCAGTTACACCTTAAGCAGAATAATTGGTGGCCACTCCAAATTTTAAGCCTGGCTAAGAGGTTGACCTTAAAACAATCATCAATAAAATCACCCTCCTAGCTGAGAAAAAAATTTTTCTAAAGTGGCAATTGTGGGATCATTTTGGATTCATGTTAATTAAGAATATTAAATCGGATATTTTGAATGATTTTGAATTTGATGTTTTGGTTATTTAAATTCAAATCATCAAATTTAGATTATTAAATTTTAAAATTAAATTAAATTTGCCTTTTGAATTTAAATAGTTTGGATTATAATTGTTCTAGTCTTTTTATAAAGCAATGTAAAGTTTGGTTAAATTATAAAAGTAAATAAAAGAAAAAAATTACAAAGTACTGCTAAATGAGCATGAGTGGGCATGAGTGGGGCTGGGGGAAAGTAATGGAAGCTTCCAAGTGGAGTGGGTTACCAACATTGACTAGAGCTGATAATGGGTTGGATCGGATCGGTTTTTTTCAAAAACTCGATCCGATGAAAAAAACCGATCCGATCCGAATTAAGCGGTTTTTTTTGTTTTGTGATCCGATCCGATCCAAATTAAAAAACTATCCGATCCGAATTTATATGGATCGGATCGGATCGGTCATTCGAGCTTTTTTAATGTAATTTTAAATTTTATTTCAATTTTTTAAAGGCATTTTAAGCACTTTTGGACTTTATTTTAAATTTTCCTTAAGATTTTTAATTAAATATAAAACTTGAGCTTTTAATTTAAATAGTAAAAATTACAAAATACCAAATAACAAAGTATTCGGATATTATTCGTATCCGAATCCGATCCGAACCGATTTTATTCGGTTCAATGATATCATGATCCGAATCCGAACCGAATTTATCTATTATCCGAACCGATCCGATCCGATCCGAAATCTCCGGTTCGAGTCGATTTTTCGATTTTATTGATTTTTTTTCTCAACCCTAACAGTGACATAACATAAACATTTAAGGATTCTCCAATTTAACTTTTTAGTAGCCCAACTTGGAAATCTTTTCTAGAAGCTTAGACTTCAAAGAAAAGGAGATGTGGCTATGACCAACCATTATCCTATCAAATGAAACATGGCCGGCTTTAGTGGCACACTTCCTTCTAGAATGTTCGTTGGCTGATTTCTGAAAATGACCCCATCTTTTAAAAAGAATAATTTGTCTACTAATCCGTTTCATTTCAATAATTTTGTTATTAATTGTGATTACCATCACCATGCATATATAATTTTTTTAATTTAGTATGGCGAGTGGGTAGGATTGATGGACGTGACGCCTGAACAATGATAGTAATAGAAGGTGATGATGACGACAATGATTTTATCATCTCAGCTTTTTAATAAAAATATTTATTTTTTCCTACAACTAAATGAAAATTTTAATTTAACGTACGTTGCTCCAATACTTTGTTTGTTTGCTTTATTGTTTAATTCTTTTTTCTATTATATATGTAGTGTATATATATATAATCACATATATTCTTATTTATTTTATGATATAAAATTAATTTTGTTGGATCAAAAATATTAAACAATAAAATTTTTTTAATAATGACGATTTTTGGATTCAAAAAATATTCATATATATGTGAAAGAGAATCATTTCTATTTCTTCTAATTATTTTTATGTATTTTATATATTATTTTTGTCCTATCCGTAATAAAATTCTTTTATTACATAACTTTCACCTCTTTCATTTTAAAATTTTAAATTTAAACACTATTCTTATTAATTAACTTTATATATTATCAACATTGATTTCAAAGATAATAAAACATTTAAATTTTTATATGTTATATATATAAAACATGATATAAGTTTATTTTTAAAAGTACTTTAAAAATAAAATTATAATATAGTAGTAATATGTCGATTTGCTTTGTTAACAAATGAGAGCTATGTTTCATATTCACATATTTTTAATTTAGGTGATATAAATGGCATGCAGGGTGCTTGTTGTACTTGTGTGATTTTAAATCCTGGTACTAATTATTTATTCCATTTATCACATAAATGTTGAAAATATTTACATCAATATAAGTATTTATTTTTTAATCTAATTATGAGACTTATTTTCTGATATAAATTTTTTTTTTGAGAATTTAGAAATGAAAGATATGTAGTTCATTGCTAAATATTTAGAAGAAATTAATATGAAGCTTTTTATGGGACATGAGTCTCCACTGATACCTTCTCTTGCCCTCAAGTGTTACATGAATGACTTATGCATGTATGTATGTGTGTGTGTCTATATATATAAATATATATATATATATTCATTTACATTTGTATAAAATAAATTATCTTATACATTTTTTATAATTTTATATAAAATTAATACTTTACAAATCAATGATTAGATTTAATAATCTACTCGTATTTATTATATACATGATTTTTTGAGTTGATCTAATATTTTTATAATTTCAATTAAAAATAATAATTTTTCAATATATATAACAGTTGAAATTTTCTTATTATTGATCAAATGGCTAAATATTTTCGATTAATTTGAAATCTGATGAGCATAATCTATTTGAATAAAGCGTAAAATTCAATAGTTAAATTAAAAAAATATAAATTGTAAGAAAATAAAAAAATATAAAAATAAATTAATTTTATACATGTATAAGTAGATATCTCCTACCTTTCATTAATAATATAGTATGAATAATCTGAATCCTAACTGGTCGGATGTAGGAGTTTGTCACATGTATGGCTATAATTTACTGAAACAGACGAGTGTAGACGTTTGAGAGAGTTTGTTGACTTAATTTTAAACATCTATTTTGTAATGGCTGTATCTTACTCGATCATTTGGCAGTTTCTTCAATGCCCGGAATTCTCTCAATTCTCCTCACTCCATGGATTCCTCTAAAATCACTATTTTGCTACTTTTTTTTTTCTTTTCTTGCTTTTCACATGGAGGCACAAGTAAAAGAGAACTTGAATCTAATTCTTTTTAAGAAGTGATAACAATCAATATACCAAACTTTTATTAATCTTTTTTTTATATTTTCATACAAAATTAATTGCAATTGGACGAGTTTAGTTTATGTTTTACTTTCGACTTTGATCTTTTAGATTTTATTTTGGTACGAAAGAAAATATTTGATAATTGAGAATTGGGGTGAAGTTATTTGGATTCGAATCTAAACATTAAAATATACCACAATTCCTTCTTAGGATTATTATCCTATTTACCGCCAATGGAGTTTTTTTAACTTCATAAGCAGGGTTAAAATAATGATATGTATTACATAATGTTTAATTTTTATTTTCTTAAGGATAATTATTTTATAGACCGCCAATAGAATTTTTTTATTCCACAAGTGGGGTTAGGATCATGACACATATATTATTTTATTTATTTTTTATTAGACTTATATCATGATCCTAACACCGTTTTTGGAATAAAAAAATACAACAATGGTATATGAAATAATTATCTATTTTTAATATTTTTAAAGGGTACATGTTATCATTCAAACCACGTTTGTGGAGTTAAAAAATTCTATTGACGGTGGATAAGATAATAATCCTTCTTTTTTAAACACTCAATCAAGAGGTTGTTGGCATCTTTTAGATTTTTTTAATTATTTAATGTTCAAGTCAATTTTAATTTTAGTTATATGAAATTTTGGTTTGCTTAAATTAAAATTAAATCAAATAGGATCAAATTGAGCATCCATAGATATTTAAATCGAGTTATCTTTTAACCAATTTAAAAATTTTACTAACATGTTAACGTGTATATATTGTAATTAATTTCATGTGATTGGGTTCAATTGATATTTCCAAAAACTAAATTCGTTTCTAATTCATCCGTTAATTTCATTTAAATTAATTATTTTATTAAATAATAAAATATATTTTGTAAAATAATAAAATATATTTTATAATTTAAATTAAATTAAAACCGATTCTTATTAGGATAATTATTACATACACTGTCAGTGGAATATTTTTATTCCACAAGCAATGTTAGGATCGTGATACGTGTCCTATAAAAATATTTAAAAAATAAAAATAAATAAAATAGGATACGTGTCACGATCCTATCACTACTTGTAGAATAAAAATATTCCATGACAGTATATGAAATAATTATCCTTCTTATTAATATAATAAAATCCCAAGCCCATAAATTTCTATTTGAGGCCTAACATAAGTCATCAAGTCTCATGGACAAATTGAAGGCAATATTTTTCTTCTTTTCTATGTTACAGACACCAAAAAGAATAAAACATTATATCCTGAAAAAATAAAAAATAAAAACACTTAGCATAAACCCTAGAATCCTCAATTCTTTTAAATGCCAAAATCATGAATTTGATCTTGCATATGCATAAACCAGAAAGAATCTCAATTTCCAAACTTACAAATTTTCGCATTAACGTATGTGTGTGTGTATATATATATATATATATATATATATATATATATATATATATATATATATATCAGAAAAAAGAACATAAATATATAAAAATTAACAAAATAACATATTCAATCCTTCACTCCATAATTATTGACATGGGCTAGACTAAGGCCACTAGCCCAAACTTAATCACCACAAATGGAGAAAGCCCAAGAAAAACAGGCTCGATGGACCAATCTCAACAAGACATATGGCAGGTGAGGGGCCACATACAGGCCCGAAGAGGACATGTGGCACCTTGAGGGAATGCCACAAGTTAGCCAGCAGGGACTCAACTGCCGAGAGGGCCAACGACCTAAACGACTAGTAGCTAAGTTCTTGAACTCAGTTGCCAAGGGACCATGGTGTTTGTGGGCCAAATGGCTCACTTAATTAATTTAAGCCAACTTAGGCCAATTTATCCATAAAGGAAACAAGAAGGCCAAGCCTACATGCAGCCTATTGGGGGATGTTATTTACTACAGTAAATAACTGTAATTACTTATTTATCTCTCTTTATAAATACCTATAGGTATGATTAAAATAAACTAAGTTCTATTTTGCTTACTGAGACTCTGTCAAATTCTCTTCTGACTTAAGCATCGAAGTGCTTACGCAAGGAACAACCCCTGCATCTGTCTAATCTCTTTCTTTCTTGCAGAGTTCTTGGTAATATGTGTCTTGACAATCGATGATCTTACGTCATTACTACATCATTGTTGTTTTAAGCAACAACAATTGACGTTGTCTATGAGAATCTAACAAAAAGCCAAGTCTTTAAAGATGGTGAGAACACTATTTGCTGCAGCAGGAAACAATGGGAAGTGGTTTCAGTTAGCTATCCAAATTGCCAATCGCAAATGAGTATTCAAGCTGGAGAAGGAGAGTTGTAGCCACTATTCTCTAGGCTACATTTGAAACTTTGAGATGACAGAGTGAGGGAACCACTCAAGCACTGCGGGTAATGGTGGATTTCTTTAAAAGAGCTATTCCACAAATTAGTTTGCCGCAAGTGGTTCAAAATTTGGTGGGAGAATGACCATGCCAAGGACAGCGAACCTAAGGACCAGCTGACTATGGGTAAGAAGAGTCTTCACCATACTTCTGAGATAATGCAAAAGTATGTGCCTCCTACAAGAAAGTTAAAAACAATAATTGTATTAGTAGAATTTATGATAATAAAAATTTATATTTAACTTCATTATACTTTTAATTAAATACTTACGTTGACAACTTTAGACTTATTGTCCACGAATTCACCCCGTCCTTTGTAGCATTTGCAAGTGCGGTTGAACATCTCAAGATAAGAGATGGATCGCTACAACTCATTTGACTGCACAGTTGAACAATTATAGTTAATATGTTACATTATACTTAATTATAAGTAATACTACTAAACTCATAGTAATTAATGAGTGCAAAAGACTAAGAACATACCATTCTCTTTCAATGTACAAAGAATGAAACTTAACCCCCTGAGTGCTTCATAATAGAACCTTTTTTCTTGGTTCCACAATTTGTCCTCGCAGATTGAGATCTCTTCTATCAAGATTCAGTTGGACCATACCTTGTCGAAGAGAGCATCCCAAATCTCAAGAGAGATTCGTTTTTGCTTCATCCTTTTGTAGTAGATAATGTTATCCACCTAGCTTTCTCTCATAGTAGTGACCCTCTCATCTCCCAATAGGTCTTTGAACCTATTCTTAGATGTTCTCCCAGACATGCCATACCTAGGCAGCATCGGACTTAACCCTTTGAAATTTTTCCTCCAAAAGAAAATTATCAATGCTACTAAATATAAATACTTAAAACATCATAAACTTTTTGTTTAAATTAACACATTTAAAAAATAAATTCATTATCTCGAATTTACCCCAGTTTAATTCCTTCAATGCAAGAGGTATCTCTTTCCAAGTAAGCCAAGCACTAGAGTAATTAGCCTGTATGATGGTTAAAATGGTTAAGGCCACTAAAGGCTGCTCAAAACAATTATAAAGAAGCAAATTAAATTATAATAATTATAATAATTTATAAGCAATTATAAAAATATATAAACAATAATTAGAATAAATAATTTAGGTACACTTCTCTCTAAGTGGAGTAATGTGTAACCTTCTGTCTGTATTTGTAGTCATTAGCAGCCTTACATAGCCCTCCCCCCCAGGTGCTTTGACTCGTGCCCACCTAAACAATAGATGCTCCATTTACAAGAGTCTGAGCAGGTGGTGGGATCTTGATAGGTGGTATAAGTATAGGATCCATGGATAAAAGTGCATGTTTTGCCAATGTTAGAGGGGTAGATGCAGGATTTACTTACGTCAAAATGACAGATGCAGCATCTTTCTTGGATTCTCAGTTCAAATCTCAACCATCACTCACTTAAAGGAGTATTTAGGCTATCAATAGAGTGCTGCAACAAGGTCTTAGATAAAAGGTCGAAGATGGGAAAGTGGTGAAAATCTAGAAAGATAAGTGTTTACCTTTTACTGACTCTTTTTTACCTAATTTGTCACAAAGTAGCTCAGATGAAGGTCCTGTGGTTAAGTTAATAGATGACAAAATAGGGAATTGGAATTAGGATGCATTACAAGATTGATTTAACCTAGGTAGAGAAGATTAGTGGTATACCTGTAAGCAGACTTGGAAGACAAGATAGGCTAATATGGCATGTTGGTAATAGTGGTACATAAACTGTTAAAAGTGGTTAGAAGTCGCTTATCAACACAAGAACAATTTCAAGTGGAAAACCAAATAAAGGATACCTTAAAAGGATTTGATGAGACTGTTGAAGGAAATTATGGTCAGTTGAGGTTCCAAGCAAGATTGGAATCTTCATGTGTCAGGTAAAGCATAATATATTACCTGTTATGATTAATCTAGAAATGAAACAAATCACTATGGAAAGCGTCTATAAGAGGTCTAAAGAAGGGAAAGAAATAGTTTTTCATGCTCTTTGAAGTTGTAAGTGGGCAAGGGAGGCGTGGCAATAAGCAAGGTATCTCTAGGATGAAGGGAGGAATGGTTCAAAGGACCTAAACAAATTGTTGAGGCACATGTTAGAAATTGAAAGCAAGGATAAATTGCAACCTCTCTTCCTACTTATAAGGACTATTTAGAATTATAGGAATAATAAAAGTACAAGGGAAGGGATGAAGAGAGGCAGGAATTTCAATCTAACTTGCCAAAAATTATCAAGAGGAATTCAACTTAGCTTATACAAAACAAAATCAGAACTAAGGAGTTTTGGCAATCCATTAGAAACCTCCACCACCGGGGGAGGGGGTGAATCGGTTTAATTACTAATTTTGAGTTTTTAAGAGCTCAATTAACAAATAAAACAAATTATGCAATAATGAAGCAAATACTGTAAATAAAGATAAGGGAAGAGAAGCAAACACAGTATTTATAGAGGTTCAACCAATCTCTTGCCTACGTCCTCTCTCCTTGATCCTCTTGTCAAGGGATTGATTCCACTCTTCTTTGTGAATGAGTACAAACCACTTCAAAATGTGGTGAAACCTCTTACACTTCCTTTTGAAGGGTTAGGAATAATATTCTTAATCTATCCCCTTACAAAGCTATCCTCACTCTTACAAGTTAACCTTACAAGGCTAACACACCCCTTTAAATAGCAGAAATCAATGTGAGTGGGTGGTGTACAAGGTGGGATATCACAAATCAAATAAAAAGGATGATTTTTCAGCTTTGAATTCTTTCTTGAAGCTTAGAGAAGTTGCTGAGTGCTTGTTCTTGCTTTAATCTTCATAAATGCCTCTATTTGTAGTCCACTAATTGCTTAGAATGGTTGTTGAAGCATTTAATGCAATTCTTCCCATTGAAACCCTAAAAAACCAGCTGTTGGGCACTGTTCTTGTGATAGGGGATCGATCTTTAGCCATAGGGGATCGATCCCTAAGTTCCAGAAAGCCTTCTAGCCCAATCTGCCAACTGTGGATCGATCCCTTCACTGTAGGGATCGATCCTTTGCCTTTTTCTACCTTTGGGATCCTTTCTGCCATATGGGGATCGATCCCTCAACATGGGGGATCGATCCCTCAAGCCTTCCTGCACCTTTTTGTTGGCTATTTTGGGATAAAATGGTGTGTTTTTGTGACTTAATTTTAGTTTAAAAACATTCTTTCAATTTTCTTAACTTTTGTCAATTGAAAATTTAGTCCAAAACTTTGTTAAATGATTTTCTATCGTTGTGTCCATTTTAAACAAATTTACAATATAGATTAAGATATTTAGGATTACTTAAGTTTTTGTCATTTTAAAATACTTATCAATTTAAAGCTAACAATCTCCCTCTTTTTTATATGACAAAACTTAAGGTAAATTTGCTTTGAAAAACAAAAGTGCCACTCCCCTTCAAGATTTGCTCCCTTTTAATTTAAGCATGAGTTTTATAAAAATTTACCACATTAATTCTCCCTTTTTTTGTCATATCAAAAATCATAGGAAATGAAAACATAGATATAAACTCCCCTTTAACAAATCATATATATAAAGAATAGACAGCTTGGGGAAGTTGTCATTTTAAAGCAACAATATAAACATAAACATAATCATGAACATAAACCAAGATAGTACCATAGACAGCCAAAATCCTAAGAAGTCACAAAGTAAACATAACAAACGAGTTTGACATAAGCATAACCAGTCACGAGTAGTCTAGGCTAACTAATCTAACAGTCAATAAGTCCTAAGGGTTGAGATACTCTAGACATATCTAACTCAATGCTTCTTAGGAAAAGTCATGCGGTATTGCTTAATGAAATCGTCCTGCTACATGAAAACATCTTAGAGCTCATTGTATAATGCAGCCTGTGTCTCCTCCATCCTATCAAGACAAGTATCAATCTGATCAAACCGCTGAGTGACGTCCTACTGGAAAGTTTGTTGAGAGGTGTTAATTTGCTGAAGCATGAGCATGGTATGGTCAAAAGAGGCAAATGTAGAGCCTGATGATGCTGAAGAAGAAGGTCCTTCAGGGGCTTCCTCTTCGGGATCATGTTCGGGAGATGCTGGATGCTCGTGACGCTTCTCCCGTTCTAAGTTATCACCTCTCTTACGTAAGTACCACCCAAGGTTATGCATCGTAACAAGATTAATAGTGGTACTCGGATCCGAAAGAACACCAACTTTGCATGAGCAATCAATGCCTTGGTCAAGTAGGTAGTAGGCTAAGGGCTGAGGAAAGACAATCATCTTGGCTCCACCTTGAACAATTTTCACCCAATCATGAAATATGATATGAAGGAGGTCGGGCCTAATGCCATCGGGTGAGTGGATGTGATGAAGCCAAAATCGATCAAGCTTCCTAACTTGAGAGTATTTTGTTCCAAATAAGCGAAGATTCCAGGAGATGATGATGTGGAGGAGGCGTGCAAAGACAAGAAGATCACGGGCACGTTCATCAGCTACGGCAAACTCCAATGGAACCTCTGTATCCTCATAGGCAAGACCCCCTTCGGGAATGCGAAAGGCATAGGAAAGTGATTGTTTAGAAACCTCAATATGCCTTCCTATGATAAAAGATTTGATCCCTACTACCTTGCACCTGTCATTGGGACTCATGATGAGTTCAACGTTGGAAAAGAACGCTCGGATAATGTTGCATGGAACCAGAGTATTAATTTTCAAAAAATGGGTCCAGTGGTAGGCTTCAAACTTGGCTAGATATGGGAATCCGATTTCCTCTAAGAATTTGAAGTTAATTGGTCACCAATGCTTGATCCGCATATTGGCGAATTTCTCATGAAATCTATACTTTTCTTTTGCATTTCAAAAAATCCTATTGAAGGCAATGGGTACAGAGGAAGTGGAAGAGGAGGGAGCTGTTCGCCTCTGAGCAGTGTGTTTGACACGAGGAACCATTTTGAGCTAGGCTTAAATGTGAAAAGTGAAGAAAAAGTCTATAAGGAATTTTGTCGAACAAGTGATGGGCATTACTTTAGTGATATGTGGATGAGTTTATGGGAATATTTGAACCAACCTAACACTACAAAAGAGCAGATTAAAACACAAGCAACAATGTTGATGAAGAGAAAGTGATGAAATATTGAAGGGATTTGAAGTTATAAGGGCTAGAAATTTGGACAAAAGAATGGGTTTTGAGTATGTGAAAATGAGATGGAATGTGAGTTTGTGCAACAAATGAAAATGGGTTTGTAAAATATGATAAAATGAGTGAAAAATGCAAGAGATATGATGGAAACTGATGAAGAAACAATGAAAATTGAGATGTTGGGCGTTAATGGTGTTGGACACAATGGAGAAGAAAAAAAATGCAAAAAGATGAAGTTTCAAAACAAGATGATGATGGGAAGTGAAAGTGATGAAAAAATAATGAAGAATGGTAAAGAAATGGCGTGATTTGGTTGAGAAATGAGTGAGATTGGAAGTTTGGGTATGAAGGAAATGGTGGAAGAGGTGTCTACGTAAAAGGGGAGATGAATAGTAGGGGAAACAATGGAAAACCGACGTTTAAAGAACCCAGAAAACGTGTTCTGGCCCGAAGGGATCGATCCCTTTCAAGCAAAACCAAAACCTGTGAAAATTGTGTGCTATGGGATTGATCCTATGGTGATGGGGATCGATCCCTCATAGCTATATCCCATAATTTTAGGCCTGAAAACCCAAGGAATCTATCCCTTAGTCAATTGCTTGAGTTTTATGTAGAAAAATGATTTGAAAATAAGTGAAATTGTGCATTTTTAGTATTTTAAAGTCAAAACAAGATTTGAGCAAGTTAAAAAACGTGTTGTGTGACTTGTTAAAGACAAAAACATTTGGAAGAGGCTTTGAAAACCATTTTGTTGTGTTTTTGAGGAAGTTTTGAACATGAAGAGTGAATCTTAGCTGGTGGCATGATGATTTAGCCAGATCAACATTCTTTCAAAAAAAGGGTGAATGGTAAGGAATTAACATGGACTTTACAACATGATCAAATATATATTTCAACAATTCATCCTAACAATCAAGAGAAATATGGTAAGTTAAGTCTATGAATAGCAAGTGATCAATATATTCTCAAAATTTTTGACTTGCATTTATCACAACCAACTTAGACCATTCATTCAAAATCACAAGGAAGTCAATTTAGTTCAAGGAGCATTCATGAGACCTAATTCACCTCAAGTGTGCAAACTCGCTCTTTATCCAAGGGTTTTGTGAAGATATCAGCCAATTGGTGTAAGGTATCTATGTACTCTAAAGCAATATCACCTTTTTGCACATGATCTCTTATAAAATGGTGTCTTATTTCAATGTGCTTAGTTCTAGAGAGTTGTATGGGATTTTTGGTAAGGTTGATAGCACTAGTATTATCACATTTGATAGGAATTTGATTCATCTCTATTCCATAGTCACTCATTTGTTGCTTAATCCACAATACTTGTGCACAACAACTTCCGGAAGCAATATATTCAACTTCGGTTGTGGATCGAGCTATACTATTTTGTTTATTAGAGAACTATGAAATGAGTCTATTTCCTTAGAATTGACAAGTTCCGATATACTTTTCCTATCAACTTTGCAACCACCAAAATCCGCATCGGATTAAGCATGAAGAGCAAAAGTAAAATCTTTAGGATACCATAGTCTTAAGGAAAAAGTGTCTTTAAGGTATCTAAGGATTCTTTTTACAGTTTGTAAGTGTGATTCTCTAGGAGATGATTGAAATCTAGCACACAAGCATACACTAAACATTATATCGGGTCTACTAGCAGTGAGATATAACAATGAACCAATCATAGACCTATATAGTTCAGTGTCTACACAGTTTCCTCCTTCATCCTTATCAAGTTTGATATTTGTGCTCATTAGGGTGGATTGAGGTTTGGACTCATCCATTCCAAATCTTTTAAGCAAGTCTTTAGTGTATTTAGCTTGATTTATAAAAATTCCATCTTTACATTATTTAACTTGGAGTCCTAAGAAGAAGGTTAGCTCTCCTATCATATTCATTTCAAATTCACCTTGCATTAATTTGGAGAAATGTTTACATAATGACTCATTTGTAGATCCAAAAATGATATCATCTATATAAATTTGAACCACTAATAAGTCACTATCCTTAGATTGAATAAACAAGGCTGTATCTAATTTGCCTCTTGCAAAACCTTTTTCAATCAAAAGTTTTGAAAGTCTTTCATACCAAGCTATAGGAGCTTGTTTTACCGATACAAAACTTTTGAGAGTTTGAAAACATGATTAAGAAACTTTGGATTTTCAAAACTGGGAGGTTGCTCAACATAAACCTCTTCATTTATATAACCATTTAAGAAAGCACTCTTAACATCCATTTGGTATAGTTTAAAATCTTTGAAACATGCAAAGGCAAGTAGCATCCTAATGGCTTCTAGTCTAGCTACTGGAGCATAGGTTTCATCATAGTATATTCTTTTTCTTGCCTATATCCATGTGCTACTAATCTAGCCTTGTTTCTAACTATTACACTATTCTCATCCATTTTCTTCTTGAATACCCATTTAGTTCCAATAATTGGATGATCCTTAGGTTTTTCCACTAGTGTCCATACTTTACTTCTTTCAAATTGATTTAATTCCTCTTGCATAGCCATAATCCAATTTTCATCTTTTAAAGCCTCATACACATTCTTTGGTTCAAATTGTGATACAAAAGCTGCATGTTGACATATTTTTCTATATGATGACCTAGTTCTAACACCAATATTTGGATCTCCAACAATGTTGTTATTATTCACATAACTAAGTTCTCTAGGACATCTTGATTCTTTCTTAATTATGTCTTGTTCCAATGACTCCTCATTCTTATTTATATCAAGATCCTCTAATTGTTCCCTAATATCTTTATCTTGAGATGGATAAATTATTGATTCATCAAATATTTCTACCTCATCATCAAGATTGGTTCTACTAGAGGAACTTGACTCATAAAAAATCACATGAATTGATTCTTCTACAACAAGTGTTCTTTTGTTGAAAACTCTATATGCCTTAGAATCTAAAGAATAGCCAAGAAAAATACCTTCATCACTTTTTGCATCAAATTTTCCTAATTTGTCTTTTCCATGGTTCAAAACAAAGCATTTGCAACCAAACGGATGGAAATAGCTTATGTTAGGCCTTTTTCCTTTATAAAGCTTATAAGGAGTTTTCTTTAAAATAGGCTAACCATAGCTCTATTTATAACATAACACGCAGTGTTAATAGCTTCAGCCCAAAAATATTTTGGGAAATTGTTTTTACAAAGTATGGTTTTAGCCATTTCGTCTAAGGTTTTATTCCTCCTTTCAACTACCCCATTTTGTTGAAGAGTTCTAAGAGTTGAAAAATTATAGCTAATTCCATTTTCATTACAATAAGTTTCAAAACCAAGATTTTCAAATTCTTTTCCATGATCACTCCTAATGCTAGTAATAAAATAACGTTTTTCATTTTGAACAAGTTTTTGAAAAAGTGATGAATCTATCTAAGGCTTCATTTTTCACACCTAAAAAGAACACCCAAGTGAACCTAGTGTAATCATCAACTATGACTAAGCCATAGTGTTTCCCTCCTAAACTAGTGGTTCTAGTTGGTCCAAAAAGATCTAAGTGGAGGAGTTGGAGTGACCTAGAGGTTGTTACACATTTCTTAGATTTAAATGATACTCTTTTGTGTTTTCCTCTTACATAAGCCTCACACACTTTATCGTTTTCAAATTGAAGTTTAGGCAATCCTACGACTAAGTCTTTTTTAGCTAATTTAGATAAAACATGCATGCTAGCATGACCTAATCTTCTATGTCATAACCAAGGTTCATCTTCTTTTGTGGCCGTAAAGCATACATTTTTGCTATTTAGCTCATCTAAGTGTATAATGTAAGTATTTCCTCGTCAATGTCCTATGGAAAGGATTTGATTAGTTTTAGCATTAACAACATTACAACACAAAGCATCAAACACAACTTTAAAACCTTTATCACATAATTGACTAATACCAAGCAAGTTATGTTTTAAACCTCTAACATATAAGACATTTTCAATAGTTGAAGAGGAGTTACCAATGGAGCCAATTCCTTCAATTTGACCTTTGGAGTTGTCTCTAAATGTGACTTCTCCACCACTTTTAGGCTTTAAGATCTTGAATTTGCTCTTGTCACCGATCATGTGTCTTGAGCATCCACTATCAAGGTACCAATGCTCCTTAGACTTAGCGTTGTACTAATGCTCTTCCTCCTATACACAAATACATCAAACTTTTATCATAGGTACCCAAATTTTCTTGGGTCCTTGAGAGTTAGTACTAATAATTTTTGATACTTTAGGGATCCATTTCATTCTTAATGAATCATCATTTGAATTTAAAATATGCATGGGCACCCAAATCTTCATAGCTATTTTACCTCTAATGGTGGTTTTCCTAGATATGCATGCTTGTGAGGAGTGTCCTAGTTTATTACATGAAGTGCACAACATAAATTTTTTATCTTTAGCAAGAAAATTTTTGAAATGAGTTTCTTTTTTTGATGCATTGTAACATACTCCTTCTTTATCAAAAAATGCTCTTTGGGTCTCTAGCATATGATCAAGTTTTTGTTGACCTATATAAAATCTAGAAAATGAATT
Organism: Heritiera fomes; assembly: GCA_032173925.1. Classification (NCBI taxonomy): domain Eukaryota; kingdom Viridiplantae; phylum Streptophyta; class Magnoliopsida; order Malvales; family Malvaceae; genus Heritiera; species Heritiera fomes. The sequence goes on from JAPDPM010000017.1 coordinate 6,075,552, forward strand.
TTGCAAATTAATGTTCTTTTTATTTAACTCTTCTATTTCTAGATTTGCATTTTCTAATTTCTTCTCACATTCTAACTTGACATTCACGAGCATCTCATTTTCCTTTTTCAATTTTGAAATCATTTTCTTATATTTTATATTCATGCGTTCAAACTCATTTGCTAATTCGTCAAATGCATCTTGCAACTCATCAAATGTATATTCATTAGTATCAAATGAGTTGGATTTTACCTTCTCATCTTCAATTGCCATAAAACAAAGGTTGGCTACTTCCTCTTCTACATTTTTTTCATTGGAGCAGTCACTATCACTCCATGTAGTCATCATTGCCTTCTTCTTTGGTTTATGCTCACTTTGTTTTCTATAAAAAGGAAAATCAAATTTAATATGACCAAGTTTTTTACATTCATAGCAAATGATTAGATCCTTTTCTTTCCTACTTGTTTCTCCTTTGCTAGAGTCTCTCCTAGGGGGTTTCCTAGAGTTTCCACTAGCTCTCATCCTTATGAATTTGTTAAACCTTTTTGCAAACATAGCCATCTCAAAATCCTCATCGTCACCACTCTCATCGTGATCATCCTTGGATTTCTCATTTGTGGTGGATTTTAATGCAACTCTAACCTTCTTAGGAGGTTTTTGATTTCTTGTGAGTTTCATCTCGTAGGTGAGTAGAGATCCCATGAGTTCATCTAAAGAAAGAGTATGGAGATCCTGAGATTCCTCAATAGCTGTAACTTTACCTTCCCATGATTTAGGTAAGTTATTAAGAATCTTTTTCACCATTTCAACATTGGAGTATGTTTTTCCTAAGGCTTTGAGACCATTTATAAAATCAGTAAATCTAGTAAACATGTCACTAATAGTTTCATCATTCTTCATTTTGAATAACTTACTTTTGTCTCCTTGACTTGTGTAGTTTCCTCATGAGTAATTGCCAACTTATCCCAAATTTGTTTTGTATTTTCACATTGTGAAACTCTATTATACTCATTAGGTTCTAGTGCACAAAAGAGTGTGTGCATTGCTTTAGCATTTAATTGTGTCATTCTAAAATCATTTATATCTCATTCATCCTCTTTCTTTGGCACTTCCTCCCCATGAACTTTCTTAATTGGAACTAAAGGACCTTTAACAATAATTCTCTACACTTCATAGTCATTGGCTTGAATGAATAACATCATCCTATTCTTCCAATATGCATAATTTTCACCATTGAAGAGTGGTGGTCTAACTGTAGAATGTCCCTCTCCTATTAAGGGTGTAGCTACACTATTTTGAGCCATCTAGATCATTTATACTCGATGAAAATTACTCCAAATCAATTTTCGAACTCAAGCTCTGATACCAATTGTTGGTTCTACCGAAAGGGGGGTGAATCAGTTTAACTACTAATTTTGAGTTTTTAAGAGCTTAATTAACAAATAAAACAAATTATGCAATAATGAAACAAATGCAGTAAATAAAGATAAGGGAAGAGAAGCAAACACAGTATTTATAAAAGTTCGGCCAATCTCTTGCATACGTCCTCTCTCTTTGATCATTTTATCAAGGGATTGATTCCACTCGTCTTTGTGAATGAGTACAAACCACTTCAAGGTGTGGTGAGACCTCTTACACTTCTTTTTAAAGGCTTAGGAATAACCTTCTTAACCTATCCCCTTGTAAAGCTATCCTCACTCTTACAAGTTAACCTTACATGGCTAGCACACCCCTTTAAATAGCAGAAATCAATGTGAGTGGGTGGTGTACAAGGTGGGATATCACAAATCAAATACAAAGGATGATTTTTCAACTTTGAATTCTTTCTTGAAGCTTAGAGAAGTTGCTGAGTGCTTGTTCTTGCTTTAATCTTCATAAATGCCTCTATTTATAGTCCACCAACTGCTTGAAACGGTTGTTGAAGCATTTAATGCAATTTTTCTCATTGAAACCCTTAAAAACTAGCTGTTAGGCACTGTTCTCATGATATGGGATCAATCCTTAGCCGTAGGGGATCAATCCCTAAGTTCCAAAAAGCCTTCTAGCCCAATTTGCCAACTGGGGATTGATCCCTTCACTGTGGGAATCGATCCTTTCTGCTATCTGGGGATCGATCCCTCAAGCCTTCCTGTGCCTTGTTGTTGGTTGTTTTGGGATAAAATGATATGTTTTTGTGATTTAACTTTAGTTTTAAAACATTCTTTCAATTTTCTTGACTTTCTTAATTGAAAATTTAGTCCAAAACTTTGTTAAATGATTTTCTGTCATTGTGTCCATTTTAAGCAAATTTACAATAAAGATTAAGATATTTAGGATTACTTAAGTTTTTGTCATTTCAAAATATTTGTTAATTTAAACCTAACAAAGGCTAACGTCGACAATTTTATAGATTTGCAAGGAAACAGGTTCGAGTGGGGGCTATCATATGAGATAAAAAAGGTAGTAAAGCTTATTGTGCTGTATACCGAGAGTAAACTTGGCAATTTGTGTATAAAATTTGTATTCATGTAATATAAAATTGTGTTCGTGTCATATAAAGTATGAAAATTTTGTATCAAAATTTGTATCAACACACTAAATAAAAAACTTATTTTTTAACTTTTTTCATATTTATATACAATTTTTATTAACTTTTGGCTCATGTCATTTTTATGTCTTTTTTTTCGTATCATTTTCATTTGAATCATCATTTAGTGTCTAAATTTGATAGTTAAAATATTAAAAAAATCCTAAACTTTGTTACTTTATTTAAATAATCCCTTATACTATTATTGTATCAAAATAAACCCTTGTACTTTAATTTGTACTCAAATAAGCCATAATTTCATACAAAAGATTACATATGAATAAAAATTGTTTCAAATTGATTTAACTAATCAAAATTCAATTAATCCAATTCAATTAAGTCACTTTTCTGGTTTAGTTCATTTTTATAGGTTGGTTTATTTAATTAAGTCGATGTCTAAAATCACGAATTAAACCGATCGAATTAATTAACATTTTTACATATAAGATATATAATATGATAATATTCATAATTAAATACTATAAAATATATTCTATCTAACTATCATAGGAAGTTAAGTTTTAAACCCAATCGAAAAAAATCGATTACTCACTCATATAAAAGATTGATTTATGTTAATGGCTCATATAGGTATAAATTAAAGATTAAGAGTATATCTAGGTACAAATTAAAGTTTAAGAGCTTATTCGAACTCAAATAAAAAGTTAAGAGCTTATCTAGATGCAATAAAAGCATAAAAACTTATTTAAATGAGGCATTTTTAAATATTTTAGCCAAAATTGACAGATCTAACCGAGAATGATAAAGCCATTTGTAGCATAGGCATATGCGGCTCTTAAAGCAGTGGAGCTTGCATCTAATATGGGCTTTAGAGTTATAATACTGGAAGGAGACTCTAACTCTAACAGTGATAAAACAGATGTCTACTGCTTCACAGAATGCAAGCTCGTGCGCTTAATGCTGGAAACAAGGCGGCCCATTACCTAGCTAAAAAAAGGGTTTAGATACAAGGGGGAATCACAATGGGTACAGGATTGTCCTGAGAATCTAAAGGATGTTATTATGAACGATGCTAATCTTATTTAATCCAACGCTAAAACGAAAAACGAGGTGAAAAAGATGGGGAAAAGAAAAGAGCAAGTAGCAAGGAGCAAATAAAGGCAAAGTAGATGAAAAGTAGAGTTTACCTACCAAATCCAACAGCACCAACTTAATTGCAACCACTCGTCTCTTTTCTCACCAACTCGGTCAAACACCCACCAATATAAAACTAGCCTCACAACACCCGGCCCCATTTATATTCCCTCGCTCCTTCCTCCCACTTCATTCTCATTCCACTTCTTTTTGTCTCATATCAATCTCATCACCTTTGATCTCTGATCTCTCCCTCGCTTCTGGCCTTGCGGATTGCCAGAAACTAGCCCGTATGGGCAGATCTCCTTGTTGCGAGAAAGAGCACACCAACAGAGGTGCATGGACAAAAGAAGAAGATGAGCATCTCATCAGCTACATCAAAGCTCACGGTGAAGGCTGCTGGAGATCTCTCCCCAAAGCTGCTGGTCAGTTTCTTTAATCATCTGGGACTTAATTTGAATACCCTTTTGAAGTACTTCCTTCTGATTCTGATTCTAATTCGCTTATGGTTTCCAGGCTTGCTTCGATGTGGAAAGAGTTGCAGACTTAGATGGATAAACTACCTAAGGCCTGATCTCAAGAGAGGAAACTTCAGAGAGGAAGAAGATGAACTCATTATTAATCTCCATAGCTTACTTGGAAACAAGTATGTTCTTCTGTCTTTCTGGTGAAGTCACCAAATGCTTTCTGCTAAATTATTGATACTTGCTGGCTTGTCGTTCTGGCTTTCAGGTGGTCGTTAATTGCTGCGAGATTGCCAGGAAGAACTGATAATGAGATCAAGAACTATTGGAACACTCATATCAAAAGAAAGCTTTACGGCCGAGGAATTGATCCGCAAATCCATCGTCCACTCAATTCAGTTTCGAGTACAGCTACAATAAGCACAAATGGAACAAGTAATAGTAACAACAGCAGCAACAGCAGTAGCAGCCGCAGCTTCAATGACAATAGTAGGTTTCAATTAGACATGAAATACTCAGCCGCGCCATTGATGCAAGTGCCTGCAAATGTAAAGATTGGAGGAGACTCAACAGAAGATTCTAACAGCAGCAGTGGAGTGCCTACTGAGCAAGTTTTCCCACATCTCAACCTTGAACTCTCAATTGGCCTTCCATTGCAGTCTCAGGTTTCTTCTCGGCCAACAACTCCAGCTGTGTGCTTATGTTACGGTCTGAGTCTAGGGTTTCAGAAAAGCCAGGGCTGCAGCTGTACTGCCATGGAAGCTACCGTAGCGGCTGTGATATGAAAATAAACCAAATTGAGAACCCAACCCAAACATATGGTTGCAACTTGCAAGCTTGAGAACTTAAAATTGCAGAAAATTTTGCCCATTGATATTGTTATTACTGAGCTTCTTACATGAATAGATGGATTAGACCACAAAAAAGTGGAAAGTAACAATTGTCATCTGCTCAAGTGTCCTTTTGTATCCAAGGAAATGTTCAAAAAAACAAATGAGGAAGTTACAAAAAGATTTAATTACTGAATTTAACCAATTCATTAATTTTTTTTATTCGGAAAAAATTGTAGTAATGAAATATTCTATCAACAATGTTATTACTGACAAAGTATTCCATGACAAATTCCAAAACATTCGTCGTTATATAGTTTTTTTATATTTGTTAAATTTAATTAATTCATTCATCGTTTCGGTAAGAACTCCTGTTATCCTCGGAAAATTTTTGGTAAGTTATTTTATATTTTCATCGTATTTTATTTTTCTCTAATTTTTAACATAATTTTAAAGTAATTACATAAAAATTAAAATATACCGAAATAAATATAAATAAAATAAAAAATTCTATATTTCATTAATAAAAAAATGCATTAAAATTTTGCAAAATTATTCATAAATTCTAAATATATGTAAGAACAGGAAAAAAAAACCCCACTATATTACAAACTTTGTATAAATACTCGAATAATAGGCCCAAGTGGTATTAATCTGCAACAACGGAAGCCTACAAGAAAGAATGGAAATAACTAAATTATAAACTAAATAAAGCATAAACACAAATCATGTGATTGAGTAGTTCACTTAGACATCATACTAAAAGGAAGCCTGCAAGAAAGAATGAAAATAATTAAATCATAAACTTCCCGAGTAGTTCACTTTAACATCATACACAAATTTCTAATTTTCACAAAATTCTAATTAAAGTACTCACAATTATAAGCAAAAAAATTGATCCAACCCAAAAAGCCCCTTTCGATTAGCTAAAATTCAAATCTAATTGATTGGACTTGACTAAAAGTCAACAACCTGAATCCAACTTGACCCAAATATAAATTTATTTGAATCCAATTTGATCTAAATTTAAATAGATTACCCAACGAAACACTATTTCCATAGTAGGAAAAAAGCCTGAGATCCTTCTTACTGTAAATGATTCAGTATAAGTGGAAGAGGGGACCTAGCCTTGTTTATAATAGTGCTAAGATTGTTAGATAGCTTGTAACATAAATACAAGGGAACAAGTTCCCCCAATGCTTGTAAATAGAGGTGGCAAAAGTTGACCCGACCCGAAAAATTCGCCAAATTAACTCGAATCCAAACCCGACCGATCTGATTTGACTAAAAAAGTCAACAACCCAAGTCCAACCCGATTTGAATCCGAATTGATCTGAAACCAAATTTATCCGAATTTACATTGATCCAAACCCGACTGAATTCGAAGCCGAATTGATCCGAATCCAAATTCATCCGAATTTAGATTAACCTGAACCCAAATTGATCCAAACCCGAATTGATCCAAACCCAAATTGACATGAATCCAAATTGATCCGAATCCAAATTTAACCAAACCTGAAAAGATTCAAACTTAAATTTAATATTATCAATAAATATTTAAATGTTAAAATTAAATATCAAAGTATTTTAATATAGTAAAAATATAATTTTTTTTAATAATATGAGTGTTATATATATTTTTAATCTAGTTAAATTTAAATATTCACTTTTATATTGCATTCATTTGAACCTAATGTATAATTATTTAATGACTAATCTATAATAGAGTACAGAAGCTATATCATCTACACTAATGTCTCCAATTATTCTATAAAAATCAAAATAAATTAAAGAGATATATAGTACTGTTTTATGATATTTAGTAGGGATTATTAAATCACTTTGATTCAAAAGTTATTAATTATTGTAGATAATAAAAATAAAATGAAAAAAAAATGTAATTAATTTATGGATATTGGTAAATATATTATAAAGGAAACTATCATACAGATTATTAAATATTTTGATTATTTCAATCCCAATTGTACTATAGGTCATATAAGAAGAAAATTTTATTTTCATGAGTTTTGTAATTCTTAGAAATATGGTTTCAGTTGATTTTAATACCAAATAAATCACATCAAGATGACCAAAGCTTAATCCAATAAATTTGTCCAATCGACCCTGATCCAAATTCGACCAACCCAAATCCAAATCCGACAAACCCAAATTGACTAAAAAAGTCAACGACCCAAACCCGACTTTATCCGAATTTGAAATGATCCAAACCCGAAATAGACCAATTTTTCCTTAACCCAAACCTGACCTTATCCGAACCCGAAATGATCCAAACCCGAAATAAACCGATTTTTTCTTGACCCAAATCCGACCTTATCCGAATATGAAATGATTCAAATCCAAAATGATCCGATTTTTCCTTAACCCAAAATGATCCGATCTAAAATTATCCAACCCAAACCCGATCTGACCCACCCATTTACCACCTCTACTTGTAAATGAGTAAAGAGATGTGTTTATAAGGGGAAATCAACTCTTAAGTGTAACTTAAAGTTAAAAAGGCTAATGGGCTTCGCTTTGACCTTTAAAATAACCTTTAAAGGTCAAAGATGGGCACTTGGGCTTTGGGCTCGACTTAGTTACCTTTTATTTTCTACAGAAATGTTTAAATTCATTTTTTGAATTTCAAACATATTTAATTGTTCCAACAGATATATTTTTCAGTTTTGTTTGAAACAGTTGTGTCTGAAAAATGAATGGTTGTTAATTAATAGGCAATTACAACCATTCATTTATGACTATTTATCTCCTATATAAGGAGATATGATTTCTAGAATTAACTACTCTACTTTCTGACTATTCACAAGAGAACTCTAAGGCTTTATTGTATAGTGGGATAACTTACTTTTGTATGAAGCAATGTCACATTGAAGAAAGTGTAATCCTACACACCTCAAAGCCATATTTACTACTGTTTATCGTAACAATTTGAGTGTAATATTTTATTCTGATATGGCAATGGTTACCAATCCTATGTTTATTAATCAACAAGTTCCTGTCAAGTTAAACTAGTATGATGGAACCAATTTCACCTGATGGAAGGACAAGATGAAGTTTCTTCTAACCACTCTGAAGGTGTTTTATGTTCAAGATTTGAGTTTGCACCCACTGGCAAATCCTACATCAAAAGACACAGATGCAGTAAAGGAAGAAAGAAAGAAACATGCAAAAGATGAACTGGTGTCTTGTGGTCACATTCTGAACTCTCTCACAATCGACTCTATGATTTATACTCAAACTTTGCATCACCAAGAGAGATCTGGACTACCTTGGAAACCAAATATCAGAGTGAGAAAAGGCGTATAGATAAATTTTTGGCTTTAAATTATTTTGATTTCAAGATGACTGACTACATGCCAATCATGGATCAAGTCCATGAACTACAAATATTGGTTTCCAGACTTAGAGATTTGGAAGTGACTATTACTAACACTTTACAAATTGGAGCAATATTGTCCAAATTGCCTCTTTCATGGAACAATCACAAGAAAAGGTCCTGCAGACACTAGAAAGTTTCACACGGGAACAATTCTAGACTCATATACAAATTGAGTGTGAAACTCGACTTAGAGATGAAAAGCTCGAGAAAGAAAAGGTTGTGAATTCAAATGGGAATTCATAATTAAATACCATAGGGAGTAATTTTGGAAAGTGAAAGTCTACAAATAAGTCTGGAAAGAATCTGAACAAACTTAAAGCCTAGAAAACTAGTGGATTTAAGAAATTCAACAACAATAAGAAGAACAAGGCCCATTTTCATTGTGCAAAGAAGGGACATTACATTAAAGAATATAGAGTCAAGATAACAGAAGACAAGAAGAATAAGGACAGTGGTTCTGGACAATCTTTTCAAGCTAATATGGTTGTTGAAGATGACAAGAACTTTGTTGTCATGGTTACAGAATTGAACATGGCAACAAGTATAGGAACTATGGTGTGGTTTCTTGATTTTAGAGCAACAATTCATGTCTGTAACAATAAGGAATTCTTCAGCACTTACACTGAAGAAACTAGTGAAGTCTTTATGGGAAACCATGCTTCTATCAATGTGTTGGGAAAAGAGAGTATGTGAGAACAGATTTTATGGTACTGTACATGTGAAATTTATCAATTTTTAATTCAATTTTGGAATATTTTGTGAAATTTAAGTAAATAGTGATGTGAGTCTCACTTGGAATTTCGAGCACAGATATGTCTATGATTGATGAAACAGGGTAAAATGATCATTTAACATGGGGTTGGTCAAATTGGTCAAAGATTGATTAAAATTGACTTAAATAAACTTAAGTTTAATAAAAGTATAAATTAAAAATCTTAACATTAAAAATATTAAAATATAACACATGGGAAAAGTGTAAATAGGGGAAAAAAAAGGGGCAAATATGTTAGTAGTTACATGGAAGATTTTTGTACTTAAAAGTTATATTAAATTGAATTAAAAATCTACATTTTTCAGCCCCAAAAACCGACACATTCCCCTGTTCTTTGTGGTTGTTTTCTGCTGCTCGTTTTTACTCATTTTCTCCATGGTCCTTCACGAAAGCCTTAGGGAATTTCATGTTCTCTTCACTCAATCACCCAACTTTCTTCATCTAACCTCCTCCTAACATAAAAAATCACGATAAATTCAGAAATTTAGAGACTGACGTGGGGGAACAAAATTGATTTTGAGGCTATATGGGTCGGCAACTATAGGTAAGTTGATGAGATAATATTTTCTTAATTTCCAGCTATGGGTTATGATTGATTCATGCATGAAAATTGTGTTTGAGGCTTGGGATGGAATTAAATAAGAATGTAGAAGTGTAGGATCGAATCTGCCATGGAAGAAAGAAAATGAAATGCAGTAAATTTATGGGAGTCGGTCATAGGATGGAAGATGAAGAAATTTTGGTTATTTTGACGTTTATTGTGTAGGGATTTGTTGTAATTCCTTGATAAACTTTGAGTGAGACTTGAATTAGATGGAAGCTTGTAAAATCACAAAATTGTCGTGAGATTGCTGTGCAGAAATTCTGTTTCGGTTAAAGGCCATTCTGCCAAAAGTTACTGAATGTTGGTGGTAGATTTGGATGAATTTAAAGTGATTGATTAAATACTTAAGTGAGTATAAGATAGTTATAATTTGAGGACTGAATGAAGATCGAAAACTCATGAAATGGGACTAATGGAAGCTGTAGGGTTTAGGAATCAAGGGTTCTTAACATGGAAATTAGGAAGAATTTTGGAGATATTGCCAATTGCTTTAGGGATTTTAGGAGGAAACAAATTTGGGAAATTTTCGAGATTGTTCCGTTGGTTTTTTTTTTTTCAAATTTTCAATATTTAGAAGAATTTTTTAAATTTACATGTGGCATTTTTGTCTATGTGGCTATGATGTGGATGAAATGCCATGTTGGCAAATTTTTTAAAAATTTTGTTAGATGCCTTATCAACAGTTAATGTCGCGTTAGCACTACGTCATCACATATAATGGTTTCTGTCAATTCCATTAACCTGTGAACTATAATTTTCAATAAATATTAGTTAAGAGATTCGATTTGTATGAAATATTGTGGGAGAACTAACAAATCTCATGATAGTATAGGGATTATTGGCATAATTTGACCTTTTTATTTTGTCCTTCATCTTCTTCAAGTTTTGCTCCCTTTGAAATCTAGAATCCGATGGCTAGCACAGCCATTAGTCGCTAATGACGACCCTCGACAACCACTCGCCAATGGCATTTAGCTTTCAAAATGCACTAAAATTTTTATCTCTTTCACCTCCTTATACTCTTTAGGCTATTTTTACTTATGAAACTCCAAAATTTCCTAGATCTATGCCCAAAGTTGTGACCTTCAACTTTAAAAAAATACTAGTTTCACTTCTTAAAAACCAAACCTCTTCCAATATGTTGTTTTACTCTTCGTAGCCTACATTTCCTCCAAGTTTCAATCCAAAAAACCATATGAAGAGCACAAAATGAAAACTAAAAGAAATGTATCGGTTATTTTTCTCTTTCTTTTGGGTTTTTTTTTTATTTTTTTATGTTTTAATGTTTTATATTACTTACTTCCTAGAGATTTTTGGATTTTTTAAGTGGGTAGCATTTTCTAAGTTTAAAGAGAGATACTTTCTAATTTTAGAGAGAGAAAACACAAGTAAACTATTGAAGAAGTTGAAAATAAAAAGAAAAAATAAAAAATTTAAAGATAATGAAAAAAGTAATGATTTTGGGTAAAGTGTAATGGAAATAAGTCTTTGTCACACCCCGAAAACGTGGAAGTTTTGGGCTAAATTTATATATATATATATATATTTTTTTTTAATCTTAATTTCTTACTTTGGTTGCATTCCTGCCAGTACCTCTTTACACTTTTCCAACCACAGAAACATCATAATATTTTCATAAAATATTTTATTCACTTTATATTAACTTGTTTCTCAAAGTAACGTTTACATTCATACGGTATCGATTACATCCTAAAAGTATTGTTTATATACGAATATCTGTGCTATATAGGATATTTGGTATCAAAATATAAGTATACCTTACGTGAGTACAAAAAGTAGCCGGAGCAGAGACGTATCCCTCAGCCTACGTCAGATGCGCAACAGGTAAAGAGATGATCACTGCAAATAATTTGGTAAGGTAGAGGGGGGGTGAGCTTTTTGGAAAGCCCCGTAAGAAATGCATTTAAAATAATCATAGCATCGATATATGCAGAAAACAAATGCCATAATAATCCATCTCATACTGTAAAACATTGTATGAATTCTTTAATACATATATCAAAATTCATACTTGTTCAAACATGCATCATACTTTAGAAATTTAATATCAAAATTAATAAAACATATCATACAGTTCTTGGAGACTAGGTGAGATCATATAGTTAGTATGCGGGTCATGACACTTCATCATCCGAAGAGGGAACGGAATACCTATGGCCATGGTATAGGCTGTAGACCTGATCAGGGTCGTACAGCGAACATGCACCACGAAGGACCAACATACCCACAAAGGATGGAAACATGCACAATGTGGGCGAGAACATGCACGACGTGGGCTAAACATATGCCAAAAGGGACGAAAACATGCACAATGTGGCAAGCATGACAAGCAATAACATAAACTATAAGAAGGCCTTAGTCTCAAATCTTACTTACTTATGTAATTTCTTAAATCAACCATTTGGTATAAAATAGTAAGGACCGGGCGTGCCAGGATCTAAGTTAGCCTGGGGTTTGTCACTCCGATACCTTTTTCGGAAATCATATTTATTTACTGTCATACTTAAAACATTATGGAAAAATATGCATAGAAGTTATAAGGTTCGTTTAGCTACTTATCAAATTACTGTGAAAATTAACTTTGGAACAAAATTCATGCTTCAAACATTTCTTTATAATTTACGATGAAAGTAAGGGACATCATCACAACTTTTAATTACATCCCTTACCTCAGTACACTGTAGATCAATGCCTTATGTTGCACCCATAAGCTTCCTATCTCTTCGAATTATAAACTGCCAAGCCACAATTTAATATAATAAATTTTCGGTATAAAATTCTCTCCTTGTCTAATTCTTAGTTAAATTCTCATTACTTAGAATATTAGAATTTCTTAAAATTTCTCATTGTAGCCAAATGGCCTTGCATGACTTAAGTGACTTATTCCTCCATAATATATATATATTCAACTATGATGCCACTTAATTTTAATTTTTTCCAATCCAATTAGGTCAACTTAATTATTTCTTTCTTTTATTTTCCTACCATTTGTTGACCCCAAACCGTGAACTTTCTTACCCTTTAATTCAGTTCACTTTGGCTGCATGTAGGTTAGGAAATTTTATTCCTTTATAATGCATATATAATTTAACTTTATAGGTACTTCATCATGCCATTTAGTCAACCTAAACTTAACCCTCTCTTTCATTTTTATTTTCTTTCTTTCCTGTTGTTTACTGACCAAACGTGAGCCTTCTTCCTTTTCTGTTTTCAATTTACGTTGGCTCCCATTTGGTCCCTACATCATGGTCATATCTAGTATGTCTTAGGTTGCCAAAAAGTCTAGTATTCACACACACAAAGTCAGCCAAGGCTAGCCTTTTCTTCTCTCTTTTATTTTTCATCTCTTTCGACTGTACCATTGTCCATATTCTTCATCTCTATTTTCGGTTGTACAAGCCTAATTTTATGTTCTTTCTTCCAACCCTTTTTGTTGACTAATATCACTTCTTTTCTTTTCTTTTATTCTCCCCCTTAGCTCACGTAACCTCATTCAAAGTTAACCTTCATCACAACTTCTTCAACCAGAATTTATTTATTTTCTGCTTTATTGCTGTCCAAACCGACAGCTTCTTCCTTTTTCTTCATGGTTCACATGGCCCTCATTTCATACCAACTTATCCTTTCTTAACCTATTCAACCCTAGTATGTAACTTATAGTTTTATTTCCTTTTTATATTTTTCTTGACTGTTTTGGTTCATGTCTCACTGGTTTTCCATCTCCACGTAAATCATCATCAACATCGTTTTATTTTAATTCTAAACCCTCCCAACTGAACTAGAATTTTCACCCTATATATGTTTACTTCAAACAAGGCTATAACCAATACATTCTTGCTCACTAAAGCTACAATTTAAAGAACAATCATCTTAAAAACTGATGTTGGAAATTTACCTGTATAAAGAAGCAATCTGTGCACGTGAATCTCTTCCTGTTTTGAAGGTTTTTGTGCTAGCTTCTTTAAGGTTTTGGAAGCTTAATATCCAAAGTTTATTTTCCTTCAAAGGCTTGGTTTATTTACTAAAGGTTAGGAGTGATTCTACTATGCATAAAAGGCTACACGGTTGTAAGAAAACAGAGCAAGCTTTCGGTGATGATAATGGCTGGAGATGAGTTCACGATGGGAAGCAAATAAAACACTAAAAGTTATATTGGTTGGACTTTTGTCAACTTCATTAAAAGCTATCTTTATTTCCTATTTCTTTCCTTTTGTTTTTCCTTTCTTGTCTTTTTTTATTGGTCTTCGGTGGAGCAAAGAAGATTAACAAAATTAGTACTTTTGTCAACCAAATAAAAACGTGGGGAAGACTTTCTTTTGTCTTCCTTTATTGTTTATTTTATCCTTTCTTTTTCTCTTGTTTTTCTATTAGCCATTTGATCAACTGAAACTTCATTTCCTTTCTTCCACTCTTTCATTTCTTCATGCCGTCCCCACCTTGACTTTCCAAGTTAATGTTTTACAAGTTTATTTATATTCTTTTTATTCCATCCTTTATGTAATATTTTTCCATACTTATATATATATATTTATATTTCTAGAATTAAAATTTGCTATGTGAGAAACACTATTCTTTTATATTTAATTCTTCCAATTATTCTCAATAATTTATTTATTGATAATTTGTTCATATAAATATACATCAACAGTATAAAATAATGAGTTCTCATAGTCTTAGGGTAGTTAAATGTCAAATTTTAAACATCAAGGACCACATTTAGTCCGCACCTAATCACAGGGTATTTTTATGTAATTTACCCTATATATATATATATATATAACTAGCTACCTACGTTTTATTGTGAGGTAAAAAAAATTTATTAATTAAATATTTTTAATTTATGATAATTAAAAAATATTCCAATAGAAAAAAAATAGATTTTTTTGGTCATTCGTATTTCTAATAATGATACAATCTTATTTAAACTTCTTAAATTTTATAATTAGAGTTTATATATGATGCACTGATAGTGTATAGTTTCTATCACTATCAATATATCAGAAGTTGACACCTTATCAATAAGTAAACTAAAAAAAGAGCTCTTAAAAATAAATACAAATAAATTTTTTTCAATTTGCTTATAATGGCCTATTGATAAGGTGTCAACTTTTGATGCACTGACAGTGCATCATATATAAATCCTTACAATTATTGAATGAAATAAAATAACCATAATATAAAAAAATCAAAAATAGAAAAATCAAAAAGAATAATATAACATATCGACAATATTCCTATCTTTTTTGAATTTTTTTCATCCTTACATCTACATCTAAGATATTGAACACGCTTTCAGGAGTAAGGTATAAAAGATTATTTTTAATGGCTAGGTAAATTTTGTAGGTTTACAATAAAGAAAGGTTTATTTTAGCTCAAAGGGATATATTAGAAACAAATATATGCACTGTTAGCTAAAAAGGCTCAGATGATCCAAAGATAGCTTAAGTCATTTTTCTTTGATAAGTGTATTATAGTATTTTTCCTTGATAAATAACTGAACAAATTCTAGAAAATAACACAACTTTAAAATTAAAGTTTATTCCTATTTGCATAAATCTTTTCTAAATATACGTCTACTTCAATGATTAAGACATGGTGCTTTGCATATTTCTTATCTTTTATCATCATGATCTTTTGCGGTTTCGATGAATGTAGGTTTAATATTCCACTACTTAATTCTGATTATGTTGTTTAAGCATGAGCCAAAACTCTTCATTAGTGTCGAAGCCTTGTTTGATAAAAGAATGAAATCGATATTCAACTCTAATGCATGTTAGGATGCATGTTAGTTTTCTTTTTTGTTGAGAGCTTTCGAATACCTTGGAGATATTGGTGGTGTGTTTATGGAACATAATCTACTAACATAGAAATGGACATAATGCAATTCAACCTCTGGAAGGTTCATAGCTACTTGTGTGGATCGCCGTTAAAGCCAATCAATTGGAAGTGGTTTGCTACAACCTTGTCTTAGTGTGTGTAGAGAAAGTGGGAGTCAAAGTCTTGAGATTACAAAATCTCTAGACTAGGTAAAATTTTAAAGCCCCATTATTTGATACAACATGTCTTTGTCGTTTTCTTATCTTTTATCATCATGATCTTTGTGGTTTCGATGCTTGTATGTTTAATATTCCAATGCGTAATTCTAATTATGTTGTTTAAGCATGAGCCAAAAACCTATAGTTTATGGTGTTTTGCCAATGATGTTTTATTGTTTTGGGCTATATAGGTAAAACTCCTGTTTATGTTTGAGAACATTGTTTGTTGGCATTAGTCTGCCTAGCAAAAAAAAAAAAAACTTCTTGCTTAAATCAAAATCATAGCATGGCATGATTTCATAACTTAGCCTTACAAGATTCTTAATAATTGTTGCAATCATAAAACTGTTAAACTGTGATAACTGTAAATTTTTCCATTTATTGGAAATTAGAAATATTGAAAATAAGTATTGGAGGAATTTAAATTGGATTAATGGAAATCCAAAATTTATAAAATAAAAATGCGTATATTATATATTTATATAATTAAATTATATAAATATATTTACGCATGTTTTTATATAAATACATATGTATGTATATGAATATTAGTATATATTATAAAATGAAATATATACTATTTTGTCTTAAATAAAGACATGTGTATATTATAAAATGTATTTATATAATTATAAATATATATGTACAGATATATATATATATATATGAAATATATATATATTATAATTTTAAATAAAAGTATATGAATATATAAGAAAAGTAAATGTGGTTTTATATAAAAGTTTATATGTATAAATATTTTATTATAGCATTTATATAATTTGTATACACATATGTTATTTAACTTTAAGTATATAAATATACATACATACATACATATATATATATATATATATATATATACTAGATATACATTTTTGTAATACTTAATATACATATATGTATATGTATGTATCTCTTTAAATATATATATATATAGTACAATACTATATAAATAAGCAAATATTATTATATTATTTAAATTGTATAACATAAATATAAAGTAGATATATTGTTATATTATATCTATATAAATATTTATACTATGTATGAATTAATATATGTGTAGTATATAATATATAGTATATGTATAAAGTATAAAATATATTGTATAGTATATAGTAGGTGATAGACTAAAAATGGAAAGGGGAATAAACCAAAAAGGAAACAAAACAGAAAAATAAAAGAGGAGAAAAACGAGAAGGACCCGAAACTCCCCAGCCACAGAGGGCCGACGGCGGCGGAGCCGCCACCGCCGACGAGGGAGGAAGGAGAAGGAGACGCCACCGGCCAGAGAGAGGGAAGACGCTGCCGGCGGCGTGAAGAGAGAAACAGATTCGACAGAAACAGAAGCAAACGCCGGAAAAGAAGAGGAAATGGCCGACGACGATGCCGGCCAAATCAGTGGCCGCCACTGCCACCGAAGCTTCACCGGAAGGAGAGGAAGCTGATGGAGGCCACCGGAGGCGCAATGGACGGCGGAGGAACGCCGGCGAAGAGGAAGAAGAACCGAGGCAAAACCGCCTCGATCCGCCACCGTGCCGCCGATCCAGGGCAAACGGAGGGCACCGGCAAGTTCGTCGTGCAGCCGGCTAGCTGAGGGACGCCTGAACCGCCGGAGAACTGGCCGTCGGTGAGGAATCGGCGAGGAAGGGCTCTAGACCGGTCTGAACCGGTCTGACCGGGAAAGGAAGAAGAAAAAAGAAAAGAAAAAGAAAAGAAAAAGGAAAAAGAAAAAGAAAAAGAAAAGAAAAGAAAGAAAGAAAAGAAAAAAGAGGAAAAAGGAAGAAAAAGAGGAAAAGGAGAATTTTGGGAATTCGAAAAATTCCCGGAAATTCGACAACCCGGGATTTTACAAATTCGGTAAGAAATTTCCCGAGAATTTAATTTCAGAAAAAGTTAAATAAATTATGAAAAATTCTAAAAATTAGGATTTTTATTTCCAGAAATTATTTTCAGCAATCGGGATAAGGAATCAGGAGAAATGGAGTGTGGAAGCGATCGATAAGCAGAAGTCGCCGACCCGAAAAAAAAAGGTAAGGGATGCATGTGTAGCACTGTAAGGATACTCAGTCTGCATAATTTAATTGAAATATTTTATGCAATTATTTTATGAAAATTATTCTGATGCATGATTTGCTGAAAATAATTTGGGAAGAAGTACTGGCTGAAAGATTTTAAACTGTATTTTCCGTGCAGGAGGTTAGTAAATCGGCAGCCGTTATGCTGCCGAAAATTTTAGAAAAACTTTATAAAATCATATTAAATGATTTATTTCCGAATTTCGATAGTAAATCACGAGATATGAGGAAATTTCTAAATTTCATAAAATATGAATATAATGAGATGGAACTTTAGAATATTCATGTATTCGAGAATGGTGATAATGAAATCACCGAAAATTCTCGGAATAGATAAATTACACGAATTACGAGACGAAAGATGAAGTGAAATATAGTGAATATTTTTATGAATATTTTTATCAGTATTCACTAAAGGATTATAACCCTTATGGTTTTAAATCATGGAATTATATAATTATATAAATTCCATAAAGGTGTATTTTACGATGAAAAATACGGTTTGGAGACTGGTTGGTATTCTTATCATGCTGATGCATGATATGTGACATGTTTAGTCTCGGTCGACACCTGATCCGTGATCCACCGAGGACAATATAGATTATGGTCATAGATTTGACCGGTTTAGTCCTTTACCCTCCGGGGTTTATAGTACGACAAGATTAACGTCTATCTTAGAATCCATAAATGATAGGTGACATGTTAAAAAGGGAAATATTTTACATGACATGGAATATGTCAAACGGAAAAGGCTAGACTGAGCAGAGACTCGATGATTGAACCGTGGGAGCCACCTCTAGAGTCCTTCGGGAACTAAGTGCTGCACGTGTTCCGATGTTTTAGTAAAGGCCAAACCGAGCAGAGACTCGACGACTGTACCGTGGGAGCCACCTCTAGAGTCCTTCGGGAACTAAGTGCTACACGAGTTCTGATGAGTTAGTAAGAAATTCTGTAGGATATTGTGATGATAAGTAAGTGATTGTGATTCGTGAATTCGACAAATGTCAAAGGATGAAATAGATCTGGTGCATATGACATATGATGTGTGTGATATATCGGATGAGTAAGGCACTGGGGTGGTAAATCCCTGGTTAACAGAGATCTAGGCACTCCCGGTCCTTACAATAAGTTCGTTTCTTTCACACTTAATCATACTAATAAAAAGAATGATACCTTGTGAACTTAAGAATGAAATAGATTTTAATAGCTTATTTTGCTTTTTAAAGTACGGTACTAATTAAAAGAATACATTAAAACATGAAATGAGTTTTAAAGAAATAAGATGATGATTTAACTAATATTCTTTCCAAGGAATATACGAATATTAATTATTTCATTTAAATGCTTTGTTTCGTAGAAGCATTATTTTGAAAAGAATATGAAAAAAAATTATGGAAGTTTTGAAAAAGGAAGAGGATTGATTAATTCAAAACGAAATGAAAATTTCTCTCTACAGTTGCTTCTAGGTTCTGCAACAAGTATGGTATTCTAAAATACCTACCTTACTCTATTCGGATCACTAGCCGACTGTAGTATACTTCCTACATGCGAGCCTAGAGCCCATAGGAAAAATGAAAAAAAAAAGATTTTCAGCATATAAGAAGCTGAGTATCAAGTGAGGCATATAATTCTCTTACTGAGCCGTGGTTTTGCTCACCCCTTAATATTAAACATCTCAGGTTCTGATGCTTGTGAGTTCGGTGGATTGTGGATCCCAGCTGTACACGAAGAAAGATGTGACAGACCGACTGAGTTATTTGAGGTATGATCATTTATTCTCTGTATTTAGACATGTTAACAGTACTACTTATCTGATTAATTACGATAGGGGATGTGTATAATATAAACAATACATTGTAAAATTGTTTAACAGTCAATACAAGTGGAGTATCACAGACAGCCCAACCGGTTAAGATGTGTATAAGAAGATGAAAATGTGGTCATGGGTCGTGACAGATTTAATGGTATCAGAGCAATGGTTGGCCTGATGTCTGTGGATACTTTTGGAAGGAAAAGAGTTAAACATCCCCGGTAGTACTGTGTCGTCTGAATACATAGAGAAAATAAATGATTGTAAATGGAGTAAAATGATTTAAAGGGAGTGAGAAAGAATAAACTGAGAATGTTAAAGAAGAAAATAGGCTCAGAAATTACCTAAAAATTGGTGATTCTTCTAATCTATATGAAGGCCTGTTCGGTAAGGAACAGAAATGGACTCGGTGAGGGCCCCACCAGTACTTTTTTGTCCGAACCGAACTGAGACCTGAAAGCGATGGTATAAAATAGGGGAATAAAATATCATCATTAAATAGACTTTAAGATCACCGATTGAGGGTAATTTGAAGAGAGAGAAAATTTTTAGCTAAAAATGACCAAAATACCCCTACCCATAAAATTTTATCGGGAGTCAAAATAGATCACCAGAAGTTTAAAGCTGAATTACAAGCAAAATAATCCCATTGTGGATTTTAGTGAACTTCTCTGTCGAAAAATCGAATGAGATATAAATTGCTGTTATGAGTATCAAAAAGGATACTATCAACATATAGATGATTAGTTCATTGATTTAAATAGATATTGAGGAGATAGAAATAAATGTCGAAATGACGAAAATGCCCCTATATTGGGCGATGTTCGGAATAGTGTTAAGAACCAAGCTGAATTGGAATCCATTGATAGTAATGGAATTATTAATGGCATAGAAGATGTCATATGAATCTAACGATCCCTATTACTGATTCCACTAACACTTAAATTACGGACGCGAAAGAAAAACCCCGAGTGGACTGTGGGCCATAGGGGATAACAGTACAGTTGAGTGAGGCGGCCAGGGCCCCCCCACGAGTGGACTTTGGGCCATAGTGGTAAATCCTAGGCTTCACAATAAAACGAGTACGGATGAGTGAAGTGGCTCGGTAAATCCCTGAAAGAAACGGTAAATCCGAGGCTTCACAATAAAACGGTATGATGCGATCCAAAGAGTGTAGTGGAATGTCATCAGATGTTTGACTCGGTTATTGACTGTAAGGGTCGAAAAATTAAGAGTGTATTGAATGGGATCATTAAATACTATGAAAAGTGAAATGATTACAAGAATTGACTGATGAGGTGAAAAGTACAGATAATGAAATACATACTGGTGTGATTACTTATGGTTCTGTACGTTTTCATTTCTTTGAGGTATCAAACAGATAATCGTACATAGAACCGACGTATCTTGGAATATGTGCTACAGAATGAGGTACTGTTTGGAGTACTGTGAATTAGAGGATAATTATAAGAACAGTCAAGTGATAAAAAGAAGATGACCGCTAACCTAAGTTCTTCAGGACCCTTGAGATAAAACTGTGATGGGCGACCCGTAGTGGATCATGTGTTGTGAGATATAGGCGAACTATCTCATCGCCGACTCACTATAAGGATAAACCTGAGGCGAAAGGATCGCCTAGGGGATGCTCGTCGATGGTCGATATGAACGGGCGAGGCCCTTATAAGTATCTCAATGGTAACACGAGTGTAAGGAACTAGGTACGTAAGGGGTGCCAAGGTTCAAACCTCATGGAGAATATACTCAAGGGAACTAAGCCTGAATTTAGTAAATGGAAATGGTTTTTAAGTGAATAACGGAATTGAAACGGGTAGCTGTGAAGTGTGTTGAGAATCATTGTAATTGATACAGCTTACCAGAACGAGATTCGTAACGCTGTAAAGTATGACTAGGTAATGAAATCAAGGTAGAGTATGTATCAAAATGATTTGAATATGGAATGTCTCTACCTTTAAACTACACTGTGAAATGATGGGAAACAATGATGAAGGTCCAAAATGATAAAAGAAGTGTGGTTAAAGAAACTGTCGGTTGAGAATTCCAATAAATTCCAAAGTAATATAGATTGAGGAATCAGGTTAATGTTGACTCGATTGTGGATATGAAATTTATTCTTAAGCTTATATCGGAGAATATAGAAGAAATTCGACAAGCTTAAGAAAATGATTTTTGGAAAATATTACGAATGATGAAATTCGCATTTATCGATGTAAAGGATGGAAATACAAATGACACGATTTAAGGATGAATTAAATGATATATTAACATTTTTATTATACACTAAAGTTCGTATGAAGAACAAATAAATATCTATATGGAAGTGATGCCTTAAATATGATTTAATCGGAGATGTACAAAGAGCTTATAAGAGCAATCTTTGTAAAAGGCATCATCAGATGAAAAGTTAAAGAACGATGGTCACAAGATGATAAGAAAGGTACGATTAAAGAAAGTATCAGATTTGATTTCCGATAAAACTTCCAAAGTTATATAAATTAGAGGAATCGAGATAATACTGATTTGATTTTAAATATGAAGTTAAATTCTAAGCTTATATCGGAAGATGTAGAAAGAATCTGAAAAGCTTAAGAAAATAACTCTGGAAAATGTGTGAATAATGAAATTCATGTGTAGAAGTCTGGATGACGAAAATACTGATAATGCAAAAATTGAGAATAAAGGAGTTATCTGTATAGGTGTAAATGAGAGAAATGCAAATGATGTTGAGTTGTAGACGAATCAAAAAGGATATATTAAATTTCTATCATTGATGAAGTTCTGGTGAAAAACAAGTATTAATCTACGTGAAAATAGACGCTTTATTGATTTGATTAGAGATACGTGAGGAGTAAATAAGACTAGCTGCTGTATAAAGCGTCCTTAGATAAAAGATTAAAGGTTGGTGTCCATAAGATGATGATTTGAACTCGAAGTGAATTTTACGAGTTCCTATTGAAGTTACAAGGGTAATGAGTTGCCTTGTAAAGTATATAAGCCTGAAGCATGAGGCATTCTTACATGAGTAAATGGATGAAATACTGATAGAGTCCAAAGTATAAATGGAACATGAGCAGCATTGTGATATGATCCTTAAACTCTTAAAGGCTATGGGATTGTGCTAAGATTTGCAACTAAGAAATTTGGCTAGATAGTATCTCTTCTTGAGATATAAAAATCTCGAAACGACAGGATGACAGTGAACCTGTCTATGATATAAAGATAATGATTGAGATACGAAAGTAATGAGTACAGCTAAATACTATTGTCAGCCTATAAAAGAGTGATGAGACTGGCTGCTCTATAGAGGAGATCTAATTAAAGAAATTAAAGTCGGTAGATGGATAGTGTAAAGAAAAAGATGGTATGCAAGATTTTAAAAGATCTTAGCTGTATAGTACCATACCAATCGAGAAAACCGATAAAAAGGAATGAGAGTAAAAATATGAAAATGAAAATGAAAGTGAAATAAGGAAATAAATGACATGATGAAAAGGGAACATCAATATGAAACAGTTCCCACAGTTAAGACTGAAAGTGAATGGTGTTGGTTATCACATAACTGTGGCAAGATGTAAAATCAAAGCCAGAACTGATAAGTGAAAGTAATGATACTCCAAGGAGTAAGATAATTGATATGTTTACTGCCAGTAAAATATTTGTACATATAACCACCTCGAAATGATAGAGATGGTGGAATTGTATAAATAATGTGGTGCTTAAATGGATAATTCGAGGATTCAATCACAGAATCTAAATTATGAAAAGAGTATATTCCTGGTTATATCCTAAAATTTAAATGATATTGAATATACCATAAGCGTAAGAGATGTAATGACCATACTACATGAAAAGAGACATGGAGAGAAAATGATTGTCTCATGATTTAATTACTGTAAGAGATGATTAATAGTAAAATCGGCAAATGAGATGCAGCATTGATGGAATAAGTGTGAAAATGAACATTGTGGACAATAAAGAGTCCAAAAGAGAAATGATGATATGGAAGTGATTAAAGACTGATGATCTAAATAGAATCACTTTCCATTATAGACATCTAGATTCTCTAGTGCCTTAGTCGAAGTATAAGTGTTAAACGGTGTGAATGTGTATGTACAGTTCCAGTGAGCCTTACATGTGATGGGAGTCTCTGGGTTGCCATATGCTAATGAGAGATAGCAAAAGGCTTTGAGATCCCAAGTGTATTGATAGCACCGCTCCATACTGATATATATTTATATATATGAGCGTGAGATGTAACCGCTCCATGATATTGAGAGAGCGTGCGCACGAGATGTGAAAGCAATTGGGACACTTACATATAATTGATTGACACGAGTACATGATAGTACCAAATTATGTCGACTCGGCACTAAGTGAGAAGAATGGATGATGAACAGCATAAATCAGCTGTAATATTAAAATTATTATGTATGGCTCTTATATGAAAAGAGTAAAAGTGAATAACTCCCGATTTGAGAAATGAACTTACGGGAGCATAGACATATCTGATGAAAGACAGCATGTAGTGGTCTAAAGCACTCTTGATGTTGAAAGTGTACTGGCAGTATTACTTGGAGGATGAACTAGAGGTCAGAAGTCGTAAGTATACGACATATACCACCTTTGGACTTAAGTTAAATTCGGAGGACCGAATTTCTTAAGGTGGGGAGGATGTGATAACCGTAAATTTTTCCATTTATTGGAAATTAGAAATATTGAAAATAAGTACTGGAGGAATTTAAATTGGATTAATGGAAATCCAAAATTTATAAAATAAAAATGCGTATATTATATATTTATATAATTAAATTATATAAATATATTTACACATGTTTTTATATAAATACATATGTATGTATATGAATATTAGTATATATTATAAAATGAAATATATATTATTTTGTCTTAAATAAAGACATGTGTATATTATAAAATGTATTTATATAATTATAAATATATATGTACAGATATATATATATATGAAATATATATATATATTATAATTTTAAATAAAAGTATATGAATATATAAGAACAGTAAATGTGGTTTTATATAAAAGTTTATATGTATAAATATTTTATTATAGCATTTATATAATTTGTATACACATATGTTATTTAACTTTAAGTATATAAATATACATATATATATATATACTAGATATACATTTTTGTAATATTTAATATACATATATATATATATATGTATGTATCTCTTTAAATATATATATATATATAGTACAATACTATATAAATAAGCAAATATTATTATATTATTTAAACTGTATAACATAAATATAAAGTAGATATATTGTTATATTATATCTATATAAATATTTATACTATGTATGAATTAATATACGTGTAGTATATAATATATAGTATATGTATAAAGTATAAAATATATTGTATAGTATATAGTAGGTGATAGACTAAAAATGGAAAGGGGAATAAACCAAAAAGGAAACAAAACAGAAAAATAAAAGAGGAGAAAAACGGGAAGGACCCGAACCTCCCCAGCCACAGAGGGCCGATGGCGGCGGAGCCGCCACCGCCGACGAGGGAGGAAGGAGAAGGAGACGCCACCGGCCAGAGAGAGGGAAGACGCTGCCGGCGGCGTGAAGAGAGAAACAGATTCGACAGAAATAGAAGCAAACGCCAGAAAAGAAGAGGAAATGGCCGACGGCGATGCCGGCCAAATCGGTGGCCGCCACTGCCACCGAAGCTTCACCGGAGGGAGAGGAAGCTGATGGAGGCCACCGGAGGCGCAATGGACGGCGGAGGAACGCCGGCGAAGAGGAAGAAGAACCGAGGCAAAACCGCCTTGATCCGCTGCCGTGCCGCCGATCCAGGGCAAACGGAGGGCACCGGCAAGTTCGTCGTGCAGCCGGCTAGCTGAGGGACGCCTGAACCGCCGGAGAACTGGACGCCGGTGAGGAACCGGCGAGGAAGGGCTCTGGACCGGTCTGAACCGGTCTGACCGGGAAAGGAAGAAGAAAAAAGAAAAGAAAAAGAAAAGAAAAAGGAAAAAGAAAAAGAAAAAGAAAAGAAAAGAAAGAAAGAAAAGAAAAAAGAGGAAAAAGGAAGAAAAAGAGGAAAAGGAGAATTTCGGGAATTCGAAAAATTCCCGGAAATTCGACAACCCGGGATTTTACAAATTCGGTAAGAAATTTCCCGATAATTTAATTTCAGAAAAAGTTAAATAAATTATGAAAAATTCTAAAAATTAGGATTTTTATTTCCAGAAATTATTTTCACCAATCGGGATAAGGAATCAGGAGAAATGGAGTGCGGGCGCGATCGATAAGCGGAAGTCGCCGACCCGAAAAAAAAAGGTAAGGGATGCATGTGCAGCACTGTAAGGATACTCAGTTTGCATAATTTAATTGAAATATTTTATGCAATTATTTTATGAAAATTATTGTGATGCATGATTTGCTGAAAATAATTTGGGAAGAAGTACTGGCTGAAAGATTTTAAACTGTATTTTCCGTGCAGGAGGTTAGTAAATCAGCAGCCGTTATGCTGTCGAAAATTTTAGAAAAACTTTATAAAATCATATTAAATGATTTATTTCCGAATTTCGATAGTAAATCACGAGACATGAGGAAATTTCTAAATTTCATAAAATATGAATATAATGAGATGGAACTTTAGAATATTCATGTATTCGAGAATGGTGATAATGAAATCACCGAAAATTCTCGGAATAGATAAATTACACGAATTACAAGACGAAAGATGAAGTGAAATATAGTGAATATTTTTATGAATATTTTTATCAGTATTCACTAAAGGATTATAAACCTTATGGTTTTAAATCATGGAATTATATAATTATATAAATTCCATAAAGGTGTATTTTATGATGAAAAATACGGTTTTGAGACTGGTTGGTATTCTTATCATGCTGATGCATGATATGTGACATGTTTAGTCCCGGTCGACACCTGATCCGTGATCCACCGAGGACAATATAGATTATGGTCATAGATTTGACCGGTTTAGTCCTTTACCCTCCGGGGTTTATAGTACGACAAGATTAACGTCTATCTTAGAATCCATAAATGATAGGTGACATGTTAAAAAGGGAAATATTTTACATGACATGGAATATGTCAAATGGAAAAGGCCAGACCGAGCAGAGACTGGATGATTGAACCATGGGAGCCACCTCTAGAGTCCTGCGGGAACTAAGTGCTACACGTGTTCTGATGTTTCAGTACAGGCCATACCGAGCAAAGACTCGATGATTGAACCGTGGGAGCCACCTCTAGAGTCCTTCGGTAACTAAGTGCTACACGTGTTCCGATGTTTCAGTACAGGCCATACCGAGCAGAGACTCGATGATTGAACCGTGGGAGCCACCTCTAGAGTCCTTCGGGAACTAAGTGCTACACGTGTTCCAATGTTTTAGTAAAGGCCAAACCGAGCAGAGACTCGACGACTGTACCGTGGGAGCCACCTCTAGAGTCCTTCGGGAACTAAGTGCTACACGAGTTCTGATGAGTTAGTAAGAAATTCTGTAGGATATTGTGATGATAAGTAAGTGATTGTGATTCGTGAATTCAACAAATGTCAAAGGATGAAATAGATATGGTGCATATGACGTATGATGTGTGTGATATATCGGATGAGTAAGGCACTGGGGTGGTAAATCCCTGGTTAACAGAGATCTAGGCACTCCCAGTCCTTACAATAAGTTCGTTTCTTTCACACTTAATCATACTAATAAAAAGAATGATGCCTTGTGAACTTAAAAATGAAATAGATTTTAATAGCTTATTTTGCTTTTTAAAGTACGGTACTAATTAAAAGAGTACATTAAAACATGAAATGAGTTTTAAAGAAATAAGATGATGATTTAACTAATATTCTTTCCAAGGAATATACGAATATTAATTATTTCATTTAAATGCTTTGTTTCGTAGAAGCATTATTTTGAAAAGAATATGAAAAAAATTATGGAAGTTTTGAAAAAGGAAGAGGATTGATTAATTCAAAACGAAATGAAAATTTCTCTCTACAGTTGCTTCTAGGTTCCGCAACAAGTATGGTATTCTAAAATACCTACCTTACTCTATTCGGATCCCTAGCCGACTGTAGTATACTTCCTACATGCGAGCCTAGAGCCCATAGGAAAAATGAAAAAAAAAAAGATTTTCAGCATATAGGAAGCTGAGTATCAAGTGAGGCATATAATTCTCTTACTGAGCCGTGGTTTTGCTCACCCCTTAATATTAAACATCTCAGGTTCTGATGCTTGTGAGTTCGGTGGATTGTGGATCCCAACTGTACACAAAGAAAGATGTGACAGACCGACTGAGTTATTTGAGGTATGATCATTTATTCTCTGTATTTAGACATGTCAACAGTACTACTTATCTGATTAATTACGATAGGGGATGTGTATAATATAAACAATACATTGTAAAATTGTTTAACAGTCAATACAAGTGGAGTATCACAGACAGCCCAACCGGTTAAGATGTGTATAAGAAGATGAAAAATGTGGTCACGGGTCGTGACATAAACAATAGTAGATAGTTAATAAATGACTAATAATCATAAATGTCATGAAAATGGGCTAGTATAAAGATACTAAAGATACTGTTGATTACTATCAACACTAGTCTTATGACATATATGATTGATGCTTGGCATAGTGAAATTAAAAGCATAAGTAGTTAAGCATAAGATGCAACTAAGTACTCTTATTTCGATATGAGATCTAAATTGAAGACTACTTAAAATTAAAGTGTTTAATGTTTATCATTGAGATGAATAATATATATTGATATAATATGAGAAATAACACTACCAACAGATGAAATCCTGATTAAATATTAACCCAAAAAAAACATGGAATGTTGATTTCATCTTTCACATAGAGATTTTTAAAGCATACTTGAAATCAGTAGGAGCACTATGGCTAATAAAAGTCAAAAGCATAGTGTATTGATATTGTGCATAGTGATGCATAAGATGTATGATGAATGCATATAAATGCAGGTGATGCATTAACTCTTAATAGGATACATAAAGATATATTACTTATATTGGATGAGTTTAGAAAGTAAGAACAATGGTAAAATATTGGAGTAGGATATCATATTTGATAAAGAAATTCAAAGATTTGAATATTATCAAAGCAACAAGATATCTTAGAGAAACCAAAAGGGTTAGTATGAGCGATTGAAATAATCTAAATTGGTCCAAACTCTATAGAGATAGAATTAAATGTTAAAAGAGTTTAACAACTAGGCCACATATATAAAATAGATATTTTATTAAAAGAGTTTAATAAAATGCCATATCAAAATATACAAAAATTGAGAGAGAGAGAGAGAGAGAGAGAGAGAGAGAGAGAGAGAGAGAGAGATTTAAAAGATTGAATATACGGTTCAAAAAGGACATTAATGCAATGGGAGAAATTATTTGAAAAAAGTTTCAGATGAGAGAGCATTCCTCATCTGTATAGATAAAAAACAAATTCTTCTATTTGGGTTAACAAAAACTATGATTAGATTTTATAACATGTGCAGTTACAAAGGAATCTTCCTATTGTTATAAAAGATAACAATAGAGCTATGAAGAAGTCCAGTGTCATTAAAGATCTAATTCTGTATTGTGATCAATGACTAGATATATTATCATTTATAGTATACTTATGAGTGATTGCATAATGCAGTCTGTAACAAGACATAGTTACTAATCAAATGGTTTAGTATTGGATACATTAGTGACTGGCTCTAGTGTAAGCGAGAGTGTGTTAGTGTATGCCTTATAGCCAACTAACTTGGTGAGAGGCTTGGTACCATAGTAAAGAATGTTCACTTAGGGAAGTGATATGGAAGGTTCCCTATTCACCATCTTAGTCGACAATAATAAGAAATATTGATAGCAAGATGAGATTAAGCCCATAGAGCAATATAAGTCTTGCAAGGTTTTTGTAATCTAGTTATAA
The DNA here is from genome assembly GCA_032173925.1 of Heritiera fomes. Lineage (NCBI taxonomy): Eukaryota > Viridiplantae > Streptophyta > Magnoliopsida > Malvales > Malvaceae > Heritiera > Heritiera fomes. The sequence goes on from JAPDPM010000017.1 coordinate 6,105,190, forward strand.
TTATGAAAATCCATATGCATCAAAGCTTAGCTGCTAAAAACTGTTCAAGGTCATTTATTGTCGAGATAGGATATTGACAGTGCTCAAAGATCGATAGATACTAAGCCTTATTACTTATAAAGTAAGCAATAAATCTCATATATTGAAATATGGCAATATTTGAGGATAGTGTGTGGGTGTTTAATAGAGATTAAGTTTAGTAAAAAAGGCTTGATGTGAGAGCTTCATATGGTGATGTCACTCGAGTGTCTATGGAATATTCTCCCATGTGTCAAAAGTGTAAGTGATTCTTTAACTTAAGATGCCAAGTTATTATCTAATAAATTAAACATCTTACTTTGATTTCATCTATACTGGTTTGGATTTTCCAATGCTTAATTAGGGTGCTTTTGGGTGTGGCCTAAAGCATTTAAAGGTGGATGAGTAGTGAAGATGAAGATTCAACACCCTGAGTGACTTCAGGAGATAATATTTCTTGTGCCTTAGCATATATTAACTCATAAAGTCGTTGGCAAAAGCATATATATTCAAAAAAGTTAATATTTGAAGCTCAACCAAAAAAACAAAAATGTACATAAAATAGAAATTGTACCAAGCTTTAGTCATTTATGAGACATTATGATGAAAGGATTGAATTACATTAAGATATTGTACATTGAAAGGTTGGTCAAACCATCGTAACCTTTCAAATATTTGGGTGGTCATGGTATATTGTTCAATACCAGTCATTTTAGGTTTTATCTCATGCTCAAGAGACAATCATATTGTGCAGCGAAAATTAAACATAGAAATTTTGAAACCACATACAGTATCAATTTGATAAAAACTATCAAGAAATCGAGATTAGGGTTTTCAAGCAATCCATAAAGTTAGAATTTTCATACCTTGTCTAAAGATATTGTAATCTCACCTTGATTTCCACCAATTCTTGTACATTGAGGCTAGGTTATTGCAAACCACAACTGTCTAATTGTTCGATTTCTAACAATATCCACATAAGGAGCTATGGACATTTGGAAAAGATGAATTATGCTATAGTTGTCACTATGCTAGAAGTTCGAGTTTTAGAAACTCACCACCACAATTCCCTCGATATCTTCATGGTTTAAATAATAAAGGAAGCATATTTCCTAACAAGCTTTAAAAAGGAAACAATGGAGGAATGAAGAAATTGGCACACACTCACAATAAAAACTATGTTTATCGATTTTTCTAATAGTCGCAGGGTGGTGTTGGCCAGCCATAACAATGTTTATATATCTAGGTCAATTGTATTTCATTAATTGCACATTTACTTTAATGCCGTTGAACTTATTTTAAATTATAATAGGGTCTATCTCTTAATTAAACAATCTAGTCTAAGAGGTGAGGTCAAAACTTAAATAATATAGGAACTTACTACTTAATTGAACACTTTGATTAAGCTCAGTGCTTCCTAATTATAATTTGGTCTAATAACTTAATTAAAAAGCTTTTAATTAAGTCTTTTTAATTAAACATTTAATTAAGATTAATTATAATTCCATAAAATAAGTTTCATGGAAAATTCAAAATTTTCCAAGCAACTTAGTTCAATCTAATCCATCGGCTACTCATATGTGTGTGACCCTTTAGGGTTTCAACATGTTGGTAATGAATTGTTACTAGATCAATATAGGTATCTATCAATACATCATGACAACCAAATATTAGAAACTTAAAGTGGTTTCACTTAACATATTTAGTATACAAAATGTCCATGTAATTCTATCATTTCATCATAATGTTTAGTATATAGATAAAGTTTGGTATGGTGTCTGCTTTATACATAATTCCATATTTATCCTTGTGCTACTAATATTAAATCAACTTCTCAAATTGCCTTGGATAAGGACTTAACAGCTAATAAGAGCAAAGATGACCAAAACATTTTCCCTTAAGTCATTTGCGATAATGAATTCTCACCTTGACTACTTATCCATCTATGTAATTATGACACACTCAAAATCACCCTTTTTAGGCATTTGGTATACCTATAGAGATGAAATCAAAGTATGACAATTTACATATATGATGACATGGCATCTCAAGTCTAAGGATTAATTACATTACTAACACATAAGAGCATATTTCATAGATACTCAAGTGATATTATCAAATAGAGCTCTCATAGCAGGTCATGTTTAGTGAACTTATTCTCTAATAAGCACCCGCGTGCTGTCTTCAAATATCACTATATTTTAACCTATGAGATTGGTTACTTACTTCATAAATAAGGAGGCTTAGCATGTTCCAGTTTTGAGCACTGTCAATGCCTTATCTTGATAGTACAATGGCCAAGAACAGTTTAAGGAATAAAGCTTTGATGCCTATAGATCTTATAATTGTAACTCTTTACAATTCCCTTGCAAGGCTATTATGTCCTAAGGGCTTTATCTACCTAAGTGCAATAATCACAATTATTCAAATAACTTATGGATAAAGAATAACCTTTATATTATTATTATTAAAATAAATAATAATAGTATCAACATGAAATAATAAATATTATTTAGCATAGCCAAATCTCGATTGGCTTAAAGGGCTTATACTAACATTCTCCCACTAGTACTGAAGCCAATTGCCTATGTATCAAATACCAGAGCCCTTCAAGTAGCAGTCATGCTTCTGCTTGGTCAAAAGTTTAGCCAAAGGATCAGCTAGATTTTCCTTAATGGATACTCTTTTTATACTAACATTACCTCTCGCAATGATCTCCCTGATCAAGTAATAATGCCTTGTACATGCTTAGATCTTTGATGAGACCTTGGTTCCTAAGCTTGTATTATGGCTTCATTGTTGTCACAATACAATGTTATTGGACTAGCAATGCCAAGAACCATACCAAGTTCAGCTACGAACTTCTTGATCCAAACTACTTTTTTCACAACCTCACAAATAGAGATGTACTAGGGTTTAGTTGTAGAATGCATAGTCGTTTCTTGTTTGGAACTCTTTCAATTGATTGCATCATCATGCAGAGTAAATAAATACAAATCCTTGTTGTGATTTGAAAACATCTATATCGGTTTGAAAACTAGCATCAGCATAACGATTTACACTAAGCACAGGCCCTTCATAAACCAAAAACATATTTTTAGTTTTTTTTAAGTACTTAAAGATATTCTTGATAGGAGTCTAGTGACCCTCACCCGAATTTTTTTGGTATCAACTCATGACACTCAAAGTATATGATATGTCTGGTCTTGTGCAAAACATACAAACATGATGGATTCTACGGTTGTCACGACCCGTGATCACATTTTTCATCTTCTTATACACAACTTAACCGGTTAGGCTGTCTACGATACTTCACTTGTACTGACTGTTAAACAATTTTACATAATTTTGTTTATATTATATACATCCCCTATCGTAACTAATCAGAAAAGTAGTACTGTTGATGTGTCTAAATACAGAGAATAAATGATCATACCTCAAATAATTAGTCGGTCTGACACATTGTCCTTCGCGTACAGCCAGGATCCACAATTCACTGAACTCACAATCGTCAAAAACCTGAAATGTTTAAAATTAAGGGGTGAGCAAAACCACGGCTCAGTAAGAGAATTATATGCCTCACTTGATACTCAGCTTCCTATATGCTGAAAATCTTTTTCATTTTTCCTATGGGCTCTAGGCTTGCATGTAGGAAAGATACTACAGTCGGCTAGGGATCTGAATAGAATAAGGTAGGTATTTTAGAATACCATACTTGTTACGGAACCTAGAAGCAACTGTAGAGAGAAATTTTCATTTCGTTTTGAATTAATAAATCCTTTTTTTTTTCTTTTTAATCTTCATAACCTTTTCATATTCTTTTCATAATAATGCTTTTATGAAATAAATGGTTTAAATAAAATAACTAATATTCATATATTCTTTGAAAAGAATATTACTTAAATCATTATTATTTTTCTTTAAAACTCATTTCGTATGCACACAGACGTCTCAAACTTGTTCATACTTTCATTCCATTCTTATGTTCACAAGGCATCATTCCTTTTTATCAGTATGATTAAGTGTGAAAGAGACGAACATTCAAGTAGCACATATTTGAGTGACATATATAAACATAATCCGATATATCACACACATTATATGTCATATGCACAAGATCTATTTCATCCTTCGACATTTGTCGCATCCTCATCAGAATTTAGACTGATTACTAACACATCAGAACTCGTGTAGCACTTAGTTCCCGAAGGACTCTAGAGGTGGCTCACACAATACAGAAATTTCTTACTAATATATCAAAACACGTGTAGCACTTAGTTCCCGAAGGACTCTAGAGGTGGCTCCCACGGTATAGAAATTTCTTATTAACACATCGAAACTCGTGTAGCACTTAGTTCCCGAAGGACTCTAGAGGTGGCTCCCACGGTTCGGAAATTTCTTATTAATTCCTATGCATAATGCATTCCTCAAAAAGGCAAGCACTAAAAAGTAAATAATTTATACCTTCAATAACCACAACCAAACTATAACACATAACATGCAAATCATAAGCAAGATTTCCTTTCTAACAACTACTATTCAAAATGCAAGCACCAAAAAGTATACAATTTATACATTCAATAACCACAACCAAACTATAACACATAACATGCAAGTCATAAACAAGATTTCCTTTCTAACAACTATTATTCAAAATGCAAGCACCAAAAAGTATACAATTTATACATTCAATAACCACAACCAAACTATAACACATAACATGCAAGTCAATAGCAAGATTTCCCATCATGTAAAACACTTTCCTTTTTGACATATCACCTATTATTTATGGAGTCTAAGATAGACATCAATCTTATCGTACTATAAACCTCGAAGGGTACAGAAATAAACCGGTCAATTCTATGACCAAAATCTATATTGTCCTCTGTGGGTCGCTGATCAGGTGTCGACCAGGACTAAACATATCACATATCATGCATTAGTATGATAAGAATGCCAACCAATCTCAAAACCGTAGTTTTCATCATAAAATAAACCTTTATGAAATTTATATAAATATAAAATTCCATAATTTAAAACCATAAGGGTTAAAATCCTTTAGTGAATATTTATAAAAATATTCACTATATTTCACTTCATCTTTCGTCTCGTATTTCGTGTAATTTATCTATTTCGAGAATTTTCGGTGATTTCATTGTCACCATTCTCGAATACATGAATATTTTAAAATTTCATCTCATTATATTCATATTTTATGAAATTTAGTAATTTCCTCATGTTTCGTGATTTACTATCGAAATTCGAAAATAAAATCATTTAATATGATTTTATAAAGTTTTTCTAAAATTTTCGGCAGCATAACGGCTGCCGATTTACTAACCTCCTGCACGAAAAAATATAGTTTTAAATCTTTCAGCCCGTACTTCTTCCCAAATTATTTTCAGCAAATCATGCATCATAATAATTTTCATAAAATATTTGCATAAAATATTTCAATTTAAAATATGCAGACTGAGTATCCTTACAGTGCTGCACATGCAGCCCTTACCTTTTTCCGGGTCAGCGACTTCCACTTATCGATCGCACCCGCACTCCATTTCTCCCGATTCCTTATCTCGATTGCTGAAAATAATTTCTGGAAATAAAATTCTAATTTTTTAGAATTTTTCATAATTTATTTAATTTTTCTGAAAATTAAATCTCAGGAAGATTTCTTACCGAACTTTGTAAAATCCCGGGTTGTCGAATTTCCGGGAATTTTCCGAATTCCCGAAATTCTCTTTTTTTCCTCTTTTTCTTCCTTTTTCCTCTTTTCTTTTTCTTTCTTTCTTTTTCTTTTCTTTCTCTTTCTTTTCTTTTTCTTTTTCCTTTTTCTTTTCTTTTTTCTTCTTCCATTCCCGGTCAGACCGGTTCAGACCGGTCCAGTTCCTTTCCTCGCCGGTTCCTCGTCGGGGGCCCGTTCTCCGGCGGTTCAGGCGTCCCTCAGTTGGCCGACTGCACGACGAACTTGCCGGTGCCCTCCGTTTGCCCTGGATCGGTGGCACGGCGGCGGATCGAGGCGGTTTTTGCCTCGGTTTCTTCTTCCTCTTCGCCGGCCTTCCTTCGCCGTCCATTGCGCGTCGGGTGACCTCCATCATGTTCCTCTCCCTCCGGCAGTGCTTCAGTGGCAGTGGCGGCCACCGATTTGGCCGGCACCGCCGTCGGCATTTTCCTTTTCCTTCCGGCTTTTGCTTCGTTTTCCGTCGATCCCGTTCGTTCCTTCACGCCGTCGGTAGCTTCTTCCCTTTCTCTGGCCGGTGGCGTCTCACCTTCCTTTTCCCCTCTCGCCGGCAGTGGCGGCTCCGCCACCGTCGGTTTGGCTGGGAGGGATCAGGCTCTGTCCCGATCCTCCTTTTCCTTTTTCTATTTTTAGTTTCTTTTTTTTTTTGGTTTTGTTCCCTTTCTATTTTTTGTATACTATATGCTATATATTATACACTATAATTTATATTTTATACATATAATATATACTATATGTTATACTTATATTATTTCATACATAATATAATATAACATATATTATATATAAAATATATATTGTACATTACAAAATACATGTCTAGTATATATATATATGTATATTTATATACTTAAAATTAAATAACATTTATATATACAAATTATATAATTGTTATAATAAAATATTTATACATATAAACTTTAATATAAAATAATATTTACATTTTCTATATATGTATGTGTATATATATATATATACATAAAATATTATGTTTATATACATATGTATTATTTAAATTCATAAGATAATATATATTTCCATATATAGACCAACGTATATTAAAATATACTATATAGTATTTTAATACATATGTATTTGTATAAAATACATTTATAAAATTTATAATTATATAACATACTTTATTTTATTTATTTTATTTTTCATTTTCCTTATTTAATTTGGATTTTAATTTATCCAAATTAATTCTTTTTTTTCCTCTCTATTATTTTTAATTTCACTTCCAATTTAGTTTCCTTTATACGAATTTTCCGATTCTTTCACTTCCTCGATTCTAGGGATTTTCACCAATATCCTGTTCTCGCAAAATTTTTTTTATTTCCTCTTATTTAGTTTCTCCGATATTTATTTTCAATATTTCTAATTTCGAATAAAAGGAAAAATTTACGGTTATCACATCCTCCCCACCTTAAGAAATTCGGTCCTCCGAATTTAACTTAAGTCCAAAGGTGGTACATGTCGTACACTTACGACTTCTGACCTCTAGTTCATCCTCCAAATAATACTGCCAGCACACTTTCAACATCAACAATACTTTAGACCACTACATCCTGTCTTTCATCATATATGTCTATACTCCCGTAAGTTCATTTCTCAAATCGGAAGTTATTCACTTTTACTCTTTTCATATAAGAGTCCATACACAATATTTTTAATATTACAGCTAATCTATGCTGTTCATCATCCATTCTTCTCACTTAGTGCTTAGTCGACATAATTTGGTACTATCATGTACTCGTGTCAATCAATTATATGTAAGTGTCCCAGTAGCTTTCACATCTCATGCACACGCTCTCTCAATATCATGGAGCGATTACATCTCACGCTCATATATATAAATATATATATCAGTATGGAGCGGTGCTATCAATACACTTGGGATCTCAAAGCCTTTTGCTATCTCTCATTAGCATATGGCAACACAGAGACTCCCATCACATGTAAGGCTCACCGGAACTGTACATACACATTCACACCGTTTAACACTTATACTGCGACTAAGGCACTAGAGAATCTAGAAGTCTGATAATGGAAAGTGATTCTATTTAGATCATCAGTCTTTAATCACTTCCATATCATCATTTCTCTTTTGGACTCTTTATTGTCCACAATATTCATTTTCACACTTATTCCATCAAGGCTGCATCTCATTTGCCGATTTTACTATAGATCATCTCTTACGATCATAATTCATGAGACTATCATATTCTCTTCATGTAGTATGGTTTTTAAATCTCTTTTCATAATTTAGATTCTGTGATTGAATCCTCGAATTATCCATTTAAGCACCACAGTATCTATACAATTCCACCATCTCTATCGTTTCAAGGTGGTTATATGTACAAACATTTCTTATTTATATACTGGCAGTAAACATATCAATTATCTTACTCCTTGGAGTATCATTACTTTCACTTATCAATTCTGGCTTTGATTTTACATCTTGCCACATTTATGTGATAACTAACACAATTCACTCTCAGTCTTAACTTCGGAAACTGTTTCATATTGATGTTCCCTTCTCATCATGCAATTTATTTCCTTATTCCACTTTCAGTTTCGTTTTCATATTTTTACTCTTATCCTTTTTGTCGGTTTTCTCGATTGGTATGGTGCTATACTGTTAAGATCTTTTAAAATCTTGCATACCATCTTTTTCTTTACACTATCCATCTACTGACTTTAATTTCTTTAATTAGATCTCCTCTATAGAGCAGCTAGTCTTATCACTCTTTTATAGGCTGACAATAGTATTTAGCTAGACTCATTACTTTCGTATCTCAATCATTATCTTTATATCATAGACAGGTTCACTGTCATCCTGTCGTCTCGAGATCATATATCTCAAGAGGAGATACTGTTTAGCCAAATTTCTTAGTTGTTAATCTTAGCATAATTCCACAGCCTTTAAGAGTTTAAGGATCATATCACAATGCTGCTCATGTTCCATTTATACTTTAGACTCTATCAGTATTTCATCAATTTAGTCATGTAAGGATGCCTCGTTCTTTAGGCTTATATATTTTACAAGGCAACTCATTACCCTTGTAACTTCAATCGGAACTCGTAAAATTCAGTCCGAGTTCAAATTATCATTTTATGGACACCAATCTTCAATCTTTTATCTAAGGACTCTTTATACTGAGGCTAGTCTTATTAACTCCTCACACATCCCTAATCAGCTCCATAAAGCGTCTGTTTTCATGTAGATGAATACTTGTTCTTCACCAGAACTTTATCAATGATAGGAAATTAATACATCCTTTTTAATTCATCTACAACTCAATATCATTTGTATTTCTCTCATTTATACTTATACAGACAGTTTCATTATTCTCAATTTTTTATTATCTGTATTTTCATCATTCAGACCTTTACACGTGAATTTCATTATTCCGACAATTTCCAGAGTTATTTTCTTAAGCTTTTCGGATTCTTTCTACATCTTCCGATATAAACTTAGAATTTAACTGCATATTCAAAATCGAGTCAATGTTATCTCGATTCTCTAATTTATATAACTCTGGAAGTTCTATCGGATATCAAATCTGATATTTTCTTTAATCATACATTTCTTATCATCTTGTGACCATCGTTCTTCAACTTTTCATCTGATTATGCCTTTTACAAAGATTGCTCTTATAAGCCCTTTATACATCTCTGATTAAATCATATTTAAGGCATCACTTCCATATAGATATTTATTTGTTCTTCATAAGAACTTTAGTGTATAACCAAAAATTTTAATACATCATTTAATTCATCCTCAATTCATATCATTTGTATTTCCTTCCTTTACATCGATACTTGTGAATTTCATCATCCATAATATTTTCCAAAAATTATTTTCTTAAGCTTGTCGGATTTCTTCTATATTATTCGATACAAGCTTAAGAATAAATTTCATATCCACGATCGAGTCAACATTAACCTGATTTCTCAATCTATGTTACTCTGAAATTTATCGGGATTCTCATCCGATAGTTTCTTTAACCACACTTCTTTTATCATTTTGGACCTTCATCATTGTGTCCCATCATTTCACAGTGTATTCTCAAGGCAGCGACATTCAATATTCAAATCATTTTGATACATACTCTACCTTGATTTTATTACCTAGTCATACTTTACAGCGTTACGAATCTCACTCTGGTAAGCTGTATCAAGTACAATGGTTCTCATCACACTTTGTAGCTACCCGTTTCAATTCAGTTATTCACTTTAAAACCATTTCCATTTACTGAATTCAGGCTTAGTTCCCTTGAGTATATTCTCCACAAGGCTTGAACCTTGGCACCCTTACGTACCTAATTTCTTACTCTCGTGTTACCATTGAGATAATTGTAAGAGCCCCGCCCGTTCGTATCGGCTGTTGGCGAGCATTCCCTAGGCGATTCCTTTCGCCCCAGGTTTACCCCTACTAGTGAGTCGGTGATGACATAGTTCGCCTGTATCTCATAACACATGATCCACTACAGGTCGCCCATCATTGGGTCGCCCATCACAGTTCTGTCTCAAGGGTCCTGAATAATTTAGGTTCATTGTCATCTTCTTTTTATCACTTCTCTGTTCTTATAATTATTCTCTAATTCACAGTACTCCACATAGTACCTCATTCTGTAGCACATATTTCAAGATATGTCGGTTCTATATAAGATTATCTGTTTGACGACTCAAAGTAGTGAAAACGTATAGAACCATAAGTAACCACACCAGTATGTATTTCATTATTGGTACTATTCACCTTATCAATCAATTCCTGTAATCATTTCACTTTTCATAGTATTCAACGATCCCGTTCAGTACACTCTTAATTTTTCGACCCTTTCAATCAATAACCGGGCTAAACATCTGATGACATTCCATTACACTCTTTGGATCGCATCATACCGTTTTATTGTGAAGCCCCGGATTTACCGTTTCTTTCACGGATTTACCGAGCCACTTCACTCATCCGTACTCGTTTTATTGTAAGGACCGGGAGTGCCTGGATCTCCGTTAACCAGGGATTTAGCACCCCAGTGCCTTACTCATCCGTACTGTCCGCTCTGGGTTCTAGAGGTGGCTCCCGTCACACAGACGTGGCACTTAGCCCCTCACGGATTTCTTTCGCGTCCATAATCTAAGTGTTAGTGGAATCAGTAATAGGGATCGTTAGATTCATATCACATCTTCTATGCCATTAATAATTCCATTACTATCAATGGATTCCAATTCAGCTCGGTTTTAACACTATTCCGAACATCGCCCAATATAGGGGCATTTTCGTCATTTCGACATTTATTTCTATCTCCTCAATATACATTTAAATCAATGAACTGATCATCTATATGTTGATAGTATCCTTTCTGATACTTATAACAGCAAGTTAGATCTCATTCGATTTTCGACAGAGAAGTTCACTAAAATCCACAATGGGATTAATTTACTTGTAATTCAGCTTTATAACATTAATTTCTCTGTCAAATCGGTCAATCCCAACTTCTGGTGATCTATTTTTTCTCCCGGTAAAATTTTGGGGGTAGGGGTATTTTGGTTATTTTTGGTTAAAAATTTTCTCTCTCTTCAAATTACCCTCAATCGGTGATCTTAAACTCTATTTAATGATGATATTTCATTCCCCTTCTTTATACCATCACTTTCAGGTCTCAGTTCGGTTCGGACAGGAAAGTACTGGTGGGACCCTCAACGAGTCCATTTCTGTTCCTTACTGAACAGGCCTTCATTTAGACTAGAAGAATCACCAATAATTCGGTAATTTCTGAGCCTATTTTCTTCTTTAACATTCTCAGTTTATACTTTCTCACTCCCTTTAAATCATTTTACTTCATTTACAATCATTTATTTTTTCTATGTATTCAGACAACACAGTACTATAGGGGATGTTTAACTCTTTTCCTTCCAAAAGTATCTACAAACATCAGGCCAACCATTGCTCTGATACCATTAAATCTGTCACGACCCGTGACCACATTTTTCATCTTCTTATACACAACTTAACCGGTTAGGCTGTCTGTGATACTTCACTTGTACTGACTGTTAAACAATTTTACATAATATTGTTTATATTATATACATCCCCTATCATAACTAATCAGATAAGTAGTACTGTTGACGTGTCTAAATACAGAGAATAAATGATCATACCTCAAATAATTAGTCGGTCTGACACATTGTCCTTCGCGTACAGCCAGGATCCACAATTCACTGAACTCACAATCATCAAAAACCTGAAATGTTTAAAATTAAGGGGTGAGCAAAACCACGGCTCAGTAAGAGAATTATATGCCTCACTTGATACTTAGCTTCCTATATGCTGAAAATCTTTTTCATTTTTCCTATGGGCTCTAGGCTTGCATGTAGGAAAGATACTACAGTCGGCTAGGGATCCGAATAGAATAAGGTAGGTATTTTAGAATACCATACTTGTTACGGAACCTAGAAGCAACTGTAGAGAGAAATTTTCATTTCGTTTTGAATTAATAAATCCTTTTTTTTCTTTTTAATCTTCATAACCTTTTCATATTCTTTTCATAATAATGCTTTTATGAAATAAAGGGTTTAAATAAAATAACTAATATTCATATATTCTTTGAAAAAAATATTACTTAAATCATTATTATTTTTCTTTAAAACTCATTTCGTATGCACATAGACGTCTCAAACTTGTTCATACTTTCATTCCAATCTTAAGTTCACAAGGCATCATTCCTTTTTATCAGTATGATTAAGTGTGAAAGAGACGAACATTCAAGTAGCACATGTTTGAGGGGCATATATAAACATAATCCGATATATCACACACATCATATGTCATATGCACAAGATCTATTTCATCCTTCAACATTTATCGCATCCTCATCAGAACTTAGACTGATTACTAACACATCAGAACTCGTGTAGCACTTAGTTCCCGAAGGACTTTAGAGGTGGCTCACACGGTACAGAAATTTCTTACTAATATATCAAAACATGTGTAGCACTTAGTTCCCGAAGGACTCTAGAGGTGGCTCCCACGGTTCGGAAATTTCTTATTAACACAGCGAAACTCGTGTAGCACTTAGTTCCCGAAAGACTCTAGAGGTGGCTCCCTCGGTTCGGAAATTTCTTATTAACACATCGAAACTCGTGTAGCACTTAGTTCCCGAAGGACTCTAGAGGTGGCTCCCACGGTTCGGAAATTTCTTATTAACACATCGAAACTCGTGTAGCACTTAGTTCCCGAAGGACTCTAGAGGTGGCTCCCACATTTCGGAAATTTCTTATTAATTCCTATGCATAATGCATTCCTCAAAAAGGCAAGCACTAAAAAGTAAACAATTTATACCTTCAATAACCACAACCAAACTATAACACATAACATGCAAATCATAAGCAAGATTTCCTTTCTAACAACTACAATTCAAAATGCAAGCACCAAAAAGTATACAATTTATACATTCAATAACCACAACCAAACTATAACACATAACATGCAAGTTATAAACAAGATTTCCTTTCTAACAACTATTATTCAAAATGCAAGCACCAAAAAGTATACAATTTATATATTCAATAACCACAACCAAACTATAACACATAACATGCAAGTCAATAGTAAGATTTCCCAACATGTAAAACACTTTCCTTTTTGACATATCACCTATCATTTATGGAGTCTAAGATAGACATCAATCTTATCGTACTATAAACCTCGAAGGGTACAGAAATAAATCAGTCAATTCTATGACCATAATCTATATTGTCCTCTGTGGGTCGCGGATCAGGTGTCGACCGGGACTAAACATATCACATATCATGCATCAGCATGATAGGAATGCCAACCAATCTCAAAACCATAGTTTTCATCATAAAATAAACCTTTATGAAATTTATATAAATATAAAATTCCATAATTTAAAACCATAAGGGTTAAAATTCTTTAGTGAATATTTATAAAAATATTCATAAAAATATTCACTATATTTCACTTCATCTTTCGTCTCGTATTTCGTGTAATTTATCTATTTTGAGAATTTTTGGTGATTTTATTGTCACCATTCTCGAATACATGAATATTTTAAAATTCCATCTCATTATATTCATGTTTTCTGAAATTTAGTAATTTCCTCAAGTTTCGTGATTTACTATCGAAATTCGAAAATAAAATCATTTAATATGATTTTATAAAGTTTTTCTAAAATTTTCGGTAGCATAACGGCTGCCGATTTACTAACCTCCTGCACAAAAAAATACAGTTTTAAATCTTTCAGCCAGTACTTCTTCCCAAATTATTTTCAGCAAATCATGCATCATAATAATTTTCATAAAATATTTGCATAAAATATTTCAATTTAAAATATGCAGACTGAGTATCCTTACAGTGCTGCACATGCATCCCTTACCTTTTTCCGAGTCGGCGACTTCCGCTTATCGATCGCGCCCGCACTCCATTTCTCCCAATTCCTTCTCCCGATTGTTGAAAATAATTTCTGGAAATAAAATTCTAATTTGTTAGAATTTTTCATAATTTATTTAATTTTTCTGAAAATTAAATCTCAGGAAGATTTCTTACTGAACTTTGTAAAATCCCGGGTTGTCGAATTTTCGAGAATTTTCCGAATTCCCGAAATTCTCTTTTTTTCCTCTTTTTCTTCCTTTTTCCTCTTTTCTTTTTCTTTCTTTCTTTTTCTTTTCTTTCTCTTTCTTTTGTTTTTCTTTTTCTTTTTCTTTTTCCTTTTTCTTTTCTTTTTTCTTCTTCCTTTCCCGGTCAGACCGGTTCAGACCGGTCCAGTTCCTTTCCTTGCCGGTTACTCGCCGGCGGCCGGTTCTCCAGCGGTTCAGGCGTCCCTCAGTTGGCCGATTGCACGACGAACTTGCCAGTGCCCTTCGTTTGCCCTGGATTGGCGGCACGGTGGCGGATTGAGGCGGTTTTGCCTCGGTTTCTTCTTCCTCTTCGCAGGCCTTCCTTCGCCATCCATTGCGCGTCGGGTGACCTCCATCGTGTTCCTCTCCCTCCGACGGTGCTTCGGTGGCAGTGGCGGCCACCGATTTGGCCGGCACTGCCGTCGGCATTTTTCTTTTCCTTCTGGCTTTTGCTTCGTTTTCCGTCGATCCCGTTCCATTTCTTCACGCCGCCGGCAGCTTCTTCCCTTTCTCTGGTCGGTGGCATCTCACCTTCCTTTTCCCCTCTCGTCGGCAGTGGCTGCTCCGCCACCGTCGGTTTGGCTGGGAGGGATCGGGCTCTATCCCGATCCTCCTTTTCCTTTTTCTGTTTTTAGTTTCCTTTTTTTTTTGGTTTTGTTCCCTTTCTATTTTTAGTATACTATATACTATATATTATACACTATAATTTATATTTTATACATATAATATATACTATATGTTATACTTATATTATTTCATACATAATATAATATAACATATATTATATATAAAATATATATTGTACATTACAAAATACATGTCTAGTATATATATATATATATGTATATTTATATACTTAAAATTAAATAACATTTATATATACAAATTATATAATTGTTATAATAAAATATTTATACATATAAACTTTAATACAAAATAATATTTACATTTTCTATATATGTATGTATATATATATACATAAAATATTATGTTTATATACATATGTATTATTTAAATTCATAAGATAATATATATTTCCATATATAGACCAACGTATATTAAAATATACTATATAGTATTTTAATAAATACGTATTTGTATAAAATACATTTATAAAATTTATAATTATATAACATACTTTATTTTATTTATTTTATTTTTCATTTTCCTTATTTAATTTGGATTTTAATTTATCCAAATTAATTATTTTTTTCCTCTCTCTATTATTTTTAATTTCACTTCCAATTTAGTTTCCTTTATACGAATTTTCCTATTCTTTCACTTCCTCGATTCTAGGGATTTTCACCAATATCTCGTTCTCACAAAATTTTATTTATTTCCTCTTATTTAGTTTCTCCGATATTTATTTTCAATATTTCTAATTTCGAATAAAGGGAAAAATTTAAGGTTATCACAATGGTCGAGGCATAAGGAATATTATACATTTTGTTACTCTCTTTCTATTTTAGGACACAGCCTTGGAAGGAAGCATGCCATGTACCATGGGCAAGATTCCTCTCTTGAAATCAGCCATGCTAAACCTATTTAACACCTTCTATATGTAAACAGATTGGTATAAGCCTAGCATCCTATTTGATCAATCTCATAGATCTTAATACTCAAAATGTAGGCTACTTCTCCCAACTCTCTAATGAAGAACTACTTAGACAACCAAACTTTTGTAGACTGCAGCATAGGTATATTTTTTTCTATGAGTAGTATATCATCAATATACAACACCAAGAAAAAATAGCCAATCTGTTTACTTTCTTGTAAGCACAAGAATCATCAAGATTCTTAATGAAACCAAAATTTTTAATCATTTCGTTAAACCTAATGTTCCAACTCCTCAATCCTTACTACATTGACTTTTGTAGCCTGCATACTTTGCTGGCATTTGCTTTGGGTGAAAACTCCTCAGGATGTGTCATATATACCTTCTATTGGAGATTCCTATTAAGGAATATGGTTTTCACATCCATTTGCCATATCTCATAGTCATGGTATGTAGGTATAGCAAGTAAAATGCAAATAGATTTAACCATAGCGACCGGTGAGAAGGTTTCTTCATAATAAATCCCTTCTCTTTGTCTATAGCCTTTAGCTACTAGTTGATCTTGTACTTTTGTATATTGCTACCATATTAGTCTTTCTCTTAAAGACCCATCTACACCTTATGGTTTTAACACCTTCGAGCAAATCATGCAAAGTCCACACTTGGTTTGCATCAATTTTGGATTTCATAGCCTCAAGCAATTTAATAGAGTCGATGTTAGACATTGCCTCATTATAGCTAGTAGGATCATTATCCATAAGCATTGCATCTCTATCCAATAGAAAGCCATACCTCTCAGGCATTTTCCTTGGCCTAATAGACCTATGGAGTACTTCTGCTCCTTGAACATTACCTTGAGCATCTAATGCATAAGAAATATGCTCATGTTCCTTTTGTGTGTGTTGACTTTGAAATACTATAATTTTGACATGATAATGAAAAACTTGGCTGGAATGAAATTTTAGGTATGAGCATGATTGCATTGATTGTTTAGTTGTTAGATAATCATGCTTCATATTTTTTGTAAGTCAAATATGTTTGGATTTAAAGTCAAGAACTATAAAGGCATATTTAAACCTAAGATTATTTGGCTTTATTAAGTCAACTGTATGCATTTCATGTTAAAGTATCAATACTTGTTGAATATGTATTGATACGATATGAATTTGAATATTGGCAACTCCAATAAAGTATCTATACATTATTGTGACATTGAAATAAAAGCTAATGCTCTGTTTCATGCACCGATATGCAAAAGAGAGTATCGATACTGTTTATTTTGTTTGTGAAGGATTTCACTCAAAAGTATTGATACACTTAAGTAAGTATCAATACATTACAAGCTTCACTAGCTCCAATGGTCATATTTCTAAGTCTACTAATAGGAAGATTCACCTCAATTGCCAAGGCCTTGAATCAAAGCTATAAAAGCTTATAGCTTGAAGCACGTTGGAAAACAGCTAAAATTCTAAATCATAAGTTATACCATTATCCCTAAAGCTTCAAGTTAGAAAAAGAAGAAAAGAAACAAGACCAAGTTTTTCACTTTTCTTTGTCTCGTTCACATTCCTTCAAGTACTAGAGTGTTTCACTCAGCCTTAGTAAAGGCTTATTTGAACCTATTTGTAAACCTAAACCTAAATTTGTAAAGAGAGAATTCCCTTAAGTGTATATCTCAAAGTAACATTAGGTAGTTAAGATTAACTCTTCAGCCATAAAAAGAGTTATGGTAAAGGTTGCTATTAAGCCTTCAAAATGAGCTAGGTAAAGGTTTTTCCCTTAACCTACAAAGGAAAGTGTAGGTTATCCTTAAGCCTATGAAAATGGAAGGTTATCCTTGAAACCGCAAAAAAAAAAAAAAAGGTTTTCTTCTTAAGCCTGGAAAAGGGAGAGGTTGTACTAATTTCATGCTAGTAATTTGGTGGAAAATCATTGGGAAAGTCTCAAGGTAAAGGACATAGACAAGGGTATCGAACGTCTATAAATCTTTGTGTAAAGCTTTTCTCCTTATATTATTTAAATTACTCATTGCTTATTGTTTAACTATTTTATACATTACTACATTGTGTATAGTTCAACTTATGTAGGTAGCACTCTATGCAGAAAATACTTTAACATAGAAAAAGTTTTCAAAACCAATTGACCCCCTCTTAGTTTAGGATCGAACCATCATTATCAAACAATTGGTATCAAAGCGGAGTAGGGCTCTAGCGACTAGGATTAATCACATTAAAGTAAAAAAGATCTTGTGATATGGCTCATTTTAATGTAAGAAACTCCTAAACGTTGGAAAGCCACTCCACCATTAGATCTTTGTTGTTTAATGGTGAAAGCTTTTCATATTGGAAAACTAGGATGATACTCTTTATTAAAGCAAATGATTATGAAGTTTAGAGAATCATAACTTAAGGTCCTTATAGCTCTAAAAAATTGTTGGAGATAAAGAAGTAAACAAAATAGATGATGAATGAGATGAAAATGACACCAGGAGAGCATAGCTCAATGCTAAAGCCATAAATATCTTATTTTGTGCTTTAAGACTTAATGAGTATAATAAAGTTTCCTTGCATGACAATGCTAAGGAAATATGAGAAAAGCTAAAGGTCACACATGAAGGAACCGAGTGAAAGAGACCAAATCTGGATGTTGACACAAGATTAAGAAATGTTTAGAATGAAACGCAATCAATGACTGAAATGGCAAATGAGTTTATCGATAGTTAATAGTCTCAAAGGACTAGAAAAGACTTATTCCAATATGGAATTAGTCAAAAAGGTTTTGAACAGCCTCTTCAAGTCATGGGAAGAAAAGGTGACAACAATAAAAGAATCAAAAGATCCCAATATACTACACATTGATGAATTGTTGGGATCACTGTTGACCTATTAGATGAAGTTAAAAAGAAATGAGAAGCCTTCTAATAGGAACTCAAGAGTAGCACTTACGTCCTCAACTAGTGAGGAAGATAGGTTAGAAAACTTAGTGCTAGTAATGAAGAATTAGGCATAACTATGTTTGTTAGAAGATTCAATAGGTTTATGAACAATAAGCTAAAAAGGTAGAAAAGAAATTTTTTAGAAAAGATTCTAAAGGGAAAACTAGTGCAAGGGATGAAAATCCCATGATATGTTTTAAGTGCAACAAGCCAGAACACATTGTATAAGATTGTGCCAAACTTAGGAAGAGAATAGAGAAAAAGCATAAGAAAAAGGCAATAGTAGCAACTTGGATTGATAGTGACATATCTAAACATGAATATGATGATAATGATGATGATAAAAAAAGAAGTTGCTAACCTATGTTTTATGGCAGATGAGGAATCTCTTGGTTCTCTTAATTTTTGCAAAACAAATGAGTTCGATGAATTAGCAAATGAGTATATTAAAATGGGTGAAAAACATAAGAAGATAATTGCAAAGCTGACAATCAAGAGTGAAAACTTGGCAAAGAATAAGGAAGAGCTAGAGGCTATGATAGAAAACCTTAGGTTAGAAAATGAAAAGCTTGAGAATAAGAACATAAATTTTTGTAACTCTTTTTCGAGATTCTATATAGCTCAGCGGAAATTAGATCAAATGTTGGAATTTTAAAGATCCTTTTTTGACAATGACAGACTAGGCTATTATCATGTTGAGAAAGAATCTCCCCTAAAGAATTTCCTTATTGAAGCTTGATGAGTGTCGTCAGTCACCAAAAATAAAATTTCCTAACTCTACTACTATGTAGATAGCGGAGCAAGGGTCGAACCCACAGAGACTGAATTTTTTAAGTTAATTATTAAATTAAAAATCTAATCTTAGGGTTTAGGGAAAGAAGAAGTTTGGGGGTTTTGGAGACTATTCTAAAATAAAGAAAACAAGAATTATTAAGTATCAAAGACAAATAGCAAAAAGCTTCAGTTACGAGGCAATCAATCATTCTTGGATTTTGATGTTGATCATTGATTACAAAATATTATTGTCAATTAAATAGTCAACCGTAGCATAACAACAAGCTCTGTTACATCATCTTTTCTTACTGAGTCGTTAGTTAAAACAATCTCTTTAACTAATCTCTAACTACTTAACCTACCTAGAACAAGCTCTCTAGATATAAGTTGTAACAGCATTAATAACAAGAAAGACATGGTTTGACATTAGATAACAAACACATAAGCTCGGTTCTTTTAATCTAAACCTTAATTCTCCTCCATCCCTAGGGATTAACTCCATAAACAATTACGGACTTATGTTTTTAATTTGGCGGTAGATTATTTAATTTAACTAAATAGTTTGCACCCTATCTAATCAAACAAACAATTATTATAATGTGCTCAGAGAATCTTGGATATTTAATCAACAATTATATAATAGGTTCAAGAATTTCGCAACATACTTTACCCAAGAATAATCAATTTACCTCATAACTAAATAAGAAAACTACTCACTAGACATATTCAAGATTATGAAATTCAAGTTTAATATCGTAAAGAAGACAAATATCATGCAATAAACAATTAAAGAGGCAATCTTTAATAATATAAAATCAGAATTACTAATCAAGATTATAAACTAGCAAGCAAGAACACACAAACAATATTAATTTAAATAAAGAAAACAAAATCAGAATTAAAAATAATAAAGAAATCAGCAAATAATTAAAAATAAAGAAAAAAATAAAATTTTATTAAAAACCCTAAAGAAAATCCTACAAGACTAAAAGAGAAAAGGGAGGAGAGGGATGTGAGGGAATTGAGGGATGCTGTTTATGAGAGCCTTGTGCTCTTTATATAGGCCTAAGGAAGACTTTAAAAGACTTTCCTAAGCAATGTGGGATTCAGATAAGAGTTTACTTGGGAAACAAGTAATTTGACTAGTCAAACTCTTACCTTTATCTCATCATCTTTTTACAATTATTTCCTAAGAAAAATTCCTAAGGCCTATTTTTATTAATTAATTACAGATCTAAGACAAAATAAAATTAAGAAACTATCTTCTCTCAACAAAATCTGGTCTTGAACTTGCTTTGTTGGAATTTCTTCTCAATCTCGTTTTTCTGCCTAGAATTTCGTACTGATTTTGTCTAGACGCTTGGCCCACCAAATGAACTCTGATTTTTGCGATCTTGTGCATTCTGGAAACCAGAAGTCCTCTACAATTTCCATGAAGGCCACTTCTTGAGATCAGGTCGTTAAATTGGTCAAAAATGTCAATCTTTCAAGCTGGACAGAAAATACTGCATTTTGCTCTTTTTATCTTCTTTTTATTCTAACTTTGATATTTAACATCTAAAACATAAAATAAACATTAGTAAGCTCTTTTAGGCATAAAACATCAATAAAGAAATATATTAGCACATATAAAATTCACAAAATATCATCCTATCAAATTCCCCCACACTTAGCTTTTGCTAGTCCTCTAGCAAACCTAAAGAACTAAATCCTAAAATCCTAACTCACTTTCGTAGGAATCACGATTGCATTTAGCATATGCAATAAGCCTTTAAACCTCTAGGTCACCCCTAGTGGACGAGTTGTGTCTCGTGAGGGCTTTCAGAAGATATACCCACAAAATCTTTTACTTAAGACTCAATCCTAAAAATTCAAAATAAGACTGAAAATTTAAAAATTAAGACTCAAAACAAGATTAAGATCATGGACATATTTTCAAATCTTTCAATTCTTAACTCATAAATTCAATAAGAGTCAAATAATCAAGTCAATCATATTCTAATCATTACTTCTCATATTCATGCATACTTCTAAATAAATTCATGCAAAATTCACAATCAACACAATTGAAACATATAACATCAACTTTGCAATTATCCATTTTACATTACCACAAACAAAGTCAATAGATCAAGAAATTTTTTTCTATTTTCTCTTCCTTCTTTTTCTTTTTTTTCTTTTGAGGTTTCAATAATGGTTTCCCAAAGTACTTACTTGCCTTTTTACGCGAATGTTAATATTGGTGATACCAACACCCGGTTACTCAACAAGTAAGCCCTCTTTTAGAGTGCTTTGCATACTCATATTTTAAGTCACTTCAAGAATTCAATCAACAAGATCGAGTAACTCAAAACATTGGAGTAGAATTTAAAGCTTTCAACATCTATTTTTCTTCTCTTTTTATGTTTTTTTTCTTGTCTATTTATCCTTTGCTTATACCAACTTCAATGAACTAATTATATTATCAATATCATATGAGCAATCATATTTAATCATGAACTCACATAAATTCTTTAGAAAGTACTCACTTCAACAATAATAACAATCAAAATAGTCTCAACTTTCTTATAAAACTTTGTTTTAGTTTAGAATCAATCCTTAAAAGAAAGAAAACATATCATGATCTTTAAAACTCTTAAAAATTTGACCCCTTTTTTTTTCAAAAAAAATTCCAATTCCTAAAAAAAACTCTATAGACTCATAAACCAATAATCCCCCCCCCCCCCCACACTTAAATCTTACTTTGTCCTCAAAGTAAGTCTAGCATGCAAAGAAGAACAATAAAAACTCAAAAATTAAATGCTAATACAAGTAAGGAAAGAAATACTCCCTTTTTTTTTTTTTACATCCTTGGGTTGCCTCCCAAGTAGCGCTTTTGTTTAATGTCGTTAGCTCGACATTTTCACCTTCCATCATCCAATCCCAGACCTCAACATTTTTATCGGCTTCTCGAGTTCCTCATTCTCAAGATTTTTGCTCATGGCTATTTCTAGCTTATCTTTAAGAACTTGCTTTTCATCACCTTTTAATTTCCTCTTGGAAGTGCATAGTTCCTTTAAAAACTTGGCATCGCAAAGCACTTGATCATTAATTTCATCAAGTAGAGGAATATTAACTTCCATTTTCCTAAATGTCTTCAAAGTCTCCTTGTCTTGTTCTTTGTTTGTAGCTCTTGCAAACCTACCAGAAAAAGGAAGAGGGTAAGTAGAAGAATTAAAAGGAATTTGTTTTTCACTTACCTCAGCTTTGAATTCCTTAATTTCAACATCCTCATAGTGCTTTATAAAATTGTTGAAATTCTCTCTCCCTTTTACATTGTGCATGTCAACAGCTCCACCTTTAATATAGAAATTGGATTCACACTCCCTTTCTATAAAGTTGTCGACATCTTCATGTGTACTTTCCTTGGACTCAATTTCCCTTTCACTTTTCAAGGTGATGTTAGTAACATTATCTCTTGGATTCTCTACAGGTTGAGAGGTCATAGCTTCAATGTTACTTAAAGAATTCATTATTTGACTCACATGGTGATCAATATTTTTAATATAAACATCAGCCTTTTGTGAAAATTGTAAAGTTTTAATCTCAATAGTCTTAACAATATCTTCAAGAGACATACCTGATTCTTGAGGTGGAGGCATACCTAAGTCTTGAGGTGGAGCTTGATATGTATCTTGGAATGGCATATTCTAAACCTCAAATTGATTCCCATAACTAAAATTAGAATGATCCCACCATTCTTGATTGTAGATATCATAGTGTGGTTCATAATTATAGTATGGGTCATGATCATAGTATGGTTCATAAGCTTGCTCCATGGAATCCTCTTCTTGTCTTAGGTGGTAGTGATGGTGGATGTTGTGGTGTTTGTGGCACCACGCTTCAGGTTGCTTGTTTGTAGTCCCTAATCTTTTGAAATTTGTGACTAGAATCCTTGTCAATCTTGCAATCCTTGAAAAGAAAAAGAAAAAAAAATCAAACTTTAATTTAAAATAATTAACTTAAACAACAATTCAATCCCCGACAACGGCGCCAAAATTTGATGAGTGTCGTCAGTCACCAAAAATAAAATTTCCTAACTCTACTACTATGTAGATAGCGGAGCAAGGGTCAAACCCACAGAGACTGAATTTTTTAAGTTAATTATTAAATTAAAAATCTAATCTTAGGGTTTAGGGAAAGAAGAAGTTTGGGGGTTTTAGAGACTATTCTAAAATAAAGAAAAAAAAGAATTATTAAGTATCAAAGACAAATAGTAAAAAGCTTCAGTTACGAGGCAATCAATCATTCTTGGATTTTGATGTTGATCATTGATTACAAAATATTATTGTCAAATAAATAGTCAACCGTAGCATAACAACAAGCTCTGTTACACCATCTTTCCTTACTGAGTCATTAGTTAAAACAAGCTCTTTAACTAATCTCTAACTATTTAACCTACTTAGAACAAGCTCTCTAGATATAAGTTGTAGCAGCATTAACAACAAGAAAGACATGGGTTGACATTAGATAACAAATACATAAGCTCGGTTCTTTTAATCTAAACCTTAATTCTCCTCCATCCCTAGTGATTAACTCCACAAGCAATTATGGACTTATATTTTTAATCTGGCGGTAGATTATTTAATTTAACTAAATAGTGTGCACCCTATCTAATCAAACAAACAATCATTATAATGTGCTCAGAGAATCTTGGATATTTAATCAACAATTATATAATAGGTTCAAGAATCTCGCAACATACTTTACCCAAGAATAATCAATTTACCTCATAACTGAATAAGAAAACTACTTACTAGACATATTCAAGATTATGAAATTCAAGTTTAATATCATAAAGAAGACAAATATCATGCAAGAAACAATCAAAGAGGCAATCTTTAATAATATAAAATCAGAATTACTAATCAAGATTATAAACTAGCAAGCAAGAACACACAAACAATATTAATTTAAATAAAAAAACAAAATCAGAATTAAAAATAATAAAGAAATCAGCAAATAATTAAAAATAAAGAAAAAAAATAAAATTTTATTAAAAACCCTAAAGAAAATCCTACAAGACTAAAAGAGAAGAGGGAGGAGAGGGATGTGAGGGATTTGAGGGATGCTGTTTATGAGAGCCTTGTGCTCTTTATATAGGCCTAAGGAAGACTTTAAAAGACTTTCCTAAGCAATGTGGGATTCAGATAAGAGCTTACTTGGGAAACAAGTAATTTGACTAGTCAAACTCTTACCTTTATCTCATCATCTTTTTAAAATTATTTTCTAAGTAAAATTCCTAAGGCCTATTTTTATTAATTAATTACAGATCTAAGACAAAATAAAATTAAGAAACTATCTTCTCTCAACAAAATCTGGTCTTGAACTTGCTTTGCTGGAATTTCTTCTCAATCTCGTTTTCTGCCTAGAATTTCATATTGATTTTGTCTAGACGTTTGACCCACCAAATGAACTTTGATTTTTGTGATCTTGTGCATTCTGGAAACCTTGAGAAGTCCTCTACAACTTCCATGAAGGCCACTTCTTGAGATCAGGTTTTTAAATTGGTCAAAAATGTCAATCTTTCAAGCTGGACAGAAAATACTACACTTTGCTCTTTTTATCTTCTTTTTATTCCAACTTTGATATTTAATATCTAAAACATAAAATAAACATTAGTAAGCTCTTTTAGGCATAAAACATCAATAAAGAAAATATATTAGCACATATAAAATTCACAAAATATCATCCTATCAAAGCTACTTCTCTTAAAGTAGTTATTGCTTTAGGATAAGACATAGTGAAAATAAATATAAGTTTAGCGAAACTACATTTAGAAGAAAGAAGAATGTTAGGAAACCATGGATTCCTAGGCATGTGTTAAATTCCAATGTTGATTTATCGCTATGGTTTCCTAAAGGAACCAAACTTGCTAGCACTAACCCTTATGGACCAACCAAATGTGGGTACCAAAACATAGATGCTCTTTGTGCTATAGGTACATGAAAGAAGTGATAAAGTCACTAATCAAGTACTAAAAAACAAAAAGAAATTTACATAACAAAAAAAAAGGAAAGAAAGAAGAAGCAAAAAAAAAAGAGCAAACATAAAAAGAATACCAAAGTTCCTTTTCAAGAAATAAGGATTAATCGTCTCTCTAGCTAAAGAGTACTATAAGACAATTCATACCTTTATACTCTGACAATAATATCCTTATATGAAATGAATTCAAGTGCAAAAGCTATAAAAGGTTAATATAAGAATGCACTTCATGAAAAGTATGGCATGACTTTATGAGATATTGATATTTGAAATGCCATCTTAACGTTCTAGGATTTGTATTTGTTTTTAGGTCTAGGATAGCACTAGAAGTAAGGTTAATTGTCCTGTGTGCATCTACGTTACATTGTGTCTCAAGTCCTTGCGTTTGTTTTAACTTAGTTTCTGTGCACAATTGTTACATGTATGTTTATTTGCTTGTTAATGTGTGCTTGTTAGTGTTTGTTAGTTTGATTGCTTGACTGTTTGTTATTCATGTTTGATTGATTGATTGCTTTTGTTGATTAAGATTATTTGTGTTTAGATGAATAGGAAAAATCGAAATTAAGATCTACTGAATGCTAAACCGATATTATATGATTAAGTATCAATATATTTAGTTCATAGGCTAAATAGGGATTCATTATGTATCAATACAAGAACCTTCTAAGGTACTAATACTTATGAATCCGTATCGATACTCTTCATAAAGGCATCAATATCAAACTTAACAAAGTCAGAAGACAAGAAGTACAAAGAAACATAACTCTTCGTTTCACGTGTCTGCATGAAAGTTACCTAGTACTTCTTTTAAGAAAGCTTTCTTTGTCACAATACTATAAAATCTAAAACAACTATCCGTGTGAAGATAGATATTATGAAGGTCCCAAAATATTTGAACACTAGCCTTCTAAATGAAGAAAGCAAAGAATGGTTTGTTTGACGGTATAGTTGGTATCTAGTAGAGATAGGAAATATTTTAACTTATTCAGCCTTTGACGAATTGCCCTTCCTTATACAAAAACACTTGTAGACTTGGTTGGATGTTCTTCTTACAACTTAAACACAACATTCCAGTCGACTACGTTTAGACCTTTTACTGCAACACTTCCTACATCTTTTCCCCTAATAATGGAAGAATAATGAGGGCCATCAAATCGTTTCTTTTAGGGAGAAAAATGGTTATTACAAGAGACATACTGTCAAGAGCCTACGAAGATAGTTAATGAAGTAGAAATCTATGAAGAAGAAAGACCAAAAGAAGAAGAGAGAGCTCAAGATGATGACCTTAAATATCTTTCATTTTATGACAAGATTCTACATCTAATAGTGCTTCATCTTCTAAAAGACCATATAGAGGAGATAAATACAAGATCAGAAGTATTGGCTATTGGTAGATCAACAAGATAAAGAAAGGACAAAGTCGAATATGATCCATATCCTATTTGAGGACATGGTAAATGACATTTGAAGAAAAAAAATCTTTCAATCACATCCAGCATTTTGTTGACCTATCTCTTCAAGTACTAATACTTCTTTTTAGGTCTTGAACAGTCCATTGTACCACTTGTAGCTGCCCATTTCTCTCCTAAAACCCATTGGATAGATGGGTTCTGTAAGAATCATAATTTTCTAAGTATACGAATGATTATAGTTTGAGTAAACGGTAAAAAGAACCTTAATTGAAAAATATTGGTTTCTGGTGCCTATAGTTAAAACTTTGGTATAGGCAAGCTTGTGCGCCCCACAGATGAGTGCACCTACCCAGAGGTTTCCAAATCATCATATATTGATGATCTATGGCCTCATGTAAGTCAATGTAATGCTTTTACATTGATTTGAGCTTAATTCAGGATTTTAGTGAAAACTGAGAAACAAATGAGAAAATGATGGTTATGTCCACAGGTCGACAAAACTAATGGTCAAAACCAACTGATATGAACCTCGCCGAAAGAAGATGAGGTTTAGTGAAGAACATGAAGAACATGTGAAAAAAAACAAGAACAAGTTAAAAAAAAACGCAACCAAGTAAATTAGAGATAAAACCAAGACCCGTTGTGTAGAAACACACGAACCTATGGTATTGGACCAAGACCTGTTGCTTAGAAAGCAAGAACCTATGGTATGAATTGGCGGAAGGTAGAAGAACGCCACAAGGAAGACCTAATAAGTTCAAGAGTTCTCAAGAGAATCAAAGAGAAGAAGTCTCTCAATTTTATTACTAAAATCAATTGTGTTCTGCCCAAAGGGTTACATAGCTATTTATAGGTAAATAGTAAACTTGTAGCACAAGTAATAGGAAACCTACTTTCCTAACTTGCAGAACAAGTAATAGAAATCCTACTTTCCTAACTTGTAGAACAAGTAATAGGAATCCTACTTTCCTAACTTGCAGAACAAGAAATAGAAATCCTATAATACCTATTAAATAAAAAGGAATTGGGCTTAAATTAAATTAAGACAATGTTCAACCTAATTATATATAACTAAATAAACTAAGTATAGCATTTGGCCCAATTGCACTAGGCCCCATTTATGCAACCAGCCTAATTGCATTTTAGCCCAATACTTGTGTGTCTTCAAGAATGTTGAACTTGGGCTTGGATCATGTTGTAGAAGACTTTGTCATCCTTCATGTTCAAGCTTTGTTTGACTTTCTCTCTAGCAAAATTAATGAAACCAGCCAAAGCTTATTGCATTATCTATGTTTTCGCTCTTGTCATTGGACTTTCATGGATGCTTAAAGGATAACGATCACCACGAACATGACTTGGGCTTTGTGAGCTTGATAGACCTCCATCATTCCCCCTCTCCTCGAAAGGATTTGTCCTCAAATCAGAATCACCTATATCAATATCAAAGGGAGAAAGATCAAAAACATTAAATGTAGCACTAACATTATAATCACCTAGAAGATCCAACTTATAAGCATTGTCATTAATCTTCTCAATCACTTGGAATGGTCCATCTCCTTGAGGTTGCAACTTGGAGCGACGTTGAGCAGGAAATCTCTCTTTACGCATATGTATCCAAACCCAATCACCAAGTTCAAAGATAACTTTCTTGCAATGCTTTTTGGCTTGAGTAGCATATTGCTCAGTCCTCTTCTTAATGTTTTGATGTACCTTCTCATGCAGTTTCTTTTCCCCATCCAAACTAGCTCTCTCCTCAATAGGTAGTGGTAAAAGATCCAATGGAGTGAGTAGATTAAAACCATAGACAACTTCAAATAGAGAATAACTAGTAGTAGAATGCAAACTTCTATTGTAAGCAAACTCCACATGAGGCAAATAATCTTCCCAATTCTTCAAATTATTTTGAATAATGGACCTCAACAAAGTAGACAAAGTACAATTGACTACTTCAGTTTTACCATCGATTTATGGATGACAAGTAGTTGAAAACAATAGCTTTGTTCCTAACTTTTCCCATAATGTTTTTCAAAAGTAGCTAAGGAACTTCACATCATGGTAAAAAACAATGGTCCTCGGAACACCATGTAGACAAATAATTTCCTTGAAGAATAAATCAACAATATTGGTTGCATCATCAATCTTATGACAAGCAATGAAGTGAGCCATCTTAGAGAACCTGACAACAACAACGAAAACAGAATCTCTACCTCTCTTTGTTCTTGGTAAACCCAAAACAAAGTCCATAGAAATGTCAGTCCAAGGAGCAGTAGGAATCGGCAGAGGAGTATAAAGACCATGATTCATAACTCTAGACTTAGCTTGTTTACAAGTGATACATCTTTCATACAACTTTTCAACATCTCTTTTCATGTTAGGCTAAAAGAAGTGATCATGCAATATGTCTAAAGTTTTCTTTACTCCAAAATGTCCCATTAATCCACCACTATGGGCTTCTCTAACAAGTAATTCTCTTAAAGAACTCTTAGGCACACATAATCTATTTTCCTTAGATAAGAATCCATCATGCCTATAAAAATTTTCAAAACCAGTTTTCTCACATGCATTGAACACATTTTCAAAATCCTCATCAGTAGCATACAAGTCTTTAATATACTCAAATCCAAGTAGTTTTGCATTAAGAGTAGTGATTAGAGTATACCTTCGAGACAATGCATCAGCCACGACATTTTCTTTACCTTGTTTATATTTGATCACATATGGGAATGTCTCAATGAATTCCATCCATTTGGCATGACACTTGTTCAACTTGCTTTGTCCCTTCAAGTGCTTCAAAGACTCATGATCAATGTGGATGACGAATTCCTTAGGCTATAAATAAATTTGCCATGTTTCCAAGGCCCTTACTAATGCATACATCTCTTTATCATATGTGGGATAGTTAAGGGCAGCTCCACTTAACTTCTCACTAAAAAAAGTAATGGGGCACTTCTCCTACATTAAAACAGCTTTAATACCTATACTTGAAGCATCGCACTCAATCTCAAAAGTTTTAGAAAAGTCAGGTAAGGATAATAAAGGTGCAGAACAAAGCTTCTCCTTAAGCAAGTTAAAAGCATAATCTTGCTCAGGACCCCATTTAAATCTAACATTCTTTTTAACAACTTCAGTTAAAGGTGCAGCTACAGTGCTAAAGTCTCTAACAAACTTATGGTAGAAACTAGCTAATCCATGAAAACTACGCCCTTAGAGATATTCTTAGGTATAGGCTAATCTTTAATTGCCTTAACCTTTTCATCATCTATGGCTATACCCTTAGAAGAAATAACATATCTAAGAAATATAATCTTATCAGTGCAAAAAGAACATTTCTCAAGGTTAGCATACAGCTTTTCCTTTCTCAAGACACTAAGCACATTCTTTAAATGTTCAATATGTTCATGCAAACTTCTACTATAGATCAAGATATCGTCAAAATAGACAACTACAAATTTTCCAATGAAAGCACGCAAGACATGGTTCATTAATCTCATGATAGTGCTAGGTGCATTAGTTAATCCAAAAGGCATAACTAACCATTCATACAAACCATGCTTAGTCTTAAATGCAGTTTTCCACTCATCGCCTTCTCTCATGCGAATTTGATGATAACCACTTTTCAAATCAATTTTAGAAAAGATGCAAGAACCATGTAACTCATCAAGCATATAATCTAATCTAGGAATGAGATAGCGATACTTTATAGTGATTTTGTTTATGGCACGATAATCAACACACATCCTCCATGTCCCATCCTTCTTAGGAACAAGTAACACAGGAACATCATATGGACTCATGCTCTCTCTAACATAGCTTTTCTTCATGAGCTCTTCAACTTGCCTTTGAAGCTCCTTTGTCTCCTCGAGATTACTTCTATAGGCAGGTCGGTTGGGAATGGCAGCTCCAGGAACAAATTCTATTTGATACTTAACTCCCCTCATTTGGAATCTCTTCAGGGAATATATCTTCAAATTCCTTCAAAAAAGACACAACATTAGTAGGCAAAAAAAGCTTTAAGATCATTAGAACTAAAATAAGATTCTTTATATAAAAACAAAAGGATTGGGCACTTAGCTAGACAAGCAACCTTTACATCACATTGCTTTGTATAGAAGCTCACATCCTTTCTTTCTTTCTTTCTTTGCAATATCTTTGCCTTTATCTAGATTCTTTGACCTTTGTTGTGATTCATTTTGCTCTTTCAAACTCAATTGATCCTTATAAATCTCTTTAGGACTCAAGGGTGCAAGTGTGAATTTCCTGCCATCCATGGTAAATGAATAACAGTTTGTGAATCCATTATGTATGACACATTTATCAAATTGCCATGGTCTTCCTAAAAGCAAATGGCCAGTATGCATAGGCACAACATCACACAACACTTTATCATTGTACCTTCTAATAAAAAATGGCACCAATTCTTGCTTGGTCAGATTTACTTCTCCACAATTATTGAGCCATTGAAGATTGTATGGTTTAGGATGTCTTGTAGTGG
Organism: Heritiera fomes; assembly: GCA_032173925.1. Classification (NCBI taxonomy): domain Eukaryota; kingdom Viridiplantae; phylum Streptophyta; class Magnoliopsida; order Malvales; family Malvaceae; genus Heritiera; species Heritiera fomes. The sequence goes on from JAPDPM010000017.1 coordinate 6,136,783, forward strand.
GCAAACTCAATTTGTCAACCAAATAAGTGCTAGCAACATTAGTGCAACTACCACCATCAATAATCAAAAAGCATACCTTATTGTTGACATTGCATCTAGTGTGGAAAATATTTTTTCGTTGCACTTCATCTTCATCCTTAACTTGAGCACTTAATGCACGACGAGTTACAAGTGCTTTACCATGTGCAGCAAACTCAACATAGTCATCATCCTCATCAATGTCCTCCAATGGTGGCATCTCATCATCAACATCAGAATCTTCACCTACAATGTCACCATCATCACGCATAATCATGACTCGTTTGTTTGGACAATGTGATGCAATATGTCCTCTTCCCAAACATCTAAAACACTTAATGTCTCTCCTCTTACCTTGTGATGCTTGGACAGCCTCAGGTTTGGGCTTTTGGATACTCTCACCCTTAGGCTTGGATGTCTCAGGTTTAGGCTTGAATAGGGATTCAGTCTTAGGCTTGAATGTAGTCTTATCATTCCTTCAAATGGTGTTCGGTTTCCAATAAGAAGATGATCTAGAACCTTGCACAAAATGAGATGAAGAAACTTTCCTCTTAAGTTGCCTTTCAACCTTTATAGCCATATGCAACATATCATCAAATTCCACATAGTGATGTAACTCCATTACACTAGCAATCTCACGATTAAATCCTTGTAAGAATCGAGCCATAGTAGCTTCACTATGCTCTTCAACTTTAGCTCTGATCATGATAATTTCCATTCTTTATGATAATCCTCAACATTCTTAGAACCTTGAGTGAGACCTTGTAACCTTTGATAAAGCTCTCTATATTAATGATTAGGAACAAACCTCTTTCTCATAACACATTTCATTTCATCCCATGTAGCTATAGGTGGCTTTCTATTCCTATGTCTACCAAGCATGAGTTGGTCCTTCCAAATAATTGCATAATCTGTGAACTCTACAGCAGCAAGCTTCACCTTTTTTCTTCGGAATAGTTATGGTAATCAAAGACCATCTCCACTTTCTTTTCCCATTCTATGTAAGCCTCAATATCATTCTTACCTTAAAAGGAAGGAATCTTCAATTTGATACTTCCTAAATTTCCATCTATCCTGTCATGATACCTATCTCCTTTATACCTGTCTCCATGACCTCTTCTATTACCATGGTTACCTTTAACACTTCTATTCATACTAAACTCATCATCATCAAACTCATCATCAACTTTATCATCAAAGTCATTATTTATAACATTGCCATTCACATTAGAAGTATCGCCTTGCTTTACCTTAGCTAGGACAGCTTAATGTTCCTCTAACTTATCTTGGATATTATTAAACCTCAACTCTATTCTTGAAAATTGTTGTTGCATGGCTTGAAGCATGAACTCAATCTTACTCAAATCAGGCTTTTCACTGTTAGAAGACATGATTATAACCTGCAAGAAATGTTAGTAAAAGAAAAGGGACCTCACAAGTATGACCTTACGTGTTTACACTCAATACACACAAGAATGTAACACTCACACTCGGGTTTCACACAATTTCAATATGGCTTTTCTCTACTAATGTTACTCACACACTCTTACCTTTTTCCTTCACACAACTTTTCTCTATAGGTTCTATATTGAACTCAAGACTTAATCAAAAATCAACTTATGGAATCCAACTATCAACCATCAATCAACCTAGATGAGCATAAGACTTTAATCAAGGGTAAACAAAATAATGATGACTCAACAAGATTAACCAAGACTCAAGAAGACCCAAATGAATCTCAAACTTGAAGTGAATATGCGTGTTTTGGGGTGTTTGTTTAGGGTTATGTTCAACCAAAGGTGGGGTAGTTTGGTCTTTTTAGGTGGTAGGGTCAAAAGTTAATTTTAGGTAGTAGGGGGCAGAAAGGTAACAATGAATTCTCAGATTTAAGCAAACAAGAAATCTCAAAGCTCAAGAAAGAATAACTACGTCAAGATTTTGATGAAGCACACCTCCATGGATTGCCTTTAATGTTGCACTTGCTACACACAATCTAACGAATTACCTTTTAAATTGATTTTCTTTTTTTTTTACTTCTTTTTTTTTACTAAAGTAAATGAACAATGAAGAAAAACAAAAAGTCTAAGTGACAAGAATAGGTTTAATTGATAACAAAGCAACTTTTGAGAAAACAAGCTAGTTTTAGTAATAGCTTGTGTGGCAAGAAATAAGAGGGAGTGGTGGCTTGTGAAACAAGGTAGGCTTTATGGGAAAGTAGAGCTTTTGAAGGTTTCTTGGTGAGCAAGAAAACTTTTGAGGTTTAGGTTGCCTGGAGAATAAGTTAAAGTTTATTTGGTGGCTAAGTAAAGGTAGGATAATGAAGACAAGAGGTTTGAGGAACAAACAATATTTATGTTGGATTGGAAGAGGATTCAAGATCAACTTCAGTCAAGATAAAAAGACAAAAAAAAAACACAAGAACGTAATAAAACAAGACTCTTATGAATTGAACCTAAGCTCTGATGCCAAATGATATAAACCTTACCGAAAGAAGATGAGGTTCAATGAAGAACACGAAGAACACATGAAAAAAAAACAAGAATAAGTTAAAAAAAATGCAGCCAAGTAAATTAGAGATAAAACCAAGACCCATTGTGTAGAAACACAAGAACCTATGGTATTGGACTAAGACCCTTGCTTAGAAAAGCAAGAACCTATGGTATGAATTGGTGGAAGGTAGAAAAACGCTACAAGGAAGACCTTGGTAAGTTCAAGAGTTCTCAAGAGAACCAAAGTGAAGAAGTCTCCCAATTTTATTGCTAAAATCAATTATGTTCTGCCCAAAGGGTTACATAGCTATTTAAAGGCAAATAGTAAACTTGCAGGACAAGTAATAAGAATCCTACTTTCCTAACTTGCAGAACAAGTAATATGAATCCTACTTTCCTAACTTGCAGAAGAAGAAATAAAAATCCTACAATACCTATTAAATAAAAAGTAATTAGGCTTAAATTAAATTAAAACAATGTTCAGCCCAATAATATATAACTAAATAAATTAAGTATAGCATTTGGCCCAATTTCACTAGGCCCTATTTATGCAACCAACCTAATTGCATTTCGGCCCAATACTTGTGTGTCTTCAAGAAGGTTGAACTTGGGCTTGGATCATGTTGTAGAAGACTTTGTCATCCTACATGCTCAAGCTTTGTTGGACTTTCTCTCTAGCAAAATTAATGAAACCACCCAAGGCTTGTTGCATTATCTTTGTTTTAGCTATTGTCATTGGACCTCCGTGAATGCTCAAAGGATCACGATCACCACGAAAATGACTTGGGCTTTGTGAGCTTGATGGGCCTCCATCACCAACACTGTGGTTTGACTTTAGGGATCATATTGAAGTATATTAGTGTGTCAAATTGAGGTGTCAAACCTTGAGTCAAAAGATTTTATAGTAGGATCAAAAAATATTGAAAAAGTCTAAACCTGGCTAAAACCTTGTAAACCCTCTTCATGGCTAGCTAAAAACATTATTTTATCTCATATGAATTGGACATAAGTGGTATTTAGGACATTCTCACCTACCATGGCAAAAATGGCTAATAAGATAAAGGAAAATAAAACATTTTGTAAATTAAATGATAGAGTTTAGATATTTTGGTAAGAAAGCATATGAGACAAGCTTTATGGATTATTTAAATATTTTTATTACTTCTATCCCATAAACTGATTGACCATCACATGATTTATCACTTTTGGCACCACTACTCCTATGGTGAGAGATTCCAGATTTACAAGACCATAAGAGCTTTAAGTATTTGTTTTCTTGAAAAAAGCTCAACATGAGACAAAGACAGTGGATAGAACTCTCTAAGATTATGACTGCAAGATCCTATACCATCTAAGGAAAGCCAATATTGTAACTGATGCATTGAGTTGCAAGAGCATTGGCATAGTATCTTACATGATTGTTCAAGAGTAGAATCTCCTAGAGAAGTTTTTTTAATTGAATCTGAGTGTAGAAACAATTGATGAGTATCTGATAGCTAACTCACGGATTGAGCTCTCACTGATTAATCAGATTTGATGGGCATAAAGAGAGGATCTGATATTTGATTGGGATAGTCAAATAGAACAGCAACAAAGGCTCGATTGTATGGTTAGTGATGATGGGATTCTTTGATACTGTGATAACCGCAAATTTTCTACTTTTGGAAATAAATATTAAAGAAAATAGAAGAGGAAATAAATAAATTAAGGTAAATAAATAAAATTTATTTACGAGATGGGAATATCGTTGAAATTCCCGAAATTGATGAAATGAAGAAGTGGAGAAAAATTAATTTGGATAAAATTGAGGAAATTTAATTTGGATAAATGGAAATCCAAATTAAATAAGAAATGAAAAAGAAAATTAAATTGGAAATAAGAAATGAAGGAGGAAATTTAATTTGAATAAATGAAAATCCAAATTAAATAAGAAAAGGAGAAAAGAATATAATATATATTTATATAATTATATATTATATAAATGTATTTTTATACAAATACATATGTATTGAAATACTATATAGTATATATTAATATACATTAGTATATATATGTATATATACTATTTAGTACATTTAAATAATACATATGTATGTAAATATGATCTTTTATGTATATATATTAATATATACATATATAAGAAAAGCAAATATTATTTTTATCAAAAAAAATATATATATTGTAATACAATATATATATCTATAAATGCATATATATATATGAAATATATATTAATTCAAATTATATATATATATGTATTTTGTGTAAAATAAATATATATATATATGTTATATTATATTTATATATATAATATAATATAAAAAAAAGAAACAGAAAAGAAATGGACGGAGTTGGGACACCCCGACCCCTTCCCAGCCAAGGCCGACGGCGGCTGCAGTGGCCACCGTCGACAAGACGAGAGAGAAGAGGAAAAAGGGACGACGCCGGAGACATGAGAAGAGGCGACCGGTGACAGGAAAAACGGAAAACAGAAGCGAAATTGAAGCGGGAACCAGTGGAAGCCGGAAAAGAAAAAGAAAGAGGATCTGGCTGTGCCGACGGAATTGGCCACCGCCACTGCCACCGAAGCATCGTCGGAGGGAGAGGAAGAGGATGGAGGCCACCGTTGGGGCGGAGAACGGCGAAGGAGGACCGGCGAAGAGGTGGAAGAGACCGGACCTAAAGCAAGTCGGTCCGCCGCCATGCCGCCGATCTAGGCCGAACGGAGACCACCATCAGACTCGCCGTGCCGTCGGCCAGCTGAAGGGCGCTTGAACCGCCAGAGAACCGACCGCCGGCGAGGGACCGACGAGGAGGGACACTGACCGGTCTGACGAGAAAGGAAAAGAAAAAGAAAAGAAAAGGAAAAAGAAAAAGAAAAGAAAAGAAAGAAAGAAAAAGAAAAGAAAAAGGAAAAGAAAGAAAGAAAAGAGGAAAAAGAAGAAAGAGAGAAAAAGGAGAATTTCGAAAATTACAAGAAATCCTAAGAATTCAGAAACCCGAGAATTACGGGAATCGGTAAGAAATTTCGAAAAGTGATAAATTATTTAAATAATTTATTTATTTAAATAATTATGAAAAAATTCTAAAATTTAGAATTTTAATTTCCAGAAAATTCCCTTGATGACCGAGCCGATGGAATCGGGCGAGGTAAACACGGGTGTGACGGACGAGGCAGTTGCCGACCCGAAACAGGTAAGGGATGCATGTGCAGCACTGTAAGGATATTCAGTCTGCATGATTTTAATTATGAAATATTTTATGAAAATATTTTATGAAAATATTGCGATGAATGATAGGTTGAAATTTGTGGTGATGCACTGGCTTGATTTTAAACTGTATTTTCCATGCAGGAGGCTAGCCAATCGGCAGCCGTTATATTGCCAAAAAATTATCGAAAATTATCGAAAAATTCTTGAAAATTTCATAAAATCATAATAAATGATTTTATTTCACAAGAAATGATTTTCAACCACGAAAATTAAGAAAATGAGTATTTTTCATAAAAACATGAATAAAATGAGAGTAATTTTAAAATATTCATGTTTTCGAGAATGGTGATAATGAAATCACCGAAAAATCTCTTCGAGAATGGTGATAATGAAATCACCGAAAATTCTCTTGATATGTAAATTTCACGTAATACGAGATGGAAAATGAAAGGAAATAAAGTGAATATTTTTATATATATTTCTTAAATATTCACTAAATGGTTTTATAACCTTTATGGTTTTAAATGATGAAATTATATATTTTTATAAATTCCATAAAAGTTTTCTGATGATGAAAAATATGGTTTTTGAGACTAGTTGGCATCCTATCATGCTGATATGTGATATGTGACATGTAATATGTGATATGTGATATGTAGTCTCGGCCGACACCTGATCAGTGATCCGCCGAGGACAATTATAGACTATGGCCATAGATCTGACATGATTATTCATACCTTTCGGGGTCTATAGCATGATACGAGTAATGACCCAGTGGACGGGCTGGGCGTGCCTCAGTCTCCATATATGAAAATGTTTTATATGATATGTGATATGTGAAATGTAAATGTTTTACATGATATGTGACAAGTTAAACGAAAGAGATTTACAACATTTTACAAAATGCTTATTTCAGTACTGAATTTAGTACTACGAGATGATTTCATATGATATGTGATACGAATATGTAATATGTTTTCAAAAGGAAAAGAGGTTATAAGTCTAATATTCTTACTATGATTTTCAATTGAATATTAGACTATATGTGACATGAATATGTGATATATTTTCCAAAAAAGGAAGGAGGAGGAAAATAAATCTAATATTCTTATTTTAGCTTTTAAATTGAATATTAGATTTAAATGATATATATGTTATACGAAAAGGATTTAATAGCGAATTTTGCTATTTAAAGTACTGTACTAATTATGGTTGTACAGTAAAAGATGAAATGAGTTTTAAATGAGAATGATGAGAATTTAACTAATATTCTTTTCAAAGGATATATGAATATTAGTTACTTTATTTAAATGATTTATTTTATAAAAGCATTATTTTGAAGAGAATATGAAAATGATATGAAATGAAAAGGTAAAAGGATATAAATTTCAAACGAAAAGAAATTTATTACTCTCTACAGTTGCTTCTAGGCTCCGGGACAAGATAGGTATTTCAAAATACCTACCTTACTCCATCTGGATCCCTAGCCGACTGTAGTATCTTTCCTACATGTGAGCCTAGAGCCCATAGGAAAAATGAAAAAGATTTTCAGCATATAGGAAGCTGAATATCAAGTATGCATATAATTCTCTTACTGAGCCGTGGTTTTGCTCATCCCTTAATTTTAACATTTCAGGTTTTTGAAGACTAAGAGTCTGACACCTAAAGGATTTTGGCTGTGCATTTGGGGAAGATGCGACAGCTTGATTTATTACATAAGGTATGATCATTTATTTTCTATATTTAGACTTACCTACAGTACTACTTCCTTATGAATTAAGATAGGGGATGTAATTCATATTAGAATTTTATATGGAATTATTTATATGTAAAAGAAAAGTAAAGTATCGTAGACAGCCTAACCAAATAAGATGTATAGAATAAGATGAAAAATAAGATCACGATATGTGACAGATTTAATGGTATCAGAGCACGGTTGGCCTGATGTCTGTCAATACTTTTGGAAAGAAATTGTGTTGAAAAGGTTAACATCCCCTGTAGTACTGTGTAGTCTAAATACATAAAGGAAATAAATTATTGTAAATTGAGTTAGGTGTTTAGAAGGGGGTGAGGATTATAAACTAAGGATATTAAAAGGGAAAACGGCTCAGGAATGTTACCTAAAATTGGTGATCTTATAATCTAAATCAAGGTCGGTTCGGTAAGGAACAGAAATGGACTCGGTGAGGGCCCACCAATACTTTCTATCCGGATCGAACTGAGACCTGAGAGTGATGATATAAAGGAGGGAAATGAAATATCATCATTAAACAGACTTTAAGATTACCGATTGAGGGTAATTTGAAGAGAGAAATTTTTTAACCAAAAATGACCAAAATACCCCTGCCTCCAAAATTTTACAGGGAGTTAAAATAAACCAATAGAGGTTGGAATTGATTGATCTGACAGAGAAATTGATGATGTAAGGCTGAATTACAAGCAAAATAATCTAATTGTGGATTTTAATGAACTTCTCTGTCAAAATCGAATGAGATCTAAATTGCTGATATAAGTATCAGAAAGGATAATATCAGCACATAGATAATGAGATCCTTTGTTTAAAAGAATATTGAGAAGAAAGAAATAAATGTCAAAATGACAAAAATACCCTTATGTTGGGTGATGTTTGGAACAGTGATAAAAACCGAGCTGAATTGGAATCCATTGATGGTGATGAAGCTAATGATGGCATAAAAGACAATATATGAGTATAACGATCCTGATTATAAATTTCATTACACTTAAGTTACTGATGTGACCCGGATGGTTATAGGGAAGTCGCAAGATGAGCGACTCTATTATTGATTTTGAGGGTCTGAATTACGAGTGTATCAACTCGGATAACTATTACGGGATCGTGGATATTATGAAAGTGAAATGAATACAGAAACTGATTGAGAAAGTAGATAGTACAGATAATGAAATCCATAAAAGTACGATTGATCGAGGTTCTATACGCTTATACTATTTTGAGATATTAAATGAATATTTATTTATAGAACCGAAGCATTTGGAGACATGCATTGCAAATTGATGTACAATATGGAGTATTGTAAATTGGAGAATATTTATAAGAACAGTAAAGTGATAAAAAGAAGAAGATGACAGCTAACCTAAGTTCTTCAAGACCCTCGAGACAAAATGAGACGGGCGACCCAATGATGGGCGACCCATAATGGACAATATGATGTGAGATGTGGGCGAACTATGTGGTCACCGATTCACTTGTAAGGGTAAACCTGGGGCGAAAGGATCGCCTAGGGGATGCTCGCCGACGGCTGATTCGAACAGGCGGGACTCTTATAAGGAGCTTAATGGTAATACGAGTGTAAGGAACTAGGTACGTACGGGTACCAGGGTTCAAACCTCGTGGATAATATGCTCAAGGGAGTTAAACCTGAATTTATTAAATGAACTTGATTCCAAAGTAAATTACAGAGGTAATAAATTGGTTAGTTGTAACATGTGTTGATAACTGTTGTACTTACTACAACTTACTAGAATGAGATTTGTAAGGCTGTAAAGTATAAGTAAACAATGAAATCAAGGTAGAGTATGAGTCGAAATGAATGGAATAGTAAATGTCTCTGCCTTGAGAATATACAGTCTAAATGATAGGACATGAGGATGAATGTCCGAATTAATAAGAAATGTGTGATTAAAGAAAGTATCGGATTTGATTTCCGATAGAACTTCCAGAGTTATGTAAATTGGAGGAATCGAGATAACATTGACTCGATTTTGAATATGAAATCTGATTCTAAGCTTATATCGGAGAACTTAAGAAAATCCAAAAGCTTAAGAAATCCACTCTGGAAAATGTGAGAATAATGAAATGCACGTGTATAAGAGGTGATTAAAGGAAATACAGATAACGTAAATTGAGGATAAGAAAGTTATTTGTATAAGTGTAAGTGAGAGAAGCACTGATGACATTGAGATGTAGCTGAAATAAAGTGATATAGTAAATGTTTACTAGCTAATAAAGTTCTTATGAAGAACAAATAATCCTCCATATAGAATTGATGCCTTAAATGGATTAATCAGAGATGTATAAGGAGTTCATAAGACAAATCTTTGTAAAAAGGCATAATCAGATGAAAAGTTGAAGACTAATGGTCATAAGATGATAATGATTAGAACTCGGAGTGAATTTTACGAGTTCCTATTGAGGTTACGAGGTTAATGATTTGCCTTGTGAGGTATATAAGTCTAATGAATGAGGCATCAATCTATGGATAAAATGATGAGATACTGATACAGTCTAAGGCATAAATGGAAAATGAACAGCATAGTGGTGTGACCCTACGGACTCTCAAAGACTGTGATTTATATGACAAGATTGGCAAATAGAAGATTTAGCTAGACAGTATCTCTATCTAAGATATATGATCTTGAATGACAGAGCGATGAGGATCTGTTTAGGATGAAGAGATAATGAGTAAGATACGGAATGTACTGGGTCTAGCTAAATACTATTGCTAGTCTATAGGAGAGTTATGGGTTAACTGCTCTACAAATGTGATTAATAAGTAAAGAAATTAAAGTCAGTAGATGAATAAACGTAAAGATGATATGTAAAAAGTTAAAGGAGTTAATAATGGAATACTGTACCACTGAGGAAAAATGAGCGAAATGATGATGAAGGAAAAGATGAATATGTAATAAGAGGATAAGTACATGATGAAAAGGGAACACGAATATGAAGTAGTTCCCGAAGTTAAAAGCTAACAGTGATTTTGTGGTTATCACATGATTATGGTTGGATATAAGATCGAGCCAAACTCGATAAAGGAAAGGTAATCATACTCCAAGGAGTAAAGAAATGATCTACATTTTACTGCCAGTAATGTAAATGGAAAAATGATAAATATATATACCACTTCGAAATGATGGAAATAGTGGAATTATATGTATAATGAGATGATTAAATTGATAATTATAGATTCAATGATGAAGCTAAATAATGAGAAGATTAAATTATAATTTGATGATGCCATGATGGAATCTAAATAATCAAAAGAGTATATTCTTCGGTATATTCTAAAACCTAAGTGATATAGGGTATACCATAAGAATAAGAGATGTAATGATGACATTACATGGAAGTAGATATGGGGAGGAAATAATTGTCTCCTGATTAAATTATGGTAAAAGATGGTGAATGGTAAAGTCTGCAAATGAACTGCAGCATTTGATGAAATAAATATAAAAAGAATATTGGAGATAATAATGAAGAATCTATGAGAGATATGATAATATGGAAGTGATTATAGACTGATAGTCTAATGAAATCACTTCTCCTTTATCAAACTCTTAGATTCTATAGTGCCATAGTCGAAATATGATTATAAAAGGATGAGAATGTATGTGAAGTTCCAATGAGCACTAGATGTGATGGGAATCTCTGAGTAGCTATATGTTATGGGAAATAGCAAAAGGCTCTAAGATTCCAAATTTATAGACAGCACTGCTCCATACATGATGTAAATATGTGAGCGTAATATAGAAACGCTTGCCAATATGTTAAAAGAGCGGATGCATGAGATGTGAAAGCTACTGGACAATTACATACTATTGATTAAAATCGGTAAATGATAATTATCGAAATGTATCGACTTGGCACCAAATAAGGAAGATGAATGAGGAACAATATGAATCATATGTGAGATGAAAAGGAGTAGAAATGGATAACTCCCAATTGATAAGAAATTTAAGGGAGTATAAGTATATGATGAGAAATGATATATAGGGGTATAAAGGCGATTATGATGTTAAAAGTATACTGGCAGTATAATTTGAAAGATAATTGAGAGGACAAGAATGATAAGTATACAGGATACTACCACCTTATGAATTAAGTTAAATTCGGAGGACTGAATTCCTTAAGGTGGGGAGAACGTGATAACTGCAAATTTTCTATTTTTGGAAATAAATATTAAAGAAAATAGAAGAGGAAATAAATAAATTAAGGTAAATAAATAAAATTTATTTACGAGATGGGAATATCGTTGAAATTCCCGAAATTGATGAAATGAAGAAGTGGAGAAAAATTAATTTGGATAAAATTGAGGAAATTTAATTTGGATAAATGAAAATCCAAATTAAATAAGAAATGAAAAAGAAAATTAAATTGGAAATAAGAAATGAAGGAGGAAATTTAATTTGGATAAATGAAAATCCAAATTAAATAAGAAAAGGAGAAAAGAATATAAGATATATTTATATAATTATATATTATATAAATGTATTTTTATACAAATACATATGTATTGAAATACTATATAGTATATATTAATATACATTAGTATATATATGTATATATACTATTTAGTACATTTAAATAATACATATGTATGCAAATATGATCTTTTATGTATATATATAAATATATACATATATAAGAAAAGTAAATATTATTTTTATCAAAAAATATATATATTGTAATACAATATATATCTATAAATGCATATATATATATGAAATATATATATTAATTCAAATTATATATATATATATATATATATGTATTTTGTGTAAAATATATATATGTTATATTATATTTATATATATAATATAATATAAAAAAAAAGAAACATAAAAGAAATGGAAGGAGTCGGGACACCCCAACCCCTTCCCAGCCAAGGCCGACGGCGGCTGCAGTGGCCACCGTCGGCGAGACGAGAGAGAAGAGGAAAAAGGGACGACGTCGGAGACATGAGAAGAGGCGACCGGCGACGGGAAAAACGGAAAACAGAAGCAAAATCGAAGCGGGAACCGGCGGAAGCCGGAAAAGAAAAAGAAAAAGGATCTGGCGATGCCGACGGAATTGGCCACCGCCACTGCCACCAAAGCATCGTCGGAGGAAGAGGAAGAGGATGGAGGCCACCGTTGGGGCGGAGAACGGCGGAGGAGGACCGGCGAGGAGGTGGAAGAGACTGGACCTAAAGCGAGTCGGTCCGCCGCCGTGTTGCCGATCCAGGCCGAACGGAGACCACCATCAGACTCGCCGTGCCATCGGCCAGCTGAAGGGCGCTTGAACTGCCGGAGAACCGGCCGCCGGCGAGGGACCGACGAGGAGGGACACTGACCGGTCTGACGGGAAAGGAAAAGAAAAAGAAAAGAAAAGGAAAAAGAAAAAGAAAAGAAAAGAAAGAAAGAAAAAGGAAAAGAAAGAAAGAAAAGAGGAAAAAGAAGAAAGAGAGAGAAAAAGGAGAATTTCGAAAATTACGGGAAATCTCAAGAATTTGAAAACCCGAGAATTACGAAAATCAGTAAGAAATTTCGAAAAGTGATAAATTATTTAAATAATTTATTTATTTAAATAATTATGGAAAAATTCTAAAATTTAGAATTTTAATTTCTAGAAAATTCCCTGGATGACCGAGCCGATGGAATCGGGCGAGGTGAACACGGGCGCGATGGACAAGGCAGTTGCCGACCCGAAACAGGTAAGGGATGCATGTGCAGCACTGTAAGGATATTCAGTCTGCATAATTTTAATTATGAAATATTTTATGAAAATATTGCGATGAATGATTGGTTGGAAATTTGTGGTAATGCACTGGCTGAATTTTAAACTGTATTTTTCATGCAGGAGGCTAGCCAATCGGCAGCCGTTATATTGCCGAAAAATTATCGAAAATTATCGAAAAATTCTTGAAAATTTCATAAAATCATAATAAATGATTTTATTTCACGAGAAATGATTTTCAACCACGAAAATTGAGAAAATGAGTATTTTTCATAAAAACATGAATAAAATGAGAGTAATTTTAAAATATTCATGTTTTCGAGAATGGTGATAATGAAATCACCGAAAAATCTCTTCGAGAATGGTGATAATGAAATCACCGAAAATTCTCTTGATATGTAAATTTCACGTAATACGAGATGGAAAATGAAAGGAAATAAAGTGAATATTTTTATATATATTTCTTAAATATTCACTAAATGGTTTTATAACCTTTATGGATTTAAATGATGAAATTATATATTTTTATAAATTCCATAAAAGTTTTCTGATGATGAAAAATATGGTTTTTGAGACTAGTTGGCATCCTATCATGCTGATATGTGATATGTGATATGTGACATGTAATATGTGATATGTGATATGTAGTCTCGGCCGACACCTTATCAGTGATCCGCCGAGGACAATTATAGACTATGGCCATAGATCTGACATGATTATTCATACCCTTCGGGGTCTATAGCATGATACGAGTAACGACCCAGTGGACGGGCTGGGCGTGCCTCAGTCTCCATATATGAAAATGTTTTATATAATATGTGATATGTGAAATGTAAATGTTTTACATGATATGTGACAAGTTAAACGAAAGAGATTTACAGTATTTTACAAAATGCTTATTTCAGTATGAATTTAGTACTACGAGATGATTTCATATGATATGTGATACGAATATGTAATATGTTTTCAAAAGGAAAAGAGGTTATAAGTCTAATATTCTTACTATGATTTTCAATTGAATATTAGACTATATGTGACATGAATATGTGATATGTTTTCCAAAAAAGGAAAGAGGAGGAAAATAAATCTAATATTCTTATTCTAGCTTTTAAATTGAATATTAGATTTAAATGATATATATGTTATACGAAAAGAATTTAATAACAGATTTTGCTATTTAAAGTACTGTACTAATTATGGTTGTACAGTAAAACATGAAATGAGTTTTAAATGAGAATGATGAGAATTTAACTAATATTCTTTTCAAAGGATATATGAATATTAGTTACTTTATTTAAATGCTTTATTTTTATAAAAGCATTATTTTGAAGAGAATATGAAAATGATATGAAATGAAAAGGTAAAAGGATATAAATTTCAAACGAAAAGAAATTTATTACTCTCTACAGTTGCTTCTAGGCTCCGGGACAAGATAGGTATTTCAAAATACCTACCTTACTCCATCCGGATCCCTAGCCGACTATAATATCTTTCCTACATGCGAGCCTAGAGCCCATAGGAAAAATGAAAAAGATTTTCAGCATATAGGAAGCTGAATATCAAGTATGCATATAATTCTCTTACTAAGCCGTGGTTTTGCTCACCCCTTAATTTTAACATTTCAGGTTTTTGAAGACTAAGAGTCTGACACCTAAAGGATTTTGGCTGTGCATTTGGGAACGATGCGACAGCTTGATTTATTACATAAGGTATGATCATTTATTTTCTGTATTTAGACTTACCTACAGTACTACTTCCTTATGAATTAAGATAGGGGATGTAATTCATATTAGAATTTTATATGGAATTATTTATATGTAAAAGAAAAGTAAAGTATCGCAAACAGCCCAACCAAATAAGATGTATAGAATAAGATGAAAAATAGGGTCACGGTATGTGACAGATACAGATCTAGAACAAGCTCATAGTTCAAACTATACGATGCACTAGGGTAGCAATAAGATGCATCGAACCTGCAAGGTGTCTACTAATAGGCCGAGTTGAAGAGAGACATAGCAGATTATGTATTGAAGTGTCTCACATGTTAGTAGGTTGAGATTGAGTAGCAGAGGCCTGGGGGTTTGCTTAAGCCTTTACCGATTCCTACTTAAAAATGGGAGCATATTTGTCACATCTCAAGTACATAGTATTTTACGCTTTTTCACACATTTTCATACACGTGAATCGGTTGGGCTGTCTGCGATGCATTTAATTATCACTTTTATATCACTAGTGAACAGTAAATACTGTATTTCAGTTTAATTTACATAAGTAAGATTAATTACAAACAGTATTTAAATTTTATTCATATACATCCCCTGTGTAATATAACACTGTAGTACTATAAAACAAAAGTCTGAACATATATAAAATAAATATACCTTCTAGATAAATCACAGCTCCCTCGGGTGCTCAACATGCAGCCACTAATCCTCGGATGATATATCCGGTGGTCACTGGAAATACTCTGGAAAGATAAAATATTGGGGTGAGAAAACCACGACTCAAGTAGATTTGTATGTAAATTTAGATACCTCGAAGACTATATGCAGTAAAATCTTAAATTTCCTATTGATATGCTAGGCACACTAAAAAGGAGAGGATACTATAGTCGGCCAGAAAATCCAAATAGAGCATGGAAGGTATTTTGAAATACTCATCTTGTCTCAAAAACCCAAAACGACTATAGGGAGTAAAAATAATTTAATGTAAATTCCTATTAATATTTATTGCATAAAATTATTCTGCAATTTTCAAGTAAAACAACTCATTTAATCATATAAACAACACTTGAAAAATAATCTCATTTTCTCCATTTAGATCATCACTTTAAACACGTGCACCAGTAGAATAAACTATCAAATATAATATCAATTGTATGATAAAACATGGGGTGGACAGCTTATTTTCAGTAAATATCACTAAATCAATAATAACACGTGAAATCATAATAGAGACCAGGCAACACCCTAATGATATCATGCTATAATCCCCGTAGGGAGTAGTAATAATAAACACATGAGACCTATGGTCATAGTCTACAAATATCCTCGATCGTACACTGAGCGGGTGTCAATTGAGACACTAAAGACGACTCAATGTCAACAGCATTTACACATGAGATAATAACACATGAACACATGAGCATGCTATGGGCCTAATAGTCTCAAAACAATGTTTACACAGTGACAAAACCTTTATGGATTTTATTACACGTGATAAAAATTTATTTAATCCATAAAGAAAAATCATAATATAATGAATATTATACTGAAAATAATTTATAAAATATTCACTATTCACCATTTCACTTCAACATTTACATATTTCATAATAAAACACGTGAGATGAATTTTTTGTAGTTTTACCTTTACCGAAATCTGTGTCATAAATATTTAATAAATAAATTTCGGTAAAATCACTATTTATAAAAAATAATTATTTTATCACTTTTAAGGCTAGGAAGAAATTCCATAATGCACCAAAATAATTTATGAGATTTTTAGAAATAATTTTAGTAAATTTCGGCAGCAAAACGGCTGCCAGAGTCCTAGCCTCCCTGCACTTTCAAACACAGCACCACCAGCTAGAAAACCACAATTCCATAAGCAATTTAAGGCAATTCAATATTCAAATAATCTTATAAAATTCAGAGCATGAAAAGCATGCATTCGGATATCCCTACAAATTCACACACGCGTATCTTACCTGTCTATTGAGATCGTGTTCCTCGACTGCACCACACGAACACCGAAATTCTTGGGCTGCAATTAATTTCACCAAAATTATTAACTTATTTAATTCTTATTTTTAAGCTATAATTTATACCAAACTGCAGCCACATTGGATACTGTAAATATTTTTGCAGTATAATTTCTACTGGTTATATAACGTAACTTCTTCGTTTTGCATCGGATTTTAAATCCAAGCATACCAGTGAACTCCTTATAATTTCTACAGTTCGAATCTACCCTCAAAACATCCAAAACAGCCATGAATCTTCTCCCCTTCATCTTGACCGAAAATGCCATCTTGAAATTCCTTCGGAATTTCAACAATCTAATTTGATATTCTTCTTTTTCTATGTTTGTTTTCTTACCATATTCCAAGCTTGGCCGAATGGGTTGAAACATGATCATTAGCCTACAAGGATTAAATCCATGCCATTACACAAGGAATGGTAACTTACCAAGGCTTGACCGAAACTTTGGGGGCTTGTTTCTCCTTGTATAATGCTTAATAAGATGAATTATGGGTGTAGGATTGTAGAGGAGAGAGAGGAGAACAACTTTGGTATATAAATCTTGTTAAAATTCTAAGTAATTTGTAAGTTATTTTGGTTGAAAAAATTTCTTTCTTTCTTCCAAGTGAGAATGGCGTGGGGCTTAGTGGGAGAGATGATGAATAGTAGCCATTCAGCAGCTGAGAAGAAATAAAGTGAGTTCTGGGAATTTTGCCAAATGACCAAAATACGCCTAGTTATGAAATTTTGGACGATTTTGCCCTTACAGTCCCATTGGCGTAAAAACCATGTAAACAGGCTCCAAAAATTATGATTCCAGTTTCAAATGGTCATATTAATCATATCTAGATGATTGGAAGTGGTTTCGTTGGCACGCGGTGCATGAATCGTTAGAAATTACGATTTTACCGCTGCGACCCGACAACGAAATTTTTTGTTTTTGTGATCATTTCGACAAATCCGTTGACACCATGTTAAAGTAATTTTCATGTAGAATAATATAATATTTTTACTTCATCACAATTCATTTTGGTTTGAGAGAAATTTACGAAAATACCCTTAGGACGTATTCATCATTTTCCAATTTGTTTCTCATATTTTTCAAAATAATGCAACTTGGTTATTTTGGCTTCCAAATCACCATAATATCATTATTTAACCTCCCAAAAATTATTTTCTCACTCATATCATCATCTGGGCACTGAAATCTAAGTTTGGCCCACATAGCTTTTCACTTAATGTTTATAAAAATATACAAAATAATTTTATTTATTTATTAAAATTTACATTTTCGTACATGTACAGTACAAAATAATGAGTTCACATAATATCACTATGGACTTCATTGTGGGACTCCCTGGTTTGACTTTCGAGGCTCCTAGTATGATCAGCTTACACTACTAAATTTACTTACAACAACAGCTATCATTCCAGTATTGGTATGGCTCCATATAAGGCATTATACGATCGAAGATACAAATCTCCCATAGCTTGGGAAGTGATGAGCGAGCGTAAGATATTTGCTCCCGATATGGTCAAGAAAGCCTTTAAGTTAATGAAAATGGTATGTGATAGACTGAGGACAGCACAAAGCCGTCAGAAGAGCTACGCTGACATATGAAGATGACATCTTGAGTTTCAGATTAGGGATAAGGTTTTCCTTAAGGTCTCTCCATCCAATGGTATCATTAGATTTAGAAAAAAAGGGAATTTAAGTCCTCGCTTCAACAATCCTTTCGAGATATTAGAGAGAGTAGGAGACATAACATATAGGTTAGCACTCCCACCTAAGCTACCTCGTGTGCACAACATCTTCCATGTATCTATGTTGAGGAAGTACTAACTGGATCCCTCCCATATTATTCAGTATGAGCCACTTGAGATTAAAGAGGATTAGAGTTGTGTAGAGCGACCAATCTTAATTATTGATCTTAAGGAAAATACTTTGAGTTCTAAATCTATTATATTTGTTAAGGTTCTCTAACAACATCATATGTTAAAAGAAGCTACTTGGAGCTAAAGAGCCTTATGCGAGAGAAGTACTCTCATCTCTTTAATCAAATTGAGATGAATTTGGAGGACCAAATTTCGTAAGGTGGGGAAGATGTAGTAATTGAAATTTCCTACTTATTTGACTAATTTACAACTAGTTGAGCTGTGTAAGATGACAAAGTATTGATTTCTTGATTTTTAGTGTAATGAGGCAGACTTCAGTATAAGCAAAAATGTGGGCCCCATAGTAGTGCACCTCTACTCAAATATATCCGAATCATCATATAACGATGATATTTATCCTCTGGAAAGTCATCTTAACTCATTTGCATATGATTCTAGCCTTTTTCAGAAAAAATGCAACAAATAAAAAAATAACGATTTTATCCAGAGGTTACTAAGACAAGTGGTCAAAACCAACATTGTAAATTGAATTTTGGGGTCATACTAAGTTATGTTAAACCCTTAAATTGTCATTTCAGACCTTGTGTCAAAAAATTTAATGATTGGAGCGAAAATGGCCAAAATCGATAAAATTGAGCGAAAACCCAAGTCTCTTTTACATGGCCGGCCAACCCTAGATATTTTTCTTCATTTTGTCTTACATGGATGGGAAATGCATGGCAATATGAGAATTCTCACCTACCTACTTTTTGTAAACCAATTAGAAATTTAAGAAATTAAATTTAAGGAAAAGAAATTCTCTCTCTAAAGGTTAGTGGTGATTTCGGCCATAAGGGGTACTTAAGGAGTAAGTGTTGTTTCATCCTACAAGAATGGTATATAATGATCTCTTAAAGATGTTTTAAATGTATATGAAGTTAAATTTCAAAGAAAATGATTAAAGGTTAAGGTTATAGTTTCAGCCATTAGGGTTTGCATGGAAATTCATGCTTAATTCATAGAGGTTTTAATGTAAGACTTGTAATTCATGTAATTAAGCATGATTTAAGTGATTTGGAACATTGAATTGAATGAAATAGTATTGTATGAGGTCATGGTAGGTTTGCCCAAGGTGATGGGCACATTAAAAGTGATGTGTTCTAGCCTTTACTGGTATATGTAATGTGAGGTGAAATTAAGTGAATAAGACGCTTTGACAACTATAGGCTTAAGGTACCTAAGGGGAACTTAAGTGAAACTAGTGAATAATTATGAGAATGACAAGTTAAAATGTGAATTAGAAGTGTAACAACGTCTATGGTGTGTAATTGTAGTGCTTTGACAATAAGGATGGTTTGGTGATCACAGAGTACAAGCTTAAACGAGTTGCATTCACGTTGAGCTTTGGTAAGTTAATTGCACAAGATGCATATTACAATCTATAGTGTAAGTCTAAACATTGAAAGCATTGATTGTATTGATTTTGAACCATATATACAAATCGTGTGTTAGTATTGCGTAGTAGGGCATAGTAGCCCCCTTATGGTGGATGTGACTAGATATAAGTATATGATTGTGAATAACAATTTTGAATTGTGGATAAGAACTTGAAATTATGGAATTGTGTTTGAATTAATAGGTTGGGTAGTATAATATAATAACTCGGACCTAACGAAATGATTTTAAGAATATGAATATCGTATATGAAAGTTTGTACTAAGTAAACCATGTGTCTACTGTTTATGACATTTCTTGCCTAGCATGGTATTAATGATATTTCTAAGCTAGCATGGATTTCTTTCTACATGTGTAAAAACTTTAAAATCTCACGAGTAACAAGATTTGAAACATATTGATTATACAAGTTTCGAATCTAGCATAAGGTTGCTTTTATCCACTATGTGATTGGATTTCAAAACATGTATGAGTTACTATTTTATAGTTTTATAGCATTCCACTATGATATGAGACTGATAGAGCATTGTGGAAACAGCCTGAGTATTACATACTCCTTATAGGCATACAAGACTTGTCCGACCACTGTCATTGACAAGTTCCAATTTTAGTTAATCACTAGGATTGGAGTGATGAGGATCTATGGCTATAAATAACACCCTAGTTTTTGGAGTTTGACGAGGTTTACTAATAGCTACAATGAGAGAGTCTTTATCGATTAAGTATAATAGGGTTTGCCTAATTAATTATGAGTATTGCTTATTGTTTTACGAGTACTGTTTTCTGAATTGCGAGAAATGATTTATGTTTATGAGCATTTGAATTGTTTAAGAGTAAGTGACACAAGTTACAAACATTTAAATTGTTTATGAGTACATGACACGAGTTACGAGCATTTGAACATTATTTACAAGTATTGAAGTTAATTTGTTTAATGAGTGCACTGTTTTATTGAAAATTGTTATTGAATTGTTTTATTGAATTCTACATCACAAGTTATTGAAATCATTATTACTTATAAGATAGGGTTGTTGTGTGATGTCAAGTTCAAGGGGATAATGAGGTATTTCAAAATACCTTTCATACCCACCCTAGAAACCTTGACAGCATCGCCAAGTCCTAGCATTTGTATTGTTAGAAAAGTTATCGAGTATCCAAAAACGAGAAAATTATAAGTTAATGATTTTGATAGTTACAAGAAACGATAGTTTTCCATACTTATATGTAATTGGAATAGTATATAGTACATTGATATCTTCTGTACTTGTGTGGTTAACTTACTGGGCTCTCCAGCTCACTCTTCCTCTATTTCTTCATAGGTTAAGTTAAGATAGGTATTAGTTCTGACTACGGTATCCAGATTTTACAGTTTTCATGCTCTGGAGCACTCGCAGCGTATATTTGATATATTTTTTGTATGACTAAATATCTTTATTTTTGGACAATTTTCTACAGTATTATGGTATGGGATGTGTCTTAACTAGGCATGTGGCTGTATCATACAAATTATCGAAATCGAGATGTAAATGATTTTTATTGTAAAATATGTTGAAACCCAAAAAACATTATATTATTTATTTGGGAATTTTTTTGAAAGGCCAAACAACCATATTTTGCAATGAAATTCGAGTATGTTTTAGTTTACGGAATTTACTAGTGTGATAGAGCATTGAGATTGAAAGTTGACTGCTTTTGACTACTAAACCAGATATGGTCCAAAATGTGATAAGCCAAGGCTTTACCTCTTTTATCGGGAATTATATTTGTGGTTTGTATAGATGATAAATGATAAGATATCAAATTGCGACCCTAGGCAAGACGCCTAAAACCGAACTAGGTAGTTAGCTACCTGAATTTGTAAGATTTAATGCTCATGTGACAAACGAGTGAAATAAGAATGGAAAAAAAAGTTAGCCCATAAGTCTCGAATTTTGCATAAGTATAGTATAAGCGTACGAACTGTTGTATACTTCGAGGTGTGACAATGTAGGCCTAAGTCACTCTAACCATATAAGAAAGGCTTGAGAAAAATAAGTTAGCTAGTACAAACTGTTTGGCCACTCCTGCTAGTAGGATGACATATGAAGTGGATTATTTTAACAAGTCATATACTGTAGATTTGGGTAGCAGAACTTGTTTATGTAGGATTTGGGACCTTACTGGTGTGCCACGCAAGCATGTTGTGGCTTGCATATTTATGAGGAGGGAAAAGCTAGAGTAGTATGTGCATGGTTACTATAGTAAGGAGACATATTTGAAGAGATACAATGGTATGATACACCCAATGCCTAGTAGCTAGGGATTAATGGCTAATCAGTTCTGATGGTCTAGTTGCTGCTCCAATAGTATTTAAATCACCAGGAAGGCCTAAAAAGGCTAGGAACAAAGCCCGTAATTAGCATGAGAATCCCTACAAAGTGTCAAGGGCAAATAGATGGGTAAATTGTGGTAAATGTCATCAAGAAGGGCATAACGCTAAAGGATGCCATATTAGTATTACAAGGGAAACAACCAATCAAAGAAGAGAAAGTCAACAAAAGGAGCAAGAACAGTTTCCAGAAGCTGCTTCAGGAGATGCCAATAAACCATCCAAGCCAAGATCTATTGCAAATGCTCCATCTAGCTCAACCAGGCCAAGATTTGCTTCAAATGCATCATCTACATCAAGGTCAACCAAGGTAGTCTCTACTGCAAATGCCCCATCTCCATCCAGGTCAACGAGGTTGTCCTTTACTGTAAATGCCCCCACACCATTAAGGTTGACTAGGGCTTCCTATATTGCAGGCAAACCATCTAGTAAGCCTTCAAAGGTAATAATCACTTCACTCAAATTATAAATTATAAGACTAGTTGTCTATAAATTGTAAAACTTTTTATTAATTATAACATTATTTTTATTGTAGATTCTAATTAAACCATTTGAAAAGCCAACGATGGAATCTCCAACACATACATAGACAACGCAACCTGTTATTAAATCTTCATCTACTACAGTGTATCCTTTTTCCTCTAATGCAATGCCCACAACATGATCACATGCTCCGAATGTATTGCTTAACAATGATAATTGCTTTACAAATGGCCAAGGCTTTTCTATACTAACTAACTCTAACATCTTAATTGCAGTCACAAGCTTCAGAAAGAAATAGTGTTGGCAAGGCGAAAAAGGAAACTTAGAACTCAAAAGAAGGCATATGGCATTACTAATGGCCAATGTTGCATGGATTTAGGAAACTTTTTTTAAAATCAATATTTTGGTGTAATTATGGCCAAATTTTTTTGTAAAGTTGGTATGAACATATATTTTGATGTAATTATGGCCATAATATTTGATGATAGTTAATGAAAATATACAAAATTGTTGTTGATCAAGTATGGCAATATTTTTTGTAAACAGATGTCAATATGGGAATATTTTCTGTAAGCAGTACATAGAGATGTTCTTAAATGAAGTTGTTTAATTTCGGAAGTTTTTTAATGAAAATGTTATTTAATGAAGTTTTTATTGTTATTATACTCCTATTTTCTTATGTTATTCAATTATGATTATGAATTTATTCTGTATATGATTGAAGAAAAATATAAAAAATGAAGAATTTTTTAATTATATTGAAAATGGTAAAGCACAAATACATGTATTCTCTATGTTATTCGAATTTTTCACATAAATCCCCTATTTATACAACAAAATACACTAAATGCATTGTTCGACTTTACAATTCAACCTATCAAAACACAACTTCAATAACCAACACATTACAAACTTATCTTCCATTTAAAATTAACATTTTGGATGTCCTTTCACTTCCACTGATGAGGAAAAAATTAAAAACATTATGTACAACCCAACAATAAACCCAAGCAGAATTGTAGCAAACTTGTAAATCTTTGCTTTACAACATAACTTAATTATTTCAGCCTTTAGTTGCTTTTCCAAAATCCTTGAATCATATAACTCGTTTTCAAATTCTTTATTCTTCAAATTACATTTTTTGAGTTTTTGGCTCAACTATACCTCGATTTGCCTTTTATTAGTTATTTCATCTTCCATTTTTCGCTTCCTGTTCATCAATTGCTTGAAAACTTCTTTTCCCCTTTTGCAAGTCACTGGGTCATACCACTCCAAAAATCTTCATTTTTCTCCACTTTATAGTAAAAAAAAACAAATTTCAAAATTAGAATTAAAAAAAATACAAATTTAAAAATTTTTAGATTAATCACAGATGACTACGATGGTCATGATGAAGAGGAAACCTAAAATTTAACCTAACTTTACCACACTCACAACAAAACAAGCACTACCAAAGAATCTTCTACAAGCATTATCAACGGTTCAAGTTGTTCGGAGAGAAGAACACGTCCCATAGTTCCAAACCCTTGAAATTTCATGAGATTTTGTTGAAATCCTAGATGAATCAATTGGTGATGATGAAGATGAAGCCATCGCAGTGCTATTCTCTTCAAATATTTCCTTTTTTTTATTTCTATTTTGGATTTCAAATTAAACTTCTTTTAATAATGATAGCATGAGGGTATTTTCGAGTTTTACCAAAAGTTTTAGCCATTTTTAACATCGTTACACCCTTATGGGAACGGAATAGAGCCACAGGGGTATGGGTAGGATGAAAAAAAGTTTAAGGGGTCAATATGGGAAATGCATATACAACAAGGGCTATGTGTGGAGCTTACCCTTCTTTGTTTTTTAGATTTGCTCTTGTTTTTATAGATCTATGTTTGATCCTAGTTGACTTGTGATTGTTGTCTTTTTTTTTTTAATTTTTTTTATCTTATCTTCCAATTTTCTTTACCAATTTATGCAAAAAGAAATAGACTAATGATGTTGATAAACTTGATGAAAGCTTTGAATTTTAATAGGATACTTCTAATTTTTTGTCTGATTATCCACCTATTATTGCTTTTTTTTATTTTTTCTGATTTTTTTCTTTTGTTTTTATAAATATTAATGATAATCAATTAATAATATTTCTAAATTTAACATTTAATTAATTAATAATCCTAATACTAATAATTCTAAAATTATCTAAAAATTAATCCTAAAGTTAATCTAACAATTAATCCTAAAATTAATCTAAAAATATAATATTAGTAATAAAAATAAATTAATAATAATCCTAAAACTATCCTATCCTAATCCTAATAATTATGTCATTAAAATTAAATTAAAATTAATCTATTTGCCCAATTATCTCTAAATACAAACATTTTATCCTAATTTTCCTAATTCTATAATTAACCTATTAACTAAATTAATCATATCTTATTAAACAAACTAAAAAAATCCTAATTAAATTAATGCTAAGTAAATTAAATTAATCCTAATTAATACTATCCTGTAGTTTAACCTACTATGATTTCGGACAAAATAGGCTTACAGTAGTAATAATAATAATAATATAAAAAATGAATTTGTATATGATACACTTACCGTGTATAATCTTTATAGACTTTCAATACATAAGAGATTAATATCTAATTAATAAGCAAACTTTAAAAAAAATGCTGAGCGAATTGACAAAATATTATTTATATTTATTTTAAGGGCTTGGCATTTTTATCTCATTAATGAAATGTCAACATATGGTACATTAATAATGTATAAAAACTATACATTGTTAGTACATCATATATATAGAGTTTGTATATGATGCACTGACAGTATATAGTTTCTATATAGTTTCTATACACTGTTAATACATCAGAGGTTGACATTTCATCAATAGGCCTTTATGGGCAAATTAAAAAAATTTATTTATATTTGCATATAAGGGCTTATTGATTAGGTGTCAACCTCTTGTGCACTGACAGTGTATAGAAACTATACACTGACAGTGCATCATATATAAATCTATATATATATATATTCATAAACAATAATAATAAAAGGGTTTATGTATGATACACTGACAGTGTATAGTCTCTAAACACTGTCGATTCATCAAAGATTGATACCTTATCAATAAGCAAACAAAAAAAATATCAAACCCTTAAAAATAAATACAAATAATTTTTTCCAATTTGCTTATGAGCTTATTGATGAGACGTCAACCTTTGGTACATTGACAGTATATAAAGACTATACACTATCAGTACATTATATATAAATCCAAAATAAAAATATATGTAATGATAAATAATAAGTGAAATTATAAAGATAAATGGTGATCTCCTAATAAATGGAATTCCATGGTAATTATAAACATGTAATCTATTCAAATATTCTTAGGCAAGAAGTATTTTCCTATGTTTTATCATAATAATGGTAAATTTGGGAAAGTAATTTGATATTACAAATCACGTTCGTTCCTCGGAATAATAATAAAATAAAAATAGTAATAGTAAATAAATAGTTAGAAAAAAACAGTAAAAAATAAAAATCTAGAAATTAGTAATTCCGTTTTGGTACATTGACAGTATATAAAAACTATACACTATCAGTACATTATATATAAATCCAAAATAAAAATATATGTAATGATAAATAATAAGTGAAATTATAAAGATAAATGGTGATCTCCTAATAAATGGAATTCCATGGTAATTATAAACATGTAATCTATTCAAATATTCTTAGGCAAGAAGTATTTTCCTATGTTTTATCATAATAATGGTAAATTTGGGAAAGTAATTTGATATTACAAATCACGTTCGTTCCTCGGAATAATAATAAAATAAAAATAGTAATAGTAAATAAATAGCTAGAAAAAAACAGTAAAAAATAAAAATCTAGAAATTAGTAATTTCGTTTTGGTACATTGACAGTATATAAAAACTATACACTATCAGTACATTATATATAAATCCAAAATAAAAATATATGTAATGATAAATAATAAGTGAAATTATAAAGATAAATGGTGATCTCCTAATAAATGGAATTCCATGGTAATTATAAACATGTAATCTATTCAAATATTCTTAGGCAAGAAGTATTTTCCTATGTTTTATCATAATAATGGTAAATTTGGGAAAGTAATTTGATATTACAAATCACGTTCGTTCCTCGGAATAATAATAAAATAAAAATAGTAATAGTAAATAAATAGCTAGAAAAAAACAGTAAAAAATAAAAATCTAGAAATTAGTAATTCCGTTTTGGTACATTGACAGTATATAAAAACTATACACTATCAGTACATTATATATAAATCCAAAATAAAAATATATGTAATGATAAATAATAAGTGAAATTATAAAGATAAATGGTGATCTCCTAATAAATGGAATTCCATGGTAATTATAAACATGTAATCTATTCAAATATTCTTAGGCAAGAAGTATTTTCCTATGTTTTATCATAATAATGGTAAATTTGGGAAAGTAATTTGATATTACAAATCACGTTCGTTCCTCGGAATAATAATAAAATAAAAATAGTAATAGTAAATAAATAGCTAGAAAAAAACAGTAAAAAATAAAAATCTAGAAATTAGTAATTCCGTTTTGGTACATTGACAGTATATAAAAACTATACACTATCAGTACATTATATATAAATCCAAAATAAAAATATATGTAATGATAAATAATAAGTGAAATTATAAAGATAAATGGTGATCTCCTAATAAATGGAATTCCATGGTAATTATAAACATGTAATCTATTCAAATATTCTTAGGCAAGAAGTATTTTCCTATGTTTTATCATAATAATGGTAAATTTGGGAAAGTAATTTGATATTACAAATCACGTTCGTTCCTCGGAATAATAATAAAATAAAAATAGTAATAGTAAATAAATAGCTAGAAAAAAACAGTAAAAAATAAAAATCTAGAAATTAGTAATTCCGTTTTAGAAATCTTATAAAGAAAAAAAATCTAAGAATAAACATAGTTTTTAACCATAAAAGTCTGGGATGATTACGTACAAGTAATTTTTCTAGAAGTTCTTAAGTATGAAATTATCTCTAAATTTTGCGAGACTGAGGAAAATTTTGAAATATTAGCTGCTTAGGTAATTAGACATACCTGCTTGGGTAATTAGAGGACTGCGTATGAGCAATTATCTATAAAATTTCTAAGATAATAAAACTCCTATAAAATTTTCACCGGAGTAATGATGAATTTTGAGAGGACGTCAAAGCATAATGATAGGGTTTATTCTCCATGCAAAGATAAATATAAAACATAAACAAATAAATAACTATGCGTTAACAATAATAATAAATTAACAAATCAATAATCTTACACTACAATCATAAAAAGTAAAATTTCAGAAAAAATAAGTAAGTGGTGGCCCTTTGATGTAATCATGTTCAAGGGTTGAACTACTTGTTCATGCTTGAAAGCCTATTTAATTTTTGAATGGATTGATTAAAAGTATTAAGCTTGTTAAATTAGCTTGAGCTTGAAAATTAAGGTTTGATAAAAAAAAATTAGGCCACACTTTATTTCACCATTTCAAGTCCAAATACAACTTGGCTCGGCCAAATAATTATATTTTTTTACTACTATATGGTAATACATTTTTTAATTACTTCTAATTCTTTTTTCCACTTTAATTTGAGTTGTATTTTTTTATATTTTAATTAAAAATTTCATGTTTCTTGTAATTTTTTGTAAGAATTTATGTAATACTTATTACCTATTATGTGTTTTTAATTTTTTATTTTATTATAAATTTTTTTAAAATAATAGTATTTGAACAAGCTTTTTTTTTTAACAAACTTGTTTATTATATGTAAAAATAGGTTTGAGTAGAAAATTAAGCTCAAAAAATAGGATCAAATTAACTTTAAGCTCACTATTAATCTCTTAATACCTTACCTAAACTTAGGCTTAACCCATCAATGCCTCTTCCCTGATAATGAAACTTAGATATCATTATGACTATGTTCTCCACTTGAAGTTTTAGGTAAAAAAAACTTCCCTAAGCAGTGGCGTAGCCACGTGCAAAATGTGGGGTCAATTAACCCTACTAAATTTTAGTTAAGTTATATTTATACATGTAGAAAATATTAAAATTTTTATTTTTTATAGAAGCCAATAAATTTCATAAAAATATAAAGTAAATGATCAAAAATAAAATTTTTATTTATTTTTATAATGATAATATTAATATTTAGTTTTTGATACATTGACAATGAAAATTTTTAATTTCACAATCATGGTTAAAAAACTGTCATGCATCCTACATTATTTTCTAATTATTTTTTTTTTTATTTTTTTACTATTCCTTAAGAGATATGTATCATCTTATTAACTATGTTTATGAAGTTTAAAAACTCTATTAATAGATAATTTCTCTAAATATAATCATATGTTAATAAGTATTAAAAAATAAAATGTGATGTATATAATTTCTCATAAAGATATATTTATGTATAAATGTTCTATATAAAAGTAAAATCATACATTTTACTATATATAAATATAATGTTAATTTTTATTTCTTTTTTATTCAAAAAAAATTCTATATGTCTAAGGATATCTTTTGCAAATTAAAATATAAATAATAAAATCACTAATCAAGCAATTTTCAACTTAATTTATATATTTAAAAATGATTACTTCATATAATAATTGGATAATTATTATATACACTGTCAGTAAAGTTTTTTTGACTCCACAAGTGAAGTTAGGATGATGACACATGTATTATTTTATTTTTAATATTTTTAAAAGATATGTGTCTTGTCTTAACCCCGTATGTGGAGTCAAAAAATTATTTTTAATACAATATAAAAATTTATATAATATGGATTAGCACACATATGTGACCCCACTGAATTTTGTTTCTAGCTACGCCCCTGTCCCTAAGTTTTACTGGCACGATGATAAAATTAGGAAGATGATTCGATATTCTTCAGACAAAATATTAAAATAAAAATGTATAATAAGAATAAAAAGTTAAATAATAAAAATAATTTAGTAAATAGACAAATAACAATGAATAAAACTAAAACTAAAGATAAAAAATTTGAAATTAAGGTAAGCGATTATACAGTTTTAGGACCTTTCCAAAATGAATTTTCGGAATGAACAATTATTTTTTGATGATGAAATTCTAAAAATTGCAAATGAGTAATATTTTTGAAATTTCTAAATGAGAAATTTTTTTTAAAGTTTACCATTATGATGAAAGAATTTAGAAAAAATCGATATAAATGATCAATTTTCATTTTCACATAACAAATATAAATAAAAAATTAGGTGACGATAATAAAATTCAAATAAAAGAAATTAAATAATAAAAGTGAACGAGGGATTTATTAATGCTTCATAAAACACACACACAAAAAAAAAAAACCAACTATTACAAAGCCTTTTTGAGCAAAACCAATGAATTTCTTTGAACACTCTTGACATAAAACTCGAATATCTTTTCAACATTCAAATAATAAAACATAATAAAATATGAAAACACCACTTCAATTAAGACCTTTTAAAATGACATCGGATTATTGGGCAGTGTCTTTTAGATGAACATTATAGAATATTAATTTTTTCTCACACATAATCACAATCCCAAACTCAATTTTTGCAAAAAAAAACCTACACTTTACTCAAATAAATAATCAACCATACCTAAAAAAAATTGATTCTGATTCACTTTACATGTAATCTTTTTTCATGTTGAACGGTCAAATTTTCAGGTCCAGATGTTCCGATAATTTTTTTCTTTAATGAAAGTGCACGTCCACAAATTAAAGTAAAGGGAGCGTTAAAGCTAGGTGGACTGTAACGTGCGGCCCGTGCTGGTGCCTAAAAAGTTGCAAGTGTATTCTTAGTCTTAGCCAGACTTGCTCAAGGGTTGGATTATTAGTTCAAGTTTAAAAGTTTGTCCGATATTTAATTAAGTTTAGGCAAAAATATATGATATAATAATTGGGTTTAAACAAAATTTTAGGTCTATTTTAAAAATGGGCTCAGACCCTAGCTTAGCCTTTTAAAGCTCGGATCTGATCGGCCCGATATTAATATATTATATTATTTTATATTATTTTTTATATATTTATTTAGCATAATATAATTTTATATATATAAAACATTATTGATTAATAAACATGATTATAAATATTTAATATGAAAATTATCATATAAATTTTGACAAATTAAAATTTTAAAGAAATAAATAATAAATAATTAAATAATTAAAAATTTTAAAAAATAAATAAAATTATATTTGAGTTCAGACTTATAGCACAAAAACAAAAACAAACTTAGACAAAAAAAATTAAACCTAAATTACTGAATATCAACTAAACCTTTATTACCTGTCATGGCCTGGCATATGATAAGGTCTAATCTTAGCCATGCATTTTCGATTTATATGCGCATCGGTCAAAAGGCGTGGGCCCATAGCAGGATGGGGCCTTTTTCAATTTTTATGTACTTCAGTCAAAAGGAGTAGGCCCATAGCAGCGGAAAACTCTCCTCCTGGGCTTGTCAAGCTGTTCGGGTCGGGTGTATGGAAATGCCGTTGTCAAGGAAAACAAAAACCAGCCAAGACAATAACAGGAGAATGTGCTAAGGTGGGTGGAGAAACTTGTCTGCTCAATTCGCCAAAATTCAACTATGCAATATGTTTTCCAGCATTTTACAACAATGAATTTTGATACAGTAAAAATTTAGATTTTGTGATAGCTTGTTTTTAAGAACTATGTAATAAAGAAAACAATCAAACGAGCGCAAAAGTTTTCCCCAGCACGTGCACTTTTTTGCTTAAATTAGAGAGGAATTTTGTCAAAATTTTCATAAGCAAATAAAGCTTAAAGGGTAAAATTGATACTTGTGAACTACATATAAGAGTTGTTTAGTACATAATTTCAATTAAGATCCACAGCTTAAATAATCTTTTAATAGAATTTTTATAGTCTTTCTGAATTTTCTTTCTTTTCGGGCTTAGTTATTTTTAGGCTTAATGATCTTTGATTTGACTCATAATAGGATCTAATAATTTTTAATATAACTCTCATCAATTATCATATCATTTTATAAAATAAAAGGAAATTAAGATTGTTGACTACTAGTATCAAAAAAAGATTGTTGACTACTTTAATCCATGAACACGGAGTGGGAATGGGATTCTCATTCTCTTCCCACCTTCCAATTTTCGAAACATTAACTACAATATTATTTTCTTTTTAATCAAATCTAGTTCTTGGTGGGGACCCTGCACTATTCTTGGTTATTATTTGTACCCATCATCTTGTCTTAACATCTATCATTCGACTTCCTGTTGTCATCTTGTGCACTCCTGGTTTTCCTGCAGCAGGTACCCATGGCTTATAAATCAGGTATGTTCTTTATTTTCTTCTTCTTTTCTTCATTTTACTATCTGTTCTTTCCGCATGTTTGGTATGATGTTGTTGGCCTGATGCATTTTGATATATGAGAAAGATAGATATCTGGTTTAGCTAGATTTCTGAAAACTGATAGGTTAGTATAACTCTACGTCATGGTTTTGCATCAACTATGACTGATGTATTTTGCTGCTTTCTTCCACTGTTGTATTCGAACAGACACATTTTGGCATTTAAGCAAACACCTGTTGTGTTGGCTGGAAGATATGCTCCCACTGCTAGTAATTTACTATATTCAACATTTCCAAAAGGTGAGGAAAATATGTATAAAGTGAAGCAGGTTAAAAGTGGAGTAAAAACAATTAATGGATATCATTATCCCTTTTTTTTCCTTAGGCTTTGGGCTTTACACAAAATAGGTGTGTTTGGATTTTGATTACATATTTTAAGAGGGGATTTTATTTACATTTTCAAAATAAATTTATTTTCTTTGGTAAAGTTGAAGTTAGAATTATCATAATTCTTTGAATTTGAATGAAAATATTTTAAGGGCTTAAATTCTTATTTAAAATTCTACATTGCGAGGTGGAATTTCTGAAACTCCTTAGGTTTTGTTTTTTGAATAAAAAAATCAATATTTATTATGTTTCTTTTTTTTACTTATTTTTTAATTCTAACAACAAAAACTCATTTTATTTTTTTAATTTTTCATATTATTAATATTATTTATACATGTTTACAAACCTAGTGATACTCATATTACATTTTTTTTTCAATATTTTTCTTTTTCTATCCTTAACATCGTTAAATTTTTTTACTTCATTAAATTTTAATATTCATTGTTTTAAGAAATACTTACCGAATATGCTATTAAAAATATTCTTATTCTTGACTGATATATTTTAAATTGTTTTCGTTTCAAAATTGAACAAAATTTCACAGCTCCTCCTGCAAACTCAAATTTTCAAAGTTACTCGTTCAAACTCAAGGTGAAAGTAGAAGTAGAGTAAAAGTACCAACATAACATTAAGCTGCCTAAAAAAATTATGAAATTTATTCCAATTCCACAATTTGCTATCTTAACAACGTAACAAAAGTTTTGAATGTTACCAACGGTGTCTTGGTCTAGTGGTGCCAGGGGCTAGACTTGGTAGGGAGAACTACGGTTCGATCCCCCGCAAGCCCGTTGGGAGGAGTTTAAAACCTTAACCCCGGGACCCGCTCCGAGACCGGATTAGTCGACCCAGTGGGTTCGGATACCGGTTGGGAAACCAAAAAAAAAAGTTTTGAATGTTGATCATAATGTCATCATT
Organism: Heritiera fomes; assembly: GCA_032173925.1. Taxonomy (NCBI): domain Eukaryota; kingdom Viridiplantae; phylum Streptophyta; class Magnoliopsida; order Malvales; family Malvaceae; genus Heritiera; species Heritiera fomes. The sequence goes on from JAPDPM010000017.1 coordinate 6,170,623, forward strand.
TCATAAATACTCTTCGTTCAAGTCTCGGTAAAAAATGGAGATAGAAACAACGTTGTTTATTTAATAAGAGCTTCGATCAAATATTTTAAAGTATAAAAAAAATTCAATTACGTTTGATACGATTTTATATTTTGAAAACGATGCAAGATAATATCGTTATCAATATTTTAGAACATATCTTTTTCAAATTAGACAACTAATCTATTAAGCAATCATTGATCTCTCATTTAATTATAGATTTATATATGATGCATTGACAGTGTATAATTTTTATACGCTGCCAATGCACCAAAAATTGACACCTAATCAATAGGCTCTTATGGGTAAATTAAAAAAATTTATTTATATTTGTTTTTAAAGGCTTGACATATTTTTTTAATTTATAAGTGTCAACCTCTGATACATTGACAGTATATAGAAACTATACACTATTAGTACATCATATACAAACTCTTTAATTATACAAACAAATTTTCAACATATTCATTATTAAAAACACATTACTATTATGGGAGTGATAACAGATAGAACAAATGTTTGTGTTAATAACAAGTAAACTAATATATACGCTTTATCTTCTCTCCGATCTCAATCATTATTATAATTAAATTACCAAATCTTTTCAACATTAAATGCTAGAATACATAAAGTTGAACAGCATCTGTCAAAATTTCACAAAAAAATTCCTTTAAAATTTAATTTAGTAACATATAAAAACTTATGAGAATTTCTATTCCTAACCTAACTCATTTTTAAACAGTAAAAATAACTTATAAAATGACGAAGTTACTCCAAGAGATCAGCTGCCACGATGTGCAAGTTAAACCTATGCAAATCCAAAAATGCATTTAAAACTTACAAGATTGCACTTTTGTTGTTAAAAATTTAACTGTTGTAAAAAATATTACGCGTTTTAAAATTTTATTACACAAAACAATTTTTTGTGATTTATTTTTAGTATAAAATAATTTTTATTTTATGGGTTTTATTTACACTAAAAAATAATTTTTATTAAAATAACACTTATATTTTAAAGTTACTTTTCTCCAATTTTTTTGCTCTTCTGTGTCTTCTTCTCGTTCTACTTCTTCTCCTTTTCTGTTCATGTGTTTTCTCTTCTACAATTTTTATCTTTCTCACGAGCCCTTCACTGTTTACATTTTAATTTCTTTTAAAAAAATGAAAAATCTTAATGAGGGTAGCTATTATGACAGTTACAAAGAGTACGAAAGCTTTCTTGAAAGTGTAAAAGCCTATGAAGAAGGAGAAGAGGTAAAAGATCTGTGTCCCGTTACATTGTCTTGTTGGGAGAAGCACAAGGATAATTTTAAACGCATTTTTTTTGGGAGAATTCCTATGATCCATCCAAAGGCAAAGATATTGAACATTGCATGTGTTCTATAAGTTGAAAAAAGAAAGTAAAACACGCCTGCGCAAGTGAACTTGTGCGCGGGACAAGCCATCGCGCAAGTTAACTTGCACAAGGTTCTCGCTCAAGTTTCACTTGCGCAAGGACTTGCAGGTGTGCCCGCATGGAGCTAGCCTTGTGCAGCCTTAGCCCAACATACCGCCATTCACCCTACAACTAAAGTATGCGATATTTTACCTCTTAACAGCAGGAGCTTCGTACTAGGAAGGAGGAGAAGGAGGAGGAGGAGAAGGAGGAGAAGGAGAAGGAAGGAGAAGGAGGAGGAGAAAGAAGGAGCCAGCAGTTAAAGGCAAAATACAAATAAAGGTAAAATGGTATTTTAGTTAATAAGGTTGTTTGGGATGGGGTAGGTTTAGTAATTTGTGGGGTATGTTTAGAATTACTCAAAACTTATTTGTATAATATAAATTAAAATTTTCTTTATGGCCTATGTAAGCCTCATGAGGCTCTACCCCTGTTCGCTCCTATAAAGGTTTAACACATTTTTTTTTCAGGTTTAACACATCTTTCACATCAACTTGCTCCTACCAAAGTTTAATAGTACATCTTCCTTCATCTCAAATCACTTTTACAAAAGTCCAACACCTCCTCCTTTGCTTCCACAAAGGTTTGGTGCTTCTTTTGCATCAAACCGCTCTTACAAAATGATTGTTCGCAAAAATATTTGGAATCCATTTACATAATTCTTTTCAAGTTGATCACTTCAAACCAATTTTTTGTAATTCAACTTGAGAGAGTGTATTGGAGAAGATTTTGAAAATCAAGCGAGCAACTAAGTGCTTATTAAATATATCATTCACAATTTATTGTAATTCTCAAAATCTCTTTTTTTAATATTATTTTTCATATATGGCCTACATCACCTATACAAATAGGGGTTTTATATATTCTTTTCTGGAAATTTCTACAATAAGGTCACGAATTTTGATCTTACTGTAAGATCAATATAAAAAGCACATGATTAAGCATAAATTTAGAGTCATTAGGAGTAAATATGTTAAAAGTATCGTAAAAATATAATTATCAATGTAAACATTAGTATCAATAAATTTAAATACATGATAATCTTGTTATAATATATATTTATGTTAATTATCATATGTGTACACTTCTAGCATGTTTTACACCTAATAACTTTATATTTATACTTATTCATGTATTGTTTACATTAACCTAAAATTAATTATTAAGTGTTTATCATACTTCCAACATATTTTATGCATAATGACTTTAAATTTACATTAATCATATGTTTTTTATATTGACTTTACAGTAAAGTCAAAATTTATGACTTTACTATAGAATTCCCCATTCTTTATATAAATTAGAATATCAACAACATAGTCCTTTGAATTTCTTTGTGGATGTAAGCCATCATGACTAAGCTTTTTGTTATGTTCTTTCTTTTCTATTGTTATATTCCATTTACAAATTATTATTATTATTATTATTATTATTATTATTATTATTATTATTATTATTATTATTATCCATTTAAACTCATATACTAAATTATTAATACTTAATAGACATAAAATAATTTATTATTCATGTTAATGTTTGGTGTGTCTAATAGATTAATTCTATCGTGTTTAAATAATTAATCACATTTAACCGTGTTAACTTTGTCATGTCATCTAACTAGTGTAATAATCGTATTTGTGTCAAAGATTTGGATACAATTAATTAAATTGCATGGTGTTCTTGTCGACCCGTTTACCTGTTTTAGTAGCATATACACCAGAAAAGTATTACAATAAATTAACATGAATTCTCTAATTCTATTTAAAACCAATCAGAACATTTGTCCCATATATACAATACAAAGGAAAAAAAAACCACACGCCTTAGAGAATAAGTAATTAACAAATATTTAATTATTTGATAAGTTGGGTTATCTACTCACTTGTAACCTGAAAAGAAAATTATTTTGGCATGTTAAATTTAAAAATAAGGAAACCAATCTTACCATAGCTATTGTTATCTTACTACTTGATGCTTTTTATTTTCTTCTACCTTCTTCGTTTAGAATTTCTTTTGATTGTTTATTTTTTTTGAGTTTTGGTCCTTTTTTTTTTTAAGATGATGCAAGTATTAATTAGATTATTATTGACATTTTATAGTTTAAATTAAATTCAAATAAAAATATTGTATTTATTTGGAGACCAAAATTCTTAGATAAAAAAATTTACCTTTTGTTAATTGGAGAAAAAATTTAGCTTAAAATATTTGATTTGATTAAACGTAAAGTTACCTTGTAATTGATGCATGATTATTGACTACGCATAAAAATTTTCCTTTTTGCTACGTCCACAACCTCCATTACCAAATTACCTGTTTACAGTATTTTTTTTGGTTACAGTCTATTGCCGAGTCAGCAGACTCAATTTTTTGGCCTTGACCATGAAAGAAAACTGCAATAATTGGAATTAAAAACTAAATCTGACAGTTTTAAAAATGACATGGATGATATGATACAAAAAATTTGTGTATGATTTTTGAAAAAAATATGTTTCATGTTTCGTGCATATTTAATCTTGTTCATACGAATTTTGACACAATATTATTTGTGTTTACATATGTCTGACATGCTTAAATATGTATAAAACACAAGAAATACATTTAAATAAACTATATTACACGAGTACACGTTTAACACACGTAAGACAAGAAAAATAAGTTCAAATAAATCATGTCACACGAGTATACATTTAACATGTTTAAGACATTGTTACCTGTATAATATATTAACAATTAGTTTGCGAACTCATGCTATGCACAAATTAATTTTATTTAAATATACATACACACACATCTACACACATAAAATTCATATTACTCACACATTTTCATTTTTTTAAAAAAGGTTATGCTTAATTATTTTAAATATATTAAATAATTAATTTTATTTTTTAAATTAATTAAAAATCATATAATATTTTAATTATTTTTAAATTACATAATATTATAATTATTTTATTTGAAGTGATTAGATTTTAGATAAGTTATTAAAATTTATTGAAATAGATACTTTTATGTGATAAGATTTAAATAATTTATTAAAATTTTTAAAATTAGATAATGGATATAATTTAATTCTTTCTGACATTTGCTGTATCTCCTTTGCAAAAGTGAAAGCGACTTTCATAAATAAGTGGCACTAAACAGAATGGTAATTGGTAAGATGGGAGACAGACAACATGGTAACTAACTCAGACATATTATTTCCTGCTGTAATTGCTTCAGGCCACATGCCCTCTGTGTCCTATTGTTTGCAAAACAGAGGTCTTTTATTTTTATTTTTGAGACTACGTGCATCAAAAACTATGTTATCTTCTTTGTAAGATTGTTGTAAAGTAAATAATTTCCTTTTTTTTCCCTGCTCTTTTAGAAGGTTTAGAGATGTTGGTTTCATCTTCCTGGGAGAATATGGGGGATTGTAATTTAGAAGCTCTTCCTAAATGGCATCCTCGAAAGCTTCTTAAAATCTGTCTGCTACTGCTTTTCATAAGAGTCAGTTATTCATCCAAGGGGCCTGATGTCGAGGGTATGGTAACTATAACTCAAGTCTTTTCGATGATTTCAATTTATTGTGAATTTAATCCCATTTTATTCTTGGCTTTTATACGGCATCCAATGCTTTTTGGTGGGTTTCCTGTTTTAATTATTATTATTATTTTACATTTGGTGATAGAAAGTAGATTCTATGGTCAGTTCTGGAAGGAGCTTATATATTACCTGTGCATGGAGAAATAATGTTGAAAAGAGTAACAATGATTATTGCTCACTGCAATTTTTTTTTTGGCTCGCTTCCATATTTACTGCATTACTGCCCTTGATTTGTTTGATGTCTATATTGGCAAATTATTCTTTAGTAAAAGGCAAATTATACAAACACTGCTACCAACCTATTGACCAAGTAATTAAAAATGAATTGTAACTAGAGGTAGCAAATAAGCAGATCGAATCGGGTTAGCGTTAGATTATTTTAGATTGAATTATTTTAGGTTCGGATCATTTCGAATTTGGGTCAAATCAGGTTTAGGTCAAGGAAAAATCGATCTATTTCGGGTTTCTGATAAGGTCGAGTTTGGGTCAATCTGAATTTGGATCAATTTGGGTTTGGATTAATTCAGATTTGGATTAGGTCGAGTTTGATCGTTGACCTTTTTAGTCAATTCGGGTTGGTTGGATTTGCAATCAAGTCAAGCGGACAAGTTTTTTGGGTTAAACTTTAGTTATCTTAATGTGATTTGTCTTATATGAAAATGAGCTGAAACCATATTTCTAAGAATAAAAAAACTTATGAAAATAAAATTTTCTTCTTACATGACTTATAATAAAATTGGGATTGAAATAGTCAAAATATTTAATAATCTGTATTATAGTTTTCTCTATTATATATTTACCAATATTTATAAATTAATTACATTTTTTTTATTTTATTTCTATTATCTATAATAATTAATAACTTTATGAATCAAAGTGATTTAATAATCCCTACTAAATATTATAATACACTACTATATATCTCTTTAATTTCTCTTGATTTTTTCTAGAATAATTGGAGATATTAAGCATAGGTGATATAGCTTCTGTAATCTATAATAGATGTAACGGCCTGATTATTGAAAATTGGTACAAACTTTTTCCATTTTCACTTGGTCAATTGGACTGTGTTCAGTATCCTCACTCTCACATTAAGCTAAAACTTACTTAGCTAATTTAATATCTAACTATTCATATTGGTCCCAGTAATGTCAGTTATAATATATATTTATTTTTCTTTACAAATATCGAATATCCAAGGCTATAATTGCACTCAAATTTCTTTAGTTTACTGTTTAAATCCCTTTACATACTAAAGTACTGTACGATAAATATCTGAATACAATAAAATAATTGTTTAACTATACCTCTAAGGCACCATATCAAAGCCTCGTAGAATTTCAATCAGAACCTTCCCTTAACAATCAGCTATTACTGCGAATAAATCTATAAGGTGGAAAGGGGGTAAGCTTGTGCCTAGTAAGAAATATATATAAAAGAACTGATAATATGCACACCTATATACATCTATTAAAAACATGTTTATAAACTTGCAGTCAGTATCAAAACAGTGTTTGAGCACTCTATCGAAAATGATACAATAATCGATTAGGGATACTGGTTAAGTATAGAAAGATACTTTAGAGCAACTCATTTGTCCTGGTTCCTAAGTCTGACTATAGGGAATTTATAAAAACTTTACAAAAAAAGAATTCGTGCATATCAAGTCAGAGTCAAAATCTTTTAATCCCTCAGTGGCAATACTATAAGATAAATGATCGTTATCAAATCATTTATAATTTAAAATCGATAGAAAATGATGATATATACGTGTATATATTAAATAAGCATTCAGTAAACAGTTCAGTGTGTACTTTTTGTAATTAGTTTAGTAAAATGCTTTCAGTAAAACATTCAACAAATCACTTAGTAAATCATTCAGTAAACCATTCAATAAAATATTTAGTAATTTACTTAGTAAAAAGTTCAGTAACTTGTTTAGTGAAAACATTTGGTAAATCAATCAGTAAACAATTCAATAAACAATTTAGTAATTAGTTTAGTAAATCAGTCCTTAAAACGATTTAGTAAACAGTATAGAAATCGATTTCAATAAATCTCTTTGTAAACATTTTAGAAAGTGATCACAGAATAGTTAGTAAATACTTAGTAAATAATTAGTAGACACTTAGTAAGTAATCAGTAAACGGTTCAAAAAAACAATATTGTGATGCCTCGACGTTATCTCACAGCCCACCGCGTCAGGTAGGTGACTCACCCATACTGTCCACTTTGAGATTCTAAAGGTGGCTCTCACCTGCAGACCACATTAACCCAAGACATAGCACTTAGTTCCCTCATGGTTTTGTCAGGAGAATAATCACCCCAATTCCCATATGGAGGGATTCGTTCCTTAACGCCATGCAAGTGTTATTCCCTCCTAACCAATTATCCTCAGATAATTGGTGGTTAGGATAGATTGACACTTGTGTAGTGTCAAAGGTTTGAATCCCTCCGAATGCGAATTGGGGTGATTATTCCCTCGATAAAACTATGAGGGAACTAACTACTACGTACTGGGCCAATGTGGTATGTAAGCGAGAGCCACCTCTAGAATCCCAAAACGGACAATACGGTTAAGTAACTAGCCCAACGCAATGGCTTGTAAGTGCACATTAGGGCATCATAGTTGGTTCAAAGAACAAGATGGATTTTTAGTTCAAAGAACAAGATGGATTTTTAGAAAATTGTGAAAATTGAAAAAGTTTGTGTAGATGTTCTAAATAGTCTTTTGTGAATGAAGCCATTTTTTAACTAACTTGTTATCCTTGAGAATATTCATTTGTTGCTTTGAAAGGCTTGGCAATCACTTTCAGATTTCTTTTTCCGAATTTATGGCTTGTCCTGGATTTTCCAACATGTCTCCTTTGTATGCCAAAGTTTCTTGCATTGATCACATCATAGTCGCTTATTTTCTTGTTCAAAAATGGATCATTTTGAGATATAAGAGGAATTTTTTATTTTTGGATTGTGATCAGATGTAAAATGCTTCAACATAATCCTCTATATACCTTCCTCCTTACGAGCTTTTGAAAAACTTCTCGAATGGATGGTAAGGGTTTCCTCCCAAGAATACACCCTATATTTCATCCAAATTTCAATTATCGCCTGTAAGAAGCATATAGACAAGATCATTTTCCTTCATTTTCATGTACCTCAAGCTATCAATAAGATAATCCCATTCATCATTATAACACTGGTCTAGCTCTTGCCATAATGTCATTGTCTCATCGTACAAGATAGTAACCTCGTGATCTCCTTGTTTAGATTGCCTGAGTTTTATCTACAATTCAAAGATTTGAAAGGAATATTTTAGATTATAATAAGTCTCCTGTACATCGTCCCTTACGCCTCTTGTAGTTGGTAAAAATTGATACAATTTTTCAATCATAAAGTCTGTAAGTTGATTAGCTAGGCCATCACTAACAAGTTTTCGTATCTCTAAGTTTTGAAATTAGGACCATTTGTAGCCATTCATTTCAACTCTCTAGTTAGGCGTCCAAGTTTTCTTTTGCTATTAATTTCTATTTTTACAGATAAAGCTCATTTTACGTAATTTTGATCTTTCAATTCATGAATAGTTAACTAAAGTGAGTAATTTAGAGATAAATAATCAACAACATTATTAACGTCAATGGTTTAAAAGGTGTCATATCTCTAAAAGAAATGACTCTTTTGTTTGACCTAATCATAGCTCTGATACCATCTTTTTTAGAAAAAAAAGATTTTATTTCACTTTTTTAATTTATGATTATCAAATTATATAATATTAGTTTTTGAATCTTCAACCAACTAAGAGACAAGAACAAGATAACCAAACCATAAAACTAGGAACAAACTTACAATCTATCCAAATCCTAACAAAATAATTCAAAAATAGTTCATCCTAACTAATTCTTTAATATCTTCAACACATTAAAGTAGTTAATTCAACAAATTTTAATTTAAATAATTAGACCAATATTATTAATTAAATAAATTAAACAAAAGTTAACACCTAATTGAATAAAACAAAATGTTAAGAGTTTAAAAAAGAAAGAAAGAAAACAAAAGAGGGAATTTAGAACATACGAGTCAGGTCTTTCTTGGGTCAGGAAACTGGTCACTAGGAATGACTGAATTAATTGCTCTTACTTCAAAATGGCACCTTTTTGCAATGTTATAAAAGCTTCCAAATCTGGCTTTTCACCTTATTTCTTCCCTTTCGTATTCTTTCTAACCCTTCCCCTTATCTCTTTTGTTCTTCATTCAGCTTAAAACCTAGAAATCGACACCTGAAAATTCATCTGGTTGTTGGAAACTTCATAATAGTAGGAGAAATCTCATTGGTGTTGCAGGTTGATTACTTTTTGATGTCCTTAACTCAAATCCCTTAAAAGATCTTTGTAAAGCCTCACTCAATTTTGTAGATCTAAAAATATATTTCTAAAATTATTTTCCATGAATAGTCAAGTACACCTCTAAAATTGGACTCAAAAACCCTTTTTTAAAATCTTGATTTCACCTATCACTCTAGACTTTTACTGTGATAACCGCAAATTTTCCATTTATTGGAAATTATTAATATTAGAAATTAATATTAAAGAAAATAGATAAGAGGAAATAAATAAATTAAAGTAAATAAATAAAATTGTGAGAATCGGAATATTGTGGAAATTCCGAGAATGGAGGAAGTGATAAAATTTGGAAATTTAAGTGAAGGAAATTAAATAAAGAATAGGGAAATTTAATTTGGATAAATGGAAATCCAAATTAAATAAGAAAATGAGAAATGAGAATAAAATATGGTTATATAATTACAAATTATATAAATGTATTTTGATATAAATACATATGTGTTTAAATACTGTATGGTATATAGTATATATTAAAGGTACATTGGTATATATAAGAATATATATATACTATTTGATAAATTTAAATAATACATATGTATTCAAGTATGATATTTTATGTATATGTAAGTATATACATATTTGAGAAAATATAAATATTAAATTACATTAAAGTTTAAATGTATATATATTGTAAATACAATATATATGGAATTATGACATTTATATAAATATTTATATAAATGTTATTTAATTTTAAGTATATAAATATACATATATATATACTAGATATATATTTTTGTAATGTACAATATATATAATTTATATAATATATATATATATTTATATTGTATTATATTATACATGAAATAATATTATATGTATAATATATGATAAATATTATATGTATAATATATGATATATAGTATATAATGTAGTATATACTTAATTTAGAAAGGGAACTAAAAAGAAAAGAGAAACAGAATCGGGAAGACCCCGATTCTGCCTTCCCCAGGCGAGATCGCCCCCGTCAGCGGCCGCCGGAGAAGGAAAGGGAGAGAGGAGAAGAGAAAGTCGTCGCCGGCAAAGCAAGAGGAAGCCGGAGGAAACGCCGGCGAAGCGAAACGGAGAAGGAATCGACGCGAAACGACGGAAAATCGAGGAAGAAAACGAAACTAGATCTGGCGGTTGCCGGCGGAATTGGCCGCCGCCACTACAACCGAAGCATCGGTGGAAGGAGAGGAATGGGATGGAGGCCACCGGTGAGGCCAACGACGGCGGAGGAAGGCCGACGGAGGAGGAGAAGTGACCGAAGGTAAACCGAGTAGATCCGCCGCCGTGCCGCCGATCCAGGCTGAGCTGAGGCCACCGACAGCTTCGTCTCAACGCCGGCCAGCTGCTGAGCCACCGAACCGCCGGAGAATCAGCCGCCGGAGGAGAACCGGCAGTGGAGGAAGGTTGACCGGTCTGACTGGTCTGAACCGGTCAGACCAAGGAAAAAAAGAAAAAGAAAAAAAGAAAAAGAAAAAGAAAAAAAAAAAGAAAAGAAAAAGGAAAAAGAAAAAGAAAAGAAAAGAGAAAAAGAAGAAAAGGAAGAAAGAGGAGAGAGAAAAAGGGAATTCCGGGAATTTAGAAAATTCTCGAGAATTCGGAGATTACGGGAAATCTCGAGAAATACGGGAATCGGTAAGAAATCCCGAAAAGTACTAAATTATTTAAATAATTTATTTATTTAAATAATTTTAGAAAAATTCTAAATTTTAGAATTTAAATTCCAGAAAAATTCTCTCGATGATCGAGATGAGGAATCGGAACAGATGGAGTACGGGCGCGACCGGTAAGAGGCAGTCGCCAACCCGAAACAGGTAAGGGAGACATGTGCCGCCTGTAAGGATATTCGGCCATGTTTTTAAATTGCATTTAATTTTATAAATGCTATTGATAACTATCGGTTTTATAGTGTGATGGTTTATCGGATGAAATTGTGATGAAACACCGGTTGAAAATATAAACTGTATTTTCGTGCAGGAGGCTAATCAAATCGGTAGCCGTTATAATGCCGAAAAAATTATCGAAAAAAAAATTACTGAAATTTACCGAAAATCACCGAAAACCAAAATAAAAGATTTTATTTCACGTGAAACGATTTCTAACATGAAAATCGAGAAATCGATTAGTTTTCATAAAACATGAATATATTGATAATTAATTTTAAAATATTCATGTTTTGAAAATGGTGAAAAAAGGAAATCACCTAAATTTATTCTGATAGGTGATATTTCACGTGAAACGAAATGAAAATGAAAAAGAGATTGAAGTGAATATTTTTACAAATATTCTTAAATATTCACTTGATTTTACAGAAAACCTTTGTGGTTTAATTATGGAAATAATTAATTATGAATATTCCATAAAGGTTAAAAAAGGATGAATAATTATGATTTCGAGACTAAAGGTCCCTACACTTGTTTTTAAAAGAAAACATTGAGATGAGAATTTAAAGTTAGAAAATAAATATTTTATTTTCATAAAGTATAAAAATAATTTATTTGAATTCCGATAATTATAAAATCATGTTTTCAATTTAATGCATGGAAAAACGTGCATATATGTTTTATGGTGAAAAAAGATAGTTTTAACCTTTTACATGTTCAGTGATGATTTTTCAAACTGTCTTCATCGCAATTTATAAAGAAATGTTTGAAGCATGAATTTCGTTCTGAAATTAAATTCCATAGTCTTTTGATAATTAGCTAAACGAATTTATGATTTCTATGTATATTTTTCAATAATGCTATAAGTATGTTTTCTGAAAAAGGTATCGGAGTGGCACACCCCAGGCTAACTTAGACCCTGGCACGCCCGGTCCTTACTATTTTATATCAGTTGTATGATTTAAGTATATGTTTTTCGAAAAGGTATCGGAGTGGCAAACCCCAGGTTAACTTAGACCCTGGCACGTCCGGTCCTTACTATTTTATATCGATGGTATGTAAGTAAGTTTTGAGACTAAGGCTTTCCTATAGTTTATGTTATTGCCTGTCATGCTTGCCACATTGTGCATGTTTCCGTCCCTTGTGGCATATGTTTAGCCCACGTCGTGCATGTTCTCGCCCACATTGTGTATGTTTTCATCCTTTGTGGGTATGTTGGTCCTTCGTGGTGCATGTTCGCTGTACGACTCTGATCAGGTCTACAGCCCATACCATGGCCATAGGTATTCCGTTCCCTCTTCGGAGGAAGAAGTAAGTGTCATGACCGCATACTTGCTATATGATTTTGCCTAGTCTCCATGAATTGTATGAAAAGTTTTATTAATTATGATGTTAAGTTTCGAAAGTATGATGCATGTTTGAAACAAGTATGAATTTTAGATATATGCATTAAAGAATTCATACAATGATTTAAAGTATGAAATGCATTATTATGGCATTTGTTTTCTGCATATATCGATACTATGACTATTTTAAATGCATTTCTTATGAGGCTTTAGTACGATACGGTTATTGATTTGAAAAGAGAAATAAATGTTTATTCTAAAAGAGTAACATAAGAATTATTTCTAAGATAAAGAAAATCAAAGAAGTAATTATCCAATGATTTGATATTTGCAAATCACTGTACTGTACTGTTTTTACTGTACTGAAGAGAAGAGAAGAGAAGTAAACCACTGTTTTTATTACTGAACTGTCAAGGGTTTTAAAGTATACCGAAGTGGAAAGGAACAAGTGGTTTACTCTGTGGAAAAACGAAAATTATATCGTTTTGAAACAACAAAATTGATATTCTCTACAGTTGCTTCTAGGTTCCGGGACAAGTATGGTATTCTAAAATACCTACCTTATTCTATCTGGATCCCTAGCCGACTGTAGTATCCTTCCTACATGTGTGCCTAGAGCCAGCTAGGAAGATTTTAAAGAAAGTGAAGAAAAAAAAATATTTTCAGCATATAGATAGCTGAATATCAAGTGTGACATATAACTCTCTTACTGAGCCGTGGTTTGCTCACCCCTTAATTTTAAACATTTCAGGTTTTAATGATTGTGAGATCAATTGATTGTGAATTACGGCTGTACACAAAGGACAATGTGACAGATCGACTGATTTATATGAGGTACGATTATTTATTTTCTGTATTTAGACATATCTGCAGTACTACTTATCTGATTAATTAAGATAGGGGATGTGTATAATATAAACAATGTACTGTACATTTGTTTAACAGTTAGTAAAAGTGAAGTATCACAGACAGCCCAACCGAAGGAATCGTGTAAAATAAGGTGAAAAATACGGTAACGGGATGTGACAGGTTTAATGGTATCAGAGCATGGTTGGCCTGATGTCTGTGAATACTTTTGGAAGGAAAAGTGTTAAACATCCCCGGTAGTACTGTGTTGTCTGAATATATAGAGAAAATAAATGATTGTAAATAGAGTAAAATAATTTAAAGGGAGTGAGAAAGTATAAATTGAAAATGTTAAAGAAGAAAATAGGCTCAGAAATTACCAGAAAATTTGTGATCTTAAAATTTATTTGAAGGCCTGTTCGGTAAGGAATCGAAAGGACTCGGTGAGGGCCCCACCAGTACTTTACGGTCCGAACCGAACTGAGACCTGAAAGTGATGATATAAGGAGGGGAATGATATATCATCATTAAATAGACTTTAAGATCATCGATTGAGGGTAATTTGAAGAGAGAGAAAATTTTTGGCCAAAAATGACCAAAATACCCCTACCTCTGAAATTTTACAGGGAGTTAAAATAAACCAACAGAAGTTTGATTTGAGTGATTTGACAGAGAAATTGATGATGTAAAGCTACATTACATACAAAATAATTCAATTATAGATTTTAGTGGAATTCTCTGTCGAAATCGAATAAGATCTCAAATCGCTGATATTAGTACGAGAAGAGGTACTATCAGCACATAGATATTAAGATCCTTGATTCAAATGTATACTGAGGAGAAAGAAATAAATGTCGAAATGACGAAATTGCCCCTATGTTGGGCAAAGCTCTGAATAGTGATGAAATCAAGTTAATCTTGAATCCATTGATAATAATGGAATTATTAATGGCATGAGGATGAAATGTCTGAATTAATAAGAAAGCTGGGATTAAAGAAAGCATCGGATTTGAATTTCGATGGAACTTCTAGAATTATATAAATTGGAGGAATCGAGATAACTTTGACTCGATTTTGAATATGAAATCTGATTCTAAGCTTATATCGGAGAACTTAGGAGAATCCGAAAGCTTAAGAAATCCACTCTAGAAAATGAAAGAATAATGAAGTGCATGTGTATAAGGTGTGATTGATGGCAATACCGATAACATTAATTGTGGATAAGAAAGTTATCTGTATAAGTGTAAGTGAGAGAAGCACAGATGATATTGAAAATTAGATGAATAAAAAGGATGTATTAAATTCCTATCATTAATAAAGTCCTTTTGAAGAACAAATATTCATCTACATTATGGAATAGATGTCTTATGGATCTGATTCGATATCCATGAGGAGTTTATAAGACCTGTCTTGGTATAAAGCGTCCTTAGATAAAAGATTGGAGATTGATGTCTGTAAGATTATAATTAGAAACTCGGAGTGAATTTTACGAGTTCCTATTGAGGTTACAAGGTTAATGATTTACCTTGTGAGGTATATAAACCTAAAGAATGAGGCATTCATACATGAGTAAATTGATGAAATGCTAATAGAGCCTAAAGTACAAATGAAACATGAGCAGCATTGTGGTATAACTCTTAAACTCTTAAAGACTGTGAAATTGTGTTAAGATTGGCAAATAAGAGATGTGGCTAGATAGTATCTCCTCTTGAGATATATGATCTCGGGATGACCGGATGACAGTGAATCTGTCTACGATATAGAGATAATGATTGAGATACGAGATTAATGAGTCTTGCTAGATATTACTGCCAATCTATAAAAGAGTAATGAGATTAGCTGCTCTACTAATGTGATGTAATTAAAGAAAGAAGTTAAAGTCGGTAAATGGATATGTGTAAAGAAAAGATGGTATGCAAAATTTTACGAGATCTTAGCAGTATAGTACCATACTAATCGAGAAAATCGACTAAAAGGATGAATATATATATATATATATATATATATGAAGAGATAAAAGTGGGAATATGAAAACCAAAAATGAAAGTGGAATAAGGAAATAAGTTATATGATGAGAAGGGAACATCAATATGAAATAGTTCCCGAAGGTAAGACTGAAAGTGATTTGTATTGGTTATCACATAACTGTGTCGAGATGTAAAATTAAGTCAGATTTGATAAATGAAATTAATGATACTCCAAGGAGTAAGATAATTGATATGTTTACTGCCAATATGTAAATGAAAAATGATTATACATATAACCATCGTAACATGATAGAAACGGTAGAAGTATATAGATGATGTGGTGATTAAATGTATAAATTGAGGATTCAATTTTGGAATCTAGATTATGAAAAGAGATTTAAAGACTATACTACATGAAGAGAATATGATTGTCTCATGATTGGTAATTGTAAGAGATAATCCATAATAAAGTTTGCAAGTGAAATGTCGTTTTGATAAAAGTGAAAATGAATATTGTAAGCAATAAAGAGTCCAAAAGAGAAATGATGATATGGAAGTGATTAAAGACTGATGATCTAAATAGAATCACTTTCCATTATCAGACTCTTAGATTCTCTAGTGCTGTAGTCGAAGTATTAGTGTTAAACGGTGTGAATGTGTATGTACAGTTCCAGTGAGCCTTACATGTGATGGGAGTCTCTGAGTTGCCATATGCTTAATGAGAAATAGCAAAAGGCTTGAGATCCCAAGTGTACTGATAGCACCGCTCCATACTGATATATACATATATGAGCGTGAGATGTAAACGCTCCATGATATTGGGAGAGCGCGTGCATGAGATGTGAAAGCTACTGGGACACTTACATACAACTGATTGACATGTGTAATTGATAGTTTTAAACTATATCGACTTGGCACTAAGTGAGAAAAATGGAGGATGAACAGCATGGAGCAGCTGTGACATGAAAAACATTGTGCATGGACTCTTATGTGAAAAGAGTAAAAGTGAATAACTCCCGATTTGAGAAATGAACTTACGGGAGTATAGACACATATATGATGAAAGACAGCATGTAGTGGTCTAAAGTATTCTTGATGTTGAAAGTGTACTGACAGTATGACTTGGAGGATGAACTAGAGATCAGAAGTCGTAAGTATACGGCATATACCACCTTCTGAATTAAGCCAAATTCGGAGGACCGAATTTCTTAAGGTGGGGAGAATGTGATAACCGCAAATTTTCCATTTATTGGAAATTATTAATATTAGAAATTAATATTAAAGAAAATAGATAAGAGGAAATAAATAAATTAAAGTAAATAAATAAAATTGTGAGAATCGGAATATTGTGGAAATTCCGAGAATGGAGGAAGTGATAAAATTTGGAAATTTAAGTGAAGGAAATTAAATAAAGAATAGGGAAATTTAATTTGGATAAATGGAAATCCAAATTAAATAAGAAAATGAGAAATGAGAATAAAATATGGTTATATAATTACAAATTATATAAATGTATTTTGATATAAATACATATGTGTTTAAATACTGTATGGTATATAGTATATATTAAAGGTACATTGGTATATATAAGAATATATATATACTATTTGATAAATTTAAATAATACATATGTATTCAAGTATGATATTTTATGTATATGTAAGTATATACATATTTGAGAAAATATAAATATTAAATTACATTAAAGTTTAAATGTATATATATTGTAAATACAATATATATGGAATTATGACATTTATATAAATATTTATATAAATGTTATTTAATTTTAAGTATATAAATATACATATATATATACTAGATATATATTTTTGTAATGTACAATATATATAATTTATATAATATATATATATATTTATATTGTATTATATTATACATGAAATAATATTATATGTATAATATATGATAAATATTATATGTATAATATATGATATATAGTATATAATGTAGTATATACTTAATTTAGAAAGGGAACTAAAAAGAAAAGAGAAACAGAATCGGGAAGACCCCGATTCTGCCTTCCCCAGGCGAGATCGCCCCCGTCAGCGGCCGCCGGAGAAGGAAAGGGAGAGAGGAGAAGAGAAAGTCGTCGCCGGCAAAGCAAGAGGAAGCCGGAGGAAACGCCGGCGAAGCGAAACGGAGAAGGAATCGACGCGAAACGACGGAAAATCGAGGAAGAAAACGAAACTAGATCTGGCGGTTGCCGGCGGAATTGGCCGCCGCCACTACAACCGAAGCATCGGTGGAAGGAGAGGAATGGGATGGAGGCCACCGGTGAGGCCAACGACGGCGGAGGAAGGCCGACGGAGGAGGAGAAGTGACCGAAGGTAAACCGAGTAGATCCGCCGCCGTGCCGCCGATCCAGGCTGAGCTGAGGCCACCGACAGCTTCGTCTCAACGCCGGCCAGCTGCTGAGCCACCGAACCGCCGGAGAATCAGCCGCCGGAGGAGAACCGGCAGTGGAGGAAGGTTGACCGGTCTGACTGGTCTGAACCGGTCAGACCAAGGAAAAAAAGAAAAAGAAAAAAAGAAAAAGAAAAAGAAAAAAAAAAAGAAAAGAAAAAGGAAAAAGAAAAAGAAAAGAAAAGAGAAAAAGAAGAAAAGGAAGAAAGAGGAGAGAGAAAAAGGGAATTCCGGGAATTTAGAAAATTCTCGAGAATTCGGAGATTACGGGAAATCTCGAGAAATACGGGAATCGGTAAGAAATCCCGAAAAGTACTAAATTATTTAAATAATTTATTTATTTAAATAATTTTAGAAAAATTCTAAATTTTAGAATTTAAATTCCAGAAAAATTCTCTCGATGATCGAGATGAGGAATCGGAACAGATGGAGTACGGGCGCGACCGGTAAGAGGCAGTCGCCAACCCGAAACAGGTAAGGGAGACATGTGCCGCCTGTAAGGATATTCGGCCATGTTTTTAAATTGCATTTAATTTTATAAATGCTATTGATAACTATCGGTTTTATAGTGTGATGGTTTATCGGATGAAATTGTGATGAAACACCGGTTGAAAATATAAACTGTATTTTCGTGCAGGAGGCTAATCAAATCGGTAGCCGTTATAATGCCGAAAAAATTATCGAAAAAAAATTACTGAAATTTACCGAAAATCACCGAAAACCAAAATAAAAGATTTTATTTCACGTGAAACGATTTCTAACATGAAAATCGAGAAATCGATTAGTTTTCATAAAACATGAATATATTGATAATTAATTTTAAAATATTCATGTTTTGAAAATGGTGAAAAAAGGAAATCACCTAAATTTATTCTGATAGGTGATATTTCACGTGAAACGAAATGAAAATGAAAAAGAGATTGAAGTGAATATTTTTACAAATATTCTTAAATATTCACTTGATTTTACAGAAAACCTTTGTGGTTTAATTATGGAAATAATTAATTATGAATATTCCATAAAGGTTAAAAAAGGATGAATAATTATGATTTCGAGACTAAAGGTCCCTACACTTGTTTTTAAAAGAAAACATTGAGATGAGAATTTAAAGTTAGAAAATAAATATTTTATTTTCATAAAGTATAAAAATAATTTATTTGAATTCCGATAATTATAAAATCATGTTTTCAATTTAATGCATGGAAAAACGTGCATATATGTTTTATGGTGAAAAAAGATAGTTTTAACCTTTTACATGTTCAGTGATGATTTTTCAAACTGTCTTCATCGCAATTTATAAAGAAATGTTTGAAGCATGAATTTCGTTCTGAAATTAAATTCCATAGTCTTTTGATAATTAGCTAAACGAATTTATGATTTCTATGTATATTTTTCAATAATGCTATAAGTATGTTTTCTGAAAAAGGTATCGGAGTGGCACACCCCAGGCTAACTTAGACCCTGGCACGCCCGGTCCTTACTATTTTATATCAGTTGTATGATTTAAGTATATGTTTTTCGAAAAGGTATCGGAGTGGCAAACCCCAGGTTAACTTAGACCCTGGCACGTCCGGTCCTTACTATTTTATATCGATGGTATGTAAGTAAGTTTTGAGACTAAGGCTTTCCTATAGTTTATGTTATTGCCTGTCATGCTTGCCACATTGTGCATGTTTCCGTCCCTTGTGGCATATGTTTAGCCCACGTCGTGCATGTTCTCGCCCACATTGTGTATGTTTTCATCCTTTGTGGGTATGTTGGTCCTTCGTGGTGCATGTTCGCTGTACGACTCTGATCAGGTCTACAGCCCATACCATGGCCATAGGTATTCCGTTCCCTCTTCGGAGGAAGAAGTAAGTGTCATGACCGCATACTTGCTATATGATTTTGCCTAGTCTCCATGAATTGTATGAAAAGTTTTATTAATTATGATGTTAAGTTTCGAAAGTATGATGCATGTTTGAAACAAGTATGAATTTTAGATATATGCATTAAAGAATTCATACAATGATTTAAAGTATGAAATGCATTATTATGGCATTTGTTTTCTGCATATATCGATACTATGACTATTTTAAATGCATTTCTTATGAGGCTTTAGTACGATACGGTTATTGATTTGAAAAGAGAAATAAATGTTTATTCTAAAAGAGTAACATAAGAATTATTTCTAAGATAAAGAAAATCAAAGAAGTAATTATCCAATGATTTGATATTTGCAAATCACTGTACTGTACTGTTTTTACTGTACTGAAGAGAAGAGAAGAGAAGTAAACCACTGTTTTTATTACTGAACTGTCAAGGGTTTTAAAGTATACCGAAGTGGAAAGGAACAAGTGGTTTACTCTGTGGAAAAACGAAAATTATATCGTTTTGAAACAACAAAATTGATATTCTCTACAGTTGCTTCTAGGTTCCGGGACAAGTATGGTATTCTAAAATACCTACCTTATTCTATCTGGATCCCTAGCCGACTGTAGTATCCTTCCTACATGTGTGCCTAGAGCCAGCTAGGAAGATTTTAAAGAAAGTGAAGAAAAAAAAATATTTTCAGCATATAGATAGCTGAATATCAAGTGTGACATATAACTCTCTTACTGAGCCGTGGTTTGCTCACCCCTTAATTTTAAACATTTCAGGTTTTAATGATTGTGAGATCAATTGATTGTGAATTACGGCTGTACACAAAGGACAATGTGACAGATCGACTGATTTATATGAGGTACGATTATTTATTTTCTGTATTTAGACATATCTGCAGTACTACTTATCTGATTAATTAAGATAGGGGATGTGTATAATATAAACAATGTACTGTACATTTGTTTAACAGTTAGTAAAAGTGAAGTATCACAGACAGCCCAACCGAAGGAATCGTGTAAAATAAGGTGAAAAATACGGTAACGGGATGTGACATTTACCCAAAACCAAAACCAAAAGTCGTAAATAAAACTAACATGAGTTTGTATAAGATGCACTGACAGTGTATAATTTCTATACACTGTCAATGCATTAGAGGTTGACACTTCATTAATAGATCCTCATGAGTAAATTAAAAAAATTTATTTATATTTGCATATAAGGGCTTATTGAGGAGATGTTAACCTCTAGTGCATTGACAGTGTATAAAAATTATACACTGTCAGTGCATCATATATAAACCAACTAACATTTATTTCTCAGTTTTTTTATGTGTTTTATCATGATAATTTACTGAGTTTTTGTTCCCTGTCATTGTGGTTTTGTGTCAACTATTTATATATATATATATATATATATATATATATATTTGCTGTTTAAGTCAAATTAGGTGTCAATGTTGTATTTATCCTAGTTTTATTTCTTGTACTTTTTTTTTTAAAATTAAATATGGCTTAGGTTCTACCCCCTTTTTTTTATTGACTTTGTTTGAATTTTTTATTTTTTTTCATTTTTTTCTAATTTTTTCTCGATTTCTTCTTTTTTATTTTATTTTTCTAATTTTCTATCTTTCTCGAAAATAAATAATAACAATAAACAAGTAAAAACAAAAGTTAAATCGGATTGAATCATATCATTAGGTCCGCCCTGTATGCAATTGGCTATTAAAGCCTAAAATAATGCCACTTAAGTCCCAAAACTAACTTGAAACACAACTAAAATTTTACGCCTAAAGTATATGCTTCTTAAGTCCAAAATCATACTTAAAGTTCAATTGGCCAATTAAGGCTCATCACTGAATGGCACACTCAATTTGGAAACTCTAACCAAAAGTCAATTTTAAAAGTCCAATAAATCATAAGATTAATTCAATGAAACAAGGAGCCTTCGAAAAAAGTAATTTTGGGATTTTGGTTAAGATAAGCCTAGTAGACCAAAACTTATTTTATATCCCAAACAAAATAAGGTGTTTATATTGGGCATAATTAGGAATGTAAACGGGTCGGGTACCCGCTAAATTTGAGATACCCATACCCGAACCCGATTAATATTATAATACCCGAACCCGATTAACTACCCGATTATTTTGATTTATGTTATCCGAACCCTAACCTTATAAAATAGAAAATACCCATTTAACTACCCGAACCCGTTAACTACCCGTTTATTAAGTCAAAATTTGACTTTCAAATTTAAATTTAAAATCAATTTTGTGATAACTTAATTAAAAAAATTAAATTAATAAATTTAATTTAACTCATAAAAATAAATTAAAATTTAAAATCATAATTATAATATTTAATAACTTAATTTAATTAAATACAACATTAATAATAAATAATTTATATATAGAAAATTTAAATATTGTATTAAGTAATTATTATTTATAATCGGATTTGGGTAACGGATACCCTAAGATAACTACCCGAACCCATGACGGGTAGTAATTTCACTACCCGAACCCTACCTGAACCCGATTATATACTACCATAACTCTACTTAAACGGGATGGATAGTACCGGGTACCCGTTTATAGGGTACCCATTGCCATCCCTCATAATATCTTGTATTTTAAATGAAAGATCATCTTAAGTTTTTCCACCCTCATATTTTATACACAAAGGCCTTAACACTATCTCTTCGTTTTTGATTTTGAATATTTTGTCATTATTGAGTCCACTTTAAATTTGCAAAATGTGATTTGAATTTTCTATTAGTATTAGTAGACTATTGAATACTTGTTATAATCTATTTATCGGCTCGTAAAAAGGCTTTATGTAAATGGCTTGTTGCAGTGTACATTTTATAGAAATTTAGCGTCAATAAGTAACTTATTAGTAGACTAAATTAAGATTTGGTAATGATATCCATGATTAGATTAGTAATGATATTTGATTTTATGATGAAGATTGATGGAAAAATAATACGATAACAGTTTTGTCTTCATGAATGTTGTTAACACCAACATAATTATATCTCAATTTTTTGCTAACATGTTACAATGATTCAATTGCAAATAGTTGGTCCAAATGTCTTGGTCTGAATAAGTTAACAATCATTGGTATAGAGGCATAGGCAAATATTCACACATCCAGTTCTCATTTTTTTTCTTTTGCTAATGTCAATAAGCATTTTATTATATATGATCTTCTTGCCATCTTTTGTTGGCTGTCTCATTTATTTTTCATGTTTAATTACTATGTTTTAGACTTTTGTGAATGTTCAGGAGAAGCTTTAATGGAATTTCTCAAGGTTCTCAATGCTTCTAGTGGTCAAATAATCAATGATGATCAATGCGTTAGTTGGTCTGCCGTCACTTGTAGGAATGGAAATGTCATAGCCTTGTAAGTCCATCTATTTGAATGATAACTTACTTAAGGTTAATTTTTTATGAAAGGTTTTCTTATTTGTCCATATTTGTATTATTCTTACCGATTATATTTGATTTTCATTACTTTAGCTGTGATTTAAACTACTTTTGGTATAGTTATGATCTTTACATTAGGGTTTTAAATAGTGGCCGCTATCTCGCAATAGAGGCCAAGGCTGCCATCACTATTGTAGAAATAGCGGGTGTGAGTACGGATCACATCCGTAATTGTCGATAATGACCGTTACAAAATGCCATATCGGAGGATTGCGGCGACAACAGTCCGTTATCGCCGCTATCCTCTGTTACGTTCAACACTGAGTAAAAAAAAACTCAACAAAGGAAAGATAGAAATCAAAATTCAAAAACCCTAATTTCCCACAATCAAAGCAAACCATGACTTCACAGAATCACCATATCAACTCAGAAGTCACCGGCAACAACACAAGTATTCAACTCAACAATTGATAGGTAAGCAAGAAAAACTTCAAAACTTTTAACCTTTAGAGTCTATATTTGGATCAAAGAAGCGAAAGGCCTCTATAGTCTGTTAGGGGTGTCGACGACCGAGTGTGGGTAAGGCAGTCGGCAGTGGAGTGGCAGCGATTGGTGGCATGGCCGTGGGTATCGTGGGTCACTTGAGGCACTATCTATTGTCGCAGCACCAGTGGGTATCATGGGTTTGCATTCCTAAGCAACGTCGGCACCACATGATGCTCAACGCACCGACAAAGCAACGGAAGAGGCTAAGACGAGGTTGAGCGCGTGAGGATGAGTGATAGAGTGAAATAAATTTTGTGACTTGTAATTGTGAATCGTGAGTGTACAATGCGAGGGTGAATGATAGAGTGAATTTTGGGAAGTGATGAGTTGGATGGGTCGCGAGTGATGGGTGCGGGTCGCTAGTTGGGTAACTTGGGTGGACTTTTTTTTTTAGTTTTAATTGTTTACAAATTAATATTAGAAATTTTTTTTAAGTAATCTTCGGTAATGTTGAATTTAGATTAGTAATGTAATTTTTTAGTAAAATTTGTAATCTAATTAAACATATGGTATTAAATATTATTATAACTTAAGAAAAAATATTGATAATTTGATATTGATATTTGATAATATAAATGTGATTGCTTAAATTAATTGATAGTAGCAAATTAATATTAAAATTTTAATGTAACAAAAAATTATAGTAGTTCAAGCGAATATTAATAATATAAATGTAATGAATTAAATTATTTTTGAATATATTATTATAATTCAAAAAATTATGAATAACATTTTTTCACATAAATAATAGACTTAAGGTATCATAAATTATTTTAAAAATTATAAAATAAGACTTTAAATGATTATAATTACAATTATTACATTTTATACAAAATTGTTCAAAATTAAAAAAAATTCACGACCGCAATGACCGCAATGACTACAATGATTGTGATGATCTCCGTTATGTTCGCAATCGTGATAAATGCAACGCAACCGCGATAAATGCAACGCAACCGCAATTTAAATCTATGCTTCACACAAACTCTATTTGGTTGGGAAATTAGAATAAAACCCTAGTATTAATAAGATTTGAACAGGTTCAACTTTCTTATATTTATTTTTGGTAGTTTGCTAATTTTATTATACTAGAGTTATGGTATTTAATTTAGAAAGTAGATATCTATATACCATAATCATTTTTCCAAAGTAAATACATAAGTGAGAATTCTTTCTATACCTTTTGTTACATGATATCAGAGTCGATGTTCCTACCGGCATAATTTTTTTAACCTTCTTTAATAGCTAATATAGCTCTTTCATCAACAACGGAGTACTCAGCAGTTGCGACTATCTTTAACCTACAAACCAAAACTAGATACTCTAAGACCTCTCCACTAGACATTCATTCACATCAAATAACCCAACATAAACTAAAAAGAACAAATTTTCGTTAATGGTTCTATTCTATATTGCTAGTTATAAAATGTAAAGGCAAGATAGGATATTTAACTATAGTTATCTTAATGCTAGAAATCACAACAAAAAACTACAACACTTGGGAAGTCGAAAACTCAACAGTTACGGCTTAGCTTATCAACTCCATGGAGCTAAGGATTGGGAGAACTTAGATTTTTTATAGAACAACAAGGAAGGTCTAGGGGGCAATCTAAGAGATGTACTCCGACCTTGAAAACACCACTTAATGCTTTGAAATTCGCTCATCCATTTCCACAACATGACATGGTAGTATGGTAGTTAATGAATACTATCCTTCCATATCTGAACTTTGGCAAGAGATGGATTTGTTCTCCAAAATAAGTTGGAAGTGTATTGAAGATGTAGTGAAGTGCAACAAGATGCTTGAGAAAGACCATGTCTTTCATTTTCATCTAGGAGTTAATAAGGACCTTGCTAAGTTTTTGGCAGCATCCTTTGAACAAAGACTTTGCCCTATATTAGAAAAAGTGTTTGCTTAAGTAAGATGTGAAGAAAGTCGAAAATGAGTCATGCTTGCTTCTTCTTTTGGTCCAACAGTTGATGTAACATCCAAAAGCTCAACTTTGGTAGCAAATCGAATAGATGTAACTAACCCTTGTGTACAACATACCAGGGACAAGCGATTGTGGTGTGACCACATTCTCCACTAATGTTTTCCAATCTTCCATCACATTCTTTCTATAGATAATTGAGGGAGTGTTTTTCACATGACTTTAATAATTACCCTGTTGAATAAGGTAGTTTCCATCAAAGTTCATGCACCTATAGCCCTTAACAAAACAAAACTGCTGAACGGAAGAATCCTTGTTTCCTTGAAGTAGCTCCATCCATAAGGTTTGCCACTCATGTTCCAAATTCCTTTTGAGGAGAAGCCATCCTTATCGTAAACTACCTTATAAACCAATTACTTCCAAAGTCCTCCAATTTTGGACTCCTCTTGGTAACTTACTAAAAGATTTTCCTCAAGTTCAAATTGTAAATTCTTTTTCACTCCGAGTATTTGGATGCTCAGCCTTTGTCCATAACCAACAACCCACTTGTGGGGAACTAGACCCTAAAACAATTAAATTTATCTTCCTAAGCTATTCACCTACACAAAAAGGGTATTAGTGTTATTGTCTATCGTCAAAATGTTTCTATGTCTTTTGTGATCTATTTTTTTTGTTGAAAGCCAACCCTTTTATTCTAATGCAACTTTTTAGGGAGAGAATTTACATAAAAAGAAACACTGGGGACCTTGTCAAGTTTGTGGGCGTATCTTTTGAACAAAGCCTTTACCCTATATTAGACAAAGTGTTTGCTTAATTAAGATGTGAAGAAAGTCGAAAATGAGTCGTGCTTGCTTCTTCTTTCGGTCTAAAAGTTGATGTAACATCCAAAAGCTTAGCTTTGGCAGCAAATCAAATAGATGCAACTAACCCTTGTGTACAACGTACCAAGGACAAGTGATTGTGGTGTGACCACATTCTTCACTAATGATTTCCAATCTTCCATCACATTCTTTATATAGATAATTGGGGGAGTATTTTTTACATGACTTTAGTAATTACCTTGTTGAACAAGGTAGTATCCATCAAATTTCATGCACCTATAGCCATTAACAAAACAAAATTACTAGATGGAAGAATCCCTGTCTCTTTAAAGTAGCCCGGTCCATAAGGTTTGCTACTCATGTTCCAAATTCTTTTTGAGGAGAAGCCATCCTTACTATAAACTAACTTATAAACTGATTACCTTTCAAAGTCCTCCAATTTTGGACTCCTATTGGTAACCTACTTAAGGTTTTCCTCAAGTCTGAATTTTAAATTCTTTTTCACTCCAAGTATTAGGATGCTCAGTCTTTGTCCATAACCAACAACCCACTCATGGGGAACAAGACCCTAAAACAATCAAATTTATCTTCCTAGGCTACTCTCCTACATAAAAAGGGTATTAGTGTTAATGTCCATCGTTGAAATGTTTCTATGTCTTTTATGATCTATCCTTTCTTGAGAGCCAACCTTTTTATTCTAATGCTACTTTTTAAGGGGAGAATTCTCAAAAAGCAACATTGGGATCCCTCTCTCTTTGCCTATATCTTTTTTAGTTTATACTACCCATTTTTCTCTCACTTTCCAAAGCCAATCAAATCCATCTATTATTTTCATGAATTGTGTAGAGCTTATTCAAGTGACTGGTGAAAAGGGAGAACCCAATATTATTGATGCAAAATAGATTTTGATTTACTCAGGAAGATCACGAGCTCCTCCTTAAAGCCAATTGTCAAAGCCGAAACTAAATCCTTCATTAGATTTTGCACAAGAAGATACTATTATAATTGATGATTTGAACATTCTAATTCCTATTAGGAAGGATATAAGATCTTGTGTTAAGTACCTTATCTTTAATTACCTAACCTATTCCAAGTTATTTCAAGATCACAAGGTATTCACTTTAAAAGTTGATAGTGTCTAGACACTTAAAGACATTCAAGGGTTTATGAAAGATCATAGATGGATAGTTTTATTGGAAGAGATATGGTGATTACCAAAAATGATGTTGATCTTGATACACTTTAGTATTTCCTAGGAATGGAAATTGCTAAAAGAAAATGTAGAATTTTTATCTCACAAAGGAACTATATTCTGGATCTTTTAAAAGAAACATGGAAAATTAGGTGTAAACCAACTAGATCTCTTCTTAAGAGGAATTGGAAGCAAAAAATTTCAAAGGAAGATCCTTTAGTAGATTAAGATAGATATTAATATTAAGTAGGTGAGTGTAGTAAGTCGATTATGCACTCTTCTAGGGAATGCATTTAGATGCTGTAAATCAGATTGTCTAGTAATCAAAGAGCACTCCTGCAAAAAGACTTTTATTTTAGAAGTCTGAACAAAAGGACATAAAAGGGTATGTTGCGCTGAAAAGGTTGGTGTAGTTTAAGACAGCAAGTCAATGACAAGGTATTGCACTAAATTGTGAGAAACTTTGGTGACTTGGAAGAGCAAGAAACAAACAGTGGTAATCTAAAGTAGTGGAAAATTAGAGTAAAAGGCTATACCTCCTAGAATTTGTGAACTTATATAGATGGAAAGGCTACTAAAATACTTGAATGTTCCTCTAACTAGTCTTATGAAGTGGTATACTGATAGTAAATATGCCATTAGCATAGCTAACAACCCAATTTAGTATGACGGTATGAAACAAGTTATTGGGGTTTACCTTGAATCTCACATCAAAAGTATATGAGAAGTTATAAGGGCTCTTCTCTTATAAATAATGTGTTAGGCTTGGTTTGTAACGTATTCTAAAGAGTTGTAAATACCAATAGAATAGCTAAGGCTTGGGCTATTATAAAGGGTGTAGTTGAGTTTTTTGGGTAATTGAGCTTTAAGGTTTATAAAGAGTTTGCAATTTTTCTCTAAAACTTGCACTGTTGTAATTGTTTGATTGATTATTAGTTTGGTTGTGTGGTTATAAGCCAATTTGGTTGGAACAAACCACATTAAAAATTATAGTGTTTATTTTTGCTTTTTTCTGCTGTTGTGGGTGTTTGGATTAAGGGATCTTTTCCCAACAAATGGCATCAGAGCAAAAGATTCGTGATCTTGTGAGAAGAAAAAAGCTTTGTCTGAAGCTATATTTGAAGGTATGCCTAAATTTGAGATTTCTTTATTTGATGGTAAGAGTAATTTTATGTTATGGCAAAGTACGGTTCAGAATCTTCTAGTGCAACAAGGCTTAGATTTTGCATTAGAAGAAAATAAGCTAAATGAATTGTCTGATAAAGATTGGAATAGACTTCAAAAGAGGGCTATGAATACAATTAGATTGGCACTTGCTCAAAAGATTAAGTACAATGTGTTGACTGAGACGACACCAATCGGATTGTAGAAAAAACTGGGAGACATTTATGCATCAAAATCAATGACAAATAGATTGTGTTTGAATATTGATTTATATTATCTGAAGATGGATAAAGGTACGAGTCTCCATGATCACTTAAATGAATTTTAATAGACTAGTTTCACATTTATTGGCTATTGATTCTAAAAAGTTGAAAGAAGAAGAAAAGGCATTACTACTATTGTCATCTTTGCCTGAGTCATATAGACCTTTAGTTCAAACTTTATTTGTAACATCCCGTGACCCCATTTTTTTATGTTATTCTACACAATTTATCCGGTTGGGTTGTCTGTGATACTTTACTTTTCATATTCATTTAACTACTAAATATAAAATTCGTAATATCAATTACATCCCCTATCTTAATTCTCAAGAAAGTAGTACTGAAAGTAAGTCTAAATACAGAAAATAAATGATCATACCTCATATTATAAATCAAGCTGTCGCAATGTCTCCAAATGCGCAACTCGAAATCCTCAAATGTCAGATCTCACAGTCACCGAAAATCTGAAATGTTAAAATTGGGGAGTGAGCAAACCACGGCTAAGTAAGAGAGTTATATGCAACACTTAATATCCAGCTATCTATATGCTGAAAATATTTTTCACTTTCTTTTTAAATCTTCCTAGCTGGCTCTAGGCTTACATGTAAGAAGGATACTACAGTTGGTTAGGGATCCAGATGGAGTAAGGCAGGTATTTTGAAATACCTGTCTTGTCCCGGAACCTAGAAGCAATTGTATAGAGTATTATATTCCTTGTTTTCGAAAAGATATAATTTTCATTTTCACATAGTAAACCACTTATTTCTTTTCACTTTAGTATAATTTAAAACACGTGATAGTTCAGTAATAAAATAGTGGTTTCCTTCACTACAATTAAAAACACGTGACAGTACAGTGGTCTGTAAATATCCAAGTCATTGGATAACCACTTCTGCAATTATTTCTATCTTAGAAATAATTTCATGTTATTCTTTTTGAATAAACATTAATTTCTCTTTAGTTCAATAACCGTATCTTACAGTTTAATAAAACAATAATATTCAATACAATACCATTCGATAAAACAGTATTTTGCAAATCAGTAAAATAATATCTTAATACGGTTCAGTTAGTAAACAGTAGTTACCAATTCATTAAACAGTATACGGTAGCTTTCAGTTCAGTATCTTGGAGACTAGGTAACACCCTAAATATATCATGCTATAATAATATCATCCCATAATAATATCATCCCTAATAGGGAAAACACATGAGATCTATGACCATAGTCTATGGGGTCCTCAGTGTGCACTGATCAGGTGTCCACTGGGACGCTGATAATAGGATCAGTATCTATCAGCACTAACACGTGACACGTGAGCATGATATGGGGCCTAACAGTCTCAAAATAGTAAACACGTGATATAAACCCCATTTATGAAATCAATTTCACTGAATACAAGTTCAATCAATCCACAAATATTCATAAGGAAAATATTTTCATCTTATGAATAACAATTTATAAAATATTCATATTGGGGTTATCATTTCTGAAAATGTTCTAAACACTATAGAACAGTATAAATCACATTTTCCATACGGTGAAAACAATTTATAAAATAATCACTGTAAAATATAAAAGGTCATAACTGCCCTTTTTCACCATAAAACATATACGCACGCTTTTCTCTGCTTTCTATCGAAAACATGATTTTCAAAGTTATCGGGATTCAAATAAATTATTTTTATGATTTATGGAAAATTAAAATATTTATTTTCCAAATCAACACTCTCGTCCCGTTTTTTCTCTGTAAACACATGCGGAGACCTTTTAGTCTCAAAACACTGTTTTCCACCTTTAATTACCTTTATGGAATTTTCTATAAACACTTATTTTCACAATTGAACCCATAAAGGTTATTTATAAAATCAAGTGAATATTTGGAGAAATATTATTAAAATATTCACTTTGGTCCTTTTCATTTTTCACCTCGTTTCACGTGAAATATCACCTATCGGGATAAATTTAGGTGATTTCCTTTTTCACCATTTTCAAAAACATGAATATTTTAAAATTAATTATCAGTATATTCATGTTTTATGAAAACTAATCGATTTCTCGATTTTCGTGGTTGGAAATCATTTCTCGTAATGAAAAATCATTTATTATGATTTTCGGTAATTTTTTCCAATAATTTTCGGCAGTATAACGGCTGCCGATTGGCTAGCCTTCTGCACGAAAAATACAGTTTAAATCTCAACTGGTAAATCACCACAATTTTCCAACCAATCATTATTAATAGCATTTATAAAAATTAAATGCATAATTTAAAACATGTGTGCCAAATATCCCTACAGGTTGGACATGTCTCCCTTACCTATTTCGGGTTAGCGACTGCCTCTTGAAGGTCGTGCCCGTGTTCACCTCGCCCGATTCCATCGGCTCGATCATCGAGGGAATTTTCTGAAAATTATTCTAAAATTTAGAATTTTTCCATAATTATCTAAATTATATACTCGGAATTAAATCTCGAATTTCTTACTGAATTTCTCAGATTTTTCGGATTTCTGAATTCCTAAGATTTCTCAAAATTTTCAAAATTCCTGAATCCCGAAAATTTCTCTTTTTCTCTTTTCTTTTCTTTTTCTTTTTTTCCTTTTTCTTTTTCTTTTTTTCCTTTTTCTTTTCTTTTTCTTTTTCTTTTTTTCCTTTTCTTTTCTTTCCCAGCCGAATTGGTCACCTCCCCTCATCGCCGATTCTTCTCTGGGGATCGATTTTTCGGCAGTTCGGCGGCTCCACAGCTGGCCGGCACCACGACGAAGCTGGATCTGGCCTCCGTTCGGTCTGGATCGGCGGCACGACGACGGATTGACTCGGTTTAGGTCCGGTCTCTTCCTCCTCTTCGTCGTTCCTCCTTCGCCGTTCTCTGCCTCATCGGTGGCCTCCTACCTCTTCCTCTTCCTCTGGCGGTGCTTCGGTGGCAGTGGCGATGGCCAATTTGGCCGGCACCGCCAGA
Source organism: Heritiera fomes (assembly GCA_032173925.1). Lineage (NCBI taxonomy): Eukaryota > Viridiplantae > Streptophyta > Magnoliopsida > Malvales > Malvaceae > Heritiera > Heritiera fomes. The sequence continues at coordinate 6,202,670 of JAPDPM010000017.1, forward strand.
TCCTTTTTTCCTCTTTTTCTTTCCTCGGCTTCCACCGGCTTCCTCTATTTCTTTCCTTTCTTCCGTCGCCGGCAGCTTTTTTCCTTTCTCTAGCCAATGGCCTCTCACCCTTCTCCTTTCTCCCTCGCCGGCGGTGGCAGTTCCGCCTCCGTCGGCCTCATCTAGGAGGATCGGGTTCCTCCCGATCTTTCCTTTCTTTTTGTTTTCTGTTTTCTTTCCTCTTTTGTTTTTTGTCTTATTTCCATATTTAGTATATAATATACTATATACTATATAATATATTTCATACATATAATATATACTATATATTATACATATATTATTTCAAATATAATATAGTACAATATATATAATATATATATAAAATATATATTGTATATTACAAAATATATATCTAGTAGTATATATATATATGTATATTTATATATTTTTAATTAAATAACCTTTATATATATTTTCTTAAACTTTAATGTAAATTAATATTTACATTTCTTATATATGTGTATATATATATATATATATATATATATATATATATACACATAAAATATCATATTTATATATATGTATTATTTAAATTTACTAAATAGTATATATATACACATATATACTAATGTATATTAAAATATACTATATAGTATTTCAATACATATGTATTTGTATAAAAATACATTTATATAAATTATAAATTATATAAACGTATTTCTATTTTATTTCTTATTTTCTTATTTAATTTGGATTTCCATTTATCCAAATTAAATTTTCCTCTCTTCTTTATTTTCCATAATTCCAACATTATTTTTCCTATTTAATTTTCCTTCACTTGGATTTTCACCATCCGTTCCTTTCTCAATTCTCGGGATTTTCACCAATATCTCATTCTCACAATTTTATTTATTTTCACTGATTTATTTTCTCCAATATTTATTTCCAATAAATGAAAAATTTACGGTTATCACATTATTGGTAGGTAAAACTATTTTTACGTTGGATGATGTGATTGTTGTGTTGCGTGAGAATGAAAGATTTATAGGTAAAGAAAATACTTCATTTGTGGGAGGTGTGCTAGTTGCTTTAAAGGGTCCTACTCGAGGGAGGACTAATGAGAGACATGGTGGATCAAGAGGGCGATCAAGATCAAGATTCAGAGATTATAGTGAGGTAGAATGTTATTACTATGGAGAGAAGGGTCATATCCAAGCACATTGCAATACATTAAAGGAGGATATGGCTACATTCAAGAAGGTTTAGCAAAAGAGTGATGATGGAAAGAAGAATGAGACATGCGTTTTAGTGACTGATTCAGATGATGATGTATTGGCAACTTGTTCAGATGAGTTTTATACTTATGAAAAAGGTTAGGTTTTGGAATCAAATGCGTCGATGCATATTTGCAATAATAAATATCGCTTTGATGAATTGAAAGAGGTTGAAAGTTCAGGCAATATTGTTGTTGGGAATGGTAATAGAGTAAAGATTAAAAAAAAATAGAGTAAAGATTGAAGGTATTAAGAGTGTTCAACTCAAGCTTCATGATGGTGTGTCAGGACTCTTCGTAATGTGAGTATGTCTCCAGTTTTAGTTATAAGTTGATTTCTTTGGGTGAGTTAGCTTCACGTGGGTACACATATATTAGTAATGATGATTGCTGCAAAGTATGTAAGAATGATGACTTAGTTTTGCAAGGAAAGAGGAATGAGAAACAACAATAATTACTTGATGATGTAAAGGATAGAGTTGTTTCCTAGAGCAAGAAGATTCAGAGGCATGTTAGATTTTCAGATGTTGTCAAGCAGTTTGGAGATTCAAGTCAAGGGAGGATTTGTTAGGGTTTACCTTAAATCCCACATCTAAAGTATAGGAGAAGTTATAAGAGCTATTCTTTTATAAATAATGTGTAAGGCTTGTTTGTAAAGTATACTAAAGAGTTGTAAACACCAATAGAATAGTTAAGATTTGAGCTATTATAAAGAGTGTAGTTGGAATCTTTGGGTAGTTGAGCTTTGGGCTTTGTAAGGAGTTTGCAATTTTTCTTTGTAAAAATTACACAGTTGTAATTATTTGATTGATTATTAATTTAGTTAGGTGGTTATAGGCTAATATGGTTGGGCCAAACCATATTAAAAATTATTATGCTTGTTTATGCTTTCTTCCGTTATTGTAAGTGTTTGGATTGAAGAATATTTTTTCCAACACATGAGGATTGAGAGGAATTTCATCAAAACCGAGATATTAAATGGGACTGTTATCCTATCCTTTGTTCCATATTAGCCTCAAGAAGCTGATGTTGTCGTAAAGGTAATGTCAAAACCGGCATTTGACTTATTTGTAAACAAGTTGGGAATGATTTATATCTAGTTACTAGCTTGAGGGGGAGTGTTGGGAATTAGAATAAAATCTCACTATTAAAGGGATTTGATTAGGGGTCAACTTTCCTATTTTTATTTTTCTTAGTTTGCTGATTTTATTGTCCATAAATTATGATTTTAATTATCGTATTTAATTTAGGAAACTAGATATCCATATACTGTATTCATTCTTCCAAAGTAGATACATAGGTGAGAGTTCTTTGCAGACCCTCTTGTTTCATATTTTACATTATCACCAAAATGACCAGTGAATGTGTTAATTTGCAGGAACCTGGCTTCAAATGGATTTTCAGGAACTCTTTCACCTTCAATTATGAAACTGAAGTTTCTGGTTAAATTGTAAGTTTCCTCAGCATTATTCTTTGAATTTGTTACATATAAGGAAAATGTTTATTTAAGAGGATGATGTATAATGTATGTACTGCATTCTAGCAGTGGAAAGAGAAAAAGCATATTAGTCTCAAAAAATATTTGATGACACATGCACAACCTATTTGTGTGTGTGTGTGTTTGTGTATAAAATGTGGTTTGTATGTTAGTTATGTGGTTTGGAAATTTAAAATATGAATATATGGATGTATATTATTGATGGGCATGTGGTAAGACCTTGTATATGTAATTGGTAATCTCTTTACATTTTCTACATGTCAAAGGATAAAGCTAGCGAGGCATAGTTGAGCTCATGAGGACCATTATGAATCTGGCAAATTAAAGCTTAAACATTTTTTCCTTGGCTTTGAGAACCAGTAGCTGGGATACTAGGGTTGAAGATCATATTTGATGCTTGTCTAGTTCTTGACTTGACGGTTAGGATGACATGTTTGGTCAAAGGCTTAGTGATAGTGAACCATTTGAGTTCAGTTTACATTTTAAAGCTGTGCAAGACCATTTTTGTGTGATTTGGTTCATGTAGACTGAAAGAAATAGCAAAACTTTAGATGTAATTGTGAACTGAACTTTACTAATTGTGCCTTATAGAAAATGAATTCTATTATGATTTGCTGCAATTTTAAGCATTTAGTTTACTAGAATTTTAATTTATCTTTCCATGATACTGAATGAGAGTCTTAAAAACGTCAGTTTACTTTTGCAGGGATTTACAAAACAATGATCTATCTGGTTTGTTGCCTGATTTCCTTGGTGATATGGTGCAGCTAGAAAGTCTGAATCTTGCAAATAATAAATTCAGTGGTTCTATTCCTGCGAATTGGGGTCAACTATCCAATTTAAAGCATTTGTAAGCCAGCTTTGTTTTTCTTGTCGATTTCTTTTTATCCCTTCCTCGTAAGCAAAGTGGAGAATGCTTGGTCTACTTCTGTCACTTTTACTAATACTTTTTCCTAGACTACTTTTTGATAACAAGATTTGCTAATATTATCTATAAGTTTTGGTATTTAGGGGGAACATTTATATATCTGCTTTCATTCTAGTCATAAGATTCTTGTTTGATAACATTATCTACCCTTTATCTGTATCTTGCACTGCTTTAGTCTCGTTTTGGGTGTTTGCTCTTATGCCATATTGACTTAAGAAGTCATACTTACCAATTTTTTTTTTTATTTGACAGGGATCTTTCATCCAACAATTTAGCTGGAAGAATTCCAAGGCACTTATTTTTGGTTACAACAATCAAGTAAAATTCATATTAACTTTTATCTACTTTACTATTATAGTATCTACCCATGAGTTATAGCTTAGTTAGTAACACAGGCTGAGTTTGTGAGAAGAGTTCTCAGATTTGATTCTCACTAAACATACATTTAGAAATGGGTGAGGAGCTTTAACTGTGACAAAGCCCCAAGCAGGATTAGGTTTAGATCGTTAAAACGGATGAGGATACCTGCGATTTACACAAAAAAAAAACTATTATAGTATATGCTATTTTTGCTTCCTAAAGTAGAAAAAACTTTCTAGTAAGAAGATGGGTAAATTCCATCTAACTTCTTAAGTTTTGAACCTAATTCAATTTTAGTCATTAGTATTAAAAATGGACACTCCATCTCAAATAACTTAATACCGTTAACAAAAGTTAATGATTCATTTGCAATTACAAAATTACCCAACCTTAAATTTTTCAATATAAATAATTTTTCATTCTTTTGTTTTTCCTTTATCTTCCACGATTCTTTACTCCTTTTCACAATTTTTTCACTATTTTTCATGAACATTGTTCAATCCATGATTTTCTTCTCAAATACATTAGATTTAATCTTATTAATTATTAAAAATAAAATTATACTTAATTTAAATTTTAATAATTTCAATCAATGTTTCAAATTTTCAATTACTTTTATTTTGAATAATTTTAAATATAAATCATTTTATGTTATGTTATTTTAAATTAAATAATTTACATTTTTATTAGATGTAAATAAATAAAAATAAATTAGAAGTAAAATAAATAAACAAAAAAAGTTATTCCTCATTTAAAATCTACAATATCCTTATTTAGTATTGAAAAATAAAAATCTCACATAAAGTAATATTTAAAATATTTAAAAATAATAAATAGTAATAAAATTCATTATTGATACATGAGAATATGATATTATTAAGTATTTAAAGTATTCCAACTTATTCAATGGCAAAATAGTCTCAAACTTAAGTTTTTAAGTATTTAAAGTATTCCAACTTATTCAAGAGCAAAATAGTCTCGAACTTAAATTTTTAACAGTTTACTTAAGGGTTGACTAACCAAAAACTTACTTGTCATGGGAAATAGAAAAAATTAGAGCCGGAATGTCCATTTTTTATACTAATAGACCAAAATTAAATTAGATACAAACTGCAGGAATTTAGATGTAATTTACCCTAAGAAAATATTAACTACAATTCCACGGTGAAACTACCGCCCATTTAGTATATTTAAAATATTTATGTTCCTAAGGTTTTTTTTTTTATTTTTTATTTTGCCAAAAGTGTTTCCAATTTTCGATAGTGGCTGTTGATAGAAGAAAAAAGTTTTTCTATAATCAATAACCAGATTGTTGAAAATTTCAGGCATATTATTGACACTACATCTAAAGTCTTCCTAATTGCTTGCTTGTAAATTAAAAACATTAACTTTTCGGTTTTCCCATTTCAAAACACGTTTGAAATACGCAATTTTTTTTTTAAATGATGGGTATAGTAGCTGGTCCATTAATCAAGCTCAATAATCAAGCTAGATTTGAGTTGCATTAAAAATCTTCTTGTAGGAAAAACGATAGCTAATCCATTAATTATGTGTAGATTTCAGATGCTATAAAATGGTTCTACAATTGAAGTTCTAGATTGGTCAGTCAATCACTAACTAGAAACTACACATATAAATTTGTATTTTCTTTTTTTTATGTGAGGCTAAGTTAATTCCAATTCCTACAGCATCAAGAGAGCGAATATATTCTGCAATTTATTGCTCTCTGCATATTGCTTATGTCAATGAAAAGTTTCAATCAGATTAGATGTTTGCCATTTCTCGCTTGCTTATGTTTAGATTTTACATTAGATGACTTGCACTAGCTACTTATTCCTATTGATAACGTCATTTCGTCAGCTTCACAGGAACACATCTTGCTTGCGGCTCAAGCTCGGAACAACCTTGTGTCTCAACCACTACATTCCATGGTTTGTTCTCTAGACCAAGTCTTTTACCATATTAATTTAATATATGTGTGCTCGAACTTTGTGATATTTTGGCAGTTTCAACCAACAGGTCCAAAATTAGACTTGTTGTAGCCTCCTCTAGTTGTGGTGTTTTCATACTTCTATCACTTGGGGCTCTTTTTATGTCCCGGTATTATCAAGTCCACAAACGTAGGCGTGAAGTTTTCTATGATATTGCAGGTAATTTTCTTTTTCTTCTCCAGGAGATATTTCAGCCATATAATTTAGTCTTAGTTTGCTAGTACAGTATTCACAAAATATGCCATTTAAACGTAATCGAATCCTAATTCATGGTCTTTTCCCATATTCCAAAAGCAGTTACTTCGTTTTTAGGGTTATAATCCCTGCAACAACTTCCCATGAGAATAAGTAATTTTCACATAACACTTTAGATCATTTGAAGCCTTTATTTGATGAATTTAAAAGTGATAAATGGAGTAGTTAGCTTCTTCGTTTGGTTGTAAAATATCAATCTTCACTAAACTCAACTAATTGTGCCTACTTGGTGTATGCTAGTGCAAACATACATGTCTTGCATAAACTTGAACGAAAAGAAAAAGATTAGCTGCTCTAGAAGATCTTCACATGAATAAAATCATGAACTTAATGTAAGAATTGCCGGAGATTGAGGAAAATGAGAGATTTGAATTTTCTCATACATTGACTAATGAATAATTCAAGTTTTGGCTATCTTTATACAATTAATGCCTCGCTAAGATTAAAAAAAAAAGGAAACTAACTAATTTACCATACATCAGATCCCCTAGAATAAGGGATTTCCTGACAGTCAGACTTTAATTCTAAGTTAGAAGATTTCCCATAATAACCATCCACTAACATGTGCATAGATCCATGTCTTGTGTGAAAATCCTACTTAGTGTGGATGGTGTACTAATGCAAACAAGTTGAAGAAGAAGAAACTTAGGTAGGTAAGGCACTTCCAGGAAGCTATCTTAAGGGCAATAGTTTTCCCACATTGGTACAAACGGCTTAGGAAACGTTGTTCATAGGATATAATTTCTACTCTTATAGAAACTCAATTGCATTTTGAAATTTTCTTTTGTACTCACTTGAACCAAAACCAAGAAAAGGTGCAAGAAAGAAATTTCAGAGATTGAGAAAAAAAGTATGAAGAGATTGTATGAAACTGAATGCTATGGGAAGTATTTATAAGCTCCAATAAGTGCAAAAAACACCTCTTGATAAAAAAGACATGATTTGGTGAGAAATCACCACTCTTTGGAATGAATAACTATGTCCAATGAACTTATTTTTTGATTTTTCAAAAAGAATGTTTGAATGCCTTCTCAAGGCTTTTGAATGCCCTATGTAAAATTTCATAATAGAAGCAAAATTCTATAGAGCATTTGAATGCCCTAGGTAATATTCTCAAACAAAAGCAAATTAATGCAGAGCATTCGAATTCCCTAAGGCAAACCTCAAACAAAAAGCCAAATCTTCAAGGTATTCAAATGCCCACCAAAAGCCATTCGAATGCTCTTGCTAAAATTCATTCCAAAGCTTATTCCAAAACATCATTTTAATTACACATATGCAGCTATATGATTTATAAACATTTGTTAAAAGTCAAACACATTATAATATTTTGAAAAACATATGAGTTTGGAAATATATACGACAATCTCTTGCTTATTTCCAAACATATATATATATATGTATGCAAACCACTAAAGAAAATGCAATTTGGTTTTTATGTAAGGTGTATGTCTAAAGGTGGCCAAGGCTTGAACTTTTAGATTGAATATGAGACACAAGGAAACATATTCACCCCTTACATTGGTTCATGAATTCCTCAAAAAGGCAATGCATTTTTGTCATGGGACTTTGCTTTATGAGAAAAAAAGTATGAAGAGATTGTATGAAACTGAATGCTATGGGAAGTATTTATAAGCTCCAATAAGTGCAAAAAACACCTCTTGATAAAAAAGACATGATTTGGTGAGAAATCACCACTCTTTGGAATGAATAACTATGTCCAATGAACTTATTTTTTGATTTTTCAAAAAGAATGTTTGAATGCCTTCTCAAGGCTTTTGAATGCCCTATGTAAAATTTCATAATAGAAGCAAAATTCTATAGAGCATTTGAATGCCCTAGGTAATATTCTCAAACAAAAGCAAATTAATGCAGAGCATTCGAATTCCCTAAGGCAAACCTCAAACAAAAAGCCAAATCTTCAAGGTATTCAAATGCCCACCAAAAGCCATTCGAATGCTCTTGCTAAAATTCATTCCAAAGCTTATTCCAAAACATCATTTTAATTACACATATGCAGCTATATGATTTATAAACATTTGTTAAAAGTCAAACACATTATAATATTTTGAAAAACATGAGTTTGGAAATATATACGACAATCTCTTGCTTATTTCCAAACATATATATATATATATATATGTATGCAAACCACTAAAGAAAATGCAATTTGGTTTTTATGTAAGGTGTATGTCTAAAGGTGGCCAAGGCTTGAACTTTTAGATTGAATATGAGACACAAGGAAACATATTCACCCCTTACATTGGTTCATGAATTCCTCAAAAAGGCAATGCATTTTTGTCATGGGACTTTGCTTTATCCTATGTTAACAAGTACTCTAGAATTAACCAAAAATCCATAAGAAGCGTCCTCTCACTTTTTTACTTGCATAAGAAGACTTATCAAGAATGCATCACAATCTTCTTTTTTTTTACAAGCACTCCACTTATAAGAGATATAAGTCAATTCCAGATTTTAGTCTAACCAAATGTTGTGATTAACAATGCATCTAGATATGGGACCTTATAAGGAATAGTCTTTAATTTAATTACCCCCATTGTTCCAAGAAGCAATGCATTGGGAATGTCATATATCTCATATATGAATTTCTTGAGTAATTCATGATTGAAAGCCTTTTGAACTCTCATACACAAATATCATCAAATGAGGAGATTATCCTTTAAACTTAAAAGATCAATTTCCTAAGTGACATCAATGAGATAAAGTTGAAATCAAGCAAGATCATCTCTAGTAATCGGTAGTGATCCCATACCACTCATAATATTTGCATTCTTATTACCCAATAAGGGTTTAGTTAGGGAATTAGCTAACATTTGCTCGATAGGTATTACCTTACATGTTTTTACAACATATAATTATTTCTCATAGCAATACAGTTGCTACTTTTAAACAATCTTTTGATCTTAATATTGTTTCTCATAATTATCTAAAGTGATCTTATCACTTAAGATAAATAAACAACCACTTGTGGATTTGGGTTCATTTCATCCAAAATCCAAGTTATTTACACAATGATAGATTTAAAATCTGTCTTCTTGACGTACCTCATAATAAGAATACTTTTGATTTGATTCTCTTCATTTGTCTTATCTTGTCTTCTTGTTTAGAATCCCTACCTTTTACTTAATGAATTTAAGTCTTCATCCACATCATCATTAAGGACAATACCTTTATGCTTCCACTTGGAGTTTTTCAATCTTGTAGATTAGATTATCAATATAACTCCTATAAAAATAATTTTAATGACAAAAGGTTCCTTTATATTATAACCTTTGGTTATAAATTATCCTCTTTTAAATTTTCTAATTCACCACTTACTTTAAAATAGAAAATTGCAAATTTACACTTGTAACTCAACGAGTTAAAGAAAGATCTCATTATAACTCTTAAAGGCATACTTTGATTGAGTGACTATAACATGTAACTCTTGAATAATCATTCCCTAATATTCATCATTCTCACTTTCACAAATTGAATTTTAGCGAACCTTATAATCATGTCATCATCCATATTAATTTGTTTTCAAATTAATTACCTTTGGTTAGTTAAATGATTCACTTTTTAAGTTTTCATTTAGACATTGAAACATTAACTCAAGATTTCTTAAAAAAATCAAATATGTTAGTAACACAAATCTCAAAATATATAAATCTTTAATAGCGAATATGATTAAAGTTATGAAGTACAAATATCACAATATAATTCTTAAGTTTAATAATATATCACAACATCACAATACATGTAAATTTCAAGGTTTACAACATAGTCATGCATCAAAACATATTTATTATTAAAATTGCAACAAATATATTTAACCAACTCATGAAATTATTCTTTTTGTATTTCTTTATTTTTCATACTTGTTAAATTGATGCTAGCATCACGCTTGTTCACAAGAAACAACTATATAACATTCTAAAATGATTTTTAGAATAATTATACAATGAATAACAAAATTGTGAATCACAATTTAAGTCAAATAAGCACACTTATGCTAACTTATTAACTCTTCAAAAAAAAAACAATCTCAACTTATAAGTCACATAGTAATGAATCATAACCTTTTAATGTATAAATAAGCACACATTATGCTAACTTATTAACTCTTCAAAAAATAATGAAACAATCTCAACTTATAAGTTACCTATTAATTAATCATAACCTTTTAATGTATTTTGTAATTTATTATTACCATTAGATATATTTGGTAACCTTGATAATTTTGTCATAAAACTTTTGGTTTCTTTAATGAAAGAGACATATCTTTTCAGGTTGTGTTGATTAATCAACCAATTCATATCTCTTAAGTTCACATCTTTTGAAACTTAATAGTTGTCTTTGACAATTCATATATTTATCTATCCACTATTTTAAACTTCAATCCATGATTTAAAAATTTATTTAAAATCACTATCAAGAATTAAACATTCAAACATATAGATATAGTTTATATTACTACTACCGTATAAAGTAGTGCAATAAATATTAATTGCGTACCTTGATATTCCAAAGAAAATATTTAGTCTTCATAGTACTTACCAATTTTCTTCTTCATTCTTGATTCACACTTACTCTTGTTTAAGTTCAAGATTTGAAGAAGGACAAATTCGAAAGATGAATTCTATGTCATATTTGATCATTTTCAAAAAATATCTTCACTTCATCAACAGGAGGTTTGATTGCAAAAGTCACCATCTTGAATAACTTTTGTTCTTAAATTGTTTATATAAATCCTCTTTAGTGTGGATGGTGTACTAATGCAAACAAGTTAAAGAAAAAAGAAACTTTGGTAAGCAAGGCACTTCCAGAAAGCTATCTTAAAAAACAATAGTTTCCCCACACTAGTGCAAATGGTTTAGAAAAAGTTGTTCCCAGGATATAATGCCTACTCCTAGAGAAAAATCAATTGCACTTTGAAATTCTCTTTTGAACTCACTTGAACCAAAACCAAGAAAAGAGTGCAAAAGAGAATTTCTAGAGATTGAGAGAAAGATATAAAGAAATTGTATGAACATGAATGTTACAGGAAGTATTTATAAGCTCTAATAAGTGTAAGAAACATTTCTTGATAAAAAGACATGTATTTGGTAAGAAATCACCACTCTTTAGAATGAATAAATATGTCCATTGAACTTTTCTTTTAATTTTTAGAAAGGGCATTCGAATCCCCTATGTAAAATTTTATAAGAAAAGGAAAATTCTACAAGGCATTCGAATGCCCTCCTAGGGCATTTGAATGCCCTAGGTAGTTTTCTCAAACAGAAGCAAATTAAGGTAGGGCATTCGAATGCCTTATTGAGGCATTTGAATTCCCTAAGGCAAACCTTAAACAGAAAGTCAAATATTCAATATATCCAAGTGCCCACCAAAAGCCATTTGAATGCTCTTGCTAAAATTCATTCCAAAGCTTATTTTGTACTTCCAAAATATCATTTTCATTACACATATGCAACTATATGATTTATAAAAATTTGTTGAAAATCAAACATTTTATAATATTTTAAAAAACATATAAGTTTGGAAATATATACATTACCATGTATTCTCCAACACTTCCCTTTAAGCTTGTGAATAAATGTTCTCTCTTCCTAGCTCGAATAAATTTGTTCAAAATGTTGAACTACTTAATAATTTATTAAGCACATTTGCAAGTTAAGTGTTGGAAATCAGTGTTGGAAAGTAGAATAAATCCCAACATTAGGATTGTTTTGCTAGTCAACTTTCTATTTTAATGTTTACCTATATTTTGATTGTTTCTATAGATATGGTCAATTTTATAATTATCTGTTTCTTGGGTTAAATCCTAAAAGCTTGCTTCTTGTTTAGGCTTTAGGGTTATACATTGTAATTATTTGCAATGAATAAGATCATAGCTGTTAGATTATTTTTTATCAGCTTTTCGTCAGCCTCTAATTTCATGGTATCAAAGCCATGTTATCCTGTCAACTAATTTATTCCATAACACTATTAGAAATCCAAAATAGCTTATATGGCTAGTACTATACCGTTATACTCCTCTGCCATGTCATGTAAGGTTTTACCTACTCAAAATCCTTCATGCAATACCTTGGGTTCCTTCCTCTAAATTTAACCACTCTTTCCAAATAACCCAACAGAAATTTAATGGGTTAAATTTTCAAAAATGGTTTCAATCGATTCTTCTTATGGTCAAAGGTAAAGGGAATATGGACTATCTCAAAGGTGATTTCTCTGAACCCGACTTAACAGATCCTAGTTACAATGCATGGGAGGCAAAAATTTCAATTGTCATGGCATGGTTAATTAATTCTATGGAGCCTATAATTGGCTAGACCTACTTATTTTAAAAGATTGCCCATGAGATTTGGATGACTATTCAAGAGATGGATTCAAATTTGCAAAACTCATCATAGTGCTTCAAAATTCACTTCATGCTTCGGAATAAACAGTGTCTAAAGCATCAGCTTAGATCCTCAAGAGGCACCTAGATACTATCCAAAATTTGGCTTTGTCCATTATTAAATAGTTTATCACAATAATCACACCTCCTTTCTTTAGTGTCATTGTCCTTAAATAATATTTTTTAGTACTCATCCTTGATACATTTTGCAACTCCTAGATCGGAACTCCTCTCCCTTGCTTGTACAAATCATATATCTCTTTCTCTTTATCTTTTGTGTCCAATATGTTATAAATCATTTTCACAATCTTCGCTTTACCTTCTACCATCGCTTTCTTTGCTTCCTTCTTCACTAACATATATTTTATGAAGCTCTTTTTTATGTTGTTCTTCTTGAAAGTCTTATAACAATTTTGATTAGTCTTTATTGCTTTCTTAACTACTACAGTCCAAGATGTTGCATCTATTCTAGTTAGTGCTCTTCCAGTTGATACTCCTTGTATCTCCTTGCTCACCTCTTAAATGCATTTTTTCCATCTTGTTCCACAATATATTGGAATTCACCTTTGTTGTCCAATCCTTTTTTAGATCCAACTATTTCTACATACAACATGATAATATTCTTTTAGCTTTCACCATTGAGTCTTTGCAACTCCTTTCTATTAGTTTCTTCAATGTTGTTTATGAATTTTTTTGTCTAAGACTAGAAATGTATGTTGTGTGTTAAAACACTCATTTGGGAAAACTTTTCAATCCAAACATTTACATTTATCTCTCCTACTAGTAAAAAAAAATCTATTTAACTTGCATTTAGTCTACTTTTAAATGTTATGAGGTGAGATTACTTGACCTTAATAGCGTGTTCAATTGAGTTAGATTGTAGGATAAAGTAAAATCTAAGATATCATCCCCCCTCATTTCTTACACTGTAACTTAAACCATCGTGTAAGCTTTCAAAACTCTTCTATTAACACCTACATTGCCATTACGATCACTGCCAATGAAAAGGTTTTTTCCTATAAGCACTTGTTGTAGTACCCTATTTAAATCATTCCAAAATTGTCATTTACTAGCCTCATCAAGTCTTAGTTGTGGTTCATACATACCAAACTATACAACATCCTCTTGATACTTTTTGTCTATAATGGTACCTACATCATTTCAATCTCTATCTTCATTTGTGTGCCAAAGCTTATATCACCAAGGTCCTATCCTATAACCTTCTTCCCAACCCATTTGATCTCTTAAAGGCACAAGATGTTAACTCTTCGATACATAACATCACAAATGCTATCTAACTTACCATTAAGTGTATTTATATTTCAAGATCCTGACCTAAGTTTATGGTTATAAACTAACATCTTTACCCATTCTCGTCCATTGTGGTGTGGGAACCTTTATCTACTTGACATCACATCTAGGCATCGATGTGGCGTGTCACTTGCGAGTGATGACCTAGCAACCCTTGTATACTTTTCACTACATTTGTGCTCTAATGTAATGTGCCGTAATATAGAAGACACCTTAATGAATTTTTCATAACGATTCACTTCTTTGAAATTAAATGAGTTTTATAAAACTCAACACAACTTGAGTTGGATCCCATGTATCATAATGGATTAAAAAAAAGAGTAGAACTTTTATTGATCATTGGGAAAGTTAGACATTTGTGTTGTGCAAGTTCATATACATCACAATGAAAGTTGTCAACATCTAGTCCTTTAATCAAAGAGGGAAAAACGATCCTAAGAGTTGTAAATGCTGGATGACCAAGTTTATGATGATAAAGCCAAATCTTGTTTTTATTAGGAGAAGCTTTCTTAGGAAGGGATGACAAGGGTGATATGCACTTGACAATACTTCGATCACTTGATGTTTCAAGGTAATATAGTGTTCATCCTTCTCCTTTTCACATCCAATCATCTTCCATTGAACCTTAGTCTTGAAATACACAGTGAGTAGGATGAAAAATTACATTTCAACTTAAATCTAGGGTAAGCTTATGTATAGACACATGATTCTTTGAAAGCTTAAAGACATGAAGAAAATTTTTAAGGATAAATAAGGAATTAATTTTGATATCTCAAAGACTTGCCAAAATGATCAATGAATCATCAATAATACAATCTTTTCACTATTAGAACAGAGGGTGTATATATTAAAATTTTGTGATGAATTGGGTTATGTCATTTGTGGCTCTTAAGTCAATGACCTATGAGTTCTTAAAGATTTCATTCGAAACATTTAATCCACGAGAAAGTGAAAATTCACTTGAATATGTTAAAGAACAAGTACTTGAGGGTCTTTCAAGTGTCCCCAATAAGGTTATTAACTTTTCAATCTCATCTTTGTTGAAGTCTTCTTGTTCTTAGGGTTTCATTTTATTGGGTGATGATTATCAAGTGTGCCTACCCCTGGTTCCTTTCTTACCCTTCTTTATATCCTCATTCTTTGCTTGAAAAAGGAGATTTTCCCTTGAGTTTTCGATGTGTTTCAATTTCCTTTAGTATGTAAACCATAAGTTGCCCCTCTTATCATGCCTTGAGCTTTGGATAGGTCTGCACTTCCAATTTCATTGATTTGTCATGGCTTAGGGTTCAAAACTTTGTTTTTTTATGTTATTCTTTCTACTACCGCCACTTGTAACCATAATTGAACTGTCTATGTCATGACGCTCAAGCATCATGCCTTTTCTACTTTATCCTGGAGATGGTCTCATTTATTGTTGGCATATCCTCTTTTTCAAAAATTTGGACTCTAACTTGATTGAATTTAGTGTTGAGACCAGCTAGAAAATCATAAACACAACCCATTTCAATAAAGTTCTTGAAAGTGAAGGAAATGTGCCATGTCCGCCACCCAACTGCTACCCATCGAGGTCAAACACATTAAGTTCTCCACTAATCCTTATAATTAGCTCACCTAACTCTTCATCACTCTCTATGTTCCAATAGGTATTTTGTTAGGTGGAATATTTATAAACAGAAAATAAGTTGTTAATACTACTATTTACAGCTTGATTTGGTTTGTGGCTTTTGGCTTCCTAAAAAATGATATAAAGTAAGAGAAAAGCAACAAATGTTAAAAAGAAAAAATTCTGATTGCTTAAAAAATAAATCAAATAATCCTAATAAAATATTGCCTTTGTGATAGAGTAGAGAAGATTAAAAGGCAAAATTTAAATCTTTAGTTAAGCATAAAAACACCTTAGGTTCACGTCTTTCTATCAATTCACTTCAAGCTCTACTAAAAGGAGCTCTCCTTACCCCCGTTCCATACCATGTCTTGACTTTAGAAAAAGTAACCATATTTAAACTTTCATGGTTATAAGAAGAATCACTTCATACCTTGTTTTGCTCACTATTGCCAATGTAGTTATTCTAATTGTATGCAGATTCATTGAGTCCTTGGCCCACCAAAGGATCCTAACGACTTGTTATTTCCTTATTTCCCTTTGGGCATTAGACCTGGTATAAGGTTCAAGTTCTCATTCCAAATTACTAGATATTTGTTTGCTTCTCTTTTAATGACTATTTACCAACCTCGTTTGTCATCCCTTATATCCTCATGATTTACAAGAAACATAAAATACGCTTGCATATTAGGCTAGTTTTACCATTCCTTTAGGTTTGCTTATTGTGCACATTATCAATAAGTAAACCTAAAGGAATGGTATATACACACAGCAAGTTAAATAATTTTCTCTTAACCTTGCTTTTTTCAATTTATAGAAATAAAATTTTCATTAATACAGAGAAAATGCTTCGTACATATGACTCTTTATAAACAATATAATGTGAAAGTTTTATACATTGAGTTTGTCCTTTGTATATGAAGGCTTTTTTTTTTGGTGTAATCATGAGAAGGGTTTCAAATAGTGGCTGCAAAACAAAATAGCGGCCACTATCTCGAGGTAGCAGCGGTGGCCGCCACCGCTATTGAGGAAATAGCAGATGTGATTATGAATCATATTTGTAATAGCCACTATTGGTCGTTACAAAACGCCGTAACGATGGATAGCGATGACAACGGACCCTCCCTTTGGTTCTAAATCAAAGTATAAAAAAAAATTGAAACACAACAAACACAGAAACATAATCAAAATATCAACCTCAAAAAATATCCCTAGCTCACCGTATCAAAATCCCAGCCTCAATTAACAAAAAATCAACATCCCCAACTCAGCAACAAATGACAAGTCGCATCACAACAACACAGGACACACAACTCAGGTAAGCAGTATTATATAAAAGCAAATTTAAAATTTTTACTTTTGAAACTTAGACCTAGATCAGAGAAAGGGATTTGTGGATTGAGGGGCAAGCGTGATGCTGGCGAGGGCAGCCTTGAAGTAGAGTGGGCAGCATAGGTGGCCATGGGTGGCCATGGCTGTCCGTTGTTGCAGAACTAGTAGGCGGTGGCATTGGCTCTTAACTGAGAATCGTGAGTCATGACTCGTGAGGCTAAGGGCTAAGGCAGTAAGGTACTGAGGCATAGAAGGATGAGGAGTGAAGAGTGAGGACTTGGACTGAGGGTCGACGGGTGAGGGATATGCATGCTTAGCAATTTGTCTTGGATCATCTCATATCTGAGTTCCGTTTCCTTTGCTGATCGATTTTAGTCGTTTGAGGGTAAGGGCAGGAGGCTTTGTTCAGGGGGGAGGGTTTGGCTTTGGCCGGTTAGGTTTATTTATTTATTTTGATTGTTTTTTCTAAATATATATCCTTTTAAAATGTATGATGTAATTTATGATAGGTTTTATAAATTTAAGAATTTTTGTATAACATTAAATGTTTAAAAATTAATATTAGTTAATCTCATGAATTATGATAAAAAATATTAGGTAATTTGAATTTCAAAAAAAAATAATGTTGAATTTAGATTATTAATTTAATTTTTTAAAGTAAAATTTGTAGTGAAATTAAATATATGGTATTAAATATTTTATTGGTTACATATGGAATAAAATATTTTTATAACTTAAGAAAAAATTAATATTGATAATTAATGCTAAATAATTTGTACATTAATTCTTATTAGTACATAATTATTTATCTCTATTTTCAATATTTGTTATTTTTTAATTATTAGAAGTAATTTTTTAAATATGAATGTTTTATTATAGTTCAAAAAATTATGAATAACCTTTTTTTTTCACATAAATAATAGACTTAAGGTATCATAAATTACTTTAAAAATTATGAAATAAGACTTTATATGATTATAATTACAATTACTACACTTTATATAGAATTGTGTGAAATTAAAAAAAAATTCATGATTACGATGACTGCAATGACCGCGATGGTCTTCGCTATGTCCGCAATCGCAATAAATGCAATGCAACCGAAAACGCGGCTATGACCGCAATTTAAATCCTTGATCACAAGTATTATTATCCGTTTTACGATATAAGATTAATCTTGTTAGAGTTAAGAGTGGTAAACGGTAAAACTTTTCCAACAGTGACGACTCCAGAATTCAATCATGTCCAAATACCTGTGAAAGAATTTCACTTCTACTTCTTCTAATCACTTGTTAGTTATATAAAAGGCTTTTATTAACAACCAACAAAATATTCCTCACAATCACAACCTGTTTGAACAATTTAAACCTTAAAACCTAAAATTTAAAAATACTCTTCACAACCTACAAAACCTAATTTTTTTCTACCCTCTCCCTCCTCTCATATCCAGTAACCACTCTCTTCTAAACCCTAAATACAATAAACTTAAATTCTCACAATTTCTCATAATAATCTCTCCAATATCTTTAGTTTTTGTCAAGAAATATGAAGTAAATTATTCATTTATGCAACAAATTATTAGATTTAGGACGATTTGTTCTGCCAAGCATGAAAGCTTGGCTTCAAGCCAAGAATGAAAACTTGGCGGGCCAAGCATGGGAAAGAGAATGGAACTTCCACCAATCATGCTTGAAGCCAAGCATGAAAACGGCTGTGGCAGACCAGTGGAGGCAGGGGCAGAATGACAGAATCCGTTTCCTTGTACATTAGAAGGTGGAAAAGCTCCCGTCCAGGAATGCGTATTTGTTCTCGGAAATTCATTGAATGTATTGAAAATCTGAAAGTTGGGTTTGGGTCGTAGCATTGTGAATGATTGTTATTTAATTTCATACAGGACTATTTTGGTATTAAAAAATATATATTAGAATTGTTGTTAGGAATAAATGATAGGTTATTAATAGAATTTTCTTTGTATATAACTTTTGTCAAATCTATATATATAATTTTCTTCATGATTACGTAATTTTCTTATGATCAAAATCAGGGTCATAGGGTTAAATATTCCATTCCAACTTTCATAAAAAGAAAATCTCCATTCCAACATTATGCATATTATTTCTCATTGTGTGCATTATAACAATGCATTCTAATTAAAGTCTTTGATTTTTATTTTTTAAACTTTCATGCAAGACGTTTTATAGAAATTAACACTTTGAATTTTAAATTTTAGGTCAAGATGACGTGAAAATTCCTTTAAGCCAGCTTAGGCGATTTTCATGGCGTGAAATACAACTTGCAACTGACAATTTTAATGAATGCAACAAAATTGGACATGGAGGGTTTGGAAAAGTTTATAAAGGTGTCCTCCCTGACAACACAAATATTGCTGTGAAACGCCTTGAAGATTATAGTAGTCCTGGTGGAGAAGCTGCATTCCTGAGGGAAGTCCAGCTCATAAGTGTTGTTGTTCATAAGAATGTTCTACGGTTGATTGGGTTCTGCACAACACCATCTGAAAGAATTCTTGTTTATCCTTTCATGAAAAATTTAAGTGTCGCATATCAACTGAGAGGTACTTGTCCTATAGGACTTCCATTATTCTTTGCTGTCTTGCAATGCATGTTTGTTTTTATTTTTATTCTAAAATTAAGCTTTTGTCTTAAATGGAGAACAAAATTATAGTTGTGGCTAGGGGAGGAAGTACAGGGGCGGGTTTGTTACATATGTAGAAATGGTGCTTATGATCCTTAGAAGTACATATATTACCATGTAAAAGTTAAAAGAAATGCAAGGAAGTGCTGGTGGAAAATGATAATTGAGGTCCTTTAGATTACCTATAAATTTTATCACAGATAAGCAGAAATGCAAGTTATATGAAGTCCTGTTGGAAAATGATGTTTAGGATCCTTTAGGGTGCCTATTAATATCGCAGAAGATGTTTAGATTCTTACTATGTTTTATTTACAGCTGCTAGTAACTAAATTTGAAATGGCTAGTCTAACTTGTGGCTGTAATAGATTATTTTTACAATATTTTACGTCTGAAATTTTCTATAGATTTAAAACCTGGAGAGAAGGGCTTGGACTGGCCAATGAGAAAACGTGTAGCTTCCGGCGTAGCTAAAGGTTTGGAGTATCTACATGATCATTGCAATCCTAAGATAATACACCGTGATTTAAAAGCTGCAAACATCCTTTTAGATGACAATTTTGAAGCTGTTATTGGAGATTTTGGGCTGGCAAAGCTTGTTGATACTAGGTTGACTCATGTTACCACTCAAGTGCGTGGTACCATGGGTCATATTGCCCCAGAATATTTGTCCACGGGAAAATCTTCTGTAAAGACAGATGTCTTTGGATATGGTGTAACGCTTCTGGAACTCGTTACTGGTCAGCGTGCAATGGATTGTTCTAGTCCAGAAGAAGAGGTTCTACTTGATCGTGTAAGATTCTTATATTGGTGCACCCTCTTCTAAATCTTTTATGAATATATGATCTCTGCAGTAACTGATCTTGCATTGTGACCGTGGAAGTCTTTGTTTTTTCATCGTCGGTGGTGCATCTGTTTCATAGTTTTAGGTATTTCTCTGTTTTTCTCCCATAACACATTTATTCTGTGAGATGTTAAGTACTTGAAACTTATAGTCATGCTCTTCATTAGCATGAAAAGTAAATCAACAAATACTCCTTGATAATTTTTTGCTTGAAAGAAAATTCATTCTCCGTGAGCGCTATGAAGTTTGCTATAAAATTTGTTTAACCAGCATTATTTAGGTTTGCTACTTGGCATGAAAAAACCTCTAATCACAGATCTGCAATTGTATATATGCAAGGATATGTCGATAAAGATCTCTTATTTCAAAAGTAGGGCTTCCGGATATCTTATTTGGTGGTAGGGAGCCAAATATATGTCATTGCTAGTGGCTACACTTAATATTCCCCAGAAGACATGATGCTGCAGGCTTTGTGTGGTTTTGAGGAAAATGTTGCTAATTTCCAATACTGTTATTTGATCTCATAGAACCTACATTTCTTCTTATCGTACCTATGTAGCTCCGCACTTCTTTTTCTTCCTTTCTTTTTTTTTTTCTTTGTCTAAAAATTTTTGTTGGTATGCGGTGTTTGTGTGTGTTTAGTATCTCCTGAATCATGTATATTTAGGTATGAGGATTCTTCAGGTTGACGGAATTGTTATATTGACAGATTAAAGAGCTGATGACAGAAAATAGGATTAATGACATGGTGGATGGAAACTTGAAGGATTATGATCCTAAAGTAGTCGAGGCTATTGTACGAGTTGCATTGATCTGCACACAGAGCGCACCTGAAGATCGCCCAACAATGGCGGAAGTGGTGAAAATGCTGGAAGGAGTTGGTCTGGCTGAGAGATGGGCTGAATGGGAGGAGCTTGAACAAGCAAGGAATCGAGAATTCTTGACTTTTACTCACCAGTTTACTTGGATTGAAGATTCAAGTGTAGACCAAGAATCTATACGTTTTCCAGAGGCAGATAAATCCTGATACGCATAGTCAAATTTGAGCCAAACTTTCGAAATAAGCAGATTTTGATCATTGTATTGAATGCCCGAAAGAAGAATGAAACCTTAACTTTATCATGTACTTTACTATTTCATTTTGTATCTGTTACGTTTACATACAATGCTACTGTTGTTGCACTAAACAACAATAAAAGTGTGCTGACATGCTGTTCGTACTCTGTCTTCACGTGTTTCCAAAAAGCTTCTGTAAAACAAAAAAAGTCAGAGGGATGTAGGGATTGTTCCCTGCGTAGGTACTCCGATACTTAAGTCAGCAAAAAGTTCTTAAGTATTGGGAAGCGTAAAAGCCAGTAGTCAAAAATTAGGGAATAAGATTGCACCTGGAGCCTATTTATAGGCGAATATTCTAGGGTAATTACCTGAGGGTGATCACGTCCTTTTAGTAGGAGTTTGTTTCCAAATAAAACACAAATTTCGTAAATCCCAAAAACAGCAGCAGCCTGTCACTGGCGAGAGACTCAGAAAGTGTCGCATGTTGTTGGCGGTAGGAGTCTGTCGCTTGCGGAAGCCCGGAGAAACACCACATGTCAATGGGCGACAGGCGACTGACGTAGGATTCTATCGCCTGCGACAGATGTCATGTCGCAGGCTATGCCCTCTATCGCTGAAGGTCACCTGGCCCAATGATCCCTTGCCATGTGGTGGATTCTGACGTCTTTGGGCCCTGGCCCAATGTAGATAGACTTTGACATATCAATTGCTCCCCACTCTCTTGTTAGATTTCTCCAACCAAGAGAGTATAAATATGTGTTTTTGGGCCTTAGCCCAACGTGAATAGTTTTATGATTTTTGTGATTTTTTCTAGTAGTTTCTTTGCAGGTAGAAAAGCTTGGTTCTGTGGGAGGTGTTGTTAGGCGTGACGTTTGGTATTCCCTGTCGTGGCTATATAAGCTATTGGAGTTTTAGTGAGACCATCTTCGAAAATCCTCTGAATTGGTACCCTACCGCACATCCTTGATTCTTTCGCGAAAGGGTCTGTCGCAAAAGTCTTTCGCCTCACACCAGGAACCTTT
Organism: Heritiera fomes; assembly: GCA_032173925.1. Classification (NCBI taxonomy): domain Eukaryota; kingdom Viridiplantae; phylum Streptophyta; class Magnoliopsida; order Malvales; family Malvaceae; genus Heritiera; species Heritiera fomes. The sequence goes on from JAPDPM010000017.1 coordinate 6,225,177, forward strand.
CGCTTATCGTGATAACAGTAAGTATCCATCTGTCGTCTTACTTATCATCTCTCGCAACTATTTTTAGGTCTCCCACAGGTGTCTTAGTCTTTCGCGTAGAGCTTAGGTCTCCCGCATACTTGAGTCTCTTGCTTCACGCTTTTAGGTTCCTCGCCAAATAGGTCTGTCGCCCAATAGGTCTCTCGTCTATTAAGTTTGTCGCCCATTTTTGGTTTTTCATTGCTTTGCTTTTTTTTTACCATGTCTTCGCAACGTCCGGGTAAATTACTTAGAAGGGGTGGTGTTGAATGCACACTGACGAATACGGACTTAGAAGATTTCAACACTCGTTTTCCCCTTCCTTCCGGTTACCGTTATAGACTTTCAGTCAGTGGGGAAGTTACACCCGACTTAGTCAGAAGTGGTGTAGCCGTTCATAAAACGTCTTTATCCTTTGGCTTTCACTTCCCTCTCCCTGAGTTTACTCAAGCATTCCTTAGGTTTAAGGACATTGTTCCGTGTCAACTCCATCCCCATGCATGGGCTCAACTGGTAGCTTTTTCCGTAGTGTGTCACAACCTGGATATTGTTCCAACGGTTCCTCTTGTAAGCGCCTTTTTTAGGGTCCGTGGGTTGAAAGGATTAATAACGTTTTCTCTCCAGAGGTTAAAGGTTGACAAGTTTCCTAATAACAAAATTTTCTCAGACCTCCCTAATAAATTGCACGGTTTTGAGAGCGAGTGGGTCATTGTTGAGATTTCAAGTGACTTGCGAATACGTATTAGATGGAATCATGATACCAACGACCACTCGAAGCGCTCGGAAAGATTTAGAGTAAAGTCCTTAAGAGACTACTTTGGTGAGCCTATACGACGAATTTGTTCTACTGGGGAACGTAATTTATTTTCCCTTTTAACTCCAAAGAATATTACAGCAACCAGTTGGGGGGTAAGCCGAGCCGTTTCCAGGACTTCTGCTACCCCATCTATCCTCCCTACTAGCTCGCGCGTGTCCGATGCTGGCCCTAGCCAACTGCCGAGGGTTCCTATAGCCGAGACCTCTAATCCTTTAGGTCACCTTGTAGACAAACCTTCTCTAGATTCGAGAGACGAAACACCTGAGGTTGCGGGTGCCAGTAGTCCATTCGAGGAGGATCTTGAATGGACTCAGGGCAATGCCTTTGGGAGCCTTTTCGTCGACTTTCCGGCTGATCCGAATTTGGATAACTTAGAGGATTTTACTGATATTATAGGTTTCTAATTTTCTTTACTTTATATATCTGTATGCATGGCATTTTGGATTTAGATTTGCTGATTACTTCTCCTTGTATTATGCAGATATGAACTTTTATAACGCTATGCGCAGAAGGCAGGCTAATGCTTCTACCAGAGCGGCTCCTCCTTCTCAACAACAGTCGTAGGTTAGAGCCTCCACTTTCGGACATCCTCATGCTCCTACTCCCCCTCTTCTGGCTACCAACGGGCCTAGCCGTCCTACGCAAGAGGTCGGGAGAAACAAGCGAAAGAGGCCCCTTATCCGTGATCGTAGCTCAGACGATCAAGAAAGCTCTGGGTCGCAGAGGAGTGAGTCAGCCAGCCGAGAAGGTGGTTCCCGTGCTGCCGAGGATAGGTTGGCTCCTCTCTAACCTAACCGTAAATATAGGAAGAAGTTGATCATTGAAGCCTCGATGCCTAATCTTGCCTAAGGTAGCCAATCCTACCGTGAGGCACTATGTAGTTGATAATGGGGTCGTCGTAGATGGAGAAGACTTCCAGACCTATCCCGGAGTGAACGACAATGATAGCACTGAGGAAACCGGGATAGCGTCTCATCTGGCCTAGAGCACAATCCTTCCCCGTGACGAGGCGGGGCTTTTCACAAACCTTGCAGAAGCTAAGGATAATTCTGACTATCTTGCGATAAAGGTGGGAGCGTCACACTTATTTGGTAATTATATTCCCTTTTTTAACCTCTTTCGTCAAGCTTTTGAGTTACTTCTGTTCTTTGTTTTGTTAGTCGGCTTAGCAAACGACGGCCGTTAACACTCGGCATAGGGATCTTAGGGAGCAAGCTGACAAAGATATTCATGAGTTCCAAGAGAGAAATATGGAGCTTTTGGATGAGGTTGTTCAGCTTCGCCCATATATTGGCAGGGTCGAGGAATTGACCAAGAGGAACGCGGATCTTGATTGGAGGCTAATAGAAGAACAAGCGAAAGTAGCCTCCCTTCAGGGATATGAAGAGGCCTACAATAAGGCAGTCGACGATCGGGAGGCCATGAGGAGGCAGCGGGATAAGGCAATCGACAAGCTGCAGAGAGTGTTAGATCGGTAAAAGGAGGTCTGAGTCGAGGCCATCCGTGAATACCACTTGTCTCAACACTGCTATGAGAAGAAAGAAGAGTTTACGGCGGGATTCATCAAGTACGGCTTCTACTTAGCCTGTGCTTGGTTGGAGAAGCATTGACCTGATGAGTCTTTCCCTGAGTTGCTTTTCACCGAGGAGGCTCAGTACTATGAAGCTTCTTCCTGGACCAAATATGAACCTGACTCGCTAAGTCCAGATGACCATTTAGAGGTAAGAGCCATAGATGACTTGGACAACCTTGAAGGTCCGTGGCCTCCTAGACAGCCACGCAGCCGGCCTGAGCCTACTGGGGCACATGACCAATCCGGGCATGCAGCGATGCGTAATGAGCTTGAACCTATCAAGGCGGGCGATCAACCTGAGTCTATCGAGGCACTGCTAGGTTAGACAGTGATGAGTTCTAATTTTCTGATTCTACTGCCGCTGATCTCGTGCCAGACTCTGCGACTGTGGTTGGGCCTTCAAGTGAAGCTCCCTCTTCCGGGATGGCTTCTTCAGCTCCCCAAGACCCTGATCCTCCGACTCCTCAAGTTCTTGATCCTCCAGTTATTGAAGGCCCTACTGCTAATGCGACGTCTTCTGAGCCGGCTGACTTGGTCTTCACCATAGATTAGGATATTTTGTATTTCATTTGGTTTGTAAATTCAATGAAAAGATTCATTCTTAGTGAAAAGTACAATTTCTTTTTTTAGCTTTTTCTTCTTTTGTTTGAATGAATATTTCGTATTCATAACTGTTACATCACAGAGCTCTAAAAAATAGCGTTAAATGCGTCTATACTTTCATAGCGTTAGAAATATTAAATAATTCTATTATTGCGAGCATATAGCGTACCTTTACACCATATTGCTCCCCAAGTTCTGCTTTGAGACAGTGTTGTTGTTCCTGTTCAAAGATGAACTTTTCTCGAGCATTGTGCCTATATTGCGCTTTTTTCACTTAAGGACTTGTTAGATTTGATAAGCAAACACAAAATGTAATTTTTCAACCAATTGCACCACATATATATCGATAAAATTATAATGTACCTCGTAACATGCTTCACAATCTGCATTCTGTGTGCTACTTGGGTATCGTATTGTCTGTATTTGCTTTAAGGATTATTAGATTGCCCGTCTCGCGCATTTTTCGCTTAGGGAATTTATTTCCGCTCGTCTGACACCCTTTTATGCTTAGAGACTTATGTTTGCCCGTCCGCACTCTTTTTCGCTTAGGGACTTTAGATTTGCACATCGCACGCATTTTTTGCTTAGGGACTTTTGATTTGCCCGTCTAGCGCATTTTTCGCTTAGGGACTTTTGATTTTCCCATCTCGCGCATTTTTCACTTAGGGACTTTTGATTTGCCCGTCTCGCGCAATTTTCGCTTAGGGACTTTTGTTTACCCGTCTCGTGCATATTTCGCTTAGGGATTGACTTTTGATTTGCCCGTCTCGCGCATTTTTCTCGCGTATTTTTCGCTTAGGGACTTTTAATTTGCCTGTCTTATGAATTTTTCACTTAGGGGCTTTTGATTTGCCCGTCTCGTGCCTTTTTTGCTTAGGGACTTTTGTTTGCCCATCTCGTGCATTTTTTGCTTAGGAACTTTTGAGTGGCCAGCTTTTGCCTCATTTCAATTCCTGTAACACATAATCTGTCTAACATATTGCATTAGAGAATATAGAAAGTGAATAGCTGGCCTTTATTCATGAATCAGATAATCACAAAACAATAATATCTGTAAAGTAACGAAATAATAGATGGAAAATAAAGACAAGAATCATAAAAGAGTACAATGTTTCATTGCCAGTACAGCTTGAGATGGTTGGCGTTCCAAGTCTTCGAGATCTTCTTTCCTTGCAAGGTTTCTAAAGTGCATGTGCTAGGTCCGATCATCCTTCTGATTCTGTAAGGTCCTTCCCAATTAGCCCGGAGTTTTCCAGCCTCCTTATGGGCGTTTGTAATTACCGACTTTCTCAATATCAGGTCTCCTTCTTGCAATTCTCTGTTCTTAACTTGCGTATTGTAATAAGTGGCTACCCTCTGTTGGTAGGCAGCCAATTTTACTTTTGCCGTGTCCCTCAACTCATCTATCAGGTCCAGATCCTCCCTTAGTCCCTGAGAGTTAAGTTCTTCAACGTAAGGGATTAATCTAGGTGATTCAGCCCTTATTTCAATCAGGATGAGGGCCTCAGTCCCATACACCAAATTAAATGGTGTTTCCCCTGTCGACACCTTACTTATCGTTCTATAGGCCCATAGGACACTCGGGAGCTCATCTACCTATGCTCCCTTTGCCTTGTCCAGTCTGGTCTTCAAACCATGCAGTATAGTTTGGTTGCTCACCTCGACCTGCCCATTAGCTTGAGGGTAAGATACATGAGAGATTCTTAACCGAATGCTTAGGCCTTTATAGATTGTTCGGAATGCATCACAATCAAACTGTTTCCCATGATCGGCATTAAGCACACGAGGTATTCCAAAATGGCAAATGACATCCCTCCAAACCATTGCTTCCACCTTTCTTTCAGAAATTGTAGCCAAAGGCTCTGCCTCTATCCACTTTGTGAAGTAGTCTAGGGCTACGAGCAAATATTTCCTCTGTCCTGTGCCCAAGGGAAAAGGTCCCAGGATGTCTAGCCCCCACTGTGTGACTGGCGTTGGTTGAAGAGTGCTCTGAAGGGTTGAGACTAGCGCAGTGACTATAGGAGCAAACTTTTGGCATTTTTCGCACTTTCGCACCTTTTCAGTGGCATCCTTCTTCAGTGTAGGCCAATAAAACCCCGTACGCAAATATTTTCGTGGTTAAGGCTCGAGCTCCTAAGTGTTTGCCACATATCCCCTCATGAACTTCGGCTAGGGTGTACTCAGCTTGTTGAGGCCCTAGACACTTTAGCAAGGGCATTGTGAATCCACGCTTATAGAGTTCTCCATTCACTACGGTAAACCTGACACTTTTTAATTTTAGCCTTCGGGCTTCATCTTTGTCAATTGGAAGTGTACCTCCTAATATATAATCTTTGATCGGGCTTCTCCAATCACTTTCGATCTTGACATTAGAGATATCTTCTTCTTCGATACTCGGCTTAGCAAGGGATTCCACTTTGACCATACCACTTTTGATTCCTCTAGAAGAAGCCAACTTTGAGAGAGCATCTGCATGATTGTTCTCAGACCGGTTTATCTAAGTCAATCGAAAGTTCTTAAACGATTGCGCCAATAATTGCACCTTCTGCAGATAGGGGACTAAAGCTGGTTCTCGCACTTCATATTCACCCGAGAACTGATTTACCACCAATTGTGAATCGCTATGTGCCATTAAGTTGTCAACTTCTAGTTTCTCAGCAAGTTTCATCCCGGCTATTAAGGCCTCGTACTCAGCTATATTGTTCGAACTTGGGAAATCGAAACGCAGGGAATTCTCATAGGTTTCCCATTCAGGTGAAGTTAGCACAATTCTAGCTCCACTACCATCCATGTTACAAGTCCCATCCACAAATAATTTCCACCAGACTAATTCTGTTTCTTCTAGAACCTCCCGGCCAATACATTCTACAATGAAATCCGCCAGTGCCTGCCCTTTTATTGCTTGGCGAGGCTGAAAGTGGACGTTATATTCACTTAACTCGATAGCCCATTTGGTCAGACGTTCGGAGTGCTCTAGTTTCTACAGTATTTGCCTTAAAGGCTGGTTTGTTAAGACAGTCACCGAGTGAGCCTGGAAGTAAGGTCGTAATTTCCGAGTTGCCATCACCAAGGATAGAACTATTCTTTCAACTAGGGAGTACCTCGTTTCAGCATCTAGCAAGACCTTACTTACATAATAGATCAGACAGTCCCTGTCTCCTTCTTTCTTTAGTATGACTGCACTTACAGCTTTCTCTCCTACGCCGAGATACATGAGGAGGTGGTCTCCGGGCTGTGGTCGAGATAATAAAGGCAACTCTTTTAGGTAGTCTTTTAACTTTTCAAAAGCATCATTGCAGTCTTCTGTCCATTTGAAGTTTTTTCCCGCTTTTATTGCCTTAAAGAATGGTAAACTCCTCTCAGTTGATTTGGACAAGCGATTCAAAGCTGCTATTCTTCCTGTTAGCCTTTAAACCTCTCTAACAGTATTGGGTGGCCTCATGTCCAGAATAGCTTGAACTTTTTTGGGATTAGCTTCTATCCCCCGATTAGTGATCATAAATTCCAAAAACTTTCCAGACCTCACCTCGATGAGCATTTATTGGGGTTCAACTTCATCTCATACTGCCGCAACACATTAAATACCTTCGTCATATTCTCTGCATGCGACTCTTCCCTTTGACTTTTTATGATCATGTCATCAACATAAGCTTCCATGGTATTGCCCAACAAGTCTTTAAACACCTTATTCACCATGTGCTAGTAGGTTGCCCCTGTGTTTTCCAAACCGAATGGCACTGCTCGATAGCAATATGTTCCACTATCAGTAATGAACGAGGTTTTCTCCTCATCCTCTGGATGCGTCATGATTTGGTGGTACCTCGAAAAAGCATCTAAGAAGCTAAGCAGTTCATATCCACAAGTTTCATTTACAAACTTATCAATTCGAGGTAGCAGGTATGAATCCTTAGAACAGGCTTTGTTTAAATCTATGAAGTCTACGCACATCCTCCATTTTCCGTTGGCTTTCTTCACCATCACAACGTTAGCCAACCATTCTAGATAATTCACTTCTTTGATAAATCCTACCTAAAATAACTTCGAGATTTCTTCGTTTATAACCTACTGCCTTTCTGGAGCAAAATTTCTCTTTTTTTTGCTTGATCGATTTTGCTCCATAAACTACATTCAATCGGTGGCAAGCAATTTCAGGGTTAATACCAGGCATATCGGCCGAGGTCCATGCAAACACATCAGCATTTTCCTTTAAGCATTGGACTATTTCTTTAATTTTTTTGGGCAACTGGCTCCCTATATACACCACTCTTTCTTCATCTTCTTCATGCAATCAGACTGCCTCCATTTCCTCATCAGGTTTCGGCTTAGGCGGTTCGTCGATCGTAAGGGTTTCCTTCCTTTGAATCCCTTTACATGTGGTGGACACGATATTACATGTCCTTACCTTCCTTTGATCTCCCTTTACTTATCCAACACCGTGGAGAGTCGAGAATTTCATTAACAGATAAGAGGGATGCATCACCACTCTCATGTCGTTCAACAACGGTCGTTCGAAGATCATATTATAAGCCACTGATGTTGACTTTACCACCATGAACAACACTTGATGGACGACACTTCTCGGGCTCTGTCCTAATGTAATAGGCAGCTGAACGGCACCTACAACTTTCACCTTCTCTCCAGAGAAGCCGTATAATGGTGTAGGCACCAGCTTTAGTCTGTCATCTAAGATATTCATCTTCTCAAAGCAGTTCCAGTATATCAAATTCACCGAACTCCCATTATCGACTAGGATACGATTCATTGGATGCTTTGCTATCACTGTTGAAATCACCATTGGGTTATCATGAGGGATCATTGCATCTCCTTGTTAGCTGGCGTAAAAATAATGGGCTCTTCATCCTACCATTCCTCCATTACTGAGTTAATTTGGTGAGCCTGCCGGGCGTAAGACTTCAGAGACGAAGAAGATGTACCAGCTAACGATTCACCTCCGGATATCACATTAATAGCTGGCCATGTGGGTTCATTATCTTTCTCTCTATTCCTTCTATCTGTCCTCCTGTCATTATCTCTCCTGTCACCTTCATTTCGCCTTAAAATTCCCCTGTTTTCACCTTTTCTTTCTCTAAAGTAGTTTCCTCTATTTCGCGTAGGATAGTTGCTTCTATCGCTTCTCCACACAAATCGGTTTATTTTCCCATCTCATGCTAGCTTTTCTAACTGATTCATTAACTCCCTACACTTTTCGGTCGTGTGCCCATGCACCGAGTGGTAGTCATAATATGACCTTAAGTCACGACCTAGATTCCCTGACGCCTTCTTTAGATGCTGTATAAGACCTGACCCTTTGATAGCTGCCAACACTGAAGCTCGAGATTCAGTGAATGGGGTATAGGTAGTGTATTTTAGTGTAGGAGCTTTCTCAAACTTTCTCGGTTGGCTAGAGGATGTTTCAGTGACCTCTCTTCCTCGCTTCCTTCCTTCCTTGGGCTCTCCATTCATCACCATTTTCATTACTTCCTCCTGAGTGATATACTTATTTGCTCGAAAAAGTAAGTCTGAGATTGTGGTGGGCTGATCCAGCGATATGGACTCTTGTAATTTATCAGACCTTGTTCCTTGTAACATGGCTGCCACGGCTATACCAACTTGCAAATCCCTTACCTCTAATGTGGCATCTCTAAATCGATCCACGTAACTCTTAAGCGACTCCTTAACTCCTTGCTTAAGAGTGAGCAAGTAAGTTGGTTCTTTCTATCTTTGGTTGTTTACCGCAAACGCCTTAAGAAATTCACTTCGTAGCTGGTCAAAAGAGACGATAAACTCCTCGGGCAAATTGTTGAACCATTTCATCGCATGGCCGGTCAAAGTGAGTGAAAAGGCCCTGCACATTATTTCATCCTCCCATCCATGTAACAACATTAGCGCTTCATAATTCTGCATATGATCATAGGGGTCTGTCTTTCTCGTGTATGCGATCATCTGTGGCATTTTGAATTTTGGAGGCAGGGGTTTCTGCATTATGGCTGTGCAAAACGGTACCCTTCTCCTCTGGCTCTCCTCTGCGGACACTAATTTTTTCTCTTCAAGTACCTATTCTACCATCTTCTTCATGTCCACTGAGGGAGCAAGTTGATTCCTGGCAGGAGACGAATCAGGCAAGTCTTCGGCCACTATTTCCTTACCCTTTCCTTGAGGTGCATTTGTTCGTGCCATTTGTGTACACCAAGTGGGGTCAAACTCCGACTCGACTCCCCAAGTGCTTTGGTCATCGCCACTGTTCTTTCAATCACCTCCCACACCTTGTTCTAAGTTGGTACCAGTAAAATTTGACAAATCACGGTGGTAGGCAAAAGACCCTGCCGCTCGGTCAACATCCTGTCGCCCAGACACCTGCCGCCTGACATCAGACATCTGTAACTCGACTCCTGCCGCAGTTTCTAGATCTATCGCCTCATCGGCCTCCCCTAGGTACCTGCAGCTGGCCTTCTGCTCCCCTGTCTGTCCTGCTGAATATCATCCTTCTTTACGAGGGGAACCTCTTATCGCCGAGAGGGATCTATCGATGTCGCATCCTCTTGTCGCCCGAATGCCCGCGGTAGAACCCCTTGGCTTGTCTCTCCCACCAAATTCTGTACGGCTTGCAGCAGACTCAGAGTCTGGAGGACTCCTCTGAACAGATCCACCATAGCTTTCAGGGCTTGAGTAGTTTCTTCACTCTATCACCTCAGAGCTTCGAATTCTGCTGCTGGCACAGTAATTCTTTCTTCTTCCCTATTCGCCTGGTTCCTTCGACGAATCGGTTGTTTAGGTGAACTCACAGAGTTCTCATCACTTCCAGTTCTAACGTTAGTCGATCTTGTTCTCACCATCTTAAAAGTTTTGATTGACTTTTTATATATTTCCCAAAGACGACGCCAATTGTTGTTGCACTAAACAACAATAAAGGTGTGTTGACATGCTGTTTGTACTCTGTCTCTATGTGTTTCCAAAAAGCTTCTGTAAAATAAGAAAAGTCAGAGGGACGCAGGGGTGGTTCTCTGCGTAGGCACTCCGATGCTTAAGTTAGCAAAAAGTTCTTCAGTATTGGGAAGCGTAAAAGCCAGTAGTCAAAAATTATGGAATAAGATTGTACCTGGAGCCTATTTATAGACGAATATTCTAGGGTAATTACCTGAGGGTGATCATGTCCTTTTACTAGGAGTTTGTTTCCAAATAAAACACAATTTCGTAAATCCCGAAAACAGCAGCAGTCTGTCACCGGCGAGAGACTCAGAAAGTGTGGCATGTTGTTGGCGGTAGGAGTTTGTTGCTCGCGGAAGCCCAGAGAAGCGCCATGTGTCAATCGATGGGTGACAGGCGATTGATGTGGGAGTCTATCGCTTGCGACAGATGTCATGTCGTAGGCTATGCCCTTTGTCGCTAAAGGCCACTTAGCCTAATGATCCCTTGCCATGTGGTGGATTTTGACATCTTTGAGCTCTGGCCTAATGTAGATAGACTTTGGCATATCAGCTACATTTACCGCTTGTAAAGAAGTACTTAGTGTTTGTGAAATATAAAATGTCCTTGCTAAGTCGCTAGGAGATGAAACTGTGGCAAGAAACAAATTTTCTTCCTTGTAAATAATATAGCATTGCGTTGAGACCGCATATAAGGATTATTTATTACTCCATAATTATGAGGTTTACTTTTGTGAATTAACAAATTATCATATAAATGTTTCCTTTAACATTAGTTAATTGTAGATCAAGTCAATTAAGATATGTTGCCATGTTAATATTTTTTATGTTTAATGATTTCATAGTTTTCGTTAATGTCACAAAGTTATTGCTATAAATATTTGCAAGATGTGCATTGTTTCATCGTCGTCATTATTATTAAGGCTTTTATCTTAATAATAAAGTAGACCATATGAACTAATACATGAACTCTAAGCATGAATTTTCTTCCTCAACTAATTCCTATAATCTTCTCTAACGTAATGCGCTATTCCAACTCTCTTTCGTAATGAGAGAATATTTTACAAATATTTATAAATAAGTAAAAATATTATAAAAATATGCGACAATATTTTAAAATATTTAAAAATATGTAAAAATATGCAAAAATTATTCTCAAATTACCTAAAAATATTTAAAAAATAAGTAAAAATATTACAAATTATTTAAAAATGCTTAAAATTTTGAAAAATATTTTAAAAATGTATAAAAATAAGTAAAATATTTACAAAGTATTTAAAAATATATAAAAATACTTAAATGTTTTTAAAATATTTAAAAGTATATAAAAAAAATTAAGGATTGTTATTTAATTTCTTAGATTAGGATAATTTTGGAGATCTAATTTTAAGATGTTTTAGATTAGTTTTAGATTAACCAAAAAAGTTTAAGTTTACGTCAACACCAAAATCTTTCCCAGCAGCAAAAAATCTAGTTGTCATAGCCATTAATATGTCATTTTAATACGTAATTATTAAATTATATATTTATGAAAAAAAATCTTTCCCAGCAGCAAAAAATTGATTGATGGAGGTTTAAGAGCCTACTCGGACAGCTTGTGCACCTAGAGCCATTGCCTTGAAAATATCTGTTCCTCGCCTCACTCCATCAACGAAAACTGGACTTTTCCACCAACAGCACGAACCACAAATATGAACTGAGTATGGAGAATTTATGTTTCAGATTCTCCTAATTAAAAGTTGTCTACAGAAACTAATTCCTTATGCACGTTAATGCAGATTTCGCTCAAAGATATAAGTTGGCACATGTTAAATTCTTTATATTCTAAAGCTGCATACTGTATATATTAACAAGAATAATGATATGCATGAAGGGCACCTCTTCCAGAACAGTAATCCAGCTGCCGACCTCCATCGGTGGAGACGATAATTCCAGCAGCACCAACTTCCAGTGCCTTTATTGCTGTGAATTGTAGTATCAAAATTTGGAAATACTCAATCAGCACTCAGCAGTCAAAGCAAAAAGAATGTGTGATGACACGTATACAAACTTAAGAATAAAATGAAAACTATTTTATAGTTACAATTATATAAATAATTTTTTTATATATTTTTACATATTTTCATATATATTTTGAATATTTTTACATATTTTGTAAAGATTTTTACAAATTTTGAAAAAATTTTAAATTATATTTTAAATATTTTCTACATATTTTTACATATTTTAAATATTTTTAAATATTTTATAAATAATTTTACATATTTTCAAATTTTTAAAATATTTTTAAATATTTTTAAATATTTTTAAATATTTTGATTATTTTTACATGCTTTGTAAATATTTTTACACATTTGAAAAAATTTTAAATTATTCTGTAAATATTTTGTAAATATTTTACATATTTTAATTATTTTTTACATATTTTTAATATTTTTACATATTTTTATATATTTTTAAATTTTTTAAAAATATTTTGCAAATTTTTGCATATTTTTAAATATTTTCTAAATATTTTGTAAAGATTTTAAAAGATTTTTGCATATTTTTTAATATCTTGAAAATATTTTAATGATTTTTAAATATTTTTAAATAATTTTTACATAGTTTTTATTTTTTGTATTTTTAAATTTTTTTTAAATTTATTTCCATATTTTAAAATTTTTTTGTATTTTCAAATATTTTTTTATTTTTTTTCATATTTTTAAATTTTTTTTAAAAAGAGGTAAAGCTAACATGGCATGCAATGATGTGGCTGCTAGTGCCACATGTCAAGTACTAAAGTGCATGACAAAATTAAAGTTCAAATACTAATGTGATAAATTTTTTTTTTTAAGTACCAAAATGAAAAAAGGTATAATTTAGGGGATAAATGATACATTAACCAACCCTACTTTCTATGTGCTTATGAATTATGCTAGGATTCGCCTCCTACTTCATGTGAGTAAAATTTATAAATATCAATAAGGTTTTAAGATATATAACTATATTTTTATATTTTTTTATCTCTTTAATTTTTTATACTGAACATTTATCAATTTATTATAAAAAATGAAAATATTTTATATTAAAAATATTATCTAAATCCTCCTTAGAATTTTAAAAATTGAATTTATGTAAGAATTTTCAAAAAAAAATATCATTTAAATTTTTTATTTGAAATTATATCATATTATTTTATATTGTTATCCTTTTATTTTATTTATTCATTTTCATATTTAACTTTATTTAATATTTTTATTATTTTTAAGTAAAAAATAATTGTTTGGGCTCTTCACAATTTTTTATAGAACTCTCTATTTTATTTCTCACTTTTAATGATTTTGACACATATCACTACAAATTTTCTAAAATTTTTATTAACGTGTATTTTCAATAAACATTTTCATTTTGATTATTTATTTAAAATTTCTTTTAATTTTCATCACTTAATCATGCACGTCAATTTTCAAGTTAATCAAAGATGTTTAACTATTTGTTCCATGATAATAAAATTTCAACTACTAATATATTGAAAAAAAAATTTCGATTAAAATGATACGAATATTGGTTTGACTAAAAAATGTACGTGCATTATAAATATTAGTCAGTTGTTAAATCCAAATGTTCATCATTATCAGAGCCTTTATCCTAAAATTAGGGTAAGCTAGAGGAACCAATATATAACCTCACGCTAAGTACTCAGCATGAATTCTCCTCATCTACTCATTTCTATCCAAAGCAATGTGTTCTTTGAACTCCCGTTTCACCATATCTCTCTGGATTACTTCTTTCTAAGTCTTCTTCGATCTTCTCCTAACCTTGACCCTTTGTATTTTATTTTCGATAGGTGCCACTCTAACCTTTTTGCGAATGTCTTCATTTCTTATTATATTTTTTTCTCGTATATCCACACATTCATCGCAGCATTCACATTTTTGCTACACTTATTTTTTGTGTATGTAGTATTTTAGTTGTCCAACATTCACTGACATAGAGCAATGTTGATCTAGCAATTGTTCTGTAAAACTTGTCTTTCAATCATACATGAATTCTTTTGTCACACAACACAAATAAATTCAATCATGCAGAATTCCTATTAAATCCAAATGTTGGTTTCTAAAAATATTAATATGATATGATGTTATAAAAAGTGTGTAAAACAATTTCTTTTACATTGGCCTTAGTAGATCCTTCCTCTTATATGTAGAGAAAGGTAGTTACCACACTTTATTTCAGGGTAAAAATAAATTTATTAATAAATTAATTTTAATTTTATGATAATTAAATGTAACGAAAATTATGATAATTAAAAATATAATGGATTTTTTTCTCATTTGCATTTTAAAAATTTTGATACAATCTTATTTAAATGTCTTAAATTTTGTAATTATAATTATTGAATGAAATAAAACAGCCGTAATATATGAAAAACATCAAAAATAAAAATAAAAACAATAACATAACTTATCGACAATATCCCTATCTTTTTTTAATTATTTTTAATTCCATCCTTTCAGCAACATACATCCACATCCTAGATGTTGGACATGTTTTTAGGAGTAAGGTAAAGAAGATTTTTTTTTAAGGATTACTATTAAATATACTCTTAGAGGGAGTTTTTAACTTCACAAATATGATTAACATAATGACATATGTCCTATTTTATTTTAATCATCCTAATTCAGTTTGTGTAGACAAAGAAACTCTACTGAAGATGTATCGAATAAGAAATGTCTATTTTAGCTCAAATGGAATATACTAGAGACAAATATATGCAATGTTAACTAAAAAGGTTCAAATGATCAAAAGATAGCTTAATTCATTTCCTTTCCTACGTGTATTCTAGAAATTTTTTTTTTCGAGAGATGATTAGACAAAAATAACACAACTTTTAAAATTAATGTTTATTCTAATTCACATAAATCTTTTCTAAATATTTATGTACTTCAGTGATTGAGACATGGTGCTCAAAAAATGGAATTATCACAATCAAAATGAACTAACTGAGGAATTGATTACATGCATGTACAATGACCATGCTTTTCAATTGCTAAAATATTTTTAATCATGGGTTATATCGTAGGATCACGGTAAATTACCACAGCAAGCAAAAAATACCTCAAAATAAAATCATTTCATAGCAACAATTTGCTTGCAAATATTTCAATTTTTTCTTTTTAAATTTTGCTATTTTTATTCTCCTCCTAAATTTAAAGTGCACATTGTCCTCAATGTATGCAAAATGTTGAAGAAAGAAAAAAACTCTCCTATCATACTTGTGTTTCTTCATTGTCCTTTTTTCGTTTGCCTTATTTATTTATTTATTTTTGGTACAACGTTTGCCTTATTTATTATCTACAAAGGAAAACAAATAAACTAATCGTTAGCAAAATGAAATAAAGATAAAACACAAAAGAAATGATATGTAAAATAAATTTGAGTTGCCTTCCAAGAAATATTGTTGTTAATTTCATCAGCTTGACTTGTTTTTTTCTTAAAATCTCCTCAATCATGCTTAGAAGCAATTAGAGCTAGCAAAAATTAACTCGAGCCCAAAAACCCACTCTAATTGACCCATGAGTGAACCTAGATAAATTTGATTTAATTATAAAAGTCAAAGGCTCAAATCCAAAAAAAAATCAAAGTCGAAAAAAAAAACTTGAATCCAAAATAGATCGAACCAAAGTAAAATCTAAAGCAAAAAAAACTTGACTTCGTCAGAGCCCAAACCTGACATAACTCAAATCTGAAATCAATCCAATCCGAAACTCGAAAAAAGATCAAATTTGTAACCCAAAAAAATGAATTATAATTATATGGTTTTTTAAATAAATAAATGATACATTTTTTCAAATTAAAAATTTTAAAATTTTGAAAAGGCTTAATAGTCAAACGTATCTTCAACTTTTATATAAATTGATATAAGCCCTCAACGTTCTATCACATAGAAATTAATCTTTAAACTTTTATTTTATAGTAAATAAATCATCAACCTATCAAAAGCATGCAATTATGTTCAGATCTGTTAAACAATAATAAATATATTATTAATTTTGCATTTGATTTTATTATAAAAAATCATTATAATATTTTATTATATTTATTTCATATTAAAATTTTAATACAATCAGTTTTTTGTACTTTATTAACATTAAGATTAACTATATTTAAGTAATTGGCATTGTATTAAATAATTTAGTAATATCTATTATTTAACATTCTAATAAAATATCGATCAATTAGTGTATAGCTAATGTTATTATGTTAATATTAACATGATCAAATTAGTACTCAGTTAATGTATAACTGTATACGATATAATTGTATCAAATGTTAAGAATATAATGTTAATTAGTGTATATAACATTTTTTTTAATTCAACGTTCTATATTTTTAATAGAATATTTTATAATTAGTGGATACGATTATATTCAATGTACTAATGTTAATATTATGATTTATGTACAAACAAAAAACAAACTATATATAAAATTGAGCTAATTAGTTGACCAATTATTTATATTAAGTAATTTTTTTTTTGTAAATGATAATTGGTACCTTTTATTTTTTCATAATGTTTATATATTTTGTAATTGATAGCCAAATATATCCTCAACCTTTTGCATAAAAATGACAAAGCCTTTAACGTTTTATTGTGTGGAAATCAATGCATAAACTTTTATTTTAGTGTAAATAAACTCTCAACCTTTCAAAATCATACAATTAAGTCCAAATCTGTTAAATAACACTAACTGCCATTTGGACAACTTTACGTAGAAGCTGACGTGGATAGCTTAGTTAGTTGCCGTGTGGCATGTCATGTGTGCAATACTAATAGAAGTTAATGTTATTTAACAGATTTGGACTTAAATGCATGATTTTAAAACGTTAAGGGTTTATTTATAGTAAAATAAAAGTTTATGTACTGAATTCTATACAATAGAACGTTAAGGACTTATGTCTATTCTATGTAAAAGGTAGATGATATATTTGGCTATTAAGTTATGAATATAATTACACTAATGTTAATGTTAAAATGGTCAAATTAGATCAATAATGCTAATTCTATTATTTTTTACATATCGTGGTTGTCTCAAATTTTTAAGTATTGATTATTAAGGCTGAACCAATTGTTAGTACTCATTCATTATAATTGAACAGTTAGTTAACTAGTTATATGATTAGATCTAATGTAATTATGTTGGTATTAAAAAAAACAAAATAAACGTAAGAAAAATTCTTGAAAATTTAAAATTTTTTGAAAATTTAAAATTTTATTAAAAAATAATTTAATAACTAAAAATTAAAAAAAACTAAAAAAAGAAAAAATATTGTTGGATTAAGAGGGTCTAAATTCCAATGGCCTAACTATGGCCCAAAAAATATTCATTGGGCCAATGGGCTCTTGGTTTAATTTAAGAGTATAAAACTGTTTATATAAATATTTATTTATTTAGTATGATTTATTTATAACTTCTTAGTTATTTCTATGAAATAATTCTATTTTTATGTATTGTGGCCAATGATTTTGAATTTTCACCTTTTTTTAGTTTAACTATATATTTTTTTGTCCTACTTAAAAAAATAAAACATTATATAATCATTAATATAAAATTATATATTTTAGAGCAAATATCGTACGAAATTAAAAAAAAAGTAAATAACCATTGTCAAGTGATAAAAATATAAAATGTAAAAATTTATATAAATATTTATTAAATTCTAACTTTAGTATTTCTGTTATATTTTTATTTAACTATATAAAAAATTAAATCAATTATTATATTCAAAATTATAAAATTGTTTAAAGCTTATAAAACTTCAAAATAATTTGAACCCAGCCTACTGCTCAACCAACCTAACTCGATTGAATCAAATCTGAAATTAATCAAACCCAAAAATAATTGAAACCAAAAAGCCTTGAACCCAAAAAAACTTGAAACCAAAATTATCCAAATCAAAAAAGTCTTAAATCCTAAAAACTTGGGCCCAAAAATACTTAAGCCTGAAACGGTTTGAACTAGAAATAAACTCGAACTCAAGATAACCTAAACTTGAAGACAACTAGAACCTAACCCAGCCAAATTGGACCGGTTGCCACCTCTAGAAGCAATGTGATTAGCAAAATCCTTTTCAACAAAACGTTCACTTCCTCCTTTAGTAATTCAAACTTCATTTCATTATCAACTTTTTGAGACAATTCCTCGAAAGGATTAACTAGACATTCTTTTATAACCAATTATTTACATTCTTTTTGCTAAGGGTGTGAATAGTATGAGTCAAATATAAAGGACACTAGGATTTACATGGTTTAGCAAGAATGCCTATGTCCACATAAGGTAGCTGAGAGTACCACTATATCAAGAGTGTGAACCAAACTGTTCACTAGTTATAGTATTTGTAAGATCCGATTTTATTGTACTATACATATACGGACATGTATCCCACTTAGATTTCGGTGCTCAAACAATGATATGAGTGAGAAAATATATTTTTGGAAATTGAATTAAAGATTGGAAATTTGAGGATAAAAATATCATGAGGCTTGAATGACAAATGGATAGTGTTTCGATTATAAATTTTGATCGGAGTATTTAAACAATAAATCGTAAAATTCTTTGGAAAGTTAACTTGAAGACTTTTTCGACGATATATGGCTCATATTTTTATACATTTTAGATTGATCTCGGTGAATTTTTAAAGTTGATTATAAGGGCAGTAAAGCAATTGGAAAAAAAATGAAACTAATGTTTTGAAGAAAATATATGCCAATGATATATTTATACATATAAAATTGTGAATGGATATTTATAAATGTATATTAATAAAAATATATATTTATTTATAATATAATTATAAAAAAAGGAAGCTGCTGTCAGCAAGCTTCCCCGGCAATTTTAGTGTAGAGTTCAATTAATATATATATATATATATATATATATATATATGTGTGTGTGTGTGTGTGTGTGTGTTTAGTGGACCACATGGCAAATTGTTATTGGTTGAGGCATGAATATAGAAGACTAAATGAAGCTTAAACTCAGCAAAATCAACCAGTTGTCACCGTCTTTCCCATTTATTATGCTGGAATCGACTTTCCTCTACTGCTTGGACGTTTCTTTCTTGTTTCTTCCAAATCCTTCACGGTGTATTGTGAAACCTCACCTTTCCTTCACCGATTTATTTAACCTTCTTTACAAGGTTAGTTCTCCATCTTAAAACCATCTTAAATCTGGAAATTGGAGGTTGACATGAAGGATTCAGCATGGGTTTGAGGACTGTTAGGCTCCGTTTGGGAAGAAAGGTAAGAGACGAAATGAGATTAGTTTTATGATTTGTGTTGGTTAAGGTTGTACAAGGCTAGTAGGATAGATTCATGGCTGGTAAATTAAATAAAAATTGATTTTGATAGCCATGATACAATTGATCTTGAAAATAAATTTAAGAAAACTTGGTGATTTTGATATGTTTTAAGAATAAATTGAAATTGAGGAGTAGAAACTATTGAAACTTGGATTAGATGTGGAATTACAAAACCGTAACTTGCAGTAAAATGGCGTGGAAAATGCTGTTTGGGAACAGGGCAGCCACGATGGTGAGTAATTTTGGTTGAAACTTAATGTGTGGACGGTGTTTGATGAATATACAAAGCCTATATTTGGATTGAGGGTGGGGAAGGGAAAGGAAAGGAAAGTAAAGTAAAACAAAGGAAGGTTGTAAATCTTTCCTTTGTTTGAGAAGATTTTTTAGTTAGGGAAAGGAAAGAGAGGGGGAGTGAGCACCCCTTGCTTTCCCTTGAATTACTCAATTTTTTTAAAACCCCAATTTGGGATAAAGGGGAAGGAACGGAAACTTGAAAAAAGTTTTAACATGTAGAATGTCAAATTTAACTTTATTATCTTATAAAATTTAAAACAAAAAGGGTTGTAATTGGAAAAAAGCATTACAATGAATCATTTCCTTTCTTTTCTATTGTTTAACCAAACAAGAATTGCTAGGATTCCTTTCCTTTCCTTTCCTTTATTAATTTTAGCTATCCAAACAAAAGGTACATGTACCCTTTCCTTTCCTCTCCTTTCCTCTAGTTTATATTCCTTTTCTTTCTATTCCTTTCCTTTACTAATGTTTATCCAAACATAGTGTAAGTGAATAGAAAATATTCATAAGGTTAGAGTTGAGAAAAGAAGAGAAACAAATGTTAAGGGTAGATTTCAACTTTGCTGGAATTCTGTCCTGTCCGAGCCCCAATTTAATAAATTCAGTTTGGGGGTTTTAGAATGAAATAAATTCTGAAAAAATTATGGAAGATGGCCTTACGAATTAGGAAAACTTCAGTTTTGGAATTACCTAATTTGGAGTTGTATAGCCTGAGATAGCAGCTGAACACAGGGCACTCAGTGCAGTAGACGAGATGCTCTGTGTCAACTTTGAAAATTTATAGAAAATAGTACTGATTGAATTTGACTACAAACTTTATGTTTCTGGAAAGATAAATGAGTTAAGAATAATATGGTTTTGAGTTTGCACAATTTTGACAGCCCTATCTTGAGATATGGCCCAATTTGTACACAGAAGTCAGTAGACAATATGCCAGAATGGCTCTGAAAATAGGGTAATTTGAGGAATTATTATAAATAATTTCGAAATGATAAAATTGTGAAACTTGATATTCTGAATAGGGAATTGGATTAAGATTCATATGGTTTTAGGATTCATAATTTTGGATATCCCTATAATTAGTAATATAAATTTTAATGCACAAAGGTCAGAAAACCATTCTACCATATGGGTCAGAATTGGGTTGAATTTTGGAAAATTGTGAGGAACAATATGGAATGAACTATAAAATGGGCTTGATACTTATGGATAGGGAATTAAGTTAGATTACATATAAAATTGGCGGTGCATTAATCAAAATTCAATATTTTCCGTTATGAAGAAAAAGGCGTTGATAGGTCAGAAATTCTTATAAAGAATAATTCTACATTAATGAGTAGGATTTCTAAGAATGCTTAGTGTATATGTATGTTTCGGAATTGAACTTGTATGACTTATCTTCTGCAGCTCCGAAGCTAAATCCACGAAATGGGAAAGGAGACGAATAAGGACCTAATCATTGGTTCAAGACCACAAAGTGTACGGTTTGAATGAAATGACATCGTATAGGTAAGGGAGAAGTGTGTGAGTTGTAGAGATATAGTGAATGCATATTTTATTGAGATAAATTTTATGGAAATGTTGAGAACATGATTTGGTTTGAAACATGCATGAATTGTGGTTAAAAAGCTAGTTTATATACTGTAATTTCAATGCAGGAGATTAGGAATCTGCAGACGTTATGCTGCCGAAAAATTTACTGAAAATATTCTAAAATATTATAAATATTTTAGATGCTTGAATTTGAGTCAAGTGACATATGTGGAAACCATTTATATAAATTTCCCATAAAATAGAAATTATGAGAGAAATATGAAAATTAAATATTCATGTTTTAAATTTTTGCATAAGTGAGAGATTAATTATGATTCAAATGATTTTAAATATTCAAAATGAATATTTATATATTTTCTCACTTTATACATGAATATTTACCGACTAATTTACTGTATTTGGAAAGGAGAAAATAAATACCTTTTTGGGAAATAATTATTTAAATAAATGATTTAATTTATGAAATTTCCTTAAAGACATTTTATGAGAAAATAAATTGATTTTGAGACTTAGGCCTCGAGATTCATGCTTACTACTGTTATACTGTTACTGTTCACGTGGCTGATAGACTCGCCAAGTCATCAGCATTCCCGGAGTCACCTGGCAAGTGTACCCGAGGACTACCCTTAGACTATGGCCATAGGTCTAGACTATTTACTGTATTGTGTCCCTTAGTGGACGATTATAGCATGATACCATGTAGGGTGATGCCTAGTCTCAACTTATTGTTTATTGATACTGCACTGTAAGTCATTGATTTATGCTTTAATGAAACTATGAACTACTGTTTATTACTATTGAACTGTGATTCACTGTTTAGTGCTTTATCGAACTGAGAACTACAAGTTCTATTTTATTGAATTACGGTTTACGGTTACTGAACTTAAAACTATTGTTAATCGTTTTACTGAACCGTTACTGTTTACTGAAGAGAAATTACTTATTACTGTTTACTGTATTGTACTGTGGTTTACTGATTTCTAAACTGGAAAAGTACTGTTTACTGTTTATTAAAAAGAAATGAACACCGCTGTTTACTGGAGAAAAGAATGATAGAAAATTATTTCTAAAATAGAAATAATTATTGAACTGTTTATCCAACAATTTGGATTCTCATAAGTTACTGATTTGAAAAGATATTTACTATTTCTACAATTTTAAAGTGACTGTTCACTGTACTGTTGTTTTACTATACAATCACGTGTTTTGGAAAGGATTACTGAAAAGAAATGTTAAATGGTTTATACCATTGATTACTTATGAGAAATGAAAGTTAATTTGATTTTAAATAAAACAAATTGTTTAATTACTCCCTATAGTCGCTTTGGGTTTCTGGGACAAGACAGGTATTTCCAAATACCTTCCATGCTCCATCTGGAATTCCCGGCCGACTATAGTATCCTTCCTTACAGTGCCTAGTACACCGTTAGGAAGATAAGTGTTTTGCTGCATATAGATTTCATTATATCAAGCAGCATACGACTCCTTTACTGAGCACGTGGTTTGCTCACTCTTTTATTTCTCAACATTTCAGATTAATTTCAAGGATGATTTGAGAGCTTCCTCAGATAATAAAGCTATGAATTGTATACTGGGGCAAAGTGCATCAATTTTAAAGGTACAGTCACATTTCTTTTATATTCAGACATATGTATACAGTACTACTTTATTGTAAAATAGAAACAGGGGATATAAAGTGTACAAAATATAGTAAAAATTTTATATTTCGAATTTATTCAAATAAATAAATGTTTATCATTTATTACTGTATTGTGCAAGTGTTAAAAGCATCACAGATAGCCCAACTGGTAAAAATGTGTAAATCATGAGTAAATATTATGTAATACTGTATACTCAGGTCGTTACAGTATTCTTGCTAAAGTTAGTTAGGTTCGGGCATGATCAGAGTTCAATAGAGTTAAAGAAAGAAAGGAGTAGTACAATATGGACAAAGTTTGGACAATAAATAAAGACTAAATGATCCATTACTTTGGAGTGAAGGCACATAATAGGTTATAGGAAGGGTTTAGATCAAGCCATGTGTCATCATCTTATGGATTCTATTTGTTTGAGTAGGTTCTATCCATCACTAAATGGTTCACACCATCTACAATTTTTTGCACGCAAAGTTTATTGTTGGATTTATCATTAGTTCTACTTCTGACAGTAATTTGTGATGGAATTCCGTCATAAATTCTGTCGCTGAGTTCAAACAACGTATACAACATAATCTGTGATGAAATTTCGTTGCAAATCCGTTGTTTTATATTTTTAGCAACAGAAAAATTCCATCGTTGATTTTTCATCGCTAAAAGCATGTTTTCTTGTAATGTATTAACTCATAAAATCTTTTGCAAAAGCATATATTCAAAAGAGTTAATACTTGAAGCTTAATGGTAAATATGGAAATATGCTTAAAGTAGACATTGTACCAAGCTTTAGTCATTTCTGAGATATTGTAATGAAAGGATTAAATTACAGTGAGATATTACACATTGAAAGATTGGTCAAATCATCTTGACCTTTCTAACATTTAGGTTGTCATATTGTATTGCTAGATGCCACCAATAATCTATGAATTTATATGAAAATTTAAATTCAGTGTCAACTTGTTGGAAACCTAGTGGGTCACACACAAAGAGTAAAATGTAGATTAAAATGAATTGAGGATTAGTAAATTTGAAAATTTTCACTTGCACTTATTTGAGAAATTTATATAATGAAGACTTAATTAAATTTGTTTAATTAAAAGGTTTAATTAAATCATAAAGGCCCACTTTTAATTATGATATAGTAATAGATTTAATTAAAGGGTTTGAGTTAATCCATTAGCTCAATCTTTAATTAAAAAGATAAAAGGGCTTGACAAATATAAGTAGCGTCAAGAGGATTTGATTAAAAGGTTTAATTAAATCAAAGTGCCTACCTTTTAATTAAAAGAGCAAGCATTAGGCTAACCTAATTAAGGGAGTTTGATTAAATCATGGACCACAAGTCCTTAAAAGGTTTAATCAAGAATTGGACCACATGGTTATAATTCTAATTATGTCCAAAATCTAGTGGGAATCAAACTAACCCTAGCATATATAATCTACATTATGGTCGGCTACCAATGTATCACAACCCTGAGATTTGTGGCAACACAAAGGAAGAATAAACATAGTACAATTCAGCAAGAAACCTTAAGAATAACTTGCAGTGTGTGATAAAGGAAGAAAAGGAGAATACCCTGCAAATCGGCAAACCCTGTCAGGTTTCATTGTGAATTGGTACAGGCCTAATAGAACATCTTGCAGAATTCCTTTTTTTGAGTGATAATATCCTATTGTTGCCACTCTCCTTGTATATCCCAGGATTTCTTCTTGCTTAATCTTGGTGGTGGGCTACTAGCATAGCTACTATCATAATAGGATTCAACCTTACTGAAGGTTCTTCTACTATTCATGCAGATCACCGCTAGAGGCCTTAAACTGGTACGGCTTTGGTTTGCTTCAATTTAGATAATGTGTGTGGAATTAACTTCGAGCTTAATTCTTAAATAGTATAAAGGTAAAATTTTTTAACTCCATATATGCATGATAACATGCTTAATTGATTTCTATTCTTTATTATCAAGAATATCATGCATATGCTTTGGTTTTTCTTTGTTTATTTCTATTACTATATAATGTTATTTAATTTGATTATTTGAGCATGGGCCGAAGCATGGCGAAGTGATAAACCTTCATCTATTTCTTCTACCTTAGCTTGCTTATCTTCCCATTTTTATCAAAATTTGAAAGTTCTGTTTGCTTAACAAGCTTTCCTCCTAAATTAGCTTCTTTCTTCTCTCTGTCTTCCTCAAATGTTTTTCTTGAGTTCCTTAATTTCTCTTATCTTCTCTATTGTTTGCCTTAAATCTATAGTGGAACCCAATTCCCAATTGCCTAATCTTCTACGCCCTTTATTTGATTTCTTTTTTCAATCTTTAAGAGGTTAGATGAGTCTTGGGAGTTCAAAGTTTCTTCGATTTTCAATTATAGGCCATCTATCTTGTCTTTGTCACCATCTTCCGCTAAGAAAGTAGTGGAATCTACCTTTGTCTTGGGATAGGTATGGGTGATTCTTGGGACATTGGTGTAGCCACATTGTGATATCCACATTCGCTATTATTGTTAATCCACTATTCATAAAGTTAGAAATATCAAATGTCTCATACCTATTCAAATGTTTTTTACTTTGTAGGTATGAAGGGAAAACTGGATGGTGGGCCCAACTAGATTTCAAATATCCAGTTGAAGGTGAAACTTGGCAGACTGAATATTTAGAGTCAAATACTATAATGGTAAGAAAATGCACCTTAAACTCAAATATTTATGTATGTTTTGAAAAGCATGCAACAATTTAAAAAATGACAGTTAAGTCAATAAGCCGTCAGAATTTTTGTGAATAACGGCCAAACTGAGTTGACTTTTTAACCTACTAATAGTTGTAAATAAATTCTCGTGTGATAAGTTTTTATACCATGTGGACCGATAGGTTATACCACGCGTAAAAGTGAAAATTTACAAGAATCAACGGTTAGAGGTATTTTGGTAATTTTACTCAAATGGTCAGTCAAACCTTAACAAAAGCTGATAAATAAATGTGTTTTATGATTGAATGAAATATTTGAAGGTTAGACTGATTGTTTAAATCAAAGTCAAATTATGAAGGGCAAAATTACAAGTTTTCTTAAGCATAAGGGCATTTTCATAATTTACCTTGAGAGATATTTTAAAAATAGAATTTTCTCTAATCTTCTTCCATCTTGGCTGGACATCACATTCATTATTTCACTCCTCCATTGATAAAAGCTTAAGAAGAGAGACAAAGTCACTAAAACTTAGAGAAAAACTTATCGAAACCGAAAATTTCCTTCACTAACCATGTCTAATTTTCAGTGCTCTACAATTTGGTACCCAAATCAAGCCTTAAAGTGGCCATTTGCATAATGAAAGGCACTCTTCAAGCTTTGACCAAGGTGAGAAATGGAAGAAAGGTTGTGATTTTCATGTTTTGTGATTCTTTGTTATGTGTTTAAAATGTTTAAGCATATGTTTAGCTTGAATTAAATTAAAACCAAGAGAATCACTACCTTAGGGTTTCAAACACCACTCATCATGCATGAACATGATGTTCTTTGATGTGAATTTGATATAGAATTTATGTAGAATAAGTATAGAACAAGATTTTAGGCTTAAATTGAAGAAAGAGATGTGTAAGAGAGAGAATGGAATTCGGCCAAGTGAAGTGGAGATGGAAAGAGAGCTCAATTCAATGTGTTTTGGGTCTTAGAATAATGCATAAGTTCATACGAGACTGTTGGCACAGTCAGAACTGAAAATCGAGGTGTTTTTATGGTAGTTGTAGTGTTAGCGCTGGTATAAAGTAGATCGAATTTAGGGCTGCAATAGGCAATATACTATGTTTCAATGAGTTAAATATTCTTTGAAACTAAAGTGTGGTGAATTGACTATGTTTGTGTGGTGAATTGCAGCTTGGAAGTTAAAAAATGATACTAGTGCTCGCAAGCAACACAACGAGAATTTGATAAGTAAAAGATATATATATAGAAGGTGTAGGGAAATTATGTTGCATTGAGGGATGTTGAAAACGAATTTTATAAGATTAAACTTGATTATCTGATTGAATTGTGAAATTGAAATGATGGATTATAAACTATGTTTTGTGCAGGAAGGTTAGGACAGGAACTACCGTTATGCTGTTGAAATCTTCTTAAATGAACTTAAACTTCCAAATACATCACTTGTTGTATTTTGGTGATTGAAAAGAATGAAAAAAAAAACTGTTTCAGGGTTAAAGCTTCTAAAAACTACACTTGCATATCAAATTTGTAACTCAGTTTTCAAAAGGATTTTTATTAGTTTTTACAGTTTTTGTGATACATTCATGTTTCTATGTTACTGTTATATGCAAATAAAATATTTTGAACATTGGTTATTGGATTGAGAATATTTGGTGAATTTTTATACTTCAAGTATAATGATTTCTAACTTTGATGCTTTATGGACTGACAGAAGATATGATTTATTAAATTGATCTCCGGAAACAATTTGGAAATGATTTATGAACTGTTTTGAGACTGTTGGCCCCATAGCTACATGTGGGTACATGTTTTTTTGTTCAGCTTCAGTGCTATTAGACCCTACCCAGTCTTTAGCACCACAAATGTCACCTAGCTAGTGTACACTGTGGACCTTTGACTTTGGCCATATGTCTACTTATATTGCATGAGTTTATTGAGTGAAGCCTAGTCTCCATTGTTATATTTTACTGGGGTGGTAAATCCCTTGCCAATCCAGGCACTCCTAGACTTTTATTCATTTCTATTTCAATTATGTTATATATGCTTTATGATTTGTAACTTCTGCATTATTTGTTCGAAAGTGATTTCATACTGTTTACAGAGTACTTTTGAACTAATTATCTAAATATTTATGAACTGCATAATGGAAGCTCTTAGAAATGATTATGGAACTTCTTATTGAATTAATTACACTGAATTCCCTATAGTTGGAATTAGATGCCAGGACAAGTGAGGTGCTTTAAAGCATTCTTTTGTACTCAACCTGGTTATCTAACTCGCCATAGTATCTTTTTCAATATCGTGTCCAAATGATTAATGTTTTCTATGTAAAAGAGCATGTTTTAAGATACTTGCATATAAATATGCGTAGTATAAGCTCTTTAGATATATTTCTTACTGGGTATAAGCTCACCCCTTTTTCTTTCTTTCAGATTATCTAAAATAGATTTTTAAGTCTACTCAAGAGGATCTACAAATTTTTGGTATCCCTTATGCGATTCTTTAATCTCCGCTGAGGTATATTAGTTTATTTTTATATGTTCAGAATGTTTATATACATTACTATTTCGTATGTATATTCATATTTGGGATGTAAATCGATTGTAAAATTTTGAACTCAAGTTGAGATAGTGTATATTTATCTGTATCTTAAATCAAATAATGTGGTTCCTGGGTAAATATTGATTAATAAAAGTGAATTCACATAATAAGTAAGTATGACACCACAAACAACTCAATCGAAAGTAATTAGGATATAAGAAAATAGTACGAATATTCAATATTCAGTTTGTGACAATAAAATTGGTATCAGAGCAATGTTTACTTTATTTTTGTTAGTGTCGATCGGTTTAGAATTGGTTTACATTTCAAGTTGTACTATACTTGTCTAAATATATATTTGATTCATGTGACTGAAAACGATTTTTGTATCTTCTATTTTGGTACAAAATGATTGACAAGCGAGGGCTACTAAACAGGGTAAGGGACGCCCCAGACATATTCAGCACTCCCCAGATCCATTTCTAGAGCTAATGTCGAAGCCAGCTTTTCTTCCACAACCTGAAAACCCTAATAATCTATCTCAAGGCTAGAATGAGTAGTTGTAGACTTTATCGCTAGTTTTAATGCTAGAGCACCAATACTAGAAGTAACACAACCTCTTCCGCCTTAAGTAAATGTTTCGCCAAAACCTCAGCCATAGCCAGTACAGCCCCCACCATAGCCTCGACCTCAAGTCCCAGTGCAGCCGAGGCCAGTTCCAAAGAGAGGCTATGATGTGATGTTACTTCGGTAGTTTAAGAAATTAGATTCATCTAAGTTTAAAGGTAAAAAAGATCTTATGGCTGCATAGAATTGGGTGAATGAAGTGGGGAAATTGTTCGCTTATATAACTTGCGCATAGATAAAGAAAGTAGGGTTGGCTACTTTTCTTTTGGTGGACGAGGCAGAATATTGGTGAAAGTCCACTAAGACAGTTGTGACAGCTAGGCATCTAACTGTGACATGGGGTATTTTTCTAGAGGCTTTTAATAAGCAATATATTCCTTGCATTGCTCAGAGAAGATATTAAAGTTAGAGTTTATGAATTTATATCAGGAGAGTATAACTATTGATCAGTATGAATCTAAGTTCGTTGCACTGAGCTGCTTTGATTCGGAGACACTCAGAAACGAAGAGCATAAGATTGAGCGGTTCCTGGTTAGTTTGAAAACCTCCATCAGGAACAGGTTGGCCTCGTTTGATATATCTACATATGATGAGGCCATCTGTTAAGCCCAATTATGCGAGTAGGATTATGAATTCCAGCAGGTAGAGTTTGGTTCTCGAGCTAAAGGCAAGGTTAAAGAAAAAGCGAAACTGGGTTTTGATGATCAAGTAGATAAGAGGCCAGCAAAAAGGCCTATAGGTTTTGTGATTGGGGGAAAACTACTGGAGATAAATCTACTAGGTCCACAGGGACTGAAAGATCTACTACTCCACAGAGGGTTGTTGCGACTAGGTGCGATAAATGTGGTAAGTCGTATGGTAATAGACTCTGCTATTGGGCTATGAGAGCATGTTTTAAATGTGGACAAAAGGGGCATTTGATTAAAGATTGCTCTAATGAGAAGAAAATAGTGCCAGCAGCAGTACCAGTAGCTAGGGAACTAGAAAAGGCTACACCTCCTGCATCGAGAAGAGCTACAGCTACCAAAAAGGGAAAGAAAGCTATAACTCAGGACAAAGTGTATGCCCTTGATAAGGAGTCTGCTAACACCTTTTGTGATATCATTAAGGGAAAGATCTTTGTTTTTGGTATTGACGTATTTATATTAATCAATCCAGGTTCATCATATTCTTTTGTATCTCCAATATTTGCTACTAAAATACCAGTAGAGCCTGAGCCCTTAGGATACTAACTACAGATAAATACGACTTTTATGGAATCACAAATAACTGATGTAGTGTTGTCACGACCCGAAAGCCGAGACAATACCTCTTTCATGTACGAATGTGTAGAAATTAGGGCTAACTTTTCGCTTTTCTATACTTATTTTGTCTAAGTGCAATACAGTGAAATTTATTTAGGTACGTTAACTCCCCTATTTTTATCATTTTGCCCAGATTAATACTTGCACAAAACTCACAATTGATGTATAGATAATAATCCCCACAATAGTAGTTAATTTATAGTCTTGCTTTATTATCTCTAGATTCACTATATTTTTGGCACTTAATAAGTCTAAATCTCTCCACAACATCAGTCTATTTCCAATTATTACATTTCATCCATATGAATTCATATCTTCTTGCTTAATCGCTTGTTCATGCCATCATATTATATATTTATACTCGTGCAAGCATCGATAGCTCCATAAGTTATCATTCATGCAGTTTAGATACTATTCACTGCTTAAGGTTACATCCCATCTATAGTACTAAATCAAAAGCAGCCTGAAATTGATATTAAGTACAAAAGAATAGTGTATACCCGAAGTGCTCAAAATAATCTCCTTGAAGAGTTGGGACTATATTTCAAGCTTGGAACTATTTGGATGCCTCCGAAATACTCTCCCAACTCCGTGCTCAATCTGAAAAAATTTAAACAACGTTTAATGAGCAAGGGCTGAGTAAGTCATTTATATAAGTGCAGAATTAAAATTTATACTGTTCTAATGCAAATGTATGAAATTTGCGAATACAAGTTCCCAGCACCTATCCATTCTTGTACATTCCATCTTAGTAGTTTAAACCTATTCCAATTTTCATTCACTTGTATTTCAGCATGTGACGCATTCTTGCAAAACGTAAGGTCATGTCATGATTCGATTGAAAACACATACAATTCAACTATACAAGCCCTTAGAATACCAAAGCATATCATACACGGCATACCAACGTTTATAAAGCTTAGGCAGTATCTAAATCATTTCACACGTACTTTAAAAAAAAACAAGTTCACCACTTGTACAATTTCAAAGCATGTCACTTCACTATCATAACCATAAACATATACAATTCTCAAATCATGTTCATGTGTCATAAAAAAAACCATCTCATATTCACGTGTATTATAAAACCGAGTGAGATTCTAAGGTCACATAAAATCGTGTCATGTTTAGATACACTTAATATTTGGTATGAGTCTAGTTATAGCTTTCTACAGTCATTAGTATATGAAATATATTTCGTTTGTCCATGGACTAGGTCTCCTGTAGGGCTCAACAATATACCAAGTCTCTTGTAGGCCTCAATATACAAGGTCTCCTACAAGGCTTAATAACATACAAGGTCTCCTACATGGCTCAATATACAAGGTCTCCTGCAAGGCTCAATAACATACAAGGTCTCCTGTAAGGCTCAATAACATACAAGGTCTCCTACATGGCTCAATTTACAAGGTCTCTTGCAAGGCCCAATAACATACAAGGTCTTTTGTAGGGCTCAATATACAAGGTCTCCTGCAAGGCTCAACAACATACAAGGTCTCCTGCAGGGCTCAACAATATACAAGGTCTCTTGTAGGGCTCAATAACATATAAGCTCACCTACAGGCCTCCGATTTTACACTAGGTCTCATACGAGGCTAAAATATGTGCTAGGCCTCCTGTAGGGCTCTATCTATGGCCATAGGCTTCTTTCACGATCCTCATTGAGTAGATGGGAATTGGATTGTGATCATGACTATTGTCATGTAAGCTTTAATAATTATCTACGCACACACGCACACATATCCACATATAAGCACTCTACGCCTCATGGGCAAAGTACATGGGGTGGGGTGCCTGCTCTCTCTAAAAGTATTTACTTGCGTAGTCAAACACTCACATCTATTGGAAACACGGAGATCATACCAAACTTTCATTTTTAAAATCATTTATGCACATGTATTATCCCATGCAGCCTTTCATTTGAAAACTGTTTCAATGAGTTCAAAGTCTCATTCAATTCAAGGTTCTAAATCTGCATTTAGAAACTAAAGCGTAGTTTCCAAACAATCATAGTTTAGGTAATTTATCTTTTTAACTAATGCATAAACATGAGTTTAAAAAGTGCAATGTTATGGTTTCATGCCTCATAACTCATGTAAGTTGTCACTTGGTTACCTCGACAATTCAATAATAAGATTGCTGTTCTTTAATTCATTTTCGCATGCTTTACATGGGCTACTATACTCTCATTAGCTAGTAAGAGCCCACAATATATAAATATATATTTATATTTATATCATTACACCACTTTATATATCATCAAGGTCCACAAGATTCCACGAGCATACATTCTCATTTTTATAATCCTAATCACACTAGCATAATGAAAATATTCATTATGTTCTCATTCCCTTGTCACACATATCTAATAATCAATTGCCACCATTACATTAATAGATACAAAATTACCATATTATAATCAAATATTACTTCAAATGCATTCTATCGTCAATCTACAATGTTCTAACGACATTTCATTGAGATTCCAACCTTGTTTTATCAATTTACTTTCAATATAGTAATGATATTCTAGAAGATGTTAAAATCACAAATCTAATATCAAGAAGATTCACATTAACATAGCAACAATTCACCATGGTCCATTTTAACATTTCAAGTATTGAACTTGTCATCTTCGATGATGCCTCACAATGCATTTCATCTCAATTCAAGAATATCTCCATAATCATAATCTACACTTTAATTATATCACACATTATATTCTACACATCTATCGCCATTACGATCTTCATTCAAACTTTCATAAGTTCATCAAGGTCTCAAAAGCATTTAAACTCTATTCTACAACTTCTCAAAATATTCTTTAATTTCACTTCATATACCCAACAACATTCCAATATATTTCCATGATACCCTAATAACATTTTAATCCATATCTCAACACATTCCATCAACTATTAAAACCTTTAGCAAAATTTCACAATTCTTCACCACATTTCAATATCATTATAATTAATAATTTTCACATCTTAACAATTTTCCAACCCAATACCATAATATCGTAAATCATACCAACCTATTACAATATAACTCTAATTCTACTTTACATAAATAACTTACCGATTTACTTCAAGGTTAGCAATCAAAGCCCACCACGAGATTAGTCAAGCCTCACAAGTCACCTTGGTGTGATTTCTACAATTAAGACATATACACTCACGTACTAAAAAAAAATTATAAAAATTCATACAACAATTCATCAAGATTATAAACTCCTTACCTTTCTTCCTTAAGTTAAAACCTACATAAATTCACCAAGCTTCCTCCTTTTCTTTCTTTTTTTTTTCTTTTTTTTTCTCTCTCTTCTGGTTAATCGCTGACCCCCCTTGCTTTCGCTAGTCATCCAACGTTAGCTCCCTTTCTCCGGCACTCTCTCTTCCTCTCTTCTCCTCTTTCCTCTTTCTTCTTCTCTTCCTTCTCTCCTTTCTTTCTTTCCTTTCTTTTCCTTCAAATTTAATTTTTTTTAACAAGTCTCTTTCAATAGACTAGTGGTGAGTGGGTGAAAACTTACTCACCTATAGACAAGCTTCCCGAGGAAGCTTGTCTTACCTTTTTTTAAAAATTTTCAACTATTATTATATTTATTTATTTTATTTATCTATTTTTTTATGCCTGCCAATGCAGGCTTTCGGTGAGTGGGTTTCCCACTCACCTTATAAATCAATGTGACAAGCTTCAGGAAGCTTGTCATGTTAGTATTTTTTTTAACTTTCTTTTCTTTATTTATACATATATATATATATATATATATATCTTTTAATATGATATAATATAATATTATATATAATATTATATTTATCTTTTATATGATATAATATAATATTATATTATATTACAGTATATAATATTATATCCTTGTTATAGTAATATATATATATATATATATATATATATGATATAATATTTTTTTAGAATATCATATTTTATCTTTTATACTATATTATATTATATTATAATCTAATTAATTATAATATATAATATAATATATTATTTCTTTTAAATATATATTTTATAATTATTTTTTTTAAAGATCCTTGTATATTTAATACAATTAGATTCTTAGAGATTTAATCTACCAATTAAATAAATTGCTTCAATGCAATTTATTAAAATACTTTAATCAACCATTTAAGTCCTTAATTTAAAATTTTCCATAACCTTTACTCTATAAATTGTTCCAATTTATCTTTCTTCTAACTTAATACAATCCTCAAGCTCAAATAAAATTCCAAATACTTCAAATTCATATATTTGATTTTACTTACCAAGTGTTGGAATTTGCTGTTATCACATTCTCCTCACCTTAGAAAATTTGGTCCTCCAAATTGATTAATGTTATCACAAGCATGTGAGGATGCTCTTATTTATCACTTTCTCTACATCCATATGCTCCATAGTCTGCTAAGTCTCCATTTCTAATCCACGTGTTACCACCCATTCAAAGGATTATATCCACTTCATTTTAACCTTCAAGCTCAACTATTCGATCCATTCGCAACTAGGATGCATCTCATTACATCACACTTGTATACATTTTTTTTTACAAGTTAGGAATTATTATACCAAGCTAGGTTTAGTTATCATAACAAGATCTTGAATGTCTCATCTCGTAAAATCTTATCTTTCACATCAATTGGCTTTGTCTAAGGAGCCTCCATAAATTCATTCATGATTCGCATTCTATATTGTCATATTCAATTTCAACTCTACAAAAGAGGAAGTTACAAGGGTCCTTATCTTTTGCGTTCACATTCTACACTTGGCTCCTCATCTAAAACTCCTTTAGGAAGTGCTTACATATAATAGATGCCCTACAAGTTCAAGCTCTAATTTATCTTCCTAGTAATAGAAATGTTATAAGTGAATACATACAATCCAAAATCATTTAGTACAAAACTTCAAAGTTATTAACTAGGAGCTTACCCTTGATGGCTGAAGCAATTACACCAGTCGACTCTTAATCTAAAGTAGACACTCAACTTTAGGCTACTGATTTCTTCTCTTTCCTTATGGCACTTTTTTGATTTCCTTGATTCTCCAACTGATTTTGAGGAGCCTTAAGTGTCGGACAATCTTTGATCATATGTCCTATCTGTCCACAGTTAAAACAAGCTGGATGATAGGGACCAGCTTCATGGAATCTACCACAACTCTGATAAGTTTGGGAGCCAAGCCTGGTATGAGGTTTAATATCTTGAGGTTGAGGCACTACAAACTTCGACCTCTTGTTCTGGGACTTATTTTGGTTGGGTCTCTTGATGTCCACTCTCTTGTCCTTGGCCTTACCCTTACTATCATATTGGGCTTGGGTCTTTTCCAGATCTTGTTCTACTAATTAGGCCCTTTGGATGGCCTCTACGTAGGAGACAATGCGAAGGGCTGTAAGTCTACCCCTAATCGAGGGCTTCAACCCATCGATAAACCTTTTGGCCTTTCTTGGCTCATCCTTCACGATGTAAGGCTCATAATGGCACAAGGTGGTGAAGCGGGATACATACTGATGAACGGTCAT
Source organism: Heritiera fomes (assembly GCA_032173925.1). NCBI lineage: Eukaryota > Viridiplantae > Streptophyta > Magnoliopsida > Malvales > Malvaceae > Heritiera > Heritiera fomes. The sequence goes on from JAPDPM010000017.1 coordinate 6,260,657, forward strand.
AGATCCTTGTTTCAACTTGAGAAACTCTTCTTGTTTCTTCTGTTGAGCGCTCTTAGGGAAATATTGTTCATTGAAGGCCTCAAGAAACGCTTCCCATGTGATTGTGTGGTTCTTACTCTTCAAAACAATCTTGGTTAATCTCCACCAATGCTCGGCCTCACCTTCAAACATATAGGCAGCTAGAGTAACCTTATCCTCTAACCTACATTCCATAATCTCAAAAGCCTTTTCTATCTTCATAAGCCACGTCTCGGTTGCTTCAGTGTCTATCACCCCCTTAAATGCCAAAAGGTTCATCTTCTGGAAGTGCTTAAACTGTTCAACATTTTGTTTCACATTAGTAGCTAGTGATGGGGGTGCTACTGTCTGTGCAGGTGGAGGCGGTGGTGGTGAGCCTATGACTGTGGAGTTGGTGGCTATTGATTAAGTGGTGGAGGTGGTGGAGTGGCCTGTGTAGGTTCTTGTACTGGTGGTGTTTGTTGTTGATCTTGACTTTTGGCATGTTGTCATTCTCTCAAGGCAACTAGCCTGGCAATTATTTACTCCAAGAGCGTGAACCAAGTGGTGGAACTTGGAGGTTGTAGAGGTGGCGACAGTGGAGGCGATTGAGCTTGCATCGCACGTGGGTGTCATCCACGTCCTTTTCCTTTTCCTCTCCTCATATCTCTTTCTGTATTCAATGGCACGAACATATGCATTTAGAATAGTTTCTGCACTTATTGAGCACTACACAATCAAGCAATGACAGTACTATGGGATGTAACCACTCTAGTTTATCTACACTGACACGCACTAAACAATCTCCGCTCTGATATCACTAAATCTGTCACGACTCGAAAGTCGAGACAATACCTCTTTCATGTACGGATGAGTAGAAATTAGGGCTAATTTTTTGCTTTTCTATACTTATTCTTTCTAAGTGCAATACGGTGAAATTAATTTAGGGATTTTAACTCCCTCTCTTATTTTTATCATTTTGCACAGATTAATACCTGCATAAAACTCATAATTGATGTACAGATAATAATCCCGATAATAGTAGTTGATTTATAGTCTTGCTTTATTATCTCTAGATTCACCATATTTCTTCCACTTAAAAAGTCTAAATCTCTCCACGACATCAGTCTATTTCCAATTATTGCATTTCATCCATATGATTTCATATCTTCTTAATTAATCGCTTGTTCATGCCATCATATTATATATTTATACTCGTGCAAGCATCGACAGCTCCATAAGTTATCATTCACGTAGTTTAGATACTATTCACTACTTTAGGTTACATCCCATTTGTAGTACTGAATAAAAAGCAACCTGAAATTGATATTAAGTACAAAAGAATAGTGTATATCCAAAGTGCCCAAAATAATCTCCTTAAAGAGTTGGGACTATGTTTCAAGCTTGGAATTATTCGGATAGCTTCGAAATACTCCCCTAACTCCGTGCTCAATCTGAAAAAATTTAAACAACATTTAATGAGCGAGGGCTCAGTAAGTCATTTATATAAGTGCAGAATTAAAATTTATACTGTTCCAATGCAAATGTATGAAATTTGCAAATACAAGTTCCCAGCACCTGTACTATTCTAATGCAAAATTAAAATTTATATTGTTCTAATGCAAATGTATGAAATTTGCAAATACCAGTTCCCAGAATTAAAATTTATACTGTTCTAATGCAAATGTATGAAACTTGCAAATATAAGTTCCCAGCATCGATCCATTCCTGTACATTCCATCTTAGTAGTTTAAACCTATTCCAATTTTCATTCACTTGTATTTCAGCATGTGACGCATTCTTGCAAAACGTAAGGTCATGTCATGGTTCGGTTGAAAACACACACAATTCGACTATACAAGCACTTAGAATACCAAAGCATATCATGCACGACATACCAATGTTTATAAAGCTTAGGTAGTATCTAAATCGTTTCACACGTACTTTAAAAAAAACAAGTTCACGACTAGTACAATTTCAAAGCATGTCACATTCACTATCATAACCATAAACATATACAATTCTCAAATCATGTTCATGTGTCATTAAAAAAAAAACCATCTCATATTCACATGCATTATAAAGCCGCGTGAGATTCTCAGGTCACATAAAATCGTGTCATGTCTAGATGCATTTAATATTTGGTATGAGTCTAGTTATAAATTTACACAGTCATCAGTATATGAAATATATTTCATTTGTCAATGGACTAGGTCTCCTGTAGGGCTTAATATACAAGTTCTCTTGCAAGGCTCAGTAACATACAAGGTCTCTTGCAAGGCTCAACAACATACAAGGTCTACTGCAGGGCTCAACAATATACAAGGTCTCCTGTAGGGCTCAATAACATACAAGGTCTCCTACAGGGCTCCGATTTTACACTTACGGGGCTTAAATATGTGCTAGGTATCCTGTAAGGCTCTATCTATGGCCATAGGCTTCTTTCACGATCCTCATCGAGCAGATGGGAATCGGATTGTGATCATGAATATTGTCATGTAAGCTTTAATAATTATCTATGCACACACACACACATCCACATATAAGCACTCTACGCTTCATGGGTAAAGTACATGGGGTGGGGTGCCTACTCTCTCTAAAGTATTTACTTTCATAGTCAAACACTCACATCTATTGGAAACACAAAGATAATATCAAACTTTCATTTTTAAAATCATTTAGGCACGTGCATTATCCCATGCAACCTTTCATTTGAAAAACTGTTTCAATGAGTTCAAAGTTTCATTCATTTCAAGGTTTTGAAATCTGCATTTTGAAACTAATGCGTAGTTTCCAAACAATCATAGTTTAGGTAATTTATGTCTTTAACCAATGCATAAACATGAGTCTCAAAAGTGCAATGGCATGGTTTCATGCCTCACACCTCATGTAAGCTGTCACTTGGTCACCTCGACAGTTCAATCATAAGATTGTTGTTCTTTAATTCATTTTCACATGCTTCACATGGGCTACTATACCCTCATTAGCTAGTAAGAGCCCACAATATATATATATATTTATATCATTACACCACTTTATATTCCATCAAGGTCCACAAGATTTGACAAGCATACATTCTCATTCTCATCATCCTAATCACACTAGCATAATGAAAATATTCACCATGTTCGCATTCCCGTGTCACACATATCTAATAATCAATTGCCACTATTACATTAATAGATATAAAATTACCATATTATAATCAAATATTATTTCAAATACATTCTATCGTCAATCCACAATGTTCTAACGACATTTCATTGAGATTACAACCTCGTTTTATCAATTTACTTTTAATATAGTAATGATATTCTAGAAAACGTTAAAATCACAAATCTAATATCAAGAAGATTCACATTAACATAGTAGCAATTCACCATGGTCCATTTTAACATTTCACATATTAAACTTGTCATCTTTCAATGATGCCTCACAATGCATTAAAACTACTTCATCTCAATTCAAGAATATCTCCATAACCATAATCTACACTTTAAGTATATCACACATTATATTCTACATATCTATCGCCATTACGATCTTCATTCAAACTTTCATAAGTCCATCAAGGTCTCAAAAGCATTTAAACTCTATTTTACAACTTCTCAAAATATTTTTTAATTTCACTTCATATATCCAACAACATTCCAATAAATTTCCATGATACCCTAATAACATTTTAATCCATAACTCAACACATTCCATCAACTGTTAAAACCTTGAGCAAAATTTCGCAAATATTCACCGTATTTCAATATCACTATAATTAATAATTTTCACATCTCAACAATTTTCCAACCCAATACCATAATATCATAAATCATACCAATCTATTACAGTATAACTTTAATTCTACTTTACATAAACAACTTACCGATTTACTTCAAGGTTAGCAATCAAAGCCCACCACGAGATTAGTCAAGCCTCACAAGTCACCTTGGTGTGATTTCTACAATTAAAACATATACACTCACATACTAAAATACAATTATATAAATTCATACAACAATTCATCAAGATTATAAACTCTTTACCTTTCTTCCTTAACTTAAAACCTACAAAAATTCACCAAGCTTCCTCCTTTTCTTTCTCTCTTTTTTTTCCTTTTTTTTTTATTTCTCTGTCCTGGTTAGTCACCGACCCCCCTTGCTTTTGTCTATCATCAGGCATTAGCTCCCTTTCTTCGGCGCTCTCTCTTCCTCTCTTCTCCTCCTTCCTTTTTTTTCTTCTTTTCCTTTTTTCCTTTATTTCTTTCCTTTCCTTTCCTTCAAATTTAATTTTTTTAACAAGTCTCTTTCGACAGACTAGTGGTGAGTGGGTGTAAACCTACTCACCTATAAACAAGCTTGCCTTACTTTTTTTTTAATTTTCAATTATTATTATATTTATTTATTTTATTTATCTATTTATTTATTTTTTATGTCTGCTAATGCAGGCTTTTGGTGAGTGGGTTTCCCACTCACTTTTTAAATCAACGTGACAAGCTTCAGGAAGCTTGTTACATCAATATTTTTTTTAACTTTCTTTTCTTTATTTATACATATATATATCTTTTAATCATCATCATCGTCATCAAAACCTTTATCCCAAGAGATTGGAGTAGGCTATAAAACCAATATCTGAATTCACGTTAGATCGTACATATGTATTCTCCTCCTCCATAGATTCCTATCCAAGGCCATTTGCTCATCCAATTCTAAAACCTCCATATCTTTCCAAACTACTTCTTTCCAAGTCTTTGTCGATCTTCCTCTAGTCTTAACCCTTCTCTCAACATCCATAGCCTCTATTCTCCTAATTGGAGCATCTACAAGTCTACGTCTTACATATCCAAACCAAAGTAAACGATTTTCACGCATCTTATCTTCGATAGGTACCACTCCAACCATTTTACGAATATCGTCATTTCTCATTCTATCCTTTTTTGTATATCCACATATCCGCCGCAACATTCGCATTTCTGTTACACTTATCTTTTGTGTATGTAGCCTCTTAGTCGCCCTACATTCACTACCATATATATATATATATATATATATCTTTTAATGTGATATAATGTTATATATATATAAAATTATATATATCTTTTATATGATATAATATTATATTATATTATATTACAATTAAAAATATTATATCCTTGTTATAGTAATATATATATGATATAATATTTTTTTATTAGAATATCATATTTTATCTTTTATATTATATTATATTATATTATAATCTAATTAATTATAATATAATATATAATATATTATTTCTTTTAAATATATATTTTATAATAATTATTTTTTTAAATATCCTTTTATATTTAATACAATTAGATTCTTAGAGATTTAATCAACCAATTAAATAAATTGCTTCAATGTAATTTATTAAAATAATTTAATCAACCATTTAAGTCTTTAATTTAAAATTTTCCATAACCTTTACTCTAGAAGTTGTTCCAATTTATCTTTCTTCTAACTTAATACAATCCTCAAGCTCAAATAAAATTCCAAATACTCCAAATTCATATATTTAATTGTACTTACCAAGTGTCGAAATTCGTAGTTATCACAGGTGTATCGTAATTGTAAGTTGAAGATAGGGGAGACAATAAGTGACCTAATTATTTTGAATATGTATGATTATGATATTATCCTAGAAATAGACTAGTTAGCTACAAATCATGTGAGTTTAGATTGTTATACTAAATATGTAACCTTTTCTTCTCCTAAAAAGTATATTGTTAAGCTTCCTATTTAGTAATAAATATAGATTTGTTGAAACTGTATTTGAGATTAAATTTTGAATGTTATTGTGATTGAAGGATTCATCACCTATATGGAGAACATAGAAAAGAGATGTCTGGAGTTACACAAGATTCTTGTGGTTAGAGATTTCCTAGACATGCTTTCGGATGAATTATCAAGTCTTCCTCCGGATCGTGAGATCGAATTTACCATTGATTTGATACTCGGTACTGAACCCATATCTAATCCCCCTTATCGAATGGCACTGGTGGAGCTTGATTAGCTTAAGAAGCAGCTCTAAGAGTTGTTGGATAAGGGTTTTATCTGTCCTAGTGTTTCTTGTTAAGGCTCACCAATCCTATTTGACCAAAAGAATGATGGTAGCCTGTGACTGTGTATTGATTATTGGTTTGCTTAACAAGGCTACTATGAAGAATAAATATCCTCTGCCCAGAATCGATGACTTGTTTGATCAACTCAAGGGTGCACATGATTTTTTCTAAGATTGATATGAGGTCAATATATCATCAATTGAAAATTAAGAAAACATATGTCCTTAAGACCGCATTCAAGACCCGATATGGTCATTATAAGTTTCTGGTCATGCCATTCGGCCTTACTAATACCCCTACAGCTTGCATGAATCTGTTGAATGAAGTATTCAAACCTTTTTTGGACAAGTTCGTCATTGTATTTATTGATGACATCCTAGTATATCCCAAATCTCAAGAGAAGCATGAGTATTACCTTTATATTATGTTGTAAACCCTCAAAGATTGGAATCTCTTTGCCAAGTTGAGTAAGTGTGAGTTCTGGCTAGATTGAATCACTTTTCTGGGACATGGTTTCTAAAGATGGAGTGTTAGTTGATCCATCTAAAATAGAATCTAATTGTACAGTGGGAGAGATCAAAGTCGATGACTGAGATTTGAAGTTTTCTGGGTTTAACCGAATATTATCATCAATTTGTTGAGGGTTTTTCTCGATTGGTTGCTCTTCTAAAGCGACTCACATGCAAGGATGTAAAGTTTGAATAAACTAATGCTTGTGAGCTTAGTTTTTAGGAATTGAAACAGAGGTTGAACATAGCACTAATCCTGATTATTTCGAATGGTTTAGAAGATTTTTCAATGTACAGTGACGCCTCCTCCCTAGGTTTGGGTTGTGTGCTGATATAGAATGGAAAAATGGTAGCTTATGGTTTTCATCAATTGAAGGACCATGAGAAGAATTATCCTACCCATAATTTGGAACTTTATGTCGTGGTGTTTGCTTTAAAGATATGGTGGAATTATCTATGTTAGCTTTAAATTGCCATACATATTTTGAAATGACAAAAACTTAAGTAAGCTTTAATGTTTTAATTCATATTGTAAATTTGCCTTATCACACATGATTTTCTCAATACATTTCAAGTGTTCATATCAAACTTTAAGACCATAATTTAATGATGCATACTCTTATTGGTCTTAACACTTTATAAATGTTTTGAATATTTTAGAAAATCACTTGATGATTTCTTGGACAATATTTTCATTTGAGAAAGTCAAGAAAAACTCCCTTAAAGCTTATAAATGTTTTGGGTTGAATTAGGATCAAAGGTCATATCATTTCTAACCCAAAAGTGTAGGAAAAATGCCCTCTGGAAGAAAAGGATCGATCCCTTTTTGGCAGAAAGTCTTCCCAAGGTCCCTGAAGCCCAGAATCAAGATTCTGGACAAAAGGGATCGATCCCCTATGGGAAGGGATCGATCCCTTTGCCCGAAAATAGCCTATAACGGCTAGTTTTGTGAGATACAACGGTCAGATTCAATCTTGGCTCCACCCAACGGCTAGAATACATCCAAGGGACTATAAATAGAGGCTTAGAAGCTAAAGAAAGGAGGAGGAACCACTCAGCAACTTCAAATCTCATATCCTCAAATCTACAAGCCTCAAACAACAAATCAAGAGCTACAAAGTTTCCATCATCTATCATTCTCTTATTCCTTGTAGTGCTTAGCACAAATCTTGTATAGGCTTTTATTTGTGCTTAATATTTGTAATCACTTGCCTATCTAGAGGCCTTCTTTGATTACTTCTCTTGTAAACCAATTCATTCCTTGTAAAAGGGGAGGTTTCTCTTTAGCCTATGAAAAAGAGGGAGGTTACTCTTTAGCCTAAGAAAAAGAGGGAGGTTACTCTTGAGCCTAGAAAAAAAGAGAGGTTTCTCTTGATCCTTGAAAAGAGGGAGTGTAACAAATTCAAGTATAGTGAATTTGGGAAAAATCCTTGGGAGCGTCTCAAGGTAGAGGACGTAGGCAAGGTAGCCGAACCTCTATAAATCGATTGTGTAAATCTCTCTCTCCTTACTCTTTATTTACTTGCACTTATATTGTGTTTATTTCATTGAACTTGAATTGCATGCTTGTCTAGCCTAGAGAACTTAGAAAATATCAATATAGGCTAGAGAATTTAGAGAAACTGAAAAACGAGCTTAAGGTTAGTTAAAAACTGATTCACCCCCCTCTCGGTATAGCCTATAAGAGCCAACAATTGGTATCAGAGCTTGGGCTCGAGATTGAATTAGATTAACCTCTATCGAGCTAAACGATCTTAAATGGCTCACTTGAATATAGGCACACCCCTAGGAGAAGAGGGACAATCATTAGTTAGACCTCCACTCTTCAATGGTGAGAATTATTCATATTGGAAAACTAGAATGATGTTATTTGTACAATCAAATGATTATGAAGTGTGGAGAATTATAGTGAATGGTCCTAGAATTCCCATGAAGAAAGTAGATGGAAAAGATGTCCTTAAGCTAGAGGATGAGTGGGATACAAATGATATGAGAGTGGCACAATTGAATGCCAAGGCTATGCACACTCTCTTTTGTGCATTAGGTCCTAATGAATATAATAGAGTCTCCCTATGTGAGAATGCCAAGCAAATATGGGACAAATTAGCCATCACACATGAAGGGACCAATCAAGTGAAAGAGACCAAAGTAAGAATGCTTACACATGATTATGAGCTATTTAGGATGAATGAAAATGAGTCCATTAGCGAAATGTTCACTAGGTTTAATGATATAATTAATGGACTTAAGGCTCTAGGCAAGACTTATTCCAATGTTGAAATGGTAAAGAAAATTTTGAATAGCTTGCCTAAGTCTTGGGAGGCAAAGGTAACCGCAATAGAAGAGTCTAAGGATCCAAATACCTTGTCTCTAGATGAGCTTATGGGCTCCCTACTTACATATGAGATGAAATTGAAAAGAAATGAAGTGCCTTCAAAGAAAGTAGGGGTAGCACTTAAGTCTTCCACTCATGAGGTCATTGAAGATGATAGTGATGAGAGTGGAAATGAGGAAGAAAAAGAAATGGCAATGTTTGTCAAAAGATTTAATAGGTTCATGAGAATGAAAGAAAAAGAAAATAATAGGAGACATCAAAGAGGGGAGTCAAGTAGGAGAGAAAAGGATAGGATACCTAAGAAGAAAGCATTTGTGGCTGCATGGAGCGATAGTGATAGCTCCGATGATGAAAACATAGATGATGAGGTAGCCTACACATGCTTTATGACTATTAGTGATGATGAGGCTAGTTGTAGTTCTAGTGAAGATGATGATTATACATTTGATGAACTACAAAATGCTTTTAATGAATTAGCTAATGATTTTCAATGCATGAACTCCAAATATAAGAAAATCATTGCTAAATTGAAAATAGAAAATGAAATGCTATTAAATGTCAAACTTGAATTTGAGAAGAAGTTAGAAGAAGCAAATCTAGAATAAATGAGTTGAATAAAAAGAACTTAAATTTGCATAACTCATTTACTAGGTTCTATATGGGTCAACAAAAATTAGATCATATGTTAGAGACCCAAAGAGCTTTCTTTGACAAAGATGGGTTAGGCTATAATGCAAAACAAAAAGAAACTCATCTTAAGAACTTCCTGGTGAGCAAAAACTCTATGCATGATACATTTCTCACATGCTCACTTTGCAATAGGATTGGCCACACCTCACAAGCATGCACTTATAGAAAAACTACATTTAGAGGAAGAGTAGTTAGAAAAATGTGGGTGCCAAAGCATGCTATAAACAATGATGAATTATGTTTGAAATGGATCCCTAAGGGATCTAAAATTGTGAACACTAACTCTCATGGACCCAAGAAAATTTGGGTACTAAAGCATGCTTGAATGTGTTTGTTGTAGGAGTGTTAGAGCATGGGAATACAATGGAACAATGGAGTTTAAATGCTCAACACATCCTCATGGAGTTTGCATATGCCAATGAGAAAAAGGAAAAGCTTGAGGATCCATCTTTGACAAGGTCACAACAGTTCTTCAAAGAATGGCACAAGGTGGATTCAACTATTCAAGGCAAAGCATTCTCTAGCAAAGGAGTTTTGTAAGCTTAAATCCTATTTCTTCAAAACTCATATATATTAAAATTATTTGTTTGATTTAATGAGACACTTAGTTGATGATTATTGGTACATTGTGAGTTGAATGAATAAAGAAAAGGCATGTTGAATGATTGTTGATTGGTTGATGGATAGTTCTTGAGGCATTGGATTATTGGATGAAAAGCATGTCTAGCAATTTTGAAATGATTATTGAATTTTTGTAGTTTGAGCAAGTTTGATATGCTTAGATAATATATTTAGTTGCTCAAAAGCTGTCAAATATGTCATATATGCAAAATGTCATGTCATGAGCAAGAACGAAGAACTTGTATGTTGGAAATTATGGCATGTTGTTCACAAGATGTATGCTTTAATGTTATATGTGCTTAAAATCTATGTGAACAAGTTTGTTTTGGCACATTTGTGATTTACAAAGCTTTGGTTTTGACAAAATTTGCATAATGCTTAAAATGACCCCCTTTGAGGCCAAAAATGCATTTTATTGTGAAAATTCTTCCAAAATTGCAAAATCTTTTGTAAAATGGTTTTTGATTCATGTTTTTCATTCATACAAGTCCAAAATCATGTTTTACAAATGTTTAAACCTTTACTTGGACTTAAAACACTCAAAAACGAAGTTTTGGTACCTCAAAGATTGAATTTTCTGTCAAAACAACTGCAGAATTTGCAGGAAACATATGAGGGATCGATCCCCACTATAGCAGGATCGATCCCCCCAGGCCAGAAAAGGCACTCCTGCATGTTTTCAACCGAAATTGAGAAGAACTCTTCATTGTTTTGATATTTTCTCTCTTCTCAACTTAAAATTCATTGTTTTAACTTCTGTTTGATGATCTTTAATGTATGAAAATTCATTTTTCATTGATATCATGCCTCAACTTCATCAATTAATATCATTTCCAACAAATGGTATCACTTTCAACAATCAATATCATTTTTTTCTGAGCTCACAAGTACAAAATCAATTTTCTCACTGAAAATAGTCCTGAATTACATAAATCTTGAAATAATCTTGAAATATATTTTCAATGAATGCTTAGACATAATTTTGAGATTTATTTCAATGATTTGAGAATTTGATGAACTTGTGCATAATGAATATTCTTCATTACTTGTTGTTCATCTTAGTCAAGCATGCTTATAGGATTATGTCCTTAGCTTGACTTATCAATTCCACACTAGGTTTCATGATAATTTTACATCTAGTGGATTGATTCCAAATGTAAATTCAACAATTGGTAATAGTCATTGGCCTATAATTTGTGATGGTAAATGGATCCTAAATGTTAAAATGCATAAAACTTTATCATCCTTGTACTTAAAGAACTAGGGTCTTAATGACAACACCAACACTCAAGATAAATGCAAACTTGAACAAACTTGATATCCATGAATTTATTATTTAAATCTTTCCTTGCTCATAATTGGTTAAGGACTTGAATTGGAAAATGAGCATAGGATTTTTGTGCTTAAATCACATGGAAGAAAATGTGTTTGCTTGAATACTTTGATTTTTTGAATCTTCCATATGGTATAACTTTGTGAATATGAATATGGATTAATACTCTATGACAATGTGCTAATGTTTAATTGATCGATATGCATATTTGATGATATGTGTTGTGTTCTTGCATATTTGAATGATTATTTGAATTGACATGAACACACTACACATAGATATTGGATGCATGCAAAATGCCTAAGTCAACCATTAGTAACAATTGGTATTTAGATTGAAATAACAATTAGTATCATTGGGAACCATATTTTCAATAATTGGTAAGCCAAAACTAAATTGCCAATTGGTATGAGCTTTAAATTGACAATTCTTCTCATGCTCCTTAGATTGAAATGACAAATAGGGAAGAATTCACATAAGCCACTTTTGCATGAAACACTTTTGTGCTAGAATTTGTAATTAATTTATATATGTCTTTATTCTATGCACATTCTTGCTTGAACATGATTTATGAGCTCATGCATATGATATGTCATCTAATTTTAGCTCATAATCATGATGTATTACCATGCACCTTAGTTGGACCTTAGAGAACAATGGATATACTTAGGTGCTTGCTTAACTTCTTACCAATTGGAACCTTCTTGCAAAATTACTTATCAACAATTGGTATCAAAATTATTTATAAACAATTGGTATAGGATCATAAGTCATATTCATTGCATGAATATTTCGTACTCTTTGTGAATATTGACTTATCTATTTGTGCTATGAGTCCCATGTACTAACATGTTTCTTGTTGGATGGAGCATATTTATTTATTCTCACATAGCCATGATTTTAGGGGGAGCATATTTTTTATTATTTTTCCTTCTTTTTGCTATGACAAAAAGGGGGAGAGATAGATATTAAAAGGGAAAGATATTAAGGGGGAGAGATAATGAGGGAAAATTCATTTTCAAAACTCATGCTTATATTAAGGGGGAGCTTTACAAAATCCTGCTTTATTTTAAGGGGAGTATTTTTTTCAAAGAATTTTCAAAGCAAATTTACATTAAGTTTTGTCATATCAAAAAGAGGGAGATTGTTAGCTTTAAATTGCCATACATATTTTGAAATGACAAAAACTTAAGTAAGCTTTAATGTTTTAATTCATATTGTAAATTTGCCTTATCACACATCATTTTCTCAATACATTTCAAGTGTTCATATCAAACATTAAGACCATGATTTAATGATGCATACTCTTATTGGTCTTAACACTTTATAAATGTTTTGAATATTTTAGAAAATCACTTGATGATTTCTTGGACAATATTTTCATTTGAGAAAGTTAAAAAAAACTCCCTTAAAGCTTATAAATGTTTTGGGTTGAATTAGGATCAAAGGTCATATCATTTCTAACCCAAAAGTGCAGGAAAAATGCCCTCTGGAAGAAAAGGATCGATCCCCACTGTAGCAGGATCAATCCCTTTTTTGGCAGAAAGTCTTCCCAAGGTCCCTGAAGCCCAGAATCAAGATTCTGGATAAAAGGGATCGATCCCCTATGGGAAGGGATCGATCCCCTATGGGAAGGGATCAATCCCTTTGTCCGAAAATAGCCTATAACGGCTAGTTTTGTGAGATACAACGGTCAGATTCAATCTTGGCTCCACCCAACGGCTAGAATACATCTAAGGGACTATAAATAGAGGCTTAGAAGCTAAAGAAAGGAGGAGGAACCCCTCAGCAACTTCAAATCTCATATTCCTTAAATCTACAAGCCTCAAGCAACAAATCAAGAGCTATAAAGTTTCCATCATATATCATTCTCTTATTCCTTGTAGTGCTTAGCACAAATCTTGTATAGGTTTTTATTTGTGCTTAATATTTGTAATCACTTGCCTATCTAGAGGCCTTCTTTGATTACTTCTCTTGTAAACCAATTCATTCCTTGTAAAAGGGGAGGTTTCTCTTTAGCCTATGAAAAAGAGGGAGGTTACTCTTTAGCATAAGAAAAAGAGGGAGGTTACTCTTGAGCCTAGAAAAAGAGAGAGGTTTCTCTTAATCCTTGAAAAGAGGGAGTGTAACAAATTCAAGTATAGTGAATTTGGGGAAAATCCTTGGGAGCGTCTCAAGGTAAAGGACGTAGGCAAGGTAGCCGAACCTCTATAAATCGATTTTGTAAATCTCTCTCTCCTTACTCTTTATTTACTTGCACTTATATTGTGTTTATTTCATTGAACTTGAATTGCATGCTTGTCTAGCCTAGAGAACTTATAAAATATCAATATAGGCTAGAGAATTTAGAGAAATCGAAAAACGAGCTTAAGGTTAGTTAAAAACCGATTCACCCCCCCTCTCGGTATAGCCTATAAGAGCCAACAATCTATATGGTGAGAAATTTTAGGTGTATACGGATTACAAAAGCCTTAAGTATCTGTTCTCGTAGCATGAATTGAATATGAGGCAACGTAAATGGACCGAGCTACTGAAGGATTAAATTGTGAGATATTGTACCACCCATGGAAAGCAAATGTGGAGGCATATGTTTTGAGTAGAAAGCACTTAGGTATGGTCTCTTACATGATGATTCGGGAATGTGATTTATTGGAACAGTTTGTGAGCCTCAATTTAAATGTTACTCCTTTTGAGCAATATGGTTTGATAGCTAGTTTCGGATTGAGCTTGATTTAATAGATTGGATTAGAAATGTTTAGAGGGAGGATGCTGGTTGTATTAATATTGCTAGTCAGATACAGTTGGGGATTCAGTCAGAGTATGTGATTGGCATAGATAGTATTTTGACGTTTAGGAATCGGATTTGTATTTCTGAAAACAGACAACTGAGAGAGTTGATTCTAACAAAGGCTCATATCTCAAAGTATACTTTACATCCTAGCAATAACAAGATGTATCAGAATCTGCGTAAAGTGCACTGGTGGTCTAATATGAAGAGAGACATCTTTAAGTTTGTTGCAAGATGTCTTACTTGTCAGTAAGTAAAGGTAGAGCATCAGAAACAAGCAAGATTGCTTCAACATTTACCGATACCGATTTGGAAATGGGAGCACATTACCATGAATTTCATCATGGGTTTACCAAAGACCAAAAGAAATCATGATGCGAATCTGAGTGATTGTTGATAGACTGACAAAAATCAGCCCACTTTTTGGTTATTAAGTCCATAGATTCCTTAAGTGCCTTAGCTGATCTTTATGTCAGGGAGATTGTTAGATTGCATGGAGTTACAGTGAGCATTACTTATGATAGAGATTCTTTATTCACCTCTCATTTTTTGGAGCAATTTTAGGATTCTATAAGATATGGACTAAATTTCAATACAGCTTTCCATCTGCAGACTGATGGGTAGTCTGAGCGCACCACTCAGACGCTCGAGGATATGTTGAGAGCTTGTGCTCTGGACTTTAAAGGCTCCTGGGATTATCATCTTCCATTGGAAGAGTTTGCCTATAATAATAGTTATCACTCCAGTATTGGCATGACACCTTATGAAGCACTATATGGTAGAAGAAGTCGTTCCCTTATTACCTGGGAATAAGTAGGTGACAGAAATATATTAGCTCCTAATCTAGTTGAGAGGGCTTCTAGAGATGTTCAACTTATTTGTGACAGGCTCAAGACTGCATAGAGTTGGCAAAAAATTTGCGCAGATATTAGACGTCGACCTTTGGAATTCTCCGTGGGAGATTTTGCTTTTCTAAAAATTTCACCATCCAAGGGTATATGAGATTCAAAAAGAAAGGAAAGTTAAGTCTTCGGTTCATCAGACCTTTTGAGATCTTAGATTGAGTAGGAGACGTGGCTCACTGGTTAGCCTTGCCACCAGAGCTATCCGGTGTACATAATGTCTACCATGTATCAATGCTTCAGAAGTATCATCCAAATCCATCTCATGTGATTTAGTATGAAACCGTTGAAAATTAAAGAAGATATGAGTTATGTGGTGAAGCTAGTGCGGATCTTGGATTAAAAAGAGAAGGTATTACGGTCTAAGACAATTCCTCTAATAAAGGTTCTATAGTAGTATCTTATAGTAGAAAAAGCTACCTGAGAATTAGAGAGCCTAATGAAAGAAAAGTATCCAGAGTTGTTCATCGGATAGATCTGATCAAATTTTGAGGACCAAATTTCCTAAGGTGGGGAGAATGTGAGATCCATATTCCCTATTACTATTAATCTACTATTCATAAAGTTATGAATATCAAATATCTTATACTTATTCAAATGTTATTTACTTTGTAAGTATGAAGGGGAAATTGGATGGTGGGCCTCATTAGATTTCAGATGTCTGGATGAAGGTGAAACTTGGTGGACTGAATATTTAGAGCCAAATACTATATGGTAAGAATCTGCACCTTAAACTCAATTATTTATGTATGTTTTGAAAAGCGTGCAATAATTTAGCAAATGACGGTTAAGTCCATAAGTTGTCAAAATTTTTGTGAATAACGATCAAACTGAGTTGACTTTTAACCTACTGATTGTTGTAAGTAAAGTTTCATGTGATAAAGTGTTATGCCATGTGGACTGATAGGTTAAATCACGTGTAAAAGTGGAATATTAAGCAATTCAACAATTAGGCGTATTTCTGTAATTTCACCCAAATGACAGTCAAAATTCAACAAAAGCCTCAACCAATGATTAGAGCATGATAAATAAATGTGTTTATTGATTGAAAGAAATATTTTGAAGGTTAAACTCATTGCTTAAATCAAAGTCAAATTGTGAAGGGCAAATTTGGAAGTTTATTTAAGTATAAGGGCATTTTCATAATTTGCCTTGAGAGATATTTTAAAAATAGAATTTTCTCTAATCTTCTTCCATCTTGGCCAGCCATCACATTCATCTTCTCACTCCCCCATTGATAAAAGCTTAAGAAGAGAGAGAAAGTCACTAAAACTTAGAAAAAAACTTATCAAAACCGAAAATTTCCTTTATCAATTTGTCTAATTTTTAGTGCTTTACAATATGGTACCCAAATCAAGCTTAAAGTGGCCATTTGCATAATGAAGGGCACTCTTTAAGTTTTGACCAAGGTGAGAAATGGAAGAAAACTTATGATTTTCATGGTTTTGTGATTTTTTATTATGTGTTTAAGATGTTTAAGCATATGTTTGAGCTTGAATTGAATTAAAACCAAGAGAATCACTACCTTAGGGTTTCGGAACTACTCATCATGCATGACCATGATGTTGTTTGATGTGAATTTGATGTAAAATCAATGTAGAATAAGTATAGAACAGGATTTTATGCTTAAATTGAAGAAAAAAGATGTATAGGAGAGTGAATGGGATTCGGCCAAGTGAAGAGGAGATAGAAAGAGAGCTCAATTCAATATATTTTGAGTCCTAGAATAATGTATAAATTCATACGAGACTACTGGCACAGTCAGAACTGAAAACTAAGGTGCTTTGATGGTAGTTGTAGTGTTAGCACTAGTACAAAGTAGATCGGATTTAGGGTTGTAATAGGCAATTTACTAGGTTTCAATGAGTTAAATATTCTTTTTAACTGAAGTGTGATGAATTGTTTGCGTTTGTGTGGTGAATTGCAACTCGAAAGTCAAGAAATGATACTAGTGATAGCGAACAACACAACTAGAATCTGATAGGTAAGGGACATATGTAAAAGGCGTAGGGATGCTATATTACATTAGGGATGTTGAAAACGAGTTTTATGAGATTGAACTTGATTATCTAATTGAATTGTGAAACTGGAATGATGGATTATAAACTACGTTTTATGCAGGGAGGCTAGGACAAGAAGTATCGTTCTGCTACCAAAATCTTCTTGAATGAACCTAAAACTTCCAAATACATCACTTGTTGTATTTTGGTGGTTGAAAAGAATGAAAAAAAAAAACATGTTTCGGGGTTAAAGCTTCTAAAAACTACACTTGCATATTAAATTTGTAACTCAGTTTTTGAAAGGATAGTTACTAGTTTTTACACGTTTCATGATATATTCATGTTTCCATGTTACTGTTGTACACAAAAAAAAATAAATTGAACATTGATTATTGAAATGAGAATATTTGGGGAATTTTTATACTTTGATGCTTTATGGATTGATAGAAGATATGATTTACTGAATTGATCTCCGTAAACAATTCGGAAATGATTTATGAACTGTTTTGAGACTATTGGCCCCATAGCTACCTGTGGGCACATGCTCTTCCGTTTCGTTCCATTGCTGTTAGAACCTAGCCCAGTCTTTAGTGCCATAAATGTCACCTATCTAGTGTACACTATGGATCTTTGACTATGGCTATATGTCTACTTATATTGCATGAGTCTACTGGGTGAAGCTTAGTCTCCACTGTTATGTTTTAATTGGTAAATCGTTTGCCAATCCAGGCACTCCTAGACTTTTATTGATTTCTACTTCAATTATGTTATATATGCTTTATAATTTGTTAGTTCTACTTTATTTGTTCAAAAGTGATTTCATACTGTTTACACAGTAGTTTTGAACTAATTATCTGAATGTTTTATGAACAGCATAATGGAAGCTCTTAGAAATGATTATTGAACTTCTGATTGAATTGAATTCCCTATAGTTGGAATTAGATGCTAGGACAATTAAGGTGCTTTAAAGTATCCTTCTGTACTCAACCTGGTTATCTAACCCACTATTGTGTCTATTTCAATATTATGTCCAAATGATTTATGTTTTTAGCGTGAAAGAGCATGTTTTAAGATACTTGCATATAGATACGTGTAGTATCAGCTCTTTTAGATATATTTCTTATTAGGTATAAGCTCACGTCCTTATCTTCCTTCCAGATTATTTGCAGTAGATTTCTACGAATGCTTAAGAGGATCTACAATTTTTTGGTATCCCTCATGCGATTCTTTGATCTCTATTTAGGTATACCAGTGTATTTTGATATGTTCAAACTGTTTATGTACAGTACTATTCCATATGTATATTCATACTTGGGATGTAAACCGATTGTAAAATTTTGAACTCAAGTTGAGATAGTGTATATTTATCTGTATCTTAAATCAAATAATGTGGTTCTTCAATAAATATTGATTAATGAAAAATGAATTCACATAATAAGTAAGTATGACACTACAGATAGCCCAGCCGAAAGTAATTAAGATATAAGAAAATAATACGAATATTTGGTATTCAGTTCTGTTGGCTTTATAGGCTATACCGAGAGGGGGGTGAATCGATTTTTTGCTAACTTTAAGTTCGTTTTTCGATTCCTCTAAATTCTCTAGCCTATATTGATATTTTCTAAGTTCTCTAGGCTACTCAATTATGTAAAATAAATTCAAAACAATAAACACAAATATAATTGCAAATACGTAAAGAGAGTAAGGATAGAGAAATATACGCAAGCGATTTATAGAGGTTCGGCAACCTTGCCTACGTCCTTTACCTTGAGACGCTCCCAAGGATTTTCCCAAATTCACTATCCTTGAATTTGTTACACTCCCTCTTTTTCTAGGCTAAAGAGAAACCTCTCTCTTTTTCTAGGCTCAAGAGAAACCTCCCTCTTTTTCTTAGGCTAAAGACTAACCTCCCTCTTTTTCTTAGGCTAAAGAGAAACCTCCCCTTTTACAAGGAATGAGTGTGTTTACAAATTGTGTAATCAAATAAGGGCCTCTAGATAGGCAAGTGATTACAATGTTTAAGCACAAGGAAAAAGCCTATACAAGATTTGTGCTATTCTATACAAAGAATATGAGAATGATGGAAGATGAAGACTTTGTAGCTCTTGATTTGTTGTTGAGGCTTGAGGAAAATGAAGAAGATGATGAATAGACTTTCTAAGCAGTTCCTCTCCCTTTCTTTAGCTTCTAAGCCTCTATTTATAGTCCCTTGGATGTATTCTAGCCGTTGGGTGGAGCCAAAACTTGAATATGACCGTTGTCTCACACAAACTAGTCATTATAGGCTATTTTCGGGCAAAGGGATCGATCCCGTTCCATAGGGGATCGATCCCTTCATTCCAGAATGCTTATTCTGGGCTGAGGGACTTTTCTGCCTTGAAGGGATCGATCCCTTCCCTTAGGGGATCGATCCCATGCCTCCAGAAAGCTATTTCTTGCACTTTTTGGGTTAGAAATGATGTGGTCTTTGATCCTAATTCAACCCAAAACATTTTGGCATTTTTGTGGGAGTTTTTCTTGACTTTCTCTGATGAAAACATGGTCCAAAAATTCATCAAGTGATTTTCTAAAATATTCAAAACATTTTATGAAGTATTAAGACCAATAAGAATATGTAATTAAATCATGGTCTTAATGTTTGATATGATCACTTGAAAATGGATTGAGAAAACCATGTGTGATAAGGCAAATTTACAATATGAATTATAACATTAAATCTTACTTAAGTTTTTGTCATTTCAAAATATATATGGCAATTTAAAGCTAACAAGTTCGTGACAGTAAATTGATATCAGGGCAAGGTTGGCATGATGTCTATCAATGTCTATCGGTTTAGAATTAGTTTGCATCCCAAGTAGTACTGTACTTTTATGAATGTATAGTTGATTCATGTGACTGAAAATGATTTTTGTATCGTCTATTTTGGTATAGAATTAAAATAGAATCCCTATCATTATCGAATCAAATTAAAATAGAAACCTATACCAAAAGCAAACTAATCTTGGAATAAGTCAATAACAAACAAGTTTACATGCAAACATTACACAGTACATGGGATGTAACACTATCACAATCCAAACTATACTGACACATATTAGACAAATCATACTTTGATACCATTAAATCTATCACTATTCGAAAACCGTGATGTACACTTAACATTCACACTTATATCACTTATCAAATTTACGAACTAAATTTTTCCTTTACGATTATGGTTTGTATTTGATGTCAATGTAATCACTAAACTAATTTCACTAATCTTTCCATTATACTCTAGTCTTGATAACTTAAACTTTAATTTGTGTGTGTATTTACTCAACTCTTTAGGTGAATTATAATCATTTTACTTAAATATTAAACTAGCAAAGAAATGGGTCGATGTGAGATCCGATTTTATTACACTGTACACAATACTTTGTAAATTATTTAGTGGAATTAAATTAAGATTGAATGAATTTCCACTCTCAATTTGGAGTTATTGGAATTGTAAATTATAGTATGGTGTATATGATTTGAAATGAATATAAATGGAGAAATTGAAAACATAGAATATGAGAAACAAAGTCCAAACTATGCAACAATCTACTACTGTGTGCTACATGGCAGAATGTTAATTTTGTTGCAAATTTTATGGTGTAAAATAAAGTAAATAACAA
This sequence comes from Heritiera fomes, assembly GCA_032173925.1. NCBI lineage: Eukaryota > Viridiplantae > Streptophyta > Magnoliopsida > Malvales > Malvaceae > Heritiera > Heritiera fomes. Next base: position 6,281,564 of record JAPDPM010000017.1, read on the forward strand.
TAGATGAAGGGAGTTATTAAGTAGATATTTGATTGAAAATGATTGGATAAAGTATGTCTTAGGAGAGGCCAAAAAGAAGCAAAAACGTGCAGCCAAAAATGGACTGCAGTACGCCACTTCCTCTTGCTGTTGTGAGCCACACGTTGAGAGGAAATTTTGTGGTATAAAATCTCAACCAAATCCGATTTAAAGGAGAGAAATAGAGTTGCTTGACATGAGATGAATTTTGATTGGTTGAAATATAGAGAAAAGGAGAAGTGAAACAAGGTAAAATCGGACAGCAAAAAGAAGACCGCAGAAGATAAGCAATTACACGCCACTCCTTGCTGTTGGTGTGCTGTCCGGTTAACTAATCAAAAAGTAGACTTAAAAGCAAATTTTATTGTATAAAATACAATATATATATTTATTAAAGGAAGAGATATCTTAACGCCTAGCATGTAATTAATTTTTGGCTAAAGATTACATCAAAAGTAAGTAAAACGAGTCAAAGAAACGTATAGTTCACTTCATCACCGTCACTTCTTTGCTGCAGTTTTATTGTTCTCATTTTAATGCTCAAAAAAGAAAAGAAAATGATAAAAGCAAAAAGGAGAGAAAAGACAAGAAAAATATTGTATTAAAAAAATATGACTAAATGTTATTGGTTGGAACCTTTGAAAAGAAAGGAAATAAGTCAAAAACATAAAGCAGAAAATGTATGTTTCACGCCATCTCTTGTTGGCTGTAAATTGATGCACGTGTAAACCCAATTAAAAGTATGAAATGATGAAAGAAACGTAAGAAATAGTTATGTGGTAAATTGTTATTGATTAACATGAGGAAAAGAAGACTAATAAAAAAGAAACTTTGCAAATTTATTCAGCTTTACCGATTCATTCAGCAACTCTTCGACTGTTCTGTTTTGGCTTCACGTACTGCTCTGTTTTCTTCCGTTTGTCCATGTTTAATTAGCAAAATTACGTCCTTTAGCTAGCTAACCACCTAACCACCCTTGCTAGATTTTCCTCCATCTTAAGAACATCAAGAAGTCAAGAAAGGAAGAGACTAACGTGAAAACAAAAACTACTCTGGTTTGGAGCAGTGAGGATTCTACCAAGCTAAGGTAAAAGTGTTGATGATATGTTGGTTGATTTTATATGATTTCTAATTTTATAGCATGGATAGCATGTTAAGACATGAGATGGAAGTGAATAAATAAAAGAAATATAAGAAAGAAAGAAAAGAATAAGGAAGGCTCGGATAGAAAAGGGGATACCAAATCTAATTATTTTATTTTAATTCAAGTTATAAATCTTGTAGATATGATGGTACACCTCTTATATTGCTATTGGTGTTAAATTATTTTACTTGCGCAAGAATATACAATCTTCATGGGTTCGGTCAGCCTTAGAATTCAAGGAGGACATGCACTTAATTGCATGAAGATGATAAGGAATGATAGCTTGAGATGGAATAAGAGAGATGGAAATATTAGAATTCCATAAACGAGACAAAAGCATGAAGGCGTACAATGAAAAAGGGGAGTTCGGCCATGTTGTTTGAGGCATGAATTAATGCTGAAAATTATAGTTGACAATAGAAAATTTATATAAAAATCAAAAGAGGAAAGTTGGTGAAGTTGGAACTGAAAAAGGAGATAAAATGAGAAAGTTTAGTTTTGGCACCAGTGTAAATAATGCTGGTTGTGCCTGTACTGTATTATTAGTGGCTATATTTTATGAAAGCTAGTGGCTTAAAATTAAGAGGAAAAGTATTTATAATTTTTGATAAAATCATTTTGTAGCCTGAGTTGACGAATTTCGATAGGCACAACCGGGAAGCTCGATTTCGTAAGACAGGTAAGGGGAGAGTGTGTGAGTTGTATTGATATAATGAATTGCATGTTTTCTTGTGCTAAATTTTATGAGAATATTGGATGCATGGTTTGGTTTGAAAACATGCAAAATCTATGGTTGAAAAGCTGGTTTATATATTGTGACTGTGTGCAGGAGGTTAGAAATCCGCAGTTGTTATGTTGTCGGAAATTTTCCAAAAATATTCTAAAATATTCCAAAATATTTTAGAAGCATGAAATGATTTAAATGGAAAATTTTGAATATAATTTCCACCAATTTTCCATAAATTGGAAATTTTGAGAAAGTTATGAGAAATTAAATATTCATGTTTTATATTTTTATTAAAGTGAGAAATTGATTTGTTTTATATGATATTAAATATTTAAATTGAATATTTTTTTACTTTCTCACTTGATACATGAATATTTACTGATGGATTTACTGTATGTGAAAATGGGGAATAAAATACCTTTTTGGAAAATAATTCTATAAATAAATGATTTAATTCATTTGATTTCCTTAAAGGTATTTTTATGAGAAAATGAATGATTTTATACCTTTATGGAATTAAGTGATGATTTTAATTATTTTATAAATTTCATAAAGGTGATGATATACGAAAATGTGAGAGCCTTATGTATAAACATGAAATATTTCAAATTATTTTGAATAAGATCCATAAAGGCTGTCGTATGGTTTTTATACTGTTTTGAAACCTAGGCCCCGAGTTTCATGCATCATACTATTATGGTTACTGTCACGTGGCTGATTGACCCGCCAGTCATTAGCGTCCCGGATGTCACCTGGCAAGTGTACACCGAGGGCACCCTATAGATCATGGCCATAAATCTCACTGTATACCGTTATTGTATCCCTTCAGGGATGATTACTGTGTCCCTTAATGGACGATGATAGCATGATTTAATTGTAGGGTGATGCCTAGTCTCAACTTACTGATTACTGTTTACTGAACTAGTAGCTACTGATTTCGGTTTATTGAACTGAAATCTATCGATTACTATTTACTGAACTGAATTATACGAAATATTGTTTACTGAACTGAAAAGAAAATTTACTGTTATCGAGAAAGAATACTTTGAAAACTATTTCTAAAATAGAAATAACTACTGAACTGTTATCCAGTGATTTGGATATTTATAAGCTACTATACCGAAAAGATGTTTACCGTAACTACTATTTTACCACTGTACTGTCACGTGTTTTGAACTATTACTGAAGTGGTAGAAATTAAAGGATTTATTCCATTTAGATTTATAAAAAAATAAATATTTTCCAGCATATAGATTTCATTATATCAAGCAACATACGACTCTTTTACTGAGCATGTGGTTCGCTCACCCCTTACTTTCAAACTTTCTAGATTAATTACGAGGATTATTTGATGGCTTCCTCGGATAAATATAGCTGCGAGTAGCCCACTGGACAGAGCATTGAAATTTTAAAGGTACAGTCACTTCTCTTATATATTTAGACATTTGTATATAGTACTACATCATTGTAAAATAGAAACAGGGGATGTAAAGTATAAGGAATATTATAAAATTACATATTCTGAATTTTATCAATAAATAAATGTCCATTATTTATTATTGTTACTGTTGAAGTGTAAAGGTATCACAGACAGCCCAACCGATAAAAATGTGTAAAATACTAGTAAATATTGTGTAAAAATGTACACTCAGACTGTTACAGATTTAATGGTATCAGAGCAAGGTTGGCTTAAAGTCTATTGATGCTTTGAAAGTTGAAAGTGTTGAAAATGGTTAACTTCCCCTGTAGTACTGTATAATATGAATGTATAGTGGAAATAAGTGACTGTAAATTTGATTAAGTGTTTAAATGGTATGGGGAATTTATGAATTAAGGATGCTAAAAAAGGATTGTAATCTGAGAATTTTGCATGAAATAGGTGATCTTATGGTCTTACTGGAGGCTTGTTTGGTAAAGTACGGAGAGGAACTCGGTGAGGGCTCCACCAGGACTTCTCTGTCCGAATTGAACTAAGACCTTGAAATGATGATATTAGAGTGGAATGGATATCATCAGTGTATAGATCTTAGGATCGCCTACTTAAAGGTATCTTGGAGAGAAAGAAATAAACTGGGAAATGATGAATATGCCCCTATATTGAATTAATTTCCTCGAATCATAGATGACTAAATTGGTTTGGAACTGATTGATGGTAATAAAGTAATTGATGGTGTAAGAGACATATTACATGTTTAATGATCTCTATCGTGAGCCTCACCTATACCTTGATAAGTAATGCGGTCGGAGTGGATACTGTAGGAGGTCGCGAGATAGTCGACCCTGTTATGAAATTTTTAGGGCCTGGATTAAACGTGAAAAGACAAGGTATTTAATTAGGGATTAATAGATAATATGAAAAAGTGATACACTTATTGAGTGTAACTAAAAAGGTGAATTATACATTGATGATTTAATATCAGTGTTATTAATTCTGGTTCTAAATAGTCTTGTTCCTTATGGAAATAAACCAAATAATTATAAAACCAGAATATTTTGAAATATGTTTTACAGAACAGTATAGTATGAAGTGAAAACATATATATGTGAAATAATTTGAAAGTTATACGCATGTGTTTTGGGGATATATAGTGGATTTAAAGGATGTAAATAATGAAACATCCAATATAGTATAAGGTTATGATTTAAAGGTTACTGAAGGTAATTTCAAATAAATTTCTGGAGTAGAATAGATTTGAGAGATCATTGACATGATTTACAGTATGAATTCCATTTCTAAGCTCTTATCGGAAATATAAAGGAGTTCGAAGAGCTTAAGAAATTACTCCGAAAACTTGTGGATAAAGAATTTATTGTATAAGTGTGTTCGGAGGAAACACTAATGACCTCGTTGGAGAGAGTATAAAGAATTCCTAAGATCAATCTCTGAACAGGGTGTCAACAGAGAAAATCCTAAAGATTGATGTTTATAAGATAATGTTAAGAACTCAGTATAATTTTAATGAGTTCTTGATGGTGCCTATGAAGTTAATAAAATATTTTGTGAGGTATGTGAGTTTAATGAAGGATATATTTTGATCACATGCAGATAAAGTATAACAGTATAGGACCATGATGTGAATATTTTTCAATTCATTTGAATAATATAAACAACATCCTTGAATAATTCCACGAACTTCTGGAAACTGAAAATTTTATTGTTAAGCTCAGTAAATATGAGTTCTAACTGAATCATAACACTATTAAAGACGTACGGTCTCGAATGGTAAGTGAACAAAAATTTGTTAAGGAGTTTGTGAATCAACTGCTTTACTGATATAATACATACATGTGAGAAAATTAAATGGGAGTGGATGAATATATGGGAGTATAGTATTCGAAAATGTTAAAAGGTTTTAAGGGAAGAGTACTATACCACTTGGAAAAATCAATTAGAGTGATAAGTGTGAAAAGATGGAAATGCATTAAGTAGACAAATCATATGATGATAAGGGAACACGAGTTATGAGGTAGTTCCCAAATCAAGATTGAATGTGATTCCTCTGACTATCATAGTGTCATGGCCAGATTTAAAATCGAGCCAGATTGACAGACGAAATGAGTTATACTCATAGGAGTAAATAAACGAATTACTGACAGTCATGTAAATGGATGTATATATTGGAAATATGAAATGATTATTGTGGGATAGTAAAGAATTCGAAAGAACCATGATGTTACAGAAGTGACTATAGATTGATTGACCAAATTGATTCACTTCTACATCATCCAGTTTCTTAATCTCTCACGTGCCCTAGTCGATATATATCTGTGAAACGGCGAAAATGTATGTGAAGTTCCAGTGAGCGAATACATGTGATAGGTATCCCTGATTTGCCACATGCTTTTGGGAAATAGCAAAAGACTTTGGGATTCCAAATTTACTGTTAGACCGCTTCTTATAGATGCAAATATCCGAGCGCATTGTGTAGACGCTCAATGATATATTGAGGGCAAGTGCACTGGATTTAAAAAGCTACTGGGACAATTACATATGATTGATTAAAATTGTTTAAATAATAGTCACCAAATTATTGTTGACTTGGCACCAAATGAGATAATCAATGATAAATAGTGTAAATTATTTACTGTATGAAAAGAAGTGAAAATTGTTAACTCCCAAATATGATAAACAATTTCAGGGAGTATAAATTGATTGTGATCAAGGAAATGTGGAATTTAAAAGAAAGTCGGATTGTAAAAGTATACTGGCAGTCTCATCTTAAATACAGGATTAATTGAAAGTTAGAAATTATATAAGGAAGAAAAATACCTATATTGGTGGTACTTCCTAAATTAAGTGAAATTCGAAGAACTTGTTAAGGATCTGATGCTATCTGGATAATTATGGATAAACTAACTAAGTCTGCTCATTCCTTGGCTATGGAATCTACTGATCCAATTAGTGCCTTAGCCGAATTATATGTCAGGGAGATAATAAGATTACTTGGTGTTTCAGTGAGCATCACATCTGATAGGGAGTCCCGCTTCACAATCTCATTGTTAAGAGAGACTTCAGGAAGCCATGAGATCCCAACTGAGCTTTAGCACTGTGTTTTATCCGCAGACTGACGGATAGTTCGAGCGTACGATATAGATGCTCGAGGATATGTGTGATGTTGGAGGCTCCTAGGACGATCATCTACCCCTGGCAAAGATTACTTATAGTAATGGCTAATAGGTGAATATCGGTATGGCACCTTACAAAACTATATATAGCAGAAGATATAGATCCACGATAGCATGGGAAAAAATGAGAGATTGTGAGTTATTAGCTCCCTATGTGGTCGAGCAGATTCCTAAAAGGTACGAGTGATAATATATTTTTAAAGGTCTCACCTCCTAAAAGCATATTGAGATTCGATAAGAAAGGCAAGCCAAGTCCTCGATACACCGGACCTATTGAAATCTTAGATTATATGAAAAGTATCCAGAAATTTTCGGTGATAGGTCTAGGTGAAATTTGGAGGACCAAATTTCTTAAGGTGGGGAGAAAATGTGAGATCCGATTTTATTACACTGTACATAATACTCTGTAAATTATTTAGTGGAATTAAATTAAGATTGAATGAATTTCCACTCTAAATTTGGAGTTATTGGAATTGTAAATTATAGTATAGTGTATATGATTTGAAATGAATATAAATGGAGGAATTGAGAACATAGAATATGAGAAACAAAGTCTAAACTATGCAACAATCTACTGCTGTGTGCTACATGGTAGAATGTTAATTTTGTTGCAAATTACGGTGTAAAAATAAAGTAAACAGCAATCGATGAAGGGAGTTATTAAGTAGATATTTGACTGAAAATGATTGATGAAGTATGCCTTAAGAGAGGTCAAAATGAAGCAAAAACGTGCAGCCAAAAATGGACTGCAGTACGCCACTTCCTCTTGCTGTTGTGAGCCACACGTTGAGAGGTACTTTTGTGGTATAAAATCTCAACCAAATCTGATTTAAAGGAGAGAAATAGAGTTGCTTGACATGAGATGAATTTTGATTGGTTGAAATATAGAGAAAAGGAGAAGTGAAACAAGGTTAAATCGGACAGCAAAAAGAAGGCAGTAGAAGATAAACAATTACACGCCACTCCGTGCTGTTGGTGTGCTGTCCGGTTAACTAATCAAAAAGAAGACTTAAATACAATATATATTTATTAAAGGAAGAGATATCTTAATGCCTAGCATGTAATTAATTTTTGGCTGCAGATTACATCAAAAGTAAGTAAAACAAGTCAAAGAAACGCATAGCTCACTTCATCACCGTCACTTCTTTGCTGCAGTTTTATTGTTCTCGTTTTAATGCTCAATAAAGAAAAGAAAATGATAAAAGGAAAAAGAAGAGAAAAGACAAGGGAAATATTATATTTAAAAAATATGGTTAAATGCTATTGGTTGGAATCTTCAAAAAGAAAAGAAACAAGTCAAAAACATAAAGCAGAAAATGTATGTTTCACGCTATCTCTTGTTGGCTGTAAATTGATGCATGTGTAAACCCAATTAAAAGGATGAAATGATGAAAGAAATGTAAGAAATAGTTATGAGGCAAATTGCTATTGATTAACATGAGGAAAAGAAGACTAATAAAAAAGAAACTTTGCAAATTTCTTCAGCTTTGCCGATTCATTCAGCAACTCCTCGACTATTCTGTTTTGGCTTCACGTGCTGCTCTGTGTTCTTTCGTTTCTCCATGTTTAATTAGCAAAATTACGTCCTTTAGCTAACTAACCATCTAACCACCCTTGCTAGATTTTCCTCCATCTTAAGAACATCAAGAAGTCAAGAAAGGAAGAGACTAACGTGAAAACAGAAACTACTCTGGTTTGGAGCAGTGAGGATTCGATCAAGCTAAGGTAAAAGTGTTGATGATATGTTGGTTGATTTTATATGATTTCTAATTTTATAGCATGGATAGCATGTTAAGACATGAGATGGAAGTGAATAAATAAAAGAAATATAAGAAAGAAAGAAAAGAATAAGGAAGGCTTAGACAGAAAAGGGGATACCAAATTTAATTATTTTATTTTAATTCAAGTTATAAATCTTGTAGATATGATGGTACACCTCTTATATTGCTATTGGTGTTAAATTATTTTACTTGAGCAAGAATATACGATCTTCATGGGTTCGGTCAGCCTTAGAATTCAAGGAGGACATGCGCTTAATTGCATGAAGATGATAAGGAATGATAGCTTGAGATGGAATAAGAGAGATGGAAATATTAGAATTCCATAAATGAGACAAAAGCATGAAGGTGTACAATGAAAAAGGGGAGTTCGGCCATGTTGTTTGAGGCATGAATTAATGCTGAAAATTATAGTTGACAATAGAAAATTTATATAAAAATCAAAAGAGGAAAGTTGGTGAAGTTGGAACTGAAAAAAGAGCTAAAATGAGAAAGTTCAGTTTTAGCACCAGTGTAAATAATATTGGTTGTGCTTGTACTATATTATTAGTGGTTTCATTTTATGAAAGCTAGTGGCTTAAAATTAAGAGGAAAAGTATTTATAATTTTTGATAAAATCATTTTGCAACTTGAGTTGACGAATTTCGATAGGCACAACCGGGAAGCTCGATTTCGTAAGACAGGTAAGGGGGGAGTATGTGAGTTATAGTGATATAATGAATTGCATGTTTTCTTGTGCTAAATTTTATGAGAATATTGGATGCATGGTTTGGTTTGAAAACATGCAAATCTGTGGTTGAAAAGCTGGTTTATATGTTGTGACTATGTGCAGGAGATTAGGAATCCGCAGCTGTTATACTGTCAAAAATTTTCCAAAAATATTCTAAAATATTTCCAAAATATTTTAGAAGCATGAAATGATTTAAATGGAAAATTTTGAGAAAGTTATGAGAAATTAAATATTCTTGTTTTATATTTTTATTAAAGTGAGAAATTGATCTGTTTTATATGATATTAAATATTCAAATTGAATATTTATTTACTTTCTCACTTGATACATGAATATTTACTGATGGATTTACTGTATGTGAAAATGGGGAATAAAATACCTTTTTGGAAAATAATTCTATAAATAAATGATTTAATTCATTTGATTTCCTTAAAGGTATTTTTATGAGAAAATGAATGATTTTATACCTTTATGGAATTAAGTGATGATTTTAATTATTTTATAAATTCCATAAAGGTAATAGTATACGAAAATGTGAGAGCCTTATGGATAAACATGAAATATTTCAAATTATTTTGAATAAGATCCATAAAGGCTGTGGTACGGTTTTTATACTGTTTTGAGACCTAGGCCCCGAGTTTCATGCATCATACTATTACGGTTACTGTCACGTGGTTGATTGACCCGCCAATCATCAGCGTCCCGGATGTCACATGGAAAGTGTACACCGAGGACACCCTATAGATCATGGCCATAGATCTCACTGTATACTATTATTGTGTCCCTTCGGGGATGATTACTGTGTCCCTTAGTGGACGATGATAGCATGATTTAATTGTAGGGTGATGCCTAGTCTTAACTTACTGATTACTGTTTACTGAAGGGATTTATTGAATCCTGTTTTACTATACTACACTGTGAATTACTGTTTTCTGAATTGAACCGTACCGAAATACTATTCTACTGATTACTGTTTACTGAACTAGTAGTTACTAATTACTGTTTACTAAACTAGTAGCTACTGATTACTGTTTACTGAACTAGTAGCTACTGATTTCGGTTTATTGAACTGAAATCTACCGATTACTATTTACTGAACTGAATTATACGAAACACAATTTATTGAACTGAAAAGAAAATTTACTGTTATCGAGAAAGAATACTTTGAAAACTATTTCTAAAATAGAAATAATTACTGAACTGTTATCCAATGATTTGGATATTTATAAGCTACTATACTGAAAAGACTGTTTACCGTAACTATTGTTTTGCTATTGTACTATCACGTGTTTTGGACTATTACTGAAGTGGTGGAAATTAAAGGATTTATTCCATTTAGATTTATAAAAAAATAAATATTTTCCAGCATATAGATTTCATTATATCAAGCAGCATACGACTCCTTTACTGAGCATGTGGTTCGCTCTAACCTTACTTTCAAAGTTTCCAAATTAATCACGAGGATTATTTGATCGCTTCCTCAGATAAATATAGCTACGAGTAGCCCACTGGGATAGAGCATTGAAATTTTAAAAGTACAATCACTTCTCTTATATATTCAGACATTTGTATACAGTACTACATCATTGTAAAATAGAAATAGGGAATGTAAAGTATAAGGAATATTGTAAAATTACATATTCCGAATTTTATCAATAAATAAATGTCCATTATTTATTATTGTTACTGTTGAAGTGTAAAGGCATCACAGACAGCACAACTGGTAAAAATGTGTAAAATACTAGTAAATATTATGTAAAAATATACACTTAGACTGTTACAGTCGAAAGCCTCCCTTTTAAATTTTATCACTTTTCCTAATTAATCACTTGCAAAGAATCCACAATCCACAATAGTATGCCTCATGTACTACACAATTTCAGAATCATTTCAATTACATTTTCATATTCCACAAAATATACAGTCAACCAAACATAATCACATCTCAGATAGCGTTCGATAATTATATGAACCTATATCATAATCTAATACAATCCTAAGTTACATCCTAACTCGTTGAGCAAAATACATACTGTGCATAAATTAAAGTCTATACATGTAATCAAGTGATATACAAAGATCGTTGTGACGTTCCCGTCATTCCATCTTATCACTTATCTTTTTCCTTCTTTATTTAGATTTAGTTCATCAATGTCATCCATCTTTTCTTTTATTAGCTAATTACCAATAGCTCAATAGACAAAATATTTCTTTCAATAAAACCTAATAATGATATATATAAATATCATTCCATTTCCACAGGATCTCATACATCATCTTATTTTACATCCCCGACATCCTATATACATAAAGACTAATTGCACTGTACCGTAGCTGAATTAAAATTTACTATACATATGAACATATGAGAATACCTTCTATACTAACTGGGAATCGTATTGAAAAGGTACACCGCAATCTTTCCAAAACAAGCTCCTCTATTCGGAGCGAGGCTCACTTCAGATAATCTGTAGGAAAAATGGTCGTAAAAGGGTGAGTTTACGCTCAGTAAGAAAATTATGTAAAAGAGCGTGCTATGCCTCTATATGCACTTTTCCTACTTGGCTCTATAATGTCATGTAAAGCATTATAAAGCATGCATCATAAACATCTTTCATGCATTGTTTTCAACCATGCATATTTATTTCAAATGACATGGCAAACATACTTTCTTTAAAACATCATACTTAAACTTCTTTCTTTAAAACATCATACTTCATATCATACTTTAAAACATACATCATATACTTCTTCATACATACATCTTGTACTTTGAAATAGATGGAGACTATGTACAGTATTTAAGCGATTGAGTCGTCATATAAACCGTTCATTCCCATTTATATGACTCTAATTATGCATTGGTACAGTAGTGCACTCTGTATAGGTCAGGGATTCTCTCCTGCCTTTAGAAATCCACAGTGAACACCAGTCGGGTGTCACATGTGGGATTGAGGACCTGACTAGGGTTCCTCGCTCAACATACATATTACTGAGGACTTGATCAGCGTCACTCAGCCATCAGAAATGCATAATCATCACGCAGTCCATAGTCTCAAAACATTTATAATATACTTTTTCAGAAACACTTTTTGTGTTTAAATCAAATAAGCTTTGAAAGTTCTTTTCATTCATGGCAGTCGATTGGCCTCATAGGGCAGTCGGCTGCTGCTTCATAACTTCTTTTATCGAAATTAATTTCATTTAAAATTTCGATATTTTCATCTTAAAATACATGCGGGTAGTCGACTGGTCCATATAACAGTCGACTGGTCATATAGCAGTCGACTGGTTTTCAAACAGAATGCTTCTGGGAAATTAGCAGTCGACTGGTCCCATAGGCAATCGGCTGGTTTTGAAACAGAATGCATTTTGGCAAATAGCAGTCGACTGTCCCATATAGCAGTCGACTGGTTTGAAACAGAATGCTTCTGGGTAAATAGCAGTCGACTGGCTTACATAGCAGTCGACTAGTTTGAGTCGGTTTTCGAAAAACGACGTTTTGGTTCTCACTAGGCAGTCGACTTCCCTTTAAGGCAGTCGGCTGCCCCTAGCCTAATTGGTACTAGGAGACAAGTCCGAAAATGTCATTTTTCCTGCATGAAATCAGCTGGTGTTTCTTTCCAAACCACATACATATATCATAAAACATGCGGACATAGCCGCCTTACGTCCGTTACATAAATTTCTTACCTCAATTCCTTCGAGAACGCAAGATCACTTGATGCGTTACTTTAACTTTTCACTTCTTCAACCTAAAATTATCATATCAATTCAAATCTTTAAACCATCATCATACATATATCATACTAACTCAAAACAACTCCAAATCATAAACAAAGTTGTAAGAACCATCTTCTTTTCTTACCTTCACTAGAGACCAAAATCTCAAACTTTGAGATCTCTTCCAATACTTTGAATCAATCCACCAAATTTTGGATATCTCCTAGTCTAACGACAAGGATCGATTTTCGTTAAATGAACTTAATGAATTGCTGGAGAATTAAGGTAGCTTATCAAGGTAACTTGAGTTGGAAACTTAGGGAAAATGGAGGAAGAACGTGAGGGAGTGCTGGAAGAGGGGCTGACGTTGGTGATGAGATGAAGATGATGACTATGCTAATTTGCATTTAATGCATGCTTTATCCCATTAATTCATCTCAGCCATGCTTTACCTCTTTGACTCATTTGACCATTGAATTTACTTCCTCTTCCATATGACTCATCCATTAACTTCCAATGAAATTTCTGATTTAATTTCTTGTCTCATCCTCCATTTATTTTCCTGATATCACCTTATTTCTTTGATAATTGTATTTTCAATTCTCTTTTATTTCTTACATGTTCCATACATCATTTATACATCATTTATGCCTCACTTACACATCAACTTCATATTTATTTAATCATATGAAATTGAAATACCTTACATACATGGAGGAATACAAGGAAATTGGGGATCTCACAATCGTATACCTCAAAAGCAACAAAATAGGGCTCGGAGGACAAAGGCTAGTACCAAGCCTAGGTACCATCTCCGAAGGCCTGCACAAAAGCTTTCGTAGCGGAGTCTAACTCAAATAGTATGCAAAGAGGTGGAATTAAGGGATGAGCAATCCACGGCCCAGAAGATACTAATATAAATGTAGAAGTAAAATTATACTGTCTTAAATGCAATGCATGTAGTTTGCAAGTTTAGATTTCAATACTCATTTCATGCATATCTCATACCATTATTGTATACTCTTACAAACTTGATAGATCATGTCCTAGGGCTCTAGGTGTGCAAAGCTTTTAGAGTAGAGGGGGAAGGATACCTTGAAGTACCTCATTATCTCCGTCCTTAACACCAGTCAATCCAAAATGTTGATTCACTCAAAATCCAATTTCAATCACATTTATCTTAATATCAATCCGCTGTATTGATCAAGTAGCTCTATAAATCAAATACTATTTAACATCAAACCACATTATCAATCATTTAACCCGATATAAATAAAGTACAGCATATGCCTATAATTTCGAAGCTCATATACAAATTCAATCATGTGACACATTATCAATTTACGTGCAAAAGTGTACGACTGCAAATATGTCGTGCATGGTACAAGATCACGTCAAATAACATGCATTATCTGAAAATTATATCACAAGTGCGATTCCAAAGTGTGTGAAATCTCAAGTATGTCATGTATCAATAAACCCTATTCAAATTTCTAATTTCAATTCAAATGTACATGCTCTTTTAAAATCGATGTTCGATAGTTTAAGGCTTAAAGTTCAAAGTTTCTAAAACGATGCTTTAAAATGTCATCCAGAGTTTTCAAACCAAACATTTTGATAATCTAAAACAATATTCGAATCAAGTATTACACATATGTGCTTCTCAACTCAAAGTCTCAAAAATCCAAGTTCAAAGTTCCAAAACAATGTTTGAAAGTTCTAAAACAATACTCAAACTATTGCCTCAAGTTCTAAAAATGCTTTAGCGCAGCTCAAAGCACAAGTCAAATGTTCTAAAATGAGATATGGGTAAACAGTTCAAACTATCAATAAAGGCTTTCAAATCCCATTGTAGCTATCAACGGGCCAAACGTCCCATACGAGTGCTATCTATGGCCATAAACCCCTAACCCCAATTCCATTGATCAGATAAAACCAGGACTTGTTCACAATTATTGTCGAACAAGCCTAAAATGTTTGTTGATCATTGATTCAATTAGGAGAGTTTTGAAATGGTGCTTTATTGACATTATCAAGATATGCCATAATCTCAAAACTGAAATTTTGAATTTCTAAAGGTTTTGGAAATTTTGATATTCAGATAGTTCGAATGTACTAAAATTCAATGGTTCTAATATCATAAGCTGTGTCATGCTTTTTGTTCAAAAATCACATTATGTGCACATGCAAGTTTGCCATATGCCATTTCAAAGATTCTAATGGTTTAATAACTCGATATTCTAATGCATGCATTTCCAAATCTATGTGTTTCTTTAAATACTTAAGTCAGAAGGGTTCAAGGTCCCAATATATGCACATAAATCAATGCACAGTTTCAAATGGTTAAGTTTCAATTCATGCAAACCTAAGGCCAATGCATTGAGTCATGAATTCAAAAATACAATGTTATGAAATCAATATTATGTCTAATGCATCCCTCTCATGACCATCACAAGGCTCAATCCATTTCATTTGTTCGTCGCTAATTAGTCACATACACTCCATGGCTTTCTTCGCCCTCAGCACACCACAGCTTCACACAATAATTATGTATGTGTATGTGATGTGTTTCTTTAAATAGTTAAGTCAGAAGGGTTCAAGGTCCCAATATATGCACATAAATCCATGCACACTTTCAAATGGTTAAGTTTCAATTCATGCAAACCTAAGGCCAATGCATTGAGTCATGAATTCAAAAATACAATGTTATGAAATCAATATTATGTCTAATGCATCCCTCTCATGACCATCAAAAGGCTCAATCCATTTCATTTGTTCGTCGCTAATTAGTCACATACACTCCATGGCTTTCTTCGCCCTCAGCACACCATAGCTTCACACAATAATTATGTATGTGTATGTATGTGTGCATATATATATATATATATATATATATATATATATATATATACACACACACACACTTATATGTCTATTTCCAAATATCATTACCAAATTATACCTCATATCATTCCCAATCTTAGTCTTCTATTGAACCAAAATTACCATATCATATCCATCCCTCTATGTGTGTGAGTGTGTGTGTGAGTGTGTGTTTGGATATATATAAATATATATATATATATATTATAAATATATATATATATATATATATATATATATATATATATATATATATATATATATATATATATCACACACACATATATATAACCACAAGAGCTAGCTAATGTCCAACTTCCAAGTTTTAACTTCACTATCATAGTCCTTCAACCATAAGATATCATCGATTTATTTTCATCCAACCAGTTTCCTTCAAACTCTAGGTTAGATATACTTTATCATGGTTTCAATATAAATACACACACACACACACACACACACTCAAGACTCACAAAATACCATGAGAACATAAGATTATTTCCAAATCATCTCAATCACAGTACATATAGTCAAGAATCACCAACTTCTATCAGAACACATCATCATTATCAAATCGTCCCAGTCACAGTATATAATAACTAAAGATTCGCAAGTTTTCCACAAGGGCACGTTATTATTTTCACTTATTTCAATCACAGTATATATAATCAAATTTCATAGTTTTCAAAGAGGACACATCATTATTTTCAATTGTCCAATTGCAATATATATATATAATCAAGATTCACAAATTATCATAATAACGTACTTATTTTTCCATTATCCTTACCACAGCACCATCATGGACCCCTCACCAAGTCCACATTCATCATACCTCGCCTAGCAACATTTACTTTCAATTCACACTTCCATAAATACATAATCGTTATACCATCATAACCGATATTCCAATATCATCTCCTATTATATTATCAATATATAATCATATTCCATAATCATTTATCAACATTAGTTCACAAAAAATTTCACAATTATTCTACCGTTCTCAAGCATCATTTCATTCTAGTCCCAACAATTAAAACATAGTACAATATAATTTTACTTCTACTTTAAATAAATATCATACCAACTCAGAACTTAGCACTTAAGTGCTCTAAGCTTGGCCAAACTCCATAATCATCACCTTACGATTTTTCTACAATTTCAAACACATACATACATTTAGAATTATTAAAATAAAATCATATAAAACTTGATAAAAACCTAAACTTATCCACCAATTTTCCTTATCCATTTACACCAAAACTTTAGTAAAATATTTCCCAAACTCCTCCCTTTCTTTCTCCTATTCTTTTCTTTCCTTTCTTCTCTTTTTTTTTTGGAACAACCTTTGTTTTAGGCTATTCGGAGCCCCCAAATCACCCCTGATCTGGCCCTATCCAGCACCATCATGCAACCTAAAATTCAACCTAGATACACCATTTTCTTCAGCCACTGGAAGCATCTCGCACAGCCACTGAATAGTCCTTGCTTCACCACTATAGTGGCTAGCCTATAACAGCCCGAGACTATCTTTTGCCTCATCACCCCTTTGCCTCAAGTTTCTCTCTTATCGCTCATGCACGTTTTGCTTCCAATTTCCTTTTTCATCTATTTTTGGTTTCTTTGGATCTCTCTCTCTCTCTCTCTCTCTCTCTCTCTCTCTCTCTCTCTCTCTCTTGTTTAGATCATAAAACACTAGTAAAATGGCTATCAATGAAACACCTTATTACCCCGCTTTAGTACCAGTAAGGAGGCCTTGTTTTCAAGCTATTATATGGCATGCTTCAGCCTTTAGCAATTGTGTTTCATCCAACTTTCACCCGCACTAAGATACCAACCAACGGCCCTTCACCATGCCTCCCCTGTTACATATATACATATATATATAACCACAAGAGCTAGCTAATGTCCAACTTCCAAGTTTTAACTTCACTATCATAGTCCTTCAACCATAAGATATCATCGATTTATTTTCATCCAACCAGTTTCCTTCAAACTCTAGGTTAGATATACTTTATCATGGTTTCAATATAAATACACACACACACACACACTCAAGACTCACAAAATACCATGAGAACATAACATTATTTCCAAATCATCTCAATCATAGTACATATAGTCAAGAATCACCAACTTCTATGAGAACACATCATCATTATCATATCATCTCAGTCACGGTATATAATAACTCAGGATTCGCAAGTTTTCCACAAGGGCATGTTATTATTTTCACTTATTTCAATCACAGTATATATAATCAAATTTCATAGTTTTCAAAGAGGACACATCATTATTTTCAATTGTCCAATTGCAATATATATATATATATATATAAATAAAGATTCACAAATTATCATAAGACGTATTTATTTTTTCATTATCCTTACCACAGCACCATCATGGACCCCTCACCAAGTCCACATTCATCATACCTCGCCTAGCAACATTTGCTTTCAATTCACACTTCCATAAATACATGATCGTTATACCATTATAACCGATATTCCAATATCATCTCCTACTATATTATCAATATATAATCATATTCCATAATAATTTATCAACATTAGTTCTCCAAAAATTTCACAATTATTCTACGGTTCTCAAGCATCATTTCATATTAGTCCCAACAATTAAAACCTAGTACAATATAATTTTACTTCTACTTTAAATAAATATCATACCAACTCAGGACTTAGCACTTAAGTGCTCCAAGCTTAGCCAAACTCCATAATCTTCACCTTACGATTTTTCTACAATTTCAAACACATACATACATTTAGAATTATTAAAATAAAATCATATAAAACTTGATAAAAACCTAAACTTATCCACCAATTTTCCTTATCCGTTTACACCAAAACTTTAGTAAAATATTTCCCAAACTCCTCCCTTTCTTTCTCCTATTCTTTTCTTTCCTTTCTTCTCTTTTTTTTTTCTGAAACAACCTTTGTTTTAGGCTGTTTAGAGCCCCCAAATCACCCCTGATCTGGCCTTATCCAGCACCATCTTGCAACCTAAAATTCAACCTAAATACACCATTTTCTTCAGCCACTGGAAGCATCTCGCACAGCCACTGAATAGTCCTTGCTTCACCACTATAGTGGTCAGCCTCCAACAGCCCGAGACTATCTTTTGCCTCGTCACCCCTTTGCCTCAAGTTTCTTTCTTATCGCTCATGCATGTTTTGCTTCCAATTTCCTTTTTCATATATCTTTGGTTTCTTTGGATCTCTCTGTCTCTCTCTCAGTCCTTGTTTAGATCATAAAACACTAGTAAAATGGCTATCAATGAAACACCTTATTGCCCCGCTTTAGTACCAGTAAGGAGGCCTTGTTTTCAAGCTATTATATGGCATGCTTCAGCTTTTAGCAATTGTGTTTCATCCAGCTTTCACTCGCACTAAGAGCACAGCTAATGGCCCTTCACCATGCCTCTCCTGTTACAATTCTTTTCTTCTCTGTTTTCAATTTCTTCAGGCAGCAAAGGTGTAACAGTTTGAGTGTACATTATTACACAACATTTACTAATATTTTATTAATTTCTACCGGTTGTGTGATAACCGTAAATTTTTCATTTATTGGAAATTATAAATAGTGAAAATAAATGTTGGAGAAAATGAACAGTGGAAATAAATAAATAAAATTGTGAGAATCAGAATATTGTGGAAATTTCGAGAATGGAGGAAGTGACGGAATTGAGAAATTCGAGTAAAAGAAATTAAATAAGGAAAGTAGGAAGATTTAATTTGGATGAATGGAAATCCAAGTTAAATAAGAAAATGAGAAATGAAAATAAAATATGTTTATATAATTACAAATTATATAAATGTATTTTGATATAAATACATATGTATTTAAATACCGTATGGTATACAGTATATATTAAATATACATTGGTATATATAAGTATATATATACTATTTGATAAATTTAAATAGTACATATGTATTATTTACAATATTGTATGTATATATATAAGTATATACATATTTGAGAAAATGTAAATATTAAATTACATTAAAGTTTAAAGGTATATATATATTGTAAATACAATATATATGGAATTATGACATTTATATAAATATTTATATAAATGTTATTTAATTTTAAGTATGTAATATATATATATATATATATATATACTAGATATATATTTTGTAATATACAATATATATTATATATAATATATATTGTACTATACTATATATGAAATAATATATGTGTAATATATAATATATATATATTATATGTATAAAGTATAAAGTATAATATATAATATATAGTATATTATACAAATATACTAAAAAGGGAAATAGAAAACAAACAAAAATAAAAAGAAACAGAATCGGGAAGACTCCCAATTTTGTCTTCCCAAGTGGCACCGGCCACTGTTGCTGGAGAAAAGAGAGAGAGAGAAGGAAAGGGAGGGGCGACGCTGGTGAAGGAGAAAGAAGAGGGAGGTGACCGGCGGTAGCCCGAAATGGAAAAAGAGGAAAAATCGAGAGGAAACCGGCGGAAGCCGAGAAGAGGAGAAAACCAGATCTGGCGGTTGCCGGCCAAGTCGACCGCCGCCACCACAGTCGAAGCACCGGCGGAAGGAGAGGAATGGGATGGAGGCCACCGGAGAGGCTAGGAACGGCGGAGGAAGGCCGACGGAGGAGGAGAAGTGACCGAGGCAAAACCGAGTAGATCCGCCGTCGTGCCACCGATCCAGGCCAAGCTGAGGCCAGCGGGAGCTTCGCCTCGACGCCGGCCAGCTGCTGAGCCCCTAAGCAGCCGGAGAACCGGCCACCTGAGGAGAACCGGAGGTGAGGAGGGTGGAGCCGGTCTGACTGGTCTGAACCGGCCAGGAAAGAAAAGGAAAAGAAAAAGAAAAAAAAAGAAAAGGAAAAAGAAAAGAAAAAAAAAAGAAATGAAAAGAAAAAGAAAGAAAAAGAAGAAAAAGAAAAGGGGAAAGGAATTCCGGGAATTTAGAAAATCCTCGAGAATTCGAAAATTACGGGAGATCTTGAGAATTACGGGAATCAGTAAGAAATCCCGAAAAGTATTAAATTATTTAAATAATTTATTTATTTAAATAATTATGAAAAAATTCTAAATTTTAGAATTTAATTTCCAGAAAATATCCTCGATGATCGAGCCAATGGAATCGGGCGAGGTGAACACGGGCGCGACCTTCGAGAGGCAATCACCGATCCGAAACAAGTAATGGAGACATGTGCCGCCTGTAAGGATATTCGGTCACATGTTTTAAATTATGCACTTAATTTATAAATGCAATTTATAATGATTAGTTTTTAAAGTTGTGGTGATTTATCGGTTTTAAATTGTGGTGAAATACTGGTTGAAAAATATAAATTGTATTTTCCGTGCAGGAGGCTAGCCAAATCGGCAGCCGTTATACTGCCAAAAAATTATCGAATAATTATTGGAATTTACCGAAAATCACCAAAAATCATAATAAATGATTTGATTTCACGTGAAACGATTTTCAGGTACGAAAATTGAGAAATCAAGTAATTTTCATAAAACATGAATATAATGATATTGGATTTTAAAATATTCATGTTTTCGAGTATGGTGAAAAGGAAATCATCGAAAATTCACCGGTAGGTGATATTTCACGTGAAACGAGATGAAAATGAAAAAGAGACCGAAGTGAATATTTTTATAAATATTCTTAAATATTCACTTGATTTAATATGAAACCTTTATGGTTTTAATTGTAAGATAAATAATTATATAAATTCCATAAAGGTTAAGAAATGATGAAAAACTATGATTTCGAGACTAGAGGTCTCTACACGTGTTTTTAGAAAGAAACATGGTTACGAGATTTATAAATTTGGAAAAATAAATATTTTATTTTTCATAAATGATTGAAAAACCATGTTTTCAAGTGAAAGCACGAAAAAGCGTGCATACGTGTTTTACGGTGGAGAAAGGACAGTTTTGCCTTTTTATATGTTACATTGATGATTTTGCAAACTGTTTCACCGTGAGAAAAACACGATTTATACCTTTATGAAATATTTTGAGAAATATTATTTAAATTATAAATTTCATAAAGTTGATAATTTTATTACATGTGAGCCTTATGGATATTTGTGAAATATTTCGATTTATTGTATTTAAAATCCATAAAGGCTATGGTACGGTTTATACTGTTTTGAGACTTAGACCTCGAGTTTCATGCATCACACTTATACTGTTATTGTCACATGGCTGATAGACCTGCCAGTCATCAACGTCCCGGATGTCACCTGGCAAGTGTACACCAAGGACACCATATAGATCATGGCCATAGATCTCACTATTATACTGTTACTGTGTCCCTTTGGGAATGATGATTACTGGTCCATTATTGGACGATGATAGCATGATTTAATTGTAGGGTGATGCCTAGTCTCACATACTGTTACTGTTTACTGAAAGGGTTTACAGAATCCTATTTTTTGTACTGTACTGTACTGCTTACTGTTCTGAACTACTGTTACTATTACTGATGGAAAAAAAAACTGTACCAAAACACTGTTTACTGAACTGCACTGTTTACTGAAATGATAGCCACTGATTACTGTTTTACTGAAGAAAAGGCTACCATTTACTGTTTACTGAACTGAAAGCTACCGTATACGATTTACTGAATGGGTAGTTACTGCTTACTGTTACTGATTGAACCATATCGAGATATTGTTTTACTGAATACTGAATATACTGTTTTACTGAACTATACGATACGGTTACTGATTTGAAAAGAGAAATAAATGTTTATTCTAAAAGAAGAACATAAGAATTATTTCTAAGATAAAAATAATCGCAAAAGTACTTATCCAATGATTGGATATTTGCAAACCACTGTACTGTCACGTGTTTTACTGTACTGAAGAGAAGAGAAGTAAACCACTATT
The DNA here is from genome assembly GCA_032173925.1 of Heritiera fomes. Classification (NCBI taxonomy): domain Eukaryota; kingdom Viridiplantae; phylum Streptophyta; class Magnoliopsida; order Malvales; family Malvaceae; genus Heritiera; species Heritiera fomes. The sequence goes on from JAPDPM010000017.1 coordinate 6,304,112, forward strand.
TTCATTACTGAACTACCACGTGTTTTAAAGTATACTGGATGAGAAAAGAAATAGTGGTTTACTCCATGGAAAAACGAAAATTATATCGTTTTGAAAACAACGGAAATAGTACTCTCTACAGTTGCTTCTAGGTTCCGGAACAAGTCAGGTATTTCAAAATACCTGCCTTACTCTATTTGGATCCCTAGCCGACTGTAGTATCCTTCCTACATGTGTGCCTAGAGCCAGCTAGGAAGATTTTAAAGAAAATGAAAAAAAAATTATTTTCAGCATATAGATAGCTGAATATCAAGTGTTACATATAACTTTCTTACTGAGCCGTGGTTTGCTTACCCCTTAATTTTAAACATTTCAGGTTTTAATGATGGTGAGATCCAATATTTGTGGATTACGGCTGTACACAAAGGACAATGTGACAGACCGACTGATTTATATGAGGTACGATAATTTATTTTCTATATTTAGACATGTATGCAGTACTACTTGCTTATTAAGTAAGATAGGGGATGTATGTAATATAAACAATATTTTATGAAATTGTTTAACATAAGAAATAAAGTGAAGTATCATAGACAGCCCAACCGGATAAATTATGTAAAATAAGGTGAAAAATATGGTAACGGGGCATTACAGGTTGGGCTGTCTGTAATGCCTTCAACACTTGATCATTAACAGTAATAAATGGTAAACATTTATTCAATAATTTCTGAATATAAAATTTTACAATATTCCTTATATATTGTAGTACTATATACAAGTGTCTGAATATGTAAGAGAAGTGACTATACCTTTAAATATCAATGCTCTTTGTCCTAGTGGGCTATTCTAGCTATAATTATCCGAGGAGGCCATCAAATAATCCTCGTGATAAATCTGGAAAATTTGAAAGTAAGGGGTGAGCGAACCATGTGCTCAGTAAAGGAGTCATATGCTGTTTGATACAATGAAATCTATATGCTAGAAAATATTTATTTTTCCATAAATCTAAATGGGATAAATCATTTAATTTCCACCACTTCAGTAACAGTTCAAAACGCGTGACAGTTTCAATGATAAAACATTACAGTGAACTGTAGATATAAAATTGTAGAAACAGTAATCAGTCACTTTCAGTACAGTAGTTTGTAAATATCCAAAATCGTTGGATAAACAGTTCAGTAATTATTTCTATATTTGAAATAATTTTCATAATATCCTTTTTCAATAAACAGTGACTGTCAGTGCAGTTCAGTAAACAGTAATCAGTATGATACAGTTCAATAAACAATATTTCTCAGTACAAGACAGTTCAGTAAAATAGTGTTTTCCAGTGCAGTACAATTTAGTAAAACAGTATTTCGGTACTGTTCAATTTAGTAAATAGTATTCAATATGATCTAGTTCAGTAAATAGCATTCAGTACGGTTCAGTTCAGTAAACAGTAATTCACAGTGCAGTACAGTAAAAAAGATTCAGTAAATCCTTTCAATAAACAGTAAATCAGTAAATTAGTAAGTTAAGACTAGGCATCACCCTATATCATATCATGTTATCATCGTCCACTAAAGGACACAGTAATAGTATACAGTGAGATCTATGGCCTTGATCTATAGGGGGTTCTCGGTGTATACTTGCCAGGAGACATTCGAGACCACTGATGACTGGCGGGTCAATCAGCCATGTGACAGTAACAGTAACAATAGTAAGCATGAATCTCAGGGCCTAAGTCTTAAAACAGTATAAAAAAAGTACCATAGCCTTTATGGATCTCATTCAAAATAATTTGAAATATTTCATGTTTATCCATAAGGCTCTCACATTCATATATCATCACCTTTATGAAATTTATAAAATAAATAAAATCAGTATTTAGTTCCATAAAGGTATAAAATCATTTCTTTTTCCATAAAAATACCTTTAAGGAAATCCCATGAATCAAATCATTTATTTAAGTAATTATTTCCAAAAAGGTATTTATTTCTCATTTCAACATATCGTAAATCAGTTAGTAAATATTCATGTATTAAGTGAGAACACAATAAATATTCATTTTGAATATTTAATATCATATAAAACATAATTAATTTTTCACCTTAATGAAAATATAAAACATGAATATTTAATTTTATAACTTTCTCATAATATCCAATTTATGGAAAATTGGTGGAAATTATATTCAAAATTTCCCATTTAAATCATTTCATGCATCTAAAATATTTTATAATATTTTAGAATACATTTGGAAATTTTTCAACAACATAACGGCTGCGGATTCCTAACCTCCTGCACATAATTTACAGTTTATAAACCATCTTATCAATCACAATTTTGCATGTTTTAAAACCAAATCATGCATCCAATATTCTCATAAAATTTAGCTTAAGAAAACATGCAATTCATTATATCACTACAACTCACACACCCCCCTTACCTGTCTAACGAAACCGAGCTTCCTGGTTGCGCCTACCAAATTTCGAAATTCCCAGCTGCAAAATAACTTTATCAAAAATTATCAATATTTTTCCTCCTAATTTTAAGCCACTAGCTTTCATAAAATGCAGCCACTAATGACATAGCACATGCACAACCAGTATAAATTGCACTCTGCTAAAACTGAACTTCTTGGTTTTAGTTCTTTTTTCGATTCTGATTTCACCAACCTTCCTCTTTTGATTTCTATAATCATTTTGTACCATTAACCATAAAATTCATCTTTTTTGCTCAACACAGAAAAGTCGAGAACAGCAGAGTAGAATCGGTAATGAAGAATGAAATTTGCTTCAGTTTTTGCTCTCTTTAATCTCCAATTTATTCACACTAGCCAATAGGAATTTGCCAATTAGCTTCCTATCCCATTTCCTCATAAATCACTTGTCTTATTAAGCATTTAAAACTTGAAGAAAACAACAGCAAAAGGAACGGTTGAGAAGAGAAATTTGCTGCACGTTTTTTACTTTGTTTTCTCTTCTTTTTTTGATAAGTTTCAACCAATAAAATTTAGTCACCTATTAATTTTAAACCTCTCTTCTTTCAAGTATCAATTTTATGACATTTTATATCATAAAAATCTGTTGTTACATTTTCTTTTTGATGCTTGAACCGAGCACCACACCTGCAGCAAAAGTGGCGTGAATCATAAATTTTTTGTTGTACATTTCTTGGCTTGTCTTCTTTCTTTTTCAAGACTCCATCCAATAGAAATTAATTTATATTTACAAATATAACATTTTCCCTCCATTAACATCCTTTCACGTCTATTTGAGCAATTAAAATGTGCAAAAAAAACTGCAGTAAAATTAATGGCGTGGAGCTCATCTCTTTTCTGCACGTTTTGACTTATTTCACTTGTCTTTGATGTTTACTTCAGCAATTAAATTATCCATATCTCTAATTAATAAATCCCTTCCATCTAATTATCATTTATCAATCTTTTTTGCACAAAATTGCATTTCATTTCCTTTGGAAGATTTCCAGCCGTGCATCACCATGGCAAAGGAGAAGTGGCGTGCATTCCACTTTTCTGCACGTTTTTGGTTTGCTTTCCTCTCCTTTTTATGCGTTCCATTTCAATGACAATTTGCCATATGTTCAAGATAAAATTTCCTCTCTTATAAACCATATTTTTGCATATTATAATATGGAATTATCACTTCTATGTATAAATTTCAGATTTACTTTCTTTATTTATTCTACATCTTCAATTCATCCTTTAATATTTATTTCTCCTCTTATACACCATATTTAGAAATCATAAATCCATATCCAAAGTGAAATTCCACATTCAATATTTATTAAATTTCACTAACTAATTTATTTCCACTATCAATCATTTACAAATATGGTGTATAGTGTTATAAAAGCTTTGGATATTTCTCACGTACAAGGCTTTCTAATCTTCAGTGACCCGTGTCGAATTACGTGAGATGTATCTGGATGTTATTTCCTCAACATTAAGATGTGGAATACATTATGCACTCCTGTCAGTTCTGGTGATAGTGCTAACCAATATGCCACATCTCCCATGTGATCTAAGATCTCGAAAGGTCCAATGTATCGAGGACTCAATTTCCTTTCTTACCGAATCTAATTATGTCTTTTGGGGGTGAGACCTTCAAAATATATTATCACCCCTACATCTTGGGAATATGCTCAACCGTATAGGGAGCTAAGAACCTATGGTCTCCCACTTTTTTCCATGCTATCGTGGATCGATATCCTCTGCCATATATAGTTTCGTAAGATGCCATGCCGATAGTCACCTATTAGATATTATTATAAGCAAACTCTGTCAAGGTAAATGATCATCCCAAGAGCCTCTAAAATCATGTGCACACACTCACAATACATCCTCAAACGTCTATATCGTACGCTCGGACTGTCCACCAGTCTACGGATAAACGCGGTGCTAAAACTCAGTTGGGATCCCATGGCTTCCTGAAATTTCTCTAGGAAATGAAATGTGAAGCGAGACTCCCTATCGGATATAATGCTCGCTGGAACACCAGGTACTCTCATTATCTCCTTGACATATAATTCGGCTAAGACAATAATTGGATCAGTAGATTTCATAAACAAGAAATTGGGCAGACTTAGTTAATTTATCCACAATTATCCAGATAGTATCAGATCCTTTACGGGTTCTCCGAATTTCACTTAATTTAGGAAGTACCACCAATATAAGTACTTTTGTTCCTTATATAATTTCTAACTTTCAGTTAATCCTGTCTTTAAGATGAGATTGCCAGTATACTTTTATAGTTCGAATTTCCTTTAAATACCACATTTCCTCTTTCACAATCAATTTATACTCCCTGTAATTATTTATCATCTTTGGGAGTTAACAATTTTCACTTTCTCTTCATACAGTAGATAATTTCACACTATTTATCACATATTATCTTATTTAGTGCCAAGTCGATAATAATTTGGTGACTATCATTTAAACAATTTTAATCAATCGTATGTAATTGTCCCACTAACTTTTACATCCAGTGCACCCACTCTCAATATATCATTGAGCGTTTACATATTACGCTCGAATATTTAATCAATACTAAGCGGTGTTATCAGTAAATTTGGAATCCCAAAGCCTCTTGCTCTTTTCTATAAGCATATGGCAAATCAGAGATCCACATCACATGTAACGCTTACCGGAACTTCACATACATTCTCACCGTTTCACAGATATGTTTCGACTATGGCACTAGAGAGATTCAAAAGCCTGTTAATGGAAAGTGATTCAATTTGATCAATAAGTCTATAATCACTTCCATAACATCATAGTTCTTTCGGATTCTTTACTATCCCACAATAATCATTTCACAGTTTAGTTAAGGCAGCATTTCACTTGCAAACCTTAATATTAACCATCAATTATAGTGCATGAGACATTAGGTAATAATTTTCCCTGATATCTCTTTTCATATAATATTAATATTACATCCCTTATTCTCATGGTACATGTAATATCACTTAATTGTAGAATGTACCCTAAGATGTAATCTTTTCACAGTCCAATTCTATAATTAGAATTATCAAAATACCAATTCCGTCTCTACATTAATCATGCAATTTCACCATTCCAATATATATATATATATATATATATATATATATATATATATATGTAAGATCCAATTTTTCCATACTGTACATGTATAAACATGTAAATTTTAATTAAGGAATAAATTATGTTGTACATTTTTACAAATATTAAATAAAAAATTTATGTGGACCCCACTTAGATTTCGGTGTTCAGACGATGATATGAGTGAGAAGGTATACTTTTGGAGGTTGAATTAAGGATTGGAAATTGTGAGGATAAAAATATCGTGAGACTTGAACGACTCATCGGTAGTGCTTCAATTATAAAATTTTATCGGAGTATCCAAATGGTAAACCGTAAAATTCTTTAGAAAGTTAACTTAATTATCTTTCCAAACATATAAGCCTCATATTCTAGTTCTTCATGGATCAATGCCAGAAATTTTGTGAAGTTATTCCATGAGCAGTTAGATTCTACCAACCGACTCAAACGACCTATCGGTAAAGATTCATCCATAGCGGTTGGTAGGAAACTCCGATTAAGGTGATTCAAAAACTATTAGAAAGCTAACTTAAATATCTTTTATCCATATAAGGCTTATATCTTAATTCATTATAGATTAACCACAAGAAATTTCTACATTCACGTCACATGTATGGAGTTCAGCATTGCGCAATCAGTAAAGAGTCGGACATAAGTTTTGATAGGAAACTCCGATTTAGGTGATTCAAATTTTGTTGGAAAGTTAACTCGAAGAGCTTTCCAGCCATGTATGACTCATAATTTTATACATTGTGGATTGATCTCGGTGAATTTTTAAAGTTGATTATAAGTACAGTAAAATAATCAGAAAAATGAAACTAAAGTTTTGAAGATTTTATATATATATATATATATATATATATATCTGTGTGTATAAAATATAGTATGTGCTAAAGATATGTTTATACATATAATAAAATTGTAAAGATATAATTATAGTATATTTATCAAAAAAAAAAAAGGAAGAAAACGCAACAAGCTTCACGTGGAAGCTTGCTGCTGAATGGAGGTCTGTATAACAGACCAAATGAAGACAGAAAAATAAAATAAAATGAAGAGAAAGAGGGAAATTAAATGAGGGACAACATGATATAATTTTATTGGATGAAAATAAATAAAAGAAGACAATTGCTCAGCAAATTCATCCTCTCCAAACCGACTTCACGTGCCGCTTGATTTTGCAGCACTGCCAAATGATCAAACAGAAAAGAAAAGCCTGAACAAAGAGAAAAGAGAAGGAAAAGCATTAGTATGCTATGTGGCAAATTTATATTGGATGTAGCATAGATAAAACATGACTAAATGAAACAAATGCTCAGCCATTTCGTCCAAACCATCACCGACTTAGCTCTGTTTCATTTTTGCTGCACCGCCTCTTGCTTTCTTCCTCATTTTCTCACGTTAACTCCACTCTCACCCTCGAAATCTCTCCTTGTAAGCCTTTAAATTATTAATCCTTCTTCATCAACCCCATTTTCCTTACCAAGAATTGCTCAAAGTGGGATTTTCTGGACAGAATTAACGTGGAGAAGGCTGCTGGAAATGGTCTGTTCGGTGATGATGAAGGTAAGGGATTTATGATGTTTTCCTTAGATTTAGTTATAGAAGTTAATTTATCCATGTATAAATATTGTGTTTGGAACTTGGGATTGAAACAGAAATATATCTATGCTGCCATGAGGTAAATGATCAAGGGAAGAAACTTAAGAAATTGTTATGATTATAAATTGTGTTAGCTGGAAATTAGTAACAGATTAGGAAGGAAATTAAATGGAAACTTATTTGAGTGATGATGTGCAAAGTGCAGCAAAGTGGCGTGAATGTGGGGGAAACTTATGGCAGAACAGGGCATTCACGGTGATGAAGAATTTCGTGACTTTAACATGTTTGATGGAAGTTTTAAGAGAATAAATAATGTATGTAAAGATCTAAATGAACAAAGGAGGAAAAAAATTCATGAAGATGTGTTAAGTTGTGGCGTATGGGAATGAAGCAAAATGTGGTGGCGCGTTTCAAGCTGCCGGCAGTGGAAAGAAAAGAAAATAGAAAAGAAAAGAAGACAAAGGAAAAGTAAGGAAAATAAAAAGAAAAGAAAAGAGAAGGAAAAATAAAATGAATATTGATATAATTTTGAACCATGATAAATTGTTAAATTAAAAAGGGAAGAAAAAATGAGTTGAATGAGAAAGTAATTCGTGAAACAACCAACAAAAAGGAGAATATGAAGACTCATGGCTATAAGTTATGTTGTATTATCGGTAGAATTTAGACTGCAAAAATAATTACAGTATCTAATATGGTTGCATAGAGACATAAGTAATAGCTTAAAAATAAGTATTTATTAAGCTAATAATTTTGGTAATATCAATTGCAGCCCCGGAGTTACGATTTACAAGTGGTGCGCTCGAGAAATTCGTATTCCTCAGACAGGTAAGGGATGCATGTGAAGCACTGTAGGGATATTCAGTCTGCATGTTTTAATTTCGAAATATTTTATGGAAATATTTTATGAAATTATTATGATGAATGATTGGTTGGAATTTGGAATGAAGTACTGGCTGGAAATTATAAATTGTATTTTCCGTGCAGGAGGCTAGCTAATCAGCAGCCGTTATACTGCCGAAAAATTATCGAAAATTTTTAGAAAAGTTATAAAATCATAATAAATGATTTTATTTCACGAGAAACGATTTTCAACCACGAAAATCGAGAAAATGATTATTTTTCATAAAACATGAATATAATGAAATTCATTTTAAAATGTTCATGTTTTCGAAATTGGTGATAATGAGATCACCGAAAATTCTTTCGATATATGAATTATATGTGATATGAAATGGAAAATGAAAAAGGGATAAAGAGAATATTTTATAAAAGTTTTCTAAATATTCTCGCGATATATGAATTATACGAGATATGAAATGAAAGATGAAAAAGAGATAAAGTGAATATTTTATAAATATTTTCTTAAATATTCACTTGATTTATTATATAACCTTTATGGTTTTAATTATTAAATTATTATTTTTATAAATTCCATAAAAGTTTTCTGATAATGAAAAATACTGTTTTAAGACTAGATGGCAACCTTATCATGTTGATATGTGATATGTGATATGTGACATGTGATATGTAATATGTGATATGTGATATGTAATATGTGATATGTGATATGTAGTCCCGGCCGATTGTGATAACTGTAAATTTTTCATTTATTGGAAATTAGAGATATTGAAAATAAATATTAAAGAAAATAGATAAGAGGAAATAAATAAATAAAAGTAAATAAATAAAATTTATTTACGAGATGGGGATATCGTTGAAATTCCCGAAATTAAGGAAAGTGAGGAATTTAAAATTTAATAAGAGAATAAGAAAATAAATGAAATATATTTATATAATTATATATTATTATATAAATGTATTTTTATACCAATACATATGTATTCAAAATATTATATAGTATATTTTAAAATACGTTGTTATATATATAGAAATATATGTATACTATTTCATAAATTCAAATAATACATATGTATATAAATATAATGTTTTATGTGTATATATAATTATGTAAATACATATAGAAGAAAAGTAAGTATGGTTTTATATTAAAGTTTATATGTATAAATATTTTATTATAGCATTTATATAATTTACATATATAAATGTTACTTAATTTTAAGTATATATATAAATATACACATATATACTAGACATGTATTTTGTAATGTACAATATGTATTTTGTATATAATATATATTGTAATATATTATATATGAAATGATATATGTATGATATATAATATATATTATATGTATGAAATATAAAATATAGTGTATAATATATAGTATATCATATACTAAAAATAGAAAGGGAAAAATAAACCAAAAAGGAAAGAAAACGGAAGGAAGGAAATTGGGGATACCGATCCTCCCCCAGCCAAGGGCCGATGACGGCGGAGCTGCCACCGCCAGCTAGGGAGGAAGGAGAAAGAGACGCCACCAGCCAGAGAAAGGAAAGAAGCTGCCGGCGGCGTGAAATCGAAACGGAAGTGAATGGAAAACTGAAGCGGAGGAAACCGAGAAGAGAAAAGGAAAATGGCGGATGGCGGTGCCGGCCGATCCAGGCACCGCCACTGCCACCGAAGCTTCACCAGAGGAAGACGAAGTCGATGGAGGCCACCGGAGACGCAATGGACGGCGGAGGAACGCCGGCGAAGAGGAAGAAGAACCGAGGCAAAACCGCCTCGATCCGCCGCCGTGCCACCGATCCAGGGCAAACGGAGGGCACCGGCAAGTTCGTTGTGCAGCCGGCCAGCTGAGGGACGCCTGAACCGCCGGAGAACCGACCGCCGGCGAGGAACCGGCGAGGAAGGGCTCTGGACCGGTCTGACCGGGAAAGGAAGAAGAAAAAAGAAAAGAAAAGGAAAAAGAAAAAGAAAAAGAAAAAGAAAAGAAAGAAAGGAAAGAAAAGAAAAAGAGGAAAAAGGAAGAAAAAGGAAGAAAAAGAGGAAAAAGGAGAATTTCGGGAATTCGAAAAATTCCCGGAAATTCGACAACCCGGGATTTTACAAAATTCGATAAGAAATTTCTCGGAGATTTAATTTTAGAAAAAGTTAAATAAATTATAAAAAATTCTAAAAATTAGAATTTTAATTCCAGAAATTATTTTCAGCAATCGAGATAAGGAATCGAGAGAAATGGAGTGCGGGCGCGATCGATAAGCGGAATTCGCCGACCCGGAAAAAGGTAAGGGATGCATGTGCAACACTGTAAGGATACTCAGTCTGCATAATTTAATTTGAAATATTTTATGCAATTATTTTATGAAAATTATTATGATGCATGATTTGCTGAAAATAATTTGGGAAGAAGTACTGGCTGAAAGATTTTAAACTGTATTTTCCGTGCAGGAGGTTAGTGAATCGGCAGCCGTTATGCTGCCGAAAATTTTAGAAAAACTTTATAAAATCATATTAAATGATTTTATTTCCGAATTTCGATAGTAAATCATGAAAACATGAGGAAATTACTAAATTTCATAAAACATGAATATAATGAGATGAAATTCTAAAATGTTCATGTATTCGAGAATGGTGATAATGAAACCACCGAACATTCTCGAAATAGATAAATTACACGAATTACGAGACGAAAGTTGAAGTGAAATATAGGGAGTATTCTTATGAATATTCTTATAAATATTCGCTAAAGGATTTTAACGCTTATGGTTTTAAGTCATGGAATTATATATTTATATAAATTCCATAAAGGTGTATTTTATTATGAGAATTATGGTTTTGAGACTGGTTGGTATTCTTATCATGCTGATGCATGATATGTGATATGTTTAGTCCCGGTCGACGCCTAATCAGTGATTCACCGAGGACAATATAGGTTATGGTTATAGATTTGACCGGTGTATTTCCTTACCCTCCGAGGTTTATAGTATGATAAGATTGATGTCTATCTTAGACTCTAGAAATGATAGGTGATATGTTAAGAAGGTAAGTATTTTACATAAGATGGAATATGCCAACCGGAAAATGTGATACATGATGGGTGACATGTGAAAAGAACATGTTTTATATAACATGATAAGAGAATGAATTGAATTATAGCATTTTTACAAAATGCTCATTTAGGTACTAATTATAGTACCGTGAGATGATTCTCATAAGTCATGATATACAAACATGTAATATGTTTTCAAAAAGGAAGAAATGATAATTCTAATATTCTATCTATGGTCTTAAATGGAATATGAGATCATAAGTACTACATGAGATTTGATAAGACAGTGGAAAGTACATATGGCATAAAGGCAAACCGAGCAAAGACTCGATGATTTTACTGTGTGGACCACCTCTAGAATCTTTTGGGAACTAAGTGCTGCACGTGTTCTGATGTATTAGTAAAGGCCAAACCGAGCAGAGACTCGATGACTTTATCGTGTGAGCCACCTCTAGAATCCTTTGGGAACTAAGTGCTGCACGTGTTCTGATGTATTAGTAAAGGCCAAACCGAGCAGAGACTCGATGACTTTACCGTGTGAGCCACCTCTAGAATCCTTTGGGAACTAAGTGCTGCACGTGTTCTGATGTATTAGTAAAGGCCAAACCGAGCAGAGACTCGATGACTTTACCGTGTGAGCCACCTCTAGAATCCTTCGGGAACTAAGTGCTGCACGTGTTCTGATGTGTTAGTAAAGGCCAAACCGAGCAGAGATTCGATGATTTTACCGTGTGAGCCACCTCTAGAATCCTTCGGGAACTAAGTGCTGCACGTGTTCTGATGCGTTAGTAAAGGCCAAACCGAGCAGAGACTCGATGATTTTACCGTGTGAGCCACCTCTAGAATCCTTTGGGAACTAAGTGCTGCACGTGTTCTGATGCGTTAGTAAAGGCCAAACCGAGCAAAGACTCGATGATTTTACCGTGTGAGCCACCTCTAGAATCTTTCGGGAACTAAGTGCTACACGTGTTCTGATGTTTCAGTACAGGCCAGACCGAGCAGAGACTCGATGATTGAACCGTGGGAGCCACCTCTAGAATCCTTTGGGAACTAAGTGCTACACGTGTTCCGATGTTAGTATGAGAAATCGTAGGATATTGTGACGATAAGTAAGTGATTGTGATTCGTGAATTCGACAAATCTCAAAGGATGAAATAGATCTTGTGCATATGACATATGACGTGTGTGATATATCGGATGAGTAAGGCACTGGGGTGGTAAATCACTGGTTAACAGAGATCCAGGCACTCCCGGTCCTTACAATAAGTTCGTTTCTTTCACACTTAATCATACTAATAAAAAGAATGATGCTTGGTGAACTTAAGGATGGAATGAAAGCAAGAATAAGTTTAAGACGTCTGTATGTATATGAAATAAGTTTTAAAGAAAATGATGATGATTTAGCTAATATTCTTTTCAAAGAATATATAAATATTAGTTATTTTATTTAAATCCTTTATTTCGTGAAAGCATCATTTTGAAAAGAATACGAAACGATTTTAGGAAAAAAGGAAAGAAAAAAAAAGGGATTTATTAATTCAAAATGAAATGAAAACTCTCTCTACAGTTGCTTCTAGGTTCCGGAACAAGTATGGTATTCTAAAATACCTACCTTACTCTAATCGGATCCCTAGCCGACTGTAGTATCCTTCCTACATGCGAGCCTAGAGCTCATAGGAAAAATGAAAAAGATTTTCAGCATATAGGAAGCTGAGTATTAAGTGAGGCATATAATTCTCTTACTGAGCCGTGGTTTTGCTCACCCCTTAATTTTCAACATTTCAGATTTTGATGAATGCGAGTTCAGTGGATTGTGGATCCTGGCTGTACACGAAGGACAATGTGTCAGACCGACTGTTTATTTGAGGTATGATCATTGTTGGCTCTACCGAGAGGGGGGGTGAATCGGTTTTTCTAATTCTTTCTAATTTTCTTAGCTCTTAATGCACTATTCAAGCAAAATAAACAGTGATGAAATAAATGCAGTAAATAAGAGTAAGGGAAAGAGAAGCAAACACAAGTGTTATAGAGGTTCGGCCAATCTCTTGCCTACGTCCTCTCTCCTTGAACTCTTTTTCAAGGTTTTGATTCACCACTTCCTTGAGAATCCTTACAAGCCACTTGAAGGTGTGGCAAAACCTCTTACAATCTTCTTAGAGACTTTGAAATCTCCTTCTAAGCCTCTACCCTTGTATTGCTACCCAACACTCTACAATATCTGACCTTACAAGGATAGCTCACCCCTTGAATAACAAGAATTTCAGTGAATGGGTGAAGAACACAAATGAATCTCACAAAATAGAGTAATACAATGAACACTTTCAGATTTGAATTTCTCTCTTGAAGCTTGAATACTTTTGAATGCTTGTTCCCCTTCCAAACTTCATAAATGCCTCTATTTATATCCCACCAAACGGATAGAACAGTTGGTGAAGCATTTAATGCAAATCCTCCCGTTGAAACCCTCAAAAACTAGCCGTTATTGTCAGGTCTCGGGCAAAGGGATCGATCCCTTTCCCAGAGGGATCGATCCCTTTTATTGCGTGAGCCTTTCAACTTCTTCCAGGTTGCTCATCCAACTTACTGCCAGGAGGGGATCGATCCCTCTACAGTAGGGATCGATCCCTTTTTAACCAGAATGCCTTCCTGCACGTCTTTAACTGCAATTTGAGATAGTTTATGGTTTTTGTGATTCTAAGTCAGTTCAAAAACTTCTAGCACTTTTCTTAAGAGTATATACTGACTTTTTCAGTTGAAATCACACTCCATGACTTTGTTAAAATAGTTTCAATCATTGAGTTCATTCAAAGCAAATTTACTTGTATAAAAATCATTTTTAAGTTTTACTTGAGTTTTGTCATTTTCAAAATACTTGTCAATTTAAAGCTAACAATCTCCCCCTTTTTGATATGACAAAACTTAAGTTAAATTTGCTTATGTATTTGAAAATTGAGATTACTTTGATTTTTGAAAAATAGTACTCCCCCTCAATTTAATATTTACCACATGAAAAAATATTACTCCCCCTCAATATTTGCTCCCCCTCAATTTAATATCTACCACATCATTTCTCCCCCTTTTTGTCATAGCAAAAGAATAGAAAGAATGGAGAGGAGTGGTTAGTGATAGAAATCAAGTTAAAGCAATAAGAACCAAATAAGCACTAGTATGGGGAAGGAAATAAAAAGAAAGAAGGATCAACGCAATGTCACTAAAGCACAATTAATGTCAGAACATGACATAGTCATTAACATATAAAACAACTAGAAGGCATAGCTAGCAAAGTCATGAACATAGTCAGAGACATAGTCATTAACAGAAAACAACTAGAAAGTATAACTAGCAAAGCCATGATCATAGGCATTAACATAAAACAACTAGAAAGCAGGACACGTCACAACAAAGAGGATCAACGCCTTGGAAAGGTCTTGTGATATTGCTCGACGAAGTCCTCGTGTTGCATGCGAACATCCTGAATTTCATCGAACAAGGCAGCTTGGGTGGCCTCGATGTGATCAAGTCGCTCACCCACGTCGTGCTGAAAGTTTTGAAGCATATGCATGATCTGGTCAAGAGAGGCTGACGAGGAGCCGGAAGGTGCAGAAGATGTGGCTGCTGCAGGTGCGTCGGCTGCATCCGCTCCTTCTTCGTCGTCTGGCGCCGGAGCATGTTCGAGAGACGCAGGTTGACCATGACCCTTGACCCATTCGAAGGTGTCACCCACTTGATGAAGATACCATCCCAAGTTATGTAGAGTGGCGAGATTGATCGTGGTACTGGGATCTGAAAGTACACCGACCTCACATGAACAGTCAACGCCTTTAGAGAGCAAGTAAAAGGCGAGAGGTTGAGGGAAGACAATTGTGTGTACTTTGTCAGTGACAATCTTCACCCAATCTTGAAGGATAAAGTGAAGGAGGTTTGGTTGTTCGCCGTCGGGTGCATGAATATGATGGAGCCAAAAACGATCAAGTTTGCGAAGGTGAGAATACCGGGTGCCAAGAGGGCGGAGATTCCAGGAGATGATAATATGGAAGAGGCGTGCGAAGACAGGAAGGTCACTTGCACGATTATTGGTAATGGGAAACTCTAAGGGGACATCGATATTCTCATAGATATTACCACCGTCGGGAATTCTAAAGGTAAGAAAAAGAGATTGTGTGGTGATTTCAATGTGTTTGCCCATGACATAGGATCGAATTCCCACAACACGGCATTCATTATTTGGATCCGTGATGGTTTTGGCATTGGAAAAGAAAGCATGAATGATGTTTGGAGGAATTGGAGTGTTGATTTTGAGAAAGTCAATCCAATTAAATGCAGCGAATTTGGCCAAGTAAGGGAAGTTAATTGATTCGAGGAAATCGAAATCAATTGGACGCCAATGCTTAATAGGCATATTGGCAAAGTTCGCTAGAAATCGTGTTTTCTCATTTGCATGGCGAAAGCATCGGTTGAAGGTGGCCGGTATGGAGGAAGAAGAGGAGGAAGCACTGGTTTTGCGTTTTTGAGCAGTGTGCTTAACTTTAGGAGCCATATGGAGTAAGAAAAAGAGATAAAATTTCGTTGAGAACTTTTATCGAACAGGTGGTGTGCACAAGTTTGGGGAACTATGGATGAGTGTGTGGGAGAGATATGACTTAACCAACAGCAGAGAGCCACAACCCAGTATGCATTTAACAAGTATAACAAGCAATTTCGGATGAACAACTACAAATAGACTAAATAAAATTCCTAGAAAAAGACAAGTGCCAAATGAAGTGAAAACCTAGATGGAGAGGAAATTAATGCAAGATAAGCAAATGGGCAGTCAAGACATGATGATATTAACTAGAAATGCAAGAAAAATGAAATGAAAAATGTGAGAAAAACTTACAATTGAAATGTTGGGTGAATAGTAACCATGGTGTGGAAGGAGAAGGAAGAGAAGAAAAGAAGAGATTTTGTCAGGAAATGAGGAGGGGAAATAAAAGAGAGAAGGAAATGAGGAAGATTGGTGAAAGAATGAATTGATTTGGTGTAGAAATGAGTGAGATTGAGAAGTTTGGGATGAGAGAAAATGGGGAATGGCGTTTGGAATGAAAGAGGAAGAGGAATAGTGTGATATGTGAGGGGAGGCCGACGGTTAAGAGAAAGCTGGAAGCACATTCTATCACGAGGGGATCGATCCCCTACTGTAGAGGGATCGATCCCTTTTTAGTCAGATTGCTCCCATCACCCAGAATTTTGGCCAACTGATTGGGAAATCAATCCTATTCGAGAGGAATTGTCTCCTTAGTCACTTGCCTCGTTTATGATGCATAAACATGATTTGAAAACAATAGAACTCATGTATTTTTATCATCTTAAAATCAAAAGTTGATTGTTTTCACTTAAAATGCAGGAAGTGAGATTGAAAACTACAGAAAAAGTGCAGAAAATTGCAGCATAGTGTAGAAAATTGCATAAGTGTGCAAGACCAAGAGGTGGACATGGCTGTGATTGTATTTTAACATTAGAAATGTGTTTTGGCAAATGAAAGAAGTTTATCTTGATCAAAACACATAACACTCAACAGTTTATTATGAACATGAACAGTAACTTAGCAAGTTAAGGTCATGAATTGCAAGTGGGAATTTCATTCTTCAAATTGCTGTCTTGCAATCATCACAAACCAACTTAACATATGCATGCAACATCAAATTACTTCAAGGAGCAGTCATTATGCCTAATTCACCTCTAAGAGTGCAAAATCTCTCCTTGTCCAAGGGCTTTGTGAAAATATCAGCTAATTGGTGCAAGGTGTCCACATACTCTAGAATTATGTCTCCTTTTTGCACATGATCTCGTATAAAATGATGTCTAATCTCAATGTGCTTGGTTCTAGAGTGTTGGATGGGATTTTTTGTAAGATTGATGGCACTAGTGTTGTCACACCTAATGGGAACTTGGTTCATTTCTATTCCATAGTCTCTCATTTGTTGCTTAATCCATAACACTTGAGCACAGCAACTGCCGGAAGCTATATATTCAGCCTCGGTTGTGGATTGAGCTACGCTATTTTGTTTCTTAGAAAACCATGAAATGAGCCTACTTCCTAAGAATTGGCATGTTCCCGATGTGCTTTTCCTATCCACTTTGCATCCACCAAAATCCGCATCGGAATAGGCATGGAGGTCAAGTGTAGAATCTTTAGGATACCAAAGTCCTAAGGAAGAAGTGTCTTTGAGGTATCTAAGGATTCTTTTTACTGCTTGTAGGTGTGATTCTCTAGGAGATGACTGAAATCTAGCACACAAGCATACACTAAACATTATATCAGGTCTACTAGCAGTTAAATATAGCAATGAGCCAATCATAGACCTATATAGTTTAGTGTCTACACATTTTCCTCCTTCATCCTTATCAAGCTTAATATTTGTGCTCATAGGTGTAGAGAAAGGTTTAGATTCATCCATTCCAAATCTTTTGAGCAAATCTTTAGTGTACTTAGCTTGATTTATGAAAATACCTTCTTTACATTGTTTAACTTGAAGTCCTAGAAAGAAGGTTAACTCTCCCATCATACTCATTTCAAATTCACCTTGCATTAGCTTTGAAAAATTTTTGCACAATGAGTCATTTGTAGAACCAAAAATGATATCATCTACATAAATTTGAACTACCAATAAGTCATGACCCTTAGATTGTATAAACAAAGTTGTGTCTACCTTTCCTCTTGTAAAACCCTTTTCGATTAAAAACTTTGAAAGTCTTTCATACCAAGCTCTAGGAGCTTGTTTTAATCCGTATAAGGCTTTTGAAAGTTTGAACACATGGTTAGGAAATTTTGGATTTTCAAAACCGGGAGGTTGCTCAACATAAACCTCTTCATTTATATAACCATTTAGAAAAGCATTTTTTACATCCATTTGATATAACTTAAAATCCTTATAACATGCAAATGCAAGTAGCATCCTAATGGCTTCTAATCTAGCTACCGGAGCATAGGTTTCATCATAGTCAATCCCTTCTTCTTGTCTATAGCCTTGAGCCACTAACCTAGCCTTATTTCTAACAATAATGCTATTTTCATCCATCTTATTCTTGAATATCCATTTGGTTCCAATGATGGGATAATCTTTAGGTCTTTCTACTAATGTCCACACTTTGCTTCTTTCAAATTGATTTAATTCTTCTTGCATGGCCATAATCCAATTTTCATCATTCAAAGCCTCATCCACTTTCTTTGGCTCAAATTGTGACACAAAGGCTACATGTTGACATATGTTTCTATAGGTTGACCTAGTCCTAACTCCAATGGTAGGATCTCCAACAATATCGTTATCTTTCACATATCCAAGTTCTCTAGGACACCTAGATTCCTTCTCAATTATGTCTTGTTCCATGGATTCCTCATCTTTGTTAATAGTAAGATCTTCTAATTGTTCCCTAACATCCTTATCTTGAGAAGGGTCAACTATAGGTTCATCAAAAATCTCTACTTCATCATCAAGATTGGTTCTACTAGAAATATTTGATTCATCAAAGATTACATGTATTGACTCTTCTACAACAAGTGTTCTTTTATTGAAAACTCTATAAGCCTTAGAATTTAAAGAATAACCAAGAAAAATACCTTCATCACTTTTAGCATCAAATTTTCCTAGGTTATCTTTACCATTGTTTAAAACAAAACATTTACATCCAAATGGGTGAAAATAACTTATGTTAGACCTTTTTCCTTTGTAAAGCTCATATGGAGTTTTCTTTAAAATAGGCCTTACCATAGCTCTATTTATGACATAGCAAGAAGTATTTATTGCTTCAGCCCAAAAATATTTAGGTAAGTTATTTTCACAAAGCATGGTTCTAGCCATTTCTTCTAAGGTTCTATTTCTCCTTTCAACTACCCCATTTTGTTGAGGAGTTCTAGGAGCTGAAAAATTGTGGCTAATACCATTTTCATTGCAAAATATATCAAAACCAATATTTTCAAATTCTTTTCCATGGTCACTCCTAATACTAGAAATAGAGTAACCTTTTTCATTTTGAACAAGTTTTGAGAAAACAATGAATTTTTCTAAGGCTTCATTTTTCACACTTAAAAAGAACACCCAAGTAAACCTAGTGTAATCATCAACTATCACAAATCCATAGTGTTTACCTCCTAAGCTAGTTGTCCTAGTTGGTCCAAAGAGATCTAAGTGAAGAAGTTGAAGTGATCTAGAGGTAGTGACACACTTCTTAGATTTAAATGAATTTCTTTTGTGTTTTCCTCTTACACATGCCTCACAAACTTTGTCATTTTCAAATTGAAGCTTAGGCAATCCTACTACTAAGTCTCTTTTGGCTAACTTAGACAAAACATGCATGCTAGCATGGCCTAGTCTTCTATGCCATAACCAAGGTTCATCTTCTCTAGTAGCCATAAAGCATACATTTTTGCTATTAAGTTCATTTAAATCCACAACATAAATATTTCCTTGTCTATGTCCAATAAACACAATTTGATTAGATTTAGCATTAACAACATTGCAACACAAATCATCAAACATAACTTTAAATCCCTTATCACACAATTGACTAATACTAAGCAGGTTATGTTTCAAGCCTCTAACATACAAAACATTTTCAATGGTTGAGGAAGAGTTACCAATGGAGCCAATTCCTTCAATTTGTCCCTTGGAGTTGTCTCCAAATGTGACTTCTCCACCACTTTTATGCTTTAGGAACTTGAATTGGCTTTTGTCACCCGTCATGTGTCTTGAGCATCCACTATCAAGGTACCAATGCTCCTTGGACTTGGCCTTGTAGCAATACTCTTCCTCCTACAAACACATCAAGCTTTTATCTTAGGTACCCAAATTTTCTTGGGTCCTTGAGAGTTAGTACTAATAATTTTTGATCCTTTAGGGATCCATTTCATCTTTAAGGACTCATCACTTGAATTTAAAACATGTTTAGGCACCCAAATCTTGACACCCATTTTTCCTCTAAACATGGTCTTCCTAGATGTGCATGCTTGTGAAGAGTGTCCTAGTTTATTACACAATGTACACAAAACAAATTTTCTATCTTTAACTAGGAAATTTTTAAGATGAGTTTCTTTGTTAGATGCATTGTAGCCTATTCCTTCTCTATCAAAGAATGCTCTTTGAGTCTCTAGCATTTGATCAAGTTTTTGTTGACCCATGTAAAATCTAGAAAAGGAGTTTTGCAAATTAGTGTTCTTTCTATTTAATTCTACAATTTCTAGATTTGCATTCTCTAATTTCTTTTCACATTCTAATTTAACATTTACAAGCATTTCATTCTCCTTTTTCAATTTAGAAATCATTTTCTTATATCTCAAATTCATGCATTCAAATTCATTGGCTAACTCATCAAATGCATCTTGCAATTCATCAAAAGTGTATTCATGAGTATCTAGCAAGTTAGAAGTTACCTTCTCATCTTCAAAAGCCATGAAACAAAGGTTAGCTACTTCATCTTCCACATTCTCATCATCGGAGGAGTCACTATCACTCCAAGTAGCCACCATTGCTTTCTTCTTTTGTTTCTTTTCATTTTGCTTCCTATACAAAGGACAATCAAATTTAATATGGCCAGGTTTTTTGCATTCATAACATATAACTTGGTCCTTTTCTTTCCTACTAGTTTCTCCTCTATTAAAGTCTCTCCTAGGGGGTCTCCTAGAGTTACCACTAGTTCTCATCCTCATGAATTTATTAAACCTCTTAGCAAACATAGCCATTTCTAAGTCCTCATCATCACCACTCTCATCATGATCTTTTGATTCCTCAATAGTGGTGGATTTTAAAGCTACTCCAACTTTCTTAGGAGGATCTTGATTTCTCTTAATTTTCATCTCATAAGTGAGCAAGGATCCCATAAGTTCATCTAATGAGAGAGTATGAGGGTCCTTGGATTCCTCAATAACAGTGACTTTAGCTTCCCATGATTTGGGTAAGCTATTGAGAACCTTTTTCACCATCTCCATATTAGAGTATGTCTTCCCTAAAGCTTTAAGACCATTTATTATGTCCGTAAACCTAGTAAACATGTCACTAATTGACTCATCATTTTTCATTTTAAATAATTCATAGTCTTGTGTGAGCATGCCTACTTTGGTTTCTTTGACTTGTGTGGTTCCCTCATGTGTGATAGCTAGTTTATCCCACACTTGTTTAGCATTCTCACATTGTGACACTCGATTATACTCATTTGGTCCTAATGCACAAAAGAGTGTGTGCATTGCTTTAGCATTAAGTTGTGCCATCCTAATATCATTAGTATCCCATTCATCTTCTTTCTTAGGCACATCCGTCCCATCTACTTTCTTAATAGGGATAAGGGGACCTTTAACAATAACTCTCTATACTTCATAATCATTAGCTTGAATAAATAGCATCATTCTAGTCTTCCAATAAGCATAGTTTTCACCATTAAAGAGTGGAGGTTTAACGGTAGAGTGTCCCTCTCCTACCAAGGGTGTAGACAAACTAGTTTGAGCCATTAGTGATCGTTTATGCTCGATAGATGTTAATCTAAGTCACTCTCGAGCCCAAGCTCTGATACCAATTGTTGGCTCTACCGAGAGGGGGGGGGGTGAATCGGTTTTTCTAATTCTTTCTAATTTTCTTAGCTCTTAATGCACTATTCAAGCAAAATAAACAGTGATGAAATAAATGCAGTAAATAAGAGAAAGAGAAGCAAACACAAGTGTTATAGAGGTTCGGCCAATCTCTTGCCTACGTCCTCTCTCCTTGAACTCTTTTTCAAGGTTTTGATTCACCACTTCCTTGAGAATCCTTACAAGCCACTTGAAGGTGTGGCAAAACCTCTTACAATCTTCTTAGAGACTTTGAAATCTCCTTCTAAGCCTCTACCCTTGTATTGCTACCCAACACTCTACAATATCTGACCTTACAAGGATAGCTCACCCCTTGAATAACAAGAATTTCAGTGAATGGGTGAAGAACACAAATGAATCTCACAAAATAGAGTAATACAATGAACACTTTCAGATTTGAATTTCTCTCTTGAAGCTTGAATACTTTTGAATGCTTGTTCCCATTCCAAACTTCATAAATGCCTCTATTTATATCCCACCAAACGGATAGAACAGTTGGTGAAGCATTTAATGCAAATCCTCCCGTTGAAACCCTAAAAAACTAGCCGTTATTGTCAGGTCTCGGGCAAAGGGATCGATCCCTTTCCCAGAGGGATCGATCCCTTTTATTGCGTGAGCCTTTCAACTTCTTCCAGGTTGCTCATCCAACTTACTGCCAGGAGGGGATCGATCCCTCTACAGTAGGGATCGATCCCTTTTTAACCAGAATGCCTTCCTGCACTTCTTTAACTGCAATTTGAGATAGTTTATGGTTTTTGTGATTCTAAGTCAGTTCAAAAACTTCTAGCACTTTTCTTAAGAGTATATACTGACTTTTTCAGTTGAAATCACACTCCATGACTTTGTTAAAATAGTTTCAATCATTGAGTTCATTCAAAGCAAATTTACTTGTATAAAAATCATTTTTAAGTTTTACTTGAGTTTTGTCATTTTCAAAATACTTGTCAATTTAAAGCTAACAATCATTTATTCTTTGTATTTAGATATGTCAACAGTACTACTTATCTGATAAATTACGATAGGGGATGTGTATAATATAAACAATACATTGTAAAATTGTTTAACAGTCAATACAAGTGGAGTATCACAGACAGCCCAACCGGTTAAGATGTGTATAAGAAGATGAAAAATGTGGTCACGGGTCGTGACAGATTTAATGGTATCAGAGCATTGGTTGGCCTGATGTCTGTGGATACTATGGAAAGAAAAGAGTTAAACATCCCCGGTAGTACTGTGTCGTCTGAATACATAGAGAAAATAAATGATTGTAAATAGGGTAAAATGATTTAAAGGGAGTGAGAAAGTATAAACTGAGAATGTTAAAGAAGAAAATAGGCTCAGAAATTTCCAAAAAATTGGTGATTCTTCTAATCTATATGAAGGCCTGTTCGGTAAGGAACAGAAATGGACTCGGTGAGGGCCCCACCAATACTTTTATGTCCGAACCGAACTGAGACCTGAAAGTGATGGTATAAAATAGGGGAATAAAATATCATCATTAAATAGACTTTAAGATCACCGATTGAGGGTAATTTGAAGAGAGAGAAAATTTTTAGCCAAAAATGATCAAAATACCCCTACCCCCAAAATTTTACTGAGAGTTAAAATAGATCACCAGAAGTTGGAATTGACCAATTTGACAGAGAAATTAATGATATAAAGTTGAATTACAAGCAAAATAATTCAATTGTGGATTTTAGTGAATTCCTCTATCAAAATCAAATGAGATCCAAATTGCTAGTATAAGTATCAGTAAGAATACTATTAGCATACAAATCATGAGATCATTGATTTGAATGTATATTGAGGAGAAAGAAATAAATGTCGAAATGACGAAAATGCCCCTATATTGGGTGATGTTTGGAATAGTGATAAAAACCGAGCTGAATTGGAATCCATTGATAGTAATGGAATTATTAATGGCATAGAAGATGTCATATGAATCTAACGATCCCTATTACTGATTCCACTAACACTTAAATTACGGACGCGAAAGAAAAACCCCGAGTGGACTGTGGGCCATAGGGGATAATAGTACGGTTGAGTGAGGCGGCCAGGGGCCCCCACGAGTGGACTTTGGGCCATAGTGGTAAATCCTGGGCTTCACAATAAAACGAGTACGGATGAGTGAAGTGGCTCGGTAAATCCCTGAAAGAAACGGTAAATCCGGGGCTTCACAATAAAACGGTATGATGCGATCCAAAGAGTGTAGTGGAATGTCATCAGATGTTTGACCTGGTTATTGACTGTAAGGGTTGAAAAATTAAAAGTGTATTGAATGGGATCGTTAAATACTATGAAAAGTGAAATGATTACAAGAATTGACTGATGAGGTGAAAAGTACAGATAATGAAATACATACTGGTGTGATTACTTATGGTTCTGTACGTTTTCATATCTTTGAGGTATCAAACAGATAATCGTACATAGAACCGACATATCTTGGAATATGTGCTACAGAATGAGGTACTGTTTGGAGTACTGTGAATTAGAGGATAATTATAAGAACAGTCAAGTGATAAAAAGAAGATGACCGCTAACCTAAGTTCTTCAGGACCCTTGAGATAGAACTGTGATGGGCGACCCAATGGTGGGCGACCCGTAGTGGATCATGTGTTGTGAGATATAGACGAACTATCTCATCGTCGACTCACTAGTAAGGGTAAACTTGAGGCGAAAGGATCGCCTAGGGAATGCTCGTCGATGGTTGATATGAACGGGCGAGGCTCTTATAAGTATCTCAATGGTAACCCAGTGTAAAGAACTAGGTACGTAAGGGTGCCAAGGTTCAAACCTCGTGGAGAATATACTCAAAGGAACTAAGCCTGAATTCAGTAAATGGAAATGGTTTTTAAGTGAATAACGGAATTGAAACGGGTAGCTGTGAAGTGTGTTGAGAATCATTGTAATTGATACAACTTACCAGAACGAGATTCGTAACGCTGTAAAGTATGACTAGGTAATGAAATCAAGGTAGAGTATGTATCAAAATGATTTGAATATGGAATGTCTCTGCCTTTAAACTACACTGTGAAATGATGGGAAACAATGATGAAGGTCCAAAATGATAAAAGAAGTGTGGTTAAAGAAACTGTCGGTTGAGAATCCCAATAAATTCCAAAGTAACATAGATTGAGAAATCAGGTTAATGTTGATTCGATCGTGGATATGAAATTTATTCTTAAGCTTGTATCGAAGAATATGGAAGAAATCAAACAAGCTTAAGAAAAGAATTTTTGGAAAATATTGTGGATGATGAAAATACAAATGACACGATTTAAGGATGAATTAAATGATATATTAACATTTTTATTATACACTAAAGTTCGTATGAAGAACAAATAAATATCTATATGGAAGTGATGCCTTAAATATGATTTAATCGGAGATGTACAAGGAGCTTATAAGAGCAATCTTTGTAAAAGGCATCATCAGATGAAAAGTTAAAGAACGATGGTCACAAGATGATAAGAAAGGTACGATTAAAGAAAGTATCAGATTTGATTTCCGATAAAACTTTCAAAGTTATATAAATTAGAGGAATCGAGATAACACTGATTTGATTTTAAATATGAAGTTAAATTCTAAGCTTATATCGGAAGATGTAGAAAGAATCTGAAAAGCTTAAGAAAATAACTCTGGAAAAGGTGTGAATAATGAAATTCACGTGTAGAGGTCTGGATGACGAAAATACTGATAATGAAAAATTGAGAATAATGGAGTTATCTGTATAAGTGTAAATGAGAGAAATACAAATGATATTGAGTTGTAGACGAATCAAAAAGGATATATTAAATTTTTATCATTGATGAAGTCTGGTGAAGAACAAGTATTCATCTACGTGAAAATAGACGCTTTATTGATCTGATTAGAGATACGTGAGGAGTAAATAAGACTAGCTTCAGTATAAAGCGTCATTAGATAAAAGATTGAAGATTGCTGTCCATAAGATAATGATTCGAACTCGGAGTGAATTTTACGAGTTCCTATTGAAGTTACAAGGGTAATGAGTTGCCTTGTGAAGTATATAAGCCTGAAGAATGAGGCATTCTTACATGAGTAAATAGTTGAAATATTGATAGAGTCTAAAGTATAAATGGAACATGAATAGTATTGTAATATGATCCTTAGACTCTTAAAGGCTGTGAAATTGTGCTAAGATTAGCAACTAAGAAATTTGGCTAGATAGTATCTCTTCTTGAGATATAAAATCTCGAAACGACAGGATGACAGTGAACCTGTCTATGATATACAGATAATGATTGAGATATGAAAGTAATGAGTCTAGCTAAATCCTATTGTCAGCCTATAAAAGAGTGATGAGACTAGCTGCTCTATAGAGGAGATCTAATTAAAGAAATTAAAGTCGGTAGATGGATAGTGTAAAGAAAAAGATGGTATGCAAGATTTTAAAAGATCTTAACAGTATAGTACCATATCAATTGAGAAAAACCGACAAAAAGGGATGAGAGTAAGAATATGAAAACGAAAGTGAAAGTGGAATAAGGAAATAAACTGCATGATGAGAAGGGAACATCAATATGAAACAGTTCCCGAAGTTAAGACTGAGGGTGATTTGTGTTGGTTATCACATCAAAAGGGAAGGCTTTGAACCTCGAACCTCTTGGTCTTGAACAGAGGACTTTTCCAATCAGGATACTCGTTTCATATATATATATATATATATACATATATATATTTTAATTGGAGATTTAAAGACCATACTACATGAAGAGAAGATGATAGTCTCATGAATTATGATCGTAAGAGATGATTAATAGTAAAATCGGCAAATGAGATGCAGCATTGATGGAATAAGTGTGAAAATGAACATTGTGGACAATAAATAGTCCAAAAGAGAAATGATGATATGGAAGTGATTAAAGACTGATGATCTAAATAGAATCACTTTCCATTATCAGACATCTAGATCCTCTAGTGCCTTAGTCGCAGTATAAGTGTTAAACGGTGTGAATGTGTATGTACAATTCCAGTGAGCCTTACATGTGATGGGAATCTCTGTGTTGCCATATGCTAATGAGAGATAGCAAAAGGCTTTGAGATCCCAAGTGTATTGATAGCACCGCTCCATGATATTGAGAGAGCGTGTGCACGAGATGTGAAAGCTATTGGGACACTTACATATAATTGATTGACACGAGTACATGATAGTACCAAATTATGTCGACTCGGCACTAAGTGAGAAGAATGGATGATGAACAGCATAAATCAGCTGTAATATTAAAATTATTATGTATGGCTCTTATATGAAAAGAGTAAAAGTGAATAACTCCCGATTTGAGAAATGAACTTACGGGAGCATAGACATATCTGATGAAAGACAGCATGTAGTGGTCTAAAGCACTCTTGATGTTGAAAGTGGACTTGGAGGATGAACTAGAGGTCAGAAGTCGTAAGTATACGACATATACCACCTTTGGACTTAA
This sequence comes from Heritiera fomes, assembly GCA_032173925.1. Classification (NCBI taxonomy): domain Eukaryota; kingdom Viridiplantae; phylum Streptophyta; class Magnoliopsida; order Malvales; family Malvaceae; genus Heritiera; species Heritiera fomes. The sequence goes on from JAPDPM010000017.1 coordinate 6,331,235, forward strand.
GTTAAATTCGGATGACCGAATTTCTTAAGGTGGAGAGGATGTGATAACCGTAAATTTTTCATTTATTAGAAATTAGAGATATTGAAAATAAATATTAAAGAAAATAGATAAGAGGAAATAAATAAATAAAAGTAAATAAATAAAATTTATTTACGAGATAGGAATATCGTTGAAATTCCTGAAACTAAGGAAAGTGAGGAATTTAAAATTTAATAAGAGAATAAGAAAATAAATGAAATATATTTATATAATTATATATTATTATATAAATGTATTTTTATACCAATACATATGTATTCAAAATATTATATAGCATATTTTAAAATACGTTGTTATATATATAGAAATATAGGTATACTATTTCATAAATTCAAATAATACATATGTATATAAATATAATGTTTTATGTGTATATATAATTATGTAAATACATATAGAAGAAAAGTAAGTATGGTTTTATATTAAAGTTTATATGTATAAATATTTTATTATAGCATTTATATAATTATATATATATATGTTACTTAATTTTAAGTATATATATATAAATATACACATATATACTAGACATGTATTTTGTAATGTACAATATGTATTTTGTATATAATATATATTGTAATATATTATATATGAAATGATATATGTATGATATATAATATATATTATATGTATGAAATATAAAATATAGTGTATAATATATAGGATATCATATACTAAAAATAGAAAGGGAAAAATAAACCAAAAAGGAAAGAAAACGGAAGGAAGGAAATTGGGGATACCGATCCTCCCCCAGCCAAGGGCCGACGACGGCGGAGCTGCCACCGCCGGCGAGGGAGGAAGGAGAAAGAGACGCCACCGGCCAGAGAAAGGAAAGAAGCTGCCGGCGGCGTGAAACAGAAACGGAAGTGAATGGAAAACTGAAGCGGAGGAAACCGAGAAGAGAAAAGGAAAGTGGCGGACGGCGGTGCCGGCCGATCCAGGCACCGCCACTGCCACCAAAGCTTCACCAGAGGAAGACGAAGCCGATGGAGGCCACCGGAGATGCAATGGACGGCGGAGGAACGCCGGCGAAGAGGAAGAAGAACCGAGGCAAAATTGCCTCGATCCGCCGCCGTGCCACCGATCCAGGGCAAACGGAGGGCACCGGCAAGTTCGTCGTGCAGTCGGCCAGCTGAGGGACGCCTGAACCGCCGGAGAACCGGCCGCCGGCAAGGAACCGGCGAGGAAAGGCTCTGGACCGGTCTGAACCGGTCTGACCGGGAAAGGAAGAAGAAAAAAGAAAAGAAAAAGAAAAGAAAAAGGAAAAAGAAAAAGAAAAAGAAAAAGAAAAGAAAGAAAGAAAAGAAAAAGAGGAAAAAGGAAGAAAAAGGAAGAAAAAGAGGAAAAAGGAGAATTTCGGGCATTCGAAAAATTCCCGGAAATTCGACAACCCGGGATTTTACAAAATTCGGTAAGAAATTTCTCGGAGATTTAATTTTAGAAAAAGTTAAATAAATTATGAAAAATTCTAAAAATTAGAATTTTAATTCCAGAAATTATTTTCAGCAATCGGGATAAGGAATCGGGAGAAATGGAGTGCGGGCGCGATCGATAAGCGGAATTCGCCGACCCAGAAAAAGGTAAGGGATGCATGTGCAGCACTGTAAGGATACTCAGTCTGCATAATTTAATTTGAAATATTTTATGCAATTATTTTATGAAAAATATTATGATGCATGATTTGCTGAAAATAATTTGGGAAGAAGTACTGGCTGAAAGATTTTAAACTGTATTTTCCGTGCAGGAGGTTAGTGAATCGGCAGCCGTTATGCTGCCGAAAATTTTAGAAAAACTTTATAAAATCATATTAAATGATTTTATTTCCGAATTTCGATAGTAAATCACGAAACATGAGGAAATTACTAAATTTCATAAAACATGAATATAATGAGATGAAATTCTAAAATGTTCATGTATTCGAGAATGGTGATAATGAAACCACCGAACATTCTCGAAATAGATAAATTACACGAATTATGAGACGAAAGTTGAAGTGAAATATAGGGAGTATTCTTATGAATATTCTTATAAATATTCGCTAAAGGATTTTAACCCTTATGGTTTTAAGTCATGGAATTATATATTTATATAAATTCCATAAAGGTGTATTTTATGATGAGAATTACGGTTTTGAGACTGGTTGGTATTCTTATCATGCTGATGCATGATATGTGATATGTTTAGTCCCGGTCGACGCCTAATCAGTGATTCACTGAGGACAATATAGGTTATGGTTATAGATTTGACCGGTGTATTTCCTTACCCTCCGAGGTTTATAGTATGATAAGATTGATGTCTATCTTAGACTCCAGAAATGATAGGTGATATGTTAAGAAGGTAAGTATTTTACATAAGATGGAATATGCCAACCGGAAAATGTGATACATGATGGGTGACATGTGAAAAGAACATGTTTTATATAATATGATAAGAGAATGAATTGAATTATAGCATTTTTACAAAATGCTCATTTAGGTACTAATTATAGTACCGTGAGATGATTCTCATAAGTCATGATAAACAAACATGTAATATGTTTTCAAAAAGGAAGAAATGATAATTCTAATATTCTTTCTATGGTCTTAAATGGAATATGAGATCATAAGTACTACATGAGATTTGATAAGACAGTGGAAAGTACATATGGCATAAAGGCAAACCGAGCAAAGACTCGATGATTTTACCGTGTGAGCCACCTCTAAAATCCTTTGGGAACTAAGTGCTGGACGTGTTCTGATGTATTAGTAAAGGCCAAACCGAGCAGAGACTCGATGACTTTACCGTGTGAGCCACCTCTAGAATCCTTTGGGAACTAAGTGCTGCACGTGTTCTGATGTATTAGTAAAGGCCAAACCGAGCAGAGACTCGATGACTTTACCGTGTGAGCCACCTCTAGAATCCTTCAGGAACTAAGTGCTGCACGTGTTCTGATGTGTTAGTAAAGGCCAAACCGAGCAGAGACTCGATGACTTTACCGTGTGAGCCACCTCTAGAATCCTTCGGGAACTAAGTGCTGCACGTGTTCTGATGTGTTAGTAAAGGCCAAACCGAGCAGAGACTCGATGATTTTACCGTGTGAGCCACCTCTAGAATCCTTTGGGAACTAAGTGCTGCACGTGTTCTGATGTGTTAGTAAAGGCCAAACCGAGCAGAGACTCGATGATTTTACCGTGTGAGCCACCTCTAGAATCCTTTGGGAACTAAGTGCTGCACGTGTTCTGATGTATTAGTAAAGGCCAAACCGAGCAAAGACTCGATGATTTTACCGTGTGAGCCACCTCTAGAATCTTTCGGGAACTAAGTGCTACACGTGTTCTGATGTTTCAGTACAGGCCAGACCGAGCAGAGACTCGATGATTGAACCGTGGAAGCCACCTCTAGAATCCTTTGGGAACTAAGTGCTACATGTGTTCCGATGTTAGTATGAGAAATCGTTGAATATTGTGACGATAAGTAAGTGATTGTGATTCGTGAATTCGACAAATCTCAAAGGATGAAATAGATCTTGTGCATATGACATATGACGTGTGTGATATATCGGATGAGTAAGGCACTGGGGTGGTAAATCCCTGGTTAACAGAGATCTAGGCACTCCCGGTCCTTACAATAAGTTCGTTTCTTTCACACTTAATCATACTAATAAAAAGAATGATGCTTGGTGAACTTAAGGATGGAATGAAAGCAAGAATAAGTTTAAGACGTCTGTATGTATATGAAATAAGTTTTAAAGAAAATGATGATGATTTAGCTAATATTCTTTTCAAAGAATATATAAATATTAGTTATTTTATTTAAATCCTTTATTTCGTGAAAGCATCATTTTGAAAAGAGTACGAAAAGATTTTGGGAAAAAAGGAAAGAAAAAAAAGGGGATTTATTAATTCAAAATGAAATGAAAAATCTCTCTACAGCTGCTTCTAGGTTCCGGAACAAGTATGGTATTCTAAAATACCTACCTTACTCTAATCGGATTCCTAGCCGACTGTAGTATCCTTCCTACATGCGAGCCTAGAGCCCATAGGAAAAATGAAAAAGATTTTCAGCATATAGGTAGCTGAGTATCAAGTGAGGCATATAATTCTCTTACTGAGCCGTGGTTTTGCTCACCCCTTAATTTTCAACATTTCAGATTTTGATGAATGCGAGTTCAGTGGATTGTGGATCCTGGCTGTACACGAAGGACAATGTGTCAGACCGACTGTTTATTTGAGGTATGATCATTTATTCTTTGTATTTAGAGATGTCAACAGTACTACTTATCTGATAAATTAAGGTAGGGGATGTGTATAATATAAACAATACATTGTAAAATTGTTTAACAGTCAATACAAGTGGAGTATCACAGACAACCCAACCGGTTAAGATGTGTATAAGAAGATGAAAAATGTGGTCACAGGTCGTGACACCGACACCTGATCAGTGATCTGCCGAGGACAATTATAGACTATGGCTATAGATCTGACATGATTATTTATACCCTTCGGGGTTTGTAGCATGATATGTGTAACGACCCAGTGGACGGGCTGGGCGTGCCTAAGTCTCCATATATGAAAATGTTTTATATGATATGTGATACGTGAAATGAAAATGTTTTACATGATATGTGATAAATCAAATGAAAGTGATTTACAGCATTTTACAAAATGCTTATTTCAGTACTGATTTTAGTACTACGAGATGATTTTCATATGATATGTAATATGAACATGTGATATGTTTTCAAAAGGAAAAAGAGTTTATAAGTCTAATATTCTTACTATAATCTTAAATTGAATATTAGACTATATGTGACATGAATATGTGATATATTTTCAAAAGGAAAAAGGAGGAAAATAAATCTAATATTCTTATTTTAATTTTTAAATTGAATATTAGATTTAAATGATATATATGTTATACGAAAAGGATTTAATAGCTGATTTTGCTATTTAAAGTACTGTACTAATTATAGTTGTACAGTAAAACATGAAATGAGTTTTAAATGAGAATGATGAGAATTTAACTAATATTCTTTTCAAAGAAAATATGAATATTAGTTATTTTATTTAAATGCTTTATTTCATAAAAGCCTTATTTTGAAAAAGAATATGAAAATGTTACGGAATAAAAAGGAAAGGATTTGAATTTCAAAACAAGAAAGAATATTACTCTCTACAGTTACTTCTAGGTTTCGGGACAAGATAGGTATTTCAAAATACCTACCTTACTCCGTCCGGATCCCTAGCCGACTGTAGTATCCTTCCTACACGTGAGCCTAGAGCCCCATAGGAAAAATGAAAAAGTTTTTCATCATATAGGAAGATGAATATCAAGTATGCATATAATTCCCTTACTGAGCCGTGGTTTGCTCACCCCTTAATTTTAACATTTCAGGTTTTCGAAGACTGAAAGTCTGACACATAAGGGACTTCGGCTGTGCATTTGGGGACGATGCGACAACTGGATTTATTACATAAGGTACGATCATTTATTTTCTGTATTTAGACTTACCTACAGTACTACTTCATTATTAATTAAGACAGGGGATGTAATTCATATTATAATTTAATATGAAATTGTTTTTATGTAAAGGAAAAGTAAAGTATCATAGACAGCCCAACCAAATAAGATGTATAGAAAAAGGTGAAAAATAGGGTCACGGGCTGTGACAATATATATATCCATTTACATGACTAGCAGTAATCCATTAGTTTACTCCTCTGAGTATAACTAATTTTATCTGTTAAGTTTGGCTCGATCTTATATCTAGCAATAACCACATAATAATCAGAGGAAATCACGATCAATCTTAGATTTGGGAACTACCTTAATTCGTGTTCCCTAATCATCATATGATTTATCTTTTAATGCATTTTTTTCCTTTCATACTTATCACTTCAATTACTTTCCCAAATGGTATAGTACTCTTCCATTAAAACCTTTTAACATTTTTAAATACTATACTCACACATATTCATCCACTTCCATTTGATTTTCTCATATGTATGTATCATATTAGTGAAGTAGCCAATTCCAAAAACTTCACCGATCATTTATTTTATTCGGTTTTCAGAACTTGTGAAATAAATCAAGGATGCTGCTTATATTCTTCAAACAAATATACATATTCACATCTCGTGGTTTCGTGCCATTATAATTTATCCATATGTGATTTCATTAATTTCACATACATCACATGATATTTCATATATCTCTCAAGTACCACAGAGGATTCTAGGAGTTATACCGAGTTCTGAACATCATCTTACGAACGCTTGTCTGTAAGCTTTTTATCCGATAACATCTTGTTCAGAGATTGGTCTTAAAACTCCATGTATATCATTAAATGGATCGACTAGAATATCAATCCTGAACAAATGAATATCCATTTTCAATAACAACACTATTGAACATTCAGGATTTAATTCACCATCATTAACTATTCTTATCCTTTCAACCCAACTAATATGTGCTTTTTTTTCTCAATTACACTAATACAAATGGGTTCTTTATTCATTAATCTCTGGAGTAATTTCTTAAGCTGTTTAGACTCTTTTATGTTCTTTGATAAAAGCTTATAAATAAATTCCATGTTGTGAATCGGGTCAATAATCTTTCGAATCCACATTACTTCGAAAATTTATTTAGAAATTCATCCAGTAACTTCTAAATCATAACCTCATATTATCTTGGATGTTTCGTTATTTACATTCTGTAAATCTAGTATGTATCCTCAAAACACATACATGTAACTTTCAAATCTTTTAACATATATTTCACATTGATTCACTTATATATATATATATATATATATATCTATTTTCACTTATTTAATCACACTCAGTAAGTGTATTACTTTTCACAATATCTAATAATCCCTAACCAAATATCCTGTCTTTTCACTTTTAATTCAGGCCTTAAGAATCCATAACAGGGCCGACTATCTCGCGACCTCCCACAGTATACACTCTGGGTCGCATTACTCATCACAGTCTAAGTGGGGCTCACAATAGGGACCATTAGATATGTAATATATTCTTTACACCATCAGTTACTCTATCATCATCAAACAATTCCAAATCAATTTAGTTATCTATGATTCGGGGGAATTATTTCACTATAGGGGCATATTCATCATTTCTCAGTTTATTTCTCTCTCTTCTAGATACATTCAACAGGTGATCTTAAGATCTATTAACTAATGATATCTCATTCCACTCCAATATCATCATTTCAGGATCTTAGTTCGATTCGGACAAAGAAGTCTTGGTGGGGCCCTCACCGAGTTCTTCTTTGTGCCTTACCGAACAGACCTGACATTAAGATTATAAGATCACCTATTTCATATCAAATTCTCGGATTACAATCCCTTTCTGTAATCTTTGATTCATAAACTTTCACCCCATTTTAAACACTTAACATAATTTATAGTCACTTGGTTTCTCTATCCATTCAGACTATACAGTACTACAGGAGATGTTAACCATTTTCAACACTTTCAACTGTAAAAGCATCAATAGACATCAGGCCAACCTTGCTCTTATACTATTAAATCTGTAACAGTCTGAGTGTACATTATTATATAGCATTTACTCATATTTTATTCATTTCTATCGATTGTGCTGTCTGTGATGCCTTCAACACTTGATCATTAACAGTAATAAATGGTAAACATTTATTCTGTAAATTTGGAATATAAAATTTTACAATATTCCTTATATATTACATCCCCTGTTTCTATTTTACAATAATGTAGTACTGTATACAAGTGTCTGAATATATAAGAAAAGTGACTATACCTTTAAATTTCAATGCTCTTTGTCCTATTGGGCTACTCGTAGCTAAAATTATCCAATGAGGCCATCAAATAATCCTTGTGATAAATCTAAAAAATTTGAAAGTAAGGGGTGAGCGAACCACGTGCTCAGTAAAGGAGTCGTATGCTGTTTGATACAATGAAATCTATATGTTGGAAAATATTTATTTTTCCATAAATCTAAATGGGATAAATCATTTAATTTCCACCACTTTAGTAACAATTCAAAACACGTGACAATTTTAGTGATAAAACTATACAGTGAACTGCATATTTAAAATTGTATAAACAGTAATTTGTCACTTTCAGTACAGTAGTTTGTAAATATCCAAAATCATTGGATAAACAGTTCATTAATTATTTCTATATTAGAAATAATTTTCATAATATCCTTTTTCAATAAACAGTGACTGTCAGTGCAGTTCAGTAAACAGTAATTAGTACAACACAGTTCAGTAAACAGTATTTCTCAGTACAAGACAGTTCAGTAAAACAGTGTTTCCCAATGCAGTACAGTTTAGCAAAACAATATTTCGGTACAGTTCAGTTCAGTAAATAGTATTCAGTACGATTCAATTCAATAAACAGTAATTCACAGTGCAGTACAGTAAACAAGATTCAGTAAATCCTTTCAGTAAACAGTAAATCAGTAAATTAGTAAGATGAGACTAGGCATCACCCTACATCATATCATGCTATCATCGTCCACTAAAGGACACAGTAATCATCCCCGAAGGGACACAGTAATAGTATATAGTGAGATCTATGGCCATGATCTATAGGGGGTCCTCGGTGTCCACTTGCCAGGTGACATCCGAGACTGCTGATGACTGGCGGGTCAATTAGTCATGTGACAGTAACAGTAACAGTAGTAAGCATGAATCTCGGGGCCCAAGTCTCAAAACATTATAAAAAAAACGTACCATAGCCTTTATGTATCTTATTCAAAATAATTTGAAATATTTCATGTTTATCCATAAGGCTCTCACATTTTCATATATCATCACCTTTATGGAATTTATAAAATAAATAAGATCAGTATTTAGTTCTATAAAGGTATAAAATCATTTATTTTCCCATAAAAATACCTTTAAGGAAATCTCATGAATCAAATCATTTATTTAAGTAATTATTTCCAAAAAGGTATTTATTTCTCATTTCCACATATCGTAAATCAATCGGTAAATATTCATGTATTAAGTGAGAACACAATAAATATTCATTTTGAATATTTAATATCATATAAAACATAATTAATTTCTCACTTTAATGAAAATATAAAAAATGAATATTTAATTTTATAACTTTCTCATAATTTCCAATTTATATTAAATTGGTGGAAATTATATTCAAAATTTCCCATTTAAATCATTTCATGCATCTAAAATATTTTATAATATTTTAGAATACTTTTGGAAATTTTTCGACAGCATAAAGACCGTGGATTCCTAACCTCCTGCACACAATTGACAGTTTATAAACCAGCTTATCAACCACAATTTTGCATGTTTTCAAACCAATCGTGCATCCAATATTCTCATAAAATTTAGCTTAAGAAAACATGCAATTCATTATATCACTACAATTCACACACTCCCTCCTTACCTGTTTAACGCAATCGAGCTTCCCAGTTGCGCCTACCGAATTTCAAAATTCCCAGCTGCAAAATAATTTTATAAAAAATTATCAATATTTTTCCTCTTAATTTTAAGCCACTAGCTTTCATCAAATGCAGCCACTAATAACATAACACACGCACAACCAGTATAAATTACACTGGTGCTGAAACTGAATATTTCCATTTTAATTCCTTTTTCGGTTCCGATTTCACCAACCTTCCTTTTTTGATTTCTATAATCATTTTCTACCATTAACCATAAGATTCAGCATATTTTCATGCCCAAAAAGGTTATGGCCGAAACCCCTTAATTGCACACTTTCATGATTTTTTTTCCTTTATGGAATTCTAATATTTCCATCCTCTTCATTCCATCGTAAGCTATTGTTTTATATCATTTTCATGTAATAAAATGCAAGTTTTTCTTAACTTCTAAAGCTAACTGAAACCCATGAAAAATGGCATATTTTTGCTCAAGTAAAATAACCCAACACCAATAGCAAATAGGAGATGCACACCTTTAGATCTATAAGTTTATAACTTTGAATTAACATAAAACAATAAAAAAGATATTCCCTTTTTACTCTGTCAGAAACTTCCTTGGCATTTTTCTCTCTTATTTATTCATTTCCATCTCATGTCTTAACATGTTATCCATGCTATGACCAATAAACATCATCATAAGGATCAACAAATCATCAAAACCCTCTTACCTTTATTCAACTAAACCAATACTGCTCCAACAAAAAATTTTTCTGGTTCATGTCAGTCTTTCCTCTCATGATTTTTAGATGGTCTTAAGGTGAAGGAAAGGTTTAGTAAGGAGGGTTAGGTGGTTAGCTAACTAAATGATGAAATTTTGTTAAACAAACATGGAAGAAACGGAAGAAATAGAGCATGAAAGTGCAGCAACACAGAAAAGTCGAGAACAACAGAGTAGAATCGGTAATGAAGAATGAAATTTGCTTCAGTTTTTTCTCTCTTTAATCTCCTATTTATTCATACTAGCCAATAGGAATTTGCCACTTAGCTTCCTATCCCATTTCCTCATAAATTACTTGTCTTATTAAGCATTTAAAACTTGAAAAAAACTGCAGCAAAAGGAACGACTGAGAAGAGAAATTTGCTGCACGTTTTTTACTTTGTTTTCTCTTCTTTTTTTGATAGGTTTCAACCAATAAAAATTAGTCACCTATTAATTTTAAACCTCTCTTCTTTTAAGTATCAATTTTATGACATTTTATATCATAAAAATCTGCTGTTACATTTTCTTTTTGATGCTTGAACCAAGCACCACACCTGCAGCAAAAGAGGCGTAAATCATAAATTTTCTGTTGTACGTTTCTTGGCTTGTCTTCTTTCTTTTTCAAGACTCCATCCAATAGAAATTAATTTATATTTACAAATATAACATTTTCCCTCCATTTACATCCTTTCATGTCTATTTGAGCAATTAAAATGTGCAGAAAAACAGCAGCAAAATTAATGGGGTGGAGCTCATCTCTTTTCTGCACGTTTTGACTTATTTCACTTGCCTTTGATGTTTACTTCAGCAATTAAATTAGCCATATCTCTAATTAATAAATCCCTTCCATCTAATTATCATTTATCAATCTTTATTGCACAAAATTGCATTTCATTTCCTTTGGAAGATTTCCAACCGTGCATCACCATGGCAAAGGAGAAGTGGCATGCATTCCACTTTTTTGCACGTTTTTGGTTTGCTTTCCTCTCCTTTTTATGCGTTCCATTTCAATGACAATTTGCCATATGTTTAAAATAAAATTTCCTCTCTTATAAACCATATTTTTGCATATTATAATATGGAATTATCACTTCTATGTATAAATTTCATATTTACTTTCTTTATTTATTCTACATCTTCAATTCATCCTTTAATATTTATTTCTCCTCTTATACACCATATTTAGAAATCTTAAATCCATATCCAAAGTGAAATTCCACATTCAATATTTATTAAATTTCACTAATTAATTTATATCCACTATCAATCATTTACAAATATAGTGTACAGTGTTATAAAATCAGGTCTCACATTTTCTCTCCACTTTAAGAAACTTGGTCCTCCAAATTTCACCTGGTCCTATCATTGAAAAAGCTTTGGATACTTCTCACGTACAAGGCTTTCTAATCTTCAGTGACCCGTGTCGAATTACGTGAGATGTATCTGGATGTTATTTCTTCAACATCAAGATGTGGAATACATTATGCACTCCTGTCAGTTCTGGTGATAGTGCTAACCAATATGCCACATCTCCCACGTGATCTAAGATCTCAAAAGGTCCAATGTATCGAAGACTCAATTTCCTTTCTTACCGAATCTCATTATGTCTTTTGGGGGTGAGACCTTCAAAATATATTATCACCCCTACATCTTGGGAATATGCTTAACTGTATAGGGAGCTAAGAACTTATGGTCTCCCACTTTTTTCCATGCTATCGTGGATTGATATCGTCTGCCATATATAGTTTCGTAAGATGCCATGACGATAGTCACCTATTAGATATTATTATAAGCAAACTCTGTCAGGGTAAATGATCATCCTAGGAGCCTCTAAAATCAAGTGCATACGCTCACAAAAGGCTATTGCCTCTTCTTCCTCTCTTAGTCGCCCTTCTTTTGCCTCTCACTTGCCTTGATCTCTTGCCTTTAAATTCATGCCTTTCCAACTTGAGATAGCCACCTTATCAGCCCTTAAACTAGCACCTAGAGTCAATCTGTAATCCACTTTCCAATAGCTAGGACCAATGGAAATCGGCCTTCAAAGACCATGGCTTCAACATAGTAGCCCCCTCTCAATTCTACCTTAACCTCGACTCCCTTTCCTTCCCCGATCTACTGCTATGGCTTTCCTTATTTATATTTCTTTTTTCTTTTATTTGCAGAGGACATGCCTCTGCCTCCCTTGATGTTCAAATCCTACTCCCACGTTAGTGGGAGCAGGTGAAAGCAAGATTGGCTTCCTTCGGATTTTCTCTCTATATATCTTTTAATATATATATATCTTCTATATTTTATATATATATTTTTTGAGTGCATTTAAATATATCCAATAACTTATATCATTAACGTAAAAAATATCAATTTATTTTCTTTATTTAATTAATATATTTATATATCCTTCATATATATTTATATTAATCTATTGTATGTAAAGTAATTCACTAATTGTTAAATGTACTAAACTCAAATTTTTAGTTTCATGACTTAATAAGATTTTTAAATCATATCTCACTACTTAGTTTATTTAATTCATTTATTTATTTTACAAATTCAGTATAAAAAATTTGCAATCTTCACAATTTGAGCGTGACCACGTTACAACTAGTGTAAGGCTATATAAGATGGTTGTAGAGAGATAAAGGCGAAAGGCTAGAAAGAGAAAGAGTCTATTCTTTAAGAAGTTACAAAAAGATAATTTTGCCTTAGGACATAAGTTTATTTAGTAGTCATGGAGAGAGCCTAGATTATGCCATGTGCCACCATTTGATTGCTTTTACTTGTTTGAGTTAAGAGCAATCTGTCTTCAATCCATGAAACTAAGGATACTAGTTATTGTCTAGGTGTAGCCTATTGGGTTAAACCAAGTGTTGCTGGATCCTAGCTAAAACCATCCCTAATAGCATTGGTGGTCCCCTCCCCTCTCCTGTCCATTCTCTCTCCATAATTCTCTCTCTCATTTTACATTATTTTTCCATTTTTAAATTTAAATATAAAAGAAAACTTTATTTGAAATTTTTTTAAAAAATTATTTTTTTTATTTTTATCTTGATGATGTGGCATAGACATGCAGATGATGTAGTATTTTTTTCTCATGTCACAATTTCATTGGGTATTCCATGCTATGTCAACATATTCACTAACAATGTTAGATTTAGGTACCAAAACATGATACTGAATTGAAGTTTAGGTGTCATATTGCCAACTTTAGTTCTTTGTCTAGTCCAAGGAATATTTTTATCATTAACCCTTTCTTTTTCTTTGGCAATATATCTTTTTGAATTATAAAATTAATAAAATAGATGAGAAAAAAATCTACGAAAAATCTACGGCCAGTTTGGATTCTATCGCAAATACCGTGCAATGGAATCTAAACAAGAAAATTACTTTTATTGCACTACAAGGTGCATTTGGATGCACCTGCAATGTAGTCTAGTGGGATCATTGGACCCCTAATACTCCCTTTTTTGATATTTTTTATTTTTTTTAATTTTTGTAAAAATGTTAAAATTTTTAATTTTTTAACTTTTTTTTTCTTAATTTTTTTATAGGCGTGAACCATAAATCAACCCAATGTCATTAAACAATCGATCCTCATACCCTCATGGGATATATCCTAATCATTGGTTGCAAAATCCTACCCAAAGCTTTGATACTTAGGGATTTCATAATTGTAGCTCTTTACATTTCCCTTCTAAGGCTATTATGTTCCAAGGGCTTTATCTACATAAATTTAATAATCAAAATTATTCAAATAACTTTTAGCTAAAGAAATGCCTTAATATTATTGTTGGCTCTATAGGCAATACCGAGAGGGGGGGTGAATCAGTTTTTAACTAACTATAAGCTCGTTTTGCGATTCTTCTAAATTCTCTAGCCTATATTAATAATTTCTAAGTTCTCTAGGCTAGGCAAGCATGCAATCCAAGTTCAATGCAATAAACACAATATAATTGCAAGTAATTAAAGAGAGTAGGAAAAAAGAGATTTACACAATCGATTTATAGAGGTTCGGCAATCTTGCCTACGTCCTCTACCTTGAGACGCTCCCAAGGATTTTCTCCAAATCCACTATCTTGAATTTGTGATTACAATCCCTCTTTTCAAGGCTCAAGAGTAACCTCCCTCTTTTTCTAGGCTCAAGAGAAACCTCCCTCTTTTTCTTAGGCTAAAGAGTAACCTCCCTCTTTTTCAAGGCTTAAGAGAAACCTCCCCTTTTACAAGGAATGATGAATTGGTTTACAATAGGTGTAATCAAAGAAGGCCTCTAAGTAGGCAAATGATTACAGAAATTAAGCACAAGGAAAAAGCCTATACAATATTTGTGCTAAGCAATACAAGAAATAGATGAATGATGGAAGATGAAGATTTTTTATCTCTTGATTTGTTGTTGAGGCTTAAGGATTTGAGGAAAATGAGTATTGGAGTTGATTGAGTAGTTCCTCTTGCTTCCTTTAGCTTCTAGGCCTCTATTTATAGTTCCTTGGATGTATTCTAGCCGTTGGGTGGAGCCAAATCTCGGATATTATCGTTGTCTCACAAAAACTAGCCGTTATAGGCTATTTTCGGGCAAAGGGATCGATCCCTTTCCATAGGGGATCGATCCCTTTTGTCCAGAATCTTGATTCTGGGCTTTAGGGACCTTGGGAAGACTTTCTGCCAAAAAGGGATCGATCCCTTTCCTTAGGGGATCGATCTCATGCTTCCAGAATGAGTTTTTCCTGCACTTTTAGGTTAGAAATGATATGGCTTTTGATTTTAATTCAACCCAAAACATTTATAAACTTTAAGGGAGTTTTTCTTGACTTTCTCAAATGAAAATATTGTCCAAGAAATCATCAAGTGATTTTCTAAATTATTCAAAACATTTATAAAGTGTTAAGACCAATAAGAGTATGCATCATTAAATCATGGTCTTAATGTTTGATATGAACACTTGAAATGTATTGAGAAAATCATGTGTGATAAGGCAAATTTACAATATGAATTAAAACATTAAAGCTTACTTAAGTTTTTGTCATTTCAAAATATATATTGCAATTTAAAGCTAACAATCTCCCCCTTTTTGATATGACAAAACTTAATGTAAATTTGCTTTGAAAATTCTTTGAAGAAAATACTCCCCCTCAAATAAAGCAGGATTTTATAAAGCTCCACCTTAATATAAGCATGGGTTTTGAAAATGAATTTTCCCTCATTATCTCTCCCCCTTAATATCTCTCCCTATATCTATCTCTCCCTTTATCTATCTCTCCCCCTTTTTGTCATAGCAAAAAGAAAGAAAAATAATAAAAAATATGCTCCCCCTAAAATCATGGCTATGTGAGAACAAATAAAAATGCTCCATCCAACAAGAAACATGTTAGTACATGGGACTTATAGCACAAATAAATAAGTCAATATTCACAAAGAGTATGAAATATTCATGCAATGAATATGACTTATGATCCTATACCAATTGTTTATAAATAATTTTGATACCAATTGTTGATAAGTAATTTTGCATGAAGGTTCCAATTGGTAAGAAGTTAAGCAAGCACCTAAGTATATCAATTGTTCTCTAAGGTCCAACTAAGGTGCATGGAAATACATCATGATTATGAGCTAAAATTAGATAACATATTATATGCATGAGCTCATAAATCATGTTCAAGCAAGAATGTGCATAGAATAAAGACATATATCAATTAATTACAAATTCTAGCACAAAAGTGTTTCATGCAAAAGTGAATTCTTCCCTATTTGTCATTTCAATCTAAGGAGCATGAGAAGAATTGTCAATTTAAAGCTCATACCAATTGGCAATTTAGTTTTGGCCTACCAATTGTTGAAAATATGATTGCCAATGATACTAATTGTTATTTCAATCTAAATGCCAATTGTTACTAATGGTTGACTTAGTTATTTTGCATGAATCCAATATCTATGTGTAGTGTGTTTATGTCAATAAAATAGTCATTCTAATTATGCAAGAACACAACATACATCATCAAATATGCATATGGATTAATTATACATAAGCATACAGTCATAAAGTATTAATCCATATTCACATTCACAAAGTTATATCATATGGAAGATTCATAAAATCAAAATATTCAAGCAAACACATTTTCTTCCATGTTTTCATTCACAAAAATCCTATGCTCATTTTCCAATTCAAGTCCTTAACCAATTATGAGCAAGGAAAGAGTCAAATAATAAATGCATGGATATCAAGTTTGTTCAAGTTTGCATTTATCTTTGAATGTTGGTGTTGTCATTAAGACCCTAGTTCTTTAAGTACAAGGATGATAAAGTTTTATGCATTTTAACATTTAGGATCCATTTACCATCACAAATTATAGGCCAATGACTATTACCAATTGTTGAATTTACATTTGGAATCAATCCACTAGATGTAAAATTATCATGAAACCTAGTGTGGAATTGATAAGTCAAGCCAATACACATAATCCTATAAGCATGCTTGACTAAGATGAACAAAAGATATGAAAAACACTCATTATGCACAAGTTCATCAAATTCTCAAATATATCCATAAATCATTGAAATAAATCTCAAAATTATGTTTAAGCATTAATTGAGAGTATATTTCAAGATTATTTCAGGATTTATGCAATTCATGACTATTTTCAATGAGAAAAACGATTTTGCACTTGTGAGCTCAAGAAAAGTGATATTGATTGTTGAAAGTGATATCAATTGTTGGAAATGATACAAATTGATGGAATTGAAGCATGATATCAATGAAAAATGAATTTTCATAGTTTAAAGATCATCCAAAAAGAAGTTCAAACAAAGAATTTTAAGTTGAGAAGAGAGAAAATATCAAAACAATGAAAAGTTCTTCTCAATTTCGGTTGAAAACATGCAGGAGTGCCTTTTCTGGCCTGGGAGGATCGATCCTGCTGCAGTGGGGATCGATCCCTCATATGTTCCTGCAGATTCTGCAGTTGTTTTGATAGAAAATTCAACTTGTGAGGTACCAAAACTCCGTTTTTGAGTAATTTAAGTCCAAGTAAAGGTTTAAACATTTGTAAAACATGATTTTGGACTTGTATGAATGAAAAACATGAATGAAAAACCATTTGACAAAAGATTTTGCAATTTTTGAAGAATTTCCACCATAAAATGCATTTTTGGCCTCAAAGGAGGTCATTTTGAGAGTTGTGCTTGTTTTGGCAAAACCAATGCATTGAATTTCATAAATATGTCAAAACAAACTTGTTCACATAGATTTTAAGCATATATATCATTAAAACATACATCTTGTGAACAACATGCCATGGTTTCCAACATACATATTCTTCATTAAAGCTCATGACATGGTATTTTGCATGTATGACACATTTATCAGCTTTTGAGCAACTAAATATATTATCTAAGCATATCAAACTTGCTCAAACTACAGAAAATCAATAATCATTTCAAAATTGCTAGACATGCTTTTCATCCAATAATCCAATGCATCATGAACTATCCATCAACCACTCAAAAATCATTTTTCATACCTTTTGATCAATCATTCAACTCACAAAGATTATCAACCACATTTCTTATCAATGCACAAATAATCAAATAAAAGTTTTAAAGAGTAAAGAATTAAGCTTACAAAACTCCTTTGCTTGAGTATGCTTTGCCTTGAATAGTTGAATCCACCTTGTGCCATTCTTTGAAGAATTGTTGTGGCCTTGCCAAGGATGGATCCTCAAGCTCTTCCTTTTTCTCATTAGCACAAGCAAACTCCATGAGGATGTGTTGAGCATTTAAATTCCATTGTTCCATTGTATTCCCACGCTCTAACACTCCTACAACAAACACATTCAAGCATGCTCTGGTACCCAAATTTTCTTGGGTCCATAAGAGTTAGTGCAAACAATTTTTGATCCTTTTGGGATCCATTTCAAGCTCAAATCATCATTATTTATTGCATGCTTTGGCACCCACATTTTTCTAACCACTCTTCCTCTAAATGTGGTTTTTCTATTTATGCATGCTTGTGAGGTGTGGCTTATTCTATTGCAAAGTGAGCATGTAAGAGATGTATCATGCATAGTATTTTTGCTCACTAGGAAGTTCTTTAGATGAGTATCTTTTTGTATTGCATTATATCCTAACCCATCTTTGTCAAAGAAAGCTCTTTAGGTCTCTAACATGTGATCTAGCTTTTGTTGACCCATATAAAACCTAGAAAATGAGTTATGCAAATTTAAGTTCTTTTCATTTAACTCATTTATCTCTAAGTTAGCCTTTTCTAATTTCTTTTCAAATTCTAACTTAGCATTTATCAAGGCTTCATTTTCTATTTTTAATTTAGCAATGATTTTCTTATATTTGGAGTTCATGCATTGATATTCATTTGCTAAATCATCAAAGGCATTTTGTAGTTCACTAAAGGTATAATCATTATCTTCACTAGAACTACTACTAGCCTCATCATCACTAAAAGCCATAAAGCATGAGTAGGCTACCTTTTCATCTACATTTTCCTCATCGGAGCTATCACTATCGCTCCATGCAGCCACAAATGCTTTCTTCCTAGGCTTCCTATCCTTTTCCTTCCTAAATAAGGGGCAATCTAACTTAGTATGACCTGGTTCATTGCACTCATAACATACTAAGGGGTCCTTTTCTCTTCTACTTGACTCTCCCCTTTGATGTCTCCTATTACTCTCTCTCTTTCATTCTCATAAATCTATTAAATCTTTTGGCAAACATTGCCATTTCTTTTTCTTCCTCATTTCTACTCTCATCACTATCATCTTCAATGATCTCATGAGTGGAAGACTTAAGTGCTACCCCTACTTTCTTTTAAGGCACTTCATTTCTTTTCATTTTCATTTCATATGTAAGTAGGGAGCCCATAAGCTCATCTAGAGACAAGGTATTTGGATCCTTAGACTCTTCTATTGCGGTTACCTTTGCCTCCCATGATTTAGGCAAGCTATTCAAAATTTTCTTTACCATTTCAACATTAGAATAAGCCTTGCCTAGAGCCTTAAGTCCATTAATTATATCATTAAACCTAGTGAACATTTCACTAATGGACTCATTTTCTTTCATCCTAAATAGCTCATAATCATGTGTGAGCATTCCTACTTTGGTCTCTTTCACTTGATTGGTCCCTTCATGTGTGATGGCTAATTTTTCCCATATTTGCTTGGCATTCTCACATAGGGAGACTCTATTATATTCATTAGGACCTAATGCATAAAAGAGAGTGTGCATAGCCTTGGCATTCAATTATGCCACTCTCATGTCATTTGTGTCCCACTCATCCTTTAGCTTAGGGACATCTTTTCCATCTACTTTCTTCATGGGAATTCTAGGACCATTCACTATAATTCTCCACACTTCATAATCATTTGATTGTACAAATAACATCATCCTAGTTTTTCAATAAGAGTAATTCTCACCATTGAATAATGGAGGTCTAACTAATGAGTGTCCCTCTTCTCCTAGGGGTGTGCCTACATTCAAGTGAGCCATTTAAGATCGTTTTGCTCGATAGAGGTTAATCTAATTCAATCTCGAGCCCAAGCTCTGATACCAATTGTTGTTTCTATAGGCAATACCGAGAGGGGGGTGAATCGGTTTTTAACTAACTATAAGCTCGTTTTGCGATTCTTCTAAATTCTCTAGCCTATATTAATAATTTCTAAGTTCTCTAGGCTAGGCAAGCATGCAATCCAAGTTCAATGCAATAAACACAATATAATTGCAAGTAATTAAAGAGAGTAGGGAAAAAGAGATTTACACAATCGATTTATAGAGGTTCGGCAACCTTGCCTACGTCCTCTACCTTGAGACGCTCCCAAGGATTTTCTCTAAATCCACTATCTTGAATTTGTGATTACAATCCCTCTTTTCAAGGCTCAAGAGTAACCTCCCTCTTTTTCTAGGCTCAAGAGAAACCTCCATCTTTTTCTTAGGCTAAAGAGTAACCTCCCTCTTTTTCAAGGCTTAACAGAAACCTCCCCTTTTACAAGGAATGATGAATTGGTTTACAATAGGTGTAATCAAAGAAGGCCCCTAAGTAGGCAAATGATTACAGAAATTAAGCACAAGGAAAAAGCTTATACAATATTTGTGCTAAGCAATACAAGAAATAGATGAATGATGGAAGATGAAGACTTTTTATCTCTTGATTTGTTGTTGAGGCTTGAGGATTTGAGGAAAATGAGTATTGGAGTTGATTGAGTAGTTCCTCTTGATTCCTTTAGCTTCTAGGCCTCTATTTATAGTTCCTTGGATGTATTCTAGCCGTTGGGTGGAGCCAAATCTCGGATATTACCGTTGTCTCACAAAAACTAGCCGTTATAGGCTATTTTCGGGCAAAGGGATCGATCCCTTTCCATAGGGGATCGATCCCTTTTGTCCAGAATCTTGATTCTAGGCTTCAGGGACCTTGGGAAGACTTTCTGCCAAAAAAGGATCGATCCCTTTCCTTAGGGGATCGATCCCATGCTTCCAGAATGAGTTTTTCCTGCACTTTTGGGTTAGAAATGATATGGCTTTTGATTTTAATTCAACCCAAAACATTTATAAACTTTAAGGGAGTTTTTCTTGACTTTCTCAAATGAAAATATTGTCTAAGAAATCATCAAGTGATTTTCTAAATTATTCAAAACATTTATAAAGCGTTAAGACCAATAAGAGTATGCATCATTAAATCATGGTCTTAATGTTTGATATGAACACTTGAAATGTATTGAGAAAATCATGTGTGATAAGGCAAATTTACAATATGAATTAAAACATTAAAGCTTACTTAAGTTTTTGTCATTTCAAAATATATATTGCAATTTAAAGCTAACAATTATTATTTAAAATAAACAATAATTGTGTCGACATGAAATAACAAACAGTATCAATCACAACAAAATCTCACGATAGGCTTGAAGGGCTTATACTAACACTTATAACCTATGAATTTAAATGAAAATTTAAATTCATTGCGAACATGGTGGAAACTTAATGAGTCACATACAGAGAGTAGTATATAGATTAAAAATAATTAAGGATTTCAAATTTTGGAATTAAATAAATATGTTTAATTAAATGGTTTAATTAAATCATAAAGGCCTACATTTAATTATAATATATTAATGGATTAAATGTGAAGGATCCATTAGCTCAATCTTTAATTAAAATGAAAAATTGGCTTGATTAAATTAAGTTTGGTCAAAAGGATTTAATTAAAATGTTTAATTAAATCATGGGGTACACCTTTTAATTAAAAGAGCAAGCATTGGGATAGCCAATTAAAAGGAGTTTAACTGGATTATGGACCACAAGTCATTAAAAGGTTTAATGAAGAAATGGAACTTAAGATTATAGTTCTAATTAAGTCTAAAAGCTAGTGGGAATTGAACTAACCCTAGCCTATATAATCCATGTCATAGTCAACAACTAATATATGCATAATCCTTGAGATTTATGGCAACACAATGGAAGAATAGACACACTACAATTTGGTAAGAAACCTTGAAAAATACCTTGTAGTGCGACAAAGGGTGAAAAGGATAGTACCTTGAAACTTAGCAAATCCTGTAAGGTTTCCCTATAATTTGCGAATAGCCTAGTAGAGCATCCTGTAAAATTCCTTTCTGCCTTGTGATAATATCCTTTTGCTGTTACTCCTCTTGTATATTCTAAGAATAGTTCTTACTTAATCTTAGTGGTGGGTTTCAGAAAACTTAGGTTACTAGCATAGATGCTCCCATAATATGATTCAACCTTACTGGAGGTTCGTTTGCTGTTCGTGTGGGCAACTGTTAAAGGTTAGGCACTTGAATGGCTTTGGTTTAGTTCAACTAACACAACATGTGTGGAATCAACTTGGAGCTCAATTCCTGAATTACAAGATTCAAGAATAAAGGCAAAATTTTTAACTTTATGTATGCTTGATAACATGTTTAACCAATTTTTACTCTTTAGTATCAAGAAGATAATGCATATGCTTTGATGTTTCTTTGCTTATTTCTTTTATTATATAATGCTATTTAATTTGATTATTTGAGCATGAGTTAAAACATGGTGAGGTGATAAACCTTTACCTATGGCTTCCGCCTTAACTTGCATATTTTCCCATTTTGTTATCAAATTTTTCGAGTTTCCTTTACTTGACAAGCTTTGCCCCTAAATTAACCTTCCATTCTTCATCCCCCTTCAGGCTTTTTATTGAGTTCTCTAATTGCACTTATAATCTCTATTCTTTGCCTTAAATTTGAAGTGGACACCGATTATTCGACTGCTTCATCTTTCACACCCTTTTTTTCTTGCTTTTTTCACTCTTTGAGAGGAGTTTAGTTGGTACTAAAGATATCTTAGATGAGTTTCCTCAGGGTTCCATAATAGGTTATCTATCTTGTCCTCCTTGTCATCTTCCACAAAGAAAATAATGGAATCTACCCTTGCCCTGGCATGGGTATGGGCGATACTTGTGACATTAGCTTTCTTACTTCATTATTAATTACATCCCATCCTTTACTACCACAAACAATAGGAGTACTAGAGTTCCCTTGCTATGTCATTCTTTTTAAGGTTGACGAGAAGAGCTTTGGGCTTTTTTATTAGCCTTTTTGCATGTAATTCTTCGTGGCATAATTGCTTCACACCTTGATTCCCTTGTATGTGGCAAATCACTCTTTAGTGATTAACTAGGCATGCCCTTCTTGATGACTCTCTTCTTTGTTGTCATGTTGAGTATGTAGACATGTACATTAGTCTCGAGTTTTGCCTTAGCCTCTTTAAGAGGTTGGTCACTTAAACTGGATCAACTTTGTTCAACTTTTTGTAAGAACTTGCGAGGAGAAACAGATGAGTTTGACTCTCAACTATAGCATCGAATGTTAAAGACATGAAAAAGGCGTTAAACATAATTGGACATGTCATTTAAATGGTTCGGCAATGTGCTTATGTCCACGGAGGATGGCAGTAGAGTCCACTAACTGAATTATTCACTAAGTACAAAGCTCTCGTTAGTGTTGATTGGTCAAGTGTCCAGGCATGACTAAGTTACAAGTTTTATAAGGATAGCTAAGGTGATTCTAGAGAAATAAAGGCATAAGGCTAGAGAGAGAGAAAAAATTTAGTCTCTAAGAAGTGTTAGAAAATATCATTTTGCCTAGGCATGTAAACCTATTTATAAGCAATGCAGAGAGCTTAAATTGTGCTATGTGTCACCATCTCGTTGCTTCTGCTTGTTTAACTTAATAGGAGTCTATCTTCAAGCCATGAAATTAAAGAGATTGGATATTATATAGGTATAGCCTATCAGGTCAAACCTAGTGTTGTTGGCTCCTCACTAAAACCATCCCTAACAACGTTGACGACCTTCTCCTATCCCTTCTCCTCCCACTCTCTTCCCCCAATTCTCTCTTTATTTTTCATTATTTTTCATTTTTCATTTTTTTGTTCATAGAATCATCGAGGGTATAAAAAGCAAACCTTGAACCTAATCCCTTTTAATGAGAAGTAAGAACTTCTTGAGTAAGCCTTAGTGTTCATTTTTTTTATTTTAAGTTTAAAAGAAAATTATATTTTAATTTCTACAAAAATCTTTTTTTTTAATTTTTAACTTGGTGATGTGGCATAGACCTATAAATGATGTAGTATTTTTCCACATGTCACAATTTTATTAGGTTTTTTATGCTATGCAAACACATTCACTAGAATGTTAGACTTAAGTACCTAAATATGTTATTGAATTAACATTTAGGTATCATATTGCCAACTTTAGTTCTTTAGGTACAAAGATGTATAGTCCAGCAATACTTTAATCATTTACTCTTTCTTTTTCTTTGGCAATATCCAATATTAATCTTTTTGAATTATTAGATTAATAAATAGATGGAAAAAATCTAATCTATATATTACTCAGAAATTAATTAAGTACAATCAAGCATGATCATTTATCAAATTGGTCAATTGAACAAAGATTAGTTATATAATACAGTCCGATTAATTTGCGATATTGTTAACCAAACTCAACTGACTTTAAGCAAAGCGTATGTGCTTGCAATTCTTTATCACTCAGATGTTGCTACATATATGTTGGTTTTTCGGATCCTAAATATCCCCAACTACCACTGATTAACAAAAAGTTATATTCTCGCAAGTGCACAAATCAAGGTAGTAAAGCATGCAAATACAAGAGTCGATCTCACAGAGATTTGCTAAAGTTATTCAATTAAAATTCAACTACTTATGCTTTAAAAAATTATAAAAGCCAATAAAAATAATTATCTAAGTATCTAATTAACTAATGAAATTAATTAACTTAATAAAATAAATAAATTCACCAATAGAGAAAAAAAACTAGGAATTTGATTTCACCAATACATTGCAATTTTATGTCTTCAATCCTAAAAATCTCAATTCAATTTTAGGGTTCATTCTTCCTAATATATGATTACTCTGTTTGGTGGCAGCTATAATCAAGTATTTTTAATCATTAAATTATCTATGATGTGTAGCATAACCAATGACTAAAAATCCATTAAGAACAGAAGAACATCTAACAAGAACCAAATAAATATTCTAGCTTGATGTCTGCATCAAATATTTACTCAATCATTCAAGAGAGCTATACATGGCTTAGCATATGATGTGTACCCTTACCATGTTTCAAACAATCAATTAATTGATATTAAAGGTGGCCAATTAATAACACAAATCAAAAGATTGAATTAATCACAATAAATGATACTAGAATTTAAGAATTGATCAATTAATTAAAGAGACATAAAATATACAAGTAGGCTCAATCAAATTCCTAGTAAATAAATTAGTTCATATTCAACATAACACACAATATCAAATTAATATAAGTCATGCTCTAATTAAACAATAAACAAATTTAAGATATAAATCTAACAATACAAATAAAACCAAGTCAAAATAATGAATTAATAGCCCCTGGAAGCTAGCTTTAATGTGCACATGGACAACAAAGGCACGTGGATATTAAATTCAAGCTATTCTTCAATAGATTGTTAAGCTCCAATGGTTCACGCCCCAAGCCGCCACACGCTTCAACCGACCTTGCACAAAGCCAACGCACAACAATCTTAATCAGCCAGCTTCTGTTTCGCCTCCTCTATCTCACCGCTTCAGCTGCTACAACCAAGGCGCGCCAGCAACTACTATAAACCAACAAGAAACGCAGCACAGCTTGCGGTTCTGTTCAGCACACGCAACAGCTCGCAATTTCTGGTGACATCCAACACCTTCTGCCTTACGTGTACTTCTTGTAGCTCTATCTTGCTTTAAAGAACAACACCCTCTTCTCTTTTATCTCTGCAAAAATAGAAACCAACAACATAGAACAGAGACCCACAAAACAACCCAAAAACTGATTCTCCCTTCCTCTCTGTTCTGTGTTTGTTTTTCTATTTTTTTTTTTCGCGTGTCCTAGCTATTGCCGCCCTTCTCACCTTTTATAATTTTTCTTTTAAGATTCTGGGGTTTCTTTTTAATCATGCAATAAATCTCAGCCCTTTATTTTATTTTAATCCTATGATCCAAAAATACTTAAAATAAATCAGAATTTAATTACAACTTTGAAAAGTCAAACAATATATACTTCAAAAATTTATTCCAATTACAAAATTTATTGTTTGATTTTATGCTATAATTTCCAAAATTAATTCCAAAATCACTTTCTCTAAATTAATTTACAAGACACATTAAATATTTAATTTTACACAAAATTATAGCAATAAATGTGGTAATAAATAATAAAAATAATATAAAAATTATTTTATTATCAACCACCAAAAGTCCTGCCTAGTAGATTCATAGCTACGGTGATATCTCAACCTCTCTACAAGTTGGCTGGGTCTACACTTCTTGATGACTCTCTTCTTTGTTGTAATTTTAAGTATGTAGACATGTACCTTAGTCTCAAGTTGCGCCTTAGTCTCTTTAAGAGGTTGGTCACTTGAATTAGATTAACTTTGTTCAACTTTTCTCAAGAACTTGCAAAGAGGAACAGATGAGTTTGACTCTCATGAATAAGGCCTTAAACATAATTGGACACGTGATTTAAGTCGTTCAGCGATGTGTTTATGTCCACGGAGGATTGTGGTAGGGTCCATTAAACAAAAGTGTGAACCGGATTATTCACTAAGTATAAAGTTCCCGTTAGAGTTGAATGGTTAGTTGTCCGGATGTGACCAAGTTACAAGTTTTGTAAGGCTAGCTAAGGTGATTCTAGAGAGATAAAGGCATAAGGTTAGAGAGAAAGAAAGAGAGAGTTTAGTCTCTAAGAAGTGCTAGAAAGATCATTTTGCCTTGGGATGTGAACCTATTTATAAGCCATGGAGAGAACCTGGATTGTGTCATGTGTCACCATCTCGTTGCTTCTACTTGTTTGAGTTAATAAGAGTCTATCTTTAAGTCATGAAATTAAAGAGATTGGATATTGTCTACGTCCAGCCTATCGGCTTAAACCTAGTGTTGCTGGCTCATCGCTAAAACCTTCTAATAGCGTCAGCGACCCCCTCCCTTCCCCTCTTCTCCCCATTATCTCCCCCAAATTCTCTCTCTTTATTTTTCATTATTTTTTCATTTTTTTTGTTCATAAAATCATAGGGAGGTATAATGGGCAAACCTTAAACTTAACCCCTTTTAGGGAGGGGTAACAAGCCTTGGTTGTTCATTTTTTATTTTAAATTTAAAAGAAAATTATTTTAATTTCTAAAAAAATCTTTTTTATTATTTTTAACTTGGTGATGTGGCATGAACCTACAAATGTAGTATTTCTCCACTTGTCTTGATTTCATTGGGTGTTTCATACTATGCCAACACATTCACTACAAAGTCTTTTTGGTTCATGTGTTGAGAGTGGAAAAGGTTGTTTCCATTTGAACTTATGACCTCCAAAACATACACTACAATGTTAGACTTAGGTACCAAAACATGTTATTGAATTAAAGTTTAGGTGTTATATTTTCTACTTTAGTTCTTTAGGTACAAAGATGTATAGTCCAAGCAATACCTTTATCATTAACCCTTTATTTTTCTTTAGCAATATCCAATATTAATCTTTTTGAATTATAAAAATTAATAAACAGATGGAAAAAAATCTTATCTATAAATTACTTAGAAATTAATTAACTACAACCATGCATGATCATTTGTCAAATTGGTCAGACTAGCAAGGAATAGTTATAATACATTCCCATTAATATGAGATATTGTTAACCAAACTCATCAATTGACTTTAAGCAAAGCATATGTGCTTACAATTCTTTATCACCCAATTGTTACTATATACATATATATATATATATATTGGTTATTTGGTTGCTAAATATCCCCAACCACCACTAAAAGACCTGCTCAGTAGATTCACAGCTACAGTGATATCTCAACACCTCATACAAGTTGGCATGTCTCTCTACATCTTCTCTTCCAAGCTCTCTGCTCCTATATCTACTCCACCAAATTTGTTTTTCTTGTTACATTCTTTGACTGTGTTATGGAAGACCATTTCCACTCACCTCCCAATATAAGCTTCATCTTACCAACCACCTTTCTCTCTCTCATATTCATTCATCAACCATTTCTCCATTTAGATTTGATGGCTTCTCTATATTATTCTTTACGCTGTGTCTCACTCTTAGCACTAACAATAGTTGCACTATATGTATCACCAGCTATTTCCACTTCAAGGCAAGCTTTGGAGAACAGGAATGAGCCCCTAAACAGATTCATAGTGACATGTATCATTCAAACAGACGTTACATATCAGCATCCATGTCAGTTAAATTATACAGGTAAGCATGTTTTCTGAAATATATTCAAAGATTAAGATTAGAGATGAGAGAACATAGAAGAGATATGTTGAATAAATCTTTAAGAAGATTAATGGGATATGATCAGTTAAAGAAAAAAACATGAGTATCGTTAAAAAATAATGTGAGCATTTATAACAGTGACACATGTCATTCAAACAGACCTTACATATCAGCATCCAAGTCAGTTAAATTATACAGATAAGCATGTTTTCTTAAATATATTCAAAGATTAAGATTAGATTTGAGAGAATATAGAAGAGATATGTTGAATAAATCTTTAAGAAGATTAATGGGATATGATCAGCTAAAGAAAAAAATGTGAGTATTCAAAGATTAAGATTAGATTTGAGAGAATATAGAAGAGATATGTTGAATAAATCTTTAAGAAGATTAATGGGATATGATCAGTTAAAGAAAATAATGTGAGTACCGTTAAAAAATAATGTGAGCATTTATAAGAGAAAAAAATGGATGTGGTCAATTAAAATAAGAAAGAAATGTGAGTACCATTGAAAAAATGTGAGTATTTATAGGGAAAAAAAGTGGCTTACTTGTCCACTCGCTTATATGTCGTTTAATAAGAAAGTACATGTCAGTATCCATGTAAGGTTACTTTATATGTGTGCATGTTTTCTATTTTATTTGTTTTGAGAATATACCTTAAAATAGGTACAAAACTTTTTTCAAAAAATGAAGCGAATTCTTTAAATATAATTAAAGTTCAAAATTCCTTCAAGAGCCTTAGAAGCTTAAAATAACAAGTAAAAACCTACTTTTCATATTCAATGCCAGTTCCTAATATGCCTCCTAATACAAAAGATATATCATCATCATCATCATCATCATCATCATCATCAGAGCCTTTATCCCAATAGATTGGGGTAGGCTATATGATCCAATATCTAAAATTACGTTAGATCATCCATATGTATTCTTTGCCTCCATAGATTCCTATTCAAGGCCATTTGCTCATCTAATTCTAAAACCTCCATGTCTTTCCAAACTACTTCCTTCCAAGTCTTTTTCGATCTTCCTCTAGTCTTAACTCTTCTCTCAACATCCATAGCCTCTATTCTCCTAACTGGAGCATCTACAGGTCTACGTCTTACATGTCCAAACCAACGTAAACGATTTTCACACATTTTGTCTTCGATAGGTACCACTCCAATCATCTTACGAATATCATCATTTCTCATTCTATCCTTTCTTGTATATCCACATATCCACCGTAACATTCTCATTTCTGTTACACTCACCTTTTGTGTATGTAGCCTCTTAGTCGCCCAACATTCACTACCATATAACAATGTTGGTCTAACAACTGTCCTATAAAACTTGCCTTTCAACCATGTAGGAATTCCTTTATCGCACAACACACCTGTAGCACTTCTCCACTTACTCTATCCAGCCTGGATCCTATAGGTCACATCACCATCAATCTCTCCATCCATCTGTATTATTGATCCCAAGTATCGAAAATGATCCCGCTTAGGTATCGCCACCCCATCTAACTTCACTACATCATGCTCTTCCAGTCGGTTAGAACTGAATTTACACTCCATGTATTCAGTCTATGTATTCAGTCTTCACTCTGCTTAGTTTAAATCCTTTTGATTCCAACGTTTGTCTCCATAATTCCAACTTTGTATTGATCTCCGCTCTAGTTTCCGCACATAGGACAATATCATCTGCAAACATCATACACCAAGGCACCTTATCCTGGATGGATTTTGTCAGTTCGTCAATAACTACCGCAAACAAGAATGGACTCAACGCGGACCCTTGGTGTAATCCCACCGTGATAGGAAACTCACTTGTTTGCCCCCTACCTGTCCTCACATGTGTCATTGCGCCTCTATACATGTCCTTAATTAGTTTAATATATTTCAAAGGAACTCTTTTCTTCATTAAGGACCACCAGAGTACCTCCCTAGGCACTTTATCATATGCTTTCTCCAAATCTATAAAGACCATATGAAGATCTTTACCCATTACTCGAAAGCGTTCCATAAGTTGTCTAAGCAAATATATTGCGTCCGTAGTTGATCGACCCGGCATAAAACCAAATTGATTCTCCGATATCTCTACATTCTTTCTTAATCTCCGTTCTATCACTCTCTCCCATAGTTTTATCGTGTGACTCGTCAATTTTATGCCTCAGTAGTTGGCGCAACTTTGAATATCCCCCTTGTTCTTATATAAAGGTACTAAGACACTCTTCCTCCATTCCTCTGGCATTTTGTTAGTGTGCCAAATCTTATTAAATAGATTTGTCAACCACCTAACTCCTACATCTCCAAGGCATTTCCAAACTTCAATTGGGATGTTATCAGGTCCAACAGCTTTTCCATTCTTCATCATCTTTAGTGCCTCTTTTACCTCTGTCTCTTGGATTCTACGCATAAAGCACCGATTTAAATCCTTAAGAGGCACCGAAATATTATCCAAAACTTTATTTTATCCGTCATTAAATAATTTGTTAAAATAATCTCGCCACCTGTCCTTAATGTCATTATCTTTAACGAGAGTTCTTTGATGCTCATCCTTAATACATTTCACGACTCCTAGGTCGCGACTTCTCATTTCTCTTGCACGCGCCAATCTGTATATCCTTTTCTCTCCCTCCTTTGTGTTCAACTTGTCGTAAATCTCTTTCGCAACGTTCATCTTAGCTTCTGCCACAACCTTCTTTGCCTCCTTTCTTGCTACCTTATATTCCGAAAAACTCTCTTCTGTATTGTTCTTCTTTAAAGCCTTGTAACGCTCTCGCTTAGTCTTTATAGCATCTTTTACTACTGCAATCCACCATGTTGCATCCTTTCCAGTCGGCACTCTTCCGTTTGATACTCCTAATGTCTCTTTGCCTACCTCCCGAATGCATTTTGCCATCTTATTCCACATTACATTTGGGTTCTCTTCTGTTGTCCAAGCCTCTTTTTGAATCCAACTATCTCTACATGTTGTATGACAATCTTCTTTTAGCTTCCACCATCGAATCCGTTCAATTCCTTTTTGTTGGTTCCTTCGATGTCGTCTATCTATCTTCATATCTAGAACTAAGAGTCTGTGTTGCGCGGTAACACTCTCACCTGGGATAACCTTACAATCCAAACATCTATGTCTATCCCTACTCCTAGTTAGAAAGAAATCTATCTGACTTGCTCTTAGTCCACTTCTAAAGGTTATAAGATGAGAATCTCTCTTCTTAAACAATGTATTTGCTAGGATTAGGTCATAAGATAAAGCAAAATTTAAGATAGCATCTCCTCCCTCGTTTCTTACACCATAACTAAAACCCCCATGTACTCTCTCAAAACCCTCTCTGCTTGTACCTACATGTCCATTAAGATCACTGCCAATAAAAAGGTTTTCTCCTATGGGTACTTCTTGTACTACCTTATCTAAATCCTCCCAAAACTGTCGTTTACTAACCTCATCAAGTCCTATCTGGGGTGCATACACGCTAATGACATTCAACACCTCTTCTCCTAAAACTAGTTTAACCAAAATAATCCTATCCCTTTGTCTCTTAATCTGTACAACATCCTTATGGTACTCTTTATCTATAATGATACCTACTCCATTTCGGTCTCTATCTTTCCCTGTGTTCCAAAGCTTATATTGCCAAGGTGCTATCTCTCTAGCCTTTTCCTCAACCCATTTGGTCTCTTGGAGACACAAGATGTTAACCCTCCTCCTACTCATAACCTCACAAATCTCACCTAACTTACCACTAAGCGTACCTATATTCCAAGATCCTAACCTAAGCTTATGGTTATGGACTAACTTCTTTACCCACCCCCGTCCATTGTGGTGTGGGAACTTTTGCCTATTTAACACCACATCCAGGCGTCGATGTGGCGCGTCACTTCCGGGCGACGACCTAGCAACCCTTGCCCACTTTTCACTACACCCGGGCTCCGATGCAGCGCGTCGCTGTGTAGGGGACGCCCCAACGATGTTTTGATATTGGTTCATTTCATGAGATTGGACTAGTTTTTAAGGCTGGTTGTCCAAACCTACCGCCACCCTCCTCCTTTACCCGGGCTTGGGACCGGCTGCGTTAACTCACACAGGCGGAGTTATATATATATGTGTGTGTATATATATATATATATATATATATATATATATATATATATATATATATATATATATATATATATATATATATAAAAGATCCCAACTCCCAATCAAGAATAATTTAAACGACCATGTTTTGCACACAAAACATGGTAACATAAATAAAACTAAAGAATTAATCAATTATATCCCAAAATCATAAGAACAGCTCCAACAACTGAACAAATTTTGAACTAAAGCAACAACAAACACACAAATTCTTGAAATTCATGAAACCAATCAAAACATATATAAAAATAGAAAAAAAAAATTAAGAGTTTATATTGATTTACACATGATTTTCATAGAAAATACCTCAAGTTCGCTTCCTGCCTTCCCCCTGCAAGTTTATGGAGTGAATAGTAGTGTTTTCTAATGAGATACTAAAGGATGTGGCAGAGAACTTAATTTCAACTAAAATTTTGCAACTGAAATCCATTCAAATCCATGCTTCATTTACTGATAATAAGTACCTTGTCAATGTGATTATTGCCCCATCCAACTACAAACTTAAGATCTCTGCATTTGCTTTTGCAACTGATGGATTAGTAATGCTGCATTGGCACCATGCTTCTTGAGAAAAAACTACTTGATGAAAATTGAAAAAAAATGAGAAATAAAAAAATAAAAAAAAAAAGAAAAGCCCAGATAATTAAGAAAATTCTACTTCAAACCTGTGAATTTGAAAAATAAGGATAACAAAATGAAAAAAAAAATAATGTGTCAAATCTGCTTAAGTACTAAAATCATTAATTTTTGCATAAAATTTCTTAAATAACCTCTCACAATTATCAGTAAAAATAGAACCACCCCGGCAAAAGAATAGACAAAGCAATAACACATACATGCACACACAAATATAAATATATCAAATAAGAGATACTTACTTTATTCCTAACTGCTAATGGATTTTGAGATGTCATATTCTCCTTCAATTTCCCAAAAGTACCTGAAACAACAAAGAAGTCTAAACTATTACCAAAAAATGCTAAATCAAAACGAATTTAAAGTACTCGGGGGCAAAATGTGGAAAAAACGGAAAAAAGACGTGGTTGTTAAAATGGTGGATTGGGTGTGATAAAGAAAAAAAATCATGGAGTTACCACGTAGAAAAGATCGTGGGAAGGAATGTGGTTAGTTCAAAAAGACACTTGAATATAATTAAGAAAACTGAGCATTTATAGGAGAAAAAAGGGATTATTGATAATATAAGAGGAAATAAAAATGACTATTCCAATGACCAATAATTTGATAAGGATTTGAATACATAATCAGTATCAGTTAATGCTTAAAATTTAAAAATTAATGCCCGTGATATCTCAACACCACCAAAACTCCTGCCCATTCGATTCATAGCTGCGGTGATATCTCAACACCTCCGTACAAGTTGGCATGTCCCTCTACGTCTTCTCTTCCAAGCTCTCTTCTCCTACATATTCTCCACCAAATTTGGTTTTCTGGTTAGATTCTTTGACTGTGTTATGGAAGACCATTTCCACTCTCCTCCCCAATATAAGCTTCATCTCACCAACCACCTTTTCTCTCATATTCATTCATCAACCATTTCTCCAGTTAGATCTGATGGCTTCTCTATATTATTCTTTGAGCTGTGTCTCACTCTTTGCACTAACAATAGTTGCACTATATGTATCACCAGTTGTTTCCACGTCAAGGCGAGCTTTAGAGAACCGGAATGAGCTGCCAAACGGATTCAGGGTCACGCTAAAGCATGTTGACTCAGGCAAGAATTTAACCAAATGGGAACGAATTCAGCGCGGGATAAAGCGTGGACATCACAGGCTACAGAGGCTGAATGCTATGGTTTTGGCAGCAATCGATTCAGCTGAAGTTCAAGCGCCTGTTTCCGCAGGGAATGGCGAGTTTCTAATGGAGTTATCCATTGGGACGCCACCAACTAGTTACTCCGCAATCTTGGACACCGGTAGTGATTTAATATGGACTCAATGCAAGCCTTGCTCCAAATGTTTTAATCAATCTACCCCGATCTTCGACCCAAAAGGCTCTACTACGTTCTCCAAGCTAGCATGCTCCAACCATCTATGCGCGGCGCTGCCGCAACCAAAATGCAGCGATGCATGCGAGTATCTCTACACCTATGGTGATTCTTCCTCCACGCAAGGCGTCATGGGAACCGAAACATTCACATTCGGCAAGGTTTCCATTCCAAAAATTGGATTCGGATGTGGAGAAGATAACAAGGGCGCTGGCTTTTCACAAGGTGCGGGCCTGGTGGGGCTTGGGCGTGGACCACTTTCTCTAGTCTCGCAGCTCAAAGAACCCATGTTTTCTTATTGTCTAACATCCTACGATGAGACCCAAAAAAGCACACTTTTGATGGGTTCTATAGCAAGTTTGAATGGCACAGTAGGCGCAAGCATGACCACCCCATTGATACGTAACCCATCGCAGCCGTCTTTTTACTATCTTTCGCTCCAAGGGATTTCTGTGGGAAGCACTCGCTTACCTATCGAGAGCTCCACTTTTGCACTCCAAGATGACGGTACCGGTGGCTTAGTTATAGACTCTGGCACAACCATTACGTATCTAGAAGGAAGTGCTTTCGATGTGGTCAAAAAGGAATTCATCTCTCAAATGAAGCTTTCCGTGGACAACTCGGGTTCAACAGGGTTTGAGCTTTGCTTCAGCTTGCCATCAGGTTCGACACAAGTATATGTGCCCAAGTTGGTATTTCATTTCGATGGAGCAGATTTAGATTTACCAGGGGAAAATTATATGATTGCTGATTCGAGTTCGGGAGTTATATGTTTAGCAATGGGAAGTTCAAATGGCTTGTCAATCTTTGGCAACATTCAACAGCAGAATATGTTGGTTCTTCATGATCTTAAGAAGGAAACTTTGTCTTTCCTCCAAACGCAATGCCACAAGTTATGAAACAAGTTGTGGCCTTCACGTTCGTTACTGTGTTATTTGTCAGGTTTTTTAGTTTTCTTAATTTGTTTTACAATATCATATAAAGATGATGGATCCATGTTTTAAATAATGTAAATGCTCCTTGTTTGAATTTATCATTAATGGTGCTCTTGAATTTTCGTTTATTAGCCATCAAATTAATTAGGGGCTTGAGGATAAACTAGCTGTATCCTATTACAGAGTTGGAAAAGAAAACAAAGATCAATCATTTTCTATTTTACTTATCAAAACCGAAGATTCATTCAATTTTTCAGACGATTTAATTAAATATTGAACATGTTAAATGTGTTTAGACAAAATATGAATTCAGTTGATAAATGAGGTAAAAAATATGTAGTATATTATATAAAACATGAATAGATTATATTATAAGTGTAAATATAAAAAAAATGATAAGTTGCAGTATATTTTAACTTTAATAATAAACATAAATATTAAAAATTAACTAGAACTAGATTATGACTCACGCTACACCGCGAGGTGAATGTTGTTTAAAATGCTTATATCAAAATGTAATTCAATAGTTTAAATTTTTTCTTTTGGTTAAAAGTGCTTGTGCCCAGAGACTGAGGCAGATTCATGTTCCAAAAAAAAGTGACTAAGACAGAATCAAAAAGAAAGAAAATAACATTTGAGAACAATGAAGCGCATTCTCAACCAAGACATGAATTAACAATGAAGATGGAATTTAGCACTATAACGATCCAACTTTGACAGAAACAGTTAAAGATGCAAAACAAAGCTCCAAGTAGCTAAACATAATAGTTTAAAATGAGACTGGAGCCATGGTGAAAGTGAATACTAAAATTTATAAAAAAAAAAGTTGCAAAAAATAATTTCCTTAAATTAATAAGCATTATGCACATCTACAGCTTGAATATAATTTTCCTTTGAGTGAAGAGGGAGAATTGTATTTGAAATTCTTTGACCTTACCCTGTTGAATTGAAGAAATGGTTTAGCTCATCCTACCTCTCCGTGTGTAAACATCCCTTTGAAAATCCAAACAATCCATCTTTCATCTTACTAAATGGATGGCAATGAGACTTCAAGTTTCCAACAATTGAGGCTGTCATCAATGTGAGTCAAGTATAATGGATATTAAGATTTATGTGGTTTGGCAAGAATGCCTTTGTCTATGAGGGATAACTGAGGATGCTACTATATAAATGGCATGAACCGAACAATTCACAAGTTGCAAGACCCTTGCTTGAATTGGTCAAGTGTCCAGTGTGATGAGAGTACAGCTAACTTAGAAGGAGAAAGGCATAATGTAATACAAGCAGAGCTTAGGCAGTAAATATAAGCTAAAGGATCTATTTTCCTTATAATGAAGGCATATACATATATATATATATATATATATATATATTTATATAGACTGTGAGGAGGTGCTCAGATCATGCCATGTGTCACCAACTGGTGGAGTTTGTCTATATGAATGGAATTAGTTTGCCTTCATGTAACATCCCGTTACCACATTTTTCACGTATTTCCATGCAACTTTACCGGTTGGGCTGTCTGCGATGCCATTAACATTCAACAGTAACAGTGATAAATGATAACCATTTATCAATTAATTATGTAATTGAAATTTCTTTTCATTATCCCTTTGATCTGACATCCCCTATGAATCTTTATTTCACTAAGGTAGTACTGTATACATATGTCTGAAATGTAAAAGATAAGAGACTATACCTGTCACATTTAACGTGCCATGCCTCAGTGCTTTATGCATAGCTATACTCATCTGAGAGCTAATTCTCTCAACTCCGTGTCCCTCTTATCTGTGGAGTTAAAAACAAAGGGGTGAGCGATTCATACGCTCAGTAAAGGAAACATATGCTGCTTTAAATAAAGCAAAACTAAATTCCACCAACTATTTGATTTTTCTAAAATCATATCGATAGGAAAACAGTGGTTATAGTAAAACAACACTCTCATTACACCACTTAAATCACTGGTTAAACAGTTTACTTTAAAATGCAGTAAACAATACATAAGATTCAATAAATCTTATCAATAAACAGAATTTAATAAATTGAGACTAGGCATCACCCTATAAATAAATCATGCTGTCATCGTTCCCCCTCCCCCTTGCGAGAAGGGAATCTGCCGCTTTTGGGGTGCACCCGTAGGCCATCGCCCCTCACGGCTATCTCAGATCTATGGCCATAATCTATAGGTGGTCCTCGGGTCCACTTGCCAGGTGACCTCGAGACCTGCTGATGACTTGGCGGGTCCATCAGCCTCATAACTCATAACTCTGCATGAAACTAGGGGCCTAAAGTCTCAAAATCACTTTTATAACTCATGAAAACCTTTAAAGGATTCTCTTACCCATATTATCATTTACTCAAATGATTTAATTCCCAAAAAGGTTTAGGCTTCTGTTTACAAAACACCTCGACAACCTTTAAAACTGCTCGCCCATGGTCTGCTCACCTAATTGGTTTGCCCATGGCAGCTCGCCCAGTGCGGTGAACTTGTGTTCGCCCGCCAACACTTGCTTTTGAAAACAGAAAGCAAAACTGGCTCGCCCTCAGTGGCTCGCCCTGTAATCTATTCGCCCAAAAGGCTTTATATTTTCTGTTTTCGAAATTATTAAAAATAATTCATTTTTCGTTTAAGAAATTACACTTTAAAAACCGTTCGCCCAGAATGGCTCGCCCATGGTCACTCAAAAATAGGGTGACAAGTATTCGCCCGCCAACCCTTGCTCTTAACAACAACAAGTAAAACTGGCTCGCCCTCAGTGGCTCGCCCTTAACTTTCTTAAACAAGGGGTCGCCCGCCCCAAAACACTATTAAAAAGGTTTGCCACATTGGCTCGCCCGGATTTCTACTTAAAACAAGGCTACTCACCCAAGATATAAAATCTCATAAAAGAGAGCTCGCCCTATTGGCTCGCCTGCCGTTTTACTAATTCGCCACGAAATAACATAAGGGTCGGCTTAGTAGCTCGCCCAATATCAATTAAATTTCTCAAACAATGCATGTCAGAAAACAAAACATTTAACTTAATGTTTTCATAAAATCTACTCCACAGGACATGCATCACTTCACACACATCTCCCTTACCTGGTTTAACGAAGCCTTGCTTCACCCTGCTTCCTGCTCGCCAATAGCCATTCCCAATTATCGGCTGCAAATAATATATAAATGCCATTAATATTTTCATTTCATAACACTTGGCGAGATTGAGATAAATAAAAAGAATACTCACCCAACAGAGCTCCAACTAGCTCGCCCAACATTCAACTCGCCAAGACTACATTGGCTTGAAGTTGTGGGAGTTCGCCCACATTTCTACTCGCCCCATGCCTTATGCGAGTGAGCTCGCCCATTAATTCACTTCACTAGAATTGGGCGTTCTCGTCCCTTGGACACATGCTTTACCTTGGCGAGTTCCTCATTATTTATTCGCCTCATTGGCGATTACTAGTTTACAACATGGGCGATCACTGTAGTCGCCATTGTCGTCACTTATTCCATTATTTTCCTTGTTTCCATATTCTCTAAAGATCTAACTAAAACAAGGTTGTGTTCTATGTTGTAAACATATAAGTCTACCATTGAATATCAAGAACACCTCTGAAATATGAAACTCACCTCAATCAACTGCACTTCCAGAACAGATTGCTTTCCATCTCATGTTGGCCTTCCTTTGCTTATTCTTTTAGCTCATCCAACTAAGGAGGAAAGGTTTGCAAGGTGGTTTACATGTTTAGCCAACTGATGGATGAAATATAGTAAATCAGACATGGTAGAAATGAGAGGAATCAGAACATAAACTGGCAGTTGTATAGCTCTCGTGAAGAAGATGAATATTTAACACCCTCGGAAGCCGGATTTTCGGGCTATATTTTTCCTTTACTTCCTATGTTTGTCTCTCGTTCAATGTAGCTAAAAATCTAATGAGTAGTCTTACTCTCATATTTGTTTAAGACTAGTTGTCTAAGGTCCCAATTTAGTCTTCTAGTAAGACGTGTCGAAAACGACACTGAAAAACTCCGCCTCTATTTTAGTCTAGTATCCATCCCCATACTAAGTACATCATCGTTTCAACCTGTAAAAATTTCAAATCTCCATGTAACTTCTAAAATATTAGACATCTAAGTGATTCAATATATAAACGTATCGAGATTACAACTTAACTACGAATCACAGTATGTTTACAGACTCGATATCACCTAGTACTTACATCCCGAATCCTATACACTGTGTACACAAAAGAATTTAGTCTGGGATATAAACAAAAGAACAAAAGATTATACCTTGGCTCAACTTTTTACAGCTCGACAAAAAGACTCTCAGTGCACCACGCTCGTGCCGAGTCTACCTGAAATAATCTGAGGTGGAAGGGGGTGAGCTTTGGGGAAAGCCCAGTAAGAAAGCATACGCTAAATGATGTTAGGTTTCTACTATGTTAAATGCATGTGCATGCGTGAATGAACGTGCCCAAAACTCATGCTCAAAGATGATTATTTGGAAATAATACCAAATTGATAAACCATAGTTTATAAGCTATAAAATGTTATGCCAAGTAATTTCAAAACAATTTAGTACTCAAGCAATCACCGAATCAAGATATACATAGTAGTAGTAGAAATGATACATTCGCTCGTCTTTGTAACAGTATCGTAATATACATTTAAAAACATTTACATGAGACGAGCATTAGGAGATTCGGTAACGTAACAGGAATCTTTGGAAATATAACCAAGAAGCTTTCTATGAAAGCATCCACTGTAGCTAGCAGTGGTCGGTGTCCCATACCAGGGCTCTATCCATGATCATGAATCATCCCAGCACCAGTGATCATCTAGTAGCTGAGGTACAAGTCACTACTAGTTGTCGGACAATCGTACGTAATTACCGCTACCCATTTGCCACACAGGCGGGATCCATGACGCAATTACGTATACGGCGCCTCAATGCCACACAGGCTTACTGAATGCCACGCAGGCATAATAAAACGCCACACAGGCGAGTGCCACATAGGCATTTCCAAGTGCCACAAAGGCATTTCCAAGTGCCACACAGGCATTTCCAAATGCCACACAGGCATTATACATCATCACATGTATCATGAGTCAAAACTCGTTTAGAAATATATCTTACAAAATAGGTTGAGTACTAAAGGCATAAACCGTTCCACATACTTATAGTTTTAAAAATCTAATCGTACGAAGTCTCAATAACAAATAGCAGTGATTAATATGCATGAGGTTTTAAAGGCATTTAATAAATCCAATTTAATATCAAGAAACTTATTTAGACAATTTCTAACGAAACTTCGGCATTATAACGGCATAGGTAGAACACTACCCAGCGTCATAACCACAAATCAGATACCTGTAGAAAATTCACTCAAGCAATATATCTTCAATACATCAATTTCCAATACACATCCAAATCCAAATCCAAGTCTAAATCCAAAACATTATGCATTTAAAATTCAATCCAACGTATTTGGACAATTAACCAAAAATGCATTTAAATCCATAAATATTAAATAACATTAATTTAAACATGCATAAGCATAGTAGACTGACAGGCATTTACCGTATATTCCCTTACCTCGTTATGTCAAGCTTAATGCTTAGCGATATTGTTCTTGCGCATTTTTTTTTTGTTAACCAATAGTTAATTGTCAGCTCCTTGAAAGTTTCCCCCTACAATTTCAATACATCAAATCCTATTTAATATTCATTCTTATACATCCTCAACTATATTACACATATCATTTCCTTACCTTCGAAAGTTTTCAACTCAAGCTCTTCGCCAATATTACTCAAGGCTTCAACATAAACCTTTGAAAGCCTCTCAAAACCAAGACTCCCAATCACAATCTCTCAAAGTCCTCTACTTGTCCCTACACCATATTTATCATCAACATCTCACATGCATTGATATATACATATATATACAACTAAATGCTCAACTAAATTAGAACTTAACCTGAAAGATATACCTGAATAACCCTTCTTTCTTCTTTTCTAATATCTCTCACTTTCAACCCTCTTTCTCCTTAATTGATTGCTACCAATGTGCCGAAAATGGAGGAAATTGGCATCTCCTACTGCTATCCAGAGTTGCTTAAAGAGTGAGATTCCACAATCCTCGCCGGTGTCTTGTTCAAAGCCAAGAGAGTGTTTCGAGCTTCAGCCCCAAAGTTAGCGACATCTTAAACTCAATAAGGTCTCTTTTGTAACACCAAAAACGGCAACTCCTAACGCCTCCCCTGCTGTAACATTCTCAGCCACAAAACAGCCTTTATTTTCATTCTTTTATTGATCCCCTATTTTGCTTCAGCTTTTACCCAAGACCCCTGTACATCATCCCTTTTTCTCTTTTTCCGGCGTGAATCTCTCTTCCTTCCTTTCCTCTGATGCCGGACGACTCTTCCTTTCTTTTCCCCAGTCACTGAACAACCTTTCCTTTGCTGTATTCGGTTCAATCAAGAAACCCAGCTACAACCCTTGTCTCATCGTGTCTCTCACCCTCGTCGCCCCTCTCTTTTCTTTTCCAATTTGTTTTCTCGTCTTTCCTTTTCTTTATTCTTTTGTCGTTTTGTTGATTTTAAATCCCACGTGAGTGGGGTAAAGATGGAAGAGGTCTTCATCATGTTGTTTTATTATTTATATATATATATATTTTATTGGTTTTAGGTCTGCTTCAGCAAACTAAAGTTTGTTGAAGCAGACGTTTCGGTCTGCTCAGCAGACCATCAATCTGCTGGGCAACCATCACATGGACACCTTCCTTTGGAAGCTTGTCCTTGTTTATTATATTAATATAGTTGGTAGCTTTATAATATTATATATTTATGTGTAAAATATTTATATCATACATATTATTATTATTATTTAGTAATTGTAAGTCTTTACAGCATGTATGATATATACTATATTTATTATTATATTTATATATGTATACATATATGTATGATGTATAATATGTAACTACACCCAAGACTTACACTTAGATTAAATAATTCTATTATTTTAGAATTTAACTAATTAAAATACATTAAAATCAACTTTATGAACTTAGTTGATTTACACAAGGTTTTAATCAAAATTCATAGGCTTACTGTAGCTTGTCGCTCCTTAGCTCGAAGTAGGCAAAATCTCTTATCTCCGGGACTACTTAAGCCGTGCCGAGATGTCCTTACGTCTACATGTCCCTATATAATTATTTTAAATTTATTTTTGTTAGTTATAAAATTGTGCTAAATAATAGACAATTAATTTAATATAGTACGAATTTTACGGTTATTACAGAATATGGCTAAATCGGTTTCCTCAAACGTTTCTTCTTATATAGTCATGCTATCCAATCAAAACTCATCACTTGGCCTTATCCCATTTCCTTCATTTATTTTACGTCTTTCATTTATTTAATGCATGAAGAAAAACTGCACCAAAAGCAACGGTTATGAGAAGCCTTCCTCTGCACATTTTGACTTACTTCACTTGCCATTAATTGTCCAAACCAAGAGGCCAATGGCGTGAAGTCCACAACCACTTTTCTTGACTTATTACACCATTTGTCTTATTCCCCCACCAATGAGGTTATTTCCTTTATTGGCTTTATTCTTTCTCAATTTATTGTCTTCAACCATATGACTTACAGAGTCCATGCTGACACCAGTTCGCTTGGTCAACTTGAGGCCTCCGCTCGCCACACTACATCAGTTCGCCAACCTTCATCTTCGCCAATATCCTCACACGTTGGCGAACACACCTAT
This sequence comes from Heritiera fomes, assembly GCA_032173925.1. Lineage (NCBI taxonomy): Eukaryota > Viridiplantae > Streptophyta > Magnoliopsida > Malvales > Malvaceae > Heritiera > Heritiera fomes. The sequence goes on from JAPDPM010000017.1 coordinate 6,374,067, forward strand.
TCGCCCTTGTTACCGTCCAACTCGCCATCACTAATGGCGATCTGCTCGCCCATTGGCGAACATCCTTTCTTGCTCACTCGTTGGCGAGTTATTCTGTATTCTCGCCCATACATTCTTTCACCAAAATTGCTCCATTCTCATCTCATGATAAGGAGCTTTTCAACTAAGTGGAAATCAATGCTCTTTATTTATTTCATTTCCATTATTAATTTATGAAATTAGACTCTACAGTAGTGTAGAATCAGGTCTTACATTTTCTCCCCACCTTAAGAAATTTGGTCCTCCAAATTTCAACCGGACTTATCAGAAAGGAAACTCTGGATATTTCTTATGTATAAGGCAACTCGGAAGGTAGTGCACATCTTTCACACGATCTAAGATCTCCAAAGATCTAATGCCTCGAGAACTCAATTTCTCTCTCATTATGCATCTCAATGGTGAGATCTTAATATACATAACCTCTTGTATATCTCAAGAAGTATGTTCGACCAAGTCGAAAATAATTTTCGGTCTCCCATTTCGCATGCTATCGTGGATTATATCATCTGCTAAATAATCCCTTTCAAGTGCTATGCCTATACTCTCTTGTGGCCATTATCATAAACAAACTCTGCCAGGGTAGAGGATTATCCCAGGAGCCTATAAAATCAACTGCACACGCTCACACCATATCCTCGAGCATCCATATCATACGCTCGGACTGTCTCTCAGTCTGCGGATAATCTGCGGTGCAAAACTCAATCGGGATCCCATAGCTTTCTGTAATCTCTCTCAACACTGAGATACGAAGCGGGACTCCCTATCAACTATAATGCTCACTGGAATACTGTAAAACCTCACCATTTCCCTGCCATATAATCCGGCCAAGGCATTAATTAGCTCAACAAATTCTATAATCAAGGAATGAGCATACTTACTCAATATATCCACAAATATCCAGATAGCATTTTACTCTTTTCAATTTTTCACTGAGTATAGGAAGTACCACCAACATAGGTATCTTTCTTCCTTATCACATTTTTAACTTTTATTAAATCTAGTCTCTAACATGAGACCACGAATATCTATTTATACTTTATATTGTCTTTAAAAGTCCTGCCCATCTCTTCAGGCCATCAATAATCATCCCTTTGGTGCTCTCCTGCACTCTAGGATTATTCTCTCAAGTGAGTTGGCGACCACCTAGTTCGCCCACATCTCACAACAGGTTATCCGGTGTTGAGCGATCACCCTACTCGTGGGTCGCCCATCCCAAATTTTCTCAAGATCCTGAAGAATCTCGGGCGTCTTCTCTCAAAACCAATTTACACTCCCTCAAGTCTTTTATCATCCTTGAGAGTTAGTAACTCATCTATACTATTTATCACTTATCATCTCACTCGGTGCTTAGTCGATAATAATCTGATGACTATCCTTTAGATAGTTTTAATTAATCGTACGTAATTGTCCCAGTAGTCTCTGACATACCACGCACTCGCTCTCAATATATCCCAGAGCGTCACACAATGCGCTCGGATATCTATATCAATCTGAGGCGGTGCTAACAGTAACAATTTGGGAATCCCAAAGCCTCTTGCTATTCTCTCAAAGCATACGGCGAATTAGGGATCCCTATCACAAGTACCCACTCACTGGAACTTCACATACGTCCTTTCTGTTTCACCAATATATATCGACTAAGGCACTTATTACATCCCGAAACCTGATGATGAAAAAGTGAAGTAATTTAATTACTCAATCCATAATCACTTCTATAACATCATGGCTCTTTCGGATTCTTCACCACTTCACAGTGATTATTCCATGATTAATCCAGGACTGCTTTTCTTTTGCAGACCTTAATATTAGCCACCGATTACGTCTCAGGTAATCATTTTTCCCTCGATCACTTCTCTTATCTCAAGTGATCATTCTATCTCTTATTCTCCTAGTACATGTAATGTCACTACTTGGAGAATATACTTTTCCTTACATCAATTTCTGAAATTTAAATTTATTATCATTCAGATTTCATCACCACTTTACTTATACAATTTCACATTCCCAATATGTACATATATACACATATGTATATCTTTTTTCAAGATTAGCAGTACTTCTTGTATCTGCTCCTCTGAGTATGATAATTTCATCTTTTTAATTCTGGCTTATCATTAATTCCGGCTATAACCACTTAATGGTCAGAGGAAATCACATTTATTCTTATACTTGGGAACTACCTCATAACTCATGTTCCCTAGTCATCATATGACTTGTCTTCTCAAGACAATTTCATTCTTTTACATTCATCACCACAATTGTTTTCCCACTTAATATAGTACTTTACCGTTACTATCTCGTAACCATTTCGAATACTATATTCAAACATACCCATTCACTTCTACTTCCTCCCAATTAAGTATTGCATCAATAATGTAGCAAATTCCATAACTCTTCAACAATTCATTTATGCTATACGAGTAAAACTCATAAATTTTTATACTCCAATAAGCACACTTTAACCTCACTTAAGTAGTAAAATCTTTTACTCAGACAACTTCAATGTCTACTTAATCAATTGAGACCTCACGTCTCTAATGTACATAGTTCAATTAGAACTCATGTTTACTGACTTAACAGTAAAGTTTTTCATACCTTATTCAATAATATTACTTATATCAATATATTTATTTTCTTTTTAAAATCATCCTAGTTGGCTCTAGGCACACAAATAGGAAGGATACTACAGTCGGCTAGGGATCCAGATAGAATATGATAGGTATTTTAGAATATCATACTTGTTCCGGAACCTAGAAGCAACTGTAGAGAATATTAATCTCATTGTTTTCAAAATGATAAAATTTTTCGTTTTTCACCAGTTATTACAAACTAGTTTTATTCTTTACTCATCAATCTCTTGAGTAATTTCTCAAGCTCTACTAATTCACTGGTAAGAGCTTACAAACAATTTTCTATTTCAATTCACCAACCTCTAAGCTTGTTAACTAAATCTCGATGCCAACTTTATAATTTGACAACTACGAGACCTTTCATCTTCTTGGCGATTACAGCTTTTGTTCTGTTCGCCACATTGCTTTGACTCATGTCATATTGTTGATCAGATTACTCACCATACTCTTTGGACGATCAGGATTCTCGCCCACTTTAGTAATTCATGTTATATTAGCGGACTCATTCAAGTCCTTGCCTTCATCTGACTCGCCCACACCATTGGCGATCATGTATTTGCACGTCCATTGGCGAGCTATCCCAATGTAGTTCTCGCCCATCGAGTATTTCACATAAATCTCATAATATCACGGTTCTATGGATATCGTAACGGACCAGCCCAACCGGCCATGGCAATCCCCTTTTTGGGCCCATCGACAACGATTGCTGTGACAACGCTACTTATCCATACCGTCCTCTTCGGCGATCACCTCGATGCCCGGTTCTTCCAACCGTGCTCGAGTTCGCCAATCTCAAAGTTTTCTTTCTCATCCACAGACTCAAACACTTGACTTCCTCAAATGTCAAGTTACATCCATTCTCCTAAAACATAAGGAGTTTCTATATAACCAGTTTACATCATTTCTCACACAATTCACTTTAAATTCAGACCCCAAATCCACAACAGGGATGACTATCTCGCGACCTCTCATAGCTTGTACTCTGGGTCGCCTTACTTATCAATATATCAGTGGGGTCCACAGTAAAGATCATCCTTTACACCACTACATATTATTTCACCATCAATTTGTATTTTAAATCCATTCAATCACTTATGACTTCGAAAGAAAACATATCAATATAAGGGTATATTCATAAATTCCCCTTTAATTCTCTCTCTCATCAATATAACTCCAAACACGCGATCTTAGAGCTTATATGTTAATATTATCCATTTTTATCTCAATATCATCATTTTCAGGATCTTAGTTCGATATGGACAGAGAAGTCCTGGTGGGGCCCTCACCGAGTTCCTCACTGCACCTCATCGAATAGACCCGACATTATGATGATAAGATCGCCTATCTCATGCAAAATTTCCGGATTACTATCTCTATTTGTAACCCATAATTAATCAACTTTCACCATATTCTAACAGTTAACTCATTTCACAGTCATTCTACTCCTCTATACATTCAGACTATACAGTACTACAGGGGATGTTAACCTTTCTCAACACTTCCCATGCTAAAGGCATCAACAGACATCAGACCAACCCAAGCTCTGATACCATTAAATTTGTAAAATCCCGTTACCAAATTTTTCACGTATTTCCATGCAACTTTACCGGTTGGGCTGTCTGCGATGCCATTAACATTCAACAGTAACAGTGATAAATGATAACCATTTATCAATTAATTATGGAATATGAAATTTCTTTTCATTATCCCTTTGATCTGACATCCCCTATTAATCTTTATTTCACTAAGGTAGTACTGTATACATATGTTTGAAATGTAAAAGAGAAGAGACTGTACCTGTCACATTTAACGTGCCATGCCTCAGTGCTTTATGCATAGCTATACTCATCTGAGAGCTAATTCTCTCAACTCCGTGTACCTCTTATCTGTGGAGTTAAAAACAAAGGGGTGAGCGATTCATACGCTCAGAAAAGGAAACATATGCTGCTTTAAATAAAGCAAAACTAAATTCCACCAACTATTTGATTTTTCTAAAATCATATCGATAGGAAAACAGTGGTTATAGTAAAACAACACTCTCATTACACCACTTAAATCACTGGTTAAACAGTTTACTTTAAAATGCAGTAAACAATACATAAGATTCAATAAATCTTATCAATAAACAGAATTTAATAAATTGAGACTAGGCATCACCCTATAAAAAAATCATGCTGTCATCATTCCCCCTCCCCCTTGCGAGAAGGGAATCTGCCGCTTTTGGGGTGCACCCGTAGGCCATCGCCCCTCACGGCTATCTCAGATCTATGGCCATAATCTATAGGTGGTCCTCGGGTCCACTTGCCAGGTGACCTCGAGACCTGCTGATGACTTGGCGGGTCCATCAGCCTCATAACTCATAACTCTGCATGAAACTAGGGGCCTAAAGTCTCAAAATCACTTTTATAACTCATGAAAACCTTTAAGGGATTCTCTCACCCATATTATCATTTACTCAAATGATTTAATTCCCAAAAAGGTTTAGGCTTCTGTTTACAAAACACCTCGACAACCTTTAAAACTGCTCGCCCATGGTCTGCTCACCTAATTGGTTTGCCCATGGCAGCTCGCCCAGTGCGGTGAACTTGTGTTCGCCCGCCAACACTTGCTTTTGAAAACAGAAAGCAAAACTGGCTCGCCCTCAGTGGCTCGCCCTGTAATCTATTCGCCCAAAAGGCTTTATATTTTCTGTTTTCGAAATTATTAAAAATAATTCATTTTTCGTTTAAGAAATTACACTTTAAAAACCGTTCGCCCAGAATGGCTCGCCCATGGTCACTCAAAAATAGGGTGACAAGTATTCGCCCGCCAACCCTTGCTCTTAACAACAACAAGTAAAACTGGCTCGCCCTCAGTGGCTCGCCCTTAACTTTCTTAAACAAGGGGTCGCCCGCCCCAAAACACTATTAAAAAGGTTTGCCACATTGGCTCGCCCGGATTTCTACTTAAAACAAGGCTACTCACCCAAGATATAAAATCTCATAAAAGAGAGCTCGCCCTATTGGCTCGCCCGCCGTTTTACTAATTCGCCACGAAATAACATAAGGATCGGCTTAGTAGCTCGCCTAATATCAATTAAATTTCTCAAACAATGCATGTCAGAAAACAAAACATTTAACTTAATGTTTTCATAAAATCTACTCCACAGGACATGCATCACTTCACACACATCTCCCTTACCTTGTTTAACGAAGCCTTGCTTCGCCCTGCTTCCTGCTCGCCAATAGCCATTCCCAATTATCGGCTGCAAATAATATATAAATGCCATTAATATTTTCATTTCATAACACTTGGCGAGATTGAGATAAATCAAATGACTACTTGCCCAACAAAGCTCCAACTAGCTCGCCCAACATTCAACTCGCCAAGACTACATTGGCTTGAAGTTGTGGGAGTTCGCCCACATTTCTACTCGCCCCATGCCTTATGCGAGTGAGCTCGCCCAATAATTCACTTCACTAGAATTGGGCGTTCTCGTCCCTTGGACACATGCTTTACCTTGGCGAGTTCCTCATTATTTATTCGCCTCATTGGCGATTACTAGTTTACAACATGGGCGATCACTGTAGTCGCCATTGTCGTCACTTATTCCATTATTTTCCTTGTTTCCATATTCTCTAAAGATCTAACTAAAACAAGGTTGTGTTCTATGTTCTAAACATATAAGTCTACCACTGAATATCAAGAACACCTCTGAAATATGAAACTCACCTCAATCAACTGCACTTCCAGAACAGATTGCTTTCCATCTCATGTTGGCCTTCCTTTGCTTATTCTTTTAGCTCATCCAACTAAGGAGGAAAGGTTTGCAAGGTGGTTTACATGTTTAGCCAACTGATGGATGAAATATAGTAAATCAGACATGGTAGAAATGAGAGGAATCAGAACATAAACTGGCAGTTGTATAGCTCTCGTGAAGAAGATGAATATGGCTAAATCGGTTTCCTCAAACGTTTCTTCTTATATAGTCATGCTATCCAATCAAAACTCATCACTTGGCCTTATCCCATTTCCTTCATTTATTTTACGTCTTTCATTATTTAATGCATGAAGAAAAACTGCACCAAAAGCAACGGCTATGAGAAGCCTTCCTCTGCACATTTTGACTTACTTCACTTGCCATTAATTGTCCAAACCAAGAGGCCAATGGCGTGAAGTCCACAACCACTTTTCTTGACTTATTACACCATTTGTCTTATTCCCCCACCAATGAGGTTATTTCCTTTATTGACTTTATTCTTTCTCAATTTATTGTCTTCAACCATATGACTTACAGAGTCCATGCTGACACCAGTTCGCTTGGTCAACTTGAGGCCTCCGCTCGCCACACTACATCAGTTCGCCAACCTTCATCTTCGCCAATATCCTCACACGTTGGCGAACACACCTATTCGCCCTTGTTACCGTCCAACTCGCCATCACTAATGGCGATCTGCTCGCCCATTGGCGAACATCCTTTCTTGCTCACTCGTTGGCGAGTTATTCTGTATTCTCGCCCATACATTCTTTCACCAAAATTGCTCCATTCTCATCTCATGATAAGGAGCTTTTCAACTAAGTGGAAATCAATGCTCTTTATTTATTTCATTTCCATTATTAATTTATGAAATTAGACTCTACAGTAGTGTAGAATCAGGTCTTACATTTTCTCCCCACCTTAAGAAATTTGGTCCTCCAAATTTGAACCGGACTAATCAGAAAGGAAACTCTGGATATTTCTTATGTATAAGGCAACTCGGAAGGTAGTGCACATCTTTCACACGATCTAAGATCTCCAAAGATCTAATGCCTCGAGAACTCAATTTCTCTCTCATTATGCATCTCAATGGTGAGACCTTAATATACATAACCTCTTGTATATCTCAAGAAGTATGTTCGACCAAGTCGAAAATAATTTTCGGTCTCCCATTTCGCATGCTATCGTGGATTATATCATCTGCTAAATAATCCCTTTCAAGTGCTATGCCTATACTCTCTTGTGGCCATTATCATAAACAAACTCTGCCAGGGTAGAGGATTATCCCAGGAGCCTATAAAATCAACTGCACACGCTCACACCATATCCTCGAGCATCCATATCATACGCTCGGACTGTCTCTCAGTCTGCGGATAATCTGCGGTGCAAAACTCAATCGGGATCCCATAGCTTTCTGTAATCTCTCTCAACACTGAGATACGAAGCGGGACTCCCTATCAACTATAATGCTCACTGGAATACTGTAAAACCTCACCATTTCCCTGCCATATAATCCGGCCAAGGCATTAATTAGCTCAACAAATTCTATAATCAAGGAATGAGCATACTTACTCAATATATCCACAAATATCCAGATAGCATTTTACTCTTTTCAATTTTTCACTGAGTATAGGAAGTACCACCAACATAGGTATCTTTCTTCCTTATCACATTTTTAACTTTTATTAAATCTCGTCTCTAACATGAGACCACGAATATCTCTTTATACTCTATATTGTATTTAAAAGTCCTGCCCATCTCTTCAGGCCATCAATAATCATCCCTTTGGTGCTCTCCTGCACTCTAGGATTATTCTCTCAAGTGAGTTGGCGACCACCTAGTTCGCCCACATCTCACAACAGGTTATCCGGTGTTGAGCGATCACCCCACTCGTGGGTCGCCCATCCCAAATTTTCTCAAGATCCTGAAAAATCTCGGGCGTCTTCTCTCAAAACCAATTTACACTCCCTCAAGTCTTTTATCATCCTTGAGAGTTAGTAACTCATCTATACTATTTATCACTTATCATCTCACTCGGTGCTTAGTCGATAATAATCTGATGACTATCCTTTAGATAGTTTTAATTAATCGTACGTAATTGTCCCAGTAGTCTCTGACATACCACGCACTCGCTCTCAATATATCCCAGAGCGTCACACAATGCGCTCGGATATCTATATCAATCTGAGGCGGTGCTAACAGTAACAATTTGGGAATCCCAAAGCCTCTTGTTATTCTCTCAAAGCATACGGCGAATTAGGGATCCCTATCACAAGTACCCACTCACTGGAACTTCACATACGTCCTTTCTGTTTCACCAATATATATCGACTAAGGCACTTATTACATCCCGAAACCTGATGATGAAAAAGTGAAGTAATTTAATTACTTAATCCATAATCACTTCTATAACATCATGGCTCTTTCGAATTCTTCACCACTTCACAGTGATTATTCCATGATTAATCCAGGACTGCTTTTCTTTTGCAGACCTTAATATTAGCCACCGATTACGTCTCAGGTAATCATTTTTCCCTCGATCACTTCTCTTATCTCAAGTGATCATTCTATCTCTTATTCTCCTAGTACATGTAATGTCACTACTTGGAGAATATACTTTTCCTTACATCAATTTCTGAAATTTAAATTTATTATCATTCAGATTTCATCACCACTTTACTTATACAATTTCACATTCCCAATATGTACATATATACACATATGTATATCTTTTTTCAAGATTAGCAGTACTTCTTGTATCTGCTCCTCTGAGTATGATAATTTCATCTTTTTAATTCTGGCTTATCATTAATTCCGGCTATAACCACTTAATGGTCAGAGGAAATCACATTTATTCTTATACTTGGGAACTACCTCATAACTCATGTTCCCTAGTCATCATATGACTTGTCTTCTCAAGACAATTTCATTCTTTTACATTCATCACCACAATTGTTTTCCCACTTAATATAGTACTTTACCGTTACTATCTCGTAACCATTTCGAATACTATATTCAAACATACCCATTCACTTCTACTTCCTCCCAATTAAGTATTGCATCAATAATGTAGCAAATTCCATAACTCTTCAACAATTCATTTATGATATACGAGTAAAACTCATAAATTTTTATACTCCAATAAGCACACTTTAACCTCACTTAAGTAGTAAAATCTTTTACTCAGACAACTTCAATGTCTACTTAATCAATTGAGACCTCACGTCTCTAGTGTACATAGTTCAATTAGAACTCATGTTTACTGACTTAACAGTAAAGTTTTTCATACCTTATTCAATAATATTACTTATATCAATATATTTATTTTCTTTTTAAAATCACCCTAGTTGGCTCTAGGCACACAAATAGGAAGGATACTACAGTCGGCTAGGGATCCAGATAGAATATGATAGGTATTTTAGAATATCATACTTGTTCCGGAACCTAGAAGCAACTGTAGAGAATATTAATCTCATTGTTTTCAAAATGATAAAATTTTTCGTTTTTCACCAGTTATTACAAACTAGTTTTATTCTTTACTCATCAATCTCTTGAGTAATTTCTCAAGCTCTACTAATTCACTGGTAAGAGCTTACAAACAATTTTCTATTTCAATTCACCAACCTCTAAGCTTGTTAACTAAATCTCGATGCCAACTTTATAATTTGACAACTACGAGACCTTTCATCTTCTTGGCGATTACAGCTTTTGTTCTGTTCGCCACATTGCTTTGACTCATGTCATATTGTTGATCAGATTACTCACTATACTCTTTGGACGATCAGGATTCTCGCCCACTTTAGTAATTCATGTTATATTAGCGGACTCATTCAAGTCCTTGCCTTCATCTGACTCGCCCACACCATTGGCGATCATGTATTTGCACGTCCATTGGCGAGCTATCCCAATGTAGTTCTCGCCCATCGAGTATTTCACATAAATCTCATAATATCACGGTTCTATGGATATCGTAACGGACCAGCCCAACCGGCTATGGCAATCCCCTTTTTGGGCCCATCGACAACGATTGCTGTGACAACGCTACTTATCCATACCGTCCTCTTCGGCGATCACCTCGATGCCCGGTTCTTCCAACCGTGCTCGAGTTCGCCAATCTCAAAGTTTTCTTTCTCATCCACAGACTCAAACACTTGACTTCCTCAAATGTCAAGTTACATCCATTCTCCTAAAACATAAGGAGTTTCTATATAACCAGTTTACATCATTTCTCACACAATTCACTTTAAATTCAGACCCCAAATCCACAACAGGGATGACTATCTCGCGACCTCTCATAGCTTGTACTCTGGGTCGCCTTACTTATCAATATATCAGTGGGGTCCACAGTAAAGATCAGCCTTTACACCACTACATATTATTTCACCATCAATTTGTATTTTAAATCCATTCAATCACTTATGACTTCGAAAGAAAACATATCAATATAAGGGTATATTCATAAATTCCCCTTTAATTCTCTCTCTCATCAGTATAACTCCAAACACGCGATCTTAGAGCTTATATGTTAATATTATCCATTTTTATCTCAATATCATCATTTTTAGGATCTTAGTTCGATATGGACAGAGAAGTCCTGGTGGGGCCCTCACCGAGTTCCTCACTGCACCTCATGGAATAGACCCGACATTATGATGATAAGATCGCCTATCTCATGCAAAATTTCCGGATTACTATCTCTATTTGTAACCCATAATTAATCAACTTTCACCATATTCTAACAGTTAACTCATTTCACAGTCATTCGACTCCTCTATACATTCAGACTATACAGTACTACAGGGGATGTTAACCTTTCTCAACACTTCCCATGCTAAAGGCATCAACAGACATCAGACCAACCCAAGCTCTGATACCATTAAATTTGTAACATCCCGTTACCACATTTTTCACGTATTTCCATGCAACTTTACCGGTTGGGCTGTCTGCGATGCCATTAACATTCAACAGTAACAGTGATAAATGATAACCATTTATCAATTAATTATGGAATATGAAATTTCTTTTCATTATCCCTTTGATCTGACATCCCCTATTAATCTTTATTTCACTAAGGTAGTACTGTATACATATGTTTGAAATGTAAAAGAGAAGAGACTGTACCTGTCACATTTAACGTGCCATGCCTCAGTGCTTTATGCATAGCTATACTCATCTGAGAGCTAATTCTCTCAACTCCGTGTACCTCTTATCTGTGGAGTTAAAAACAAAGGGGTGAGCGATTCATACGCTCAGTAAAGGAAACATATGCTGCTTTAAAAAAAGCAAAACTAAATTCCACCAACTATTTGATTTTTCTAAAATCATATCGATAGGAAAACAGTGGTTATAGTAAAACAACACTCTCATTACACCACTTAAATCACTGGTTAAACAGTTTACTTTAAAATGCAGTAAACAATACATAAGATTCAATAAATCTTATCAATAAACAGAATTTAATAAATTGAGACTACGCATCACCCTATAAAAAAATCATGCTGTCATCGTTCCCCCTCCCCCTTGCGAGAACGGAATCTGCCGCTTTTGGGGTGCACCCGTAGGCCATCGCCCCTCACGGCTATCTCAGATCTATGGCCATAATCTATAGGTGGTCCTCGGGTCCACTTGCCAGGTGACCTCGAGACCTGCTGATGACTTGGCGGGTCCATCAGCCTCATAACTCATAACTCTGCATGAAACTAGGGGCCTAAAGTCTCAAAATCACTTTTATAACTCATGAAAACCTTTAAGGGATTCTCTCACCCATATTATCATTTACTCAAATGATTTAATTCCCAAAAAGGTTTAGGCTTCTGTTTACAAAACACCTCGACAACCTTTAAAACTGCTCGCCCATGGTCTGCTCACCTAATTGGTTTGCCCATGGCAGCTCGCCCAGTGCGGTGAACTTGTGTTCGCCCGCCAACACTTGCTTTTGAAAACAGAAAGCAAAACTGGCTCGCCCTCAGTGGCTCGCCCTGTAATCTATTCGCCCAAAAGGCTTTATATTTTCTGTTTTCGAAATTATTAAAAATAATTCATTTTTCGTTTAAGAAATTACACTTTAAAAACCGTTCGCCCAGAATGGCTCGCCCATGGTCACTCAAAAATAGGGTGACAAGTATTCGCCCGCCAACCCTTGCTCTTAACAACAACAAGTAAAACTGGCTCGCCCTCAGTGGCTCGCCCTTAACTTTCTTAAACAAGGGGTCGCCCGCCCCAAAACACTATTAAAAAGGTTTGCCACATTGGTTCGCCCGGATTTCTACTTAAAACAAGGCTACTCACCCAAGATATAAAATCTCATAAAATAGAGCTCGCCCTATTGGCTCGCCCGCCGTTTTACTAATTCGCCACGAAATAACATAAGGGTCGGCTTAGTAGCTCGCCCAATATCAATTAAATTTCTCAAACAATGCATGTCAGAAAACAAAACATTTAACTTAATGTTTTCATAAAATCTACTCCACAGGACATGCATCACTTCACACACATCTCCCTTACCTGGTTTAACAAAGCCTTGCTTCGCCCTGCTTCCTGCTCGCCAATAGCCATTCCCAATTATCGGCTGCAAATAATATATAAATGCCATTAATATTTTCATTTCATAACACTTGGGGAGATTGAGATAAATCAAATGACTACTCGCCCAACAGAGCTCCAACTAGCTCGCCCAACATTCAACTCGCCAAGACTACATTGGCTTGAAGTTGTGGGAGTTCACCCACATTTCTACTCGCCTCATGCCTTATGCGAGTGAGCTCGCCCAATAATTCACTTCACTAGAATTGGGCGTTCTCGTCCCTTGGACACATGCTTTACCTTGGCGAGTTCCTCATTATTTATTCGCCTCATTGGCGATTACTAGTTTACAACATGGGCGATCACTGTAGTCGCCATTGTCGTCACTTATTCCATTATTTTCCTTGTTTCCATATTCTCTAAAGATCTAACTAAAACAAGGTTGTGTTCTATGTTGTAAACATATAAGTCTACCATTGAATATCAAGAACACCTCTGAAATATGAAACTCACCTCAATCAACTGCACTTCCAGAACAGATTGCTTTCCATCTCATGTTGGCCTTCCTTTGCTTATTCTTTTAGCTCATCCAACTAAGGAGGAAAGGTTTGCAAGGTGGTTTACATGTTTAGCCAACTGATGGATGAAATATAGTAAATCAGACATGGTAGAAATGAGAGGAATCAGAACATAAACTGGCAGTTGTATAGCTCTCGTGAAGAAGATGAATATGGCTAAATCGGTTTCCTCAAACGTTTCTTCTTATATAGTCATGCTATCCAATCAAAACTCATCACTTGGCCTTATCCCATTTCCTTCATTTATTTTACGTCTTTCATTTATTTAATGCATGAAGAAAAACTGCACCAAAAGCAAGGGCTATGAGAAGCCTTCCTCTGCACATTTTGACTTACTTCACTTGCCATTAATTGTCCAAACCGAGAGGCCAATGGCGTGAAGTCCACAGCCACTTTTCTTGACTTATTACACCATTTGTCTTATTCCCCCACCAATGAGGTTATTTCCTTTATTGACTTTATTCTTTCTCAATTTATTGTCTTCAACCATATGACTTACAGAGTCCATGCTGACACCAGTTCGCTTGGTCAACTTGAGGCCTCCGCTCGCCACACTACATCAGTTCGCCAACCTTCATCTTCGCCAATATCCTCACACGTTGGCGAACACACCTATTCGCCCTTGTTACCGTCCAACTCGCCATCACTAATGGCGATCTGCTCGCCCATTGGCGAACATCCTTTCTTGCTCACTCGTTGGCGAGTTATTCTGTATTCTCGCCCATACATTCTTTCACCGAAATTGCTCCATTCTCATCTCATGATAAGGAGCTTTTCAACTAAGTGGAAATCAATTCTCTTTATTTATTTCATTTCCATTATTAATTTATGAAATTAGACTCTACAGTAGTGTAGAATCAGGTCTTACACTTCAAGCCATGTGACTAAAGAGATAGGGAGACTAACCATGAGTACGAATAGGCCAATTGGGCTAGGCTTGGTGTAACTGTCTCCTGGCTAAATCTATCCATAACATTAAGTCTACCCCTTAGATTGAAATTGAACATTAGTTTTGATTCTGACTTTTCGATTGGCTTGAATGAAACTCTACTACATTGTTGTGATCACTTCATCTTTGATAAGCACATTTCCATACTTGTTGTGCTTGCTTTTTTGATGAGAAAGAAAGGTTTTTTTTAGTCATCTTTCTTTCACTTGCCTATTTATTTCTGAAGTTGTGAAAATTTTAGAAATTTTTGTTTATGGAGTGTTGTCTTTGATCTTCAAGCCTTGTTATAGATGCCTTCTCTGTTCTAGACTTCTCTTTTTCTTCACTTGACACGAGTTCTTACAAGACTAACTCTTGCTTTGTTCTTTCTTAATTTGTACTAGCTTTGACAATTATTTTGTTTTTCATTTGATCATCTTCATGCTTTAAGCTCTTGCCTTAGCTTTTGCTCTTATGTAGTTTTGATTCCTTGTGTGCCTCAATCTTTAGCTTAATAACTTCTGCTTTATGAGGAACTTGGTTCCTTAGCCTGCCTCGAGCCCTAGCTCAATAGCTTTCAATCTTATGAGGACTTTGATTCCTTATATGCCTCAAGCCCTAACTTAATAGCTGTTGCTCTTATGAGGACTTTGATTCCTTGCATGCCTCAAGCTTCATCTTAATATCTTTCGCTCTTATGAGGATATTGATTTCTAGCATGTCTCGAGCCCTAGCTTAATAGCTTCTACTCTTATAAGGACTTTGATTCCTTTCATACCTTGAGCCTTTGTTGAATAGCTTACATTTTTACAAGGACTTTGATTCCTTGCATGCCTCAAGCACTAGCGTAGTAACTTCTGCTCTCAAGAGGACTTTAGTTTCCAACATGCCTTGAGCTCTAGCATAATAGCTATTGCACTCAAAAGAACTTTAGTTTTCATCGTGCCTCGAGCTCTAGAAAAATAGCTTCTGCTTTAAGAAGGATATTGGTCGATGCTAGTGGAAAGGATGCACTCATGTTTTTGCAAGCTTGCTTTGGTACACTCATAAAGGAATATCACATCCTTGTCTTCTATAAACTTGAGACTCATATGCGCTTTCATGGTCAAGGGAATGTTACGCCCTTTTCATCCACAAACTTGAGACAACCCTGAGCTTCATAGTTCATCTTACACATTTTTGCTTTGAGTAACCTTTAATTTCTTATGTTCTTTCCTGGCCAAGAAGATGTTCATCATTGCCTTTCATGACTAGAGCTTCATATATGCTCATATTAACTTACAAGGATGTTTTTTCATTTCCATTCATAAACTTAAAATTAATATGTTTGATCATGGCCAAGGGAATGTCACATCATTGCCATCCGTAATCTTGAGCATGATGTGTTGAATTATGGCTAAGGTAATACTGATCCTTTCCTATTGCAGCCTTGAGTCTAATATGCTTGATTTGAACTTAGAGGAATGTTCATTCTTGCCATCTGCAACCTTAAGCTTTGATCATCCATCTTAGGCCAAGGGACTTTTTCCTCTTTGCCCATTTGCAACCATTAGCCTAAGGATTTGGCTTATCATGATCATTGCTTCTTATTCTTATTTTAAAATTTTACTTGCATTAGTTTATTCCTTCCATGCCTACCTTTCGAGTAATGAGAAAAAATGGATGATTTCATGGTCGCCTTTTGAATCCTTGTTTGAGAAATCCTTGCTTTAGCATTCTTTTCATTTCTAATCCTTGCCTATTGTGACCTTGAATCTTATATGTTTGACTTGAACTTAGAGGAATGTTCATTCTTACTATCTAGAACCTTGAGCTTTGATCATCCATCTTAGGCCAAGGGAATGTTCTTTAGCCTTTATATTTAACTTATTATGGTCATTACTCCTTGTTCTCATTTTTGTAATTTTACTTGCTTTGGTTTATTCCTTCCTTGCCTACCTTTCAAGTAATGAGAACAAATGGATGATTTTAGGGTAGCCTTTAGTATCATTGTTTGAGCAATCCTCCCTTTAGCATTCTTTTCATTTCTCAACTTAACATCTTATTTAGGCACTTCTTCATACCATTTTTTGCATCTCATGTTAATGCATTGCATGAACATTTTAACATCATGTTTGTGCACTACTGTGGTTCATGCTATTGCTTGGGTATCATGGATAATATGCTCTTTGCATGTTCATCGTCGCTCTTGGTTAAGTGTTTTTTTGTGTACTTGATTAACGCTCTTTGTTCATGCTTGTCTTCATTCTTTTGCACCCATGTGCTTTACTATTGTAAGAACTATGTTGCATCTTCATGTGCTTTTCTGTTGAGCACTTCATTGTACATCTTTGGTTTGCGTAGCATTTGTACGCACTCTTTTGCCTTTCTTTATTGAGCTTCTTACTTGGTCAAGCTCTTTATTACTTAGCTATGTTTTCTATTTCACTTCATTCTAATAGCATTTGGCACATTATATTTGTTATTCTTGGTTAGACCCTTTGTCACACACTCGTGTGCTTTGCTTGATCCAACTCTTTATCGTCTATACATGTTTCATACTTGGTTGAGCTCTCTCTTACATGACTTTGCACTCAACTTTGTCTTTAAGCAATATTACACATATTCATGCGCTTTACTTAATTAAGCTCTTCATAACGCACTCTTGTTCATTGCTTGATTGAACTCTTTATTGCAAGTTAATGTGCTTTATTCATACCTAACTTCACAATGTATTCAATTTCTCTTTTGATAAGGTGATGTTATCCACACCTAGATACTTCATCCTTGTAGCTCAACTACTTGCTTTGCTTTTTCTTTAATTGGTGGAGTGCTATTCAAACTTGGATACTTTTCTTGGTGGTTGAATATGATGAACTTCTTTACTTGGCCGAATATGGCTTTTACCATTTTTCGTGATCTTCTTCCTAGATTCTTACCTTTACTGTGAAGAATAATCTTCTGTTATCTTACTTACTCCTTGAACAAGTGACTTGGCTTGGCATGCCTCTTGTTTGAGTAAACTTGGTGTATTACTTGTTTGCATAGGGCTTAATGTATCCTGGTTAGGCGAGCCGTGTGTTCAACAATTGGTGTAATGGCATTTGTTTAGGCATGGTCTCTTTGTGAGACCTCATAATTTATAGTACAATTTAATTATAATTATATAATTAAGAATTATGTAATAATTATATTAATTTATATTTGATTTTATCTTAGGTTTTATTGTTAGTTAGTAAGTAGGCCCCATGATTCCCAAAGGTTCAAAGGAAGGTGAAACTTTAGGGATTCGATATTTGAAGTAGAAAAATGTTATGGTAAGAATCTTAGCCTTAATCTCGATTATTTTTGCATATTTTGAAAAATGGGCAACAAATTGAAAAATGACAGTTTAGTCCATATGCCGTCAGAATTTTTAGAAATAACAGTCAAATCAAGAAGGCTTTGGACCTATGGTTTATACTAAATAATTCCTCATAAAATATAGTTTTAGAATATCTAGACAGATGGAAGAAATTAGAAATGAAGATAGAAATTACGTGATTTTACGATTAGGGGTATTTTAGTAATTTCACCCAAACCGGTAACCGAACCCCAACAAAAGCTTCACCAAACATTAAAGCAAGCTAAATAGAGTTGAATTATGATTAAATAAAATATTTTGGAGACTAGACAGACTGTTTTCAACAAAGTCAAACTTTATAGGGCAAAATTGGAAAGTTTCATTAAGTAGAGGGGTATTTTGGTAATTTTGCATAGGAGGCTTTAAAAATCGGAATTTTCTACAGAATTCTACACCATTCAGCTGGCCATCTTCAACCTTTGTCAAAACCTTCATAGCTAAAAGCTTAAGAGAGAAAAAAAAGCCTTAAAAACCTAGTGAAAATACTATTGAAATTGAAAAATCTCTTAACAAACCTTGCATATTTTTCAATGCTCTTTCTTTTGGTGTCCATATCTCATCCTATAGTGGCAAAAATCAAACCCCAAGCTTCCCTATACCATTCGACCGAGGTGAGTTTACTTGGGACTTTGGAAATTTTCATGATTTTCTTACTAATTCCTACATTTTCAAGTTGTTTACATACTTCTTTAAGCATACTTCTTTAAGTTTAAATCATGTTATGTTAGCTTTAAATTGCCATACATATTTTGAAATGACAAAAACTTAAGTAAGTTTTAATGTTTTAATTCATATTGTAAATTTGCCTCATCACACATGATTCTCTCAATCCATTTTCAAGTGTTTATATCAAACATTAAGACCATCATTTAATGATACATTTTTATTGGTCTTAATACTTTATAAAATGGTTTTGAATATTAAGTAATTTTCTCAAGAATTATTGAATATAAGTTTAGAAAATTACTTATAAGTTCTTGGACAATATTTTCATTTGAGAAAGTCAAGAAAAACTCCCTTAAAGCTTATAAATGTTTTGGGTTGAATTAGGATCAAAGGTCATATCATTTCTAACCCAAAAGTGCAGGAAAAATGCCCTCTGGAAGAAAAGGATCGATCCCCACTGTAGCAGGATCGATCCCTTTTTGGCAGAAAGTCTTCCCAAGGTCCCTAAAGCCCAGAATTAAGATTCTGGACAAAAGGGATCGATCCCCTATGGAAAGGGATCGATCCCTTTGCCCGAAAATAGCCTATAACGGTTAGTTTTTGTGAGACAACGGTAATATCCGAGTTTTGGCTCCACCCAATGGCTAGAATACATCCAAAGGACTATAAATAGAGGCTTAGAAGCTAAAGAAAGCAAGAGGAACTACTCAGCAACTCCATAACACATATTCCTCAAATCCTCAAGCCTCAAACAACAAATCAAGAGCTCCAAAGTCTTCATCATCTATCATTCATCTTATCTCTTGTATTGCTTAGCACAAATCTTGTATAGGTTTTCTTTGTGCCTAATCTCTGTAATCATTTGCCTACCTAGAGGCCTTTCCTTGATTACATTATTTGTAAATCAATCATTCCTTGTAAAAGGGGAGGTTTCTCTTTAACCTAAGAAAAAGAGGGAGGTTTCTCTTTAGCCTAAAAAAAGAGGGAAGAAGAGGTTTCTCTTGAGCCTAGAAAAAGAGAGAGGTTTCTCTTGAGCCTTGAAAAGAGGGAGTGTAATCACAAATTCAAGATAGTGGATTTGGAGAAAATCCTTGGGAACGTCTCAAGGTAGAGGACGTAGGCAAAGTTGCCGAACCTCTATAAATCGATTGTGTAAATCTCTCTTTCTCTACTCTCTTTACTTGCAATTATATTGTGCTTATTGAATTGAATTTATATTGCATGCTTGAGTAGCTTAGAGAACTTAAAAAATATCAATCTAAGCTAGAGAATTTAGAGGAACCGAAAAATGAACCTAAGGTTAGTGAAAAACCGATTCACCCCCCCTCTCGGTATTACCTATAAGAGCCAACAATTAGTATCAGAGCTTGGGCTCGAGATTGATTTAGACTAACCTCTATCGAGCAAAACGATCTTAAATGGCTCACTTGAATGTAGGCACATGCTTAGGAAAAGAGGGACAATCATTAGTTAGACCTCCACTCTTCAATGGTGAGAATTACTCCTATTGGAAAATTAGGATGATGTTATTTGTGCAATCCAATGACTATGAAGTGTGGAGAGTAATTGTTAATGGCCCTAGAATCCCAATAAAGAAAGTAGATGGAAAAGATGTCCCTAAGAGTGAAGATGAGTGGGACACCAATGACATGAGATTGGCACAATTGAATGCCAAGGCTATGCACACCCTCTTTTGTGCATTAGGTCCCAATGAGTACAATAGAGTCTCCTTATGTGAAAATGCTAAACAAATATGGGATAAACTAGCCATCACACATGAAGGGACAAATCAAGTTAGAGAGACCAAAATAGGAATGCTCACACATGATTTTGAGCTATTTAGGATGAAAGAAAATGAGTCCATTAGTGAAATGTTCACTAGGTTTAATAACATAATTAATGGACTTAAGGCATTAGGCAAGAGCTATTCCAATGTAGAAATAGTTAAGAAAATCTTGAATAGCTTGCCACAATCATGGGAGGCAAAGGTAACCACAATAGAAGAGTCTAAGGATCCAAATACCTTGTCTCTAGATGAGCTTATGGGCTCTCTACTTACATATGAAATGAAAATGAAAAGAAATGAAGTGCCTTCAAAGAAAGTAGGGGTAGCACTTAAGTCTTCCACTCATGAGGTCATTGAAGATGATAGTGATGAGAGTGGAAATGAGGAAGAAAAAGAAATGGCAATGTTTGCCAAAAGATTTAATAGATTTATGAGAATGAAAGAGAGAGAGTAATAGGAGACATCAAAGGGGAGAGTCAAGTAGAAGAGAAAAGGACCCCTTAGTATGTTATGAGTGCAATGAACCGGGTCATACTAAGTTAGATTGCCCCTTACTTAGGAAGGAAAAGGATAGGAAGCTTAGGAAGAAAGCATTTGTGGCTGCATGGAGCGATAGTGATAGCTCCGATGAGGAAAATGTAGATGAAGAGGTAGCCTACTCATGCTTTATGGCTATTAGTGATGATGAGGCTAGTAGTAGTTCTAGTGAAGATAATGATTATACCTTTAGTGAACTACAAAATGCCTTTGATGATTTAGCAAATGAATATCAATGCATGAACTCCAAATATAAGAAAATCATTGCTAAATTAAAAATAGAAAATGAAGCCTTGATAAATGCTAAGCTAGAATTTGAAAAGAAATTAGAAAAGGCTAACTTAGAGATAAATGAGTTAAATGAAAAGAATACAAATTTGCATAACTCATTTACTAGGTTCTATATGGGTCAACAAAAATTAGATCACATGCTTGAGACCCAAAGAGCTTTCTTTGACAAAGATGGGTTAGGATATAATGCAATACAAAAAGAAACTCATCTAAAGAATTTCCTTGTGAGCAAAAATACTATGCATGATACATCTCTCACATGCTCACTATGTAATAGAATAGGACACTCCTCACAAGCATGCACATATAGAAAAACCACATTTAGAGGAAGAGTTGTTAGAAAAATGTGGATGCCAAAGCATGCAATAAATAATGATGAATTGTGCTTAAAATGGATCCCTAAGGGATCTAAAATTGTGAACACTAACTCTCATGGACCCAATAAAATTTAGGTACCAAAGCATGCTTGAATTTATTTGTTATAGGAGTGTTGGAGCATGGGAATATAATGAAACAATGCAGTTTAAATGCTCAACACATCCCATGGAGTTTGCTTGTGCCAATAGGAAGAGCTTGGAGATCCATTCTTAGAAAAGTGACAGCAATTTCTCAAAGAATGACTAATGGTGGATCCAACACATCAAGGCAAAGCATTCTCTAGCAAAGGAGTTTTGTAAGTTTAATTCTTTACTCCTTAAAACTTTATTTGATTATTTGTGCTTTGATGAGAAAGTTGGTTGATGATTCTTGATGCATCGTGAGTTGAATGATTGAATAGAAGGCATGATAAATGATTTTTGAGTGTTTGATGTATAATACTTGATGCATTGAATGAAAAGCATGATTTGGGATTTTGAAATGATTATTGGTTTTCTATATCTTGAGCAACTTTGATATGTCTAGATAATATATTTAGTTGCTCAAAAGCTGTCAAATATGTCATTTATGCAAAATGCCTTGTCATGAGCCTTAATGAAGAATATGTATGTTGGAAATCATGGCATAATGTTCACAAGTATGATGATTTAATGTTATATGTGCTTAAAATCTATGTGAACAAGTTTGTTTGGGCATATTTGTGGTTTCCAAAGCTTTGGTTTTGACAAAATATGCATAATGCTTAAAATGACCCCCTTTGAAGCCAAAAATGCATTTTATTGTGTAAATTCTTCCAAAATTGCAAAATCTTTTGTAAAATGGTTTTTCATTCAGATTTTTCATTCATACAAGTCCAAAATCATGTTTTACAAATGTTTAAACCTTTACTTGGACTTAAATTACTCAAAAACGAAGTTTGGGCACCTCAAAGGTTGGATTTTCTGTCAAAAACTACAGAAACAGGATGAGGGATCGATCCCTTAGCAAGCAGGATCGATCCCCCTTGAGCAGAATGCAGGAAATCTGCATTCTCGACTTAAGGGATCGATCCCCCTCCCAAAGGGATCGATCCCCCCAGGCCAAAATGGCTTTTCTGCACTTTTTCAACCGAATTTGAGAAGGATTTTTCACTTTCTTGATATCTTCTTTCTTCTCAAGTTAAAATCCAGTATTTTAACTTCTTTTTGATGATCTTTAAACTATGAAAATTCATTTTTCATTGATATCATGCATCAACTCAATTAATTTGTATCATTCCCAACAAATGGTATCACTTTCAACAATCAATATCACTTTTCTTGAGCTCATAAGTGCAAAATCATTTTTCTTGTTGAAAACATTCATGATTTGCATAACTCTTGAAATAATCTTGAAACATACTTTCAATGAATGCTTAAATATAATTTTGAGATTTATTTCAATGATTTATGGATATATTTGAGAATTTGATGAACTTGTGCATAATGAGTGTTTTTCATATCTTTTGTTCATCTTAGTCAAGCATGCTTATAGGATTATGTCTCTTAACTTAACTTATCAATTCCACACTAGGTTTCATGATAATTTTACATCTAGTGGATTGATTCCAAATGTAAATTCAACAATTGGTAATAGTCATTGGCCTATGGATCCTAAATGTTAAAATGCATAAAACTTTATCATCCTTGTACTTAAAGAACTAGGGTCTTAATGACAACACCAACACTCAAAGATAAATGCAAACTTGAACAAACTTGATATCCATGCATTTATTATTTGAATCTTTTCTTGTTCATAATTGGTTAAGGACTTGAATTAGAAAATGAGCATAGGATTTGTGTGCTTGAAACCATGGGAGAAAATGTGTTTGCTTGAATTCCTTGATTTTTTGAATCTTCCATATGGTATCAATTTTTGAATATGAATATGGATTAATACTTTATGATAGTGCGCTAATGATTAATTGATCCATATGCATATTTGATGATATGTGTTGTGTTCTTGCATATTTGGAATGATTATTTTCTTGACATGAACACACTACACATAGATATTGGATTCATGCAAAATGCCTAAGTCAATCATTAGTAACAATTGGTATTTAGATTGAAATAACAATTAGTATCATTGGGAACCATATTTTCAATAATTGGTAAGCCAAATCTAAATTGTCAATTGGTATGAGCTTTAAATTGATAACTCTTCTTATGCTCCTTAGATTGAAATGACAAATAGAGAAGAATTCTCTTAAGATATTTTTGCATGAAACTCTTGTGTGCTAGAATTTGTAGTTAATTGCTATATATCTTAATTCTAGGCACAATATTTCTTGAAAATGATTTATGAGCACATGCATATGATATGTTATCTAATTTTAGCTCATAATCATGATGTATTACCATGCACCTTAGTTGGACCTTAGAGAACAATTGATATACTTAGGTGCTTGCTTAACTTCTTACCAATTGGAACCTTCTTGCAAAATTACTTATCAATAATTGGTATAGGAATTATTTATAAACAATTGGTATAGGATCATAAGTCATATTCATTGCATGAATATTTCATACTCTTTGTGAATATTGACTTATTTATTTGTGCTATGAGTCCCATGTACTAACATGTTTCTTGTTGGATGGAGCATATTCTTTTATCTCTTCTCACATAGCCACGATTTTAGGGGGAGCATATTTTTTATTATTTTTCCTTCTTTTTGCTATGACAAAAAGGGGGAGAGATAGATATCAAAAGGGAAAGATATTAAGGGGGAGAGATAATGAGGGAAAATTCATTTTCAAAACCCATGCTTATATTAAGGGGGAGCTTTACAAAATCCTGCTTTATTTGAGGGGGAGTATTTTTTCAAAGAATTTTCAAAGCAAATTTACATTAAGTTTTGTCATATCAAAAAGAGGGAGATTGTTAGCTTTAAATTGCCATACATATTTTGAAATGACAAAAACTTAAGTAAGCTTTAATGTTTTAATTAATATTGTAAATTTGCCTCATCACACATGATTCTCTCAATCCATTTTCAAGTGTTTATATCAAACATTAAGACCATCATTTAATGATACATTCTTATTGGTCTTAATACTTTATAAAATGGTTTTGAATATTAAGTAATTTTCTCAAGAATTATTGAATATAAGTTTAGAAAATTACTTATAAGTTCTTGGACAATATTTTCATTTGAGAAAGTCAAGAAAAACTCCCTTAAAGCTTATAAATGTTTTGGGTTGAATTAGGATCAAAGGTCATATCATTTCTAACCCAAAAGTGCAGGAAAAATGCCCTTTGGAAGAAAAGGATCGATCCCCACTGTAGCAGGATCGATCCCTTTTTGGCAGAAAGTCTTCCTAAGGTCCCTGAAGCCCAGAATCAAGATTCTGGACAAAAGGGATCGATCCCCTATGGAAAGGGATCGCTCCCTTTGCCCGAAAATAGCCTATAACGGCTAGTTTTGTGAGACAACGGTAATATCCGAGATTTGGCTCCACCCAACGGCTATAATACATCCAAGGGACTATAAATAGAGGCTTAGAAGCTAAAGAAAGCAAGAGGAACTACTCAGCAACTCCATAACACATATTCCTCAAATCCTCAAGCCTCAAACAACAAATCAAGAGCTCCAAAGTCTTCATCATCTATCATTCATCTTATCTCTTGTATTGCTTAGCACAAATCTTGTATAGGTTTTCTTTGTGCCTAATCTCTGTAATCATTTGCCTACCTAGAGGCCTTTCCTTGATTACATTATTTGTAAATCAATCATTCCTTGTAAAAGGGGAGGTTTCTCTTTAGCCTAAGAAAAGGAGGGAAGTTTCTCTTTAGCCTAGAAAAAGAGGGAAGAAGAGGTTTCTCTTGAGCCTAGAAAAAGAGAGAGGTTTCTCTTGAGCCTTGAAAAGAGGGAGTGTAATCACAAATTCAAGATAGTGGATTTGGAGAAAATCCTTGGGAACGTCTCAAGGTAGAGGACGTAGGCAAGGTTGCCAAACCTCTATAAATCGATTGTGTAAATCTCTCTTTCTCTACTCTCTTTACTTGCAATTATATTGTGCTTATTGAATTGAATTTATATTGCATGCTTGAGTAGCTTAGAGAACTTAGAAAATATCAATCTAAGCTAGAGAATTTAGAGGAACCGAAAAACGAACCTAAGGTTAGTGAAAAACTAATTCACCCCCCTCTCGGTATTGTCTATAAGAGCCAACATGTTAGAACTATGAAATTGAGTAGGCTGGGGTTTTGGCTACTACTTAATCTTCATGCCAAGGATGTGTTTTGATGAGGTTTTGATGTAGAAATTAACGTAGAGATCAAGGAAAGCTTGGAATTTAGTTTAGATTAGCATGAAGTGATGAAGAGCAATATGTTGGGCAACTAAGAGTGGTTTGACCATGGCAAAATAGGCTAGAAATTCATGTCATTTAATGTGTAAATTATGTGGAAATGGTGCAGGAGATTAATAGAATTAATTTAGAATTAAAAAGGGAAATTAAATTTGGAAAAATATAAATTTTGTAAAGGAAGGAAGCTTTCGGCCTAATGAAGGGGAGGATGAATTCATGGCCAATTCAATGTAATATCGGCTCTAAAATAATGTATAAATTATTCAAAGAATTTAGGCACAATCGGAATCGAAATTGGAGTTATGTAGCGAAAGTTACAATTTTTCACCAGTAGAAATTAGACTGCATTTAGACAATTTTTACAGATAATGCATTCATATTTAAATAGTTAAATATTCTTTTAGATCAAATATGATAAATTTATCAAGTTTGAATAATAATTTGCAGCCTTTAAACCCGAGGGTAATATCGGTGCTGGAAGATCGGATACTGATAAAATTAGAGGTAAGGGATATTTGTATGAAGCGTAGGGATATAGTGTTGCATGTTTTGATGAGAATTACCAATTGTGGAAATTAAATAAATATTTTAGATTGAATTTTGGAACTGTGAACTGTGGCTTGAAAGCTGGATTTTTATGCATGAGATGTTAGGTTTGAATAAATTGTTATGCTGCTAAAATTTTCTATGCTAACCTAAACCCCTAAATTTATGAAATTCATGCTTTAGTATGAAATTTTGAAATATAGAAAAAAATCAAACTTAGGTATCCAAATTTTAAATATTTGAATATGGTTTAATAAATATTAAATCACAGATTCAATAATTAAAATGATTTTTGGTAGTATTTTATCTATTTTTGGATATTTGAAAATGTTGATTTATTCATGGAATTAAAATAAATAAATTTTGAAGGGCAAATATTGTTTTAAGTTTTGTTATATTTTATATGTTGGATTTGTTGATTTTACGGAATTAAATTTTTATGGATATATTTGTGATATATTTTAATACATTCATCTCCGTAAATTGCTCTGAAATATTTATTTAAATGTCTTGAAACTGTGGCCCCGTAGCTACCTGCAAGTACATGCATTTTCATTTTCTTCTGATTGCTATTGACTCTAGCCTAGTCTTCAAGCTCCCATAGGTGTCACCTAGCAAGTGTACACACTGTGGTACCTTGACTATGGCCATACGTCTATTATAGTGTGTTGGCTCTACCAAGGGGGGTGAATCGGTTTTTCTAGAAAATTTTGGTTTTTTCCAAGAGCTTAATGCACAAATAAAATAAATAAAGCAATAATGAAATAAATGCAGTAAATAAGGAAGGGAAAGAGAAGTAAACACAAATTTTATAAAGGTTCAACCAATCTCTTGCCTACGTCCTCTCTCATTGATCCTCTTGTCAAGGGATTAATTCCATTCTTCTTTGTGAATGCTTACAAACCACTTCAAGGTGTGGTGAGACCTCTTACAATTTCTCTTGAAGGCTTAGAAATAACCTTCTAAGTCTATCCCCTTGTAATGCTACCCTCACTCTTAGAAGAACAACCCTACAAGGCTAGCACACCCTTTGAATATCAGAAATTTAAGAGAGTGGGTGATGAGCAAGGTGAAATATCACAAATGGAATTACAAGAAATGAATTTTTTCAGCTTAGATTTCTTTCTTGAAGCTTTGAGAGTTTTGAAGTGCTTGTTCTACCTCCAAACTTCATAAATGCCTCTATTTATAGTCCACCAACTGCTTGGGACGGTTGTTGAAGCATTTAATGCAAAACTTCCCCTTGAAACCCTCGAAAACTAGCCGTTGGGCATTGTTTTCGTGAAATCGATCATTTGCCATAGGGGATCGATCCAAATTTCTAGAATGCTGATTTTCTGCCTTGGAGCTTTTTCTCCCTTTGGAAAACTATTCTGCCATCTAGGGATCGATCCTTTACAAGGAGGGATTGATCCCTCACAATTTCCTGCACTTATATGGTGGCAATTTTGAGATAGATTGATGGCTTTCTGTCATTTTAAGTCAGTTCGAAATATTCTAACACTTTTATAAGAGTATTTCTTGACTTTCTCAATTGAAATCTAAGTCTAAAACTTTGTTTAAAAGATTTTCTATAATTGAGTCCATTTTAAGCAAATTTACATTATAGAGAAAATGTTTAGCCTTACTTAAGTTTTTGTCATTTCAAAATATTTGTCAATTTAAAGCTAACAATCTCCCCCTTTTTTTATATGATAAAACTTAAGGTAAATTTGCTTATATTTTTAAAAAACAAGTTTGCTTGTATTTTGAAAAATGCTACTCCCCCTCAAGATTTGCTCCCCCTTAATTTAAGCATGAAAATTTATAGAAATTTACCACAATAATTCTCCCCCTTTTTGTCATAGCAAATACTATAGCAAATACTATAGATATACTCCCTCTTAAAAGGAAAAATAGACATCATGGAGAAATGGTTATAAGCATAAGTCAATTTAAAGCAATAAAGGCAGAAGCATAAACCATTCCAATGGCATAAACAGAAACATAGACTAAGTCAATGTCATAAACATAATTATAGGCCATGCCATAGAAAGATAAAGGTCTAAGATTCTACAAACAGGACACACCAGTCCATACAACTAAGAAAAGTCTAAGATACCACAAACATAACTAGCTAGTGCATACAACTAATACCATAACAATCTAATGAGCATAAAGTCTGAAATTAGAAAATCATAACAAGCTAAAAGACTTTAGTCAACGCAGCCTAGGAAACGTCAAGGGGTACTGCTCAACGAAGTCCTTGTGCTACATGCGAATATCTTGGACTTCATCAAATAAGGCAGCTTGTGTCTCCTCCATACTGTCGAAACGAGCATCGAGCTGAGCAAAACATTGAGTGACAGTTTGCTGGAGATTTTGAAGCATGAGCATGATCTGGTCATTAGAAGTCGATGTGGATCTCGATGCTAAGGAAGAAGAAGGCTCGATAGGGTTTTCCTCTTCGATATCTTGCGCGGGAGATGCAGGCTAACCATGACTCTTCTCCCATACTATAGTATTACCTTGCTAACAGGAATACCACCCAAGGTTATGCATGGTAGCGAGATTGATGGTGGTACTTGGTTTCGGAAGGACACCGACCTCACATGAGCAATCGATGCCTTTATTGAGCAGGAAAAATGCAAGCGGCTAAGGGAATAAAATCGTTTTGACCGTACCATGAACAATTTTCACCCAATCTTAAAGAAAAAAAATGAAGAAGGTTCGGTCTAGTGCCGTCGGGTGAGTGAATGTTGTAAAGCCAAAAGTGATCAAGTTTCCGGAGCTGAGAGTATTTAGTGTCAAGAGGTCGAAGATTCCAGGAGATTATAATGTGGAGAAGTCGTGCAAAGATGGGAAGATCACCTGCACGGTCAGCGACTATGTTAAACTCTAATGGAACTTCCATAGTTTCAAAGCGAAGGCCGTTTTTAGGAATGTGGAAGACAAGTGAAAGGGATTGCTTGGTGACTTCAACATGCTTGTCTATGACAAACGATCGAATCCCTACTACCTTGCATGTATCGTTAGAATCCTTGATTAGTTCGACATTGGAGAAGAATGCTCAAACGATGTTGCAAGGGACCGGAGTGTTGATTTTTAGAAAATGAGTCCAATGGAAGGCATCAAACTGGGCCAAATAAGGAAAGTTAATCAATTCTAAGAATATGAAATCAATTAGACGGCAATGCTTGATGCGCATGTTGGCGAATTTTGTATGAAAACGGCTTTTCTCTTCTGCATTGCGAAAGTAGCGATTGAAGGCTGTTGGAACGAAAGAGGAGGAAGAAGGATGAGTTCTTTCCCTTGAAACAGTGTGTTTAGCATGAGGGGCCATTTTGAGGAAACAGAGTTCTCTAAGGACTTTGCCGAACAGGTGATGGGCACAAGTTTGGTTAAGTGTGGATGAGTGTATAGGGGAATGGAAGGTTAACCAATAGCGTATACCCACAGACTACAAAGCAAACTACAATATTGATAAAGGACTAGTGATGAAATATGCAAGGAATCAAAAGTTATGAGAGCTAGAACTTAGATAAAAGTGTGGGTTTTGTGGATACTTGAAAATGAGATAACAAGAGAAATTATGCAATAAAATGTAAATGGGTCTGCAAAATATGATGAAATAAACATGAAATGCAAGAAAATCAATGGAAATTAGTGGAGAAACACTTACAATTGAAATGTTGGGCATGAATAGTGATGAACACAAGGGAGAAAAGAGGAAATAAAAAACGATGAGGTTTAGTGTGAAAAGATGATGAGAAGTGAAAGAGATGGAGAAAAGATGAAGAATGGCGAAGAAATGAAGATATTTGGTAGAGAAATGAGTTAGATCTTGAAGTTTTGGTGTAAGGAAATGGTAGAAGAAGGGTTTCTATGAAGAGGAAGGTGAATAGTGTGGAGAAAAGGGGGGAGGCCGATACTTTTAAAGAACCCGATTTGGGTTCTGGTCCGAGGGGATCGATCCCCTCTAGGAAGGGATCGATCCCTTCCAGGCCGAGAGCCCCCCAAACAATTCGGGAGCTATAGGATCGATCCCATGGTGATGGGGATCGATCCCTCATAGCAAAAACCTAGAATTTTGGCTTGAATGACCTGGAAATCAATCTTATTTTTGGAAGAATTGACCCTTCAGTCAATTGCCTTAGTTTAGATGCAGAAAAATGATTTAAAAACAGAAGAATTTGTGCATTTTCACTGTTTTAAAATCAAAATCAAGTTTGAGCAATTTGGAAAACATGATATGTGACTTGAAAAAACCAAAATATGCAGAAAATCATTGAAAACATGTGAAAAATTATTGAAAACCATTTTGGCATGATTGTGAGAATGTCTTAAGCATGAGAAGTGAGTTTTTGCTAATGAGGCTGAATGATGAGGAATTAACATGATCATACAAACATAATTCAACAATTCACTCTAAGAATTAGTAAAAATATGGCAAGTTAAGGCCATGAACAGCAAGTGATCAATACATTCTCTAAATTTCTGACTTGCATTCATCACAACCAACTTAAACTATTTATTCAACATCAATTTAATTCAAGGAGCATTCATGAGACCTAGTTCACCTCTAAGTGTGCAAAATCGCTCCTTATCCAAAGGTTTTGTGAAGATATCAACTAATTGGTGCAAGGTATCTATATATTTTAGACCTATATCACCTTTTTGCACATGATCTCTGATAAAATGATGTCTTATTTCAATGTGCTTAGTTCTAGAGTGTTGTATGGGATTTTTGGTAAGGTTGATGGCACTAGTATTATCACATTTGATAGGAACTTAATTCATTTCTATTCCATAGTCACTCATTTGTTGTTTAATTCACAATACTTGAGCACAACAACTTCCGGAAGTAATATATTCAGCTTCGGTTGTGGATTGAGCTACACTATTTTGTTTCTTAGAGAACTATGAAATGAGCCTATTTCCTAAGAATTGACAAGTTCCAGATGTGCTTTTCCTATCAACTTTACAACCACCAAAATCCGCATCAGAGTAAGCATGGAGAGCAAAAGTAGAATCTTTAGGATACTAAAGTCTTAAGGAAGAAGTGTCTTTAAGGTATCTAAGAATTCTTTTTACAGCTTGTAGGTGTGATTCTCTAGGAGGTGACTGAACTCTAGCACACAAGCATACACTAAACATTATATCTGGTCTACTAGCAGTAAGATATAGCAATGAACCAATCATAGACCTGTATAGTTTAGTGTCTACACATTTTCCTCATTCATCCTTATCAAGCTTAATGTTTGTGCTCATTAGGGTAGAATAAGGTTTAGACTCATCCATTCCAAATCTTTTGAGTAAGTCTTTAGTGTATGTAGCTTGATTTATAAAACTACCCTCTTTGCATTGTTTAACTTGAAGTCTTAGGAAGAAGGTTAGCTCTCCCATCATGCTCGTTTCAAATTCACCTTGCATTAATTTTGAGAAATCTTTACACAATGACTCATTTGTAGATCCAAAAATGATATCATCCACATAAATTTGAACTACTAATAAGTCACTACCCTTGGATTGAATAAATAAGGTTGTATCTACTTTGCCTCTTGCAAAACCTTTTTCAATCAAAAACTTTGAAAGTCTTTCATACCAAGCTGTAAGAGCTTGTTTAAATCCATATAAAGCTTTTGATAGTTTGAAAAGTGGTTAGGAAACTTTAGATTTTCGAAACCGGGAGGTTGCTCAACATAGACCTCTTCATTTATGTAACCATTTAATAAAAGAGAATTTTTGGTGAAATTAAAACCGAAAAAGGATCAAAAATGAGGAAATTGAGTTTTAATACCAATATAATTTATACTGGTTGTACTTATCAAAGAACATTAGTGGCTGCATTTTATGGAAGTTAGTGGCTCAAAATTAAAAGGAAAAATATTAATAAATTTTGATAAAATTATTTTACAGCCGGGAATTGAGGACTTGGTAAAGGCGATTGGGAAGCTACGCTTCGTAAGACCAGGTAAAGGAGTAGTATGTGAAGTGAAATGCATGTCCTGTGGAGAAAAATGTTATAAAAATATTGAGAAAATGATTTAGTTTGAGACATGCATTAGTTTGATAAACTATTTTGAATTTGGGCGAGCTAGATAGGCGATCTCTTGTTTTTAAAGAGAAATATTTTGTGGGTGACCCCCCAGTTCAGCTCGGTGTGAGAGCCACAGTGGGCGATGTTAATTCGCCACATGGGCGAATGAAAATATGCAAGCTCAATCCACTGCGATGGGCGAGCCATAATAGGCGAGCTAATAAGGGGCGAGCCGGTTTAACTTGTGTTTTTCTCACACGAAAAAATTGGTGAAATTACTGGTTGCTTTTATTGTGCTTTGTAAACAGAAAATATAATACCTTTTTGGAAAACAATATATAATACCTTTTTGGAAAACAATCATTTTAAAGAAATGATGAAATATGTGAAATATTCCTTAAGGGTTCTTTATGAGATATAAATTGATTTTTGAGACTTTAGACCCCGAGTTTCATGCATTACTATTTGCGTGGCTGATTGACCAGTCAAGTCATCAGAGGTCTCGAGGTCACCTGGCAAGTATACCTGAGGACCACCTATAGATAATGGCCATAGATCTAGTTGTGTCCTAGTGCGGACAATTACTGGGTTCCTTCGGGAACGATGTGTTCCTTCGGGAACGATGATAGCATGATTTAATTGTAGGGTGATGCCTAGTCTCAACTTACTGATTTCTATTTACTGAAAGGATTTACTGAATCTTGTTTACTGTTTACTATACTATATCGTAAACCATTTAGCCAGTGATTTGAATATTAAAGACTGTTCACTATATCCACTGTTTTCCTACTGGGTATGCTATTAGGGAAAATAAACATTTTGTTGTATATAGTTTTGGTTTTATAAAGCAGCATACAACTCCTTTACTGAGCACGTTGTCGCTCACCCCCTTATTTCCACTCCACAGGTTATTGATTTGGATTAAAAGGTTTACCTTCCAGAGTTATTGGCTGCTAGAGTTAGTAGATATACGATATTGAAGGTACATTATATTCTTTTATATATTCAGTAAAATTGTACAGTAAAATTGTACAGTACTATTTTGAGTAAAAAGGGACTGTAGGTGATCTCAAAATTTATGAGCTATTCATATTTCTATTTTGGTACTGAAATGAAAGTACCATTTATTTCTTAAAGGGTTAATAGAATGTTAAGCATCACTATAAGATCCGATTCTATACTACTGTATACTTTAATTTTATAAAATTGATAATGGAAATCGAATAAATAATAAATATTGATTTTCATTTGGGTGAGAAGCTCCTTAACTTGAGATGTGAATGGAGCAATTTTGGTGAAATACTTCTCGGGCAAATACTTTAATTGAACAGCTCGCCCGAGGATGTTCGCCAATTGTGATGGCGAGTTGGATGATTGCGAGGGCGAATAGGTGAGTTCGCCACTGTATGTTGATTCAGTTGATAGCCTAGTAGGCAAGTGAGCCAACAAGGTACTCGCCAAAGTTACAATGCCAAATCAATGTGATCACCAATTTGTGGCTTGAGTCATAGCAAATAGGTGAGTATAACAATGGTCGCCAAGTAAAGGAATTCAGCTTGTAAATCGCCAAATATTGTTGGCGAACTGAAATTGAAATAGAATGGGCGAGCTGAGGCCTCAAGTTGACTAGGCGAACTGAAATTAGCACGGACAAAATGAAATAATGAATCAGAACCGTGCAGAAAAAAAAACTTGACTTTGGACGCCATACAGTTGAAGACAATTAATAGAGAAAAGCTAAAGTCAATAAAGAAATTAGCCTTATTGGTTGAGAAATAAAACAAAGTCAATAGCAGAAGAAAAACGGGTGTGGAAGGAAGACTTTCACGCCATCTTGAGCTGCAGTTTTCTTCATGCATTAAATGAATGAAAGACACATGAAATGATGAAGGAAATGAGATAAGGCCAGGTGATGAGTTCTGATTGGATTAGCATGGCTATATAAGAAGAAACATTTGAGGCAAACCGATTTAGCAACCTTCATCCTCTTCACGAAAACCACTCTACTACAAGTTATGCACTGTTTCTTCCATTTCTCTACCATGTTTGATCTACTAAACTTCATCCTTAAGTTGGCTAAACATGTAAACCTGCTTGTAAACCTTTTCTCCTTAGTTTGATGAGTTAAAGGAGTAAGCAAAGGAAGGCCAACGTGAGATGGAAAGTAATCTGTTCTGGAAGTGCAGTTGGTTGAGGTGAGTTTCATATTTCTGAGGTGTTCTTGATATTCAATGGTAGATTTATATGTTTACAACATAATAAACATAGAATGCAGCCTTGTGTTAGTTAGATCCTTAGAGAATATGAAAACAAGGAAAATAATGGAATAAGTGATGAGAATGGCGACTATGGTGATCGCCCATGTTGAAAGTTAGTAATCGCCAATGAGGCGAGTAGGAAATAAGAACTTGCCAAGTATAAAGTTTTGTTCAAATGGGCGAGGACGCCTAACAATAGTGAATTCATGGGCGAGCCCATCTTGAGTAGAAAGCTGTATGGCGAACTCACATGCATAAGGCACTGGGCGAGTAGAAATGTGGGCAAACTCCCACATTTAAGCCAGTAAAGGCTTGGCGAGTTGAATGTTGGCGAGCTCGGATTGGCGAGGTAGTAAAATGACTGTGGGCGAGCTGGTTGATTATCTCATGTCTCGCCCAATTAATGGAAAAATATATAGAGAAAATATTAATGGAAATTATATATTATTTGCATCCGGGAATTAAGAATGGCTATTGGCGAACAGGAAGCAAGGCGAAGCTAATATCAGGTAAGGGAGATGTGTGTGAAGTGAATGCATGTCCTGTGGAGTAAATTTCATAGAAATTATTGAGAAATTGTTTTGTTTTATGACATGCATTAATTTGATAATTGTAATTCGGGCGAGCTAAAAGCCGACCCTTATGTTGTTTTCTGGACGAATTGGTTTAAGGCGAACGAGCCTTGGCGGGCGAGCCTATTTGTGTTTATTTTGGGGCGAGTAAACATTATTTTAATAAAAGGCGGGCGAGCCACCGATGGGCGAACCCTTTTATGTTCTTTTAGGCGAGCAACCATGTTTTATTGAAATCCAGGTGAGCCAATGGATGGCGAACGCTTTATATGCCTTGGGCGAGTGACCCTTTTATAATGCATTTGGGGCGGGCAACCTCTTTGTTAAGAAAGTTGTGGGCGAGCCACTGA
Organism: Heritiera fomes; assembly: GCA_032173925.1. Taxonomy (NCBI): domain Eukaryota; kingdom Viridiplantae; phylum Streptophyta; class Magnoliopsida; order Malvales; family Malvaceae; genus Heritiera; species Heritiera fomes. The sequence goes on from JAPDPM010000017.1 coordinate 6,409,616, forward strand.
GGGCGAGCCAGTTTACCTCCTGTTTTTTTTAAAGGCTAAGGTTGGCGGGCGAACACTAGTTCACCGCATTGACGAGTTGACCATGGGCAAGCCGAATGAGCGAGCTGACCATGGCGAACAGGTTTCTCTTTTCTAAATTTGTTCAACGAAAAATGAACTATTTTAAATAGCTTTGAAAATAGAAAATATGAAACCATTTTCGGGTGAGTTGACTAATAGGCGAGTTGACTATGGGCGAACTAGCCATGGCGAGCCAGTTTAACCCGAGTCTTTCTCACATGGAATTCAATGAGATTGCGGGCTGTTTTTAAAACCTTTTTGGAAAGAAAATCATTTTGAGAAAATGATGAATTTATGAAATAATTCCTTAAAGGTTTTCATGAGATATAAAGTAATTTTGAGACTTTAGGCCCCTAGTTTCATGTATTATTATTTATGTTGTTGCGTGACCCGCCTGGGGTGGTGGCTCGATCGATGGACCAACGAGTGCACCTCAGGGCGTCACAGTGCTAATGGATCCGCCAAGTCATCAGCGGTCTCGAGGTCACTTGGCAAGTGGACCCGAGAACCACATATAGATTATGGCCATAGATCTAGCAGAGATAACCGTGAGGGGCGATGGCCTACGGGTGCACCCCAATAACGATAAATTCCGTTCTCGCAAGGGGGAGGGGGAACGATGATAGCATGATTTACTCGTAGGGTGATGCCTAGTCTCAACTTGTTGATTTCTGTTTACTGAAAGGATTTGCTAAAATACTATTTGCTGTCTAATCTATTTTATTGTAAACTGTTGAGAAAATGAATTGAATGACGCATTGAGAGTACTGGTTGATATAACTACTGTTTTCCTATTTGACATGATTTTAGGAAAAGCAAATTTATTATGATATATGGCTTTGGTTTTGTAAAGCAGCATATGTCTCATTTACTGAGCAAATGAATTGTTCATCCCTTTGTTTTAACTCCACAGATAAAGAACATGGAGTTAGAGAAGTATATCCAAGATGGATGATTAACATTACAGGTATAGTCCCCTCTCTTCTACATTTCAGACATGAGTATATAGTACTACTTTAGTGAAACAAAGTCAGTAGGGGATGTCAGATGTAAGAAAATAAAGAAAAGAATTTTTATATTTCATATTTGTTAATAAAGGTTTATCACTTATTATTGTCACTGTTTAATTTAATGGCATCGCAGACAGCCCAACCGGTAAAGTTTGTATAGAAATTCATGAAAAATGTGGTAACGGGATGTTACAATCACAAACAGCCCAACCGGTAAAAATGTGTGAATAAGAGTAAAATATGTGATTTACTGTAGATTCAGGATGTTACAGATTTAATGGTATCATAGCAGGGTTGGTAAGATGTCTAGTGGTGCTTGAAACGAAAAGTGAATAGTAAACATTCCCTGTAGTACTGTATAGTCTGAATGTATAAAGGAATCAAGTGATTGTAAACTGAGTTAAGTGTTTAAAATGACGTGAAAGTTTATGAATTAAGGATTATGAAAAGGGATTGTAATCCGATGATTTGACATGAAATAGATGATCTTATGGTCTTACTAGAGGTCTGTTCAGTATGGTATGGAGAGGAACTCGGTGAGGGCCCCACCAGGACTTTTTTGTCCAAATCGAACTAAGACCTTGAAATGATGATATTGGAGTGAAATGAGATATCATCACTATATAGACTTTAAGATCATCTGTTTGAATGTATCTTAAAGAGGTAGAAATAAACTAAGAAATGACGAATATGCCCCTATATTGAAATAATGCCTTTGAATCATGGTTGACTAAATTGATTTGGAACTGATTGATGGTGATAGAGTATTTGATGGTGTAGAGGACATATTACATGTTTAATGATCCCTACTGTGAGCCCCATTTATATTTTAACGTGTAATGCGATCGGAAGGGATACTGTGGGAGGTCGCGAGATAGTCGGCCCTATTATGGATTCTATAAGGCTTGAATTAAAAGTGAAAAGATGGGGTATATTGATTAAGGATTAATTAATATTGTAAAAAAAAGAGATACACTTACGGAGTGTGGTTAAAAAAAAAAGGTGAGTTATGCATTGATGATTCAATATGAGTGTTATTAATTCTGGTTCTAAATAATCCTTCTGTTTCATATAAGTATAAATCAGATAATATAGAACCAGAATACCTTGAGATATGTTTTACAGAATGGTATATTCTGAAGTAAAAACATATATTAGTGAATCGATTAACATATATGTTACATGATTTGAAAGATATGTATATGTGAGGATACATAGTGGATTTGCGGGATGTAAATAATGAAACATCTAAGATAAGATGAGATTATGATTTAGAAGTTACTGGATGAATTTCTAAATAAATTTTCAGAGTAAGGTGGATTCGAGAGATTATTGACTCGATTCACAACATGGAATCTATTTATAAGCTCTTACCAACGAACCTAAAAGAGTCTGAAGAGCTTAAGAAATTACTCTGGAAACTTGTGGATAAAGAATTTATTGTATAAGTGTGTTCAGAGGAAACAATAAGGACCTCATTGGAGAGAATATAAGGAATTCCTAAGATCAATCTCTGAACAGGGTGTCAACAAAGAAAATCCTGGAGATTGATGTTTATAAGATAATGTTGAGAACTCAGTATAATTTTAATGAGTTTTTGATGGTGCCTATAAGGTTAATAAAATATTTTGTGAGGTATGTGATTTTAATGGATGAATATATGGGAGTATAGTATTAAAAAATGTTAAAAGGTTTTAACGGAAGAGTACTATACCACTTAGAAAATCAATTAGAGTGATAAGTGTGAAAAGATGAAAATGCATTAAGAAGATAAATCATATGACGATAAGGGAACACGAGTTATGAGGTAGTTCTCAAATCAAGATTGAATGTGATTCCTTTGACTATCATAGTGTCACGACTAAATTTAAAAAAATCGAGCCAAATTGACAGATGAATTGAGTTATACTCAGAGGAGTAAATAAATGAATTACTGACAGTCATGTAAATGGATGTATATATTGGAAATGTGAAATGGCATCAATAATGTAGAGACGGAATTCGTAATTTGATAAATTTCCATTACAGAAGTTGATTGTTAAAAGATACATCCTCAGGTACATTACATCATTAAGTGATATTATATGTACCATGAGAATAAGAGATGTAATGATAACTAAATATGAAAAGAGATGTCAGGAAAAATTATTACCTAATGTCTCAATAACTGTAATTGATGGTTAATATTAAAATCTGCAAGTGAAGTGCAGTCTTAGCTAAATTGTGAAATGATTATTATGGGATAGTAAAGAATTCGAAAGAACCATTCTGTTATAGCAGTGACTATAGATTGACTGACAAATTGATTCACTTCTACATCATCAAGTTTCTTGATCTCTTGAGTGCCCTAGTCGATATATATCTGTGAAACGGTGAGAATGTATGTGAAGTTCCAGTGAGCGTTACATGTGATTGGGATCCCTGATTTGCCATATGCTCTTGGAAAATAGCAAAAGACTTCGGGATTCCAAATTTACTGTTAGCACCACTTCTTATAGATGTAAATATTCGAGCGTAATATGTACACACTCAATGATATGTTGAGAGCAGGTGCAATGGATGTAAAAGCTACTGGAACAATTACATACGATTGACTAAAATTGTCTAAACGATAATCACCAAATTATGATCGACTTGGCACTAAATGAGATAATATGCAATAAATAGTGTGAAACTATCTACTGTATGAAAAGAAGTGGAAATTGTTAACTCCCAAAGATGATAAGTAATCAGATGCTATTTGGATAATTGTGGATGAATTAACTAAGTCTGCCCAATTTCTTGGTTATGAAATTTATTGATCCAATTATTGCCTTAGCTGAATTATATGTCAGTGAGATAGTGACAGTACACAATGTTCTAGCGAGCATTACATCTGAAAGGGAGTCCCGCTTTGCATCTCATTGTTGAGAGAGACTTCAGGAAGCTATAGGATCCCAACTGAGTTTTAGCACTGCATTTTATCTGCAGACTGACGGACAGTCCGAGCGTACGATACAGACGCTCGAAGATGTGTTGTGAGTGTGTGCACTTGCTTTTAGAGGCTCCTGGGACGATCATTTACCCTGACAGAGTTTGCTTATAATAATAGCTAACAGATGACTATCAACATGGCATCTTATGAAACTACATATATGGCGGACGATATCGATTCACGATAGCATGGGAAAAGTGGGAGACCATAAGTTTTTAGCTCTCGACTTGGTCGAACAGGCTTCTCATGATGTACAGGTGATTTGTGAGAGGTGAAGAATGGCTCAGAGTCGGCAGAAGAGTTACGCAGATACTAGACGCCGATCACTAGAGTTCTCAACGGGTGATTATGTGTTCTTGAAGGTCTCACCCTCCAAAGGTATAATGAGATTCGGGAAGAGAGGAAAGTTGAGTCCTCGATATATCGAACCTTTTGAGATCTTAGATCGAGTGGGAGATGAGGCATATCGGTTAGCACTACCACTAGAGTTGTAGTATCATCCAGATGTTGAGGAAGTATCATCCAGATCCTTCTCATGTAATTCGACATGAGCCACTAGAGATTAGAGAGGATATGAGTTACGTTGAGAGGCTAATTCGAATCTTGGATAGGAAAGATAAAGTATGGCGATCTAAGACGATTCCTTTGGTTAAGGTGCTCTGGCAGTATCACATTGAGGAGGAGGCTACATGGGAATTAGAGAGCCTTATGCGTGAGAAGTATCCAGAGCTCTTTCAGTAACAGTTCCGGATTAAATTTGAAGGACCAAATTTCTTAAGGAGGGGAGAAATGTGAGACCCGATATTTATATATATATATTATACATCATATTGTAGATGATTGATAATTGAACGAAATTATTAAGTGGAAACTAAATAAATATTGAAGATGAGATTCCACTTTACATTATGAAAATTTCGGAATTTAAATTTACAATATGGTGTATGTGAATTAGAATAAAAAAATTATTTGCTTAAATAGCAACCAAAGGAAGTGAAGAAAAGCCAAGGAAGAAGGAAACACGCCAACACAATTTTGTTTCACTTAGTGTGTTCGGCTGGAAACAAATTCAAGGAAAGAAAATTTGTTTCATGGATAAAATAAGACATAATAAAGCCAAATTAACACATAACATAAAGACTAAGAGCTCATTGGTTGATGCTTTGAAAAGAGAATTAAAATATTAGTGGATAAAAGAGCTAGCAAAAGAGATCAAGAGAAGTTAACAAAAACGTGCTGCCAAGGAGGGACAGCAAGTGTTTTATTTTCTGCTTCATGCGTGATCTTGAGTTTTGAGCATGAATTTTATATAATAAAAATTCCAAGTTAAAGATATACAATAATGAGAAGTGAATATGTAAAATAAGGAAAAGAAATGCTTATTGGATGGCATTGATAGAAGTCAATAAGGGAGGAGTAAAAGTGGACTGCCACGCCACTTTGCTGTTGATACATGTCCCTCTTCAGCCTTTTTAAAGGCTGTCGGACTATAAAAAAATGGTATTTAAAGATATAACATTCAAGGGTATTATATATTAAAATAAGTAGGCTGAAAGTAAGCAAAGAAAAAAAATTAGAAACAAGGCCAAACCCATCGGCTAAGCAAAGTCCACGCCAACCTTGCTTCTTTGAGACGTTGCTGCCTGGCCTTTTTAAAGGCTACTGATACATGACTTTTATGAGCAGAAAATCTAAAGGAAAAATGAGTTAAAAGCTAGTATATAAAGTTATTAGATAAAGGAATTTTATTGGCTAGAAATTATAAAAAGGAGGTATGAACACATGGTCAAAAACGTGGACAGCAATATCAAATACTTCCAACCATTCCTTTTGGCTGTAAAGGTCTTCAGTTTTAATGTATGAAAGACAATATATATAGAATAAAAGAAGCTTAAAAATAATAGTTGAGCAAATAACTTTGTGGAAGTATAAAACAAGACAAAATAAAGAGGTAAAAGACATGTAAAAAGGGAGATTTACATGCCATCTAGTACTGCAGTTTTTCTTCATGCCATTTAATGAAGTTTAATGCAAGAAATGATGAAAGAAATATGATAAGATGCTAGGTTGATTATTAGTATTGGTTGTCAAGGATAGAAAGAAAGAATAAAGAAGCAAGAAACTTCAGCAAAATTCAGTTATCTTCACCGAAATCCCCTGCTTCCACGGGCCTTATGTTTGCTGAGATATATTCGGTCTTCACTGCTTCCTCCATAACATTTAACTAGCCAAACATCATTTCTTTACTGAATTATTAACCTAATCTTCTCCATAGACCATATATATCTTAAGACCAAGTAAGAACCAAGCTAGGAGACTAACGAGAGGAAGGAACCAAAAAAGAAAATAAAATCTTGTTTTGAGATACTCCATTCGGTCAAGGTAAGAAACTTAACTTCCATGATTTTGTTGATATGCCATGACATATTTTGAGGTTTCTAAGCATGAGAAACATGATGATAATGTTAAATTTTGTTAAATTCTATTAGATCAAGAAAATTTCATAATTTTGAGTCTTGATATAGATTTAGCAAAAACAAAGGAATTATGTTAGATGTGGTATGATGATGATGAGAAATGAAGTATAGGATATAAACAAATGGAAGAAGAAGCTTAGAATTAGAAAAAGGGTTGAAAAGAGAGTTTTGGCTAGTTAATGAACTCTCGATTGAACATGGGAAAATAAAAGCATTTAAGGCTTCATGCAAGATTTGGCCAAGAAATGGCTCACGTAGGAAAGCATTTACTAATGGAAAACAAGACCATTAAAGAAAATGATGGAAAGTCAATAAAAGTGGCATATGAGGTTCGGCCATGACTTGATTTCCTTATGAATTATTGCTAAAAATTGGGTATTTTGATAGAAGGCAATTGTAGAAATGAAAAGAGAATTTTTGGTGAAATTAAAACCGAAAAAGGATCAAAAATGAGGAAATTGAGTTTTAATACCAGTATAATTTATACTGGTTGTACTTATCAAAGAACATTAGTGGTTGCATTTTATGGAAGTTAGTGGCTCAAAATTAAAAGGAAAAATATTAATAAATTTTGATAAAATTATTTTGCAGCCGGGAATTGAGGACTAGGTAAAGGTGATTGGAAAGCTAGGCTTCGTAAGACCAGGTAAAGGAGTAATATGTGAAGTGAAATGCATGTCCTGTGGAGAAATATGTTATAAAAATATTGAGAAAATGATTTGGTTTGAGACATGCATTAGTTTGATAAACTGTTTTGAATTTGGGCGAGCTAGATTGGTGATCTCTTGTTTTTAAAGAGAAATATTTTGTGGGCGACTCCCCAATTCAGCTCGGTGTGAGAGCCACAATGGGCGATGTTAATTCGCCACATGGGCGAATGAAAACATGCGAGCTCAATCCACTGCGATGGGCGAGCCATAATGGGCGAGCTAATAAGGGGCGAGTCGGTTTAACTTGTGTTTTTCTCACACAAAAAAAAATTGGTGAAATTACTGGTTGTTTTTACTGTGCTTTGTAAACAAAAAATATAATACCTTTTTGGAAAACAATCATTTTAAAGAAATGATGAAATATGTGAAATATTCCTTAAGGGTTCTTTATGAGATATAAATTGATTTTTGAGATTTTGGGCCCCGAGTTTCATGCATTACTATTTGCATGGCTGATTGACCCGCCAAGTCATCAGAGGTCTCAAGGTCACCTGACAAGTGTACTCGAGGACCACCTATAGAGTATGGCAATAGATCTAGTTGTGTCCCAGTGGGGACGATTACTGGGTTCGTTCGGGAACGATGTGTTCCTTCGAGAACGATGATAGCATGATTTAATTGTAGGGCGATGCCTTGTCTTAACTTACTGATTTTTGTTTACGGAAAGGATTTACTGAATTCTGTTTATTGTTTGCTGTTTACTATATTGTAAACTGTTTAGCTAGTGATTTGAATATTAAAGACTGTTCACTATATCCACTATTTTCCTACTGGGTATGCTGTTAGGGAAAATAAACAGTTTGTGGTATATAGTTTTGGTTTTATAAAGCAGCATACAACTCGTTTACTGAGCACGTTGTCGCTCACCCCCTTATTTCCACTCCACATGTTATTGATTTGGATTAATAGGTTTACCTTCCAGAGTTATCGGTTGCTAGAGTCGGCAGATATACGATATTGAAGGTACATTATATTTTTTATATATTCAGTAAAATTGTACGGTACTACTTTGAGTAAAAAGGGAATGTAGGTGATCTCAAAATTTATGAGGTATTCATATTTCTATTTTGGTACTGAAATGAAAGTACCATTTATTTCTTAAAGGGTTAATAGAATGTTAAGCATCACAGACAGCCCAACCGGTAAAAATGTGTGAATAAGAGTAAAATATGTGATTTATTGTAGATTCGAGATGTTACATTTAAAAAGGCATTTTTAACATCCATCTGATATAGTTTAAAATCTTTGTAGCATGCAAAGGCAAGTAGCATTCTAATGACTTCTAATCTAGCTACCGGAGCATATGTTTCATTATAATCTATCCCTTCTTCTTGCATATATCTATTTGCCACTAATCTAGCTTTGTTTCTAACTATTACTCTATTCTCATCCATTTTATTCTTGAATACCCATTTAGTTCCAATAATTGGATGATCCTTAGGTCTTTCCACTAGTGTCCATACTTTGCTTCTTTCAAATTGATTTAATTCTTCTTGCATAGCCATAATCCAATTTTCATCTTTCAAGGTCTCATGCACATTCCTTGGTTCAAATGTGACACAAAACCTACATGTTGACATATGTTTCTATAGGTTGATCTAGTTCTAACACCAATATTTGGATCTCCAACAATATCATTATCTTTCACATAACCAAGTTCTCTAAGACATCTTGATTCTTTCTCAATTATTTCTTGTTCTAATGACTCCTCATTCTTATTTATATCAAGATCTTCTAATTGTTCCCTAACATCTTTGTCTTGAGATGGATCAACTATGGGTTCATCAAATATCTCTACTTCATCATCAAAATTAGTTCTACTAGAGGTATTTGATTCATCAAAAATCACATGAATTGATTCTTCTACAACAAGTGTTCTTTTATTGAAAACTCTATATGCCTTAGAATTTGAAGAATAACGAAGAAAAATGCCTTCATCACTTTTTGCATCAAATTTTTCTAAGTTATCTTTTCCATTGTTCAAAACAAAACATTTGCATTCAAATGGATGAAAATAGCTTATGTTAGGCCTTTTTCCTTTATAAAGCTCATAGGGAGTTTTCTTTAAAATAAGCCTAACCATAGCTCTATTTATAACATAACATGCAGTGTTTATAGCTTCAGCCCAAAAATATTTTGGTAAATTATTTTCACAAAGCATTGTTCTAGCCATTTCTTCTAAGGTTCTATTTCTCCTTTCAACTACCCCATTTTGTTGAGGAGTTCTAGGAACTGAAAAGTTATGGATAATACCATTTTCATTACAATATGTATCAAAACCAAGATTTTCAAATTCTTTTCCATGATCACTCCTAATGCTAGTAATAGAGTAACCTTTTTCATTTTGAACAAGTTTTGAAAAGATAATGAATTTCTCTAAGGCTTCATTTTTCACACTTAAAAAGAACATCCAAGTGAACCTAGTGTAGTCATCAACTATGACAAAACCATAGTGTTTTCCTCCTAAACTAGTGGTTCTAGTTGGTCTAAAAAGATCTAAGTAAAGGAATTGAAGTGACCTAGAGGTTGTAACACACTATTTAGATTTAAATGATATTCTCTTGTGTTTTCCTCTTACACAAGCCTCACAAACTTTATCATTTTCAAATTGAAGTTTAGGTAAACCTACCACTAAGTCTCTTTTGGCTAATTTAGATAAAACATGCCTACTAGCATGACCTAGTCTTTTATGCCATAACCAAGGTTCATCTTCTCTAGTGGCCATAAAGCATACATTTTTGCTATTTAGCTCATCTAAATTAACAATGTAAATGTTTCCTTGTCTATGTCCAATAAAATGAATTTGATTAGTTTTAGCATTAACAATATTACAACACAAAGCATCAAACAAAACTTTAAAACCCTTATCACACAATTGACCAATACTAAGCAAATTATGTTTTAAACCTCTAACATACAAAATATTTTCAATAATTGATGAGGAGTTACCGATGGAACCAATTCCCTCAATTTGTCTTTTGGAATTGTCTCCGAAGGTGACTTCTCCACCACTCTTAAGCTTTAAGAACTTGAGTTGGCTCTTATCATCGGTCATGTGCCTTGAGCATCCACTATTAAGGTACCAATGCTCCTTGGACTTAGCCTTGTAGCAATGTTCTTCCTCCTACACACAAAGATTTCAAACTTTTATCTTAGGTACCTAAATTTTCGTAGGTCCTTGAAAGTTAGTATTAATAATTTTTGATCCTTTAGGGATCCATTTCAATCTTAATGATTCATCATTAGAAATTAAAATATTTTTTGGCACCCAAATTTTCATGGCTATTTTTCCTCTAATGATTGTCTTCCTAGATGTGCATGCTTGTGAAGAGTGTCCTAGTTTGTTACATGAAGTACACAATACAAATTTTTTATTTTTAACAAGAAAGTTTTTAAGATGAGTTTCTTTATTAGATGCATTGCATCCTACTCCTTCTTTATCAAAGAATGCTCTTTGGGTCTCTAGCATATTATCAAGTTTTTGTTTACCCATATAAAATCTAGAAAAAGAATTTTGCAAATTAATGTTCTTTTTACTTAATTCTTCTATTTCTAGATTTGCATTTTCTAATTTCTTCTCACAATCTAACTTAACATTCAAAGCATCTCATTTTCCTTTTTCAATTTTGAAATCATTTTCTTATACTTCATATTCATGCACTCAAACTTATTTGCTAACTCATCAAATGCATCTTGCAATTCATCAAATGTATATTCATTAGTGTCAAATGAGTTAGACTTTACCTTTTCATCTTCAATGGCCATAAAGCAAAGGTTGACAACTTCATCTTCTACATTTTCTTCATCGAAGCAGTCACTATCACTCCATGTAGCCATCATTGCCTTCTTCTTTGGTTTCTTCTCATTTTGTTTTCTATAAAAAGGACAATTAAATTTAATGTGACCAGGTTTTTTACATTCATAACAAATGATTTGATCCTTTTCTTTCCTACTTGTCTCTCCTTTGTTAAAGTCTCTCCTAGGGGGTCTCCTAAAGTTTCCATTAGTTCTCATCCTTATGAATTTATTAAACCTTTTTGCAAACATGGCCATCTATAAATCCTCATCATCACCACTTTCATCAAGATCATCTTTACATTCCTCCTTTGTGGTGGATTTTAATGCTACTCCAACTTTCTTAGAAGGGTCTTGATTTCTTTTGATTTTCATCTCATAGGTGAGTAGAGATCTAATGAGTTCATCTAGAGAAAGAGTATAGGATCCTTAGATTCCTCAATAGCAGTAACTTTAGCTTCCCATGATTTAGGTAAGCTATTTAGAATCTTCTTCACCATTTCGACATTAGAATATGCTTTTCCTAAGGACTTAAGACCATTTATTATATCAGTAAATCTAGTAAACATGTCACTATTAGATTCATCACTCTTCATTTTAAATAGCTCATAATCTTGAGGGAACATGCCTACTTTAGTTTCTTTAACTTGTGTGATTCCCTTATGAGTAATTGCTAGTTTATCCCAAATTTGTTTAGCAATATCACATTGTGATACTCTATTGTACTCATTTGGTCCTAATGCATAAAATAGTGTGTGCATTGCCTTAGCATTTAATTGTGCCATTCTAAAATCGTTTGTGTCCCATTCATCCTCTTTCTTTAGCACATCCTCCCCATTTACTTTCTTAATAGGAACTAAGGGACCTTTAACTATAATTCTCCACACTTCATAATCATTAGCTTGAATGAATAACATCAACCTCGTCTTCCAATATGCATAATTTTCACCATTGAAGAGTGATGGCCTAACCGTAGAGTGTCCCTCTCATAGCAAAGGTGTAGATACACTAGTTTGAGCCATCTAGATCGTTTCTACTCGAAGGAAATTATCCCTAATCGTTTCTCGAGTCTAAGCTCTGATACCAATTGTTGGCTCTACTGAGAGGGGTGAATCAGTTTTTCTAGGAATTTTTGGTTTTTCCAAGAGCTTAATGCACAAATAAAATAAATAAAGCAATAATGAAATAAATGCAGTAAATAAGGAAGGGAAAGAGAAGCAAACACAGATTTTATAGAAGTTCGGCCAATCTTTTGCCTACGTCCTCTCTCCTTGATCCTCTTGTCAAGAGATTGATTCCGCTCTTCTTTGTGAATGCTTACAAACCACTTCAAGGTGTGGTGAGATCTCTTACAATTTCTTTTGAAGGCTTAGAAAAAACCTTCTAAGTCTATCCTCTTGTAATGTTACCCTCACTCTTACAAGAACAACCTTACAAGACTAACACACCCCTTTGAATATCAGAAATTTAAGTGAGTGGGTGATTAGCAAGGTGAAATATCACAAATGGAATTACAAAGAATGAATTTTTCAGCTTGGATTTCTTTCTTAAAGCTTTGAGACTTTCTGAGTGCTTGTTCTACCTCCAAACTTCATAAATGCCTCTATTTATAGTCCACCAACTGCTTAGGACGGTTGTTGAAGCATTTAATGCAAAACTTCCCATTGAAACCCTCAAAAACTAGTCTTTGGGCATTGTTTTCATGAAAAGGGATCGATCCTTTGCCATAGGGGATCGATCCTAAATTTCCAGAATGCTGATTTTTTGCCTTGGAGCCTTTTCTCCCTTTGGAAAACCATTCGCCATCTAGGGATCGATCCCTATACAGGGGGATCGATCCTTCATAATTTCCTACACTATATGGTGGTAATTTTGAGATAGATTGGTAATTTTGAGATAGATTGATGGCTTTTTGTCATTTTAAGTCAGTTCGAAATATTCTAACACTTTTATAACAGTCTTTGTTTAAAAGATTTTCTATCATTGAGTCCATTTTAAGGAAATTTACATTATAAAGAAAATGTTTAGCCTTACTTAAGTTTTTGTCATTTCAAAATATTTGTCAATTTAAAGCTAATATAGTGCATGTGTCTATTGGGTGTAGCCTAGTCTCCACTAAAATTATACTGGGGTGGTAAATCCTTGGTTAACTTAGATCTAGGCACTCCTAGTTTTGATATATTTATGATTTCGATTTATCTGCATTTTATGTTAAATGATATGAATTTGATTATTTTGTGAATTTATTTGAATTATTTGTGAGAAATTTGAAATAAATATAACTTATACTATTTACAGAGAAATTGTTTAATTTATTATATAAGTATGTTTATCTTTCAAACATTGGAATTATAATTGAATTTGTGATTTAATTTAATCAAGTAAATTCCTTATAACGGATTTGGATATCGGAACACAATAGGTACTCCAAAGTGCCTCCCAAACTCTACCTAGTTACCTAACCCACTATAGTATCCTTCCTATTAGATCGTGCCAACTTTAATTTATAATTAAATTCATGATTTCTTATAGATTTCAGATTTAATTCTTTTTATGAAATCTGCATATAGGCTACGTTATATTAGCTTTCGTATAGATGTCTCTTACTGAGCACGTTTCGCTCACCCCTTTATTTTTCACTCTCAGATTACTTGTAGTGAGATCAGGTCTACTTTCCTGGAAGACTTGATTCCAGTATTCCTTAGGCGATTTTCGGACTCGTCGAGGTATACTGATTTTATTTTATGTATTTGGATTTTGTACAGTATTACTTTCATTGTATATTAAACTTGGGATGTTAAATATTTGTACTTTGTTTATGTAAATTGGAATTTTTGAATCCTGGGTTTGTATATAAATAATAAAATTTTTATTTGGAAGTTGATTGACACTACAGACGAGCCCAACCTTTATATATTTATTTATGTGAATTTAGTATAATATATACTATTTTGAGACATCACACTCTTTTCTTTGGTTGTGCAAGGCCTATTGTTCGGCAACCATCCCTTAGGAAACCATCTTGCATTGGCTATGCAAGGTCCTTTATTAGGGCAACCATCCCTCATCAATCATGAAAGGCCTATTATTCGAGCAACTATCCCTCATTGGTCGTGCAAGGCCTCTTATTTGGGCAACCATCCCTCATAGGGCATGTAATGTGAAGACTGCGAATTTTATATACCAAGTTTGTATATAAACAAAGAAATTAAATAAACTAAGTGTTGAGAGTGTTCTGAAATTCTGTATTATCTTAAATAATGAAATTGAAAAGTGAAGCAAGTGCATTTAACAATAAATGATTAATATATATATGTTTTTTATTTATATAAATAAGTTCAATATATATACTAATTTAATAAAGAAAACAAATAGATAAATTGTACAATAATAAACAAGTTAGTGAATATATAATTGCACTGCAAAACCTCAGTACATGTATTATAAGTGATTAAATAATTAGAAGAACAAATAAATATATATTTAATTAAGATAAGAAATAGATATAATATATCTAATATAAAATAAATAAATAAATATGTATATAAATATAATATAAAAAATAATAAATAATAAAATAAATAAAAGAGTTAAAAACCAAATGGCTTTCTTAGGAAGCCATCAGTTTTCACCTACTCCCACTAACGTTGGAGTAGTATTTGATTAAGGAAAGAAAGGCAGAGGCTTTGCCTATGCCAAAAACCAAAAAAAGAAAGAGAAAGAGAATAGGAAGAAAGAAGGGAAATCACTACAACAGAGGAAGAAAGACTAGGGAGTAGAAAGAAGAGGAGTTGCAACCATTCAGTGAAGAAAGAAAAGAAAAACGAAAGAGTCGAGAGGGGAAGATAAAGAGAGAGCAAAAACAACAGTTATTTGAGTAAGGAGAAAAACACCAAATGAGAGGAACAGATGTAGTAAGCAAAAGCAGCAACTAAGGCGAGACAGAGGAGAAAGAGGGGCCCAAAACTCAGCTGGAAACAGGGCTGTTGGCATAGTGTTTTCAAAGCAGTGGCAAGGCTATTTGAATAGTGGTTCAAGGTTGAAACAGTGGAGGTTGAGGGCTGAAACATAGTTGGTCAGTATATGCTCATCGTGGCTGTTTTTAAGCTAAGATATTTTGCTAAGTTTCCAAGGTTTTTCTTGTGACTTAAAATGACAGGAAATAGGGCACACGAGAGAAACGTCTTTGTGTGCCGTAAATGTTTGAATAAGAGGCTAACTTGCCTGCATTGGGATTGAGATTTGGAGTTATGTAAGTGGTGCACGGAAGAGAAATGAAACTATGGAAGTGATGCTAAAGTAAGGTTTATAACCAAGAGACAAAGGGTTGGAAAATGGCAGTTAGAATTGGGGTACAAATGAGACTATAAAAGGTTGATCGATGGCTGCACATGGGCCATATTGATACTGTGAAACAAAGAGGAAAGGGACACTGCTGAAGGTTCTACATTAGGTTACTGTGATCGAGTTTTGGAGGAGAAAAGATTTAAGGTTTAATTATGCCTAAAACAGGAGTTCCATTTTTTGGGCATTAGAGGCAAAGGCTAGAAGGGTCGATGAATTTCAAAGGTACAAAAAAAATGGAAAATGAAAAATGAATGGAAATGAATTTTTGTATTAAGCTTAGAGTAACGTGTGTATGTACATATATCTATATGTATGTATATATATACACATATATATACAACTATATGTATGTATATATATACACATATATACTAAGAAAGTATATAATGACATGGATTAGCATTTAATTATATATATGAGTATACATATATATATATATATATATATGAATTTATATATGTATAATATATATCTACATGTATATGTTATTAGTGCAATAATGAAGATTAAATTTTTAACTTTGGTGTAGGGTTCAATTCAGAAATATTAAGGGGAACAAACTATAAAAAGATTGACTAAGGAGATTCTTTGGAAGGTAAGCAATAAGCATCGACTTAAGGTTGATATATATATTTAGAATAGTAATGAGGAATTAAGCTTGGATATAAGAGTGAATTTGAATAATAATGCATAGTTTTAAATTGTCCGTTTTAAGTATGGTATTAGGCATGATACGAGTATATGATTGAGACAGCATTGAAATGTTTGTAGTAACTTTGATGAGAGTGGAAAAGTGTATTCCGATTTAGGGGCTCGAAGAAGATATTGGCTAAGGGTATAATGTAAGTGGGTTAAGTAAAGTCTGTTAGCACCATCTCGTAGGAGTGGTTTAAATTTTATAAATTTTTAAATTAATTTTTTTTATGTTAAGGAAATTCGGTTTATGCTTGGGTTAGATTTAAACTTGCGTTCTGCCTTACGTGTTGTGGCCAGCCAAGCATGCATTTCAAGTGAAGTGAACTTATGCATTTGTGCATTCACGTATAACATGTTTTGAGTTTAGTTACTTAATATCTATTTTTAAGGACTTAACATCCACATTTTGAGTTTAATTACTTAATATCTATGTCTTGAGTTTATTGTATTTTAAATCGCAAAGTCTTGGTTTGAACTGACTTTTGAAATAAATCAAATATTCCTTATATTTCAACTCAAAATTGATTTAATAAGTGTTTTGAACTCCGTGCAAGCCAAGTGCTACACAGTAACATTGTTTTCAAACTGTTTTTTACTGCAAGCATATCCTACAACCTTCGGGTCATTTCTAGCCTATTAAGCTTAGCTCTAGGCCTTATTACCCGTCTATCGAGCTTTGTGCTTTTAACTACTATAATGTACCTACCGAGCCTAATGCTCTAGATAAATTGTTACTTGTTTGGAAAACCAGCAGGTAAGTTTCACTTCTCAACTGATTAACGAGACTGAAGCATTGTTCTATGGCCATTGATTTTGTGTTGCTTGTGACACCATTCCATCACTAGCTAGGGTAGACATCATTATCGTTATCGTATCAGTGATTGAGGATTCTTACTTAAACTCTACATATTATCGTTTTGCTGTTAGTATTGATTTTACTGAATTCATGCTATATGCCTAACAGTTATTGATTGTCGTTTTATGAACTTATCGATTTATCGAATTTCATACTGATTGATTTATCAAAATGTATACTAATTGATTTTATCAAAGTGCATGGTGATCGATTTATCGAAGTACATAGTGTTTTGATTTAATCGAAATGCATATTGGTTTGACTTAATTACAGTGCATAGTGAAAGTGATTTAAATAAAGTGCATAATAAAAGTATTTCCAATTGAAGTGCACAGTAGAAGTGTTTTGATTAAGATCCATATTGGATCATTAGTATCACGATATAATACCATGGATACACGTCACTTTAGTATTGCTTTTTTCCTCACTTGCATGTAGATCGACATAAGTCTAACATGCATTTACTTAAACTACTTACTAAGCTATAGTTTGCTCACCCCTTCCTAACAACCTTGCAGATCATACAAGTTAGACTCCACGCTCGAAGTTTCTGTATGGGCTCTCGAAGACTATACCTAGTAGTGGTACTTGCTTAAGTCCTTTAAGCGCTGTTTTTGTTACTTTTAAAGTATATGAAATTTTTTTATATCATGTTGGTTATCATGTATAGACATTATGCAATGCACAATACATGTTTTTTGAAAATATTGGGATATAACTTAAGATCACTCTAGATTATTATAGACTAGTATGATTATCGAGTGCGATCCAAGATATGCTTGTGGTATGATAACTATGAACTTTATGGAATGTAAATATGTTAATTGATGATTCTAGGAATGTGTGTAGTGTATGATAATATAAATTGTGGATTGTAGAGTTGAGATATGATATTAGAAATATATATTTTACAAGTTTATTAACTGGGAAAATTTGATTTTATATAAGGGGATATATTCGATCATTTTCTTTTGCTAAGTCAATCTTGAATTAAAATATTAAGTAAGTTAATTTACTTTAGGAGTTAATAACTTAAATAGTACTGATAAATCAAAAGTTAATTTACTTTAGGAGTTAATAACTTAAATAGTACTGATAAATCAAATTGAATTGAGAAAGATGGAAATTGTTTAATGGTGACACTGACATCGAATACAAACATGTTAACTTTAAATTGACGTATGTATTTTGAAATGACAAAAACTTAAGCAAGCATTAATGTACCTTTCATATTGTAAATTTGCTTTATCACACATGATTTTCTCAAACCATTTTAAGTCTAAGATCATGATTAAAATGATATATTCTTATTGGTCTTAATATTTTATAAAATGGTTTTGAATATTTTCATTAAGTAATGTTTTTAAGATTATATTAAACACAACTTTAGAAAAATTACTTAATGAGTTTTTGGACTATGTTTTCATTTGAGAAAGTCAAGAAAAACTCCCACAAAATTCTAAAATGTTTTAGGTTGAATTAAAATCAAAGTCTACATCATTTCTAACCCAAAATGGTCTAAAAAATTGCAGGAAATGCTCTTTGAAAGCATGAGATCAATCCCCTAAGGGAAGGGATCGATCCTTTCATGGCAGAATGCATTGGAAGGTGTTAGCTTTAAATTGACATATATATTTTGAAATGACAAAAACTTAAGTAAGCCTTAATGCTTTAATTCATATTGTAAATTTGCCTTATCACACATGATTTTCTCAATACATTTCAAGTGATCATATCAAACATTAAGACCATGATTTAATGATGCATACTCTTATTGGTCTTAATACTTTGTAAATGTTTTGAATATTTTAGAAAATCACTTGATGAATTTTTAGACCATGTTTTCATTTGAGAAAGTCAAGAAAAACTCCCACAAAAATGCCAAAATGTTTTGGGTTGGATTAGGATCAAAGACCATATCATTTCTAACTCAAAAAGTGCAGGAAATCACCTTCTGGAGAGAAGGGATCGATCCCCTAAGGGAAGGGATCGATCCCCTTTTGGCAGTAAGCTCCCAAACGGCTAGAAAAGGTCCCTGAAGCCCAGAATCAAGATTCTGGACAAAAGGGATCGATCCCCTATGGAAAGGGATCGATCCCTTTGCCCGAAAATAGCCTATAACGGCTAGTTTTGTGAGATACAACGGTCATATTCGATTTTGGCTCCACCCAACGTTCACAAACCATCCAAGGGACTATAAATAGAGGCTTAGAATCTGAAGGAAGCAAGAGGAACAACCAAGCAACATCTTTCATCATCTTATTCATCTTCTTAAGCCTCAAACAACAAATCAAGAGCTCAAAAGTCTACATTTTCTATCATTCATCTATTTCTTGTATTGCTTAGCACAAACTTTGTATAGGCTTTTACTTGTGCTTAATCTCTGTAATCACTTGCCTATCTAGAGGCCTTCTTTGATTACATCTCTTGTAAACCAAAATCATTCCTTGTAAAGGGGAGGTTTCTCTTGAGCCTAGAAAAAGAGAGAGGTTTCTCTTTAGCCTAGAAAAAGAGGGAGTGTAACAAATTCAAGATAGTGGATTTGGAGAAAATCCTTGGGAGTGTCTCAAGGTAGAGGACGTAGGCAAGGTTGCCGAACCTTTATAAATCGCTTGCGTACATTTCTCTTTCCCTACTCTCTTTAATTACTTGCAATTATATTTGTGCTTATTGTATTGAATTTGGATTGCATGATTGAATAGCCTAGAGAACTTAGAAAATATCAATATAGGCTAGAGAATTTAGAGAAACCGAAAAACGAGCTTAAGGGTAGTTAAAAACCGATTTACCCCCCCTCTCGGTATAGCCTATAAGAGCCAACAATTGGTATAAGAGCTTGGGCTCGAGATTGAATTAGACTAACCTCTATCGAGCTAAACGATCTTAAATGGCTCACTTGAATATAGGCACACCCCTAGGAGAAGAAGGACAATCATTAGTTAGACCTCCACTCTTCAATGGTGAAAATTATTCATATTGGAAAACTAGAATGATGTTGTTTGTACAATCAAACGATTATGAAGTGTGGAGAATTATAGTGAATGGTCCTAGAATTCCCATGAAGAAAATAGATGGAATAGATGTCCCTAAGAGTGAGGATGAGTGGGACACAAATGACATGAGAGTGGCACAATTGAATGCCAAGGCTATGCACACTCTCTTTTGTGCTTTAGGTCCCAATGAATATAATAGAGTCTCCTTGTGTGAGAATGCCAAGCAAATATGGGACAAATTAGCCATCACACATGAAGGGACCAATCAAGTGAAAGAGACCAAAGTAGGAATGCTCACACATGATTATGAGCTATTTAGGATGAAAGAAAATGAGTCCATTAGCGAAATGTTCACTAGGTTTAATGATATAATTAATGGACTTAAGGCATTAGGCAAGAGCTATTCCAATGTAGAAATGGTCAAGAAAATCTTGAATAGCTTGCCAAAATCTTGGGAGGCAAATGTGACTGCTATAGAAGAATCTAAGGACCCTAACACCTTGTCTCTAGATGAACTTATGGGCTCCCTACTTACATATGAAATGAAATTAAAAAGAAATGAAGAGCCTTCAAAGAAAGTAGGGGTAGCACTTAAGTCTTCCACTCATGAGGTCATTGAAGATAATAGTGATGAGAGTGGAAATGAGGAAGAAAAGGAAATGGCAATGTTTGCCAAAAGATTTAATAGATTTATGAGAATGAAAGAGAGAGAGCAAAATAGAAAACATCATAGGGGAGAGTCAAGTAGAAGAGAAAAGGACCACTTAGTGTGTTATGAATGCAATGAACCGGGTCACACTAAGCTAGATTGCCCTATACTTAGGAAGGAAAAGGATAGGAAACCTAAGAAGAAAGCATTTGTGGCTGCATGGAGTGATAGTGATAGCTCCGATGAGGAAAATGTAGATGAAGAGGTAGCCTACTCATGCTTTATGGCCATTAGTGATGATGAGGCTAGTAGTAGTTCTAGTGAAGATAATGATTATACCTTTAGTGAACTACAAAATGCCTTTATTGATTTAGCAAATGAATTTCAATGCATGAACTCCAAATATAAGAAAATCATTGCTAAATTAAAAATAGAAAATGAAGCCTTGACTAGTGCTAAGATAGAATTTGAAAAGAAACTAGAAGATGCCAACTTAGAAATAAATGAGTTAAATAAAAAGAACATAAATTTGCATAACTCATTTTCTAGGTTTTATATGGGTCAACAAAAGCTAGATCACATGTTGAGACCCAAAGAGCTTTCTTTGACAAAGATGGGTTAGGTTATAATGCTAAACAAAAAGAAACTCATCTTAAGAATTTCCTAGTGAGCAAAAATACCATGCATGATTTATCTCTCACATGCTCACTTTGCAATAGAATCGGCCACACCTCACAAGCATGCACAAATAGAAAAATCACATTTAGAGGAAGAGTGGTTAGAAAAATGTGGGTGCCTAAGCATGCTGTAAATAATGATGAATTGTACTTGAAATGGATCCCAAAAGGATCAAAAATTATTTGTACTAACTCTCATGGACCTAAGAAAATTTGGGTACCAAAGCATACTTAAATTTGTTTGTTGTAGGAGTGTTAGAGCATGGAGTTACAAAGAAACAATGGGGTTTGAATGCTCTACACACCTCTATGGAGTTTGCTTGTGCCAATGAGAAAAAGGAAAAGCTTGAGGATCCATCACAACAATTCTTCAAAGAATAGCTCAAGGTGGACTCAACAATTCAAGGCAAAGCATACTCAAGCAAAGGAGTTTTGTAAGATTAATTCTTTATTCTTTAAAACTTTTATTTGATTATTTGTGCTTTGATGAGAAAATGTGTTAATAATTCTTGATGCATTGTGAGTTGAATGAGAGAACAAAAGGCATGATGAATGATTGTTGAATGTTTGATGAATAGTACTTGATACATTGAATGAAAAGCATGATTTGTGATTTTGAAATGATTTTTGGTTTTCTGCATCTTGAGCAAGTTTGATATGTCTAGATAATATATTTAGTTGCTCAAAAGATGTCAAATATGTCAAATATGTCATATATGCAAAATGCCTTGTCATGAGCCTTAATGAAGAATATGCATGTTGACAATCATGACATGTTGTTCACAAGTATGATGATTTGATGTTATATATGCTTAAAATCTACGTGAACAAGTTTGTTTTGGCATATTTGTGGTTTCCAAAGCTTTGGTTTTGACAAAATATGCATAATGCTTAAAATGACCCCCTTTGAGGCCAAAAATGCTTTTATTGGTGAAAATTCTACCAAAATTGCAAAATCTTTTGTAAAATGGTTTTTCATTCAGATTTTTCATTCATACAAATCCAAAATCATGTTTTACAAATGTCTAAACCTTTACTTGGACTTAAATCACTCAAAAACGAAGTTTGGGCACCTCAAAGGTTGGATTTTCTGTCAAAAACTGCAGAAACAGGATGAGGGATCGATCCCTTAGCAAGAAGGATCGATCCCCCTTGAACAGAATGCAGGAAATTTGCATTCTGGACTAAAGGGATCGATCCTCATCCCAAAGGGATCGATCCCCCCAGGCTAAAATGGCTTTTCTGCACTTTTTCAACCGAATTTGAGAAGGATTTTTCACTTTCTTGATATCTTCTTTCTTCTCAACTTAAAATCCAGTATTTTAACTTCTTTTTGATGATCTTTAAACTATGAAAATTCATTTTTCATTGATATCATGCCTCAACTCCATCAATTTAAATCATTTCCAACAAAATGGTATCACTTCCAACAATCAATATCATTTTTCTTGAGCTCACAAGTGCAAAATCATTTTTCTTGTTGAAAACATTCATGATTTGCATAACTCTTGAATTAATCTTGAAACATACTTTCAATAAATGCTTAAACATAATTTTGAGATTTATTTCAATGATTTATGGATATATTTGAAAATTTGATGAACTTGTGCATAATGAGTGTTTTTCATATCTTTTGTTCATCTTAGTCAAGCATGCTTATAGGATTATGTGTATTAGCTTGACTCAACTATTCCACTCTAGATTTTATGATAATTATACATCTAGTGGAAGAATAATTAAAACTTGACCTTGAGGATTGACTTCAAACGTAAATTCAACAATTGGTAAAAGGTCATACTTTTCCTTGGCTTATAATTAGTGATGATAAATGAATCATAAATGTCGAGTTACATGAAAATTTATCATCCATGAAATTAATTCTTCATAGCCAAATTATTATGGAACTTGAGCATTAATGACAAAACAAACAATTGATACACATGCATAGACTCTTGATTGTCTTGATGATGAACATGCATGTTTGCTTAAGTTGAATCAATAATCATGCCTATGAGATGAGAATAGTTATTTCATGATATTATGTGCTTAACCTCACTCATAGCTTATGGATTTTGATGATAAAATATATTTTAGCTTGATAATATTGATTCACATAGGTGAAGCCATTTTAGTTAAAGTAGCATATACCCTTTAGAACTTTAAATGATGATAACAACTAGGGATATGGCTATTAATTGATTAAAATGGTAATATTGAATATTTCCTTGCTCATAATTGGTTAAGGACTTGAATTAGAAAATGAGCATAGGATTTGTGTGCTTGAAACCATGGAAGAAAATGTGTTTGCTTGAATTCCTTGATGTTTTGAATCTTCCATATGGTATCAATTTGTGAATATGAATATGGATTAATATTTTATGATAGTGTGCTAATATTTAATTGATCCATATGCATATTTGATAATGTGTGACTGTGTTCTTGCATATTTAGAATGATTATTTTCTTGACATGAACACACTACATATTGGATTCATGCAAAATGACTAAGTCAATCATTAGTAACAGTTGGTATTTAGATTGAAATAACAATTAGTATCATTGGAAACCATATTTTCAATAATTGGTAAGCCAAAACTAAATTGCCAATTGGTTTGAGCTTTAAATTGACAATTCTTCTCATGCTCCTTAGATTGAAATGATAAATAGAGAAGAATTCTCTTAGGATATTTTTGCATGAAACTCTTGTGTGCTAGAATTTGAAGTTAATTGCTATATGATTTAATTCTAGACACAATATTTCTTGAGAATGATTTATGAGCACATGCATATGATATGTTATAGAATTTTAGCTCATAATCATGATGTATTGTCATGCACCTTAGTTGGACCTTAGAGAACAATTGATATACTTAGGTGCTTGCTTAACTTCTTACCAATTGGAACCTTCTTGCAAAATTACTTATCAACAATTGGTATCAAAATTATTTATAAACAATTGGTCTAGGATCATAAGTCATATTCATTGCATAAATATTTCATACTCTTTGAGAATATTGACTTATTTATTTGTGCTATGAGTCCCATGTACTAACATGTTTCTTGTTGGATGGAGCATTTTTATCTCTTCTCACATGGCCATGGTTTTAGGGGGAGCATATTTTTTATTATTTTTCTTTCTTTTTGCTATGACAAAAAGGGGGAGAGATAGATATAGGGAGAGATATTAAGGGGGAGAAATAGTTTGAAATTATTAAGGGGGAGTTTTATAAAATCCTACAAAATCCTGCTTTATTTGAGGGGGAGTATTTTATCAAAGAATTTTCAAAGCAAATTTACATTAAGTTTTGTCATATCAAAAAGGGGGAGATTGTTAGCTTTAAATTGACATATATATTTTGAAATGACAAAAACTTAAGTAAGCCTTAATGCTTTAATTCATATTGTAAATTTGCCTTATCACACATGATTTTCTCAATACATTTCAAGTGATCATATCAAACATTAAGACCATGATTTAATGATGCATACTCTTATTGGTCTTAATACTTTGTAAATGTTTTGAATATTTTAGAAAATCACTTGATGAATTTTTAGACCATGTTTTCATTTGAGAAAGTCAAGAAAAACTCCCACAAAAAATGCCAAAATGTTTTGGGTTGGATTAGGATCAAAGACCACATCATTTCTAACTCAAAAAGTGCAGGAAATCACCTTCTGGAGAGAAGGGATCGATCCCCTAAGGGAAGGGATCGATCCCCTTTTGGCAGTAAGCTCCCAAACGGCTAGAAAAGGTCCCTGAAGCCCAGAATCAAGATTCTGGACAAAAGGGATCGATCCCCTATGGAAAGGGATCGATCCCTTTGCCCGAAAATAGCCTATAACGGCTAGTTTTGTGAGATACAACGGTCATATTCGATTTTGGCTCCACCCAACGTTCACAAACCATCCAAGGGACTATAAATAGAGGCTTAGAAGCTGAAGGAAGCAAGAGGAACAACCAAGCAACATCTTTCATCATCTTATTCATCTTCTCAAGCCTCAAACAACAAATCAAGAGCTCAAAAGTCTACATCTTCTATCATTCATCTATTTCTTGTATTGCTTAGCACAAACTTTGTATAGGCTTTTACTTGTGCTTAATCTCTGTAATCACTTGCCTATCTAGAGGCCTTCTTTGATTACATCTCTTGTAAACCAAAATCATTCCTTGTAAAGGGGAGGTTTCTCTTTAGCCTAAGAAAAAGAGGGAGGTTACTCTTTAGCCTAAGAAAAAGAGGGAGGTTTCTCTTGAGCCTAGAAAAAGAGAGAGGTTTCTCTTTAGCCTAGAAAAAGAGGGAGTGTAACAAATTCAAGATAGTGGATTTGGAGAAAATCCTTGGGAGTGTCTCAAGGTAGAGGACGTAGGCAAGGTTGCCGAACCTCTATAAATCGCTTGCGTACATTTCTCTTTCCCTACTCTCTTTAATTACTTGCAATTATATTTGTGCTTATTGTATTGAATTTGGATTGCATGATTGAATAGCCTAGAGAACTTAGAAAATATCAATATAGGCTAGAGAATTTAGAGAAACCGAAAAACGAGCTTAAGGGTAGTTAAAAACCGATTCACCCCCCCTCTCGGTATAGCCTATAAGAGCCAACAGAAGGCATTCTGGAAAATACAGATCGATCCCCTATGGCAAAGGATCGATCCCTTTTCACAAAAACAGTGCCCAACAGCTAGTTTCTGTGAGATACAATGGCTACATTCAGTTTTGGCTCTTACCAACGTTCATAAACCATCCAAGGGACTATAAATAAAGGCTTGCAAGCTCAAGAAAGGAAGAGGAACAACTAAGCAACATCTTTCTTCATCTTCTTCATTTTCCTCAAGCCTATCAAAATCACAAGTGCTACAAAGTCTTTATATTCTATCATACTCTTCATCTTTGTATAGCATAACACAACTATTGTATAGGAATTTCTTTGTGCTTAATCATTGTAATCACTTGCCTATCTAGAGGTCTTTCTTTGATTACATTCATTGTAAACACAAACACACCTTGTAAAGGGGAGGTTTCTCTTAAGCCTTAGAAAACGAGAGAGGTTTCTCTTTAGCCTTAGAAAAAAAGGGAGGTTTCTCTTGAGCCTTGAAAAAGAGAGAGGTTCTCTTAAGCCTTGAAAAAGAGAGAGGTTTCTCTTGAGCCTTGAAAAAGAGAGATTGTAAAGACAAATTCAAGTTAGTGAATTTAGGGAAAATCCTAGGGAGCATCTCAAGGTAGAGGACGTAGGCAAGCTTGCCGAACCTCTATAAATCGCTTGCGTATATTTCTTTTTCCCTACTCTCTTTATTTACTTGCAATTATATTTGTGTTTATTGTATTGAATTTGGATTGCATGCTTACATAGCCTAGAGAACTTAGAAAATATTAATATAGGCTAGTGAATTTAGAGAAACCGAAAAACGACCTTAAGGTTAGTTAAAAACCGATTCACCCCCTCTCGGTATAGCTTATAGAGCCAACAATTGGTATCAAAGCTTGGGCTTTTGTGTTAGGATTAAACCCCTAAGAGTTAAACAATCCTTAGAATGGCTCAATTCACCTTAGAAAACTCTCGTTTGATGGCTCTTGATGATGATTTTGAGAGTAGCTCACAAACTTTAGAAGAATATTCATTTGATGAGCTTCAAGATGCATTTAATGAGTTAAGTGATGAATGTAAATCAATGCATGCAAGATATAAGAAAAAGTTAAATATACTTAGACAAGAGAATGAAATTTTGGTAAATAATAAGTTTAAGTTAGAGGAGAAAGTTAAAGAGCTTGGTTCAAGGAATGAAGAACTAAACAAGGTAAAATTAGAGCTAGAAAAGAAATTAGAAGACATTGTAGATAAAGTAGCAAATCCTAGCTCCTTGACTATTAAGGATGAAAAGGAGAAACCTAGCTTTAGTAAATGTAATGACCATTCTTATGATAATTTACAAAACGCTTTTGTTGAGCTAGCTAGTGAATTTGAATGCATGAACTCAAAATAAAAGAAAATGATTACAAAATTAAAAATGGAAAATGATGAGTTATTGAATGCTAAGTTAGAATTTCAAAAGAAATTAGAAGAAGCAAATTTAGAGATAAATGAGTTGAATGAAAAGAATACAAATTTGTATAACTCATTTTCTAAGTTCTACATGGGTCAACAAAAATTGGATCACATGCTTGAGACCCAAAGAACTTTCTTTGACACAGATGGGTTAGGATATAATGCAAATAAAAAGAAAACTCATCTTAAGAATTTACATGTGAACAAAAATTCTATGCATGATACATCACTCACATGCTCACTTTGCAATAAAATAAGACACTCATCACAAGCATGCACTTATAGAAAAACCACATTTGGAGGAAGAGTAGTTAGAAAAATGTGGGTGCCAAAGCATGTTGTAAATAATGATGAATTGAGTTTGAAATGGATCCCTAAAGGATAAAAAATTGTTTGCACTAACTCCCATGGACCCAAGAAAATTTGGGTACCAAAACATGCTTGAATTTGTTTGTTGTAGGAGTGTTAGAGCATGGAGCTACAATGAAACAAAGAAGTTCAAATGCTCTACACATCCTCATGAAGTTTGCTTGTGCCAATAAGAAAGAGAAAGAGCTTGAGAATCCATTCTTAGCAAGGTGACAACAATTTCTCAAAGAATGGCTAATGGTGGATCCAACAAATCATGGCAAAACACTCCCAAGCAAAGGAGCTTTGTAAGCTTAATTCCTTATTTCTTAAATTTTTATTTGATTAAATTATTTGTGCCTTTATGATGTGGTTGTTGATGATCTTTGATGCTTTATGAGTTGAATGAATCAATAATAGGCATGATAAATGATTTTTGATTGTTTGATGGATAGTTCTTGAGGCATTGAATGATTGAATGAAGAAAACATGTTTAAATAATTTTGAAATGATCTTGTGTGATTTGAGGAAGTATGAGATATGTTGATAATATATTTATTTGCTCCAAAATTGTCAAATATGTCATTCATGCAAAATGCCATGTCATGAGCATCAATGAGAAATATGCATATGAAAATTATGGCATAATGTTCACAAATGTAGTGATATGATGATATGTGTGCTTAAATTCTATGTGAACATGTTTGTTTTGGCATATTTATGTTTTCAAATGCTTTGGTTTTGCCAAAATATGCATAACTTTCAAAATGACCTCCTTTGAGACAAAAAATGCACTTTATGGTAAAAATTGTTCCAAAATTGCAAAATCTATTGTTAAATGGTTTTTCGTTCATATTTTTCATTCATACAAGTCCAAAATCATGTTACACAAATGTTTAAACTTTTATTTGGACTTAAAATACACAAAAACAAAGTTTTGGCACCTCAAAAGTTGAATTTTCTATCAAAAATCTGCAGAAATTGGATGAGGGATCGATCCCCTTACTCTAGGGATCGATCCCTCTAGGCAAAATGTGCCTATTTCTGCACTTTTAAGCAAAAACTGAGAAGCTTTCTTAATTTTCTTGATACCTTCTTCCTTCTCAACTTAAAATTCATTATTTTCAGCTTCTTTTAATTATCTTTTAAATCACTTTTCATTGGTATCATGCCTCAACTTCAACAATTGGTATTATTTTTAACAAGCAATAACTTTTTCATTGAACTCACAAGTACAAAGTCATTTTCTTGTTGAAGACATTCATAAATTGTATAAATCTTGAAATATCTTAAATTTGCCTTTCAATAAATGTTTAAACATTGTTTTTAAGAATTATTCAATGATTTGTGGATATATTTGAAAATTTGATGAACTTGTGCATGATAGATATTGTTCATTTCTTTAGTTCATCTTAGTCAAGCATACTTATAGAATTGTCTCTAAGCTTGACACAACTATTTCACACTAGGCATCATGATATATTTCTTAGTGGAATATGAATAATTAAAGGTCAATAAATATGCTTGAATGATAGAATAATCATAACTTGACCTTAATGATAAAATTCAAACATGACTTAGGTGAATGAAATACAAAAAGCTTTACCTAAAGTCATAATTATTCTTGGCCTACAAATTGTGATGATAGATGGATCTTAAATGTTTAAATGCATGAAAAATTTGTCATCCATGAACTTAGATTGATCTTATGGCCAAATTTCCAAAGAACTTAGGCTTTAATGGCAACATCAACACTCAAAGATAAATTCAAACTTGAACAAATGCACTTTGATTGATATACATGCATTGAATCTTGATTGTTTTGATGTTGAACTTGCATGTTTGCTTAAGTTGAATCAATGATCATGTCTATAAGATGAAAATATTAGCTTTTCATGAAATTATATTTGACTTCACTCATAGATTGAAAATCTTAATGATAAAACACATTTTAGCTTGATAATATTGATTCACTTAAGTAAAGCCATTTTAGTTAAAATAGCATATACCCTCTAGAACCTTAAATGATAATAAAAATTAAGGATATGGCTATTAATATGGCAATCTTGAACTCTTCTTTGCTCATAATTGGTTAAGATCTTGAATGGAAAATTGAGCATAGGATTCTATAGTCTTATAAAAGAAAATGTGTGCTTGAATGACTCAAATTCTTGAATCTTCCATATGATTAGATTTATGCTTGTTTAATGGAAGTGTGATTATGTTCTTGAGTATTTGATTTGATTATTCTTCTGACATGAACACACCACACTTAACATTTGAATTCATGCAAAATGTCTAAGTCAATCATTGGTAACAATTGGTATAAGCTTTAAATTGACAATTCTTCTCATGCTCTTTAGATTGAAATGACAAATAGGGAAGAATTAATATAAGACACTTTTGCATGAGACAAAATTGTGCTAGAATTTGTGGTTAATTGATGTATGATTTAATTCTATGCACATTCTTTCTTGAAATGCTTTATGAGCTCATGCATATGATATGTCATCTAATTTTAGCTCATAATCATGATATATTTTCATACACCTTAGTTGGACCTTAGAGAACAATTGATATACTTAGGTGCTTGATAGAATTGAAATAAGTAAGTTATAGGACTTAGTAGATAATTTATAAACAACTTGCTTTATTATTTACCAATTAGGATTCTTGCAAAATTATTTATAAAAAATTGGTATAGGAACATAAGTCATATCCTTTGCATGCCTAAACATCTCATTTTTTAAGGACATTGACTTATTCATTTGTACTATGAGTCCCATGTACTAACATGTTTCTTGTTGGATGGAGCGTATTTATTTGTTCTCACATTTCTTTAAGCCATAATTTTAGGGGGAGCTTTGATTTGTTTTTCCCTTCTTTTTGCTATGACAAAAAGAGGGAGAAATAATGGGGTTTGAAAATGTGTTTTTGAAAACCATGCTTATATTAAGGGGGAGCTTTACAAAATCATGCTTTATTTGAGAGGGAGTATTTTATCAAAGAATTTTCAAAGCAAATTTACCTTAAGTTTTGTCATATAAAAAAGGGGGAGATTGTTAGCTTTAAATTGATATATGTATTTTGAAATGACAAAAACTTAAGTAAAAATTAATGTTTCTTTCATATTGTAAATTTTCTTTATCACACATGATTTTCTCAAACCATTTTAAGTCTAAGATCATGATTTAATGATATATTCTTATTGGTCTTAATATTTTATAAAATGGTTTTGAATATTTTCATTAAGTAATGTTTTCAATATTATATTGAACACAACTTTAGAAAAATTACTTAATGAGTTTTTGGACTATGTTTTCATTTGAGAAAGTCAAGAAAAACTCCCACAAAATTTTAAAATGTTTTGGGTTGAATTAAAATTAAAGTCTACATCATTTCTAACCCAAAATGGTCTAGAAAAGTACAAGAAATGCTTTCTGGAAGCATGGGATCTATCCCTTCATGGCAAAATGCATTGGAAGGCATTCTGGAAAATACGGATCGATCCCTTTTCATGCAAACAGTGCCCAACGGCTAGTTTCTGTGAGATACAACGGCTACATTCAGTTTTGGCTCCTACCAACGTTCATAAGCCATCCAAGGGACTATAAATAGAGGCTTGGAAGCTCAAGGAAGGAAGAGGAACAACTAAGCAACATCTTTCTTCATCTTCTTCATTTTCCTCAAGCCTATCAAAATCACAAGTGCTACAAAATCTTCATATTCTATCATACTCTTCATCTTTGTATAGCATAGCACAACTATTGTATAGGAATTTCCTTGTGCTTAATCATTGTAATCACTTGCCTATCTAGAGGTCTTTCTTTGATTACATTCATTGTAAACACAAACACACCTTGTAAAGGGGAGGTTTCTCTTAGGCCTTAGAAAAAGAGGGAGGTTTCTCTTAGGCCTTAGAAAAAGAGGGAGGTTTCTCTTGAGCCTTGAAAAAGAGGGAGATTTCTCTTGAGCCTTGAAAAAGAGAGAGGTTTCTCTTGAGCCTTGAAAAAGAGGGATTGTAAAGACAAATTCAAGTTAGTGAATTTGGGGAAAATCCTTGGGAGCGTCTCAAGGTAGAGGACGTAGGCAAGGTTGCCGAACCTCTATGAATAGCTTGTGTACATTTCTTTTTCCCTTCTCTCTTTATTTACTTGCAATTATATTTGTGTTTATTGTATTGAATTTGGATTACATGCTTACATAGCCTAGAGAACTTAGAAAACATTAATATAGGCTAGTGAATTTAAAGGAACCGAAAAACGACCTTAAGGTTAGTTAAAAACCGATTCACCCCCCTCTTGGTATAGCCTATAGAGCCAACAAAACCTTAAAGTGAAAAGAAAAAATTTAGTTTGTAAATTGGAAAAACAATATAAGTGTGATTGTTAAGTGTAGTTGCGGCCTTCGGGTCATGACATGTAAGGCCTTTTGCTTGAGCAGCCATCCTTTATTAGTTGTGCAAAGCCTCTTATTAGAGAAACCATCCCTCATTGGTCGTGCAAGGCCTTTTATTTTGGTAAAGATATCTCTTTGGTTGTGCGAGGCCTCTTGTTCAGGTAACCATCCATTATTGGTTGTGCAACGCCCTTGTTCAGGCAACCATCACACATTAGTCATGCAAGGCCACTTGTTCAAGCAACAATTTCTCATTGACCAACAAGGCCTCTTGTTCAAGCAACTATTCCTCATTAATCATGCAAGGCTCCTTGTTTGGGCAAACATCCCTTATTGGTCATGCAAGGCCTCTTTATAGGGTAAGATGCCTTTTTTTAGTCGTTTAAGACCTTTTGATTAGGTAAAGTGTTCCTTTTAGCTGCTCAAGGCCCTTTAATCGGGTAAGACTTCTCTCTTTGGTTGTTCAAGGTTATTTGATAGGGCAATATGCTTATTTTGGCCAATCAAGGCCCTTTAATCGGGCAAGCTTACATTAGTTTTGATGAGGTACTTATTCTACTCTTAGTTAACCATGAGTTATCGCTCCATTTGTGCTTACCCTTTAGCGTTATGCTTATGAATTTAGTTCAACTTGAAACGTGTTTTGAACATCAATAGTGTTGTCACAAATTTGTGTTTATGGGATCAATATTACATTGGAATCCCTCTAAATTATATTTTTAATTAATAAAAAGTTTTGGTCCCAATTTCAAATATTGTAGAAAATTAACAAAACCACTCTATCGTAATAATTAATAATTTTGTTTTAAAACCTAATGAAAAATTTCAATCTTGACTAATCCATGGGTTGTGACTGAAGGAAACCGAAACAAACATGCAGCGGAATTTAAATCATTCGGCCTCCACCAGGATCGATTCGGAGAGTTGCCTGATTAGGGTTTCGAGATTTTACCTAACGTTTTCTCTGATTTCTGTCGTTGGTCGAGTTACAAGCAACAACTTTTCGTTCCTGCCTCTATGGTATCCACACGAACGGATCTCACGACTCTTGAACGTCTCACGATCAGAAGCCTTAAAGAGCGTTTTTTATTCTTATAATCGATTTGCTAGCTTCGATTAAAAGAATACCGTTTCCGTTTTTAATTGTGTGGCTCTGTTTTAGAAAAACATCCTTTTATAAGCAGTAAATTTTACCCTAAAATTTACTGCCAAATAGAACTCTAATCCTACTTAGAATAGGATTAACTATATCCTTAATCCAATTCAGAATAAGATTAGATATATCCTTAATCCAATTCAGAATAGGATTAATTAAGCTCCTCATTGATCCGTTCTAAGTGTGCGACCCAATAGGTTCTCAAAACAATGGCAATGACAAAATTGTCACAGGCAATGAGCGGTATCTAGCAACACATCATTGCTACCCATGTAACGAGAATGTCAATGACTCGACATAACCTTACTCGTGATAGATGTTACCGTGTAGTCTAATCCCTTTATCCTTTGATGTCTTGATTAGACACAAGTCATGGAATGTGTCACACTTGTATAGTCTAATCAGCGTTTCTTGATTCCTGAGTAGACTAATTAAACAAATAAAATCAATATCTCATATTGACTTATTCGAGCACGGCCATGCATTTTTAGTCTCACTCTATCAAAGGGCCCAAGACATCACTCTTGTTATATAAGAGGGATAAATCCTATCTTGATCACTCAACATCCCTCTACATAGATCAAGGCATACCCAATTACTACCTTTATAGTCCATCCTGTTACGAATGACATCTAGCAGCATTAAAGTATGCAATTCTCTATGTTGGGATCTCTGATGATCTCAAGTCAAAGGATCACATACACCATCATCACTATGAGAATCGCTTATGACACTCATATAACAATCCATGTAGCGTTCTCATGGAGGGTCGATCCAGTACATAGTTCTCTAACATGTACCTATGTGATGACTTGATATCCTATATCCATGACAATGGTCATCAGTCAACCACATACTAGTCTTATCGTATCATTGTTATCCTTGTTCACAATAATACTTGACTAGGGATATTTTTAAGAATAGTGTGTTATTACTATTCTAAGGACATTATCATATAAGATTATATTACGCAGTTATAAGACAAATATAATAATGAACTATAAATAAAAATGTCATGATACATAAAAATGCCAAAGTCAATCATTTAATGAATGCTTCTAAGGGCATAATCCAACAGTGACTCAGTTAGTAACGCAAGCTGAGTTTGTGGGAAGTTCTCTTGAGTTCGATCCCCACTAAACGCACCTTTTAGGGAGGGGTAAGGAGCCTTAATTGTAACGAAGCCCTGAGCAAGATTAATCTCAGACCGTTAAAACGGATGAGGATATTTGTTGTGTACACCAAAAAAAATTTCACTCTTGACTACAGCTTAAATTAATAATTCGATAAAAAAACAAAATATATTATATAATATTCAAGCACTATAAAATACTTCAAGATGTTAATTTGCATAATGCTACCATATTTGAGATTTTTTTTTCAAGAACTTGAAAAGTACAAAATATATTACATAAGATATATTTGTAAGGAGATTTTAAAAGAGCTTATCAATCAAAATGAGACTTTAAGGAAATTAAGGCTTAGTTTGGGTAGACGTTGAGATTGGTTATAGTGAGAATTAAAATAATAAAATGGTGTTTAAAGACATGTATTTTTTAATAAAATATTAAAAAAAATAAAAGAAGATAATTTTATTCTCTTGCTTTTTTGTCTTTTTCCTTTCCCATTGACAATTTTATTCTCTTGCTTTTTTGTCTTTTTCCTTTCCCATTGACTGCACTGGAGCTAAACGCTCCCCAAACTAAGCCTAAATACTATAGAGCTATTGGAGGAGTCAAAAAAAATATGAAAATTAAATTAGACATTTTCTCTAAGACAAAATAACAATTTACAAGGTAAAATTCTTTAAATTAATAATATTTCTAAATTAATAATCAGTGATAGATCTCATAAATATTAATTTAGTTAGATTTTACTGTATAATGTTATATTTTTATATAATATTTTATTACTTAACACATATTGGCAAAATTAAAAATAGAAGAAACTATTCTTCAATGTAATATGATTTTTTAAGAATATGCAATTTTTACAATTCAATAACAATGAAACTTTATCTCAATTATTACATTAAGATTGCTATATAAAACATTTTTTTTTGTAATGCTCTCGCGCCAATAAAAATATTAGCAACTACTGCAAGTAAATAGATGATATGGTACATAGCGATATTGTATCTGCATTATCAAATAACTAATTACATATATAAAATAATTAATACATCAAATACAATAAACTAATCATTTATAAATTATATCAAACTCATATATAGTAGGTATTACAGAAGTAATTAACGAAAACACTATAGACAAAAGATGTGATGGCAATATATTGAAAAAAATTCAATAGAAACAACAAACAAATCAAAATTAAAATAGGGCTAAAAATGTATTTAGTAAAAAGTTGGTAGAAATACATGCTTTTTTTTCAAATTTACAATTTAATTATACTCATAGTGAACGAATATTATATGAATTTTCAAATTAAAATTAATGTCAAAGTAAAGATAAAATTTGTCTTTTATCTTTTTATTAACAAATTTTAACAAATTTTAATGGTGTTAATATTGGAAAATAGTTTTTATACTAATTACATATATATTACATATTTTCAAAATTTGAGTGGGTCAATTGACATTATTATATTATTAAATAATATTTTTTTTAAATTTTCAAATATATAAATATATTTTTTTGGTGTAAATCACAGGTATCCTCATCCGTTTTAATGGTCTGAGACTAATCCTGCTCGGGGCTTAGTCACAGTTAAAGCTCCTCACCCCTCCCCAAAAGTGTGTTTAGTGGCAGTCGAACCTGAGAGCTCTTCCTACAAACTCAGCCTGCGTTGCCAACTGAGCCATAAACAAAAATTTTAGTGTTATAATAAATAAATCTAATTTAAATGGGCAAGTTGGGCATGGGTTTTCAAGTGTCACTTGAGCACTTGATTTAACTTGTCTATAAATACCTCTACTTGAAAACATGAATTTGGAAGAATATATTTAGATTTAATTCAATATTTTAATCTATACATCATAATTTTAAATACACTTCAAAAAAATACTAAACTTACTCTTTAAAATTACAAATTTATCCCTATTCTACAACTCACCTTTTGCTTCAATTGTTTCTTCATCTTGTTCATTAGTTTCATCTTCTTCATCTCAATCAAGTTCATAACCCTAAATCTAAATCAGAAAAACCCCAAATCAATCTTTATCTTCATCCAAGTATTTTGTCTTCATATTCATCTTGAAATTGAAATTTTATTGATTTCCCATTGAATTTTTAGTTTAGGTTTAATTATTTTTGGGTGGTTTTTTTTGGTCTGTCAATTACTGTCCAAACAATAACCAAGCGTTAATTAGCAGTATTAGATGGACAAAATTCTAACCCTTAAGAGAGGGCAAGATTCGTCATCTCTGAAGAAAAAACTTGTAAGAAAGCTTGTAATGAAAGCAAAGTTGTAAAAGGAAAACTAGACCATTAGTGTATGATTTCCAAGCATAATTGTCGGTAAAGTCGGTGAGCTATCAATCTATTTTTTTTTTTTGTAGAAAAACATGAAACTAGACTTTAGCTTGTTTAACCATCAACTCAATTGTATTATACGAAAAGATGGAGAAGAAGGACAAAAGTTGATAAATTTTTAACATTAAATTGTCTTTTTATTTAAGGATATTTTTGTCTTTCAAATATATTGAAAGGGAGCTTCTAAATGTAGCCGATATTTCACTAAATGCAACCTATGTTTTTTAATTTTTAATATCCTTAAATAAAATGACTATTTTACCCTTATCACAACTGGTTTACGAAACTCTCGGAAGTGAATTTCCGAGAGTTTCTTCG
Organism: Heritiera fomes; assembly: GCA_032173925.1. Taxonomy (NCBI): domain Eukaryota; kingdom Viridiplantae; phylum Streptophyta; class Magnoliopsida; order Malvales; family Malvaceae; genus Heritiera; species Heritiera fomes. Next base: position 6,446,613 of record JAPDPM010000017.1, read on the forward strand.
TGATCCCGAAAATTCATTTCCGAGAGAGCTTTTAATCTCCCGGAAACAAACTTCCGAAAGCCCTTAGGAGCTCCTGGAAGTCCACTTCCGATAGCTCTTAGGAGATCTCGAAAGTCCACTTCGGGGAGCCCTTAGCAACTCCTGGAAGTGGACTTCCGGGAGACCTTAGGAACTCCTGGAAGTACACTTCCGAGAGTCGTTAGGAACTCCCAGAAGTGGACTTCCGAGAGTCCTTAAGAACTCCCAGAAGTCCACTTCCGAGAGATCCTAAGGGCTCCTAGAATTTTTTTTAATAATACTTTTGATTTATTTTGTATATTAAATATTATCTTTTTTATTTATAAGTATTTTATTTATTTAATCATCTACAATTTATTTATGTAAACATGTTATTTGTTTAATATATATAAATAAAACAAAAAAATCGACAATAAATAACATAATGATAATAAATTAATATTTATATACGTATTAATAATAAATTAAAAACGTAATGATAATAAATTAATATTTGATTTAAAAAATAAATGTAAATATATAAAAAGTCTACTCCCTCCGTCTCTTTTGTCTAACATAAGAAATAAAATCTACTAGTGGTGGTGGTGCTGCAGAAGGTGCTGCTGGTGGTGCTGCAGGAGGTGCTGCTGGTGGTGCTGTAGGAGGTGTCGCTGTTGGTGGTAATGTAGGAGGTGCCGGTGTTGGTAGAGGTAAGCGCACCAGGAGATGCTGAGCAGGGACTGTTGAGGAAGGACCTGCTGAAGATAAAGCTATTGGTGGAGGCCGAGATGATCTCGGGACCGATGGTGGAGGAACTAGTGTTGGTGGTGGATCAAGACGTGGAGCTCGAGGTAAAGCTGAAGGCAACTGCTGTATCACACTGTAAAGAGTGTAAATTGCTCGTCTTCATGCATCAACAGGTTGATCATAACCACCAGCCACCACAGACTCAAGCTGATCTCGTACGATTTTCACTATGTGCTATAAAATAATAATAATGTAAATAGATTAAACAAATATAAAAACACAGTATTGATATAACATAAGAAATGAATGGTTTACCTGGTAATTGATCGGCCTCTGTTGAGGTCTCGATCTATATCTAGGATTCTACACATGTCGATAAGAAATCGTGACATACCAAGTCGTATAATCCACTGTACACTATCTAGGGATCCTGCATCGTCTTCCCTTCCTCTCATCGGTGAGCAAATGACCGTCCCACATATCCCAGTATTCCTTATGAAAGGGATATTGTACATTGTAGTTCACTGGCTTTGACCCTCACTCCTCGTGATATGGGGTGAGAGATGGATGTGGAATCATTTGTATATAACCCCACTGTCGAAGAACTCTATCTGGATGATAAGGCTCTACATTCTGCTCAAACGTATCCTTTTATAATTCGAAATCGTAAATTTCTATTTCCAATAGTCCTCAAAATTAAGATGGAATTGTACTTTCGACCAAACCATATACCTTGCTCGATTTTTTTCATTGGCAATTCCTTTACCTCTTTCAATCCTTTTTCAATTCACATATCGATCATATTTTATACAATCATTCCATTATCTTCCATATAATTTGCCACAATCAATCATTCTTGATCATTTAATATCTTATTCCTTTAAGGTGATACGCAATTCTCTTATACTGTATCGATACCATTCATTAACGGTTTCCAGTCCGTTTTAATAGGCCATCGATTGGCATTTTTATGTCAAAGCCCAGCCTGTTTCAATAGGCCGTCAACTGGTATCACCCATACCAATAGCTGACTAATCTTGGTATAGATAAAAAAATCAACAATTTTACATATAGAACTACACAGTACATGGGATGTAACACTGTCATGATCTCAACTACATCGACACGTACTAAACAAATCGTGCTCTGATACCATTAAATCTGTCATGACCCGAAAGCCTTGACTTTCTTTTAACACTTATAATTTTCTTAATCTACAAATTTATGGACTAAATTTTTCTTTTTCATTTTAAGGTTTGTATTCGGTGTCAGTGTAGTTACTATACTATCTAGGTGACCTATAGTCATTTCATTTAAATATTAAACTAATAAGGAAACGGTTCTTAGTTACATCCCGACTTGTTAAACAGCATATGTATTGTGTATCAATTTAAGTCTTACATGTAAACAAGTATTTTATAAGGAACATATACCTCATAAGACTAGTACCAAGTCCATACACCGTCTCCGATGCCCACTTAGCAGCTCACATGGCAGATGTTAATTTTAATAGTCTGAAAGAGATGAAATTTAGTAGGGTAAGCAAAACCACGGCTCAGTAAGATACTAATATAAATATAAGAGTAGGATTATACTGTCTTAAACTGCAATGCTTAAAACTTGCAAGTTTGCAATTACAGTTAATCCTTTCTCATCGATAACATATCATTATCTCATTTCTTGTCATATGTCTATCACTTATACTTTTAAATAAATCATCATAATCACTTTTTTAGTCTTCTCATCCTTATACTATAGTGTATCGCACGACAATATGTCGTGTCCAATTTGAATTTCATATACTATTAATCTATACTTTCCTCAATCTCGGAGTACATCATGTCTAATTGAAATATCGTATCAAATCACTTTATGTTTCATAATCGTACTTCTGTATTCTATCATCTCATATCACTTTCCATATAAAGAAATCATGATCACAGTGGTACGAAGTCATAATCCTCTTCGTATAAATTCTATATTCATGTATCATATCATATCATGACATCATGTAGACGAAATATCGTTAAGGCCGAGTCATGATACTCCTCATATACTCTTCATGTTTTTGTACAATACACTAATGATTTAGTAAGTAGCTTATGTAACTCCACTGTATAAACTGCTATCATTTCAAATCATATCATATATACTTCAGAACATGCTCCACATATAACTTTCAATTCATTTCATAATTACTTTCAAAACATGATCGATGCATGTAAAATTGCAAATCATGTATTCGTTTTTAGAGCATGTCTGAAACATGTGTTTTCAAAACATTTTTCATATACTTTAAGTCATATCAGGTCTAGAGTTCATATCAAATCAAACTATACTCTAGATCGCATATCATGTCATGTTCGACACAAAATCATATAAAAATCATATAGGTGTCAAAATCATATATCATGTACTTTTAAAACATATACTGTAAGTCATATCAGGTCTAGAGTTCATGTCAAATCAAACTATACTCTAGACAGCATATCATGTTATGTTCGACACAAAATCATATATAAATCATATAAGTGTCGAAATAATATATCATGTACTTTTGAAACATGTTTAAAACATGTACAATTTTAAAACATATTTCATATTCATCTCAAGTATGTTTCATGTACTATATAAATCATGTCAAGTCTAGAGTTCATATCAATAAAATCATACTCTAGACTTCATATCATATCGGTTAGAGACTAGGCTAGATCCCTATCATCTCTATCAATAAAGACTTAAATCACTGTAGCTAGCAGTGAAAATCATGTCATCGTCCCCTGGAAACCAACTAGGGCGCTATCTATGGCCATAGACCTCATCTCTCTCAGCCCCACTGATCAGGCGTGACTAAGACCTGTCCACGACTATTGTCGGACAAGCATCTCTGCCTAATGAGCAAAGCTCCAATTAGGCGGTTTCCACTATGCTTTATTGAGTTTAATTCTTTAGGGTGCCTACAGTCTCATAAAACATTTAAATCTTTATCTTTTCATGTCAAAATCATGTAAAGCATATGGTAAAATTCTGTAAGATGTTTCATATATAAAAATGTGTATCTACCATATACTTTCCTTTTTAAAACTAATCTATACTTTATAGCATTTACATAAGTGTTAGTATAACATCTCAAGTTGTAATAAGTTATACTTAAAAGCGATGCTATAAAATATTTCAGTATGTAACTTCGGTAATGTTTTCATCTAATACAGTGAAGCGATTCATTTAACTTTATTACCGTCAATTATTCGATTTCAAGACTTTCTTTCTGTCCAATCAGTAAATCACTATTCAAATCATTCAATATTCATTTCATTCAGTATTCAAATTGTTCAGTACTCTAATTGTTCAATAATCAAATCACTTGGTATTCAAACCATTCGGTATTCAATATCCTTTTTCGATAATTATCGACTATAATAATCAATTGTACATTTCATTATCGATACTAGAACCACATCATCAGTGTGAATCCTCTTAGTATCTATGAGCATTTAAATATCATGTTTCCATATAGCTATCATGATACTGAAATTATGAAATACTAATATCCTCATTCGATATCTATTCTAGAGTCGACATTAAGGATCATAGAACGACAAGATTAATAATCACTTATCAAATCCATTTATGGTTTGACCTTTTGGTATATATTCAGAATTTTCGACTTGCGGTTCAATTTCATTCACTATCATAAAATCAGATCACAATCCTCAATTCACTTTTCATATGGCCTGTAGAGTGTAATATCATGCTAAAATTATCTATAAAACGTCATCAATTCAATTTTTTATTGGCAATTTACCACTTAAAATAATTTGTCAATTTCCACTTAAAAGAATTTGTCAATTTCTACTATCAACAGTGTTTCAATCATTTAAGTCACCTTGCGACTAACCATATTATTGCAAAAGTCTCAGTTCACATCTATTTAACATCCATATGTACAAGTACATTTTTATGTAAACATGTGTTCTATCAAATGTCCATAAGATATCACAATCTACTTTCTTATTATCATTATCTCAATCATACCACTAAGACGGTCCATTTATTTGAATCTATCAATTCTATAATCATCACTCGATTGATAATTCCGCAATTCTATCATTCGACCATCTAAATCACAACTTCGATTTTTCTCTTTTAAGTTGTATCATATAATCATCGTCACTTTTATCTGTGATCCGTCTAATAAATAATTCCACCTCAATCTCAACTTGATACCATTTGTGATATTAAAATTACTTGATTTATCGATTCTATAAGGTTTAAACCATATAATTCATCACATTATCGTGTTTCAACGATCTATCTTCTCATCGATTTCAATATCAAACTTTTCTGGTAATATCATAAAGTCCTTTCAATGTTTATTTTTCAATAATTATTTCCAAGATTCCATTTACGTGAGAAACTTAAATCTTTTTCCTCAACGTTTTCCTAAGAATATCGGCATCATAACGGCTTAATTTTCACTAAACCTCCTTTAAGGAAAACACAATTTATAGCTCAGCAGTTGATTCTCACAATTTATTTATCTTTTACTAAGACCCCCACCATCAGTTGTGGGTCCTCTTAGCCTTTTAATATCGATTCATCAATGCATCATTTTAAAAAAATCACAATTCCATTAAAAATCGTTCCATCAATGCATTATATAAAATCATAATCCCACATACAATATAATGCTACTAATGCTTTATAAAAGTATCTTACCTATTTGCCAAAGCTTAGCGCACTTTCCGATTTTCAAGCCTTGCATAACTCCACCATTCGTCTCATTTTCGTTTTGCTACAATTTCAATAATTGACACATATTTTCATTTAGAAAATAATCCAACAATTTCTAATAAATTTCATAGAAATGTAGCAAAATCTTTTAATTTTCCTTACCCATTTCTTCTTCTTCTTCTTCTTCTTCCTTTTCCTTTTCCTTCTTTTTTTCTTTTTCTTTTCTTTTCTTCTTTTTCTTTTCTTTTTCTTTCTCCTTCTTTCTCTTTTTCTTTTCTTTTCTTCTTTTTCCTTTCTTTCTTTTTCTTTTCTGAACCGGGTTGGTTCGGTTCGGGTTGGCCAGTTTAGCTGGTTCAACTTCTGTTGGCCGGTTCGGTCATAGGCGATAGTCCATTCTGGCGGTTCACGTGTCCCACAGTTGGCCGACGTTGCAAGGATGCCAGATCTGGCCTCCGTTTCACCCCATCATCGGCAACGGCGCCGGATCTGGGTCCGTGGCTCTCGGCTCCTTTCCTTCCTCTTTTCTCCTTCCTCCGTCAGTTTCCTTCACCGCCGGTGGCCTCCTTCTCCTTCGTGGGTCTTCACCGTGGCGTTGGTGTCGATGGCGGTGCTCGGATTGGTCGGCACCGCCGTTCCACTTCCTCTTTTCCTTCTCGGGGTTTTGCCTCTGTTTTCCGTTTTGTTTCTTTCCATATTTTTTTCTCGTCGCCGGCCTCTTTCCTCACGTCGTCGGCGGCTTCACCTCGCCCCCTTCCTCTCTCTCTTTCTCCGGTAAGCCGACAAGGGGTCGGCTGCCGGGCGTTTGTCTTCTTTGTTTACAACATAGAAGAAATGAGGGAATCGGGTTGTATTCCTGATTCCCGTGTTTCCTCTCTTTTTTTAATAATAACATAATTATATTTATAATTATATTATTAGTAATTTATATTTTATTTTAACAATATATATATATATATATATATATATATATATATATACTCTTTAATTTAAAACTAACACATAAATATTTCATATATTTATTTATTTATATACATAATTGTATATAAAAATATACACATGTATTTATTTAATTTAAAAGTAGTATATATATATATATCATTTTATAATATATACTATATTTCATATATATACACATGTATTTATATAAAAACATATCAAAATATATTTATATAATCTAATTATATAAATATATAATATATGCATTTATTTTATTTTATTTAAATTTTTGGTTTTCTTAATATCCAATTAATTTCTCCATTTTCATTTCTTATCTAATTTGAATTGCAACTTGTCCAAATTAAATTTTCTCGGATATCTTATATTTATTTAGAAAATTCTCGGTCTTCACAAGCTGTAAGTTGTATTTTATGAATAAAAGATATAAATAGGTTATGTTTAAAAGAAATAAAAAAAAAGGTTAAGTTTAGTAAATCGGTCGTATTTAGTTATTTCACGTTTGTATTTAGAATTTCCCTATTGAAATGTGAAGATTAAAAATTATATTGTATTTAGAAGCTTTATTTATGATTATCTATGGAAAAAAATAATAAAAAAGGGAAAAGCAAACAGAAAAGAGAGAGATTGGGCCGTTCGACAAAAATAGCCCCAAGTTGCTTCAAAATTTAGCAATTTTATAGTTTAGATGAATTTGAAATCTAATTTTTTTTAATCCAAATTTCCAAAGACAATCTTATAATTATTTTTCTTTCATGAAATTCCTAGTGGGTTCATATTTTTTTCAGTTATAATATGTTCACAAGTTAAGCAAAGTGAAAAACATATATTTGATCTTGAAGAACACAAAAAAAATATTTGTTTCAAGAATGACAAAAAAAAAAGAGGTTTAGTCTTTCAAGAATAAACAAAAAATAAAAAGAGAGCCTTAGGTTTTTTTTAGCCAAATACCCAAATATAAAGAATATAAAAAATGGAATAAAAACAGAAAAGACAAGATAATAATAATAATAATAATAAGAAAAAAAATGGTAGGAAGTGATGAGAAGTGGAGGAGAATGAAAAAGATAAAAGAATGTATTACTGGACACAATGCTGGTGTTCTCATGTGTCGCTCTCTTACCCACACCTGCCTCACTTCCCTTCTCTTCCTTTTCTTTTCTTCCATTAAACATGAAGTAGTAAGCATAATTATCAGTATTATTACTTGTTAAAGAACAACTTGGCTTGGTTTGCGCACATCTTCCTTGGTCAGGAGCTATGAGAAGTGGTAGAATTCAGAGCTGCCCTTCGTCTTCACCGTCATCTTCCTCCACATTTCCTCATCCTCCATGTCTCACCTCTGCTTCCTGCCATTGCAAGTTCCCTCTTCTGTATGTCTTTCTTCTCTCATCAACTTTATTTGCTCTTCTTTTTCGTTTCCCCTAATCTTCTGCTTTGGTAGGTCGTCGCCTCGAGCTCTGTCGATCTCTCAACGGGTGTCGAGAAATTGCCTAGTGTCGAGCGGATGGTCTGAGACACAAGTAACGTTTTGTAGAAATTCGAATGACAAACATATGCTGCCTGTGGGCGTGGGAGCTTTGGTGACTTCAAACACTCAATGCATCTCCGCCGGGCCTCTTATTGGCGAGGAAAAGATTGGAGTGTTGTTGTTGAACCTCGGAGGTCCCGAGACTCTTGAAGATGTGCAGCCCTTCTTGTTTAACCTTTTTGCTGACCCGGTTGGTAACATTCTTTTGCCTATTTACAAGAAGATAAAGCCCTAAGACTCTTACACCATCTATTTTATAAGCCTTAGCTGTCTGTCAGCTTAAATAATCTAATTTTGTTTCCATTCTGTTCTATTATGTTAATTATCTAATTGGACAGGATATTATACGGCTGCCAAGGTTGTTTCGTTTTTTACAAAAGCCCTTGGCACAGTTTATATCTGTTCTTAGAGCGCCTAAGAGCAAGGAAGGCTATGCTTCAATTGGTGGCGGTTCTCCTCTTCGACGAATAACTAATGCTCAGGCATGATTGTTTTTGTTACTATTAGAGTTTCTGATGAACACATTTATATGTTATAAAACCTACCATTTTCAGTTTACTATCATGCTGATTAAGTAATGTAGGAGAGAAAAATTAAAATTGTGCCCAAACTATTTTGAAGTAATTTTTATGTGTCCGACCATGTGGCCATGTATGAACATGTGCTATAAACATTCACTTTTTTCTAATTCTTTTATGCTGTTGTCTGATGCTACTTTCAATGGTAATCTTTTATTAATTTTTTCTCCTCGAATAAGTTCTGTTAGAGACATGTATCCTTGCTCTTGCTACCTTGAGGCAAAAGTAGTTAGAAACATGAAAATTAAATTAATTAAATGTTGGAAGGTATTTCCATTTATCAACCTAGAGGGTAATGCTTTTAGATTCAACTTTTATGGTGTTTGTTGTGACAATTAATTTTTAAAAATATACTTTTTATGTGTAATTGCAAAAATCGATGAGTCTGAATTGTGGAAATTGATTAATTGTTGTTTATGACATATATGAGTTTATTTTGTTTATGATTGGCTTTTTAAACTTTTGCCACCAATTTAATTAGTATTCCAAAGAGGAGACATATAATTGAAATTGTTTTGATTGATGGTTTGGATGGCTCCTAGGCTATCAAAACTGAAATATGTAACTTAAGCAATCTTGATATCGTACGTGTTAGTATTTCTTTTCGGTCTGTCTGTAATTTGTATTGCCCTATCACTACCCATTTCAGGCTGAAGAGTTGAAAAAGTCACTTTGGGCAAAGAATGTACCTGCAAAAGTGTATATTGGTATGCGATACTGGCATCCATTCACTGAAGAAGCTATTGAGCAGGTATTTGGTTAGGTTTAGTCTTAATATTGGTTGACTGTTTGAAACTAATGTGACTGCCTTTTCTTATTTTATTATTCCGCTGTTTTTTCTTTACTTAGCATGCTTTATGGCTATCATACATGGGCATATCAATGACACATGAAATTTTGTACTCGGTAGAACTTCATTGTGATTTTAATTTACAACATCTATAAGTTTTTTTGAGTTGTAAAAATAAACAATGACAAGGATTTTTGGAATTTGAATGCTCTTCCAAGATCCTCCATATGTATTTTGATACTCTTTAGCATGCCAATTAAATAGTTGACAGTTCATATTTGAGTAACACATTTCAACAAACTAGCTGTTGTGTTCTTCTGTCTATTGCCACCTGCTAATATTCCAATATTATGTGGTTAAAAAATGAGTGCATTTATTTTGATCCGGTAACTTCTGCAAGAGACAAAAAGTAAAATGGAACAGTGCAAAGTAATTACTGGATGTTTTTGTGATAAGTATCGAATAAGGACTGTTATGTTAGGATGGTCAGAGTAACCTGCACGTGTCCTTGTGCGTGTGCGTGTGTGTGTGTTTGCATTCTTGTATTCTGAGGACTGAAGGATGGTGTATGTGCAGTGACCATATATGCCTCTTGAACCAGTTAATTTTAGCCTATGATTTGAAATCATTTGAACATATTGGATGAAGATATTAATTTACATTTTAGAAGGTTCTGAAATAAACTTTATTCAAACTTTATTGGATTTGAAATTTCTTTAATATATTCCATAATGCAGAAATAATTGAATTACCAAAGTATTGTTTAAGTCTTGTAACGTTTCAACTGTAAGTTATTATTTCAATTTGCACATTTTTAAACTTCATTGCTTGCTTTCTGAATTTACGGGTTGCTACTGGATGACTAATTTGTATGATTGGACTCAACTGACTTCAAGTTGGGTTACTGCTTGTTTCTTCTGTTCTAAAATTATGTCCACTTTTTCACGGATAATATTGCTTCTCTTAGACCTTAGTTTTCATTGAGGTATTACTTGTAATAATTTGCCAGCTTCTTTTGTGGTTCTGCCATGAAGGTTGCCTGTGAATGAATCAATCTACCATAAAAAATAATCTTTCTTTTTTCTCTGCCTTCTCTTGTATGAACATGGATTCTGGTGATATATGCTTATTTTTTTACTTTCCTCCCATCAAAATTGTAGATAAAAAAAGATGGAATAACGAAGCTTGTTGTACTTCCACTTTATCCACAATTTTCAATATCAACTAGCGGTTCAAGCCTTCGACTCTTGGAAAGTATATTTCGGTGAGCTAATAAAGATGCTTATCTTACATTCTTTGATGTAATCTTGAAGTATAATCTTAAATCAATTTTCTTCCTCTGACAATGTAATAAATTGGTTCATCAGTGATGATGAATATCTAGTGAACATGCAGCATACAGTCATACCTTCCTGGTATCAACGTGAGGGATATATAAAAGCTATGGCAAATTTAATTGAAAAGGAGCTGCAAAAGTTTGACTGTCCTGAAAAGGTGTGTCTTTAAAAGAGCTTTCTTGTATTCTTTTTGATTAAAATTTTGGCAAATTATTCTTTCGTGGCTGATCATGGTCTAAATTAACATGGGATTTAGTTGTGTTATTTGTTGTTTGATTTGCACATCAGAAAAAAGGCTGTGACATCCAAATTTTGTATTAAACTAATGCAGTGTTCCTAAGTGAGTTTCTAATTCTCTTGTCATTTTTTGCTTCACTATATTGTAAACCTGAAAGCTACCTGATGATCAACGTGAATGGAGCAGATTGACTTCTTCTTGAAGTTCACAAAATTAGACTTTTGAAGTTGGGAAATACTATTTTAAATGAACACAACCAGTTTAAATCTTTTCTTTAAAAAACATTGTTTTCAAACTATTGACCTTTTGCATCATTATATTTCGGTATTATTAGACTCATGGAAATTGTCTGGTTAGTTATTGGTTTGTAAATATCTTACATGTGGGAAACAACAGAATGCTTGGCTTTTTGTGTACCGAAAGGAGAAAAAAAAAGCTGGACTACTTATGCTTGCAATATGAGAAGTCGTCCTTGGGAAATTAAATTTTTCGTTCAGAAAAGTCATATCATTCTTTTGGCTCATTACTGACATGCTAAGTGGGTTCTTCATGGTCTTTCTTGGATATCTATATGTACTGTTCCTATCCTATTTCTTCTTGGAGATAGCCAGAATTAAATCAAATTACATGGGATAACCATGCTGGTTCAGCTATTTGGCAGTTGGCAACAATGTGAAGACCTATCTGTTTTCAGAGAGACGTGCAGCTATTATTTTCATGACATGTAAATCATTCTAAGAATATATTTTATTTTTCCAAAATTTTCTATTGAAGAAATTTAACGAATGATGTTGGCAATTTTAGCTCAAGCAGTTTGATTTTCTAGTTCTGTTTTATAATATGGCCAAGTTGCAAAAATATTGGTTGGTAATTGATTGCTAGAAGCACATTTATTAACTTTTGGAGCTTTTGATTTTCTTTCTTGAAATAAAATTTCCATGCAACAAAGTGAGATCGATATTGTTGCCTCAGTGCTCAGGCTAAGCCTTTGGATGATGTGGTTAAAGTTACTATGTTTCTGTTTATTTGAAGACAATAATTCTAGCAAACAAAGTGGGGCATATGTTGTTGTCTGCATGCTCAGCCTAAATGAATTGATCATAGTGTAGAAATTTCTCTTTAGTGTTTATTAAAACAATAGTTTGAGTGTAAAACAAACAGTTCTTTTTTTTAACACTATTATCTTAAATGCTAGCAGAAATTAGCTTAAATAATCTTTCATTAAATAATTCTTTTGAAATCCTGAATGTGCATAGATTGTTCCATCAAAAGCTTGAATGTTGACTACGGATGGTGAAAACCCATATCTACAAATTTTAAGTAGGCCAGTTTGAAATGTTAAGTGATAGCTTGTTTGAGGAAAACAACCACCAGGATAACAAGGAACACAAGGTAACTGTTGGAGGGGTCAAGCTTATTGACATTTAAAGAATAAGGAATTTAAAAATATAGTTTTTGGGTATGGAAGGTTTTTATTCTTTGGATGTGGTGGGGTCAATTTCTGAAAATCTTCTAACCAAGACAATCTTTTCTAGTTGTGGGATCTCAAGGTTTTAATTGAGAATCTGGTGTTATGTTTTAAATGAAATTGTTTGGAAATATGGCCCTCACTTTTAGTGTGGTTAGTTCTGTCTTTGGAGTCATCACTGCTAAGCATGTGCATATTTATAATTAAACATGAAGTGTCCAAGGACACATTGAATTTCAATGGCAGGGTATTTTCCTATTGGTTGAAGGTGTCAATCATTTTGAGGGCCTGAGGACTTAGAATCTCTGACAACCTGTCTTTTAGGATATTATGGTGTCCCCTTGATCTCTCCGGAGCAACTCCCCAATATCTTTCTCTCTGAGATGCAGTTTATTAGTTATCAAGGCATTTTCACTAATTTGTGCATTAAGTTCACAAGCACCATATTGATACATGAAAGAGTTCCAGTTATTGATCACTGAATTTTGTCTTGATTGACAAGTCAAAATGCTGAACTCATTGAAAGGTTGAACGTATCTCCTAATCATCTGCATTTTCATTGGCAGCTAGCAGCTCTGACAACTAAGGTTGCATTTTGTTTCCTACCTATATGGCTCCTAATTTTCTGAATTTCTAATGTGCTTGATTTTTAGAATATTTCAGAACCAAACTTTAGATTGCAGGTTAGTTTGAAGTCACTCTGTATGTGTTGAGGTGTCTAGTAACTTTTTCCTTTTTCTTTCTTTGTTTTTTTATTTTGACTTAAAATCCTTTTTCACTACCAAAGAAATCAATATGATATGTGTCCCTTGATATCTCTTGATCTGTTAGTGATCACTCGGAAAGTTCCTTTGGTGATGCGTGGTACAGAAGGCCTTTGCTATTATCTTTTTACAAGATGCATATCTCTCTAAAAAATTATGCTTCCTGAATTCCTTCTTGTTGTAGGAGTTTTTTCTCTTTTAATTTAAAAAGTTAGTCTTACAGTGTTTATACTTAAATGAGATTACATGCAGGTGGTAATATTTTTTAGTGCACATGGGGTGCCACTTGCATATGTAGAAGAGGCAGGTGATCCTTACAAGGCAGAGATGGAAGAATGTGTGGATTTGATAATAGAGGAATTAGAGAAGAGAAAGATCACTAATGCATACACTCTTGCTTATCAGGTACATCTATTTTGAATATAACTAACTCATCTATTTCACTTCTTATTTATTGAGTTACAAGTTTTGATATGCGGTAAGTCTAGATTCTGAAATTATGTGAAAGGATGGTAAAATCTTGAATCAAGTAAGGAAAGTTCTAATGTAAATGCTTTCGGAGATTCTAATTTTCTTGTAAAAGATGCCTGTCTGGTTGGATAATGTTATGACTAAATATATTTTTTCCATTGTTGGACTGTTATTTTGGTTTGATGATGACTAACGCTAAGTATATAAGCTCTATTGTACTAATATTAACAATTTTAACATGTAGTTGGTTATTAGTCATCAGTGTTTTTGTTCCCGAGGTAGATTTACAAAAATGGCTGCCTTTTATCCTTGATAGGATGGAACTTCTTTCGAAAGCACTGTAATGGAAAGGGAGTTAAATAGTGGTAAACAATTGTGAAGATGATGGAAGAGCAGATTTCATAAGTAGAATCTCATAATGAGCGGATAAAAGGATTGACATTGGCATTTGTTTACAGCAATTGAAAAATCCGACAAGGTGAAAGATGTTGGTAATGTCAACTTAGTGATTATTGATGAACTATGTCCTCTGGGGATTCAAGGACACTTGTTCCTTATATGTCTGAAAAACCTTCATATGTACTAAATTAGACTTAGTTATTGAAAATTGAGTCTTATCAGGAAAAAATACAAGATTAAGTGTGTGTGTGTGTGTGTTTTGTAATAGACATGTATTAGTCATATCCAAAATTTATTGTCACAACTCATAACAATAGTTAATCATGGATGAACTTTATCTTCCGTCACCTCCTAGATGCTTGAGAAATACTACAATGTGGAACTTTTAGTGCCTAAAATAAAAGGAAGCCCCTGGACAGTAATTTTTTTTCCTCCACAGTTTAGACATGGATTATCAAGGTAACAAGCATTGATGTTTATTCTAGAATTTACACATGGATGTTTGTCTAGTCATTTTTTATGCTTGTAATTTAACGCATCTCTGGTGGAACCCTCTGTTGCATGGACTTGGGACTTTTAGCTAAAGCACTCATGTTGACATGACACAACCTGAATCATCATCATCATCATCATCATCATCATCATCAGAGCATTTATTCCAATAATGGGGTAAGTTACATTAACCAATGTATTAACTCATGTTAAGTTGTTAGCATGAATTCTCCTTCTTCACTCATTTGTATATAAGGCAATTTGTTCTTCTAATTTTCGTTTTGCCATATTTTTCTGAATAACTTTCTTCTAAATCTTTTTTGGTCTTCTTCTAGCTTTGATCCTTTTTTCATCTCTCATAGCCTTCACTCTCCTCACTGGAGCATCTATAGGTCTACGTCGTATGTGTTTAAACCAACATAAATGACTTGCACTCATCTTGTAGGTGCCACTCCAACTTTTTTGCGAATGTCCTCATTTCTCATTCCATCCTTTCTTGTATATTCGCATAGCCATTGCAACATTCACATTTTTGCCATTTTCTGTGTATGCAGTCTTTTATTCGCCCAAAATTCACTATCATAGAGCGATGTTGGTCTAACAACTATCTTTTAAAACTTGCCTTTCAATCATATAGGAATTCTTTTATCGCACAATACACTTGTAGCGGTTCTCTACTTGCTCCAATTAGCTTGGATCTTATGGGTCACATCACCATCAATCACTCCATTTATCTGTACAATTAACACCAAATATTTGAAATGATCTAGCTTAAGGATCATCGCTCCATCTAGCATCACTATGTTTCCATCTTTCTTTTTGTTTGAATTGAATATATATTCTATGTTTTCAGTCTTAACTCTGCTTGGTCTAAATCTTCTTGATTCTAGCATCTTTCTCCACGATTAAAACTTTTTGTTGACTTTCGCTCTAGTCTTAGCACAGAAAACAATATCATTTGTAAGCATCATAAAGCAAGGCACATTATCTTGAGTGGATTTTGTTTGCTCATCCGTTACTACAACGAATAAGAATGAGCTGAGTACCGAACCTTAATATAGTCCTATTGTGATAGGAAATTCACTTGTTTGCCCTCCACATTGGCGGAGTTTTAGCTACTTAAAGTAAATGTCAGTTCCCTTGCTAATTATTCCTGCTCCAACAGATTAGTAATACCATTGAACTCTTTTGGTAGCAATTGGCAAGTATCCAGCTCATGCTACCTTAGCTTTGAATATGGGAAATGGCTCTTAAATAGTAGTGTTGCCCCATCTCAGTTTTGCTGAGGTTTGCTGCAGTTTTTTGTTTAGGTGGAGCCTCTTTTCCTAATACCAATTGATTTTAAGTTGGATTCTTACATAGTATTTAATCCCAACTTGTATGTTTTTCAACCTTTTTGTGTGTTTGTTGTCTCGTTTTCATAGCTCATGTGATGAGCCCATTTGTCTCAGTTGTCTAAGAATCCTACTTATGGGGGAAAGTGTTTATTGATCTTGCTTATAAAGAAAAGCCTACTTATTTTAGATTTTATATATATATATATATATATATATATATATATATATTAAGCTGTATCTCTCTTCTCTATTTGTTGTAAGTGGTTTTGGGTTAGATATTGAACAAAAATTTTCAACTTCCTCCATCTAATAGACTTGCTTCTAGTGAGGAAGTTATTGTAAAAATTAATTTAATACTTCTAATTCATTTCAATTTATTTTTGTAGCTGTTGCAATTGGGTGAGTCAAGTCATTTTGAGTTTGGGTCATTTCAAAATTTTTACTTTGCAAGTCATTTGGGTTAGCTGGGCTCGGGTTGCGAATTTGAAATTAATAGTTGGGTATGGATTCTACCTTTGTCAGCTTTGAGCTGCTTGTGTCACATTTCTACTTTACAATTAGAGGTTAATTGAGTTTTGAGCATTGAGGCTTAGTCTAGCAATTGTTACTCCCTTTTAAAAAGGTTAAGATTTTAGATTCTAACCTTTACTCCCCCTTTAGACTTTCTTTCTAGGTACCAAAAACTGAAGAAATTTATTTATTAAGTTAGGGTATGTTTTGAGGTTGTTTTGTGAAAATATTTTCTGAAGGAATATGTAATTCTTCAATTCACATAATGAGTATGTACAGGGACTTAAATAGAGGTTTCTAAAGATCCTACAATTTTAGGAAACTAAAACATAGAATCCCATATAATAGGGAGACTAAAATAGGAAACAAATCAGGAAAAATAACACTACTCAAATAAATAAGGAAACAGAATAATTCTATATCTTCAGATATTTCAACACTCCCCCTCAAGCTGGGCTGAAGATATCAATCATGCCAAGCTTGGAGTTTAATGAATCAAAGACCCCTTCTTGGTAAGGCTTTGGTGAGAATATCAGCAACTTGGAGACTTGTAGGTATGTACTGCACTTCTATGATTCTTGATTCAATCTTCTCTTTAATGAAGTGTCGATCAATCTCAACATGTTTCATCCTGTCGTGATGTACAGGATTCTTTGCAATGCTTATGGTGGATTGATTATCACAATATATGTTCATAGGTTCTTCACTAGTGATGTGAAGTTCACTAAGAAGCCTTCTTAACCATATCCCTTCACAAATACCATGAGCCATTGCTCGGAATTCAACCTCTGCGCTGCTTCTAGATACTACACTTTGCTTCTTGCTCCTCCAAGTAACTAGGTTACCCCAAACATAAGTACAATATCCAGAAGTAGATCTCCGATCACTAATAGAGCCTGCCCAATCTGCATCACAGAATACTTCAACTTCTCTTAATGGAGATCTTTTAAAGAACAATCCCTTGCCTGGAGAGAACTTGAGGTATTTGAGGATTCGGTACACTGCTTCCATGTGTTCTTCATTTGGCTTGTTCATGAATTGACTAACCACACTAACAGCAAACCCAATATTTGGTCGAGTATGGGACAAGTATATAAGTTTACCAACTAACCTTTGGTACCTTTCTTTATCGACTGGTCCACAATCTTTCTTTGCTCCAAGTTTGGTTGAAGAATCCATTGGAGTCTCTGCAGGTTTGCTTCCAAGCATTCCAATTTCCTCAAGAAGATCTAGGACGTATTTACGTTGTGAGACTGAAATGCCTTTCTTTGATCTAGCCACTTCCATACCTAGGAAGTATCTAAGGTTCCCAAGATCCTTGATCTCAAACTCTTTAGCCAGCCGTTGTTTGAGACTAGTCATTTCTTCAACATCATTTCCAGTCACAATAATGTCGTCAACATAAACAATAAGAATGGCAATTTTATCCTGAGGAGAATGCTTCACAAATAGAGTGTGGTCAGCTTGACATTGATAATAACCATACATCTTGACTGCCTTCGTGAACCGATTAAACCAGGCCCGTGGGGATTGCTTGAGTCCGTATAGTGACTTCTTCAATCTACACACTTTATTGCCTGAAGTCATATTTTCAAATCCTGGAGGAATCACCATGTACACCTCTTCTTCAAGATCACCATTCAGAAAGGCATTTTTGACATCTAGCTAATATAATGGCCAATCAAGGTTAGCAAAGAGTGACAATAAAACCCGAACAGTGTTTAGTTTTGCAACAGGGGCAAATGTCTCTTGGTAATCAATCCCATATGACTGAGTAAAGCCTCTTGCAACTAGCCGAGCTTTGTACCTGTCTATGCTCCCATCTTCCTTGTATTTTATGGTAAAGGTCCATTTACATCCCACTGGATTCTTTCCACTTGGAAGACTTGTCAACTCCCATGTTCCATTCTTTCGAAGTGCATGAATTTCTTCCCATACCGCTTTCTTCCAATTTGGGCTTTTTAGGGCTTCATGTACATCTTTTGGAATCTGCACATTATCAAGATTGGAAACAAATGCATGGAAGGTAGGGGACAATCCCTTGTAAGAGATGTAATTGTGCAAAGGATGTTTAGTGCATGATCTCACACCCTTCCTCAAGGCTATAGGTTGATCCAAATCATCGATAGAAACATCACCATGTAGAAATTCAGTTTCAATGTTACCTATACTGGGCATTGAATTTGGGTTTGATTCTTGGGTCTGCTGTAGAGATGCACTTGTTTCTATCTCTCCATGGCCAGCTTTTCTCCTTGAGTAGACACGAAGTTCCTTTGGATTAGCTGATTGTTGGATCTCAGATTGTGGTAGAATTTCTGGGTTAGGCTTTTCGAATTGTGGCAGATTTTGTCCTTCAGATTGTGATGTAATTTCTTGGCTTGGATTTAGGATCTTTGGACTGATTGGATTTAGGGTTTCTGGACTGATTGGATTTAGGGTTTCTGGACTGATTGGATTATTATCAGGAGATAAATTTAGCGTGGTTCTTGTGTTTTCAACATCCCAAAGATGACATTCCCTCATAAATTCACTCTCCCCCTGAATGGCAGATTTGGAATAAAATGGTTTTTGTTCAAAGAAGGTGACATCCATGCTAAAAAATTTTTGGGTGATTGGAGAGTAGGATTTGTATTCTTTTTGATTCGGAGAGTATCCTAGGAAGATGCATTTGATGGCTCTAGGATCTAATTTGCCTTGGGAATGTTGATGCACATGAACAAAAGATGTACAACCAAACACTTTGAAAGGAAGAGAATTTATTACCCTTGTGTGAGGATAATTTTGGAGGACATTGCAAGGTGTTTGGAACTTAAGGGTTCTTGAGGGCATTCTGTTAATAAGGTATGCTGCTGTGAGTATTGCTTCCCCCCAAAAGTGTTTTGGAACATTTGAGGTGAACATGAGTGATCGAGCAACATCAAGCAGGTGTCTGTTTTTCCTTTCTGCTATGCCATTCTGTTGGGGTGTGTCAACACAAGAACTTTGATGAATTATCCCCTGATTTGATAAAAAATCACCAAGAATAGAATTGAAATACTCTTTTGCATTGTCAGTCCTTAAGATTTGGATTTTGGTTTGGAATTGGGTCTGGATCATGTTGTTGAAGTTTTGAAAAATTTTACAAGCTTCTTATTTTTCTTTCATTAGGAACACCTAAGTGAGTCTAGTATGGTCATCAATAAATGTTATGAACCAACGTGAACCTGTAATATTTTTTGTTCTAGAAGGACCCCAAATGTCACTATGTACCATAGAGAAAGGATGAGAACTTTTGTATGGTTGATTGGGGTATGAATTTCGAACATGCTTTGAAAACTGACAAACTTCACATTGGAACATACTTGGATTTTTATTAATAAACAAAGAAGGAAAAAGTTTCTGGAGATAAATAAAATTGGGTTGTCCTAACCTATAGTGCCATAACATAATAGCACTTTCATTGTTGATAGAAGAAGAAAAAGAACATGAAATAGACTGACTTGAAGTGGTAAAACAATCAGCTTTGTGAACTTGTCCCTTGGGAGAATTGTCTGGTTGAATGAGATAGATACCTGGACACATCCTAGCATTGCCAATTATCTTCCCAGAATCCAAGTCCTGAAAGAAACACATAGATTTGTCAAATTTGACATGACACTTCAAATCTTTGGTCAATTTGCTAACTGATAATAAGTTGCAATTGAGATTAGGAACTAATAAAACTGAATCAATAGTCAAGTCCTTTGTGACCACCACAGAACCGAATCCAACCACCTTTGAAACTGATCCATCTGCAATCTTTACGGTCCAGTTCTCATGACAAGATTTAAATGTAGTGAAAAATGTGGGATTACCCGTCATATGGTCTGAAGCTCCTGAGTCAACAATCCATGGACTTGATTCCTGTTTCTTTGCATTGAAAGCACTTAAGAAATTACCTTTGTGCGACAACCATGCAGTTCCAATAGCTAGATTTATGGGGGGTGACTGGGGCTGACCGAATAATTTTTGCAGTAATTCCAGTTGTTTCTTGCTGAACAAAGATGGTTCAACAGAATAACCCTGTTCTGGTTTGTTATCATCTGAAACCATATTTCCTTTGCTTTCAGAAGTTCCGCCACTTGCTGTAGACATGACTACTGGGTGTTGAATGACTTGTTTTCTGGTATCCATTCCAGTGAGATTTTAAGATGAATTTCTGACAAAGATTTCAGGCTCTGATGCCACGAAAATATTTTCTGAAGGAATATGTAATTCTTCAATTCACATAATGAGTATGTACAGGGACTTAAATAGAGGTTTCTGAAGATCCTACAATTTTAGGAAACTAAAACATAGAATCCCATATAATAGGGAGACTAAAATAGGAAACAAATCAGGAAAAATAACACTACTCAAATAAATAAGGGAACAGAATAATTCTAAATCTTCAAATATTTCAACATTTTGAATTTGAGTCACTTTAGGTAGGGTAGTTATCTTTTCTCTTTTGGTGGATCCTTGTTGGGTCTGACTGGATTTATAGTGAAGTAGGTCGGTTCGGGTTTCTCTCTGTTTGATGCAATTTTAAACATCTTATTGTTCCATAGATATTAAAAGGGTTGGGTTGGTTTATGGTAATTCAGGTAAGGTTTTTCCCCTTTTTGTTGGAAGTATGTTTTATCTCTTGACCATCTTTTTTTTTCCCACATATTGTTACTTGTTAGTGTATCTTGCTCAAATTCTTTATGATGGCACCTTCTTTTGTTAAAGATTGGTTAATGTTCCTGCAGAGCAGAGTTGGGCCTGTGGAATGGCTGAAGCCCTACACTGATGAGACAATAGTTGACCTAGGGAGAAAAGGAGTTAAAAGTCTCCTGGCTGTACCAATTAGGTAATTATAATTGTCACAATGATGATAGTGTGATGAGTGACGACATCAAGTATCTTCTAGTTAAATTTTTCTAGCTCTTTTGTCTGTTTCATTTTTCTTAAATCATAGCTTCTTTCTCTGGCTACTGAAAACTGTAGTTTTTCCCCTTTTCTTTGGCAAAATTTTGATAATTGATTCGCTGCTTCTTACGTGAGCATACTGAAACTCTTTCAGATATTAATGTTGAGTATAAAGAGTTGGCTTTAGAATCTGGTTTAGGAAACTAGATCACCCGATAGTGTAATGACATCAAATAGCTTCTTTTTAACTTTTTTCTAGCTGAGTATTTCATTTTTTGATCAATCATTACTCCTTTTGACTATTAAAACTTTGATATTTGATTCACAGCTTTGTCAGTGAGCATATTGAAACTCTGGAAGAGATTGATGTTGAGTACAAAGAGTTGGCTTTAGCATCTGGTATAGAAAATTGGGGTCGTGTTCCTGCACTAGGATGTGAACCGATGTTTATTTCAGATTTGGCAGATGCTGTAATTGAGAGTCTTCCATATGTTGGAGCTATGGCAGTTTCAAATCTCGAAGCTAGACAGGTATCTTATTAGTTTCCACTAAAATTTTTGAAGAGAAGTGCCTTACCTAGAAAATAGAAATATGATGGGTTCATATAATACTTGAAGACTCAACAAATGCAAGTATGTGGCGTATGTATGTGTTTTGCAAAGAAACACATTTTTCTAAAAGGGGCATGTTTGTTGTTAGTTGTTTGTTTGTGCATGGTGGAGATGGTTGTCTTGGGATGGGTTAATTGAAAATCAGGAAGAAAAGCTTTCACAAACCATAAGTGGACATAAGAATAGGTTGACCAAATCCAACAGCTGGTTATTTGCATCTTATATAACATATGGGGCCTTTATATGTTTCATTTGTCCTGTTGACTGAGGTTTTTCCCTGTAAAAATTTGTAGGCAGAGAAATTAAAGAATCAGTCAGATTTTAGGTTCAATAGTACAAACAATGAAGGGTAAAAAATGGTCTGCAAACACATCAGACAACCAAATATATCTGTATGCATGCATGGACCAAATGCCCCTGAAAGGAACTTTAGACTGTAGTAGAGCATTACTTTTTCCTCACATGGCACCTTTTTAGTTTAGCTCTGGCACCCTCTGGTTCCGTTTTCTGCTGGTTTAAGTTAAAAATGCAATGTAGAGTGTGTGAAGAAAAGACTTGTTATAGCTAAAAGAAGAGTATTGTTCAAGGTGCTCTTCCTGTAGATAGATTAACATTTGTTATGGTGGTCATACTAAAACATTCCGTTCTGTTGTTTCACTTGCATAATGCTACATTATTTTTGTTAACTGGAGATCCGTTATTCGCTGCAGTCATTAGTTCCCCTTGGTAGTGTGGAAGAGTTATTGGCAACCTACGATTCACAGCGTAGGGAGCTCCCAGCACCTGTGACTGTTTGGGAATGGGGTTGGACAAAAAGTGCTGAAACTTGGAATGGTAGAGCAGCCATGCTGGCAGTGCTTGTGCTACTGCTCCTAGAGGTCACAACTGGAGAGGGATTTCTGCATCAGTGGGGCATATTACCCTTTGTTCCGCTAAATTAACTCTCTTACTATGATACGGAAATAGTAATGAAATAAGCGTAAATATTCAAAGGCAGCAACTTTCTATTAGAATATTTTCATAGTTAAAGCACATTGGATGCTGAGATAACACATATTCATGCCTTTGTCACACCGATTCAGGGAATAGTTTAGACACATGTTATGCAAATTTGTTGTGTGTGAAAGGGTATTCATTAAGCGGTCTTGTAGTCTCTCTCGAATTCAATATATGCTCAACGATTTTCTTTTTGTCTTCCCTTTGAAGTTATGTGCCTTCTTTTGAGCGAGAAAGCATGCGAGTCAGAGTGTCTGTGGAAGCGACTGAAGCGAGGCGGCTGACATTTGTGTTTTGGGTGATGCCGTCCCATGTCTTCAGGTTGTTTGAGTTTTTAATTCTCTCTACAAATCATTTCGAAATATCGGATCATGATACTTGATTTTGAGGGTCAAGAAATTTAGTTTTTATACTTTATTTATATGAACGATGCATGTCAAATCAATTGTTAAATAATTATTACAAAAAAAATATTCTTAAAAAAATGAAATTGAAATTTTGAACTCTGAAATGATTTTTTTTCCATCTTCTATAAAGTGTTCCATTTTATTTATTTATTTATTTCAAAAAAATATTGTACTACAACATGAGTTAGAGATATAGATTAAAATTAGAAGTGAAATATTATATGTAAAGGAGAAATTATTGTTAGCTAAAAAGAAAAATGTTAGCAATTAAACCAAGTTTTATATTTTTAATAATGAGTTTATATATGATATACTAGCAATGTATAGCATTTATACATTGTCATTACACTAAAAATCGACATCTCATTAATGAGCAAACTGAAAATATATCAAATTTGTATAAATAAATACAAATTATTTTTTCAATTTGCTCATAAGTAGGGGTGCAAAACGGGCGGGGTGGGGCGGGTGCGGGTCAAGACGGGTATCGGCATAAACGGGCCAAACCGTTTAAGCCTGTATTTAAACGGGCCAAAAATTATGAGACCAGTCTGGTTTTAATGTGGGCCGGACTAGCCCGCGGGCTTCAACAGAAAAAAAAAGCCCAAAAACAAAGAACTAAAAGTCTAGAACCCACATTTTATTATAGCCCAAAAACTAAAACAAAAAATTAAAGCCCACATTTTATCAAATAAATTAAAGTTTTTCACTTAATTAAACCTAACTTTAATTTGTTGAAGGAGATTTGAGTTGGAAATTAACCAAAAAATCATATAAAAAAATCATATGAATAATGAACTTGTGATTGACTAACATAACAAGTTTAATTTGGGTTTTTTTTTTTGTGCAAGAGTAATAATAATATTTATATAATATATTGGCTCATTGTTGAAGAGAAATTCATGGCTGAAATTATAGGATAGGAAAATTAAATTCAGTTTTGGATAAAAGAAAAGGAAGGAATAATTTATTTTGACCGAATATATATATTATCAAATTCTATGCCGCAAATTAAACTAATCAGGCAAATATGTAGTCTCGGATTGAAGCTAATTTTTTACCCAACAAAACAAGATTAATTATTTCACTTATTCTTTTAAATTATCCTTAATTACTTCAAAAAATCCTCTGTTTTTTTAATTATACTATTTTTTAACAGTATAAATGTATAATTCGTCATTTCATCTAATAACTTAATATCAATTATGTACCAAATCATTCTAATAAATAATTAAAATATTTTAAATTCAAAATCATCCATATATAATATATTTCAATACTTTTGTTGGAATTAGGAGTAAAATATGAAGTATAAAAAGAAGGCAAGAAGGATGATGAAACAGTATTAATCCAAAAGTCTATCAATGCAAAGATTCTCAATAGGAATAGCCGAATAGATAAAGATCAAACAATCCATCAAAACACTACTGCACTGCATAGTTCATAACCAACTATGAAGAAGAATATCACATCCAAATTCTGACTTGATGCAAACAGCAGCTAAAAGCAAAGAACTAACTCTCCCTGATAATATATATTCGGTCAAAATATATATATATATATATCAAGCATTCAACGCTTCTTCAGGACACCAACAGACTCTTTCCCCTATGAACTGCATTCTCAATTTCTCATTTCAAGACACCAAAAATTAGAAAAGCTTAGATTAGGCAAAACATATTCATACTCATACACAACATTGTTTGCATCAAATAATCAAAAGAAGGAAAATAAAATAACTTTGCAATCCACATATTAAACTCTAAGTACAAATACAACAAATACAAATACAATCCATATATCAAACTCCCAATACAAAACAACAAATACAATCCACATAACATCCATTAAAATTATGGTCTAAATAAAGAGTAGTGGATAAGTCTAAAAGTCATAAAATCCACAAACATTGAAACATACATTAAAAAACATCCATTAAAATCCACAGAAAAACCACCAAACATTCAAAGTTGTCATTTTATCTCAATTCACAACATTAAAATGATTAGAATCATTTGACTCTTCCACCACGTCATCTTTATTTTCTTCATCATCTTCCCAACCTATAAAATAAAATTTTAAATTATTAAGTTTTTACAATAACATTAATTATTATAACTTGTAAAATTTATTTATTCAATGAAAATAAATTACCACTTGATATGAAACCGTGTAGCCAACTACGTGTGCAGATGAGAGCTTGAACCTTCTTAGGAAGAAGACGACTCTTATACTTGTTTAGCACACGTCCCCCAATGCTAAATGCTGATTCGGAAGCCACAGTAGTTATAGGTATACTCATCAAATCACAAGCCATGTTAGCCAAAATAAGAAATCTATAACTATGATCTTTCCACCATTTCAAGACATCCAAATCTTTATAGGTGGAAAAATCAAGTTTTGGCATATCCAAGTAAACTTCTAATTGAGACTTGGAACTTAGGACATCATCTTCCTCATCATCTGCCAAATCCATCCATACCTCTATTGATGCATTTCATGCAAATATAATTAAAAAAGAATAAAAAGTTACTATTGATAGAGTAAAGTTCACAATGAGATAAATATAACATTTAAAATATAAATGTCTATTATTTGTACTTACATCTAAATTACAAACAGAATCTGTTGGAATAGAACAGGTGAGAGAAGTCTCATTTTGTTCCCCTTGGTCTTGACCATATGATGAGCTAGAAGCATTCTTTTTATATTCTTCATAAAGCATAAATAGCTTCATTTTCACCACATCCAACTTCTCTTGAAAACCTTGAGGATCAACTTTCAAGAAACATCGCTTTAACATCACGAGCTTTACACGAGGATCAAGAACCACCGCCATTGCAAGTAGAACATTATATTCACTCCAATACTTGTCAAATTTTTTCTTTATATTAGATGCCATACATTGTAACATCTCATCATTTCCATCCAAGTACTCCATTAAAAGCTTCTCAATTTTCCAAACTTGAGCAAAATATAAGTTGGCGGTTGGGTAACTAGTTCCCGAGATTAAATTCGTGATTTCATAGAATGGTTTTAAAAATTCACAAATTCTCTCTCCCCTTTTCCACTCTTCACTTGATGGACAATGCTTATAATTTCTATCATTTAATGCAAGCATAGAAAATGCACGCTTATATTTCAAAGCACTCTCAAGCATCAAGTAAGTAGAGTTCCATCTAGTTGGGACATCCAAAACCAAATATGAACTTGAAGAAATTGAGACTTTTTTTACACATTCTTCAAAACTCCTCATTCTAGCCTCCGACCCCTTCACATAC
The DNA here is from genome assembly GCA_032173925.1 of Heritiera fomes. NCBI lineage: Eukaryota > Viridiplantae > Streptophyta > Magnoliopsida > Malvales > Malvaceae > Heritiera > Heritiera fomes. The sequence goes on from JAPDPM010000017.1 coordinate 6,473,166, forward strand.
TTAATACTTTGTCTAATTTTCTCATTAGCGGTGGAAGCTACTTTCAAACCTTCTTGAACAATGAGATTTAAAATGTGGGCACAACATCTAATATGAAAAAATTGACCATCACATAATAAACTCTCTTGCAAACAAAGCACATCTTTTAAATTAATTTGCATGTTATCATTAGCGGAAGCATTATCCAAAGTAATGGAAAAGATTTTCTTGTCTATCTCCCAATCATTTAAGATTTCCATTACTTTTTTAGATAATTCATATCCCGAATGTGGAGGGTGCATATCACAAAAGGCAAGAATCTTAGTACTTAGCTGCCAATCTAAATCAACATAATGAGCTGATAAACAAAGATACCCCTCATTAGTGCAAGCAATCCACAGATCACAAGTGAGACATATTCTACCATGAATTTGAGCCAAGCATTCTTTCAATTTCTCTTTATTTTTTGAATAAAGTTTCCAAACATCAGAACCAACAGTGGTCCTAGAAATAAATTTCACATCAGGATTTAAAAACTTTAACACATTCCTAACTCCATCATATTCAACAAATGAGAAAGGGAGATCATGCCTAACAATCGCCTTAGCTACTAATTCTCTAAAAACTTTTTGATCAATTTGTCTACTTCTCACCTTTCCTTGATGATCAATTATCATTTTAGAGATATCTTTTTGCCTTAAAACGGCTATCCCTTTACATGAACATGCATGACGCCTTAGGGATGAAGTTCCATATTGAGAAAGACCCGCCTTATATATTATCCCACACCCCATACATTTAGTACGTGGTTTACCATCATCAGCACTAATGACAGGTTTTTCAAAATATTTCCACATTTCTGAAGTATTCCTCCTAGCTTTTTTTTTTATTGCCTTTCAGTTGTTTCAGTTTCAACCTCACATTCCTCACCTTGAATTTCAACTTCATTAACATCATCCTCATTATCACTATCACTAACAACATCAATATTATTACTATGCAGAGTCTGATTTTGAGAACAAGATGCCATATTATCACTGTCAACAACACATACCAAAAAGAAAAAACTCAATTAACATACATAACATATTAATATATAATAAGTATAACATACAATAGAAGAAATTTCAGTAGACATTTTTTGTGTGTCAAATAAAATGTTAATAATTATTAATAGAAAATTACCGAACAGTTTAAGTAAATATTAAAGCTCCTTTAATGAATCTGTTAATAGTTCTTAATATAGAAATATAGAATACATATTTTTCCATGTATTGATCTCTGTATTTTTTTTATATGTAATTAACATATAAAAAAAATAAATGATTTAAAAAAATATAAAAAACATTTTTTTACTGTAATAATTAATAGTAACATATTCACCAGAAAAATGAGTAAAGACCAAAATCAAAATGAATTAGAGTTTAGAAAATATACATTTCTTTCTTTTTTTTTGCCACCGGTACTGCTGGGGTGGTGACTGCCTTTGGTGGCCGGTGAGTGGTGGTGCTGCACTGTGCCTGAGACTGTGCGACTATGCTCTGTGTGAGACTGAGGCTTGAAGGCGTGAGGGTTGAGGCTTATGGTGTGGTGGGTGGTGACTGAAGGCTGCTGTGTAGCTGTGCAATGCAACTACCTGTGTGATTTGCGTGAGATCTGAGAGACGGCGACTGAGTGAGAGTGATTTGGGTGGAGGGAAAAAGTACCGAAAACAAATAAAGTAAAGACAGATGAGAAATTGAGAATGAGACAACCGAAAACAATTAAACAAGTAAAGAAAAGTGTCTTTACTTCTGCGTTTGGCAAGCTGCCGCAAGTAAAGTATTCGTGGTGGACTCGTCGCTTGGCTTGGCTGGCTTCATGGAATCAATAATCATGGACCGTGGTGTATGGTGACTTGGCCGGTTGTCATTTGGTTTGGCCCAATATTGGGTGGGCTTTAGTCTTTAGGTTTTTAATTGGATTAGGCCACATTTTATTTTCTTTAATTGATTTTTTTTTAGGCTGGCCCGCGGGCTGACCCTTATCCGCTCGGGTCAGCCCGTGCGGGTTGCTAGCCCGCCGGGCTCAATTCGTTTAGGCCCGTTTTTAACGGGCCTAAAATTAAAAGCCCAACCCTTTTAAAGCCCGCGGTTTTAATGATCCGGCCCGCGGATTGTGGCCCGTTTTGCACCCCTACTCATAAGAGCTTAGATATTTTCTATTTGTTCATTAATGAGATGTCAATATCTAGTGCATTGACAGTATATAAATATTAAACACTGTCAATATATTATATATATAAACCATTCATTAATTTTTATGAGTTATTTTGTTAGTGAGTGCTTTAGAGTTTAAGTCTTAGTATAAGTATGTTACATAATTTAGAGTTTGAAAGTGATTGTGGGTCCTAAATAAACTAGGCTTGTTTATTGTAACCAAAAAAAAAAAACTAGGCTTGTTTATTTAAGGTGAGTTTTGGTTATTAAAGGGTTGTTTGGTATCATTTTTGTTTCCTGTTTTCAATTTTTGTTTTCAATTTTTTTGGAAACAGAAATAGAAAACATGTTTGGTAATATGTTTCCGTTTTCAAAAAATGAAAATGAAAACAAAAATTTTCAAAATTATTGGAAACAAAAATTTTCAAAATTATTGGAAACAAGAATTTCTTATTTTCATTGTTTTTTAAACATGTTTTCATTTATATTACTGTTCATAAATAAGTGAACGGAGTTTATATATTAATATAATATTAATATTTTTATAATAAAAATATAAATAAAATTAATTACTTTTTTAAATAAAATAATATTAAATTTCAATATAAAATATTAATCAATTAATATTTTAAAATTAATATATTTATTTTAATATAAAAAAGTTGAAAACGTAAAAAGCAATTAAATATAAATTGTATTGAACTATAATATTATAATATTATTTAATTTAAATTTTTATAATAATTTATTGAATATATTATCTATTTTAAATAATATCATTTCTTATAATTTTGATATGTTAATAATTAATATTATTATCTAATATAATTAATTTTTATTTTACTAAACAATATTATTATTTAGTATTATATTCTATGTTAAATTTAAAATATATCACTACTACTATTAAATAATTTAATATTATTAAATAAGTAAATACTTAACATTAAATAATATTATTTATATTAAATATAATATATTTTAATAACTATATAATTTATTATAAATTAATTAGTTAAATATTTTTTTAATAATGTAACATTATTATTACAATAAAATAAAAAATTATTATTAAATTTAATTTATGATTATTACAATTAAATTAAATAATATTATTTTATTTAATATTATATTTAATTATAATATTATTTAAATTATATTAAATTTTTATATGATTATATGAAAATGTTTAATAGTAGTATTAAATAATATAAAATAATATTATTTAATATTATCTACATATTATTATTTAATAAATATATTATTTTTTATTTAATTTTTAAAATTTTATTTTGTGAATTGAATTATTATATCTGAATCAGTTTAAATATTTGTTTTCAAAACGTAACAGTATTAAACAAACATATTTTCTGTTTTCAGAAATTGAAAACAAAACAAAACAAAAACAGAATTTTCAAAAACAGAAAACAAAAAACAATACCAAATGACTCCTAAGCTTTCAAGTCTGGTTTTAGTTTTGTGAGTGATTTAAGGAAAAAAAAAACCATGTGAAAACATTGTTGGGGTATGTGAATACAACTTTGGTGGGGTTAAATAAAAACTGTTTGATTGTGTGGTAGTTTTTATTATCAGTTTAATAAAATTATTTTGGTATTATTTTGAAATTTTAACAAATGGTATTAGAGTTATAGATTTTTGGGATGGCTACTAATAAACAATATGCATCCAATCCAATTTTTTAAGTTTAATGGCAAAAATAATTTTCAAGAGTACAGCATTCAAATGCAAGTTTATTTTAAAAAGTGTGAGTATTTAGGAGATGGTAAAGCAATGTTTTGTTGAACCTAAAAATATTGAAACTTTGATAGAAACGCAACAACAGGAATTTAATCATACTCGTTTCAATACTGATCTAGCAACCCATTATATTTTCGAATGTGCGGAATTATCAGTTTTTTAAAAAATTATTAATTCAAAAACATCAAAAGAGACATGGGACACTTGCTGTTAGGAAAACAGCAACAATAATTTATTAACAATAGCTTTAAGGAGTGCATGATTACGCTTTCTTCTATGTAATATTGTTTAATATAGAAGTGGGTTGCCTCATAATACAACAAAACTTCAAGATTTTTTTGTGGAAATTGAGAAAGTAGACTAAATATAATTTGGAACTTGTTCTTACTTTTATAGATCTTTAATTGTGACAAATGAACAGTTGTAATTATTTGTTAATTAACAACTTTTGTAATAATTATCTGCTAAAAGATAATTCAAGACAAATTTGAATATCTTAACTATGTGTTTGTAAAACAAAAAATAAGACAGGCTTGGAACTCAAAGCACAAGTGGACGGCAAGCTTCCCAGAGTCTCATGGTCTAGGTAAGTGGCCTTTTTGGCCACTCTTCGCTCTATGTCCTTCACTTACATGTCGTGCCACTTCTTGTCGAAGTCTACTAGCTCTCTTTGTTTAATTAGCATTTCTTCTCAAATTAACTTTCATTCTACCATCATCTTTGTCAAGTCTTTGGTTCAACTTTCTTATCACTCGTCTTCTGAATCCTCTCTAAGATTCACGGCTAACATGGATCATTTCTTGATCCCTTCACTTTTGCTTCATTTTCTATGGCTTGCTTTCTCTTTTTGATGGGAGCTACGTTGGAATCATAGATACTGTGAGGGAGTCGTATGAACTAGAGGCATCACCAAGTTCCCATGATAGATCTCCTTTCTCATCTTCATCATCATTTTCTTCCTTAACAAAATCTGAGCTAGGTGGATGAGAAGCCCTTAATGTGCTAGGGTGTCATTGCCTTTCTATTCTTTCTATTGTAGGTCGTGTCATCACATATTCCTTGACAATCTTGCTCAAATTGCGAATGTGTCTCTTGAGTTGCTTTTCTCATCACCTCTCTCGCCTCTCCTCCTATGGGCATGCTAGAGTTCACTCTCTCTTCTGGCCCTTCTTAATGAAAGGACCTTCGTGGTTCTTTTGTGGCTTTTGATTGCTCCACTCTCGGGGGCAGAGTTTTGGGAGGTGGAGTCATCTTCCTTCTCATTCCGCCTGGGGAGTGTGGATGACATCTCAACATGTGACTAGATCCTCCTTGTTCATTTCCCTTTTTATGGGCAACGTTGCTGGTGTAGATGAGATGTCTTTGCCCATGCTTCCTTAACCTTCATTGCAATAATTGTTAGCAAGAGTTCTGCAGAGATTAACTGCTTTGAATTCGACTCTCAATGAAAGTCCTAGTTTTTGTGGGTGTAGATAATGTTAGCCAATAAGAAAGCACACCAAGATATATGTGGTTCAGTAATGTGCTTACGTCCCCGGAGATAGCTGAGTGTGCTACTATTTAATTGGTGTGAACTAGACTGTTCACTAGTTACAAGTCACTTCTTAAAATTGGTTGGGTGTCTGGGCACAACCAGAGTGCAATTAGATAGAAATGAATAAGATGTAAATTAATATAAACATTGCCTAGGCAATAATGAGAGCCAAAAATTCCTTATACCTTAGGATAAAGGCCTATTTACAGGCATTTGAGGGCACTGAGATTGTGCCATGTATTACCATCTACTAGAGTATGACCGTCTCAGCGAAACCAATTTGCTTTTAAGCCATGAGACTAGGGAGACAAGTAGATTGAATAGGATATGGACTAGGCCTATTAGACCATCTAGGTATGATAGTCTCTAAGTTAGGTCTAGAGGTGGCAAACGGGCGGGTTCGGGCGGGTTTCGGTCCGGGTTTTTTCGGTTACGGGTTTTTTCGGTTACGGGTTTTCTCGGTTGCGGGTTTTCTCGGTCTCGGATTTTTTCGGTTGCGGGTTTTCTCGGTTTCGGGTTTTTTCGGTTGCGGGTTTTCTCGGTTTCGGTCCGATTTCGGGTTCGGTCCGGTTTTAATCGGGCGGGCTTAGCGGGCTTAGTCAAATTATTTTAAAATTTTATAAATTATAAATATTTTATAATTTTGAATATAATAATTAATTTAATTTTATATAGTTAAATAAAAATATAATAGAAATGCTAAATTAAAGTTAAAATTTAATAAATGGGAATTGTATAATATATATTAAGAAATTTGGTTGGGATGATTTTGAAAACATTGGGAGTGGACTAATGAAGAATATAGTTATCTACAATAATAAAAGAGAACATATCATCTATAATTATTACATTATAATTAATTAATCAAAATTTAAAGTCACGTGAGATCTATCAAAATAATACATAAAGTTCGCACTTGTAAATGATGGATCAATACAGAATTTTTAATTATAATTGATTAATTATCGTAAAAAGAATAACAAGTAAAATACTCGAAGATGTAAAAGATATTGAAAAATTTTTAAATCTTGCATTGCATTTGCAAGAAATGAAAGCATTTATGCTATTGTAAACTTTTGCCTTGGAAGCATCTGAATTTCTGTACTAATTAATTTTTTTGTCCACAAACTTCGACTACTAAAAATCATCTTTGAATTGCCAACAACCTCTTGGCCTAGTGGTTAAAGATGAGTTGTGGCATATTGTAAGTCTTGGGTTTGAATCCAACACCCCCATCCTCAGTTATTTAGTATTTCCCTTGTAATAAAAAAATTATCTTTGAATTTTGATTATAATTAAAACGATTATAATAGACATTACATTATATTAGACTTAATAATTCGTATATATATATATATATATATATATTGTATTCGTATTGCATCAAATATATTTGTATCATATAAAATATAAAAATTATTGTATTAAAATTTATATTGATATACCAAACACAATTTCTTTTTAATTATCATATCTACATTGCATGACAGTATATTGAGATAAATATATTTCAAAGTTTGCTTTTGAAGTTTTTTCATGTGATTCTCAAGGGAGGGAAAAGGCATATTCCCAAAGAATTTGAAATTTTTTGGTAATGTGGCAAAAGCTTGTTTGGAGGTAATTGAAAAATGAAAATCAAACAGATCTCCTTTCACACGAAACTCTCATAAATAAAATATTGTTGTTTTGATTAAATTTATATAAATATAAATTTTTACATTTTAATGTTTTTATTACTTGATAATTATTATTTATTTTTTAATTTCCTGTGATATTTACATTTGTTATAAAATATATAATTATATATTAATAATTATATAAAAATTTATTTTTTAAATGAGCCAAATATATATAGTAAAACTAAAAGAAAGTGAAAATCCAAAAGTATTAGCTATACAAATAAATAACTAACAAATTATAAATAAATCACACTAAACTATTAAACATTTATATAAATAGCTTTATACTCTTAACAATAACTTATTGAGTCATTGTGTTTTTTTTTTTGGGTCAATATTGGGTTATTGGAATTTAGATACTCTTAGTTCAATAAATTTAAGATATATGACATTTTATTATAATGTAAATCTTAATATATATAGTATATTGTGTTTATTATTTTATTTGTAACTCATTATAATAAATTAAAAAAACACTTTTTTGACTAAAAAGTAGTTGAGAAGGTCAATATCTATTTAATCATACTATATTATGATTATTAATTGATCAAGTTAAACTAAATTACATGAAAACATCCTAAGAGATTAAATGTTTGAAATTAAAAACAAAAGTATATTCTAAAAGCATGATAAGAAATTGGAATGAAAAATGTCTAAAATTAAAACTATAATATGCTATGAGAGATTGTTTAATTTATTCTATATTACATGGTAAGAGATTATTATAATGTAACATACAAGTCATTATAATAAGATAAATATATTAATAATCTATTTTATATAATTAAGAGCTTGTATAGTTGATTATATATCACATGATAAAATATTATTTTTAAAGTTATAATAACATACAAATCATTATGATAAGATGTTATTTATTAACTATATTATGTATTTTATTTGCCATCAAAAAAACTATTCCAAATTGAGTACTAATTTTTTTCATATTCACATTAACATAATAATATTATATTAACATAATAATATTAGATATACACCAATTGATTGAATATCTAATTAAAATGTTAAATAATAGATATTACTAAATTAATTAATATAATGCTAGTTATTTAAATATAATTAATAATAATAATAACAAAGTATAAAAAAATAAATTTTATTAAAATTACCACTTACATAGTAATACAACTCTAATCTATTATTAAATTACACTTTAATTTACTATTAGAATTATTATTTTTATCCACACTTTAATTTTACATTTAATAGATAATAAAGAAATTATTTTTAATAAATACTTAATTCTATCAAAATAATACTTACACACTAGGAGATTACATAATTTATTCTTAAAAGATTATTATAATATAATATACAAATCATTATTACAAGATACTAAATTAGTTTATTCATGTATAAGATTATTATAATATAATAAATAATTAATTATCACTAGCTTGATTTTTTAATGTCTTTTGTTTTAAGGCTAAAAATAAAATTACCACTATAATTTTCTCTTTTAATGATACCCAATTATAAAAAAATTGTATTTGTATTGTTTAATTTAATAACTTAGCTTTTTCTAATCTTAAAATTTTAAATTTTAATTTTAAGATTAGGTTTTTTTTAATCTAAATTTAATATCTTTCTATATTTGAAACGTTAAGAAAATATAGTTTAAATTTAATTTTATTAAAAATATTTTTAATGTGTTGCACAAGATATCAAATTCAAAGTTTCAAACAAATATTGAAATTATATAATTTTTATATATTTGATTTATTATTGTATTAAAATTAAAATTTTATTATAAATAAAAATAATAAAATGTTAAAATGATTTTTATAATAAAATCAAATGTCAAATTAATAATATATTTATTATTATAAATGCAATAAAGATAATATTAAAGATTATTTGATATCATATATTATGGTGTTTTAAATTAATTTAATTTAATTAAAAAGATTCAATATTTATTATGTTGGTAATATATAATTGATAAAATTGTATAATAAATAATAATTGTTTTCAAAATTTTAAACTTTTTAATTAAAAAAGTGTATCAATTATTTATTTATTTTTAAATAATAATTATATAATTATAATTCGGGTTTTCTCGGGTTATAAATTCGGTTTTTTCGGTTTTCGGTTCGGGTCGGTCTCGGTTTCGGATCGTATCGGGCTCGGGTTATGTCGGTCTCGGGTTGTGTCGGGTTCGAGTTTTTTCGGTTTCGAGCTTTTTCGGTTTCGGGCTTTTTCGGTTCCGAGCTTTTTCGGTTACGGGCTTTTTCGGTTACGGGCTTTTTCGGTTACAGGCCTTTGACTTTTTTGGTCAATTCGGGCTGGTCCCGGTTCGGTCTCGGGCGGGTTTTCGGGCTCGGGCCAATTTTTGCCACCTCTAGTTAGGTCCATCCTTAACAATATTATTTAATTTAATTGTAAATAAATTATTAAATAATATATTCACTAATTAATTTATAATAAATTATAACATTATTAAAATATATTTTATTTAATATAAACAATATTATTTAATGTGAAATATTCACTTATTTAATAAGATTAAATTATTTAATAGTAATAGTGATTGATTTTAAATTTAATTAAAAAATATAATACATTAAATAATAATATTGTTTTTTAGCCATTGAAATAATAATATTGTTTAATAAGATAATAATTAATTATATTAAATAATATTGCTTAGCATTAATATTAATTATTAACATATCAAAATTATAATAAATAATATTATTTAATATATATAATATATTCAATATATCATTATACAAAATCAAATTAAATAATATTATGATATTATAGTTTAATATAACTTATATTTAATTGCTCTTATATTTTTTAACTTTTCAATATTAAAATAAATATATTAATTTAAACTATTTATTTTTTTAATTAAATAATATTTTGTATTAAATTTTAATATTATTTTTAACTATTAATTTTATTTTATATTTTTTATTATGAAAATATATTAATATTATATTAATATATAGGCACTATTCACTTACTTATGAATAGTGCCAAAAATGAAAACATATTTTTGAAAAACAATGGAAACAAGAAATTATTGCTTCCAAATTGAAAATTCTTGTTTTTGTTTTTATTTTTGAAAACAGAAATACATTAACAAACGTGTTTTTTATTGCTTGTTTTAAAAAAAAACTGAAAGAAAAAAAAAAGAAATAAAAATGATGTGAAATGATTCGTAAGAAAATAATATTGGAAATCACTTGGTTTGAAAAAAAAAACTTGACATTTTTCTCGTAGATAGCTTAAATCTACTTGAGTTACCTAGTTAACGGATGTTGGCTTCTACAAATATTTAATTTAAGTTTTTGATTTGGAGAAAGAGAAATATATTGATGCTGAGATTTGAATTTCAAAATTTATAAAATTTTTATATTTTAAAAGTTAAGGTATGATTATTTAAATTAAAAATCAAAGTTACAAAAATCAATTTTTGTTAAACAATAATTATAATTGATATGAGTCTCACAAATAAGAAATAAAAAAATAGTAATAATAAAACCTAATAATAATAATGATATTATTACCATTATTAAATATATATAAATATATATTATTTCAATAAATACATATATCATTTATTAATATATATTATTATTTTATTTTATTATTCTTAAAAAAAAGTATGTAGTGGCACACTGTGCCATAAACACAGGTGTCGTGTGGCACACTCTTTCGCGTGGGACCCGTACCCAAGCAAGATACTCTCCCGCAGAGTGTGAGAGACCGATTTTGGACATGCAACAAATAAAGCCTAATCTTGAGAGGCCCAAACGCACACTTGGTTTTGATTCTTGACAATTTAACATATTAAATATATAATGGGACCTGTTCATTAAATTTAAATTAATGTGTATATACGGCAAAAAGGTGATTACAATGATAATCCACCTCTATAAATAACATATCAGATGACTTTTTATTTTAATTAATTACTATTTTTCTGACTGAGACTCTGTTGAGCTCCCAACTTAAGCAACAAAGTTCGTATGCAGGGGCAAATTCTTGTGTCTCTCTGATTTCTTCTTTTTCTATTGAGTCCTTGGCAGACACGTGAACACGAAGATGGTGATTCCTACGACATACAAATTTATTGTTGTAAATAAGCAGCAATAATTGGCGTCCATATGTAGGAATCTATATGAAAGGCTTTTTACAAAAGATGGTGAGAACACAATAAGTAGCAAGGGAGGTAAATGAGGAAAAAGATTCAGTTAACTCTCCTGATCGTCTAACGTATTAGGAAACTCAAGTTTCAGAAGTTAAACTTGTGAATACGGTCCTGAGAGCGGAATTCAAAGCTCTAAAGCAAAGAAATAAAGAGAATACTCAGGCATTAAAGGTGCTGGTAGGTTTCTTTAAGGAAGCACTCCCACAAATAAGTCTGCCATCAGCTGTTCAAAATCTGGTTGGAGGAAATTAATCGCAATAGACTCATGAGGCAAACCCAAGGAACTAGACTGTTCTGGGAGATTAATGGCAGCAAACTGAAGCACGACATACTGGTGTGCAGTAAACCGAAGCACTACAGACTAGAGAGTGATAGAGTGATGTCTGGCAGATCGATGTGTGGTAGAGTGATGTGCGACAGATCGAAGCATAATAGATCGATATGTGGCAAAGTGATCTATGGTAGATCGATGTGCGGCAGAGTGATATATGAAAGCTCAGTGTGCGACAAAGTTACATGCGACAGATCGTAGTGCGACAGGTTGGTGTGTGGCATACTGGTGTGCGATAGAGTGATGTGAGGTAGACCAGTGTGTGGTCGACTAATGTGTGTCAGACCAGAGTGCAGGAGACCATAAGTGCAGACTTAAGGCCCTGGTCTGGGGAGCATCGGTTTTAGCAACATAAGAGGTGTTGGGATGGTAAACCCCAATGAAGTAGCACATCAAAATATTGTCAGGATATCCTACTAGAAAACTGACTCGACTTGGAAGCCTGAGTTGGAAAGAGAAGGAGATAGACGAGTTGGAGTGAGAAGGAGATCGGTACCCTCTGCTCTTGATAAGGGGAAAAGAGTTATAAATCAAGTAGATCCATCTAGGATGAGGAGCTAGTCTGTTTCTACAACTCAAGAAACAAATGATGTCAAGAAGATGATTGAGCAAATTTTGAAGGAGAAAAAGTTGGTGTTGGCGGAGGACAACCAAAGGAGACGGATATCGTTTAGTGCCTCAATCATGGAGAGACCCTTACCCCGTAAATTTAAGATGCCTCCAATGATAACATATGCGGGAAAGACTGAACCGTATGATCACATGCAAAATTATGAGTCGATAATGGTCCTCTACGGCTAGGAGGACAATATTATGTGCAGAGCATTCTCGATCAGTCTAACGAGTCATGCAATGAAATGGCTCAACAGCTTGAAGGAGGGGTCTATTTCTTCATTCAATCAATTGTGTAGTGAATTCTTGAAGGCATTCATGATTAACAATCAGAGGAAGAAGGAAGTGACATACATGTTGACTTTGGAGAAGGCAATAAGGAATCTTTGAAGAGTTATGTGGACAGATTTCATAATGCTACTTTGGAGATTCGTGATTTGCAAGCTAGTGTCGTTGTGGTAGCTATGTTGCAAGGGACTAGATTCAAAAAATTACAAGAATTGCTTTCTCTAGATGAACCAACAACACTATCAGAGTTGTTCACCAGGGCTAACAAATATCTCTCAGGAGGAAGTGTTGAAAATGATACAGACTCACGATCTTGAAAGAGGAAGGAAACGAAAGATAGAATCTGTTGACAAAGGTGCATACAAGTCCAACAAGGCTCTAAAGTTGAGATATGATAACTACACTCGACTTAATGAGCCTAAAGCTTCTATTCTTGCAACTATAGATAAGTCTGGATTGTTGCAGTTCCCTGAAAAAACAAAGGGAAGTTTAAGAAGAAATGTAGATTCCTACTGCGATTTTCATTCTACAAATGGGCACTTGACTGAGAACTACCTAAAACTCATGAACCAATTGGAGAAATTGGCTCGAGATGGGAAGATAGATAGATATGTTTGGAGAAACGGGGAAGCATGCTATTTCCCACGCAATCAGAGATAATTTGTCGTAGAATAGGCAATACGACAATAATAGAAAAGAGGGAGGAGCAAATAAAAGGAGGAATGATAAAGCGAGGGATGATCAAAGGGGCCCATAAGAAGACAATGAACCTATGGGCCCAGCCATAGATGTTATCTTGGGAGGAGATTCCATGGTCGAAAGTTCAACTTCATCACGAAAGACATATGCCTGCCAAGCATATCAGATTAACTCTATAATGGAAGAAAAGAAGGATGAAGAGCCAATTGTATTTACCCCCTCAGACAAAGGAGATGTGATCACTCACGATGATCTAATGGTAATATTTGCGGTTGTGGCTAAGCACCCTGTTAGTCAAATTCTGGTGGATAACGAAAGTTCGATAAACCTCATCTACTGGAATTGTTTTGAGAAGATGAACCTCAGTGAATATAGGTTAAAACCCATCAAGACACTGTTGTATGGCCTCGCTTGAGATGGTGAATGTAGCCGAGTTGGTACAACTGCCCGTTAGGTGAAAGTCCTAATGATGTGACCTGACAAGGAATTTTTATGAAAGTGAAGTCGAAATCCACAGCCTACAATGTGATCCTTGGGCGACTGTTATTGAATGACATAAGGGCTGTGATCTCTCCAGGTTACTTGTTGATGAAGTTTCCTACGCCTAATGGAGTAGGCCAAGTTAGAAGATAGGAAGGACATGCTATAACTTGTCCACTACATGTAAAGGGATTCAAAAGAAGGAAACCCTTGCCATAGCTGACCTTGTAGATGCGAAGAAGAATAGAGAGGATTTGAAATTTTAATCTTTTAAAGTTTTTGTTAATTGTATACATGTTATTTGGAACATTATACTATTCTTGATTATCGTTTGTTATTATTAGTATGCAATAAATTAATAAAAGATGTTTATGATTCTCATCTTTTAGTTCTATTATCATGATTGCATACTTTCCAACAGGAATACAAAAAACCTTGTTTAGCCTGAAGTGAAAAGTGCACAACGTAGGCTATGCATGTACTCAAAGTGAAAAGTGCATGAAGTAAGTCATGTGTAAAGATCAAAGTGGTCGAGCTTGAAGTGAAAAATGCACAAGTAAGCCATGCACTCGAAGAAAAAGGCCTGAAGCGAAAAATGCACAAAGTAGGCTATACATGTACCTGAAGCGAAAAGTGTGTGAAGTAGGTCATGCGTGAAGACAAAAGTGCAAGGGCTTGAAGTGAAAAATGCGTGAGGTAAGCCACACACTCGAAGAAAAAGGCTTGGAGTGAATAATGCGTGAAGTAGGTACACACGAACTTGAAGCAAAAAATGCGCGAAGTAAGTCATGCGTGATGACACAAGTGAAAAATGCGCGAAGTAAGTCATGCGTGATGACACAAGTGAAAAATGCGCGAGATATGCCACGCATTGAAAGAAAAAGGCTTGAAGTGAAAAATGTGTATAGTAGAGTACACATGAACTTGAAGCAAAAAGTGCATGAAGTAAGTCATGTGTGAAGATAAAAGTGTAAGGGCTTAAAGTGAAAAATACGCAAAGTGAGCCACCCACTCGAAGAAAAAGGTTTGAAGCGAAAGTGCGCAAAGTAAGCTACAGATGGACTTGAAGTGAAAAGTGCGCGTGGTAACTCATACATGAAGACAAATGAGCATGAGCTCAAGGTGAAGAATGAGTGATGTAAGCCATGTACATGAAACAAAAAAAAAGTGCATAAGCTTGAAGAAAAAATTTCAAGAAACAAATCACACATGTGAAATGTAAGAGTTAGAAGTTAAAAGTGCATGAGGTAAGTTTGTTTATTATAAACAAATTCAAACACATGTAAGAAAAATGTGTGACCGTTGAAAAATTCTTTGTAAAAGACTAAATTCTTTTACAAAGAATTAGAAAGCAATTGATATAAGTCACACAAATAAGAAATAAAAAACTAATACTAATAATAATGATAATGATATTATCATTATCATTATTAAATATATTTTTTCAATAAATATATATCATTACTAGCATATATTATTATTTTATTTTATTATTCTTAAAAAAAAGGTAAGTAGCAACGCACTACGCAGTGGCACAGGGTGCTGCATTGTGCCGCACGGCAGACTATGCAGCATAGTGTGCCATAAACATAGGTGTCATGTGGCACACTTTCCCGTGTGGGACACCTATACTCGTGCAAGATACCCTCTCGCATAGTGCGAGAGACCGATTTTGGGCATGCAATTGATAAAGCCCAATCTTGAGAGGCCCAAACATGCACTTGAGCTTTGATTCTTGATAATTTAACAGATTAAATATATAACGGATCTCACATTAAATTTAAATTAATGCCGATAAAGGATAAAAAATGATTATCTGTCTTGGTCTAGTGGTGCCAGGGGCTAGACTTGGTAGGGAGAACTACGGTTCGATCCCCCGTAAGCCCGTTGGGAGGAGTTTAAAACCTTAACCCCGGGACCCGCTCCGAGACCGGATTAGTCGATCCAGTGGGTTCGGATACCGGTTGGAAAACCAAAAAAAAAAAAAAAGATAATCCATCTCTATAAATAACAGATCAGATGGTTTTTATTTTAATTAATTACTATTTTTTTGATTGAGACTCTAATCAGTTTTTTACTTAAACATTTAAATACGTGCGTAAGGACCACGTGGCCCGGTGATTCCCTGCCACGTGGTGATTTCTGACGTTTTGGGTTGGACCCAACGTAGGTGGACTTTGCCATATCAAAATTAATACCGATAAAGGACAAAAAAGTGATTACGGTGATAATCCACCTCTATAAATAATATGTCAGATGGTTTTTATTTTAATTAATTACTATTTTTTTGATTGAGACTCTATTCAGCTTTTTACTTAAGCATTAAAGTACGTGCGTAAGGACAAGTCCCAGCATCTCTATGATTTCTTTTTTTTTTTTTTGCAAATTTCTTCGCAAACATGAAGATCGATATTCCTATAACATACAAATTTATTGTTGTAAACGGGAAACAATAATAATTATTATATATTTTTTTAATTCATGAAAAAGTATAAAAAGAGAAGAAGATTCAAATATTAGACCTACTCATTCCTAAAAAAGAGTAACACCTGCTAAGTCATATGCCTTATTATTGCATAAATTTAATCTTTTAATTCTTTTCTCCAGCAAGTAAAGGGTGCCCTTCAGTCGTTTGCATTTAATGTGAGAACCCTTGGCTTAATAAATTAATGTTTTATGAAGCAATTAAATTCTTTCATTTATAAGCCCTTAAGGGTTGGATCTACTTATAAGCAAGTATAGTCTTATATACTAGGTTCAAGGTTTAAGTTTTGGGGATTAGCACTCAAGGAAAATTAATTACTCTAATGCACCAGACAAATGTGAAAATATGTCATTAAAATCACCTGAAAAGAAATTAATCTTTAGATGCATACAAACTGATTTGAGAACACCTCGATAATAATGAAAGAGTAGTAAAAGTTTAGACGCTTTGCTTGAGTGTCCATTTAAATGTTGTTTCCATAAGAACATAGAAAGAATAGAAAAAGCAATTATTAATTAAGCAAATCAAATAAAATTTAAACCAATTTGAGGAATTCTCCCTTATTTAGTAGGAATTCAAAAGGAATTAAAAGAAAAACAAAAAACAAAAGGGGAAGCAATCCTTCAGGGTTCATGCACTCTCTTTTATTACAATGAAAGAAAGTTGGATGAATTTAATAGATACAAGTATTGAAGATGAAATTAAATTGTATGGGCATTGAGATTGGAGGGATGCTCTGGCTTTGCCAGCTGAGCTGTACACAATTCTTGAGAAATGTGTTGAAGGTGGGGATTAAAATCCAGACAGACAGTTTCATATAAAACTAAATCCAGTTGTAGCTTTTGGAAGCGGCATCCAGGAAAAATGTCCAACGCTGTCCAACTTCTTCTCCTGGGCCATGCCACCAAGGCGTAATGGGAGATCGAATCGAAGTTCAAGTTCAACCCTCAAAAGAAATTTTTATATAATAATATCTCAGTTCTGATTTTGACTCGGATATATCAACTGATTGCCACTAATAATAATAATAATAATAATAATAATAATAATAATAATAGTAAGCAGTCCCCGAAGCTCGAAGAATCGGTGATTGGATTCAAGCTGGTCTGGTCTGGTCTCATGCTCATGGCTTCCCAGTTCCCAACCCATTCCCATGGGCCATGCCATGCCCATCGCTGCTTTAATTATAAACGTCTCTACGTTTTAACACCGCCCATACTATTATTATTATTATTATATTATATTTTTATTTTCCTCTTCCCCTCCTCCACGTGCTTGTAGTATCATTTCCTCGTTCGTAACCTTTTGTCAGAAAGATTCTCTTTCGTTTATATAAATATATATATATTTATATAATTATTTAATATATAATTATTTAATATATTATCATTTACACTATATTAAACAATTATCCTCTCTTTCACCAAAAAAAAAAAACAATTATCCTCTCTGTATATATAATTGCTGCTTACATTATGTATATAAAGATTTGAAATCCTTCACTCCCACTGATCTCTCACCTCTATTATAGCTGATTGGCCTTTACTGAATCACAACATTGTGTTATACTAAAAAAAAAGAGTTGTACTCAATTTCAATCAAATCAACATATATTTAGTTTCTATATGCACTGATAGCATACTGGTAGCAGTAGTAGTAGTTTTTGAGGTAAGATGCAGAAGTATGAGTTGGTCAAAGATTTGGGAGCGGGGAATTTTGGTGTGGCCAGACTCCTCAGACACAAGGAGACCAAGGAGCTTGTTGCTATGAAATATATTGAGAGAGGCCGTAAGGTTTGTTTGTGATTTTGTTTCTCACCCAAATCTGGATTGTTTGCGTCTTTCTTTAATTTGGATTTGCTAATCTCTCTCAGTTATTTCCTGAGCTTAAAAGTGAATTTACTAATATTTTTTTTCCATTTCATGATTCATTTGCTGAGAATCGGAATGATGCACCTTGTTTTTGCTTGAATTGAGTTAAATTTGGAATTTTCAGTTTCTTCAAGTTTTTTCTTTGCCTTTTGAAATTATTTTTCTCAGGGGGTTAGCTTGGTGCATGGGTAAAAGTTTTTTTTTTTTGTGATTTTGAGGTTACGGGCTAAAGTCACATATACACCCTCTCCATAAATGCGGAGAAACCCTCTTCAAATTCTTTTTGAAATTACTTCTGTTATCTTCCTTTTAGATGCCAAATGGATTGATTGGGAGCTTAGTTGTATTTGTTTGCAGATAGATGAGAATGTGGCTAGAGAGATTATCAATCACAGATCTCTTAGGCACCCCAATATAATCCGGTTCAAGGAGGCAAGTATCGTCTACCCATTGATTTGTAATTAATTCTTTTTAATTTTGCAAAGCTATTTTGACTTCTTATGAATGCTGTAGGTGGTTTTGACTCCTACACATTTAGCAATTGTCATGGAGTACGCTGCAGGTGGTGAGCTCTTTGAACGGATCTGCAGTGCCGGTAGATTCAGTGAAGATGAGGTCTTTTTTTCTCTCTATTATTGTTCCTTCATTAACTTTTTTTTTCTCTTTAGTGGATAGAAACAATTAATCTTTAGTACTCAACTGTTGTGTTTATTCTCTATTTCTTCAGGCTAGATATTTTTTTCAGCAGTTAATCTCAGGTGTCAATTACTGTCACACCATGGTAATATGAACTCAAAAGTCAACACCATAATGTTTTCCTTGATGCCAAACGCAAGAACTAAATATACTTTTTTTTTTTGTTTCTATACTTGTTTGCAGCAAATATGCCATAGAGATTTGAAATTGGAAAATACACTTTTAGATGGAAGTCCTGCACCACGCTTGAAAATCTGTGATTTTGGTTACTCTAAGGTAGGGAAATGATTATCTGGTTCATTCTACTTGTAAGTTGCTCTATGGTTTTCCAATCATTAATTTTTTTCCTAACACGTGATGTAGTCATCTCTGTTGCATTCAAGACCTAAATCAACAGTTGGAACTCCAGCATATATAGCACCGGAAGTTCTATCTCGGCGAGAATATGACGGAAAGGTAATTATTATGACTGTTTCAAAAAAGTAAAATAAAAAACCTTTATGAAATAACATCTAGATATTCAGCTTAGCATTCTATTGAGCAAAGTGTAATACATGATTTGGATCTGGTGTGCGACTTTGACTTTCATGCTTAGCACGCGACCACAAAGAGCTAATTTGAAGATTTTGAAATCCATTAATTTTTTGAATGCATGATAATATCTCATCTGCTACTACTTTTTTTTTTTTTAAGTTAATTCATTATTTTTTTCAAAGAGTAGGAGTTGTGATGCAATGCATTTTGTAACTGTCCTTGTGGATGAAAGTTTGCAATACCTTGTACAAGTTGGAAAAGAACAGCATAATTCTCACCTGCTTGTTATATTTGAGTACCATTTTGGTATTCTCTTCTCGATTTGAGATCCTTTTCTTAATATGTTGATAGAGAGATGTTCCGAGCATTAACTAGATGATCTATATGTCATGCTTTCACATGATTTTGAATGTTTGCTTAGTAGCTGCATTTTATTATGAGATGATACATAGCACACTTGTTAGCCAAGCTGAAATTTGAATGGCTTTTGAATGACTCAATGTTGTTACTTAAGCTCATATTGTACAAAATTGACATAGCTTTGTTTGGAGACTGATGAAAGCCCATAAATAGTGATCATGACTTTCATGAAGCTCAACGTACTAATTAATTACTGTAAAAAGTATTTGGCCTTTGTATGTGAAATACCTGTCTTTTTGGATCTGCTTTTTCTCGTAAAATCTGCACAAGGTGGGATTGGTGGGTTGTTTGTGATTAAGCATAATGAGTGTTGACATATGGGCATATGATCTGTGTACATGTGTCTGTCAGCAATATTTCAAGAATATCCGAAAAATGCTTAAGGAATATTGCTTCAACTTTTATTGTGAAGTCACCAAGTTTATGAGTTACATTCCATTAAGTGTTTTTTCACTTAATTTAATACAATAAGGAAAAATGATTATTCATGATGGTCCACCCATGTTCCCCACCCACTTTTTTTACCTTATAATTTGATGTATATATTCTAAAACTAATAAAATGTAGTTGCTAACATATAAAAGTAAGCCATGTATTTTATTGTATAGTTGGCAGATGTATGGTCCTGTGGAGTTACCCTCTATGTTATGCTGGTGGGAGCATACCCTTTTGAAGACCAAGAAGACCCAAGGAATTTTCGGAAAACAATTCAGGTAAACGCCAGTCTGCTATTTTCTTCTTGTCTTTTTAGGAAAAAAAATAGTCATTCCTTCCTTCATAATAATTTTTTTCCTTGTTATTTTTTCTTTGGCAGAGAATAATGGCTGTTCAGTACAAAATTCCGGACTACGTTCATATATCTCAAGATTGCCGGAACCTACTATCTTGCATATTTGTAGCAAATCCATCTAGGGTACTTATCATTTTTAATTTAATAATTAGTTCAGCATTGCAATTGCACCACATCAATGTGTTTGCTGTTAACTTTCTAGAAAATCTTATAAGCATCTAGCAGACCAGATAGGTAAGTTAGTAGCCCTCTCTTTCGTAACCCATGATTAATGAAAGTATTCATTTGCAATGGAAGAAGAAAGAGTGACCTTTAATTCAACTAGCAATATTGGAGTAAATATGGACAACAAAGTTATTTGTGGAAATTATCATCTAAAACCCAAGCCTCATAACATTTTCCTTCAGCATCTTTTATTCGGTTCCATTCCTTTAACCTTTCTCCACTGTCTTCCATGTTTATAAGTAGTGATGCATTCTGCAATTTTTTCCTTGTTATAATTATTAGGACAGCAACTCAACTTCATGATGGTAGCAGCAAGAGACCTCTCTCTTATGTCATTAATATCTTTGATGATGTAAGACTATCAGAAAGCCAGAAACTGTTTCTAGTTAGGTTTCATAACTATTTTTCTATTTTGTGGCTTGACCATTGGATTAACAAATTTTCATTCCTCACCCCTTTCTTACCAAACAAAGCCTTAATCTTAAAAGATATAGCAGATCTACATGGTCAGAACAATGACCAACTGAAATATGAAACTCCGGTGCTTCTCTTGTATCTGGTGTAGAATATGTTTTCTGGCTAAAGATTAATTAATGAACGATTAATATGTTCAGTGAATTGATTCTTAAAAATAAATAGCATTCAAATAAAAATTTATCTGATTCCTTATATATAAAGAGATTGTGAATCTATTGTACATGGGTATTGTTACGAACTATGATTTAGGGATCGATGCAGTTAGGCTGACAACTAATTCTAACATCAATAGCAGCCTGGATTTAATGTTGACCACATTTTTAATGAACATGTTTTTTAGAGGTTCATTTGTTGAATTTCAATTGTTAACTCTTTACTATTTCCTGCATTTTTTTTCAGAGAATCACGCTTAAGGAAATAAAAAATCATCCTTGGTTTTTGAAGAACTTGCCAAGAGAGCTAACTGACACAGCACAAGCTTCTTATTACCAGAGAGATAACCCTACGTTTTCTCTTCAAAGTGTGGATGAGATAATGAAAATCGTCGAAGAGGCAAGAAGTCCGCCTCCGGCATCTGTGCCGGTCAAGGGCTTTGGCTGGGGGCAAGATGATGATGAAGAGGAAGACATCGATGCAGAAGTGAAAGATGATGATGAAGAAGACGAAGATGAATATGACAAGCGGGTCAAGGAAGTCCATGCAAGTGGAGAATATCAAATCCATTAAGCACTGTAATCTTTATTCCTCTGTTGTGTAATAAAGTCTTGGCTTTCCGGCTTTAAAATATTTTAGTATACGGTCAATAACTGTTGTTTCATTGCTAAAAATATAGCTGTTCTAAACCATATGATCTCAAACTTTTAGCACTAATGTAATTTTAGCAGGATTCATTATGGATTGTAGTTGAATGAAGAATGAAATCGTGTTGTTATTTAAAAATTAAAAGAGAATACTTGGGAAAGATGGACGTTTAACTTTGTTGTATTATAGGAATATGAGTGTCGGAGTAGTGGAGGGTTGAGGTGAGAATGAACCTTTTGTGAAGTAAGAGAAGTACAAAAGATGCATGATGCATATCTTCGTTTTCTCAGCAATTCCAGAGAATCTTAAGTAGATTTGAATTTGAATTTTTCTATTATTGTTATAATATCTTTCTTTTAGCTTTATACACAAGTAGATATTTAAGTTTTTCTTGAGGGAATTCTCACTTAAATCTTAAAAAAGTATTTGGAAATTGCAGAAAATAACGACTTTCTTTTGACAAGAAAAAAAAAATTAAGGGAATGTTTGGTTTATGAAATGGAAAAAGTAATATGTGGGAATAAAAATAGGAGGAATATAATAGAAAATGAATTATAGACATTATAAGAAAAAAGACCAACAGTGACGTAAGCGACGTAGTTTTAGCAATGGACAATTTTTGTCTCTAAAAGCTAGCATTAGTGACGAACTAACGATGGATTAGGGACGACAACACTTTTGTAATTTAGTGATGAAATTCTATTAGTAATTTGTGATAGAGCAGTTTCTATTGCTAATTTCGTCGCTCAATGTGGCAAAAAGACACTGTTCATTTGGCATCTTAATTAGCGATGGAATTAGCGAAGAAAATTTCTGTCGCTAAAGCCTATATGTGAGAAAATTTATTATTTGAAATCAGCAACAAATTTTTCCGTAACTAATTCCGTCGCTAATGCCTTTTAGTTTTGGAATTTTTCGTTGTTAATACCAGTGAAAATTTATTTATATTTGGTTCATTGGAATGGAAAATAATAAGAAATTGTATTAATTTGCTTGGTTAGTTCAAAATAAAAATATGGTTGGAGTAAGTGTAAAAAGACTATTTTATCTTTTTATTAAATAACTATAAGTGATCATAATAAATGTAATTATATTTTGCAGAGAAAACAAGCAATGCTGAGAAGATTATTGTTAGTTTTTTTTTGAAAATTTTAAAGCAAACAACCGGAGAAAGGCAAAATGAAAAAGAGATGTGAAGAGATAATGGCTGCAAATTTTTCAAAGGTTTAGGGACATCCTTGGAAACGAAAAATTTTAACATTTTCATTAGCTCTCAGAAAGGCAAATAAGGGTTGGCTCAGTAGTGTATGACCTCATTGAGTTCCTGAAGGAGGACGATCCATAATAGAAGTTTCTGTGTTTGAATTCTCATCATGTCAAATTCCCTTGGACCAACACCAACCATGCAGTGTGAACGGAAATTAATCACATACCCAAAGTGGTATGAGAACATCTTTTGGTTTACACAAAAAAGGCATCCTCCAAAGAATTGACATTCCTTTGGTGCGCAGAATGCCAATTCTAAAGAATTTTCATTTTTTGTTGTGTTTTGAACCAAATAGAGGAAAATGTGGGGTCGATCGGAATTGAAATGGAAAAGAATTGGCTTTCAGCTAAACCAAACATGCTATAAGGGATTGAGAATAGAATAATGGACTTATCTAATGGACAGAAGTGATTGTGGCATCTGAGTAGGTCTCATGTATTGTTAACCATTGAGATGCAGAAGCATAATAGTACATAGAGATGAAGAGGATCCAAGGTGTCCATTGTTCAATGCATCAATGGTTGAATTTCTACACTTCTTGCCAATGCTGCAGTTGCAATTGGGGTGTTTTTGGGCCAAAGCATCAACCTTAATCATTGTAAACCCCCAACAAGCCCACATGTTTGGAAACTCATTTTCTCAACTGTAAGGATGTAGCAGTGGTAGTGGTAGTGGCAGTGGCAAACTGGTAAATTGGCGATGCCAATGGATTGTTTTTTGGTAATAGAGCAAGAGATCTTATTATTAAAAAAGAGATTAAGACAGTACAACTAGGTCCTAAAGCCAACGAAACATAACAGCAAGAAAAATAAACCAAAATCAACATGACAGAAAAACTAGTGCCAGGTAAAGGATATCTTGTTCTTCGCCACTTTTTTGGCCATCTTGTAGACTTCCTTTTCGAGTGGATTCCATTCATCAAAAATGTGAAACTCATACCCTTTCTGATAAATTCTAGATATCTTTCATTGTCAGTTCCAATTTCCAATGGATGAGTGTTGATCTCGTAAGTAACTGTTTCAATCCTTGTCCACCATCCTTGCACCTTATCACCTGAGCTTTGAGGGAGTGGAGCTTTAATACCACTTGCCTAACAAGAGTAATCTTTGCTAGTTCCAGTTACCGTCCTTCTATACTGTCGCAAAACAAAACTGTGTGTTCTTGCGAGTGACGTAGAATTGCCCCTATTCCAATACAGTTTTCACGTTTTGCTTTATATATACCCATAAACATACTCCAAATATTGTCCCCACAAATAGACTCACTCCCTTCCATAATTAAGGTGGACAATTTATAAACCTAGGGGTTTTGTTAATCCTATGAGGTTTTTAATGACATCCTGAAACGCTCTAACAATTGATGACTTGAGATTTCGTTGATGCTCGAAGATCTTAATTGAGTTAGGTTCCATACCTTTGAAAACACATTCATTCCTATGAATCCAAAGAGCCCAAATAAGACTAAAGAATTGGCTGCAACCTTAATCTTATCTACTGAGTGGTTGTCCGTGATAACCACCAATTACCTTATCCAATCCAAAATTTTCTAGGGCTAAACTTCATCAACTCTAAGAGTGAGTTCTTGTCACATCCCGTGACCACATTTTTTCTCTTAAAATACACAACTTATCCGGTTGGGCTGTCTGTGATACTTCACTTTTCATATTCATTTAACTATTAAATATAAAATTAGTATTATCAATTACATCCCCTATTTAGATTCTCAAGAAAGTAGTACTGAAAGTAAGTCTAAATACAGAAAATAAATGATCATACCTCATATTATAAATCAAGTTGTCTCAGTGTCTCCAATTGTGCAGCTCGAAATCCTCAGATGTCAGATCTCTTGATCCTCAAAAATCTGAAATGTTAATATTAAGGGGTGAGCAAACCATGGCTCAGTAAAAGAGTTATATGCAACACTTGATATTCAGCTATCTATATGCTGAAAATAATTTTTCACTTTCTTTTTAAATCTTCCTAACTGGCTCTAGGCTCACATGTAGAAAGGATACTACAGTCGGCTAGGGATCCGGATGGAGTAAGGCAGGTATTTTGAAATACCTGTCTTGTCCCGGAACCTAGAAGCAACTGTAGAGAGTACTATATTCCTTGTTTTCAAAACGATATAGTTTTTGTTTTCCCAGAGTAAACCACTTATTTTCATTTCACTTCAGTATAATTTAAAACACGTGACAGTTCAGTAATAAAGCAGTGGTTTCCTTCACTACAATTAAAAACATGTGATAGTACAGTGGTCTGTAAATATCCAAGTCATTGGATAACCACTTCTGCAATTATTTCTATCTTAGAAATAATCTCATGTTATTCTTTTTGAATAAACATTAATTTCTCTTTAGTTCAATAACCGTATCTTATAGTTTAGTAAAGCAGTAATATTCAATACAGTACCATTCGGTAAAACAGTATTTTGCAATTCAGTAAAACAATACCTTGATACGGTTTAGTCAGTAAACAGTAAACACTAGCTACCAATTCAGTAAACAGTATACAGTAGCTTTCAGTTTAGTATCATGGAGACCAAGCAACACCCTACATATATCATGCTATAATAATATCATCCCAAATAGGGGAAACACATGAGATCTATGGTCATAGTCTATAAGGTCCTCAGTGTGCACTGATCAGGTGTCCACTGGGACGCTGATAATAGAATCAGTATCTATCAGCACTAACACGTGACACGTGAGCATGATATGGGGCCTAACAGTCTCAAAACAGTAAACACGTGATATAGACCCCATTTATGAAATCACTTCCACTAAATATAAGTTTAATCAATTCACAAATATTCATAAGGAAAATATTTTCATCTTATGAATAACATTTATAAAATGTTCATACTGGGGTCATCATTCCCGAAAATATTCTAAACATTATAGAACATCATAAATCATATTTTCCATACGGTGAAAACAGTTTATAAAATAATCACTGTAAAACACAAAAGGTCATAACTGTCCTTTTTCACCATAACACATATACGCACGCTTTTCTGTGCTTTCTATGGAAAACATGATTTTCAAAGTTATCGGGATTCAAATCAATTATTTTTATGATTTATGAAAAATCAAGATATTTATTTTCCAAATCACCACTCCCGTCCCGTGTTTTCTCTGTAAACACATGCGGAGACCTTTTAGTCTCAAAACACTGTTTTTCACCTTTAATTACCTTTATGGAATTTTCTATAAACACTTATTCTCACCATTGAACCCATAAAGGTTATTTATAAAATCAAGTGAATATTTGAAGAAAGATTAGTAAAATATTCACTTTGGTCCTTTTCATTTTTCACCTCGTTTCACGTGAAATATCACCTATCGGAATAAATTTAGGTGATTTCCTTTTTCACCATTTTCAAAACATGAATATTTTAAAATTAATTATCAATATATTCATATTTTATGAAAACTAATCGATTTCTCGAATTTCGTGTTGAAATTCGTTTCTCGTGATGAAAAATCATTTATTATGATTTTTGGTAATTTTTCCAATGATTTTCGACAGTATAACGGCTGCTGATTGGCTAGCCTCCTGCACAAAAATA
This sequence comes from Heritiera fomes, assembly GCA_032173925.1. Taxonomy (NCBI): domain Eukaryota; kingdom Viridiplantae; phylum Streptophyta; class Magnoliopsida; order Malvales; family Malvaceae; genus Heritiera; species Heritiera fomes. The sequence goes on from JAPDPM010000017.1 coordinate 6,500,043, forward strand.
CAGTTTAAATCTCAACCGGTAAATCACCACAATTCCAAACCGATAAATCACCAAAATTTTCAACCAATCACTATCAATTGCATTTATAAAATTTAAATGCATAATTTAAAACATGTGTGCCGATATCCTTACAGGCTGCACATGTCTCCCTTACCTGTCTCGAGTCAGCGACTGCCTCTCGAAGGTCGCGCCCATGTTCACCTCGCCCGATTTCATCGGCTCGGTCATCGAGGGAATTTTCTGAAATTAAAATTCTAAATTTAGAATTTTTCCATAATTTATTCAAATTAATTACTCGAAAATGATTCCCGAATTTCTTACCAAGTTTCTTGGATTTCTGAGTTTCCCGAGATTTTTCGAAAATTTTGAATTCTCGGGAATTTTCCAAATTCTCGGAATTCCTTTTCTTTTCCTCTTTCTTCTTTTTCTTTCTTCTTTCTTTTTCTCTTTTCTTTTCTTTTTCTTTTTCCTTTTCTTTCTTCCCAGCCGGACCGGCCACCTCCCCTCACCTCCGGTTCTTCACCGGTGACCGGTTCTCCGACGGTTCAACGGCTCAGCAACTGGCCGGCGTGACGGCGAACTCGCCGATGGTCTCAGCTTGGCCTGAATCGGCGACACGGTGGCGGATCGAGGCGGAATAGGTTTGGTTTCATCTTCCTCTTCGCCGGTCCTCCTCTGCCGTTCACCGCGCGTCAGGTGGCCTCCATCGTCTTCCTCTCCCTCCGGCTGTGCTTCGGTGGCAGTGGCGGTGCCTGGATCGACCGGCACCGCCGTCTACCATTTTTGCTTTTCTTTCCGACTTCGCCGGTTTTCCCTTTGATTTTTCGTTCCTTTTAGGCCGTCGCCAGTGGCCTTCACCCTTCCTCGTCGACCGACGACGCCCTCTACCTCTCTCTAGACTCCTTTCGCCGACGGCGGCACTGGTTGCTGCTGTCGGTCCTTTCTGTTTCGGGAAGAATCGGGATTTCCCGATTCTTCTCCTTTCCTTTCTTTTTTTTTGTATTTTTTTAATTATAATTATATTTATAATTACATTATAAATATAATTACATTATTTTATTATATAGTACTTTGAACTATATATTATATAAATATATATTATATATTAATAATATATATTTTCACATAAAAATATATATTTTCAGGTACTTTAAAAATTTAACATTTATATAAATATTCATATAAATGTAATAATTCCATATATATATTGTATTTACAATATATATATTTTCTTCCTCATTTTCTTATTTAATTTGGATTTCTATTTATCCAAATTAAATATCCTTTATTCCTTATTTTATTTCCAACTTAATTTCCTTCACTTCCTCAATTCTCGAGATTTTCACTAGTATCCCATTGTCATAATTTTATTTATTTATTTCCAATATTTATTTTCTCCAATATTTATTTTCAATATTTATAATTTCCGATAAATGAAAAATTTACGGTTATCACAGTTCTGAAGCAAACCATGTTGCCCTTGCCACTTGACATTTAAGAAATAAATGGTCAGTAGTTTCTTCCTCCTCCTCACAAAGCGGGCAAAGCTTGGTATTTCCAATAGATCTCTTCCCTAGCTCCATCCTAACAGGTAGACAATTATTACAAAATTTCTACAGTAGGATAATCAACTTGAAAGGAAGTTGAAGTGGCCACAAATACTTCCAAAAGGTTTCATTCATCTCAGTAGTCATGATTGGGTTGGTTTCCTCAAACAGAAGTCTATAGGCAGAACTGACAAAATATTCTCCCATGAATGTGAATTTCCAAACAACTCTATCTTCCCCACTAAGGATTGAGAAAATTCTGTATTTTAGATCCTCCGCAATCTCCTTAACAAGTAAAGAACTGCCTTTCCCATACTCCTACCTTCCATTAGATTTGTTAATAAGAAGCGTAGCAGGACATTGATGGTGAAATGTATGTGTTCCCTGTTCCTCTATAAGAAGCTTGCCATCATTAATAAGGGTTTACCTCCCATCCCCTATTTGGACATCCATTCCCCTCAGGCATACATCTCTCCCCATAAGAATACTCTTTTAGATCTAAGAGTTCCCAAGTTTCCCTACAACATCTTTGAAGTTTTGTTTCCTACAATATTTCTTGGTAAGAAACTGATTGGTCAATGATTTTGGTTGGGAAATGATTTTCCAAGCTTGCTTCCCTAGTAAAGCCCTGTTCATGAGTTCAGTACTCCTAATCCCCAGTCCCCCTTTACCTTTCTTTTGACACAAATGGTTCCAGTTTATCATGTGTAGTTTCCTCCGGTTATTGTCATGCCCTTACCAGAAATTCCTTATAGTTTGATCCACTTTCCTGCAAACAAACCTCGAAGCTTGGAAGCAAGATAAGGTATAGATGAGAATGGAACTAAGTGTAGATTTAATAAGCGTGAGTTGACCTCCCTGGCCAAGGCATCTCACTTTCCATCTTGCAAGCTTTCCCTAAATTTTATCCAACATCTGTTGAAAAAAGGTTTTCTTTGTGCCCATTTTACCTAAATCAATACCTAAATACTTACCTGGTTCTTCTGTGATTTTAATTCCTAGAATTCCTTTGAACCATCTCTTCCAATGTGCCTTACATGAAGGGCTCATAAAAAATTATGATTTGTTCAGGTTAATCACTTGCCCTAAATGTTGGCAAAATTCCTTAAGAATCACTTTGATTGTTCTAACTACTTGACTTGACACATTAAGGAAAATATAGCTATCGTCAGCAAAAACAAGGTGACTAATTATCGACCACCCTTCCCTAAATGGATCCCTTGAATCTTATTTTCTGATTCTACTTTCTCAAGCACACATGATAACACATTGTTGTAGAGAATGAACATGTACGGTGATAAAGGATCACCTTATCTTATACCTCTACTAGGGTAGATGGGTGGTGTGGTCGTACCATTAACTACGACTTGATATCTAACTGTACTAATACATTCCTCAATTATGCTCACCCACCCCTTCATTGAAACCCATTGCACGTAGCACTGCCTTAATAAACGTCCAACTAAGTCTATCATAAGCCTTGTTCATGTCAACCATTAAAGCTCCCAGCACCTTTGACTTTTTTCTTCATTTTGATAGTGTGAATTAATTTTCCCACCAAGGATAATATTGTCGGTGATTGATCTTCCTTTCACAAAAGCATTCTGGAATAGGGAAATAATATCTTCCATGATAGGTTGTAACTTATTGACAATGGTTTTCACAATAATCTTGTAGGCCACATTGCAAAGACTAATAGGTCTAAAGTCGTGGACAGTCTTTGGGCACTTGTATTTAGGGATTAGAGTGATAAGTGTTTTATTAAGTTCTTTGAGCAAATGACCAGAATTGAGGAAAGAAAGTATCGAAGCTGTGGTTAGTGATCTTACAATATCCCAGAATTTCTGGTAAAATAAACCCGGCTTACCATCTATTCCTGGAGCTTTTAGTGGACCTATCTGGAATGCTGTGGTTTTGATTTCGTCATGTGCAAAAGGTTTGCAAAGAATGGTTTTGTGGTCATTTGACAGCTATGGTATTCTCAGACCCTCTAAGTATGAGGTGATTTTATTCTCCGTTATCGATGCTTCTTCATTATAGAATGAATGGAAGTGGCCGAGGAAAGCCCTTTCAATACCCTTTTGTGTTACCTCCACTTATCTCCATCCCGGATTCTTGTAATCCTGTTATGTATATGTCTTCTTGCCACCATTGTATGGTAAAACTTCATGTTTCTCTCCTCTTGTTCAATCTAGTTGACCCAGGATTTCTGCAACCAAAAAATCTGTTCTTGCTTTACAAGGACTTCTAATTCCAAAAGAAGTTTCCATTCAGATATACAATCCTCATTTGTTTTGAGTTTTTTTTGCAGTAAACCAATTTCTTTTTCAAGCCTCCTCTTTCGTTCTTGAAGATTACCAAACACTTCTTTATTCCACTTCTTAAGGTTTTGTTGGGTGATTTTAAGTTTTTGAACCAGAATGATAAGTGGGATCCCTTAACCGAATTGCACCAAGCTTGATCCATAATATCTTTGCATTATGGGTGAAGTGTCCACGTTGCCTCGAATCAATATGGTCTTCTTCGAAATTCCCTATTCTCCTCTGTATCTAACACCATTGCACCATGGTCAAAAAACAGCACTGGGAGATTATTAAGGGATGCTTTCTCATACCTTTGGAACTATTCTGGATTTACAAATGCTTTATCCAACCTTTCCCACACAACCTCTTGACCATCTTTATTATTTGTCCATTTGAGAGTCTATCCCTTAGATGGAAGACTACAAGCATTAAGAGTCTCATTGAGGTTTTCTGCTCCTTTGACCATCAAATTCTTGAAGGATAATTTATCCTTCATTGTGAGTACCTAATTAAAGTCACCCAAAACAATCTACGACTCACCCTGACTAATGAAGTTCTTTTGCCACCTTAATTGGTTCCAAGCATTAGTTTTATATCTCAAATTCGGATGTCCATATAAGCACATAAGCTAGAAACCACAGCAATGATTAGAAACATACGCGAAAATGCAATTTCTATTCATATAATTAACATTGACATTAACATTACTTTTCCCGAAAAGCAAAAGACCCCAACTTTTCCCTTACAAGAAACCACATCCCATCTCTCGAACCTTCACCTCTCAGCAAGAATTGGTTCTTTGTCCACTGAAACCTTAGTCTCCATTAAGAAACACAAATTTGATTTAAACATCTGGGTCATGTCCTTTACATAGTTTGATGCTAGAGGTTGACCCAGACCCCTAGCATTCTAGCTTAAGAGCTTCATAGCTGTTGGGGAGGCTATTGAGGGATAGCTTGCCTTAACCTTTCAACTGGAGCATTGCTTACAGTCTCCTCTTGTTGTTGTTATGCATGGTCTTTAACCTCCAACATCTCCATCAATCTTCTGACCTGCCTCTTATTCTCTGTTTCATCATCGCTGTCATCTGATTCTCTCTTCATTTTTTGTTCCCTTGAATTAGTTGTTTCCATGGTATTAGGCTTTTATTGTTCAGAATCCTGCTTTTTCCTCATCCTGCTATCCTTTATATTGTTCTAAAAAATGGCAGTAATCATCGTCAAATCTGACTCGACGCTCTCTTCGTCATTATTGTTTGCTTTTGTTTCTTGTTCTCCCTCGTTTCCTCTGTTGTATTGCTCCATTTCCTATGGTTGAACCTCTACATTATTACTAGATGATTGATTATTAATACCTGAAATTTGATCCCTCTCTTTTGTTACCACTTGATTGGTAGTTGGATCAGTTACTATTCCAATAGTATGTTGGACTGAAGCCATCTCTGAGCCCACATTCTCATTTGCTGAGGAGATTGTGTGACAAATAGTCCTTGTCCACACTACTATCTGAAGCTCCCTTTCCTGTATTGGATCCTGGTACCTCTCACTGACATCAATAGTAAACCTGAAGTTTTCTTACTACAGTTGACTTCGTTGTTCCCCCATAGCACTACTTTTCGGAATATCCATCCTCTCTTGTTGATCCATAACTCTCCCATTGATAAAACACAGGTCTCTTGTATGTAGAACTACATACCTAGGCACATTATCCGGTGGTTGTTCTCTAGGATTGTTTGGTTCACCCAAGCTAGGAAATTGGACGGTTTATGAGATGCCAGTTGTTTATGCCACCCAAGAGTAATGGATTTGCTTTATTTTCTTATTTTCATTTGTTCCAGGTTTTCTTAGGATCATTCAGTTTTTTAAATAATGTAGGGGTGCTTATGCCCAAAAGCACTGAGATTTCTTTCATGTATTGGGCCAACTTTCATTGATTTTCATTTCAATAAAGAGATTAATAAAATGCATTTTCTTCAATTCCTCAAGTACAAATCTCATTTCTTTCCAAGACACAATTACCCACATTCTTCATTTTACCAATTTTCATGGATCCAGACAATGAAAATGATGATAACAATGACAATAATTCAGAATTTAATTTTGAGAATCTTGTTCAATTTAATGAATCTGATCATGAAGAAAACCTTGAGGATTATATTGTGCCTTCTGGGTTATGAAGATTGGTGGACCAGGAAAAGAAACCCATTGAACCTTATCAAGAAGAAATAGAAATAATAAGTTTGGGAGATGATGAGAATAAAAAGGAGGTGAAGATAAGAACTTCCTGGCCATCCAATGAAAGGGAGGAATTAAAGGAGCTACTTCATGAATATGTAGATGTGTTCGCTTGGTGCTATCAAGATATGCCTGGACTCGATACTAGAATTGTGGAGCACAAGTTGCCATTAAAGCCTGAATGTAAGCATGTACAGCAGAAGTTAAGGCGCATGAAGCCTGATATGTTATTGAAGATTAGAGATGAAGTTAAGAAGCAATTTGATGCTGGTTTCTTGGAGGTGGCCAGGTACCCTGAATGGGTAGCCAATATAGTTCCAGTTCCGAAGAAAGGGGGGAAAGTGCGAATGTGTGTGGACTATAGAGACTTGAACAAAGCTAGTCCTAAGGATAATTTTCCTTTACCCCACATTGATACACTTGTGGACAATACTGCCAAATACTCCACATTTTCATTCATGGATGGATTTTCGGGCTATAATCAAATAAAAATGGCTCGCGAAGACATGGAGAAAACCACATTTGTGACAATGTGGGGGACCTTTTGTTACAAAGTTATGCCTTTTGGGCTGAAGAATGCTGGAGCTACATATCAAAGAGCAATGGTGACTCTCTTCCATGACATGATGCATAAAGAGATAGAGGTCTACGTAGATGATATGATTGCAAAATCGCGTAAAGGGGAGAATCATGTCACTAGTCTCAGAAAACTATTTGATAGATTGAGGAAGTATCAATTGAAGCTGAATCCGGTTAAGTGTACATTCGGGGTTAAATCTGGAAAGCTACTAGGCTTTATGATCAGTGAAAAAGGGATAGAAGTGGATCCAGATAAGGTACAAGCTATTCAAGACCTGACTTCTCCATGCACCCAAAAGGAAGTGAGAGGATTTTTGGGTAGATTAAACTATATCTCTCGTTTCATTTCTCAACTCACCCTCAAATGTGATCCAATATTCAAGTTGCTTCGTAAGAGAGATCCCGGGGAATGGAATGAAGAATGCCAGGAAGCCTCCAACAAAATCAAAGAATATTTGTCGAACCCTCCTGTGTTGGCACCACCAGTAATTGGAAGACCTTTGATTTTGTATTTGATAGTCTATGAGAAGTCAATGGGATGTGTGTTGGGGCAAAGAGATGAATCTGGAAAGAAAGAACATGCAATTTACTATCTGAGCAAAAAATTCACAGATTATGAGTCCAAATATACCGAGTTAGAAAAAATGTGTTGCGCGTTGGCTTGGACGGCTCATGGACTCAGACAGTACATGTTGTATCATACCACATGGTTGGTCACAAAATTAGATCCTCTCAGGTACATCTTTGAAAAGCTTGCATTGTCTGGAAGGATCGCAAGGTGGCAAGTAATGCTTTCTGAATATGATATCATATATGTGGCCCAAAAAGCCATCAAAGGGAGTGCAATTGCAGAATTTATTGTTGATCGCAAAATAAATGGTTATGAACCGATGAAGCTGGAGTTCCTAGATGAAGATTTGATGTTTGTAGAAGAAAAATGTGAGAGAAGACCATGGAAGATGTGTTTTGATGGGGCGTCAAATGCTCTGGGGCACGGGGTAGGAGTGATTCTTATATCTCCTGAAGGTAGTTATTATCCAATTACTGCTAAATTGGATTTTAATTGCACGAACAATGTAGCTGAGTATGAGGCCTGCGTCATGGGTCTGCAAGCGGCCGTAGAAAGAAAAGTCAAGATACTTGAGGTGTATGGTGATTCAGCTCTGGTAATTTATCAATTAAAAGGAGAATGGGAAACCAGAGATCCAAAATTAATACAGTACCGAAAGTATATCGGTGAGTTGATTGATTATTTTGAAAATATCCAGTTCGAACATTTGCCATGAGAAGAAAATCAGATAGCTGATGCTTTAGCCACCCTAGTAGCAATGTTCAAGTTGGATGCAAATGCAGAGATCCAACCAATTAGGATGGAAGTGAAGAGTTCCCCAGCACACTGCTTGACTGTTGAAGAGGAAGTAGATGGGAAGCCTTGGTATCACGATATTCTGCAATACATAAAAAATCAGCAGTATCCTGAGCATGCTACTGAAAATGACAAAAGAACTATAAGAAGATTAGCTATGGGATTCTTCTTAGATGGGGAAATTTTGTATAAAAGAAGTCGAGATCAAGTATTGTTAAGGTGCGTGAATTCAACTGAAGCTACTAAAATTCTTGAAGAAGTGCACGATGGAGTTTTTGGAGCTCATGCTAATGGTCACATGATGGCCCAACAAATCATGAGAGCAGGTTACTACTGGCTGACTATGAAGAGAGATTGTATTAACTATGCTCGAAAATGCCACAAGTGCCAGATCTATGCTGATAAAATTCATGCACCTCCAAATGCTCTAAATGTGTTAGCACCTCCATGGCCTTTTTCAATGTGGGGCATGGATGTGATCGGACCAATTACTCCCAAGGCATCGAACGAGCATAGGTTCATTTTTGTGATGATTGATTACTTTACCAAATGGGTTGAAGCTGCTTCTTATGCAACTGTAACACGAGCAGTGGTTTGCAAGTTTATCAAGAGGGAGATAATTTGTCGATACGGGCTTCCAGAAAGAATTATCTCTGATAATGCTCGAAATTTGAACAACAAGATAATGGAAGGTGTGTGTACTCAGTTCAAAATCAAGCATCATAATTCAGCTCCATATCGTCCAAAGATGAATGGGGCAGTAGAAGCAGCAAATAAAAACATCAAGAGGATAGTGGAAAAAATGGTTGAGACATATAGAGATTGGCATGAGAAGTTGCCATTTGCTCTACATGCTTATAGAACATCTGTTCGCACTTCTACTGGGGCAACACCATTTTCACTAGTGTATGGGATGGAAGCTGTACTGCCTGTTGAAGTTGAAATTCCATCCTTAAGGGTCCTGATGGAAACAAAGTTAGGAGAGGCTGATTGGGTGAGAGATCGTTACGAGCAGCTCAACTTCATTGAGGAAAAAAGAATGGCAGCATTGTGTCACGGCCAACTGTATCGAAGGAGAATGATGAAAGCGCATGATAAGAAGGTTCGACCAAGAAAATTCAGAGAAGGAGAATTGGTCCTGAAGAAGATTCTCCCAAATCAACCAGACAATAGAGGAAAATGGGCTCCAAATTGGAAAGGTCCTTATGTTGTGAAAAGGGCATTTTTTGGTGGGGCATTACTTTTGGTAGATATGGATGGAGATGATTTGCCAAACCCAATAAATTCAGATGCTGTGAAGAAGTATTATGCCTAAAAAAAAGAAAAAAAAAGAAAAATGAAAAAAAAAGAAGAAAAAAAAAAGAGAAAAAAAAAGAAAAAAGAAAAAGAAAAAAGAGATAAAGAAAAATGAGGATTCAAATTGAAAACCCAAAAGGGCAGTTTGAGTCAATAGGGGGTGAATTCAAACTGAAAACCCGTAAAGGGCGGCTTGAATCAAGGAGACATATCTAAGTTGAAAACCTGAAAAGGCGACTTAGGTATGAGGAGAAAAGGCATTAAAGGGTCATGATACAGAAGCACTAATGTGATTTGATAGGACTTTACATGGTCAGATGACTTGAAGAGAATGAGATTTTTGAATAAGAATTTTGTATTAATTGATCAGAGTCATTTGAATGTTTGCCCAAAGCCTGGTTAAATAATCCTAGAATCCTTGTTTTTCTTTCAACCTTGCTTTGCCTTCACACTTGGCTACCTTTTGTAATATTTCTAGATATTGAATAATACCACTCTCTTCATTTCACTTATCATTTCTTTGCTATATCCTTAACTTGAGGAATTGAGAAATTGTATTGCATTGATTTTGAAATTGGAATGATAATGAATGTTTGCTTGGCAAAATATGTGAAAGACTCCTATATTATTTAGGAAAATGAAAGAAAAGGGAACTTGTGAATGAATGAAAATTGGAAATCAAGAAAAACCAATGAATAAAGAAGAGTGAATGAAGATTTTAATGAGCATATGAATGACTAGATAGGAAGGATAGTAAAGAAGAAGAGACATGGGAAAAGATAAGATATAGAGGGCACGAAGACAAGAGATTCATTAGGAAAGAAAACTGGAAGAAGGAAAATGAGAAAGGAAATAGGAAATATAAGGACAGGATGATAAATAGAAGAATGCATGAGATGGATTGATACAGAAAAGCCTTGTTATTGCCACAGTTAAAGTTGAAATGCTTTTCAAAGAAAACATGGCATGAACATAATAGATTGTGTGAGTGATATTGCATGAATGGCATTGCATGATAGAATAAACTGCATAGATAGGATAGAGTGCATGCACGGTTGCACACATGATGCATTGCATGAGAAAAATTACAGACAAGATTCCTTGAGTACAATCTATAAGACCTTCGGGCATGATTCCTCCAAATATTTGGACAAGATTTTAAAGTTTGACTGCCTGCCTGTTTAGGAGAAGCTTTTAGACAAGATTTTTAAAGTTTGACTGCCTGCCTGTTTAGGAGGAGCTTTTAGACAAGATTTTAAAGTTTGACTGCCTGCCTGTTTAGGAGGAGTGTTTTGGACAAGGTTTTAAAGTTTGACTGCCTGCCTGTTTAGGAGGAGCTTTTGGACAAGGTTTTAAAGTTTGACTGCCTGCCTGTTTAGGAGGAGCATTTTGGACAAGATTTTTAAAGTTTGACTGCCTGCCTGTTTAGGAGGAGCTTTTAGATAAGATTTTAAAGTTTGACTGCCTGCCTGTTTAGGAGGAGCATTTTGGACAAGATTTTAAAGTTTGACTGCCTGCCTGTTTAGGAGGAGCTTTTGGACAAGATTTTTAAAGTTTGACTGCCTACCTATTTAGGAGGAGCATTTTGGACAAGGTTTTAAAGTTTGACTGCCTGCCTGTTTAAGGGGAGCCTTTTAGATAAGATTTTAAAGTTTGACTGCCTTTCTGTTTAGAAGGAGCTCTTTGAAAAAATAAAAAATAAAAAAAAGAAGTCAGATAAAATAGGTGTCTATGTCTTTGTGCAATTACTGTTTCACAGCAAATGCATAAAGAGGGGCAGCTGTAGACACCCTATTTTGTCCGGGGTCTTAATTTGTATAAATAATTAATTGGGTTGGGTGACATTGTATTTTAGTTCAACAATATAAAATTAGGCTGGAATTAAATTAGAATTTTTAGATTTAGAATTAACATTAATTAGGAAATTAAAATTAAAATAGGATTTAAGAAAAATAAAAAGAAAGGATAAGAAAAGAAAATAAAATTAATTTTAGGATAAGATAATTAGAGTTTTTTTAGGATAATTATTTGGATTAATATTAAATTTGGTAGAGTTAGATTAGGATTAATATAAGAATTAGATAAATAAAATATTAAAAAATAGGAGATAATTATTAGAATAGGTATAGTTGTATTAGGACTTTAACTAATTTGTGGTTATAAAAAGGATTAAAGTTTAGGGTTTAAGGGAGACAATTATATACACAATCTGCACCCTTTCCTGCTTGCTGCATCCTGCACCTACCACTCCGCCGAACACTGTTCAACTTACTCCATCATCAACTTCTCTAACCTCACCAAAGTTTCATCATCTTCATCGCATCACTTTCCTCCTCATCATCATAGTCGGCCTAACTCCCTATCATCCGCTTGTCGCATGACCTAACTCACCGTCATCCTCAAAAGCTTCTTGCCTTCTTCCTCGCACCGCCAAGCCTGTTATCTTCATTAAAAAAAAAGGAGAGGTCGCTGCACTGATTCATTCTACCTAGTTGCACCAGACCTGCATCTTTATCATCTTCTCACCTCTGCTGCCACGCGCCATCGTCCTTTGAATCTTGCCGCACCACCGCTCGGTGTTGCCAAGCTTATTACCCCACCGCTACTGTCGTCCTGTGTTGCTGTCGTGCACCACGTCGCACTGCTACTACCATCACGACACCGTACGTTGCTACTTGCGCTGCCATCACCAAAGCTTAAAAGTTCTTATATTATAGAAGTACATCATAACCTGCCCCGCCACCGATCACTTGCTGTTTCTACTATTGCTGCGCGCCCTGTCTTGTTTGTACTGCCTCCTTGCTTTCCACTTGATTGTGCTGCCAACTACAAAAAGGAAAACAAAGAAAGAAAGAGTTGCTACAAGAATAAAAAAGGAAAAGACGTGGGAAAGCAAAGAAAGAAAGATTGAAAAAAGAAAAGACACGTGGAACAAGGTAAACAAAGAAAGAAAGAGTTGTTGCAAGAACAACGTGGAATAAGGTATGTTAATCATTTCTTTTCCTATTTAATTAATTCTATAGTTTAATAATAGGTTAATGATTTGATAATAAATTTGATTTAACAGATTAATTTGTATAATTCAATAATTTGATTTAATAATAAAATTTAATTAATATGACTTTGTATGGTAACTTGATTAAATAAATTATTTATAGAATACTAATTTTGCATGTTAATGACTGATATAATTAACTTGTATGATTTGCATGAGTAATTTGGATTTAATTAATGTTGTATGCTCGATTTATTGGGTAAGGTCTTAGGAAATTGTAGTAAAAAAATATAAATATAAATATAAATACAAAACACAAATTTAAAATAATAAAATAATGACAAGATCAAAAATATTAGAGGTGGATGTGATTTAGTCTGACGATGGAATTCTAAAGGGACTGCGCTTGAGTGGTACTTTTAGATATCTTGAGGTGAGGAGAGTCCTCTTAAGTCTCACCAGCTTGATGAAAGGTTTGAGAGGATATTTCCAATATTTAATTCATCATAAAAGTAAAATAAAATTGAAATTAATAAATTCAAATTAAAATAATTAAAAGAATAGAATAAAAATAAGATAAATATATGATTAAAAAATTAAAATAAAATTAAACAATAATAAACAACTTGGATAAATGTGAATTAATCCGATGATGGAATTTAAAAGGGAATTGCGCTTGAGTAGTTTTCTTTAAAATTCCTAGGTGAGGAGATTTTTTCCAAGATCTCACCAGCTTGATGGAAGGTCTAGAGGAAATTTTCAATAATAAATAATTCATATTTATTTAAGTTATAAAAAGTAAAATAAAAATAATTATAGGATTAAAAATAGAAAAACAATTAATAATTTTTATAAATTGGGATAGGAGTCAAAAATAGGTATTTCATAACATATTTAAATTATCTGACGACGGAGCCTCTTCAAGAAAGGTGATTGGTCCTACTTGAATACTCTTGAGGTGAGAAGAACTTTTAAGTTGTCCAACCAGCTTGATGGAGGAGACTTAGAAGATTTTTCAATATTTAATCATCTTGAAATTAAAGCAAACAAATAGGCAAAATTAAGATAACTTTAGACTATTTGGTACCATCTTAAGATGGGCGTTGTGGGGGTGCTAATCCTTCCCCACACGTAACCGTACTCCCGAACCTTAGAATCTTTGAACGTAGACCAAGCCTTATCTTTAGGCAAGAATAGGTGACCAATCACACCTTGTGTTTGAATGGTCGGTGGTGACTCCTTGATTTTAAAGTCTAGCGGTTAGGTTCACGAACCTAGACGTTATGACAGTCGCCACCAACCATTTTATCCTAGGTGTGATTGGTCACCTATTCTTGTCTAAAGATAAGGCATGGTCTACGTTCAAAGAATCTAGGGTTTGGGAGTACGGTTACGTGTGGGGAAGGATTAGCACCCCCATAACGCCTATCCTAAAATGGTACCAACTAATTTTGTGATATCTTTAATAATTTTTAACTAAATGGTCTTTAATCTTGTTAAATTCAAATATTTAAATATTAGACAATCTCTAAGAAACTCTCCATCATGCTGGCGGAATTCCTTAAATTTCATCCTCACCTCAAAAGTATCCAAGAAATCCCATTCGTCTTTCTCGGATAGGCTCCATCGTCGGATTTGTTAAATCGTTTATGAAATATCTTAATTTTATTTTCCATCTTTTATTCTTATTTTTTATTTCCTTTTTAATTATCCTTAATTTTTTATTTTATTTTTTTTATCTTTATTTTAATATTATTTATCTTTTGAAAATAAATGTCGATTATTCTCCTTGAAAATTTTCTTTAAATCTTCCATCATGCTGGCGAAATTTAAAGAAAACATCTCACCTAAGAATTTAAAAGTGTCAGCCATTCGTGACGCCTTATAATTCCATCATCGGGATAACCTCCACTTATTCTCAATTTATTGTTATACTTTTATTATTATTTTTTAATCATTATTCCCTAATTTCTTATTAATATTTATGTTTATTTTATTTTTAATAGAGATTGATTATTAATATATATTTGTGTTTTTTAGAAATAAATATCGATTATTAATATTGAACACTTACCTTAAATCTTCCATCGTACTGGTGAAATTTAAGGCAAATATCCTCACCTAGGAATTTCAGAAACGGCAACCATTCGTGACACTCGGAATTCCATCCTCGGAATAATCTCAACTTATCTCCATATTTTATGATTTTATTATTTTTTCTAATTTTTGTTCTATCTATTTTATTTTATAATCTATTAATCACACATGCAAAACAAATTAGATTATCATGCAAGCAAATCATATTACATACATCATGCAAAAAAAAAACATAATTTAATGTCTTACAAATATTATATGCCAATCAAATTAATTATACAAATTATTTTTTTTATTTTTAATTTTATCAAATTAAATATTAGTACTATCATGAGCTTACCAAATTATTAGATTTATCAAATTGTTGAATTAATTAACATGAATACAAACTACTTGTAAAATCAACATTGTTAAAGTTATTAAATTATTAAACAAGTTAAATTTATTAACTAAATTATCATGCAAGCAATTATTGAATTTAATCCACTATACAAATTAAGTCAACGTTAATTGATTCACAAATACCTAATTAATAGAAACAAACCTGCAGAGTTCCTCTTATTGCCTTTTTCTTTCACGTTCTTGCTTGTTTTCTTTCTCAACACTTTACAGCTTGGCAATGCAATGATGATGGCTGAACGAGGCAAAGGTGGCACAAAGTTGATTTGTTAATGCAGAGGTGCGACGGGGAGTGACGGGAATGCAAAAATAGGGACAACGATAGCACCAAGCAAAACAGGGAAGCTTCGACTAGCAGTGAACACAATATTGTCAGGCAGCAGCGCAGGTCACCTGGTTGGATAGAGAAACGACAGCAGCAGCAGCGGAGAAGAACTGACGACGAAGATGACCACAGTTTGGCCCAGGCAGTGGGATAGGAGAAGTGGATATTTGGATTTTGAGTAAGAACGGTGCAAGTGATAGCAAAGATGATAAAGGTGGTCAGTCGGTGCTGTAAGCAAAGATGACGATGTTGATCGGTGTTGCAGTGCAAGGATGGCGAATTGTAGATGCTTGATTTTGTATTTTTATTCTGTCCCCTCAAATCATGAGCCTTGATCCCTTTTTATAGTTCAAAAACTTGTTAGAGTCCTAATACAATTATACTTATTCTAATAATTATCTCCTATTTTATCTATTTTATTCTTATGTTAATCCTAATCTAATTCTATCAAATTTAATATTAATCCATATAATTATCCTAAAAAATCCAATTATCCTAATTATATAATCCTAAAATTAATTTTATTTTTATTTCTTTTTATCTTTTCTCTCTCTTTTCTTTTCTTCTTCTCTTTTTTTTATTTATTTTTATTCCTAAATCCTATTTTAATTTTAATTTCCTAATTAATGTTAATTCTAAATTCTAATTTAATTCTAGCCTAATTCTAAATTGTTAAATTAAAATACAAATGTCACCCAACCCAATTAATTATTTATACAAATTAAGACCCCGGACAAAATAGGGTGTCTACAGCTGCCCCCCTTTGTGCATTTGCTGTGAAACAATAATTGCACAAAGACATAGACACCTAGTTTGTCTGACTTTTTTTTTTAAATTTTTTATTTTTTCAAAAGCTCCCTCTAAACAGAAAGGCAGTCAAACTTTAAAATCTTGTCTAAAAAGCTCCTCCTAAACAAGCAGGCAGTCAAACTTTAAAATCTTGTCCAAAATGCTACCCCTAAACAGGCAGGCAGTCAAACTTTAAAAATCTTGTCTAAAAGCTCCTCCTAAACAGGCAGGCAGTCAAACTTTAAAATCTTGTCCAAAAGCTCCTCCTAAATAGGTAGGCAGTCAAACTTTAAATCTTGTCCAAAAGCTCCTCCTAAACAGGCAGACAGTCAAACTTTAAAAATCTTGTCTTCAAAAGTTCTGATTTTTTTTTTTTTAAATTTTAGGAAACTCCTCTAAATTTTTCTTGTCAAAATTTGGAATCTTAGGAAACCCCTCTAAAATTCCTTTTCTTATTCAATTTTGAAATTTTGGGAAACCCCTCCAAAACTTCTTTTCCTTTCTAATTTTGAAATTTTAGGAAACCCCCTCTAAAATTCTTATCTTATCAAAATTTGGAATTTTAGGAAACCCCTCTAAAACTCCTTTTCTTGTCCAAAATTTGAAATTTTGGGAAACTCCTCCAAAACTTCTCTTATCTAATTTTTGAAATTTTAGGAAACCCCTCTAAAATTCCTTTTCTTGTCAAATTTTGAAATTTATGGGAAACCCCTCCAAAACTTCTTTTCTTGTCTAATTTTGAAATTTTAGGAAACTCCTCTAAAATTTCTTTTCTTGTCAAATTTTGAATTTTAGGAAACCCCTCTAAAATTTTGTTCTTGTCAAATTTTGAAATTTTGGGAAGCTCCTCCAAAACTTTTTTTTTCTTGTCAAATTTTGAAATTTTAGGAAACCCCTCTAAAATTTCTTTTTCTTGTCCAAAATTTGAAATCTTGGGAAACTCCTTCAAGACTTCTATCTTGTCTAATTTTTGAAATTTTAGGAAACCCCTCTAAAATTTCTTGTCTTGTTAAAATTTGAAATCTTGGGATATTTATCTTATCCATGCAATTGCAACCTGTTCTATCCATGCAATGTCATTCATGTAAGCTATCTTATTCAAGCAATATCATTCATGCAATCTAGTCTATCCATGCAATGTTATTGATGCAATCAATTCTATCCATGTAATACAGTCTGTTTTATCCATGCAATGTCATTCAAGCAATCTGTTTTATCTCTATGATGCAATCTACTCTATCCATGCAATGTTTTTTCGAAAAACATTTCAAGCTCAATTGTGGCAACAACAAGGTTATTCTTTATCAATCCATCTCATGCATTCTTCTCTTTCAGCTGTCCTCTTGTCCTTCTATTTCTTATTTCTTTCCTCATTTTCCTTCTTCCGTTTTTCTTGCCCAATGAAACTCTTGTCTTCGTGCCCTCTTTATCTTATCTACTCCCTTGTTTCTTCTTTTTCACTATCCACCCTATCTGGTCATTCATTTGCTCATTAAAATCTTCATTCACTCTTCTTTATTCATTGGTTTTTCTTGATTTCCAATTTTCATTCATTCATAAGTTTCCTTTTCTTTCATTTTCCTAAATAATATAGGAGTCTTTCACATATTTTGCCAAGCAAACATTTATTATCATTCCAATTTCAAAATCAATGCAACACAATTTCTCAATCCCTCAAGGTAAGGATATAGCAAAGAAATGATAAGTGAAATGAATAGAGTGGTATTATTCAACATTTGGAAAGATTTAACAAGAAATTGTCAGGCTTAAAAGGAAAGTAGGCTTGAATGAAAAGTGAGAATTTTTAGGATTAGGTAATAGTATCCAAATAATAACAATTTGAAACAATTTTGATCAATGAATACAAAATCCCCTTCAAAGGTCCATTAATCTGATTCAAGATATCTTTTTGCTCCAGTATCGTTGACATCCAGCTTTTGTGGTATCTAAGCCGCCTTTTCAGGTTTTCAACTTAGATGCACTCTATTGATCCAAACCGCCCTTTTTGGGTTTTCGATCTGAATCCTCCTTTCATTTTTCCATTTCTTTTTTCCTTTTTTCTTCTTTTTCATTTTCTTTTCTTTCATTTTGTTTTATTCATTTCTCTTCATTTTCAACTTCATTGTCCTTGATGAAACTTCTCTTATCTGTTCTCCATTCTGATTCATTCCCCAACATCAGATATTTCTTCACCCAATTTAATGCTCACATGGATCCAAGAGAGTCTTTGGAATCCCACTTCTTCAATCTAGATGAAATCTTTTTGCTTATCTTGATCTGCTTGTCTTAATTTCATCCAAAGGATCATCATCTCATAGTGTAAGTATGCCTTTGTTCAACACATGATTCTGCAATAGGAGTACTCATATTTGATCAAAATGGACTTTTAAGGCACATAATGTAGGCTCAGGTAAGGGTTCATGAAAGAAAGGATAAAATAGGCCCAAAATAAGTGTTTCAGGGTTTATCAAACCAAGAATCATTTTTCATGAATCATTTAGGCCTTTTGCCCCATTTGCTTTTTCTCTCCTTTTTTCATTTTAATGTGACTAGGGTTTTCACTTTCTTGATTCAAACCCTCTTTCCTTCTTCATTCTTTTTTCTTTTGTTCTTTTTTTTCCACAAAATGTTTTTTTTCACTTTGCCCCACTAATCCTTCATTTTCCATTCTCTTTGCCCCCCAGTGTAGAGGGTGATTCTTGGTGGGTTATATTAAAAAGAATATAATAGGCTCAAAAGGGGTAATCAATGGATAATTTTACTCACACTTGAAAGGTAGTGAAAGAAGGCCATTTCTCATCTCATTACAAGTACTCTCATTAAAGGTCATCTATTGAACAAAGACAAACTCATTAGAATTTCATGTAGAGATTCACCTTTACTCGTAACATTCTATAGGTGAAGATTTTAGACAAATATCTTCTATTCTCTTCTTACTTGAACAATCTTGGCAAATTGGAAACCCATTCAACCAACCAAAGCAACTCTTTCAAAACTGAATTTTATACTCATTGCCATCATCATTATCATGTTCATTATTTGGATACTTTTAAGCTTGGTAACAATGTAGAGAATATGGGTATTGTTTTTTGGCATTAAAGAACAAGATTGGAATGAGGAATTAAGAAATACGCATCACACTAATCCTTTATT
The DNA here is from genome assembly GCA_032173925.1 of Heritiera fomes. NCBI lineage: Eukaryota > Viridiplantae > Streptophyta > Magnoliopsida > Malvales > Malvaceae > Heritiera > Heritiera fomes. Next base: position 6,519,126 of record JAPDPM010000017.1, read on the forward strand.
GAAAATGAAAACAAATGAAGACTGGCCCAATACATAAAAGAATTCTTAATGCCTTTTGGGCTTAGGCACTCCTATATTACCTAAGAAATTGAAATGTCCTAAGATGAATGAAATTAGAAACAAAGAAACAACCATAATCTTCAAGTTAGTGAATCAATCAATATCATCCACTTTCTTCCATAGCATTAACCGCTACCCCTTGTGTGATCTGCAGAGGATTATCCTTCATATTTGGGTTATTCTTTGCCCCAAAACTCAAAATTCCAGTGTTGACAAGTGCTTGGACTTTCCTCTTCAAGCTCATACAATTCTCAATAAAGTGACCAACATTGTCATTATGATAAGCACACTTTGCGTTAGGATCATACCACTTTGCGTAGGGAGGCTTCAAGGGCTCTACATAAACAGGGGTAATAAGGTGACCCCTTACCAACTGTGGGAACAACTCTGTGTATGTCATTGGTATAGGGTCTATTGTGACATTTCGCCTAGCTCGAGTATTCTTTTGGTCACTAGGTGAAAAAGTGGGGTCTTGTGAGTGGGAAATGGGTTGGTAAGCATTCTGATGATAAGTTTGTGGGTGGGGTTGAGAATAAGTGTAATTCATTGAAGGTGAATAAGAGGTATAGGAGCGACGTGAGTTATTGGAGATAGCTTGTGCATCTTCTTCCTTCTTCTTTGAAAACCCATTCCTCTTGCTATCATTCATAGATGCTTCAATCTTACCACTCTTAAAGGCATTTTCAATAGCTTCGCCTGTCAACACCATGTCTGCAAAATTCTTGGTCACACTGCTAAGCATACGCTCATAGTAAGGAGCCTTGAGAGTATTCAAAAAGAACATGGTAATTTCCTTCTCAGTCAAAGGAGGTTGAACTAGTGATGCCACGTCTCTCCATCGTTGGGCATATTCTTTGAAGCTGTCATCTTTTTTCTTTTCCATACCTTGGAGAGATAAGCGGTCAGGAGCTACATCAGACACATGTTTGTATTGAGCTATAAAAGCTCTCGCCAACTAAAACCAAGAAGAAACTTTGCTCCTTTCCAATTGGTTGTACCACTTAGTGGCTGACCCAGTCAAACTATCTTGAAAAACATGAATTAATAGCTTGTCATCCCATGTATATGCCGCCATCTTCCTACAGTACATGGTGAGATGATCTTTTGGGCACGATGTTCCGTTGAACTTTTCAAATTCAGGCACCTTGAATTTTGGTGGAAGCACGACACCTGATACCAAACACAACCTTTCAGCATCAATGGGTCCAAAATAGTCAACACCTTCCACGGCACTTAGTCTTTCCTCTATCAAGCTCAGCTGGGCTTTAGTGCCACTATATTCTTCCTTATGCTTCAACTTTTCTAGCTTTGTGGGATCATCTAAGTTTGGCACTTCTACTGGGTTTTGAACTTGTATCTGTAGGTGCATTGGAGCTTTGGCAGTGCTTCCTTCAGGAACAAAAATGGGGTTGTCTCGCATGCTTTGTTGAGCCTCTTGTACAGACTAATCTTGATTACCCATCTTTTCCTTTCCTTTAATCATGGCTTTTAGCAACTGAGTAATTTCGCTCAATTGCCCCTTCATCTCTACATTATCCCTTTCCAACTTTTCTATCCTGCTATTTTGATCCTCTTCCATTATGCGTGCTTGATACCTTGTATGATATCTATGGAGGGCAGATCGTCTAGTGGATGCAATTTTGATACCTTGAGTGCCACAATTAAGTTGAAATTATATTTCATGTGATGATATGTTTATGCACAAAAATGAATGTATATGGAATGCATTTAGGTCTAGCAATCTCTTCTAACAATCAATGGTATGTTCATTCTTATGACAAAACAAATACAAACTTACGTGAATGATATGTTATGTGATGCAAAATCAAACACAACTATGCATGACTCAATGATACAGACAAACTCTTTTTTTTTTGTTTTTTTTCTGAAAAATGGAAGAAAGAAAAACTACATTTTTTGAAATTTTTTTTGTTGAAAAACAATGTAAAAAGGAGGAAGTAAAACTTATTCCTTCATGTGTCCTATCTTGGGTTTGAGTCTACATTTCAATCTAGTATAGTTCCACCCTAAGGCTAGGTCTTATGTTTTATTACATGCTAGGCTTGGATAATTCAAGGTCTAAAGGTTCCCAAATTGTTCCTCACTGTTGTCCACACAAGACTAGTAAGGCACCCAATCCTCACCCATCACAGGCTACAAACGGAAAGGTTCAATTTGAGTGGAAGTATTTTGCTAGCCATTGCAGAGGTTACCACCTCACGAGAGCGTAGTTACTATACTTCCTCCTAAAAAGGATGGAGCCCGGGTAGAAGGCTCATGCATGCTCATGCAAGTGATGTGTGTATGTGAAGGAACAAGACTCCATTTTAAATGCCCCCCAATAAAGATAACATAACAAGCAATATATACAACAAGATAAAAACATTTAATCAAAAATTCAAGATAATCACAAAATTTCCTATTGGCCTGACTCTCTAAAAGTCCCCAGTGGAGTCGCCAAACTGTCATAACGTCTAGGTCCGTGAACCTAACCCGCTAGACTTTAAAATCAAGGAGTCGCTACCAACCATTTTATCCTAGGTGTGATTGGTCACCTATTCTTGTTTAAAGATAAGGCATGGTCTACGTTCAAAGAATCTAGGGTTCGGGAGTACGGTTACGTGTGGGGAAGGATTAGCACCCCCACAACGCCCATCCTAAAATGGTACCAACTAATTTTGTGATATCTTTAATAATTTTTAACTAAATGGTCTTTAATCTTGTTAAATTCAAATATTTAAATATTGGACAATCTCTAAGAAACTCTCCATCATGCTGGCGGAATTCCTTAAATTTCATCCTCACCTCAAGAGTATCCAAGAAATCCCATTCGTCTTTCTCGGAGAGGCTCCGTCGTCGGATTTGTTAAATCGTTTATGAAATATCTTAATTTTATTTTTCATCTTTTATTCTTATTTTTTATTTCCTTTTTAATTATCCTTAATTTTTTATTTTATTTTTTTATCTTTATTTTAATATTATTTATCTTTTGAAAATAAATGTCGATTATTCTCCTTGAAAATTTTCTTTAAATCTTCCATCATGCTGGCGAAATTTAAAGAAAACATCTCACCTAAGAATTTAAAAGTGTTAGCTTTAAATTGCCATACATATTTTGAAATGACAAAAACTTAAGTAAGCTTTAATGTTTTAATTCATATTGTAAATTTGCCTTATCACACATGATTTTCTCAATCCATTTTCAAGTGATCATATCAAACATTAAGACCATGATTTAATGATACATCCCTATTGGTCTTAATTCTTTATAAATGTTTTGAATATTTTAGAAAATCACTTGATGAATGTTTAGACCATGTTTTTATCTGAGAAAGTCAAGAAAAACTCCCTTAAAGCTTATAAATGTTTTGGGTTGAATTAGGATCAAAGGTCATATCATTTCTAACCCAAAAGTGCAGGAAAAATGCCCTCTGGAAGAAAAGGATCGATCCCCACTGTAGCAGGATCGATCCCCTTTTGGCAGAAAGTCTTCCTAAGGTCCTTGAAGCCTAGAATCAAGATTCTGGACAAAAGGGATCGATCTCCTATGGGAAGGGATCGATCCCTTTGCCCGAAAATAGCCTGTAACGGCTAGTTTTTGTGAGACAACGGTAATATTCGAGATTTGGCTCCACCCAACGGCTAGAATACATCCAAGGGACTATAAATAGAGGCTTAGAAGCTAAAGAAAGGAAGAGGAACCACTCAGCAACTTCAAATCTCATATTCCTCAAATCTACAAGCCTCAAACAACAAATCAAGAGCTACAAAGTTTCCATCATCTATCATTCTCTTATTCCTTGTAGTGCTTAGCACAAATATTGTATATGCTTCTCATTGAGCTTAATTTCTGTAATCAATTGCCTACCTAGAGGCCTTTTCGTTGATTACATTATTTGTATCCCATCATTCCTTGTAAATGGGAGGTTTCTCTTAAGCCTTAGAAAAAGAGGGAGGTTACTCTTTAGCCTAAGAAAAAGAGGGAGGTTACTCTTGAGCCTAGAAAAAGAGAGAGGTTTCTCTTGATCCTTGAAAAGAGGGAGTGTAACACAAATTCAAGTTAGTGAATTTGGGGAAAATCCTTGGGAGCATCTCAAGGTAGAGGACGTAGGCAAGGTTACTGAACCTCTATAAATCACTTGCGTACATTTCTCTATCCTTACTCTCTTTACTTATTTGCAATTATATTTGTGTTTATTGTGTTGAATTTATATTGCATAATTGAGTAGCCTAGAGAACAAAGAAAATATCAATATAGACTAGAGAATTTAGAGGAACCGAAAAACGAGCTTAAGGTTAGTTAAAAACCGATTCACCCCCCTCTCGGTATAGCCTATAAGAGCCAACAATTGGTATCAGAGCTTGGGCTCGAGATTGATTTAGACTAACCTCTATTGAGCAAAACGATCTTAAATGGCTCACTTGAATGTAGGCACACCCATAGGAGAAGAGGGACACTTATTAGTTTGACCTCCACTCTTCAATGGTGAGAATTACTCCTATTGGAAAATTAGGATGATGTTATTTGTACAATCAAACGATTATGAAGTGTGGAGAATTATAGTAAATGGTCCTAGAATTCCCTTGAAGAAAATAGATGGAAAAGATGTCCCTAAGAGTGAGGACGAGTGGGACACAAATGACATGAAAGTGGCACAATTGAATGCCAAGGCTATGCACACTCTCTTTTGTGCTTTAGGTCCCAATGAATATAATAGAGTCTCCTTGTATGAGAATGCTAAACAAATATGGGACAAAATAGCCATCACCCATGAAGGGACCAATCAAGTTAGGGAAACCAAAGTAGGAATGCTCACACATGATTATGAGCTATTTAGGATGAAAGAAAATGAGTCCATTAGCGAAATGTTCACTAGGTTTAATGATATAATTAATGGACTTAAGGCATTAGGCAAGAGCTATTCCAATGTAGAAATGGTAAAGAAAATCTTGAATAGCTTGCCAAAATCTTGGGAGGCAAAGGTGACTGCTATAAAAGAATCTAAAGACCCTAACACCTTGTCTCTAGATGAACTTATGGGCTCCCTACTTACATATGAAATGAAATTAAAAAGAAATGAAGAGCCTTCAAAGAAAGTAGGGGTAGCACTTAAGTCTTCCACTCATGAGGTCATTGAAGATAATAGTGATAAGAGTGGAAATGAGGAAGAAAAGGAAATGGCAATGTTTGCCAAAAGATTTAATAGATTTATGAGAATGAAAGAGAGAGAGCAAAATAGGAAACATCATAGGGGAGAGTCAATTAGAAGAGAAAAAGACCACTTAGTGTGTTATGAATGCAATGAACCGGGTCACACTAAGCTAGACTGCCCCATACTTAGGAAGGAAAAGGATAGGAAATCTAAGAAGAAAGCATTTGTGGCTGCATGGAGTGATAGTGATAGCTCCGATGAGGAAAATGTAGATGAAGAGGTAGCCTACTCATGCTTTATGGCCATTAGTGATGATGAAGGTAGTTGTAGTTCTAGTGAAGATAATGATTATACCTTTAGTGAACTCCAAAATGCCTTTGATGATTTAGCAAATGAATTTCAATGCATGAACTCCAAATATAAGAAAATCATTGCTAAATTAAAAATAGAAAATGAAGCCTTGACTAATACTAAGCTAGAATTTGAAAAGAAATTAGAAGAGGCTAACTTAAAAATAAATGAGTTGAATGAAAAGAATACAAATTTGCATAACTCATTTACTAGGTTTTATATGGGTCAACAAAAGCTAGATCATATGTTAGAGACCCAAAGAGCTTTCTTTGACAAAGATGGGCTAGGATATAATGAAATACATAAAGAAACTCATCTTAGAAATTTCTTAGTGAGCAAAAATACTATGCATGATATATCTCTCACATGCTCACTATGTAATAAGATAGGCCACACCTCACAAGCATGCACATATAGAAAAACTACATTTAGAGGAAGAGTTGTTAGGAAAATGTGGGTACCAAAGCATGCTATAAACAATGATGAATTGTGTTTGAAATGGATCCCTAAGGGATCTAAAATTGTGAACACTAACTCTCATGGACCCAAGAAAATTTGGGTACCAAAGCATGCTTGAATTTGTTTGTTATAGGAGTGTTGGAGCATGGGAATATAATGAAACAATGCAGTTTAAATGCTCAACACATCCCATGGAGTTTGCTTATGCCAATGAGAAAGAGGAAGAGCTTAAGAAATCCATCCTTAGCAAGGTGACAACAATTTCTCAAAGAGTGGCTAATGGTGGATCCAACATATGAAGGCAAAGCATTCTCTAGCAAAGGAGTTTTGTAAGCTTAAATCCTATCTCTTCAAGACTCATTTTTGCTAATTTTTTTTTATGTTTTATTGAGGCACTCGGTTGATGATTCTTGATGCATTGTGAGTTGAATGATTGAACAAAAAGACTTGACAAAGATTTTTGATTGTTTGATTGTAGTACTTGATGCATTGAATGAAAAGCATGATTTGTGATTTTGAAATGATTATTGGATTTTTGCATTTTGAGCAAGTTTTCTATGTGTTGATAATGTATTTACTTGTCTCAAATCGTCAAATATGTCATATATGCAAAATGCCATGTCATGAGCCTTAATGAAGAATATGCATATTAGAAATCATGGCATGTTGTTCACAAAATGTATGTTTTAATGATATTTGTGCTTAAAACCTATGTGAACAAGTTTGTTTTGACATATTTAAGTAATTCAATGCATTGGTTTTGCCAAAACATGTATAACTTTCAAAATGACCCCCTTTGAGGCCAAAAATGCTTTTATTGGTGAAAATCCTACCAAAATAGCAAAATCTATTGTTAAATGGTTTTTCATTCTTGTTTTTCATTCATACAAGTCCAAAATCATGTTTTACAAATGTTTAAACCATTACTTGGACTTAAAATACTCAAAAACGAAGTTTCGGTACCTCACGACTTGAATTTTCTGTCAAAAACTACAGAAAACATATGAGGGATCGATCCCCCTCCTATAGGGATCGATCCCCCCAAGGCAGAATGCCTTCCCTGCACTTTTTCAATCGAATTTGAGAAGGATTGTTCACTTTCTTGATATCTTCTTTCTTCTCAACTTAAAATTCATTGTTTTAACTTTTTTTTTGATGATTTTTACAATATGAAAATTCATTTTTCATTGATATCATGCCTCAACTCCATCAATTTGTATCATTTCCAACAAATGGTATCACTTTCAACAATCAATATCATTTTTTTTATTATCACAAGTGCAAAATCATTCTCCTTGTTGAAAACATTCATGAATCTTGAAATAATCTTGAAATATATTTTCAATGAATGCTTAAGCATAATTTTTTAGATTTATTTCAATGATTTGTGTATATATATTTGAGAATTTGATGAACTTGTGCATCATGAATATTGATCATTCCTTTTGTTCATCTTAGTCAAGCATGCTTATAGGATTATGTTTCTTAGCTTGACTCAACTACTCCACATTAGGTTTCATGATAATTATACATCTAGTGGAAGAATAATTAAAACTTGACCTTAAGGATTGATTTCAAATGAAAATTCAACAATTGGTATAAGGTCATAATTTTCCCTGGTCTACAATTTGTGATGATAAAGGAATCCTAAATGTTCAAATGCATGAAACTTTATCATCCATTTAGTTAAATTTTTCTTATGGCCAAATTAGTAAAGAACTTGGGCTTTAATGACAACATCAACAATTGATATACATGCATTGAATCTTGATTGCTTTGATGTTGAACATGCACGTTTACTTAAGTTAAATCAACAATCATGCCTATGAGATGAGAGTAGTTGTTTTCATGATATTATGTGCTTAACCTCACTCATAGCTTATGGATTTTAATGATAAAATATATTTTAGCTTGATAATATTGATTCACTTAGGTGAAGCCATTTTAGTTAAAATAGCATATACCCTCTAGAACTTTAAATGATGATAACAACTAGGGATATGGCTATTAATTGATTAAAATGGTAATGTTGAATCTTTCCTTGCTCATAATTGGTTAAGATCTTGAATGGAAAATTGAGCATAGGATTCTTTAGTTTCATGGAAGAAAATGTGTTTGCTTGAATACCTTGATTTTATGAATCTTCCATATGGTATAAATTTGTGAATATGAATATGGATTAATACTTAATGATAGTGTGCTAATGATTAATTGATCCATATGCATATTTGATGATATGTGTTGTGTTCTTGCATATTTGGAATGATTATTTTCTTGACATGAACACACTACACATAGATATTGGATTCATGCAAAATGCCTAAGTCAACCATTAGTAACAATTGGTATTTAGATTGAAATAACAATTAGTATCATTGAGAACCATATTTTCAATAATTGGTAAGCCAAATCTAAATTGCCAATTGGTATGAGCTTTAAATTGACAACTCTTCTCATGCTCCTTAGATTGAAATGACAAATAGAGAAGAATTCTCTTAGGATATTTTTGCATGAAACTCTTGTGTGCTAGAATTTGTAGTTAATTGCTATATATCTTAATTTTAGGCACAATATTTCTTGAAAATGATTTATGAGCACATGCATATGATATGTTATCTAATTTTAGCTTATAATCATGATGTATTACCTTGCACCTTAGTTGGACCTGAGAGAACAATTGATATACTTAGGTGCTTGTTTAACTTCTTACTAATTGGAACCTTCTTGCAAAATTACTTATCAACAATTGGTATCAAAATTATTTATAAACAATTGGTATAGGATCATAAGTCATATTCATTGCATGAATATTTCATACTCTTTGTGAATATTGACTTATTTATTTGTGCTATGAGTCCCATGTACTAACATATTTCTTGTTGGATGGAGCATATTCTTTTATCTCTTCTCACATAGCCATAATTTTAGGGGGAGCATATTTTTTCTTAGTTTTCCTTCTTTTTGCTATGACAAAAAGGGGGAGAGATAGATATTAAAAGGGAAAGATATTAAGGGGGAGAGATAATGGGAGAAAAATATAATGGGAGAGAAATAGTTTGAAAATTCATTTTCAAAACCCATGCTTATATTAAGGGGGAGCTTTACAAAATCCTGCTTTATTTGAGGGGGAGTATTTTTTCAAAGAATTTTCAAAGCAAATTTACATTAAGTTTTGTCATATCAAAAAGGGGGAGATTGTTAGCTTTAAATTGCCATACATATTTTGAAATGACAAAAACTTAAGTAAGCTTTAATGTTTTAATTCATATTGTAAATTTGCCTTATCACACATGATTTTCTCAATCCATTTTCAAGTGATCATATCAAACATTAAGACCATGATTTAATGATACATCCCTATTGGTCTTAATTCTTTATAAATGTTTTGAATATTTTAGAAAATCACTTGATGAATGTTTAGACCATGTTTTTATCTGAGAAAGTCAAGAAAAACTCCCTTAAAGCTTATAAATGTTTTGGGTTGAATTAGGATCAACGGTCATATCATTTCTAACCCAAAAGTGCAGGAAAAATGCTCTCTGAAAGAAAAGGATCGATCCCCACTGTAGCAGGATCGATCCCTTTTTGGCAGAAAGTCTTCCCAAGGTCCCTGAAGCCCATAATCAAGATTCTGGACAAAAGGGATCGATCCCCTATGGGAAGGGATCGATCCCTTTGCCCGAAAATAGCCTGTAACGGCTAGTTTTTGTGAGACAACGGTAATATTCGAGATTTGGCTCCACCCAACGGCTAGAATACATCCAAGGGACTATAAATAGAGGCTTAGAAGCTAAAGAAAGGAAGAGGAACCACTCAGCAACTTCAAATCTCATATTCCTCAAATCTACAAGCCTCAAACAACAAATCAAGAGCTACAAAGTTTCCATCATCTATCATTCTCTTATTCCTTGTAGTGCTTAGCACAAATATTGTATAGGCTTCTCATTGAGCTTAATTTCTGTAATCAATTGCCTACCTAGAAGCCTTTTCTTTGATTACATTATTTGTATCCCATCATTCCTTGTAAATGGGAGGTTTCTCTTAAGCCTTAGAAAAAGAGGGAGGTTACTCTTTAGCCTAAGAAAAAGAGGGAGGTTACTCTTGAGCCTAGAAAAAAAGAGAGGTTTCTCTTGATCCTTGAAAAGAGGGAGTGTAACACAAATTCAAGTTAGTGAATTTGGGGAAAATCCTTGGGAGCATCTCAAGGTAGAGGACGTAGGCAAGGTTACTGAACCTCTATAAATCACTTGCGTACATTTCTCTATCCTTACTCTCTTTACTTATTTGCAATTATATTTGTGTTTATTGTGTTGAATTTATATTGCATAATTGAGTAGCCTAGAGAACAAAGAAAATATCAATATAGGCTAGAGAATTTAGAGGAACCGAAAAACGAGCTTAAGGTTAGTTAAAAACCGATTCACCCCCTTCTCGGTATAGCCTATAAGAGCCAACAAAAAGTGTCAGCCATTCGTGACGCCTTATAATTCCATCATCGGAATAACCTCCACTTATTCTCAATTTATTGTTATACTTTTATTATTTTTTTTAATCATTATTCCCTAATTTCTTATTAATATTTATTTTTATTTTATTTTTAATAGAGATTGATTATTAATATATATTTATGTTTTTTAGAAATAAATATCGATTATTAATATTGAACACTTATCTTAAATCTTCCATCATACTGGTGAAATTTAAGGCAAATATCCTCACTTAGGAATTTCAGAAATGGCAACCATTCATGACACTCGGAATTCCATCCTCAGAATAATCTCAACTTATCTCTATATTTTATGATTTTATTATTTTTTCTAATTTTTGTTCTATCTATTTTATTTTATAATCTATTAATCACACATGCAAAACAAATCAGATTATCATGCAAGCAAATCATATTACATACATCATGCAAAAAAAAACATAATTTAATGTCTTACAAATATTATATGCCAATCAAATTAATTATACAAATTATTTTTTTATTTTTAATTTTATCAAATAAAATATTAGTACTATCATGAGCTTACCAAATTATTAGATTTATCAAATTGTTGAATTAATTAACATGAATACAAACTACTTGTAAAATCAACATTGTTAAAGTTATTAAATTATTAAACAAGTTAAATTTATTAACTAAATTATCATGCAAGCAATTGTTGAATTTAATCCACCATACAAATTAAGTCAACGTTAATTGATTCACAAATACCTAATTAATAGAAACAAACCTGCAGAGTTCCTCTTATTGCCTTTTTCTTTCACGTTCTTGCTTGTTTTTTTTCTCAACACTTTACAGCTTGGCAATGCAATGATGATGGCAGAACGAGGTAAAGGTGGCACAAAGTTGATTTGTTAATGCAGAGGTGTGGCGGGGAGTGACGGGAATGCAAAAACAGGGACAACGATAGCACCAAGCAAAACAGGGAAGCTTCGACTAGCAGTGACCACAATAGTGTCAGGCAGCAGCGCAGGTCACCTGGTTGGATAGAGAAACGACAGCAGCAGCGGCGGAGAAGAACTAACGATGAAGATGACCACAGTTTGGCCCAGGCAGCGGGATAGGAGAAGTGGATATTTGGATTTTGAGTAAGAACGGTGCAAGTGATAGCAAAGATGATGAAGGTGGTCAGTCGGTGCTGTAAGCAAAGATGACGATGTTGATCGGTGTTGCAGTGCAAGGATGGCGAATTGTAGATGCTTGATTTTGTATTTTTATTCTGTCCCCTCAAATCATGAGCCTTGATCCCTTTTTATAGTTCAAAAACTTGTTAGAGTCCTAATATAATTATACTTATTCTAATAATTATCTCCTATTTTATCTATTTTATTCTTATGTTAATCTTAATCTAATTCTATCAAATTCAATATTAATCCATATAATTATCCTAAAAAATCTAATTATCCTAATTATATAATCCTAAAATTAATTTTATTTTTATTTCTTTTTATCTTTTCTCTCTCTTTTCTTTTCTTCTTCTCTTTTTTTTTATTTTTTTTATTCCTAAATCCTATTTTAATTTTAATTTCCTAATTAATGTTAATTCTAAATTCTAATTTAATTCTAGCCTAATTCTAAATTGTTAAATTAAAATACAAATGTCACCCAACCCAATTAATTATTTATACAAATTAAGACTCGGACAAAATAGGGTGTCTACAATTACTTTAGGCATGAATTAGAATTATATTTGACTAATTCTATTTAAATTTAGAAATTAAATTATTTAATTTAATCATTTAGTTTATTTTGTTTCATCAGTGTGTTTGTTTAGATTGACAAGTCATTTGTTATAATTAATATCTTGTTAATGAATTTGTTTATAAGTGATTATTATTTATTGTAGTTTTGAGCTATGGTTTTTTTTTTAAGAAATAGTATTGGAAGTTAATTTTTAAGTATAAAAAATGTAAAATGTAAATTAAAATTAAGATTAAACAAAAACAAATAAACATAATATAAATAATAAATAAAAATAATAAGCAATGATTATTCAATGATGAAAACCTTATGGTAACTGCAAGTAAGCAACACTTAAGGATTTTTTAGGTATGAATGTTCGTTAAATTTTCCAAAGTAATGGATGGTTTAATAGGATATTTTAAAAGAAATAATCAACTCTTATATAATATTAAATAATAATTAAAATAATAATTACATTAAAAATTTAATAAATAAATGAATGGTGATTATCCGATGATGATTGCAAGTAAGCAGCACTTAAGGAATTTTTAGGTAAAAGTTTCTTTTTAAATTTTTCCAAGAGTAATAGATAATTTAATTTGAAATTTTGAGAAATAATCAACATTTATTTTAAATAATATCAAATAAAATAATATCAAATAAAAAATAATTTAAAAGATAATAAATAAAAATAAAAATAATTTAAAGACTAAATAATGAAGATGGGTAAAGGTTGCCCCGAAGATGGAAGTTTTAATTAGGGTGATTGCAAGTAAGCAGCACTTAAGAATTTTCTAGGTGAGAAATTCCTTTAGATTATCTCCAAAGTAATGGGGATCTAAAGTGATTTCAATAAAAACAATCAATATTTATTTTCCCAATAAAATAAAAATAAATTAAAAACAAATAAAATAAATAAAATTACGAAATAAAATTAAAAAGAGTAAGAATGGTTATAAAGAAAATTTTAAGACAAACTTAAGATTAAGGCTAAAATGGTACTATCTTCGATGGGCATTGTGAGGTGTTAATCCTTCCCCACATGTAACTATACTCTCAAACCTAGGGTTTCTAAATGTAGACCATACCTTGTCCATAGTTATGAATAGATGAACAATCACATCGGGGTAGAAGGTTGGTGGAGAATCCTAGAATTTTAAGTCTAGTGGTTAGATTCACGTACCTAAATGTTATGACACCCATCATTAGCATGTTAGAGGATATTAGACTTTATTTAATGAAGAGATTGGTTCAAAAAAGGGAGGTAGTGAGCAAGTGGAAGGTTGAGTACGCACCTAGGATTGTAAAAAAAAAAAACCTTGAAAAATCAAGAAAAGTGTCTGCTAAGTGGGAGGTTGAATGGAACAAGGGTGGAACACGTGAGATATTTTGGGAGAACATATTAAAATAAGAGACACACACACAGAAAGAGAGAGAGATAGAGAGAGAGAGAGAGAGAGAGAGAGAGTTATACTATAATATTAGGGCAGCATTCATGTTCATGTAGGAAGTGAGACATTAGTGGAGTTTTGTGTGAGCATGTTGTCAGCGCAATATTATATAAGAGAGCATATCTTATTAACTATTTGAGTTCATGGTTTAGTAAGGAAACATATTTGTCTGTATTCAATCACATGTTAAACCCAGTGAAAGGAAGAATGTTTTGGCCTAAAAGTAGTCATGGATCAATTTTGCCTCCCTTAGTCAAAAGGATGCCTGGTAAGCTTGCCAGGAAAACAAGGAAACCACCTGAAGAAAAAGTGCAACCCATATTTCAAGGGTTGGGAGGAAGATGACATGTGGTTGCTGTCATATAGAGAGCCACAACAAGTTAGGATGTCTAAGAAGAGCACTTGTTGTAAGTAAATTTGTTTCTTATTGTTTTCAAATAATGGATACATTTTTTGTCTTATCTTATCTTATGTTGATATCTTATAGGTAGGGGTGTAAACAAACAGAATGTTCGACGAACCATTCATGAATCCATTCGGTTTCTATTCATTTATGTTCGTTTATCAAGCTTACCGAACGAACACGAACAACATTTTAGTGTTCGTTTATTAAACAAACCAAGCATGAACAGAGATGTGATTCGTTCATTTTTGTTTGCGAACAGGCTCTTTATCTTCGTTTATTGTTCATTCATTTAAAGTGTCATTTATTGTTCATTTGTTTATAACTCGTTCATTTAAAGTGTTATTTGTTGTTCTTTTATTGTTCATATGTTATTTACTAAAATACCAAAAGTACTTATATTATATAAGTTATATAATATATACCCTATTTTTAAGACATTAACCTAAAAATTTAGTACCTAATTCTTAAACATATTTATACAAACACAACTTTGTTAGCTTAAAAAATTAATAAAATATAATAATAAAATAATTATAAAATTGAATTAGTTAATTATGCTTAAAATAATTATTTTTTAAATTTTAAACATAATGTATTGAAATTCAATCAATAAGAGTTTCATAATAAATTAAGATCTCATTCTTATTCTTTGACCATTTATATATACATTACGCATATGACTAATACGCGCACACACAAACACATATTTGTGATACTTTAATATATGTATACCAATATATTTATATGTATATGATACAAATTGTACTTAAAATTATAATTATCAATTTTAATAAAACATTGCTGACTTAAGTTGTGTTGTATTTAAAATTTTGTGTTGGATGATTTCAATTTGCTTGTGGGATTTAATCTTTATGTAGGATTTTTAATATTTAATATTTAGTTTATTGTCATGAACACTTGCTCATGAAAATATGTTCGTGAATGTGTATTTGTGAATGTGTTTGTTTAATAGCTTATGAACACTTGTTCACAAATGCATTCGTTTAAATATTCACGATCGCGTTTGTTTACATGTTCGCAAACACGTTTATTTAAATGTTCACAAACGCATTTGTTTGCATGTTTGTGAAAAGCGTTCGTTAGGACCAACGAGCCTGTTCGCGAATATTTAACGAACAATCCCTACCAAACAAACAAATGAACGAACAGAGACATCAGTTCGTTCGTTCATGTTCGGTTCATTTATAACCCTACGTTACAGGACAATGATGAGAGTTTGAAGCCTAAGAAAAAGAAAACAAAACGTCCACCTCAACAACCAGTTGAACAAGCTGCTACACAACCTATTAGACAAGCTACTACACAACTTACTGCACAAGTTGCTAGACAACCTATTGAAGAACCTGTTGCACAATCTACTACACAACCTACCATGGGTGAGAGTTCAAGGCTCAGGAAACAGAGACCAAAACCCTCACCTTAACAAACTGGTCAACAATGTGTTGGACAACCTGTTAACTGACAAGGTATTGTTCAATTTAGCTATGGTCATATGTATTTATTGCAAGATAATAGAATCCTAACTATTTTTAAATATGTATATTTTATTACTCAAAATTCAAGGTAACAAAAGAAGAAATCAATCACCAACAAATCTGTAAGTCATACAAAGGTTAGCATATTTGAATGTGCTAGATTATATAATTGGTACTGAATGCATATTTTGTGTTGGTATTAACTGTGTGTTGGTCATTTAGCAGGGAAAATCATCACTATATCATGATGAAGATGGTGGAATATCAATATTCAATGTAAGTAGGAAACATATTTGTTAAGTTTCAATGCTAAGCTATTTATTTAGAGTAAATGATAAAATTGCATTTCCATTTAACAGCCTGGTAGGACAGGTAAATTGGTTATTGGAAGAACAAGAATGTCATCTGGATCTTTCATAAATTCAAATCAATTAATGGTTTGAATGCTAGAATCTAAATCTAAATCTAAACTATAACTGTTTTATTCACTCTTATAATTCATAGTTTATAATTCATACTCACTTCAATTTTTTTTTTTCAATAGACAAAGAGAAACAAAAAGATTCAGGAAAAAGGTAGTAATAAAACAATTTATTCCACCATCTGGAGTCTCTACATCACTGTCAACACAACAAAGTGTTTCACCAACAAGAGCCTTTATGCCATTGTTAGTACAATATAATGTGGCACCTATGTGAAACAAATTTTGTCTGAACCAAAATGAAGACATTTTATTTTGTTTGTTTTGTTTTTTGGGCATGAATATGTCAAAGGTTATAGGTTGAATGGATTTTTTTTGTAAGCAAACAATACATATGGTAAAGTTTACATTCTGTACATCTAAAAAACCTTGTGTACATCTGTCTAACCCTGTCTGCATATGTCAAAGCTTTTTGTACATTACAACATTTAGTTAAAGCATTTATAAAAATGCTATTATCAATGTTATTTACATGGTCTTATTTTATATTGTTATTTGCTACAAATATGCTTGAAAACATCAAGAAATCATGCAAATTAACACTTCAAGGCAAGTAAATATAACCATATCATTCATAATTGTAAAATCAATGAGTAAAAAGTTGTTCATCACAAGGCCAACAAATTACCCCTCATCTTATCATCACTACCACCTTCAATTACAAAATACAAAATAATTAAGAAAGAAAACATCACAACCAATTTGTACATCCTTTTTTACTTTGCTTGAATTATTGCATTCTTCAATCTTTCATGCATAATCTTATTCTTAGCTCTCAATATAGCTATTTCATCCAATAATTCATCACTATTAATTTTAAAACTACTTGTTCTTTCATATTCACCTTCACACTTTAACTCAGCATTCATTCTTCTCAATGGTTTGTTTTCTTCCTTCAATATTGAATTCTCTGTTCTCAAACCTCTATTCGCATCCCTTAATTTACATATCAATTTTTTAAAATGTTTATCCTCGATAGGCCTATCATGCCAAAGAAAAGATCGACAACTATTAACCTACAACACAGAATTTGCATTCAGTACCAACTCAGAACTAAATTAGAATATGCAAGTTCATAATTAAATTAGAACTAAATCAGAATATGTAAGTTCAATATACCAATTTAGAACAACTCATAGTGAAGCAATATAAAACTAATCACTCATAATCAATTTGAATCAAAGAAGTATATGACCAAGCAATATAAAACCGAGAATTCCGAAATTCATGCATACCCAAAAGTTGTTACAACCAAAAAATCTCTTTCCAGGATTCTCATCACAATAGCAGTATACTAGATCACCTTCATACTCATAAGTGAACATTATGTTTCCTTTAAAAAAAATCAATTAGACATTAATATTAGTGTAATTGAATTGAATACATCAGTGTATATACATATTTAGAATTGGAATTGATTTCATCTAAACACAACAAAATCGCTATTGGAAATCGAGTTTTTAATCTCTGAACACAACAAAATCACAAAAAAAAAAAGAATCAGTGAAAATGACTAAATAAATCAAATGCAACCTAATGGACACCTCCAATAGATTTCATTCCGATCTTCAATAGCTTTTTCTTTTTGTAGGTGTTTGAAACTTCGGGTTTGGTTAGGGAAAATAATCAACAAATTTCAACAAAGAAATGAGGGATCTTTTCGAGTTAGGGTTTATGAATCACAATTTTTACAACCAAATGACGAAAAAATTTGAGGTTTTTTGTCAATCGAAAAAGGAATTTTTAGAGGGAATATCATTTTTTTCAATATTTAGAACAGTTTTTTTAATTTACACATGGCATTTTTGGTCCACGTGGTGCTAATGTGGATGAAATGCGACATTGGCAAATTTTTTTAAAATTTTGTTAGATGCCACATTAGCGGTCAACGCCACATCACTATCAATGCCAAGTCATCACATTTAACAATTTCTGTCAATTCCGTTAACTTCTAGATTATAATTTTCAATAACTATTGGTCAAAGGAT
This sequence comes from Heritiera fomes, assembly GCA_032173925.1. Lineage (NCBI taxonomy): Eukaryota > Viridiplantae > Streptophyta > Magnoliopsida > Malvales > Malvaceae > Heritiera > Heritiera fomes. The sequence continues at coordinate 6,537,161 of JAPDPM010000017.1, forward strand.
TTGATTTGTATGAATTATTGTGGGAGACTAAATTTCAAATCTTATGATAGTATAGGGATTATTGGCATAATTTGACCAATAAAAATATGAAAAAATATAAATAACGGAAAAAGTAACAGTTTGCGATAAAGTAAAACGGTAATATATCTCAAGATGGTTAAGTGTTAAATTTTAAATATCAAGAGCCACATTTAGTCTGCCCTTAATCATAAAGTATATTTATGTATTTCATCCAATATATTAAATACTAGATCGACACTTGTATCATTATCATTTTGTTCATTTAAAAAAATACATATATAATTCATATGCAGATAAAAATTAAATTCATTAAACAATACAAAACTTGTGGTTTGAACGTATATGATTTATATACATTCCAATTAGGAGAGTGGAAACTATAAATTATGAAAAAAAAAGCCAAGATGAGAAAAACTAAAAAAAAAAGAAAGGAAGTCTTTTAAAAAGACATGATTAACAAGTTAAAATAACACGTTTTCCCTAAATAGAAATGAGTGAAGAAAAATAATTTAAACTTACGATTTAATGTGATTTCATGTATTGTTTCATGTAGCCCATTTTGTTATTGAGATAAAAGCTTTCATAATGATAATGATGATGTTAATAATGATGAAACAATACAAAACCTGCTGTATATTTATAGCAGTAACCTTGTGACAGTGACAAAAACTACGAAATCATATAAGCTTAGACATGAAAAGTGTTAACAAGGCAACATGCCTTAATTGACTTGAGAAAGATTTATATGATGTTAATTCACAAAAGTATACCTAATACTTACGGAGTAATAAACAATCCTTATATAAAGTCTAAGCGCAATGTTATATTATATACAAGAAAAATTGTTTCTTACCACAGTTTCATCTCCCAAAGACTTGGCAAGGACATTTCACATTTTACAAACGGACCGTACCTCTTTACAAGTAGAAAATGTAGCATTGTATGTAAACGTAATAGATACAAAATGAAATAGTAGAGCACATGATAAAACTAAGGTTTCATTCTTCTCTCAGGCATTCAATGTACTAAATCTGCTTGTTTTGAAAGTTCAGCTCAAAATTGATTGTGTATTAGGATTTATCTGCCTCCGGACAACTCTATGGCTTCTTGGTCTACACTTGAAGCTTCATCCCAGATAAACTGGTGAGAAAAATGCAAGAACTCTCGATTCCTTGCTTGTTCAAGCTCCTCCCATTCAGCCCATCTCTCAGCCAGACCAACTCCTTCCAGCATTTTCACCACTTCCGCCATTGTTGGGCGCTCTTCAGGTGAGCTCTGAGTGCAGAGCAGTGCAACTTGCACAATAATCTCGACTTCTTTAGGATCATAGGTCTTCAAGTTTCCATCCACAATATCATCAATCCTATTTTCTCTCAGCAGCTTTTTAATCTGTCAATATAACATTTCCTTCAACCTAAGGAATCCTCATACATAAATATATATGACTCAGGAGATACTAAACGCACACGAACACCCGCATACCAACAAAAATTTTTAGACAAACAAAATGAAAAAAAAAAAACCTGGAAATGGAAGAAAAAGAAGTGTGGAACTGCGTAGGTATGCATGATAAGAAAAAATGTAGGGTCTATGAGATCATTTTTTCCTCAAAACCAAGCCTGCAGCATTATGTCTTTTGGGGAATATTAAGTGTAGCCATGACATATATTTGGCTCCCTACCGCCGAATAAGACATATGGAAGCTCTACTTTTGAAATAATAGATCTTTATCCATAGATCCTTGGATAACTCCGCCTGTGTGAGTTAACGCAGCCGGTCCCAAGCCCGGGTAAAGGAGGAGGGTAGCGGTAGATTTGGACAACCAGCCTTAAAAACTAGTCCAATCTCATGAAATGAACCAATATCAAAACATCGTTGGGGCGTCCCCTACACAGCGACGCGTTGCATCGGAGCCCGGGTGTAGTGAAAAGTGGGCAAGGGTTGCTAGGTCGTCGCCCGGAAGTGACGCGCCACATCGACGCCTGGATGTGGTGTTAAATAGGCAAAGGTTCCCACACCACAATGGACGGGGGTGGGTAAAGAAGTTAGTCCATAACCATAAGCTTAGGTTAGGATCTTGGAATATAGGTACGCTTAGTGGTAAGTTAGGTGAGATTTGTGAGGTTATGAGTAGGAGGAGGGTTAACATCTTGTGCCTCCAAGAGACCAAATGGGTTGGGGAAAAGGCTAGAGAGATAGCACCTTGGCAATATAAGCTATGGTACACAGGGAAAGATAGAGACCGAAATGGAGTAGGTATCATTATAGATAAAGAGTACCATAAGGATGTTGTACAGATTAAGAGACAAGGGGATAGAATTATTTTGGTTAAACTAGTTTTAGGAGAAGAGGTGTTGAATGTCATTAGCGTGTATGCACCCCAGATAGGACTTGATGAGGTTAGTAAACGACAGTTTTGGGAGGATTTAGATAAGGTAGTACAAGAAGTACCCATAGGAGAAAACCTTTTTCTTGGCGGTGATCTTAATGGACATGTAGGTACAAGTAGAGAGGGTTTTGAGAGAGTACATGGGGGTTTTAGTTATGGTGTAAGAAACGAGGGAGGAGATGCTAACTTAAATTTTGCTTTATCTTATGACCTAATCCTAGCAAATACATTGTTTAAGAAGAGAGATTCCCATCTTATAACCTTTAGAAGTGGACCAAGAGCAAGTCAGATAGATTTCTTTTTAACTAGGAGTAGGGATAGACATAGATGTTTGGATTGTAAGGTTATCCCAGGTGAGAGTGTTACCGCGCAACATAGACTCTTAGTTCTAGATATGAAGATAGATAGACGACATCAAAGGAACCAACAAAAAGGAATTGAACGGATTCAATGGTGGAAGCTAAAAGAAGATTGTCATACAACATGTAGAGATAGTTGGATTCAAAAAGAGGCTTGGACAACAGAAGAGAACCCAAATGTAATGTGGAATAAGATGGCAAAATGCATTCGGGAGGTAGGCAAAGAGACATTAGTAGTATCAAACGGAAGAGTGCCGAATAGAAAGGACGTAACATGGTGGACTGCAGTAGTAAAAGATGCTATAAAGACTAAGCGAGAGCGTTACAAGGCTTTAAAGAAGAACAATACAGAAGAGAGTTTTTCGGAATATAAGGTAGCAAGAAAGGAGGCAAAGAAGGCTGTGGCAGAAGCTAAGACAAAGGTTGCGAAAGAGATTTACAACAAGTTGAACACAAAGGAGGGAGAGAAAAGGATATACAGATTGGCGCGAGCAAGAGAAAAGAGGAGTCGCGACCTAGGAGTCGTGAACTGTATTAAAGATGAGCATCAAAGAACTCTCGTTAAAGATAATGACATTAAGGACAGGTGGCGAGATTATTTTAACAAATTATTTAATGACAGACAAAATAAAGTTTTGGATAATATTTCGGTGCCTCTTACGGATTTAAATCGGTGCTTTATGCGTAGAATTCAAGAGACAGAGGTAAAAGAGGCAATAAAGATGATGAAGAATGGAAAAGTTGTTGGACCTGATGACATCCCAATTGAAGTTTGGAAATGCCTTGGAGATGTAGGAGTTAGGTGGTTGACAAATCTATTTAATAAGATTTGGCACACTAACAAAATGCCAGAGGAATGGAGAAAGAGTGTCTTAGTACCTTTATATAAGAACAAGGGAGATATTCAAAGTTGTGCCAACTACCGAGACATAAAATTGATGAGTCACACGATGAAACTATGGGAGAGAGTGATAGAACGGAGATTAAGAAAGAATGTAGAGATATCAGAGAATCAATTTGGTTTTATGCCGGGTCGATCAACTATGGAGGCAATATATTTGCTTAGACAGCTTACGGAGCGCTTTCGAGTAATGGGTAAAGATCTTCATATGGTCTTTATAGATTTGGAGAAAGCATATGATACAGTGCCTAGGGAGGTACTTTGGTGGTCCTTAATGAAGAAAAGAGTTCCTTTGAAATATATTAAACTAATTAAGGACATGTATAGAGGCGCAAGGACACATGTGAGGATAGGTGGGGGGCAAACAAGTGAGTTTCCTATCACGGTGGGATTACACCAAGGGTCAGCGTTGAGTCCATTCTTGTTTGCGGTAGTTATGGACAAACTGACAAAATCCATCCAGGATAAGGTGCCTTGGTGTATGATGTTTGCAGATGATATTGTCATATGTGCGGAAACTAGAGCGGAGATCAATACAAAGTTGGAATTATGGAGACAAACGTTGGAATCAAAAGGATTTAAACTAAGCAGAGTGAAGACTGAATACATGGAGTGTAAATTCAGTTCTAACCGACTGGAAGAGCATGATGTAGTGAAGTTAGATGGGGTGGCGATACCTAAGCAGGATCATTTTTGATACTTGGGATCAATAATACAGATGGATGGAGAGATTGATGGTGATGTGACCTATAGGATCCAAGCTGGATGGAGTAAGTGGAGAAGTGCTACAGGTGTGTTGTGCGATAAAGGAATTCCTACATGGTTGAAAGGCAAGTTTTATAGGACAGTTGTTAGACCAACATTGTTATATGGTAGTGAATGTTGGGCGACTAAGAGGCTACATACACAAAAGATGAGTGTAACAGAAATGAGAATGTTACGGTGGATATGTGGATATACAAGAAAGGATAGAATGAGAAATGATGATATTCGTAAAATGATTGGAGTGGTACCTATCGAAGACAAAATGTGTGAAAATCGTTTACGTTGGTTTGGACATGTAAGACGTAGACCTGTAGATGCTCCAGTTAGGAGAATAGAGGCTATGGATGTTGAGAGAAGGGTTAAGACTAGAGGAAGACCGAAAAAGACTTGGAAAGAAGTAGTTTGGAAAGACATGGAGGTTTTAGAATTAGATGAGCAAATGGCCTTGAATAGGAATCTATGGAGGCAGAGAATACATATGGACGATCTAACGTGATTTTAGATATTGGTTCATATAGCCTACTCCAATCTATTGGGATAAAGGCTCTGATGATGATGATGATGATGATCCATATATCCTTGGATATAAACAGTTGCAGACAAAATTTTACCTGTGATTAGAGGGTTTACATGCTAAGTAGCAAACTTAATTCCACCATAATGCTGGTTAAACAGATTTTACAGCAAACTTCATAGTGCTCAGGGAGAATGAAAGTTTTCTTTCAAGCAAAAAATCAGCAAGGAGTATTTGTTGATAAATTTGTCGTGCAAATGAAAAACAGAATTATAGGTTCCAAATTTTAACATCTCACGAAGTAAATGCATTATGGGAGAAAAACAGATATACAACCAAGGCTAAAAAAACTAAACCCAAAACTAAAAACAAAGATCAGTTACCGCAGAGATCATATATTCATAAAAGATTTAGAAAAGGGTGCACCAATATAAGAGACTTACATGATCAAGTAGAAGAATATCCTCTTCTTCTTCTAGACGAGCAAAATCTATTGCACGCTGGCCAGTAACAAGTTCCAGAAGCATTATACCATATCCAAAGACATCTGTCTTTTCAGAAGACTTTCCTGTGGACAAATATTCTGGGGCAATATGACCCATGGTACCACGTACTTGAGTGGTAACATGAGTCAACTTAGTATCAACAAGCTTTGCCAGCCCAAAATCTCCAATAACAGCTTCAAAATTGTCATCTAAGAGGATGTTTGCAGCTTTTAAATCACGGTGTATTATCTTAGGATTGCAATGATCATGTAGATACTCCAAACCATAAGCTGCACCGAAAGCTACGTGTTTTCTCATTGGCCAGTCCAAGCCCTTCTCTCCAGGTTTTAAATCTACAAAAAATTTCAGATGTAAAATATTGTAAAAATTATCTATGACTGCCACAAATTAGTCTAGACATTTCAAATAGAGTTAATAGTTGCTGTAAATAAAATATAGTAAGAGTCTCAACATCAACTGCAATATTAATTGGTACCCTGAAGGATCCTGAACATCATTTTCCACCATGACTTCCTGTAAGTTGCATTTCTTTCAACCTTTACATGGTATTATATGTACTAAGGATCATTAGCACCAATTTTACATGTCTAACAACCCCGCCCCTATCCTTCCTCCCCTAGCCACAACTATAATTTTGTTCTCCATTTAAAACAAAAACCTTAATTTAGAATAAAAATAAAAAGAAACATGCATTGCAATAGAGCAGAAGGTAATAGCTACAGGAAAAGTACCTCTGAGTTGATATGCGACACTTAAATTTTGCATGAAAGGATAAACGAGAATTCTTTCAGATGAAGTTGTGCAGAACCCAATCAACTGTAGAAGATTCTTATGAACAGCAACACTTATGAGCTGGACTTCCCTCTGGAATGCAGCTTCTCCACCAGGACTATGATAATCTGCAAGACGTTTCACAGCAACCTTTGTGTTGTCACACAGGACACCTTTGTAAACTTTTCCAAACCCTCCTTGTCCAATTACGTTACACTCATTGAAATTGTTAGTCACAAGTTGTATTTCACGCCATGAAAATCGCCTAAGCTGGCCAAAGGAAATTTTGAGGTCATATTCACCTAAAATTTAAAAATTGAAAGTGTTAATTTCTGTAAAAACGTCTTACCTGAAATGTAAAATAAACAATCAAAGACTTTAGCAGGATTCTTATTATGCACACAGTGAGAAATAACGTTGGAATGGAATATTTAACCCTATAACTTTGACTTTGATCTTAGGATTTGTTAAAAAAAATTATGGAATTATAGAGAAAATTATATATGGATTTGACAAAAGTTATATACAAGGAGGAATTCTATTAACAACTTACCATTTATTTCTCACAACTTATTTTAATTTTTTTAATACCAAAATACCCTAGTATGAATTGCGTAATTATCCTTTATAATCTTAGCCTACTCCAATCTCTTGGGATAAATCTGATGATGATGATGATCCTTCATAATCTTACAACCCAAACCCAATTTTCTGATTTTTGATACTCTCAGAAATATATTTCCAGGGAGGAGCTTTTTTTGGCTCCTAATGTACAAGGAAATGGAATCAGCCCAAACCTCCACTGGTCTGCCACATGCTGTTTTCATGCTTGGCTTGAAGCATGCTTGGTGGAAGCTCCATTCTCTTTCCCATGCTTGGCTCGCCAAGTTTTCATGCTTGGATTGAAACCAAGCTTTCATGCCTGGCAGAAAAAAAATCGAAACAAATCATGGGAGTGGGGGACTAGGGTCCCAATGAAAAATAAAAAGAAAAAAACCTAAACCTAAATCTAATGATTTAACACAAATTTGTTGCTTAAATGAAGAATTACTTCAGATTTTTCTTGAAAAATTAAAGAGATGGAAGAGATTGTTAAGAGAAATTGTAAGAATTTAGTTTGATTGTATTTAGGGTTTAGAAGAGAATAGTTACTGGTTATGAGAGGAGGGAGAGAATAGGAAATAACTTGGGCTTCGTAGGTTAGAAGATGTAATTTTAATTTTAAGGTTTTTGGATTTAGGTTGTTTTAGCAAACAGGTTGTGAGGATGATGTTCAGGGAAGAGTTCTCTCCACCAAGCCTATTCCAAGTCTTCGTGAGGCATTTGCAGAGGTGCGAAGAGAAGAAAGTCTTAAGAAGGTAATGATGGACTCACAGAATTCAAACACCAGTTCAAAAAATTATGCTCTCTCGGTCAGAGGTCAGCAACAAAATAACAAGAAAAAAGGGTCATCCTTAGTGTGATCACTACCGGCAACTAGGCCACACACGGTAAACATGTTGGGATATCCATGGTAAGCCTGCTGATTGGAAGCCTACTTGTGAAAGGAAGGGCCATGGGAACATTGCTACTTTGAAAGAGATCGCACCATCATCTAAGGACACTGGCTCTCTACCCTTTAGTAAGGAACAACTCGAACTCCTTCAAAAGATGTTTGGGCAGCTGCAATCCTCAAATACAGCCCCTATTGTTGCTACCGGCTCAGTGGCACATAAAGGTAATCACATGAATGTGTTCTCAATTAAGAGTACTCAGACTAACCAACGGATTATAGACTCAAAAGCCCCAAACCACATGATGGGAGATTCAAATATTCTCACCAACTTCAAAGTGTGTAATGGGGAGTAGACCGTAAGAATTGCAGATGGGTCCAAATCCCAGGTGGTAGGAACTGGTTCAGTGATGGTGTCGAAAAACCTTACACTCAATTCAGTTTTATTAGTCCCAAAATTAGATTGCAACTTGTTATCTGTTAGTAAATTGTCAAAGGTATATAATTGTGTTGCTAAATTCTTCAACAATATGTGTGAATTTCAGGACTTGGATTTGGGGAAGATGATTGGCAGTGCTGAGGAATGCTCGGGTTTGTACCTTCTCAAGAGTGGCAGCACTTCACATGGACAAGTTCAAAAGGTAGGCACCTCAAAGTTCGAGAGTTACCCTAAAAAATGTTCATTCAATACTTTGCTTTCCAATAATTGCCAAGTCATGCTCCAGCACTGTAGATTAGGACATCCCAGTTTTATGTACCTTGAAAAATTGTTTCCAATACTCTTCAGAAATGAAAGTCCAAATCAATTTCAATGCGAAGTGTGTCAATTCTTCGAACATTCTCGAAACTCATTTCAAAATCAATCCTATATACAATCTCGTCCATTTTCTATGATTCATAGCGATGTTTGGGGTCCATCACGAATAAAACATGTCACAGGTTCAAGATGGTTTGTCTCTTTTTTAGAGGACCACACTAGACTCACTTGGGTCTTCCTTATCAAAGAAAAGTCTGAAGTTGGTTAAATATTCAAAAAATTCCATCTCATGATTCAAACTCAATTTCAAAACAAAATTCAAAATTTGAGAACAGATAATGGAAAAAGAGTATTTCAACTCAATTCTTGGTGCCTATCTCTCAAATCACGGCATCATACATCAAAGCTCTTGTGTTGACACTCCCCAACAAAACAAGGTTGCAGAAAGAAAGAACCGGCACCTCTTTGAGGTTGCTTGGTCACTCATGTTTTCATCCCATGTTCCACAACAATTTTGGGGGGATGCAATTCTCACTGCAACCTATCTCACAAATCGTATGCCATCCAGAGTTCTCCAATTCCAAACTCTACATCAAATGCTCCAAAAACCCTTTCCTCACTCACGGGTCCTCTCAATAATTCCAGTCAAAATCTTTGGATGTTCAATGTTTGTCCATATTCATCCACATAACAAAGAAAACTTGATCCAAAGGCAGAAAAATGTATTTTTCTAGGTTATGCTCCACATCAAAAGGGGTACAAGTGCTTCTCTCCAATCACTAAAAAAATACTCTTATTCCATGGATGTCACATTTTTTGAAAATCAACCTTACTTTCCCAAATCTGATATTTAGGGGGAGAGGGATTACATGCAGGAATATCATCTTTGGGACATAGGAACCTAACATCTAATGATCTTAGTACCTCACCATTGATTTCCATTCCCACCATTTCAACATCCATTGGACCTGAACCTGAATTGAGTCAGCCGTAGTCACACTCTGAGCCTAAACAAAGTTTTCCTCTAACCCAAAATATTCCAAGTGTGTTCCCACCAACTTCTAATAAACTTCATGTCTACTCAAGAAGACAACGCACTCAAAAGGGGGCACAAAATCCTGCATCCCAACCTGACCAAGAGCATAATTTGGATTCAAATCTTGAGGGTAATACTGATTCTAATACTTCTTACAATATATTATGTAATGATAATTTACTGCCAATTGCTTTGAGGAAGGGTGTTCGGTCATGTACACAACATCTTATCCAGAATTATATTTCTAACAGAAGGCTTTCACCCAGATTTCAAGCACTTGTTCCAATCTAAATGAGATTCAGGTTCCCAGTACAATTACAGAAGCTCTCAAAGATCCAAAATGGAAGGAGGCTGTTATGGATGAAGTCAGAGCTCTTGAGAAAAACAACATATGGGAACTCATGGATCTCCCAACCGGGAAGAATGTAGTTGGCTGCAAAATGGATTTTCACAGTGAAATACAAGTAAGACCTGAATATTGATAGATTCAAAGCCAAACTAGTCGCACAGGGGTTCACTCAATCTTATGGGATATACTGTTGGGAGACATTTTCCCCTGTTGCAAAACTCAACACCATCAGGATTCTTCTGTCTCTGACAGCAAACTTAGATTGGCCTCTCTATCAGGTGGATGTTAAGAATGCATTCCTCAATGGGGACCTTGAGGAAGAAGTGTACATGGTGATTCCACTAGGCTTGGAAACTGAAGCTACGAACAATAAGCTTTGCAAGTTAAAACGATCCCTTTATGTTCTTAAACAATCCCAAAGGGCTTGATTTGAAAGATTCATGAAAGTGGTGAAGAGGTATGACTATTCTCAATGTCAAGCAGATCACACCTTATTTGTGAAACAATCTCATGAAGGAAAACTTGCTATCTTAATTGTTTATGGAGATGATATTGTAGTAACCGGTGATTGGATGGAACAGGCAATAAACTCAAGAAAATGTTCGCTAAGGAATTCGAAATCAAAGACCTGGGAAATCTCAAATATTTCCTAGGGATGGAAGTGGCTCGGTTGTCACGACCCGAAGGCCGTGATGTACACTTAACACTCAGACTTTATTTCCCATCTATCAATTTACGAACTAACTTTTTCTTTTCACTTTATGGTTTGTATTCGGTGTCAGTGTCCTCTCTCAACTACTTTCGTATTCTTCATTTGATTTAAATAATGCTCTCATTTAATTCTAGACTAATAAAAGAAAAACGTCGAAAACTCCCCCTTATATAAAATCGACTTTCCCCAGCTCAATAACCTGCAAATAAGCTCAACTATATCCAGCCATATTTTACCAATCCAGAGTTTCCAGTTCAATTCATTATATGCTACACCTACTCCTATAGTCATCACATATATATGTATAGCAGTTTACAACTCAAATTCGACAAATTTTACTTCTCGGATCATCGACGACATAAGCATGGCATTTTCATAACATAAAGTCTTTACAATTTATTTTCTCGGATCGCACTCGATAACCATAGATGACTGCAATAATTCAGAACGATCCTAAGTTACATCCCAAAAATGTCTATACACATGTACTGTGCAATTTATAATGTCATACATGGATACCCAAAATAATCCTTTTTCATACCTCAAGAGCAACAAAAGCAGCACTCGGAGGACTCAAACTAGTGTCGCTACTTTATGACGTCCTCGAGGCCTTGCTCCCAAAAACTCCAAGCGGGAGTCTAACTTGTATGATCTGCGATGTTATTAATAAGGGGTGAGCAAAACCACGGCTCAGTAAGTAGCTTAAGTAAACAGATACTAGGCTCATGTCGGTCTATATATACATAATTGCATGGTAGCAGATAACAATATATATATATATATATGCATGACATTATATTTTATGCACTAGTGTACTCACATGAAGCCTCAAATACTGAAAACATTATAATCACAAACAAATTTTGGTTACACTTACTTCGAGCAGAGAACGATAATAAAACTGATGATCAATCACTGTATGCACAAGACCTATAAGTACTGAAACTCATGCAAATATCAAAGTAGAATTCTGATGTATTTTCTTCAAATCGATGACTTTACAGAAAACTGATAGTTTATCCAAATTAGGCATAAAGCCTTAAATATTAAATTGAAACTGAAATCCAAAACCGATACTGCTAAATAAACTGAAACGAAAATCCAAAACGGATACTGATAACGTTAGGCATAAGCCTCAAACAATTGAAAACTGATACTGATAAAGTGTAGGTAAAGATCCCTGATAACTGATACTGATACTGATACTGATATCCATCCTAGCTAGTGATGGAGTAGGTGTCGCAAGCAACACAATACCTATGGCCATAGATTATGCTCCAGTCTCGCTGATCAGTCGAGAGCTGGAACTTGCCTGTTAAATTCTCAGACAAGCCTGATAATGCCTAGAGCTCGAGGCTCGTAAGGCGCAGATACTGATACTGATAGTCTAGAGCACAAAGCTCAATAGACGGGTAATAGAACCTAGAGCAAGGCTCAATAGGCTCGAGTGACCCAAAGGTCAATGGATTTGCCCGCACTCGAAAACATATCGGAAAACAATTCTTTCGTGTAGCTCTTAACTTTCATAGATTTCAAAATACTGATGAAATATTTTCAAGCTTAAATATACAAAGTTTTTGAATTCATTTCGAGGTTGACTTAAACCAGAAAATTCTTAATTTAAACTGTAAGCAAGTCATTATACATAAAAGAACTCATGGATAAAACAGTTTGTATTAGAACACATTATATGTAAATGCATGTATGCGTTCGTGAAAGTCTCTTTATGCATAATGAGTTGCTACTACATGTAGTCTATTATGTTCTATGCACACATGTACCTCTAGCACAACAATAATTTCGTATTAAGATCTCAGAACTAACGTTTTTCACGTTATTTAACATGTGGCTTGGCTAGCTACAACATACAATACAGAAAAATGATATTTCAATTTCAGTCTGAGCATTCTTTTCAACTTTATACGTTAAACCTTTCTTTACGTCTTACCTTAGTAGCTCGATCGATGATATCTCGTTCTTTAATTCGTAAGCTAACTTAATAAATAAGGAAATTTAAATGTTCCTACAAAATGGTACTAGTAAAGCTTACTTAACCCACTTACCTAATTTCCTTAGCCAATATCCTCTTCGAGCCTCCGATAATTTCTACTCTTCCGCTCTAGTTGAAATCACTACAAACATTTCAATGTCGTCTCAATCATCTATTCATACATGCCTAATACCATACTTAAAACGAATAATTTAAAACAACGCATTATTATTCAAGTTTCACTGTTATAGCCAAGCTTAATTCCTATCAATCCTTAAATCGATGCTTATTGTTTACCTTCAAAAGAATTTCCCTAGTCGATCTTCGTGTAGTTCCTTCCTCTTGATATTTCCGAATCAAATCCTACACCGAGGTTCAGAATTAAATCTTCATTGTCATGCTAATAACATCTATGCGTAGATGTATATGTATATGTATATATATATATATATATATATCTATTTAAACATATAGACATATATAACTATAAGGTTATATTTTCTTTTTATCACCAAGCCCCCTTGAGTATGTACATATATATACATATACATATATATACACGCTCACACACATGTATACATCTCTGTTTTGTCCCTGGTTTTGTATATATACGCATATAGGCATTACTCAACAATCGTATATAATTGCATAAACGAAATTATATTTCTGAAAACCTAACTTTTACCTCTAAAATAGCTTAACTGAGCCTCCTTGAATCTAGGTTACTGCTGGTCCTGCACAACCCGAGGTTGCCTTGTTTTCACCCAATTCTAGTTGAGATGTCAATCTTTGTCTTCACTTACTTCAGTCGAGCTAAGCATCTTTAATGGCTTCCGATCCAGCTTGGCTCTTCCTCCCTTCAAACCCTCAACGAGCTCTCATACAGCCTTGAAACAAATCCCAAATTTCCAGCCATTAGTTAACCTCTATTTAGACACCAAGAAGTTCAGTTTAAACCCCTTTTTTTTTTTTTTCACTCAGGTTGCTGCTGTTTCGGTCTTCTTCTTCTTCTGTTTCTCCTCGCCACTTCTTGCCCTAACTGAACCACAAACACTCTCTTTCCCTTCGTTTTTTCCTGGTTCTCTTCAACCCTCTTTCTCGTGCTTCTTGTTCTCTCTTTACTGTAGGTTTTCTTCTCTCCCTCGTCTCCCTTTTTCTTCTTTTCGTTTTGCTGCAGAAAGCTTTTCCTCCCCTCTCTCAGTCCACGCTGATCATGGCTGGAGACAAGGGTTTCCTTTCTCTTCTTTCTTTCTCTCTTTTTTCCTCTTCCCTTTTTGGACCGAGATCTCTCTTTTCTTTCTCTCCTTTCTTCCTTTTCTTCTTTTCCTTCTTTCCTTCTCTTTTCGATCGAGCCCCTTTCTGTTTTCGTTTGGCAGAAGCTTAGCTTCTGCCCATTTCTTTTCAAGACAGACCTGCTCCTCACGTGGGAGCAGGTGATGTCTTTGATTGGCTTCCTTAGGAAGCCAATCATATATTATTATTATATATATTTTTAATATATATTACATATATATGTTATATATTTATTTCCTATTCAATATTTATATATACATGTACTTTTATATGTATATATATATAAATACTAATATATGTTTATCATTTCTTATATATATATATATATATATTTTATACATTTTGCTATATTTTATTTCATTTTATTAATATTATTTCTTGTATTATTTAATCACATTTCCCATTCCAGTTTATAGGCATATACATATATTTTTCTTATATTATATATATTCATCTTTATTTTCATACATATACATATATCAATAATGTCCTTAATTTAAATTTATTTTCTTTATTAAATTAACGCATGTCTTGAACTTAATTATATAAATTCTAATTTATGCTAGCACTCATCATTTATTGGTAATTGCTCATAAGTAGAATATCCGTTTCCATTACTAAAGAAAATTACAAGTACAAACTAAATCTCAATTTCTTAACTTAGTTAATGTCTTCTATTTATCTACAAAAATAAGTACGAAATTGCAGCCTTCACATTCTCCCCACCATAGGAAATTTGGTCCTCCAAATTTTTCCACGTCCATCTGAAAAAGTGAGGATACTTCTCCTTCATTAGACTCTCTAGTACTTCAAACGGACCAATATACCGAGAGTTCAATTGTCCTTTCTTACCAAATCACATTATGCCTTTAGACGAAGAGATCTTCAAAAACACTTCAAAAACTAGATCTTAAAATTCTAAAGGTTTCCTCCGATGATCCGCATAGCTCTTTCTACGAGAACGAATACTTTAAACTCTTGTGTGGGATAGTTCCTCTCATGGTCCTTCAATTGTCTCGAATCATAGGCCACTATTTTACTGTTCTACATCAATACACACCCTAGACCTTGTAGAGAGGCATCAACAAAATCAAAATCATTCTATTTATCATTTCCAAGGCGTAATACAAGCTTTTCAGGTAGGGAGAGAGTTACAATCTTCTTATAGCAATCTACACTAGCACGATGGTTGTTTAACCAATCCATGCCTAGTATTACATCAAAGTCATACATATTCAATAAGATCAAATCTACTGTTAAGTACCTATCTCCCACCTTGACCTTACACTGACGATAGACATATTCAGTTGTCTGAGATTCCCTAAAAGGAGTAGTAATATGTAACAGATAACCTAAAGGTTCTGACTCTATATGCAATCTACTAGCAAATGCAGGTGAGATGAATGAGTGAGTTGAACCTGGATCTATAAGTACAAATGCTTCCAAGTCACAGATAATGAGCTTACCCCTGATAACTGAGCCGGAAGCATCAGCTGCCTCCTGATCGAGTGCAAATACTCTACCCTGCACCATTGGCCCCTTGTCCTTATCTTGGGCCTTCTTCTGTTGCGGCACGTTTTGTTTCTCAACTTGCCTCTCTGTGGCCTTAAGCAAGGGACAATCTCTGATCATGTGACCTGTCTTGCCACACCTAAAACAAGCCCCAGTAAGTCTATGACAAGGTCGATCACCATGCTTGTTGCCGCAGATAGTACATGGCTGAGATGTAGTAGTAGTAGTAGTAGGGATGATGGCCAAGGCTCTATTAGGAGGAGTAGCAGTAGCTGTAGGCCTAGTAGCCTGTGGTTGAGGCGCAACAAAACTCTGCCTCTTATTTTGTCCCTGGAATCTACTCGACTCAAACCTCCTCTTCTCATTTCTCCTATCTATAAATGGTTTAGCTCCAGGAGGCTTCCTTGTCCCATACTCAGCCTGAGAAATTTCCAATTCTTGCTCAACAGTCTGAGATTTCCTCACCACTGCCTCATACTCCGTAAGCTCAAATGGAGTGACCCTGCTTCGGATGATAGGTCTCAATCCCGAAGCAAACTTCTCTGCCTTCTTCTCATCATTAGCGGCATAATCTGTGTCATACTTCACTAAGGCAGTAAATCGGGTCTCATACTCGTCCACCCTCATCGATCCTTGAGTGAGTTCCATAAATTCCTTCTTTTTCTGTCGTCTGGCAGCCTTAGAGATATAATGATTCATGAAAGCCTCTAAAAATCTTTCCCATGTAATGACCGGATCCTTAGCCAATAAGAACGTTTCATGAGTCTTCCACCATTTCTGTGCATCACCCCTCATCATATACACAGCTAAGGAAACTCTTTCAGTGGTATTACAACCCATATACTTAAAAAGGAACTCCATCTCCTCTATCCATTCCTCAGCCTTCGCCGGATCCTTCTCCCCCTTAAACTGTGATGGGTTCATCTTCTGGAATTGTCGGAGGAGTGTCATGTTTCTATCCACTGGATTCCCAGCCTCAGGTACGGCTGGTGGAGGCACAGCTGGCAAAGGTGCGACCTGTGGCACTACCGGAGGTGGCGGAGGCTGTGGCATATCAGGTGCAGTAGGTGGTGGCACAGTAGGTGTAGGAGGTGGTGGTGTAGCCTGCTGTGTACCAGCTTGGTTGGCCATCAATTGTTGTAATAGGGCCATCATGGTTTCGTGACTTTGTTCTATTCTAGCCATCCTTGCCTCGATACTATCTGGTAGTGGAGGTGTGGGGTGTGAGGATGATGGAGGTACAGTGGATGGGGTCGAACGTGTAATCGGAAACCTTCGAGCCAACCCCCTAGGTCTGCCTCCAATTCTCCTCATTGTATTTCGATTAACAGAAATACCTATACCAAGAGCAGATCAATCTTAGTATAAGTTAGTAACAGTGGTTACATGCAGACATTACACAGTACATGGGATGTAACACTAATAAGGACCTCTATGACACTGACACGTACTAGACAAACCTTGCTCTGATACCATTTAATCTGTCACGACCCGAAGGCCGTGATGTACACTTAACACTCAGACTTTATTTCCCATCTATCAATTTACGAACTAACTTTTTCTTTTCACTTTATGGTTTGTATTCGGTGTCAGTGTCCTCTCTCAACTACTTTCGTATTCTTCATTTGATTTAAATAATGCTCTCATTTAATTCTAGACTAATAAAAGAAAAACGTCGAAAACTCCCCCTTATATAAAATCGACTTTCCCCAGCTCAATAACCTGCAAATAAGCTCAACTATATCCAGCCATATTTTACCAATCCAGAGTTTCCAGTTCAATTCATTATATGCTACACCTACTCCTATAGTCATCACATATATATGTATAGCAGTTTACAACTCAAATTCGACAAATTTTACTTCTCGGATCATCGACGACATAAGCATGGCATTTTCATAACATAAAGTCTTTACAATTTATTTTCTCGGATCGCACTCGATAACCATAGATGACTGCAATAATTCAGAACGATCCTAAGTTACATCCCAAAAATGTCTATACACATGTACTGTGCAATTTATAATGTCATACATGGATACCCAAAATAATCCTTTTTCATACCTCAAGAGCAACAAAAGCAGCACTCGGAGGACTCAAACTAGTGTCGCTACTTTATGACGTCCTCGAGGCCTTGCTCCCAAAAACTCCAAGCGGGAGTCTAACTTGTATGATCTGCGATGTTATTAATAAGGGGTGAGCAAAACCACGGCTCAGTAAGTAGCTTAAGTAAACAGATACTAGGCTCATGTCGGTCTATATATACATAATTGCATGGTAGCAGATAACAATATATATATATATATATATATGCATGACATTATATTTTATGCACTAGTGTACTCACATGAAGCCTCAAATACTGAAAACATTATAATCACAAACAAATTTTGGTTACACTTACTTCGAGCAGAGAACGATAATAAAACTGATGATCAATCACTGTATGCACAAGACCTATAAGTACTGAAACTCATGCAAATATCAAAGTAGAATTCTGATGTATTTTCTTCAAATCGATGACTTTACAGAAAACTGATAGTTTATCCAAATTAGGCATAAAGCCTTAAATATTAAATTGAAACTGAAATCCAAAACCGATACTGCTAAATAAACTGAAACGAAAATCCAAAACGGATACTGATAACGTTAGGCATAAGCCTCAAACAATTGAAAACTGATACTGATAAAGTGTAGGTAAAGATCCCTGATAACTGATACTGATACTGATACTGATATCCATCCTAGCTAGTGATGGAGTAGGTGTCGCAAGCAACACAATACCTATGGCCATAGATTATGCTCCAGTCTCGCTGATCAGTCGAGAGCTGGAACTTGCCTGTTAAATTCTCAGACAAGCCTGATAATGCCTAGAGCTCGAGGCTCGTAAGGCGCAGATACTGATACTGATAGTCTAGAGCACAAAGCTCAATAGACGGGTAATAGAACCTAGAGCAAGGCTCAATAGGCTCGAGTGACCCAAAGGTCAATGGATTTGCCCGCACTCGAAAACATATCGGAAAACAATTCTTTCGTGTAGCTCTTAACTTTCATAGATTTCAAAATACTGATGAAATATTTTCAAGCTTAAATATACAAAGTTTTTGAATTCATTTCGAGGTTGACTTAAACCAGAAAATTCTTAATTTAAACTGTAAGCAAGTCATTATACATAAAAGAACTCATGGATAAAACAGTTTGTATTAGAACACATTATATGTAAATGCATGTATGCGTTCGTGAAAGTCTCTTTATGCATAATGAGTTGCTACTACATGTAGTCTATTATGTTCTATGCACACATGTACCTCTAGCACAACAATAATTTCGTATTAAGATCTCAGAACTAACGTTTTTCACGTTATTTAACATGTGGCTTGGCTAGCTACAACATACAATACAGAAAAATGATATTTCAATTTCAGTCTGAGCATTCTTTTCAACTTTATACGTTAAACCTTTCTTTACGTCTTACCTTAGTAGCTCGATCGATGATATCTCGTTCTTTAATTCGTAAGCTAACTTAATAAATAAGGAAATTTAAATGTTCCTACAAAATGGTACTAGTAAAGCTTACTTAACCCACTTACCTAATTTCCTTAGCCAATATCCTCTTCGAGCCTCCGATAATTTCTACTCTTCCGCTCTAGTTGAAATCACTACAAACATTTCAATGTCGTCTCAATCATCTATTCATACATGCCTAATACCATACTTAAAACGAATAATTTAAAACAACGCATTATTATTCAAGTTTCACTGTTATAGCCAAGCTTAATTCCTATCAATCCTTAAATCGATGCTTATTGTTTACCTTCAAAAGAATTTCCCTAGTCGATCTTCGTGTAGTTCCTTCCTCTTGATATTTCCGAATCAAATCCTACACCGAGGTTCAGAATTAAATCTTCATTGTCATGCTAATAACATCTATGCGTAGATGTATATGTATATGTATATATATATATATATATATATATATCTATTTAAACATATAGACATATATAACTATAAGGTTATATTTTCTTTTTATCACCAAGCCCCCTTGAGTATGTACATATATATACATATACATATATATACACGCTCACACACATGTATACATCTCTGTTTTGTCCCTGGTTTTGTATATATACGCATATAGGCATTACTCAACAATCGTATATAATTGCATAAACGAAATTATATTTCTGAAAACCTAACTTTTACCTCTAAAATAGCTTAACTGAGCCTCCTTGAATCTAGGTTACTGCTGGTCCTGCACAACCCGAGGTTGCCTTGTTTTCACCCAATTCTAGTTGAGATGTCAATCTTTGTCTTCACTTACTTCAGTCGAGCTAAGCATCTTTAATGGCTTCCGATCCAGCTTGGCTCTTCCTCCCTTCAAACCCTCAACGAGCTCTCATACAGCCTTGAAACAAATCCCAAATTTCCAGCCATTAGTTAACCTCTATTTAGACACCAAGAAGTTCAGTTTAAACCCCTTTTTTTTTTTTTTCACTCAGGTTGCTGCTGTTTCGGTCTTCTTCTTCTTCTGTTTCTCCTCGCCACTTCTTGCCCTAACTGAACCACAAACACTCTCTTTCCCTTCGTTTTTTCCTGGTTCTCTTCAACCCTCTTTCTCGTGCTTCTTGTTCTCTCTTTACTGTAGGTTTTCTTCTCTCCCTCGTCTCCCTTTTTCTTCTTTTCGTTTTGCTGCAGAAAGCTTTTCCTCCCCTCTCTCAGTCCACGCTGATCATGGCTGGAGACAAGGGTTTCCTTTCTCTTCTTTCTTTCTCTCTTTTTTCCTCTTCCCTTTTTGGACCGAGATCTCTCTTTTCTTTCTCTCCTTTCTTCCTTTTCTTCTTTTCCTTCTTTCCTTCTCTTTTCGATCGAGCCCCTTTCTGTTTTCGTTTGGCAGAAGCTTAGCTTCTGCCCATTTCTTTTCAAGACAGACCTGCTCCTCACGTGGGAGCAGGTGATGTCTTTGATTGGCTTCCTTAGGAAGCCAATCATATATTATTATTATATATATTTTTAATATATATTACATATATATGTTATATATTTATTTCCTATTCAATATTTATATATACATGTACTTTTATATGTATATATATATAAATACTAATATATGTTTATCATTTCTTATATATATATATATATATTTTATACATTTTGCTATATTTTATTTCATTTTATTAATATTATTTCTTGTATTATTTAATCACATTTCCCATTCCAGTTTATAGGCATATACATATATTTTTCTTATATTATATATATTCATCTTTATTTTCATACATATACATATATCAATAATGTCCTTAATTTAAATTTATTTTCTTTATTAAATTAACGCATGTCTTGAACTTAATTATATAAATTCTAATTTATGCTAGCACTCATCATTTATTGGTAATTGCTCATAAGTAGAATATCCGTTTCCATTACTAAAGAAAATTACAAGTACAAACTAAATCTCAATTTCTTAACTTAGTTAATGTCTTCTATTTATCTACAAAAATAAGTACGAAATTGCAGCCTTCACATCGGTCAAGTCAAGGGATCTCAATTTTCTAAAGGAAGTATGTACTGGATCTACTAAAGGAATCCGTGAAAGCAGAGATCGATGGACAGTAGGCTAATAAAAGAAAAAATCTCTAGGTCTGTTTTTTCATATCAAATAATTACAATATATAGACTAAAAGCTTAAACAGAAAGTAAGCTTTTAGAAATTCAAAATAGGAAACTAGATAATTATAAAAATCTGATCATATCCCTAAAAATAAGGAATCTGCAGGTAAACATTAAAACAGAAAGTTGACCAATAAACAATCCTGATCTTGGCATTTATTCTACTTTCCAACACTCCCCCTCAAGCTGGTGAATAGATATCAATCATTCCCAGCTTGCTGACATTTGAGTCAAATTCTGACTTCAATAAGGCTTTTGTGAGAATGTCTGCTTCTTGTGACTTGGTTGGCACATAGTGTAAACTAAACGTTCCATTCTCAATTTCTGACTTAATGAAATTTCTGTCAATGCGAACATGCTTCATTCTGTCGTGCTGGACTGGGTTATCAACTATGCCAATGGCAGATTTGCTATCACTATAAAGACTCGTAGGTTCTTCCAATGGAATATGCAAGTCTTGTAGTAACCTACTTAGCCAAATTAGTTCACACACTCCTTGAGCAATTGCTTGGTATTCTGCCTCTGCACTACTTCTTGCAACAATAGTCTGCTTCTTACTCCTCCAAGTGACCACATTCCCCCATACTTTTGTGCAGTATCCAGTGGTGGACTTTGTATCTTCTACCGAACCTGCCCAATCTGCATCTGCAAAACATTCAACACTTCGATGATCATTCTTCTTGAATAGTAGTCCTTTCCCTGGAGTCCCTTTTAAGTAGCGAAGAATATGATTCACAGCCTCTAGATGTCTCGTGGTGGGAGAATGCATGAATTGACTTACTACACTAACACTATAGGCAATATCAGGCCTAGTTAGTGATAAGTAAATCAGCTTTCCCACTAAGTGTTGATATCTTTCCCTCCCTACAGGAGGATCTTCCTCGGTTATTTTGTGCTTCCAACTCCGTTCTAGAGGTGTCCCTGCAGGTTTGCACCCTAGTTTGCCTGTCTCTCTTAGCAGATCAAGAGTGTACTTCCCTTGGCAAATGAAAATGCCTTTCCTGCTCCTAGCTATTTCCATTCCAAGGAAGTATTGAAGGTGACCAAGATCCTTTACCTTAAATTCAGTCTGTAGTCGACTTTTAAGGCTGCAAATTTCATGAGAATCATCACCTGTGATAACAATATCATCCACGTAGACTATGAGAATAGATTTCTTCCCATCTTTTCCTTGCTTCACAAATAGAGTGTGATCAGCTTGCCCTTGTGTGTAGCCAAATTGTTTCATGGCTGTGCTGAATCTGGTGAACCAAGCTCTGGGAGATTGTTTCAGTCCATATAAGGATTTCTTCAACTTACACACCTTACTGGTTTTACTCTCTTCTTCAAACCCTGGCGGTAGTTTCATATACACCTCTTCTTCTAAGTATCCGTTGAGGAACGCATTTTTAACATCCATTTGGTGCAATTTCCAGTCAAGATTAGCAGCAAGAGAAATAATTACTCTAATGGAATATAATTTGGCAACAGGAGCAAAGGTTTCTTCATAGTCTATACCATGAGTTTAAGTATAGCCTTGAGCAACTAACCTTGCTTTGTATCTGTCTATGTTCCCATCTGCACCAAGCTTTATAGCAAAAATCCATTTGCATCCCACAACTTTCTTCCCTTCAGGTAGATCCACCACATCCCATGTCCTGTTTTCATTCAAGGCAACCATCTCTTCCATTACAGCAGCTCTCCACTTTGGATCTTGAAGTGCATCATGAACATGTTTTGGAATCTCCATGTGATCTATTTTTGCAGTAAATGCCCTGTACTTTGGAGACAGCTTAGAGTATGTAAGATAACTTGAGATAGGATGCTTTGTGCAAGACCTAACCCGTTTTCTAATAGCAATAGGAACATTAAGATCATCAACTGTACAATTACCTTCCTTAGACAGTGTGTCTTCCTCTGGATTTGGCATCAGATCTAATGTTTGGTTTTGTTGAGGAACTCATGGTCGCCTAGAGTAGACTCGAAGTTCACCTTGGAATGTCTTCTCGGATTCTCCCCCTTGATCTGTCACCTGTATGGGTTCAAATTGTTGGATAGATGACTCTTCTAAAGATGCAATAGGAGAAGGGTATGAGATTGGGAGAGAAATAGATGGATCCCAATGATTTTCTTCACTTGAATTCTCCCCCTGAAGAGAAGCATTGGGGTTAAAGGATTGGTTTTCAAGGAAGGTGGTGTCGTAGGATATATAGAACCGTTTAGATGATGGACAATAACATTTATACCCCTTTTGTGAAGGAGAATACCCCAAGAAGATGCATTTTATGGCTTTCGGATCAAGTTTTCCTCGAGTGGGATTAGAATTATAAACAAATACAGTGCACCCAAATATTTTAGGAGGAAGAGAATCAAGGATTCTTACATGGGGAAATAATGTTCTTAGACAACTGAGAGGAGTTTTGAATTGAAGAGCTTTGGAGGGAAGTCTGTTAATAAGGTATGTAGCGGTTAACATGGCCTCACCCCAAAAACAATTTGGAACATGACTTGTAAACATGAGAGAACGAGCTACTTCAAGAATGTGACGATTTTTTCGCTCAGCAATGCCATTCTGTTGGGGAGTATTTGTACAAGAGCTTTGGTGGAAGATACCATGCTCAATAAAATAATTTTTAACATCATGTGAAAAACACTCTCCACCATTGTCAGTTCGAAGAATCTGAATAGGAGACTGAAAAATGTTTGTGACAAGTTTGTGAAATTGTTTGAATATGGGACTTGCTTCAGATTTTTCTTTCATGAGATAAATCCAACACACACAAGTATGATCATCAATGAATGTAATAAACCACCGTGTTCTAGTGACATTTGGAAATCGTGCAGGACCCCATATGTCACTATGAATAAGATGAAATGGTTTTGAAGCTTGATAAGTATGAGCAGGATGATTTTTTCATGATTGTTTTGCATAAATACAATGCTCACATTGGAAAGAACGAACATCTTTATTGATAAATAAATTTGGGTACACATACTTTAGGTAGTTGAAACTAGGATGACCAAGGCGTTTATGCCAAAGAATATGTTGAAAGGAGAAAAATCTGGTTGATTTAAAAGAGAAAAATCTGCTGTAATTATAGGTCTGATTTATTCCTGATTTATAGTTTCCTAATTTGTAGATTCTTTCTATTATTTGTTTCCATGTAATTATCCTATAAAAAGGATATGTGTGTACTCTATTAGACACACATGAGAAATAAAAGATATCACTTTATTTCTCCTAGCTGTTAAGATGGCATCAGAGCTGGTGAACAGCTTTTAGGGTTTCCACAACAACACAGCCGCTGCAAGACAGTCACCGGTCTTCTCTGATCAGCCGACCCTCTCTGGTCATTCTTCTACCTTAATCAGAGATCAACAGGCTGACACAGGTGTGTTTAGTAAAGAGCAAATGGATCAACTCCTTCAATTGCTAAAATCCAATTCAGCATCTGGTATTCCTAATGCTTCTGTTGCTCAAACAGGTAATAATTATAGAGCCTTATCCTGTCTAGTAAATTCTGCTCCTTGGATCATTGATTCAGGAGCCTTTGATCATATGACCAGTGTTTCTCATTTATTTTCTACCTATTCACCATGTTCTGGTCATGAAAAAATTCGTATTGCAGATGGTAGTTTTTCCCCTATTGCAGGTAAAGGAATAGTCAAAATCTCTGAGAATATAGATCTCAAATCTGTTCTCCATGTCCCAAAATTGAAATGTAATCTTTTATCTGTTAGTAAATTATCTAAGGATTCTAATTGTTGTGTCACCTTCTTTGATACACATTGTCTTTTCCAGGACCAAAGTTCGGGTAAGATGATTGGTAGTGCTAGGGTGATCGATGGACTTTACTATTTTGATGATGACTCCTTTGGTAATAAAAAAGCTCAAGGCTTGAGTGGTATTAGTTCTATTTCTGTTTCTGAACAAATAAGACTATGGCATCTTAGATTAGGCCATCCAAGTTTTCAATATCTTAAACATTTGTTTCCTACATTATTTAAGGATGTGGATTGTTCAAAATTTCAATGTGAAAGTTGTCTTTTATCAAAAAGCCATCGTGCTATTTACAATTCCCAATTTTATCGTGCATCAAAACCATTTTATGTAATTCATAGTGATATTTGGGGACCCTCCAAGATCCCTACTTTATCTGGAAAAAAATGGTTTGTCACTTTTATAGATGATCATACGCGTTTATGTTGGGTATATTTACTAAGTAAAAAATCTGATCTTGCACAATTGTTTCAAGACTTCTATCACATGATTGAAAATCAATTTGAAACAAAAATCAGCATATTTCGGTCTGATAATGGAACAGAATTTTTTAATGAATGCATAGGCAATTTTTTAAAGGGAAAAGGCATCTTGCATCAATCCACTTGTCGTGATACACCTCAACAAAATGGCATTGCTGAGCGAAAAAATAGACATTTACTTGAAGTAGCTCGTGCCATTATGTTCTCAATGAATGTTTCGAAATATTTGTGGGGTGATGCAATTTTAACAGCTGCTTATCTAATCAACCGGATGCCTAGTAGAGTTTTAAAATACAGAACACCTTTGCAATGTCTTAAAAATTTTTTCCCAATGACTAGAATATATGCTGATATACCTCTAAAAGTCTTTGGCTGCACTTGCTTTGTTCATATACCCAGCATGTTTCGTTCCAAATTGGATCCTAGGGCTGAAAAATGTATATTCCTTGGCTATGCCGCCAACAAAAAGGGTTACAAATGTTTCAATCCTCAGACCAAAAAGGTACATGTTAGCATGGATGTTACCTTTTTGGAAAATCAACCTTTTTTTAACAAAAATTCTCTTGAGGGGGAGATTAAGCAAGAAGAAGATAATTTTTGGAATATTTCTGTTTTACCAGCTCCTGTTTTTTCATCTAATTCCTCTGAAAATCAACAAATTGTTCAAAATATTGAAAATACAGAGAACCCTACTCAATTGATGCCAAGGATAGATGTCTCAGAAATAGAGGGAGAAATACTTCTTAAGGATAGAAACAATCCTGATTCTGAGTTTCAGGTTTATACCAGGAAGAGAAATCGTAAAAATGGTAACAATTCATCAATTCCTCTAGCACCAGTCCAATCATCACCGAGAGATGGTCCTATCAATAATCCAGGTAATTCCATTTCTATTCCTTCCTCTACATTACCCACAGGTTCAGAATTACCCACAGATTCAGAACTGCCGACAGATTCAGAACTAAATCTTCCCATTGCTCTTAGGAAAGGTGTTCGAACCTGTACTAAGCATCCTATTACTAAATATGTTTCATATCAAAGGTTGTCTGATAAACATAGAGCTTTTACCACTAGGATATCTAACCTGTTTATTCCAAGAAACATTCAGGAAGCTATTGATGATCCGAATTGGAAATTAGCAGTTATGGAAGAGATGAATGCTCTTAACAAAAACAACACTTGGGAGGTTGTTGATTTGCCAAGGGACAAGAAGATAGTAGGTTGTAAGTGGGTGTTTACTGTCAAATGCAAGTCTGATGGAAGTATAGAACGATACAAGGCACGGCTAGTGGCAAAAGGTTTTACTCAAACTTATGGAATTGATTATCAAGAAACCTTCGCTCCAGTGGCAAAAATCAATTCCATACGGGTCTTATTGTCACTTGCCGTGAACCTAAACTGGCCCTTATACCAGTTAGATGTTAAAAATGCTTTTCTGAATGGAGACTTGGAAGAAGAGGTCTTTATGAGTCTTCCCCTGGGATTTGAAGAGAGACTTGGTGAAGGGAAGGTATGTAGGTTGAAGAAATCCTTATATGGCCTTAAGCAGTCTCCAAGGGCTTGGTTTGAACGTTTTGGGAAAGTTGTAAAAGGCCATGGTTACTATCAAAGTCAAGCTGACCATACAATGTTTTACAAACATTCAAAAGATGGGAAAGTTGCCATACTAATTGTGTATGTTGATGATATAATTTTGACAGGTAGTGACTACATAGAGCTGCAACTTCTGAAGAAAAAATTGGCTAAAGACTTTGAGATCAAAGACTTAGGTTCGCTGAAGTACTTCCTTGGTATGGAGGTTGCAAGATCCAAGGAAGGCATATTCATTAATCAGCGAAAATATGTTCTTGACCTATTGGCAGAGACGGGTTTGCTAGGTTGTAAGGCTGCTGAAACACCTATTGAGCCAAATCTGAAACTCCAACCTGCCACGGCTGAAAGTGTTGTGAAGAGGGAGCAGTACCAAAGGCTGGTTGGGAAATTAATTTACTTGTCCCATACACGACCAGACATAGCATTTGCTGTTAGTGTGGTGAGTCAATTTATGCACTCACCAGGACTGGAGCACTTTGAAGCAGTATACAGAATCATGAGGTATTTAAAGGGTACACCAGGAAAGGGTCTATTATTCAAGAAGTGTGAACATCTGCAGATAGAAGTTTATACAGATGCAGATTGGGCTAGAAGTGTTACTGATCGCAGGTCAACATCAGGCTATTGTACTTTTGTTGGAGGTAATTTAGTAACTTGGAGAAGCAAGAAGCAAAATGTAGTGGCTAGGAGCAGTGCGGAAGCAGAATTCAGATCTGTTGCTCACGGAGTTTGTGAGTTAATGTGGATTAAGAGACTATTAGAAGACTTAAAAATTTCCACTGCTTTACCTATGAAGACTTACTGTGATAATAAGGCAGCAATTTTAATTGCTCATAATCCAGTTCTACATGATAGGACTAAACATGTAGAAGTGGATAAACATTTCATCAAAGAAAAACTTGATAGTGGAATAATCTGCATATCATATATTCCAACTACTGATCAGGTTGCAGACATACTCACCAAGGGCTTACAAAAGAAACAATTTGACAAGTTAGTAGGCAAGCTGTCCATGGAAGATATCTTCAAGCCAGCTTGAGGCGGAGTGTTGAAAGGAGAAAAATCTGGTTGATTTAAAAGAGAAAAATCTGCTGTAATTATAGGTCTGATTTATTCCTGATTTATAGTTTCCTAATTTGTAGATTCTTTCTATTGTTTGTTTCCATGTAATTATCCTATAAAAAGGATATGTGTGTACTCTATTAGACACACATGAGAAATAAAAGATATCACTTTATTTCTCCTAGCTGTTAAGAGAATAACATCTGAATTTGAAGAGGTGGACAAAGAAAATTTTTCAGGTGACAAAGATCTTGAAGGAGAACCAGAGAGATAGTAGAGACCATTTCGTTCCTCAGCACTGCCAATCATCATCCCCGAGGACAAATCCTGAAATTCACAATGAGTAGGAAAAAAAGTTACTGCACAATTTTGATCTTTAGTTAATTTGCTAATGGAAATAAGATTATATCTTAGATTAGGAACATGGAGAACGGATTTTAAAGTTAACCCAGAGAGAAACAAATCACCCAAACCAACCACTACAGAGGATTTACCATCTGCCAGAGTAATTTTTTCTTCACCATTACACCATTTATATGATGAGAAACCAGCAGAGGACCCAGTCATGTGGTCAGACGCCCCTGAATCAATGATCCACCCTTCATGTATTTCCTTTTTTGACAAAAAAGATGACTGTGTGTTATCTTTTTGAGCAACATTAACAGTAGATGTTGCTAGGGCAGGCGACTCATTTCTAGGCTGATTTAGCAAGTTTTTTAACATCTCCATTTGTTCTGCTGTGAATGGGGAAGTGGCTGCATTTAGCTTCTTGGTTTCTACAGTGGTTTCAGCTATATTTGCTGAAGAGTTCTTCTTTCGTTGACTCCTTGGCTTCCAATCCACAGGTTTCCCATGAATATCCCAACATGTTTCTTTAGTGTGGTATGGTTTGTTGCAGTGTTCACACCACAGCTTGTTTTCCTTTGACTGGTGGTTTCGGAAATTATGGTTGGAGTCTCCTCGAGTTGTTGCGAAGGCTGAGCCAAGTTGAGTCTCCTCAGTAGTGTTCGAATGCAACATGACTCTTTTTCTGCTTTCTTCCCTTCTAACTTCAGCAAATACTTCACGGATAGATGGAAGTGGCTTCGTTCCAAGGATCCTCCCTCTAACTTCATCTAACTCTTTATTCAGCCCCTGAAGAAAATCAAAAACTCTTTCTTTTTCAAGCATTTGGTTATACAATTTACTATCATCCGGACATTTCCAGTTTATTGTATAGAACAAATCCATTTCTTGCCATAATTCAACTAGCACATTATAATACTCAGTGATTGACCTACTGCCTTGCCTCGTATTCCGGAGTGTGGAGCGGATTTCGAAACACTGTGATGAGTTCTGTAAATCAGAATACATCTCTTGAACAGTCACCCAAATTTCATGGGCAGTCTTGTAGAATAAGTGGGTCCTCGCAATTCTAGGCTCCATGGAATTAATTAACCAAGCCATGACAATTGAATTTTCAGCCTCCCATGTCTTATAACTAGGGTCTGCTGAATCAGGTGCAGGGACATCACCTGTGAGATAGCCCATCTTCCCTTTGCCTTTGATCACAAGAAGAACTGATTGAAACCATTCCCGGAAATTTAACCCATTTAATTTATGTTGGGTTATTTGAAGAGAGTGATTAATTTCAGAGGATGAGAAGGAACCAACGGCATTGGATGAAGGAATTTGAGTGGGTAAACCCCTAGATGACACAGCAGAGGAAGATGACTGGCCGGTACCAGCCATGGAAGTTGTTTTGGATTTCTGTTGGTGTTACAGAAATAATCTGCCAGCAGGAAAGCCTGGCTCTGATACCATGAAAGCAGAGGTCGATGGACAGTAGGCTAATAAAAGAAAAAATCTCTAGGTCTGTTTTTTCATATCAAATAATTACAATATATAGACTAAAAGCTTAAACAGAAAGTAAGCTTTTAGAAATTCAAAATAGGAAACTAGATAATTATAAAAATCTGATCATATCCCTAAAAATAAGGAATCTGCAGGTAAACATTAAAACAGAAAGTTGACCAATAAACAATCCTGATCTTGGCATTTATTCTACTTTCCAACAATCCGGCATGATGGGTTGCAAACCAGCAAACACTCCAATGGATTCTACTTCCAAACTTGGAAAGGGAGAAGATTCAATACCAGTTGACAAAGGGAGATATTAGAGATTGGTGGGAAGACTCATTTACCTCTCCCATACAAGACCAGACATTGGATTCGTCGTAAGTGTGGTTAGTCAATATATGAAAGACTCGAGAAAAGATCACATGGAGGCGGTGTTTAGGATCTTGAGATATTTGAAACTAACTCCAAGTAAAGGCCTATAGTTCAAAAAAGGATTAGGACAAAATATAGAAGTATTCAGTGATGCAAATTGGTCTAGGTTTGTAAATGATCGAAGATCCACTTCAAGGTATTGCACTTATGTCTGGGGAAATCTGGTTACTTGGAGGAGCAAAAAGCAATGCAGAGGCTAAGTTTAGAGCTTTGGCTCATGGAATCAATTTGCTATTTGCTTTGCCAAAAATCCAATGTACCATGATCGAACCAAGCATGTGGAGATAGATCATCATTTTATACAAGAAAAGATCAAGGAAGGAATAATTCAGCTTCTATATACTCCTACTGGTCTTCAAGTTGTAGACATCTTGACAAAGGCTCTACCAAGAAAAAGCTTCAATGATTTATGTTCCAAGCTTGGCATGAACAACATCTTTAGCCCAACTCGAGGGGGAGTGTGGAAATTCCAGCATTTATATTTATTTATTTGTTATTTTGTAATTAGGAAACAAATAATTGGATTTATTCCAATCTAGATAATTCTCGTTACTATAGAGATTTGGGCAGAATGTTACCCTTACCACTATCAGTTGGGCAGGTTTTTTTTTGGTGTAACCACAGGTTTCCTCATCCGTTTTACGGTATGAGATTAATCTTGTTCGTGCCGGGAGTGGTAAACAGTAAAGCCCTCCCAGTAGTGACGACTCCAAGATTCGAACCTTGTCCAAATGCCTAGGAAAGAAGTTACGTAGTTTACTTTCTATGGATTCTTAGTTATTTCTATCCATATATACTGCTGTATACAGTTTCTGAAAATCAGAGGAATAAAAATAAAAAAAATTTTCTGTTTTCAAAATTCTACAGTTGTTAATAGAAGCCTCCATGTACAAAGGGCAAACCAGTGCATAAAGCTCCCACAGTGTAAGATCTGGGGAGGTTTATAAGTAACCTTCCCTTTGCATTAATGTAAAGGCTGTTTCTATAAATTACAAGAAGCAAGGTTATTCCTTTAGGCTATCTTGTAAACCATGAATTAGTAGTTCATTACATTTAAATGGCATATTTTGTGAATATTGTACTTGCAAACTAAGACTAAATTCTATAGCTGAAATATCCCCTGGAGAAGAAAAAGAAAATTACCTGCAACATCAATGAAAACATCACACCTAAGTTTGTGGACTTTATTATACCAGTACACAAGGAGAACCCCAAGTGATAGAAGTATGAGAACACCACAACTAGCGGAGGTTACAACAATTATACTTTTGGACCTGTTGGTTGGAACTGCCAAAATATCACAAGTTCAAGCGCACATATAACACATGAAATTGTTATGGTAAAAGAGTTGGTCTAGAGAACAAACCATGCAATGCAGTGGTTGAAACACAAGGTTGTTCCAAGCTTGAGCCACAAG
Source organism: Heritiera fomes (assembly GCA_032173925.1). Lineage (NCBI taxonomy): Eukaryota > Viridiplantae > Streptophyta > Magnoliopsida > Malvales > Malvaceae > Heritiera > Heritiera fomes. The sequence goes on from JAPDPM010000017.1 coordinate 6,568,786, forward strand.
CAAGATGTGTTCCTGTGAAGCTGACAAAATAACACTATCAATAGGAATAAGTAGCTAGTGCAAGTTATCTGATGTAAATCTAAACATAAGCAGGCAAGAAATGCCGAACATTTAATCTGATTGGAACTTTGCATTGACATAAGCAATGTGCAGAGACCAATAAATTGCAGAATATATTTGCTCTCTTGATGCTCGTAGGAATTGGAATTAACTTAACCTCACATATTAAACAACTACAAGTTTATATATGTATAGTCTCTAGTTAGTGATTAACTGACTAATCTAAATTTTCAGTCGAAAAACCATTCTATAGCTTTAGTTACAGCAATTACATTCAAAAAACAGTAAGTTCTTTGAGGCTTGACATCCTTGAAAATTCTTTTGCATAAGTTATTTGAGGCTTGACATCCTTGAAAATTCTTTTGTATCTTTCTGAAGCTTTGACATCATTTATTTGGCATGTGATTCATGGTGTTGGTATCACAACTCTGAAGTCTAGTGCTGACTGATGAATCTTAAAATGATTCAATGATCTTGGAATTGTCCTCTGTATTTTTCATACAAGAATATTTTCAATGCATCTCAAATCTACCTTGTTTTATGAGCTTGATTAATGGATAATCTACTATACCTATCATTTCAAAAACAACTGTATATTTCAAAAGTGTCTCGAAATTGGAAAAGCCAAAAATTAATGTTTTTAACTTATAAGCAAGCAATCAAGAGGACTTTAGATGTAAATATCATATAATATGCCAGCAAATTTCAACAATCTGGTTATTGATTAAAGATAAACTTCTTTCATCTATCAAAAGTCAGTATCGAAAATTAGGAACACTTTTGGCAAAAAAAAAAAATTAGGAACATAAATATTTAAATATATTAAATCAGCTGTAGTTTCACCATGGAATTGATGTTAACATTTTCTTTCTAGAAAGTTTTTCCTACTTTAGGAAGCAAAGATAGCAGATGCTATAATAGTTAACAAGAATTTTAACTAGATGAAGTTTCTTATGAATTTTACTTGATTGTTGGAACCAAAAATAAGTGCCTTGGAATTCTTCCAGTTAAATTGTTGGATGAAAGATCCCTGTCAAATAAAAAAATTCGTAAGTATGACTTCTTAAGTCAATTTGGCATACAAGCAAACACCCGAAAAGAGGCTAAAGCAGTACAAGATATAGATAGATACAGGGTTGATAATGTTTATCAAACAATAATTTTATGGCTGGAATGAAAGCAGATATATAAATGTTCCCCCCTAAATACCAAAACTTATAGATAATATTAGCAAATCTTGTTCTCAAAATGTTGTCTAATCTAGGAAAAAGCATTAGTAAAAGTGACAAAAGTAGACCTAATATTCTCCATTTGCTTATGAGAAAGGGAAAAACAGAATTCAACAGAAGAACAAAGCTGTCTTACAAATGCTTTAAATTGGATAGTTGACCCCAATTTGCTGGAATAGAACCACTGAATTTATTATTTGCAAGATTCAGACTTTCTAGGTGCACCATATCACCAATGAAATCAGGCAACAGACCAGATAGATCATTGTTTTGTAAATCCCTGCAAAAGTAGACCAATGTTTTTAAGACTGTCATTCACTACCGTGAAAAGATGAATTAAATTTCTCCTAAACTAAATGTTCAAAATTACAGCATACCAAAACAGAATTCACTTTCTATAAGGCACATCTAGTGAAGTTCGGTTCTCAACAAAAGAACCTTTTACATCAAAAGTTTTGCTGTTTCTTTCAGTCTACATGAACCAAAACACATCTGACTTTACCAAATTGCTTGTGAACATCTCAAAAACTGAAAAGTGATGACATCCTAAATAAGAAAAATAAATCACCAAAGATTCTAACACACTAAAAAGCATGTTGTTCCATCTCCATTATGTAGATAGCACTGAAAGACAGAAATATGCCTGTTGTGATAAAGTATAAAGGTTGAAATGATAATCAAGTATAGCAGAATTAATAAGCTAAGAAACTTTTCTTTACAAATAATAAGCACTTTAAGGAAAGTTCCACTAGAAGGGGAGGCGGATGTAGCTTTAATGAATTATATACAATTGATGACTAAACATACAGTCACACATATAAACGAAGAGAGAGAGAGAGAGAGAGCTAACACATCTCCAAATCTGGAAGCCTACAAATCAGGAAATGAATACTATTAAGTGGGGAAAAAAAAGAAAAAAGAGAAAATATTGGCCATAAGCTTGGATTATTCTTTACAACTAAATGTTCTAAACAGTCAAACACTAAGATTTCTATCCACAATAAACTCTAGAACAACTAAGCAGTAAGATCTCCTTACCAAATGACTGATACTAGATATCTATCACTCTCAAACAGGCTGGAAACTTCAAAATCATCTTCGACCATTCAATATGATCCAATGAATATCAAAAGGAGTTATACTCAGTGGAACATGACTCATAATTAAGTAAAGATAATTATCCGATATACTGTCAATGGAGTTTTCAGACTTTATAAGTGGGATTAAAATTGTGACACATATCCCAGCTTTATTTTTTAATTATTTTTTTTAATATTCTTAAAAGAAATATGTTACCATCTTAACTCCACTTATGGAGTCTAAGAACTCCACTAGCAATGTATTGGATAATTATCCATAAAGTAAACAACAAACAAGAAGTGATAGAATGCCGTCACATCCCTATTACACCAGCCAAACTGGGGAAACACCCTCATACCAACTCACTTGCACAGCTTTAAGTAAATTGAACTCATAAGGTTCAGTACTATTAAGCCTCCAACCGAAAATGTCATCCTAACCGTCAAGTCAAGAACTAGACATGCATCAAATATGATCTTTTTTTGTTCCCATGCATCAAATACGATCTTCAACCCGAATACCCCAGCTACCGGTTCTCAAAGCCAAGGAAAAAAAAAAGGGTTTAACCTTTAATTTGCCAGATTCATAATGGTCTCTCATGAGCTCAACCATGCCCCACTTGCTAGCTTTACCCTTTGACATGAAGAAAATGTAAAAAAAGATTACCAATTACATAAGGACTTTATCACAAAACCCACATGTCCATCAATAATATACACCAATATATTCATATTTAAATTTGCAAACCACATAACACACACATATACATATATGTAAGTGTGTGTTGTTGTGCATATGTGTGTTTTGTTGTGCATATGTGTGTGTCATCAATATGTTTTATAATTTTTTTAGACATATGCTTTTTCTCTTTCCATTATCGGAATGCAGCATGCATACATTATACATCATACTCTTACATCAATATTTTCCTCAAATGCAACAGATTCAAAGAATGCCGAGGAAGTCAGCCCCATCATAAGACAACATTATGACTTACAAGTTAACCAGAAACTTCAGTTTCATAATTGAAGGTGAAAGAGTTCCTGAAAATCCATTTGAAGCCAGGTTCCTGCCAATTAACACATTCACTGGTCAATTTTGGAGTTAGCATAGGTGATAATGTAATATATGAAACAAGAGGGTTTAGAAAGAACTCTCACTTATGTATTTACGTTGGAAGAATGATTACAATATATACACATCTACTTTTCTAAATTAAATACCATAATTCTAGGCAATAAAATCAGCAAACTGCCAAAAATAAAAATAAGAAAGTTGACCCTGCTCAAATCCCACTAATACCTAGATTTTATTCTAATTTCCCATCACTCCTCCTCAAGCTGGTGAATTAGATATCAGTCATTCCCAGCTTGCTTACAAAGGACTCAAATCCCGGTTTTGACATGGACTTTGGGAGAACATCAGCTTCTTGAGACTGAGATGGAACATAGGATAGGATAATATCTCGGTTCTTATGAAATTCCTGTCAATCCTCACATGTTTCATCCTGTTATGTTGAAATGGGTTGTGAACTATCCTGATGGCAGATTTACTGTCAGTATACAACTTCATAGGGCTAGCTAGAGGAATTCAGGTCTTTTTAGTAGCCCTTCCAGCCATGTAAGTTCACAAATTCCTTGTGCTATAGCCTTAGAGTCTGATTTTGCACTACACGGGGCTACCACCATTTGTTTCTTGTTCCTCCAAGTAACCCAAATTTCCCACAGTTTAGTGCAAAACCCTGTCGTTGACTGGTCTTCAACTGCAGCCGCCCAATCAGCATCAGCATACCTTTTTATGTCCCTCTGTTTAGACTCCTGAAATAGAAGTCCTTTCCCAGGAGTGCCCTTTAATTACTGGACAATCTGATTTACAGGTTATGAACGCCTGTTTGTAGGAGAGTGCATAAACTGGCTTACCACTCTCACACTAAATGTTGATATCTGTCCTGATCTACTACAGGATCTTCCCCTGAAATTTTCTGCTTCCAATTCCTCTCAAGAGGAGTTCCAGCTGGTTTACACCTAATTTCCCCTATTTCTTTTAAAAGATCCAGAATATATAAAATCAAAACTGAATCTTGAAGGAAATACTTCTTTGTATTTGATGAATCAAAACTAAACTTGGGAATGAGATTTTTATTCATCATTAAAAGCAAAATAAGAATATAACAGGATTTATAGGAACCTGAGATGTAATTATTATAGCAAACCATTTTCCCTCATTATTAGAAGGTTTACAGAATAAGAAAGTAAATAAAAATCCCTAAGAATCAGTGAAAATTAGTGGATCACTAAATTAGGAAACTATAATAAAATAGAAAAGAAAATAAAAACAAATTTGAATGTTTCAACATTGATGAGGGATAAACAAATGTCAGCAAGAACGTCAACTCTGATACCATGAAACAAAAGGGTTAGAAAGAATTCTCACTTATTTAATTTGGAAGAATGATTACAATGTATCTACTTTCCTAAATTAAATACCATGATTCTAGGACAATAACATCAGCAAACTACCAAAAATAAATATAGAAAAGTTGAACCTATTCAAATCCTACTAATACCGAGATTTTATTCTAATTCCCAACCAAATAGTTTGGGTGAAGATTATAGCTACACCAAAAGTAGATTCAATCACAGTTAAAGCAATGAAAATCAAATATAATCCGTAAGAATAATACAAACTAGACAAATAAGAAAATATTTCGTAAAAAATTATCCATAAGTTATCATTCAAATAGAAGGACTTACAAGGATATGACATTTCCATTCCTACAGGTGACGTTAGACCAACTAACGCATGGACTGACAAAATTATCATTCCAATCGGTTATTTGACCATTGGAATCATTGAGAACCTTAAGAAATTCAATCAAAGCTTCTCCTGAACATTTGTAGAAATATAAAACATAGTCATTAAACATGAAAAATAAATGAGACAGCCAACAAAGGACGGCAGCATGATCATATATGATAAAATGCTTATTACATTTGAGAAAAAAAAAAGAACTCGATGTTTGAATGTTTTCATAAGTCTCTTAACCAATGATTGTAGATTTATTCAAAACAAGACATTTAGACCAACTGTTGGCAATTGAATCATTGCAACATGCTAGAAAGAAATTTGGATCTTGTTCCTAGTTTTATGGTTTGGTGATTTTGTTCCTTATCTCTCTGTATGTAATCATAAAGTATGCATGTATGCAATCTAATAGTTGGTTCGTTATGGTTGGTTGGATAAGTTGAAGATTGAGGAACCAATCTTCCCCATATATGTATGTAATCTGATAATCATTAAATAAGAAGTTGAAATAACCCTAAGAAAACTACATAATTTATTTAGTTTATCAATGTTATTTTTGTGATTAGTTTAATAACTTTATGTTTTAGATTAGTTATCTTTATCATTTTATAACATAAAATGCAGGAATTAATCATAGGATAGTAACTTAAATTAAAATCAACTTTTTTATTTTTAAATTAGGATTATTTGAAAATTCTAATTGTTAAGAAAAAAAATTAATAACGTCATTTGAAAACCAATGTAAGATTTATAAATTAAATGAAAATATTTTAAAAGTAAAATTGTTTGTGAAAATTTAAATTGCATGTGTATTAAACATGCTTAAAAAATAATAATTAATAAATTATGAGAATAAATATGAATAATTCTGAAGATGAAATTCCAAAGAAATTGCGCCTGAGTAGTATTTTTGATAATTCCTAGATGAAAGAGTTCTCTTCAAGGTCTAACTAGCTTGATTGAAGGTCTAAAGGGAAATTTTTTTCAATATCAAATAATTTATGTTCTTTTTCAACATAAAATTAAAACTTGAATAAAATAAAATAAAAATGATGATTACGAATAATTAAAAGAGAAAAATAAGATTAAGTGGAGAGTCAAAACCAAGAAATATCAAAAGACCTTTAACTAATTTGACAATGGAACTTTTTCAAGAAAGACGATTTGTCCTCTTTATACTCCTAAAAATCTTTTAAATAGTCAGACCAACTTGAGTGAGAATGCTTAAAAAACGTTTTCCTATATTGAATGATCGGACTAAAAACAAATTAAAGGCACACTTAGGATGACTTTAAGACCAGTAGGTATCATTTAGGATGGGCGTTGTGTGATGCTTAAAACCTTCCCTACACGTAAACATACTCTCGAACCTTAGATTTGAACATAAACCACTAATTGTCTTTAAGTTTGAATAGAAGACCAATCACTCCTAAGTAAAGAATGATTTGTGATGATTCCTTAAGATTTATGTCTAATGATTAGGTTTTAGGACCTAAATGTTATCACAACGAGAAGTATATAGCTCTTACATTACAGGAATCTGGCCTGTTATGTTTTAAATCCATCATTGGAGTTAGTTTTTAGTGGCTTTTGTTTTGTGCCTTTTAATGGCGGTGATTCACAAAATTCAACCTATAGGACTTTCTTCAAAGTCAATTTCCTACTTAATATCAAACTCATAAGATATTGAATATTCAAACAGGTCACTTTAATTTAACAAAAAGTTTATATTAACAGCAAAAATAATTACCTTAAAATATAAGTAAAAGTATGGTACCAGTTAAATACTTTGATAATAAATATAAAAAAAAATTCCAACAACCTCTTTCTCTAATCTCTCACACTTCTGCAAACTACTAACTTTTTGACTTACGCTTTTCCCTTACAATAGCTAACTATTTAACTAAAAAAAAAAAGGTTTCAATAAGACATTGCTCTTAGTTTTTCATTTCAATAAGTGCCTACCTGTTGCTATTATGTTTATTATACCAATAACCAATATAAGTTAAAGGAGGAAATAACAGAATTGCATACATAAATAAGTTATTGGGTCGGATAGCCCTATAGATTATCAAGAAAAGTTGAGTTAAAAGCTTATTCTACCAGTATCCAACGGATTTTTGAGACATTAAACACTTGATGTTAAGTTGCTAAAAGATTAATCCATTATAAACATGAGGCTCTGTGTGTGTCAAAATGGCTAGTTGGGAAACTAAGTTAAAATATAGAGGCAAAACAAAAGCTCGGTACAATATTGAGGGATTATTATTCTATTTATCAGAGGTGAACATTTTGAATTCCACAATCTTCCACAATCAGGAAGAGATGGTTGTCATATGACCATCTAATTTTGGCCAAAAAAATGTCCATTTAATAATTAAATTATTTATTAATTTTAATAAATATACACTAATGGGACACATGTCAACTCTCTAATCCCACATTGAGTTAAAGCCTCCAACTCTGGGCATTGGTGCATAGTATAATTTGCCAATACAGAGTCACCCAAAACATCAAACAAGTCAAGAGGGAAAATATAAAGGGCAGTAATGCAGTAAATATGGAAGCTATTCAAAAAGAATTGCAGTGAGTAATAGTCATTGTTCCTCTTTTCAATATCCTTTCTCCATGCACAGGTAATATATAAGCTTATTCCAGAACAGACCATATTAAAAAGCAATAGAATTTTTTTTTTCTATTACCAAATGGAAAATAATAATATTAATTAACGCAGGAAAGCCACAAAAAATCATTGTATGCCGTATAAAAGCCAAAAATAAAATGTCATGGGAGAATACAGAGTGTCGCATTACCAGATTACATTCATAATAAAGTCAAATCATCAAAAAGACATTAGTTACCATACCCTCAACATCAGGCCCCTTGGATGAATCACTGATTCTTATGAAAAGTATTAGCAGCCAGATTGTAATAAGCTTTAGAGGATGCCATTTAGGAAAAGCTTCAAAATTACAACTTCCTTTATTCTTCCAGGAAGATGAGCCCAACAACCTCTCAACACCTTTTAAAAGATCAGGAAAAAGGGAAATTATTTACTTTAAACCAATCATACAAGGAAGATTACTTACTTTTTGACGCACATAGAGAACAAACTAGTCTCAAAATAAAAAGACATCTGTTTCGCAAACAATAGGACATAGAGGGCATGTGGCCTGATGCAATTACACCAGGAAATAGTATGTATGAGTCAGTTATAGAATATAAATATATATATATGTAAAATCATAGTATTATATTGAACAAAAAAACTTACTGATACAAGGACTATGTACAGCTGTTGTTGAGAGATAAAATAGAAAATTAAATCTGCCTAAAATTAGTCTTTATGATTGAGGAATTGTCTATCTTTAATTTAGGGAATACAAATATTTACAGATTTTTTAAAATAACAAATTAATTAAACAATACAAATGGATTGGTGTGCTTTCCAGCAGAAACAATTTTGAGCAATGTCCGAATAATAGACTGAATTATTGTGGTAATTGAGAGAAGAGCAGAAGAAAAGAGAGGGGTCAGTATAGTTCTTTCTTATTAAAGTGAAGATTAAAATACTTGCACTATGTTTGGCAACTAGGAAGGAAGGAAGGAAAATGGAAAAAGAGAAAAAACTGAGAAGAAAAAGGAAGGACAGAAAAGGGAAAAAAAATTTTGAAGAATGGTAAGTGAAAGGAAAGAATGAGATTAAGGGTCAGTTTGGATTCAAACATATACTAGGAGGTGGTACGTTTGGGGCACTTTTTGTCCCAACAGTGTAGAGGTGGTTATTGGGCCGGGTTGGCCCGATCCGGCTCGCAACCGGATCGGGTTAATTCGGCCCATAAACCGAACCGGTACTGTACCGGTTCGGAACCGGCCCGGCCCGGTATCTTATCGGGCCGAGCCGGTTCAACTAATTCTGAACCGGGCCCGTTAAGGGCCCGGTTCGTTAAGGGCCCGGAACATCCGGGCCCGGTTACGAACCGGACCGGTTCGGGTTGAACCGGTCCGGTTCAACAAAAATTTTAAAAAAAAAAAAACAGCCTGCCACTGCATGCGCAGTGGCAGGCAAAACGAGGCAGTAGCCTGCAAAGGCTACTGCCTCTATGTTGATGGGCAACGGCCCTGCCGTTGCCCATCAACAATTCTATAAGGGAGGGAGCGTTTCCCTCCCTTTTTTTTTAAATTTATTTTTTAAAATTTTTAAAATTATTTTAAATTTTCATTTTTCTTCTATAAAAATCAATTTATTTTCTTTCATTTTTTAAAATTTTCTTTCATATTTTCTCTCAAATCTAAATACTCATCCACTCTTATTCTTTTAATACTCACTTATACTCTCTCAATAATCACTCAAATTCTTTCAAATTCATTTAAATTCTCTTATTCCAAATTTATAATATTATCATTTTATTCTTTAAATTTTATTTTTTTTATCATAATAATTTTATTATAATATCATATTCATAATATAACTTTATTTTATTATAACAATAGTTTTATTATATAATTTTATAGTAATTTATTTTTACATTATTGTTACATTAATTAAATAAATTATAATAACTTTTATAATAAATTGTTGTTAAATTAAACTATTAACATTATTTATTATAAAAATAAATTTCTTAGATTAAATTATAAAAATATATTAATATATATTTATTTTTATTAAAATAAATTAATATAAATTTTAAATGTAAAAAAAAAAAAACTGAACCGGTCCGGTCCGGTTTTTGGGCGAACCGGTCCAACGAACCGGGCCGGTTCGCCTCTTAAATAACATAGAACCGGTCCGAACCGGACCGGTTCCCTACCGGTTCAGACCGGTTCTTGTATGGTTAGGGCCGGAACCGGTGAAAACCGGCCCGGAACCGGCCCGGTCCGGCCCGTAACCACCTCTACAACAGTGTCGTGGACCTCGGTTGCTCGCTGGACCCCTAAGGGTCTTATGGGCAACCAGACCCTTTTTACCCCTCAATTCTTTTTTTTTTTCATTTTAGTTTTATTTTGTTATTATTTTGAGTTTTTTAACTTATTTTTTATTTTAATTTTTTTCATGTTATTATTTTATTTTGAAATTATATTTCATTTTTTTAATTTTAGTAATTTTAATAATGTAAAATATAAATAAGTTATTAATATAAATGTATATATTATTATTTTATATTTCTAATGAGGAAGGATCTACTTATATCGGTGTAAAACAATTTTATTTTACACAATTTCATATCTCCTTATACGATTTAAATTTTTTTAACCCCCTTGAATATTAAATTCTATTTAAGTAGATTATATATACAAGCTAATTGAAAAAATTTAACCATTAGTTTGATAATACTAAAATTTCAACTGTTAATATATATTGAAAAATATATAATTTTCAATAGAAATGATAAGGATATCAGATCGACTCAAAATTTTATATACATAATGGATATGAGTAGGTTATTCAATCTAACGATTGGTTTATAAAAACAATGTTAATCCTACATGAAGTTATAAAATAGATGTAAAGCAAAATTGTTTTACACCGACATAAGTAGATCCTTCTTCATTTATGATATATAATTATTAAAAAAAATTTTATTTAAATCTTAACTAAATTATTCTAATATAAAAATGTCAATATTTATTAAATAAAATTTAAAAGAAAGTTAATTAGAACATACATAAACAGAAATATTATTTGATACAAAAATAATTTTAATAATTTTCAATTTATTAACAAAAAATATTTTTATATATAAAAATAATTTTAGTAATTTTAAATTATTTATTAATTTATAATTTTTTTGCACAAATTTTAATTTAATGTCTTCAATGGTTATTTTATTTTTTTATTACACTTCAATTCACCCGCTACTGCTAAGTTTGCATCTAAACACACATCTCACAATTGATTTTAATCTCACAGCTATAATAACTAATCTCACCCCACTGCTACTTTCAATCTCACGCTGGAACCAATTTCACCACCCATTGAATAGTCATGCACCATTGAATTTGATAATGTGCAAATTTACTCATTTATGGGTGGTCAATAGTCATGCACCAATTACAGGGTAAATTTACGTTTAATCAAATCAAATATATTAGGCTAAACATTTTCTTTAATTAACACAATACATTACCATGAAACAAAAAGGTAAATTTTTTTTTATAAATCACATGTATCTTCATCCATTTTAACGATCTGAGACAAATCATGCTCAGAACTTTATCACAGTTAAGGCTTCTCACCCTTCCCCAAAAGTGTGTTTAGTAGGGGTCAAATCCAATAGTTCTTCCCACAAACTCAGCTTACGTTGCCAACTGAACCACAACTCATGAGTAAAAGGTAAACTTTTTTATGCTAAGATTTATGGTCTCCAAATAAATAACATATTTCTACTTAATTTTAATTTAAATTATGAAATATCAATAATAATCTAATTAATACTTCCACCATCTCATTTTTTTTGTCCATATCTTTTTGTTACATGTTCCACAATTACATCCACTTTTTTTGAATACTTGATGCTCTTAACTCACTATATTTTAAATTTATTTTTTCTTGATTTTTTAAACACTTTCATATTAAAAAAAAGTAATATTATTTTTATAAAAAATTAACCCTATATTTGGATTGGGGGTGGGAAAGGAAAAAGAAAGGAAAATTAAGTAAAATAATGGAAGGCTGAAAACCTTTTCCTTGTTTGGAAAAAATTTTTTGCTAAGGAAAGGAAAGAGAGGGGGAGTGAGCACCTTTTGTTTTTTCTTGACTTACTCAGTTTTTTTAAAATCCCAATTTGAAGTAAACGGGAAGGAAAGGAAAATTAAAAAAATTTTAACAGGTAAAAAATCAAATTTAACCTTATTAGATTATAAAATTTAAAACAAAAAATGTTATAATTGAAAAAAAAATTATAATAAATCATTTTGTTTTCTTTCCATTGCTTAACCCAATAAAGATTGTTATGATTACTTTTTTTTACCTTTCCTTTATAAATTTTAGCTATCCAAACAAGAGGTATATATACTATTTATTTTCTTTCCATTTTTTTTCTTTATTAATGTCTATCTAAACATAACGTAAGAATTTAAATATAATAAAATGATATTTTAACTTCGTAAAATTCAAATAGAAGCCTACCCAATGATAGAGAGTCATGAACATAACATTTATTATCTTGGAAGAGAGACTTACTATTTAACACAACAAGTAGTACTACTAATAACTGGTTAAAAAGTTTTAACGTCATATCAATTTAATTGGCATCAAAAGGTCATTATTGCAAGGATAACATCTAACAGCCATAGTAGGACTGCATTTCAGCAAGTCCTTACTCTAGTCAACACCATTTCTATCTCTAATTTTCATCAGGATTTGAACAAAGGGTATTTATGCAATCATGACATTATGATCAACATTCAAAAACTTTTGTTAGGTTGATAAGATAGCAAAATATAGAATTGGAATAAATTTCATAAAATTATTTGGTGCATTTACTCTACTTTTACCTTGAGTTTGAACGAGGAATTTTGTAATTTTGTTTGATTTTGAAACAAATACAAAAACGCTTTAATATATATATATATATTTTTTTTTTTTTATATCAATTAAGAATAGCAATATTTGTGATCACATTTTTTCGTCAAGTATTTCCTAAAACAATAAATATTAAAATTTAATGAGGTAAAAAAATTAAAGATGTTAAGGATAGAAAAAAAAATGTAATATGGGCATCACAAAATTTGTAAACATGTATAAATATTACTAATAATACGAAAAATTTAAAAAAAATAAGTGAAAAAAAAGAAACATAATAAATATTGATTTTTTTTATTAGAGAAAAAGAAAAAACTAAGGAGTTTTAGAAATTCCACATCGCAATGTAGAATTTTAAATAAGAATTTAAGCCCTTAAAATATTTTCATTCAAATTCAAAGAATTTTGATATTCTAACTTCAATTTTACGAAATAAGATAAATTTATTTTAAAAATAAAAATAAAACCCCTTTTGCAATATGTAATCAAAATCCAAACACACCTACTTTTGCGTAAAGCCTAAAGCCTAAGGGAAAAAAAAACGATAATGATATCCATTAATTTTTTTTTTACTCCACTTTTAACCTGCTGAATATATATATTCCTCTCCTTCGGAAATGTTGAGTACAGTATATTACTAGCAGTAGGAGCATATCTTCCAGCTAAACCAGCAGGTGTTTGCTTAAATGCCAAAATGTGTCTGTTCGAATACAACAGTGCAAGAAAGCAGCAAAATACATCACAGTTGATACTAACCAGAGTATCAGTTTTCAGAAATATAGCTAAACCATATTAACATGCATCAAACCAACATCATCAACACCTAAAGGGATAATGAATAACCAAACATGCTTTAAGAAATAACAGATGGTAAAAAGAAAGGGAAGAGAAGAAAATAAGAAAATAAAGAACATACCTGATTTAGAAGCCATGGGTGCTGCAGCAAAACCAGGAAACCATGGGAAAAACAAAAACGTGCACAAGAAGACAACAAGAAGAAGTCGAATGGATAGATGTTAAGACAGGTTGATGGGTACTAACAATACCCAAAAGATTAGTGCAGGTTCCCACCAAGCACATTTAAAAAGACAGAAGAAATTCTGACAAGTGACAAGAGCAGCCCAGGGGCCAGTGCATTGTAAATCATGTTTTGAGAATTAACCCAAAAGATTGATACTGCATAATAAGATTTTATTGAATTTTTGAGTAAATAATTTATAATATGAGGTTTTGTATTTAAATATTCATCAAATTATTTTTTTATCAGCGTCAGTCACATAACGTCAATAAAAATTAATTTTATATCTAATATAATATTAACACTATTCATGATTAAAAAAAAGCCACTTTTTGGGAATTGGAAGGTGGGATGATAATAAGAATCTCATTCCCTGCTTTATAATGTTCATGGATTAAAGTAGTTGAATAATATTAATTTCCTTTTATTTTATAAAATGATATGATAATAAATAAAGGAGAAGTGCCTGTAGGCAGATGCGTTGCTGGAGAAACATATTGTGTCGCTGATTTTTGGCGAGTTGAGTGGACAAGTTTTTCCACTCACTTTAGTACATTCTCCTGTTGTTGATGTCCTGTTTTGTCTTGTTTAGGCAAGCCCCAGGCAAGTTTTCGGCCGCCATGGGCCCGCGCCCTTCGACTGACGCACGTATAAATCGAAAAAGGCCACACGGCCAAGGCGAAGAAAACAAAGGAGTTGCACTTGCAACCAATTAGGCATTAGCAATGGCCGCTTTAATGCTCCCATTATTTAGTGGACATGGACTTTGATAACTAATAATAATAATTGTCAAAATGTGTAGGTTCGAGAATCTGATCACTCAACGTAAAAATTAAAACGTGTAAAGTGAATCGTCGCGAAATTTTTTGTTGTTTAGATGTGATTTATCATCTATTTGATTCTTAGTGATAAGTTTAGGTTTACTTTTCAAAAATTGAGCTTGGGAATGCAATTATGTATGGAGAAGAATTAACACACTCACAATATCCATCTAAAAGACGATACCCATTAATATTTTGTCATCTTAAAAAGTCTTAATGAAATGATTTTTTATATTTTATTATAATTCTTTACTTAAATGCTAGAAACTTCGTCTGTGTTGTGTTAACATAGCTAGTCTAAAGCTCAAATAAAAGAGGAAGATGACAGTAGATTTAGACAACCAATCATCAGAACTAGTCCAATTTCATGAAATGAACTAATATCACAATATCGTTAGGACATCCCATACTCAACACGCGTTGCACTAGAGGCCTGATGTAGCTAAAAGTATGCAAGGGTTGCTAGGTCGTCACTCGGAAGTGATGTGCCACATCGACACCTAGATGTGGTGTCAAATAGACAAAGGTTCCTATACTACAATGGACAAGGGACGGTAAAGAAGTTAGTTTATAACCATGAGCTTAGGTTAGGATATTACAATATAAATATGATTAATGGTAAGTTACTTGAAATTTGTGAGGTTATGAGTAGGTGAAAGGTTAACATCTTATGTCTTCAAAAGACCAAATGGGTTAGGGAGAATGTTAGGGAAATATCACATTCGCAATATAAGCTTTGGCACACTGAGAAAGATAGAGATCGAAATAGTGTAGGAATCATCACAGATAAAGAGTACCATAGTGATGTTGTACAGGTTAGGAGGCAAGGGGATAGAATTATTTTTTTTTTGGTCACAGGGGATAGAATTATTTTGGTTAAGTTAGTTCTAGGAGGAAAGGTTTTGAATGTCATTAATGCCTATGCACCATAGATAGGACTTGATGAGGCTAGTAAACAACAGTCTTTAAAGGATTTTGAAACGATAGTATAAGAAATGCCTTTAAGAGAAAACCTTTTAATTGGCAGCGACCTTAGTGGTTATGTAGGTACTAATAGAGAGGGTTTTGAAAGCATATATGAGGGTTTTAGTTTTAGTGTAAGAAACAAGGATAGGGATGTTGTCTTAGATTTTGCTTTATTCTATGACATAGCCTTAGTGAATGCACTATTTAGGAAGAGAGTGTCACAGCTCGTGACCCTATTTGTCATCTTTTTCTATACATCTTATTTGGTTGGGCTGTCTGCGATACTTTACTTTTCTTTTACATTTAAACAATTTCATATAAAATTATAATATGAATTACATCCCTTATCTTAATTCATAAGGAAGTAGTACAGTAGATAAGTCTAAATACAGAAAATAAATGATCATACCTTATTAAATAAATCAAGCTGTCATATTGTCCCCAATGCACCGCCGAAGTCCTTTAGATGTCAGACTCTTAGTCCTCGAAAACCTGATATGTTAAAATTAAGGGGTGAACAAACCATGGCTTAGTAAGGGAATTATATGCCTCACTTGATATTCAGCTATCTATATGCTGAAAAACTTTTTCATTTTTCCTATTGGGCTCTAGGCACACATGTAGGAAGGATACTACAGTTGGCTAGGGATCCGAATGGAGTAAGGCAGGTATTTTGAAATACCTGTCTTGTCCTAGAACCTAGAAGCAACTGTAGAGAATAATAAATTTCATTTTGTTTGAAATTTAAATCCTTTTCCTTTTCATTCCATATCGTTTTCATATTCTTTTCAAAATAATGTTTTTATAAAATAAAGCATTTAAATAAAGTAACTGATATTCATATATTCTTTGAAAAGAATTTTAGTTAAATCATCATCATTCTCATTTAAAACTCGTTTCATGTTTTACTATACAATCATAATTAATATAGTACTTTAAATAGCAAAATAAGCTATTAAATCTTTTTCGTATAACATATACATAATTTAAATCTAATATTCAATTTAAGAAATTAAAATAAGAATATTACATTTGTTTTCCTCCTCTTTCCTTTTTGAAAACATATCACATGTTCATGTCACATATAGTCTAATATTCAATTTAAAATCATAGTAAAAATATTAGACTTATAAACTCTTTTGAAAAATCATCATGCAGTACTATCATCAATACCGTAATAAGCATTATATAAAATGCTATAAATCATTTTCATTTAACTTGTCACATATAATGTAAAACATTTACATTTCACGTATCACATATCATATAAAACATTTTCATATATGGAGACTGAGGCACGCCTAGTTCGTCCACTGGGTCGTTACTCATATCATGCTATAGAACTCGGAGGGTATAAAATAATCATGTCAGATCTATGGCCATAGTCTATAATTATCCTCGACGGATCACTGATCAAGTGTCGGTCAGGACTACATATCACATATCACATATCACATGTCACATATCAGCATGATAAGGTTGCCAACTAGTCTCAAAATCGTAATTTTCATCATAAAATAAACCTTTATGGAATTTATAAAGATATATAATTTCATAATTTAAAACCATAAAGGTTATAAAACCATTTAGTGAATATTTAAGAAATATATATAAAAATATTCACTTTATTTCTCTTCATTTTTCATCACGTATTACGTATAATTTACATATCAAGAGAATTTTCGGTGATTTCATTATCACCATTCACGAAAAAGAATTTTTTCAGTGATTTCATTATCACCATTCTCGAAAACATGAATATTTTAAAATCACTTTCATTTTATCCATGTTTTTATGAAAACATTCATTTTCTCGATTTTCGTGGTTGAAAATCGTTTCTCGTGACATAAAATTTATTTATTATGATTTTCGATAATTTTCTAATATTTTTCGGCAGTATAACGACTACCGATTGGCTAGCCTCATACATGAAAAATACAGTTTATATTTTCAACCAATACGTCATCACAAGTTTTCAGCCGATGAATCATCACAACATTTCCATAAAATAATTTATAATTTAAAAACATGCAGACTGAATATCCTTACAGTGCTGCACATGCATCCCTTACCTATCCCGGGTTGGCAACTTCCTCGTTATTGGTCGCGCCCGTGCTCATCTTTTCCGATTCCATCATCTCGTTCGTCGAGAATAATTTTCTTGAATTCAAATTCTAAAAATTAGAATTTTTTCATAATTTATTTAAATTAATTACTCGGAAATAATTTCCGAAATCCTTACCGAATGTCTAGGATTTTTCGGATTTCCAAATACCAGGGAATTTTTTGAATTCTCGAAAATTCTCCCTTTTTCTCTCTCTTTCTTCTTTTCCTCTTTTCTTTTCTTTTTCTTTTCTTTCTCTTTTCTTTTTCTTTTTCCTTTTCCCTTTTTTCTTTTCTTTTCCGGTCAGCCCGGTCAGCCTCCTTTACCACCGGTTCTCCTCTGGTGGCCGGTTCTCCGGCGGTTCGGCTGCTCCACAGCTGGCTGACGTCATGGCGAAGCTGGATCTGGCCTCCGTTCATCCCAGATCGACGGCACGGCGGCGGATCTACTCGATTTAGGTTCAGCCTCTTCTCCCTCTTTACCATTCCTCCTCTGTTGTTCTCCACCTCACCAGTGGCCTCCTTCTTCTTCCATTCACCTTCGCCGAACTCAAGGTTGGGGTGGCAGTGCCTGGATCGGCCGGCACCGCCGATTTTCCTCTTTCCTTTCATTTTTCTTTTCCTTTTGGCTTCCGCCGATTCTTCTCTCCTTTCCTTTTTCCTTCCGTCGCCGGTCAGCTTCCCCTCTTTCTTTCCTCGCCGGTGACGGCCTTGCCTCTTTCTCCTTCTCTTTCTTTTCCGGTGGCCACCGACAGAGTCGGCTCTGTTTCTTGAGACAGAAAAATAACGGGGGTGGGTTATATCCCAACCCCGTTTCTATTTCTCTTTTTTTTATAATTAAATATATATTTATACTATTTAAAATATGTATTTAAATACATATTTTATACCCAAAATACATATATATGCATATATAAATATATATATATATATGAATATATTTTTACAATTTAACAAAACATAATATTCATATTTATATGTTTAAATACATAAACTTATACATATGTACTTATTTAATCATATAAATAATATATATTTCAATATATATATATATATATATATACTATTTATCCTTATACAAAATATATGCATATATTTCATATATGCATATACGTATTTATATCTAAATATATTTACATAATATACTTATATATAAATATATAATTGTACATATGTATTTATGTAAAAATATATTTATATAATATAATTATATAAATATCTCAATATATTCATTTTCATTTCTTATTTAATTTGGATTTCTTACTATCCAAATTTATCCCCCTCCCCCCCATTTATAATTTCTCCATTATATTCCTTCATCAGCCTTTTTAAAATAAATCAATATTCCAATTCTTGTGAATAATTTATTTATTTATTTATTTATTTACGTTTGTCTATTTGCTTTAATATTAAATTTACAAATATTTAATATTAATTTTTAAAAATTAGCGGTTATCACATTCTCCTTACCTTAAGAAATTAGGTCCTCCGAATTTTACTTAAATTAAAGGTGGTTACCGTTCCATATACTCATTGTTCTTAACCTCTTGATCATCTTTTAATTAATACTGCCAGTATACCATCAACATCAGAATCTTTTCTGATACCATTGCATATCATCTTTCATCATATACTTATACTTCCTTAAATTTCTTATCAATTGGGAGTTATCCATTTTCACTCCTTTTCATATCTCATATGATTCATATTGTTCATCATTCATCTTTCTTATTTGGTGCCAAGTCGATATAGTTTGGTAACTGTCATTTAAACAAGATAATTAATTGTATGTAATTGTCCAGTAGCTTTTACATCTCGTGCATCCGCTCACTCAACATATCATCGAGCGTTTTCGTACTATGCTCACATATTTATATCATGTACAAAGCGGTGCTGTCTATAAATTTGGAATCTCAAAGCCTTTTGCTATTTCCCATACATATAGCTACTCAGAGATTCCCATAACATATAGGGCTCACTGGAACTTCACATACATTCTCATCATTTTATAATCATATTTCGACTATGGCACTTTAGACTTTAAGAGCCTGAAAATGGATAAGTGATTCCATCTAGACTATCAGTCTATAATCACTTTCATATCATCATATCTTTTTTAGATTCTTCATTATTATCCCCAATACTCTTTGCATATTTATTTCATCAAATGCTGCAGCTCATTTGTAGACTTTACTATTTATCATCTTTTACCATAATTGAATCAGGAGACAATCATTTTCTCTCCATATCGTCTTTTCAGGTAGCATTCTTATTACCTCTTTTATTCTTGTGGTATATTCATTATCACTTTAATTTTAGAATATACCTGAAATATACTTTTTTGATAATTTAGATTCCATAATGGCATAATCAAATTATAATTTAATCTTCTCATTATTTAACTTCATCATTGAATCTATAATTATCAATTTAATCATCTCATTATCCATATAAATCCACTATTTCCATCATTTCAAGGTGGTATATATTAGGACAATAAAAATGTTGAATATGATTGATGAAATAAATGGTTGATGAAATAAAATTTGGATAAAATAGATAGATTGATAAAAATTTGATTTACAAAAAGAGTGAGAGCTTTCAGAATCCTTAAAACTTGAAACTATCCGTCCTAAAAACTCTGTCTCTCTTTCGTTTTTAGAATCCTTTTTATAGCTAGGATTCTTTTACATATGATGCTTCATGATTCTAAAGTTTGAATAATTGTCTGTTGATTGATGGGAATCTCACTGTGCTTGTCAGTGGGCCATGCCTTTGTCTGTTGATGGAGCTTTGACTGATGGGAATCTCACTGTGCTTGTCAGTGGGCCACGCCTTTGTCTATTTGATGGAGCTTTGACTGATGGGAATCTCACTGTGCTTGTCAGTGGAATCTTTACTGTAGTTGTGACTGATGGGAATCTCACTGTTTGCTTTTTCTGTTTGTTTTGTCAGTTTTGATTGAAGGTAAGACTCCGAAGCAGTCATCTTCATTGTCTTGTGCTAAATCTAGCGAGAGCAATGATCCTGTGCTGCTTTCATGATTGCTACTCTGTTCACTGTTCTCTTCATCATCTGAGTTGACTGTTTGGAGGATTTGCTTCATCAATTCTTTGTATTCTTTCTTTGTTTTGGCTTGTGCTAACAGTGCACTGGCATGTGACTTGGCTTGGAGAAACTGTGTGGTACCTGATGTTTGAGCTGATTTGCAAAATTCTGGATGTTTCCGGAACCAGTCTTTTACACTATCTCTTAAGCATTTTGAGTAGTCAAATTTCTCCCACCACTTTGTTTTGAATCTTCTAATGATTTGTTTGTGACTTGATACTGGATCATTCATAAATTCATAGTGCCATGAAGAAATCCAAGACAGACTAAAGGTTGAGCAAAACATCAATGATTTCTGGAATCCTTGTTGAGTTTGTTCTTCTTGGAAATATTCACTGAAAAATTCATAAGCTTCCCATACTTGAGGGGGAAGGATTTCATGATTTGGTCCGTACCACTGCCACCAGTGAGTAAACCAGACTGGGAATTGGTATTTGGTGTCTTTTTTGAAGTAAATGAGCCATGAATGGCGATAGTGTTGGTTTTCAAAGGTGAAAGTATTGAACCAAGCTTGTTGATAATCCCAGTAATTAAATGTGGGGCAATGGTGAAGTCTGGTGTTATAGCTGGCTGGAAACTTTTTGAGATTGTTTGGATCATTACCCCAGTCAATTGGTCTGAGGACTTTGAGAATTTGAGCAGTTGAATGGGTGATAAAGTCTGGTTGGTCTTTGTTGGCATAATGTTTGATTGCCAAGGAACCTGTTTCAATCAAAATATTTTCATAAAAACTTTGAGGTTTTTGTTGATCCCATGATTTGTAATGAAAACCTTTGAAAATATTTTTGATAATAGTGTTTGGATTTTCATGAAAATATTCAGGCTCAACAAGAACCATATGTTGAAATTGCTGTTTTGAAAAATATTTTTGATCAGCTTTAGGACGTGGATATGTAATCACCACTCCTTGTTTTGGGAAAATAGTTTGGAGAGGTTGGGTTTTTGAAATCATGACCTCTCTATTTTTTGAAATAGATTGTACCTCTGAAGAGGTTTGTGGTAATGATTCGGAGAATTGACGAATCATTTCCAGTTGTGACTCTTCAAAATTGGATGATGACTCCTGTCTTTGGTGTTCTTGGGCAAAAATCTGTTGCCATGTTGGTATAGGGGATTGGGAGATAAGTGATTTTGATGGGGAATGGGTTTGCTTTTGCTTACCCTTGTCTTTTTTCTCTCTTTCTTTCTCTTTTTCTCTTCTTTCTCTGGAAGACATTGTGAAGGATTCTGAAGAAACTCTCTTGTGAGGAAATCTGGGAGAGAGTTAGAGTCCCCTTTTATAAACTCGATTTCAAAATCAAAGATTGATAAAATTGCTTGCCATCTTGCAAAAATCTGTTTGGATGCCATATTTTTCACATCTTTTCGAAGAATCTCTTTTGCAGATTTGCAATCAATTCTGAGAAGAAATTTTTGATTTAACAAGTCACTCTGAAACTTTGTGATGCATAAAACGATGGAAAGAATCTCTTTTTTTATTGTGGAGTAATTCTTCTGGGTATTGTTCCAGTGTTTGGAAGTATACTGAACTATACTTTCTTTGTTATCTTTTAACTGTTTGAGGATTCCTCCGTATCCTATGTCAGAAGCATCGGTTTCTACAATTTTGAAGGTATTTGGGTCTGCTAAATGTAGACATGGTAATTCTTTGATTTGAGCTTTAACAGATTGAACTATTTCTGTATGGGCTTGAGTCCATGGTGGAGGATTTTTTTTAAGTCTTTCATGAAGAGGTTTAAGAATTTTATTGAGGTTTGGGTAGAAATCTAAAATATAATTCAGACTCCCTAAAAACCTTTGAAGTTGGGTTTTATCTAAGATTTGATCAGGAAACTTATCAGCAAATTGGATTGACCTTTCTATTGGAGTAATGGTTCCTTGATAAACATAATGTCCTAAAAACCTTACTCGTGTTTGAAATAAACTAATTTTGGATTTGGAAACAACTAAACCATTTTGTTTGACGGCTTTAATGAAAATTGATAAATGTTTGAAATGTTGGTCAATAGTTGTTGAAAATATTAATACATCATCAATGTATACTATCATAAATTGGGAATATTGATGAAATATTTCATTCATTATTCTTTGGAATTCTGATGGAGCATTTTTAAGTCCAAATGGCATTACATTCCACTCATATTGTCCAAACGGGACTGTAAACGCTGTTTTATACCTATCTTTTTCTGAAATTTGAATTTGCCAAAATCCTGATTTCATATCAAATTTTGAAAAGATTTGAGCATTGCAAAGTTTTTGAAGTAAATCTTTTTTATTTGGAATAGGATATCTAATCCATTTTAATGCTTGATTCAGAGGTTTGTAATTAATGACAAGTCTTGGTGTTCCTCGTTCTAGTTCTGCATTTTTATTGACATAAAAAGCTGAACAGCTCCAAGGAGATTTACTTTGCCTGATGAGTTTTTTGTTTAGCAGTTCTTGTATTTCTTTTTTACAGTATTGCTCCATTTCTTGATTCATTTGGATTGGTCTTGCTTTTGTTGGAATTTGTTTTTCATCATAATCTTTTTCATACGGTAATTCTACCACATGTTTCTTTCTTTGCCAAAAAGCTGTTGGTAAATCAGAACAAATTGTTTTCTCAATTTCTATTTGCAATAACTTTATCTTATTCTGTATTTGAGGATTTTGTAGTTGCTGTTCGATTCTTTTGAAATTAATATCTTCTTTTAAATAGAATATTTGATTCTGTTTGTCTTTGATTATTATATTAATTTGTTGATTTGTAATTGTTTTTGATTTTAATAAATTTATATTTCTTATCTTTGGTTTTTCTGTAAAATTCCATATTAATTTTGATCCGAGGATTTTTGTAGATATTCCATTATTTGTTACTTTATATGGTTTGATTAGGGATATAAATGGTAATCCTAATATAACATTTTGACTAATATTTTTTATTATTAAAAATGGTGTCTTGAATGTAATTTGGTTTTTACATATTTCTGCTGTTGTCAATTTGTATTGGATTTGGAGTTTTTCATTGTTTGCTGCTTTTAAACTTTCAAAAGTTTTCTCACAATATTTTGTTGGAATTATTCCTTCTTTAATACAATTTTGATCAGCTCCTGTGTCAAATAGAGCTATTGTTTCTACTAAAAATTCATTATTGATTAAAATTGATATTTTAATTAAGTATTTTTGGATTGAGACTTCAGTTAGGATATTTAAAAATTCCTGTGATGGTCGTTTGTCTTCGTCAGAAGATTCACTGGAAGTTTCTTCATTTAAGTTTGGTAAAGTTTTTAGTTGTTGACTGTGCTGTTGTTGTTGTTGTTTGAGCAATTTTATTTCTGTTTTAATATTGTGGATTTCATGTTGGAGGTCTTGGATAGTGATTTCTTTGTTGGTTGTTTGTATTTTATCGAAGATTATATCTTTTAAATTATAAGATTTGGAAGTTGATGATATAAAAGTTGGTGTAGAGAGGGATTTTTTTAATTGTTCTAAATAATCTTTCTTAATCTGGGGATCTTGTATTTTATCAATTATTTCCATCATTAATTCTTGGTCTTTTGTTAAGACATTGAGTGTGTCTTGATCTGAAGATGTCTCTATATCATCCATTTGATTAACTTGTATATCTGATGAAGATTGTGATTCAGTATCTGAAGTTGGTGTCTCTGAAGTTGTATATGTCAGAAGTTCACAAATTTTCTGGTTTATTTCTTGATCAAGTTGTATTTGATTTAGCCTTCTCTTTATTTTACAATATTTTGAAATATGTCCTGTTTTCCCACATCTATAGCATTTTATGTTTGGATTTTTCCATTCCTTTTTAGGTTTGTTTTCTTGGCTTTTAAATTCTTTTTTACCTTGAATTTTATTTCTTTTGGGTTTCTGGTAATATTTGTCTTTGGAAAAGTTTCTTTTGTATTCAAATTTCTTTGTTTTACAACATTTCGTTGAAGAACATTCTGGATTATAGTTTATATCAAATTGTTTGCAAAATGTTCCTAATTCTTTCTTAGATTGTCTTTGTTCTTTCTTCAACTGTTTTTGTAGTTTGATATCCTGACAAATTTTTAATCCTTCTTTTTGGGTGTAACTAATTAGTTCACCATATGTCAATTTTTCATAAGGAATTATTCCTTTGAAATCTTCTCTTATTTTGTTTCTAACTTTTGCCCCTAGCAGATTTGGTAATCCAGCTAGAAATTTTTCTTTCCAAAAGGGTTGGTTATTATCTGTCCTTTGCATGACTCTGGTAATAAAATTATCTTTATACCATTTAAATTCGCCTAATTTCTTACATTTGAGATTGGACAGAAGTTCTGCATTTTTATCCCTTAAGTGTGATGGATCTCCAATGAAATGTTTAGCAATTGCAAAGATTAATGTTGCAACAGCATTTTGTATATGTTGATTTTCTTCATCTAAGATTGGATTATTATCATTATCAGTTTTGATTGCATTAAGTATTTCTTTTTGTTCTTTAGAAGTGAGATAATTATCCCACCATCCTTTGAGTTGTCCGGAAAATCCAGATACTAATAAATCAGCTATTGCCCAATCAGATATTGTTTTTTGAGTTTTATAAACATTTGATACCATTGTCATTTGTTGCAAAAGATTGAGAATGTTATATTCAGACATTCCATCTATGTTCCATTCATAAACCGTGTTCGCGTTATATTTGTTTTGACTTAAGGGTTTCTCTTCTAATACTAAATCTGGTGCAGATGTTTTTGGGTAGTATAATCTTTGTGGTTCTTTCCAATGAAGCTTTTGAATTATCTGTTCATCAGATGATTGAAATTGTTCACTATTAGTTTCCGAATCTTTTATTGTATTAATTGATCTTTGTTGTGTTCTATCAGGTGTATCTGGTACATATCTTTCATTTTCTCCAGTTATTTCTGAGTTTAATGCATTAAGTCTTTGTTGAATTTCTTGCAGGAAATTTGATTGGGTGTTTGAAGATATTTCATGTGGTTTAAATAAAGGTTTTGAATTTTTTGTTTTTTGTTTTTCTTCACTTTTTTTGTCTTTTGTAGAAGTCTGAATGTTTGAAGTGTCTATTTTTGTTTCAATTTTTTCTAAATGTTGGCTTATTGTATGGAGATTTAGATTTGAAAAATTATTTTGCTCGATCAAGAGTTTAATATCTTTATAAGTGACTTGGGAGTTTTCTCTTTCAGGATTTGTAACCTTGAGTGGGGATGCTTTCAATCCAGATCCTTTATGTTCATATTGAATTTCTGTCAATGGTGGATGTGGAGATTCAATTTGAGATTTATTTGTTTGCCATACTTTAACTGTATTATTTGTGTTAATACACTTATCATAATATTGTTCATACCATTTAAAAAATTTTATTTGAATTTTATGTGTATTCATGAAATCATAATATTCCTCTTGTATTTCTTGTTTACTATCTTGATGATTTTTAAAGAATAGTTCACGTTTGATTTTATTCTTTTTAGAATAAAATTCTTTTCTTATTTTCTCTTTCTCAATAGAAAATTCTTTTTGTAAAACGTTTAATTCTGGATTATTTGTCATTGAAGAGTACGTTGGGGAAATGGGTAAATCTTCATCACTTTCTGATTTAGTTTGGGAAGACATAGGCTGTCTTTGCCTTTGGTAGATTGGTTTAGGAACACTTGTAGATGTATTTACAGATTGAAGATTAGTGGCTACAGATTGAAAATCTTGTAAAGTTGAAGGAATAGATGATGTTGAATATCTAGGAGTTTGAAAACTTGAATTTGATCTTAAACTTTGATATGGTAAATGTATCGGAATATGAGAGGGATGTCCTAAATTTATAGAATTTGTTCTATTAAAAGAAACCTTGACATCTCCATTATCAGTTTGAGAGACAACTCTTAATTCAGTTGTTTCTTGTGTTATAGGTTGGACTGCTTTTTCTAAAACCCATTCATCTGGGAAAGAAACTTCATTCCACTTAATTGGTTTGGGAATATGTATCCTGGATCTAGTCATGTCTGTTTGGAAAAGAAGTGTCTCTCCTTTTGGGCTATGGATTAAGGCTCCTGAACCTAAAGCTGAAATCATAGCTTTATAATATATTCTATAAGCTAAAGCCAAAGGCACAGATCCTGGTTTCATTTTATAATTATGGGTTTTTATTTGAAGAGTTAAAACATCTAAAATGTTTTTATCTTGTAAAGAAACTGTATAATTTGGAAAACAATTAAAATAAATTGGACCATTACAGAGACTTGATTCAATAGTCCCTAAGAGGGAATCATTGAAATCTTCAAACCTGGTGTCTCTTAATGTCATAAAGATTGAAGTGTTTAGACCTTCTTTTGAGAGTGGTTTAACTGCGACTTGAATTAATCCTATATGAATATATTTATATTTTCTTTGAATATGTTTGTTAATTGATTCTCTTTCTAATAATTGAATTGATTCATAAGAATTTGTAATTGGGAGATCTTTTTCTTTTAGTTGGATTGTATAATCCGTTTTTAACAGATGACTTATTAAAGATTTATTTTGTTTGTATATTTCGTTTAGGTGGATTTTAGGAATTTCCCAATTATCTATGTCTTGAATTATGTTTGTCAGGTTGATTTCTTCTTCATTATCGTTTGGTTCGTGGGTTCTTAAGCTACTGGAAGCAGAAGAATTAGATCTAAATAAAGAATGCATCCTTAAAATAACAACTTAATTATTTTAATTTTTATTGCTGCCTACGAAGGAAAGCTAAATTGAATGCCTACAAGGGAGATAAAATCCTAAAACGCCTAACCCATGGCACATCAGGACAATCAAATGACTCAGCAATCATTAGCTTAAAACTCAACAGCACTAAACTTAAAACAATTAAAAGTTATTTCTTGAACAAACTCTATATTTACCTCTACTAATTGCTCCTTGCTACAGTGGCTCTGATACCAGTGTCTCCGGAGGATCTGCTGTAGCAGTGATATTAGGACAATAAAAATGTTGAATATGATTGATGAAATAAATGGTTGATGAAATAAAATTTGGATAAAATAGATAGATTGATAAAAATTTGATTTACAAAAAGAGTGAGAGCTTTCAGAATCCTTAAAACTTGAAACTATCCGTCCTAAAAACTCTGTCTCTCTTTCGTTTTTAGAATCCTTTTTATAGCTAGGATTCTTTTACATATGATGCTTCATGATTCTAAAGTTTGAATAATTGTCTGTTGATTGATGGGAATCTCACTGTGCTTGTCAGTGGGCCATTTTCGTTGAAGAACATTCTGGATTATAGTTTATATCAAATTGTTTGCAAAATGTTCCTAATTCTTTCTTAGATTGTCTTTGTTCTTTCTTCAACTGTTTTTGTAGTTTGATATCCTGACAAATTTTTAATCCTTCTTTTTGGGTGTAACTAATTAGTTCACCATATGTCAATTTTTCATAAGGAATTATTCCTTTGAAATCTTCTCTTATTTTGTTTCTAACTTTTGCCCCTAGCAGATTTGGTAATCCAGCTAGAAATTTTTCTTTCCAAAAGGGTTGGTTATTATCTGTCCTTTGCATGACTCTGGTAATAAAATTATCTTTATACCATTTAAATTCGCCTAATTTCTTACATTTGAGATTGGACAGAAGTTCTGCATTTTTATCCCTTAAGTGTGATGGATCTCCAATGAAATGTTTAGCAATTGCAAAGATTAATGTTGCAACAGCATTTTGTATATGTTGATTTTCTTCATCTAAGATTGGATTATTATCATTATCAGTTTTGATTGCATTAAGTATTTCTTTTTGTTCTTTAGAAGTGAGATAATTATCCCACCATCCTTTGAGTTGTCCGGAAAATCCAGATACTAATAAATCAGCTATTGCCCAATCAGATATTGTTTTTTGAGTTTTATAAACATTTGATACCATTGTCATTTGTTGCAAAAGATTGAGAATGTTATATTCAGACATTCCATCTATGTTCCATTCATAAACCGTGTTCGCGTTATATTTGTTTTGACTTAAGGGTTTCTCTTCTAATACTAAATCTGGTGCAGATGTTTTTGGGTAGTATAATCTTTGTGGTTCTTTCCAATGAAGCTTTTGAATTATCTGTTCATCAGATGATTGAAATTGTTCACTATTAGTTTCCGAATCTTTTATTGTATTAATTGATCTTTGTTGTGTTCTATCAGGTGTATCTGGTACATATCTTTCATTTTCTCCAGTTATTTCTGAGTTTAATGCATTAAGTCTTTGTTGAATTTCTTGCAGGAAATTTGATTGGGTGTTTGAAGATATTTCATGTGGTTTAAATAAAGGTTTTGAATTTTTTGTTTTTTGTTTTTCTTCACTTTTTTTGTCTTTTGTAGAAGTCTGAATGTTTGAAGTGTCTATTTTTGTTTCAATTTTTTCTAAATGTTGGCTTATTGTATGGAGATTTAGATTTGAAAAATTATTTTGCTCGATCAAGAGTTTAATATCTTTATAAGTGACTTGGGAGTTTTCTCTTTCAGGATTTGTAACCTTGAGTGGGGATGCTTTCAATCCAGATCCTTTATGTTCATATTGAATTTCTGTCAATGGTGGATGTGGAGATTCAATTTGAGATTTATTTGTTTGCCATACTTTAACTGTATTATTTGTGTTAATACACTTATCATAATATTGTTCATACCATTTAAAAAATTTTATTTGAATTTTATGTGTATTCATGAAATCATAATATTCCTCTTGTATTTCTTGTTTACTATCTTGATGATTTTTAAAGAATAGTTCACGTTTGATTTTATTCTTTTTAGAATAAAATTCTTTTCTTATTTTCTCTTTCTCAATAGAAAATTCTTTTTGTAAAACGTTTAATTCTGGATTATTTGTCATTGAAGAGTACGTTGGGGAAATGGGTAAATCTTCATCACTTTCTGATTTAGTTTGGGAAGATATATATATATATATATATATATCCTTTTTCCATTTACATGCCTGGCAGTAAAATATAAATCATTTCTTTACTCCTTTGAGTATAATTACTTTTCCTCTATCGAGTTTAGCTTAATCTTATATCTAGCCATAATCATGTGACAACCACAAAAATCACTTTTAGTTTTAAATTCGGGAACTACTTCGTATTCGTGTTCCTTACTCATCATGTACTTATCCTTTTGTTTCATATTCATCTTTTCCTTCATCATCATTTCGGTCACTTTTCCTCAGTGGTAAAATATTCCACTATTAAACTCTTTTAACCTTTTGTATACCATCTTTATACTTATTCATTTATCGACTTAAACTTATTTACTTATCAATCACATCTGTAGAGCAGCTAACCTAATAACTCTTCCATAGACTGGTAATAGTATTTAGCTAGACCCAGTACATTCGTATCTCAATCATTATCTCTTCATCATAGACAGATCTACATCGCTTTGTCATTCGAGATCATATATCTTAGAAAAAGGTACTATCTAGCCATATCTTCTATTTGCCAATCTTAACATATAATTCACAGTCTTTGAGAGTCCGTAAGGTCATACCACTATGCTACTCATTTTCCATTTGTGCCTTAGATTGTATTGGTATCTCATCATTCATGTATGGTTGCCTCATTTAGTAGGCTTATATATCTCCCAAGGTATTTCATTAACCTTGTAAACCTCAATAGGAACTTGTAAAAATTAAATCGAGTTCTAATATTATCATCTTATGACCATCAATTTCCAACTTTTCATCTAGTGATGCCTTGTATAAAGATTGGTCTTATAAGCTCCTTATACATCTCCGATTAAATCAATTTAAGGCATCAATTTCATACAGATGAATATTTGTTCTTTATAATAACTCTCTTAATAAATAGAAATTTAATACCTCATTTAATTCATCCTCAATCACATCATCTGTATTTCTATCAATTTCCTTTATACCAGTGAATTCCTTATCACAATTTTCCAGAGTTATTTCTTAAGCTTTTCGGACTCTTTCTATATTCTCCGATATAAACTTAGAAATAGATTTCCGTATCAACAATCGAGTCAATGCTAACCCGATCTCTCAAATCTATGTTACTCTGGAAATTTATCGGGATTCATATCCGATACTTTCCTTAACCACACATCTCTTATCATTTTAGACATTCCATCTCTATGTCTTATCATTTCACTATATATCCTCAAGGCAGAGACATTTAACATTCATTTCATTTTAACACCTACTCTACCTTGATTCATTTATTTACTTATACTTCACAGCATATCAATCATCTTAATTTGCAATGCTGTATTAAGTATAACAGTTTAATTAACACCTTTTACAGCTAACCGATTTATTATTACAGTAATTTACTTTTACAATCATTTTCATTTAATAATTCAGGTTAGCTGTTATCTTCTTCATCTCTTATCTTCACTTACTGTTCTTATGCATATTCTCTAATTTCCTATACTCCATACAGTACATCATTCCGTAAAACATTATTCAAAATATTTCGGTTTCATAAATATCCATTTGATACTTAGAAAATAGAATAAAAGTATAGAACTAGAATTAACCGTACTGCTATGGATTTCATCATCTATACTAATCTCCTTCTCAATCATCTTTGGTAATCATTTCACTTTTCATCATATCAAACAATCCCATAATAATATCCCGTTAATTCACTTTTAACTCCAACCCTTAAGAATAAATAATAGAGTCGTTCGTCTTGCGACTTTCCACTATAAACATTTTGGGTCGCATCCACCATCTAAGTGTAAGTGAAATTAGAAATCGAGACCGTTATACACATATTACATTCCTTTATGCCATCAATAACTCCATTACTATCAATGGATTTAAGATCATCTTAGTTTTATCACTGTTCAAGACATATTCCAACATAGGGGCATTTTTGTCATTTCAACATTTATTTATTTATCCTCATATACATTTAAACCATTGATCTCCATATCCATAGAATGATAATATCCCTTCTCACACTATATCATCATTTTAAAATCTTGTCTGATTTAGACAGAAAAATCCTATTAGGACAGATATACAGATCATTTTGCATTAAATGCATCCTTACACCATCAATTACTCTGTCAAATTAGTCAATTCCAACTTCTGTTGGTCTATTATGACTCCAGGTAAAATTTTGGAGGTAGGGGTATTTTGGTCATTTTTGGATAAAATTCTCTCTCTTCAAAATTACATTCAATTGGTGATCTTAAAGTCTATTTAATGATGATATTTCATTCCCCTCCTTTATATCATCACTTTAAGGTCTCAATTCAATCCGGATAAAAAAGTACTGGTGGGGCCCTCACCAAGTCCATTTCTGTTCCTTATCGAACTGACCTTCGTTTAGACTATAAGATTACCAATTCAGATAACATTCCTGAGCCGTTTTCCTTTTTAACATCCTTAGTTCATAATTCTCACCCCCTTCTAAACACTTAATTCAATTTGCAATCATTTATTTTCTCTATGTATTCAAACTACACAGTACTACAAGGGATGTTAACATTTTCAACACATTTTCTTTCCAAAAGTATCGATAGACATCAGGCTAACCTTGCTCTAATACCATTAAATCTGTCACAGCCTGTGACCCTATTTTTCATCTTTTTCTATACATCTTATTCAGTTAAGCTGTCTGCGATACTTTACTTTTCTTTTACATATAAACAATTTCATATAAAATTATAATTTGAATTACATCCCTTATCTTAATTCATAAGGAAGCAATACTGTAGATAAGTCTAAATACAGAAAATAAATGATCATACCTTATTAAATAAATCAAGCTGTCGCATCGTCCCCAATGCACAGCCGAAGTCCTTTAGATGTCAGACTCTTAGTCCTCAAAAACCTGAAATGTTAAAATTAAGGGGTGAGCAAATCACGGCTCAGTAAGGAAATTATGTGCTTCACTTGATATTCAACTATCTATATGCTGAAAAACTTTTTCATTTTTCCTATTGGGCTCTAGGCACACATGTAGGAAGGATACTACAGTCGGTTAGGGATCCGGATGGAGTAAGGCAAGTATTTTGAAATACCTGTCTTGTCCTGGAACCTAGAAGCAACTGTAGAGAGTAATAAATTTTATTTTGTTTGAAATTTAAATCCTTTTCCTTTTTATTCCATATCGTTTTCATATTCTTTTCAAAATAATGCTTTTATAAAATAAAGCATTTAAATAAAGTAACTGATATTCATATATTCTTTGAAAAGAATTTTAGTTAAATCATCATCATTCTCATTTAAAACTCGTTTCATGTTTTACTGTACAATCATAATTAGTACAGTACTTTAAATAGCAAAATAAGCTATTAAATCTTTTTCGTATAACATATACATCATTTAAATCTAATATTCAATTTAAGAAATTAAAATAAAAATATTACATTTGTTTTCCGCCTCTTTCCTTTTTGAAAACATATCACATGTTCATGTCACATATAGTCTATTATTCAATTTAAAATCATAGTAAGAATATTAGACTTATAAACTCTTTTGAAAAATCATCATGCAGTACTATCATCAGTACCATAATAAGCATTATATAAAATGCTATAAATCATTTTTATTTAACTTGTCACATATCATGTAAAACATTTACATTTCACGTATCACATATCATATAAAACATTTTCATATATGGAGACTGAGGCACGCCCAGCCCGTTTACTAGGTCATTACTCATATCATGCTATAGACCCTGAAGGGTATAAAATAATCATGTCAGATCTATGACCATAATCTATAATTGTCCTCGGTGGATCACTGATTAGGTATCAGCCGGGACTACATATCACATGTCACATATCACATATCACATATCAACATGATAAGGTTGCCAACTAGTTTTAAAACCGTATTTTTCATCATAAAATAAATCTTTATCGAATTTATAAAGATATATAATTTCATAATTTAAAACCATAAAGGTTATAAAACCATTTAGTGAATATTTGAGAAATATATATATATAAAAATATTCACTTTATTTCTCTTCATTTTCATAACGTATTACGTATAATTTACATATCAAGAGAATTTTCGGTGATTTCTTTATCACCATTCTCGAAAAGAATTTTTTCGGTGATTTCATTATCTCCATTCTCGAAAACATGAATATTTTAAAATCACTTTCATTTTATTCATGTTTTTATGAAAACATTAATTTTCTCGATTTTCGAGGTTAAAAATTGTTTCTCGTGACATAAAATCATTTATTATGATTTTCGATAATTTTCTAATATTTTTCGGCAGTATAATGGCTGCCAATTTGCTAGACTCCTGCATGAAAAATACAGTTTATATTTTCAACCAGTACGTCATCACAAATTTTCAGCCGATGAATCATCACAACATTTCCATAAAATAATTTATAATTTAAAAACATGTAGATTGAATATCCTTACAATGCTGCACATGCATCCCTTACCTATCCTGGGTTGGCGACTTCCTCGTTATCGGTCGCGCTCGTGTTCATCTTTTCCGATTCCATCATCTCGTTCGTCGAGAATAATTTTCTAGAATTCAAATTCTAAAAATTAGAATTTTTTCATAATTTATTTAAATTAATTACTCGAAAATAATTTTTGAAATCCTTACCGAATGTCCAAGATTTTTCGGATTTCAGAATACCAGGGAATTTTCGAATTCCCGAAAATTCTCCCTTTTTCTCTCTCTTTCTTCTTTTCCTCTTTTCTTTTCTTTTCTTTTTCTTTTTCTTTTCTTTCTCTTTTCTTGTTCTTTTTCTTTTTCCCTTTTTTTCTTTTCTTTTCCGATCAGACTGGTTCAGACCGGTCAGTCTCCCTTATCGTCGGTTCTCCTCTGGTGGTCGGTTCTCCGGTGGTTCGACGGCTCCACAGCTGGCTGACGTCATGGCGAAGCTGGATCTGGCCTCTATTCATCCCGGATCAGCGGCACGGTAGTGGATCTACTCGGTTTAGGTTCGGCCTCTTCTCCCCCTTCGTCGTTCCTCCTCCGTCATTCTCCGCCTCATCGGTGGCCTCCTTCTTCTTCCCTTCACCTTCGCCGAACTCAAGGTTGGGGTGGCGGCGCCTGGATTTGCCGGCACCGTCGATTTCCCTCTTTCCTTTCATTTTTCTTTTCCTCTCGGCTTCCGCAGATTCTTTTCTCCTTTCCTTTTTCCTTCCGTTGCCGGTCGGCTTCCCCTCTTTCTTTCCTCACTGGTGACGGCCTCGCCTCTCTCTCCTTCTCTTTCTTTTCCGGTGGCCGCCGACAGAGTCGGCTCTCCTCTGTTTCCTAAGAAAGAAAAATAACGGGCTCAGGTTATATCCCAACCCCGTTTCTGTTTCTCTTTTTTTTTATAATTAAATATATATTTATACTATTTAAAATATGTATTTAAATACATATTTTATACCCAAAATACATATATATATATATATATGAATATATTTTTACAATTTAACAAAACATAATATTCACATTTATATGTTTAAAGACATAAACGTATACATATGTTCTTATTTAATCATATAAATAATATATATTTCAATATATATATATATATATATATATATATATATACTATTTATCCTTATACAAAATATATGCATTTCATATATGCATATACGTATTTATATATAATATACTTATATATAAATATATAATTGTACATATGTATTTATGTAAAAATATATTTATATAATATAATTATATAAATATCTCATTATATTCATTTTTATTTCTTATTTAATTTGGATTTCTTACTTTTCAAATTTATTTCCCCCCCAATTATAATTTCTCCATTCTATTCCTTCATCAGCCTTTTTAAAATAAATCAATATTCCAATTATTGTGAATAATTTATTTATTTATTTACATTTCTCTATTTGCTTTAATATTAAATTTACAAATATTTAATATTAATTTTTGAAAATTAGCGGTTACACGGAGAGATTCTCACATTTTAACTTTTAGAAGTGGACCGAGAGCAAGTCAAATATATTTTTTTTATTAGGAGGAGGGATAGACATAAATGTTAGGACTATAAGGTTATCTCAGGTGAGAGTGTTACCACACAACATAAAATCATAGTCTTAGATATGAGGATTCATAAACAATATTGAAGGAACCAACAAAAAGAGATCAAAAAAATTAGATGATGGAAGCTAAAATAAGATTATTATATAATATGTAGAGATAGTTAAATAAAAAAATAGGACTGAACTACTAAAGAGAATCTAAATGTACTATAAAACAAGATGGCAAAATGCATTCATGTTGTGAGCAAGGAGAGACTAGAAGTATCAAACAGAAGAGGACTGACTCGAAAAGATGCAACATGGTGGATTGTAGCAATTAAAAAAGGTATAAAGACTAAGTAAGAGTGTTACAAGGTTTTGAAGAAGAACAATATCAAAGAGAGTTTTATAGAATATAAGTTAGCTAGAAAAAAGGCAAAGAAGGCGGTGGCAGAAGCTAAAGAAAAAGTTATGAAAGAGATTTACAATAAGTTGGACACAAAAGAGGGAGAGAAAAATATATATAGATTGGCACGAGAAAGAGAAAGGAGGAGTCGCAACCTAAGAGTAGTGAAATGTATCAAATATAAGCATAAAAAAACTCTCGTTAAGGATAATGACATTAAGAAAAGATTGCATGATTATTTTGACAAATTATTTAATGACAGACAAAATCAAATTTTGGATAATATATTGGTGTGTCTCGAGGATT
Source organism: Heritiera fomes (assembly GCA_032173925.1). NCBI lineage: Eukaryota > Viridiplantae > Streptophyta > Magnoliopsida > Malvales > Malvaceae > Heritiera > Heritiera fomes. The sequence goes on from JAPDPM010000017.1 coordinate 6,605,133, forward strand.
TGAATCGGCGCTTTATACGCAAAATCATAGAGATAAAGGTTAAGGAGGCACTAAAGAGAATAAAGATCGAGAATGCTGTTGGACCTGACAACATTCTAATTGACGTTTGAAAATGTCTTGGAGAGGTAAGAGTTAAGTGGTTGACACAATTTTTAAACAAGGTTTGGTGCACTAACAAAATGCCTAAGGAATAAAGGAAGAACGTTTTGATACATCTTTATAAGAACAAAGGAGATATTCAAGGTTGCTGCAACTACCAAGACATAAAACTGATGAGTCACACGATGAAATTATGGAAGAGAGTAATAGAATGGAGATTAAGAAAGATTGTAGAGATATTTGAGAATCAATTTGGTTTTATGCCTAATCAATCAACTATGGAAGCAATACATTTGCTTAGACAACATATGTAGCATTATCAAGTACTGAGTAAAGATCTTTATATGATCTTTATAGATATGGAGAAAGCATATAACAAAATGCTTAGGAAGTTATTATAGTGGTTCTTAATGAAGAAAAGAGTTCTTGTGAAACATTTCTAGCTATTCATCTTTTCTTAAACAACTAGGTCTTCTTCTTGATCATGACTTCCTTTAGAAATGAATTTCCTTGCTTTTGGAGAATGACTGCCTGAACTCCATCACATTGGTTTGATAAAACCTTTTATATATGAAATTGAAGTTTGTTTGCATGTATGCAATACATGATGTTAAAAATGCTCATAACATGCTCAAATGTGCATGAGTAATGAATGAATCAAACACAAAAATGTCAATATGTTATGCAATGCTTAGACAATGTGAATCTTATTACTAATGAATGCAAAGTTGCAATAAAATTGAAAAAAAAGAAACTTCCAACTAATCCTAAAACCTTTAATTTTTTTTCAATTTTTCATCGAGTCATTTTTCATTGCCAAACCCACTTAGACAATCTAAAATCTCTTTTCTTTTGACCAAAAAATTTCTTTGTTTTGATTGGACTCTTTTCATAATGAAAAAAAAATGAAAACAGGAGGACAAGCTTTTCTTTCCCTATTTTTTAAGGTTTTTTCTATTTTTTTTTATTTTTGAGTTTATCAATTTTAATGAAACAAGTAGGAAAAAGACAAATGTTCTTCCATGTGTCCTAATGCAAGGTTATTTCCACAGAATGAGTCAGCATGGCTTTTCTCTAAAGTTAGGCTTTATAAGTTCTACTATATGCTTGGTTTGGATGATAAAGGTATTGAAAGCTAGTTCCAGATTGTTCCTTACTATCATCCACATGGACCAGGAAGGCACCTTAAGGCACCCCAATCCTCAACCATTATAGGTTTTAATTGGAAAAGGTTCAACTTAAGTGAAAGTATTTCATTCGCCTCTATGTAGAGGTTATCACCTCATGAAGGCAAAGGTACTTTATTCCCTCCTAAGAAGAACAAGGTTGATCGAGATCTAATGCATGCATATTAAAGTGAAGTATGTGTATTATATGTTTTATGAAATTCAAGGCTTTGGGCAAAATTTTTATATCTATATCAATGGCTTGACTCTCTAAATGTCCCTAGCAAAGTCACCAAATTATCATAACGTGCTAAAACCTAAATGATAACCCGGTAGACTTAATACCAGAAATCACCACCAACCATTCTTATATAAGGTGTGGTTAGTCACTTATTCTCATGTAAGGATAATACCTGGTTTACGTTCAAAGTAACAAGGGTTCAAGAGTATAGTTACTTGTGAGGAAAGATTAACACTCCCATAAATCCCATATTAAAATTGTAACAAATAGTTTAAAATTATCTTAATTTTGCCTTTTGTTTGTTTTAATTTAAATATGCTTATAATTGAAAAATCTTCTAAGTCTCCTTCATCAAGTTGGTTGAACGACTTAGAAGTTTTTCTTACCTCATAAGTAGGGATGTAAATGGTACCTTGTACGACTCGACTCGATTAAGTAGAGTTAGGGTATTTAATATTTGGGTTTGAGTAGTAAGTTTACTACCCATCACGAATTTGGATAGGGTTAAGGTAGTGACCTTAAGGTACCTACTACCTAAACCCCATTATAGTAAAAGTTTTTAAATATTATTAAATAATTTTATTTATTTTTAATATAATACTTAACTAAATTAATTCATTAAGTTTTTAGTTATGATTTTTAACATTAATTTATTTTTATGAGTTAATTTAGATTTATTAATTTAATTTTTCCTAATAATATGTATTAAACTTGATTTCAAATTTAAATTTAAAAGTCAAACTTTGACTTAATAAACCGATATTTAATTGAGTTTGAGTAGTTAACAAGTATTTCTTATATTGGATAGAGTTCGATTAGTAAAAATTAAAATATTCAAGTAGTTAATCAAGTTCGGGTATTCTAAAACATAATCGGATTCGAGTACCTCAAAATTACCCGGTACCCCCTCGTTGACATCTATACTCATGAGTATTCTAGTAGAACTAGTTGCCTTTCTTGAAGAGGTTTCATCATAGGATGATTTATATACATTATGAAAATCATATCTTAACTCCAATCCAATTTTTATCACTCTTAATTATCATTCTTTTTCTTACTTTTTAATTTTATTTTCATCATTTATAAGTTCTTTATATCTTATCATTATTTCTTATTTTTATTTTTATATCTTTTAAAGAAACATGATTTATTTAATATTGAAACCTTTCCTTTAGACATTCCATCAAGTTGGTCAACCTTAAAGGAAATTTTCTCACTTAGAATTTTTAAAGAAAACTACATAAACCCAATTTCCTTTTAAATTCCATCATTGGAATAATCCATATATATTCAAATATTTTTATATTATTTATTTTATAAATTAATTTTTATTCTTTCCTAATTCTTAATTGTTTAATTTTATTTATTTTTATTTTTATTTTTATTCTTATTGCCCTAATGTTTCCTAGGGCTATGTCGCTAAATATTAAACAAATGGAGTCACCACCAATCATTTTTAACATAGGTGTGATTGGCTACCTAAATGACTCTAAGGACTGATATACATTTTAAGTTTTGAGTTCGAGAGTTCATTTACATGTAGAGAAGGTTATAGCACCTCTACAATGCCCAAAATTGGTATCATTTTAATTTTATATTATTTTAACTTAGTCTTAATTTAATGGTCTTTTAATAGTTCTTTTTATTGTTTAAATATTGAAAATTCTTTTAAAAACCCCCTCATTCTGGATGAACTCTTAAGAGACTCTTCTCACCTCAAGAGTATTTTAGGGGTACCATTCGAATCCTCTGAAGAGACTCCGTCATCGAAAATATTTTAGAATTTTATTATTTTTTTATTTAATTGTTTCATTGCTTTTATTTATTTATTTTTAAATATTATTTCTTATATATTCTTAATTATTTTTTATTTAGGATTTAAATATTTAATATTGAGAATATCTCTTAAATCTTCTATCGTTCTGGATAAACATAGGAGAATCCTCTCACCTAGTGTTGCTCATTCGCAATCACCTAGAGGATTTCATCATTGGATTTAATTATATAATTTATTTTATTATTTTTTATTAATTTTATTATGTTTTTACTTTTTCTTTATTAAGTTATTAACTTGATTATTATTTTTTATTATTTCAAAGTGTCAACTTTTATTTTTTTATTTCTTTAAAAATACCTTCTAAATCTTCTATCATTCTGGATAAATTTAAAATGATTCTCTCACTTAGAAATTCCTCAAGTGTTACTCATTCGCAATCGCTTTGAGGATTCCGTCATTAGAATAATTTGTATTATTTATTTTTTTCATTATTATTATCCTAAAAATTTTTACTATTATATTTGTTTTTTTTACGATTATGATTTTTTATGTGCTATTCAACTTTAATTATACGGAGAATAAAGTTTAACCTTCATTTTTTGAAAATACCTTTTAAATCTTCCATTATTCTGGATAGACTTAAAAGGATCCTTTCACCTAGGAATTCTTCGAGTGTTACTCATTCGTAATCGCCTCAAAGATTCCATCATCGGGAAGGTCTAACCAATTCTCAATATTTATTATACCATAATTTATTAATCTTAACATAAATTCCCTAATTTTGTTTATTTTTATTCATTTTATTATTTATTATCTTAGTTATTCAATCTGCATTATTTATTCTTTTTCTATTTATTATGTTTTTATTTAATTTATTTTCCTAACCTTATTTCTTATTTAATATTTTTAATTTAATTTGTTCTCCTAATTTTATTGTCCTCTAATTTATTCTTCCTACTTGCTCCTACGCATATTTTATTTTTAATTATTATCTTATTCTAAAGAACAACAACCTAAGATATCAAGTATAATATTTAATAATTTATAAAAACATATCAAATGGAAACAGGAAGCTAAAACAAAACAAAAAAAAATCCTTAATTGGGTTCTTGATGAGAAATTCTATTTGCACCCCACATTTTACTATTCCTACCCCACCCTAAACAACTCTATTTATTACAAGACTATTTTAACCTTACAGCATTGCAGCATCTCCTCCTTCCTTCTCCTTCTCTGAACTTCTCCTTCTCCTCATTGTCAAAGGTGCTGCTCAGGTAATTTTACCAATGTTTTATTGTAGGGAAAGGGGAATGTGCCACCTGCGCTGGGCTGAGGCTCGCTCACCACTTGTGGCACACCTGCGCTTGGCCCAGCCCCGCACAGGTGGCATGCTTGCACGAGGCCCAGCACTGCGGCTGTGAGGCCTCGTGTTGGTGGCACACCTGTGAGCGACTGTGAGGCCCCGCATTGGTGGCACACCTGCGTGAGGCCCAGCCCCGCACGGAGACTTACGCAAGGGGGTGTCCCTCACTTAGGTGAACTTGCGCGAGGGGGTGTCCCTCGCTCAGGTGAACTTGCACGAGGCGTCCCTCACGCAGGTGAACTTCCTTGCTCAAGTTCCCTTGCCCAGGGAAAGCTTCTCCATACAGGGCCTTGCACAAGGGGCGAGGTCTTGCATGAGGCTGGGCCTCACGCAAGGGTCCTTACATGATTGTTTCTGGTTTTAACTACTTTCTACAAGCTTGGTTTTTATGATTTTTGATTTCATCATCTGACTAAAGTTTGTAATTATACAGACTATTGCCACCATCTCCTTTCAATTGTTGCCATCAATCTCTACAAGCTATTGCACTGTAGGACTATTACCACCAGGTATGTGCTTGATGTACACACACTTCACACTATTATTTCTCACTTACTCTCACTTTGCACTATACACACCTCACGTCACTCACTTACACTTCCACTCACTTGTACATTCTTTACTTCCTCACACACTTGCACTCAACTATTGCACATACTCTTCACACTTTGCTCACACCTCTCTATTAAATCAAGAATCTCAAGGTGTATTAGTAAAACACAGCAGTCAAAGCTCAATAATAGGTTTTCTAAAGTGTATAAGTGAGTTTTGAATAAAATCAAGAATTTTAATAAGGAAGAGATATTGTTAAATTTAGTCAGTGCCTTGGCTTTTAATTTGTTTTATAATTATTTAAATATTTTTCTTTTTCAGACATGACATTAACACGAGGTAGAGGTTCATCTCAAGGAAAACGACAACAACCTACTAGCTCTAAGAGGAGACGACGAGCTATGAGATATCAGGCTGAGCAGGTCGAACAAGTCGAGCATGTCAAGCAAGGCGAGCAAGGTAAGCAGGTCGAGCAAGGTCAACAGGTTGAGCAGCCTCAATAGTTAGATTCAGAGTATGCAGAGGAGGAAGTCGAGCCTTGTCTTGGAGGCCCGACTAATATTTCAATTCTTAGACGTTTTAGATCACATGTTGCTTTTGCAATATGGGATGGGCAGGTAATTCTCCTCACAAAAATTTGATAATATTTGTTGTTTTTGCAATATGTGATCACATGTCGCTTTTGAAATGATCTTATTGTTTGTTGTTTTTATATAGGAGTGAGACAATTTGAAGGTCCTTAATCATAGCAAGAAAATCTCTTAGTGGATCTTAGATGATGATCGATCTCGTATTTGCTTCTCTGTTTTACAGTCTGGCTTAGGGAGTTTGGTTGACTATAGTTACCGCATGCAACAACACCATCATCTCTGCTTTTTGTGAGAGGTGGCAGCCAGAGACGAATACATTTCATATGCCTTTTGGAGAAACGACAATTACTCTGGACGATGTAGCTACACTCCTAGGCATACCAGTGACTGGGGCGATCGTATTTTGCCTGCACATCTCTGTAAAGCATGCCGTTAGATTATTAGTACGTTTGTTAGGAGTCTCACTTACAGAGGCTCAAGCGACGACGAGTACTAGTCGTGGGTCTAGTGTGACATTGTAGTGGTTGAGAATGAATTTTGGCAATGTCACTGACAGCTCCTGTGATGAGGAGACAATATATGCTACTCGTGCAGACTTGCTTCATTTACTTGGGTGCACACTTTTTGTAGATAAAAGTGGATTGCATGTTGTCGTATCATTATTATCCTATTTAGAGGATTTACGATTTATCAGTGAATATGCATGGGGTGCAGGTGCTCTTGCTCATATGTATAGACAGCTAGGCATTGCGAACAGAGCAAAAGTGCATGGGATTAGCGGTTATATGACCCTTTTACAGGTATTATAATTTATTTTATCTAAGTAACTTATTAATTATAATTTATTTGTTTATAATTTATTAATGATTAATGTTTTATTTTATGTAAGCTTGGATTTATAAGCACTTTCTGTCGTTAAGTGCTTATAAAGATTTATTAATGATTAAAGTCTTGCTGAAGACTATAAACTTAGCCCAACTTCAGTATTTAATTGTTATTTTCTTTTCTTTTCTTTTCCTTTCTTTTTATTTTTGTACAGTTCTTTTTTCCGTGTGATGCTTGTTTTTCTTTGTTTGCTTCTGTAGGTACTCTCTATAGCAGCACCCTTCTTTGAGCTTCACAGTGATCATCCTTGGGATAATAAGGGAGTTTCCTATTCTATTCTTAAGTTCTTTATTTTATCTGCACATTGAGGACACTGTGCACTTTAAGTTTGGGGGAGGGGATTAACTTGAGCGTTTTTTTAAAAAAAAAATTTGTGAAAAAATTGAAAAATCTTTCAAAATTTTTGAAAAATTGGGCTTAACATGATTTGTTTTGGGATGATTTGAGTACTTAGCATGTTGTTTTCTCATAATCTTATGATATTACCCCTTAATTTGGTCTGATTCTGATTGACTAAGAACCATGATTGTGGTGAAAGCATGAAGTTAAATTCTTTGAACTTGTCTTGATTCTAATTGCGATATCCTCATCTTTATACACATGTCATGATCATGGATTAGTATGCACATTTAGAGAAGGCTTATGTGGACATAGGATTGCATTGGTTCATTTGACTTTGTCTATCATATTCTAGAATTTGCTTGATCTTCTCTTGAGGCGAAATTATTAAATCACACTTGATTAGGAAAGTGATTTAGGCTATCCTTGGATCGTTTGAGCCTTTCTAACTAACCTTGTACATATTTTATCCTTAGTCACCCCTTTGAGCCAAATTAGCTTTTCTCTGTTTATACACCTACAAGTTAATTTCCTTTAGCCAAATAAACACACTTTCCTATCCCTTACCCCAAAAGCATGTGTTTTACTAGGATATATCCAGAGCTATGTACATATTTGGGTAGATAAATAGGATATAAAAAAAAATTTTTAAAAAAGAAGAAAAATGGAAAATTCAAAAAAAATTAAAAAATATTAAAAAAAGAAAAAGAAAATAAAGTGTATAGCAAAAAGAACTAAGTTTAGGGGGAGATGGTTAGAGCTCTAAACATCATAGATCCTAGTGAGTAATGCATGATTAGGGGATGAGCCTAAATTTCCTTTATCATACCTTAGCCCTAGCCTTACATTACAAGCTTAATAAAGACCTATTGATTCTTGGTTAAGTGTGACTACATTAGTGGAGAGAGAAGTGAAAGACAAACATATGGAAGTGATCACTTGTCATTGACTTTTCATCTTTACGTTTGCATAATCTGATCCGGATTGTGTACTTTGAAGTGACATTGACATTACACACACATACGAGGATTCCAATTTGGGTTAAGACTTATGAATGAATGATACTTAATGTTTGATCTATGATTGTGAGTCTTTGAGATTGAAATTTATACTTTATCTTTGAGGATGATTGAGAAAATAAAATATGCTTCATACTTGTCATTTCCTACTTATGTTTTGTTTTGCTTGAGAACAAGCAAAAGCTCAAGTTTGGGGGTGTGATAGCTCTATGAAAATAGAGTTATTTTAGTACTTTATTTATTAATAATTATTTAATTACCCCGTTATTTTATTAATTATTCTCCTAATTTTATTAAATTCCTCATATTTTGCAGAAAAATAAATTTTAGATGAATTTTAGTCTTTTCGGTAGAAAATAGACTGAAAATGGGCAAGAAAGGAGATTGGACCACTACAAGACAAGGGAGCATGACTCTTTATTTTCTCTCTCATCTTTTGATATCTAGCATGCCACATGTCATCATTCTACTCTTTACAAGTTTAGAGTAGCCACCAGTTTTATTTCCTTAATGTTCTTTACATTTTTGGAAGTTAAATACAAGTTTTCATGATGTTTTCCTTTACTCTTTACTACATTCTTGCACTCTTTACTTAAGCTTTTTGTTTCTTTAAATTTCCAGCAACTATATTCATCTTCTACTCTTTCTTTTTCTTTTATTTTGGTTCATGATTGAGTTCCATGATCATGGGAGCTTAAGAGGTTGAAAAACTACCTCCATAGTTCTTGTGAGGCAGCTTGGTCCATAGTTTCCTTTTGCAATTTTTATTTTCTGCTTTTAAACGTCTAATTGATTTTTTAATATTTTTATTCTACTGTTTTTGGGGTCTAGTTTAATGGGTTAAAGCAGTTTTTAAAAATCTTTTAAAACAAAAATACAAAAAATGTTTAAAGTAGGATATGTAGGGAGTTGATCTTATTTTAGGCTAGTTTAGAGTAGGTATTTTTATATTCCGTTTTTAAAATTTTAAAATGATTTATTTTTATTTTTATTCTACTGAGTTAGGAGTCTAGATTATTGGGTTAAAACAGTTTTTAAATATCTTGCAAAACAAAAATACAAAAAATGATCAAAGTAGGGTAAGTTAGCTTAGGTGTTACTTGGTGCTAGTGTGCATTTTTGGCTGTCTGTTTTGTTGGCAGCAGTTTTGGTTGTTTTAGGGGTTTTGTAGGTTCTGATTTTATGCCTTATTAGCTTCATTTAAGCTGCTCACTAGTTAATCTTTAGGTACATTAAAGTTTCATGCATTTATAGGTAGTGTTGATGAAGTGTATGATTTAATTCTCACATTGCATTTTATTAGAAGTCTTTGAATTTTCAGTTTTAAAAATCCAGCAGCTTTAGGCGTTACTCTTGGGACATTTTAGAGTCTGGTTTTGTAGCATTTTAGGCATCAATTTACCGTCTTTAAGTCTTACTAGGTTCATATATTAATTACGTAACTTTAGGAGTTAAATTAGAGTAGTTTTATTAGCCATTTCATGCATTAATGTCCTCCTTTCCTGATCAGTTTTTTTTTATGTTTCAGTTTTTACATGCTGTTTGGTCATATAATTTAGGTTCATTTCATTAGTTTTAAAGCATTTTAGTGTTAAGCACTCATCTTAGGATTTTTAGGAAGCATTAGGGTAATTTTAGGAAGTATTTTACATTGCATTTTCATTAATCTCCTTAGCATAGGCGTTCTTTAGGAGTTTACTGTCCAGATTTTTTTACTTACTGTTTTGATTATTATTTAGGTCATGTTTCATTAATTTTAATTCATTTTAGGTTCATATATTTAGTGGTCTAGGCATAGGTTAAGTTAGATAATTTTTCATGAGCATTTTAGTTTCATTTTCAATTTAATTTTGCATTAAATTTCAATTCTGTCCAAGTTTTATATTCACATTAATTCTATGCATTTAGGTATTGTTTTAGGTATATTTTAAGTGTCTTAGTTAGTATTCATATAATTCTTTAATTAGGTAAAGTTTGGTTTAATTTCAAGTTCATTTACTTAGGCATTTTCATTCATTAGTTTAAGAACTTCATGCATTAATTCATTTTTTTTCAATTGCATTAGTTTTGATTTAATTTGTTTGACATGTTCATGCATTTTTATTTTCATTTTAGGACTTTCCTGCATACTTTTATTATTTGCATTTTAAACCCATATAGTTAGGAAATTACAGTTTTACCCTTTCATTTTACTTATTTGCGTTTTTGTTTCTTTTTTTACAGTTATTTTATTTTCATCATTTCCATTGTAAGTATTTTTTATTTGCTTTTTAATTTCAATTACTTTATTTTGTTTTATTTTAATTTTGTTATTTTTTTTATTTTGCTTTGTTAGCCTTTGTAAATCACACTAAACTAAATTCATAATTTGCTAGGATATACCATAGATAATAGTATCTAGTATTTAGCTAAGCTTCGCACTACCAGTCTCTGTGGGACGATATTTTCGGACTCATCTCCATATTACTTGAAGACCACGTGCACTTGCGTGTAGATACCTTTTAGGGTCGACAACTACTCCTAGGCAGACAACCGATTTCAAAGCCTCTATACCAAATGGCCTTGGTTGAGTTAGAGGAATAGAAAAAGCAGTTGCAAGAGTTGCCAGATAAAGGGTTTATAAGACCGAGTGTGTCACACTCCAGCATTGTTTGTGAAGAAGAATGACGATAGTTTAAGGCTATGTATAGATTATAGACAGTTGAATCAAGTGACGGTGAAGAATAAGTATCCACTACCTAGGATTGATGACTTGTTGGATCAGTTGAAGGGTGCCCAAATATTTTCCAAGATTGATTTAAGGTCAGGGTATTATCAGCTAAAAATCAGAAAAGAAGATGTATCGAAGACAGCTTTTAGGACTTGATATGGCTACTACAAGTTCTTAGTTATGTTGTTGGTCTAACGAACGCCCTTGCAGTGTTCATGGGATTGATGAATGAAGTGTTTAAGCCCTACTTGGATAAATTTTTCATCTTCTTCATTGATGACATACTAGTGTATTCTCGATCTTGAAAAGAGCATGAACACCATCTCCGCACTATGCTTTAGACTCTCAGAAAGAAAGAACTCTATGCAAAGCTGAGTAAGTGTGAATTTTGGTTAGAGCAAATCAGTTTTCTGGGGCATGTAGTATCAAAGGATGGTGTATCAGTTGACCTAGTTAAGATAGAGGCTGTGATTAATTGGGAGAGGCCTAGGATAGTGATTGAAATTCGCAGCTTTCTAGGGCTTGCAGGATATTATAGGGGATTTGTAGTGGGATTTTCCAAGCTTGCTTCTCCATTAACCCAACTCACATGCAAGGATGTCAAGTTTGAGTGGAGTGATGCGTATGAGTGCAGTTCTTTGTAATTAAAGCAGCGATTGACTACAGCACCTATTCTGACAATTCCTAGTGAATTTAGGAGATCTGCGGTATATAGTGAAGCCTTTCTACAAGGTCCAGGGTGTGTATTGATGCAAAATGGTAAAGTAGTGGCCTATGGTTCGAGACAATTGAAGGACCATGAGAGAAACTACCCTACACACGACCTGGAATTGGTAGCTATAGTGTTTGCCCTGAAGATTTGGCGCCATTATCTATATGGTGAAAGGTTTTAGATTTATACGGATCATAAGCGTTTGAAGTATTTGTTCTCGCAGAAACAACTGAAAATGAGACAGAGACGGTAGATGGAGCTGTTAAAAGATTATGACTACGAGATCTTCTACCATCTAGGTAAAGCAAATCAAGTAGCTGACACATTGAGTAGGAAGAGTATGGGTATAGTAAGCTACATGATGGTTAGAGAGTGGGATTTGATGGAGAAATTCTTGGAATTGAATTTGAATTTAGAGCCTAAAGGTAAGTGTTTGATTGCTAGCTTGAGGATAGAACCTAGTATTATTGATTAGATCAGACAAGCTCAAAGAGAAGATCCTAGACTTATGGAGATTACTAGTAGGATACAGTCGGATCAGGATTTGGATTTTGGGGTTAGAGATAATGGGTTGTTGAGATATAGGGGCAAGATTTGTATTCCGGATAGTGAGGTCTCTAAGAAACAGATTATGGAAGAGGCACGCAGCTCCAAATACACAATGCATCTAGGTACTACAAAGATGTATCAGAACTTACGTAAGGTGTATTGTTGGGCTGGTATAAAGAAGGATATAGCGACTTTTTTGTCCAAATGCTTAGTGTGCCAAAAGGTTAAGATTGAACACTAGAGACCAGTGGGATTACTGAAGCCTTTGTCTATACCTACATGGAAATGAAAGCACATGACTATAGACTTTATCATGGGGCTTCTGAGGACTCGTAAGAATCACAATGCAATTTGGTGATAGTTGACAGATTGACGAAGTTTTCCCACTTCGTAGTTATGAAAGCTACCAATTCACTTAGTGCCTTAGCAAATATGTACCCTTACCTTTTTTAGATGGACAGGAAAAATTTAGAGGACCAAATTTTCTAAGGTGGGGAAGATGTAAAGACTGCAAATTTTTGTACCTAGTTAGTAAATAAATAAAAGATGTTGAAGAAGCTAAGTATTGAGATGTAGTCCGTAATTATTATTATTTCAAGTAATGAGAATGAAGTTTCAAATTTAGTAAATTTAGCAATAAATGATTAATACATTTATATAATTTAGAAATTGTATAAATAAGTTCAAGAGATATATATTAATTCAATAAGGAAAATAAATTAAAATTTCGCACGTTTGTGAGGTAAACTAATAAATTATATAAATGCACTTACGAAACCTAAGTGCATAAATAATTAAAAGAACAAATAAATAATTAAAGAATGATGAAAGATTTAAGTAAAATTTTCAATATTAATAATCTATATTTTTAATATTTTTTAATAATAATAAAACGTAAGATTTAATAATAAATTGAAATTAAATAAAAATTATTCCGAGGATAAGAGTCCAAAGAGTAACAAATGGTAGACATTTGGAAATCTCTAGGTAAGAAATTTCTCTTAAATCTCACCAGAATGATGGAGGGTTTAAGTAGAATTTTCGATATTAATAATCAATATTTTTTTAAAATAAATAATATTAATAAAAAAGATATAATAACAAATTGAAAGTCAATATAGATTATTCCGATGATAAGAGTCCAAAGAGTCACAAATGGTTGACATTTGGAATTCTTTAGGTAAGAATTTTTCTCTAAGTCTTGCCAAAATGATGGAAGACTAAAGAGAAATTTTCGATATTAGTTCTTAAATTAAAAACAATTAAATAAATAAAACTCAATGAAAATTAAATTAAAATAAATAAAATAATAAAATGAATAAATAAAATTAGAAAAAGAAAAATATATAAAGATAAAATAAATAAAGATTAGGTTAAAAATAAAGTAGGAAAGATTTAATATGATGACGGAGCCTCTTCAAGCAAGTCAAATGGTACTATTTGAATAATCTTGAGGTGATGATAGATTTTCAAGAAATTATGCCATAATGATGGAGAGTTTTTTTTAGAAAATTTACCAATATTTAATTATTTCGAATAAAATAAAAAATTTGACAAATTAAGATTATTCAAACCAAACCGTCCTAGGATAGCACAAGATTAATTAGGTACAATTCTAGGATGGGCGTCGTGAGGGTGCTAACACTTTCCTCATGGGTAATCGACCCCCAAACCCTAAATCTGAAATGAAGATCAATCTTTATCCTTAAATGAGAATAATGACCAATCACACCTAGGTTAAAAAAAATTATTGGTGGCGACTTCATTGAACCATGTCTAGCGGTTAGGTCTAGGACCAAAGTCGTTACGACAGGTACAGACAGAAATAGCATGGCAAAATAATTGAGGTGCTCTAGACAGTGCATCAGCAGCCCCATTTGAAGTTCCCTTCCTAAACTACACTTTAAAATCATATCCCATCATCTTCACTACCCAAAGCTGTTGAGCAGGTGTTGAAGTTTTCTAATCTAATAGAAATTTCAAACTATGATGATCTGTCTTAATTTGAAACGTCCTATATAATAGATATTAATTCCACTTCTTCACAGCAGCAAGGATAGCCAACATTTCCTTCTCATATATAAACAAACTTTGATGCCTCATTGACAAAGCTTTACTAAAGAAAGCTACTGGTTTGCCTTGTTGGGACAACATAGCACCAATACCATGGCTAGAAGCATCAAATTCAACAACAAACATAAGAGAAAAATCTGGAAGTGCCAAAACAGGAGCTGTAATCATGGCTTGCTTAAGCTTATCCCAAGCCTCTTGAGTTGAAGAAGTCCATTCAAAAGCATCCTTCTTGAGCAATGTAGTAAGAGGCTGAGTAAGAAGGCCATAAGTCTTACAAACCTTCTATAGTAACTTGTTAACCCCAAAAATCCTCGAGCCTCCTTAATTGACTTTGGATAAGGCCAATCTTTGATACATTGAACCTTGTCCACATCCGTAGCCACACCCTCTTCTGAAATAATGTGACCCAAATACTGCACTTGCTTAGAGCCAAAATCACATTTAGATAATTTCACAAACAACTGATGTTGGATCAACAGTTGAAAAACCAATTCCAAATGCTTCAAGTGATCCATCCAACTCTTAGAATAGATGAAAAAATCATCAAAAAATACCAGAACAAACTTCCTACAATAAGGCTAGAAGATATTGTTCATAAGGTTCTGAAAAGTAGAAGGTGCATTAGTTATGCCCTTGCCCAAAGGGCATAACTGGGCATAACTAGGAACTCATAATGCCCTTTATGAGTTTTAAAGGCAGTCTTGTGAATATCTCCTTCAACCATTCTAATTTGGTGATAACCAGATCTTAAATCTAGTTTAGAAAAGTAGCATGAAAAAGTCAACTCATCTAAAAACTCTTCAATTAATGGAATAAGGAACCTATCCTTGATAGTGACCCTATTTAATTGCCTATAATCAATGCAAAACCTCTAAGACCCATCCTTTTTCTTTACCAATACCACAGGAGAAGCAAAAGCACTGTTACAATCTCAAATGATATTGGATTGCTCCATCTCAGCCATAATCTTCTCAATCTCATTGTCACGACCTGAAGGCCGCAATGTATACTTAACAAGCACACTCATACTGTTTTTCCAATTTTGCGAACCAAAATTTCTTTCTTTTCACTTTAAGGTTTGTATTCGGTGTTAATGTCACTGCTAAACAAATTTCTCTCTTTCTCAATTCGATTTAACTTTACCTTACTATTTAGGTAGTTAACATCTAAAGTGAATCAACTTTCTCGATAATTTAATTCAATATTAACTTGGCAAAAGAAAAAGATCGAAAACCTCCCCCTTATATACAGTCCATTTCCCTAGTAAAATCCTGCAAAATACACAACTACTCCCAACAACACAACTCAATTCCAAAATCCACAATTTATATCATTATTCATTACACACAATCCCAGAATCATCAATTAACATATTCACATTCCATAAAGTTCCTAGTTATCATACCACAAGTATATCCTGGATCGCACTCGATAATCATATTAATCTAAAAGAATCTAGAGCGATCTTAAGTCACATCCCAAAATACTTCCAATAAGCATGTACTGTGTACTTAAAAATGTCCATACATGATAGCCAAAATGATATACAAGTTTTTGTATACCTCAAAAGAATAAAAATAGCACTCGGAGGACTTAAACGAGTACCACTAATAGATATCGTCCTTAAGGCCTCACAGAAGAACTCCGAGCGTAGAGTTTAGCTTGTATGATTTGCAAGGGTGATAGAAAGGGTTGAGCAAACCACGGCTAAGTAAGTAGCTTAAGTAAATGCATGTTAAACTCATGTTGATCTACATGCAAATGCATAAATAATCAACTTTGAAGTGATGTGTGTGTATGGTATTATGTCATGATGCTAATGGCCTAATATGGATTTTAATCAAAACACTTTCACTATGCACACCAATAAAGTCAAAACAAAATACACTTCGATAAGTCAATCACTAGGTACTTCAATAAATCAATTACAAAGCACTTCATTTTAAATTAATAACTATGCACTTTGATAAATCAATTATTAAGCACTTCAATAAATCAATCAATTCACAAAACGATAATCAATAAACGTTAGGCATATAGCCTAGATTCACTGAAAACGATTTCAAAATCCATCACTTATCACTTTGGGTGTGAGCCTCTGTTCACTAAAAACAATTTCAAATCGATCACTTGTCACTTTTAGGCAAAAGCCTTAAATCACTGAAAACAATATCAAATAAATATCTAATAAAGTTTTGGCTAAGACTCCACTCACTAATACAGTTATGACATCCATCCTAGCTAGCAATGGAGTAAGTGTCGCATCGAGGCACTTGTGTAGCACGTAGGTCCTTTAGGATTCTAGAGGTGGCTCCCACAGTCCAAAAAGTATCCGTGTAGCACGAAGGTCCCTTAGGATTCGAGAGGTGGCTCCCACAGTCCAAAAGGTATCTGTGTAGCACATAGGTCCCTTAGGATTCTAGAGGTGGCTCCCACGGTCCGAACGATATCTGTGTAACACGTAGGTCCTTCAAGATTCTAAAGATGGCTCCCACGGTCTAAAAAGTATCCGTGTAATACGTAGGTCCCTTAGGATTCTAGAGGTGGCTTCCACGGTACAACTGATATTAATGTAGCACTTAGGTCCTTCAGGACTCTAAAGGTGGCTCCCACGGTCCAAAAGGTATTCGTGTAACACATAGGTCCCTTAGGATTCTAAAGGGGCTCCCATGGTACAATATCTATGGCTATAAAATACTCTAGTCTTATTGATCAGTTAAGAGCTGGAACCTATCTACTGTTTTTCCAGACAAGCCTAATAATGCCTAGAGCACGAGACTCGTAAGGTGCAGATACTGATACTGAAAGTCTAGAGCACAAAGCTCGATCGACGGGTAATGGAACCTAGAGCGAAGCTCGATAGGCTCGAAATGACCTGAAGGTCAATGGGTTTGCTTGCAATAGAAAACGGATTTGAAAACATATTTCTCGTGTAGCACTTAGCTTCCACAAATTTCAAAACACATATTAAACCAATTCTGAGTTTTAAGTATGCAAAATTATTGATTTATTTCAAAAGTCACTTCAAAACCAAGACTTTGCAATTTAAGACAAATGCAATATTGTTATAAAACTTAAACATGGAGTAGCTTGAATCAAAACATTTTATGCATGGATTGTGTATGCATCGATGACATGTCACTACACACTTTGCATGGTTATCTCGTATAATTAATGCATGCCATGTATTAGTACACTTAGCTTTTGCATACACAATAACAAAGTTTTTATACTTCTATTAACACATGCACACTTCACTTTATTAAACATGCAAGCTTGGCTGGCCACAACACACAAAGCAGAAAGACAAGGTTTTCAGTCCAGCCTAAGCAATGTCTAAGATCACATTTCAATAGTAACTTCAATCTTACCTTGCTTACCTCAGTTCCCAAATTAATAGCATCGCATCGCTTAATTTAAGAACAAATCCAAATATTGATAAAACTTAAATCATTCTTATGAAATGGTGCTAACAAGCTTTACTTAACCCACTTACCTCGAAGCTTAAAGATCTACTTCCTCAAGCTCTCCAATCCATACTCAAACTCTTAACCGCTCCATGTCACTACAATCAAATCATTACAGGATTAATGGCATGTTCACATTATGTTTGATTACGTACAATGGACACATATCTTAGAATTCTAGTAAATTGAATTCAATTCTATATCGAGAATTAATTCTTCGTTACCACACTAATGGTATGTATGTACACATGTATTTACTTTTATGAATATACATTGACAGTTTTTATATTTGCAATTATATTTGTAAATATATATATAACTATATATATTTATTTATTTCTTTATGCACACACACACAATGAGCTTATAAAGTAACCAATTCCATCATTCACTTTTATACATATATATATATATATATATATATATATATACACACATATCACACACATCTATATATATTTAGTTTAATTCAAGGAAGTCTTATCCTTAAAAAAAATCCTCCTTAGCGGAACAATTCTCTTCAATTTACACTACTTTTAAATATTTTCTATATCATACCAACACACCAAATAAAAATTTATTATTAGTTTAACAACCATATATATATATCAAGGCTATGTTAGTATTTTACCCTATAAATGCCTTGATAACTGAACGCTCATTAGTATCATATCATTATTAGAATTCAAGTCAATCCAACAATCATTTCTTACCTTGAAAATTCACAAAAACTAAGACCATGTCTTATTTTGGCTTTGAAGGTTGCTGCTTTTATTCCACTATGACAACAGCTAAATGTGGTGTTTCAATCAAACCTATATTTATGCACAGTTTTAGTATAAATCCACTACACATGTATATTGTTTTCCAAGCTGAAAGACGGTCTTACCCCTCTTATTTGAAGATTGCAAGATGCCACCCTTGTTTTGCCTTAAAAGTTCACGGTTTGAAGCCTTCCCCAAACCTTTGTTCGGCAGCTACAATCCACCCTTTAACAACCACCAACTCAGCCTCAAATTCTCTATCTTTACACCTCTACACAGTCCCTTTTAACACCTACTTCAGCCAAGTTAACCTCCTATTCAACAATTTCTAGCACAAGATGAAACTCTTCTCAGTTCAATGCATTACTTCAGCCTTTGTACTCCCTTCCATAGCTCTCGATTAGCCTTTCCTCCTTGTTTTAGCCCCTTGTTTGCAAGTCAATTGGCTCTCTTGAAGCCTCACGCTACTACCCTATATCACACCTACTGTAGCTCGCCGATTCAATTTCCATCTTCCCCTAATTTTGCTTCTTCCATAGCAACCCCAAGCAACTCCAATGGCCCTTGTTTTACCACTCACCAACCAACTTTGATGTAATCCCCATATAGCCCTGCAACTGTCCCACAATTCACATTTTTCAAATGTGTTTTGGGGTTCTTCTTCCTCGCACAATGCTGCTGCATTACAAACCTATTCCAAGTTCTCTTCTCCCTCCCCAATTCGCGTCAGATTCTTGCTATCCCTACTGCTCTCGCTCCCTCTTTCTGCTGTGTTTCTCTTTTGCTCATTTAGTTTCCACTGTTTCCTTTCCTCACTCATAGCTCTACTTTATGTCAATTCTTTTCCTTTTTATTTTATTTTAATTTATTTTTTTTTCTTGAGATTTGGTTTTTTTCATTTGGCAAAGGCATGTCCCTGTCTCTTTCAAACTTCAAATCATGCTCCCATGTTAAAAGAATAGATTGACTTCCTTAAGAAGCCAATCGATATATATTTTTTTATGATTATTATTTTATATTATATTTTACATATCTTTTTCTTGTACTATTTATATAATTTGCTTATATCATGTATATATTCCTTATTTTATTATATATATTATTTTTCTTTATTTAAATTTTTTGTATATATTTATTTTACCGTACTTAACACTTATATATATATATATATGTGTGTGTGTGTGTATATATATTATTTTATTTATTTTATTGCTCTTTTAATTATCTAGTCATTTATATATGCCTGTACCTAGGTCTTGTATCCTTAATGTATAATATATCCATTTATTTTCTCTATTTGACATATATATATATTGTCACGTCCTATAGTATACAATAATTACCATATTTTACACGCACAACAGTAATCGATTGGGCTGTCTGTGATGTCTCTATCACTATTCACTTATACTTATAACAGTAAACGCATTAGAAATAAAATTTACATTTATTTACTTTCAATATTTACATAATTGTACTATGTCTTTACATCCCCAATACATTATTATACAACTATAGTACTGTACAATATAATGTTTGAACATATAAAAAAAATAAATATACCTCCAGGATCCACTCAAAGTTGCTTCGGGGAACTATAGCGCAGCCATACTGCAAGTAATCTAAGGAGTGGAAAAATAAGAGGTGAACTAATATGCTCAGTAAGAGAATCGTATGTAAAGACTGATACTATAAAATCTATATGCTAAAAATATTTAATTTCTTATTAGTTCACTAAGGCACCAAATCGAGAAGGATACTATAGTCAGCTAGGAAACCAGATAGAGTATGGGAAGTATTTTAGAATACCTTTTGTATCCCGGCTCCTAGAAGCGACTATAAGGAGTAATAAATTGAATTTGATATCAAAACAATATAATATGCTATTAAAATCATTATAGTAAAACAATTCAGTAATTAAATGAATATTTCTTTTCAACAAAAATGTTCAGTTCAATATTAGTAACCACAGTATGATATACGATTAAGTAAATGATAAGTAAACAATTCAATATAAATGGAAATTTAGTACCAGCAAGCAAATCAGTAAAATAGTATAATAAACAGTATTAGTATAATGGAGACCAGACAACACCCAAATATATCATGCTATAATAAGATCCCAAAAAAGGAATAACAATAAACATGTGAGACATATGGCCATAGTCTATAGGGTCCACAGTGTACACTTGCTAGGTGATACTAGTGGATGCTGAAGACTGGTGGGTCTATTAGCACAGTAACAGTACACGTGACATGTGAGCATGATACAGGGCCTAACAGTCTCAAAACAGTAGATATACAGTAGAAACATCATTTATGAAATCACTTTCATTGAAATTATCTTCAGTGAGTCCATAAATAAATATATGAAAATTATATTCAGTTTATGAATTCAAAATTCATAAAATATTCATGCTTCAGTATTATTTTATGAAAATGTTCTATTCATCTATAGAACAATAATAAACATATGCTGGTACCTTCAATGATTGAAATTGATTAATATGAATATTTAAATATTGTTTTTCGGTAAATAATAAAATAATACAATTTAATTAAATATCATGAAAATCACTTGGAAATCTATTTAATTTTGTCATCTAAAAATATTAGAATTTACTTTCTTAAAATTTTTTATAAATTTCGGCAGAATAACGGCTATTGCTAATCTAACCTTCCTGCAACCAGCCAGTATCCACAATTTCACTAGTTCCAATGCAAATAATTTCCAAAACACTTCATAAAATTTATTTGAGGGAAATCATGCATTCACAACATCCTTACAGCTCACACACTCATCTCTTACTTGTCTAATTCCTTCGACTTATTCGATAGCACCGCACGTAATTTAATTCTCCTGGGCTGCAAAACATTACATCAATATTATTAATTCACCTCACTTTACTTTATAATATATTTTTCTTCCCTAAATTTAGCCACATTGTCTATAGTAAATATTGAACCAGTCTAAATTACACTGGTAGTAAAACATAACTTCTTCTGCACAATTTCGATTTTAATTCTGACTTCACCAACAGTCTCCTTATAATTTCTACAGTATTTTGGCATCCTAAACTCATCAAATGCAACACAAAATCCTCCCTTATAGCCATGGCCGAAAATGACAAGGTGGAATATCCATGGAATTTCAACAATTTTTCTTCACATTCATGCTTAATCATGTTCTCTCATTAATTTGGCACCATTTTTAAACATCAAAACACAAAATTCCCCTTGTTCTTCATTATGGTCAAAAACTCTAAGGTGAGAATAGATGGGATTTAATCAAAACTATGGCTAAATACATGTTTAGGAGACTTAAATCTATCATGCCATACTATTAAAATTCAAAGAATTCAATTACATGAAAATTCATACCTTGGCCGAATTCACTGTGCCCACTTTCATCTTGATTTTGTCAACTTTAGGATGAGCTATGGGTATAGATTTGTAAAGAATAATGTGTAGAATACTTTTGTAGAAGGAAGTTTCTTGATTTAAGTTAGTTTTAATAGTGTTTTTCTTGCATTTTTAAGGTTTCTAAGCTGTGGCTATGGAGTTTGTTGGAAGAGAGGTTGAATATGTTGATATGGCTGGCCAAGGGAGTGTGTAGAATTATTTAGAACCTGTCCAAACAGTAAAATAACCATTTTGCCCTTGTTTATGAGATTTTTGGACAAAAATGCCTTTAAACTTCTATAATTTTCATAACTATGCAATTGAACTCCAAAAATTCATATTTTATCATTAAATATTATTATTAAACATATTTTGATGAATAAAGGTGGTTGGGTTCTGGTTTGACCTACCATAAAGGCGAAATTATGAAAATACCCCTATCGAGTAACTCGCATAAATTTTTGATCGTATCACCGTTTCGATCTATCAACTGACATAGCCTAGAACTTATTTTTATGTAGATATCATGCTTAAATCACTAGATCAAAATTCCATTTAGTTTGCCCCTAATTTACAAAAATGTCACTGGGCTATGTCCTTAATCGTCATTTTCTTATTTATTGGCACGTTTCTCAAAAATGATCTAAATAACAGATTTTAAGTTTCAAATTCTTACCGTAAGCTTATTAGACTCCCTGAATAATATCTGTCCGGCCTCATGTCCATTTGGGCACTGTTGAGCTTGCGGAGCCCACATCACTGTATTAGGTCATACCTGCAAAATACACAAGAAATGAATAGTGGTGAGTATCCCTACGTATACAATAGTACTAGTATACACATCTCTCTCACACACACACACACACATATATATATAACTTATTTATATAATTTCTAAATTATATATATGTATTAATCATTCATTGCTAAATGCTCCAAATTAGAACATTTGTTTTTATTACTTGAAATAACCAAGATTACAGACTATATTTCAATACTTAGCTTATTCACTATCTTTTATTTATTTATAAAATCGGTATAGAAATTTGCAGTCTTCACACTTATTCTTCTGTATGGTTGGATATCTATAGGGCTTAACATTCATAGATTGTACACCTCTTTTGAATGGAATCTTATGGTCTTGCAACCTCTTAGATGGAAGACCTGTTAGAGCTTCAAACAAAATAGCATACTATCTTAACAGTTGCTGTAATTCTTCTGGCAAAGTAGCAGCTGATTTTTTAAGGGATTCTTCTTGTAATTTGTTCAAAAGGGCTGTCAACAACAAAGTGCAAGTGCCTTTAGCTGATCCATTTATTTTATTCACCTGCTTCTTAGTAACCATTTTGACATCACCAACTACAATTCCCTTTATTATTTTCTAAACATTTCCAATTGAAAAAGGTCATGGTCATGGCAAAAAAATCCCATATAATAGAGCCCAACTCTTTTAACCACTACACACCAAGTGCCACATCATAACCAAGTAAAGGCAATACCAAAAAATCAGTAGTTTGCTTTAGACCTGATGTTTCCCATTGGACTTTTTTATATCCTTCTTGCTCCTTCATTTTATCACCATTAGCTATGATCACACTAGATCCTATGACTGGTTGTGTGTTAAGTGCTAAATGCTTAACCAAAGACAACCTAATAAAGTTGTGTGTACTTCCAGAACCCACCAACAATATCACCTTAGCATTTTTAATAGTACTAGGAAGTCTCATAGTTTGAGAATCTGAAATTCCAAAGAGAGCATGAAGAGAAATTAATGGCTGTACTTCTCCAATAGAATCTTCAAGCACAGGTTCTTCCAACTTCTCCTCACAATCAATAAACTCTTTTGCCACCTTGTTGACTCCTTCATATCCTCAACAATCATCTAGTAAATTTGGGATCTAGTACATTTATGTCCAGGAATATATTTCTGGCCACACCATATGCATAAACCCTTCTTCCTCCTATCATCTCGTTTTTCTCTTGTAGGTAATCTAGTTGGTTTAAGTCCAACAATTTCAGGACGAGAAGTTTGTGGTCTGTTAAAAGAATTTGGGAAAGGTTTTGTGTTTTGACAGTTTGGAAAGGTTATTTTGGGAGTAGGCAACAAAGGAGGCAAATCATTTCGAATAGGTAATGTAGGAGTAACATTAGAATAAGGTGTGGAGGGAAGTGGTTTAGGTGAAACAAAAGGTTTTCTAGGAGTGTTGAACACAAGAGACTCCAATTGCTTGCTAAGTTTAAAGCATGACTAAGGGTTTTAGGTAGGAACAGTCTAACAGGTTTAGCAATCTCAAGCTTAAGATTGCTAATAAAGATACTTAGTGCATAATCATAAGGCAAATTCAACAGATTCAACAAACCATCAAATTCTTCATAATATTCATCAATAGAGTGTAATTGTCGAAGACTCACCAGATCTAACATTGGATCAGCATACTCTGTAACATTGAACCTCACTTACATCTCTTCCAAATTTTGAGACCACTTGATCTCAGTCAAGGCACCACTATTCTTAACAAAACGCTGATGCCATTGCAGAGCCTTCCCTTCCAGATGTATTATCACCACACATACCTTATCACCTTCCTTAGTTTTATCAGCTTCAAAATTTTGCTCCAATTTTAGAAGCCGATTGCGGAAGTCTTCAAAACAAGGACATTCCAACTTGGAGTATCTCACGATTGATTTAACTCCCTCGACAAACTCCATTCAATCTTCCTTTAGAGTCTCAAATGTAGCATTGCTCTTAATTGATTGTAGAACTAATTTTTTTTTTCAAATCAGAAGGAGTAGCATCTCCAAATTCCTAAGTATGTGATCGATAAGAATCCATACGATGCATAATTCGCTCAAACATCTGTCACACATCAGCTTCCATATAATCTATCTGAGATTGAACTTCTGCTCGCATCTTTTTTCGCAAATTTTCATTGTTGTTAGTCATCTCAGATCTAACTTCTTTGATCTCCTTATGAAGCAATCCCAACTCCTTCTGCAATCTCGTAGTAATATCGTTCGCCATGGCTAAAATCAGAAGCTCTGATACCTGTCGATACATGCAAATGATTGGTTAAGCAAAAGTAGCTTCTGCTATGAAGATTTTCAAATTCTAGAAGTTGAGAGGGAAGAAGAAGATTAATATAGAGGTAGTTACAGAGAGAAAAGATAATTCTAGAATATGGCCAATCATGTGCCATTCCTGTTGTATTACTGTATTTATTGTCAAAGCTGAATCAGTTATTGCTGATGTGTAAAAGAAAATAGTTTGATATGGAAAAAAAACAAGTAATAGAAATACAACTGAAAAAGAAAATTCTTCCTTGAACATCAACTGGTGGAATCTGTGTGTATTATTTTTCAATCTTCAAACGTATATTTTTACATTTTGTTGGGGTTTTTGATTTTTGAGTGGGAATTTAAAAGGCAGAGACTGAGAGAAATACAGGAAAAAAAGAGATCATAGCATTAAGTTCATCACTTTGCTGCTTTTGTTTGCACAAGTCCACTGCCTGTAGCCTACCGCCTTTGCATAATCGAAGCTCCAAGCCGCTGTGTCCCTGTTGCACCACTGCACCACCACTATCCTCGCACTATCGCTCTATTCACTACACCAAGATTGCTTCATTGTCTCATTGTTGCAGCACAACAACTCTTGGTGGGTAAGTTGCCTCTATTTCGAGAGACCAAAACGTAGAAGACACTAAAAAGGGCCAAAAGAAATAGAGTGTTTATACTATGCATCAACGGTGTTTAACTTTCATATATTATCAATTAATCATAAGATAACACTTTATATGTAAATCTTTCAAAATAAATATTAATAAAATTTTATAATTTATTTTTAAAGATCTGTACATTTTTTGTTTTTGCTTATTAATAATATATCATTTTATAATTAACTAACAATGTATAAAAATTATATATTATCAGTGCATCATATATAAACTCAAATAAATAAGGAACAAAGGAAAGAGAGGTGCTCACGTTGAGAAAAGCCTAGTTGACACGTTTACCGTAAGTTTTTATGACTTGCTTCATTTGACTTGTTGTTTTGTTTAATTTTTTTTTTCAAATTAAAGTGCTTGGTCATCTAACAATGAATCAATTTGTGACGTAACCTATCATCAATTTAATTACTTTGTAATATATTTGGTTATCTATTGTAGTTTTCAATACATATGAGTTAAGTGAGTGTTTTTAAAAAATTAATAGATCTAAAGCCATGAAGGTAAATGGAAAATAGGCTTGCTCTAAGACGATAGTATAGATTTCATATAGTGTTTTTTTTATTCCAAAAATTAAAGCATATGAGAAAATTAAAAAAAAACTACCAAGTGAATTGCTAAAATCTTTAAGTTGGACAAATGAAATTAATAATAATTGAAAGGGAAAGTAAGGAGAGTGGTAATGAAATAATGGTAATTTTGTAAATTGACTTTTAATCAATGATGAAATTCTAATATAGTAAGATATCACGTGTGTGAAGATATCTTAGAAATTTCTAGATGGCCAAAAGTCTTTATATTCAATTAAAGCGTTGAGGGGCCAATGAGGCGTTGGCTTAGTGGCAAAGAGGAGGCCTTGAGACTTTGAGGTCTCAGGTTCGAGTCTCACCAAGTGTAAGTTTGAGTTAGTCTAGTTATTTATTAGTTTGTTTAGTTTGTTATAGTTATTTACTAGTTTACCCAGTTTGAGTAATGTGATTTTCATAGTTACCTATTCGTAGAATGTAATATGCTAATTGTGATTTTTAACTTCTAATGAAAATGTATTACTAAAAAAAAATTAAAGCGTTGAGGGATATAGAGAATTGTAACCAATAAATTTTGATTTACTTCAAAAACAAATAATGATAACAAATTGAAAAAAACTAAATATCTAAAAAAATAATAAATAGAAAGTACTAATTAGAATAAATAAAATATTAATAAATTGAAGATTAATTTATAAAGGATTTTTTTAAGTCAATATAAATGATTAAGTGAAAAACTATAAATTGTTTAATTAGATAAAAACTTAATCAATGATAAAACTCTATGACATTGCAACTATGAAAATATCATAGAGATTGAGAAGATAATGTTTTCTCATATTCAATCGAAGCGTTGGGGAATATGAAGAAAATTTTAAAAGTTTTATTAATGAAATTCTAAGAAATTACAAGCATGTATCTTAGAAATTCTTATTCTCTATATTCAATCAAAGTGTTGAGGGATATAAGGAATTATAGTCAAGAATTTTTTATTAAAAAATAGTAAAATTATTAAAACAAAAATAAAGTAAACAAAAATATTAAAACAACATTAATAGAATTTATTCAACGTGAATAAAAAGCAAAAAAAAAAATGTAAATTGTTTAATTTGAATTAGACATAAACTTGATCAATGATAAATTCTATGGTATTGTGAGTATGCAAATATCATAGAGAATGAGATGATAAATTTTCTCATATTTAGTCAAAGCGTCGGGGGATATGAAAAATTCTAAAAGTTTCTATCTATTTCAAATAATAATAATAATAATAATAATAATAATAATAATAATCACAAATTTAGACTAAATATTATAAATCTTTACAAAAATTATATACAGAATTAAAAACAAATCCATCCGACGATGGAACCTCTTCACAAGTATGAGTGTGTTCCGTGAATACTCTTGAGGTGAGAAGATTTCTTGTGTATTCGATCAAGGTGTTGAAGAAACATTAAGAAAATTTTCAATACTTCAATAATTTAATAATTAAATAGTAAATAATGTAAAATTAATAAATTAAAAATTAAATGATAAATTTTAACTAAACTTTTTATAAAACACTTAATTAGGCTGAAGACAAAACCTCTTTGAGGAAATGAGTGTATTTTCTTAAATACTCCTAAACTGAGAGAATTTCATTAGGAACTCGATCAAAGCATTGAAGGGTACCTCATGAAAGTTTTCAATATTTAAATAATAAAAATGTATAAAATAAATTAGCTTAAATCATGAAGATGAATTCTATTTAAAAATTTTTGATAAAATATTAAGAGAAATCTAATGATGGAGCCTCTTCATGAGAACGAGTGGGTTCTGTGAATACTCTTAAGGTGAGAAGGTTTTTTAGGTGTTCAATTAAATCTTTAAAGGATACCTAAACGGATTTTTAATATTTAAATATAAATAAACAAAATTTTGAAATATTATTAAGTTAAGGCTATTTTAGGATAATTAATGATTAGATGATACCATTTTAAGACAGGCGTTATAAGGGTGTTAATACTTTTCTTACACAGTCACACTCCCAAGCCCAAACTTTGGCACGTAGACCAATCCTTCTCTTTAGGTTTGGACCACTCACACCTAAATTAAAAATTGTTGGTGGTGACTCCATTGAACCGTGTCTAATGATTAGGTTCTAGGACCTAAGTTGTTCTGACAACTATACTTCTCTCAAAAGATGAGAAAAAAAGGATACGAAAGCCATGGAAGAATGTTGTTATATTCAAAACGTTTGGATGCTCTGTAGGATATAACTTCCTATATCTCAGGGTGGTTGCTTAATGGAAGCCATCTGGGAACATGTAATGTATAGACTTAGGACAAGATTACTTTCTCTTTAGATTCCAAAATCAAGAAGACTTCCACAAAGTTATCAACGGTGGTCCATGGTTCATCGAACCCTACTACCTTATAATATGTTTATGGGAACTATGTTTTGTAGTCAAGTATTCAAAGGCTTTTACAATTATTACTATATAGGCTAGACTTTTAAGAGTTCCCATGGAATATTTTGATAAGGGGATCCTTTGAAGAATTGGTAATCAGATAAGAGCCCCCACAAGGTTGACACCTTCATGGAGGCAAATACCAGAGGATGTTTTGCTAGAATTT
Organism: Heritiera fomes; assembly: GCA_032173925.1. Taxonomy (NCBI): domain Eukaryota; kingdom Viridiplantae; phylum Streptophyta; class Magnoliopsida; order Malvales; family Malvaceae; genus Heritiera; species Heritiera fomes. The sequence goes on from JAPDPM010000017.1 coordinate 6,633,712, forward strand.
GCATCTAAGTTAACTTGGACAAATCGCTTGTACCCAAGATTAAGGTGGGAAACATTGTTCAACCAATACAATAAGAAGGTGTTAACCTATGTTTCAAATGCAGTATTATCGACTGCATGAAAGACCAATGTCCATCAGGTTAAGAAAAGGTGGTAGAGAACACAATTTCACCCCATCTAGCTGATCAACAAAATGCTCAAATAGAGGTGGAGACTAAAGAGGAAGGTTACGACCCGTGGATGGTGGTGAACATGAGAAAACCCAAATCAAGTAAGAAGCCTAAACCGAATAAAGATAATTTGACTTTGAACTCGAGTCAAAATAGCAAGGAGAAAGGAAAGAGGAAAATGGTGAATCTACTTAAGAAAGACGTGCAAGGGACACAAGCTAAGCCTAAAGATAGCAAAAAGATAGCATGCAAGATGGTTTATGGACATTGTACTAACAAGTTAGTAAGCTTGGGGAACAAAAATTTCAATCAAAGTGAAAAGACAAAGACTTCAGTTTCGATAAAATGAAAGGAAGTTGGTGGGAAAAATGCTAACATGGTTTCTACAGGAAACAAACCAAACTTTTCTTTTAGTTTCTCCAATATAACTTCTAACTTTTCAAGTAAAACCAAGCGAGCTAAGCTTAAAACAACAAAAAATCTCCCTTTTACCACACATTATGTCAAGCAAACTAGAGAACTTCTACCACTTGGAAATGATGTTTTTAGTTTTGGATAACAAGATTATAAGTCTAAAAAAGGCCATGGAAATGCTATCCAGTAGGAATCCTCAAGAGAATGATTAAAGCATGGAGGAGATCATGCAGGCTTGGAACAACTTACTGATCAACAAAGATGTTCCGGATCTTCAAGATCATCTTCCAAGTTGAATGAAAGCTTTAAAAAAAAGACCATTTGAAAAGTGGAAACACTATCACAAGTGAACCAAACAATGTTCAAGCAAGTTTATATAGACATGGTGAGAGTTTTGAAAGTTTTAGAGAACAGTAAGATTGCATTCCTATACACATCAAGACATATGTTGAATCCTATCAACCTATTGATCAAGACTCAAAACCTAGACAACAAAATTGAGAGGGATTTCTCAGTGATGATACTACCCTAGCACCATCATGCTCCAAAGTTAATATGCAAGACATTAATAGAAGAGGTCAAGATAATCCCGGAGTTGGCGGATTGGCTCCTGCATCTATCCTCACTTGAAACCTTTCCAATAAGGATTCTGTATTGTAATGCTAAAAGGGCAAACAACCTTAACTTCAAGAACGCCTTCATGGATTTGATTCGGATTAATAGCCCAAGTATTGTTATTATCACTGAAACAAGAATCTCGGGAGAGATAGCATAAAGGCTTTGCAACTTACTCAGTTTTTAGGATCTTTCAAGGTTAATGCGGAGGATTTCTCAAGAGGCATTTGGCTTCTTCGACAAAGTATGAAAGTCTCTATGAACATTCTCCATGCATCCTTTTAAGTCATTCATGTTTCTATTTAAGTATGCACTACCTCCTTTCCTTTAATTTCTTCTTCTAACTCTAGTCCAATTTGGTAATTGCCAACAGTTTATGCAAGACCTAAATTTGAAATAAGATGCAAACTTTGGGATCAGCTTGTTAATTTCATGGCCTCTCATAAGTTATCTTGTCTCATGATAGGAGATTTTAATCACCTCATCGATAATTCAAAAAAACTTGGTGGTCAGTCATAAGCAAAACTTCTAAAAGATTGTATGAGTAAATGCGGAATGATAAATATTGGTAGTTAATTCACTTAGACAAATAAAAACCACCATGGGTAACTTATCAGAGAAAGACTTGACAAGGTGTGGGTTAATGGTGAATTAAATTTGATGTTCCCTGAAGCTTTTCTTTTCCACCTCACTAGAATTCATTCTGATTACTATCCGATTTTATGGGATACTTGCCCAAGACCAACTCACTTCAGAAGGCGACCATTTCGTTTTGAAATTGTGTGGTTTACTCACTTGGAATTCAAAAGCATTGTTGAGAGTTCTTGAAGTTAAGTTAATGGTTGTATTCTTGATGCCATTCCAATATTCAAAGAGAATGTCAGAGTGTGGAACAAAACTACATTTGGCAATATTTTCCTTAAGAAAAGAAGACTCCATGTAAGATTGGATGCTATTCAGATAGCACTCTTGGTTTCCTCTAATGATTGATTGGCTAAGTTAGAAGAATATCTTGAATCTAAGTATCTCTACATATTGAATCTCGAGGAGGAGTTATGGGCCTTAAAATCTAAGGTGGATTGGATTTCAGATGGAGAACGAAATACAAGATTTTATCATTTAAGCACAGTCCAACAACGAAGGAGAAACAAGATCCTAAAATTGAAAGACACTATGGAAAATTTGCTAAGTGAGGTAGCGATTATTAAAGATCACATCATGAATCACTTTGCAAGTTATTCACCACTTCCGTCATCAGAATAGTATAGAGTACCAAAGCACATACATTTAAGGAAATGTACTTTCAAATGAAGACAAGGAGGCTTTTAATAAAAATTTAACCCAGGAAAAACTCTTGTGGGCTACAAAAATTATGAAGCCATTCAAAGCCCCAGGGCCAAATAGTTTCATCCAGTTTTCTACCAAAAGTGTTAGGATGTAGTAGGAAGTTCAGTTTTCGAGCTTGAGGATAAAGTTTTTAGAACGAAACAAATTCCTAAAGCTGTTAATGAATACTTCTTGTGCCTCATTCCTAAAGTGCAGAATCTAGAGGCAATCACTCAATTCCATCCTATTGGGTTATGCAACACCATATATAAGACAATCACAATGGTGCTTATTAACAAATTTAGACCGATGCTCGCATGTATGATCCATCCATTCCAAACTAGCTTCATCACTAGAAGAAGGGCCTAGGATAATGTTATTATTGCTCAAGAGGTGGTGCACTCTTTTATAAAAAAGAAGGGCAATCAAGGTTTCTTATAGGCAAAAATCAGTCTTTAATGACAAAATGGAATGGAGTTTCAGTCACGAAATGCTCTCTTTCTTCCAATTTCCTTAAGGTTGGATTGGTCTAATCATGTCTTGCGTTTCTATTGGCTCAATGACCATTCTTGTCAATGGGGAACAAGCAATAAGGTGTACCCCACTAGGGGAATTAGACAAGGAGACCCCTTGTCCCCCTACCTATTTATACTTTACATGGAATATATTTCACTTAAGATCCATGAGGCTTGTGAGAATAATCAATGAAAGCCTTTTCAAATATGTTGAAGATGACCAAAATTGCCCCATTTATTCTACGCTAACGGTCTCTCTCTTAAGGGAGAGCCTCTACATTTATGTACAACTAGATGCTAATAATCTTCGATGAATTTTGCACTAGATCAAGACAAAAGGTTAATGGTGAGATTTCGGTGATATATTTCTCAAGCAACTTGAAGGAAAGTAGAAAAGAGTTCTTTATAACCTTATGGGAATGCCTTATGCTGAAGATATAGGGAAATATCTTAACTTCCCAATTACAAAGAAATGAAGTGGATCAAATTTTCGATTCATTGTCGACAAAGTCAGAAGTAAGCTTGCAAGCTGGAAGGGGAAGATGTTGTCTTTGGTAGAAAGATTTGTTCTTATCAAATTAGTGATCAATGCCATACCAAGTTATTAAATGCAAGGAGCTCATCTTCCTAAAAGTACATGTGAAGAAATTAATAAATTGTCACAGAATTTTCTTTGGGGATCCATGGATGATAAAAAAAATTCACATGGTGAATGTGGCACAAAAATCCTTAAAGCAAAATACTCACGAGACAATGTATTCATAAGGAAGGCTTGCTTCTTTATTTGGAGTGGCATGCACAAAGCGACTTCAACCATTGAGAAAGGCATTCGTTGGGTGGTAAATTCGGGGTTTCAAACATACTTCTAGAAAGATAACTGGTCAAGACTTACTCCCTTGAGATCTCTTTTTTTGGCCAATGGAAACAAAATGATGATACTATTTTGGTCAATGATGTGATTTCCTCACAAGGGGAGTGGAGTTTTGATTCTCTTAACAACCTTATCCCTGTAAAGGCCAAGCAAAAGCTAAAGGTCATTCCCTTTCAACTTAACAACCCTTCAAATGATTCCATCTCATCGAAATTCTCGGCTTTAGGTCTGTTTACTACCAGGTTAGCTTACATTCTTGCTAAGAACTATGTTTCAAATGAGGAAATGATCTAGAAGTCCATTTGGAAGTTGCCTACCTTGCCAAAAATCCAAACTTTTATTTGGTAATGTTCCTATAATAAAGTTTCCACTAGGAAAATTCTTGTGCCCAAGGGTCTCCAAATCTTCCATCTTTGTCTTAGATGTAATGAAATGGAGGACTCCATTCTTCATTGCTTATGGGATTATAAGACTGTTAGAGAATTTTGGAACCATAGTAGCATACCTAGCAATCTTGCACTTGAGTTTGATTGTGACTTAGCCTACTAGACTGCTCTCAATATTACTTCTAAGGAAAGTTCGTCTTTTAATAGGCTTCCATGGAAAGTTCTATTGCCTTTTGCCTTTTGGAGTTTGTGGAAGGGTAGGAACTCTCTTATTTTAAAGGAATTTATGAGTCTGATCTTGCAACTGTTAAAAAGGTGGTGAAGAACGCTAAGGAATTCTGGGCTGTGATGAACCCAATGTAATGTTTCGTTCTCTCAGTTTATCATGTCATACACGAAAATACGCAGCAGATTAGAAAAAAACAAAACCAAATCACCAGCGTCATGCAACAAAATTAATTTCGGAATAGAATCTAACCTTTTGGTGTACTCGTGTAGGAATGTTCGACTTTTGAATATGGCAGCCCACGAACAGCCCTTGATTTATCGTTAACTTAAGACTCCTAGCTGAGAGAAGCCCTCTAACGGTATCCACACGAGTAGGACGCAAAACAAGACCTTTGCATGAGACAAGATGTGATCAGAAGCAAAGGGAGGAGGAAGGGAATTGTTTTCTGAGAGTGCTAGCTCCAAGAGGCAGAACGGCTATAAAAATATTCTGTTCTTCTTATGTCTAACTTTTAGACTTAATGTTGTTTTTATAGTGCCTCTTAACAAAACCCTAAAAAGGCCTTAGCCTTAGTCCAACTAAATTGGGTCTTTTGGGCCTTTTAAAATTACTTAATCCAAATCCAATTAATTGTAGGGCATACTCTAACAATCTCCCACTTGCACTACAACCAATTGGTTATGCATTTGGATTAATAATTTGGTCTGTCAATGAATTATTATATTAATAATTCATAATTATAATATCATTATAATTGAAAAGACCAAAATACCCTTTAGTAATCTCGAGCTAAAATTACTATTAATTAAATCCCGAATTGTAGTTAGAACAAGATTCTAGTCTCACTAGGAATCCTTTTGTACTAGGATTCATCACATGAATCCGACTCCAATTACCTTGTCTTGGTCATACCCTTATTGTGTGTGACCCTTTAGGTTTCCATTACGTTGGCAGTGATTCAGAATCTCATTCATAAATCACAAGCCAAGATTGGCATCTAGCAATGCATCATGGCTACCCAAGTAATGAAAATGTTGGTGAGTTGACGACAACCTTTCAATGAGAAATTATCGTATAATTCGATCCTTTTGCCACCTAATATCTCAGTTGAACATAGAGTATGGAACGTTTCATCTCTATTAAAGTTCAACTCCATTGTTTCTCAATCTTAAGATAAATGATTTAATCAAATGAATTCAAGATCTCATTTTAAATCTCATTTGTACTGTGGCCACAAATTTTCAATCATTAATCTCTGTTAAGAGTCCTTGAGATATAGACTCTTGTTACCAAGAGGGACAAATCCTATCTTGATCACTCACAACCCTCATATGATTCATGATGTACCCAATTACTGTCTTACTTGCAACCCTTATTGAGCTACGTTTACCAGCATCAAAGTACACCAATCCACACATAGGATACCATGGTGATCTCAAGTCTAAGGATCACATATACCATTGCCATTTGAGAACATCTAATGACACTTAATGTAATGATCCACATAGAGTTCTCAAGATGGGTCAATCCAGTGCATTCATTCACAATGATCACTAATGTGTTGATATGGATATCACCATATCCATGACTTATGAGATCAGTCATCCAAAGGAATCTAACACATGTTAGTCTTACCGTATCACCGATGTCCCTTCTCAGTGATACTACGACTAAGGATATTTAAGAATAGTATTCTTTGTATCATAAGGATCTCATTATCAAAGTCACTACTTTGATTCCTTTTATACGAATCCACTATTCTAGGGACTTTATCATTTGATTATGACTTGATCAAATTAAATATAGTCAATAATGATAAATAACTGCCATGTATTATTAAATAACATAAATAATCACAATGTCTTAAGTGTACTATAAGTCTAAATCTGATTGGCTTATAGCGCATACACTAACATTCTCCCACTTGCACTACAGCCAATCGATCATGGAAGGGCTTGAGTATTTGTTTGGACCATTGGTGAGACCAAGATTTCTCAGCTTGTGCAATGGCTCCATTGTTGTCACAATAGAGTTCCATTAGATCAACAATGCTAGGGACTACTCCAAGTTCTGTGACGAACTTTTTGATCCAAACAGCTTCCTTAGCTGCATCTGAAGCCACTATATACTCAGCCTCGATCGTAGAATTGGCCACTGTCTCTTGTTTAGAACCTTTCCAACTTAACAGTGCCATCATTTAGGCAAGACACATAGCCAGATGATGACTTAAAGTCATCCTTATTTGACTAGAAACTGGCATTAGTGTAACCATTTACAATGAGCTCATTCTCTCCTCCATAGACTAAGAAAGCATCCTTAGTCCTTCTTAAGTACTTAAGGATGTTCTTAACTGTTATCTAGTGACGCTCACCTGGGTTAACTTGATACCTACTCGCTATGCTTAAAGCATAGGAGACATCAAGCCTCGTACATAACATGGCGTACATTATAGATCCAATAGCCGAATTATATGGAATCTTAGCCATTTTAGCTCTCTCATCTTATGTTTTAGGACACATGTCCTTTGAGAGATAAATGCCATGAGACATAGGTAAGAATTCTTTCTTAGATTCTTCCATGTTGAACCTTTTCAACACTTTGTCAATATATATACTTTGACTTAGACCTAGCAGCGTACGCGATTTATCTCTATAGATCTTTATTCCAAGGATATAGGCTATTTATCCTAAGTCTTTCATGGAGAAGCAATTCCCTAGCCAAGTTTTGACAGATTGTAGGGCAAAAATGTCATTTCTTATGAGTAGTATGTCATCCACATATAACACTAGGAATATGACAGCACTCACACTAACCTTTTTGTAAACACAAGGTTCATCTTCGTTCTTGATGAATCCAAACCCTTTGACAATCTCATCAAAACGAATGTTTCAGCTACAAAAAGCTTGCTTCTCAAGCTCTCGACGTATCCTATTAGACTTACGCGGGCCTTGTGTTTCTGGAGCTATTTCCTGTTCCACAACATCTTGTGGGACTTGCTCCTGTTCCACTAAAGGTTCAGTGACATTTTGTGGTTCTTGAACCTTTTCAAGCTCTATTTTCTTCCCACTAGTTCTTCTAAAAGGAAGTCCTTTTCTAGAAAGACACCATACCGACTCACAAACACTTTGTGCTCTGTGGGATTATAGAAATAGTATCCTTTTGTCTCTTTAGGATACCCCACAAATATGCATTTATTAGATTTGGGTCCTAATTTGTCTGAGACTTGTCTTTTGACATAAGCCTCACAACCCTAAATCTTTAGAAAAGACAGATTAGGTTTTTTTTTTCAGTCCACTTCTCATGCGGTGTCTTTTCAATAGCTTTAGTAGGAACACGATTTAGTGTGAATGCTGCTGTCTCTAAAGCATAACCCCAAAAGAAGACAGGGAGGCCAGATAGACTTATCATGGATCGAACCATGTCCAACAAGGTCCGATTCCTCCTTTCAAATACACCGTTCCATGCAGATGTACCAGGTGGAGTGAGTTGTGGAACTATTCCACACTCCTTTAGATGATCTTATAAATTCTAGGCTCAAATACTATCTACCGCGATCTGATCGGAGTGTCTTGATATTCTTGCCTAGCTGATTTTGTACTTCATTCTTGAATTCTTTGAACTTTTCAAAGGATTCTGACTTATGTCTCATTAAATAAACATAGCCATATCTACTGTAGTCATTAGTAAATGTGATGAAGTATTGGAACCCTTTTCTAGCTTGTATGGTTAATGGACCACATACATCTGTATTTATAAGCTCTAATAAACCACTAGCCCTTTCACTTATTCCTGTAAAAGGGGCCTTGGTCATTTTACCAAGCAAACAAGATTCGCATACATCATATGATTCAAAATCAAATGAATCTAAGTGTCCCTCTTTGTGGAGCCTAGATTTGCGTTTCTCGTTTATGTGACCAAGTCTACAATGCCAGAGGAATGTAGGGTTAATCTCATTACCCTTTGACCTCTTGAAATCAACACTGTATATGTAATTATCTAAATCTAGAACATACAATCCATTCATAATGGAAGCATTGCCATAGAAAATATCATTAAAGTAAATTGAACAACTATTGTTCATTATTTTAAAAGAAAAACCTTTCTTGTCCAAACAAGAAACAGAAATAATGTTCTGGGCAATTGCTGGAACATAATAACAATTATCAAGTTCTAGAATTAGGCCCGAAGGCAACGATAAATTAAATGTTCCTACAGCTAACGCAGCAATCGTTGCTCCATTTCCAACTCGTAGGACTACCTTGCCCTTGGCAAGTTTTCTACTCCTTGTTAGTCCCTGCACATTCATGCAAATGTGAGAACCACATCCAGTATCTAATACCCAAGATGAAGAAGTAGACAAATTTATCTCAATCACATATATACCTGAGATGGAAGTCTCACTTCCTTTCTTTTTCTTCAGCTTCTCAAGGTACACAGTGCAATTTCGCTTCCAATGACCAGTCTTACTGCAATGGAAGTATTTTCCTGTCTTAGCAACTCTACCAGATGGCTTGAGTTTCTTGGCCTTTTCCTTCTTGTTACCATTGGGCTTGGGCTTACTCTTAAGCTTGCCCTTACCTTTGGATTTGGTCTTGTCAATCACCATAACAAAAGTAAGCCTTGACTTCTTCAAGTCCTGCTCAGCAGTTCTCAACATATTGAGCAATTCTGCCAGTGTCTTATCCATACTGTTCATGTTGTAGTGCAACACAAACGAACTATAGCTATCCGGTAAGGATTGGAGGATGAGATCAACTGACAACTCTTTATGCATGGTGAAGCCCAGTGCTTCCAGCCTCTCAATGTACCTAATCATATTAAGTACATGAGTGTGCACCAGAGCTCCCTCAGCCATCTTGCTCTGGAAGAGCACCTTAGACACCTCATAACGTTCATGTCGTGCTTGCTCTTGGAACATTTCCTTAAGATGTTCGATCATATCAAACAATTTCATATTCTCATGTTGCTTCTGGAGTTCAGAACTCACGGAAGCTAACATCAGGCACTGTACGTCAATGGCATCATCCAAATGCTTTTGATAAGCTTGCTTATCAGTAACGGAAGCATTTTGTCGGGGTTGAGCAGGGATTGCATGCTCTAGAACATATAACTTCTTTTCTTGCGTAAGGACTATCCTCATATTTCTGTACCAGTCTAAGAAGTTTGCCCCAACCAACTTGTTATCCTTCTCAAGGATAGAACGAAGGGATAAATTGTTGTTTGCCATGATAATTCTACAATCATAAAATATGCAAGTAAGTAACATTGTGATTAAAATCATTAATTATGGTCTTTTAATTAAATGAATTACTCCCACTATTTTCCTCAAGCTAATATCCCTCACTATCAACTCGAGAAGCCTTTTCGCCTAGACTTCCTAGTGGGCCAGGATCCATATTTGGTCCCATTATGACTTTAGCTGAGCTAATGCGTCCAATGAGATTATTTAGGTAGACAACTCTTGTCAATTGCATCTCATACAACTCTTGGATAGTTGGGTGAACGACTCTTATTCTAACTCATCATATGGGTTAAAGCCCAACCTATGCCTCTAAATCTTATTAGGTTTGACTGAGCCAATGCCCTAATTTAATTTAGTTAAGTCTGACCCAATACACTTGGAGATAACTATTATCTCATGCAATATGAATTCCTAAGGTAGGTATGGCCTTGACTGAGCCAAAGTAGCATAATACCGAACAAAGTCTCTTTCACATGCATCGTATTGGAAGGCATCTTTATTTGTTATCTTTGACTTAATATTTATTTTGAGGGATTTTCAATTTTATCGTCTCACCTAGCATGCTTTTCTAACATATATATCAACATATATAAGTAAAAGCGTAAAATTAAACGTGACATGGTTATGGCCTTTCTATTACAAAAGAACCTAGGGATACATTATTTTTCTAAATGCCTTCTCCTCGATTTCCCTTCAAGCGTCACCTCGGTTTGCCTTGGCTCCGAATCATCTTGGCTCCAAATGTTGTACATTTTACAAGATAATCCTAATTTATCTATATAACTATTACATAAATAAATTACAAATAAATCAAGGCTCACAGGCCCAATTTAAATTTATTTAAATAAATTACAACTCATGTAAACCTAAGCCCATAACCATGCACCATGCAATCATCCATATCACATAAGAATCAAGCATCAAGCATACACAGTAATATCACATATTAATTTGCATGCTTCCTAATTAAAATCTAATTTTAATTAATCAAATTTTAATTAATTATGGGTATCAAGGGCTGTTTTAATTTAATTTTAATTCTCAAAATTCAATTTGGGCTTAGTTGAAATTTTAATCTTATTAAAATCTCAAAACTATTGGATAACTCTTATCCATTTTAAAATATTTTATTTTAAAACAAAAATTTATAAAGATAACTCCTTTTGAAATTTTAATCTCATTAAAATCTCAAAAGTATTGGATAACTCTTATCCAATTTAAGATATAAAATATTTAATTTAAAATAAATTTTATCAAGATAATTCCTTTTGAAATTTTAATCTCATTAAAATCTCAAAATTATTAGATAACTCTTATCCAATTTAATACAGGATATATTTTATCTTAAAACAATTTTATCAAGATAATGTTTTTGAAATTTTAATCTTATTAAAATCTCAAAACTATTGGATAACTCTTATCCAATTTAATAAAGGATATATTTTATTTTAAAACACTTATCAGGATAACTTTTATCCTAATTCATTTTATATATTCTAAATAAAATAATAACAAGTATTAAAATTTTTTGCAAGGGTGACAACTACAGGATTGCCTACAGTTTTTTTTTAATCTATAATTGTCTTACAATTATTTTAGGTCGCCCAAACAAATTTTGAAAATTAAAATCAAATCTGTAACAACTTACAATAAAATAGCATCAGCACGAATCGAATTCGCTATCCCAAAAGTCGTTTGCACACTGGCTCGGATACCACTGTAATGTTTCGTTGTCTCGGTTTATCATGTCATACACGAAAATACGCAGCGGATTAGAAAAACAACAAAACCAAATCACCAACATCATGCAACAAAATTAATTTCGGAATAGAATCTAACCTTTTGGTGTACTCGTATAGGAATGTTTGACTTTTGAATATGGCAGCCCACGAACAGCCCTTGATTTATCGTTAACTCAAGACTCCTAACTGAGAGAAGCCCTCTAACGGTATCCACACGAGTAGGACGCAAAACAAGACCTTTGCCTGAGACAATATGTGATCAGAAGCAAAGGGAGGAGGAAGGGAATTGTTTTCTGAGAGTGCTAGCTCCAAGAGGCAGAATGACTATAAAAATATTCTGTTCTTCTTATGTCTAACTTTTAGACTTAATGTTGTTTTTATAATGCCTCTTAACACAACCCTAAAAAGACCTTAGCCTTAGTCCAACTAAATTGGGTCTTTTGGGCCTTTTAAAATTACTTAATCCAAATCCAATTAATTGTAGGGCATACTCTAACACCCAGATATTCACAAAGTTAGTAAAACTTTATCAACATCTCTTAGAAGGCTCCACCACATGACTACTTGAAACTAAATGCTGATGGTTCAACCCTAGAAAACCTAGGTAAATTAGGAGATAGTAGAGCTTTTAGAGACTCAAATGGCAAGTGGGTTTGTGGCTTCATTAGGAACATTGGTCATACTGCAAGTACATGTGCAAAATTATAAGGCCTTAAAGACTACCTTAGACTTGTTGTCAATAAGGGATTCAATAAGTTACTTGTTGAATTTGACTCCTAAAACGTGGTAAGATTTATTCTCGAAGGTGTCCCCATTTCGCATTTTCATTATGCCATTGTTTTTGATTGTAGGAATCATCTACGGTTGCTAAGATAAGCCTCGATATCCCATGTGTTTAGAGAAGCCAATGCATGTGTGGATTACTTAGCTAGGTAAGGGGGATCTTCGGAGGATCATTTTGTTGTTTTTAATCTCCCCTTGACTATATTAAACTTTGTTTGATGTATGGCGCTATGGGGTAATCCACCCCCAGAACTGAGGGGTAGTTTTATGTATGTTTATGAAGTTCCTTTTTTCACCAAAAAAGAAAAAGAAATATTTGAGAATAGATACAGTCAATAGGATCTAATATCATATAAAATAATTGATGTAACTAATAAAAATAGTTACCATAAGAGCTAGAGTAAGAGTTAAGGCGTCATGATGTCGTAATAAGAAGAGATGAAAAGATGAAAGGAGGTAGAGGCACATGACAGCGGTAACAACGCGAAAAATTAGGTTTTATATTTTTAATTTTTTAAGGTTATTGGGTTAGACATAAGAAAAGAGATCAAATAAATAAAATTTGTGGGATTTCCTCTTCCTACACTCTTTTTTTTGTTGTCATCTGCCCTTTCATGTGTTCTTCAAAATACGCTTTTGTTTGGGCAAATTGGGAACTCCATGCCCTTTTGTTTCTCCCTCTCACATCTCTCCCGACCCTATTACTGTATCCAAGCATTTGTGTTGACAATTCATTGATGCACTTCTTTTAAATTTTCGAAGCACTTTGTCAAATAGTATTTCTTGCCCAAGTCTCTCAAGTTCTGTGAATAATTATGCTAATATATTTTAATGCATGTTGGATTAGAAAAACAAGTTTGAATTGATGCCCAAAACCCATGGCAAAGCATGGGGATACATTTTAGTAAAGATAAAAAGAATGGGGCTGGTTTGGATAGGCAATAGAGTAGAGGGCATTTGACACAGGGTCTAGTCCAAGAAAATTGAGGTTGGCCAATGTTTTTTTCTTTTTTATTTTTTTAAAAATATATTTAATTATATAAAATGCAATATATTTAAAAAATCTATTAATTTGACCAATTCAATTCATCATTTTAAATATTAAAAATAAACTAATTTTACCAATTAAAATGATCTAAAAAAATCTACTTAAATTCACAACTGACTTAATTAAATTGATTAAATAAAAAATTGATCAGTTCAAAGAATTAAGATTTAGATCAATTTTTTATAATGTAATCACAAATATTTTTATCTGTTTTATGATTTAAAACTAATCTTGTTCGGATTAAGAGTGGTAAACGATAAAATTTTTTCAATAGTAGTGACTTAAAAATTCGAATTATATCCAAATATACGAAAAAAAAAGATTATTTCCACTTAGTAATTGGTAAATTTAGATTAAATTTTCTCACTCCCTGTTCATATCCAGCACATTGACGCTGCACCCGCTTGATAAGTCCATCACGGAGACGTCAACTCAAGGTTACGTATTCTAGCATTCATTTCTCAAAAATCAATATCATCAATACGTTAGCCAAAGACTGGGGCCGCGCCTCGAACCTCAAAATACTTAACAATTGAACTTACCGAACCTTAAGCCCACTAAAATGGAGAAAAGTGTTAGCTTTAGGTGAAGGCCCTCACGAAAGCAATGGCAATTGGGCGGAAGGCCGTGAGTCAGCGTAAAAAAGGTTTGGTAAACAGCGAATTTGACCGATTCAGCGGATTCCCACTGCTTTTCCAAGTCCAACATGGTATTCTGAGACTCTGATGGCAGTGTATGAGTTGCGTTGCATTAGAGTAAGATTAGAGGCGATAGAAAAACAATTCATACTCTCTTTCTTCTACTCCATCTCTATCTGTATATAATTTTTAATATGTTATTATTTATTATTTGCTTTTAAAAAAGAAAATATAAAATACATTATTTTTCAGCGCGGGATGACGACTAGGTGGACTTTCACTTCTTTGCTCGCAATTCTATTCTTTCACAACTCCTTCGTTTTCTTCTCTCTTCTTCTTCGGCTTTCTGCTGGTAAGGTGATCATCTCTTTTTAGTTTTATTTACATATGATATATGTTTGGTTATATTGTAGTCGAATAATCAGGAGAAGCAGAACAATGGGAGGGATTTGTTCGAGGAGCAGCGTCAAAGAGAATGGAGTTGCGAATCCCAGTGGCGGTGATAATCTCAACCATTATCAGAGCAAGGCTATTGCGGAAAATAGGTTGATGACTCCGCCTCAAGTGAGGGAAATCATGGAGAAGAGGATTGAGGAAGCCGCCGATGATTTCTACGATGGAATTCCCCGTTTTACGAGGGGTATGTCCCTGAAATCTAGATCTCTTAGGTCCACCCAGGCTGCTGTTGCCAAGGTAACCTTCAAATTCTGGTGTGTTAAGAGTTTCACCTTTTTCTTTCGGTCGAAATGTTCTTAAACTAGGTGAAGCTTAGGCTAGGCTGTCATGTCAACTGTTGCTAAAATTTCTTCCTTAGGAGAAGTTTCCATTTTCGACAGAATATGGTTGAACTAAAATTGAAAATCAATAGAATGAAATGAGTGGATAAATAATATGTAAAAGTTTCATTGAAATCAGTGTTTGTACACAAAATTCAATCTTTAGTTGAAGGATGAATGAATCGTTTATCATGATTTTAGTTAAATGACCATCTAATTAACTAAATTACTAGAATATGTCAAAAACTTTTGAATTTTTGTATATATGGTCTATTTAACAAACTCTATTTATCTATGGACTTTGATTTTTGGTTTACGAATGAGGAACACTACTGAACTCTTGCCTATTCATCTTTATCCTAACTAATTGTAGGATTTGATGATATTTTTGTGAACAACCTTATCAATGTTAGTGCTGTTGATATTGCAGGTTTCAGAGGTGAGTTCGCGTTTAGGCAAAGCTGGTTCAGTTGGACTAGGAAAAGCAGTGGAGGTGTTGGATACTCTAGGGAGTAGTATGGCAAGTTTAAATCCTAGCACTGGATTTGCTTCTGTAGTGGCAACTAAGGGCAATGAACTTTCAATATTGTCCTTTGAGGTTGCAAACACGATTGTAAAGGGTTCAAATCTTATGCAATCCCTTTCTAGAAGAAACATAAGGCATTTAAAAGAAGTGGTACTTGCTGCAGATGGTGTGCAAAATTTAATATCTAATGATATGGATGAACTCTTAAGGATTGTTGCACTTGACAAAAGGTAAATATGACATCAACCACCCATGATAATGCCTCAACTAATTGAGTGGCCTTTTGGTGGCTATTCTTTTAGTATTTAATTTGTTTGCAGATGGCCAGCTTGAGAACCTACTAACTCATACTCAATTTTTAATAATCCATTAACTCAATATTTGCAGGGAAGAGTTGAAAATATTTTCAGGAGAAGTGGTTCGTTTTGGAAACCGTTCAAAGGATCCTCAATGGCACAACTTGGAACGTTATTTTGAAAAGTACTACATATCATGTAGTAGTTCAGTGAATATTGTTTTCAATGTGTTAATGGGCTTCATTTGAGTGACATATTTTTATTTTGCAGAATCAGTAGAGAACTTACTTCTCAGAGACAATTGAAGGAAGAAGCAGAACTAGTGATGGAGCAGTTGATGATTTCAGTTCAGTATACAGCTGTAAGTTTTGTACTTCATGTCACTGAATACTAATATATTGTGTATAATTTAAGATTTCCATTGAGCTCTCTTGTTTTTCATTTGTATTCAGAGACTTCAAACTATCATATTTTTGTAAGGACTTGAGTGTCCGGATTGGGAACTTCTAAAGTTGACCTCCAAACAACTCTAAAAATTATATCTAAAACCCAAGGTGACATGAGCATTGAAAAGTATTTAAATAATCCTGTCCAGAAATTTGCAGAAAATTTGGAAATTGCCAAAAATACAGAGACTCTAACTGCAGAAAAACTCAAACAATTAAAATGCTCCATTCCTAGTGCACATACAGTTTGAAAAATAAAATTTAATGATGATCATTCTAACCTATAATATGTTAACAAGCCCAACATTAAATAATGGCCTTATTCTAGGTTCCCTCTTTGTGCTTAATCTTTTCTTTGCTTTATTACACTGTTTTCTGCATTACATGTCTTTAGCTGTAAACCCGGGTGTTCTAGAAGCAAACATAACTTAGGTTCTTTTTGTTCCTTGTTCTTGGTGCCATGGATAATCTTCTGGGAATTTAGTATTGTATGGTACACTAGCAACTATAAGGAGGAACAACAAATCATTTTTTGCATTGTAGGAACTATACCAAGAATTACAGGTTTTGGACAAGATTGAGCAAGATTACTTACGTAAGCATCAGGAGGAAGATAATTCTGCTGCCACTCAGAAAGGTACCTCTCCTTTGATTGCATATACATATAATTTCCTTAAGTCACTCTTGATTTGAGGTTTAGACATTGATGTTGCTTAGAAGACTCATTATGCAAGTAATAATTAAGCTATAGTTCATGAGAAAAAGAGAAAAACCAAATTAACTGAGACATTTAGAACCATTTGAGTGATAATGAATGAAGGTGGTTAAATTAACTTGTTCACTAGAATGTTTATTGAATGGTATTCGTAATAAAAGGTCAAATGACCATAAAAAAATAGTTTCAAGCAATTGCTTGAACCCTAAGTACTTTCAAACTTTGAGAATCTGTTTGTGGAATATTTATACTTTTAAGCATGTTGTCATATTCCTATTTCAAAAGCTTGATATAAAAGCATATAAACACATTCCTTTTGAAAGATACACTCTTCATATTTACGAAGCCATCATATAAGCTATTACAAGCATCTGCAGCATAGGGAAAACAGATTTCACCATTGATTCATTCTATTGGGTCATGAATAAAAGGTTGGTTTGTTGCTCTTTATCCCAGTCATTCGTGTGAAGTATGGATTAAATTAGACAATGTAACTACTATTTGCTTCTTTCATCTTGCACTACTTTTTGAGCAACTTTGGTAAATGGATTCTTCAGGGGAAAAAGCCAAAGAGAGAGAGAGAGAGAGAGAGAGAGAGAGAGAGAGAGAGAGAGAGAGAGGACTTCAATAAGGGCCAAGGAGCAATCCTTTACAAGTCATTTGGTCTGACCAATGGCCTCCAGCTGATTTAGTTATGTCCTCCCCTTTTGGCGAGGGCTGGTTAGGGGTTCAAATCCTGATCTAATTCCCCTATTACATAGTAAAGACAAAAGAAAGAAAAAAATTGAAAAAAATGATTTGGTCCTGGGTTGACTCCCACTTAGAGGTCTCAAAGATGAATTTTGGTCGTTCTTGAAGTTTTTCCTTCCATTTCCTTCATGTTTTGACCAAAAGCCACCTGTCTCCTTTCACTGTGGGTACTTGATTATCCTCACTATAATCAATGAGAATATCAAGTCTTCCGCTTGAGTGTTAGCCTTGAAGAAAATCTCTTTTTCTTGTCCATACATAGATTGATTAGATAAGTGAAGGCATGCAACTTTTCTGAACTAAGAGTTTATGGTTCTTTTACCAACTCAATATGTGTGGCTTTAGAGGTACATGGCTTAGACAATACATAAAGGACTTTGTTCACAAGCTCTAATTTGATGTCTTTGAATTTTATGAACTTGGTGCTAATGGATTCTTCAAGCTTTTGTCAAAGAATTTTAAAGTGTTGTGAATGAGTATTCATATCCAATTCCTTGGTTTTGCTGCTTACTTCATGAGTCACAGTTAAACCTGTTCAAAATCTCTTTGACTGATTTACAAGTTTATATCTGGTTGAACTTGGTGGCACTGAGAGCACAAGTGTATTATTATTCTTGAAGTTTGAATCCTCTCATTTAGCACTAGACCGCTTGGTTCCAACTCTTGTTACATTTATAATTTTATGACCTTCATGGTGAGTTGGTGACAAATGTACCTTTTCTTACATCTCACATCTCATAAGTGTTATCTCTCATCCATATCATTGGCTTGCTAATGCGGTAGTTGTACTTAAACCCTCAAATAAAAGGGTTCTGCTGGGAGATTAGTCTTTTGAAACAGTAGATGTTGGGTGCTGGAATCTTTGAGGATATTTACTCTATAATCTTAGAGAACTGTTCTGACACAACTTGTTATGTCCTAAAGTGGTAGTCCTAGAGATTGTGTGAATGGTTATTGGCAAAAGCTTGACAAAAGTTAAAGCTTAAAAGCTCTCAGACGATATGCAGAGATGAGATGGAGCAACATCATTGGAGAATAGAAAACCTGTCAATATTCCTGTCAGAACTCCACTGAAATGACTAGCTATAAGTTGTTTAAGCAGACATGCACTAAGCCTAAGTAATTGCTCGCATGCAAAATGGCTTATGAAGAAAATGTCAATGCTTGTTATCACTGAAATAATTGGAGAACACAAATTAAACTCACCTTTCTCTCAAACTAGAGGAGTTTCAACACAAAGCTTGATCCACAAAACTCCAATTTTTTTCTTTGTTGATCCTGTTTATATATATATTTTTTATTTTTCCTTCATGTTTGAGGGGGTGTGGTTTTTTTTTTTTTTTGGAGATGAGAAATTGGTCATTTGGGGCCATATGTAACTCTGCTATCTTTGGTATTCAGATACTGATTTTAGTACAAAATACTTTTGAGCTTCCTCAAAAGTGAAACTTTGGTTCATATCTGGCGTGCAGATATCAGAATTTTCCATATGGTACCGACAGGATTTCTCTGGTCATATCTGGATGTTCCATTTCGGATATTCGAGTATTCTATCTAAAAAAACTACTATCAAAATTTGTATATTTATATCCTGGCATCCAAGCAAAACATAAAAAAATTCAGCTAGTTAACATTGATTATTGAGTTTCAGTATGAGATTATTAGACATGAATGACTTCATACTTCCTAAAACTATTTTCTTTCACCATTTTAATAAATTTGGACTTCATCAATTTGAGATTTAAAAAATTCACAAGTGAGCTGGAGTTTATCTTTATCAATCATCAACATTAAACTCCTTTTAGACTATAAACTCAATGGCAACCTATTTATTGACATGTTCTTGAGATTTTAATTCAGTGGATTGTTTTAATAGTAAGAAAATTAATTGATATGCATTACAGATACTATTTAACTTTTCAAGGAAAAAAATGGGTATAAATATTAGTTTGGGCCTGTTTCTGAAGGTATAGCTAAGACCTATATTAGCATTAGTTGTAACCTAACCTACTGAAAATCAAGAAGTATTGTATTCTTTATTAGGTTCAATGATTTGTAATGAAGAATTTTGAGGATCATGTTATTCTTACGATTAGAATACGTTGGTTAAATAAAAAGTGTCACAGGGATGGTAGTAGGTGATCAGAAGAGCGTCCATGTTGGAGAATTTTGTGAAATGACCATGGAAGCGATATATTATTTGTTATTGTCCGTAAGATGAGTGCTGCTGAAATAAATATTTTGAAACAAGTGTTTCGTCATAGAAGAAAAGACAATTAAAAAAATAAAATCATTCATAAATTTAGAACAATCTAAGAGATTAATGTTTTAGATTGGACTTGTCAAAAATAAATTAGCTCCCTTGTTGGTGTGGCACAATCTTTGACATGATTGAAAAAAGCTGCATGTCATTAGAAGTAGAAGGTGGATCAATCTTGGTTTCATTTGCTTTGTTTTCACAAATCTGCCTTCTTCTTCTTTCTCAGATGTGAGAAGTGGCATAAGAAAAAGAAGGAAAGGTTGAAAGGGAGAGGAAGAGGGATATGAATGAAATGGTTACACCTCCGACGTGTTTGGAGGAATATATTGATCTTTTATTTGTAATTTTTTGTTGCAACTATTAATCCACCTTTTTCATTTCTATAGAAATTGCACCTGGCTGTCAGATTTAAGGCTTGCAGAGAGATGCACTTTTTTCTTTCAGTTCATCTTATTAAAAAGAATAAATGGATTACTTTTATTTTTAGGCTATTTTGATTTTTTTTCCTAATTAAAATGTTAAGGTCATAATCTTATATGATTCACATAACTCTTTTGCATGCCTATATCTCTTAGCGTTTCCTTATCTTCCCTCGCCCTGGCCCCTTCCAACCTAAATTGGGGAAAGCTTAAATAGGATTGAAGCTATTTCTGTGCTAACTATTAAAAATCCAGCTTGTATCATTTTTCTTTAATATGCAGGTAACAGCCCTGCTATCTTGAAGCCAGAACTAAAAAGCCAAAGAAAGCAAATAAGAAATTTAAAGAAAAAGTCACTTTGGTCCAGAAGTTTGGAGGAGGTAATTGCAGAGTACTCTTTTATGTAGCCTCTATTGTGTTTTCTTGTATATTTTTTCCATATATCCTCTCTCTCTCTCTCTCTCTCTCTCTCTCTCTCTCACATTAACTTACTAATATTTTTTCCTGTTAGAAAAGTAGAGAACACTATAGACTAATTAGCTTTGTTTCCCAAAATGTTTAATGTAGAACAAAACTTGACAATGCTAGTTGTTCAACTTATAATTTTTTATTGCAGGTCATGGAGAAACTTGTAGATATAGTCCATTACTTAATCTTGGAGATCCACTATGCCTTTGGAAGTGATGGTATGTATTCATTCAGTTAATATTTCTACTTTTTCAAGTATAGTATGTTGAAATCATGCAGAAGCGTGATTGATACCATTAGGTCAGTGTTTTCAAGGCGCTAAGGTGCAGTTTGAATCAAGCAGAGCCCCCTTAATCAGCACATATTTTGCACCTAGTTGCATTTTTTTCAAGGCAAAAGGTGCCCTAGCATTTGCCCTAGCACGTCCTACTTAAGTGTCCTTTGGTTTCATTAGTTTTTAATTTCTTTTGTTAGCTATTCTTTCAACAGTCAACAACAAAAAAGCAAAAAAAAAAAATCTGGCTCTATTTGCGGGAATAAAAAGTTAAAAATATAATTGATGCACAACTTTTTGTTAAAGATGGAAGTGAAGGAAACTTGGAATTTTTTATGACATTAGTTATGATAATTTTTGCTCTTGGGAACAGACTAGGCCATGTATGGGGTAAACTGTTTAAATGTTTATTTACAAAATTATATATTTTTATCATATCAGACATAATATATATTATTTTCTTAGTCCTTTATATATTATCTTCTTGAAAATAGCGCCTTCACTTAAGCAAGTGCCTATTTTGTGCCTTTTTGCGTCTCTAGCAATATAAGTATCCTAGTTCAGAACCTGCATTCATTGATTAATATGGAAGTTTCAATGATGGTTTTTCTTATTCATTGGAATTCTATAGAGTACCAAATATCAGCCATAGGATCTGTGATCGGTCATCGAAGATTGGGACCTGCTGGCCTTGCTTTGCACTATGCAAATATAGTTTTACAAATTGATACTCTTGTGAGTTTGTCTTCTCTGATTTTTCTCTTGCGTGTTTGCATGTTTGGCATTGATTCTGTCACTTAGCATTTGCATCACTGGTTTATTTATTTATTTATTCTTGATATTGCTGAAAATAACTACGTATGAATCATGATTTTCTTAAGCTTACTGATTGCATCCTTGATTTGAACTGTTCCCTCTCTATATGCATGTACATGTGACATTTCATGCATGCTGGTATTATATTTAACTAACATGAGCAAAAAATTGTCTAAGCCATTAGAGAGAGATACAGTCATGCATGTGTATGTATACATAGATACTAAATGCTTGTACATGTGTCAATACATGCTTGCATGCATGCGTGCTTGCTATTGCACAAGGAACAAAAAAAGTTATGAGTGGGAAAGATGGCCTTATCCTAAGTGACTGATAGAAGATTTGTTCTTTTTGTAATCTAAGTTTTAATGAATATAATGATAATAAATTTTAATAAAACTTGTGGGGAGCTTGATCTCTTCCTTGCTTTTATTCCGAGTCACTTGAATAGTTCATTCAAAGTGTGGCTAATGCCCTGCTTGACTTGGGTTTCAGTAGGACTACATTAATAATTTATTAGATTTTCTTTTATCTATTAAATATGATGCGCTGGTTTTCTGTACTTTGCCTTAGAAGAATCAAACAAGCCATTTTTAACCTTTTTGATTTTGCTTCTGGTTTTTAGATTTACATTTTCAAAGTTTCTTCTGTTACACTTATGCCCATCAGGTAGCCCGATCAAGTTCTGTTCCTGCAAATACAAGGGATGCACTATACCAGAGTTTGCCACCCTCTATAAAATCAGCTCTACGCTCAAAATTACAATCTTTTCATGTCAAAGCAGAGGTAGTCCATGGTTTGTCAGTTTCTTTTTTCTAAGGAAAGATGCTGCTTGTCTCTAAAATAAAGTAATAGTTCAAAAACCAAGGAGTGACAGAATTTTTTTGCTGTTTCTCGCACAACCAAGCAGTGCTTTAATTAGAACTGGCCAGTAATCAACTTCTGTTTGTTTACCGTCAAATCTGCTTATGTGGAATCCTGCAGCTTACTGTTACCGAAATCAAAGAGGAGATGGAGAAGACATTGCAGTGGCTTGTTCTAGTTGCAACTAACACAGCCAAGTAAGATGGCCGTCCTATTTTCTTCTCTCTGGATCCCAAGACGACCAGCTTTTCACAAATGACAAGCTTCTGTCTCTTCTTTTCTTGTTTTTGTCTTTTTTCAATTTTTTGACCATTTCTTATTTTGTTAACCTTCTAAGTTCTAATCATCTTTGTTGCTTTGGTTGCACTTAATAGAGCCCATCATGGTTTTGGTTGGGTTGGGGAATGGGCAAACACAGGGTGAGTAACAATAAGTTTTCCTCAGTCTCTTTGTTTTTTTTTTTATGTGTTGAAATTAACAAAATATGCCTTAGTGAAAGGAATTTTTTTTTTTTTAACGCAGTTCTGAACTCAACAAGAAATCTTCAACCGGGCCAGCTGATGTGATTCGGATTGAGACACTCCATCATGCCGACAAAGAAAAAACAGAGACCTACATTCTTGAACAACTATTGTGGCTCCACCATTTGGTAAAGAAATCGAAGTCAGGTGTCCCTCTTGGCTCGAAGACATCTACCAAAACCCTAGTTGCACCTTTGAAGGAGAATGAACAGCCCAAAGCTGAGCCTACCTCTGCTCTAGCACCAGAAGAACAGAAGTTGTTGCAGGATTTAACTAAGAAGATACGAATCCGGGGGATTAGCAGAAGTCAGGATTTTGACTTTGAGAGGATGAGGTTGAGAAAGACTGATCGATTGAGCAAGAGTACTAGCCACTCTCCTCCAAGAGAAAGCAAGGGAAAGGCCTCTACAAAAAGGCTTCCGACCGTGGTTCCCATTATCAGTCTTGGTCTGTACAGAGAGAAAACATTGGATGTTATCGACAGAGTTGACATTCCCAGATAATTCTTAGAATGACAGTAGTATGGAAAAAAAAAAAACTCGAATAACACGAGCAAGGAGTTATTGTCATATATATATATATATATATATCTATATATATATATATATATATATATATATATATATATATATATATATATATATATATACTTTTGCAGATACTAGCATAAAAGAGGTGTCTTGATCCTGCTGCACTCAAAAGAGCATTGTGAAATTCCGGCTGAATCCATGGAGCTCTAAGTTTTTCCTTTGGCTAATTCAGGTGCTCCACTCTCCACTTAGCTGCCACTGTCTAATGAGTTTATATGCAGTTTATCTAAAGCCGATAGACTGGCGAGAGGGTGTTCCTGATGGCTTACATCCTGTAATTGTTGTGTACAGTGTTAGGTCAGTTTATTTTTGGTAGAGATTGCATAACCTCTTTCTTTGTTTGAATGAGTGCCTCTAAGTGTTTATTTTTCATATTTTCCTCCCATCAGCCGGGTGGTTTTCCCTTTTGCATTTTTGGACTGCCTTAGGAAAATAATCAGCCATTGCCCAACAACTATGGCATTATAGATAAAATTATATATACCTGCAGTGATATTAATATATATATATATATATATATATATATATATATATTCAAATATAGATTTAAAGTATAAATAATTTTCATTTTTACTTTATATATTTTGTAGGTGATTTAATTCGGAAAAAATAGAAAATAGACTACAAAGTGAAATTACCAAAATACAGTGAGTGATAAAAGTTATGCTAATCCGTTATGCTGTGGAGTTCATTGTAGAATTTCATGTTCTGTCAAATAATTTAAGAAAATTTTTTTGTATCTATAAGATGTCTTTATATCACATTAGGTGTAAGATTAATTCTACTAGCTCAAAACTTAAGAAATTTAGATTAATATATTTGCTTCCTCAATTTGATTTAAGAGCGAGAATATTTTAGTCAGTTTACTTTTCAACTTCAGTCCAAAACTCCTAAATTTTTCTAACGTCTCGGATTTCTACTTAAATACACAAATAACTTCTTTTGTGTTCAAAGACTCACATGCATAAGAATGTATTAAGCGTAGCAATATTTCAGTTTGTTTTTCTTTTATTGTAAAGGGTATCTTGGTCATCTTCGGGGACAATATTTACAAGTCTCATTTATAAGACTAAGCGTACAATGCCAAATATAAGTTTGGCTTAGTTCATCTTTTTTTTCGACCTCTACATTGAGCATCTACGTGTTAGGATCCAATGCATAAATTCCATTACAATATGTTGCAGATCCATAACATATATCATTTAAAATAATAGAACAACAGTTTCCTTTATTTTAAACTCGAAATCATCATTTATAGCGTGGTATAATACCGAAATGTTTCTAGTTAATGTCGAGACACTAAAATTCTTTCAATTCTAGCATCAAGCTCATAGGTAAATGGAGAATACAAGTTCTCACGACAACAACTGCAACCTTTGCACCATTGCCTAGTCTTGAAACTATCTCATTTTACTAAGTTTTCTGCTTACCTCAATGTACTCATGTCGCTACATAAATGTGAATATGTCACGACCCGGAGGCCGTGACGTACACTTGTCACTCCATTTACTATTTACCAAATTTACGAACTAAATTTTTTCTTTTCACTTTAAAGTTTGTATTCGGTGTCAGTGTCCTCCCTAAACTGAATTCACGTTCTTAACTTGATTTGTATTCATTATTTAACTTGTCATTTCTTAAAATCATTCGACTTAATATTCTTGTTCAATATTAAGCTATTAAAAGAAAAACGTCGAAAACTCCCCTTTATATAAAATCGACTTTCCCCAGCTTAATAACCTGCAATAAACTCAACTATTTCCAGCCACATATCTCAATCCAACATTTTCAGTTCATTTCATTATATACTACACATACTTCCAAAATCAACAAATATATATATATATATATATATATATATATATATATATATATATATACACGAGGCAGTTTACAGCTCATAATCATCATAATTAATTTCTCGGATCGTACTCGATAATCATATAAGTCTATAATAATCTAGGATGATCCTAAGTTACATCCCAAAAAAAATTCCATAAGCATGTACTGTGTAAATTTAAAATGTCATACATGGATAGCAAAATAATTGTTGTTATACCTCAAGTGCAACAAAAACAGCACTCGGAGGATTCAATCCAATATAGCTACTCAAGATAGTCCCCGAGGCTTCGCACCTAAACTCCAAGTGGGAGCCTAACTTGTATGATTTGCGATGTTATTAATAAAGGGTGAGCAAAACTACGGCTCAGTAAGTAGCTTAAGTAAATACAAGTTAGACTCATGTCGTTCTATATGCACGTATAGAAAACAATGCTGAATTAATAAGCGAACTCGGTATTTAAGCATGATCATAAACCAAACACTTCTTTATGCATTTCGGTTATAGAATGATTTCAATATGCACTTAATTAAAACAAAACTTACTATGCAGTTCATTTAAATAAGTTCGCTATGCATTCGGTTGAACTCAGTATGTTATGCATTTCAAATAAACTATCAATATAATTCGATAAGTCAATCGGTAATTACTTTGATAAAACAATCAATAAATATTCGATAAACGATCAATAAGTATTGCAATCATTTCGATCAATATGGATTTTCAAGAATCTATTAATCATAAATCAAGAAAATCGATAACGATTAGGCATATTGCCTCAGTTCACTAAAAGCAGTATTAGAAATGGAACAATAGTAAGTAGAGTTTAGGCAATGATCCTCAATCAATCAATCAATCGATATCCATCCTAGCTAGAGATGGAATGGTGTTGCAAGCAACACTAAATTTATGGCCATAGAACGATATCCAGTCTCGCTGATCAATTGAGAGCTGGAACTTGCCTGCTGGTTTTCCAGACAAGTACCAGTCTACCTAGAGCACTAGGCTCGATAGGTACAATACGATAGTCTAGAGCATAAAGCTCAATAGACGAGAAATAAAGCCTAAAGCTAAGCTCGATAGGCTAGAAGTGACCCGAAGGTCGTAGGACATGCCTGCACTCAAAAACAGTTTGAAATCAATTTCCTCGCGTAGCACTTGGCTTCCACGGATTCCAAATCACTATTAAATCAGTTTCAAGTTCGAAATACAAAGAACTTTCGATTTATTTCAAATGTTGGTTCAAACCAAGACTTTGCAAATAAAACATATGATGCAAGTCATTAAAACATGAACATTAAGTAATTAAATTCAAAACATGCTATACGTAAATGCATGTATGCATCGGTTCATTTCACTTAACATGTACGCTTGGCTGGCCACAATACGCAAAGCAGAAATTAAGTTTCAATCTAGCTCAAGCATAAACGAGTATATAGAATTAAACCATTCCTACGAGATGGTGCTAACAAACTTTACTTAACCCACTTACCTCGAAGCTCAAAATTCCCTTCTCGTGCTTCCGAGTCCGTTGTCAAGTCCTTGCACCGCTCCGATTTACTACAAATACAATTCATGTCCCATCTCAATAACTCATTACTATCTGACCAATTTATATTCTAAGCCACATGTCTTACATAATCAAAATTGACTAAGTTCTTTCTATGCCCACTTTAACTCTTCACTATCGTTACATTCCGTGTGTGTGCACACACATATATATATATATGTATGTACACATATATACTGAAAATTATAAAGGTGTACAGTATATACGTATATCCACACAAGTAAATCTCAACCGCGTATGTAAGATCTCATTATTGAAAGGCTTGCTTAGTTGCATTTCATATAATTTATTTTCACTAGATATTCCAACTCAAATCCTATACTAGGGATTCATCTCTCTTTACTTCCACAATAGTGCCTTATATATATTTACATATTTGTCCCATCAACCTTAACCCATGATACAGTTTTTCTTATCCAATACAATACCTCCAAAAATTCTTACACCAAAGTTTCATTCCTCAAATTCCTATTTAACAGCACGTGGATATCGGTAAATACACAATTTATTCATATTGCATCAAAGTGCAACCATTTTAATTAAAACCTACATCGTTCTTCCTCTTGAAGCTCATAATATATATATATATATATATATTTACACATATATGTATATAAATATATATATATATATATGCAAAATATATATGCAAAATATATGATCGTACTTTATTTCTTTACCATCATGTCCATGGATTTTATATATATATATATATATATATTTATATATATATATATATCTATACATATATATATATATATATATATATATATATATATATAGTTCCTTCTTATCCATGCTTATGTATCTAAATTCATGTAGATATTATCCAACCATCTTATATGCAATTTTATGATTAAAATCATTAAATCTCTTCCTTCCTCTCTTCTTGGTTCAACAAGCTCTCATTTTTTTAATTTCGACATAGCCAAAGTCATCTCTAAACCAAAAATCAAGCTCCAATATCGCTCCGTTTCACTACAACAAAAATTCGTTTTCCGTCTTAATAACTTGTCTTGTTAAACTAAATGACGTATTAAGTATATACCTTAAACCAAAGTTATTTAAGTCATCTCTATGCTAAGAATTTATTTTATTTTATTTATTTATTATTTTATTTTATTATTATTATTTTTTTTTGCCTACAATCTCTTTATGTGTGTGTATTTATGTGTATACGTATACACACATGTCAACTTTGACCAAATGTATAATTCCTTTTTCTTCCTTAAACAAAATTCTAAACTGTTAATCAATATAAATCTAAAATATTTCATCATCAATATTCATGATTCCTCATCAATCAAATAATGCTTATATATAAATTAAATTAACCAACAAAGAGTCTTACCTTTTCAGTTTAAGCTCCTTGTGCTTCCCTTTTTTTCTTTTATTTTATATTTTTTTCCAGCCCTATTCCACCTTGGTTATAGCCACCTTGAACCTCTATTAAGTGCCGAACAGCTCTTACTTTTAGCTTACAAGCTCAGCTTAATAACCACCCAAACCAGCACTTGATAACCTGAATTAATCCTAAACTCATGCCACTTCCAGCCCTAAACCGAACCACAAACACTTGCTTTCCCTTCTTAGCTTTAAACACTGCCAAGGAGATTGCCTAAACCAACCGGAAATGACCTTGATCCAGCCTTGTTCTGTTTCCAGCAATGTAGTCCCTCGTCGCCACTGGTTTCTTTTCCCTCGATTTTCAATTTCCGGCTTGTAAATTGATGTGCGATTGAAGTAAATTAATTGTTGAAGAAGTAATTGGAATCTAATCATTATCAAGTGATGAATCATATACGAACAATAGACAGTCTTCACATAGTACTTAAGATAACAAATTTCAGGATACATCTCAATACTTTGTGATTTAATTCCTTCATTTATTTACAAACTCAATATGGAA
Organism: Heritiera fomes; assembly: GCA_032173925.1. Lineage (NCBI taxonomy): Eukaryota > Viridiplantae > Streptophyta > Magnoliopsida > Malvales > Malvaceae > Heritiera > Heritiera fomes. The sequence continues at coordinate 6,662,730 of JAPDPM010000017.1, forward strand.
AATTCGCAGTCTTCATAGAATAACATCTTGTATTTATTATATAAGATTTCGAGTTAATAATGGAAAGATTTAATTCAATCATATTCATTGTCAAAAAGATGTGAGAATTGTATTTTTCCTTATACTTTAAATAAGTTTTCAATACTTGTAAAATGTTTGAAGGACTGCATGATAACATTTTGAAATTTGTTAGGATGGCAAGAGCATGGATGCGTAGCTTCACGGGATATCCTATAAGTCCAATTTGGTCCAAAAGTATAAAATATTAATTTTTAGAGCAATATTTACATCTAGTAAGAGACTTAGCGTAATTTAACTATAATTTAACACACCTAAAGAAATAAAGATCAAGACTTTTCAACCTTAGAAAAGTTAAGATGATATGTAAATGACATGGGAAAGTGTTTAGAAGAGTCAGCCTAGGTATTAACCATTAGTTAATAACCAAGTTAAATTAAAATAAGCTTAACTAGTAAATTTGATTAATCCTCTTGACTTTTAAAAGTCAATGATAAACATGACATATGAAGTGTAATAAGAGGCTAGAATTTCTAGCCAAAGAAAAGTAAAAAAGGAGGCAGTTAAGTTAATTAGACTAATTTTCTCATTGGTTGCTTTTACACGAGGGATAAGCATAGGAGCTAATATCTATGTAAAATGGGGCTAAAGGTGGCATGAATCATGGTTGGAAGTGCGGCCATGATGTTTACTTTACACCTTAATATGTCATTAATTAAAGTAATAGGTTAAAAAGGTAATTAGCCAAAGATTTAATGGGATATTTTGAGAAATTCTAAACACACCCTAAGTATTATTGGACACACCCTAAATAAATAACTTTTTTTTCTTTACAAAAATAACCTTTGATAATATTATTATTATACCCTCTCATCCATTTACATGCCCTAAACTCATCTTCTTCTTCTCTTCATAACTCTAAACAATTAAATTCCATCCAAAAAAAATCTAATCAATGGACTATTTTGATGATTCAATTAATAATTCATTCATGGATGAAGATGTAGATGAAATATGCCAGATTCCTGTAGAGATATGTTATTATTAGTAAATTTTGATAATTTTTTCCATTTTTTTGTTTAGGGTTTAGAAAATAATAGGATTTTCAATACTCTCGGCAATGAATTGCCGGGAGATGCAAAAGAGTCTCGGCAACATGATGTCAAGACTCCTTCACTTCTCTCGGCAGGACATTGCCGATGCTTTTTATAAATGTTTGGTAGTGTTCTACCGAGAGTATAGGTATATGCCTCGGCAACAGAACCACCGACAAGGCATTGCATTGAGGTAATTCGATGCCGGTAGCCTTTATAACTCAACAATGAACTGCCAAAACCTTTTAAATCGAAAAAAATTTAGAATTTTGTTATTTATTTAATTGTTATGTTAATTGTTATGTAATAAAACTAAGACTTTGTTGAATATTTATAAGATGATAGAAGATTAGTGGTTTACCAGCAAGAAGTAGAGTTCTCTCAGTTTGATTACACCGAGTCATTTACGATGGACAGGGTATGATAATTTGAACTTTAATATTATCTTTAGTACATGTAAAGTCAATCAGTTTTCATAATTAGTATATTTGTGCAGGTTTTTTCTACTTGAGAAGAGTTAATCTCATGGGCAAGGGAGGTGGGCAAAAATGTAAGATTCATCGTTATGATTAAAGGATCTGAGCCAACAATTTTTTCAAGGAAACCTAGATTACGACTCAGTTGTGAACGAAATGGAAGATTTAGAGAGTCGGAAAAGAAGAAGGCAAAAACAGAAAAAGCAACTCGTAAGGGTGTTGGAATGAAGAAATGTGGTTGTCCATTCGAGCTAATGGGCGTGAAATTAGAAAAAGATGATGAGTGGCAAGTTTAAGTAGTAAGTGGGATGCACAATCATGTGCCTGCGAGGTATTTTTAGAGTCATCCATTTGCCGCAAGATTGTCAACTGAAGAGAAGGAAATTGTGGCTGATATGACAAAGAACATGGTAAAACCACGAAATATACTTATGACGTTGAAAAACAAGAGTGAGAATAATGTAAGCATTGTGAAGACCATTTAAAATGCACAACAAGCTTACAAATTAATTGAGAGAGCTGGTAGGTCATAAATGCAACAACTGATGAAACAGTTGAATGAGTGTAAATACGTTGAGTGGCATCGGAGTGATGAGTCAATTGATATTGCGAAAGACTTGTTTTGGGTGCATCCTAGCTCGGTAGACTTGTTGGATGCTTTCCTATATGTGTTGATAATGGATTGCACATATAAAAAGAATAGATATTGGTTGCCACTTCTCGAGATTATTGGTGTCACATCAACGAATTTGACTTTTTCGGTTGCATTTGTGTACATGGAGGCCAAGTGTCAAGAGAACTACATGTGGGAGTTGTAAAAGTTCAAGAGTTTAATGACAGGTGTTGCATCACCATCTGTCATTGTCACATATCGAGATTTGGCATTGATGAATGTAGTTCAAGCAGTATTTCCCTCCACAACCAATTTGTTATGTAGATGGCACATATCAAAGAATGTGCTTGCTAACAACAAAGAGTTATTTGAGCGCAAGGAGAGGTGGGATGCATTTATGGCATCATGGAGTGTTCTAGTGTTGTCATTGATAGAGGAGGAGTATGAGAGGTGTTTAAGCTCAATGCACATGGATTACCATAGTTATTCGAAAGCATTGCAATATGTGAAGGAGACTTGGTTGGATAAGTATAAGGAGCGATTTGTTACAGCTTGGACAGATAAAGTAATGCATTTCGGCAATGTGACAACCAAGAGGTATGTTCATTATCATCTTTTAAGTTTATGTTTGTTTTCAATAATTTTTTGAATTTATGGTTAATAAATGTTCTAATTTGTATTGCAGAGCGAAGAGTGCACATGCAAAGTTGAAACGACACCTTGGACCATCTCAAAGTGATTTTGAATCATCTTGAGACGTAATCAACACCTTGATTGAGTTGCAACACACGGACATAAAGGCTTCATTTGAGGCAAGCCTTATGGTTGTTGAACATAACTTCAGGCCACCATTATTTAAGGAGTTAGGGGGTTGGTGTCAAGGGCAGCTTTGCATATGATATTGAGGGAGGCGGAGCGAGTAAAGGATGCAGATATTGATATTCACTCTTGTGGTTGTGTAATGAGAATGACGCATGGGTTACCGTGTGCTCATGAAATTGCTGAATATGCATGGTTTGGACGACCAATTCCCTTATCTGTTGTGCATTCATATTGGTCAAAATTGGACTTGACAAAGTCCACAAATGAAGACGTGCAACAGTTAACATTAGATATTGAGAGGGAAATAATTGTCAAACGGTTCAACGAGTGTGATATTTTGGGAAAACTAGCCTTGAAAAAAAAGTTGAGAGAATTAGGTGATCTGGCAACAACACTCCTAGTTCCTCCAGTTGAAAAGGCTAAGACGAAGGGTCGTACTCAAGCATTGAAGATGGACACATCATGTCACATCCTTTATATACAGTTTTATACATTTTCACACATATTATAAGGGTTGAGCTATCTTCGGTGCTTTCATTTTTCTTTTTCATTTCACCATAAGCATTTCTTTAAACAATGATTTATATATAACTCATAATATTCACATATCATAATTCAAATATAATTTACATCCCCTGTTTAAATACAACATAGTAGTATTGTGAAATAGGTCTGAATACATAAAATAAATAATTATACCTCCTGGATTCAAGCTAGCTGTCGCTGGGTACCTAAATGCTCAGCCAAAATCCTCGGATGATAATCACGCAGTCACTAGAAAAATCTATAGATGTTAAAAATAAGGAATGAGCAAACCACAGCTAAGTAAAGGAATTGTATGTAATACTTGATATCACGATATCTATATGCTGTAAAATCCTTTAATTCCTATAGGTGTACAAGGACCCTAATAGGAAGGATACTATAGTCGGCTAGGGATCCAGATAGAGTAAGGAAGGTATTTTGGAATACCTGTCTTGTCCCGGAACCTAGAAGTGACTATAAGGAGTAATCATCATTTTTGAAAATGAGCCACTTTTCCATCACTTGTCATATTCATTCAAATCCATCCTTTTAACATATAAAACATTTAGTCACAAAAATCTAATATTCAAATTTAAATCATAAAAATAATATTAGATTTATAAATCTCCATTTCCTTTTTGAAAATATATCACATATTACATGTCATATATATCATTGTAATCTCATAAACAGTATTGTACTCAATTTAGTACTGCAAACTGTTTAAAATAATTCTCATTCATTTCCTTTGGAACACATAACATCTTTTCATGTAATCAACACATCATTTGAAATCATCACTTTTCACATATCATGAAAATAGTGGAGACTAAGGTATCACCCGAATTATATCATGTGATAAGCCCCGTAGGGCAGAATAATCATCTTGTCAGATTTATGGCCATAGTCTATAGTCGTCCTTGGTCGTACACTTATCAGCTGTCAACCGGGACTGAATACAGATCACATATCATCATGATAAAAAGGGGCATATCCATCTCAAAACATTGTTCTCATCATCATATTACCTTTATGGAAATCAATAAAATAGATAAAATCATCAGTCTGTCTATAAAGGTTTGATAAAATCATATAGCGAATATTTTTGAGAAATCATTTATAAAATATTCACCTTTCCATTTTTCACTTTTCAAATCATTTCACATACTATAAAACATGTAGGGAGAATTTTCGGCAATCTCAATTTCATCATTTTCAATAACATGAATATTTTAAGAATAATTTTTGGTATATTCATGTTTTATGAAAAATAATAGATTCTTCATTTTCAAGGCTAGGAAATTATCCCAATAAGCATTAAAATATTTCATGATATTTTTAGAAAATTTTCTAAGAATTTTCAATAACATAACAGCTGCTATTTCACTAGCCTCCCCGCAAACTTAACATAGTTCCAATTTCCACAAATAGCCACAATTCCACATTTTCCAAAACATATTATTTCACAAATATTCTTATAAAATCATGCATATCAAAATAAAGCACTTGAGATATCCCTACAGACTGCATACGCATCCTTTACCTGTCTGTCGTAATCGACTTATCCGCGTGCACCAACTGTAATTCATTACTCTCGGGCTGCAAATAAATTTACCAAAATTATTAGCTCATTGAACTCTTATTTTTAAGCTATTAATCATGTCTCAATGCAGCCACATTGGATACTGCAAATATTTTTGCAGTATAAATTTTACTGGTAATATAACATAACTTTTTCGTTTTAAGTCGGATTTTAAATCCGAGCATACCGGCAGACTCTTTGTACTTCCTACAGTATAAATCTACCCTTGAATCATCAAGATCAGGCATGATTCATGCACCCTTTTGCCTTGGCCAAAATTCCCATGTTGAATTTCCTTTGGAAATTCAACAATCTAATGCTTAAACCTTGTTCTACTATGCTTAATCTTCCATTTGGCATCCATTTTAAGCATGAAACCACATGAATCAATGAGAAACCATGCTTGGCCAAATGGTCCTTCAATGGCAAATTTTGATTTTGGCCAATTTAATCAAAACCAATGGTAGAGACAAGCTTAGCAAGCTTAAATGAACATTTTTGCATCATTAAAATTCAAAAAAATAAAATGTATAGTAATGCACTTACCTTGGCTGAAAATTTGGGGTCTATTTTCTCCTTGTATAATGTCTTATACAACGTACTATGGGTATGGTTTGATAGATGAAAGAGAGATGGACAATTTTGTAGTTATGTGTTTAAGGAGAAAATGAACATTTAGTAGTGTTTAGTTTGATTTCTTTTCTTTCTTTTCTTTTCTTCTTCAAATGGAGTGGGAGGCTCTTTGGGAAGATGATAAATAGTGTCCTTCAGCTGCTGATGGAATTATAAAAAAAATTCTGGAAGTGGGCAAAATGACCAAAATGCCCCTAGTTATGAAAACTTCGAACAATTTTGCCCTTTTGGTTCCGCTAGCGTAAAACCATGTAATCGAGCTCCAAATTTTCAGATTCTAGTACCAAATAATCATATTTAATCTATCTTGATGATTGGAAGTGGTTTCGTTGACGCACAGTGCACGGATAGTGAGAAATTACGATTTTACTCTCGCGACCCGCCAGTGAATTTTTTTGAGTTAACAACAGATTTGATAATTCCGTTGACACTATTTTAACCTCCTTTTTATGTAAAGTAACATGGTATTTTTAATTCATCCCAATTCATTTTTGTTCGGGTACAATTTACGAAAATACCTTCAGGACGTATCCGTCATTTCCCAATTTGTTTATCATATTTCACAAAACAATACCAATAGGGTATTTTGGCCTCCAAATTTTCATAATGTCATTATTACACCTTCCATACATTATTTTATTAGTCATTTCCACATCTTAAAATCCAAGTGGGGCCCACATCCTTATTCACTTAAAATTTACAAAATATACAAAATAATTTATTTTATTACAAAATGTACAAAATAATTTATTTTATTACATATCCGTACATGTACAGTACAAAATAATGAGTTCTCACATATCAACTCTACGGGAACCTTCTTATTTTGAGATTGTCGAGTTTAGTCATGACAGTACCATTTCACCCACAACGGCAAGTTCAATGAAACTATCGAAGAAAAGGATGAAATTACCCGTGTATCGTAAAGGTGCCAAGATTCGATATATCGATTCTTTTCCAGTCGAGATATGTCCGTTCATTCATGATGTTATTGATGTTGAGTCTGATGGACACTATAGATTTAGAGCTGTCGCAAGGTTGTTGGGTATGAGTGTAGATGCACGGCCACAAGTGCAATCAGATTTGATGGATAAGTTAAGTAGGCACCGAGATGATTATGTGCGTTTGTACGGATGTCATGAGTGTGTTGATGAATTGATGCAATCCTTGGTGTGTTTCAACACGGTTGCTTATAAGGATAATTGGATGACCTTACCAGACATGGGTCATTTGATATTATCACGGTATGATGTTGTGCTTGTCCATTTATCTTCAAGACAGTACCTGACATATCTTCCACTCAGATCTATTGCACCTCCCCCACTACAACATAGGTTAATTGCTATTGGATTTGTGAACAACTGTCATTTTGTTCAGGTATAGATCACGATGAAAATTTATTATTGTTTATTGTTTTCATTCGGATTTAATTAGATTAATGCATTATTGTAGGTTTTGTTAGATCCAAGGGCACCGATACCTTTGATCGCATGCAACTAGCGTAGGTATTGATATGAATGTGCTCGAGAGTGAGAGCTTCCATACGTCCATCGGATCGAGGATTTGAAATTATCATTCTTTTCAAACACAGATGTTGCGACTCAAAAGACAATCAATTTAGATGAACCATGATGTATTAAGTAACTAAATATAATACATTATTGTAAGTGTTGTTTATTATATTATGTAACTTAAACATAATCATGTTTTATTGGATTAAGTCTATTTTATTCATTTTATGATTATGTGTTAGTTATATATAAATATTATTAATATACTAATTTTTATTTTAATAATTTATGGTAATATAACTAAAAATATATTTATTATTTTAATAATTTATTAATAATATATTATAATAATTTTATTATTATTATTATTATTGTTTTAAGTAAAAAGAAATGATTGTTTTAAATGACGGATGAAGTAATGAGACAAAAGTAATCTAAATATATACATAAATATATCTACAATTTCTTACAAAAGTATAAGTCAAAACTATAAAATACAATATCTACTATCTCCTCCTCTTTTGTCTAACATATATGGATGGAGATGTTAGAGGTGGTAGGGAAGATGCTGGTGGTGCAGCTGGTGTTGAAGGTGGTGGTGGTGAAGTTGCTAGTTCTGGTGCTAGTGCTAGTGGTGGTGAAGCTGCTGGTGTTAATGGTGATGAAGTTGGTGGTGCTAGTAAAGTTGAAGCTGCAGTTAGTGGTGCTGATGCTGCTGGCAAACGCGGTGGAGCATCTGAGGAAGAAGGTGGAGCAATTGAGGATAGAGGTGGAGCTGCTGAGGATGGAGGGGGACGTGGAGGTCGTGATGAAAATGTTGTCTGTGGTGGATGTGGGGGCACTACAGTACGCTTAGGCAATCTCGCTACCATGGCATAAACATCATGCACAGTGTCATGAGCCAACCTTGTATAAGGCCATAATCGGGTAGAGGTGCCTAGGGAAAACAGAATCTATGTACTTAGGAAAATAGATTCCAGGGACTTAGGAAAAGTGTCACAGTTTCAAACATTTTAATGGTTACTGGTAGCATACTTGTAAAAGCTCTTTTGCTATTACAGGGGGTGAGCAGTCGATAGATGTTGGGCTATCTCACTGGTTAAGGTATGTTACTAGCCCCACCCATCGAGGGCTACCCTCTTGGCCCCGACGATGGTGTGGAAGACTCAACTCTTTTGTAATCTTTGTAACATCATCTTCAATTAATAAAAACATTTTTTTCTTATGGGGAGACCTGTGGTTATGAGTGTGTGCACCCTTTATGCCCCGATATGTCATCGTGTGCCTTGTAATAACTTGTGGCTTACTTGTTACTTGTTCATATTATCGAGACATTTTGTCTGACTTATGTGGATGAGACCATTCAAGTGCCGTGCGACCTATCACTTTAGTGTGAAAAAGCTCAGTTTGTGACACATGGTATTCGAGCTAGGAAAATTGCGCTAATAACCGAAAGGAAAATGGTAACGACTCGAGGAGGGTCAGATGATCGAATGAGAATTGAGGAGCTTGAGGTCGCAGTGGCTACCCTAAAAGCTCACATGGTTACGAACGATCGATAGGAGGAGATGGAGGTAGCCTAGCAGGAGTTGTCAGATTCTCTAGCCAACTTGGGTGAGGAGACTAGAGAGGCATTGAGAATTATTTAGAAAGAGTTTGAGGAACTTAAGGCTTAAATCAACGTGCTTCAACTAGCCGTGGGCAGGGCTGGTTTTAGCACAACGTATAGGGGAAAAGAGATAAGGTGTTGGAACCACACCATTACGAAGGGGCAAGAGATGCGAAAGAGCTTGAGAACTTCTTGTTTGATGTCGAACAATACTTTCGGGCAGTGCGCACAAAATCGGAGGAGGAAAAGGTTGCGATAGCCTCAATATATCTTGCTGGAGATGCCAAGCTATGGTGGCGCTCAAAGTTTGTTGGTGATGAGTGCCCCATAAAGACATGGAATGACCTAAAGCAAGAGTTGAAGAACCAATTCTTCCCTGAAAATGTAGAGTATCTAGCCCGAAAGAAGTTGAGATAATTGGTCCAAATAGGAACGGTGCGAGAGTTTGTCAAGAGCTTCTCTACCCTGATGTTGGATATTAGGGATATGTTCAAAAAAGGACAAAATGTTCTATTTCCTCGAGGGACTTAAGCTTTGGGCTAGGACGGAACTCCAAAGGTAGAAGGTACAAGATGTAGCCATGCTATAGCTGCCACTGAACGCCTCAATGACTACAATGACAGCTCAAGTAAACGTAAGATCCCTCCTTCAGTTGGTGGTAACTCCAATTACGGGAATTGGAGAAAGATGGCAAGAGTAGATAGTTCATCAAGTGGGGAAGCGGACAAGAGGCCACCCACTAGAGAAATGCCCCAACCTATGACAAACAGTGCCCAAAGTGTCAAGCCAGAACAACCATTAGCTTGCTTCCTTTGCCACAGACCACACCAAGTTGCCAAATGTCCTCACAAGGGTGCTTTGAATGCTCTAAGAGCTACTTCTCAAGAGCCGTCTCAACCACAGCAAATTGTCAAGGATGTTGTAGATGAACCAGCAAGGATGGGCTTCAACTGGTTTTTAAATGCTCTTCACTCTCAATTGAGCATGATGAAGAAAGAGCCCGAGAAAGGCTTGATGTATGTAGAGTTGGAAATAAATGGGAAGAAAACAAGGGCCATGGTAGACACAGGTGCGACCGACACTTTCATCACTCTAGACGAGGCCAAGAGGTGTGGTTTGAAAGTGAATAAGGATTGTGGGCAAATGAAAGCGGTAAACTCACAGCTTGTGCTATTAGTAGGAGCTCCAAGAATATGATGACCAAAGTTGGACCTTGGGAAGGAGGCGTGAACTTCACCGTTTCCACCATGGATAACTTTGATGTTGTTTTGGGATTGGACTTCATGATGGTAGCCCACGCAATCCCGGTTCCTGCAGCCAATTGCTTACTATTCTTGGGGGAATGTCCACGTGTAGTTCCAGCCACAATTCTCCCTCAAAGTGGAAAGATCATTTCAGCTCTACAGTTCAAGAAGGGAATTAAGAGGAGAGCCCTCATATGTGGCCATGCCGGTTTGCAAAGATGGGACAGGGTCGGAGTTAGTGCTAGAAGAAGTAAGAATGGTTTTGGAGGAATTTAAAGATGTGATGCCAGACCAATTGCCTAAGGTCTTACCACCGCGTTGTGCCATAGATCATGAGATTGAACTACTCACGGGAGTTAAGCCTCCTGCAAAAGGACTCTACTGAATGGCTCCCCTAGAGTTGGCCGAATTGAGAAAACAATTAGATGAGTTGTTACAAGTCGGGTTCATTAGGCCATCTAAGGCACCCTTCGATGCACCAGTGCTATTCCAAAGAAAACAATACGGGAGTTTATGGTTGTGTGTGGACTATAGAGCCTAAACAAAGTAACGATGAGGAACAAGTACCCAATTCCCTTAATAGCATGCCTTTTTGATCAGTTGAGTCAAGCCAAGTACTCCTCCAAACTTGATCTTAGGTCTGGGTACCATCAGGTCAGGATTGCCGAAGGAGACAAGCCAAAAACCACATGTGTGACACGGTATGGTGCGTTTGAATTTTTGGTTATGCCTTTTGGACTAACAAATGCTCCTACCACATTTTGTACTTTAATGAACCAGGTATTTCATAACTATCTTGATAAGTTCGTGGTCATCTACCTAGATGACATCTTGGTTTTCAGTTCTACCCTAGATGAGCATCGGGAACATTTGAGAATTGTATTTAAGAGGCTCAAAGAGAATCAGTTATATGTAAAAAGGGAGAAATGCTGTTTTGCTCATACTCAAATTCATTTCTTAGGCCATATTATGGAACAGGGACAGATTCAGATGGATATGGAGAAGGTCAAAGCCATTAAGGAATGGGCGACCCTGAAAAATGTTAAGGAACTGTGCTATTTTCTTGGGTTAGGCAATTATTACAGAAAATTTGTGGAGGGATACTCTCGGAGAATAACGGCCCTCACCAAATTACTAAAAAAGGATAAGAAGTGGTGTTGGACGACAGAGTGCCATGAAGCTTTCGAGGGTCTAAAGCTAGCTTTGATGAAAGATCCGATCTTAGTCCTTCCTGATCTTAGAAAGCCCTTCGAAGTACAAACAGATGCTTCAGATTTTGCTATCGGGGGAGTACTACTACAAGAGAGGCACTCGGTTGCTTTTGAGAGTCGCAAGTTAAATGAAGCCGAAAGAAGATACACCGCCCAAGAGAAGGAACTTCTAGTAGTAATCCATTGCTTAAGGGCATGGCAACATTATCTGCTTAGGTCAAAATTTCTTGTCAAGACAGATAACACGGCAGTTAGCCATTTCTTTACACAACCCAAGCTCACGGCCTAGCAGGCGAGATGGCAAGAGTTCTTAGCAGAGTTTGATTTTTCATTTGAATACAAGAAAAGGAGCTTGAACCAAGTAGCTGATGCATTAAGCCGATGAGTGGAACTAGCAGGACTTAGGAGAATCACTCCTATGTCGGCTACCATGGTGGCTGCGGACTTTCACAAGTTAATCGACTAGAACTTGAGCAAAGACCCTTAAGCCATGTCCATAATGAAGATGGTGAAAGAAGGGAAGTCAAAGTATTTTTGGGTGAAGAGCAGAGCATTGTTGACAAAAGGCCCTAGATTGTTTGTACCAAGAGCCGAAAATCTAAGACAAATGTTGATGTTAGACTGCCATGATACCCCTTGGGCAGGTCATCCAGGCTTGTAGCGCACTCTTACTTTGCTGAAACAAGGCTATTATTGGCTGCACATGCGACAAGATGTGATGGAATACACGAAAACGTGCCTCGTTTGCCAACAAGATAAAGTAGAAAGAAAGAAGCAAGCTGGATTACTTGAGCCATTACCGATGCCAACCCAGCCTTAGGAAAGCATTTCTCTTGATTTCACAAATCGCCTCCCCAGAGTTGGTGATCTTGGGTCCATTTTGGTGGTGATCGATCGTTTTTCAAAGCATGCCACCTTCATCCTAGCTCAAAAGTACTGCACCGCGGAAGACACTGCTCATCTTATCTTCAAGCACGTAGTTAAGTATTGGGGTATTCCGCAAAACATTATTAGTGACAGGGATCCAAGATTCACAAGGTCATTTTCGAGAAAGCTCTTCAACATATTGGGGTCCCAGCTGAACATCTCATCTAATTACCATCCTCAAACCGATGGACAAACAGAATGCTTCAACGGGTTGTTGGAGGAATATCTAAGACATTTTGTGCAAGTTAATCAAAATAATTGGTCGCCGCTATTGGATGTGGCCCAATTGTGCTTTAATTCTCAAAAGAGCTCAGCAACCAACAAGAGTCCCTTCGAAGTGGTCATGGGACAACAACCACGACTACCTCACACCTCAATTGAGTCATACAAAGGGAAGAATCCTTAAGCCTTTAATTTCACCAAAGAGTGGAAACAAAATATTAAAATTGCCAAGGCTTACTTGGAAAAAGCATCGAAGCGTATGAAGAAGTGGGCAGACAAGGACTGAAAAGCCCAAGAGTTTAATATTAGTGATTTGGCTTTGGTGAGACTTGTGCCTGAGTAGCTTAGATTCCTACGAAAGTGAGATTGTCTGCTAGTGTGCAGATATAAAGGTCCAGTGACAATCCTTGGCAAAGTTGGACAGTCTTCTTACAAAATTAACCTTCCAAAATGGATGAAGGTGCACCCCATATTCCATGTAAGCAACCTAAAGCCTTATCACCCAGATCCAACATATCCAAGCAGAAGTAGATCGACCAGGGCTGCCATCAGCATGAAGCCACCTTCTGAGCGTCAAGTTGAAGAAATCTTAGCAGATAGACAGACCGTGGTGTCAAGAAGACCAATTAAGGAGTATCTTGTAAAATGGGAGGGCCTAGGACCAGAGGAAGTCAGTTGGGAGAGAGAGCATAGAGCTTTTAAGCAGAAGATTGAAGAATTTCAAGCAACAAGTCGACGAGGGCATTGACAGATTAAGTGGGGGAGGATGTCATGTGCCAACCTTGTATAGGGCTATGACTGGGTAGAGGTGCCTAGGGAAAACAGAATCCATGTACTGAGGAAAATAGATTCCAGGAACTTAGGAAAAGTGTCCTCGTTTCAAACATTTTAATGGTTACTGGTAGCATACTTGTAAAAAGCTCTTTTGCTACTATCTGGGGTGAGCAGTTGACAGATGTTGGGCTGTCTCACTGGTTAAGGTATGTTGCTAGCCCCACCCATCAAGGGCTGCCCTCCTAGCCTTGACGATGGTGTGGAAGACTCAACTCTTTTGTAATCTTTGTAACATCATCTTCAATTGATAAAAACATTTTTTTCTTATGGGGACACCTGTGGTTATGAAGGTGTGCACCTTTTATGCCCCGATATATCGTCGTGTGCCTTGTAATAATTTATGGCTTACTTGTTACTTGTTCAGATTATCGAGACATTTTGGCTGACTTGTGTGAACGAGACCATTCAAGTGCTGCGCGACCTATCGCTTTAGTCTGAAAAAGCTTAGTCTGTGACACACAACTTGCTAGAGCTGGTTATGGGCCAGATTGGATCGATTCCGGACAGGTTTTCACCAGTTCTGACCCATACTAAATGAAAACCAATTTGAACCGGTAGCGAACCGGTCCGAGCCGGGCCGGTTCGTAGCACTGATTCACTCAAAACCGTCCAGTTTTTATTTTTTTTATTTGATAAATTTAAATTTTTTATTGTTTAAAATTTATATTAATTTATTTATATATATTAATATATTTTTATAATTTAATCTACTAAATTTATTTTTATAATAAATAATGTTAATAGTTTAATTTAACAATAATTTATTATAAAGTCATTAGAATTTATTTAATTAATGTAACAATAATGTAAAAATAAATTACTATAAAATTATCTAATAAAATTATTTTTATAATAAAATAAAGTTATATTATGAATATAATATTATAATAAAGTTATTATGATAAAATGATATTTGATTCAAAATACAAATAATGATATTATGAATATTATTATTATATTCATTTTGCAATATCATTATTTATATTCATTTATTATATTCATTTTGCATTTAAAATAATTTATTATATTTGAAATATCATTTACTTAATATTTATTTATTTATTCATTTATTTAATACGTTTTTAAAATATTCATTCATTTTGTATTTTAAATATTTATTTATTTTAAACATAGATAAGTATAACATTAATTAATTTGGTATTTAATAATAATAATAATAATAATAACAACAACAACAACAACAACAAAGGAGAAAAAGGAGAGGGTAGGAGACCAAAGATTTTTTACGTGGAAAACCCCTTCAAAACTTAAAAGGGTAAAAACCACATAACCGTAGTCCATAAAAATATTTACTATATGTGATAACCGTAAATTTTCGATTATTGGAAATTAATATTTAAGAAAATAGATAAGAGAAAATAAATAAATTAAAGTAAATAAATAAAATTTATTTACGGGAAGGGAATATCGTTGAAATTCCCGAATTGATGAAGTGAAGAAGTGGAGAAAATTAATTTGGATAAAATTGAGGAAATTTAGTTTGGATAAATGGAAATCCAAATTAAATAAGAAAAGGAGAAAAGAATATAAAATATATTTATATAATTATATATTATATAAATGTATTTTTATAGAAATACATATGTATTGAAATACTATATAGTATATTTTAATATACATTAGTATATATATGTATATATACTATTTAGTACATTTAAATAATACATATGTATATAAATATGATATTTTATGTATATATATAAATATATACATATATAAGAAAAGTGAATATTATTTACTATCAAAACTTGTATATATACGTATATATATTGTAATACAATATATCTATAAATACATATATATAAATGAAATATATATTAATTCAAATTAAAAATTTATATATATGTATTTTGTGTATAAAATATATATATGTTAAAATATTATGTTTATATATGGTATACATAAATATAATAGAGGATAATTAAAAAAAAGGAAATAGAAAACAGAAACGGAAATCGGGACCCGTTTCTGTCGAGAAGAAAAAGGAACAGAGGCCGGCCACCGTCGGCTGGCCAAAAGAGGAAGAAGAAAAGGAGGTGAAGCCACCGGCGACGGAAGAAGGAAGCGGTGAAGCAAAAACGGAAAACAGGAACGATGGAAAGCGGAAAAAATCGAAAAGAAAAGGGAAAATGACAGACGGCGGGCCGGCCGATCCAGGCACCGCCACTGCCATCGAAGCACCGTCGGAGGGAAAGGAAGAGGATGGAGGCCACCCGAGGCGCGGTGAACGGCGGAGGAGGGCCGACGAAGAGGTGGAAGAAACCGAAGGAAAATCGACTCAATTCGCTGTCGTGCCGTCGATCCAGGCCGAACGGAGACCACCAGCAGACTCGCCGTACCGTCGGCCAGATGAAGGCCCCTGAACCGCCGGAGAATCGACCGCCGGCAAGGAACCAGCAAGGAAGAAGGTTGAACCGATCTGACCGGAAAAAGATGAGGAAAAAAGAAAAGAAAAAGAAAAGAAAAAGGAAAAAGAAAAAAAAAGAAAGAGAAAGAAAAGAAAAAGAAAGAAAGAAAAAGAAAAGAGAAAAAGGAAGAAAAAGAGGAAAAAAAGAAGAATTTCAGAAATTACAGGAAATCCCGAGAATTCGAAAACTCGGGAATTACGAAAATCGGTAAGAAATCCCGAAAAATGTTAAATTATTTAAATAATTTATTTATTTAAATAATTATAGAAAATTCTAAATTTTAGAATTTAAATTCCAGAAAATTCCCTCGATAACCGAGACGATAAAATTGGACGAGGTGAACACGGGCGCGACAAACGAGGCGGTCGTCGATCCGGAAATAGGTAAGGGATGCATGTGCAGCATTGTCAGGATATTCAGTCTGCATGTTTTAATTTCGAAATATTTTATGGAGATAATTTATGAAAATTATTATGAAAATTGATTGGTTGGAAAATTGTGGTGAAGTGCCGGTTGAAATTATAAACTGTATTTTTCGTGCAGGAGGCTAGCCAATCGGCAGCCATTATACTGCCGAAAAATTATCGAAAGTTATCGAAAATTTTTAGAAAATTTATAAAATCATAATAAATGATTTTATTTCACAAGAAATGATTTCCAACCACGAAAATAGAGAAAATGATTATTTTTCATAAAACATGAATATAACGAAATTCATTTTAAAATATTCATGTTTTCGAAATTGGTGATAATGAGATCACCAAAAATTCTCTCGATATATGAATTATATGTGATATGAAATGGAAAATGAAAAAGGGATAAAGAGAATATTTTATGAAAGTTTTCTAAATATTCTCTCGATATATGAATTATAGGTAATATGAAATGAAAGATGAAAAAGGGATAAAGCGAATATTTTATAAATATTTTCTTAAATATTCACTTGATTTATTATATAACCTTTATGGTTTTAATTATGAAATTATTATTTTTATAAATTCCATAAAGGTTTTCAGATGATGAAAAATACGGTTTTGAGACTAGTTGGCATCCTATCATGCTGATATGTGATATGTGACATGTAATATGTAATATGTGATATGTGATATGTAGTCCCGGCCGACACCTGATCAGTGATCCGCCGAGGACAATTATAGACTATGGCCATAGATCTGACATGATTATTTATACCCTTCGAGGTCTATAGCATGATATGAGTAACGACCTAATGGACAGGCTGGGCGTGCGTGCCTAAGTCTCCATATATGAGAAATGTTTTATATGATATGTTATATGTTAAATGTAAACATTTTACTTGATATGTGATAAGTTAAATGAAAGTGATTTACGGCATTTTACATAATGCTTATTTCGGTACTGATTTTAGTATTACGAGATGATTTTTCATATGACATGTGATATGAACATGTAATATGTTTTCAAAAGGAAAAAGAGTTTATAAGTCTAATATTCTTACTATGATTTTAATTGAATATTAGACTATATGTGACATGAATATGTGATATGTTTTCCAAAAAAGAAAGAGGAGGAAAATAAATCTAATATTCTTATTTTAATTTTTAAATTGAATATTAGATTTAAATGATATATATGTTATACGAAAAGAATTTAATAGCTGATTTTGCTATTTAAAGTACTGTACTAATTATGGTTGTACAGTAAAATATGAAATGAGTTTTGAATGAAAAGGATGATGATTTAACTATATTCTTTTCAAAGAATATATGAATACAAGTTATTTTATTTAAATGCTTTATTTCATAAAAGCATTATTTTGAAAAGAATATAAAAACGATATGGAATAAAAAGGAAAAAAGGATTTAAATTCCAAACGAAAAGAAAATTACTCTCTACAGTTGCTTCTAGGTTTCGGGACAAGATAGGTATTTCAAAATACCTACCTTACTCCATCCGGATCCCTAGCCGACTATAGTATCCTTCCTACATGCGAGCCTAGAGCCCATCGGAAAATGAAGAAGATTTTCAGCATATAGGAAGCTGAATATCAAGTATGCATATAATTCCCTTACTGAGCCGTGGTTTGCTCACCCCTTAATATTAACATTTCAGGTTTTCGAGGACTAAGAGTCTGACATCTAAAGGATTTCGACTGTGCATTTGGGGACGATGCGACAGCTCGACTTATAACATGAGGTACGATCATTTATTTTCCGTATTTAGACATTTTTACAGTACTATTTTCTTATAAAGTAAGATAGGGGATGTATTTCATATTATAATTTAATATGAAATTGTTAATATGTAAAAGAAAAGTAAAGTATCGCAGACAGCCCAACCATATAAGATGTATAGAATAAGGTGAAAAATAGGGTCACGAGCTGTGACAGATTTAATGGTATCAGAGCAGGGTTGGCCTGATGTCTGTCGATACCTTTGGAAAGAAAATGTGTTGAAAATGTTAACATCCCCTGTAGTACTGTGTAGTCTAAATACATAAAGAAAATAAATGATTGCGAATTGAATTAAGTGTTTAGAAGGGGGTGAGAATTATGAACTAAAGTTGTCAAAAAGGAAAAACAGCTCAGGAATGTTAACTGAAATGGTGATCTTATAATCTAAATGAAGGTCGGTTCGTAAGGAACAGAAATGGACTCGGTGAGGGTCCCACCAATACTTTTCTATCCAGATTGAACTGAGACTTGAAAGTGATGATATAAAGGAGGGGAATGAAATATCATCATTAAATAGACCTTAAGATCACCGATTGAAGGTATTTGGAGGAGAGAGAATATTTTTGATCAAAAATGACCAAAATACCCCTAGCTCTAAAATTTTACCTGGAGCAAAATACACTAGCAGAAGTTGGAATTGATTGATTTGACAAAGTAATTGATCATGTAAAGCTGCATTTCAAGCAAAATAATCCAATTATGGATCCTAGTGGACTTATTTGTCGATATTAAACAAGATCTTAAATAGCTGATATTAGTATGAGAAAGGATACTATCAGCACATAGATAATAAGATCAATTGTTTAAATGTAATCGAAGAGAAAGAAATAAATGTAGAAATGACGAAAATGCCCCTTGTGGGATTATGGTTTGAATAATGATAAAACCAAGTCGATCTTGAATTCCATGATAGAAAGGGAGTTATTGATGGCATAAAGGTCATAATATGGGTATAACGATCCCGATTATAAATTTCACTACACTTGGAGTGCTGATGTGACCCGAATGGTTATAGGGAAGTCGTAGGATGAGCGACTCTATTATTGATTTTTGAGGGTCTGAATTAAAAAGTGTATTAACGGGATATGATTATGAGATCATGGGATATGATGAAAAGTAATATGATTACAGATGATGAATAAGAAAGAGATCAGTACAGAGGATGTAATCCATAATAGTACGGTTAATTTCGGTTTTATACTGTTATTCTAGTTTCTGAAGTATTTAATGGATATTTATAGAACCGGAAGATTTTGGAATATGTTTTATAGAATAATGTATTGTATGGAGTGATATAAAAATGGAGAATATGCATAAGGACAGTCAATGATGATAAGAGACAAGGAAGATAATAGCTAACCTGGATTATTAAACATAAATGATTTAAAATGAATTTTAATAATAAATCGGTTAGCTGTGAAAGATGTTAATCAAATAATTATAATGGATACAGATGCTAATTAAGATGATTGATATACTGTGAAATATGAGTAAATAAGTGAATCAGGGCGGAGCAGATGTTAAAATGATTTAAATATTAAATGTCTTTGCCTTGAGGACATACAGTGAAATGATAGGACACAAAGATGAATGTCCAAAATGATAAGAGAGGTGTGGTTAAAGAAAGCATCAGATGATATTCCCGATAAGATTTCAAAGTAGTATAGATTGGAGAGATCGAGTTAACATTAACTCGATCGTAAATATGAAATCTAATTTTAAGCTTATATCGGAAACATATAAAGAGGAATCTGGAAAGCTTAAGAAAATAATTTTTGGAAAATATTATGGATAATGAAATTCACATGTATTGATGTAAAGGATGGAAATCCAGATGATGAGGTGAATTGAGGATGAAACATAAATGGAGTATTAAATTCCAATTATGAAATAAAGTTCTTATGAAAAACAAATAATCATCCATATAGAAGTGATGTCTTATTTGATTTAATCAGAGATGTATAAGGAGTTTATAAGACTAATCTCTATACAAGGCATCACTAGATGAAAAGTTGAAAATTGATGGTCATAAGATGATAATGATTTGAACTCGATAAAATTATCACGAGTTCCTATTGAGGTTTACAAGGTTAATGAAATTCCTTATGAGGTGTATAAGCTAAATAAATGAGGCATCCATATAAGGATAAGTGATGAGATATTGATATAGTCTAAGATATCAATGGAAAATAAGCAGCATGGTGGTATGACCCTGCGGACTCTCAAAGACAATGAATTATATGTTGAGTATGGTAAATAAGAGATGTGGCTAGACAGTATCTCTATCAAAGATATATGATCTCGAATGACAGAGCGATATGGATCTGTCTATGATGATGAGATAATGATTGAGATACGAAATGTACTGAGTCTAGCTAGATACTATTGTCAGTTTATAGGAGAGTTTATGGGTTAGTTGCGCTACTGACGTGACTAATAAATAAAGAAGTTAAAGTCGGTGGACAAATAAATGTAAAGATGATATACAAAAGGTTAAAAGAGTTTAATAGTGGAATATTTTACCACTGAAGAGAAGTGACTAAAATGATGAGAATGAAAAGATGTAAATGTAAGAAGAGGATAAGTACAGGATGATGAGGGACCACGAATATGGAGCGGTTCCCAATTTTAAGATTGAAAATGATTTCCTTGTGGTTATCACATGATTATAGCTAGATGGAAGATCGAGCCAATTTTGATAAATGAAATTTAATGATACTCAAAGGAGTAAATGAATTATATGATTTACTGCCAGTCATGTAAATGGAAAAATGATAAATATATATATACTACCACTTCGAAATTATGAAAAGAGTGGATTTATATGGATAATGAGGTGATTAAATTGATAATTATAGATTCAAGGATGAAGTTAAATAATGAAAAGATTAAATGATAATTTGATTATGTTATTATGGAATCTAAATTATCAAAAGAGTATGTTCTCAGGTATATTTTAAAAACCCAAGCGATATAGAGTATACCATAAGAATAAGAGCTGTAATGATGAGGTTACATGAAAAGAGATATAGAGAGAAAATGATAAGCAATAGTAAAGTCTGCAAATGAACTGCAGCAATTGGATGAAATAAATATGAAAAGAGTATTGGAGATAATAATAAAGATTCTAAAAGAGATATGATATATAGAAGTGATTAAAGACTGATTGTCTAAATGCAAATCACTTCTCCAATATCAAACTCTTAGATTCTATAGTGCCATAGTCGAAATATGATTAGAAAATGATGAGAATGCATGTGAAGTTCCAGTGAGCTCTATATGTGATGGGAATCTCAACAGGCTCTGAGATTCCAAATTTATAGACAGTATCGCTTCGTACATGATGTAAAAATGTTTGAGCGTAATACGGAAACGCTCAATGATATGTTGAGTGAGCGTATGCACGAGATGTGAAATCTACTGGACCATTACATACTATTGATTTAAATCGGTAAATGATAATTATCGAAATGTATCGACTTGGCACCAAATAAGGAAGATGGATGATGAATAATATGAATCATATGTGATATGAAAAGGAGTGGAAATGGATAACTCCCAATTGATAAGAAATTTAAGGGAGTATAAGTATATGATGAGAAATGATATATAGAGGTATAAAAAGGCGATTATGATCTTAAAGGTATACTGGCAGTATAATACGGAAGATGATCAAAAGGTCAAGAATGATAAGTATACAGGATGCTACCACCTTATGAATTAAGTTAAATTCGGAGGACCGAATTTCTTAAGGTGAGGAGAATGTGATAACCGTAAATTTTCGATTATTGGAAATTAATATTTAAGAAAATAGATAAGAGGAAATAAATAAAATTTATTTACGGGATGGGAATATCGTTGAAATTCCCGAATTGATGAAGTGAACAAATGGAGAAAATTAATTTGGATAAAATTGAGAAATTTAATTTGGATAAATGAAAATCTAAATTAAATAAGAAAAGGAGAAAAGAATATAAAATATATTTATATAATTATATATTATATAAATGTATTTTTACACAAATACATATGTATTGAAATACTATATAGTATATATTAATATACATTAGTATATATATGTATATATACTATTTAGTACATTTAAATAATACATATGTATATAAATATGATATTTTATGTATATATATAAATATATACATATATAAGAAAAGTAAATATTATTTACTATCAAAACTTGTATATATACGTATATATATTGTAATACAATATATCTATAAATACATATATATATAAATGAAATATATATATTAATTCAAATTAAAAATTTATATATATGTATTTTGTGTATAAAATATATATATATGTTAAAATATTATGTTTATATATGGTATATATAAATATAATAGAGGATAATTAAAAAAAAAGGAAATAGAAAACAGAAACGGGAATCGGGACCCGTTTCTGTCAAGAAGAAAAAGGAACAGAGGCCGGCCACCGTTAGCCGGCCAAGAGAGGAAGAAGAAAAGGAGGCGAAGCCGCCGTCGACGTGAAGGAAGGCAACCGGTGACGGAAGAAGGAAGCGGTGAAGCAAAAACGGAAAACAAAAACGACGTAAAGTGGAGAAAACCGGAAAGAAAAAGGAAAATGACAGACGACGGTGCCGGTCGATCCAGGCACCGCCACTGCCATCAAAGCACCGCCGGAGAGAAAGGAAGAGGATGGAGGCCACCCGAGGCGCGGTGAACGACGGAGGAGGGCCGACGAAGAGGTAGAAGAAACCGAAGGAAAATCGACTCGATCCGCCGCCGTGCCGTCGATCCAGGCCGAGCGGAGACCACCAGCAGACTTGCCATGCCGTCGGCTAGATGAAGGGCGGTTGAACCGCCGAAGAACCGGCCTTTGGCAAGGAACGGGCAAGGAAGAAGGCTGAAACGGTCTGACCGGAAAAGGAAGAGGAAAAAAGAAAAGAAAAAGAAAAGAAAAAGGAAAAAGAAAAAGAAAAGAAAGAGAAAGAAAAGAAAAAGAAAGAAAGAAAAAGAAAAGAGAAAAAGGAAGAAAAAGAGGAAAAAAAGAAGAATTTCAGAAATTACGGGAAATCCCGAGAATTCGGAAACCCGAGAATTACGGAAATCGGTAAGAAATCCCAAAAAATGTTAAATTATTTAAATAATTTATTTATTTAAATAATTATAGAAAATTCTAAATTTTAGAATTTAAATTCCAGAAAATTTCCTCGATAACCGAGACGATAAAATCGGACGAGGTGAACACGGGCGCGACAAATGAGGCGATCGTCGATCCGGAAACAGGTAAGGGATGCATGTGCAGCACTGTAAGGATATTCAGTCTGCATGTTTTAATTTCGAAATATTTTATGGAAATAATTTATGAAAATTATTATGAAAATTGATTGGTTGAAAAATTGTGGTGAAGTGTCGGTTGAAATTATAAACTGTATTTTCCGTGCAAGAGGCTAGCCAATCGACAGTCGTTATACTGCCGAAAAATTATCGAAAGTTATCAAAAATTTCTAGAAAATTTATAAAATCATAATAATTGATTTTATTTCACAGGAAACGATTTTCAACCACGAAAATAGAGAAAATGATTATTTTTCATATAACATGAATATAACGAAATTCATTTTAAAATATTCATGTTTTCGAAATTGGTGATAATGAGATCACCGAAAATTCTCTTGATATATAAATTATATGTGATATGAAATGGAAAATGAAAAAGGGATAAAGAGAATATTTTATGAAAGTTTTCTAAATATTCTCTCGATATATGAATTATACGTAATATGAAATGAAAGATGAAAAAGGGATAAAGTGAATATTTTATAAATATTTTCTTAAATATTCACTTAATTTATTATATAACCTTTATGATTTTAATTATGAAATTATTATTTTTATAAATTCCATAAAGGTTTTCAGATGATGAAAAATACGGTTTTGAGACTAGTTGGCATCCTATCATGCTGATATATGATATGTGACATGTAATATGTGATATGTGATATGTGATATGTAGTCCCGGCCGACACCTGATCAGTGATCTGCCAAGGACAATTATAGACTATGGCCATAGATCTGACATGATTATTTATACATTTCGGGGTCTATAGCATGATATGAGTAACGACCCAGTGGACGGGCTGGGCGTGCGTGCCTAAGTCTCCATATATGAGAAATGTTTTATATAATATGTTATATGTTAAATGTAAACGTTTTACATGATATGTGATAAGTTAAATGAAAGTGATTTACAGCATTTTACATAATGCTTATTTCGGTACTAATTTTAGTACTATGAGATGATTTTTCATATGACATGTGATATGAACATGTAATATGTTTTCAAAAGGAAAAAGAGTTTATAAGTCTAATATTCTTACTATGATTTTAATTGAATATTAGACTATATGTGACATGAGTATGTGATATGTTTTCCAAAAAGGAAAGAGGAGGAAAATAAATCTAATATTCTTATTTTAATTTTTAAATTGAATATTAGATTTAAATGATATATATGTTATACGAAAAGAATTTAATAGCTGATTTTGCTATTTAAAGTACTGTACTAATTATGGTTGTACAGTAAAATATGAAATGAGTTTTGAATGAAAAGGATGATGATTTAACTATATTCTTTTCAAAGAATATATGAATACAAGTTATTTTATTTAAATGCTTTATTTCATAAAAGCATTATTTTGAAAAGAATATAAAAACGATATAGAATAAAAAGGAAAAAAGGATTTAAATTCCAAACGAAAAGAAAACTACTCTCTACAGTTGCTTCTAGGTTCCGGGACAAGATAGGTATTTCAAAATACCTACCTTACTCCATCTGAATCCTTAGCCGACTGTAGTATCCTTCCTACATGCGAGCCTAGAGCCCATAGGAAAAATGAAAAAGATTTTCAGCATATAGGAAGCTGAATATCAAGTATGCATATAATTCTCTTACTGAGCTATGGTTTGCTCACCCCTTAATATTAACATTTCAAGTTTTCGAGGACTAAGAGTCTGACATCTAAAGGACTTCGGCTGTGCATTTGGGGACGATGCGACAGCTCGACTTATAACATGAGGTACGATCATTTATTTTCCGTATTTAGACATTTTCACAGTACTATTTTCTTATAAAGTAAGATAGGGGATGTATTTCATATTATAATTTAATATGAAATTGTTAATATATAAAAGAAAAGTAAAGTATCGCAGATAGCCCAACCATATAAGATGTATAGAATAAGGTGAAAAATAAGGTCACGGGCTGTGACACTATGACTAAACTTATTTACAATTTTACATACAATTTACAAAAAAAAAAAGATTATTCTCTATTCTTCATAATTTATACGAATTGCCTTGGAAATTTCTTCCTCCTCTTATGAATTATTATCAGCGAATTCATTGGCTATTCCAAGTTCGACATTGCGCGATTCCGCATCAAACCAATCTTTAAGGCATGTTAACATGCACAATGAATCTGGATTAAGAGTGGTTCGATGGTCTCCAATAATTCTTCCACATGTCGAGAATGCGGATTCTGAAGCAACAGAGAAACTTGCACCGCAAAAACATCTCGAGCCATAGAAGCTAAAATTGGAAATTATTTTTGGTTTTCTTTCCACCATTGGAGAAGATCAAAGTTTTCATCTACAGAAAATCTTGACTTAAGAAAAATCCTAGCTTATTGAAGCTAGAACTTCGTCGAGTTGTTGATCCAGATCCGCTGGCTTTTCCTTTTAGCTTCATTCTCTTCTTTGTTGCTTCCTTAATTGCGTTTAAAATTCGTTTTCCTTTTTTGCTACTCTCGGTTTCTTCGTATGAATCTTCTTCTCCTCGATTAAAGTTGAACTGCTCCCTTTCTGCTTCATAAACATTAAACAATTCTCGAAAGAGATTGTTAATTGAGGACTTTTGATCCTCAATAGAATCAAGACCAAGAAATTCCTTATAACAATTAAAAAAATCTCTATATTTACCTCACCTTGACTAGGATCCAGTAAAGTTGCAATACAATAAACAGAAGGAATTATTTCTCAATATTTTTTAAATTTTTCCTTCATATCATATAAAAAAGAACATAAAGTTTCATGATTCCTAAATTTTACAAATTTTTCAAACATTATGTAGATAATTGGAACAAAATACGGTGTAGTTGGATAAAATTGAGTTGAAAATCTTTCGTTTGCATCTTTAAAAGTAGATACTAAATCAACACAATATTCAATAAAAGTCGAAACTTCTTCAAAAAGTACTAAATGCGTGCTACTTGTATAATTATTATAAAAAGGAGTAACAAGTTCTTTATAAGGTAAAATAGAAGAAAGCAAATGATGAAGTGAATTCCATCTTGTTTCCATGGGAAGTGGAAACGTTTTAACAGGTATATTATTTGCTATACAAATTTGCTTCCATTCATGTTTATGACTTGGCATGCGAATCCATTTTGCTAAAATTTTAATTTTATCAATTGGACCTATACCACTACCAGTACCATTAGAACTAAAACCACGTTGAACACATAAATTTATAATATGACATGCACATCTTGCATGAAAAAATATACCTTGCATAATAGGGTTTAAACTTTTAATTAAATGAGGAATAGCTGCAGTATTACTCGAAGCATTATCAAAAGTAATAGAAAAAACTCTATTATTTTCTAGTCCATATAATTTATAAACTTTAGTAATATATTTATGACTAGTATATGAATTATGTGCTTCTTCTATTACATCTAAAGATAAAATTCGTTTTTGCATGCACCAATCTTCATATATCCAATGACAAGTTATAACAAGATAACTTATACCATTAGTACCAGTCCATATATCACTAGTTAAACTAACCCTAGATGAAATATTACTAAGTTTATCAATTAAAGCTTGTCTATATTCTTTAAACATATCCATGCAATCTTTTTTTAATATATGTCTAGAAACAGATTTATATGCGAGTCGTAAATATTTACAAACAAATTCTAAATATCCTACTTTTTTACCAATTGTGAATGGTTGTTCAGTCCTAACTACAAATCTAACTAAACGACGTCTAGCTTGAACATTATCAAAATTAAAATTTTTTCCACCATCATGTGTATTAATTTGAGATTGTTTGCCTTCTAAAATTTCATTTTCTTCAGCATCGGATTAATTTTATGTATAGTAATTAAATGTCTTTTATACGTACCTGTACCGCCACCACCTCCATCGGAGTTATAAGAGTAAATGCCTTTACACAATTTACAGATAGCACAATATTTATTCGTCTCACCTTCTTTTGCTACAATGTCGAAATACTCTCATACCTTGCTTGTTTTTTTCGACTAAACTTCGATCTTGATGATGTAGCAGCAGTGGTGGCAGCTGATGATTATGTTTGAGCACGACCTCCTCCACGACCACGACCAAATGATGGTGCCAAAGGAAGCTCCTCCTCCTCCGAATGAATATCAGGTTCGATTTCATTAAATGATTCGTCACCCGAATTAGGAATTTCAGTGGAACCAAAAGGTCGAGAAACAGAGCATGAACAACGAAAGAAATTTGACATTTTTATATTTTTTTGAAAATAAATATATGTTAAAAATTAAAAAAAAATAGATGTAGAATATATATAATATATTGAAATTTGTAAATTGAAGCTTGAAAATTAAAAGTAAAGTTTGTAAAATTATAAAATAAAAAGAAAAACGAAATTTAGAGAGGAAAATGATGATATTATAAATTTGGAATAAGGGAATTTAAGTGAATTTGAGAGAGTTTGGGTGAATATTGAGAGAGTATGTGAGTGAAGAGAATAAGAGTAGATGAATGTAGATAGTAGATTTGAGAAAAAATATAGAAGAAAATGTAAAGAAAAATAAAAGGAATAATAGAGGTATTTATATTAAAAAAAATGAAAAATTTTAAAATAAAAAATAATGGCGGCTGTGACTTGCCAAGGCAGCCTTTTTTTTTAACGTGAACCGGACCGAATCAACCCAAACTGGTCGGTTCGGTTCAGTCCCGATCCTTAATGGGCTGGGCCCTTAGCAGGCCCAATTCTAAACAATGAGAATTAGCCCAGCCCGGTATGATACTGGGTTGGGCCAATTTCGAACCGGCACTGTGCCAGTTCGGTTATTGGGCCGAATCGACCCAATCCGATTGCGAATCGGGTCGAGCCAACCCAGCCTAATAACCACCTCTACGGCCTGCTACCAAACATCCAAGTCTTGATCGTCTCCACCCACCTCCATTGTGTGAAGTCTGTCGTATATGTGTCCCACGATGCGCTACAAAATCATGAAAATATAAATATATCAATTTCGAGATAAAAAGACATTATTAACATTAAATAAGAAATTAATAACTAACCTCCCAGTCAATCACTTTGTGCAGCTCTGTCGATCTGTATGCAAGATTCTAGATATAACGATGTGAAATGGTAATATACCAAATCATGTAATCCATTGTAGACTCTCCAAGGGTCCTACCTTGTGCACCTCTCTTCTCCTCATTAATCACATGATAGTCCCAGCTATCTCGGTACTCTGGTTGAAAGCTGTATTGCATGTGATAATTAGCTGGCTTCAATCTTCATCTCGCGTGAGATGGGGTGAGAGGTGGACGTGGAATGCTTTGCACATAGCCCCACTGCTGAAGAACTTTATTCGGATGGTACGGCTCCATGAAGTCATTGAACTTAATGCATTCGCCGAAGAATCAAATATCTGGTAATGGATGTCTCTCTCTACTATCTGCATATGGATCCTAGCAGACCTGATAATACTGAAAGTCATCAAGTCACTCCCTCAGTATCTGTAAAGAGATACTACAGCTAAGTGGTTTCTATCATTGAGCATGCGACTACCTCTCTCTGTATGACATTTCTCGCACTGGATTTAGCGATGGAAAATACTCGTAAATCCACGCCTACATAAAACAAAATAGATATTCATAATCAAATCATAAGCTGTGAGACCCGTTTCTACTGTACTGTACCTGATATAATTATTTATAAAGTGAAATTTAGTATATTATGTGATTATAGTGAAAGTGTAATGTGGGCCCCACTTATTTTAATGTGTTCTGGTGGGCTCGAGATTGATAATAAAGTGTACAGTGGTGTAATAAAATTAATATGATGATTTTGAGGTTTAAAACCATTGACTTATATTATTTTAAATTATTTTGAATTATTTTGTGAAGTGTGGAAAACAAATTGGAAAATGACGATTACGTCCCAAGGATATTTTCATAAATTCCACCCAAACCAACTCTTGAATCAGTCATTAAAACAAAAAATTTCGCTGGCGGGTCGTGGGGATAAAATCATAATTTCATATTATTCGTGCACCGCGCATCGACGAAACCACTTCTAATCATCAAAATACATTTAACAAGATAGAGTGGTGCTGGAATCCGAAATTTTGGAGCATGATTACACAGTTTTTACAACAACGGAACCTTAAGGGCAAAATTATCCTAAATTTATATAACTAGGGGCATTTTGGTCATTTTGCCCACTTCTAGAATTTTCTTTATAATTCTATCAGCTACTGGCAGTTACTATTCATCATCTTCCCAAGCCTCTCTAATGCCATTCTTGAAGAAAAGAAGAAAAGAGAAGAAACTAAGAAGAACACCATTAAAACTTCATCTTCTCAACAAACTTTCCACTAGAAATATATTCTACTCACTCCCCTCTTTCAACCTATACCCATAGATCATTGTATAAGCAGCAAAATAAGGAGAAAGAAGACCTCAAAGTTTTGGTCAAGGTGAGACATATTGCCATCCTTATGCTTCTTTAAATACCAATGGTGTAAAATGATTCCTTTAAGCTTGACAAGTATGATTATGGTCTTAGTTTCCATTAAAGCTTGCAAAATAAATTCTTGCCATTAAAGGAGTGTTGGCTCTTTTGTGGGAGTTTTTCTTGACTTTCTCAAATGAAAACATAGTCCAAAAATTCATCAAGTGATTTTCTAAAATATTCAAAACATTTATAAAGTATTAAGACCAATAAGGATGTGTCATTACATTATGGTCTTGATGTTTGATATGTTCACTTGAAAATGGATTGAGAAAATCATGTGTGATAAGGCAAATTTACAATATGAATTAAAACATTAAAGCTTACTTAAGTTTTTGTCATTTCAAAATATATATGGCAATTTAAAGCTAACAATCTCCCCCTTTTTGATATGACAAAACTTAATATAAATTTGCTTTGAAAATTCTTTGATAAAATACTCCCCCTCAAATAAAGCAGGATTTTATAAAGCTCCCCCTTGATATAAGCATGGGTTTTGAAAATGAATTTTCAAACTATTTCTCCCCCATTATCTCTCCCCCTTAATATCTCTCCCTTTTAATATCTATCTCTCCCCTTTTAATATTTATCTCTCCCCCTTTTTGTCATAGCAAAAAGAAGGAAATATAATAAAAAAATATGCTCCCCCTAAAATCATGGCTATGTGAGAAGAGAAAAGAATATGCTCCATCCAGCAAGAAACATGTTAGTACATGGGACTCATAGCACAAATAAATAAGTCAATTGTTCATAAAGAGTAGGAAATATTCATGCAAAGAACATGACTTATGATCCTATACCAATTGTTTATAAATAATTTTGCAAGAAGATCACAATTGGTAATTAATGAAGCAAGTTGTGTATAAATATCTACTAAGATCTATGACTTGCTTATTTCAATCCTATTAAGCACCTAAGTATATCAATTGTTCTCTAAAGTCCAACCAAGGTGCATGTCAATACATCATAATTATGAGCTGAAATTATATAACATATCATATGCATGTGCTCATAAATCATTTTCAAGAAATATTGTGTCTAGAATTAAATCATACATCAATTAATCACAAATTCTAGCACAAAAGTGTTTCATGCAAAAGTGGCTTATGTGAATTCTTCCCTATTTGTCATTTCAATCTAAAGAGCATGAGAAGAATTGTCAATTTAAAGCTCATACCAATTGGCAATTTAGATTTGGCTTACCAATTATTGAAAATATGGTTACCAATGATATTAATTGTTATTTCAATCTAAATACCAATTGTTACTAATGGTTGACTTAGTCATTTTGCATGAATCCAATATTTGTGTGTAGTGTGATCATGTCAAGAAAATAATCATTCTAAATATGCAAGAACACAATCACACATCATCAATTATGCATATGGATTAATTAAGCATTAGCACACTATCATAAAGTATTAATCCATATTCATATTCACAACATTATACCACATGGAAGATACAAAATGTCATGATATTCAAGCAAACACATTTTCTTCCATGGTTTTAAGTACAAAAATCCTATGCTCATTTTCCAATTCAAGTCCTTAACCAATTATGAGCAAGGAAAAATTCAAAATTACCATTTTAATCAATTAAGAGCCATATCCCTAGTTGTTATCATCATTTAACATTCTAGAGGGTATATGCTATTTTAACTAATATGGATTTGCCTAAGTGAATCAATATTATCAAGCTAAAATATATTTTATCATTAAAATCCATAAACTATGAGTGAGGTCAAGCACATAATATCATGAAAATAACTATTCTCATCTCATAGGCATGATTATTGATTCAACTTAAGTAAACATGCATGTTCAACATCAAAACAATCAAGATACAATGCATGTATACCAATTGTTGGTGTTGTCATTAACGCTCAAGTTCTTTAATAATTTGGCCATAAAAAATTAATTTCATGGATGATAAATTTTCATGCATTTGAACATTTAGGATCCATTTATCATCACACATTATAGGCCAAGGAAAATTATGACCTTATACCAATTGTTGAATTTACATTTGAAATCAATCCTTAAGGTCAAGTTTTAATTATTCTTCCACTAGATGTATAATTATCATGAAACCTAGTGTGGAATGATAAGTCAAGCTAAGAGACATAATCCTATAAGCATGCTTGACTAAGATGAACAAAAAGAATGAAAAATATTCATTATGCACAAGTTCATCAAATTCTCAAGTATATCCATAAATTCTTGAAATATTTCTCAAAATTATGTTTAAGCATTCATTGAAAGTATATTTCAAGATTATTTCAAGATTCATGAATGTTTTCAACAAGAAAAATGATTTTGCACTAGTGAGCTCAAGAAAAATGGTATTGATTGTTGAAAGTGATACCATTTGTTGGAAATGATATTAATTGATGAAGTTGAGGCATGATATCAATGAAAAATGAACTTATGTGACATATTTGACAACTTTTGAGCAAATAAATATATTATCTAGACATATCAAACTTGCTCAAGATGTAGAAAACCAATAATCATTTCAAAATCACAAATCATGCTTTTCATTCAATGCATCAAGTACTATTCATCAAACACTCAAAAATCATTTATCATGCCTTTTGTTCAATCATTCAACTCACAATGCATCAAGAATCATCAACCAACTTTCTCATCAAAGCACAAATAATCAAATAAAGTTTTAAGGAGTAAAGAATTAAACTTACAAAACTCCTTTGCTAGAGAATGCTTTGCCTTGATGTGTTGGATCCACCATTAGTCATTCTTTGAGAAATTGTTGTCACCTTGCGAAGAATGGATCTCCAAGCTCTTACTATTGGCACAAGCAAACTCCATGGGATGTGTTGGGCATTTAAACTGCATTGTTTCATTATATTCCCATGCTCCAACACTCCTATAACAAACAAATTCAAGCATGCTTTGGTACCCAAATTTTCTTGGGTCTATGAGAGTTAGTGTTCACAATTTTAGATCCTTTAGGGATCCATTTTAAGCACAATTCATCATTATTTATTGCATGCTTTGGCATCCACATCTTTCTAACAACTCTTCCTCTAAATGTGGTTTTTCTATGTGTGCATGCTTGTGAAGAGTGTCCTATTCTATTGCATAGTGAGCATGTAAGAGATAAATCATGCATAGTATTTTTGCTCACTAAGAAATTCTTAAGATGAGTTTCTTTTTGTATTGCATTATAGCCTAACCCATCTTTATCAAAGAAAGCTCTTTGGGTCTCTAACATGTGATCTAATTTTTGTTGACCCATATAGAATCTAGTAAATGAGTTATGCAAATTTGTATTCTTTTTATTTAACTCATTTATTTCTAGATTTGCTTCTTCTAACTTCTTCTCAAATTCAAGTTTGGCATTTAACAGCATTTCATTTTCTATTTTCAATTTAGCAATGATTTTCTTATATTTGGAGTTCATGCATTGAAAATCATTTGCTAATTCATTAAAAGCATTTTGTAGTTCATCAAATGTATAATCATTATCTTCACTAGAACTACAACTAGCCTCATCATCACTAATGGCCATAAAGCATGAGTAGGCTACCTCTTCATCTACATTTTCCTCATCGGAGCTATCACTATCGCTCCAAGCAGCCACAAATGCTTTCTTCCTAGGCTTCCTATCATTTTCTTTCCTAAGTAAGGGGCAATCTAACTTAGTATGACCCGGTTCATTGCACTCATAACATACTAAGGGGTCCTTTTCTCTTCTACTTGACTCTCCCCTTTGATGTCTCCTATTACTCTCTCTCTCTTTCATTCTCATAAATCTATTAAATCTTTTGGCAAACAATGCCATTTCTTTTTCTTCCTCATTTCCACTCTCATCACTATCATCTTCAATGACCTCATGAGTGGAAGACTTAAGTGCTACCCCCACTTTCTTTGAAGGCTCTACATTTCTTTTTAATTTCATTTCATGAGTAAGTAGAGACCCCATAAGTTCATCTAGAGGCAAGGTGTTTGGATCCTTAGATTCTTCTATAGCGGTTACCTTAGCCTCCCAAGATTTAGGCAAGCTATTCAAAATTTTCTTTACCATTTCAACATTGGAATAAGTCTTGCCTAGAGCCTTAAGTCCATTAATTATATCATTAAACCTAGTGAACATTTCGCTAATGGACTCATTTTCTTCCATCCTAAATAGCTCATAATCATGTGTGAGCATTCCTACCTTTGTTTCTCTAACTTGATTTGTCCCTTCATTTGTGATGGCCAATTTGTCCCTTCATGTGTAATGGCCAATTTCTCCCATATTTGTTTAGCATTCTCACATAGAGAGACTCTATTATACTCATTGGGACCTAATGCACAAAAGAGAATGTGCATAGGCTTGGCATTCAATTGTGCCAATCTCATATCATTTTTGTCCCACTCATCCTCACTTTTAGGGACATCTTTTCCATCAACTTTCTTCAATGGAATTTTGGGACCATTAACAATCACTCTCCACACTTCATAATCATTAGATTGTACAAAGAACATCATCCTAATTTTTCAATATGAATAATTCTCACCATTGAAGAGTGGAGGTCTAACTAATGATTGTCCCTCTTCTCCTAGGGGTGTGCCTACATTCAAGTGAGCCATTTAAGATCGTTTTGCTCGATAGATGTTAGTCTAATTCAATCTCGAGCCCAAGCTCTGATACCAATTGTTGGCTCTTTTGTGGGAGTTTTTCTTAACTTTCTCAAATAAAAACATAGTCCAAAAATTCATCAAGTGATTTTCTAAAATATTCAAAACATTTATAAAGTATTAAGACCAATAAGGATGTGTCATTACATTATGGTCTTGATGTTTGATATGTTCACTTGAAAATGGATTGAGAAAATCATGTGTAATAAGGCAAATTTACAATATGAATTAAAACATTAAAGCTTACTTAAGTTTTTGTCATTTCAAAATATATATGGCAATTTAAAGCTAACAAGGAGCATTCGATTATGGAGGGAACCTAGGGAATTCATGTGGTTTCATGCATAAAATGGATGCCAAAATGATGATTAAGCATGATAGAACATGAAGGTGGTGTTAGATTGTTGAAATTCCACCAATTCATCAGCATTCCATATTCAGTCAACATAAGGGGACCATTATGCATGGCTGATTTTGATGATTTGATGATATATTTAGACTATAAAAATTACAAGGAGTCTATCGGTATGCTCGGATTTAAAATCTGACGCAAAACGAAGAACTTAGGTTATACTACCAATAGAATTTATATTGCGAAAATATTTGCAGTGTCCAATGTGGCTGCATATAGACATGAATAATAGCTCAAAAATAAGTATTAAATGAGCTAATAATTTTGATGGAATTATCTGCAACTCAGGAGTAACGATTTACGAGTGCTGCACTCGAAGAGATCGGATAAGACAAACAGGTAAGGGATGCGTGTGTGATCTGTAAGGATATCTTGAATGCATGATTTCAATGCATTTAATTTTATAAGAATATTTGTGATATGAAATGCTTTGGAAACTGTGGAGTTGTGGCTGTTTATGGATTTTGGAACTATGTTGAAATTGGAGGAAGGCTAGGGTCCTAGCAGCCGTTATGCTGTTGAAATTTCTTAAAAAATTCTTTAAAAATATCATGAAATATTTTCATGCATAATTGAAGAAATTCCTAGCCTTGAAAATGATGAATTTAATATTTTTCATAAAACATGAATATAACAAAAATATTATTTAAATGTTCATGTTACTGAATTTCATGAAAGTAAGGTTATTGAAAATTCCTCCAACATGTCTTACAATATATGAAATGGTTTGCAAAGTGAAAAGTGGAAAAGTGAATATTTTATAAATTATTTTTCATAAATATTCACCATATGATTTAATATACCTTTATAGATTGACTTAACATTTTACTTATTTTATTGATTTCCATAAAGGTAATGTTATCGTGTGAATATTGTTTGAGACTGAAATATTTTCTAAATGTGTTCCATAGTGAACCAGTGTGCTTATGGAATTACTATTAGCTTTGGGAAATAAATATTATTATTTTCCATAAAGTATAAAATTATCGGAAAAATGATATTTCAATGATTTTAAAATGGAATTTCCTGAAAGGAAAACATGGAAATGTGAGTATATGTGTTTACGGTGAAATGAAATATTTATGAAATTTATTACTACAATGTAAATATTTTAAAACACTGCTTTCACCGTACTATATGCTGTGAATTATACCTTTATGGATTTCTTGAAGATATTATCTATTTTATTAAATTCCATAAAGGTGATGAGATTCTGTATACACTGTTTTGAGACTGATAGGCCCCATATCATGCTGATATGTTATATGTACAGACTGTGTGAGGCTATTGACACTGATCCTGTCTTCAGCATCCTGGTTGACACCTGATCAGTGTACGACTGAGGACATTTATAGGCTATGGCCATAGATCTCACGTGTTTACTAATACTGTTCCTTACGCGGTTTATAGCATGATATATTAAGGGTGTTGCCTTAGTCTCCACCATTTTTATGATATGAAATTGATGATTTTGAAGGGATGATGATATTAAATGATGAATGAAATTTTGTGAGTTTTAAATGAAATGAATAATGACTTTTACACAGTCAGTTTACTGTACTATATGAGTACGGTACTGTGTTTGATATTTTAATGCTATATGTGTATGTTTTCAAAAAGGAAATGGAAAAATTATTGATATAATATTCTTTTATGATTTATTTGAATATTAGATTATGGAATTAAATACTTTATACGTTGAAAGTATTGAATTGAAAGAAATATGAAATGTTATAACAAAAGTGATTTATTTCAAAATCAATGCTTACTCCCTATAGTCGCATCTAGGTTTCCGGGATAAGACAGGTATTCCAAAATACCTTCCTTACTCCATCTGGATCCCTAGCCGATTATAGTATCCTTCCTATTATGGTCCTTAGTGCACTTATAGGAAAATAAAGGATCTAATTACCTGTAGATTTCGGAATATCAAGATTTGCATACAAATCCTTTACTGAGCCGTGGTTTGCTCACTCCTTTACTTTTACCATCCACAGATTATTTTCAAAAATTACGTGATTCACCCATCCGTGGATTAGTTGTGCTTTGTTGATCCCGAGAGAAGTTATTGTGGATCCTGGAGGTACTAACTAAGTTTACACTTATATGTTTAGACAGTTTTATACAGTACTATTTGTTGTAATTTAATTTCGGTG
Organism: Heritiera fomes; assembly: GCA_032173925.1. NCBI lineage: Eukaryota > Viridiplantae > Streptophyta > Magnoliopsida > Malvales > Malvaceae > Heritiera > Heritiera fomes. Next base: position 6,699,690 of record JAPDPM010000017.1, read on the forward strand.
GATGTAAATTGATTCGTACAGTTGTGAATATTAATTTTTAGTAAATGAATATGGTTTAAAGTGATTTACTGTTGTAAAGGAATAGTGTTAAGACATCACAGACAGCCCAACCAACCGTAATTTATGTGTAAAATGTGTGTTATATTGTACATTTGGACTGTTACATAAGCTAATAAATATCAAAGAAATCAATATTATTTTAATTAAACAAATATTAAATACCTGAAGTAATGTCATATAACCAGCTATCAAATGGCACTCCGCTTTGCTAGCTTCGCCCAGCTATCTATACATCTAAGCAAGGCAACCTATACCCCATGCAATCTCTCGAAGAGTAGTAAGATCCTCCAGAAAAGATAAGTACGCGATTGGTACTTGCGTTGCACTCTTATCAGCAAATAAAGTGCAACCAAGTAGAAATAATAAGAATACGCGAGTAGCGTACTCTATCTGCTCCTCGCCATCAGAGTCGATAACCATGCACAACGTATCTTTCAACCACTGCATCCTAACTTGTGGCCCTCTAGTGGCGGTCGTCACTTCCTTGCCTTTTCTTTAGTCACTCCAAGCAACTGTACTAGCATTCTATTTGCCCCATCAATGGAGACAGTATCAAAAGATATAGTCCTCCCAACCACTGGGATGCCAAACAACGTAGACACAACATCTAGAGTGATGGTCATCTCTCCAAAAGGCATATAAAATGTGTTTGTCTTTGGATGCCACCTCTCAATAAATGCGATAATAATAGTCATGTTGCACGTTAGATAACTACACCGCAACAATGGAACTAACCCTGACTGTGTGATCCTGAAAAGGATACGTGACCGACTCTGATCTAACGACCATGTACTAACTTTAAGGTCGTGATTAGTAACTTTTAACTCCCCTTACTCCTGTAACAAGACCAAATAAATAATTAAAATATTATTAAGTCTAATTTACATTACAATAAATATCTAATAAAGTTCACTTATACTTTTCGCTGCCAAATATCTGTAGCAACGTATGTAAAAACTACAAACTTTGTACCATATGATGTGAATAAATAAGAGACATGGAGTAAGTTGAGTACCATGATGTATGTTGTAAGTAATAATCTTATGCCAAGTAATAAGGAGGAAACCTCAAATTAGTGGAATTAGAAAACAAATAATTTATACTTTTGTGTCATTTAGAAAAATCTCATAACTAAGTTCAATCATTTAAATATGAATTAATGGGATGCATAAATTCCACCAAATACATAGGTAGGTTTGTTTTAATAAAACAAAGTACATAAGCATCCTAAAGGAAACGTAGTATGCATGAATAATAAATAATTAAGATAAATTGAAGAATTCATATGTATACACATACCTTACAAAAAAAAAATTTATACTAGATATGAAAATACTATATGTATACACATGTATATATATATATATATTTATATGAATATGTATAAGTATAAATAAATATATATTTTATAATAATTAAGATTTTTAAACATAGGTATATTTACCTATTAAATGTAAAAAGTATAATAAAATAAATAAATACATATGAATATATGATTGGTATATAGATAAATATATATTATTTAAAGACAATTATAAACTATAGGAATTTTGGATATTTAAAATATATTTATAATAAAAAAAATTAAGTAGGTGTTAGTGGAGTTTGATGGGACTTTCTCCCATCAAACCCCACTAACAATTGCCGGCACCAACAATCAAGCTTCTAAAAGAAGCCTTGTAAGTAAAACAAGGAAAACGAGAGTAAGGAGGAGAGCCAACCCACTGCCCTGGAAACTCTATCTGCCGTTAACCCACACCAAACTCGTCCGCCTAAGTTGAACCCGAGGGAAGAAAACCAAAAAGAAAACAAACAAGGAAAGAAAGGAAATTTAGCAGAGGCGTTCGATGAAGAAGAAGGGATTCGAGTGAGAAGGAAAGAGTGAATCATGAGTGTTGTTGCTGCTGCCTAGGACGCCCGATAAAATAGCAAAAACAAAACTGAAGCAAAGGTTTCTGTTCTGGTGTCGGTACAGGGACCAAAATAATGGCTAATGGCTAATGTTGTGGTATTGGAAGAACAGGTTTGCAATTACTGAAGTTAAAGGCACTTAAATCGGACTGTACAGGGCTGTAATTTAGAGCTGGGTCTAGGCATTGAAATAGGGTTTCAAGGTGCTGGAATGGAGTTGTGATGATACTATAAACATCAGGAAGGTTAGGGAAAGAAACGTGAAGCAGCTGAGACACCATTTAGTGTTTCTCTCGGTTTCAGGATAAGGCAACGAGGGGGGAAACTTGGCTGGGCCAGAAAGCTACAGCAACAGACCAATTGGTGCAGGAAAACTCCTCCCCTCAGCACATACGGGACAGCCATAAAGAAGCTTGATTAGCTTCTACCTTTTGGTCCAATGAAAACCTAGAACAAGTGTGGTTTGGTTTAAAAGGTTCCAAGCGGTAAGAATTGTCTCCCTTTGTTAAGTTTAATAAATGTGTTTAATTTGTAAATCAATATGAAATGATGTTTTATTTAATAGGTCAATAGGTGTATATATATGTCAAATAATATGGTGAGGATGGTGAAACAAAATTGGCTAAATGCATACACATATATTATATGCATGTCATTAGTAAACATGAGGAAGTAAGTATGAGTAAGGTAAAATGATATATATATACATATATATACACATACATATAGGTATTCATATATATTCAAGAAAGGCTAGAAAGAAATATCTAAGCCACAAAAAGGAAAGCTTAAAAGAGGTAAGAAAATATACATTTAATATGAGAAGAATAGAGTTGAGAACCTTAATATATCAATATTAAGCATATGAATATATATATATATATATATATATGTGTGTGTGTGTGTGTGTGTGCATGTATATATATATTAATTACTTAGAAACAAGTAGGGAACAAGAGAAAGAAACAAAATGAAAAGAGAAGAAAATAAGACTTGTTGAGATATAAATACAAGTATAATTGTATAAGTGTTTAAGATATAGTTATAATTATTTAACTATTCGATTATATATAAATATATTTCAAATAAAAGGGAAATAGCTTATACAATTTAATAAACCTCTTATTATCTTATAAAGAACATAAGTAAAGAGTTATTAAATCGGATAAGTAATGTTTCGAAAGACACATAAAGAATCTAGTCCCTCACCAAAGAAATGAGTTGGAATAGTTTAGATCCTAAGACATATAATTGATATGTGATCAAAATGTAATTAAGACATGTTATTGAAACACCATTTGATTTAATTGTAGTGAATTTAGAGCGGTGTAGGAGTTTAGCTTGAGTTGAGGATCGAGGAAAGGTAACCTACCAAACACCGAGGTAAGTGGGTTAAGTAAAGCTTGTTAGCACCATCTCGTAGGAATGGTTTAATTTTATAAATTCGTTTATGCTTGGGCTGGATCGAAACTTATTTTCTGCTTTGAGTGTTGTAACCAGCCAAGCGTACAGGTTAAGTGAAATAAACCGATGCATACATGCATTTACGTACAACATGTTTTGAGTTCAATTGCGTAATGTTTATGCTTTAACGACTTGCATGATATGTTATATTTGCAAAGTCTCGGTTTGAACCAGCATTTGAAATAAATCGAAAGTCCTTTATATTTCGAACTCAAAACTGATTTAATACTGACTTGGAATCCGTGGAAGCCGAGCGCTACACAAGGAAATTGATTTCAAATTGCTTTTGAGTGCAGGCATGTCCTACGACCTTCGGGTCACTTCTAGCCTATCGAGCATAGCTCTAGGCCTTATTGCCCGTCTATTGAGCTTTGTGCTCTAGACTATCGTATTGTACCTATCGAGCCTAGTGCTCTAGGTAGATTGATACTTGTCTGGAAAACCAGCAGGCAAGTTCCAGCTCTCGACTAATCAGCGAGACTGGATATCGTTCTATGGCCATAGATTTAGTGTTGCTTGCGACACCATTCAATCGCTAGCTAGGATGGATATCGATTAATTGATTGATTGAGGGTCATTGCCTAATCTCTACTTACCATTGTTCCATTTCTAATACTGCTTTTAGTGAACTGAGGCAATATGCCTAATCGTTATCGATTTTCTTGATTTATGACTAATGTGTTCTTGAAAATCTATATGGATCGAAATGATTGCAATACTTATTGATCGTTATCGAATGCTTATTGATTGTTTTATCAAAGTAATTACCGATTGACTTATCGAATTATACCGATAGTTTATTTGAAATGCACAACATACTGAATCCAACCGAAGGCATAGCGAACTCATTTAAATGAATTGCGTAGTAAGTTTTGTTTTAATTAAGTGCATATTGAAAGCGTTCTATAACAGAAATGCATAAAGAAGTGTTTGGTTTATGATCATGCATTAAATATCGAGTTCGCTTATTACTTCGGTATTGTTTTCCACACGTGCATATAGAACGACATGAGTCTAGCATGCATTTACTTAAGCTACTTACTGAGCCGTGGTTTTGCTCACCCCTTATTAATAACATCGCAGATCATACCAGTTAGGCTCCCACTTGGAGTTTGGGTGCGAAGCCTCGGGGACATACTTTGAGTAGCTATATCGGTCCGAATCCTCCGAATGCTGTTTTTGTTGCACTTGAGGTATAATATCGTTTATTTTGTTATCCATGTATGACATGTTAAGTTTGCACAGTACATGCTTATGGGATTGCTTTTGGGATGCAACTTAGGATCGTCCTAGATTATTATAGGCTTTATGATTATCGAGCACGATCCGAGAAATGAATTGTAGTGATTTTGAACTGTAAACTGTCTCTTATATCTATTTGTTGACTTGGGAAGTATGTATTGGATCTAGTTGAATGAACTGAGAATTCTGGGTTGAGATATGTGGCTGGAAATAGTTGAGATTTTTGCAGGTTATTGAGCTGGGGAAAGTCGATTTTATATAAGGGGGAGTTTTTGACGTTTTTCTTTTATTAGTCTAATATTAAATGAGAGTATTACGTAAGTTCAAATGGTAAATTAAACAACGAATGTATATTAAATGAAGGATACGAGAGTAGTTGAGAGAGGATAATGACACCGAATACAAACCCTAAAGTGAAAAGAAAAAGTTAGTTCGTAAAATTGATAAATTTGGTAAATAGTGAATGGAGTGATAAGCGTACGTCACGGCCTTCGGGTCGTGACAACGTATGATCCATAACTAAGTAGCAGAGATGTATCAACTAGACCACCAGGATACGATCCAATAGAAGCGGCTACATGAGTAGATATACTGGCTTGCTCAACAGTTGGTGCCTCGCTAGATGTACTCGGCTGCTGCCTCTCCGCCGTAGCTGGTGCCTCACCAGATATACTCGGTTGTTACCTTTCCTCAGCAGCTAGTGCCTCTCTAGATGCACTGGTCTGCTGCCTCGCCTCCCTAGGTGTACCCGTATGCATGCTCTGCTCAGCTGTACTCGCATCCATGCTCTGCTCAGCGAAAGCTACCTCAAAAGCTCATCTCTTCCTCTCAGATGCAGTGGGTACCCACCTCGTATCCACTGAAGCTTCAATACATCTCATCCTCTCACCTCTAAATAACCCCGCTCCACGTGTACATGGTGGCATCTGTATAAACACACAAGAAAACTACTTCACATAAAAGAAACCAATTCACATGCCAATTCAATTCAATAATCTATTTCACATGTAAGAAACAAATCATCTTAAACGAATTCACATCTCTTTAAACCAATTTATATCAAATAATCAATTCATATTCAATTAACTTTATTTAAAACGTAATTTAACCTAAATTTAAAATAAAAAATAAGTTAAAATTGTTATTTTTTAAAATTTTTTTCCTCTTACGGCACCCAAGTGCCGCTGTTGTTTACAAACTACCAGCACATAGATTGCCGTGAGTTGTACAACTATTGCGGCACAAGGCTACCGCAAGTCCAATTAGTCTTGCAACACCCCGGAGCCGCGACCTTTACTAATCTCATATGGTCGCGGCACTAAGCTAGGAACTATGCGGCACTAAGGTGTCGCACGAGCTTCCATGGTAGCAACACTAAGAGCTCTAAACTACACAGTAATAAGGTGCTGCGCATTGAATTGTCGCGACCATGGAAGCTTGCGGCAATTCGACCCACATTTCATTTTTTCCAAAAAATTCAACATTTATATTCATTTAAATGAAAAAGGAATGAACATTTAACATCTGAATTGAACATAGAAGCTATACTTACCTTATTAACTTCAAATACTCTAGGATTTTAAGAGGATTTGAGGGAATGAAGGTTAAAGAAAACATTTGGGATGTGGGGATGTCGGTGTGCCGTGGGTGTGCCGTGGGTATAATGGGATGAGAATTTTGGGATTTAAGGTGTGAATAGCATAAAGGTTAAGAGAAATGGGAGAGTTAGGGTATGCGTAGTAAATAGAGTGTGTCTAGTGATTAGTTAGGTGTAAATAGTGCCTCTCGGATATTTTAGCTAATTGTAAGACCCGATTCTATTGTACTGTACATGTAATATGTAATTAATTATTGAGTTAAAATTTATGTGCTAAGTGATTATAAGTGAAAGTGTGATATGGGCCCCACTCATTTTTAATGTGTTTAGATAGGCTTAAGACTGAAAATGCTATGTACAATGGTGTAATAAAATATAATATGCTGATTTTGAGGTTTAAAATCATTGAATTATATTATTATGAATTTTTTTGAATTATTTTGTGAAGGTGGAAAACAAGTTGGAAAATGATGGATACATCTCGAGGGCATTTTTGTAAATTACGCCCAAACTAAAAAGAATTGGAATGAAGTAAAAATATTATGATATTCTACATGAAATATAGGATAAGATAGTGTCAAGAGATTTATCTAAATAGTGGTGAAATTGGAGAAATTCGCTAGCGGGTCGCGGCGGTTTTAGCTTCAGAATTTGTGACGGAATTTATTCCGTTGCAAATTTGCAATGATTTTTCGTAGAAAATCCGTAACTAAATTTGTCACTAAAAATTTTCTTTGTTCCGTCACTAATCCGTTGCAAATCCACATGAATTTGTGACAGAAATTTTCGTCTCAAAAATTTCATCACTAAAAGTATAATTTCTTGTAGTGTTTCCTCTCTATGTCCTCCACACAAGCAATAAAACCTTCACATACATTCATACACAATCACACAGTTCAGTACACATATCATTCAGTAAACATATATCCACATCACTTTTATTAATTTACAAACATCTTTACAATGTACATTTCAGGTTGAGAAAAGGTGATAAATTTAGTATAACAGTCCAAACTAACATGATTTGCAGCTAACCAATCCATCCCTAAGATTACATTAAAATCATCCATATTTAACAAAATCAGGATAGCTGTCGTCTCCTTCTCTCCTACAGTCACTTTACATTTCCTATATACAATATCCGTCATCTAAAATTCTTTAAACGGAGTATTAACTTGTAAAGTATACCCTAATGGCTCCGGTTTTACAAGGTTCCTGTTAGCACATGTAGGTGATAAAAATGAATGGGTAGAACCCGGATCAAATAAAGCAAGTACCGAAATATCAAAGATATATACTTTACCTTTAATCACATTAATAGAAGCGTCGGTAGTCTCCTGATCTAACTTATACACCCGTCCCTGTGTCACAGCCTTCTTCCCTTTTTTTGCTGCTGTTGCACACCTCGGCTGTGAGGGTGTAGTCTTCTTTGACTCACTCAGAGTTGCCGTTGCCGGTGCTGGTGCTGGTGCCTGTGGGGCTATAGAAGGAGTAGTGGAAATAGCAGACTCTCTGAGCATCGGGCAATCTCTAACCATATGCCCCGTATGTCCACATCTAAAACATGCCTTAGTCAATAAATAGCAAGGACGTGAACCATGCGACCTACCACAATGTCCACATCTGGTCGCAGTACTTCTTTGAGTAGAGGTGGGGCTAGTAGTAGGGGCTGAAGTTGCTGATCTTGTAAATCACCCCTCAGTATTCTGAATGCTCGAAGACTTATCCCTCTTAGGTTGCTTCCTACCTGATCTATCCTCAGAAGCTCTCTTAGCTTTACCCTTTCCTTTCACCTTACCCTTACCATTGACATTTGTATGGACTGCTCGAAATCCCTTTCACATAGCTGCACCTGTCGTACAACCTCATCGTAAGTGCGAATATCAAACGGGACTAGCTTAGATATGATAAAGGGCCTCAAACCTACCTTAAATCGATCACTCTTATGCCTCTCGTCAACTCTGGTATGTGGATCAAATCTGCTTAGGGTGGTGAATCTAGGCTCATACTCATCCACCGACATGCTCCCCTGAACCAAATCTAGAAACTCCTACTGTAATCTCTGCTAACCAGTGTCAGGGATGTACCGTCGTTGGAATGCCTCCACGAAAATATCCCAGGTCACTGCTTGATGCTGAGCAAGCAAAACAGTTTGTGTAGCCTTCCACCAGTGCTCTGCATCATCAGTCAACTAGAACACTGCTAAACCTACTTTCTCGATCCCCGTGCACCTCATATATCTGAATAACTTTTCAACAGTATTAATCCACTACTCCGCCACCAACGGATCCCTAGTACCCTTAAACTTCGACGGATCCAATTTTCGAAATGATCGCACCATATTAACATCGTAGTATGACTTTATATCCCTGGGTGGCTATGGTGGAACTGCGTGTGGCTGAGGTGCTGGTGGTGGAATAGGCTGAGGCTCGAGTGCTACTGGTGCTGACTGAGGTGGGGGTGGTGCTACTGCAACAGTTGCGGGAGCTGCTGCTCTATCTCTCTCCACCCTATTCACAGCTCGATCTGCCTGATACATAGCCATAAAGTCGGCTAACATCCTCTCCATCCTCATCATACGACTATTAGGACTCTCCGGCTGCTATGGGTGAGTAGGTCCTAGGGTAGGCTTCGGTATTGGCTCGGGCATATGGGGCTCTAGAGTCTGTTCTGCCCTACCTCAACCTCTACCCCTAACTGAGCGCGTTACCCTCCTTCCACTCATATCTGCACCATAGATATAATTTATTTCACTTTCCATTAGTTATTCTATTATACATTCAGATTATACAGTACTACAAGGGACGTTTACTATTCACTTTTATCTTAAGGCACCGACAGACATCAAACCAACCTTACACTGATACCAATAAAACTGTAACAGTCTAAATATACAGTAAAACACTTATTTCTACACATTTTTTTGGGTGGACCGTTTGCGATGCTTCAATCACTTAAATAGTAATAGTGATAAACAATAAGTTTTATTTACTTTATAAATTGAGAATATGAATATTACATTATTCCTTATCATATTTACATCCCCTATAATCTACTTATAATTTAAGTAGTACTGTACAAAATTTCTAAATATATAAAAGAAAATAAAATACCTCCAAGATAAAAATTTTGCTGACTCGACTAACCGAAATCGCAGTCAATAACTCAGGATGGTATGTCTCTTATCCAAATATAGTATCTTATGGAGTGGAAAATAAAAGGGTGAGCAACAACGTGCTCAATAAAAGAATCGTATGCAAGTCTGATATAATGAAAACTATATGCTGAAAAATATTTATTTTCCTAACGGTTCACTAAACACAGTAAATGATGGATACTATAGTCGGTTGGGAAATCCAAATGAACTATGGAAGGTATTTTGAAATACATGTCTTATCCCGAAAACCCAGAGCGACTATAAGGAGTAATTTATAAATTGTTATAATAAAACAATTTAATGAATATTTTCAATAAATATAAATGGAATAAACCATTTAATTTTATCGCTTCAATAGCACTTTAAAACACGTGATAGTACAGTAGTGAAACAGTACAGTGAACAGTAAATTTTAAACAGTAAAAACAGTATACAGTCACTTCAGTACAGTACGATGAAACTCTTCAGAAATCAGTGGCTAAACAGTCCAATAATTATTTCTAGTTTAGAAATAATATCATAAATATTTTCATTTCAATAAACAGTGTTTTCAGTATAGTTCAGTAAACAAAAATCAGTAAATAACAATTCAGTAACAGTATTTCTCAGTACGGTACAGTAAAATTGTAATCAGTAAAATACAGTTCAGTAATCATTTTAATAGTAATTTGAGACTAGGCAACACCCTAAATCAATCATGCTATCATTATCCTCAAAGGGAAACAGTAACAGTATATAGTTAGATTTATGGCCATAGTCTATAAGGCGTCCGTAGAGTACACTTGCCAGGTGACCCCAGGACTGCTGATGACTTGGCAGGTCAATCATCCACGTGACAGTACAATAACAGTGAGCATGAAATTGGGGCCTAAAGTCTCAAAATTATTTAATTTTAATATAAAATACCTTTAAGGAGTTTATATAAAAATTATCATTTAATTTAATCAACATTCCAAAAGGTATTAAATTCACATTTATCAATATAGAGGAAACAGTAGATAAATATTCATGTTTTGGTGAAAAAATAAATAAATGTTCATTTTAAATATAAAATTGCCTTTAAGAACATATTCCTAATCTCACTTTAATAAAATTATAAAATTTCATAACATGAATATTTAATTTATATTTTTCAATAAAATTCCAACTTATGGGAAGTTTATGGAACTAAATTCTAAAATTCATATTTCACTCAATTTATTCATCTAAAATATTTCATGCTATTTTAGAATTTTTTTTGATAATTTTTCGGCAGCATAACAACTGCAATTCCGTAACCCCTTGCACTTAAAATACAGTATATAAAACCAATCGTATACCGCAATTTGCATGATTTTTAAGGCATTTCATCATCCAAATAATTTCATAAAATTATACTTATTAAATCATGCAATTCACTATATCCCTACAACTTGCACACTTCTCCCTTACCTATCTAGTAATATCGATTCTTTCTGTAGCACCAATCGTAATTTGTCAATCCTGGCTACAAAACAATTTTACCAAAAATTATCACTAATTTTCCTCTTATTTTTAGGCTATTTACTTTCACTAAATGCAGCCACTTAGGATACTACCTATGACTAACCAGTGTAAATTACACCGGTAGTAAAGCTTAACTTTCTCGCTATAACTCCGATTTCGAATCTGATTTCACCAGTCTTCTTCTCTTAATTTCTATAGTCATTTATCACATTCAAACCATGAAATGCAGCACAATGACAGCCTCAAAAGCCCTTGGCCAAAACCTCCCATGAACCCATTTTCATGAATTTCAACCATTTCAAAAATCTAAGCTTTCTAACCTTTAAGTCCATGCTCCTTTAATCATTTTATACCATTTTCTTGCAAGAAAATACATGGTTTTCCTATGTTCCCATGCACACCGAATCCTCCTTTAATGGTGGATTTTTGTTGAGCCAAAATAAATTAAATCCAATGATAGGAATGAAATCTATACCTTTGAATTATTCAAAATATAACCTTGAATCAAATTAAAACATGAAATTTTGGTAAATCCTTACCTTGGCCGAACCACTCTTGGCCTCTTTTCTCCTTATGTTCTTCCTCTTTTGATGAGATTTTGGTCTCTATGGAAAGAGGAGATGGTATAGAATATTTTTCTAGAATGGATTGTAGTGAAAAAAATGAATTTTTCTTTATGTTTTCTTGGTTTTTCTTTTATTTTCTTTCTTTCTTTTCTATGGTGTCGTGGGGGGTCTTGGTAAGGGATGATGAATAGTGGCCGGCTGAGTTTGGCTGAACTTTAAAGAAAATTCTAGAGGGGGGCTAATTTACCATTTTAACCCTAGTTATGAAAAATCTTGACAATTTCACCCTTAACTTCCGTAATCATAAAAATCGTGTAATTGGACTCCAAAATTTTTTATTCCAGTACCAATCAATCAAATTTAATGTATTTTTAAGATTGGAAGTGGTTTCGTTGATGCGCAGTGCACCGATAATAAAAATTATGATTTTACCCCTAAATAGACCGCTAGCGAAATTTTTCGACTAAGTCACTATTTCAAAATCTCTTGGCACTATGTTATTCTCCTTTTCATGTAGAATATCATGGTATTTTTACTTCGTCCCATCTCATTTAGTTTGAGCGTAATTTACAAAAATGCCTTCGGGACGTATCCGTCAGTTTCCAATTTGTTTTCCAAAATTCACAAAATAACTCCAAATAATAAAAAAATTATTTTTATGCCTTAAAATCATTATATTTTATTTGTTTCACCCACAGTACACTGTATTATTAGTCTTGAATCCATCAAAACCATAAAAATTAAAGTGGAGCTAACATAAGAAATTCACTTAATTTCACAAAATACATTATATTTCATTAATTAAATAATTACAAAATATCCTATACAGTACAATAGAAACAAGTCTCACACTGAACTACTACTTACTGTTTACTGTTTTACTGAACTGTGAATTACTGTAAACTTTTTTACTGAACTATGGATTACTATTTATTGTTTACTGAGCTGTACTGAATCATCATTGTTTTACTAAACTGTGAAGTATTATTTACTTTTTACTGAACTGTACTGAATTATTACTATTTACTGAATTAAAAACGTTTTATGGAAATTATTACTAATTTTTAAAACGTTTATTGTACTGTTATTGAACTGTGAAACTCAGTATTTACCGTACTGAATCGTTTCTATACTGGTTACTGAACTATTTACTGTTACTGCAAAGAGTACTGTACTGAACTGTTATTGAAGTGTTTTACTGAATTGTTAATATTCTAAAATGAACATTTTATTGCTTCTAAACCAATACGGTTTACTGAGACCACTACTGTTTACTGAATTGTTACTATTTATTAAAAACTATTACCATTACTAGATTGTTACCAGTGAAAGTGTTACTATTACCATTACTAAATTGTTACCAGTGAAAGTGTTACCAAATAAACCACTGTTAAGTGAAATTGTTTACTGAACTGATTAGTAACTGTTTTACTGAAGTGTTTACTGTGTTAAATTCTAAACCCACTATTTTCAGTACTGTCATAGTACTATTACTGAACTGTTTCTATACAGTCACTATTGTTAATTAAACGAATTACTATACTATTTCTATTACTATTACTGCAAGTGTTTTCAAGTGTTTATTGAAGTGTTAAATTAAATGTTTCTATTACCATTTATTTATTGGAAAACTTTATTTAATTGTTTTATATCAAGAATTTAACAGTTACTCCCTATAGTCGCTCTAGGTTCCGGGACAAGACAAGTATTTCAAAATACCTTTCATGCTCTATCTAGATTTCTCGACCAACTATAATATCCTTCCGTTTACTGTACCTAGTGAACTGTTAGGAAAAGGAATGTTTTTCAGCATATAGATTTTGTTATATCAATCTTGCATATGATTCCTTTACTAAGCACGTTTCGCTCAACCCTTTATTTTCCACTCCACATGTTATTATAAGTGATTAAAAGGAGTATACATTAAAGGATATTGGCTGAAATCTTAGTTACCTGAGACTACTTATGTCGGACTGAGAGGTATTTATAGTTTCTTTTATACATGCAGATGAATTGTACAGTACTACTTAATATTGAACAAGGGATGTAAGTTGTAAGAAAAAGATGAATAATTTCATATTCCAAATTTATAAATTATTTGGAATTTACTGTTTATCACTGTTACTATATAACTGTAAAGACATCATAAATAGTTTAACTGAAATACAAGTGTGAAAATATGTTATTTATTGTATATTTGGACTGTTACACTAAGTGTTAAGGGGTAAAAGACCTTTATCTCGTCACTTTTGCTACTACAAAACAAAACTAAACTAGACAAGAAAGAACAAATGGCGTGAATAAGAGAAAGAAAAAAAGAAAAGAAAGAAAAAAGAGAAAAGGACGAAGAGATAGAAAAAAGAGAAAAAGACGAAGAGATAGTAAAACCTTATGTTTTCAATCTGATTTCCCACCTTTCTACTACCCCAGAAGTTGATTTAGTGTTGTGTTGGTATTGGTTTTGTGTGTTTTCACGAGAAGCAAAAACTTGAAGAAAAAGGGAGATGGTTTTGGTTTGAAGAAGAAGGGTAAGTGTTTCAAACAAGGGTAAATGTTTTCTATTTTGGTTAAATTTAATATATATATATATATATATGATAACCATAAAGTTAATAAGCATGAATTCGGTGTTATTTGAACAATTAAAGCTTAGATACAAAAGAGGAGAGAATTCGCCCTTGAAGGGAAGTAAAGGTAAGAGAACTCTTCCTTGACTAATTTTTATATATGTTAATACTACAAGTATACCAAGTAGTTAGTTAGTGTTAGATTTGAAAAATACCAAAGGAAACATTAAGGTTTAGTTGCTGCTTTAAAAGATATCCATAAGTATCCAAGTGTATGTATAAGCTATTGGTAAGTTCAGTTAATTGTATAAGTGCCATTAGCGTGAAATGAGGTCGAATTTCATGTTATAATTGTAGGATAATGAAAGAAGACCTTGAGATAGCTGACAGCCACAAGAGGAAGTTAGTGTGAGGTGATGTTAAGTTTATTGTTTTGATATGCTTTAATATAATTTGAGGTGAAATTGCTAATGTTTGTGTGTTCAAAACATGAAATGCAGCAAAGCAAATGGGTGAGCAATTCGAATAAAGGCAATATATATGCATTGCCTACTTAATGCTTGGTGATTGAGCAATTTAAATTGAGTTGGTCTGATAAGTTTTGGCAAGGGATATATATAAATCTGGATTAGTGTTATATTGTTAAGATATTGATTATGTGAGTTAAGCCTCGATGACAGATTCAATATGAATGATGATGGTTAGGAGATTTTGTGTTTGATGATGTAAGGAATATATGGGAAGTAGTATCATATTGATAGGTTGAATTATTAGGTTCGACCATTTGATTTTGAAATTGTAAATTAGGTTTGTTTATTTATAAGATATGATTTAAAAGTATATTATTTCATATGATTTGAACCTATGTTTTAATATCAGATTTGAATTGATTTTGATAAGAAATTTGTTTGATAAGTTTTAAGAAAAAGGATTTTGTACGTAAGTTTTGAAGTATATGTTTAGTAAGAATGCTTTGAAAGCATAAGATTGTAAGATTGATATAAGTTTTGATTAATACTGATTTGATAAATAATTGTTTCGAGTATATGTTTTTAGTATTCGTTTTGTAAGAAAGCTTTGAAAATATAAGATTTGATTTGTACGAAGAATTATAGGTTTTGATTTATATTGGGTTTGATAAGTATTGATTTGTTTTGGTTAGAATTAGTATGTTATAAGCTGAGTAAAATAAATACACTCTCAACCTAATGTATAGCATCATGAAAGCATTCATGTATAAGCTATAAATAAGGACATACATTTATTCAAACTATTGCATAAAAAGCTTTTATAATTGCATGGTTTTTTTAAAAGTGCAAAGGCAGCTCACTAATTGTTTTTATTTGCATTCTTGATTGTGAAATGCATAAGTATATGATTTGAAAGCCTTGATTTAGAAAGTATTTTCATTTATTACCATGAGTATACAAATGGTACCATTTGATTATGGGTTGTCTAAATTTGTTTTGTTAGCATGATTCCAAGGAATAAATGTCCTAGTTAGTATGTACGGTATTTGAAAGCTATGAAATTATATTATTTTGAACTGGTAATCATTCTAATTTCTTTGGATTGGTTTTCAGTCCTAAGGCCCCCTTATTATCTGCCTATTTGGCAATCAAGCTATTCCTATTTGGATGTATTTGGAAGTTGTTGTTTGACTTTGATTACGTCTACAACTTTTCCTAATTTTCACCTGATCTGTGAAACTGAAAACCTTAACCGTAGCCATGGGTTAATGTGATAACTGTGAATTCTCCCATTTTTGGAATTATGGACTTTGTAAATTCAAATTCTTATATTAACAGATAAAGTCAGAATAAACAATAAATTTATTATGAGATCGAAATATTTGAATTAGGATATAATAATTACGAAATTTATTTAGGTATTAAGGAATAAAAATTTTAAAGAAATGAAATGTGTTATATATATATATATATATATATAAACAATAAATATTATTTTGAATTAAAGTTTATATATATTAATAAATTATAAAGTGGATAAATACATGTTTTAAGAATCATATATGATACATAAATTATATATGTAAATATGTTTTTAATATAAAATATTTATATTGAAAGTATAAATTTTAAATATATAGAAATATATATGCATATATATAATATATGTCAAGAATATGTGTATATATATATACATAAAAATTGTTAATATAAAGTATATTTAAATAGTATTAATAAAAAATATGTTTATGATATAATTGTATTAAATATAAATATATTTATAAATATAATAAAAAAATAATAAAAAAATGAAAAATGAAATAAAATAAGGCAAGCTTCTCGTTCTCGTGGGAAAAAATAATTAAAAAAAAGGAGAGAGCCAATCGGAGGAGCTTGGTTTATCGTCGGCCAAGAAGGGTCAAACACCGAGCGGCGACAGAGAGAGGGGGAAAGGAGAAGCATTAAATCAAGAAAAAAAGAAAACAGAAAGGGGAAGTGTGGTCGATCGGTGCCACCCGAACCATCCGTCATCGTCGCTGTTTCGGTTGGTGTCAGCTAGGGTGGGTCTGGCTGAACGACAAGGAGCCAAGGAGAGCCGGTGACAAAAAAAAGAAAGACAGAGAAGCTATTGGGGCCGATTGAAACCGAAAAGGGAAGAGAGAGAGAGAGAGAGAGAGAGAGAGAGACGCCAGCGCTACCCTTCACCACTGCTGATGTCTCCGGACGGTAGCCACCGCCCTAGCTGTCGTCGATGGGAGCTAATTTAAGGAGAATAGGGGCTGAACCGGTTCAACCGATTCAGCTTAAGAAAAAAAGGGGGACAGAATAGAACGAAAAAAAAAAGGTAAGAAAATTATTAGAATTTTATGTTTAATTTTATTAAATTGTTGTGCAATCGGTTAAATATTTGTTATTGAAAATTGTGATTTAAATTAGTTAATAAGTTATGTAGATGTGTTCATGGAATATTGTGGTGAATGATTATCTTGTTGTTAGCGTAAATGTGACAAGATGTTGGACTATTGGAATGCAGTAGACATAATGATGGGAGACATTGTTAATGTATAGATAGAATATCGACAATTTGATGTGAAAATATTGCTATGATGTTTGAACATTGCATATTGTTGATAGTCTTTTTGGTAAATTTTGAGATATGCTTGGGTATGCTGCGGCGTGAATAGGCATGAAATTCAATAATTATGGAAGTATGATTTGAAGTACTTTATGAAACTAGAATGACTCAAACTAGTGGTATATGTTCGAATGAAAATTTGTATGATTATGTGAGGATAAATTGTGTTGAGGTATTAGTAGAGTAGTGATTCCAGGATGCCTAATTGATATGAATATGATAGAAAAACCTTGAGGAATGATGTCGAAATATTTAAGTGATGTTGAGATAGAGTTAATTATAGATAGCAGAATATCTTGTTATACTGTTGCGGATAATGTGATATTGATTGATTCAATAAAGTGTTGTGGAAAGTGTGTATTTATATGCAAAAATGTGGTACAAGGGACATAGGAGTGGTCCACTATAGTAATGTGATTTAGATGATTGAAAATAAGAATATATGCTTGTGACGAGATTAGATAATTATGAAAATATGATTTAAAGTGCTTTGTAAAAAAATAATAAAAATAAAACTAAAAATTGGATTGAATTGAATTGAATTAATTGCGTTGAGCTATTGCGTAAATTAAAATCAACTACCTTGGAAATATAAAACTTTGTTTTTCATTCAGGAGGATTAGGACAATTATAGTCTTTATGTTGTCGAAATTTTTATAATATCAAAAAAAATGAATGAAATGAATTTGAGGCATAGGGGAGTGTTCAGCCAAGGCATGTTCATAATGGTATTATGTAGATTTTCAAGATTTAATGGTTAAAGAACAATAAATTGAGGTTACTAAGATAATTGGTGGAATTAAATTTGTCACATCCCGGAAACGTGAAAGTTTTGGGCTAAATTTTTTTTTTTTTACTTGGGTTGCATTCCTGCCAGTATCTCATCATACTTTTCCAACTACAGAAACATCACAATATTTTTATAAAATATTTCATTCACATTATATTGACTTATTTCTCCAGGTAACGCTTACATTCATAAGATATCGATTACATCCCAAAAGTATTATTTATATACAAATATCTGTGCTACACAGGATGTCTGGTATTAAAATATGAGTATACCTTACGTAAATACACAAAAAGTAGTCGGAGGAGAGACGTATCCCTCAGTCTACATCATATGCGCAACAGGCAAAGAGATGATCACTGCAAATAATCTGGTAGAGTAGGGGGGTGAGCTTTTTGGAAAGCCCCGTAAGAAATGCATTTAAAATAGTCATAGCATCTATATATATATATATATATATATATATATATATATATATGCAGAAAACAAATGCCATAATAATGCATTTCATACTTTTAAACATTATATGAATTCTTTAATACATATATACCAAAATTCATACTTGATCAAACATGCATCTTACTTTAAAAATTTAAATTCAAAATTAATAGAACATATCATACAGTTCATGGAGACTAGGCAGAATCATATAGCTAGTATGCGGGTCATGACACTTACTTCTTCCTCCGAAGAGGGAACGGAATACCTATGGCCATGGTATGGGCTGTAGACCTGATCAGAGTCGTACAGCGAACATGCACCACGAAGGACCAACATACCCACAAAGGATGTAATCATACACAATATGGGCGAGGACATGCACGACGTGGCTAAACTTATGCCACAATGTGGCAAGCATGACAGGCAGTAACATAAACTATAGGAAGGCCTTAGTCTCAAAACTCACTTTCATACAATTGATATAAAATAGTAAGGACCGGGCGTGCCAGGGTCTAAGTTAGCCTGGGGTGTGCCACTCCGATACCTTTTTCGGAAAACATATACTTAAATCATACAACTGATATAAAATAGTAAGGACAGGGCGTGCCAGGGTCTAAGTTAGCCTGGGGTTTGCCACTCCGATACCTTTTCGGAAAACATATTTATTTCATATCATACTTAAAACATTATGGAAATTAATTTCATAGAAGTTATAAAATTCATTTAACAAATTAAAAGATCATAAAAATTAACTTCAGAATAAAATTCATACTTCAGGCATTTCTTTAAAATTTGCAATGAAAGTAAGGGACACCATCACAACTTTAAATTACATCCCTTACCTCAGTACACTGTAGAGCAACGCCTTATGTTGCACCCTTATGCTTCTTATCTCTCCGAATTATAAACTGTCAAGTCAAAATTTGACATAATTAATTTTCGGTATTAAATTTCCTCCTTGTCTAATTCTTAATTAAATTCTTATTACTTAGAATATTATAATTTCTTAAAATTTCACAGTGTGGCCGAATGACCTTGAATAAATGTAGGTATCTTCTCCACTTAATGTATATATGTATCACTTATTTTCCATGTAGGTCAACTTAACCTCTATTGGTTCTTTTCTTTTCCTTTATTTTTCTGCCACTTATATCCAAACCGAGAGCTCCCTTTTCTTTTTATTTTCCTGCCCAAGTTGGCTTTATTTTGGCTAGGTAGTTTACTCCTTTAAAATGTCTATATTCATTAACTTCATTGGTACTATACCTAGCTATTTAGTCAACCTAAACTTAACCCTCTCTTTCATTTTTATTTTCTTTCTTTCCTATTGTTTACTGACCAACGTGAGCCT
Source organism: Heritiera fomes (assembly GCA_032173925.1). Lineage (NCBI taxonomy): Eukaryota > Viridiplantae > Streptophyta > Magnoliopsida > Malvales > Malvaceae > Heritiera > Heritiera fomes. The sequence goes on from JAPDPM010000017.1 coordinate 6,719,426, forward strand.
TCTTCCATTTTCTGTTTCTGTTTGTATTTTACGTTAGCTTCCTTATGTTTCTATATAATGGTCATGTCTAGTATGTCTTAGGTTGTTAATAATCTAGCATTCACACACCTAAAAGTCAGCCAAAAAGTCAGCCAAGCTACCCAATTTTCCTCATTTTCGGCTGCATGAATCTGTCATATAATCCCTTTGCATTTTCGGATATACAACCAGCCACTTACTTTCTTTCTTCCAGCCATTTTCTTTGACTTTAAGGAACATCATTTTATTGGTTTATTTTGCTTCTTCTTCTTCTTCAACTCACGTAACCTCATTCATACTTTAACCTCTTTCAAAACTTCTTCAAACAGAAGTTATTTACTGCTTCATTGCTGTCCAAACCGACAGCTTCTTCCTTTTCTGTTCATGGTTCACGTAAATCATCATCTACATCTTCTTATTTTCATTCTAAACCCTTACAATCGAACCCTAGGTTTAGATTATAAATATTTTTCAGTCCAAACCAAAGCTATAAACAATATATTCTTGATCAGTACTGCCATAAGTAAGGAATAAAAAGCTTAAAACTGAAGTTGGACATTACCTGTACAAGGAGCAGATCTGTCCACCTAAATCAGTTTCTGTTTTGAGGTTTCGGTTAAACTCCTTAGTGGTTCTTTGAATCTCATAAATCCAGGTTTATTTTGCCTCAAGAACTTAGGTTAATTGTTGAAGAAAAGAAGGCTATGTTAGGGAGAGGGAAAGCTGTCCGGCATGCTTAAACAGAAGAGAATATTTTCGGTGATGATGTTGGCTGGAGATGAAGGTCACGATGGAAGAATATAAAGCACAAGAAAATTTATTATTTGGACTTTTTGCCAGCTTCATTAAAAGCCCTCTTCATTTCCTATTTCTTTCCTTTTGTTTTATATTCCTTATCCTCTAAGCCGAGACTAACTTCTTGTTTCTGTTAAAATTTTTCTTCATGCAGCCCACGTTTTCTGACTTTCCCATCTTTTCCTTGCTTTAGTTCTTTTCTTGTCTATTTGTATTGATCTTCGGTGATGAAGATTGAAGATGAAGATGACTACGGGAAGAAAATAAAGCAAAAGAGTTATTTTAAGTAGACTTTAACAGCCTTCATTTAAAAGCCTTCTTAATTGCCTACTTTTTTTTTTCTTGTCTTGTCCGGTGGAGCAAAAGAAAATGAACAAGGAAGTCAATACTATAGTTTCTGCCAACCTAAGAAAACAAGGAGAAGACTTTCTCTTGTCTTCTTTTATTTATTTTGTCTTTTCTTTTCTCTTGTTTATTTACTACTCAATTCTCCAACCGAGACTCCACCTAGATAGCCAACCAAATTTTTTTTTCTATCTTTTCTTTGTTGTCTGTTGACCAATCCGTGAGCCCTCTTTCTTTTCTGTTTCCTACGTTGGCTTCCATTTGGTCTTTACATTATGATCATATCTATTATATCTTAGATTGCCAAAAGTCTAGTGTTCACATGTATAAAGTCAAGAAAATTAACCTTTATTTCTCTCATTTGATTCTCCAAGTCAAGCTATTTAATCTTCTTTGTTTCTTCATGCCGCACCATTTTTTCTGATTTATCCAAATCAGAATTTTCCAACATTCATTTAATTATTTATTTCATCCTTTATGTAATAATTTCCATACTTATATATATTTTATCTAGGATTAAAATTTTTCTATGTAAGAAACACTATTCTTATATATTTAATTCCTCAAAATATTATCAATAATTTCTTTATTGATAATTTGTTCATATAAATGTACAACTATAGTATAAGAAAATGAGATCTCACAAAATTGGAAGAAAGGATAAGTTTTAGCAAATGGGAAAAATTCTGTTAAGCTTAAAGGATGAGATTCCATGTAAAATATCATGATTTATTGAGTAGGGAATAAAGAATTAAGTGTGAAGACTGCAAATTTCGTACCGGTTCTTTTGTAAATAAATAAAGGCCATCAAGTAAATTAATGAATTAGATTTTAGTTTGTACTTTCGATTTCCTTTAGTAATGGAAGCGAATATTTTACTTAGGAGCAATTACCGATAAATGATGAGTGCTAGCATAATTTAGGACTTTATAATTAAGTTCAAAACATGCGTTAGTCTAATAAAGAAAATAAATTTAATCTAAGGACATTGTTGCTATGTGTGTGTATATATATATACACATGGATATAGATGAATAAACAAAATATATATATATGGAATTATAAAAAAAAAAAAAAAATATATATTAATATTAATAGATGTATATATAAAAGTACATGTATATAGATAAATAATGAACAGAAAATATATATATATCTATACAACATATATAGTAATATATATTTATTATGATTGGCTTCCTAAGGAAGCCAATCAAAACGTAACCTGCTCCCACGTTAGTGGGAGCAGGTCTGTGAATAAAAGAAAGGCAGAAGCAAAGCTTCTGCCAAACGGGAAAAAGAGACAGAATAACCAAAAATAAAAATAAAATATAGATAGAGGCTAGGGTTAGGTCGGGTGAAAGAAAAGGAAACAAATAAAAGAAAGAGTTAAAGAGGGCCAAGCTAAAACAAAAAAAAAACGAAACAGAGGAACTCCGACCAAAAGAAAAGGAAGGAAAGAAAGAAAGGAAAAGAGGGATCTCGGCTGGAAAGGAAGGAGAAAAAGAAAGAAGAGAAAGGAGAAGGGGTCTGGGCCAAAACACAAAGGAGAAATGCAGTGAAGGAGAGAAAGAAACGAGTTGGAGAAGGAAAAAGATTACTGCAGCAAACCAAAAAGAGGAAGAAGGAAAGAAATTACAACAGCAAAGTGATCTTCGGTTGATCAACAAGGTCAGTAAGCTAAAAGGAAATTAATGTGAGCTTTAGATACTAGTTAAGACTGTTGTTAGGTTAGGTTTTATGACTGGTTTAGAGGCTGAAAAACTTGATTTTTCAGGAAGCCATATAGGGAACGTGTGACAGAGGTAGATGGTGGCTGAGTAGGCTGGATATTGGCTAAACAATGGCACTTGGAACACTGACCTACGGTGGAGGTTGGGACTGAAATGTGATGACTGGTGGATAAGTCGAAGTGCAGCAGCTCCACGTGAGGGGAAAATCCTGAAGCTTGGTCAGAAAAATCTGGTTGAATAGAACAGCTTGGGGAGTTAGTTTAGCTGATTTATAAGTGTGTTCTGGTGGACGTTTGAACAGTGTTGGTGGCATTAAAGCTGGGGATTGGATAAAAGATATTAGAAGTTGGATTCAAGGCTGGAAGTGGCGTAAACTTGGAAGTGTTTCAGGCTAATTAAGTTCTAGCCTTAGTGTGCTTGAACTACTACATTGAGACAGTAAGAGGACTGATTTCTTTAGTTAGCCACAGTAGTAGTTTGATGTTATTGTGAGTTGAGTTTTAAAGGCTAGTAGGGCTAGCGTTGGGCTTAGTTTGGTGGCTGCATTTAGGCTATTGACAGGGGCTTCGGCAAGGTAGATTGTGAACCGTTAAGGTGGCTAATAATGGGGGTCTGACCATTGAAAACGAAGGCTAAAGGTGACAGAACCGAGCCTCATTTCAGGCTGTCGAGACACTGAATTGAGTTGGAGTCTTCGGCACCAAACAAGAGTTCCTCGAGGGCTGAGAATAGGCAGTCAAGGCTTTATCTCAGTTGGACAAGGCATTGAGAGAGAGATACATCTTGCGTGAACAGTAACGAAGGTAAGAGAACATATTATGTAATCAAATGTACATGCATAAGTTTATATACACATAGATATGTGGGAATTGTCACTTATCTAATGAGATCATGGTGGGTAGCATATGAAACTTGGAAAATATAAAGTGATAGTGTGTGAGAAATGTATAAACAAAGTTGAAATCTTCCTACTAAGCGAGATGACTAATTGATGTATGGTAAGGCTATACGTTATAAGATTCTATAGGATAAATGGTATCTATAAGAAATGATAAAATGTGTTTTGTTGCCTGACTAAGCTTATGTGGACACGTCATTAAGACATTATTAAATTGATTTGTAGTGAATTTGGAAACGGTGTAGAAGCGAAGCTTGACATTGATGCTTGAGGAAATAAATTGCTAAGCACTCAGGTAAGTGGGTTAAGTAAAGCTTGATAGCACCATCTCGTAGGAATGGTTTAATTTTATAAATCGTTTATGCTTGGGCTAGATCGAAACTTATTTCTGCTTTGAGCGTTGTGGCCAACCAAGCGTACATTTTAAGTGGAATGAACCGATGCATACATGCATTTACATATAGCATGTTTTGAGTTTAAATTACGTAATGTTTATGGTTTAATGACTTGCATCATATGTTATATTTGCAAAGTCTTGGTTTGAACCAATATTTGAAATAAATCGAAAGTCCTTTATATTTCGAACTCAAAACTGATTTAATACTGATTTGGAATCCGTGGAAGCCAAGTGCTACGCGAGGAAACTGATTTCAAACTGTTTTTGAGTGCAGGCATGTCCTACGACCTTCGGGTCACTTCTAGCCTATCGAGCTTAGCTCTAGGCCTTATTTCCCGTCTATTGAGCTTTGTGCTCTAGACTATCGTATCGTACCTATCGAGCCTAGTGCTCTAGGTAGACTGATACTTGTCTGGAAAACCAGCAGGCAAGTTCCAGCTCTCGACTGATCAGCGAGACTGGATATCGTCCTATGGCCATAGATTTAGTGTTGCTTGCAACACCATTCCATCACTAGCTAGGATGGATATCGATTGATTGACTGATTGAGGATCACTGCCTAATCTCTACTTACCATTGTTTCATTTCTAACACTGCTTTTAGTGAACTGAGGCAATATGCCTAATCGTTATCGATTTTTCTTGATTTATGACTAATGCGTTCTTGAAAATCTATATGGATCGAAATGGTTGCAATACTTATTGATCGTTACCGAATGCTTATTGATTGTTTTATCAAAGTAATTACCGATTGACTTATCGAATTATACTGATAGTTTATTTGAAATGCACAACATACTGAATCCAACCGAAGGCATAGCGAACTCATTTAAATGAATTGCGTAGTAAGTTCTGTTTTAATTAAGTGCATATTGAAAACGTTCTATAACAGAAATGCATAAAGAAGTGTTTGGTTTATGATCATGCATTAATATCGAGTCCGCTTATTACTTCGGTATTGTTTTCCACAAGTGCATATAGAACGACATGAGTCTAGCATGCATTTACTTAAGCTACTTACTGAGCCGTGGTTTTGCTCACCCCTTATTAATAACATCGCAGATCATACCAGTTAGGCTCTCACTTGGAGATTGGGTGCGAAGCCTCGGGGACATACTTTGAGTAGCTATATCGGTCCGACTCCTCCGAGTGCTGTTTTTGTTGCACTTGAGGTATAATATCGTTTATTTTGTTATCCATGTATGACATGTTAAGTTTGCACAGTACATGCTTATGGGATTGCTTTTGGGATGTAACTTAGGATCGTCCTAGATCATTATAGGCTTTATGATTATCGAGCACGATCCGAGAAATGAATTGTAGTGATTTTGAAACTGTATCTTATATCTATTTGTTGGTTTGGGAAGCATGTATTGGATCTAGTTGAATGAACTGAAAATTCTGGATTGAGATATGTGGCTGGAAATAGTTGAGATTTTTGCAGGTTATTGAGCTGGGGAAAGTCGATTTTATATAAGGGGGAGTTTTCGACGTTTTTCTTTTTTAGTCTAATATTAAAGGAGAGTATTACGTAAGTCCAAATGGTAAATTAAACAACAAATGTATATTAAATGAAGGATACGAGAGTAGTTGAGAGAGGACACTGACACCGAATACAAACCCTAAAGTGAAAAGAAAAAGTTAGTTCGTAAAATTGACACAATTGAAGGGTAAATAGTGAATGGAGTGATAAGCGTACGTCACGGCTATCGGGTCGTGACAGATTAAATGGTATCAGAGCACGGTTTGTCTAGTACGTGTCAACGTCCTAGAGGTCGTTATTGGTGTTACATCCCATGTACTGTGCAATGTCTGCATGTAGTGTACTGTTACCGACTTATACTAAGATTGATCTGCTCTTGGTATAGGTTCTCTCTTGATTGACATACAATGAGGAGGATTGGAGGTAGACCGAGGGGGTTGGCTCGAAGATATCCGATTACACGGCCGCCCTCATCCGCAGTACCCCCATCATCCTCAAATCCGACTCCTCCACCCCCAGATAGTATAGAAGCGAGAATGGCCCGAATAGAACAAAGCCATGAGAATATGACTGCTTTATTGCAACAGTTGGTGGCTAACCAAGCTAGTGCACATCAGGCTGCACCACCACCTCCCGCACCTCTAGTACCGCCACCTCCTGCACCTCCTGTGCCTCCACCACCACCACAGCAGGCACCACCTCCGTCACCTCCGGTAGTGCCACAGGTTGTACCTTTGCCAGTTGTGCCTCCACCCGCTGTACCAGAAGTTGGGAACCCAGTGGATAGAAATATGACACTCCTCCGACAATTCCAGAAAATGAATCCATCACAGTTTAAGGGGGAGAAAGATCCAGCGAAGGCAGAGGAATGGATAGAGGAGATGGAGTTTCTCTTCAAATATATGGGGTGTGGTACCACTGAGAGGGTTTCATTAGCAGTGTATATGATGAGGAGTGATGCGCAGAAATGGTGGAAGACCCATGAGACGTTCTTATTGGCTAAGGATCCGGTTATTACATGGGAGAGGTTCTTAGAGGCCTTCATGAACCATTATATATCTAAGGCTGCCAGACGACAGAAAAAGAAGGAATTTATGGAACTCACTCAAAGATCGATGAGGGTAGATGAGTATGAGACTCGATTTACTGCCTTAGTGAAGTATGACTCGGATTATGTTGTTAATGAGGAGAAGAAGGCAGAGAAGTTTGCTTCGGGATTGAGACCCAACATCCGAAGTAGGGTCACTCCATTTGAGCTTACCGAGTATGAGGCAGTGGTAAGGAAAGCTCAGACTGTTGAACAAGAATTGGAGACTACCCAAGCTGAGTATGGGACAAGGAAGCCTCCTAGAGCCAAACCATTCATAGATAGGAGGGATGAGAAGAGGAGGTTTGAACCGAGTAGATCACAGGGACAAAATAAGAGGCAGAGGTTTGTTGCGCCTCGACCACAGGCTACTAGGCCTACAGCTACTGCTACTCCTCCTAACAGGGCCTTAGCCATTATCCCTACTGCTACTGCTACTGCTACTGCTACATCTCAGCCATGTACCACTTGTGGACACAAGCATGGCAACAGACCTTGTTATGTGGTCACTGGAGCTTGTTTTAGGTGTGGCAAGACTGGCCATAGAATCAAGGATTGCCCCCAGATGAAGGCCACAGAGACGCAAGCCGGGGGACAGACCATGCCACAGCAAAGGAGGACACAAGACAAAGGCAAGAGTCCAATGGTACAAGGTAGAGTGTTTGCACTTGATCAGGAGACAGCTGATGCTTCTGGTTCGGTTATCAAGGGTAAGCTTACTATCTGTGACTTAGAAGCATTCGTGCTCATTGATCCAGGCTCAACTCATTCATTCATTTCACCTGCATTTGCTAGTAGATTGCATATAGAGTCAGAGCCTTTAGGTTATCCCTTATACATTACTACTCCTCTCAAAGAATCACAGATAACTGAATATGTTTATCGTAAGTGTAAAGTGAAGGTGGGAGATAAGTGCTTAACAGTAGATTTGATACTATTGAATATGTATGACTTTGATGTAATACTAGGCATGGATTGGTTAACCAACCATCATGCTAGTGTAGATTGCTATGAGAAGATTGTAACTCTCTCCCTACCTGAAAAGTTTGTATTATGCCTTGGAAATGATAAATAGAATGATTTTAATTGTTGTTGATGTCTCACTAACATGAGATTAATTGTTTATGAAGGCTATCTCGCGTTTGTCGAGGATGCCGAAAAGAGCCAATCGGAACTGTCTGACATCCCAGTTGTCAAGGACTTCTCCGATGTATTTCCGGATGAGCTACCAGGGCTACCTCCGGAAAGAGAGATGGAGTTTGCCATAGAGCTACTCCCAGGCACTCAACCTATATCCAAGCCCCCGTATCGAATGGCCTTAGTGGAGTTAGAGGAGTTGAAAAAGCAATTACAAGAATTGTTGGACAAAGGGTTCATAAGGCCGAGTGTGTCACCATGGGGAGCTCCGGTGTTGTTTGTGAAAAAGAAGGATGGCAGTTTGAGGCTATGTATCGATTATAGGCAGTTGAATCAAGCAACGGTGAAGAATAAGTATCCACTGCCTAGGATTGATGATCTATTGGACCAATTGAAGGGTGCCCAATTATTTTCGAAGATCGATTTGAGGTCGGGGTACCACCAATTGAGGATTAGAGGGGAAGATGTGCCAAAGACAGCCTTCAGGACTCGATATGGCCACTACGAATTCCTAGTTATGCCATTCGGTCTAACGAATGCCCCTGCAGCATTCATGGCATTGATGAATGAAGTATTCAAGCCTCACTTGGATGAGTTCGTCATTGTGTTCATAGATGACATACTGGTGTATTCCCGATCCCGGGAAGAACATGAGCACCACCTCCACATAGTACTCCAGACTCTTAGAAAGGAAGGGCTATACGCAAAGTTTAGCAAGTGTGAGTTTTGGTTGGAACAAATCAGTTTTCTGGGCCATGTGGTATCAAAGGATGGTGTAGCAGTTGATCCAGTTAAGATAGAGGCCGTGATGAATTGGGAGAGGCCTAGAACAGTGACCGAGATTCGCAGCTTCTTAGGGCTTGCAGGTTACTATAGGAGATTTGTAGAGGGATTTTCCAAACTTGCTGCTCCACTAACCCGACTCACACGCAAGGACGTCAAGTTTGAATGGAATGATGCGTGTGAGCGTAGCTTTTTGGAGCTTAAGCGAAGGTTGACTACGGCTCCTGTGTTGACGGTTCCAAGTGGATCCGGAGGATTTGCAGTGTATAGTGATGCTTCTCTACAGGGTCTAGGGTGTGTGTTGATGCAGAATGGTAGAGTAGTGGCATATGGTTCAAGACAGTTGAAGGACCACGAGAGGAACTATCCTACTCATGATTTGGAGTTGGCAGCGGTAGTGTTTGCGCTAAAGATTTGGCGCCATTATTTGTATGGTGAGCGGTTCCAGGTTTATACAGACCACAAGAGCTTAAAGTACTTATTCTCGCAAAAAGAGTTGAATATGAGACAGAGAAGATGGATGGAGCTATTGAAGGACTATGACTGCGAGATTCTCTATCATCCGGGTAAAGCAAACCGGGTAGCAGATGCATTAAGTAGGAAGAGTGTGGGTTTTGTTAGTTACATGATGGTCCGAGAATGGGATTTGATGGAAAAATTTTCAGAGTTGAATATCAACCTAGAGCCCGATGGTGAGTGTTTGATGGCTAGCTTGAGGATAGAGCCTAGCATTATGGATCAAATTAGACAAGCCCAGAAAGAGGATCCTAGACTTGTGGAGATTATTGGTGGAATACAACCAGACCAAGATTCAGGGTTTGAGATTTCAGATGATGGGTTATTGAGGTATAGGGGCAGAATTTGTGTCCCGAATGATGAGATGTTGAAGAGGCAAATATTAGAGGAGGCACACAGCTCCAAATACACTATGCATCCAGGTAATACGAAGATGTATCAGAATTTACGCAAAGTGTTTTGGTGGGCCGGTATGAAGAAAGATATAGCGACCTTTGTGTCCAAGTGCCTAGTGTGCCAAAAAGTTAAGATTGAACACCAACGGCCAGCAGGTTTACTAAAGCCTTTACCCATACCTACATGGAAGTGGGAGCATGTGACTATGGACTTCATTATGGGGCTCCCGAGGACTCGTAAGAATCATGATGCAATCTGGGTGATAGTTGACAGATTGACAAAGTCCGCTCATTTCCTAGCTATGAAGGCTACCGATTCGCTTAGTGCCTTAGCAAATATGTATGTTAAGGAGATTGTGAGGTTACATGGGGTCCCAGTGAGCATAGTTTCGGATAGAGATTCTCGGTTTACTTCCCGTTTCTGGGGACACTTCCAAGATGCTATGGGAACTAAACTAAGCTTTAGCACAGCCTTCCATCCTCAAACCGATGGGCAATCAGAGAGGACTATTCAGACACTTGAGGACATGTTGAGGGCATGTGTTATGGATTTTCGAGGCTCATGGGATGATCATTTGGCACTGGCGGAGTTTGCATATAACAACAGCTTTCACTCTAGTATTGGGATGGCACCTTACGAGGCATTGTATGGGCGTAGGTGTAGATCTCCTATCGGTTGGGAAGAAGTAGGTGAAAGAAAGTTATTCACTCCGGAGATGGTAGAGAAAGCTTCCGAAGATGTGAGATTGATATGTGATAGACTGAGGACAGCCCAAAGTAGACAGAAAAGTTATGCCGACTGTCGAAGGAGGCCTTTAGAGTTCCAAGTGGGTGATAAAGTGTTCTTGAAAATCTCTCCGTCTAAAGGCATAATGAGATTTGGCAAGAAAGGAAAATTGAGCTCTCGGTATATTGGTCCATTTGAGATATTAGAGAGAGTGGGTGACGTAGCATATCGATTAGCATTACCCCCAGAGCTATCGGGTGTGCATAACGTCTTTCATGTGTCGATGCTACGGAAATATCATCCGGACCCATCTCATGTGATCGAGTATGAGCCACTGGAGATTAGAGAAGACTTAAGCTATGTCGAGAGACCAATTCGGATCTTAGATAGGAAAGATAAGATATTGAGGTCTAAGACAATCTCTCTGGTCAAAGTACTTTGGCAGCACCACTCTTCAGAGGAAGCTACGTGGGAGTTAGAGAGTTTGATGAAGGATAAGTATCCTCACCTCTTTCAGATAGACATGGAAAATTTGGAGGACCAAATTTCCTAAGGTGGGGAGAATGTGAAGACTGCAAATTTCGTACCGGTTCTTTTGTAAATAAATAAAGGCCATCAAGTAAATTAATGAATTAGATTTTAGTTTGTACTTTCGATTTCCTTTAGTAATGGAAGCGAATATTTTACTTAGGAGCAATTACCGATAAATGATGAGTGCTAGCATAATTTAGGACTTTATAATTAAGTTCAAAACATGCGTTAGTCTAATAAAGAAAATAAATTTAATCTAAGGACATTGTTGCTATGTGTGTGTATATATATATACACATGGATATAGATGAATAAACAAAATATATATATGGAATTATAAAAAAAAAAAAAAAAAATATATATATTAATATTAATAGATGTATATATAAAAGTACATGTATATAGATAAATAATGAACAGAAAATATATATATATCTATACAACATATATAGTAATATATATTTATTATGATTGGCTTCCTAAGGAAGCCAATCAAAACGTAACCTGCTCCCACGTTAGTGGGAGCAGGTCTGTGAATAAAAGAAAGGCAGAAGCAAAGCTTCTGCCAAACGGGAAAAAGAGACAGAATAACCAAAAATAAAAATAAAATATAGATAGAGGCTAGGGTTAGGTCGGGTGAAAGAAAAGGAAACAAATAAAAGAAAGAGTTAAAGAGGGCCAAGCTAAAACAAAAAAAAAACGAAACAGAGGAACTCCGACCAAAAGAAAAGGAAGGAAAGAAAGAAAGGAAAAGAGGGATCTCGGCTGGAAAGGAAGGAGAAAAAGAAAGAAGAGAAAGGAGAAGGGGTCTGGGCCAAAACACAAAGGAGAAATGCAGTGAAGGAGAGAAAGAAACGAGTTGGAGAAGGAAAAAGATTACTGCAGCAAACCAAAAAGAGGAAGAAGGAAAGAAATTACAACAGCAAAGTGATCTTCGGTTGATCAACAAGGTCAGTAAGCTAAAAGGAAATTAATGTGAGCTTTAGATACTAGTTAAGACTGTTGTTAGGTTAGGTTTTATGACTGGTTTAGAGGCTGAAAAACTTGATTTTTCAGGAAGCCATATAGGGAACGTGTGACAGAGGTAGATGGTGGCTGAGTAGGCTGGATATTGGCTAAACAATGGCACTTGGAACACTGACCTACGGTGGAGGTTGGGACTGAAATGTGATGACTGGTGGATAAGTCGAAGTGCAGCAGCTCCACGTGAGGGGAAAATCCTGAAGCTTGGTCAGAAAAATCTGGTTGAATAGAACAGCTTGGGGAGTTAGTTTAGCTGATTTATAAGTGTGTTCTGGTGGACGTTTGAACAGTGTTGGTGGCATTAAAGCTGGGGATTGGATAAAAGATATTAGAAGTTGGATTCAAGGCTGGAAGTGGCGTAAACTTGGAAGTGTTTCAGGCTAATTAAGTTCTAGCCTTAGTGTGCTTGAACTACTACATTGAGACAGTAAGAGGACTGATTTCTTTAGTTAGCCACAGTAGTAGTTTGATGTTATTGTGAGTTGAGTTTTAAAGGCTAGTAGGGCTAGCGTTGGGCTTAGTTTGGTGGCTGCATTTAGGCTATTGACAGGGGCTTCGGCAAGGTAGATTGTGAACCGTTAAGGTGGCTAATAATGGGGGTCTGACCATTGAAAACGAAGGCTAAAGGTGACAGAACCGAGCCTCATTTCAGGCTGTCGAGACACTGAATTGAGTTGGAGTCTTCGGCACCAAACAAGAGTTCCTCGAGGGCTGAGAATAGGCAGTCAAGGCTTTATCTCAGTTGGACAAGGCATTGAGAGAGAGATACATCTTGCGTGAACAGTAACGAAGGTAAGAGAACATATTATGTAATCAAATGTACATGCATAAGTTTATATACACATAGATATGTGGGAATTGTCACTTATCTAATGAGATCATGGTGGGTAGCATATGAAACTTGGAAAATATAAAGTGATAGTGTGTGAGAAATGTATAAACAAAGTTGAAATCTTCCTACTAAGCGAGATGACTAATTGATGTATGGTAAGGCTATACGTTATAAGATTCTATAGGATAAATGGTATCTATAAGAAATGATAAAATGTGTTTTGTTGCCTGACTAAGCTTATGTGGACACGTCATTAAGACATTATTAAATTGATTTGTAGTGAATTTGGAAACGGTGTAGAAGCGAAGCTTGACATTGATGCTTGAGGAAATAAATTGCTAAGCACTCAGGTAAGTGGGTTAAGTAAAGCTTGATAGCACCATCTCGTAGGAATGGTTTAATTTTATAAATCGTTTATGCTTGGGCTAGATCGAAACTTATTTCTGCTTTGAGCGTTGTGGCCAACCAAGCGTACATTTTAAGTGGAATGAACCGATGCATACATGCATTTACATATAGCATGTTTTGAGTTTAAATTACGTAATGTTTATGGTTTAATGACTTGCATCATATGTTATATTTGCAAAGTCTTGGTTTGAACCAATATTTGAAATAAATCGAAAGTCCTTTATATTTCGAACTCAAAACTGATTTAATACTGATTTGGAATCCGTGGAAGCCAAGTGCTACGCGAGGAAACTGATTTCAAACTGTTTTTGAGTGCAGGCATGTCCTACGACCTTCGGGTCACTTCTAGCCTATCGAGCTTAGCTCTAGGCCTTATTTCCCGTCTATTGAGCTTTGTGCTCTAGACTATCGTATCGTACCTATCGAGCCTAGTGCTCTAGGTAGACTGATACTTGTCTGGAAAACCAGCAGGCAAGTTCCAGCTCTCGACTGATCAGCGAGACTGGATATCGTCCTATGGCCATAGATTTAGTGTTGCTTGCAACACCATTCCATCACTAGCTAGGATGGATATCGATTGATTGACTGATTGAGGATCACTGCCTAATCTCTACTTACCATTGTTTCATTTCTAACACTGCTTTTAGTGAACTGAGGCAATATGCCTAATCGTTATCGATTTTTCTTGATTTATGACTAATGCGTTCTTGAAAATCTATATGGATCGAAATGGTTGCAATACTTATTGATCGTTACCGAATGCTTATTGATTGTTTTATCAAAGTAATTACCGATTGACTTATCGAATTATACTGATAGTTTATTTGAAATGCACAACATACTGAATCCAACCGAAGGCATAGCGAACTCATTTAAATGAATTGCGTAGTAAGTTCTGTTTTAATTAAGTGCATATTGAAAACGTTCTATAACAGAAATGCATAAAGAAGTGTTTGGTTTATGATCATGCATTAATATCGAGTCCGCTTATTACTTCGGTATTGTTTTCCACAAGTGCATATAGAACGACATGAGTCTAGCATGCATTTACTTAAGCTACTTACTGAGCCGTGGTTTTGCTCACCCCTTATTAATAACATCGCAGATCATACCAGTTAGGCTCTCACTTGGAGATTGGGTGCGAAGCCTCGGGGACATACTTTGAGTAGCTATATCGGTCCGACTCCTCCGAGTGCTGTTTTTGTTGCACTTGAGGTATAATATCGTTTATTTTGTTATCCATGTATGACATGTTAAGTTTGCACAGTACATGCTTATGGGATTGCTTTTGGGATGTAACTTAGGATCGTCCTAGATCATTATAGGCTTTATGATTATCGAGCACGATCCGAGAAATGAATTGTAGTGATTTTGAAACTGTATCTTATATCTATTTGTTGGTTTGGGAAGCATGTATTGGATCTAGTTGAATGAACTGAAAATTCTGGATTGAGATATGTGGCTGGAAATAGTTGAGATTTTTGCAGGTTATTGAGCTGGGGAAAGTCGATTTTATATAAGGGGGAGTTTTCGACGTTTTTCTTTTTTAGTCTAATATTAAAGGAGAGTATTACGTAAGTCCAAATGGTAAATTAAACAACAAATGTATATTAAATGAAGGATACGAGAGTAGTTGAGAGAGGACACTGACACCGAATACAAACCCTAAAGTGAAAAGAAAAAGTTAGTTCGTAAAATTGACACAATTGAAGGGTAAATAGTGAATGGAGTGATAAGCGTACGTCACGGCTATCGGGTCGTGACATTAAGGCTAATGAAATTATTCGAGTTGGAAAAGGATATGATTTAATTATAGTCATATTGTGGTATTTAATAGAAAATAAAATAAAATAAAATAATTGTTGAGAAAGATAAATAGAAAATAGAAATTTGTGGAATATTCATTTTAATTATAATATGGAATTTTGAAATATAAGTTGATATTACTGTGCAATGTTAAATTCAAAAAATAGAGTCACAAAAGTGGTGCTGTGAACGTTGATACACTATGTGGAATTAAGGTAAGGAACATGTATAAGAGTTGTATAAAAAATGTTTTACTTACATTTGAAAATTTTTAGGAAACCAAATCCTATCCGTTTACTGGTTTAAATTTTCCTAAATGAAAATAGAAATTTATCTTAAATTCTTACAAGTCTAATTATTACCTTACATGAAAAGATTTACATGAATCGGTCTAAATTAAATGATTTACATGAATTGCGTTTCATGAAATGATTTACATGGATTGATTTATGAAGTGAATTACATGAAGTGATTTGTATGAATTGATTTACATGGAATGATTTACATGAGATGAACTACATGACATAAGTTACATGAAATGGTTTACATGAATTAAGTAAATTGGGTAAATGATATTTTATTTATTCTTACATGAATGATTTATTAATTATGTGCCAATGAGTTATTTGTATATTTAAAGTTTTCATTGAGTTTTTAATGAATTTTATGACTACTAAATTTAATAATTATTCTTTTTATATGATTTTGGTCTGACTGCAGATAATTGCTATTTGAAATGATTTATACGATAAATCGTTGTTTGAAATGATTTATACGGTAAATCGCTGTTTGCAAATGATTTCTACAGTTGAATTATATGATTTATGGAAATGTTTTGAGACGGTCGTTCCCTAATGATCATGCATACTGTTACCGACTGCGAGACCCTGATCAAGTCTGCAGGTTACTGATATATTATTTACCGACTGTGGGATTATTATGGTCAAACCCACAGGTTTACACAATGAGCACTTGACCAGTGCGATCTATGACTATTTAACGATGGCCATTCGTTATCGATCGTCCCTACAGGGATACCGATATTGATTGTCCCTTCGGGAAT
This sequence comes from Heritiera fomes, assembly GCA_032173925.1. Taxonomy (NCBI): domain Eukaryota; kingdom Viridiplantae; phylum Streptophyta; class Magnoliopsida; order Malvales; family Malvaceae; genus Heritiera; species Heritiera fomes. The sequence continues at coordinate 6,735,402 of JAPDPM010000017.1, forward strand.
ACTAATACCATTTCATGCATTATTTTATTAGATTGACTATCTCCACTGAACTGTATTTGAATGATTTGATTACTAAATGATTTGAATACCGAATTATTTGAATACTGATTTACTGATTTAACAGAAAGAAAGAAAGAAAGGTTTGAAATAGAATGATTGATAGTGATAATTTTAAATGAATTGCTTTACTGTATTAGATGAAAATATTGCTTATATTGACATTTGAAAATGTTATCAAAGTTGCATACTGAAATTGTTTTATAGCATCGCCTACATAAATGGTTTATACAGTGATTAATGATTTGAAATTGCATAGCATAAATTATAAAATGTTTTATACGGATTATTGATTTGAAATAGTATCACATAAATTATTAAATGTTTTATATTAATTATTGAATTGAAATTGCTTTACATAAGATATTAAACATTTTACATTGATTAATCATTTTATCGTCAACTTGATTAACCATTTTATCGTCAACTGAATTTACTCTCTATAGTCGCATCTAGGGACTGGAACACGATAGGTACTCTAAAGTAGCTCCTATGCTCTACCCGGTTACCTAGCCGGCTATAGTATCATTTCGATACTATCCCCTGTGAGCTGCATAGGAAATAAATATTTTTATGCATTTTAATATTTATATTTAATATGCATTTTTCTTAATTAGTAAAAATAAGTGATTTTTATTTAAATGCATTTTATACACGCTTTTATATATATTACTTATTGGGTTTTCCCGAAAGCTCTTTACTCACCATCCCAGATAGCCCATCAGTGTACGTGCCAACCACTGCGACATGTTGGTGAAGAAAATTTACTAGAAGTTTAAAGTACCCAATGACCAGGTATATGTAGAATTTATATTTATATTTATATTTATATTTATATTCAGACATGTATTTGCACAGCAATTGTAATTATAATGGAAGGTAATTGTTAAATTCAAGGATGTATAAGAATTATGAGATGTAAAATTACTCTGAATGGTTATAGATAGAAATTATAAATTATTAAGTTATAGATTTTATTATGATTTCTTATTTACTATTTATGAATTAAATAATCGGATGGCACAAAGGTTTAATAGTCATCGTGAATGGTAAGTGAACTTACATCGACACCAAATACAAACCAACTGATAACGAATAATTGAATGAGAAAGATAGTATCGAAACGAGAAAAGTTAGTTTGGAATTTTCTAATTCCAAACGTTACAGTTAACCAATCCCTTATTGGGACGTTTGGACTACATGACTTGCATGATTACTGTAGAGATGTTAGCCTGTCTCCATAAGAAATATTTGGACTATAATTTGAAAGTATTTGACTTGATTTGATCAAATGTTTATAAGTTCAAATTTTCATCAATACTAATAAGGATGTGTTTTAAACATGTGCATTCAGGCATATTATTGTACGTTAGGAACTCTATAGTTCAAGTGTTAGAAGATGGAGATAATGAGGTGCTTTAAAGCATCTTTCTTTTTCTACCCTAAAACTCCTGACCTAGCTATTGGGGAAGTACTATTTACATTAGCTTCGGATGGTTAATTGATCATAATGTTTAGACGAATAAGAAATGATTTTGTTTGAACGATTACGTTATGATTATAAGTTTTGATTCCTATTGATATTGATATTGATATTGATATTGATATTGATATTTGGAAGTAGGAAGAATAGCAAAGTGTTAGGAATGCATAACATACACTCATTTCGATTATGCATTCTGCACACATTCATTTTAGTTCGACAAGATGCTATCCTCTTTTTTATATATTTCTTATTGGGTGTAAGCTCAGCTGCTTATTTCCCATTTCAGATTATCTTAAATAGACACTAAGGTGTCACTTTGTGGGGACAGTTAGAATAAGGTTATCCTCCAAGGTTACCCTTTTAGTTCAAAAGGTATATAAACTTGGTACATTATATTTGTATCTAGACAACTGCATGCACAGTTTATGCATATTTATGTTAAGGGATGTAAGTTAGAAACTAATGGAATATAGATTAAGCTATATCGGATGTCAATTATAGTTTAGAACTAGACTACGATGTAATGACACCAAGAGATTGATATTTAGCTAATTTGAATGAATGATACAGGATGATCACTTTTGATATAAATTTCATATGTTGTTGATACACTTTGATGGAATTGAAATGGATATGAAACCATGTACATTGAATGGTATAACATCACACATATTTGACTTGGGATACGGACTAATGAGTTAGAAACAATTCATTAAGCTCGGGGTAGCTCACTAAGTTAAGTATGAACCTACACTCAACGTAGACAATGATAAGGAAGAAAAAGAAAAATCTAGTCCAAAATTTCACTTCTTAGGGTCTTGACAAGTTGGTATCATAGCAGGAGTTGTTTAAAACGTGTCAGTGTAGATAGGTTAGAATTAGACTTACATGTCATAATTCTGTGCATGTCCTGATATAAACTGCAAATAATGTTTGAAAATCTACTAAGATGTTCATTTTTTTATAGGAAATTGTCTAAAGTTTAGTTTGAATGATCATAGCTACATATGTCTAGCAGTATACCCTGTGATTGATTGGAATTCTATTTGGAATTTGAATGTTTGAGGTATGAAATGCATGTAGGTACTACTAATAGAAAATATTAGATGATAGATTTAGTCGACAAGGCTGTGCCTTGATTTGAGAAATATGGAATAAGATCGAGACAAAAGTAAGTATCCTAATCAATTCTAAGAGTATGTTGATCGAATTTGGAAGACTAAATTCTTTAAGGTGGGGAGTATGTGAAAACTGCATTTTTTTCTTATACTTTATTTAAGTTGCCAATGCTTGTGATATGTTTGAAGGAATGCATGATAACTTTTTGGAATTTGTTAAAATGCTACGAGCATGGAAGTGTAGCTCCGCAAGATACCTTATAAGTCATATTTGATCCGGAAGTATAGAATATTAATATTTAGAGCATAATTTATATTCAATAAGAAACTTAGCTTAATTTGACTACAATTTGACACACCTAAAGAATTAAAAGATCAATACTTTTCAACCTTAGAAAAGTCAAGATGATATGTAAATGACATGGGAAAGCGTTTAGAAAAGTCAACCTAGGTGTTAACCATTAGCTAACAACCAAGTTAAATTAAAATAAGCTTAATTATTAAATTTGATTAATCCTATTGGCCAACCACTTTATTGGACTTTTTCACATTGAAAAGTCAATGATAACATGGCATATGAAGTGTAACAAGGGGCTGGAATTTCTAGAAAAAGAAAAGTTAAAAATGAGGTAATTAAGTTAATTAGCCTAATTTTCTCATCGGGTGCTTTTACATAAGGGATAAGTATGGGAGCTAGCATTTATGTAAAAAGGGGTTGAAGTTTGTGTGAATCATGGCGGGAAGTATAGCCATGCTGTTTACTTTACACTTTAATATGTCATTAATTAAAGTAACAGGTTAAAATGATAACTAAGCAAAGGTTTAATGAGATATTTTAGGTAACTGCTAAGGGGAAAAAGAGCTTCATCTCGTCATTTTTGCTATTGCAAAATAGAAGCAAACCAGAAAAGAAAGAAGCAATGGCCTGAAGAAGAGAAAGAAAGAAAGAAAAGAAAGAGAAAAGAGAAAAAGGAAGAAGAGATACTAAAACCTATGTTTTCAATCTGATTTTCTACCTTTTTAATACCCCAGAAGTTGATTTGTGTTGTTTTGGTGCTAGTTTTGTGTGTTTTTACAAGAAGTAAAAACTTGAAGAAAAAATGAAACAGTTTCAGTTTCAAGAAGAAGTAACGGTAAGTGTTTTCTATTTTGGTTAAATTTAATATATATGATAACAATGAAGTTAATAAGCATGAATTTGGTGTTGTGAAGACTGCAAATGTTCTGTACCTAGTTTATAAATAAATAAAGGAATTAGATGAACTATATATTGAGTTGTATTTTGAAATTTAAATTTTTTAAGTAATAAAGTCGAAAATTTGAGTTTAGCGCATTTAACAAGTAGTGATTGCCGTATATAAGTTAAATTTATATATGTACATGTGTCAAAGATATATATATATATATATATTAAAGGAAAACAAAATTGATATTTTTGTACATTAATGAGACAAGTTGATGAATTATATATTTGCACTTACAAAACCTAAGTGCATGTATTATAAGTGATTAGATAATTAAAAGAACAAATAAACACACACACACACACACACACACACATATATATATATACCATTTATATTTATTTAATTCAATGAAGGATGCAAATATATTTAATTGTGTGATATGCACATGAGTATATAAACGAAAATATATATAATAAATATATATATATATATATGTTAAGTATGGTGATATATAATACAAATGTATATATTTAAAATAAAAGAAAATAATGTATATACACACACTACTATTATGTGTGTGTATATACACGCATACATTAGAAATATATATAACATATTTATATATAATTAAAATAAGAAATATATATCAGATGGAATATATATGTAATGAAGATAAGCAATATATATATATATAGAATATATTTTTATAATAATATATATAGAATATATAAAAAAAAAAGAAAAGAAATAGGTTTGGTGGGAAGAACTCCCACCAAACACAGAATGCTCTGCCATTTTGGTAGAGCACTTGCCCTAGCCATACCCTTTTTCCCACCGAATCCTTTGCCTCTCATCTCATCTCTCCTCTCACCCACTCATCTCTCCTTCACTGTCACAATCAAGTACACAGTATTTTACACTTTTTCACACATTGTCATACACGTGAATCGGTTGGGCTGTTTTCGATGCATTTATTTCTCACTTTTAAAACACTAGTGAACAGTAAGTACTGCATTTCACTTTAATTTACATAAATAAAATTAATTACAAACAGTGATTAAATCGTTTTTATAGATATATCCCCTGTCCGTTATAACGTTGTAGTACTATAAACAAAAGTCTAAACATATAAAATAAAATAAATATACTTCCGGGATCTACAACAGCTGCCTCGGGGTGCTCAATATGCAGCCACTAATCCTCGGATGATATAACCCGTGGTTACTAAAAATACTTTAGAAAGATAAAATAATGGGATGAGTAAACCACGGCTCAGTAAGAGAGTTGTATGCAAATTTTGATACCTCGAAGCCTATATGCAGTAAAATCTTTAATTTCCTATTTGTATGCTAGACACACTAAAAAAAAGGAAAGGATACTATAGTCGACCAAGAAATCCAGATGGAGCATGGAAGGTATTTAGAAATACCTATCTTGTCCCGGAAACCCAAAGCAACTATAAAGAGTAAAATAAATTTAAATTTAAATTTCATTTAAATAATCACTGCATATAAATATTTAATAAATTTGAGAAAAATAACTCATTTAATCATGTAAACAACACTTGAAAATAATTTGATTTCCACCATTGAAATCATCACTTTAAACACGTGTAACAGTAAAAATAAACTGTTCCAACAATTCACCAATTCCATGATAAAACACCACGGTAAATAGTATATCTCAATAATCATCACTAAAACCAATAATAACACGTGGAATAATAGTGGAGACCAGGCAACGCCATGATAATATCATGCTATAATAATCCCGATAGGGAGTAGTAATAATAAACACATGAGACCTATGACCATAGTCTATAAATGTCCTCAGTCGTACACTGAGCGAGTGTCAAGCTGGACGTTGAAGACGGCTCAATGTCAATAGCATTCACACATGATAAGTAACATAGGAACACATGAGCATGATATGAGGCCTAACAATCTCAAAACAGTATTTACACAACGATAAAACCCTTTTGGAATTTATTACACATAATAAAAATTTATTTAATCCATAAAGAAAATTATAATAAAATAGTGAATATTATATTGAAGATAATTTATAAAATATTCACTATTCACCATTTTAGTTCACCAATCACACATTTCATTATAAAACACATGGGATGAATTTTCGGTAGTTTAACTTTTATCGAAATCAGTATCATGAATATTTAATAAATACTTTTCGGTAAATTTACCATTTATGAAAAATAATTAATTTATCACTTTTAAGGCTAGGAGAAAAATCAATAATGCACTAAAATAATTTATAACATTTTTAGAAATATTTTCAATAAATTTCGGCAATATAACGGCTGCCAGAGTCCTACCCTCCCTGCACTTTCCAACATAATTTCACCAGCCAAAAAACCACAATTTTAATAACAATTTAAGGCAATTCAGTATCCAAATTATCTTATAAAATTTATAGCATGGAACACATGCATTCGGATATCCCTACAAACCCACACACGCGTCTCTTACCTGTCTATCGAGATCGCGTAACCAAGTGCACCACACGAACACCGAAATTCTTGGTTGTAATTTAATTTCACCAAAATTATTAGTTTATTTAATTCTTATTTTTAAGATATAATTTATACCAAAATGCAACCACATTGGATACTGCAAATATTTTTGCAATATAATTTCTACTGGTTATATAAAGTAACTTCTTCGTTTTGCATCGGATTTTAAATCCAAGCATACCGGTAGACTCCTCGTAATTTCTACAGTCCGAATCTACCCCCAAAACCTCAAAAATAGCAATGAATCTTCTCCCTTTCATTTTGGCCGAAATTCACTATGGCCAGTTTTTATGGAATTTCATCATTCCAATCTCACCAAATTATTTTTCTATGCTTAAAGTTTAATTTTATACCATTTATATGCTTGAAACACCATGGAACACAATGACACCATGCTTGGCCGAATGGGTCTTTAATGGCATATTTTTATTTTTCAAGATTTAAAGAGAATAATGGCTAGAAACATAATCACTAGGCTATAAGGAATAGATTTATGCCATTAAACTCAAGAAAAACACACGAAATGGTGACTTACCAATGCTTGGCCGAATGCTATCTCCCTCCTTTTCTCTTTATTTTGTTGGTTTTTCAAAGAAATATTGCTATAGGCTTGTAGAGGAAGAAGAGAGGATCAATTTTGGTATAGAATTCTTGTTGAAATTCCAAATAGTTTGTTAGTTATTTTGCTTGCAATTTTCTTTTCTTCTTTCTTGGTGAAGATGGCGTGCGAGTTGGCTGAAGAGAAGATGAATAGTAGCCATTCAGCAGTTGGGGAAAAATAAAGAAAGTTCTATAAATTTGCCACATGACCAAAATGCCATTGGTTATCAAAATTTTAGCATAATTGGATTATTTTGCATGAAATGCAGTTTTATATCATCAATTTCTCTGTCAAATCACTCAAATCCAACTTCTGTTGGTCTATTCTGACTCCCAATAAAAATTTAGGATCAGGGGTATTTTGGTCATTTTTGGCCAAAAATTTTCTCTCTCTTCAAATTACCCTCAATCGGTGATCTTAAAGTCTATTTAATGATAATATGTCATTTCCCTCCTTCATACCATCATTCTCAGGTCTCAGTTCGATTCAGACCGAAAAGTACTGGTGAGGCCCTCACCGAGTCCTTTCGGTTCCTTACCGAACAGGTCTTCATTTAGATTATAAGAATCACCAATTTTCTGGTAATTTTTGAGCCTATTATTTCTTTAACATTCTCAATTTATGCTTTCTCACTCCCTTTAAATCATTTATTTTCTCTATGTATTCAGACGACACAGTACTACCGGGGATGTTTAATACTTTTCCTTTCAAAAGTATTCACAGATATCAGGCCAACCATGCTCTGATACTATTAAATCTGTAACGACCCATTACCACATTTTTCACCTTATTTTTACACCATTTATCCGGTTGGGCTGTCAGTGATACTTCACTTTACACTTGATGTTAAACAATTTAATAAAATATTGTTAATATAATACACATCCCCTTTCTTATTCACAAATATGTAGTACTGTATACATGTCTAAATACAGAAAATAAATGATCGTACCTGATATATCTTAGTCGGTCTATCACATTGTCCATTATGTGCAGCCGTAATCCACAAATATTGGATCTCACCATCATCCAAAACCTGAAATGTTAAAATTGGGGAGTGAGCAAACCACGGCTCAGTAAGAGAGTTATATATCACACTTGATATTCAGCTATCTATATGCTGAAAATATTTTTCATTTTCTTTAAAATCTTCCTAACTGGCTCTAGGCTCACATGTAGGAAGGATACTACAGTCGGCTAGGGATCCAGATAGAGTAAGGCAGGTATTTTAAAATACCTGACTTGTTCCGGAACCTAGAAGCAACTGTAGAGAATACCAATTCCATTGTTTTCAAAACGATATAATTTTTGTTTTTCCACATAGTAAACCACTTATTTCTTTTCACTTCAGTATACTTTAAAACACGTGGAAGTTCAGTAATAAAAACAGTGGTTTACTTCTCTTCAGTACAGTAAAAACAGTATAGTACAGTGATTTGTAAATATCCAATCATTGGATAATTACTTCTTCGATTATTTCTATCTTAGAAATAATTCTTATGTTATTCTTTTAGAATAAACATTTATTTCTCTTTTCGAATCAGTAACCGTATCGTACAGTTCAGTAAAACAGTATATTCAGTATAACAGTAAGTCGATACGGTTCACTCAGTAGACAGTAAACAGTAGCTACCAGTTCAGAAAACAGTATAAGGTAGCTTTCGATTCAGTAAACAGTAAATGGTAGCTTTCAGTAAACAGTAATCAATGGCTACCATTTTAGTAAATAGTATAGTTCAGTAAACAGTGTTTTGGTATGGTCTTTCATCAGTGAACAGTAAACAGTGAACAGTGGTTCAGTACAGTAAACAGGATTTCGTAAATCCTTTCAGTAAATAGTAAAGAGTAAGTGAGACTAGGCATCACCCTACAATTAAATCATGCTATCATCGTCCAATAATGGACTAGTAATCATTATCCCCGAAGGGACACAGTAACAGTATAACAGTGAGATCTATGGCCATGATCTATATGGTGTCCTCGGTGTACACTTGCCAGGTGACATCCGGGACGCTGATGACTGGCAGGTCTATCAGCCACGTGACAGTAACAGTATAAGTGTGATGCATGAAACTCGGGGCCTAAGTCTCAAAACAGTATAAACCGTACCATAGCCTTTATGGATTTGAAACACAGTAAATTAAATATTTCACAAGTATCCATAAGGCTCACATGTAATAAATCATCACCTTTATGAAATAATTAAATTAAAATAACATTTCTCAAAATATTTCATAAAGGTATAAATCATATTTTTCCATAAAATGAAGACAGTTTGTAAAATCATCACTGTAAAAATAGAAAGGCAAAACTGTCTTTTTCTACCGTAAAACACATATGCACGCTTTCCCGTACTTTTTATCCAAAACATGGTTTTCAAAGAAATCGGGATTCAATAAAATATTTTCATAATTTATTGAAAAATAAATTATTTACTTTCCAAATTCAAAATTCCTTAACCATGTTTTTCTTCTAGAAACACATGTAGAGATCTCTAGTCTCGAAATCATGGTTTCCCATCATTTCTTAACCTTTATGGAATTTTCATAATTATTTGTTTCCATAATTAAAACCATAAAGGTTTTATGTAAAATCAAGTGAATATTTAAGAATATTTATAAAATATTCACATCAGTCTCTTTTTCATTTTCATCTCGTTTCACGTGAAATATCACCTACAGGGTGAATTTTCGGTGATTTCCTTTTCACCATTCTCGTAAACATGAATATTTAAAAATCAAATATCGTTATATTCATATTTTATGAAATTTACTTAATTTCTCGATTTTCGTACTTGAAAATCGTTTCACGTGAAATCAAATCTTTTATTTTGGTTTTCAGTGATTTTCGGTAAATTTCAGTAATTTTTTTATAATTTTTTCGGCAGTATGACGGCTGCCGATTTGGCTAACCTCCTGCACCAAAAATACAGTTTATATTTCTCAACTGGTATTTCACCACAATTTAAAACCGATAAATCACCACATTATAAACTGATAATTATCAATAGCATTTAAAAATTAAATGCTGTAGACACCTTATTTTGTCCGGGTTGTTAATTTGTAAAAATAATTAATTAGGTTGGGTGATATTTTATTTAATTTAACAATTTAGAATTAGGCTAGTATTAAATTAAGATTTAAAATTAACATTAATTAGGAAATTAAAATAGGATTTAGGATTTAAAAAAAAGGAGAGGAGGAGAGACAAAAAAAAGAAAATAAAAGTGATTTTAGGATTAAATAATTAGATTTTTAGGATAATTATTTAAATTAGGATTTATTAATTAATTAATTAAATTTAAACTAGTAGAGTTAAATTAGAATAGGGATTTGATAGATAATTAGGATAAATAGAAAAACAAGATAAATATTAGTCTAACATAAGTCTAATAGGAGTCTAACTAAGTCATTATAAAAAAGGGGCCTGTGCTATTCTGAAAAAAAAAAAAGATATCAAATCGAATTCCTTCCTGCCTCTATCGTGAGCATCATCATTGTTAACCATCATTATCGTTAACCTTGCTGCGTTGCCATTATTCCCTACGCGTTTGTTGCACTTCTATCCTCGCTTCAGCACCGTCATCGCCCATTCCATCCGGTTTTGTGTTTTCGTTGCAAGCCATTGGTTGCTATTATAAGCCTCTAGAACCGGTTACAGCAGCAGACTTCTCTCTTTTGGTTGATTGTCAAGCATCTTTGCGCACCTCCTTCGCTTGTCTCACCCACACCCCCAGGAAAACAAAGAAAGAAAGATTAAAAAAAAGGAAAAGCACGTGGAAGGTTTGTATATATCAGGTAAGTGTATGTTTAATATAATTTTGTGTTAAATCATTTGTTTTTGTTTTAACTAATTTAATGACTTAATAATTTGTATGACTTGATAATCTAATTTAATAATAAAAGTTAATTAATACGACTTTGTATGGTAACTTGATTAAATAAATTGTTTATAAAATACTAATTTTGCATGTTAATGACTGATATAATTAACTTGTATGATTTGCATGAGTAATTAGGATGTAATTAATGTTGTATGCTCGATTTATTGGGTAAGGTCTCAGGAAATTGTAATTAAAAATATATAAATATAAATACAAAACACAAAGTAAAAATAATAAAATAATGATAAGATTCAGTAAATAAAAAATATTAAAGGTGAACATGATTTATTCCGATGATGAGATTCTAAAGAGGGTTACGCTTAAGTAATACTTTGGAATCTCTAGGTAAGAGGATTTTCTTCATGGTCTGACCAGCTTAATGGAAGGAGCTAAAGGGAATTTTCAATAAAAAATAATTCATGTACATTTTGTAAAAATATAATAAATAATAATAAAAGAATATGATAAATAAAAATATAATAATGATAAGAGTCAGATAATAATAATTCATGAAAGTGAGTATCGATCATTCCGATGATAAGATTCCAAAGAGTGTTACGCTTAAGTAATACTTTAGAAATCTTTAGGTAAGAGAATTTCTTTTAAATTCTACCAGCTTAATGGAGGATTTTAAAGGAACTTTTGATAAAATGATTTATATTCATTTTCTAAAAAAAATAAGGATAATTTATATTCATAGATAAATATAACAATAAATAATGGATAAAAATATTAGTCAAGAACATAATAGAAAATAATAAATGATAAAAATAAAATAAGATAATTTGCGTAGAGGAGTCAAAGTTAGGAAATTTCCATAAAATACTAAAATTCATCCGACGACGGAGCCTCTTCAAGCAAGTCGCATAGTACTACTTGAATACTCTTGAGGTGAGAAGGATTTTTAGGTTATTCCACCAGCTTAATGGAGGATACTTAGAAATAACTTTCAATATTAAGCATATCGAAATTAAAGATTAACCTAAGCAAATTTAGAAGATAACCTAAGGCTAAGTGGTACCATTCTAGGATGGGCGTCGTGGGGGTGCTAATCCTTCCCCACACATAACCGTACTCCCGAGTCTAAGAATCTTTGAACGTAGACCAAGCCTTATCTTTAGACATGAATAGGTGACCAATCACACCTCAGGTTTGAATGGTTGGTGGCGACTCCTAGAATTTTAAAGTCTAGCGAGTCAGGTTTTAGGACTTGACACGTTATGACAGTTTGGTGACTCCACTGGGGACCATAGAGAGTCAAGCCAATACTTGGTTTTAGGTTATCTTAGAATTTGCTTGGGAAATCATAATTTGGAAAATTTTAATGAAACATTATTCCTTCAACACACACATCACTTGCATGCATAAGCCCCCGACCCGGGCTCCGTCCTTCTTAGGAGAGAGTAAAGTACCTACGCCCTCGTGAGGTAAATACCTCCGCAATGGCTATGAAATACTCTCACTCAAATTGAACCTCTCTGTTTGTAGCCTGTCATGGGTGAGGATTGGGTGCCTTACTAGTCTTGTGTGGACGACAGTGAGGAGCAATTTGGGGACCTTTAGAATTTTGAACTACCCAAGCCCTGCATGTAGAGAAAATTGAGACCTAACTTAGATAGAGCCATACCCACCCATTGTGTAAAAATAAACCAAAACCAAGTCACACGAAGGAACGAATCACATAATGAATATTTTCCTTTTTTGTTGCATTCATTGGTTTTAACTGTCTCATAACAATTATTGATAGGATTGATATCCATTACATCCATGGAGAAAGCTAAAGCTAAGCCTATGACATACAAACACTCCGATGAGGTGAAGGCCATATCCGAAGAAGCTCAACGCAAAAATGGTGATTGTTTACCCGAAGGTTGCACTTCTAAACTCCCTGAAAAGATTGGTCTTGATCTCAAGCAAAATGACCTCACTGAATTAGTTGACATATGGGGGAGTTGGGACAGTATTAGGAAGGAAGCATTCGAAGAAAAGTATGGAGCTATAGCGAGGCTTTTTAGGGTACCTGTGGATTTTAACTTAATTAGAGCCATGTCACATTTTTGGGACCCATCATATAGGTGCTTTGTATTCAATAAGGTTGACATGGTCCCCACAATAGAGGAATATTCAGTATTACTACATTTTGACCCTGAAAAGTCCGATAAGGCCTACTGGCGGAGGAAGAAATTGAGCTACCGTAAAAAGTTAGCCTTCATGACGTGTACTGATGTACAAGAGGTTGATCGACATATAAAGAAAAAGGGAGAATGTACCTATGTGCCTTGGGAGTTCCTGAAGAGTTGCATCAATAGGCATAGGGAAGATGACTACGGTATGAAGATGATGGCTTTGGCAATTTATGGGATGGTAATCTTCCCAAAATCCCTCGAATACATTGAGATTACATTAGTGGATTTCGTTGAACAAATTGATCATGGTGTAATTATAGTCCCTGCTATCTTAGCTGAGACTATTAGGTCATTAAATTATTGTCGGCGAAATGGAGGGGGACGTTTCATAGGGTGTGTGCCTTTGCTTTATATTTGGATGAAAAGCCATTTTAGATGTGAAGAGCCTGAATTTCGGTCTGTGTTATTCAGAGAGCATGTTCTTATTGAGGAGTTTTGTAAAAGCAAGTGGCCTAAGTCAAAGACAAAAAAAAGAATGGGTGTCATTTTTTAGTAGGCTCACTGATAAAGATGTAGTTTGGGTAACGCCGTGGATGACGAGACAACCGATGATATATAGTTGTGGTGAACAGCCGTGGGTAATCTTGCTGGGCATATGGGGAACTGTTACTTATGCTCCTCTCATGGTACGTCGACAGTTGGGATATGAACAGTTTATTCCAAAGACTCATGGCCTTAATCAACGAGAATATTGTTATGCTGAAACGGGATCTATGAACAAAGTAAAAGAAGATGTCAAAACATGGAAGACAACCATCAGAATAGACCAAGGGATATTTATAGATAAAGTTGCTCCAGAATATACAGTGTGGCATGCAAGGCGAGCTAAGGACATCAAACTTCCTCATGAGGAGAATGAAGAAATTCTTCAAAATGCTATGCCCCGAGACCCAATGATCGATTTAGAGATGGCCAAAAGGAAGCTAGAGGAAGAAAAAAGCGAATTGGAACAAGAATACAAGAAATTCAAGTACGAGACTGATGTGAGAATAGGAAGGAGAGATCATGCATATTCAAAGGTCCATCAAGAGAAGAACAAGTTGTTGGACGAGATTAGTTACTTGAAGAAAAAGCTCGCAAAGTCTGAGAATAGTCGCCTGATGCAAGAAAACAAACGACTGAAGGAAGAAGCTCAGAAGAACCAGGAAGAAATTGCACGACTCAAGGAGAAAGCACAAAAGGAGGAAAATGAGCTTGATGAAGCTCAAAAAGAGATAATAAGATGGAAGATTCGACTACAAGGAGTTCTCAATCAAGCCCAAAAAGACCAACAAAAGATGACCCAAAATATGCAAACCTTAGTAGATGAATGGAAGATCTTCAAGAAGGACTCACAACTCTTACGAATAATGTTTCATCAAATTAATTGGGTGGCTCATAGGGCCCAACAAATTGAAGATGAAATAAGGGAGGTGATGCCTGGAGTTAACCCAATAACCGAGCATGGAGAGAGGATGCTACAATTGTTGGAAGAGATAGAAGGCCATTATAGTGCTGTTAGAGGACTCATGTGGCACCATTAGATTTCTTCATGGATGTCTTAGGATTTTTTGGTTTTGTTAAATGATTGTTATGAGACGATTTTTTTTTCTCCTCCATCTTATGCATTTAGGTTGTAAAATTCCATCTATTAATAAAATACATCTTTGAATTCTTTTAAGTCTTTGCACGGTTTTCTTGAAAATAATTTCAACTTAATTGTGGCATTCAAGGTGTCAAAATTGCATCCACTAGACGATCTGCCATCCACATATATCATACAAGGTATCAAGCACGCATAATGGAAGAGGATCAAAATATCAGGATAGAAAAGTTGGAAAGGAATAATGCAGAAATGAAGGGGCAATTGAGCGAAATTACCCAGTTGCTAAAAGCTATGATTAAAGGAAAGGAGAAGGTGGGTAATCAAGAGGAGTCTATCCAAGAACCTCAGCAAAACGTGCGAGACAACCCCATTTTTGTTCCTGAAGGAAGGACTGCCAAAGCTCCAACACCTCTACAGATACAAGTTCAAAACCAAGTGGAGGTACCAAATTTAAATGATCCCACAGAATTAGAAAAGTTGAAGCTTAAAGAAGAATATAGTAGTACTAAAGCTCAGCTGAGTTTGATAGAGGAAAGACTAAATGCCATGGAAGGGGTTGACTATTTTGGACCCATTGATGCTGAAAGGTTGTGTTTGGCACCTGGTGTCGTCCTTCCACCAAAATTCAAGGTGCCCGAATTTGAAAAATTCAATGGAACATCGTGCCCAAAAGATCATCTCACCATATACTGTAGGAAAATGGCGGCATATGCATGGGATGACAAGCTATTAATTCATGTCTTTCAAGATAGCTTGACTGGGTCAGCTGCTAAGTGGTACAACCAATTGGAAAGAAGCAAAGTTTCCTCTTGGTCTGAGTTGGCAAGAGCTTTTATAGCTCAATACAAACATGTGTCTGATGTAGCTCCTGACCGCTTATCTCTCCAAGGTATGGAAAAGAAGAAGGACGAGAGCTTCAAAGAATATGCCCAACGGTGGAGAGATGTAGCATCGCAAGTTCAACCTCCTTTAACTGAAAAGGAAGTCACCATGTTCTTTTTGAATACTCTCAAGGCACCTTACTATGAGCGTATGCTTAGTAGTGTAACTAAGAACTTTGCAGACATGGTGTTAACTGGTGAAGCCATTGAGAATGCCATCAAGAACGGTAAGATCGAAGCACCTGTGAATGATACTAGGAAAGGTGGATTCTTGAAGAAAAAGGAAGGAGATGCACAAGCTGTCTCAAATAATTCACGCCACCCTTATACCCCTTACTCACCCTCAGTGAATTACACCTATTCTCAATCTTACCCACAAACCCATCCCCAGAACACTTGTCAACCTGTTTTCCATCGACAAACTCCTACAACCTCAACAAACCCTACTTTCCCACCTAATGACCAGAGGTACACCCGACCTAGCCAAAATATCACCATAGACCCTATACCCATGACATACGCTGAGCTATTCCCAAAGTTGGTGGAAGGTCATCTCATTGCCCCTATTTATATAGAACCTTTGAAACCTCCTTACCCAAAATGGTATGACCCCAATGCAAAATGTGCCTATCACAACGGTAATATTGGTCATTCTATTGAGAATTGTATGGGTTTGAAGGTGAAAGTCCAATCACTCGTCAAAGCTGGACTCTTAAGTTTTGGGATAAAGGGGGAGCCAGATGTCAATTCAAATCCATTGCCCGATCATGCCGGAGCAACAGTAAATGCGGTCGAGGATCAAAGGAGAGGTACAATCAAGAGGACCGTGGCCGAATTAAAAACTCCATTGGAAAAGGTGTTTGAAGTCCTGGTGGAATTTGACTTATTACAACCAGTGGTGCTTGTAGCGAGCTGTTATAAAGGACAACATGATAAAAGAATGACATGCAAATACCATTGTGGAGCAATAGGGCACTCTGTTCAGTATTGTGAGGATTTTAGAAGGAAGTTGCAAGAACTAATTGACGAATCTTGCATGGAGTTCTATGAAGAAGTCCAAGATGAAGGAGTTCATGCCACTGATAAGGAGTTTGTTTTAAAACCATTGAAAGTGCTTTATGAAGAGAAACCTACGCCATCAGTTCAAGGGCCTAAGGTGGTGATAGAGGTGCCAACTCCATTCCCATACAAGAGTGACAAAGCCGTACCTTGGAGGTATGGGTATGATGCAATAATCAAAGATAGAGCAAATGTTGAACTAATGGTGGATAGTCCTGATTCCGCTAATATAGCTGGAGTTGGGGGGATGATACGTAGTGGACGTTGCTATACCCCTGAGATGCTACAACAGGCAAGAAAAGAGAAGGCCAAAGTGGGAGAAGAAGAAGTGGCACCAGTCCCAGATCCTGAGGAGAATCGACAAAGGCCGGTAACAGACGAAGATGCTTGTGAATTCTTGAGACTCATTAAGCATAGTGAGTACAGTGTGGTAGAACAATTAAACAAGATGCCGGCTCAAATTTCATTATTGTCTCTGCTCTTGAACTCTGAACCTCATAGGAAGGCATTGTTGAAGGTGTTGAATCAAGCTTATGTGGTGCACGATGTATCTGTAGAAAAGATAGACCATCTAGTGAGCAATTTGGTGGTAGATAATTTCATATCCTTTAGTGACGATGAAATTCTAGCTGAAGGAAGAGGGAGTACTAAAGCTCTTCATATAAGTGCAAAATGCAGAGGCATCACAATTGGTAGGGTGTTGATTGATAATGGCTCATCTATCAATATCATGCCGATGATTACTTTGACAAGGATGCCGATAGATGAATCTCACATGAAGCCAAGTAATATGGTGGTAAAGGCATTTGATGGAGCTCGTAGAGAAGTTATGGGAGATATAGAGCTTCCAATGCAGATTGGTCCATGTACTTTTAATATACAATTCCAGGTGATGGACATTACACCATCTTATAGTTGCCTTTTGGGAAGGCAATGGATTCATATGGCAAGAGCGGTCCCTTCCTCTCTTCACCAAAAGCTAAAATTTGTGGTGGAAGGCCAAATAATTATTATCTCAGGAGAAGAAGACATGATGGTAGCTCAAACTTCCGCTACACCTTATGTGGACATTGGAGATGAAGCTGTGGAATGCTCATACAGATCCTTTGAGGTGGCAAATGCTCTATATGTGGGTGAAGGGTCAAGTCTGTGTACACGTCGCTTGTCAAACACCACTGGTATGGTCGTGAAGCAAATATTGTGGAAAGGATGGTGCCCTGGTTCTGGGTTGGGCAGAAACCTGCAGGGAATGTTGGAGCCACTAGAGATCATCGAAAACAAGGACAGATTTGGGTTAGGGTACAGACCGACAAGGATGGAAAAAATGAAGATGATGACTGAGAAGAAAGAGAAGAGAATTGCTCGTTTGCATGGCCGTGATTTTTAGTCTAAGAGACTAATCATACCACACTTATATGATTCGTTTCACTCAGCAGGGTATATTCATCCAAATTCAATGATGGTGACTGAAAATGGATTGTTGAAGGTTTTTGCAAATTTGTCTGTTTCCGTGGTTGATGAAGAAGGAAGTGGAGGGTTTGACGTTGATCGGTTCGTGTACCCTTCAGACGCAGAGCTAGGAAATTGGACTGTTTATGAGATGCCAGTTGTCTATGCCACCCAAGAGTAATGGATTTTCTTTATTTTCTTATTTTCATTTGTTCTAGGTTTCCTTAGGATCACTCAGTTTCTTAAATAATGTAGGAGTGCTTATGCCCAAGAGCACTGAGATTTTCTTTTATGTATTGGGCCAACTGTCATTCATTTTCATTTCAATAAAAAGATTAGTAAAATGCATTTTCTTCAATTCCTCAAGTGCAAATCTCGTTTTCTGTCCAGGACACAATTACCCACATTCTTCATTTTTACCAATTTTCAGGGATCCAGACAATGAAAATGATGATAACAATGACAATAATTCAGAATTTAATTTTGAGAATCTTGTTCAATTTAATGAATCTGATCATGAAGAGAACCTTGAGGATTATATTGTGCCTTTTGGGTTATTAAGATTGGTGGACCAGGAAAAGAAACCCATTGAACCTTATCAAGAAGAAACAGAAATAATAAGTTTGGGAGATGATGAGAATAAAAAGGAGGTGAAGATAGGAACTTTCTTGCCATCCAATGAAAGGGAGGAATTAAAGGAGCTACTTCATGAATATGTAGATGTGTTCGCTTGGTCCTATCAAGATATGCCTGGACTCGATACTAGAATTGTGGAGCACAAGTTGCCATTAAAGCCTGAATGTAAGCCTGTACAGCAAAAGTTAAGGCACATGAAGCCTGATATGTTATTGAAGATTAGAGATGAAGTTAAGAAGCAATTTGATGCTGGTTTCTTGGAGGTGGCCAGGTACCCTGAATGGGTAGCCAATATAGTACCAGTTCCGAAGAAAGGGGGGAAAGTGCGAATGTGTGTGGACTATAGAGACTTGAACAAAGCTAGTCCTAAGGATAATTTTCCTTTACCCCACATTGATACACTTGTGGACAATACTGCCAAATACTCCACATTTTCATTCATGGATGGATTTTCGGGCTATAATCAAATAAAAATGGCTCGCGAAGACATGGAAAAAACCACATTTGTGACAATGTGGGGGACCTTTTGTTACAAAGTTATGCCTTTTAGGCTGAAGAATGCTGGAGCTACATATCAAAGAGCAATGGTGACTCTCTTCCATGACATGATGCATAAAGAGATAGAGGTCTACGTAGACGATATGATTGCAAAATCGCGTAAAGGGGAGAATCATGTCACTAGTCTCAAAAAACTATTTGATAGATTGAGGAAGTATCAATTGAAGCTGAATTCGGCTAAGTGTACATTCGGGGTTAAATCTGGAAAGCTACTGGGCTTTATGATCAGTGAAAAAGGGATAGAAGTGGATCCACATAAGATACAAGCTATTCAAGACCTGACTCCTCCACGCACCCAAAAGGAAGTGAGAGGATTTTTGGGTAGATTAAACTATATCTCTCGTTTCATTTCTCAACTCACCCTCAAATGTGATCCAATATTCAAGTTGCTTCGTAAGAGAGATCCCGGGGAATGGAATGAAGAATGCCAGGAAGCCTTCAACAAAATCAAAGAATATTTGTCGAACCCTCTTGTGTTGGCACCACCAGTAACTGGAAGACCTTTGATTTTGTATTTGATAGTCTACGAGAAGTCAATGGGATGTGTGTTGGGGCAAAGAGATGAATCTGGGAAGAAAGAACATGCAATTTACTATCTGAGCAAAAAATTCACAGATTATGAGTCCAAATATACCGAGTTAGAAAAAATGTGTTGCGCGTTGGCTTGGACGGCTCATAGACTCAGACAGTACATGTTGTATCATACCACATGGTTGATCACAAAATTAGATCCTCTCAGGTACATCTTTGAAAAGCCTGCATTGTCTGGAAGGATCGCAAGGTGGCAAGTAATGCTTTCTGAATATGATATCATATATGTGGCCCAAAAAGCCATCAAATGGAGTGCAATTGCAGAATTTATTGCTGATCGCAAAACAAATGGTTATGAACCGATGAAGCTGGAGTTCCCAGATGAAGATTTGATGTTTGTAGAAGAAAAATGTGAGAGAAGACCATGGAAGATGTGTTTTGATGGGGCGTCAAATGCTCTGGGGCACGGGGTAAGAGTGATTCTTATATCTCCTGAAGGTAGTTATTATCCAATTACTGCAAAATTGGATTTTAATTGCACGAACAATGTAGCTGAGTATGAGGCATGTGTCATGGGTCTGCAGGCGGCCGTAGAAAGAAAAGTCAAGATACTTGAGGTGTATGGTGATTCAGCTCTGGTAATTTATCAATTAAAAGGAGAATGGGAAACCAGAGATCCAAAATTAATCCAATACCGAAAGTATATCGTTGAGTTGATTGATTATTTTGAAAATATCCAGTTCGAACATTTGCCACGAGAAGAAAATCAGATAGCTGATGCTTTAGCCACCCTAGCAGCAATGTTCAAGTTGGATGCAAATGCAGAGATCCAACCAATTAGGATGGAAGTGAAGAGTTCCCCAGCACACTGCTTGAGTGTTGAAGAGGAAGTAGATGGGAAGCCTTGGTATCACGATATTCTACAATACATAAAAAATCAGCAGTATCCTGAGCATGCTACTGAAAATGAC
This sequence comes from Heritiera fomes, assembly GCA_032173925.1. NCBI lineage: Eukaryota > Viridiplantae > Streptophyta > Magnoliopsida > Malvales > Malvaceae > Heritiera > Heritiera fomes. Next base: position 6,756,123 of record JAPDPM010000017.1, read on the forward strand.
AAAAGAACTATAAGAAGAATAGCTATGGGATTCTTCTTAGATGGGGAAATTTTGTATAAAAGAAGTCGAGATCAAGTATTGTTAAGGTGCGTGAATTCAACTGAAGCTACTAAAATTCTCAAAGAAGTGCACGATGGAGTTTGTGGAGCTCATGCTAATGGTCACATGATGGCCCGACAAATCATGAGAGCAGGTTACTACTGGCTGACTATGGAGAGAGATTGTATTAACTATGCTCGAAAATGCCACAAGTGCCAGATCTATGTTGATAAAATTCATGCACCTCCAAATGCTCTAAATGTGTTAGCACGTCCATGGCCTTTTTCAATGTGGGGCATGGATGTGATCGGACCAATTACTCCCAAGGCTTCGAACGGGCATAGGTTCATTTTTGTGATGATTGATTACTTTACCCAATGGGTTGAAGCTGCTTCTTATGCAACTGTAACACGAGCAGTGGTTTGCAAGTTTATCAAGAGGGAGATAATTTGTCGATACGGGCTCCTAGAAAGAATTATCTCTGATAATGCTCGAAACTTGAACAACAAGATGATGGAAGATGTGTGTACTCAGTTCAAGATCAAGCATCATAATTCAGCTCCGTATCGTCCAAAGATGAATGGGGCAGTAGAGGCAGCAAATAAAAACATCAAGAGGATAGTGGAAAAATTGGTTGAGACATATAAAGATTGGCATGAAAAGTTGCCATTTGCCCTACATGCTTATAGAACATCTGTTCGTACTTCTACTGGGGCAACACCATTTTCACTAGTGTATGGGATGGAAGCTGTACTGCCTGTTGAAATTGAAATTCCGTCCTTAAGAGTCCTGATAGAAACGAAGTTGGAAGAGGCTGATTGGGTGAGAGATCGTTATGAGCAGCTCAACTTCATTGAGGAAAAGAGAATGGCAGCATTGTGCCATGGCCAACTGTGTCAAAGGAGAATGATGAAAGCGCAAGATAAGAAGGTTCGACCAAGAAAGTTCAGAGAAGGAGAATTAGTCTTGAAGAAGATTCTCCCAAATCAACCAGATAATAGAGGAAAATGGGCTCCAAATTGGGAAGGTCCTTATGTTGTGAAAAGGGCATTCTCTGGCGAGGCATTACTTTTAGCAGATATGGATGGAGATGATTTGCCAAACCCAATAAATTCAGATGCTGTGAAGAAGTATTATGCCTAAAAAAAAGAAAAAAAAGAAAAAGAAAAAAGAGATAAAGAAAAAGGAGGATTCAAATTGAAAACCCAAAAAGGCAGTTTGAGTCAATAGGGGGTGAATTCGAACTGAAAACCCGTAAAGGGCGGCTTGAATCAAGGAGACATATCTAAGTTGAAAACCTGAAAAGGCGACTTAGGTATGAGGAGAAAAGGCATTAAAGGGTCATGATATAGAAGCCCTAATGTGATTTGATAGGACTTTACATGGTCAGATGACTTGAAGAGAATGAGATTTTTGAATGAGAATTTTGTATTAATTGATCAGAGTTATTTGAATGTTTGCCCAAAGCCTGGTTAAATAATCCTAGAATCCTTGTTTTTCTTTCCACCTTGCTTTACCTTCACACTTGGCTACCTTTGTAATATTTTCAGATATTGAATAATACCATTCCTTTCATTTTCACTTATTATTTCCTTACTTTGAGAGATTGAAAAATTGTATTGCATTGATCTTGAAATTAGAATGGTAATGAACGTTTGCTTGGCAAAATATGTGAAAGACTCCTATATTATTTAGGAAAATGAAAGAAAAGGAAACTTGTGAATGAATGGAAATTGGAAATCAAGAAAAACCAATGAAAAAGAAAGAATGAATGATGAGGTCTCAGTAAAGATTTTAATGAGCAAATGAATGACCAGAAAGAGTGAATGAAGGAAGAAACAAGGGATAAGATAAGATAAAGAGGGCACGAAGACAAGAGCTTCATTGGGAAAGAAACATGGAAGAAGGAAAATGAGAAAAGAAATAGGAAATATAAGGACAGGATGACAAATAGAAGAATGAATGAGATGGACTGATACAGAAAAACCCTGTTATTGCCACAGTTAAAGTTGAAATGCTTTTTAAAGAAAACATTGCATGAATGACATTACAGAAATGACATTGCATAGATAGGATAGAATGCAGGCATACATGATGCATTGCATGACAAAATTACAGACAAGGTTCCTTGAGTACAATCTATAAGACCTTCGGGCGTGATTCCTCCAAATTTTAGACAAGATTTTTAAAAGTTTGACTGCCTGCCTGTTTAGGAGGAGCATTTTGGACAAGATTTTTAAAGTTTGACTGCCTACCTGTTTAGGAGGAGCTTTTTGGACAAGATTTTAAAGTTTGACTGCCTGCCTGTTTAGGAGAAGCTTTTTGGACAAGATTTTAAAGTTTGACTGTCTGCCTGTTTAGGGGGAGCTTTTAGACAAGATTTTAAAGTTTGACTGCCTGCCTATTTAGGAGGAGCATTTTGGACAAGATTTTTAAAGTTTGACTGCCTGCCTGTTTAGGGGGAGACTTTTAGACAAAATTTTAAAATTTGACTGCCTTTTTGTTTAGAGGGAGCTTTGTTAAAAAATAAAAAATAAAAAAAATCAAAAAATTAAAAAAGAAGAGAAGAAATTAGGCAAAATAGGTGTCTATGTCTTTGTGCAATTACTGTTTCACAGCAAATACACAAAGAAGGGCAGCTGTAGACACCTTATTTTGTCCGGGTTGTTAATTTGTAAAAATAATTAATTAGGTTGGGTGATATTTTATTTAATTTAACAATTTAGAATTAGGCTAGTATTAAATTAAGATTTAAAATTAACATTAATTAGGAAATTAAAATAGGATTTAGGATTTAAAAAAAAAGGGGGGGAGGAGAGACAAAAAAAGAAAATAAAAGTGATTTTAGGATTAAATAATTAGATTTTTAGGATAATTATTTAAATTAGGATTTATTAATTAATTAATTAAATTTAAACTAGTAGAGTTAAATTAGAATAGGGATTTGATAGATAATTAGGATAAATAGAAAAACAAGATAAATATTAGTCTAACATAAGTCTAATAGGAGTCTAACTAAGTCATTATAAAAAAGGGGCCTGTGCTATTCTGAAAAAAAAAAGATATCAAATCGAATTCCTTCCTGCCTCTATCGTGAGCATCGTCATTGTTAACCATCATTATCGTTAACCTTGCTGCGTTGCCATTATTCCCTACGCGTTTGTTGCACTTCTATCCTCGCTTCAGCACCGTCATCGCCCATTCCATCCGGTTTTGTGTTTTCTTTGCAAGCCATTGGTTGCTATTATAAGCCTATAGAACCGGTTACAGCAGCAGACTTCTCTCTTTTGGTTAATTGTCAAGCATCTTTGTGCACCTCCTTCGCTTGTCTCACCCACACCCCCAGGAAAACAAAGAAAGAAAGATTAAAAAAAAGGAAAAGCACGTGGAAGGTTTGTATATATCAGGTAAGTGTATGTTTAATATAATTTTGTGTTAAATCATTTGTTTTCGTTTTAACTAATTTAATGACTTAATAATTTGTATGACTTGATAATCTGATTTAATAATAAAATTTAATTAATACGACTTTGTATGGTAACTTGATTAAATAAATTGTTTATAAAATACTAATTTTGCATGTTAATGACTGATATAATTAACTTGTATGATTTGCATGAGTAATTAGGATGTAATTAATGTTGTATGCTCAATTTATTGGGTAAGGTCTCAGGAAATTGTAATTAAAAATATATAAATATAAATACAAAACACAAAGTAAAAATAATAAAATAATGATAAGATTCAGTAAATAAAAAATATTAAAGGTGAACATGATTTATTCCGATGATGAGATTCTAAAGAGGGTTACGCTTAAGTAATACTTTGGAATCTCTAGGTAAGAGGATTTTCTTCATGGTCTGACCAGCTTAAAGGAAGGAGCTAAAGGGAATTTTCAATAAAAAAATAATTCATGTACATTTTGTAAAAATATAATAAATAATAATAAAAGAATATGATAAATAAAAATATAATAATGATAAGAGTCAGATAATAATAATTCATGAAAGTGAGTATCGATCATTCCGATGATAAGATTCCAAAGAGTGTTACGCTTAAGTAATACTTTAGAAATCTTTAGGTAAGAGAATTTCTTTTAAATTCTACCAGCTTAATGAAAGATTCTAAAGGAACTTTTGATAAAATGATTTATATTCATTTTCCAAAAAAAATAAGGATAATTTATATTCATAGATAAATATAACAATAAATAATGGATAAAAATATTAGTCAAGAACATAATAGAAAATAATAAATGATACAAATAAAATAAGATAATTTGGGTAGAGGAGTCAAAGTTAGGAAATTTCCATAAAATACTAAAATTCATCCGACGACGGAGCCTCTTCAAGCAAGTCGCATAGTACTACTTGAATACTCTTGAGGTGAGAAGGATTTTTAGGTTATCCCACCAGTTTAATGGAGGATACTTAGAAATAACTTTCAATATTAAGCATATCGAAATTAAAGATTAACCTAAGCAAATTTAGAAGATAACCTAACGCTAAGTGGTACCATTCTATGATGGGCGTCGTGGGGGTGCTAATCCTTCCCCACACGTAACCGTACTCCCGAGTCTAAGAATCTTTGAACGTAGACCAAGCCATATCTTTCGACATGAATAGGTGACCAATCACACCTCAGGTTTAAATGGTTGGTGGCGACTCCCAGAATTTTAAAGTATAGCGGGTCAGGTTTTAGGACTTGACACGTTATGACAAATGCAATTTAAAAACATGGCCGAATATCCTTACAGGCGGCACATGTCTCCCTTACCTGTTTCGGGTCGGCGACTGCCTCTCGAAGGTCGCGCCCGTGTTCACCTCTCCCGATTCCATCGTCTCGGAAATCGAGGATGATTTTCTGGAAATTAAATTCTAAAAATTAGAATTTTTTTCATAATTATTTAAATGAATAAATTATTTAAATAATTTAATACTTTTCGGGATTTCTTATCGATTCCCGTAATTCTCGGGATTTCCCGTAATTTTCGAATTCTCGGGAATTCTCCAAATTCTCGGAATTCTTTTTCTCTTTGTCTTCCTTCTTTCTTTTTCTCTTTTCTTTTCTTTTCTTTTTTCTTTTTCTTTTTCCTTCACTTAATTTTCTAATTTCATCACTTCCTCAATTCTCGGAATTTCCACAATATTCCGATTCTCACAATTTTATTTAGTTATTCCCACTAATTTATTTTCTCCATTATTTATTTTCAATATTTATAATTTCCAATAAATGAAAAATTTACGGTTATCACAGTGTGTATATATATACACACACACACATGCATATTAATCTTGAACCGATGTTTAGTCCTTAAAATTTCCTTAGTCAATTTTGTACCAATCATTCCCTTTAATATTTTTCCAACTCGATTCCTACAACAAAGTCTCATTCCTCAAGTTCTTATTAATAGCACATGGATATCTATAAATATCCAATATATTTATATTGCATCAAAGTGCAACTATTTAAATTAAAACTTATGTTGTTCTTCCTCTTTGAACTCATGGTATGTATATATATATATATATATATATATATATATATATATATATATATATATATATACACATACACACACAAAATGTATATCTATATACATATGTATAAATGCATGATCATATCTAATTCTTTATCATTATATTCATGAAACCTATATATATATATATATATATATGCTCTATGTTATTCATGTTTATGCACCGATACACATGTAGGCATTATTCAAACATATTGTATTTAATTGTATAATTAAATTATACAATCTTCTACACTAAAACATAACTCTTACTCTTAGAATTACCTTCAAAACGAAATGTACAAATTTTCCAACTTCAAAGGCTAGGGTTTCAGGGATTCAAGCTCTCAATTTCATCACATCAAACTACTTCAAAAGCCCTTGCTGCAGTAAGCATTTTCAGCCTCCATTGAGTTACTGAATTAGTACCATTTGATCCCTTTTTTCAGCACTATTTCCCCTATTTCCAGCCCTCACTTGAGCCCCTTTTTGAATTGCCAAAACACAGATTAACAGCAAGCCAAGTTCAACCTCTGCCGAGCGCCCGTTGCAACCTGAAATTAACCAAAAATGGCCACCAAAAATCTGCCCCTAACAGCCCATTTTCAACCTTTGTACAACCACAAGAATCAAGCCTAAGAACCAACCTTAATCCAATAGTTAAACCCTCAACTCCTTTAAGCCCCAATGTACAGCCCAAAACCAACTCAAGAAGCCATCATTCACCAATGTTAACAGCCCTTCATTCCAGCTTTGAAAATCAGCCCTTAAATGCCACGTTCTAGTCCCCATATCAGAACCCAACACTACTGCACCCAGCACCCCTGCTTCAGATTTATTCTTGTCGAGAGGAAAACCCTTGTTTGGCCTAAGAATAGTGCCTCTCACTTCCTTCTATCACTTCCATGCACTGGTTCGACTCTAGCCGAACCTAGTTGCTCTTCCTCCTCCCAAATTTTGCTACTAAAAGGCTCCAAACAGTAGCTCCTGAACTCCCCTGTTTTAAACGAGATCATCAACCCTTTACCAGTCTTTCCAAGGCTCTCAGTTCAGCCATTCTTCCCCTTGTTTTCTTCTCACATGAAACTGCTGCATTTTTTATCTTCTTCTTCCTCTGTATTCTCATCACTTCTGGCAACTCCTTCATTACTCTCTTTTTCTCATTCCACTCTCTTCTCGCAGCAACAATATTCCTCTTCCTCTTTCTCGTCTCTTTCACGTTTTCTTCTTCATTTTTTTTCTTGTTTTGGTTTTGGCAAATGGTCTTGGCCCTTTTCTTTCTTTGTTATTTTGAACATGCTCCCATGTTAGTAGGAACAGGTGCGAATCGGGTGGCTTCCCTTGGAAGCCAATCCCGATTCCCCTCCTCTTTCTGTTTTTTTATAATATATATTTTCTATTATTTTTTTATATAATCTTATATATATATACACACCATATATTTTTAATCCTCTTACTTATATATATATATATGCTTACATATCAAAACATCGTTGGGGCGTCCCTTACACAGCGACGCGTTGCATCGGAGCCCGGGTGTAGTGAAAAGTGGGCAAGGTTGCTAGGTCATCGCCCGGAAGTGACGCGCCACATCGACGCCTAGATGTGGTGTTAAATAGGCAAAGGTTCCCACACCACAATGGACGGGGGTGGGTAAAGAAGTTAGTCCATAACCATAAGCTTAGGTTAGGATCTTGGAATATAGGTACACTTAGTGGTAAGTTAGGTGAGATTTGTGAGGTTATGAGTAGAAGGAGGGTTAACATCTTGTGTCTCCAAGAGACCAAATGGGTTGGGGAAAAGGCTATAGAGATAGCACCTTGGCAATATAAGCTTTGGTACACAGGGAAAGATAGAGACCGAAATGGAGTAGGTATCATTATAGATAAGGAGTACCATAAGGATGTTGTACAGATTAAGAGACAAGGGGATAGGATTATTTTGGTTAAACTAGTTTTAGGAGAAGAGGTGTTGAATGTCATTAGCGTGTATGCACCCCAGATAGGACTTGATGAGGTTAGTAAACGACAGTTTTTGGAGGATTTAGACAAGGTAGTACAAGAAGTACCCATAGGAGAAAACCTTTTTATTGGCGGTGATCTTAATGGACATGTAGGTACAAGTAGAGAGGGTTTTGAGAGAGTACATGGGGGTTTTAGTTATGGTGTAAGAAACGAGGGAGGAGATGCTATCTTAAATTTTGCTTTATGACCTAATCCTAGCAAATACATTGTTTAAGAAGAGAGATTCTCATCTTATAACTTTTAGAAGTGGACCAAGAGCAAGTCAGATAGATTTCTTTTTAACTAGGAGTAGGGATAGACATAGATGTTTGGATTGTAAGGTTATCCCAGGTGAGAGTGTTACCGCGCAACATAGACTCTTAGTTCTAGATATGAAGATAGATAGACGACATCGAAAGAACCAACAAAAAGGAATTGAACAGATTCGATGGTGGAAGCTAAAAGAAGATTGTCATACAACATGTAGAGATAGTTGGATTCAAAAAGAGGCTTGGACAACAGAAGAGAACCCAAATGTAATGTGGAATAAGATGGTAAAATGCATTCGGGAGGTAGGCAAATAGACATTAGGAGTATCAAAAGGAAGAGTGCCGACTGGAAAGGACGCAACATGGTGGACTGCAGTAGTAAAAGATGCTATAAAGACTAAGCGAAAGCGTTACAAGGCTTTAAAGAAGAACAATACAAAAGAGAGTTTTTCGGAATATAAGGTAGCAAGAAAGGAGGCAAAGAAGGCTGTGACAGAAGCTAAGACGAAGGTTGCGAAAGAGATTTACGACAAGTTGAACACAAAGGATGGAGAGAAAAGGATATACAAATTGGCGCGAGCAAGAGAAAGGAGGAGTCGCGACCTAGGAGTCGTGAAATGTATTAAGGATGAGCATTAAAGAACTCTCGTTAAAGATAATGACATAAAGGACAGGTGGCGAGATTATTTTAACAAATCATTTAATAATAGACAAAATAAAGTTTTGGATAATATTTCGGTGCCTCTTAAGGATTTAAATCGATGCTTTATGCGTAGAATCCAAGAGACAGAGGTAAAAGAGGCACTAAAGATGATGAAGAATGGAAAAACTGTTAGACCTGATGACATCCCAATTGAAGTTTGGAAATGCCTTGGAGATGTAGGAGTTAGCTGGTTGACAAATCTATGTAATAAGATTTGGCACACTAACAAAATGCCAGAGGAATGGAGGAAGAGTGTCTTAGTACCTTTATAGAAGAACAAGGGAGATATTCAAAGTTGCGCCAACTACCGAGGCATAAAATTGATGAGTCACATGATGAAACTATGGGAGAGGTGATAGAACGGAGATTAAGAAAGAATGTAGAGATATCGGAGAATCAATTTGGTTTTATGCCGGGTCGATCAACTATGGAGGCAATATATTTGCTTAGACAACTTATGAAACGCTTTCGAGTAATGGGTAAAGATCTTCATATGGTCTTTATAGATTTGGAGAAAGCATATGATAAAGTGCCTAGGGAGGTACTCTGGTGGTCCTTAATGAAGAAAAGAGTTCCTTTGAAATAAATTAAACTAATTAAGGACATGTATAGAGGCGCAAGGACATATGTGAGGACAGGTGGGGAGCAAACAAGTGAGTTTCTTATCACGGTGGGATTACACCAAGGGTCAGCGTTGAGTCCGTTCTTGTTTGTGGTAGTTATGGACGAATTGACAAAATCCATCCAGGATAAGGTGCCTTGGTGTATGATGTTTGCAGATGATATTGTCCTATGTGCGAAAACTAGAGCGGAGATCAATACAAAGTTGGAATTATGGAGACAAACGTTGGAATCAAAAGGATTTAAACTAAGCAGAGTGAAGACCAAATACATGGAGTGTAAATTCAGTTCTAACCGACTGGAAGAGCATGATGTAGTGAAGTTAGATGGGGTGGCGATACCTAAGCGGGATCATTTTCAATACTTGGGATCAATAATACAGATGGATGGAGAGATTGATGGTGATGTGACCTATAGGATCCAGACTAGATGGAGTAAGTGGAGAAGTGCTCTAGGTGTGTTGTGCGATAAAGGAATTCCTACATGGTTGAAAGGCAAGTTTTATAGGACAGTTGTTAGACCAACATTGTTATATGGTAGTGAATGTTGGGCGACTAAGAGGCTACATACACAAAAGATGAGTGTAACAGAAATGAGAATGTTACGATGGATATGTGGATATACAAGAAAGGATAGAATGAGAAATGATGATATTCGTAAGATGATTGGAGTGGTACCTATCGAAGACAAAATGTGTGAAAATCATTTACGTTGGTTTGGACATGTAAGACGTAGACCTGTAGATGCTCCAGTTAGGAGAATAGAGGCTATGGATGTTGAGAGAAGGGTTAAGACTAGAGGAAGACCGAAAAAGACTTGGAAGGAAGTAGTTTGGAAAGACATGGAGGTTTTAGAATTAGATGGGCAAATGGCCTTGAATAGGAATCTATGGAGGCAGAGAATACATATGGACGATCTAACGTGATTTTAGATATTGGTTCATATAGCCTACCCCAATCTATTGGGATAAAGGCTCTGATGATGATGATGATGATGATGATGATGATGATGCTTACATATGCATATTTTCATGCCATATGCATAATAGTCATATTTTTATATTTTGTTCTCCCTTTATTTTAAATTTACATATATATTATATTTAATATAAATTTTCCTTATTCATTCTCCCTATATATATATATATATATATATATATATATATATATATATTATATATATTTATATACTTATGTATATCACATTTAATTTAGTATACTTGTACCCTTAATGTACAAGATATCCATTTATTTTCTCTATTAGATTAATATATAAATTTATTTATTTATTTCTAACTTATATATAAAATTTCTAAATTATATATGCATTAATCATTTATTGCTAAATGCTACAATTTAGAATATTTGTTTTCATTACTTGAAATAATAAGAATTATAAACTACATTTCAATACTCAGCTTATTCAATGTCTTTTATTTATTACTAACTTGGTACAAAAATTTGCAGTCTTTATATTATAAAAGTAAATATAAGATGTTATGAGAGATTACATGTTTTTAAACATGCTTTAAAAGTACAAGTGATATGACTTGTGAATTGTACATGCTTTTTCCATGTCTTAAAAGTAAACATGAAATGGTCTGAAATTTTACATGTTTTGAGCATGCTTTAAAAGTATATGCAATATGATTTTGATACTATATATGCTTTGTATATGAATATATGCTAAACGTGATACAATTTGAAATGATAGTCGTTTTATATAGTAAAGCTTGCATAAGTTTGCATACTGAATTATGACATAACGATATGCTTTTTACATGAAAGATGTTACCTTATATTGCACACGAATATGAAATTTATATGAAAAATGTCATGACTTTATACTACATGTGATCATGTTTTCCACATGAAAAGTGATATGATTTGATATAGCACAAAAGCATAATTTCTGTATGAAAAGTGGCCTGATTTGATATCGCAATTGAACATGTTGTTTTTATATAGGATGTAAATATGACATGATATACTATGGAATAATGACAAGAGGATTGAATTGCTAAGATAAAAGGGCAAAGTGATAGACAGGTGTAGGGACAAAGATGACGAGGTATTTTAAATACTCTTCCCCTCGATACCTTAAACCTTTACCCACTTAGCGTCCTTTAGGACATGATTTGATATGTTTGATAAATGATTATAAAATGAATATGATAAGAGAATCTTTACTCAAGGGTTTAATGCATTTGCATTAGAATAGTATAAACCTAATTCTACACTTATAAATGACTTACTGAGACCTTGCTCATTAAACGAAATTAATTTCTCCCATAAATTGATCTCCAATTAGGAGAGCAAGTATGGACAATCTCAGTGGTTGAGTTGTGTCTCAACTCTCGAGACCTTGCCTCAGATATTCCGATATGGTAATATTATTTTCTCATATCTTTTACTTTTAGATAATTTTGTACAATACTATAAGATGAGATGTAAATTAAGATAATGAATTGTCAATATAACATTTCGATGCTACAAGATATGTATATAACTAGTTGTGGATATTAAAACTGTTGAATTGAGAAAGATTATCGTGTTGCATTGTATTAAATGAATTTGATTTGCAAGTAGTTAATTGGAAAAAGTCTGAAAATATAAGAAAGGATATTTTCAATCTGTTTCTAAGCAAAGATATGGGATAAATATGATCATTCGCTGCTTTAGGAAGTAATTTAAGTCACTTATGGATTAAAGGATGAGTGAAAATTACTTAATGACTACTTTGACACCAAATACAAACTGTAAAACAAATAAAAAAATTTAATTCATAAATTTACTAAATATAATAAGTGTAAATTTCAAGTGTACGTCACGGCTTGCACGTCGTATCACTTAGTCCATGACAACTTGTATCAAAGTTTGGCTAAACGTGTTAACAATCAAGTGAAAAAATGATGATGACTCGAGGCGGGTCAGACAAACAACTAAGGATCAATTGAATTAGAAACAATAACAGAACGTAATTTCAACACTTAGGTTGTGCTTGGTATAGCTGAAAAGTGGGAAGAAAGAAAATGATGGAGAGAAAAGTGAGAGGAAAATGAATTTTAGAGCTGCTTGGTAAAACAGAAAATAAAAGGGAAAGAAAAGGGAAAAGAAATGTGTTTTCTGCTCTAAGACAAAATACAAATCTGTCCAAATTGGATGGAAAAAAAAAGAAAGAAAATGGAATCATGTGAAAAACTTAATTGAAAAGACAAAATAATCCCCATTAAAATTTAAAAATTTCCAACTTCAATGTCCTCTTTTTTTTTATATCTCCTGTAAATAAAACTACTCTCTCCCAATCTCTCCTTCTCTATCACCGATGTGCTCTCTCCAATCGTCGTTCGAGTGCCGTTTGGATCGCCATTTATATTGGGCTAGGTGATTAGTGCTTGGCTTGGACTCTGGAGATCATTTGCTTTTCCATTCTACTTTGATTAGGTATAATCTAATCTTATCCTTATTTTACAATGCCCTAATTCTTCGTCAAGATTTTTAGTTTCGGTATGAATCCTTTTGGATAACCCTTTCAGCAAAATGTCTAGCTTTTGAAGGCATTTCCTTTTGTTGATCTTTGTGATTGAACAAGAATTAAGAGAAAATTTGATGAATTGTAATTGAGAAAATTGTACATATATATATATATATATATATATATATACAGCCTTGAAGAGACTAAAAAAGGAAAGAAAATCAACTACCTACTCCAAAATAAATAATTCCTATAATCAAGCTATTAATTCCTATAATCAAGCTATTCCTAATTAGGCTAATAATAAATATTTACAGCCTATAATTACGCCCTATAATCTTGTAACACTCGCCCTCAAGCTGGAGCATAGATGTCAATCATGCCCAGCTTGTTACAAATATAAGAAACCCGAGCTCCATTAAGAGCTTTTGTAAAAATATCTCCTAACTGCTCTCCAGTCTTCACATATGCGGTAGAGATCAAGTTTTGTTGAATTTTCTCACGAACGAAATGACAATCTATCTCAATATGTTTAGTTCGTTCATGAAAAACTGGATTCGAAGCAATATGAATCGCAGCTTGATTATCACACCATACACTGGAACTGAGATTTTAAGACCAACCTCAGTTAAGAGTTGAGAAACCCACATAACCTCGCATGAGGCTTGTGCCATTGCTCGATACTCAGATTCTGCACTAGATCGCGACACCACATTTTTCTTTTTACTCTTCCATGAAACCAAATTAGCACCAACAAAAACACAATAGCCAGTAGTATACCTTTGATCAATCTTGGAACTTGCCACTCCGCATCAGAAAGGCACTCAATATTATTGTGACCATGATTTATACAGTATCCCTCGTCCAGGAGGTCCTTTCAAGTAACACAAGATTTGTTCTAAGGCAGCCCAATGATGTGCTGTAGGAGAGGACATAAATTGACTTATAATACTGACTGAGTAAGCAATATCAGGACGAGTCACTGTGAGGTAGTTCAACTTTCCAACTAATCTTTTATATCATTCAGGATCAACAAAAATATCTCCATCCTTTGTGAGCTGCTGGTTAGGAAGCATTAGAGTACTGCATGGTTTGACTCCCAGTTTTCCAATTTCTGTTCACAGATCCAAAACATACTTCCTCTAAGATAGAAAAATGCCTCTTTTACTTCTTGTCACCTCAATTCCTAAGAAGTACTTTAGGTGCCCCAAATCTTTAGTATTAAACTGGCTCTGCAGGAAAGATTTCAAGGATAAGATTCCCTGCGCGTCACTCCCAGTGATAACAATATCATCTACATATACAACAAGTAGAATGATGCCAAATGAGGACTGCTTATAGAAAATAGTATGATCAAATTTGCTCTTCCTCATCCCAAACCTCTTTATTGGCTGACTGAGTTTTCCAAATCAAGCTCGAGGACTCTGTTTTAGTCCATACAACGATTTTCGAAGACGACAAACTTTCCCAGACTCCCTTTGAGTAACAAACCCAGGTGGTTGCTCCATATAAACCTCCTCCTGAAGATTTCCATACAAGAAAGCATTTTTAATATCAAGCTGGTAAAGTGGCCAATCATATGTAACTGCCAGAGAAACAAATAATCGAACTGAAGTCAATTTAGCCACAGGGGGTAAAGTGTCAGAATAGTCCACTCCATATGTTTGTGCTTAGCCTTTGGCCACCAGGCGAGCCACGGATCCATCAGAATTAAATTTAACTGCAAAGACCCACTTGCATCCAACCGCTCTCTTACCAGCAGGTAACTCAACTAGATCCCAAGTATCATTCTCAGACAAGGCATTCATTTCCTCAAGCATGGCATTACGCAACCCAGGATGGGATAAGGCTTGGTGAACAATTTTGGGAATCCCTACAGAATCAATAGAGGCAACAAACGAGCAAGAAGCAGAGGACAAACGATCATAGGTAACATAAGAGGAAATTGGATAAGTATGCTGGCATTTACCTTTCCGAAGAGCAATAGGTAAATCAATGTCAATGGGCACTAGATCCAATGATGAAGAAGAGATTGGTGCTGGACTTGTCACAGGAGGATTTGGTCGTCAAGAATAGACTTGAGTAATAAGTGGTTTCGGTTGAGAAGGTGGTGTTGGTGGTAATGGAACAACACTAGAGTCTGGACCGGTGACATGATATACTAGTAGATCATCATCCTCTTGTGGACACACAAGTGTAGATGGAGTGGTAAAGAAAGGAAGATGTTCATGGAATGTAACATCAACTGACACAAAATACCTGTTCAAGGAGGAGAAAAATACCTATACCCTTTTTGGAGATGAGAGTATCCCAGGAAGACACATCTTAATGACTTGGGGTCCAATTTGGAAACCTATGGACGAACATCATGAACAAAGCAAGAACATCAAAAGATACGAGGTTCAACAGGAAACACAGATTTATTAGGAAACAAAATCTTATAAGGAATCTGATCATTTAAAACAATGGAGGGCATGCAATTAATCAAAAAACACGCTGTAGAAACAGCATCAGCCCAAAACTGTTTAGGAACATGTGTCTAAAATAAAAGAGCCTTGTCAGTTTCAAGAAGATGTTTATTTTTTCTCTCAGCCACCCCATTTTGAGATGGAGTGTCAACACAAGATGATTGATGGAGAATTCCATTCTGAGTCATGTAGGTTTGAGAAGAATCAGAAAAATATTCTTTGGCATTATCACTTCTCAATGTTTGTACAGACACATTAAACTGGGTTTTTATTTCAACACAAAAAGTTTTAAAATGTGAAAGCACCTCAAAACGAGATTTCATTAAATAAAGCCAAGTCATACAAGAAAAATCATCCACAAAGGTAACAAAATATCTAAATCCAGTCTGAGACATAATAGGACATGGACCCCAAACATCTGAATGTACTAGCTCAAAAGCATGACTAGCCCTTTTATTAACATGAGGAACAGAAGATAGACAATGATGTTTTGCCAACTGAGAAGACTCACAATCTAAAGAAGATACATCATGAAATTAAGGACATAACTTTTTTAATAACAGTAAAGATGGATGCCCCAATCGACAATGAGCTTCAAAAGGAGATAAAGTACTGGAACAAGCAATGGTCTAAGGTACTTGGGTATCCAAAACGCACAGACCTCCTAATTCTTGTCCTTTACCAATAATCCTCTTCGTCATAAGATCCTGAAACAAACAAGGATCAGGAAAGAATGAGATACAACAGTTAAGAGTACGAGTGAGTTTGCTAACAGATATCAAATTAAAAGAAAATTTTGGTAAACTCAATACGGATGACAACGAAAGTGTTGGTGTGGGATTGATATTGCCAGAACCAAGGACAGAAGAAATAGAACCATCTGCTAAGGTGACTGAAGAAGGAAAGTATGGGACTGGAAATTAGAAAAGAGACTAGGATTACCTGTCATATGATCTGTTGCACCAAAATCAATGACCCACTAAGAGGAAGTAGAAAGAAGACATGTATTGGTTTTACCTGACTCAGCAAGGGCAGTGATGGATTAAGAAGAGTTCTTTAATGCTTCTTGATACTGGCTGAATTTCGCGTACTCATCTGCAAAAATTGTAATGGTATGATCTAACGATGGAGGAGGAGCATCACTTGTAGTTATAACACAAGCTGACTAAGACCCAAAAGACTTCTGATTTTTCTTTAGCAATTTCTGGCAAGTCCTTTTAGTGTGACCTGGTTCATGACAATAGTAGCTAACTACTCCCCTTGTGTCCTGATTTCCAGTATTCCGACCACTATTACTGCCACCTCTGCTACTATTTTGAGAATGAGATTGGCCAGTTGATCCACTATTCTGACTGACAAGAGCACTAGGTTGTTGTACAAGTGAGGCATGAGAACTAGTATGTATACGGAGAACCTTAGTAAAGACCTCTTTTAAGGAAGTAATCTCATGATTAGACAAAATCTGCGATTTAGCACCATCAAATTGAAGACTAAAGCTAGTTAGAAAACTCATAATAGCCATCTATTCACGTTACGTTTGCTGAACTTTGGTATCAGTACTGAAAGGTAACAAGGCGTTCAATTCCTCATAAGTACATTTGAAATTCATGAAATAAGTCTGCAAAGACTGATCCTGTTGTTCAGCCCTATAAAATGCCTTGCAAACCTCAAAAATATGAGAAAGATTCTCTTTACCGGAGAACAGAAAAGCCAAATAGTCCATCAATTCCTTTACAAACTCATAGTGAGAGACATGACCAACATACTCATTCTCAATTGAATTACGGATTTGTAAAAATAGTTAAGCATCAATTCTGAGCCATTCAGTACATGTTTCATCAGTGGGTGGGTCCTCAATTAGATGATTATACTTAGAGATACTCTGTAAATACAGACAAATGGTCTTAGACCAATCTAAATAACTAGTCCCATTCAGTTTTTGTTTAGTAATTTTAGACAGAATGGGCATAACACTAGGCATAACCAGGTTCTTTTGTTCAGTAGCCATTATAATTGCGATCATAAGAGAAATACACCCCAAACAGATAACAGAGACAGCCAGCAATAGCAAAATGAAAGCAGTAACAAACAATAGCAGCAGATCTGAAGTAATATATCACAATACACCAACAGAGAAAAGAGATGTAAAAGGACTTTCTTGGTGAAGCTGAGGAAGGACCCAAACACACTTAAGAATGGTGCGACCCAGATGTCACTCAAACAGGGTGACCCAAAAAACCAAGAATACTGCTCATTTGGGTAGTGAAAAATTTCAAACGACTAGACTTTGAATTTTCAGCTCTGATACCATGTGATTGAACAAGAGTTGAGAGAAAATTTGATGAATTCTAACTAGGGGTGTAAAACGGGCCTAAGCCCGCAGGTCAACCCGTTAAACCCGCGGGCTTTTTAAGGGTCGGTTTTGGTTTTTTAGGCCCGTTTAAAAACGGGCCTAAACGGGTTGGCCCGCGCAGGTCGGCAATCAACGCGCGGGCCGGTTCACAAGCCCGCGGGTCGACCCACGGGCCGGCCTCATTTAAGCCCTCTTTTATATAATTTGTTTTTTAATCATATTATTAATGTATTTTTATTTCTTACAAAATAATACATGACATAATTTTTTTGTATTCTAGCAAAAAAAATGAATTCATGTAATTTTATTTTGAATTCAAACCATGACATTATATGTATGATAGTGAAAAAAAAAAGAAGTTGAAAGAGTTTAATGTTTAATAGAAATTTATGTTTTTTCAAGATTGTAATTATTTATTTTAAAATATTGTAAGTGAATTGTAATTGTATTTAGATTGTATTTATATATGACTTTTACTGATTTTTTAAATTTTATTTTTATTATTTTTATTTAAAAATAATTAGCTCGCGGGCCGACCCGGTCCGGATTAAAAACAGACCGGGCATATACAATTTGGCCCGTTTAAAAACGGGCCTAAACGGGCTTGACCCGTTTAGGCCCGTATCCGCCTAGCCCGCCCCGCGCCCGCACCGGCCCACCCGTTTTACAACCCTAATTCTAACTGAGAAAATTGTACATATATATAGCCTTGAAGAGACTAAAAAAGGAAAGAAAATCAACTACCTACTCCAAAATAAATAATTCCTATAATCAAGCTATCAATTCCTATAATCAAGCTATTCCTAATTAGGCTAATAATAAATATTTACAGCCTATAATTACGGCTTATAATCTTGTAACAATCTCCTTTTGCAAGCTTTTTGTTTAGATTTTTTGAGGTTATTCCAGGATGAATATGTTTTAGTGCTAAGGAATTTGCTTAAGACTATTTTTGACTTTAATGGTAATGGTTTTATACCAGAGTATACAGATGCTTGTCGTTTGTTTTATATTGTTAGATCTTGATATAAGTTTTGCATTTTAGGGTCTAATTGTAAGTCAGCTATCTGTTCAATGCACACTTTTCTATTGTAGCTGTTTATGTAATCGGGGATTTCATTGTCCTAAAAGCAATTGTAGCACACTTTTTCTGGTTGGCAAGCGTGCTCCATATTACAGAACTTTCTTTTTGGGGTTAAGGTTTGTTATTCTTTCAGATACGTAGAGACTGGTGATTAACACAAATGCTAGGTCTTTTCAGAAGGTGTAGGACTGTGAGTCTAGCTGTACTAGAAAAAAGAAAGTTCTTTACTAAAGTGGGAAAACAACTGGTGCTTTAGGTGAAAGTCATATGCGTATGCTTCACATTTGGGTCATAATTTTATGCTCTGGAATCATCAATAGTACTATTTTGCTGATCTTTAACCCCTAACAAATTTTGCTTACCCCAAACATCAGATTCTAGTTTGGAGGCTTTTGCATTGTATTCACAAAGTTTGTATCTAGTTCTGTATCTTCCAATCTTATTCATCTGCCATCTTATTCTATTTAAGATGTTACAGTTTGTTTTAATGCTTTGGGGCATGTATGATTGAATTTATAAAATTTATTTGAATTAAGTAAAATAGGCAAGGCATGATGTTCTTTTTCTCCTTTCCATTATTGTTGTTTTTTTTTTTATTTTGTCATTACCTCAATTGCCAATTAAATTTCCAGATCATATGGTTTCTACTTCCTTTGTGTGCAAGCATGTGTGTGTCTCTGTGTATATGTGCATAATAGTTAGTAATTTGTATGACCACTTCTCTTTATAAGTTTAATTAATATTTCAAACCTTTGAAAAAAAAAATTCAACCCGATTTCACAGAGAAGCGTATGTGAACGTTACTTTACTCCCTTTTGAGTTGTGATTTGAGTGATGCATGGATTACCTTTCAAATCTTAATTTAAACAACATGATAAAGTAGGGAAAAGAAAAATACTTAGTATATAACCCAAGTAAAAAAAATTTAATTTCTACAATAAATTATGAGAGATTAAATGCCTAAACTAGCTTCTTCTTTTTTTATTTCTTATACGTGCATGTGCTCTTAAATACATCGAAAATTATTTTGCAAATATCTAACTCCAATCCTTATACTTTCACATGTTGTCTGGGAAACGAGGTAGGAAGAAGTTTCCAGTTTCGAGCAGGAAAATTACCAATTCTGGTAAGAATAGTTTTTTTTTCCCCACCAATTAACACCATGAAAATTGTTGATATTTTTATAAGGATTACTGTTTGTGCGTTTTTTTATTGTCAGAATTAATGTTGCATATTGAATTCCTTGATTTTATATGCTTGAACTGTCCTAATATTTTAGCTAATATTTCCCTATTTATCTTTAATTTGTGAAAAAATAATTAAAAAATAATTTTATATATACAATGCATAATCACTTGAATTAAAATATCTCGAGTTTTTAATATTGTATTACAAGAGCAATTTGTTAAAAAAACAAACGACATGGTCACATGGTGGAAAAATCAAAAAATTGCATGCCTTAGGGCCCAAAATGTTGATGTCTTTGTCTTCTCTCATTTGTCCACTTCCAATAAGGTCAAGTCAATATAAATATATATATATATAAATTTAATATAATAACTAGAAATTAAAAATCCCAACTTGTGCAAAAACTTCCAAAACTTAATTTCACTTTTCTTGACCAATTTATTAAAGTCGTCTCCAACCAAATTTAAGGGAACATTTAGATTCATTGCTAAATATAATTGCTAACTGAATGGTCTTTGTCATTCAATTATGTAATTTAGCTTTTTTTTTAGTATATTTTTTAAAGTTTAGAATGGGATTCATTAGATATTATTGATTAATTTTTTTTTTATTATTTGTTTTTGAGGTTCAGGATGGGATCAATTAATGTTGAAGAACTATTTAACCATCGACACTCATCATTGAGAAATGTGATTGAGAGGGCTTTTGGAATGTTAAAGAAATGTTTTGCAATTATTTATAGAATGGCCGAGCCATTCTATCCAGTTGATACAATGACGAACAGAATTTTCGCATGTTGTATTTTGCATATTTACTTAATGGTTGTTGATCCTGATTACGAGTTAATTGAAAGAGTTGATAAAGTGTTGATGATAGAAACTGAGCAAATTCATGAAAGTAATGCTAAGATCATTGGTGGTAATAAAGATGCTAGGCTAAGAGTTGCTATATGCAACAATATAACTACTACACCAACAATTGGTTGGCGTGGGTGGCAAGCGGCCCTCGTCCCTTAAGCAAGGCCAGGGTTCGAATCCTGACTTGTGTATGGAGTGCCAGTGTTGGGAGGGGGACAAGCCTAACCACGCTCTGCTTCTCCCGACTTCGGAATAGGCACCGAAGGTGGATACCGGGAGGTTTCGACCAAAAAAAACAATATAACTACTACAATATGACAAGATTGTGTTTCACAAAGATGAGAACTTTTTAATTTTTTTTAGTTTATTTCGTGTTAAAATATTTATGTTGATATGGAACTCTTTGTAATTAATTATGATATTATAATGTTACATTTCTTTTTTATTATAAATTTACGTTATAGTATTATTTCACTTGTTATAATATTTTTTTTTAATTTTTATTGGAGTTTAAAAAAATTATATGAATATGGTGTTTTTTTTAATATTTTATTTGTAAATCTAATGGAATTAAGATAATTTATTCGTTCAAAAAAAATTGACAAATTTTTATTTAAAAATCTCTTTGAAAAATAAAAACTAAATAAATACCAAAAAAGTGAAAAATATTGATTACACTCGATAATTATTTGTATAAAAGATAAAATGGTAAAACTATTCTATTTTAAATTTTCTTTCCTCTCATTTTTTCACTCTACCAAACAATAGAAAGAAAGATTTTTTTTCCATCCATTTTTTCATCTTTCTTACCAAGCATATAAGAAAAAATATTAATGCTTTCCATCTCCATTTTTCTCTCCCTATAATTTTCTATCCTTCTATATTTCTTTCCACCATACTAAGCACAGCCTTAATCTAGTTATTAACCAATTGGAGCGATTACTTGTATTTTGACCAAAAATAAAATACACACCTTCATCCATGCAACTAGCATAGAAGAAAGTATCATTGACACAAGGGAACTAATCGTATCAAATCGAATGAAAACTCTCTCAACCTGCTCTACATCAAAGAGCAAAACGGAGCATGCGAGATACCTCTATCCTACAATATTGAACTTTCTTTACGACTGTGAGGGGGAAAATAGAAGAATCAGACATGGTTCATTCCTGTTAAATGACCTAAAAAGACAAAATGGCCAACTTCAATCCCTGTCAACCTCTACTTGAAATCAGGGCGAGATAAGATATTACAGCATCGAGGCCAAAAATATCGATACAAATTGTAATTACAACTCAACATTGCTGCCTTGTAAAGAATATTAGAACACAAAAGCTTGCTACTCAACAAGCTAAGCCAACATAGCCAGTCCTCAAATATATACTAACACAATCTCCAATAGCAAGTTTTCGTACTCAGCTGCACAGTCAGTAAACCATGTACCTTACTTGTTAAAGAATAAACCTCTCTTCTTCCCTTTCCTTCTCTCGCCAGCCTGCAAAAGCTAGTAAGAGAAATCTCTTGTAAGCACAAGGGTTTAGAAAACCTATCTAAACAGTAACTTTGCTCCTACAGCACTGCACATAAATGCTAAAAATGAACTGATAAATATTTCAGTGCATCCACATATAATGGGTTCCTATCTTTAACCACAACCAAACTTATGACCCATGTGTAAATACGCAAAGAAAAACAACCCATTCCTCTCTGATTTGTGTGACAGATAGAGAGCTCAAAAACGCCTAGCGGGGATGAAACTCAAATCTGATTAAAGATGCTAAAATCTCAGATATTCACATGGAAAACTTGGTTTAGAAGCATTACAACTCGCACTGAGTTGCAAAATATATTCCCATTATTTTAAAAAGTTAAAACAAAAACAAAACCAAAAATAAATGAAAGTCGAAATGTTTAAGTTTTTGTCATTATAGAGAGAGTGCAAGGGTTTGAAGTCCTGTACGACTACTTTGGGAGTTAAAATCAATGATAAATAAGATTTTAGCTGTTACTAAGTCAAATTTTAGCCAAAACAAAGAAGAGGAAAAAAGGATGGCATCATCTTTATACTGAAAAAATGATAATACACACGCAAGTCCGAACCAACACAATTTTGTAGGCATAGACTAAAAGATGCTTTAAATCTTCCATTTAAGATTAGAATGACAGTCAAACATTCCATAATGACATAGGGTAACCAAGGCAATGACCAAAAAGTTAGGCAAGCAAATGACTAGGACTTTCAAGAACAGATGTACGCGACTGAAGCAGAACATAAAAAATTCTACTTGTAGAAACTTAGAAAAAACTTGCAAATTCATCAATTATTCTCTGTAATGTAAATACGAAAGAGGTATCCGAACTTTTATTTAAAATTTAAACATAAAACTTGAAGCCAGTACATAAAAACTTGGGATATTCACACTTGAAGATCTGAAAGTAGATTTACAGATCCAGTATGCAAAAAAAATAAAATAAAATAAAAACCAATTAGTTTCAGGCTCTTCATCAGTTTTAGATGGGGGAGTGTGCATGTGTGCAAAAAATCGTGCTTCTGCTCTTTCACAGAAAGAAAAATGGATAGAAGTGAAGAGTAATACCCGTATGACAAATAATCTCAAAGTGAGCACAATTGTATCTCTTGAGCTGCACAAAATGAAATGTAAATATAAATAAGCTACCCTCTGCACATCCACTGTGGGTGAACATAAAATATAATATAATTAAAATATAGATGAAAAATATTGAAAAATAAGATAAAAATAGTTGTGACTTTTACAATGTTCTATCTAAAGCAATAAAATAGACAGAAGTATGGATTTATAAAAGGACGTATGTATAAGACATGTATAGTTGTGTAAGACATGCATAGTTGTATACGAGTATGGATTTATAAAAGTATAGATGTATAAGACACATAAAGTTGTTTAGGTAAGAGAAAAGCGGGAATAAATGAAGCTCAGATTAAAAACACCGACTGGGCATGCACCGATTTCAAGAACTGGCATTATGTATTAGAATAGAAGCTTAATCAGAGCTGAAACAACATCCAGAAACGCAGGAAACACCATATGAGATTTTAAATTTTGACTGCAACAACTTATATACAAACACCACTTTTGGCAATTAAACCCTCATTAATCTTAAAATGGAATCACAAGAGGCATGCCAGAAGCAGGTTTCCAAGGACCTTTCAAAGGTTTGCCAAATCTTGTTTTCATCCCCAAGCTTTAATTCAGCACATGTCTTACAATGAAGGACAACAGCAAAGAGCTTGAATAGTAATAGTACACAAATGAGTCTGATCTCTATGTAACCTTTAAGACAAAAAAAGAGCTGCCTTAACTGGTCCATGTTGATTATGTCTTTTAAAGTCAAAAAGCTATTGGCAGTTTTCACTGTATATGATCAGTTTACCTTTCTTCCATTTATATATCAAGCCATTCAATTTTTTTAGGCCTCCATTCAAGGCAAGTTTAGTGTTAGACATAAATAAGATTAGGCGTTTAGGTCCTCAGAGTGCTAAGAATCGATTCAGATCAATATTTTCCCATATTTAATCAGAGCTCCATCTTCCAAGACTTTTTCAGCAGATTGCCATTATAAGTTCATAATGAAAATAACTTTAGGCCTCACATCTATGAAATCTAAATGGAATTGTGGACTTGTTTTCTTTCTCTTGCTCTATAATTCAAATCAGTAACCAGCTTTGGTTTATTCCAAAACCTTGCAAAAAGGCTCTGATTTATTTCTTTAAACCTTAGATAAAGCCCTTTTCAAGCCATCACCAAGCCAGAATTACCTAACACTAATATTTCAAACACAAAATCCCAATTGCATTTAACAACTTTTCACAGTCCAATATACAGCCTCCATATATGATTTTTCTTGATCAGCTAATCAACCAAAATCTTCAGTACGATTTTTACACCCCAAACTGTTGCATACTTTTATCCTCTCAAAATGATATTAACCATCCACAATGCCTCCAAGAAAACCAACCCACTACTTTCCTACCTCATTATTAATTTCAAATTTCCCAAGCAACATCTCCCTTTCAATTTCACTTACTTCCACTGTGCTCTTTCTCATAATTCATTCATCTTGCACTCACTACATAAAAGCAGCAGAGTGCCGATTATGAGTCCACGGTACAGCTAGTTAATAAAGTCATGCCATAATCATCAGCTTCTTCATAATGTCAAATAATCACGTACATAACAAAGAGATAGATGGAATAAGTAATCAACTGAAAAGAGTTGTTCGTATTATTCGGGACAAATTAGGAAGAAAAAGTTGATGGTTTCACTCAGTGAACTCAGACTTGCAGAATTCCAGTGATAGAGCAATGTCTAGCTAAAATATGATTCTGTAAAAACTGCTTTAATTTTGTACGCACACAGACAAACAAAGCAGATGGGAGGAAGAGAAACAAAGAAGCTGCTAGGAATAACATCCATTTTCAATCCTTTATATTTTGAAGCAGCATAGTAAAGATTCAAAGACCGGGTTCATATTACATAACATTGAGACTATCACTGTCATCTGAGCCCTCTTATAGATAGTGTATATCATAAGTTTACCCTAAGTGAGTGTTAGTTGATATACAAATATCTTCCAGATTTATTAAAGTTATTGGTCTTTGATTTGACTCTCGAAATTGAAAAACATCAGCAGTACAATGAACAAGTGAGCGTTAATATCAAAGAAATGCAATGGAGGTTCATTGGGCTTTGGGGTGGAAAAAGGGAGGTATCCCCATCCCTCCCTCACCCCCCACACCACCCCCCCCCCCCCCCCCAAATTCCTGACTCCCAAGCATAAAAGACTTCCAGGATGAAACATCAAATAAACATTAAGGCATTCCCTTGGAACAATTGGAAGTACTTTTCTGGTTCTTAGGAGAATAATATTAATTTTGTGAACTTTGGGGACATGTTTCTCAAATGTATAATGCTTATGGATGTGGAGCTTTCTATTATTTTCTTAATCAGCAATAGTTTATCTATTCACAAGAGAAACTTCAAACTTACCACCTAATATCTTGTGAGCTGCTATCTGCTCGTAAGAAACGTTGAACACCATTTGGTCCGGTAATCATAAACTCTGAAGGATCTCCAAATGTTATTTTAATCTAGAGAAAACAATAAACAATAAATACACAAAAAGATAGCAACATAAATATATGAAAATGTAAATTTAAGAGTACTCGCCATCACTGATGCCTCAAGAAAAATATAATCAAAAGCAGCCAAGATCAGTGAACTCAATTCAATTTATTTCCATCAAAAAGCTAAACACTAAAGAAACACATTGAGGCAATTTTTAATTGCACAGAAGGATCACTGTATTTAATGGACAAGAAATGCAGAATATGATGTGGCATATCATAGAGTGAATATTAATCATTACTATGATATGAAAACTTATCTATAAGCCTATATTTTTAGCTAAGCATAATCCTGGATCCCTATCGTTTAAATAAAAAAAAAAAAAAGCAACTCAGTGCACAAGGCTCCCACATTGTGAGGTCTAAAGAGGGTCATTGTACGCAGCCTTCTCTCTATATTAATAGAGGCTATTTCCGCTTGAACCCAAATCCCTATCGTTATAATATAAAAATAAGATCTTTGATGAGATTTGATTTCCTGCAAGAACTCAACTTTGGTTGTGCTAGATCCATGACAAATATCCTCAAAACTCAAAAACTTATTTTTGTCAGGTTGGGGTTAGCTTTACTGTCAACATAATTACTTAAGAATAGGCACCAAGGAAAGCCAAATATACTTTTTTTGGTTCATAAAGTGGGAAAAAGAAAAGCAATGTTATGAAACAATATACGACAAGGTATCGAGTTGAGTGTATCGAGGTCTATGCTAATGTGCATTGCAATCTTAATGAAATGTTTTTATCCATGGTGCTCAAAGCAACTCCTTTTCTCTCCAACAAAGGAGGAAAGCTTCTGAAGTTCTCCGCATCATGAACTTTGTGCATCCAAATCGATTGGAGTTATTATAGGAATTAAGGCTTTGATTGGTAGGAAGAATGGAAAGAGGTAAGGATGAAAAATTTGATAATCATCAAATCTAATAAATAGGTTTCATAACCACTTTCCTATTTTGTAGCTGAACTATTAATTAGCAAATTTTCCATCCTCACCCCTTTCCATCCTTCCTACCAAGCAAAAGCCTAAAGGACTATAAAGCATAAATTTCGTGCAGAAATAGAGCATCCAGACATGAAGCTTAATGCCATGTAGCTTAGGGATCCAATCAAGGAAAACAAGGCATGAAGCTTCACAGATCTTTATCTTCTTATCTTTTCATCATTCAATTTCCCTGTTTTTCTCAAGAATTACAATCAATTCAGATCTGAAAATTGCCAAAAATCTTAACCCCCTAGCTGTCCTACATCACTCCTACAGGATCTCAAAAGAATAAGCAAGTTATGAGTCATACCTCAGTGGTTGGATAAAACTTTTCAGTGACTACAATACCATTGGTTCCTCCAGATTTGATACTGCAACCGTCCCTTTTAATGGCCAATGTAGCCGGTTCCCATATATCAAGATATCCTGTCTGTAATATAAAAGAGTTAACAATACTGTAACTGTGACACTGTCACATTAAATAAAATCAATAGCCTAATATATTATGCTTTATAAGCACTGGATAAGTAAATGGATCCATTATCACACAATGGGGCACTACAACCATACAAGCGTAGAAGTCATACCGAGAATAAAACTTTATATGAAGCATGACCGCTATAAAGAGTCCTCTCTATAAGGCCTTGCATCTCTGGATCTGTTAAAAGTAAAGTGGAAAAAGGGAAAGAAAAAAAGTATGTAATATCTAATGACTTTCCGATTTCCAGTAGCAGAAAATGAGTAAACAAGTTTACAAGAGATCACATGTAGATTCTAACAATTTTCAAGTGATAAAAGTCACAGAAATTGTTCAAGCACAAAGCAAAATGAACTTAAACTAGTCAGAAGAAGAGACAAAATAACCAAAGCAGATACCATTACTCTCACTCTACAAGAAAAAAACCGAGATAGTGGGCATACAGGTAGAGATCCTTCCATTAATTTTCTGTCATTAATTTCCAATACACTCAATTATCACCATTCTTATCTTGGGATTCAGTTATTAGTTATAGATGCCCCATATGCAAATGGTGATGATGGTGTATTGGAAAGTGTTGGACGGAAAAGCAACGGAGGAGGAACCAACCTGCATGGATATTGTTGTCAATCAACCGTCAATCTAACAAAAAGGTTGCTGTTGTGCCTTGTTTATTTAGCACTCTTTATTGGCCAAAACACAGTATACAACAACGATAATTACACTGTTACAATCAACTGGAGATCAGTATGTTCTTCTCTGTTTCAAAAAAACTCATTTCCTAACACCACAAAGAAAAGGTGTGCAGCAGAAACATGAAGTATTATTTATCACTCACCACATGTGATCTTCTTGTGCTCATTGGCAAAGACCTTCACGAGCTCTCCCTAAATTAACAAAGAAAACAAGTTATTCAATTTGGCAGCAAAGACAAGCAGATAGCGTCCCTAGTGCAAAGATAATGGTGCCTTGTGCATATCTGACAACTGTTGAGTGCAATATACCCAAAAAAAATGAATGCAAAATTTACATCAAACAACTACTGTGTTCATCTTTATAGATAGATGCCAATCACCCTTCAATCAGTTGGCACCTCTTGATGTCATATGAAAATAGGGAACTTTAAGGTCCAGCACTCAGACCAAGATAAATGGGAGGGGAAGAAGTCCTATGAGGCAAGGAGTGAAAATGCATGCACATGAAAAAGTTCCTGCATGATAGAAATGATGTGATGATATAACCAAGTCTCAAATGCATAGCATTTGATTGTGATATAGTCCCTCTGTCCACATTTGATGGTTCACGTTTAATATGCACAATGTTTAAGAAGTCTTTGACTTTTGATTTTTGCTTTTCATAGCATATATGATTGCAGGCTACACAATGGAAAATAGCCCTCTTCCACCCCATACTCTACCCCTCCCTCCCCAAAATCAAACCTAAGAGCCCCATGTTGAAGTCTTATGTCCTTAGCAGCTAGCCTGTCCCTTAGGGATAAAAGTGTTGATTTGATAATTTTACACGTTAATTACCCCATCAATATAAACTTTTTTGACTTGCGCTATTTTAGTAAGTTAAAGGATATAATGAATTTTCAACATAAAATTAATCTACATTGGAATAGGACTAACATATTGAGGCATTCAAGAAGGGAAAATTGGAAAATTATTTTAAGACTAAGGGATTAAGATAATAATTACTGTTGGAGAGAAGTTAATCCTCGAGTCCATAAATAGAATTTGAGAGGTCAGTGCTAGACACCACTTAACCCAAAAGCCTAAGCTAACGGATTCTTGAGACCATATGTCTCTTTTACATCTCAATTCCAACAATGATGGGACAACCACACTTTCACAAGTAAACCTCAAAAAATCTCTTGTTCAAATGTCACTCGTGATCAAGGCTTATTTTTCCTGCATATACTCCACGAATATCTTATGTGGCAAAGATATGCAAACCATGCTGTTTCCATCCAATAGAGCTTAGCTAGGAAAAAATAACACCATGAGCACTCAATTCAACCAATAGATAGATTGGGACTTATAAGATCCTGTTCAAATAGCACAAATGGGCTTTACAAGGGTTTTTTTTTTAACTATTACTTTTTATTGTTGTTTTCTTTCACATCAATTGTAGTGGGGATTCTACCACAACAGGTATCATTACAATTACATGAAAACAAACCCACTATTCCAAGAAAAAGAATGCATAATGAGCAATTTTCTAATATGAAGTTATGCTGAGATACATGTGCAAACATACATACAGAAAATATGAAAACTCCACAATACAAACTAGCAAATACATGGATCTTTCTATATTGTTAAACGCGCCTTCCCTTGTAAATATTCAATAAGAGGCCACATTGCAGAAAACCTTTTTTTTCTTTCAACATTCTAAACTCACCTTGCAGTTGTCTTGTGATGTTCAAGGCTTGCCTTCTACCAGATTCATGAGCGAAAAAAGAAGAAAAAAAAAAGCCAAGGACAACAAACTACACCATGAATGCACATGGTTCTAGTTATGGGAAATGGCATTGAAGTCAATACCTTGCGTTTCCTGCTATCTAGAGGCTGGACTTCAATAGCAAGGTAAGTATCAACATCATCAGCAGTAACAAGATAGTTTGGTTGTTTTGCTCCTGTTTTTCAAAACTCCTTTAGAAACATATTCAATGAATAACAGGTGTTACATGGAAATAGAAAGTTAGAGAACCTCAAGAAGATGAAGGACAAGACACTACCATCAATATAATTAACAGATCCATCTTCCATGTGCCGCACCCACTGCCATTGCAAACACATTACTGCATTATATTTTCCAACATTGAAATCTAGATACATGCTATCTAATGCAAGGCATCTTCAAATACATCCAAGAAATAATTGTACCCAAAATCCTAAATGTTCAATATAGAGGGTAGAAAAATCCAGAAAAGCACCTCGAAATTACAGCTGGTAGTTCCATTAATAGAATATCCACATGCCTGAAGTTCCCTTCCCGGATAAGCTTCACCTGAAATTTGGAGACCTTCTATAGCCGGAAGTGGATCATCCTCTGCACCTGCACAAAGCAATAGACAATTTTAAGATAGTCAATAGTGATGCTTGCAACCAATAAAGCACGGTAACACCTTACCTTCAGAAAAAGAAGATGAAGGCTCTTCAAGCACAGGGGCTAGATAAGGAGGATATGAGGAACTGGGGTCATCAAGTGTAGCAGCATAAGGAGAGTTTCCTGAACCCCAGTGGGAGGGAGGCTCTCTTTCAATCGGGTGTCCCTCGGCATCAGGATAATCCATCTCACCATTGCTGACAGGGTCACGAAATGTAACTTGTTTATTAATAGTTTCTTCACCATATCGTATAGCATGTGTGTCAACACGAGTAACTGCCACCTGTGTTGGTATCTCATTGGCAGTAGAAGTCCTGGCAACCATTAAAATCAACCTTTTTTCAGCTTAACATATGTTAATGCTACAATGCCCTTGTCAAACAAAAGGCTCACCATCTTTACTTATAGAAAATTCTACATGTCTTACATCAAACAAAACCTACAAGAGATTGCAAGTAAAATTTGCTCCTCAAAAAAATGTTCATCTTGACTAACAACTTTATTATCCTAATTTGACTTTCTCAAAGATGCTGAATGCATCTCAATTATAAAGATTTACTCGTAAATGGCTTATAAATATTTATAAAGAGAGGCCACTAGATTTCTCTGTTGTGATTCACAAATAATGAGATGAACTGATTTCTTTTTCTCTATATATCTCTGTCACTTCAGATTTAAAATTATTTAATTTTAAGGATAATTATTACATACACTGACAGTGGAGTTTTTTTACTCCACAAACAGCATTAAGATCATGACATGTGTCTTATAAAAATATTAAAATAAATAAAACAGGACATGTGTTATGATCTTAATGCTGCTTGTGGAGTAAAAAAACTCCACTGTCAGTGTATGTAATAATTATCCTAATTTTAAATTCTGTAAAAAAAGATTTAGCTTCTCTCAGCTTTATCCTAAATGCAAAGGATAAACTAAAATATTATATCTATAGACTAAATAATTCTGTTCATATCAGGATTTGTAGCTACTTTAATTTGAATTATTCTAAGAAAAGACAGGTATTAACATTCTTATATAAAAGTTGAAACAATATTAAGAGAGAAAATACTCACAAGGAATACTAAAAATAGAGCAAAAATCAAATTGAAACATTCATTATAGCAAGAATCTAGATTTTCTCACATATAAAGGTAAGCTGAGGAAGCTATTATTTCATCTTCAAGTCATACAAAGCACAAACAAGGCTGAGACCTAAGACCTTCATACGGCTCTTAGCAATTTAAAAAGTACTTGAACTACCAGAGAAAGGAAATATCTCTTAGTTACATTGATATGATAGAGGACATCTATCAAGGAACAGCTCCAGAATGAGAACTATAAGATGCTTCCGATTAAGTTTCATTCATATCCAGATCCATTCAAGAGTTTTTGCCTTTTTGCCTCAACTATGAGTTAACTAAATAGGCATATTCAACACATAGGCAAATGACAAGCCAATTGAGGATGAAATGCTATTCATATATGAAAAACCAAAAAGGTTATTCACAACTGGCAGACAGGTAAAAGTATAATAAAGCCAAGGATTTTAGATTAAACAAGATAAAACATGTGGAGCACAATTCTAATAGGTCTATTGGTGATAAAGAAAAAATTCCTAGTTGAGGGTAAGGTGGCACTAAGAATAGTATAATTGGATAAAAAGATGTACTAATCATTGATCAGGTGCAATTTAAGATTTTGAATTCACCAACAAACTTAACATTATAAGACCCAAGGTAGCACAAAATCATACAAGATAGAATGATTTTATTTCTATGTATGTTCAGTGACTGGGCTGGAATAAGGCAAAAAGTCACACATCAAAAGCAACTCCTCAAAAAGATACTGCCAATACCCTCTATGTACTCATTACCATACCAGACTCCTTCCTTTTTGCCCTTTTACCTCTAATGTGCTGATCCAATACCCCCTATGTACATAGGGAACAACAAAGAGCTGATTGAATTTTTTTTTTCCAAAGAGTGATTACAAGCAAGGGATCCCTTCATCGTCCACAAACAACTCTCCCTCAGGGCTTGTTGAAAGAAGAGTATTTGTTGAACAGAAAAAAATTCATCATTCCCATTTCTGGTCATACTATCTTCTTCGTGATTTAAAGATAAGAAAGTGGTGGTAGGGGAAGGGAAGACAATACTGAATTTTGGAAAGTTCATATTATCTTCTGTTTTTTCTAGAGATACAAATTATAAATAAGTTTTAGGCTACGAAAATATTTTAACATAATAGCAGAACATTTCCACGAGACAGCAATTACGGAAGAAAGCCTAATAATGTTACAAGCACCGTATTCAGTTAATCCTCTTCAAATAACTCTACATTATGGCTTCTCGAAAGAAGAGTCCTTGTTATGAGCAGAAAACAGTTAATTATATTCATTTCTGATTGTAGTATCTTCTTCCTTATTTAAGCCATGGAATGGGAGAGGACAATTTTGATGGACAGTTAGGATTTTTTTTCCTTTATTTATCCAGATCCAAATCCTATATTATTAAGATTTAGGCAAGGATTTACATTTTACGGAATTTCCAAAGTACAGCCACTGCAGAATCGAAAGTATGCCAATGTGGTAAACCAGTTGGCCGATTATCGTATGAGGAGGCAGTAAAATGTCACAATGGAAGGTTCAAATTGGTTCATCTTCGAAATCTAGATTTTGAAATGATTTACCCAAACATGACAACAAAAGGAATTCAATGAAAACAGAACCCACCAACAAATGCAGATGGTTGTAATTTGTACATTCAGTTCACAGTAGCAGTCTCCATTTGACCAGGCTCACCTGCTTGCTATAGGTGAATACCTCCCCAAATCATCTGGTTCCAAATTTTTTGAAGCAATAGCACCACCCAAGCCACCTTGGTGCTGACCAGGCAGATCCCAATGTGAATCTGTTTCAGCATCAGAAATTATCTGTTTCTTTCCCTGGGAATATGCCGGCTGCGACACCAATTGAAGGCCATTTTTGCTCTGAGACAAAGTATAGGAATTTAAGAAAATCATTATGATATAAAAGTACAATCAGAAGAAGACATATGAGCGTACTGAAGTAGTCAATGTTCCACCAAGGGAGTAAGATGGAGATTGAGGAGCAAAATTGGAATGATTGACGTCCGACCGCCAAGGTGCCAATTGATACTGTGATTCCTTTAGCTTTGACTGAGGCCAGGAAAAGTTAAGGAACATAATTAAGTATTTGGCAGATGATATATAATATACTATACTAACCAGGTTAACTCAATCAGAACTGAAAAAGAAAGATGTCTCCAGCTATTATAAACAATTTCATTTCCACATAACATACCTCGATAATAATAAGCTTCTCTTGCAGATGCTTAAATAGAACCTGCAAAAGTCAAGTACTAACTTCATGTTTCTGATTTAAAGAGAAGAAATAAATACATCTTGACTTAAAACAAATAATTGTTCGCTCTTCTGTTTTGTATCCTTGCTTATATATGTCTCATTTTCTTACTCAAACTCTCTTCAGAAATATCAAGGTTGAAAGCAGACAGAAAATTAGGTATATTATATACTTCACCACAAGCAATGCTAATCAACCTTAGAATCAAAATATTGTTATGATCAACAAAATATCCCTAAAATTAGAAGAATAAAACACACAAACACGCACATGTTAAAGGCAGTTTTAAAAAAGAAGAAAAAAAAAGAATATAGGAAGAGAGAAAATCATGTCCTATTTGTCTAATTGATTAAATGCCAATAAAACTCCTAAGACACATAAAAACATACATAATTTTTCAAACTAAAATTTCTAAGAGTCCTATCTTATTTCTTTCTATATTATCATATGCATCAGAAATTAGCCTAACTGCTGACAAGATGACCCAATCCAAATACAAAGCATCAGCAGATTCAAAGATTTGATAGAACAGGATATCACAGCAGAGACTACTTCTTTGGGAGATAAGGTGCTAATACTAATGATGACCATTTTTAATATCTGAGCATGGGATATCTGCCCCAATGAATAGTATTAGAGTATGTCACTCGAACTATGATATTATTAAAGGGATTGAATAGAATATTTCATTTGAATTAAAGAAAAAAAATTTTATTAATATAGATATAGAATACAGACTACATCCCAATTTTCTCACAAGTTGATATAGGTTTTGCGTCAAAACAGATTCTATGAGTATGATTGCATCGACACAATTGGAGAGCATTTTGAACCTGACCTTGACATTGCTTATAATGGACTGAGCATCAGGTACTGGTGGCTGCAGTGAATACTCCGCCAAAAGAGGAAGCAAAGATGACACAAAAGTTGTTCTTTCTTGCTGTGCAGCCTGAAAGAAGAACCACAGGTAGAACATTGAAATGTAGATCAATTTTAAAAACAGATGTAATCAGAGCATTGTAACAACATACAACATAAATATATGGTACCAAAACAACATAAGATGATGATAGAATATTTTCAAACATGAATGGGAGTGTGGAGAAAAAAATAATTTCATGCATGGAACATTTTGAGCATTAACAGTCAGAAATGACATTGTTTAATGCCCAAATAGAATACAGGCACATAGCATCGAACGGAAATAATGAAGACAAGTAACAATGCCAAAAAGAAAACAAAAATATTAACCCTCAAGGTGAAAAATAAATAATAGTAATAAATGAAAAACCTGCAATTGATATGTGAGACGAATATTTTCCTCTATTATGTCTTGCCTATAAGAGAGAGCTTTTGATGCAGCATCAACAAGGTCCTGTTGTTGTTGATCAAAGGCCTGGTGACAACAACTCATAAAAAATGGTATAAAGTATATTTCCATTCCCGAAAAGGAAAACAAATAAGGAAGAAGAGAATAAAGCATTGTGCAAATGGAAGGAAAAGCTAGGCTAGTGCCTACCAAACGCATATAGGCAATGCGCTTTTCAAGAACATATTTTTCATTGCGTATTTGTGCTTCCTGTGAATAACCATGAATTATTAGAAATCCAAAATTAACACTTATTCGATGAAGACAAAAAGGGAAAAAGAAGCAAGACACAACCTTGACAGAAAACTCAGCAAGCTGTCTGCGCAACTGCAAAATCTCTTCTTCATGTTCCCGAATTTTGAGGGCAAGATCCTAGAGAAAAAGAGAAGTTAGTCCACAAAATTTAAAAAGAAAAAAAAGAAACTAAAAGGGCATTAAGGAACCTGTTTCCATAGGGAATTGGAATTATTTTCTTGAGGCATTGGCATGAGACCCTGTGGCAATCGAGAGTCGTATCCTCCTTCCAAGTGATACCTACCATATTAAAACAAGTGAATCAGAAAATGGCATATTTTGTATTTATCCATGTCAAGTTATCATAGCTGAGTAATGCATTTTAAAGAAGAAGAACCTGGTAGGGAAAAAAGTGGTGGCTGTTGAGGATGAAGAGAAAAGAGAAGGATTTGCGCCAGCGTTATTGTGGGAAGAAGCAGAAGCAGAAGCAGCAACATGAAGTGCATTCAAAGTTCCATTTAAATTGGTATTGACAGTTTCGTTAGCAGAAGCATTCGGATTACTACCACTTTCCACTTTCTGATTTCCATAAAATATAAACAAATTGGAGCAGAAATAAAGTATAACGATGATATAGGGCTTGATTTTATTAAAAGGAATAAAGAAAAGGTTAACTTTCCTACATATTTTTCGAGTTGCTCAATTTTCTTCTGGAGTTCAGACCTCAATCGACTGTTCTCTTCCGCCTAAAACAAATAAAGAAATTAATTTTTTATTATTGCTACTATTAGAAATGAACAGGAACAAGAACAAGAAAACCTGTTGTTTGATGGTGGCTTCGGCGGCCTCAACGGCTTTCATGACCTGAAACAAGCTATCGTCGTTGGAGGGCTCCTTGTCGTCGAGGGTCAATCCCGATAACTTTTCCGGCAATTTCCCTTCTTGACCGTTCTCCATGCCTCCACCCCAGATTGATTCTCAATAATCAGAATCTCAGACCCAATCCCGATGATACCGATACCGATGCCGATGGATGCAAATCCTTCCGCCCCAAAAGCCCTAACCTAGTAATCTCAAATCACCAAATGGGGGAAAAGCGAGTGCGAGTGCAGTGCGTTTTGGGGAGGAAGAGAGAGTGTGTGCGCGTTAACTAGGCAAGAAAGACATTATAAAACAGGCAAAGATTCACCAATTATAATTTCCTAAGTATTATTATTATTATTATTATTACAAATTAATAAATAAATAAATAAAATAAACACTAGTAGTAGAAGTAATAATTACAAAGGAATGCCTATCCTATATTTAAAAATTAAATAAATAAATAAAATTGCAGTGCATGTGGGGCTGACTTTCTCTCCCTCACCTACTCTTTTTTTTTCTCTTCATTTTCCTTTTTTGTTTTTTATTATCAACAATAAAATCATGTTAGAGGAAAAGTATTTTTTTAATATATAAAAGAGGAAAATATCATGTACCCTTATTGGAGACTCAATCGCTTGGTGTTGAAGTTGACAAGTATAGAAGCGGCAAAATCCAAGTCAATATGACGTGAAATACTTGCTTACTCATTCAATCGTAAATTTGATACAAATTTAAATATAAATTGATCAAAAATTAAATTGATTGAAATTCATATTAATTTAAATTTGAATTAGTCAAATTTAAAATAATGTGATCTGAAATAAATCGAAATATTTATTAAAATGATTCAAAGCAAAAGTAAACATAATTTAATGTTTTAAAGATATTAATATAGTTAAAAATGATAAATATAATTATAAAACATATATTGATCTCAAGTCAAATTGATATAAAAAGATATTTGATTAATTATCTTTTGCATTTTTATAAACAGAATATATATTTTAAATGAATTTTAATATATACTACATTAAAATGCAATATTCATTTAAACTAACTATTGATTTAACAATTCTACTTAGTTGTTGTTTAACGTTAAACCCTTCATTAAGTGATATTAGTGGCATTATATTTGTAATTTTGCATACAAGTAATTTCCAGTAAGAAATGATTTTTTAAAGAAAATATACTAAATATTGTTATTTAAATATTTTAGCATATCTGAAATACTGTATCATCAAATCTTTTAAGATTTTAGTTAATAGTTCTAACAATTTGTTGGAAAACTTTCAAGTCCTAATTTAATCCTTAATCAAATATTTAAATAAACATTCAATGATTAATACACACAATCTTTTCATTGGAAGTGCAAAGTTTGAATTTATTTTTCTAAATAAAAAAATAACTCAATTGAAATCCCTCATCTAATCTTGTACTCATCTTGAATTACATTATATAAATCAAGATCCAATTGTTTCAAACCCAAGATGGATTTAATCCATGTCACAACCCAAATCCACAATATTACGAATAGCAGAAGATTTTTCTTAATTTCTATACACATTGTTTATCACGGTTTAGATATACAGTAACATATAATTCAAAATTCATCAAACATAGTTTTCTTTTAAAACTTAACCATATATCCTATTACATCATGTTTAAGCCACATACTGACATATATTATTATTACATCATAATAAATATCATTGTCATAATTTTCAATTTCATATATCCTATAATTTAACTTTTTTTTTTGTTACAATCCTATAATTTAACTTTAAAATGACATAGCAAATATCTTAAATCCTAGCACCATCTACTGAAAATAGTACATTATAAATTAAAGTACATCCCTAGGTATACATCCCAAAAGTAAATGTAGCAATGACAGCATAAGCCAAAATCTCTTGGATTAATGTCCATATTGGCTGCTCAATCTAAAAACGTTAAAAATATATTAATGAGCTAACACCCAGTAAATATCTAACGCAAGCACGCAAAATCAGTATCATAAAAAGGCATATAGAAATAATGAAATGAAAAGTTAAGTTAAAATAAATTCCTTGGAAAAGACATCATGGTATGAATTCAAAATTCGTAATTGAAAAATGACGATTGTTATATTTAAAAACAGAACTAGGTTAAGTACATATCATGATAATAATGTATGCACGCGTAAAAACCATAAGAAAACATAAAAATATACATGCCTTAGTATATTTCAAAATATAGTTACAAAAATCCTGTCACAAGTTTGCTTTGAAAACCACGTCTGAAATCCGTGTGCAAAAATCTCATGCAAAAACTACGATCCTACCCAAATAAATAAGGTAAAGGCAAATAATCTCCTAAAACAATAATAGTAGGTCATAATTACCCATTGTTGCATGGACAACAATCTTCATCTCTAGGAATGGCTACAGTTAAGATACCCACTAATTTTGAAGTACCCTACCTTGAATTCTTTTATATATCACACTACCCGAACCCTATAACTACTCGGATATTTTTTATCTTTCCTACTTGAACCCTACTCTAATAATTTTGGCACTACCCATTTACTACCTAAACTCATTTAATTACCCGTTCAATAAGTCAAAATTTTGACTTTCAAACTAATTCAATAAATACCAAATATTTAACTCGAACCTGAACCTAGATTGACAAAAAAATATAAAATATACATTTTTCTATTAATTAAAGACAAACCAAACAAAAATTAAAATATAAATTCAACCATAATTTAACATATAATTTTAAAAACACAACAAACAACTTTAAAAATATAACAAATAACAACTTCAAGTCCATAGAAATCTATTTATGAAACTAAAAACAAACATAACTTGATAAAAATCAACCCAACAATATTTAAAATTCCTTCAATCCTTGACCAATAATTATTCTTTATCACCAATAATCATGAAATCCATAGCAGCACATGGTCCTCCTACACAAATAAAATAGATAAAATATTATTGTGACTCTTGAAATGAGAAATAATAATATATTTTACTTTTAAATAAAAAAATAAATGAAATAAAAATATAATAAGTGAATTATTTGCCTCTTAGTTCATTACATCAATCCCTCTAAAGTATCCAAATGAAACCTACTTCGATGATGACTCACTACTCTCTCGCTAGTGCTAAAGACTTATTTGGGTGCAACTATAGAATTAGAAATAGCAGGAAAGTCTCTAGCAATCAATTGCAAAGTGGGATACTTTATCTCATTTGTCTTCCACCAATTAAGAATATCAAAAAATTGTGTCCATGGCAAAACTGGCTCATCTAGATAGTGATCCAACTCTGACTTCACGTCACACTAGTAAAAGAATTACTAAGGAATGCAACCAACTTGGAAAAATCATCTTGTTGAGAAAAAGGGATACTTGGTGCTCAAACAAGTGTTGTTAATGATGCAGTGCAAGAACCATGTGATTTTGGTTTAGAGGATTTATGTCAGTATTCATGAAGTAAATCATAACAAGTTCTCTTAACTTTTTTACCTTAAAGATTGCATCATTACTAAAAATTTCGGGACAATAATACGCTACCACCTTCATTTTATGCCTAGAATCCAATACAATTGCCACAGCTAACACAATATGAATTACACTCCAATATTTGTCAAACTTGTTAAACATTTTCTTAGCCATTGCACTAGCTACAACATCAGTAGTACACATCCATTTCAATAGTGCACTTCGAAATTGACAAATTTGAATAAAATAACAATTTGCAGCATGATACTTCAACCCAAAAAACAATTCTATGGTATTTTAAATATTTCCAACTTTTCAACAATAGTGTCTACCATCTCCCAATCTATCTCACTAGGCATATTAGTATAAAGTTTATCCTTATGTGTCAACCTAGGAAAAAGATCTTTGCAACCAACAATAGTTTGAAGCATCAAGTAAGTTGTTCCACCTAATTCTATAATCAAGAGTCAACTTTTTAAAACACAACACTTTTGATTGATGTGCCACATCATCAAATTTTTCTACTCTAGAAGGACTAGTTGACCAAAATGTCATACTATCACAAATATTGTCAATTGCATGTTTTATTGTATATAATTATCTTTCACAATAAGGTTTAAAATATATGCACAACTAGAGGTGGCAAAAACTTGCCCAAGCTTGAAAACCTGCCCGAATCTGCTTGAGACCGAATCGGGACCAGCCTGAATTGACTAAAAAGGTTGAAGGCCCATAACTGAAAAAGCCCGTAACCGAAAAAGCTTGAAACCAAAAAAACCCGAAATCGAAAAAGCTCGAAGCCGAAAAAACCCAAACTCGACACAACCTGAACCCGACATAACCCGAGCCTGATACGATCTGAAACCAAGACCGATTCGATCCGAAACCTGTAAAAAACCGAATTTATAATCCGAGAAAACCTAAATTATAATTATATAATTATTATTTAAAAATAAATAAATAATTGATACACTTTTTAATTAAAAAGTTTAAAATTTGAAAACAATTATTATTTATTATACAATTTTATCAATTATGAATTACCAACAAAATAAATATTGAATCTTTTTAATTAAATTAAATTAAATTAATTTAAAACACCATCATATATGATATCAAGTAATCTTTAATATTATACTTATTGCATTTATAATAATAAATATATTATTAATTTAACATTTGATTTTATTATAAAAATCATTATAACATTTTATTATTTTTATTTAATAATAAAATTTTAATTTTAATAAAATAATAAATCAAATATATAAAAAAATTATATAATTTCAATATTTATTTGATATTTTGTGCAACACATAAAAAATATTTTTAATAAAATTAAATTTAAACTATATTTTCTTAAAGTTTCAAGTATAGAAATATATTAAATTTAGATTAAAAAAATTAATCTTAAAATTAAAATTCAAGTTCTTAAGATTAGAAAAAGTTAAGTAATTAAATTAAAAAAATACAAGTACAATTTTTTTTAAGCTTGGACATCATTGAAAGAGAAAATTATAAATCAAGCTAGTGGTAATTTTATTTTTAGCCTCAAAACGAAAGACATTAATAAATTAAGCTGGAGGTAATTAATTATTTATTAAATTATAATAATCTTATACATGAATAAACCAATTTGGTATCTTATAATAATGATTTGTATATTATATTATAATAATCTTTTAAGAATAAATTATGTAATCTCTTAGTGTGTAAGTATTATTTTGATCGAATTAAGTATTTATTAAAATAATTTATTTATTATCTATTAAATGTAAAATTAAAGTGTGGATAAAAATAATAATTCTAATAGTAAATTAAAGTGTCATTTAATAATATATTAGAGTAGTATTACTGTGTAAATGGAAATTTTAATAAAATTTGTTTTTTTATATTTTATTAATATTATTATTAATTATATTTAAATAACCAGCATTATATTAATTAATTTAGTAATACCTACTATTTAACATTTTAATTAGATATTCGATTAATTGGTGTATATCTAATATTATTACGTTAATGTGAACATGAAAAAATTAGTACTCAATTAGTGTATAACTGCATATGATATGATTATATCAAATGTTAAAAATGTCAATTGGTGTATATAACTTGTTTAATTTAACGTTCTAAATTTTTAATGAGATATTTAATTAATTAATGTGTACGAGTACGATTATATTTAATATAATAATGTTATATTATGATTTATGTATAAACCAAAAACAAAATAAATATAAAATTGAGGTAATTAATTGACCAATTATTCAAAATATTAAATATTTTTTAATGTATACTATAATTTTATTTAACACTATAATTGAACAATTAGTTAACTAGTTATCTGACTAGATTTAATTTAATTACTAATTATGTTAGTATTTAAAAGACAAAGTAAATGTAAAAAAATTCTTAAAAATTCAAAATTTTATTAAAAATATAATATAATTATTAAAAAGCTAATAAAACAAAGTAAAAAAAAATTATTGAACTAAGAATGTCTAAATTCCAATGGCCTAATATTGACCCAAAAAATACAATAACCCAATAAGTTATTGTTAAGAGTATAAAGTCATTTATATAAATGTTTAATTGTTTAGTGTGATTTATTTATAATTTTTTAGTTGTTTATTTGTATAACGAATACTTTTGAATTTTTATTTTCTTTTAGTTTTACTATATATATATATATTTGGCTCACTTAAAAAAAATAAATTTTTATATAATTATTAATATGTAATTATATTTTATAACAAATGAGAATATCATAGGAAATTAGAAAAATATATAATAATTGTCAACTAATAAAAACATTAAAATGTAAAAATTTATATTTATATAAATATTTATTAAATTTTAACTTTAATTTAGCAATTCTATTATATTTTTATTTAACTATATAAAATTAAATTAATTATTACATTCAAAATTATAAAAATATTTATAATTTATAAAATTTTAAAATAATTTGATTAAGCCTGCTAAGCCCGCTCGATTAAAACCGAATAGAATCCGAAATCGGATCGAAACTGAAAATAACCGAACCCAAAAATACCTGAAATCGAAAAAATCCGAACCAAAAAAACTCGAACCTGAATATAAGCCGGACTGAACCGGCCGTTTGCCACCTCTATGCACAACATCTCATTAGAAGGATTTTTCCATCAAGTAAAAGTTTAGAATATACATGACTAATTCGATATGATAGAAACCATACCATCATTAGAACTACAATTATCCACAGTGATAGTAGAAAATTTTATTCTTTACATTCCATTGAGTCAACGATGTTATCAATTATTCTGCAAGAACCTTCTTGGTGTAAGGTGCTGGTACATAAATAAGCCCACATGTTTAAAATAACATTAGTTGATTTGCTAATACTTTGTTCGTAGAAACATTAATGAATAGTGCACCCAATGTTAAAAGATTTAAAAGAATTGTTTACTTCAAGATACAACTTTTTAACACCTAAGACTCATCAATAAAAGGTGTCACGACCCGTGACCACATTTTTCATCTTCTTATACACATCTTAACCGGTTGGGCTGTCTGTGATACTTCACTTGTACTGACTGTTAAACAATTTTACAATGTATTGTTTATATTATACACATCCCCTATCGTAATTAATTAGATAAGTAGTACTGTTGACATGTCTAAATACAGAGAATAAATGATCATATCTCAAATAAGCAGTCGGTCTGACACATTGTCCTTCGTGTACAGCCAGGATCCACAATCCACTGAACTCACATTCATCAAACCTGAAATGTTGAAAATTAAGGGGTGAGCAAAACCACGGCTCAGTAAGAGAATTATATGCCTCACTTGATACTCAGCTTCCTATATGCTGAAAATCTTTTTTTTTTCATTTTTCCTATGGGCTATAGGCTCGCATGTAGGAAGGATACTAC
This sequence comes from Heritiera fomes, assembly GCA_032173925.1. Taxonomy (NCBI): domain Eukaryota; kingdom Viridiplantae; phylum Streptophyta; class Magnoliopsida; order Malvales; family Malvaceae; genus Heritiera; species Heritiera fomes. The sequence goes on from JAPDPM010000017.1 coordinate 6,799,696, forward strand.
AGTCGGCTAGGGATCCGAATAGAGTACGGTAGGTATTTTAGAATACCATACTTGTTACGGAACCTAGAAGCAACTGTAGAGAGAAATTTTCATTTCGTTTTGAATTAATCAATCCTCTTCCTTTTTCAAAACTTCCATAATTTTTTTTCGTATTCTTTTCAAAATAATGCTTCTACGAAACAAAGCATTTAAATGAAATAATTAATATTCGTATATTCCTTGAAAAGAATATTAGTTAAATCATCATCTTATTTCTTTAAAACTCATTTCATGTTTTAACGTACTCTTTTAATTAGTACCGTACTTTAAAAAGCAAAATAAGCTATTAAAATCTATTTCATTCTTAAGTTCACAAGGCATCATTCTTTTTTATTAGTATGATTAAGTGTGAAAGAAACGAACTTATTGTAAGGACCGGGAGTGCCTAGATTTCTGTTAACTAGGGATTTACCACCCCAGTGCCTTACTCATCCGATATATCACACACATCATATGTCATATGCACCAGATCTATTTCATCCTTTGACATTTGTCGAATTCACGAATCACAATCACTTACTTATCATCACAATATCCTACAGAATTTCTTACTAACTTATCAGAACTCGTGTAGCACTTAGTTCCCGAAGGACTCTAGAGGTGGCTCCCACGGTACAGTCGTCGAGTCTCTGCTCGGTTTGGCCTTTACTAAAACATCGGAACACGTGTAGCACTTAGTTCCCGAAGGACTCTAGAGGTGGCTCCCACGGTTCAATCATCGAGTCTCTGCTCGGTATGGCCTGTACTGAAACATCAGAACACGTGTAGCACTTAGTTCCCGAAGGACTCTAGAGGTGGTTCCCACGGTTCAATCATCTAGTCTCTGCTCGGTATGGCCTGTACTGAAACATCAGAACACGTGTAGCACTTAGTTCCCGAAGGACTCTAGAGGTGGCTCCTACGGTTCAATCATCGAGTCTCTGCTCGGTTTGGCCTTTATGCCTTATGCACTTTCCTCTGTTTTATCAGATCTCATGTAGTACTTATGATTTAATATTTCATTTAAGACCATAGAAAGAATATTAGAATTATCATTTCTTCCTTTTGAAAACATATCACCTATCATTTATGGAGTCTAAGGTAGACATCAATCTTATCATACTATATACCTCGGAGGGTAAGGAAGTACACCGGTCAAATCTATGACCATAACATATATTGTCCTCGGTGGATCACTGATTAGACGTCGACCGAGACTAAACATATCACATATCATGCATCAGCATGATAAGAATACCAACCAGTCTCAAAACCGTAATTCTCATCATAAAATACACCTTTATGGAATTTATATAAATATATAATTCCATGATTTAAAACCATAAGGGTTAAAATCCTTTAGTGAATATTTATAAGAATATTCATAAGAATACTCACTATATTTCACTTCAACTTTCGTCTCGTAATTCGTGTAATTTATCTATTTCGAGAATGTTCGGTGGTTTCATTATCACCATTCTCGAATACATGAACATTTTAGAATTTCATCTCATTATATTCATGTTTTATGAAATTTTAATAATTTTCTCATGTTTCGTGATTTACTATCGAAATTCGGAAATAAAATCATTTAATATGATTTTATAAAGTTTTTCTAAAATTTTCGGCAGCATAACGGCTGCCGATTCACTAACCTCCTGCACGGAAAATACAGTTTAAAATCTTTCAGCCAGTACTTCTTCCCAAATTATTTTCAGCAAATCATGCATCATAATAATTTTCATAAAATAATTGCATAAAATATTTCAAATTAAATTATGCAGACTGAGTATCCTTACAGTGCTGCACATGCATCCCTTACCTTTTTTCCGGGTCGGCGAATTCCGCTTATCGATCGCGCCCGCACTCCATTTCTCCCGATTCCTTATCCCGATTGCTGAAAATAATTTCTGGAATTAAAATTCTAATTTTTTTAGAATTTTTCATAATTTATTTAATTTTTTTCTGAAATTAAATTCTCGGGGAATTTCTTACCGAATTTGTAAAATCCCGGGTTGTCGAATTTCCGGGAATTTTCCGAATTCCCGAAATTCTCCTTTTTTCCTCTTTTTCTTCCTTTTTCCTCTTTTTCTTTTCTTTCTTTCTTTTCTTTTCTTTTTCTTTTTCTTTTTCCTTTTTCTTTTCTTTTTTTCTTCTTCCTTTCCCGGTCAGACCGGTTCAGACCGGTCCAGAGCCCTTCCTCGTCGGTTCCTCGCTGGCGGCCGGTTCTCCGGCGGTTCAGGCGTCCCTCAGCTGGCCGGCTGTACGACGAACTTGCCGGGGCCCTCCGTTTGCCCTGGATCGGTGGCACGGCAGCGGATCGAGGCGGTTTTACCTCGGTTCTTCTTCCTCTTCGCCGACATTCCTCCGCCGTCCATTGCGTCTCCGGTGGCCTCCATCAGCTTCCTCTCCCTCCGGTGAAGCTTCGGTGGTAGTGGCGGCCACCGATTTGGCCGGCACCGCCGTCGGCCATTTCCTCTTCTTTTCCGGCGTTTGCTTCTGTTTCTGTCGAATCTGTTTCTCTCTTCACGCCGCCGGCAGCGTCTTCCCTCTCTCTGGCCGGTGGCGTCTCCTTCTCCTTCCTCCCTCGCCAGCGGTGGCGGCTCCACCGCCGTCGGCCCTCTATGGCTGGGGAAGTTTGGGTCCTTCCCGTTTTTTTCTCCTCTTTTATTTTTCTGTTTTGTTTCCTTTTTGGTTTATTCCCCTTTCCATTTTTAGTCTATCACCTACTATATACTATACAATATATTTTATACTTTATACATATACTATATATTATATACTACACATATATTAATTCATACATAGTATAAATATTTATATAGATATAATATAACAATATATCTACTTTATATTTATGTTATACAATTTAAATAATATAATAATATTTGCTTATTTATATAGTATTGTACTATATATATATTTAAAGAGATACATACATATACATATATGTATATTAAGTATTACAAAAATGTATATCTAGTATATATATATATATATGTATATTTATATACTTAAAGTTAAATAACATATGTGTATACAAATTATATAAATGCTATAATAAAATATTTATACATATAAACTTTTATATAAAACCACATTTACTTTTCTTATATATTCATATACTTTTATTTAAAATTATAATATATATATTTCATATATATATATCTGTACATATATATTTATAATTATATAAATACATTTTATAATATACACATGTATTTATTTAAGACAAAATAGTATATATTTCATTTTATAATATATACTAATATTCATATACATACATATGTATTTATATAAAAACATGTGTAAATATATTTATATAATTTAATTATATAAATATATAATATACGCATTTTTATTTTATAATTTTTGGATTTCCATTAATCCAATTTAAATTCCTTCTTTCCTTATTTTCCATAACTCCGACTTTATTTTTATTTCCATTTAATTTACTTCACACGAATTTCCTTATTCATCACTTCCTCATTTCTCGGGATTTTCACCAATATCCTGTTTCTCGCAAATTTTATTTATTTCCTCTTATTTAATTTCTCTAATATTTATTTTCAATATTTCTAATTTCCAATAAATGGAAAAATTTACGGTTATCACAAAAGGAGTAGTGACAGACATGTAACCTTTCTTTTGGTTTGAAGTCTACATATTCTTCGTAATTGCTATTTGACTTTTTAGTTTCTCAAACACACCAATCAACTTCACCTTCTTTGATTGATAAATCCTAAGAATGTCCTCCTTAATTGTATTAAAAGAAACCACCTTAAAAAGAGGTTGGAGACTAGCAACAAATCTCCTAAAACTAACATGATTCACAACAGAAAAAGGATACTCATGCAAGATTATAGCACGAGCCAACTCATTTCTTGAGACATCTTGATTAACGTGACATTTCCAAAACAAACCTTTCCATCACTTTTTTGGTCCACACTAATCATCTTTTGCTTTTCAAAGCATCTTTCAATGGTTGAATTCTTTCTATTTGAACAAGTACCCATGTGGTTTTTCATAGCTTTTCTTCTATTCTTACTATAAGCCTTAATAGTTTTTTTTACAATAATTTCAAATTGTTACATCTTCTCCATTTATAGTTTTCTTTTCAAAGTTCTCCCAAACCTCTGAAGTTAACTTGCGAGGCCGTTTCTTACTTGAATCTGGTAATGGTGGTATTGATAAGGTAGATGATGTCAGAGCTGAACTCGGAGGTTAGAAGAGGGCATACTAGTACCATGCATATCTGTGTTTCCTAAACTGAAACATATAGCCAATGGTTCGATTGCAATGTTATCATTCTTATTAGCAATCTCAACATTTCCAATTGACGACATTTTTTAAAGACCTATAAACAAAGTCAAGGCTCAAAATTAAATAAAATAATGCTTAAATTCACAAATATTTTCAATCAGACATTAATTTTAACACACAAACAAAACACACATGTATAAACTAGTTTAATATATGTAATACATACATATATATATATATCAAACAAACAATAAACACATCTCAATTTAAACAAAACACACACACACACACACATAAATATTAAACAAAATAATAAACATAACTCAATTAAACGAAGCTTATACACACACATATATATTGTCACGAGCCAATTTCATAAATTTCGGACTAACTTTTTATTTTTAACTTTACTCTTCTCCTACATAAATTACCATTCACATTCATTTTGTTTGTATTCGGTGTCAGTGTAAGTTCATTTTATTCACGTCATTTACCGTTTACTTTTATATCATAAAATCATATAACAATGAATATCAAATAGAACATCAAAGTGTAAACCGAAATACCTTAACGTATAATTGTATATACCAACTTAAATACATCACAATAGTTTCCCTTGACATTCTTGACATTACACTATATGATTTACATCCCAAATTGTAAATACATTAGCTGTGCATCGACTATCTGGAGGCAAAAGCATAACAATATTGTATACCTTATTACTCAGTACATTAGGTTTCTGAAAGCTTGCATCGACTAACCTCAATATTAGTAGCAATCGTGTCTACTGTCGAAAAGTTGTGAGGATAAGTAAAAGGGTGAGCTTTAAGCCCAATAAGAAATATATATATAAAAGAGTTGATACTATGCAAAACTACATGCGCGTATCATAAACATGCTCCTATAATTACAATGACTATCGATAACAGATACTATGCGACTAACATGCATGTATCCTAACTATATTTCCACAATGACATTTACTATCGATAACTGTAACATGGAACTCAGAAGGAAGGATTGCTATAACCGGTTAAGGATACCAGGTTGAGTAAAGAAGGATGCTTTGAATCACCTCACTCTTGTATCGATCCTTAGGTCCGATTATAGTAAGCCTAAATAAACTTCACAGAGAAGGAATTTATATATTTTGAACCAGAGTTTCATTATTTTTATAATCCTTAACAATATTATACAACATAAAAACAATTATCATTAAATCATTATGCAGTAATTAACGATAAAGTCATATTTTTAACAATATTGTACAACAATTGGGTATTCTTTGGGTAGATTATCTTGGTGAATCCAAAGAGGTAAACTTTATTGTTTTTAGGCCAATTGTTGGAATCCTGAGCTTTGGGCAAAAAGCCTAGAGTATTGAAACTTTGTAATTTGCTTATTTCTCATAGTGGATTTTTATTCGGTTTGCCCCATGGTTTTTCTCTCTACATTGGAGAGTTTTTCACGTTAAACTTTGGTGTCGTTTTATTTACGTTTTATTATCTGCGTATTATTTGTGGCTTAGTAGCTTGATTTATTATTATTATTGGCTTGGGATATTGCTGTTGATTGTTATGGGTATTGTTATTGTGACATTGCTTCCGCGTATTTGTCGTTTGAGGCCCAACAACTGGTATCAGAACTCAGGTTAGAGCTTCGGGATCATGGAAGGAGATACAGGATCCATGATAAAATTGACAGCTTCAAATTATTCAATCTGGAAGCCAACGATGGAAGATCATCTATATTGCAAAGATCTGTATGAGCCAGTATTAGGTGATTCTGGTAAGCCAACAAATATGAAAGATGATGAATGGAAAAAGTTAGATAGGAAGACTTTGGGAACCATTAGAAGATGGGTAGACATTAGTGTTTTTCATCATGTTGCGCAGGAGACAAGTGCTTCTCATGTTTGGGAAAAATTAGCATCACTATATGAGAGAAAGACCTCCTTGAATAAAGTTATGCTTGTTAAGAAGCTTGCTACTCTACAGTATAAGGAGAGAAGATCTATCTCTGAGCATTTAAGTGACTTTCAAGATTTGTTTAATCGGATGACCACTATGAAACTGCAAATGGATGATGAGATGAAAGCATTGTTTCTTCTGGGCTCATTGCCAAACAGCTGGGAGACACTAGTTGTGACTGTTTTTAATTCAGCTCCTAACGGCACGGTGACATTGGAGATGCTAAAAGACAGTATGTTTAATGAAGAAGCAAGGCGTAAGGAGACAAACTCTAGGAATGAAGCTCTTGTCACAGAGAACAAGGGCAGAACTAAAGACAGAGGTCAAGATTCTAGAGGTCGTAGTAAGTCCAAGAACAGACATAAGTCCAAAAATAGGGTGAAGTGCTTTAATTGTGGCAAACTTGGTCACATAAAGCGGAACTGCTGGATCTTGAAGCAAGAGCGGAAAGATGAGAAAAGTAAGAATAACTCGGATGATGAAAATGTTACAACGGTGAATTCTGATAGTGAAATGGTTTTTTTGGTTTGTACACATGGTGAGTGTAATCATGTAGGGGATTCTGGCATAGAGTGGATAGTTGACACCGGAGCGTCATATCATTGCGTTCCTAATAAGGAATTGTTTACAACCTACAGAATATGTGATTTTGGTTATACCAAGATGGGAAACAAGAGTATGTCGCGGATTGTTGGGATTGGTGATGTAGTGGTACAAACAAGCACTGGTTGTTCATTGACTTTGAGGGATGTCAGACACATTCCAGATCTGAGGATGAACTTGCTTGCAGTGAATGTCCTTGATAAGGAAGGATATGAGAGTCAGCAAAAAAATGGGCGGTGGAAGCTTCTCAAAGGGTCTTTGATAGTGGCAAGAGGAAAATTGTGTTGCACTATGTACAAGACTTGGATGAAGTTGACAGGCAGTCAGGTAAATACAGTTGAGGATGATGCTTCAGCAAATTTGTGGCACAGGAGGCTGGCACACATGACTGAGAAATGGTTAAAGATTTTGGTGAGGCAGTCCCTCATTCCCTTAGCTAAAGGTATTTCTCTTAACTCATGTGATTATTGTTTATTTGGTAAGCATCGTAAAGTTTCTTTTAGGAAGATTTCTAAAAGAAAGAAAAATAAACTTGAATTAATTCATTCTGATGTATGTGGTCCCATAGAAGTAGAGTCATCAGGCGGTAATAGATATTTTGTTACTTTTATTGATGATGCTTCACGAAAAACTTGGGTGTATATGTTGAGAAACAAAAGCTAGGTGTTGCAGTATTTTTAGAAATTTCATGCCATGGTGGAAAGGATGACAGGATTATCCTTAAAGTGTATTCGTACAGATAATGGTGGTGAATACACATCCAAAGACTTTGAAGCCCACTGTTCAAAGCATGGGATCAGGCATGAAAGGACAGAACCTGGGACACCACAACATAATGGTGTTGTTGAAAGGATGAATCGCACTATTATAGAGAGAGTCAGATGCATGCTGAGGATGGCAAAATTGCCTAAAGCATTCTGGGGTGAAGCAGTTAATACAGCCTGCTATTTGCTTAATAGATCACCATCAGTGTCATTGGGCTTTGACATTCCAGAAAGGGTATGGACAGGGAAGAAAACTTCATACTCACATTTGAAGGTCTTTGGCTGTGTAGCATTCGTGCATGTGCCAAAGGAGCAGAGGTCAAAGCTAGATAGCAAGGCTACTCCATGTGTGTTTGTTGGGTATGGTGATGAAGAATATGGTTACAGGCTATGGGATCCAGAGAAGAAAAAGACAATTAGAAGCAGGGATGTGGTTTTCCATGAAAATGAGTTCATCACAGACTTTGAGAAAAATGGAAAGACTACACGGGTTACGGTTGAGTATGATGATTCAACACCTGCAGGGATTCCACCTAGAGGTGCCACAAATGGTGGAAATGCACAAGATGTAGAACTTGGGGATAGATATGAGCCAGCCATAGTTGGTGATGGGATAGATGCTGATAATGACATTGCACAGCCAGATGCAGTGGGTTTTGAGCAGGGGGCGCAACCCTCTCAACCAGGGAGTGTTGAGCAGGGGGAGCTAGCCCCAATACAAAGGAGTGTGGAGTCTCAAGTCAGAAGATCTACTAGGGAGCATCGACCATCTACCAAGTATCCCAGTTCAGAATATATTTTGGTCACAAGTGACGGGGAGCCAGAGAGTTTCCAAGATGTGCATGATACTCCAGATAGGGAGTATTGGTTAAAGGCAATGAAAGAGGAAATGGATTCATTGCAAAAAAATAGCACTTATGACCTTGTTGGGCTTTCGAAAGGAAGAAGACCATTGAAGAACAAATGGGTGTTCAAGCTGAAAAAGGATGGTGACAAGCTAGTGAGATACAAAGCTCGATTGGTGGTAAAAGGCTTTGGTTAAAAACCAGGCATTGATTTGGATGAGATTTTTTCTCCTGTTGTAAAGATGAGTTCCATTCGAGTGGTATTGGGATTATGTGAAGACTGCAAATTCAGTACCAATTTTGTAAATAAATAAAAGATATTAAATGAGCTAAGTATCCAAATGTTTTATGTAATTCTGTATTAGCTTAAGTAATGAAATCAAAGAGTTAGTGCAGTTAACAATAAATGACTAACATATATGTATTGGATTTATATAAATAAATCCTATACATATATTAATTTAATAAAGAAAATAAATAGATAAGTTGTACATTAATAAACAAGTTAGTGAATATATAAATGCACTACAAAACTTAAGTGAAGATATTGTAACTGATTTAAATAATTTAAAGAATAAATAAATATATATTTATTAATTTAAATAAAGGATACAAATATATTAAATTAAATGTGAAATACATGTATGTGAATAATATATATATATATATATATGAAAAATAAGGGAAAGCACATATATATTAAGGATAATAATATATGTATATACATTTAAAATAAAGGAAATATAAATATATCTTTTACTATGGTATACAAATATTAAATAAATAAATAGATAACAAAAAAAAAAGAGATAAGATAAATAAGTAATATAGAAATATAATATAAATATTATATTATTTTATAGCTGATTGGCTTCTTAAGGAAGCCAACCAGCGGCAGCAACTACTCCCACTAACGTGGGAGCAGTTGTAGATTTCAAATAGAGGCTTGGTCCTCTGCAAGGAAAAGAAAAAGAGAGAGCTGCAGCCATTGGAATCGAGAGAGAGAACTGATAAAAAGGAGAGATTATTAAGAGGGCGAAATGCAGCAGAAAATGAAGCGAAAAGAAATGAATGGAATGAAGAAGCAGTGAGGTGCTGGGATCAGAAGGAAGACCCAAAAATGAGAGGGAGAGAGAGATCGTGCGAGAGGAAAGAAATCGAAATGGGAAAGAACTATGGCAGATCAGGCGAGGAAGGAATAAGCTGCAGGGCTTTGCTCTTTCTTTGGAAACATAAGCTGAGACAGAGAGAAAGAGGAAAAAGGAGGAAATTACTGCAGCAACTAAGGAAAGGGGAGCTGAAGCCGAGAGAAGAGAAAGACCAAAGCTGCAGCTATAGAGTGAAGCGACCGAGCAGTAAAGGCAGCGAAAGGTGACGCGAGACAGAGGTAGAAGAATACCTGGATCAGGTCTGAAAAATGCAACAGTGCCACGGGAGGAAGAAGGACCCAAACACAGCAAGAAAACATGACCTTGCGGGGTAGATCGGTGGTTGAGTAGGCTGGAATCTTGACTGGTTTCAAAAGCTAAGTCGAGGCTGTGGTGGGCATAAAATAAGGGTTGCATTCAACCTTGGGCAATGGCGGTTTAGGGCCATCTACGGTGGTTGAGCAAGGCTGTGTTGATGACCAGAAATATAGAAGAAAGGAGCAGCTAGGTGAGGACAAAGCAGTGGAGAATGCAGCAGTCTCACGCGAGGGAAGAAGGAACCAAAACACTCAGCATGGAACGCCACTTGTAGGAGCTGCTGCAGGTTTGTTTTGCTTGACTTTAATACTGTTAAGTGGTTAATTTAGACTATGGTCCTTGTTGGAATTTAAGGCTGAAATATAGCTGAAGCAGGGGCTGACTTGTGTGCAAAAAAAAAAATGGAGGAAAGAAAACTGACTTCGATAACAGAAAATAGGTGTGAAAGGATCCACTGTTGGAGCTGTTGTAAGTGGTTTTCCCAAGGGCTGAAATGCTGTATTGAAGGTTGGGAAACAAGGGTAGTGACACGTGAAAACAAGGCTGCTTGGGCAAGGCTTTTTGGATGTTTTAATAAGCTGTGTAAAGGGGTGTTGAACCCAGACAGCTGAAATCAAGAACCGCTAAAGATTGGAGAAAAGGGGGCTTTATTCTCGGTTTAGGACAATAACAGAAGGGGTTATGATTGGTTTGGTAAGCTACAATCGAGATCCTTGAAGGCTGGATTCTCAGGCCATTTAGATAGTACATTAAAGGTCTGAAATGTAGAAGAAACGAGGGCTGATCTTGGTGGTTCAAACAGAGTTTGGACCTTTGATTTAAGGGCCAAATAAAGGGCTGAAACAAGGGTCTTTATGCGGTTGTCTAAGGCGGGAAATAATGCCTTGAAAATTGTGGTCTGCGAAGGCTATACAAAGTCTGAAAATGGTGCCATTTCAAGGTGATATTCAGTGGGATAATGGCAAAGGAAATGTGAGCAGGTCTGCACCGAAAAGAAAAGGGCAGAAGCTTAGCTTCTGCCAAACAGAAAACAAAGAAAACCCGATCAAAGAAGAAGGAAAGAAGGAAAGCAAGAAAAGAGCAGCTCATACAAGGCCTTGAGAGGGTAAGGCTCTTTTCTTTTATATTTGAGTTTGAAATATATATACATTAAAATGAATATGCATAAATTTAGACATATGGTAGTATATTTGAAGGGCTATTTTTGTGGCATGTAAGGTACTGTCCAAGGCTCATTTTAGCACTGGTTTAGGAGACTGAAACAGTGGGGAATGATGGTTTGTTGAAGCTGGTCACAATGGTAGTCTAGTGCTATCATACGTTGAGTTTAAGGACTACTCAAGGGCAAGAAGCGGTTGAAATTTTGGTGCTGAAAATTGATGTGGATACAAGGTGAGAATTTCATATTTGGTTCAATCTATAAAATTCATAGTGATAATATATAGTGAACTTCAAATTGGTGTAGAGGAAATATTTAAGAGTGATGGGTACACGTCCAAATCATGTGTGTATATATATATATATATAGTGCCACCTTTGAGAATTCATGAACTTGTGGATAAAAACATATATACATATATAGATATATGTACAATATGAATTAGTAGGTTTAAGAATTGTTGGAGGTATTGTATTGGACAAAAAAATCTGTATCATGGGTTAAGGTTGATGGAAAAAAAAATATGTAAATAAATATAAGGCACTATTGTGGAAATAAAGAGAGATAAATCCCTAGTATAGGATTCAAGTTGGAATATCTAGCGAAAATAAAATTATATGAAATGCAACTAAGCACGCCTTTCAATAATGAGATCTTACATACGCGGTTGAGATTTACTTGTGTGGATATAAGTATATACTGTACACCTTTATAATTTTCAATATATATGTGTACATACATATATATATATATGTGCACACACACGGAATGTAACGGTAGCGAAGAGTTAAAGTGGGCATAGAAATGAACTTAGTCAATTTCGATTAGGTAAGACGTGGTTTAGAATATAAATTGGTCAGACAGCAATGAGTTATTGAGATGGGAAATGAATTGTATTTGTAGTGAATCGGAACGGTGCAAGGACTTGAGAACAGACTCGGAAGCACGAGAAGGGAATTTTGAGCTTCGAGGTAAGTGGGTTAAGTAAAGTTTGTTAGCACCATCTCGTAGGAATGGTTTAATTCTATAAACTCGTTTATACTTGAGCTGGATTGAAAACTTGATTTCTGCTTTGCGTGTCGTGGCCAGCCAAGCGTATATGTTAAGTGAAATGAACCGATGCATACATGCATTTATGTATAGCATGTTTTGAGTTTAATTACTTAATGTTTATGTTTTTAATGACTTGCATCAGATTTTATATTTTGCAAAGTCTTGGTTTGAACCAATATTTGAAAGAAATCAAAAAGTTCTTTGTATTTCGAACTCAAAACTGATTTAATAGTGAATTGGAATCCGTGGAAGCCGAGTGCTACACGAGGAAATTGATTTCAAACTGTTTTTGAGTACAGGCATGTCCTATGACCTTTGGGTCATTTATAGCCTATCGAGCTTAGCTCTAGGCCTTATTTCCCGTCTATTGAGCTTTGTGCTCTAGACTATCGTATTGTACCTATCGAGCCTAGTGCTCTAGGTAGACTGATACTTGTCTGGAAAACCAGCAGGCAAGTTCCAGCTCTCGACTGATCAACGAGACTGGATATCGTTCTATGGCCATAGATTTAGTGTTGCTTGCGACACCTTCCATCGCTAGCTAGGATGGATATCGATTGATTGATTGATTGAGGATCATTGCCTAAACTCTACTTACTATTGTTTCATTTCTAATACTGCTTTTAGTGAACGGAGGCGTTATGCCTAATCGTTATCGATTTTCTTGATTTGTGACTAATGGATTCTTGAAAATCCATATTGATCGAAATGATTGCAATACTTATTGATCGTTTATCGAATGCTTATTGATTGTTTTATCAAAGTGATTACCGATTGACTTATCGAATTATATTGATAGTTTATTTGAAATGCATAACATACTGAGTTCAATCGAATGCATAGCGAACTTATTTAAATGAACTGCATAGTGAGTTTTGTTTTAATTAAGTACATATTGAAAGCGTTCTATAACCGAAATGCATAAAGAAGTGTTTGGTTTATGATCAGGCTTAAATACCGAGTTTGCTTATTACTTCAGCATTGTTTTCTACACGTGCATGTAGAACGACATGAGACTAACATGCATTTACTTAAGCTACTTACTGAGCCGTGGTTTTGCTCACCCCTTATTAATAACATCGCAGATCATACGAGTTAGGCTCCCACTTGGAGTTTGGGTGTGAAGCCTCGGGGACTATATTGAGTAGCTATACCGGTCTGAATCCTCCAAGTGCTGTTTTTGTTGCACTTGAGGTATAACAATGATTATTTTGTTATCCATGTATGACATTTAAATTGGCACAGTACATGCTTATGCAGTTGCTTTTGGGATGTAACTTAGGATCGTCCTAGATTATTCTAGGCTTTTATGATTATCGAGTACGATCCGAGAAGTGAACTGTGATGATCTTGAGCTGTAAATTGTCTCTTATATATAATTGTTGATTTTGGAAGTATGTGTAGTATATAGTGAAATGAACTGCGAAACTTTGGACTGAGATATGTGGCTGGAATTAGTTGAATTTATTGCAGGTTAATTAGCTGGGGAAAGTCGATTTTATATAAGGGGGAGTTTTCGACGTTTTTCTTTTAATGGCCTAATATTGAAAACAAAAATATTAAGTCGAATAATCTTAAGAAATGACAATTAAATAATGAATACAAATCAAGTTAAGAGCGTGAAGTTAGTTTAAAGAGGACACTGACACCGAATGCAAACTTTAAAGTGAAAAGAAAAATCTAGTTCGTAAATTTGTTAAATAGTAAATGGATTGATAAGTGTACATCACGGCCTTCGGGTCGTGACAGATTAGTAGCTAGTTTGAATCTTGAGCTTGAGCAACTTGATGTGAAGACTGCATTCTTGCATGGTGATTTGCAAGAGGAGATTTATATGGATCAGCCAGAGGGTTTTGAAGTGAAAGGGAAGGAGCACATGGTTTGCAAATTGAAGAAGAGCTTGTATGGCTTGAAGCAAGCTCCTAAGCAATGGTACAAGAAGTTTGATTCTTTTATGGTAAGCCAAAATTATAACAGAACGGTAGCAGACCCTTGTGTGTATGTAAGAAAATTCCCAGATCGTGACTTTATTATTCTCTTATTATATGTTGATGATATGCTGATTATAGGGCAAGATGCTCGTATGATTTGCAGGTTGAAAGAGGCATTATCTAAGTCCTTTAACATGAAGGATTTAGGTCCAGCAAAGCAGATTTTGGGTATGGATATCATTCGTGATAGGAAAACTGGAAAGCTGTGGTTGTCACAGGAAAAGTATGTTGAACAGGTGCTAGCAAGATTCAACATGCAGAATGCTAAGTCAATTAGCACGCCTCTTGCTAATCATTTTCACTTGAGTAAGAAGTCTTGTCCAGTGACTAAGGAAGAAAAGGATGCTATGTCTACTGTTCATTTCTCCTCTGCAGTTGGTTCTTTGATGTATCTTATGGTTTGCACATGACCTGATATTGCTCATGCAGTTGGTGTAGTGAGCAGATTTCTTTCCAATCTAGGAAAGGCTCATTGGGAAGCGGTGAAGTGGATCTTCAGATATTTGAGAGGTACTTCTAAGATGTGTTTGAGTTTTGGGACTACAGAACCAGTTCTTGAAGGGTTTACTGATGCAGACATGGCAGGTGATCTTGACGGTAGGAAATCTACTTCAGGGTACATATTTACTTTTGCAGGGGGAGCTGTATCTTGGTAGTCCAAACTACAAAAGTGTGTTGCCTTGTCTACTACAGAGGCTGAGTATATTGCAGCAACCGAAGCAGGCAACGAAATGCTTTGGATGAAGAGATTTCTTCTTGAATTGGGGTTAAGTCAGAAAGAGTATGTGGTATTTTGTGACAGCCAGAGTGCTTTGGATTTGAGTAAGAACACCATGTACCATGCCAGGACAAAGCACATTGATGTTCGATACCATTGGTTGCGCTCAGTGATTGACGAGCAACAGATGCAGTTGAAGAAGATTCACACAGATAAGAATACAGCTGATATGTTAACGAAGACACTTCCCAGAGATAAACTTGAGTTGTGTAGTGACTTGGCCGGGATGAACACTTTGGCCAAGGTGAACTCTAAATGACAGGTCGTGGTGATGGATCTCCTCCTAATGGGGCTGGAGGGGGAGATTGTTAGATGTGTGGTGTCTAGCCCACATTAATTATTAGAGTCCTACTTGGAGTCAGTTAGGGATTTGTTTTTTCTCTATATAAAGTGTTGCATAAACAATTTGTTAAGAGAGTGAGAAGTCTATTTTGGTGAGAGGCGACACAAAGGAGAAAAAGTAAGCTTTAGGCTTTGTGATATTTTTCTTGTTCTATAGAGAGAGTAAGGGGAGAGATAAGCTTGTACAACAATTGGGTATTCTTTGGGTAGATTATCTTGGTGAATCCAAAGAGGTAAACTTTATTGTTTTTAGGCCAATTGTTGGAATCCTGAGCTTTGGGCAAAAAGCCTAGGGTATTGAAACTTTGTAATTTGCTTATTTCTCATAGTGGATTTTTATTCGGTTTGCCCCGTGGTTTTTCTCTCTACATTGGAGAGTTTTCCACGTTAAACTTTGGTGTCGTTTTATTTACGTTTTATTATCTGCGTATTATTTGTGGCTTGGTAGCTTGATTTATTATTATTATTGGCTTGGGATATTGTTGTTGATTGTTGTGGGTATTGTTATTGTGACATTGGTCCGCGTATTTGTCGTTTGAGGCCCAACACATTTCTGTTGTGCTCTGCCATAATCTGAAAAATGATTTGAGTCTAAAGCAAGTTAATGTGATCAAATGAAAAAAGCTTTCTTGTTGTGCACATCAACCTTCTTGTCAGTTTCATCCAATATTTCCTCCTGCAAAAGCCAAAAATTGCTTTTAGATACTACTTATATCTGCATCTCTAAATTTGATACTACTTGTACCACTATTATGATACCAAGAAGAACCTCCTCATCTAAATTTGGAAATGATTCCCAAACAGTGTTTAGCATGGCAATGATAGAATTTCAAACTAAATCACAAAAGATAATTAATGTCCATCGTTGTTGCAATTGCACAAACAACATAAATTATATTCACTATTACCTTTGCCGAAAAAGCAATGGTGAATAGTCACTCGAATGCACCTATCCCCATATGAGAAAGGATTGCTCCCAGAAGCCATTATCTTGTCATGTTGAGCAAGTTAACAGTTGGGGACAAAAAAAGCAAAACTAAAAGTAAGAACCCAAAACTCAATGTCATTTCACATATTATTACCCAATTCATCAAAGACAATTTCATATAATATGTTTTTGGAACCAACATAAAAAAAAAAGACCTACCAAAACTCAGAATTCAACCATCAAAATCAATCTCATGCAAATGAACTCAAAAAGTTGAACCATTATATCTAAAGAATGGACGCTAGACCAAGAAAAATATTAACATAGTTATTAAAAGCTGATGGTTTTATTCCAAGAAAACCATCATCATCACCAAATATGGTACGCTTAAGCATTTCCTCGGCAGTTGTCCCACCCTTCATGCTTCCATCAAATTCATTATCAGAAAGGCCAAATCGTTCCTTATCTAAATCTCTTTGAGCCTTTTTTTAATCGATTAAATTTCTTGTTACCCTGAAAAAATTTCGAAACAGAAACCTCAAATGTATATTTGATAGTGCTGTGCAAGAAAACTCCGCCTTTGTGAGTTAACGTAACCGGTCCCAAGCCCGGGAAAAAGAAGAGGGTGGCGGTAGGTTTGGATAACCAGCCTTAAAAACTTGTCCAATCTCATGAAATGAACCAATATCAAAACATCGTTGGGGCGTCCCTACACAACGACGCGCTGCATCAGAGCCTAGGTGTAGTGAAAAGTGGGCAAGGGTTGCTAGGTCATCGCCCGGAAGTGACGCGCCACATCGACGCCTGGATGTGGTGTTAAATAGGCAAAGGTTCCCACACCACAATGGACGGGGGTGGGTAAAGAAGTTAGTCCATAACCATAAGCTAGGTTAGGATCTTGGAATATAGGTACGCTTAGTGGTAAGTTAGGTGAGATTTGTGAGGTTATGAGTAGGAGGAGGGTTAACATCTTGTGTCTTCAAGAGACCAAATGGGTTGGGGAAAAAGCTAGAGAGATAGCACCTTAGCAATATAAGCTTTGGTACACAGGGAAAGATAGAGACCGAAATGGAGTAGGTATCATTATAGATAAAGAGTACCATAAGGATGTTGTACAGATTAAGAGACAAGGGGATAGGATTATTTTGGTTAAACTAGTTTTAGGAGAAGAGGTGTTGAATGTCATTAGCGTGTATGCACCCCAGATAGGACTTGATGAGGTTAGTAAACGACAGTTTTGGGAGGATTTAGATAAGGTAGTACAAGAAATACCTATAGGAGAA
Source organism: Heritiera fomes (assembly GCA_032173925.1). Classification (NCBI taxonomy): domain Eukaryota; kingdom Viridiplantae; phylum Streptophyta; class Magnoliopsida; order Malvales; family Malvaceae; genus Heritiera; species Heritiera fomes. The sequence goes on from JAPDPM010000017.1 coordinate 6,817,162, forward strand.
AACCTTTTTATTGGCGGTGATCTTAATGGACATGTAGGTACAAGTAGAGAGCGTTTTGAGAGAGTACATCGGGGTTTTAGTTATGGTGTAAGAAACGAGGGAGGAGATGCTATCTTAAATTTTGCTTTATCTTATGACCTAATCCTAGCAAATACATTGTTTAAGAAGAGAGATTCTCATCTTATAACCTTTAGAAGTGGACCAAAAGCAAGTCAGATAGATTTCTTTTTAACTAGGAGTAGGGATAGACATAGATGTTTGGATTGTAAGGTTATCCTAGGTGAGAGTGTTACCACGCAACATAGACTCTTAGTTCTAGATATGAAGATAGATAGACGACATCGAAGGAACCAACAAAAAGGAATTGAACGGATTCGATGGTGGAAGCTAAAAGAAGATTGTCATACAACATGTAGAAATAGTTGGATTCAAAAAGAGGCTTGGACAACAGAAGAGAACCCAAATGTAATGTGGAATAAGATGGCAAAATGCATTTGGGAGGTAGGCAAAGAGACATTAGGAGTATCAAATGGAAGAGTGCCGACTGGAAAGGACGCAACATGGTGGACTGCAGTAGTAAAAGATGCTATAAAGACTATGCGAGAGCGTTACAAGGCTTTAAAGAAGAACAATACAGAAGAGAGTTTTTCGAAATATAAGGTAGCAAGAAAGGAGGCAAAGAAGGCTGTGGCAGAAGCTAAGACGAAGGTTGCGAAAGAGATTTACGACAAGTTGAACACAAAGGAGGGAGAGAAAAAGATATACAGATTGGCGCGAGCAAGAGAAAGGAGGAGTCGCGACCTAGGAGTCGTGAAATGTATTAAGGATGAGCATCAAAGAACTCTCGTTAAAGATAATGACATTAAGGATAGGTGGCGAGATTATTTTAACAAATTATTTAATGACGGACAAAATAAAGTTTTGGATAATATTTCGGTGCCTCTTAAGGATTTAAATCGGTGCTTTATGCGTAGAATCCAAGAGACAGAGGTAAAAGAGGCACTAAAGATGATGAAGAATGGAAAAGCTATTGGACCTGATGACATCCCAATTGAAGTTTGGAAATGCCTTAGAGATGTAGGAGTTAGGTGGTTGACAAATCTATTTAATAAGATTTGGCACACTAACAAAATGCCAGAGGAATGGAGGAAGAGTGTCTTAGTACCTTTATATAAGAACAAGGGAGATATTCAAAGTTGCGCCAACTACCGAGGCATAAAATTGATGAGTCACACGATGAAACTATGAGAGAGAGTGATAGAACGGAGATTAAGAAAGAATGTAGAGATATCAGAGAATCAATTTGGTTTTATGCCAGGTCAATCAACTATGGAGGCAATATATTTTCTTAGACAACTTATGGAGTGCTTTCGAGTAATGGGTAAAGATCTTTATATGGTCTTTATAGATTTGGAGAAAGCATATGATAAAGTGCCTAGGGAGGTACTCTGGTGGTCCTTAATGAAGAAAAGAGTTCCTTTGAAATATATTAAACTAATTAAGGACATGTATAGAGGCGTAAGGACACATGTGAGGACAAGTGGGGGCAAACAAGTGAGTTTCCTATCACGGTGGGATTACACCAAGGGTCAACGTCGAGTCCATTCTTGTTTGCGGTAGTTATGGACGAACTGACAAAATCCATCCAGGATAAGGTGCCTTGGTGTATGATGTTTGCAGATGATATTGTCCTATGTGTGGAAACTAGAGCGAAGATCAATACAAAGTTGGAATTATGGAGACAAACGTTGGAATCAAAAGGATTTAAACTAAGCAGAGTGAAGACTGAATACATGGAGTGTAAATTCAGTTCTAACAGACTGGAAGAGCATGATGTAGTGAAGTTAGATGGGGTGGCGATACCTAAGCGGGATCATTTTCGATACTTGGGATCAATAATACAGATGGATGGAGAGATTGATGGTGATGTGACCTATAGGATCCAGGCTGGATGGAGTAAGTGGAGAAGTGCTACATGTGTGTTGTGCGATAAAGGAATTCCTACATGGTTGAAAGGCAAGTTTTATAGGACAGTTGTTAGACCAACATTGTTATATGGTAGTGAATGTTGGGCGACTAAGATGCTACATACACAAACGATGAGTGTAACAGAAATGAGAATGTTACGGTGGATATGTAGATATACAAGAAAGGATAGAATGAGAAATGATGATATTCGTAAGATGATTGGAGTGGTACCTATCGAAGACAAAATGTGTGAAAATCGTTTATGTTGGTTTGGACATGTAAGACGTAGACCTGTAGATGCTCCAGTTAAGAGAATAGAGGCTATGGATGTTGAGAGAAGGGTTAAGACTAGAGGAAGACCGAAAAAGACTTGGAAGGAAGTAGTTTGGAAAGACATGGAGGTTTTAGAATTAGATGAGCAAATGGCCTTGAATAGGAATCTATGGAGACAGAGAATACATATGGACGATCTAACGTGATTTTAGATATTGGTTCATATAACCTACCCCAATCTATTGAGATAAAGGCTCTGATGATGATGATGATGATGATGAGGGCTGTGCAAGAAAACAAAGATAGGAAACAAAAATCCAATTGAACCATTAACTTCGTTTTGGTTTTTATTGTGCATATGTTTTTTGATTAAACAACGATAAAACCATTTAGTATGATTAAATTTAACATTAATTCAACAATGATAAAAAATGACATAAAATTTTAAAATTAATTTTCTTAATACAAATAGGTAGGCAAAAAAAATTTCATTGCAAATTCAAAGGAAGACTTGGAAGGTCGGCTTCTTCCAGCAAGGGAAAGGATATACATTGAAGAAGTCGGGACATTAGATCTCACCCCCCTTATTTGATCCGATGTCGATAGTCGATACAGCCAGTGAGAGACGTTGAAGACGATGCCGGTATCTGGTGTTTCGGTGGCAAAAACAATGGCACCAAATCTCAAGCTCGACATGGAGGCTTGGCTGAAGAAAGGAAGCAAATCTGGGGCATGTCGTTCTGGGAGGCATTGAACCTCACGCTGGTGAAGCTCCATAAAGAAAGGGAAAAAAAAGAAAGAAAATAGAGAGAAGGTTTTATCGAAATTGGGTTGGCCACCAAATTTATTTTTGCCTCATCACGTATCATACATGCATCGATTTAACAGACATCTGTTTCCCATGCGAGAAAAAGTGTCACACTTGTCTTTCATGCTTTAATGCAATAATAAGGATTTTTATATGTGTGTATATATATATATATATGATGCATTAATAGTATATAGTTTTTATATATTATAAAAGCACCAAAAATTAACACCTCATCAATAAGTAAATTAAAAAAATATGTGAAGTCCTTAAAATTAAATATAAATAAATATTTTTTAATTTGCTCATAAGAATATATTGATAAGGTGTCAACTTCTTGTGTATTAATAATGTGTAAAGATTATATACTGTCACTGTATTATATATAAATCCATAACACAAATACATGTATATATACAACTTATTAAAAAGTCAAGACACAGGTGTCAAACATTCAACAACTTACATAGGTCTACAATCAGCTGAAAAGTCAACAAAACTAACTTGCAAAATCAATTGCACAAAAATTTCAAATTGATTCCAAATTTATGATGTGGCGAAATAAAAAATGCATTAATTTTCCATTTTTTGCAAACCCTCTTTTATGTGTGTGTATATATATATGCTTATTATATCCGTTGTCTAAGAAATCCCATTTTATCCATTGCTCTGCAACTGTAACCTCTCATCGGTGGTTCTTTCTATACTAAAGCAACTATAATGAAGAGTATGTCTATGAAAGTACTAAAAGCACAGAATAAGAGAAGTGACTTAGAACGTGAGGCTGTAGGCAACCAGAAAGTGATTACAACATTCTATTCTAGGAAAAAGGTGTTAGAACTTTATGAAATTACACAAACAAACCCAAAAAAGAAAGCCACAAGCAGCCTTGGAATGTAGAGCCAGCATTAATGTCACATCCCATAATGCACAGTATTTATCTATTTTTACACATACAGTAGGATGGTTGGACTGTCTGTGATGCCTTTATTTCACACATCTTAAACAGTAACCACTATTTATTTAAAATTTTATTAACAGCTGATATAAATATTTACAGCAAAATATTCTTTATAAGTATTTACGTGTGTTCTACATCCCCTGCACATATCTATACAAATGTAGTATTGTAAATGGTAACGTCTAACATATAAAAGTAAATCAAAATACCTCCAGGATCTACTCAAGCTACATCGGGAATCGATAGCCCAGCCAAAAATCCAAGGAACAGTATTATTGTAGATAATCTGTGGAGTGAAAAAATAAGAGGGTAAGCTAACGTGCTCAGTAAGAGATTTGTATATAAACACTGATACTCTGAAATCTATATGCGAAAATGTTTAAATCCTAATAGCGTACTAAGGTACAAATCAGGATGGATGCTATAGTCGGCTAGGAAACCGAATGGAGTAAAGAAGGTATTTTAAAATACTTGTCTTGTCCTGACTGTTAGAAGCAACTATAGGGAGTAGTGAATTAAATTTGATATCCAAAACAACATAAAAAGCTATTAGAGTTTAATAGCAAAACAATTTAATACAACATAAACATTTCTTTTTAATAATAATAATCACTTCACATTTTGATAAACACCATATAGCAAACCACTCAGTAAACCGTAGTTATAGAACTCCTTATCAGGAAATCAATTAGTACCAACGAACAGTTTGGTAAAACAATTCAATAATCCGAAATCAAATTAGTAGAGACCAGGCAACACCCAAATGTATATCATGCTATAATAATATCCCAAAAAAAGAGAAATAATAACACGTGAGACCTATGGCCATAGTCTATGGGGTCCACAATGTGCATTGATTAGGTGATCACTGGGACGCTGATAATAGGATCAATATCTATCAGCACAGTATAGCAGCAGTAACACATGACATGTGAGCATGATACGGGCCTAACAGTCTCAAAACAGTGAACACAGAGAGAAACACCATTTATGAAATCACTTTCATGGATAGTACCTTCAGTCAATTCGTAAATAAATATACTAAAAATATATATTCAGTTTATGAATGAAATTCATAAAATATTCACACTTCGGTATTCTTTCATGAAAATGTTATATTTATTTATAGAACTATACTAAGCACATGTCGGTACTTTCACATAATTAAAATTTTATAACAGGAATATTTAAATATTGTTTTTCGAAAATTAATCATATAATGCACTTTTAATAATTCACATGGAAAGCACTTGTAATTTTATTTATTTTCATCATTGAAAAATATTAGAATTTATTTCTTAAAGTTCCTAAAATTTTCGGCAGAATAACGACTATTTTTAACCTAGCCTTCCTACACCGAAAACACAGTTTATAACCAACCAATATCCACAGTTTCACCAATTCCAAAGCAATTCATTTTCAAATCACTTTATAAAAATTATGTGAACCAATTTATGCACTCACAGTATCCCTATGGTTCACACATGCATCCCTTACCTATCCGATTAAATCAAACTTCCCAATAGCACCACATGTAAATCAATACTCCCGGGCTACAAGATATTACACCAAACACCATTATTCACCATAATTCAATTTCTAATAATTTTTACTTCACTAAATTCTACTATATTATCAGTAGAAAATATTTTTCAGTCTAAATTACATCGGTAGTAAAACATAACTTCGCCTACACAACTCCGAATTTAAATCCGACTTCACCAACAGTCTCCTTATAATTTCTACAGTCTAGTAGCACCCTAAATTCATCAATTGCAGCCACAATTCCCCTTCATCTAGCTATGGCCGAAATCACCTCCTTGACGAATTCATGAAATTCCAACAATTAAACATGGTATTCATGTTTATCTATGTTCATTTCATCATTTAACACCATTAACATGCAAAAGTCAACATTGTCTCCCTTAAGTTCTTCACACGGCCGAATGCCCTTCATTATGCTTGATCATGATTTAACTAAATTTAATTAAATCTAACACCATAACCATGTTTACTACAAGTAGATCTACCATTATTCATCATTGAAATTAAAAGAAACTTCAAGTATGATGAGGGTTACCTTTGGCCGAATTCCTAGGGCTGTTTTTCCTCTTGATTTTGTGACTTATTCAAAGGGCTATGGGTATAAGTGAAGAGAGAAGAGTGAGTAGGACAATTTGGTAGTTGGAATTTTGTTGAAAAAGTGAGCAATTTTTGACTTATGGAAGATTTTCTTTTCTTTCTCTTATTTTTGGCTATGGGTGACGTGAAAGAGACGAAGGAGATGATGGAATAGTGTCGGCTGCAGATTAGGGAATTATGTAGTGTCTTCTAAACATATGGAAATGACAAAAATGCCCTTACTTATAAAATTTTTGGACAATTTTACCTTTAAGCTTCCGTAATTTTTATACTAGGTAACTAAACTCTAAAAATTCATATTCTATCACCAAAAATTATTATTAAACATAATTTGATGAATGGTAGTGGTTTGGTTCGGGTTTGGACCTACCGGAAAGGTGAAATTATGAGAATACCCCTATCGGGTAAATTACGTAAGTTTATGATTTAACTACCAATTCAATCTATCTATTAACTTAGCCCAGGACTTACTTTCATGTAAAATATCATGCTATTTTTACTTGGTCCAAATTCCTTTTAGTTTATGCACAATTTACGAAAATGCCACTGAGCTATGGACTATTCGTCATTTTCCAATATGTTTTCATACTTCTCAAAAATAATCTAAATGAGGGATTTTAGGTTTGAAATTCTTATCGTAGGCTTATTGGGCTCTCTGAATATTATCTATCCGATCTCACATCCATCCGGGTGCTGTAGAGCCTGTGGGGTCCACCTTACTGTACTAGCTCGTACTTGCGAAATACACACGAATGAACAGTGGTGAGTATCCTTACATGTACAACAGTACCTGAATATACGGTTCTCACAATTAATGCTCCAGTATGGTAGGAAACTGTTGTATAATAGGAATGTCTCGTACAAGCATCTATTTCAGGTTTTTTCTTATCTTTATTTCTAGTTGGTCTAGGGAGTTTAAACAACAACGAAAAGTTAGAAAGGGGATTGCAGATAGGGCAAGCACTACTAACCTTTTATTTAGTATTGTTCAAAGAAACAACTACACTTATTTTTATTATTCAAAGATACAACTAAAATTTTATTTATCACTCAAACGACTAAATTCACATTGAAACTCATCCACAAGATTCACTAACAACAACGGCAAGACCCATAACACTGATATTATTATACCAGGTAGTTTACTACAATAAGACGAACCATGGAAGTCTTAACAACTAGATCAGTACGAAAGATATTTGATATATTCATAACATCTCTATGTATTTTTAACATTAAAATAAAGCAACCATAAAAAAAGAAAATATTCAATTTCTTATAGCGTATAATAAGAAACTAGAAAATGAGTATGAGAAAAAAGTAACCTAATTTGATTTGATCGACAGTGGTGATTGGCACAATTTTGGAAAAGAGTTTGAGCTTGAGGTAAAAGAAGAAAGAGCCAAAGAGAGACAAAGAAAAAAAAAGCAGGGTAGATTCAACATAAGCGTTGAAGCAAAAGCTATTCAATAAGTTTAGTACGTAAATTTAAAACCAAGACAATTTAAAAAAAAAGGACTTTTTGCTTTTATAATGATTCGAACCTTGGATCTTTGATGTACATTAAAAAAATTTCAAATGTTCCATGTTTTCCCATTCTTCACTTTTACAAACTATGTTCTTCGAAAACAATGAAAACTTTTTTTTTTCAAAATTTGGTCCATTTTCATTTTCATTTGCCAAAAACTTATTTTCAGCTTCTCAACCAAACATATTTTCCCTTGCATTTTCTATTTTCTGTAAAAATGTAAATAAAAAACAACTTTGTTTTCATGAACCAAACACACACTTAAGTTTCCTCAAGATTTCCACAAATAGATAACTATTTCTCTTAATTTATGAGTAATGAGATTTCAAGTCAATATTCGACCTCGAAATATTTCTCTTTTATATCTGCACTTTGAATTGATCCTTTAGTATTACTTATGTCCTCTCACATTTCGAAGGGTTCATATTCAGTCATATACAACGAATAGTAAAGACTGTTCATTATATCCACTGTTTTCCTACTGGGTATGCTGTTAGGGAAAATAAACGTTTTGTGGTATATAGTTTTTAGTTTACAAAGCAGCATACAACTTTCTTACTCACTACGTTGTTGCTCACTCCTTATTTTCCACTCCACAGGGTGTTGATTTTAGATTAAGAGAATTACCTTTCAAAGATTTGCGACTGCTAGAGTCAGCAGATATTCGATATCGAAGGTATATGATTTTCTTTTATATATTCAGTGAATTTGTACAGTTTTACTTTGAGTAGAAGGGAATGTATATATATTTTAAGGAAATAATGTAACAATGCATACTTCCATATATGACTGAATATGAGCTACAAGTGCCATAATGATTCTAAAAGAGCCTTTCAATGAAACTGGATAGAAAATCTCTTTATAATCAATGCGTTCCTTCTGAATGAAACCTTTGGCAACTGGACATGTTTTATACCTTTCAAAATTGCCTTTCGAATCCCGCTTGGTTTTAAAAATTCATTTACAACTAATCGGTTTCGCTCCTTCAGGTAACTCGACAATATCTAAAACGTCAATGTCCTTTGTTGATTTCATCTCATCTTTCACAGACTTTATCAATTTATGAGAGTGAACACTTTGTTTGGATTGATTAAAAAATTTTGGATCATCTTCCAGTTCCATATCAAACTTGTGTTCTTAAATATATATAATATAAACATATGAAATTGCCAATCTTTTCTCTCTAAAGGATCTTCTTAATGGCATTTCCATTTGAGGTTGTTGTTGCTCCTTTAATTGAATAGGAGTGGGTTCTTCAATATGAGTAGTATGTAACTGATGAGTGTCTTGATAATCCGAATTTGCATCTTGAATAATGTCAAACATAATTGTCTGATCATTTTCAATTGCAACTATAGGAACGGTAGCATGTTCTTCCTCAAAGACAAAGTTCTTAAGTTTTGTACTCCCATCATATTCAACATCCTTAATAAACTTAGCTTTTCCCGTTTTGAAAAAAGATTTATTTAAGTGATCATAAAACTTGAAACCCTCAATCTCTCTGAGTATCTAACAAAATAGCAGCTTATTGTTCTTAAGTTCAATTTCCTTTCATTAGGCTTGCAAGGCTTGGGCCTGTCCATAACTCATATGGAGTTTTGGCTACTACATTGCTTGGAATTCGATTAAAAATATAAGTTGCAGTCTTTAATGCTTCTCCCTAAAGTGATTATGGTAAAGAAGAATGACTTATCATACTTCTAACCTTATCCTTTAGGTTCTGATTTCATCGCTTAGCTACACCATTTTGACTTAAAGTCCCCAGCATGGTGTATTGAAGAACAATGTGTGCTAACCGTAAATTTTTCATTTATTGGAAATAAATATTGGAGAACATAAATATTGGAAATAAATAAATAAAATTTTGAGAACGGGATATTGGTGAAAATCCCGAGAATTGAGAAAGGAACGGATGGTGGAAATACGAGTGAAGGAAAATAAAATTGGAATTATGAAAAATAATGGAAAGAGGAGATTTAATTTGGATAAATGGAAATCCAAATTAAATAAGAAAATGAGAAATAAAAGAGAAATATATTTATATAATTATAAATATATAAATGTATTTTTATATATAAATGCATATGTATTGAAATATTATGTAGTATATATTAATATACCGAGGTATATATAGATATATATATATATATATACTATTGTACAAAATAAAATAATACATATGTATTCAAGTAAAGTATCTTATGTATATATAGATATATACATAAATGAGAAATGTAAATACTAATTTACATTAAAGTTTGAAAATATATATTGTAAATACAATATATATTGTAGTATAACATATATATATATGTAAAGGTTATTTAATTTTAAAGTATATAAATATACATATTGTTGGCTCTTATAGGCAATACCGAGAGGGGGGTGAATCGGTTTTTAGCTAACCTTAAGCCCGTTTTTCGATTCTTCTAAATTCTCTAGCCTATTTGATATTTTCTAAGTTCTCTAGGCTAGACAAGCATGCAATTCAAATTCAATGAAATAAACACAATATAAGTGCAAGTAAATAAAGAGTAGGGAGAGAGAGATTTACACAATCGATTTATAGAGGTTAGGCTACCTTGCCTACGTCCTCTACCTTGAGACGCTCCCAAGGATTTTCCCAAATTCACTATCCTTGAATTTGTTACAGTCCCTTTTTTTTCTAGGCTAAAGAGAAACCTCTTTCTTTTTCTAGGCTCAAGAGAAACCTCCCTCTTTTTCTTAGGCTAAAGAGTAACCTCCCTCTTTTTCTAAGGCTAAAGAGAAACCTCCCCTTTTACAAGGTATGAATTTGTTTACAAATTGTGTAATCAAAGAAGGCCTCTATATAGGCAAGTGATTACAAAGATTAAGCACAAATAAAAGCCTATACAAGAGTTGTGGTAAGCACTACAAGAAACAGGTGAATGATGGAAGATAAAGACTTTGTAGCTCTTGATTTGTTGTTGAGGCTTGAGGATTTGAGGAAAATGAGTATTGGAGTTGATTCAGTAGTTCTCCTTTCTTCCTTTAGCTTCTAAGCCTCTATTTATAGTCCCTTGGATGGTTTGTGGACGTTGGTTGGAGCCAAAACTGAAACTACCCGTTGTATCTCACAGAAACTAGCCGTTGGGGGCTTTCTAGGATAAAGGGATCGATCCTTTCACCAAAGGGATCGATCCTTTCCTTCATTTCGTGTATTGGAGAGCTTCTGCCAAAAAGGGATCGATCCCTTTCCCTATGGGATCGATCTTTTGCTTCCAGAATGAGTTTTTCCTACACTTTTGGGTTAGAAATGATGTAGACTTGAATTTAATATAACCCAAAACATTTATAAGTTTTAAGGGAGTTTTTATTGACTTTCTCAAATGAAAATATTGTCCAAAAACTTATAAGTAATTTTCTAAACTTATGTTCAATAATTCTTGAGAAAATTACTTAATATTGAAAACCATTTTATAAAGTATTAAGACCCATAAGAATATCATTAATTCATGGTCTTAATGTTTGATATGAACACTTAAAAATGGATTGAGAAAATCATGTGTGATAAGGCAAATTTACAATATGAATTAAAACATTAACGCTTACTTAAGTTTTTGTCATTTCAAAATATATATGTCAATTTAAAGCTAACAATCTCCCCCTTTTTGATATGACAAAACTTAATGTAAATTTGCTTTGAAAATTCTTTAATAAAATACTCCCTCTCAAATAAAGCAGGATTTTATAAAACTCCCCCTTAATATAAGCATGGGTTTTGAAAATGAATTTTCAAACTATTTCTCCCACATTATCTCTCCCCCTTAATATCTCTCCCTTTTAATACCTATCTCTCCCCCTTTTTGTCATAGCAAAAAGAAAGGAAAAATAATAAAAAAATATGCTCCCCCTAAAATCATGGCTATGTGAAAAGAGATAAAAGAATATGCTCCATCCAACAAGAAACATGTTAGTACATGGGACTCATAGCACAAATAAATAAGTCAATTGTTCATAAAGAGTATGAAATATTCATGCAAAGAACATGACTTATGATCCTATACCAATTGTTTATAAATAATTCTGCAAGAAGTTCACAATTGGTAAGAAATGAAGCAAGTTGAGTATAAATATCTACTAAGGTCTATGACTTGCTTATTTCAATCCTATTAAGCACTTAAGTGTATCAATTGTTCTCTAAAGTCCAACTAAGGTGCATGTCAATATATCATGATTATGAGCTAAAATTATATAACATATCATATGCATGTGCTCATAAAGCATTTTCAAGAATTATTGTGCCTAGAATTAAGATATTTAGCAATTAGCTAAGAGTTCTAGTATACAAAAGTTTCATGCAAAAATATCCTAAATGAATTCTTCCTTATTTGTCATTTCAATCTAAAGAGTATGAGAAGAATTGTCAATTTAAAGCTCATACTAATTGGCAATTTAGTTTTGGCTTACCAATTGCTGAAAATATGGTTGACAATGATACTAATTGTTATTTCAATCTAAATGCCAATTGTTACTAATGGTTGACTTAGTCATTTTGCATGAATCCAATATTTATGTGTAGTGTGTTCATGTCAAGAAAATAATCATTTTAAATATGCGAGAACACAATCACACATCATCAAATATGCATATAGATCAATTAATCATTAGCATACTATCATAAAGTATTAATCCATATTCATATTCACAAATTTATATCATATGGAAGATTCAACAATAAGGTATTCAAGCAAACACATTTTCTTCCATGGTTTCAAGCACAAAAATCCTATGCTCATTTTTCAATTCAAGTCTTTAACCAATTATGAGCAAGGAAAGATTCAAATCATAAATGCATGGATATCAAGTTTGTTCAAGTTTGCATTTATCTTTGAATGTTGGTGTTGTCATTAAGACCCTAGTTCTTTAAGTACAAGGATGATAAAGTTTCATGCATTTGAACATTTAGGATCCATTTACCATCACAAATTATAGGTCAATGACCATTACCAATTGTTGAATTTACATTCGGAATCAATCCACTAGATGTATAATTATCATGTAACCTAGAGTGGAGTAGTTGAGTCAATCTAATACACATAATCCTATAAGCATGCTTGACTAAGATGAACAAAAGGAATGATCAATATGCATTATGCACAAGTTCATCAAATTCTCAAATATACACAAATCATTGAAATAAATCTCAAAATTATGTTTAAGCATTCATTGAAAATATATTTCAAGATTATTTCAAGAGTTATGTAAATCATGATTGTTTTCAACAAGAAAAATGATTTTGCACTTGTGAGCTCAAGAAAAATGATATTGATTGTTGAAAGTGATACCATTTGTTGGAAATGATATTAATTGATGAAGTTGAGGCATGATATCAATGAAAAATGAATTTTCATATATTAAAGATCATCAAAAAGAAGTTAAAACAATGAATTTTAAGTTGAGAAGAGAGAAAGTATCAAAACAATGAAAAGTTTTTCTCAATTTCAGTTGAAAACATGCAAAAAAGCCTTTCTGGCCTGGGGGGATCGATCCCAAGAGGTGGGGGATTGATCCCTTAGTTCCAGAATACAGATTTTGCATTCTGTTCAAGGGGGGATCGATCCTGCTTGTTGAGGGATCGATCCCTCATCCTGTTTTTGCAGATTTTTGACAGAAAATCCAACCTTTGAGGTGCCAAAACTTCGTTTTTGAATGTTTTAAGTCCAAGTAAGGGTTTAAACATTTTTAAAACATGATTTTGGACTTGTATGAATGAAAAACATGGATGAAAAACCATTTTACAATAGATTTTCAATTTTGGAAGGATTTTCACAATAAAATGCATTTTTGGTCTCAAAGGAGGTCATTTTGAGAGTTAAGCATATTTTGACAAAACTAAGACATTAGAAACCAAAAATATGCCAAAACAAACTTGTTCACATAGATTTTAAGCACATATAACATCAAATCATCATACTTGTGAACATTATGCCATGATTTCCAACATACAAGTTCTTCATTACTGCATATGACATGACATTTTGCATATATGACATATTTGGCAATTTGAGGCAAGTAAATACATTATTAACACATAGAAAACTTGCTCAAAATGCAGAAATCCAATAAACATTTCAAAATCATAAGTCATACTTTTCATTCAATCATCCAATGCCTCAAGAAATATCCATTAACCAATCAAAAATCATTCAACATGCCTTTTCTTTATTCATTCAACTCACAATGCACCAAGGATCATTAACAAACCATATCATCAAGGCATAAATAATAAAGAGTTTAAGAAGTAAGGAATTAAGCTTACAAAACTCCTTTGCTTGAGAGTGCTTTGCCTTGAATTGTTGAATCCACCTTGTGCTATCCTTTGAAGAATTTTTGTGACCTTACCAAGGGTGGATCCTCAAGCTCTTCCTCTCTCTCATAGGCACAAGCAATCTCCATGGAGGTGTGTAGAGCATTCAAACCCCATTGTTTCTTTGTAGCTCCATGCTCTAACACTCCTACAACAAACACATTTTCAAGCATGCTTTGGTACCCAAATTTTCTTGGGTCCATGAGAGTTAGTGTTCACAATTTTAGATCCCTTAGGGATCCATTTTAAGCACAATTCATCATTATTTATTGCATGCTTTGGCATCCACATCTTTCTAACAACTCTTCCTCTCAATGTGGTTTTTCTATATGTGCATGCTTGTGAAAAGTGTCCTATTCTATTGCATAGTGAGCATGTAAGAGATAAATCATGCATAGTATTTTTGCTAACTAAGAAATTCCTAAGATGAGTTTCTTTTTTATTTGCATTATATCCTAACCCATCTTTGTCAAAGAAAGCTCTTTGGGTCTCTAACATGTGATCTAGCTTTTGTTGACCCATATAAAACCTAGAAAATGAGTTATGCAAATTTAAGTTCTTTTTATTCAACTCATTTATTTCTAAGTTAGCCTCTTCTAATTTCTTTTCAAAGTCTAGCTTAGCATTTATCAAGGCTTCATTTTCTATTTTTAATTTAGCAAAGATTTTCTTATATTTGGAGTTCATGCATTGAAAATCATTTGCTAATTCATTAAAAGCATTTTGTAGTTCATCAAATGTATAATCATTATCTTCACTAGAACTACAACTAGCCTCATCATCACTAATAGCCATAAAGCATGAGTAGGCTACCTCTTCATCTACATTTTCCTCATCGGAGCTATCACTATCGCTCCATGCAGCCACAAATGCTTTCTTCCTAGGCTTCCTATCCTTTTCCTTCCTAAGTAAGGGGCAATCTAGCTTAGTGTGACCCAGTTCATTGCACTCATAACATACTAAGGGGTCTTTTTCTCTTCTACTTGACTCTCCCCTATGATGTCTCCTATTTTGCTCTCTCTCATTCATTCTCATGAACTTATTAAATCTTTTGGCAAATATTGCCATTTCCTTTTCTTCCTCATCTCCACTCTTATCACTATCATCTTCAAGGATCTCAAGAGTGGAAGATTTAAGTGCTACTCCTACTTTATTTGAAGGCTCTTCATTTCTTTTCAATTTCATCTCATATGTAAGTAGGGAGCCCATAAGTTCATCTAGAGACAAGGTACTTGGATCTCTAGACTCTTCTATTGCGGTTACCTTTGCCTCCCAAGATTTTGGCAAGCTATTTAAAATTTTCTTAACTATTTCTACATTGGAATAGCTTTCGCCTAATGCCTTAAGTCCATTAATTATATCATTAAATCTAGTGAACATTTCATTAATGGACTCATTTTCTTTCATCCTAAATAGCTCATAATCATGTGTGAGCATTCCTACTTTGGTTTCCTTAACTTGATTGGTCCCTTCATGGGTGATGGCTAGTTTGTCCCACATTTGTTTAGCATTCTCACACAAGGAGACTCTATTATATTCATTGGGACCTAAAGCACAAAAGAGAGTGTGCATAGCCTTGGCATTCAATTGTGCCAATCTCATATCATTTGTGTCCCACTCATCCTCACTTTTAGGGACATCTTTTCCATCAACTTTCTTCATTGGAATTTTGGGACCATTAACAATCACTCTCCACACTTCATAATCATTAGATTGTACAAAGAACATCATCCTAATTTTCCAATATGAATAATTCTTACCATTGAAGAGTGGAGTTCTAACTAATGATTGTCCCTCTTCTCCTAGGGGTGTGCTTATATTCAAGTGAGCCATTTAAGATCGTTTTGCTCGATAGAGGTTAGTCTAATTCAATCTCGAGCCCAAGCTCTGATACCAATTGTTGGCTCTTATAGGCAATACCGAGAGGGGGTGAATCGGTTTTTAGCTAACCTTAAGCCCGTTTTTCGATTCTTCTAAATTCTCTAGCCTATTTGATATTTTCTAAGTTCTTTAGGCTAGACAAGCATACAATTCAAATTCAATGAAATAAACACAATATAAGTGCAAGTAAATAAAGAGTAGGGAGAGAGAGATTTACACAATCGATTTATAGAGGTTCGGCTACCTTGCCTACGTCTTCTACCTTGAGTAGCTCCCAAGGATTTTTCCAAATTCAGTATCCTTGAATTTGTTACACTCCCTCTTTTTCTAGGCTAAAGAGAAACCTCTCTCTTTTTCTAGGCTCAAGAGAAACCTCCCTCTTTTTCTTATGCTAAAGAGTAACCTCCCTCTTTTTCTAAGGCTAAAGAGAAACCTCCCCTTTTACAAGGTATGGATTTGTTTACAAATTGTGTAATCAAAGAAGGCCTCTAGATAGGCAAGTGATTACAAAGATTAAGCACAAATAAAAGCCTATACAAGATTTGTGATAAGCACTACAAGAAACAGGTGAATGATGGAAGATAAAGACTTTGTAGCTCTTGATTTGTTGTTGAGGCTTGAGGATTTGAGGAAAATGAGTATTGGAGTTGATTGAGTAGTTCCCCTTTCTTCCTTTAGCTTCTAAGCCTCTATTTATAGTCCCTTGGATGGTTTGTGGACGTTGGTTGGAGCCAAAACCAAAACTACCCATTGTATCTCACAGAAACTAGCCGTTGGGGGCTTTCTGGGATAAAGGGATCGATCCTTTCACCAAAGGGATCGATCCTTTCCTTCATTTCACGCATTGGAGAGCTTCTGCCAAAAAGGGATCGATCCCTTTCCCTATGGAATCGATCCTTTGCTTCCAGAATGAGTTTTTCCTGCACTTTTGGGTTAGAAATGATGTAGACTTGAATTTAATATAACCCAAAACATTTATAAGCTTTAAGGGAGTTTTTCTTGACTTTCTCAAATGAAAATATTGTCCAAAAACTTATAAGTAATTTTCTAAACTTATGTTCAATAATTCTTGAGAAAATTACTTAATATTGAAAACCATTTTATAAAGTATTAAGACCCGTAATAATATATCATTAATTCATGGTCTTAATGTTTGATATGAACACTTAAAAATGGATTGAGAAAATCATATGTGATAAGGCAAATTTACAATATGAATTAAAACATTAACGCTTACTTAAGTTTTTGTCATTTCAAAATATATATGTCAATTTAAAGCTAACACATATATATATCTATATATTAGATAGATATTTTGATATATTATATATATATATATAATACAATACTATATAAATAAATTAATATTATTATATGTAGAATATATATACTATAAGTACAAAATATATATTATTACATTATGATATTTATATTATATAAATATATTATATATGTATATAATTAATTATATGTAAATCAATTAAATAAAAAAAAGAAACAGAGAAGAATCGGGAAACCCGATCCTTCCCAAATAGAGGGGTCGACGACGGCACCCACCGCCGCTGTCGATGAGATAAAGGAGAGAAGAGGAGAGGGGGTGTCGCCGGTCGACGAGGAAGGGTGAAGGCCACCGTTGATGGTAAAAAACGGAAAGGAAAAACGGAAACAGAACCGGCGAACCAAGAAGGAAAGCAGAAGAGAAGAAACGGCGGTGCCGGTCGGTTCAGGCACCGCCACCCGAACCTCGGCGGAGGTGAGGGGAAGGAGAAAAGAGCCACCGGTGAGGCCACCAACGGCGGAGGAAAGCCGACGGAGGAGGAGAGAAACCGAGCCAAAATCTGAGTAGATCCGCAGCCGTGCCGCCGATTCGGGAGGAACGGGGGCTAGATCCGGGTTCGCCGTCACGCCGGCCAGCTGCTGAGTAGTTGAACTCCCGGAGAACCGGCCACCGGAGAAGAACCGGTGGTGAGGGGGGTGACCAGTCCGGCTGGAAGAAAAGAAAAGGAAAAAGAAAAATAAAAAAGAAAAGAAAAAGGAAAAAGAAAAGAAAAAAGAAAAAAAGAAGAAAAAAGAAGAAAAAGGAGAGAGAAAAAGGAAATTTTGGACTTCGTAAATTTCGGGAATTTCGAAAAATCCCGGAAAACTCAAAAACTTGGGAACTACGGGAATCGGTAAGAAATCTCGAAAAATGTTAAATTATTTAAATAATTTATTTATTTAAATAATTATGAAAAAAATTCTAAATTTTAGAATTTAATTTCAGAAAATTTCCTCGATAACCGAGCCGATGAAATCGGGCGAGGTGAACACGAGCGACACCTTCGAGAGGCAGTCACCGACCTGGGAAAAGGTAAGGGATATATGTGCAGCTGTAAAGATATTGGCACACATGTTTTAAATTATGCATTTAATTTTTTTAAATGCTATTGATAATGATTGGTTGGAAAAATTGTGGTGATTTACCGGTTGAGATTTAAATTGTATTTTCCATGCAGGAGGCTAGCCAATCGGTTGCCGTTA
The DNA here is from genome assembly GCA_032173925.1 of Heritiera fomes. Classification (NCBI taxonomy): domain Eukaryota; kingdom Viridiplantae; phylum Streptophyta; class Magnoliopsida; order Malvales; family Malvaceae; genus Heritiera; species Heritiera fomes. The sequence goes on from JAPDPM010000017.1 coordinate 6,835,574, forward strand.
TACTGCCAAAAATTATTGGAAAAATTATCGAAAATCATAGTAAATGATTTTTCATCATGAGAAACGATTTCTAACACGAAAATCGAGAATCGATTAGTTTTTATAAAACATGAATATATTGATAATTAATTTTAAAATATTCATGTTTTCAATATATTCATGTTTTTGAAAATGGTGAAAAAGGAAATCACCTAAATTTATTCCGATAGGTGATATTTCACGTGAAACGAGGTGTAAAATGAAAAGGACCAAAGTGAATATTTTACTAATCTTTCTTCAAATATTCACTTGATTTTATAAATAACCTTTATGGGTTCAACGGTGAGAACAAGTGTTTACAGAAAATTCCATAAAGGTAATTAAAGGTGAAAAAACAGTGTTTTGAGACTAAAAGGTCTCTACATATGTTTACATAGAAAACACGGGACGAGAGTGATGATTTGGAAGATAAATATTTTGTTTTTTCATAAATCATAAAAATAATTGATTTGAATCCCGATAACTTTGAAAATCATGTTTTTCATAGAAAGCACGGAAAAGCGTGCGTATATGTTTTACAGTGAAAAAGGACAGTTATGACCTTTTATGTTTTACAGTGATTATTTTGTAAATTGTTTTCACCGTATGGAAAATATGATTTATGATGTTCTATAATGTTTAGAATATTTTCGGGAATGATGAGAATCTCTTAATATAAGCATGGGTTTTGAAAATGAATTTTCCTTATGAATATTTGTGGATTGATTAAACTTATATTTAGTGAAAGTGATTTCATAAATTAGGTCTATATCACGTGTTTACTGTTTTGAGACTGTTAGGCCCCATATTATGCTCACGTGTCACGTGTTAGTGCTGATAGATACTGATCCTATTATCAGCGTCCCAGTGGACACCTGATCAGTGCACATTGAGGACCCCATAGACTATGGCCGTAGATCTCATGTGTTTCCCCTATTTGGGATGATATTATTATAGCATGATATATTTAGGGTGTTACCTAGTCTCCATGATACTGTACTGATGATTGTACTTTTCACTGAACTTTTGCTGGTACTAAATTATCTACTGCTACTGAGCTTTTGATATATCACGTGTTAAACTAAATATTATACGGTGTTTTACCAGTGTGGAAATTAGTATTTGTGAAAGGAACATGAATTCCTTATTTATTTACTTAAGTGTTTTATCACGCGAATATTAAATGTTTTATTGGGATTTGAATATCAAAAGAAAACGATTACTCTCTACAGTTGCTTCTAGGTTCCGGGACAAGCCAGGTATTCTAAAATACCTGCCTTACTCCATCCGGATCCCTAGCCGACTGTAGTATCCTTCCTACATATGAGCCTAGAGCCTCTAGGAAGATCTAAAGAAAGTGAAAAAATATTTTCAGCATATAGGTAGCTGAATATCAAGTGTTGCATATAACTCTCTTACTGAGCTATGGTTTGCTCACCCCTTAATATTAACATTTCAGATTTTGAGGACTAAAAGATCTGACATCAGAGGATTTCGAGCTACGCATTTGGAGATACTGCGATAGCTTGATTTATAATATGAGGTATGATCATTTATTTTCTGTATTTAGACTTACTTTCAGTACTCCTTTCTTGAAAAAAAAATAGGGGATGTAATTGATAATATACATTTTATATTTAATAGTTAAATGAATATGAAAAGTGAAGTATCACAAACAGCCCAACCGGATAAGTTGTGTATTTTACGTGAAAAATGTGGTCAAGGGATGTGACAGATTTAATGGTATCAGAGCAGGGTCGGCCTGATGTCTGTTGATACTTTTGGAAGGAAAAGTGTTAAACATCCCCGGTAGTACTGTATCGTCTAAATACATAGAGAAAATAAATGATTGTAAACTGAGCATAATGATTTAAAGGGAGTGAGAAAGTATAAATTGAGAATGTTAAAGAAATAATAGGCTCAGAAATTACTGGAAAAATTGGTGATTCTTATAATCTAAATGAAAGCCTGTTCGGTAAGGAATCGAAAGGACTCGGTGGGGGCCCCACCAGTACTTTTTGATCCGGATCGAACTGAAACTTGAAAGTGATGATATAAAGGAGGGGAATGACATATCATCATTAAATAGACTTTAAGATCACCGATTAAGGGTAATTTGAAGAGAGAGAAAATTTTTGGCCAAAAATGACCAAAATACCCCTGACTCTGAAATTTTGTCGAGAGCCAGAATAGACCAACAGAAGTTGGAATTGATTGATCTGACAGAGAAATTGATGATATAAAGCTGAATTATAAGCAAAATATTCCAATTATGGATTTTAGTGAACTTCCCTGTTGAAATCGAATAGGATCTAAATTGCTGATATAAGTATCAGAAAGGATAATATCAGCACATGGATAATGAGATCATTGATTCCCATGTATACTGAGGAGAAAGAAATAAATGCCGAAATGACGAAAATGCCCCTATGTTGGGCGATGTTTGGAACAGTGATAAAACCGAGCTGAATTGGAATCCATTGATAGTAATGGAGTCGTAAATGGCATAAAGGCCATGATATGAATATAACGATCCCTATTACTGATTCCACGTACACGTAGATTATGGACGCAAATGGTGAGTGACCTAGTGAACGGACTAGGCCTCACGATAGATCCTTGAGGGGGCCAATGTGCTCGCTAAAAGAGGATGATATAGATATGTACAGGCGGACAGCGGACGAGCCAGGGCCTTACATGATGCGATCCAATGAGTGTATAGTGGAATGTCATAAGATGATTGGCCCGGTTATAGACTGTAAGAGCTAGAATTAAAAGTGTATTGAATTATTACGGGATCGTTAGATATTATGAAAAGTGAAATGAATACGGAAAATGACTGAGAAAGTGAATAGTACAAATAATGAAATCAAGGTGGATAATATTTCAAAATGATTTGAATATTAAATGTTTTTACCTTGAGGATATATATAGTGAAAATGATAGGACATGAGATGAAATGTCCGAAATAATAAGAGATGTGTGACTAAAGAAAAATATCGGATATGATCACCGATAAACTTTCAGAGTCGTATAGATTGGAGAAAATCGAGCTAACCTTAACTCGATTGGTTATAAGCTTATATCGGAGAATACAAAAGAGTCCGAAAGCTTCGCAACAACTCTGAAAAATATGTGAATAATGAAATTCACTTGTAAAGGTGTGATTGATGGAAATACAGATAATGTAATTTGAGGTTAATGAAGTTATCTGTATAAGTGTGAATGAAAGAAGCACAGATATATGAGGAGTTAATAAGACTAGCCTCAGTATAAAGCATCCTTAGATAAAAGATTGGAGATTGATGTCTATAAGATGATGATTAGAACTCGGAGTGAATTTTTACGAGTTTCTATTGAGGTTACAAGGTTAATGAGTTGCCTTGTGAAGTATATAAGCCTAAAGAATGAGGTATCCATACATGAGTAAATTGATGAAATACTGATAGAGTCTAAAGTATAAATGGAACATGAGCAGTATTGTGATATAACCCTTAAACTCTTAAAGACTGTGGAATTGTGTTAAGATTGGTAAATAAGATACTTGGCTAGACAGTATCTCTTTCTGAGATATATGATCTCAAGAGGACAGAATGATAGTGAATCTGTCTATGATAGTGATATAATGATTAAGATACGGAATTACTGAGTTTAGCTAGATACTAATGCCAATATATAAAAGAGTTATGAGATTAGCTGCTCTACTACTGAGATATAATGAAAGAAACTAAAGTCGGTAAATGGATGAGTGGAAAGAAAAGATGGTATGCAAAATATTAAGAAATTATACTGTAAAATACCATACCACTTGAGTAAACCGACTAAATTGATCAAAGTAAAGACACAGAAATGAAATAAGAAGATAAGTTGCATGATGAGTAGGAAACATGAAATAGTTCCCGAAATTAAGACTGAAAAGTAATCTCGTGATGGTTATCACATGACAATGGCAATATGTAAAAACAAGCCAGATTTGATAAGTGAGAATAATGGTACTCAAAGGAGTAAGATAATTGATATGTTTACTGCCAGTATATAAATGAAAAATGATTATACATATAACCACCGTAACATGATAGAAATGATGGAAGTGTATAGATGATGTGGTGATTAAATATATAAATTGAGGATTCAATCGTGGAATCTAAATTATGAAAAGAGAACATGATAGTCTCATGATTTATGGCTATAAGAGATGATAAATAGTAAAGTCTGCAAGTGAGATACAGCCTTGGTAAAATGAATATGAACATGAGTATTGTGGACAATAAAGAGTCCAAAAGAAATATGATAATATGGAAGTGATTAAAGACTGATGATCTAAATAGAATCACTTTCCATTATCAGACTCTTAGATTCTCTAGTGCCTTAGTCGAAGTATGAGTGTGAAATAGTGGAAACGTATATGTACAGTTCCAGCGAGCATTACATGTGATGGGAGTCTCTGAGATGCCATATGCTTAATGAGAAATAGCAAAAGGCTTGAGATCTCAAGTGTACTGATAGCACCGCTCCATGCTGATGTATATATATATAATATATATATATATATATATATATGAGCGTGAGATGTAAACGCTCGATGATATTGAGAGAGCGTGTGCATGAGATGTGAAAGCTACTGGGACACTTACATATAATTGATTGACATGAGTACATGATAATACCAAATTATGTCGACTTGGCACTAAGTGAGAAAAATGGATGATGAACAGCATAGATCAGCTGTGATATGAAAAATACTGTACATGGACTCTTATATGAAAAGAGTGGAAATGAATAACTCTCAATTTGAGAAATGAACATATATGATGAAAGACAGCATGTAGTAGTCTAAAGTAATCTTGAATGCTGAAAGTGTACTGGCAGTATTACTTGGAGGATGACCTAGAGGTCAGAAACCGTAAGAATACGGAAAGTACCACCTTTGGACTTAAGTTAAATTCGAAGGACCGAATTTCTTAAGGTGGGGAGAATGTGATAACCGTAAATTTTTCATTTATTGGAAATAAATATTGGAGAGCATAAATATTGGAAATAAATAAATAAAATTTTGAGAACGGGATATTGGTGAAAATCCCGAGAATTGAGAAAGGAATGGATGGTGGAAATACGAGTGAACGAAAATAAAATTGGAATTATGAAAAATAATGGAAAGAGGAGATTTAATTTGGATAAATGGAAATCCAAATTAAATAAGAAAATGAGAAATAAAAGAGAAATATATTTATATAATTATAAATATATAAATGTATTTTTATATATAAATGCATATGTATTGAAATATTATGTAGTATATATTAATATACCGAGGTATATATAGATATATATACTATTGTACAAAATAAAATAATATATATGTATTCAAGTAAAGTATCTTATGTATATATAGATATATACATAAATGAGAAGTGTAAATACTAATTTACATTAAAGTTTGAAAATATATATTGTAAACACAATATATATTGTAGTATAACATATATATAAATATATATGTAAAGGTTATTTAATTTTAAAGTATATAAATATACATATATATATATATCTATATATTAGATAGATATTTTGATATATTATATATATATCTTTATATATAATATATAATATATATATAATACAATACTATATATATAAATTAATATTATTATATGTAGAATATATATAGTATAAGTACAAAATATATATTATTACATTATGATATTTATATTACATAAATATATTATATATGTATATAATTAATTATATGTAAATCAATTAAATAAAAAAAAGAAACAGAGAAGAATCGGGAAACCCGATCCTTCCCAAATAGAGGGGTCAACGGCGGCACCCACCGCCGCCGTCGACGAGATAAAGGAGAGAAGAGGAGAGGGGGTGTCACCGGTCGACGAGGAAGGGTGAAGGCCACCGGCGACGGTCAAAAACGGAAAGGAAAAACGGAAACAGAACCGGCGAACCGAGAAGGAAAGCAGAAGAGAAGAAACGGCGGTGCCGGTCGGTTCAGGCACCGCCACCGCCACTGCCACCCGAACCCCGGCGGAGGTGAGGGGAAGGAGAAAAGAGCCACCGGTGAGGCCACCAACGGCGGAGGAAGGCCGACGAAGGAGGAGAGAAACCGAGCCAAAAACCGAGTAGATCCGCCACCATGCCACCGATTCGGGATGAATGGAGGCCAGATCTGGCTTCGCCGTCACGCCGCCAGCTGCTAAGCCATTGAACCGCCGGAGAACCGGCCATCGGAGAAGAACCGGCAGTGAGGGGGGTGACCAGTCCGGCTGGAAGAAAAGAAAAGGAAAAAGAAAAAGAAAAAAGAAAAGAAAAAGGAAAAGGAAAAATAAAAGAAAAGAGAAAAAAAAGACGGAAAAGGAAGAAAAAGGAGAGAGAAAAAGGAAATTTTCGGACTTCGAAAATTTCGAGAATTTCGAAAAATCTCGAAAAACTCGAAAACTCGGGAATTACGGGAATCGGTAAGAAATCTCGAAAAATGTTAAATTGTTTAAATAATTTATTTATTTAAATAATTATGAAAAAAATTCTAAATTTTAGAATTTAATTTCAGAAAATTCCCTCGATAACCGAGCCGATGACATCGGGCGAGGTGAACACGGGCGCGACCTTCGAGAGGTAGTCACCGACCTGGGAAAAGGTAAGGGAGACATGTGCAGCCTGTAAGGATATTGGCACACATGTTTTAAATTATGCATTTAATTTTTATAAATGCTATTGATAATGATTGGTTGGAAAAGTTGTGGTGATTTACCGGTTGAGATTTAAATTGTATTTCCCGTGTAGGAGGCTAGCCAATCGGCTGTCGTTATACTGCCAAAAATTATTGGAAAAACTATTGAAAATCATAATAAATGATTTTTCATCATGAGAAACGATTTCTAACACGAAAATTGAGAAATCGATTAGTTTTTATAAAACATGAATATATTGATAATTAATTTTAAAATATTCATGTTTTTCAAAATGGTGAAAAAGGAAATCACCTAAATTTATTTCGATAGGTGATATTTCACGTGAAACGAGGTGTAAAATGAAAAGGACCAAAGTGAATATTTTACTAATCTTTCTTCAAATATTCATTTGATTTTATAAATAACCTTTATGGGTTCAATGGTGAGAACAAGTGTTTATAGAAAATTCCATAAAGGTAATTAAAGGTGAAAAACAGTGTTTTGAGACTAAAAGTTATCTGCATGTGTTTACACAGAAAACACGGGACGGGAGTGGTGATTTGGAAGATAAATATTTTGATTTTTCATAAATCATAAAAATAATTGATTTGAATCCCGATAACTTTGAAAATCATGTTTTTCATAGAAAGCACGGAAAAGCGTGCGTATATGTTTTACGGTGAAAAAGGACAGTTATGACCTTTTATGTTTTACAGTGATTATTTTATAAACTGTTTTCACCGTATGGAAAATATGATTTATGATGTTCTATAATGTTTAGAATATTTGACCCCAGTATGAATATTTTATAAATATTATTCATAAGATGAAAATATTTTCTTTAAGAATATTTGTGGATTGATTAAACTTATATTTAGTGAAAGTGATTTCATAAATGGGGTCTATATCACGTGTTTACTGTTTTGAGACTGTTAGGCCCCATATTATGCTTACGTGTCACGTGTTTGTGAAGACTACAAATTTTTCGTATCGAGTTTGTATATAAACGAAGAAATTAAATAAACCAAGCATTGAGAGTGTTCTGAAATTCTGTATTATCTTAAGTAATGAAATCAAAAGGTGGAGTTAGTGCATTTAACAATAAATGATTAATATATATATATATGAATTTAAATAAAAGAAGAATAAAATAAATATATATATATGTACTACTATTATATATATTGACATGAAACTAGATATATATATATATATATGTACATCATGTACATATTTTAAGTAGGATAGTAAAAATATACTATATATTGTATGAGAGATATAATATATAAAGTATAAATATATATAAAAAATAATAATAATATGTACTAATTGGCTTCCAAAGGAAGCCAACCAGCTTCACCTGCTCCCACTTACGTTAGTGGGAGCAGGAAATTAAATGAAATGGCAGAGGACTCACGTCCTCTGTCAAATGAAAAAGAAAACAAAATAATATAATAAATAAATAAAAAAGGGAAAGAAATTAGAAAGAAACGAGTGAGAATTGTAAGGAGAAGTACCAAGAGAGGAAGAAGCAGAGAGCCAAAGAGATGAGGCAGAATTGGCGAGAAAGAGAGCAAAACATGAAGCTGTTCAGCGTGGAAAAATAAAAGGGTTTAGTGCTTTGCACCCTTCCACTTTTCTGTTGTAAGACGAGGGTTAAAGAGCTGTAGTATGGATGTGAAAGGAAGCTAGAAACAGATGAAAGAAAGGGTTTTATTCGGCTGGTAACAGCAGGTATGGTGTTGAAAACTAAGGGTTATGTTGGTGCTGAGTTAAATCAAAAAAGAAAAGGGGCCACTTGATGAAGCAGTCGATGTTGTTGCTGTGTAGACCAGAAGATGATGTGTCTGTGGAGAGGAATAAAGGCCCAAAATAAGAAGGAAAGGAACTAAGGAAATAGGAAGGATAAGAAGGACATTCAACAAAGGAAAGAGACCGAGAGAGGGAGATCAGGCTGCAGCAAACTGAAAGAAGAGGAAGGAAAGATATTGTGCTACGGCTAGAGAAAGAAAAGGGAGAAACATCATTGACTAGGGGTCTCGGGTGCCTCCATGGGTGCGTGGAAATAGGGGCTCGGGACAGAGTCACTTCAAGTAATTGAGGATGCCATTGATAAAGGTTATACCATGCCAAATGAAGTGTAGTTTGGGACTGTAGCGTAGTTGGAAACATGGCTAAAAAAATGAACTTTTGAAGGGACCGATTTGTAAGTAGAAAACAGAGGCTAAAGTGCAGGTGGCGGCAGGGTTTTTTTAGGTGGTTTAATGAACTAAAGACGTAAGCTTCTTGGAGGTTGAAGAAGTGACCAAACTGAACACTTGAAGGGGGCTGTTTGTGCGTGTGAAAACAGTGGCTCTTTTGGGCAGTGCATAGAGGCGGGAGCTGTGAGTTGAAGCCTTAGAACCATTGCCTTTGAAGCCTAGACTTGGGGTGTTTTGGGTTGATCCTGGCGGCTTGTTAGTGAGGGGGTGCAGTAGCTACGGTGGTGTTATGGGCTGCTGTAGGCTTGATTCAAAAGAAAGCTTCTTGTGGTATTTTAAAGGAGGTAAAGAGCTAGGAATGTGTCTATAATAAAGGTTCTTGTAGGTGTTTTAAGATTGGAAGAGAAACGTGTGAATAAAAGGCTGGAAAAGCTATCTTCTAAGGTTGAAGTGGAGAGCAGAGGACGTGAAAGAGGAGGGGTTGCAGCTCGACAAAACCAGGAAAGAAATGGGGCTGTAAGGGATGTTTCCTCGCTAGAATAGAGCCAAGAAACTAGCTGGAACTGAGAGATAAGGACCTCTCTATACCTTGGCTTAAATGCAATTTATATTAAAGGATTTGAAGTAGCAAAAATGAGTTGCGAATAGTGAATACCGAGAGGTAAATGGAAAGAAATAACAAAGGGCTGGCCTGAATCAAAAGGAAATATGATGGAGTGAATGTTAACCCGAGAGCCAATGAAAGAGCTTAAAAAAAAGAGAGGACTGAAATTATCGGTTCTTGACAGGGTATTTGCAAGAGCTTGGCTCGGTTTGGAGCTTAAATCGAGGGGGTAAGGACTCTTTAAGTTTAGCATTTAAGCATGTAAATATTGATGAGGCAATGGATGATTTAAACTTGTTGAAAACATGCTATACAGGGACTGTTATATGTCTATGTGCACACACACATCTGTACATAAATATATGTATATTTGTTACGAAAATGAGGAATTAAAATGTGGTGTAGGAATTTATTGGAGGTCTTAAAGAAGTGGAGATTCAAAGAGAGCTTGGGATAGGCTCGGTACTCAAGAAAACAAGGGTAAGTGTACAAGTCTTGGATTAAGCTTTGGTCATGCATATATATTGATATAGGTACGCGTATATATATATATATATATATATATATATAAACACACACACACCCATGGTGTGGTAATAGAGAATGTATTCTTGACGTAGAGGTGAATTAGATTAATTGTGATTTTATGTTATATGTTTTAGTATGAAATTGGGTATAGTGAGAATGAATTATTGAGATAAGAAATGAATGGTGTTCGTAGTGAATTGGAGCAATATTGGAGCTTGATTATGGATTGGACACTCGAAGGAGATATTCACAATAGCATAAGGTAAGTGGGTTAAGTAAAGCTTGTTAGCACCATATCATAGGAATGGTTTAATTTTATAAATTCTTTTATGCTTAGGCTGGATCGAAACTTATTTTCTGCTTTGAGTGTTGTGGCCAGCCAAGCGTACATGTTAAGTGAAATGAACCGATGCATACATGCATTTACGTATAGCATGTTTTGAGTTCAATTACGTAATGTGTATGTTTTAATGACTTGCATCATATGTTATATTTGCAAAGTCTTGGTTTGAACCAACAATTGAAATAAATCGAAAGTCCTTTATATTTCGAACTCAAAACTGATTTAATACTGATTTGAAATCCGTGGAAGCCAAGTGCTACGCTAGGAAATTGATTTCAAACTGTTTTTGAGTGCAGGCATGTCCTACGATCCTCGGGTCACTTCTAGCCTATCGAACTTAGCTCTAGGCCTTCTTTCCCGTCTATTGAGCTTTGTGCTCTAGACTATCGTATTGTACCTATCGAGCCTAGTGCTCTAGGTAAACTGATACTTGTCTGAAAAACCAGCAGGCAAGTTTCAACTCTCGACTGATCAGCGAGACTGGATATCGTTCTATGGCCATAGATTTAGTGTTGCTTGCGACACCATTCCATCGCTAGCTACGATGGATATCGATTGATTGAGGATCATTGCCTAAACTCTACTTACTATTGTTCCATTTCTAATACTACTTTTAGTGAACTGAGGCAATATGCCTAATCGTTATCAACCTTCTTGATTTATGACTTATTAATAACATCGCAGATCATACGAGTTAGGCTCCCACTTGGAGTTTGGGTGCGAAGCCTCAGGGACGTACTTTGAGTAGCTATATCAGTCCGAATCCTCCGAGTGCTGTTTTTGTTGCACTTGAGGTATAATATCGATTATTTTGTTATCCATGTATGACATGTTAAGTTTGCACAGTACATGCTTATGGGATTGCTTTTGGGATGTAACTTAGGATCGTCCTAGATTATTATAGGCTTTTATGATTATCGATAACGATCCGATAAGTGAACTGTGATGATTTTGAGCTGTAAATTGTCTCTTATATATAATTGTTGATTTTGAAAGTATGTGTAGTATATAGTGAAATGAACTGCGAAACTTTGGGCTGAGATATGTGGCTGGAATTAGTTGAATTTATTGCAGGTTAATTAGCTGGGGAAAGTCGATTTTATATAAGGGGGAGTTTTCGACGTTTTTCTTTTAATGGCCTAATATTGAAAACAATAATACTAAGTCGAATAATCTTAAAAAATGACAAATAAATAATGTATACAAATCAAGTTAAGAACGTGAAGTTAGTTTAAAGAGAACACTGATACCGAATGCAAACTTTAAAGTGAAAAGAAAAATTAAATTCGTAAAAATTGGTAATTGGTAAATGGAGTGATAAGTGTACGTCAATGCCTTCGGATCGTGACAGATTTAATGGTATCAGAGCAAGGTTTGTTTAGTACGTGTCAGTGTCATAGAGGTTGTTATTAGTGTTACATCCCATGTACTGTGTAATGTTTGCATGTAGTGTACTGTTACCGACTTATACTAAGATTGATCTGCTCTTGGTATAGGTTCTCTCTTGATTGACATACAATGAGGAGGATTGGAGGCAGACCGAGGGGGTTGGCTCGAAGATATCCGATTTCACGGCCGCCCTCATCCACAATGCCTCCATCATCCTCAAATCCGACTCCTTCCCCCCCAGATAGTATGGAAGCGAGGATGGCCCGAATAGAACAAAGCCATGAGACTATTACTGCTTTACTGCAACAGTTGGTGGCTAACCAAGCTAGTGCACATCAGGCTGCACCACCACCTCCTGCACCTCTTGTGCTGCCACCTCCTATACCTTCTGTACCTCCACCACCACTGCAACAGGCACCACCTCCACCACCTCCTCCTACAGTGCCACAGGCTGCACCTTTACCAACTGCACCTCAGACAGTTATGCCTCCGCCCGCTGTACCTGAAGTTGGGAACCCAGTGGATAGAAATATGACACTCCTCCGTCAATTCCAAAAAATGAATCCATCACAGTTTAAGGGGGAGAAAGATCCAGCGAAGGCAGAGGAATGGATAGAGGAGATGGAGTTTCTCTTCAAATATATGGGGTGTAGTACCACTGAGAGGGTTTCATTAGCAGTGTATATGATGAGGAGTGATGCGCAGAAATGGTGGAAGACCCATGAGACGTTCTTATTGGCTAAGGATTCGGTTATTACATGGGAGAGATTCTTAGAGGCCTTCATGAACCATTATATATCTAAGGCTGCCAGACGACAGAAAAAGAAGGAATTTATGGAACTCACTCAAAGATCGATGAGGGTGGATGAGTATGAGACTCGATTTACTGCCTTAGTGAAGTATGACACGGATTATGTTGTTAATGATGAGAAGAAGGCAGAGAAGTTTGCTTCAGGATTGAGACCTAACTTCCGAAGTAGGGTCACTCCATTTGAGCTTACCGAGTATGAGGCAGTGGTGAGGAAAGCTCAGACTGTTGAGCACGAATTGGAGGCTACTCAAGCTGAGTATGGGACAAGGAAGCCTCTTAGAGCTAAACCATTCATAGATAGGAGGGATGAGAAGATGAGGTTTGAGCCGAGTAGATCACAGGGACAAAATAAGATGCAGAGGTTTGTTGCGCCTCGACCACAGGCTACTAGGCCTACAGCTACTGCTACTCCTCCTAACAGAGCCTTGGCCATTATCCCTACTGCTACTGCTACATCTTAGCCATGTGCCACTTGTGGACACAAGCATGGAAACAGACCTTGTTATGTGGTTACTGGAGCTTGTTTTAAGTGTGGCAAGACTGGTCATAGAATCAAAGATTGTCCTCAGATGAGGGCCACAGAGACACAAGATGGGGGACAGATCATGCCATAACAAAGGAGAGCTCAAGAGAAAGGCAAGAGTCCAATGGTACAAGGTAGAGTGTTCGCACTTGATTAGGAGACAGCCGATGCTTCTGGTTCAGTTATCAAGGGTAAGCTTACTATCTGTGACTTAGAAGCATTCGTACTCATTGATCCAGGCTCAACTCATTCATTCATTTAACCTACATTTGCTAGTAGATTGCATATAGAGTCAGAGCCTTTAGGTTATCCCTTATATATTACTACTCCTCTCAAAGAATCTCAGACAACTAAATATGTTTATCGTCAATGTAAAGTCAAGGTGGGAGATAAATGCTTAACAGTAGATTTGATATTATTGAATATGTATGACTTTGATGTAATACTAGGCATGGATTGGTTAACCAACCATCATGCTAGTGTAGATTGCTATAAGAAGATTGTAACTCTCTCCCTACCTGAAAAGTTTGTATTATGCCTCGGAAATGATAAATAGAATGATTTTGATTGTTGTTGATGTCTCACTAATATGAGATTAATTGTTTATGAAGGCTATCTCGCGTTTTTCGAGGATGCCGAGAGAAGCCATCCGGAACTGTCCGACATTCCAATTGTCAAGGAGTTCTTTGATGTGTTTCTGGATGAGCTATCAGGGCTACCTCCGGAAAGGGGGATGGAGTTCGCTATAGAGCTACTCCCAGGCACTCAACCGATATCAAAGCCTCCATACCGAATGGCCTTGGTTGAGTTAGAAGAACTGAAAAAGCAGTTGCAAGAGCTGCTAGATAAAGGTTTTATAAGACCAAGTGTGTCTCCCTGTGGGGCTCCAGTGTTATTTGTGAAGAAGAAGGATGGTAGTTTGAGGCTATTTATCGACTATAGGCAATTGAATCAAGTGACGGTGAAGAATAAGTATCCATTGCCTAGGATTGATGATTTGTTGGATCAGTTGAAGGATGCTCAGATATTTTCCAAGATTGATTTGAGGTCTGGGTACCATCAGCTAAGAATCAGAAAGGAGGATGTATCGAAGACAGCCTTCAAGACTCGTTATGGCCACTATGAGTTCTTGGTCATGCCATTTGGTTTAACAAATGCCCCTGCAGCATTTATGGGACTGATGAATGAAGTGTTTAAGCCCTATTTGGACAAGTTCGTCATTGTTTTCATCGATGACATACTAATATATTCTCGATCTCAAGAAGAGCATGAACACCACCTCCATATCGTGCTTCAGACTCTTCGAGAGAAAGAGTTATATGCAAAGTTCAGCAAGTGTGAGTTTTGGTTGGAACAAATCAGTTTTCTGGGGCATGTGGTATCAAAGGATGGTGTAGCAGTTGATTCAGTTAAGATAGAGGCCGTGATGAATTGGGAGAGGCCTAAAACAGTGACCGAGATTCGCAGCTTTTTAGGGCTTGCAGGTTACTATAGGAGATTCGTAGAGGGATTTTCCAAGCTTGCTACCCCACTAACCCGACTCACACGCAAGGATGTTAAGTTTGGGTGGAATGATGCGTGTGAGCACAGCTTCCTAGAGCTTAAGCAAAGGTTGACTACGGCTCCTGTGTTAACTATTCCAAGTGGATCCGGAGGATTTGCAGTGTATAGTGATGCTTCTCTACAGGGTCTAGGGTGTGTGCTAATGCAGAATGGTAAAGTAGTGGCCTATAGTTCGAGACACTTGAAGGACCATGAGAGGAACTATCCCACACATGACCTAGAGTTGGCGACGGTAGTGTTTGCGCTAAAGATATGGCGCCACTACTTGTATGGTGAACGATTTCAGATTTACACGGATCACAAGAGTCTAAAGTATTTATTCTCGCAGAAAGAGCTAAACATGAGACAGAGACGATGGATGGAGCTATTGAAGGACTATGACTGCGAGATTCTCTACCATCCAAGTAAAGTAAATCGGGTAGCTGATGCATTAAGTAGGAAGAGTGTGGGTTTTGTTAGCTACATGATGGTCAAAGAGTGGGATTTGATGGAGAAATTTTCGGAGTTGAATATCAACCTAGAGCCCGATGGTGAGTGTTTGATGGCTAGTTTGAGGATAGAGCTTAGTATTATTGATCAGATCAGACAAGCTCAGAAAGAAGATCCTCGACTTGTGGAGACTACTAGTAAGATACAACCGGATCAGGGCTCAGATTTCGAGATCGGAGATGATGGACTATTGAGATATAAGGGCAGAATTTGTATTCCGGATAGTGAGGCCTTGAAGAGACAAATTATGGAAGAGGCACACAACTCCAAATACACGATGCATCCAGGTAATACAAAGATGTATCAAAACTTACGTAAGGTGTATTGGTGGGCTGGTATGAAGAAAGATAGAGCGACCTTTGTGTCCAAATGCTTAGTGTGCCAAAAGGTCAAGATTGAACACCAGAGACCAGCAAGCTTACTGAAACCTTTGTCTATACCTACATGGAAATGGGAGCATGTGACTATGGACTTTATCATGGGACTCCCGAGGACTCGTAGGAATCATGATGCCATTTGGGTGATAGTCGATCGATTGACAAAGTCTGCTCACTTCCTAGCTATGAAGGCTACCGATTCACTTAGTGCCTTAGCAAATATGTATGTAAAAGAAGTAGTGAGGTTACATGGAGTCCCAGTGAGCATAGTTTCGGATAGAGATTCTCGGTTTACTTCCCGTTTCGGGGAACACTTCCAGGATGCCTTGGGAACTAAATTGAGCTTTAGCACAACCTTTCATCCTCAAACCGATGGGCAGTCAGAGAGGACGATTCAGACTCTTGAGGACATGTTGAGGGCATGTGTCATGGATTTTCAAGGCTCATGGGATGATCATTTGGCACTAGCTGAATTTGTGTATAACAATAGCTTTCACTCTAGCATTGGGATGGCACCTTACGAGGCGTTGTATGGACATAAGTGTAGATCCCCTATTGGCTGGGAAGAGGTAGGTGAAAGAAAAATATTCACTCCGAAATTACTAGAGAAAGCATCCAAAGATGTGAGGTTGATAAGTGAGAGATTGAGGACAGCCCAAAGTAGACAGAAGAGCTATGCGGATAATCGGAGAAGACCTTTAGAATTCCAGGTTGGAGATAAAGTGTTTTTGAAGATCTCTCCGACTAAAGGCATCATGAGATTTGGTAAGAAAGGGAAGTTGAGCTCCCGATATATTGGTCCATTCGAAGTACTGGAGAGGATTGGTGACATAGCATACCGACTGGCATTACCACCAAAGCTGTCAGGTGTGCATAACGTCTTCCATGTGTCGATGCTCAAGAAGTATCATTCGGACCCCTCCCATATTATTGAGTATGAACCTTTGGAGATTAGGGAGGATTTGAGCTATGTTGAGAGGCCTATTCGGATCTTGGATAGAAAAGATAAGATATTGAGGTCTAAGACAATTCCTCTAGTGAAAGTACTTTGGCAGCATCACTCTTCAGAGGAAGCTACGAGGGAACTAGAGGGTTTGATGAAGGAGAAGTATCCTCACCTCTTTTAGATAGACATGGAAAATTTGGAGGACCAAATTTCCTAAGGTGGGGAGAATGTGAAGACTACAAATTTTTCGTATCGAGTTTGTATATAAACGTAGAAATTAAATAAACCAAGCATTGAGAGTGTTCTGAAATTCTGTATTATCTTAAGTAATGAAATCGAAAGGTGGAGTTAGTGCATTTAACAATAAATGATTAATATATATATATGAATTTAAATAAAAGAAGAATAAAATAAATATATATGTACTACTATTATATATATTGACATGAAACTAGATATATATATATATATGTACATCATGTACATATTTTGAGTAGGATAGTAAAAATATACTATATATTGTATGAGAGATATAATATATAAAGTATAAATATATATATAAAAAATAATAATAATATGTACTGATTGGCTTCCAAAGGAAGCCAACCGGCTTCACCTGCTCCCACTTACGTTAGTGGGAGCAGGAAATTAAATGAAATGGCAGAGGACTCACGTCTTCTGTCAAATTAAAAAGAAAAAAAAAATATAATAAATAAATAAAAAAGGGAAAGAAATTAGAAAGAAACGAGAGAGAACTGTAGGGAGAAGTACCAAGAGAGGAAGAAGCAGAGAGCTAAAGAGATGAGGCAGAATTGGCGAGAAAGAGAGCAAAACATGAAGCTGTTTAGCGTGGAAAAATAAAAGGGTTTAGTGCTTTGCACCCTTCCACTTTTCTGTTGTAAGACGAGGGTTAAAGAGCTGTAGTATGGATGTGAAAGGAAGCCAGAAACAGATGAAAGAAAGGGTTTTATTCGACTGGTAACAGCAGGTATGGTGTTGAAAACTAAGGGTTGTGTTGGTGCTGAGTTAAATCAAAAAAGAAAAGGGGCCACTTGATGAAGCAGTCGATGTTGTTGCTGTGTAGACCAGAAGATGATGTGTTTGTGGAGAGGAATAAAGGCCCAAAATAAGAAGGAAAGGAACTAAGGAAATAGGAAGGATAAGAAGGACATTCAACAAAGGAAAGAGACCGAGAGAGGGAGATCAGGCTGCAGCAAACTGAAAGAAGAGGAAGGAAAGAAATTGTGCTACGGCTAGAGAAAGAAAAGGGAGAAACATCACTGACTAGGGGTCTCGGGTGCCTCCCTGGGTGCGTGGAAATAGGGGCTCGGGACAGAGTCACTTCAAGTAATTGAGGATGCCATTGATAAAGGTTATACCATGCCAAATGAAGTGTAGTTTGGGATTGTAGCGTAGTTGGAAACATGGCTAAAAAAAATGAACTTTTGAAGGGACCGATTTGTAAGTAGAAAACAGAGGCTAAAGTGCAGGTGGCAGCAGGGATTTTTAGGTGGTTTAATGAACTAAAGACGTAAGCTTCTTGGAGGTTGAAGAAGTGACCAAACTGAACACTTGAAGGGGGCTGTTTGTGCGTGTGAAAACAGTGGCTCTTTTGGGCAGTGCATAGAGGCGGGAGCTGTGAGTTGAAGCCTTAGAACCATTGCCTTTGAAGCCTAGACTTGGGGTGTTTTGGATTGATCCTGGCGGCTTGTTAGTGAGGGGGTGCAGTAGCTACGGTGGTGTTGTGGCCTGCTGTAGGCTTGATTCAAAAGAAAGCTTCTTGTGGTATTTTAAAGGAGGTAAAGAGCTAGGAATGTGGCTATAATAAATGTTCTTGTAGGTGTTTTAAGATTGGAAGAGAAACGTGTGAATAAAAGGCTGGAAAAGCTATCTTCTAAGGTTGAAGTGGAGAGCAGAGGAGGTGAAAGAGGAGAGGTTGCAGCTCGACAAAACCAGGAAAGAAATGGGCCTGTAAGGGATGTTTCCTCGCTGGAATAGAGCCAAGAAACTAGTTGGAACCGAGAGATAGGGACCTCTCTATACCTTGGCTTAAATGCAATTTATATTAAAGGATTTGAAGTAGCAAAAATGAGTTGCGAACAGTGAATACCGAGAGGTAAATGGAAAGAAATAACAAAGGGCTGGCCTGAATCAAAAGGAAATATGATGGAGTGAATGTTAACCCGAGAGCCAATGATAGAGCTTAAAAAAAAAAGAGAGGACTGAAATTATCGGTTCTTGACAGGGTATTAGCAAGAGTTTGGCTCGGTTTGGAGCATAAATCGAGGGGGTAAGGACTCTTTAAGTTTAGCATTTAAGCATGTAAATATTGATGAGGCAATGGATGATTTAAACTTGTTGAAAACATGCTATACAGGGACTGTTATATGTCTATGTGCACACACACATCTGTACATAAATATATGTATATTTGTTACGAAAATGAGGAATTAAAATGTGGTGTAGGAATTTATTGGAGGTCTTAAAGAAGTGGAGATTCAAAGAGAGCTTGGGATAGGCTCGGTACTCAAGAAAACAAGGGTAAGTGTACAAGTCTTGGATTAAGCTTTGGTCATGCATATATATTGATATAGGTACGCGTATATATATATATATATATATAAATAAACACACACACACCCATGGTGTGGTAACAGAGAATGTATTCTTGACGTAGAGGTGAATTAGATTAATTGTGATTTTATGTTATATGTTTTAGTATGAAATTGAGTATAGTGAGAATGAATTATTGAGATAAGAAATGAATGGTGTTTGTAGTGAATTGGAGCAATATTGGAGCTTGATTATGGATTGGACACTCGAAGGAGATATTCGCAATAGCATAAGGTAAGTGGGTTAAGTAAAGCTTGTTAGCACCATATCATAGGAATGGTTTAATTTTATAAATTCTTTTATGCTTAGGCTGGATCGAAACTTATTTTCTGCTTTGAGTGTTGTGGCCAGCCAAGCGTACATGTTAAGTGAAATGAACCGATGCATACATGCATTTACGTATAGCATGTTTTGAGTTCAATTACGTAATGTGTATGTTTTAATGACTTGCATCATATGTTATATTTGCAAAGTCTTGGTTTGAACCAACAATTGAAATAAATCGAAAGTCCTTTATATTTCGAACTCAAAACTGATTTAATACTGATTTGAAATCCGTGGAAGCCAAGTGCTACGCTAGGAAATTGATTTCAAACTGTTTTTGAGTGCAGGCATGTCCTACGACCCTCGGATCACTTCTAGCCTATCGAGCTTAGCTCTCGGCCTTCTTTCCCGTCTATTGAGCTTTGTGCTCTAGACTATCGTATTGTACCTATCGAGCCTAGTGCTCTAGGTAAACTGATACTTGTCTGAAAAACCAGCAGGCAAGTTCCAGCTCTCGACTGATCAGCGAGACTGGATATCGTTCTATGGCCATAGATTTAGTGTTGCTTGCGACACCATTCCATCGCTAGCTAGGACGGATATCGATTGATTGATTGATTGAGGATTATTGCCTAAACTCTACTTACTATTGTTCCATTTCTAATACTACTTTTAGTGAACTGAGGCAATATGCCTAATCGTTATCGACCTTCTTGATTTATGACTAATGGATTCTTGAAAATCTATATTGATCGAAATGATTGCAGTATTTATTGATCGTTTATCGAATGCTTATTGACTGTTTTATCAAAGTAATTACCGAATGACTTATCGAACTATATTGATAGTTTATTTGAATGCATAATATACTGAGTTCAACCGAATGCATAGCGAACTCATTTAAATGAACTGCATAGTAAGTTTTGATTTAATTAAGTGCATATTGAAAGCGTTCTATAACAGAACAGAAATGCATAAAGAAATGTTTGGTTTATGATCATGCTTAAATATCGAGTTCGCTTATTACTTCAGCATTGTTTTCCACACGTGCATATAGAACGACATGAGTCTAGCATGCATTTACTTAAGCTACTTATTGAGCCGTGGTTTTGCTCACCCCTTATTAATAACATCGCAGATCATACGAGTTAGGCTCCCACTTGGAGTTTGGGTGCGAAGCCTCGGGGACGTACTTTGAGTAGCTATATCGGTCCGAATCCTCCGAGTGCTGTTTTTGTTGCACTTGAGGTATAATATCGATTATTTTGTTATCCATGTATGACATGTTAAGTTTGCACAGTACATGCTTATGGGATTGCTTTTGGGATGTAACTTAGGATCGTCCTAGATTATTATAGGCTTTTATGATTATCGACTACGATCCGATAAGTGAACTGTGATGATTTTGAGCTGTAAATTGTCTCTTATATATAATTGTTGATTTTGAAAGTATGTGTAGTATATAGTGAAATAAACTGCGAAACTTTGGGCTGAGATATGTGGCTGGAATTAGTTGAATTTATTGCAGGTTAATTAGCTGAGGAAAGTCGATTTTATATAAGGGGGAGTTTTCGACGTTTTTCTTTTAATGGCCTAATATTGAAAACAATAATACTAAGTCGAATAATCTTAAGAAATGACAAATAAATAATGAATTCAAATCAAGTTAAGAACGTGAAGTTAGTTTAAAGAGGACACTGACACCGAATGCAAACTTTAAAGTGAAAAGAAAAATTAAATTCGTAAAAATTGGTAATTGGTAAATGGAGTGATAAGTGTACGTCAATGCCTTCGGGTCGTGACAGACTCGTTTTATTGTGACGCCCTGGTTTTACCGGACTCCGCCGGGGGGGGGGGAGGGGGGGGGCCCAGGCCGCATCACTCATCCGTACTGTCCGCTCTGGGTTCTAGAGGTGGCCCCCGTCACGCAGACGTGGCATTTAGCCATTCAAAGATTTCTTTCGCGTCCGCCGCTACTCGAACCCCTTACCACTTGTAAGTGTCGATGTCGAATAACGACTAACCATTTGAATTCATTAGTTGAATTTATTGTAGGTTAATTAGCTGGGGAAAGTCGATTTTATATAAGGGGGAGTTTTCGACGTTTTTCTTTTAATGGCCTAATATTGAAAACAATAATACTAAGTCGAATAATCTGAAGAAATGACAAATAAATAATGAATTCAAATCAAGTTAAGAATGTGAAGTTAGTTTAAAGAGGACACTGACACCAAATGCAAACTTTAAAGTGAAAAGAAAAATTAAATTCGTAAAAATTGGTAATTGGTAAATGGAGTGATAAGTGTACATCAAGGCCTTCGGGTCGTGACAGACGCGTTTTATTGTGATGCCCTGGTTCTGGTTTTACCGAACTCCGCCGGGCCGGGGGGGGGGGGGGGGGGGGGGGCAGGCCATATCACTCATCCGTACTGTCCGCTCTAGGTTCTAGAGGTGGCCCCCGTCACGCAGACGTGGCACTTAGCCCCTCACGGATTTCTTTCGCGTCCACCGCTACTCGAACCCCTTACCACTTGTAAGTGTCGAGTAACGACTAACCATTGGACCTAGGGGGCCACCTCTAGAACCTAGAGCGGACAGTACGGATGAGTGATGCGGCCTGGCCCCCCCCCCCCGGCGGAGTCTGGTAAAACCAGGGTGTCACAGTGTTAGTGCTGATAGATACTGATCCTATTATCAGCGTCCCAGTGGACACCTGATCAGTGCACACTGAGGACCTCATAGACTATGGCCATAGATCTCATGTGTTTTTCCTATTTGGGATGATATTATTATAGCATGATATATTTAGGGTGTTGCCTAGTCTCCATGATACTGTACTGATGATTGTACTTTTCACTGAACTTTTGCTGGTACTAAATTATCTACAGCTACTGAGCTTTTGATATATCACGTGTTAAACTAAATATTATACGGTGTTTTACCAGTGTGGAAATGAGTATTTGTGAAAGGAACATGAATTCGTTATTTATTTACTTAAGTGTTTTATCACGCGAATATTAAATGTTTTATTGGGATTTGAATATCAAAAGAAAACGATTACTCTCTACAGTTGCTTCTAGGTTCCGGGACAAGCCAGGTATTCTAAAATACCTGCCTTACTCCATCCGGATCCCTAGCCGACTGTAGTATCCTTCCTACATATGAGCCTAGAGCCTCTAGGAAGATCTAAAGAAAGTGAAAAACTATTTTCAGCATATAGGTAGCTGAATATCAAGTGTTGCATATAACTCTCTTACTGAGCCATGGTTTGCTCAGCTCTTAATATTAACATTTCAAATTTTGAGGACTAAGAGATCTGACATCAGAGGATTTCGAGCTGCGCATTTGGAGACACTGCGATAGCTTGATTTATAATATGAGGTATGATCATTTATTTTCTGTATTTAGACTTACTTTCAGTACTACTTTCTTGAAAAAAAAATATAGGGTATGTAATTGATAATATACATTTTATATTTAATAGTTAAATGAATATGAAAAGTGAAGTATCACAGACAGCCCAACCGGATAAGTTGTGTATTTTACGTGAAAAATGTGGTCACGGGATGTGACACAATGTCATATTCTGCTAAATACCTTGCAAAAGATCCTGGACATTGTTCACCTGATTTGTCATATCTATCATAATATTCACTGCTACACTCAAATTTAACAGCTTTAATTTTTCTACCAAGTTGATTTTCAACTTTAGCTTTATATGTCTTGAAAACATCCAACAATTGAAACTTCTCATGAATCGAGTGTAACTACCCATTATGAGAAAAATCGTCTACGAAAGTAATAAAATACTGTTGACCATTCTAAGAAGCTGTAGGGAATGGACCACAAATATCAGTATGAATTAAATCCAAGACGTTTAAACTCCTGTTAGCACTAGTTTTCTTGATATTTATTTGTTTTCCCTTAATACACTCAACATAGATTTTGAAATCTAAAAAATGAAGGGAATCAGTAATTCTTTCTAACACAAGCCTCTTTATTCTTTATTCAGAAATATGTCCTAAATGCCTATGCCATAACATGGAAGAATTCTCATCAATTAATTTGTGCTTTGCACCACAATTACTTACATGCAAGGATTCATTAATGTGAAGCATAAAAGTCCAATTCATAAAGATTATCAATCAAAGAACTTGTATCAATAAGATTTGAATACTAAAAAAAACTAAACTTTTCATTTCCAAATAAGCAAGAATACCTAGATTTGTCTAAACAAGAAACAGAAATCAAATTTCGTCTAAATGACGATACATAGAAAATCTCATTAAAATCTAAATAACAATCATATTCTAACTAATCTCATTCAAATCTAAATAACAACCATATTCTAACTTTAACATAAATAGACCAATAGCCTCATCGAGAGCCTTTTCACCATTTCCAACATAGATGAATCTTTCGACATCAGTTGGCCTTCTACTCCTTAAATAGCCTTGCATTGTCACGCTTATATGAGTCGTTGCACCCGTATCTATCCACAAAGTGTGATTTGGTACTAGAGCCAAATTAACTTCAGAACAAACAAAATTAAGAAGTTTACCTTTTTTAGTAAGCTATTTTGCATATTTGGAATAGTCCTTCTTCACATGACCATCTTTATAGCAAAAGAAACAAGTGATCACTTTATCCTATTTCTGCTACCCCTTAGGCTGTGAAGTTTCAGTGTTTGCAGTGCCTTTTCGTGTATTGTTCCTTTTCTCTTTTTGTTAGTAGCATTGTCATTAGAAGAAGATATTAAGTGAGTACTTTCTATTTTTTTGTTTCAATCTCTCTTCCTTTTGCACACACTGGGCAATAAGTGCATTAAGAGTCCATTTCTCCTTTTGAGTATTATAACTTATCTTAAAAGGACTGAATTGTATTGGAAGAGATATTAAGACCAAGTGCATGAGAATGTTCTCAGACAACTCTAACTTTAGTGCCTTTAATCTTGTAATAAGATTAGACATTTACATAATGTACTCTCTTATGTTTTCTTTGCCATTATACTACATTGAAAAAGCTTAGACAGGATCGTGCTTGTTTCGACCTTTTCATTTGCAGTGAATCTATCTGCAATTTGATTTAGGAAACTCTTAGCATTTTCTTCCTCAGGCATTATGCCCTTGATGGGATTCAAAATTAAGTGCTTCATGATCATCGGACTCATGCAGTTTGAAAGCTCCCATTTTCGTAAAGTTCCATTTCTATAACTGTACTGTTATCAGCAAGGGTGAGAGGTTTATCTGACCTAATCGCATAGTCTAGATCTATACATCCAAGCATAATGGTAATGCACTCCTTTTATTTCTTGAAGTTAGTGCCTTTAAGCACTAGAATGTTGTTCAAATTGGCAGATATAGAAGAAGCATTTACTGTAAGCAAAAAACAATAATGATAAAAATAAGCTTAAAATCAAGGGTCATATAAGATACCAAACACAAAATTGAAATTTATTATTTGGACAAAAATATCAATTTGTAAGCTGTACCCTTAAAATTAATTAGTAAATATTGATAACCAAACCCTACCAACAATACACCTTTCTTTGGATCGACATATTGCATGTAAGGTATAAAATAATTTTATTGCATATTTACTACTTTATATATTTATAATCTGGCCAAAAAATAATTTTCCACATGGATTAAAAAACGAAGCCATTTAAATTCATTAATGACAATCTTAATTTTCAAAATAAATAAATTAACATAAAAGATGTCACTTTGGTGGCATTTTATATCAATTTAATTTATTTTGTACCTTTATTTTCCACAAAATTTGTACATATATATGTGTGTGTGTGTGTGTGTGTGTGTGTGTGTTCAGAGTACACTAATTTATTCACATTACTAGAGAGTGTGAGTATTGCCAATCAACTTAGAATATCATGAAATATATTATCATGAAATAAAATGTCAAGAAAAATGTGCATAATATATTAAAATATTGAAATTATAATGAATATTAAATAATAAATATTTAACAGTTTCAGAAAATTCCAGAAAAATAACCAAAAAAATTGGAAATTGAATTCTAGGCAAGACTACAAAAAATCGATGGCCGAATGGCCATTGGACGAGGCTGCACGCACCCCACACGCCTCTTCTTGTGCGTGGGGGAGGATCCCAACTTTCACCTCCAACTGGGTCAACCCAACACGGTTGGATTTTGAATAGACCTAATTGCGTTTGTTCAGTTTTTCCTTTTAATTTTTGACCCTTTTTTATTCTCTTTTATCGAAATTGAGTTTATTAACTTGGAATTAAGTCCTTATTCTACAAAACCCATGAAAAAACGAATCAAAAACATCAAAGATTGGTGTTTAATTAGATTAAAAAGTTTCAAGAAAAATTCCACGATTAAAACCCAAATTGTGCTTGAATCCTTTCAACCAAAACCAAAATTTATTAAATTTGTAACTTCTTTCATCCATAAAAGTCACAAGAAATAATTATCATTTTATCAATTTGAATCAAAACATATAAAATATAGATGTTTTGGTTGATTTTTAAATTCAGGTTTTAAAAAGTTAAAAGATAAATTACTTGAAACATGAAACAAATTTCAAAAAATTGTTTACATGATTTTAATCTTCTATACGGAATAAAAGCTCTAATTTTTTAAATAAAAAATTTTAATTCTCAATGATCAAACATGAACAGATTCTTGATACCACTTTTTGGAAAACTTAAACAAATAAACACACAGGATCTCATGTTCAATCATCAAAAAAATTAATACGGAAGTGTACCTGAATCCATTGGAATTGATTGATTGGGTTTAGTAGTCTTCCACGTTTAAACTTTTGAGAAAATCTGTATCTCACTGACTAATGGGATATGAGAATGAGAATTACATTATGTTTAAATTGGGGACAATAATCTATTTCTATATGTAATATATTTTATTTTATTTTGGCCCATCATAAGAATAAAATAAAACATTGGCTCTTTACACATTGTAAAGCCCATACAAAATGAGATACTTTAAAGTCCAATAACTTAAACCTTACATGATCACTTTAATTGGACTAAACACATTAGATAGCCTGTAATGTACAATTAATTGATATATATAGGCCCACTTAAAGAATTTCTCGATAACATGAGCCATTAATAGGGAAACTTAAATAAGGATTGGGTGTCAGACTCGAAGTCAATGGCAACTATTAGTCTCTTTATCTGGTGAAAATCTAGGTAACTCATCCCGAATCACTTCAAGGTAGCCTCTAATAATAAAGATGTCACTTAACTTCAAGGACCCCTTTTTTATCTTGAGAAGAACCAAACATGCTAATAATGCTCCTAAATCTGGAAATAGGACGGATGTTGGTGTTTCAAATTGTCACATCCCGTTACCGTATTTTTCACCTTATTTTACACGATTCCTTCGGTTGGGCTGTCTGTGATACTTCACTTTTACTAACTGTTAAACAAATGTACAGTACATTGTTTATATTATACACATCCCCTATCTTAATTAATCAGATAAGTAGTACTGCAGATATGTCTAAATACAGAAAATAAATAATCGTACCTCATATAAATCAGTCGATCTGTCACATTATCCTTTGTGTACAGCCGTAATTCACAATCAATTGATCTCACAATCATTAAAACCTGAAATGTTTAAAATTAAGGGGTGAGCAAACCACGGCTCAGTAAGAGAGTTATATGTCACACTTGATATTCAGCTATCTATATGCTGAAAATATTTTTTTTTTTCTTCTCTTTCTTTAAAATCTTCCTAGCTGGCTCTAGGCACACATGTAGGAAGGATACTACAGTCGGCTAGGGATCCAGATAGAATAAGGTAGGTATTTTAGAATACCATACTTGTCCCGGAACCTAGAAGCAACTGTAGAGAATATCAATTTTGTTGTTTCAAAACGATATAATTTTCGTTTTTCCACAGAGTAAACCACTTGTTCCTTTCCACTTCGGTATACTTTAAAACCCTTGACAGTTCAGTAATAAAAACAGTGGTTTACTTCTCTTCTCTTCTCTTCAGTACAGTAAAAACAGTACAGTACAATGATTTGCAAATATCAAATCATTGGATAATTACTTCTTCGATTTTCTTTATCTTAGAAATAATTCTTATGTTACTCTTTTAGAATAAACATTTATTTCTCTTTTCAAATCAATAACCGTATCGTACTAAAGCCTCATAAGAAATGCATTTAAAATAGTCATAGTATCGATATATGCAGAAAACAAATGCCATAATAATGCATTTCATACTTTAAATCATTGTATGAATTCTTTAATGCATATATCTAAAATTCATACTTGTTTCAAACATGCATCATACTTTCGAAACTTAACATCATAATTAATAAAACTTTTCATACAATTCATGGAGACTAGGCAAAATCATATAGCAAGTATGCGGTCATGACACTTACTTCTTCCTCTGAAGAGGGAACGGAATACCTATGGCCATGGTATGGGCTGTAGACCTGATCAGAGTCGTACAGCGAACATGCACCACGAAGGACCAACATACCCACAAAGGATGAAAACATACACAATGTGGGCGAGAACATGCACGACGTGGGCTAAACATATGCCACAAGGGACGGAAACATGCACAATGTGGCAAGCATGACAGGCAATAACATAAACTATAGGAAAGCCTTAGTCTCAAAACTTACTTACATACCATCGATATAAAATAGTAAGGACCGGACGTGCCAGGGTCTAAGTTAGCCTGGGGTTTGCCACTCCGATACTTTTTTCGGAAAACATATACTTAAATCATACAACTGATATAAAATAGTAAGGACCGGGCGTGCCAGGGTCTAAGTTAGCCTGGGGTGTGCCACTCCGATACCTTTTTCGGAAAACATACTTATAGCATTATTGAAAAATATACATAGAAATCATAAATTCGTTTAGCTAATTATCAAAAGACTATGGAATTTAATTTCAGAACGAAATTCATGCTTCAAACATTTCTTTATAAATTGCGATGAAGACAGTTTGAAAAATCATCACTGAACATGTAAAAGGTTAAAACTATCTTTTTTCACCATAAAACATATATGCACGTTTTTCCATGCATTAAATTGAAAACATGATTTTATAATTATCGGAATTCAAATAAATTATTTTTATACTTTATGAAAATAAAATATTTATTTTCTAACTTTAAATTCTCATCTCAATGTTTTCTTTTAAAAACAAGTGTAGGGACCTTTAGTCTCGAAATCATAATTATTCATCCTTTCTTAACCTTTATGGAATATTCATAATTAATTATTTCCATAATTAAACCACAAAGGTTTTCTGTAAAATCAAGTGAATATTTAAGAATATTTGTAAAAATATTCACTTCAGTCTCTTTTTCATTTTCATTTCGTTTCACGTGAAATATCACCTATCAGAATAAATTTAGGTGATTTCCTTTTTTCACCATTTTCAAAACATGAATATTTTAAAATTAATTATCAATATATTCATGTTTTATGAAAACTAATCGATTTCTCGATTTTCATGTTAGAAATCGTTTCACGTGAAATAAAATCTTTTATTTTGGTTTTCGGTGATTTTCGGTAAATTTCAGTAATTTTTTCGATAATTTTTCGGCATTATAACGGCTACCGATTTGGTTAGCCTCCTGCACGAAAATACAGTTTATATTTTCAACCGGTGTTTCATCACAATTTCATCCGATAAACCATCACACTATAAAACCGATAGTTATCAATAGCATTTATAAAATTAAATGCAATTTAAAAACATGGCCGAATATCCTTACAGGCGGCACATGTCTCCCTTACCTGTTTCGGGTTGGCGACTGCCTCCTACCGGTCGCGCCCGTACTCCATCTGTTCCGATTCCTCATCTCGATCATCGAGAGAATTTTTCTGGAATTTAAATTCTAAAATTTAGAATTTTTCTACAATTATTTAAATAAATAAATTATTTAAATAATTTAGTACTTTTCGGGATTTCTTACCGATTCCCGAATTTCCCAAGATTTCTCGTAATTTCCGAATTCTCGGGAATTTTTCAAATTCCCGGAATTCCCTTTTTTTTTTCTCTCCTTTTCTTCTTTTTCTTCCTTCTTTCTTTTTCTCTTTTCTTTTCTTTTTCTTTTTCTTTTTCTTTTTTTCCTTGGTCTGACCGGTTCAGACCAGTCAGACCGGTCAACCTTCCTCCACTGCCGGTTCTCCTCCGGCGGCTGATTCTCCGGCGGTTCGGTGGCTCAGCAGCTGGCCGGCGTTGAGACGAAGCTGTCGGTGGCCTCAGCTCAGCCTGGATCGGCGGCACGGCGGCGGATCTACTCGGTTTACCTTCGGTCACTTCTCCTCCTCCGTCGGCCTTCCTCCGCCGTCGTTGGCCTCACCGGTGGCCTCCATCCCATTCCTCTCCTTCCACCGATGCTTCGGTTGTAGTGGCGGCGGCCAATTCCGCCGGCAACCGCCAGATCTAGTTTCGTTTTCTTCCTCGATTTTCCGTCGTTTCGCGTCGATTCCTTCTCCGTTTCGCTTCGCCGGCGTTTCCTCCGGCTTCCTCTTGCTTTGCCGGCGACGACTTTCTCTTCTCCTCTCTCCCTTTCCTTCTCCGGCGGCCGCTGACGGGGGCGATCTCGCCTGGGGAAGGCAGAATCGGGGTCTTCCCGATTCTGTTTCTCTTTTCTTTTTAGTTCCCTTTCTAAATTAAGTATATACTACATTATATACTATATATCATATATTATACATATAATATTTATCATATATTATACATATAATATTATTTCATGTATAATGTAATACAATATATATATATATTATATAAATTATATATATTGTACATTACAAAAATATATATCTAGTATATATATATATGTATATTTATATACTTAAAATTAAATAACATTTATATAAATATTTATATAAATGTCATAATTCCATATATATTGTATTTACAATATATATACATTTAAACTTTAATGTAATTTAATATTTATATTTTCTCAAATATGTATATACTTACATATACATAAAATATCATACTTGAATACATATGTATTATTTAAATTTATCAAATAGTATATATATATTCTTATATATACCAATGTACCTTTAATATATACTATATACCATACAGTATTTAAACACATATGTATTTATATCAAAATACATTTATATAATTTGTAATTATATAACCATATTTTATTCTCATTTCTCATTTTCTTATTTAATTTGGATTTCCATTTATCCAAATTAAATTTCCCTATTCTTTATTTAATTTCCTTCACTTAAATTTCCAAATTTTATCACTTCCTCCATTCTCGGAATTTCCACAATATTCCGATTCTCACAATTTTATTTATTTACTTTAATTTATTTATTTCCTCTTATCTATTTTCTTTAATATTAATTTCTAATATTAATAATTTCCAATAAATGGAAAATTTGCGGTTATCACATTCTCCCCACCTTAAGAAATTCGGTCCTCCGAATTTAGCTTAATTCCAAAGGTGATACATGCCGTATACTTACGACTTTTAACCTCTAGGTCATCCTCCAAGTAATACTGCCAGTACACTTTCAACATCAAGAATACTTTAGACCACTACATGCTGTATTTCATCATATATGTCTATACTCCCGTAAGTTCATTAATTAAATCGGGAGTTTTCATTTCCACTCTTTTCACATAAGAGTCCATGCACAGTATTTTTCATATCGTAGCTGATCCATGCTGTTCATCCTCCATTTTTTCTCACTTAGTGCCAAGTCGATATAGTTTAAAATTATCAATTACACATGTCAATCAGTTGTATGTAAGTGTCCCAGTAGCTTTCACATCTCATGCACACGCTCTCTCAATATCATGGAGCGTTTACATCTTACGCTCATATATGTATATATATCAATATGGAGCGGTGCTATCAATACACTTGGGATCTCAAAGCCTTTTGCTATTTCTCATTAAGCATATGACAACTCAGAGACTCCCATCACATGTAAGGCTCACTGGAACTGTACATACACATTTACACCGTTTAACACTAATACTTCGACTACAGCACTAGAGAATCTAAGAGTCTGATAATGGAAAGTGATTCTATTTAGATCATCAGTCTTTAATCACTTCCATATCATCATTTCTCTTTTGGACTCTTTATTGCTCACAATATTCATTTTCACTTTTATCAAAACGACATTTCACTTGCAAACTTTATTATGGATTATCTCTTACAATTACCAATCATGAGACAATCATATTCTCTTCATGTAGTATAGTCTTTAAATCTCTTTTATAATCTAGATTCCAAAATTGAATCCTCAATTTATACATTTAATCACCACATCATCTATATACTTCTACCGTTTCTATCACGTTACGATGGTTATATGTATAATCATTTTTCATTTACATATTGGCAGTAAACATATCAATTATCTTACTCCTTGGAGTATCATTAATTTCATTTATCAAATCTGACTTAATTTTACATCTCGACACAGTTATGTGATAACTAATACAAATCACTTTCAGTCTTACCTTCGGGAACTATTTCATATTGATGTTCCCTTCTCATCATATAACTTATTTCCTTATTCCACTTTCATTTTTGGTTTTCATATTCCCACTTTTATCTCTTCATATATATATATATATATATATATATATATTATATATTCATCCTTTTTGTCGATTTTCTCGATTGGTATGGTACTATACTGCTAAGATCTTTTAAAATCTTGCATTCCATCATTTCTTTACACTTATCCTTTTACCGACTTTAACTTCTTTCTTTAATTACATCACATTAGTAGAGCAGCTAATCTCATCACTCTTTTATAGATTGGCAGTAATATCTAGCTAGACTCATTAATCTCGTATCTCAATCATTATCTATATATCATAGACATATTCACTGTTATCCAATCATCTCGAGATCATATATCTCAAGAGGAGATACTGTATAGCCAAATCTCTTATTTGCCAATCTTAACACAATTTCACAATCTTTAAGAGTCTAAGGGTTATACCACAATGCTGCTCATGTTTCATTTGTACTTTAGGCTCTATCAGCATTTCATCAATTTACTCATGTATGGATGCCTCATTCTTTAGGTTTATATACCTCACAAGGTAAATCATTAACCTTGTAACCTCAATAGGAACTCGTAAAATTCACTCCGAGTTTCTAATTATAATCTTACAGACATCAATCTCCAATCTTTTATCTAAGGACGCTTTATACCAAGACAGGTCTTATAAACTCCTCATGCATATCGAATCAGATCCATAAGACATCTATTCCATAATGTAGATGAATATTTGTTCTTCAAAAGAACTTTATTAATGATAGGAATTTAATACATCCTTTTTATTCATCTAATTTTCAATGTCATTTGTGCTTCTCTCACTTACACTTATACAGATAACTTTCTTATCCACAATTTACGTTATCTGTATTTCCATCAATCACACCTTATACACGTGCACTTCATTATTCTTTCATTTTTCAGAGTGAATTTCTTAAGCTTTCGGATTCTCCTAAGTTCTCCGATAGAAGCTTAGAATCAGATTTCATATTCAAAATCGAGTCAAAGTTATCTCGATTCCTCCAATTTATATAATTCTAGAAGTTCCATCGAAGTTCAAATCCGATGCTTTCTTTAATCCCAGCTTTCTTATTAATTCGGACATTTCATCCTCATGCCATTAATAATTCCATTATTATCAATGGATTCAAGATTAACTTGATTTCATCACTATTCAGAGCTTTGCCCAACATAGGGGCAATTTCGTCATTTCGACATTTATTTCTTTCTCCTCAGTATACATTTGAATCAAGGATCTTAATATCTATGTGCTGATAGTACCTCTTCTCGTACTAATATCAGCGATTTGAGATCTTATTCGATTTCGACAGAGAATTCCACTAAAATCTATAATTGAATTATTTTGTATGTAATGTAGCTTTACATCATCAATTTCTCTGTCAAATCACTCAAATCAAACTTCTGTTGGTTTATTTTAACTCCCTGTAAAATTTCAGAGGTAGGGGTATTTTGGTCATTTTTGGCCAAAAATTTTCTCTCTCTTCAAATTACCCTCAATCGATGATCTTAAAGTCTATTTAATGATGATATATCATTCCCCTCCTTATATCATCACTTTCAGGTCTCAGTTCGGTTCGGACTGTAAAGTACTGGTGGGGCCCTCACCGAGTCCTTTCGATTCCTTACCGAACAGGCCTTCAAATAAATTTCAAGATCACCAATTTTCTGGTATTTCTGAGCCTATTATTTCTTTAACATTCTCAATTTATACTTTCTCACTCCCTTTAAATTATTTTACTCTATTTACAATCATTTATTTTCTCTATATATTCAGACAACACAGTACTACCGGGAATGTTTAACACTTTTCCTTCCAAAAGTATTCACAGACATCAGGCCAACCATGCTCTGATACCATTAAACCTGTCACATCCCGTTACCGTATTTTTCACCTTATTTTACACGATTCCTTCGGTTGGGCTGTCTGTGATACTTCACTTTTACTAACTGTTAAACAAATGTACAGTACATTGTTTATATTATACACATCCCCTATCTTAATTAATCAGATAAGTAGTACTGCAGATATGTCTAAATACAGAAAATAAATAATCGTACCTCATATAAATCAGTCGATCTGTCACATTATCCTTTGTGTACAGCCGTAATTCACAATCAATTGATCTCACAATCATTAAAACCTGAAATGTTTAAAATTAAGGGGTGAGCAAACCACGGCTCAGTAAGAGAGTTATATGTCACACTTGATATTCAGCTATCTATATGCTGAAAATATTTTTTTTTTTCTTCTCTTTCTTTAAAATCTTCCTAGCTGGCTCTAGGCACACATGTAGGAAGGATACTACAGTCGGCTAGGGATCCAGATAGAATAAGGTAGGTATTTTAGAATACCATACTTGTCCCGGAACCTAGAAGCAACTGTAGAGAATATCAATTTTGTTGTTTCAAAACGATATAATTTTCGTTTTTCCACAGAGTAAACCACTTGTTCCTTTCCACTTCGGTATACTTTAAAACCCTTGACAGTTCAGTAATAAAAACAGTGGTTTACTTCTCTTCTCTTCTCTTCAGTACAGTAAAAACAGTACAGTACAATGATTTGCAAATATCAAATCATTGGATAATTACTTCTTCGATTTTCTTTATCTTAGAAATAATTCTTATGTTACTCTTTTAGAATAAACATTTATTTCTCTTTTCAAATCAATAACCGTATCGTACTAAAGCCTCATAAGAAATGCATTTAAAATAGTCATAGTATCGATATATGCAGAAAACAAATGCCATAATAATGCATTTCATACTTTAAATCATTGTATGAATTCTTTAATGCATATATCTAAAATTCATACTTGTTTCAAACATGCATCATACTTTCGAAACTTAACATCATAATTAATAAAACTTTTCATACAATTCATGGAGACTAGGCAAAATCATATAGCAAGTATGCGGTCATGACACTTACTTCTTCCTCTGAAGAGGGAACGGAATACCTATGGCCATGGTATGGGCTGTAGACCTGATCAGAGTCGTACAGCGAACATGCACCACGAAGGACCAACATACCCACAAAGGATGAAAACATACACAATGTGGGCGAGAACATGCACGACGTGGGCTAAACATATGCCACAAGGGACGGAAACATGCACAATGTGGCAAGCATGACAGGCAATAACATAAACTATAGGAAAGCCTTAGTCTCAAAACTTACTTACATACCATCGATATAAAATAGTAAGGACCGGACGTGCCAGGGTCTAAGTTAGCCTGGGGTTTGCCACTCCGATACTTTTTTCGGAAAACATATACTTAAATCATACAACTGATATAAAATAGTAAGGACCGGGCGTGCCAGGGTCTAAGTTAGCCTGGGGTGTGCCACTCCGATACCTTTTTCGGAAAACATACTTATAGCATTATTGAAAAATATACATAGAAATCATAAATTCGTTTAGCTAATTATCAAAAGACTATGGAATTTAATTTCAGAACGAAATTCATGCTTCAAACATTTCTTTATAAATTGCGATGAAGACAGTTTGAAAAATCATCACTGAACATGTAAAAGGTTAAAACTATCTTTTTTCACCATAAAACATATATGCACGTTTTTCCATGCATTAAATTGAAAACATGATTTTATAATTATCGGAATTCAAATAAATTATTTTTATACTTTATGAAAATAAAATATTTATTTTCTAACTTTAAATTCTCATCTCAATGTTTTCTTTTAAAAACAAGTGTAGGGACCTTTAGTCTCGAAATCATAATTATTCATCCTTTCTTAACCTTTATGGAATATTCATAATTAATTATTTCCATAATTAAACCACAAAGGTTTTCTGTAAAATCAAGTGAATATTTAAGAATATTTGTAAAAATATTCACTTCAGTCTCTTTTTCATTTTCATTTCGTTTCACGTGAAATATCACCTATCAGAATAAATTTAGGTGATTTCCTTTTTTCACCATTTTCAAAACATGAATATTTTAAAATTAATTATCAATATATTCATGTTTTATGAAAACTAATCGATTTCTCGATTTTCATGTTAGAAATCGTTTCACGTGAAATAAAATCTTTTATTTTGGTTTTCGGTGATTTTCGGTAAATTTCAGTAATTTTTTCGATAATTTTTCGGCATTATAACGGCTACCGATTTGGTTAGCCTCCTGCACGAAAATACAGTTTATATTTTCAACCGGTGTTTCATCACAATTTCATCCGATAAACCATCACACTATAAAACCGATAGTTATCAATAGCATTTATAAAATTAAATGCAATTTAAAAACATGGCCGAATATCCTTACAGGCGGCACATGTCTCCCTTACCTGTTTCGGGTTGGCGACTGCCTCCTACCGGTCGCGCCCGTACTCCATCTGTTCCGATTCCTCATCTCGATCATCGAGAGAATTTTTCTGGAATTTAAATTCTAAAATTTAGAATTTTTCTACAATTATTTAAATAAATAAATTATTTAAATAATTTAGTACTTTTCGGGATTTCTTACCGATTCCCGAATTTCCCAAGATTTCTCGTAATTTCCGAATTCTCGGGAATTTTTCAAATTCCCGGAATTCCCTGTCACGACCCGAAAGCCGTGACGTACACTTAACACTCAAATTTGTTCCCATTTATCCATTTTACGAACTAACTTTTTCTTTTCACTTTATGGTTTGTATTCGGTGTCAGTGTCTTCTCTCAATTACTTTCGAATCCTTATCTGATTTACATTCATCATTTAAGTTACCATTTCTTATAATCATTTAAACTTATTTAATATTCTTCTTTATTACTAGACAAAAAGGAAAAACGTCGAAAACTCCCCCTTATATAAAATCGACTTTCCCCAGCTCAATAACCTGCAAATAAGCTCAACTATATCCAGCCGCATTTTACCAATCCAGAGTTTCCAGTTCAATTCATTATACGATACCCTACTCCTATAGTCATCACATATATATGTATAGTAGTTTACAACTCAAATTCGACAAATTTTACTTCCCGGAGCATCGACGACATAAGCATGGCATTTTCATAACATAAAATCTTTACAATTTATTTTCTCAGATCGTACTCGATAACCATAGATGACTACAATAATCCGGAACGATCCTAAGTTACATCCCAAAAATATCTATAAGCATGTACTGTGCAATTTAAAATGTCATACATGGATGCCAAAATAATCCTTTTTCATACCTCAAGAGCAACAAAAACAGCACTCGGAGGACTCAAACTAGCATCGCTACTTTAGGTCGTCCTCGAGGCCTTGCTCCGAAAACTCCAAGCGGGAGTCTAGCTTGTATGATCTGCGAGGTTATTAATAAGGGGTGAGCAAAACCACGGCTCAGTAAGTAGCTTAAGTAAACAGATACTAGGCTCATGTCGGTCTATATGCACATAATGGCATGGTAGCAAATGATATAATATATATATATGCATGACATTATATTTTATGCACTAGTATACTCACATGAAACCTCAAATATTGAAAACATTATAATCACAAACAGATTTTTGGTTACACTTACTTCGAGCAGAGAACGATACTAAAACTGATTATCAATCACTGTATGCACGAGGCCTAAAAGTACTGAAACTCATGCAAATATCAAAGTAGAATTCTGATGTATTTTCTTCAAATCAATGACTTTACAGAAAACTGATAATTTATCCAAATTAGGCATAAAGCCTTAAATATTAAACTGGAACTGAAATCCAAAACCGATACTGATAAATAAACTGAAACGAAAATCCAAAACGGATACTGATAATGTTAGGCATAAGCCTCAAACAATTGAAAACTGATACTGATAAAGTGTAGGCAAAGATCCCTGATAACTGATACTGATACTGATGTCCATCCTAGCTAGTGATGGATAAAACGTCACAAGGACGTGACCGTGTAGCACGTAGTTCCCTTAGGATTCTAGAGGTGGCTCCCACGGTAATATCTATGGCCATAGATTATGCTCCAGTCTCGCTGATCAGTCGAGAGCTGGAACTTGCCTGTTAAATTCTCAGACAAGCCTGATAATGCCTAGAGCTCAAGGCTCGTAAGGCGCAGATACTGATACTGATAGTCTAGAGCACAAAGCTCAATAGACGGGTAATAGAACCTAGAGCAAGGCTCAATAGGCTCGAGTGACCCAAAGGTCAATGGATTTGCCCGCACTCGAAAACATATCGGAAAACAATTCTTTCGTGTAGCTCTTAACTTTCATAGATTTCAAAATACTGATGAAAATATTTTCGAGCTTAAATATACAAGGTTTTCGAATTCATCTCGGGGTTGACTTAAACCAGAAAATTCTTAATTTAAACTGTAAGCAAGTCATTATACATAAAAGAACTCATGGATAAAACAGTTTGTATTAGAACACATTATATGTAAATGCATGTATGCGTTCGTGAAAGTCTCTTTATGCATAATGCGTTGCTACTGCATGTAGTCTATTATGTTCCATGCACAAATGTACCTCTAGCACAACAATAATTTCGTATTAGGATCTCAGAACTAACGTTTTTCACGTTATTTAACATGTGGCTTGGCTAGCTACAACATACAATACAGAAAAACGATATTTCAATTTCAGTCTGAGCATTCTTTTCAACTTTATACTTTAAACCTTTCTTTACGTCTTACCTTAGTAGCCCGATCGACGATATCTCGTCCTTTAATTCATAAGCTAACTTAATAAGTAAGGAAATTTAAATGTTCCTACGAAATGGTACTAGTAAAGCTTACTTAACCCACTTACCTTAAGACTTAGCAATTTATCGCCAACAAGCTTTAAGTTTGCACTCAATCTTCCACTTCAGTCGAATCCACTGCAACCATTAAAATCGCAACCTATATCATAATTGATTTCATGCTACAAGAGGTGTATCTTAAAGTCGCTATTACTTAAGCCCCACTTTCTTTTCTATTTCATTTCCACATCTTGACAGCCTGACAAACTCTTATTTAACTTCACATTACTTAGAATATCAGTTTCTCATATAATTTCACTATGATAACGAATATTCAATTCATGTTCCTTTTTTTTTTTTCTTCTTTTTATTTTATTTTATTTTTTTTTCTACTTTCCTGATGTTGCTATCCAAACCGTGGCCATCATTTCTTTTCTGTTTCAGCACATTAGTTTTACCTGTTGTCTCTATATTATAACCATTTTCCACATAGCTATCATCTCTCTTAGTTTCACGTGAACCCTTGCCTACAACCAAAACTCATGTTTTTATTTCTTTTAATTTTTTTTATGGCTGTTTTCGGTTCCTAAGTTCAGCCTTCATTTTTTATTTTATTTTATTTTTTTTTTTTACATAAATCACCATCATCATCAAACACCATCTTTTCTCCTATAAACCCTCACCACCGAACCTAGGGTTTCTGATATACTTATATTTATTTCAAAACAAATGCTATAAATATGATAATCTTGATCTCTACAGCTAAAAATTAAAGAATAAAAAGCTCAAAACTACTGTTGGATCTTTACCTGTACAGAGGCAGAGTTTTCCACGTGATTCTGCTTCCGTTTGAGGTTTATTAGTTGACTTCTTTGAGGGTTTTGTAAGCTTGTGATGTAAGGGTTTATTTTCCTCAAGAACTTTAAGGGTTTTACTGAAGAAAATAAATGTTCTGCTTTGAAGGGAAAGCTACACGATACACCAAAACAGAGTAACAATTTTCGGTGATGAAGATGGTGTTTTGCCTATATTTACTTGCTTCTTATTCTTTCTTTCTATCCAAAACAACCAATACAAATTATACACATAATATATCATTTTATGTCTTCATCATTTCATGCATTAAACTTCATTTAATGCATGAAAAAACTGCAGCTTCATGTGGCGTAGGAGAGCCTCATTCTACACGTTATTGTCCAACTTTTCTTTTGTTTTTATCTTTCTCCTTCAGCAGAATTTCCAGCCACTTAATATATTATTTTTCATGTTTCTTTTTACAATTCTTTTACCAAGAGTTAATGGTTTCGGCAGCCTTTACAAAAGATACAAAATTTGCAATTAAAACAACAAGTTGGCGTGGACTTGGCATGGCCGGTCATGTGTTCTAATTTCTTCTTCCTTTCCTTACTTTATTTCCATCCAATAGGACTCCAATATAAGTACTTACATCTGCTTTATCTTTAATTGCTATTTCCTATCCATTTTATACCAAAAAAATCAGATTTCATCAGCCTTTTATGGCTGGACATAGGCTGGTACGAGGGCAGCCTCAAGTGGCGTGGTAGTCTTCCTTGCTTCATGCTTATGTGGACTTTTCCACTCTTCTTTGCTTTAGGTTAACCAATGAAATTCTAAAGAAAATTACTTTTTTTTTTTCTTGCCATTTCCTTCCAACCGAATGCAACAAGGCAGCAGAATTTGTTGTTGGCGTGAATGGCAACTTAATTTCTCCTCTTCTCTTTTACATTCCATCCAATAAAATAGCTTTGCATGAGTACACGTTTAATTCATCCTTTCTTCATTTCCTTGATTGCTATTAAGCTAATAGTTCCAAAAATCAAATTTCCATTCTTATAATCTTAGATTTTCATCCTACTTCACATGCACCATATAAAATTTAAATTCCAAAATTTCCAAATGGGAAGTGGAACATCTTCACTATTTATTTAATTCCACAATTTAATTTATTCTAATTATCAATTGTGTACAATATGATATACTGTATATACAAAATACCGGGTCTCACATTTCTCCCCTCCTTAAGAAATTTGGTCCTCCAAATTTAACTTGGACCTGTCACTGAAAAATTTCTTGATAATTCTCACATAGTTTAAGATCTCGAAAAGTCCGATGTATCGAGGATTCAGCTTTCCTTTCTTGCTAAATCTCATTATGTCTTTAGGGGGTGAGACCTTCAAAAGTATATTATCACCCGTACATCTCCGGAATCCGTTCAACCATATAGGTAGCATTTTTTTTTCCCATGCTATCGTGGATATATATCGTCTGCCATATATAGTTTCATAAGGTGCCATACCGATATTCACCTGTTAGCCATTACTATAAGCAAACTCTGTCAGGTAGATGATCATTCTAGGAGCCTCTAAAATCAAGTGCACACGCTCACAACATATCCTCGAGTGTCTGTATCATACGCTCGGACTGTCCATCAGTCTACGAATGAAACGCGGTGCAAAACTCAGTTGGGATCCCATGGCTTCCTGAAATCTCTCTCAAAATGAGATATGAAGCGGGACTTCCCGTCAGATGTGATGCTCACTGGAACATCATGTAATCTCATTATCTCTCTGACATATAATTCGGCTAAGGCACTACTTTACTATTCTGTATCTATACACACCCTAGACCTTGTAGAGAGGCATCAACAAAATCAAAATCATTCTATTTATCATTTCCAAGGCGTAATACAAGCTTTTCAGGTAGGGAGAGAGTTACAATCTTCCTATAGCAATCTACACTAGCACGATGGTTGGTTAACCAGTCCATGCCTAGTATTACATCAAAGTCATACATATTCAATAAAATCAAATCTACTGTTAAGTACTTATCTCCCACCTTGACCTTACACTGACGATAGACATATTCAGTTGTCTGAGATTCCCTAAAAGGAGTAGTAATATGTAACAGATAACCTAGAGGTTCTGACTCTATATGCAATCTACTAGCAAATGCAGGTGAGATGAATGAGTGAGTTGAACCTGGATCTATAAGTACAAATGCTTCCAAGTCACAGATAGTGAGCTTACCCCTGATAACTGAGCCGGAAGCATCCGCTGCTTCCTGATCGAGTGCAAATACTCTACCCTGCACCATTGGTCCCTTGCCCTTATCTTGGGCCTTCTTCTGTTGCGGCACATTTTGTTTCTCAACTTGCCTCTCTGTGGCCTTAAGCAAAGGACAATCTCTGATCATGTGACCTGTCTTGCCACACCTGAAACAAGCCCCAGTAAGTCTATGACAAGGTCGATCACCATGCTTGTTGCCGCAGATAGTACATGGCTGAGATGATGTAGTAGTAGTAGTAGGGATGATGGCCAAGGCTTTATTAGGAGGAGTAGCAGTAGCTGTAGGCCTAGTAGCCTGTGGTTGAGGCGCAACAAAACTCTGCCTCTTATTTTGTCCCTGGAATCTACTCGGCTCAAACCTCCTCTTCTCATTTCTCCTATCTATGAATGGTTTAGTTCTAGGAGGTCTCCTTGTCCCATACTCAGCCTGAGAAATTTCCAATTCTTGCTCAACAGTCTGAGCTTTCCTCACCACTGCCTCATACTCGGTAAGCTCAAATGGAGTGACCCTACTTCGGATGATAGGTCTCAATCCCGAAGCAAACTTCTCTGCCTTCTTCTCATCATTAACGGCATAATCCGTGTCATATTTCACTAAGGCAGTAAATCGGGTCTCATACTCGTCCACCCTCATCGATCCTTGAGTGAGTTCCATAAATTCCTTCTTTTTCTGTCGTCTGGCAGCCTTAGAGATATAATGGTTCATGAAGGCCTCTAAAAATCTCTCCCATGTAATGACCGGATCCTTAGCCAATAAGAACGTTTCATGAGTCTTCCACCATTTCTGTGCATCACCCCTCATCATATACACAGCTAAGGAAACCCTTTCAGTGGTATTACAACCCATATACTTGAAAAGGAACTCCATCTCCTCTATCCATTCCTCAGCCTTCGCCGGATCCTTCTCCCCCTTAAACTGTGATGGGTTCATCTTCTGGAATTGTCGGAGGAGTGTCATGTTTCTATCCACTGGATTCCCAGCCTCAGGTACGGCTGGTGGAGGCACAACTGGTAAAGGTGCGACCTGTGGCACTACCGGAGGTGGCGGAGGTGGTGCCTGTTGCGGTGGTGGTGGAGGCTGTGGCATATCAGGTGCAGTAGGTGGTGGCACAGGAGGTGTAGGAAGTGGTGGTGTAGCCTGCTGTGTACCAGCTTGGTTGGCCATCAATTGTTGTAATAGGGCCGTCATGGTTTCATGACTTTGTTCTATTCTAGCCATCCTTGCCTCGATACTATCTGGTAGTGGAGGTGTGGGATGTGAGGATGATGGAGGTGCAGTGGTTGGGGTCGGACGTGTAATCGGAAACCTTCGAGCCAACCCCCTAGGTCTGCCTCCAATTCTCCTCATTGTATTTCGATTAACAAAAATACCTATACCAAGAGCAGATCAATCTTAGTATAAGTTAGTAACAGTGGTTACATGCAGACATTACACAGTACATGGGATGTAACACTAATAACGACCTCTATGACACTGACACGTACTAGACAAACCTTGCTCTGATACCATTTAATCTGTCACGACCCGAAAGCCGTGACGTACACTTAACACTCAAATTTGTTCCCATTTATCCATTTTACGAACTAACTTTTTCTTTTCACTTTATGGTTTGTATTCGGTGTCAGTGTCTTCTCTCAATTACTTTCGAATCCTTA
Source organism: Heritiera fomes (assembly GCA_032173925.1). Taxonomy (NCBI): domain Eukaryota; kingdom Viridiplantae; phylum Streptophyta; class Magnoliopsida; order Malvales; family Malvaceae; genus Heritiera; species Heritiera fomes. Next base: position 6,878,913 of record JAPDPM010000017.1, read on the forward strand.
TCTGATTTACATTCATCATTTAAGTTACCATTTCTTATAATCATTTAAACTTATTTAATATTCTTCTTTATTACTAGACAAAAAGGAAAAACGTCGAAAACTCCCCCTTATATAAAATCGACTTTCCCCAGCTCAATAACCTGCAAATAAGCTCAACTATATCCAGCCGCATTTTACCAATCCAGAGTTTCCAGTTCAATTCATTATACGATACCCTACTCCTATAGTCATCACATATATATGTATAGTAGTTTACAACTCAAATTCGACAAATTTTACTTCCCGGAGCATCGACGACATAAGCATGGCATTTTCATAACATAAAATCTTTACAATTTATTTTCTCAGATCGTACTCGATAACCATAGATGACTACAATAATCCGGAACGATCCTAAGTTACATCCCAAAAATATCTATAAGCATGTACTGTGCAATTTAAAATGTCATACATGGATGCCAAAATAATCCTTTTTCATACCTCAAGAGCAACAAAAACAGCACTCGGAGGACTCAAACTAGCATCGCTACTTTAGGTCGTCCTCGAGGCCTTGCTCCGAAAACTCCAAGCGGGAGTCTAGCTTGTATGATCTGCGAGGTTATTAATAAGGGGTGAGCAAAACCACGGCTCAGTAAGTAGCTTAAGTAAACAGATACTAGGCTCATGTCGGTCTATATGCACATAATGGCATGGTAGCAAATGATATAATATATATATATGCATGACATTATATTTTATGCACTAGTATACTCACATGAAACCTCAAATATTGAAAACATTATAATCACAAACAGATTTTTGGTTACACTTACTTCGAGCAGAGAACGATACTAAAACTGATTATCAATCACTGTATGCACGAGGCCTAAAAGTACTGAAACTCATGCAAATATCAAAGTAGAATTCTGATGTATTTTCTTCAAATCAATGACTTTACAGAAAACTGATAATTTATCCAAATTAGGCATAAAGCCTTAAATATTAAACTGGAACTGAAATCCAAAACCGATACTGATAAATAAACTGAAACGAAAATCCAAAACGGATACTGATAATGTTAGGCATAAGCCTCAAACAATTGAAAACTGATACTGATAAAGTGTAGGCAAAGATCCCTGATAACTGATACTGATACTGATGTCCATCCTAGCTAGTGATGGATAAAACGTCACAAGGACGTGACCGTGTAGCACGTAGTTCCCTTAGGATTCTAGAGGTGGCTCCCACGGTAATATCTATGGCCATAGATTATGCTCCAGTCTCGCTGATCAGTCGAGAGCTGGAACTTGCCTGTTAAATTCTCAGACAAGCCTGATAATGCCTAGAGCTCAAGGCTCGTAAGGCGCAGATACTGATACTGATAGTCTAGAGCACAAAGCTCAATAGACGGGTAATAGAACCTAGAGCAAGGCTCAATAGGCTCGAGTGACCCAAAGGTCAATGGATTTGCCCGCACTCGAAAACATATCGGAAAACAATTCTTTCGTGTAGCTCTTAACTTTCATAGATTTCAAAATACTGATGAAAATATTTTCGAGCTTAAATATACAAGGTTTTCGAATTCATCTCGGGGTTGACTTAAACCAGAAAATTCTTAATTTAAACTGTAAGCAAGTCATTATACATAAAAGAACTCATGGATAAAACAGTTTGTATTAGAACACATTATATGTAAATGCATGTATGCGTTCGTGAAAGTCTCTTTATGCATAATGCGTTGCTACTGCATGTAGTCTATTATGTTCCATGCACAAATGTACCTCTAGCACAACAATAATTTCGTATTAGGATCTCAGAACTAACGTTTTTCACGTTATTTAACATGTGGCTTGGCTAGCTACAACATACAATACAGAAAAACGATATTTCAATTTCAGTCTGAGCATTCTTTTCAACTTTATACTTTAAACCTTTCTTTACGTCTTACCTTAGTAGCCCGATCGACGATATCTCGTCCTTTAATTCATAAGCTAACTTAATAAGTAAGGAAATTTAAATGTTCCTACGAAATGGTACTAGTAAAGCTTACTTAACCCACTTACCTTAAGACTTAGCAATTTATCGCCAACAAGCTTTAAGTTTGCACTCAATCTTCCACTTCAGTCGAATCCACTGCAACCATTAAAATCGCAACCTATATCATAATTGATTTCATGCTACAAGAGGTGTATCTTAAAGTCGCTATTACTTAAGCCCCACTTTCTTTTCTATTTCATTTCCACATCTTGACAGCCTGACAAACTCTTATTTAACTTCACATTACTTAGAATATCAGTTTCTCATATAATTTCACTATGATAACGAATATTCAATTCATGTTCCTTTTTTTTTTTTCTTCTTTTTATTTTATTTTATTTTTTTTTCTACTTTCCTGATGTTGCTATCCAAACCGTGGCCATCATTTCTTTTCTGTTTCAGCACATTAGTTTTACCTGTTGTCTCTATATTATAACCATTTTCCACATAGCTATCATCTCTCTTAGTTTCACGTGAACCCTTGCCTACAACCAAAACTCATGTTTTTATTTCTTTTAATTTTTTTTATGGCTGTTTTCGGTTCCTAAGTTCAGCCTTCATTTTTTATTTTATTTTATTTTTTTTTTTACATAAATCACCATCATCATCAAACACCATCTTTTCTCCTATAAACCCTCACCACCGAACCTAGGGTTTCTGATATACTTATATTTATTTCAAAACAAATGCTATAAATATGATAATCTTGATCTCTACAGCTAAAAATTAAAGAATAAAAAGCTCAAAACTACTGTTGGATCTTTACCTGTACAGAGGCAGAGTTTTCCACGTGATTCTGCTTCCGTTTGAGGTTTATTAGTTGACTTCTTTGAGGGTTTTGTAAGCTTGTGATGTAAGGGTTTATTTTCCTCAAGAACTTTAAGGGTTTTACTGAAGAAAATAAATGTTCTGCTTTGAAGGGAAAGCTACACGATACACCAAAACAGAGTAACAATTTTCGGTGATGAAGATGGTGTTTTGCCTATATTTACTTGCTTCTTATTCTTTCTTTCTATCCAAAACAACCAATACAAATTATACACATAATATATCATTTTATGTCTTCATCATTTCATGCATTAAACTTCATTTAATGCATGAAAAAACTGCAGCTTCATGTGGCGTAGGAGAGCCTCATTCTACACGTTATTGTCCAACTTTTCTTTTGTTTTTATCTTTCTCCTTCAGCAGAATTTCCAGCCACTTAATATATTATTTTTCATGTTTCTTTTTACAATTCTTTTACCAAGAGTTAATGGTTTCGGCAGCCTTTACAAAAGATACAAAATTTGCAATTAAAACAACAAGTTGGCGTGGACTTGGCATGGCCGGTCATGTGTTCTAATTTCTTCTTCCTTTCCTTACTTTATTTCCATCCAATAGGACTCCAATATAAGTACTTACATCTGCTTTATCTTTAATTGCTATTTCCTATCCATTTTATACCAAAAAAATCAGATTTCATCAGCCTTTTATGGCTGGACATAGGCTGGTACGAGGGCAGCCTCAAGTGGCGTGGTAGTCTTCCTTGCTTCATGCTTATGTGGACTTTTCCACTCTTCTTTGCTTTAGGTTAACCAATGAAATTCTAAAGAAAATTACTTTTTTTTTTTTTCTTGCCATTTCCTTCCAACCGAATGCAACAAGGCAGCAGAATTTGTTGTTGGCGTGAATGGCAACTTAATTTCTCCTCTTCTCTTTTACATTCCATCCAATAAAATAGCTTTGCATGAGTACACGTTTAATTCATCCTTTCTTCATTTCCTTGATTGCTATTAAGCTAATAGTTCCAAAAATCAAATTTCCATTCTTATAATCTTAGATTTTCATCCTACTTCACATGCACCATATAAAATTTAAATTCCAAAATTTCCAAATGGGAAGTGGAACATCTTCACTATTTATTTAATTCCACAATTTAATTTATTCTAATTATCAATTGTGTACAATATGATATACTGTATATACAAAATACCGGGTCTCACATTCCCTTTTTTTTTTCTCTCCTTTTCTTCTTTTTCTTCCTTCTTTCTTTTTCTCTTTTCTTTTCTTTTTCTTTTTCTTTTTCTTTTTTTCCTTGGTCTGACCGGTTCAGACCAGTCAGACCGGTCAACCTTCCTCCACTGCCGGTTCTCCTCCGGCGGCTGATTCTCCGGCGGTTCGGTGGCTCAGCAGCTGGCCGGCGTTGAGACGAAGCTGTCGGTGGCCTCAGCTCAGCCTGGATCGGCGGCACGGCGGCGGATCTACTCGGTTTACCTTCGGTCACTTCTCCTCCTCCGTCGGCCTTCCTCCGCCGTCGTTGGCCTCACCGGTGGCCTCCATCCCATTCCTCTCCTTCCACCGATGCTTCGGTTGTAGTGGCGGCGGCCAATTCCGCCGGCAACCGCCAGATCTAGTTTCGTTTTCTTCCTCGATTTTCCGTCGTTTCGCGTCGATTCCTTCTCCGTTTCGCTTCGCCGGCGTTTCCTCCGGCTTCCTCTTGCTTTGCCGGCGACGACTTTCTCTTCTCCTCTCTCCCTTTCCTTCTCCGGCGGCCGCTGACGGGGGCGATCTCGCCTGGGGAAGGCAGAATCGGGGTCTTCCCGATTCTGTTTCTCTTTTCTTTTTAGTTCCCTTTCTAAATTAAGTATATACTACATTATATACTATATATCATATATTATACATATAATATTTATCATATATTATACATATAATATTATTTCATGTATAATGTAATACAATATATATATATATTATATAAATTATATATATTGTACATTACAAAAATATATATCTAGTATATATATATATGTATATTTATATACTTAAAATTAAATAACATTTATATAAATATTTATATAAATGTCATAATTCCATATATATTGTATTTACAATATATATACATTTAAACTTTAATGTAATTTAATATTTATATTTTCTCAAATATGTATATACTTACATATACATAAAATATCATACTTGAATACATATGTATTATTTAAATTTATCAAATAGTATATATATATTCTTATATATATCAATGTACCTTTAATATATACTATATACCATACAGTATTTAAACACATATGTATTTATATCAAAATACATTTATATAATTTGTAATTATATAACCATATTTTATTCTCATTTCTCATTTTCTTATTTAATTTGGATTTCCATTTATCCAAATTAAATTTCCCTATTCTTTATTTAATTTCCTTCACTTAAATTTCCAAATTTTATCACTTCCTCCATTCTCGGAATTTCCACAATATTCCGATTCTCACAATTTTATTTATTTACTTTAATTTATTTATTTCCTCTTATCTATTTTCTTTAATATTAATTTCTAATATTAATAATTTCCAATAAATGGAAAATTTGCGGTTATCACACAAATGTCAATCCTTAAGCCTTATCCTCCCAAAAAAAAAAAGCAAAAGGTGGGAGAATCATCTTCTCAATCATCTACAAATCTAATTTTTAGAAATCTCCTTTATTAAAAAATATAGGAAATTGTTCTAAATTATAGAGCTATATGTGAAAGAGTTATGGATAGCCTTTAATTAAATTGATTTTGGACCCACAGTTTTCTTCAAGTTGTTGGATGGTTAGGATTAGCCAATCTTATGGAGTCTAAGTACAATCTTTAATTGGTACATGAATTTTGCTCCATAGTGCATTGAAAATAATTGACTTAGTTACTGACATTGAAGAATGGGATTTGGAATATTTTCTTACAATGTTTGATGGTAAAGAACATTGCATCACTCCTTTATTTATAGAAAAAATTACTAGGCGTTCTTTGACTAGTGAGCAATCCTTCATTCTTAAGAGGTTTAGTGCCTTTAATGCTTGTTAACAATATAATGTAAGAGCTATCTATGATAAGTTTACGAAAGCTTCATCTCTTAAAAGCTTTGAGCTTAGAGTTTTGCATCATTTCATAGCCACGATGGTGTGCTACAAAAGTGGTAGCTTTACAATTGTAATAAGAGAATATTTATGGTTGCTTTATTCTGTGGCTTCAAGAGAACCCATTAGTCTACCTATGTATATATTAGGTTAAAAGAACACTTTGAAGATGATAATTAGTGGTAGTGAAAAAAAAATCCTCCAACGCTTTAGTAAACACCTTTACTACATGCTAACGTAACCATGATGATTGCTAAGACTGTGGGTAGATTAAGTTTGACATACAGCCTTAAGCCTTTACTTGTCAAGTATAACATGAAATTTATTGGTAAGATGGGTAATAAGGTTATGAATAGGAAACCAGTAAAAAAGAGAATGAAAGCTTCTTTGCTAGAGCAGGAGGAGGAAATTGGAGATGAAGGCAAAGGTTATGCTCCAATAAGAGACGACATCGAACCTCATACTACTGCTTCAAGTGACTAATTCCACAATACGATGCTTACATTGCTGAATTAGATGAATTTGAAGTTTAATGAATATGGTACAAGAATAGGACCCTTTGAATAGAAGTTTATGTCATTTGAAACCATTGTGACTGCTTTTGTTAATCACATTGATGTTTTATTGGGACAACTGCTAAATAAAGTTGTAGCTAGTACTTTGCATGCATACACAACTGCACTTGATGCGTATGTCCATGACCCTAGCCTCATGAGTTGCAAAGTTACTTTACACAGCCATCACTTACACATCCCTCAGATGCCTCAGATGTGCAACTATCCTATTTTCAACCATGAACTCTTTTCTTATGTTGGTTTTGCATGTAATGAGATGTTTAAAAGACCTCATTGAACCAATAACTTGTTTTGAGTTTTACAACTATAGTTTTCTAATTAATAATGTTTGTGGATATTGTTATGGAACATCTTAATGACAATAATAGGATTTAATCTTACATTTCTACATCTTATACCTAAATATAATTATACTTACATCAAACTTGTATAAACACTTTACAAAAGTCTTATTTGAATTGACTCATGTAACATCTTCGTCACTATCCAAATAACAACTAACTTCTTCTCAAATAACAAATAAAGTGACTAGTTTATCAATGTCAACCTTACTTCTTCTCATGCTTTAGGCATTATTATCAAAACATGATATCAATTTCACATGAATAAAATTTTCATTTATAAACATGTGTCACATACACCAGGATCTCAAATATTTACATAACCTAGTTCTCCAAATATACACAAATGTGATATCGTACTGTACAATAGCCAAAGTAACGGCCAACTGATTCTACCTTCAATGACTAGTGGGAAACGTGTCTCGAAGGTATATCAAAAGAAACCCAAAATGTGCTCCTCTATCCGGAGCAGGGATTTACTTCAAGTAATCTGTATAAAAAAATGTTTGTAAAGGAGTGAGTTTACGCTCACTAAGAAATAAATGTAAAAGAGCGTACTATGTCACTATATTCAGTTTTCCTGCTTGGCTCTATAATGTCATTGAAAACCATTATAAAGCGTATACCATATATATCTATCGCAAATATCAAATACAAGTAAATCATTTCTTTCAAATATTTCCACGGATCTCAAATCACGTGAAATCATATATGCAAGTACAAATAATATCAAATACTTTCAAATATATGGGAGATAATTATATCCAATTAGATTCATGCACCAAGTAGTTCTCGTAATGCATACATCAAATATATCCCGTAAGGGATAATCCATGAGAAATCTCATAAGGATACCACAAATATATCCCGTAAGGGATAATCCTGAGAGATAACATATAAGTGGCGTACCCACGTATGGGCCAGGGATTCTCCCCAAAGCCGAACAAGTAAAAGACGTATGGCCATTGTCTATATCCCACAGTGCTCACTAGTCAGGTGCCTTACTGCGGGTCTGAGGGCTGGACTAGAACTCCTCAGCCAAGATCAAGTACAAATAATGTGCATGTTCTTTCAAGGGGTTCATAGTCTCCAAAACATTATTCATATAACCTTTAACAAATACAATTATCCTTTCTTGAAATAGAAATAGGTTTTCAAAACCTTCTTTTCAAATGGGCAGTCGACTGGTCTTTAGGCAGTCGGCTGATATACCACATTTGTATTTATGGAATTTCTTTTCCTTTTTGAAATTCAAATAATTCATTTTTCAAAATACACATAGCAGTAGACTGGTCCAAAATAACAGTCGACTGGTTTTGAAACAAAATGTTTCTCGAGAAAAGGCAGTAGACTGGCCCCTTGGGCAGTCGGCTGTTTTTGAAACAGAATGCTTTTGAAAGCATAGCAGTCGACTGGCCCCCTGGGCAGTCTGCTGGTTTTGAAACAGAATGCTTTTTCGATAAAAGTAGTCGACTGGTTTGAAACAGAACACATTCTGGGAAAATGGCAGTTGACTGGCTTATATAGCAGTTGACTGGTTTGTCTCGGTTTTCGAAAATCTCCGCTTTGGTTGTCTCTAGGCAATCGGGTGCTACTTAAGGCAGTCGACTGCTCCTAGCCTAATTGGTACTAGGAGTAGGGCCGAAGATGCCACTTTTCCTGCACTTAAAGCAACTTGTACTTCATCCCAAGACAGTTAAAACATATAAAAACATGCGGACATAGCCACCCTACGTCCGTGACATAAATTCCTTACCACAAGTATCAAAATCCGATGGCTTGGTCAAAATTCAACTCCTTTCCTTACAACTTTTCAAAGTTGTAAACATCATCAAATTAAACTTTTAACTTCCATTCATTTTAACACCATAGGTAGACTATACCAACTCTATACAACTCCAAACCATTAATAAAATCAACTAAAGTTGCTTCCATCCCTTACCTCTGCAAATCATCAAATTTTCAAACTTTCAGATCTCCTCCAATACCTGGATTCAATCTACCAAACTTCGGATATAGCTTAGTCTAGTGACTATGATCGTTTTTCGTTCAACTAGCTTAACGATTTGGTTACTAAACAAGGTATTTGTCAAGGTGATTGGGGATGGGAACTTGGGGAAAATGGTGTAGAATGAGAGGGAAGGCTGGAAAGGGTTGCTGCCGACTTTGATGATGAAAGAGATGATGACTATGCAATTTCCCATTTAATGCATGCTTTATCCCCCATCATCTCAGCCATTAACCATCTCATTGACTATTTGACCATTAATTAATTGGTCTCCTCTCTTTCATATGACTTATACCCATTTATTTACTCAATTTTCTGATATTAATTCTTTCCATACTCTAATTATTCTCATAACATCAAATTTATTCCTTAGCAATTGGACTATCAATTTCCCTATTTCTTCCATATATTTCATACATCATTTACACATCAAAATTCTTATGTTTACTTAAATCTTTTCAGCTCATAATACATTACAAATATGAGGACTTTACATGAATTTGGGGATTTCACATTCTCCCCACCTTGGAAAATTTGGTCCTCCAAATTTGAATCGGGTTATCAAGTAAACAACTCCGGATATTTCTCTTTTATCAAGTTCTCTACCTCCCATGTAGCTTCTTCTGTCGTATGGTATTGCCAGAGAACTTTCACTAATGGGATCGTCTTAGACCTCAACACTTTCTCTTTTCTGTCCAAAATTTGAGCCGGCTTATCCACATAGCTCATATCTTCCCTTATCTCCAAGGGCTCATACTCTATAACATGAGATGGATCCGGATTATACTTCCGAAGCATCGATACATGAAAGACATTATGAACTCCCGATAACTCCGAAGGTAGTGCCAACCTATAGGCCACATCTCCCACACGATCTAAGATCCCAAATGGCCCGATGTAGCGAGGACTAAGGTTATCTCGTTGGCCAAATCTCATGATCCCTTTGGATGGAGAAACTTTCAAAAACACATAGTCTCCAACCAAAAACTCAAGTGGCCTCCGTCGACCATCCGCATAACTCTTTTGTCTACTATGAGCTGTCTTGAGTCTTTGACAAATCATCTTAACATCTTCAGAGGCTTGCTCGACTAAATCTGGAGCCAACAACTTACGCTCGCCCACTTCTTCCCACCCAATCGGAGATTGACACATTCTACCATATAAAGCCTCATATGGTGCCATCCCGATGCTTGCATGGTAGCTATTGTTATACGCAAATTCAACCAATGGCAGATGGTCGTCCCATGAGCCTTTAAAATCCAAAGCAGAAGCTCTCAACATATCCACGAGCGTCTGAATAGTGCGCTCGGACTGCCCATCAGTCTACGGATGAAAAGCTATGCTAAAATTCAACTGAGATCCCAGGGCTTCCTGAAAATGTTTCCAAAAAAGAGAAGTAAAACCTAAAATCTCTATTCGATGTGATGCTCACTGGAACACTGTGTAGTCTGACGACTTCTCTCACGTACAAGTTTGCCAAAGCACTAAGTGTATCTGTAGACTTCATTGGTAGGAAGTGAGCTGACTTGGTTAACCTATCCATGATCACCCAAATACCATCATGATTCCTCTTGGTCCTGAGCAATCCCATAACAAAATTCATCGTAATGTGTTCCCATTTCCACATAGGTATAGGTAGAGGATGTAGCAAACCTGCTGGTCTTTGGTGCTCTACCTTAACCTGTTGGCACGTTAGACATTTTACTACAAACTCAGCTATGTCTCTCTTCATGCCAGTCTACCAATACACCTTGCGAAGATTATGATACATCTTCGTGTTTTCTGGATGTAATGTGTGCTTCTGTCAAGATCAGCTTCCTCAACTCGTCATCATTAGGAACACATATACGGTTGTTAAACCTCAGAATTCCATCACTACCCATATCAAATTCCACGAGTATACCTGATCGGATTCCATCTATAGCCTCAATACACTGGGTATCCTCCCTTTGAGCAACTCGAATTCTGTCCATGAGCTCCGGCTCAATCATCAAACTTGTTATTATCCCAAAGTGCTCATGAGGTGTAACACTTAAGTTTAGGCTTGCAAACTGCTCAAGCAACTCATACTCTCGAATCATCATATAAGCCACTATGCTCACATGCTTACGGCTCAAAGCATCCGCCACCACATTACCTTTCTCTGGGTGGTACAAGATCTCACAATCATAGTCCTTCAGAAGCTCGAGCCATCTCCTTTGCCTCATGTTCAACTTTCTTTGAGAGAACAAATATTTCAGACTTTTATGATCCGTAAAAATCTAAAATCTCTCACGATACAAGTAATGCCTCCATATCTTCAGAGCAAACACTACTGCAGCTAACTCTAAATCATGAGTTGGGTAGTTCTTCTCATGGTCCTTTAGTTGTCTAGAACCATATGCTACTACCTTACCATGCTGCATTAGTACACATCCCAAACCTTGCCCTAAGGCATCACTATATACTGCAAATCCACTAGAACCACTAGGAATGATGAGGATAGGCGCAGTCGTTAGCCTGCGCTTCAACTCTTGAAAACTGCGCTCACAAGCATCATTCCATTCATACTTCACCTCCTTGCGCGTTAAGCGCGTCAATGGAGCAACTAACTTTGAGAAACCCTCTACAAATCTTCGATAGTAGCCAACTAGACCTAAGAAACTCCTAATCTCCGTCATCGTTTTCGGTTTCTCCCATTGAACCACCGCTTCAATCTTTGATAGATCAACTGAAACTCCCTATTTACTGATAACATGACCTAAAAAGGAGATAGGATCTAGCCAGAAATCACACTTACTTAGCTTGGCATACAATCCTCGATCTCTAAGGGTCTCCAAAACTATCTTCAATTGCTGCTCATGCTCTTCCCGAGATCTCGAGATTGATAAAGACAATGACAAACTGGTCCAAGTACTGTTTGAACACATCATTCATCAGGTTCATAAAAGCTGCGGGTGCATTGGTCAAACCAAACGGCATCACTAGAAATTTGTAGTGACCATACCGTGTCCTGAATGCTGTCTTAGGGATATCTTCACTTTGAATCTTCAATTGGTGATATCCCGACCTCAAGTCTATCTTGGAAAAGACTTGTGCACCCTTGAGTTGATCAAATAGGTCATCAATCCTGGAAAGAGGATACTTGTTCTTGATTGTCACCTTATTCAGCTATCGGTAGTCTATACATAACCTCATACTACCGTTTTTCTTCCGGACAAAAAGCACAGGAGCACCCTAAGGGGATACGCTGGGTCGCATAAATCTTTTATCCAGTAACTCCTGAAGCTGCTTCTTCAATTCTTCCAATTCCACTAACACCATCCGATAGGGAGATTTCGAAATGGGCTCAGTCCTCGGCACCAAATCGATAGTAAACTCTATCTCTCTATCCGGAGGAAGTCTTGGAAGATCATCCGGAAACACCTTGAAAAATTCCTTGACTACCGAAATTTCATGAAGTTCGGGACGATTCTGATCTACGTCCACCACATATGCTATAAACCCTTCACATCACAAATATATTCTATTACTTCAATTTCAAATAATTAATTCAGCAAACATACTTTTGTATTAAGTATTTGTAAAATTTACAACATAGCTAATGGGAGAAGAGAAGATCACACTCTTAGCATGACAATCTAGCATCACATGATTCTTAGCTAACCAATCCATTCCCAAAATAACATTAAAACCATACATATTCAGTAGGATTAGGTCAGCTATTGATTCTCTTTCTCCTACTCGTAGCTTACAATTACGATACATTATGTCTGTCATTTGGGATTCCCTAAATGGAGTACTTATTTGCAGTAATTGTCCTAAAGGTTTAGGCTCAATAATTAATCTCATAGCAACCATAGGAGAAATAAAAGAGTGCGTAGAGCCTGGATCAAATAAGGCAAGCACACATGTATCATTAAGGTAAATCTTACCTTAAATCATCTTAGATGAAGTATCAGCGGACTCCTTATCAATGGAAAACACCCGACCCTGAGTTACGGGCACCTTTCCTTTTTCTGCCGTTGTGGCCTTACGCTGGGGCTAAGTGGTCTTAGGCTGTGGTTAAGGGGTCTTCTTTGACTCTTCAGGCACCCTCTGATTTATTTTGGGACAATCCTTAATCCGATGTCCCTGCTCACCACACCAATAACAAGCCCCACTCACAAACTAGCAAGGCTGTGCTCCATACAGTTTCCCGTAATGCTCACACCTTGGCATTGTACTCCTCGGTAAGCTAGTGGTACTACCAGTTGGATGTCGTGATCTCTCATCACTTATCTTGATCCCGGTAGGTCTAGGAGTTCCTGTACCATAATCATCATAACTCCTAATTTAGCATAATTCCATATGATCATTTAATTAAGGCAAGTTATTTCCTTAAAATTGATTTGCTTACCTATCGAAGCTCTGTCATAATGCCTACTCCTCCTAGATGGATATCTGTCACTCCAGGCTCTCTCATCTGACTTTCGCTTCATCGATTCTTTACCCTTATTCCTAGCTCGGAAGTCAGCCTGGTGAAACTCATAGTCCTACTCACACAATTGAGCCTTACGGACGGCCTCTCCATAAGTAGTGATATACAAGGGGTATAACTTAGACCTGATGGAAGGTCTCAATCCCTCCATGAACCTATAGGTCTTATGCTCCTCTCTTCTCAACACTACTGGATCAAATCTGCTCAGCGTAATGAACTTAGATTCGTATTGGCTAACTGTCATATTCCCCTAAGTCAAGTTCAAAAATTCAACTTGCAATCTCCTCTGAGTAGTGCGTGAGACGTATTGTTCATTGAATGCTTCCACAAACATATCCCACGTTACCTCGAAATGTCTAGCCTCTAACACTGTCTGGGTGGCCTACCACCATGGTTCTGCCTCATCTACTAACAAATAGGCAGCTAATCCTACCTTTTCTTTCTTGGTACAAGTCATGTATCCAAATGACTTAGTGACCGCTTTCATCCAGTTCTCTGCGGCCAACGGATCACTGTCCTCCTTAAACTTGGGGCGAATCCAGCTTCTTAAACTCTTTGATCAACGTCACACTACAGTAAGCTGTGGGATCCCGCCTCTCATTAGCTGGGACTGGTGGGGGTTGTACCATAGGAGTAGGAGGTATAGTAGGCGTAATTGTTGGTGCACTAGTGGCCACGTTCGGGAAGTTAAACATAAACTGGGTGAACATCGCGACCATATTTTCCATGTGTTTCTCCATTTTCGCTAGCCTTGTATTCGAGCTATACGGTGGAAATGGAGGAGAAAACTGTGGTGGGGGCGGTTCATCACGACCCCGTCTTCGTCCTCGTCTAGTACTCCTCCTTTGAGTACTCATTCTGTTAAGATCATGATCAAATAATACAATTTAGTATAACTTTAAACAGTTATACTATACAAATTTATGTAGACTAGTACAGTACAATGAGAAAATACTCTAATTCTAGCTTATTGACATTGATAAACTTCAGTCACATCAACTCTGATACCAATTTGTGGCATCCTCATCACTATCCAAAAAACAACTAACTTCTTCTCAAATAACAAATAAATTGACTAGTTTATCAATGTCAACCTTACTTCTTCTCATGCTTTAGGCATTATTATCAAAACATGATATCAATTTCACATGAATAAAATTTTCATTTATAAACATGTGTCACATACACCAGGATCTCAAATATTTACATAACCTAGTTCCCCAAATATACACAAATGTGATATCATACTGTACAATAGCCAAAGTAACGGCCAACTGATTCTACCTTCAATGATAATCCATGAGAAATCTCATAAGGATACCACAAATATATCCCGTAAGGGATAATCTTGAGAGATATCAAATAAGTGGTGTACCCACGTATGGGCCAAGGATTCTCCCCAAAGCTGAACAAGTAAAAGACATATAGCCATTGTCTATAGCCCACAGTGCTCACTAGTCAGGTGCCTTACTGCGGGTCTGAGGGCTAGACTAGAGCTCTTCAGCCAAGATCAAGTACAAATAATGTGCATGTTCTTTCAAGGGGTTCATAGTCTCCAAAACATTATTCATATAACCTTTAACAAATACAATTATCCTTTCTTGAAATAGGTTTTCAAAACCTTCTTTTCAAATGGGCAGTCAACTGGTCTTTAGGGCAGTCGGTTGCTATACCATATTTGACTTTATGGAATTTCTTTTCCTTTTTGAAATTCAAATAATTCATTTTTCAAAATACACATAGGGCGGTTGATTGGTCCCAAATAGTAATCGACTGGTTTTGAAACAGAATGTTTCCTGAGAAAAGGCAGTCGACTGGCCCCTTAGGTAGTCGGCTGGTTTTGAAACAGAATGCTTTTTCGATAAAAGCAGTCGACTGTCCCATATAGCAGTCAACTGGTTTGAAACAGAATACATTATGGAAAAATGACAGTCGACTGGTTTGTCTTGATTTTTGAAAATCTCCGCTTTGGTTGTCTCTAAGCAATTGACTGCCCTTAGCCTAATTGGTACTAGGAGTAGGGCCCAAGATGCCACTTTTCCTGCACTTAAAGCAACTTGTACTTCATCCCAAGACAGTTAAAACATATAAAAACATGCGAACATAGCCACCCTATGTCCGTTACATAAATTCCTTACCTCAAGTATCAAAATCCAATGGCTTGGTCGAAATTCAACTCCTTTCCTTGCAACTTTTCAAAGCTGTAAACATCATCAAATTAAACTTTTAACTTCCATTCATTTTAACACCATAGGTAGACTATACCAACTCTATACAACTCCAAACCATTAATAAAATCAACTAAAGTTGCTTCCATTCCTTACCTCTGCAAATCACCAAATTTTCAAACTTTGAGATCTCCTCCAATACCTGGATTCAATCTACCAAACTTCGAATATAGCTTAGTCTAGTGACTATGGTTATTTTTCGTTCAACTAGCTTAGCGATTTGGTTACTAAACAAGGGTATTTGTCAAGGTGATTGGGGATGGGAACTTGGGGAAAATGGTGTGGAACGAGAGGGAAGGCTGGAAAGGGTTGCTGCCAACTTTGATGATGGAAGAGATGATGACTATGCAATTTCCCATTTAATGCATGCTTTATCCCCCATCATCTCAGCCATTAACCATCTCATTGACTATTTGACCATTAATTAATTGGTCTCCTCTCTTTCATATGACTCATACCCATTTATTTACTCAATTTTCTGATATTAATTCTTTCCATACTCTAATTATTCTCATAACATCAAATTTATTCCTTAGCAATTGGACTATCAATTTCCCTATTTCTTCCATATATTTCATACATCATTTACACATCAAAATTCTTATGTTTACTTAAATCTTTTCAGCTCATAATACATTACAAATATGAGGACTTTACATGAATTTGGGGATTTCACAACTCAAGTCTGACATTTTATTGATGCTAAAAATGATTAGAAAATGAAGTTCATCACGTTGAAGCATTTTCTAAAAAAAATTAAAATATATTATCATGATTTGTTCTAATAAACTTTTTATGTGCTAAAAAGTCTTAGAAAATGCAAACATTTTTTAGATTTTGTAATAAATATGTGAACAATAATCCATAATCATCGCCATGCCAAATAAGCAAAAAAAAAATTGCTACTATCAAGTATTAAATAATTAGACTCACTAAAAACGTAAGTCGCCAAAAGAGGACTTCAACTTCACACGAAAGCTAAAAAGGCATGTTCAGCTAATGATTTCATAAACCAAAGAAATGCCCTCCATTAGCTACTAAGTTTTTAGTATTAAGGCTTACCTTTATCAACAGTATCACAATGTCCAAAAATTACTAGATAGTGAATCATGTTGAAGAGCTCAGGTAAGCAAATGTCTTGGAACAAGGTATTCTGTTTGCCATAAAACTAAGGGCATTTGAATGCCAATTTTAGGGCAATCAAATGCCTTGGTTCAAGGGCATTCAAGTGTAGGGTGAATAAAATGCCTCTGTTATGAGAGATTTGCTTACCTAAGCTTTTCAACACGATTCAGTATACTGATCATAGTGTCATATGCAGATCATAATTGTATGAACATAAATGTTTGTCTAATTTCCAATTTTTGAATAAAAATGGATGAATGTTGTGCTTACAAAAAATTATAATTGACAATTGGAATGAAAAATGGCAAATTGGGTTTATTGCTTGTTCAGATACAAGAAGATTATATTTTAAAATTATCTGCCCATAAATCAACAAATACTAAAATTATTAATATTTATTTATACAAATTATCATAGTTGCCTTTCTTGAATCTTTGTATTTCCTAGACCCTTTAGACATCAAAGTTTGATTATTTGAATATTAGAAGTTGACCTTGATATCAAAAAAGTCATCTTAGAAAAATTTTCTATTCTCAAAACCAGAATGTAATTCCAATTCATATAGTCTCTTTTTTTTTTTGGTTTTTCATAGTAGAAATGTTTACTGTAATCATCAAATGAAATAGTAAACTAGTTATTATCCATAAATGTTGCAAAAAGTAGTGCAAGAATAATGGTGGAAGTGAAAACTTATGAAGAGAAGCTAACCATCTCTAATTTAGATTACCTTATTGTACATGTTGAATAGAATGCAAGAGTATATTTGGATCTGAGGCTGTAGGCTAATACAAATCTACTGATAGAAAAGATTTTACCAATCCAAAGAAACATTTCCGTGTGTACATAAACATTTTGGTTTAGTACAATTCCTGCTCTAAATATTCAAGAAAGAAAATTGAAAAAGAGATGTGTCACTAACCAAACTTCTGTTTATGCATTTTAATGATGAAAGGCCATGGCAAAATAAGGCTTCTATTAAAAGAGTGTTTGTATAGTTTAGAAGGTACTTCCTAAAAGATATAAATTTGAATGATAATCAGAGTACATACAAGAAGGCACGAGACTAAAAAGACAAGCGTTTGAGTTGGAGATCCAGAATTTTCCTTAAAGAAGTATCACTTTCATCCTTTATATGTCCACTGATCTCACCTAGGTCTCCATCCAACTCTTGAACTCTTTGTTAAATAATCATTTTAGTTCTAATGATGTTGCTGAGCTCTCTACCAACCTATCGTATGTTTTCACCTAAAAGCATTTTTAGGAATCAAATCCATAGAAATTGGATCGCAAGACTTATTTCTATTTCACTTTTTGCTTGCCGAGTGTCACGACCTGAAGGTCGTGATGTGCACTCGATTCTTATACTTTTTCTTCTTACAAATTTATGGACTAAATTTTTCCTTTTCATTTTACAATTTGTATTCGGTGTCAGTATAGTCACTACTCTAATTTCACTGATTCTTTCTTTATACTCTAGCATTGATAACTTAAACATACAGTCAACCAACATAATCACATCTCAAATAGCATTCGATGATTATATAAACCTATATAATATTTTATCACGATCCTAAGTTACATCCCGACTCATTGAACCAATTACATACTGTGCATCAATTTCAAGTCTTACATGTAAACAAGCGATTTATAAAGAGAGTATACCTCAAAAGCGACAAAGTAGGTTCGGAAGACAAGGGCCAGTATCAAGTTTAGATACCGTCTCCGATGGCCCACTCAAGAGCTCTCATGGCGGAGTTTAACTCCAATAGTTTGAAAAAATGTGAAATTAAGAGGGTGAGCAAAACCACGGCTCAGTAAGATACTAATATAAATGCAGGAGTAGAATTACATTGTCTTAACTGCAATGCATAAAACCTGCAAGCTTACAGTTACAATTCACCGTTTCAATCAATAACATCTCATATTTATAACAGAATCATGTCCTAAGGACTTTAAGTGAGCGAGGGTTTTGGAGTACTGATGTAAGGGAATTTGAAGTACCTCATTATCTCCATTCCCGACATCTATCCATCACTCAAACCTCAAAATAAATCAATTTAATCACTTTCAATCCTCTTGTCCTTATACTACAATGCATTGTACAACAATACATCATGTATAACTTGAATATAATAAACTATTAATCCACGCTCACATCAATCTCATAGTATATCATATGCAATTGAGATATCATATCAAGTCACTTTACATTTAACAATTACACTCCTGTATTATATCAACTCATATAACTTTTCTTATGAAAAATCATAATCACGATAGTGTAAAGTCATAATTTTCTTCGTATAAATCTTATGTTCATGTACCATATAATATCATGACATCATATAGATAGAATGTCGTTATGTCATGACTCAGCATGCAAAACTTATGCAAGCTTTACTGTATGAAATGGCTTTCATTTCAAATCATATCACATATACTTTTAGAGCATGTTTAAAACATGTAAAATCTCAATTCGTTTCATGTTTACTTTAAGACATTTTAAAGTATGTGCAATTCGCAAATCATGTTAGTTGCACTTTTAAGACATGTTTAAAAGAAAACATGTAGTGTCGTAAACATTTCATATTCTGTTTTAAAGCGTGTCTAAAACATGTACAGTCTCAAAACATTTATCATATACTATAAAACCATGTCAAGTCTAGAGTTCATATCAAATAAAACTATACTCTAGACAACATATCATATCATGTTTGACATAATATCATATATGAATCATATGGAGTATCGAAATCATATTACTTGTACTTTTAAAGCATGTCTAAAACATATTTCATCTCAAACATATCTCATGTATTGTAAAAATCATGTCAAGTCCAGAGTTCATATAAAATAAAATCATACTACAGACTTCATATCATATCGGTTTAAGACTAGGCTAAATCCCTAATGCTCTATCAATAAAGACTTAAATCACTGTAGCTAGCAGTGAAAATCATGTCATCGTCCCCTAGAAACCAACTATGGCGCTATCTATGGCCATAGACCTCATGTCTCTTAGCCCCACTGATTAGGCGTGATTGAGCCCTGTCCACGACTATTGTCGGACAAGCATCTCTGCCTAATGAGTGATCTCCAATTAGGCGGTTTCTATTATGCTTTATTGAGTTTAACTCTCTTAGGGTGCTTATAGTCTCATAAAACATTTAAACTTTTCACTTTTCTTATGAAAATAGTGTAAAATATGCAACACATTTCTTTAAGATCGTTTACATTTATAAATACATACACTTACACTATATATTTAGTCTTTTCGAAACAATTTAAACATGTAAGGTATTCATATATGTATCGCATGAATAAATCATTTCAAAAATCTCAAGTTATAAATAAAGCATGCTTAAAGGCAATGTACTTTAAAACCTGAGTTAAAAACAATTTACTATTATGCTTATGAAATATGTCGATGTAATATCTTTCGGTATTGCAATAACAAAAATCCAAATCCCTCATTTCCATCCTTTTGATTTGAATCAGATCATACCTAATAGGTAAATTCGATATTCACTATGGTTCCTCAATATTCAATATCATTTGTCGATAATTATCGACTATAACAATCACTTGTACATTTCGTCATCCATACTAGGACTACCACCGTCAGTATGAGTCCTCTTAATATTTATGAATATTTAAATATCACATTTCTATATAGCCATCAAGATACTGAAGCTATGCAAATACCGATATCATCATTCAAGACCTATTCCAAGGTCAACATCGAGGATATAAAATCACAAGATCAATAGTCACCTATCCAATCCATCTATGGTTTAACATATTGACACTAGTTCATAATTTCGACTTGATGGCCAATTTCATTCACTATCACAAAATCAATCATAGTTTTCAAATCAATTTTCATATGGCCTGTATAATATAATACCATGATAGAATTATCTATAAAGGTATTATCGAATCAAATCTTAGGTTAGCAGTTTACCCACTTAAAAGATTTGGCCAATTTCCACTATCGAACAATGTTCCAAGACATTTTATGTCAGAATGCCGAACCTATGCAATTGTCGATCTTATTGTTTAAGACCTATTCCAAGGTTATAACCGGAACCATATAATCACACGTTTGACACTCATTTGTTTGAATCTATCAATGTGTAGATTATATCGGAATTCAACCTCAATTTCAATAAAATTATGCATGCACAAGTCATACATTTGTTATAACTTGATATCACAACTATCCATCGTATACCACAATATTGATACTAAGACCCCTACCACAAGTGTAGATCCGCTTATTATCTCACGTATATTCGACAATATAATGTCATATAATAAAACCAACATTGACCTCTTGCAATGTTCATGTTATCCCGTTCGAAACTACTCCAAAATCAAGAAATCGAAATTAATAAATTCTAAAATCATCACTCCATCGATAATTCCACAATTCTATCATTTAACCATGTAAATTGTAATCTCGATATTCTCTTCCAAGCTATATCATATAATCATCATTAATTTTATCAATGATTCGACTAAATCGACATTTAACCTCAATTTCAACTTGATAACCATTTCGTGATATTAAGATAAATCAATTTATCGATTCCATAAGGCTTACACAATATAATTCATCATATTATCATGCTCAACCATTTACCTTCTCAAAATATTCCAAAAATCAAATTTTCGGCAATACGATAAAGTTCTTTCAAAGTTTATCTTTCGATAACTCTTTCCAAAGTTCCATTTATACGAGAAAACCTTAACCCTTTTCATCAAACATTTTCATATAAATTTCGGCAACATAACATTTCAGGAACTAAAACCTCCTGCAAATAGTTCCAAATAAACACAATGGTATTCCACAATCATTTTATTTCAATATCATGATCATTACTAAGACCCCTACCACCAATTGTAGGTCCTCTTAGCCTTTAAAAAAATTATTTCATTAATAATTCATCATCAAGATTATAACTCCAAACTATACAATATAACACTACTACTACTTTATAAAAGTATCTTACCTAGTATCAAAGTTGACGATGTAATCTCTCCCCAATTCGTTCATGCTCCAATCGTTCTTGTATAATTTCTACAAGTCCAATTTCCACATTTAGACTTATATAAAATTATTAAATAAAATAATAATAATAAATTCTACTAAATTTTTCCTACCCATTTCTTTTCTTCTTCTTCTTCTTCTTTCTTTTCCTTTCTCTTTTTTTTCTTTTTCTTTTTCTTTTTCTTTTCTTTTCTGGTCTGAACCGATTCGGACCGGTTCGACCAGTTCACCACATCCCGTCAGTTTAGCATCATCTTGCCTCCATCACCGCCGGTTCAGCCCTTCCACGTTGGTGAAGGTTGCAATGGAGTTGGATCTGGCCTCCTCTTCCCCAGATCGGTGGCGACGGTGGCGGATCTGGTGACAATGGGTTCGGCTCCTTCTCTTCTCTCTTTCCTCTTTCCCTTCACTGCCGACTGTTCCTTTCCTTTGGCCTGTCCTCGCCGGCGACGAAGGTAGTGGTGGCGGTGCCTGAATCGGCCAGCATCACCGCTTTCCCTTTTTCCTTTTTTCTTTCGGTTCGCTTTGCGCCT
Source organism: Heritiera fomes (assembly GCA_032173925.1). NCBI lineage: Eukaryota > Viridiplantae > Streptophyta > Magnoliopsida > Malvales > Malvaceae > Heritiera > Heritiera fomes. The sequence continues at coordinate 6,901,148 of JAPDPM010000017.1, forward strand.
TTCTCTTTTCTTTCCTCTCTTTTTCTTTTTCATCGCTAGCCAGCCCTTCCTTCCTCTTTTCGGCTCGCCGACGACCTCTCTCCCCCCTCCTCTTCCTTTTCTCTCAGCCGACGGGGTCGGCTGCTATTTCGTATTTCTCTTTTGTTTGTAACAAAGGAGAAAACAAGGAATCGAGTATATCCCGATTCCCATTTTCCCTTTTCTCTTTTTTTTTATAATTATATTTATAAAATATATTTATAAATATAATATTAACTAACAACATATGTATATAAATACATATTTTTGTTTCAACAATTTATAATATTTTTATACACTTTAATTGAAATTAATATATATATTTATTTATATACATAAATGTATAATAATATACATATGTATTTATTTATGATATAAAATAGTATATATCAATATATCATATATATATACTATATTTCATATATATACATATGTACTTATATAAAAACATATAAAAATATATTTATATAATCTACTTATATAAATATATAAATATACACATTTTTATTTCTTAAATTTTGGATTTCTTAATATCCAAAATGCTTTCCTCAATCCACTTTCTCAAATCCATCACTTTATCAATTACTGAAATTCAACATATTCCAATCCTCGTAAATAACTTTATTAATTTATTTTAGCTTATCTCTTTACATAAAAATAAATTTCTAGACAATTAATACCAAAAATGGAAAATTTCTGGTTATCACACCGAGCTAGTTGTTTGAGACAACCATATCTTCTAACCCTTCATTTGCAATGGCTCCATCCATTCCATTATCAGTTTCTTAATGGATTTCCTCAAGAATATCTGATGTTGTTGCATCTCTTCTAGTTGCATCACCTTTGGCATAAATTTGGCTCAACTGCTCATAAAAATTAAAACTTCTTGTTCTGCATGGGGTGACATCCTTGTGAGATGAAAATTTTTACATAATGAAATAATATTGAAAGTTCGAATCCCAAATAATGCAAAAAATTAAAAAATAACAAGCCAAATGCAAGAACAAAGAAATTTCCAATTAAATAAGCTTTCCATACAGAATCATCAGACATGACCATGTTCTTTTGATTGTCCCATCTAAATTTGCTAGTATAGTTACTTTTTACCATATCAATTATTAGACTCCAATATTTTTTAGTCTTGATTCGAGATACGATTTGGGGTTTCACTTTAATATTTGCATGTGGCAATTTCTACTCAGCATCCTTTCTAGTTTTAATAAATAACATGCTTTGAAGCCTATGTTTGCATCATAAATGCTCATATTATGCAGATCAATCATGCAGGATATTGATACAACATCCTCTTCATAGGACCATTTCCTATTCGTTCACTTTAAACTTTGAGAATATACAATGGAAGATGAAACATTCTTGGACATTTAATTTCTACCATATAGAAAAATTGCTAGTTGACAAACCAGACAACATTACAACATCAACAAGGAATTCTACAATGTAATTCATAAATAATTGTGTATTATGAAAAAATATCAAACTTTATTCACATGATGAAAAATACAATGATAATAACAAGTTCCGATATTCTAGGAGAAAATTATACAACACTTGACAAATAAAGAAGTATAAGCCCAAGACATAATTAAGTCGAAACAATATTAATTTTCATTAACCCTAAAATTCTACCATTCATTAAACATTTGATTTTCTGTTTCTGATCTTTAATTAGACTAAGCATTAATGGGATCAATAGCAATGTTTCGATCTTTCTCGACTATTGTGTTGGTCGGGTGATATAATCACATCATAGGGTGAGAAGTCATCTCTCTCCTAATAAAGTTATGATGAAAACAACAATCACAATAATTCGATTATGTATCCTAATATGATAAAATGATAGACTTATAAGGATAAGCCACCTATTTTTTAGCAACCCAAAACACCTTTCGATTACATTTCAAGCAGCTGATTGAAAAATTCTTCAAGAACGGGAGGTTAATTATCTTGAGGCCATTCATTTATATGATTCCTTTGCCCCCTAAAAGGTACAAAAAAAACCCTCACAATTTATATACCCTGCATCAAGTAGGTAATAGCAACCTAACAAAAAAGGTCAAATAAGTTATTTACATAATAACCAATGGCATTAGAACAAAATCTTGAGAAAACATTCCTGTTATCATAGAAAAGCTTATAGTGAGGCACTTTAAGTCTATGCCTCCTAGTAATTGCATCTTAAAGAACTTTGCTATCAGCAACAGACCCTTTCTAACTAGGAATAACATAAACAATTGCATGGTCAGTGTACAAACTCCTAACATATTAGTAGCAATGTCTACCTTATGAGTTTGATATCTAGGTTTATCTTCAGTTGGCACCATAACCCTAATATATGTCCCATCTAGAGCACCTAAACAATCCTACAATTCAAATATAATTCATTTTCATAAGAGTTACCTTTGGACATGTTGTATATATCAAAACTCCAAAACTCAAGTTAAACAAGCTTAAGCAAACATCTTCACACGTGCTAACCCATGCACACAAAGAGAGAGAAACAAGCATCACAAAAATTATGAGGCAACTTTGGTACATAAAATACACTTCAACAACAAGTCTTGAATTTGATGTATTGAATAAAAAAAAATCCCAGAAAAAATGCAATAAAAATTAACAAAAAATGCTTGGATATGAAGTTTAATAGAACAAATATTATCATCTGCAAGTTTGATTATAGATAGAGGTGGCAAAAGCTGACACGAGCGCGAAAACTCGCTCGAGACCTAACTGGGACCAACTCGAATTGATAAAAAAAAGTCAAAGGCCCAAAACTAAAAAACCTTGAAATCGAAAAAGCCCGAAACCAAAAAAGCCTGAAACCGAAAAAACTCGAACCCGACATAACCCAAACTTGATACAATCCGAACCGAGACCGATCCGATATGAAACCTGTAAAAGACCAAATTTATAACTCGAAAAAACCTGAATTATAATTATAAGATTATTATTTTAAAATAAATAAATAATTTATACACTTTTTTAATTAAAAAGTTTAAATTTTTGAAAAAAATTATTATTTATTATACAATTATATCAATTATGTATTACCGGCAAAATAACTATTGAATCTTTTTAATTCAATTATTAAATTAAATTAATTTAAAACACTATAATATTAGATATCAAATAATCTTTAATTTTATACTTATTGTATTTATAATAATAAATATATTATCAATTTAACATTTGATTTTATTATAAAAATCATTTTAACATTTTATTATTTTTATTTTATAATAAAATTTTAATTTTAATACAATAATAAATCAAATATATAAAAAAATTATATACTTTCAACATTTGTTTGAAACTTTGAATTTGATATTTTGTGGAACATATTAAGAACATTTTTAATAAACTTAAATTTAAACTATATTTTTTTAAAGTTTCAAGTATAAAAAGATATTAAATTTACATTAAAAAAACCTAATCTTAAAATTAAAATTCAAGTTTTTAAGATTAGAAAAAGTTAAGTAATTAAATTAAACAATACAAGTACAATCATTGAAAGAGAAAATTATAAATCAAGCTAGTGATAATTTTATTTTTAGCCTTAAAACAAAAGACAATAATAAATCAAACTTGTGGTATTTAATTATTTATTATATTATAATAATCTTATAAATGAATAAACCAATTTGGTATTTTATAATAATGATTTGTATATTATATTATAATAATCTTTTAAGAATAAATTATGTAATCTCTTAGTGTGTAAGTATTATTTTGATAAAATTAAGTATTTATTAAAAATAATTTATTTATTATCTATTAAATGTAAAATTAAATTGTGGATAAAAATAATAATTCTAATGGTAAATTAAAGTGTAATTTAATAATATACTAGAGTAGTATTATTATGTAAGTGGTAATTTTAACAAAATTTGTTTTTTATACTTTATTAATATTACTATTAATTATATTTAAATAACTAGCATTATATTACTTAATTTAGTAATATTTACTATTTAACATTTTAATTAGACATTCGATCAATTGGTGTATATCTAATATCATTATGTTAATGTGAACATGAAAAAATTAGCACTCAATTGATGTATAGCTGTATATGATATAATTATATCAAATGTTATTATTTATAATATAATGACAATTGGTGTATATAACTTGTTTAATTCAACATTCTAAATTTTTAATGAGATATTTGATTAATTAATGTATACAAGTACGATTATCTTTAATGTAATAATGTTATATTATGATTTATGTACAAACTAAAAACAAAATAAATATAAAATTGAGGTAATTAGTTGACCAATTATTCATAATATTAAGTATTTTTTTAACATAGACTATAATTTTATTCAACATTATGATTAAATAATTAGTTAACTAGTTATTCGGTTAGATTTAATTAAATTACTAATTTTGTTGGTATTTAAAAGACAAAAAAAATGTAAAAAAATTTTTAAAAATTTAAAATTTTATTAAAAATATAATATAATTATTAAAAAAGCTAATAAAACAAAGTAAAAAAAAAATTTATTGAACTAAGAGTGTCCAAATTTCAATGGGCCAATGTTGACCCAAAAAAATACAATAACCTAATAAGTTATTATTAAGAGTATAAAGTCATTTATATAAATGTTTAAATGTTTAGTGTGATTTATTTATAATTTATTAGTTATTTATTTTTATAGCTAATACTTTTGGATTTTCACTTTCCTTTAGTTTTACTCTCTCTCTCTCTCTCTCTCTCTCTCTCTCTCTCTATATATATATATATATATTTGGCTCACTTAAAAAATAAATTTTTATATAATTATTAATATATAATTATATATTTTATAACAAATGCGAATATCACAGGAAATTAAAAAAATAAATAATAATTGTCAAGTAATAAAAACATTAAAATGTAAAAATTTATATTTATATAAATATTTCTTAAATTTTAACTTTAATTTAGCATTTCTATTATATTTTTATTTAACTATATAAAATTAAATTAATTATTACATTCAAAATTATAAAAATATTTGAAACTTATAAAATTTTAAAATAATTTGACTAATCTCGTCCGGTAAAAACTAGATCGAATCCGAAATCGAAAATAACCGAACTTGAAAATACTCGAAATCGAAAGTATTCAAATCTGAAAAAATTGAGATCGAAAAAACTCAAAACCGAAAAAAATCGAAACTGAAAAAATCCAAAATCGAAATAATCTCAACTCAAATTTAACTTGGACCGAACTCACCCGAACCGGCCTGTTTACCACATCTAATAATAGAAAAAAAATCCGAAATACCTCTATACCCAAATCTCAACAAGTGCTAAAGTTGTGTATTTATAGCAATTGAGTTTTTGAAAACACGAGGACAAGTAAAGCTAGATTGAAAACGCAAAAGAGAAGAAAATATGGAGAGCAGATAAGCCCTAGCCCATTGGAGAAGAAGAGTCGAGAAAGAGATTTCTAATTCAAAGCTACTGCACAGTTTTGGTATAATTGTAATTTGCACAATCATTATGGCACACTTGTCTAAAGTAAATTTTTTTCATCTCTTTCGCTGGCTACAATTTTGCATGAAAACTTCTATTCACACTCAAAAAATATTTTTCACAAGTTATTTTAATTTTTTTAAATACCAAAACATGCTTATATAAAATTACATAATTATTTTTAATAATATTTTTTAATTTATAATTTTCGTATTCTCTGAAGTGGATTTCCAGAAATACGGTAGAGCTGCTAGAAATCCACTTTCGAGAACCAATAAATTTATACTGCTACCGCCGGTAGCATCTTGCTGCCTGGGCAACACTTGTTCGCTACCAAGCAGCATTTGCTTGCTGCCTGGCAGCATTCAAGTGCTGCTAGATAACATATTCGGTGAGTTAAATTTTGAAAAAAAAAATTAATTTTTTTTGTAATAAGGACAATATTGGGAAATATTTATTTATTAGGATGTGAGAAGTGATTTTAGAAATGAAATTTAAGTTTTTAGGGTTTTTTAATAATTAAGGTGTCGTATGAGGAGTGATTTTAGAAATGAATAAAATCACTCATTTTGCATTCTACCTCTAAGAAGAGAATTTGCCTTTAAGAAGAGAAGTATGAATTGTAGGAAGAAGGAATGGGGAGTCTAAAGAATACCCATTTCATGACCCAAATGTCAACCAATCAAGTGAAGTATTGAGACTCAAGGGTTAGAAAAACTGAACGAGAATTCTCCCAACCAAACGACTTATTAGAGCGATTGGAACAGAGAAGCCTCTCTTACCGCATCACCTCATCCTACCAAAGTCACACTCTACATTTTTATTTTATTTTTGTTAAAAGCATAGATTAATTTTAAATATTAACAATGAATGAAATTATTTACAAGCTAGTCTAAAATTTTCTAAGAGAATAATTAGTACAAAAAAAAAAAGAAGAAGATAGAATCTTTTCACTTGTTTAAGTTCGGAATGTTTTATTCTAAACAACTGACATTAATGGTCGATCCATTGCTGGATGAGAATTATCTATTATCCTGTAAGAATCTCCAACAAGCAATGACGCTGCAGCAATGCGAGTGCAGTAACAAGCAGCCAGCTTTCAAGAGGGAGGTGCCAGCAACTGTTGAACAAGCGGCGATCCGGAAGGAGGGGAGGAATAGTTGATAAACAAGAAGAGGGTAAACACAAAGAAAGTTGTGATGGAGCTTATCAAGCTCTTTCATTTCATGCTGCAATGCAATTGGACTGGAATGAGCTAGGAATCCATGGAGTCACCATTTCCATCCGGCTTGAAAATGAGTGTAATGGGAAAACATGCTACAATATTTCTGTAACTAGAAAGGATTGTTGTTTATTATGGTATGGCACAATTTCATCATCACAGCCTAAGGGCAGAGCAATGGCAAAAACATACTTGCAGTTTGTCCATGTACAACAACCAATATTCAGCAATTAAATCGGAAACATCGGCCGAGTATGTCACTCAACAATACAGCTCTATCTCTGTTCTGACCTGTCTTCCAAACCTTAAAATGATTTGGGAAGTAGTCAGCATCCATCCATGCTTTTAGTGATTTGAGAGAGAAAGGGCCCTGTATGTCTCCCTGAGGGTCTGCATAATGCCATATCAAGCTACTCACATCATCATCTGCGTTTACTTCCTGCAAATCCTTATCTTCTTCATCATCACTCAAATCAATCACTTGTGTATTTAATATTTTTACAAAGCTTTGTTTTTCTTCCGCCACATTCACAACCTGTGTACTCGCGGCATTCACAACCTCTGCACTCTCATCATTACTGTTTCTTGCTTGCCTTAGCTGCTTGTGACCATCATTCCAATGAACTGCAACAAATGAAATAAATGATTTAAGAGGATGGCTGAGAAAACAAGCAAAAGAATATGCACACTTCCACCATGATGTGGTTCTCTCTCTTGCTTTAAAGTGCAATCCTTACAACACCTAAAGACAGAAAATGCAATCAAGATACGTATAGGGTGATTCCACATTCTTAGCTCAGCACGTGCACAAACCTTTTGTATATTTGACACCACACAAAAATAAAACCGCACCCACAACCACCCAACCCCCCCCCCCCCCCCCCCCCCAAAAAAAAAAAATTCCCACTAAAAGGGTGGAAACTGGAAACAGGAGAAAATATATTGTTGACAAATCTAGATGGATTAGAAGGACCAGCATATCTGCAATGCCAAATCACACTAAGCATGTTTTCCTAACCCTTCATTTGGGTTAAAAAAAGAACAAAGTGAAGAAATATTGACAAAAGAACTAATTTACAAAATGTCTCTCTTCCATTCCTTTCCTGCCTAATCTGTGATTTTGGTTAATAAAGGAAAAAAAAATTACAAATACCAGTATTGTCTTTTGAAATTGCCACGGAAGATTGGACTGCTGCAGGAGTAAAATAACATAAAGTGGCTGTCACAGTTAAATTTTGAACACAGCTATCGAATCGGTTATTAATTTCTGCAACAGTTATTTGAATACCATGCAAAGTATGAGAATTCCTAAAATCAAGGGAAAATCAGCATTTAACATTTGATTTTGCTTATTAATAGAACAAAGACTGCCTTAAACAACAAATAGGACAGAATAAACAAAGTGCACAAACATTTTTTTGGTAAAGATTGTATTCTGAGCCACATGGGCTTAGCTCCAAGTGATTTTGCTGGGGAAGGTAAGGGGATATTTTAGTTAGAGACATCCATCATGATACCTGTATGTTGCTAGGGCATATGAAAATTTTGTTTTAATATATTATTCATATTAAAGCATTGAAACATTAAATGTAATTAGATATATATGTAATAAATTAATATTCTATTGTCAATTAAGTCGAATTTACAATTTTCTTAAAAGTGATTTGGGTGTTTACTGTAAACAATTATAATTGAAGGTTCACACTGCTTGAGTTATAACCTAACCGATATACTTAGAAAGTTCAACTAGAATTTATCAGGTATCATCATGCATAAAGTACTCAATTAAGGGGAAAAAAAACTCTTAAGAAGTATAGAAGTGTTACTGTTAGTTTAATTGAATTTAGAAATATATCATTACAATTAAAATTCTTTACTAATAATTTTTTCATTTATGAAAGGATTAAAAAAAAAAGCTAAAGTGGTAGATTATATATTTTACAAAAAATCGTGAAAACTAAAATAAGATAAAAGACCAAAAGAAAAGTAAATTAAAGAGAAGGAAAAAAAGAGAAGTAAAATGAAGGAGAAAGACTAAAATGAATTAAAGAGAGGGGAATAACTTCCTGATAAAGTGAAAATAAATTCTAACAAGTATACAAGTGTCTTCAATTCAATTTAGAAAAATATCATTACAATTAATAGCCTTTATTCAATAATTTCATTTATGAAGATTATAAAACTAGAGTGATTATAGGTTTTACCAAAAAAAAATCGCATATTAAAATAAGGTACAAGTCCAAAGGAAAAGTAAAGGTAAATTTAAAAGAAGTAAAAAAAAAAAAAGGGAGTAATAATTGAAGGAAAAAGCCAAAAATAAATTAACAAGAGGAGAGTCACTGTTGCCATAACAGTGACATAAAAGAGCCCTCTTTTAGTTATAATGCATAATAGTATATATATAATAAGGTTCAAATCATAGTGATCACCTAATAGATAAATAAAAGGAGCACTTTGTTATGACATGTACACTGGTGAATTCCTAAGACACCCAAAAGAATCCCTTGCTCAGAAATAAAAAAAAAAACCTAAAATTTTGGTTTCCTAGAATTTGACCAGATGAAACTGAACTATTTGCTTCTACCTATGAAATACTTCCACAGGCACAGCCAGATATGTACTATATTCACTAAGGCAGCAGGATCACATTCAAAAAGCTAAGTGAATTTCCAGTCACTTAGCAAGAATAATTGGAGGTTTCATAATATATGAGAGTGCCAGCCTATATGAAGTAACTTTCAGTTTCAGATCTTGCAATACTGTCAAATTAACTACATGTGTTCTTCACCAGGAAGTAAATCTTGGCACCCAGAACAAATGACTTAAAATGTAATTCTATGTGGAAATCCAGTCCATATTCTACGGGATTGGATATGATTGATTTTTTATTTATTTCCTAAGATAAAGGGATTTAGTATCTTGACTAAATATTTCCCTGATTGGTTTCTGTGGAATTTCAGAATATTTTATTTCTGAAACTTACTTGAATGATACAAAGTTCTAAGGATTATATACAGCTATTGTTAAGAAGTAAATAGGAAACTAAATCAGTCTAAATCTAATCCCCATAATTGAGGAATTGTTTAACCTTAATTCTAGGAATACAAATATTTACACATTTAATATAGTTGACTTTTCCACACTCCCCCTCAAGCTGGCTTGAAGATATCTTCCCTGGCAAGCTTGCTCACTAGATTTTCAGACTGCATCTTGTGCAATCCCTTTGTAAGAACATCAGCAACTTGGTCACTTGTTGGTATATATGGCATGCAAATTATTCCATTGTCAAGCTTCTCTTTGATAAAATGCTTATCTACTTCTACTTGCTTCGTTCTATCATGGAGCACTGGATTGTGAGAAATAGGGATTGCAGCTTTGTTATCACAGTAGAGCTTTATCGGTGAGGGATTAGAAACCTTCAAGTCTTCAAGTAGTCTTTTAATCCACATTACCTCACAAATCCCATGGGCTATTGAACGAAACTCAGCCTCGGCATTACTTCTGGCTACTACATTCTGTTTCTTACTTCTCCAAGTGACAAGGTTTCCTCCCACAAATGTGCAATAGCCTGAAGTTGACCTTCTATCGGTAATACTTCCTGCCCAGTCAGCGTCGGTATAGGCTTCTACTTGTAGGTGTCCATGGTTTTTGAACAGCAATCCCTTTCCAGGTGTTCCCCTTAGGTACCTTAGGATTCTGTAGGCAGCTTCAAAGTGTTCTGAGCTGGGTGAATGCATAAACTGACTTACCACACTTACTGCAAAAGCTATATCAGGTCGTGTATGTGCTAAATAGATGAGTCTACCCACAAGTCTTTGGTATTTCTCTCTATCCACCACATCTTTGGTTTCAGCAGGCTGAAGTTTCAAGTTGGGCTCTATTGGGGTTTCAGCTATCTTGCAACCAAGCATTCCTGTCTCACTAAGCAAGTCTAGGACATACTTACGTTGGCTAACAAAGATACCCTCTGATCTTGCAAATTCCATACCAAGGAAGTACTTTAAGGCCCCCAAATCCTTTATCTCAAAGTCATGTGCAAGCTTTCTCTTAAGTACTCCAATTTCTGCACTATCATCACCAGTTATTATTATATCATCCACATACACAATTAAAATAGCTAGTTTACCGTTTCTAGAGTGAAGAACATTGTGTGGTCAGCTTGACTCTGAATATAACCATAGCTCTTCACAACATTTCCAAACCTTTCAAACCATGCTCTCGGTGATTGTTTAAGACCATACAAGGATTTTTTCAATTTGCACACCTTGTTGGTTCTGAGGTTGTTCTCAAATCCAGGTGGGAGATCCATAAACACTTCTTCCTCTAAATCTCCATTAAGAAAGGCATTTTTTACATCAAGTTGGTGTAGAGACCAATTGAAATTCACTGCTAAAGAGAGAAGTACCCGGATTGAGTTTATTTTTGCAACTGGAGCGAAAGTCAACTTGGTAGTCAATGCCATAAGTTTGAGTGAATCCCTTGGCAACAAGTCTTGCCTTATACCTCTCTATGCTCCCATCTGCCTTACACTTCACAGTGAAGACCCATTTACATCCTACAGTTGTCTTGCCTCTTGGTAGCTCCACAATCTCCCAAGTCCCATTCTTTTTAAGAGCATCCATCTCTTCCTTCACTACTAACTTCCAATCCGGATCACCTAGGGCATCCTGAATAGATCTTGGTACATGCAAGTTAGAAATATTTGAAAGGAATGCTTTGTGGTTATTCGACAACTTTTGATAGGACAAATATTTTGCAATGGGATGATTGGTACATGATCTTACTCCTTTTCTGTTAGCAATTGGGACATCTAGATCAGAAAAATCAGCATTTGGAGACTTAATGGAAGAAACTAAAGGAGCAATTTTAGGATTAACCTGAGTTTGAGGAGTAGGACCATCCCTCGGAGATTCTGGCTGAACAGGTGCTAGAGAAATAATTGGATCAGTAATATTTTTATGAGATTTCCTCCTGGTATAAACTTGAAGCTCAATATTTGGATTATGTGAATCCGTTTGAAGTAATTCTCCCCTTGTTTCAGATTCTTCAATACTTGGCACCTGTTGACTAAGAGAGTCCTTGTTTTCATTATTTTTAACATCCATTTCCTTATATTGTTTAATAGACTGAATTGGTGACTCAATGAGACTTAGTAGTGGTGTAGAGAATTTCCAAAAATTATCTTCTTTTTTATTCTCCCCCTGAAGAAGATTTTTGCTGAAATAGGGTTGATTTTCTAGAAAAGTGACATCCATAGTTATGTGAATTTTCTTTGTCAAAAGATTAAAACACTTATACCCTTTTTTATTTGGAGCATAGCCAATGAAAACACATTTTTCAGCTTTAGGATCCAATTTGGATCGAAAAATTTGGGAATATAAACAAAGCAAGTGCATCCAAAAATTTTTAAAGGTAACTCAAAGTATAAACGAAATGTTGGGAAGTATTTTTTGAAAGTATTCAAAGGTGTTTCAAAATGTCAGACACGAGTTGGCATTCTATTGATTAAGTAAGATGCAATCAACACAGCATCTCCCCAAAGGCACTTTGGAATGTTCATAGAAAACATGATAGCTCTAGCTACCTCAACTAAATGCCTATTTTTCCTTTCAGCTATTCCATTTTGCTGGGGTGTGTCCCGACATGTAGATTGGTGTAAAATACCTTTTTCTTTTAGAAAATTTCCCAAACATTCATTAAAGTACTCAGTTCCATTATCTGTTCGAAAGATGCAAATTTTTTGTTTTGAATTGGGTTTCAATCATGCAATAAAAATCTTTGAAAAGTTTTTCTACATTAGATTTTCTGCTTAGTGAGTAAACCCAACACAATCTAGTGTGATCATCGATAAAAGTTACAAACCACCTTTTTCCAGACAATGTGGTAACCTTTGAAGGTCCCCAAACATCAGTATGAAACAAGTAAAATGGTTTTGATGGACTATAAGGTTTTGAAATATATTTAACTCGATGATCTTTAGATAAAAGAAAGCTTTCACATTGAAAAATAGAGCAATCCACTCCTTTAAACAAATTAGGAAATAAATGTTTTAAATAAGGGAAACTAGGATGTCCTAACCTAAGATGTCATTGCATTATTTTATCAGAAACAGAATTTGAACTGGTACGACTAAGCCCTTGAGCTTTTTTATTACCTAGGAAATCCTCACTGAAATAGTAGAGCCCATTTATTTCTCTAGCACTGCCAATCATCTTCCCTGAGTTTTGGTCTTGAAATTGGCAAAGAGAGTCAAAAAAGATAACAAGACAGTTGGAATCCTTTGAGAGTTTACTGATAGATAAAAGATTACAAGCAAGTTTAGGAACATGAAGTACAGATTTAAGATCAATACTTTTAGAAAGTTTAACAGAACCCTTGCCTGCAATTGGTGAAAAACTACCATCTGCTATTCTTATTTTTTCATTACCAGAACAGGGAGTGTATGAACTGAATAGATTAGACAGGTTAGTCATATGATCAGATGCTCCTGAATCAATGATCCATGGAGTAGAATTAAAGACACTGAATAGGGCTAATGGATTTCTACCTGAATGAGCCAATGAACTATTAGATGTACCAGATGTCGGATTGGACTTTAGTAGTTTCAGAAGTTGATTGAGCTGCTCTTTGCTGAAGGAACCCATATTTGCTTCACTGGCAGAGGGTTGTGACCGATTCTGCTTCGGCTTCCAATTTGTTGGTTTTCCATGGATATGCCAACAAGTTTCTTGAGTATGGCGTGGTTTGTTGCAATGGTCACACCACACTCAAGGCTTGTCATCAATCTTACGCAAATCAGGGACATTCTGTCCACCAACATTAGCTTCTGCAGTGACCAATGTAGAGTTCTTGATCAGACTACTAGTGCGGGGAGTAGAATTTACAACCGCAGCAGAACCTGACATGGTAAAAAAAAAAAAAGCAGCGGCTCTTGGAAAAATATGGTGATTTAGGGTTTGGCAAGAAAGAAAAGTTCTCGATGAGAAAGTGGCTATGAAGGCCTAAGATAAACAAATCAGCAATAAAGGCTGAAGAAAAAACTGTAGAAAAATCAGCAATAAAGGCTGAAAAAGTGACTGATTTCCAAGAAAAAACCTAAAGCTCTTGATACCATGCGGAATTTCAGAATATTTTATTTCTGAATCTTACTTGAATGATATAAAGTTCTAAGGATTATATACAGCTATTGTTAAGAAGTAAATAGGAAACTAAATCAGTCTAAATCTAATCCCCATAATTGAGGAATTGTTTAACCTTAATTCTAAGAATACAAATATTTACACATTTAATATAATTGACTTTTCCACAATTTCATTTAAAACTTTCCTTCATTTAGGATTCCTTTTCCTTTTCTGAAAATGGTATATATAGGGATTTAAGTAGATTTCCTAGTTTAGCCTACAACTATTTGTACTCTCTGTAAGCTATGTTTTTTGAATAGAAATCAGAAAAACATGTTCGTATCAGTTTCCACATTCTCTACAATATCAGTTTCTACATGGTATCAAGAGCATACGACCCATTAAAAATCTTAGTTTGATTCTTTTCCCACCATGGTGAGCAGTAGCACAACATCAGAGGGGACTTCAAACTCAAGGAGCATGATCAGCAACATTGCTTGGAAGCCTGTACATGCTAGGGAGAGTTATGGGAAGACACCTACTGATCAGATGCCACAACAGTCCCTTCAGCAAAACAGACCTGAAATTGTGAGTACTGCCACTTTGGCACAAGAAAGTAATTTTCTAAGCGCTCTAAGTGTCAAACGTGAAAGCTCAAAGGCATGGATCGTTGACTCAAAAGCATCAGACCATATGATCGGTGATGCATCGTTATTTCATGAATACAGTCCATGTTCTGGAAATTTTACAATTCGTATTGCAGATGGCTCACTATCTAAAGTGGCTGGTATCGGTTCAATTGCTATCTCCAAGGACATAATACTTAAATCTGTTCTCCATGTTCCTAATTTGGATTGTAATCTCTTTTCTATTAGTGAGATTACGAGAGATCTTAATTGTGTTACTAAGTTTCTCCCACACGTGTGAATTTTAGGACTTGGATTCGGGGAAGAAGATTGGCAACGCTAGAATATGTGAGGGGCTCTATCTTCTTAGAGATGAAGAATCTGAGGGGAAATATCAGAATAATGCTTGCACAATCTCAACCTCTAGCAGTCATAAAGATAGTGCAGTCAAGTTATTGCACTACTGATTAGGTCATCCCAACTTCTTGTACCTCAAAAGGTTATTTCCCACATTATTCAATAAAAGTCCCTCGTATTACCAATGTGAAATTTGTCAATTGTCCAAGCATCCTCGTAATACTTACCCACATCATTCATATAAACCATCCCATCCATTCTCCATAATACACAGTGATGTTTGGGGACCATCTTGGATAGCAAATATTACTGGCTCTAGATGATTCGTTAGCTTCATACATGACCACACTCGAGTGACTTGGTTGTTCCTCATGAAAGACAAATCTAAGGTTGGGAAAATATTTCATAATTTCAACAAAATAGTCCAGACTCAATTCCAAACCAAAATTCCAGTGCTTAGAATCGACAATGGAAGGGAATATTACCACTGTATCCTCGGAGCTTATCCACTTGATCAGGGAATTGTCCATCAAAGCTCATGTGTGGATACTCCCCAACAAAACGGAAAAGCAGAGAGGAAAAACCGACACCTAATGGAGGTTGTCCAATCACTTATACTTGCCACTCATGTTCCAAAACATTTTTGGGGAGAAGCTGTGAGACCCGATTTTTGTTACACTGTACATTATAATTGTAAATTATTTAATGCAATTAAAAAAAAATGGGCTGAAATTGGACAGCATGCATGTTGACCATGCTACCGATTTTGCTGCTCAAGATTGAGAAGAAATCTAAAGGAAAATTAGCCATAATTTTCTAGCATAAAGTATAATATAATATAAGTGATATATAGTAACAATTTGTGGCTGAAAATTTAACAAGAAAAGTCAAGAAACAAGCAGCCAAAGAATAGGTACAAAACGTCAAAAATTTCTGCTGTATTTGACGTGCTTGGTTGGAAAATGCTAAAGGAAACTCAGCCTTGATTTTGTAGAATAAAATATGATATAAATCATATTTAAAATAGAAAAGAAGTTAAACTTGCCATGTGAGCCAATAGGGTTGGCTAAAGAAAACAAAAAGTGCAGCAAAGTGGACTTCAACGTCACTTTTGTTGCTGCTTTTGCACCGATCTCTTCAGCCATTTAAAGGCTGATAAAACATTATTTTTATAGAGTAAAATAGGTTGGAAATGGTATTTAAAGATAAAGCAATTAAAGGAACATATAATAGAATTTTATTGAATCAAAGAAAGCAAGGAAAAAAAAAAAAAAAAAAAGATTTCAGCCAAAGGAAGTGAAGAAGACGTCAAATATGGCTGCTTACTTGGTGACGTGAAGTGCAGTAGAATTTGAAGAAATTGTCCATAAAATTATGGACTAAAAAGGTGATAAAACTAGTATATTATAATAGAAAACTAATAAATTAACCAGTATATAATTTATAGGCTGAAAACAACTACAAAAATAGGAAGAAAGCTTGGTCAAGAAACGAGACAGCAAAGAACCATGTCAGCCGTTCCTTTGCTGCAAGCGTCCTCAGTAAATTAATGCAATTAAGGCATGAAATGATGAAGACAAATAGATAAGAAGCTAGGTGGTTGATTTTTATTGGGTGACTTGAATATATGGGAAAATAAAAGAATAAAGACCTCAGCAAATGCCTCCTTCACCGTTGAAATTGCTGTTCTACGAGAGGCATAAGTGATTCCCATTTCTGTTCTATTTCAGTTTCTGTTCAACCAAGAAGAATTAGCAAATTTTAAATACTCTTGTTAGTTAACTACTTAAGCTCATCATCAACCCATACTACATCATTTTAACCATTAAAGGACGAGGAGAAGAGGGCTGGAAGTGAAAACAGAAATCTGTTCTGTTTTGGAAGCAAAAATCGGCCAAGGTAATTTCAAGAATCTCCATGGTTTCTTGTATTACATGATATATTTCCATGTTTCTAAGCATGAGAAACATAACTATAGGACTGATCTTAGTTAAATTTAGTTAAATCATGGAATTAATATAAGTTTAGATCTTGAAATAAATTTAGAAGAACTTATGTGATGATGGTGAGAAAGGAATTTTGGAATAGAAACAAAATGAAGAAGAAGTGTAGAAGCTTGAAAACCATAAGGGAAGAGTTGTACATTGGTTAAGATTAATGTATATATATATATATATATATATAGATTTATGCAAAAGCAAATACATGTATATACACATACCCTTTTATACGTACGTATGAATTTCTAGACTAATGAGTTGTTAGCTCTTGGCATAGAAGTGGGGCTTAAGTAATAGTGACTTTAAGATACACCTCTTGTAGCATGGAATCAATTATGATATAGGTTGTGATTTTAATGGTTGCAGTGGCTTCGACTGAAGTGGAAGATTGAGTGCAAACTTAAAGCTTGTTGGCGATAAATTGCTAAGTCTTAAGGTAAGTGGGTTAAGTAAGCTTTACTAGTATCATCTCGTAGGAACAATTAAATCTCTTTATCAGTCAAGTTAGCTTATGAATTAAGGAACGAAATATCGTCGACGGAGCTACTAAGGTAAGATGTAAAGAAAGGTTGAATGTATAAATCTGAAAAGAATGTTTTGGCTGGAATTTAAATACCATTTTTTGTATTGTATGTTGTAGCTAGCCAAGACCACATGTTGAATAACATGAAAAACGCTAGTTCGAAACCTTTATATGAACTTGCTACCATGTCTGAGTAAAGTAGGTACATGTGTGCATGGTCCATATTGGATTACACTTAGTAGCAGTGTATTATGCATAAAGAGACTTTTACGGATGCATACATGCATGTACATATAGTACGTTTTAATGCAAGCTATTTTATGCGTGAGTTCTTTTTATGTATAACGACTTGCATTCTATTTAACTCAGAAGATTTTTCTAGTTTGAGCCAACTTTGAAATAAACCAAAAATATTGTATATTTAAAGCTTGAAAACGTTTCTTGTCAATAATTTTGAAATCTATGAAAGTTAAGAGCTACACGAAAGAACTGTTTTCCGATACGTTTTCGAGTGCGGGCAAATCCATTGACCTTTGGGTCACTTGAGCCTATTGAGCCTTGCTCTCGGTTCTATTACACGTCTATTGAGCTTTGTGCTCTAGACTATCAGTATCAGTATCTGCGCCTTGCGAGCCTCGAGCTCTAGGCATTATCAGGCTTGTCTGAGAATTTAACAGGCAAGTTCCAGCTCTCGACTGATCAGCGGGACTGGAGCATAATCTATGGCCATAGGTATTGTGTTGCTTGCGACACTTATCCATCACTAGCTAGGATGGACATCAGTATCAGTATCAGTTATCAGGGATCTTTGCCTACACTTTATCAGTATCAGTTTTCAATTGTTTGAGGCTTATGCCTAACGTTATCAGTATCCGTTTTAGATTTCGGTTTCAGTTTATTTATCAGTATCTATTTTGTATTTCAGTTTCAGTTTAATATTTAAGGCTTTACGCCTAATTTGATAAATTATCAGTTTTCTGTAAAGTTATCGATTTAAAGAGAATCCATCAGAATTCTATTTGATAGCTGCATGAGTTTTCAGTACTTTAAGGCCTTGTGCCTACAGTGATTGATCATCAGTTTTAGTATCATTCTCTGCTCGAAGTAAGGGTAACCGAAATCTGTTTGTGATTGAAATGTTTTCAGTATTTGAGGTTTCATGTGAGTACACTAGTACATAAAATACAATGTTATGCATATATATTATGTCATCTACTACCATGCAACCATGTGCATATAGACCGACATGAGCCTAGTATCTGTTTATTTAAGCTACTTACTGAGCCGTGGTTTTGCTCACCCCTTATTAATAACATCGCAGATCATACGAGTTAAGACTTCCGCTTGGAGTTTTTGGAGCAAGGCCTCGAGGACGACCTAAAGTAACGATACTAGCTTGAGTCCTCTGAGTGCTGTTTTTGTTACTCTTGAGGTATGAAAAAGGATTATGATGGCATCCATGTATGACATTTTAAATTGCGCAGTACATGTTTATAGATATTTTGGGATGTAACTTAGGATCGTTCCGGATTATTGTAGTCATCTATGGTTATCGAGTACGATCCGAGAAAATAAATTGTAAAGACTTTATGTTATGAAAATGCCATGCTTATGTCGTCGATGCTCCGGGAAGTAAAATTTGTCGAATTTGAGTTGTAAACTACTATACATATATATGTGATGACTATAGGAGTAGGGTATCATATAATGAATTGAACTGGAAACTCTGGATTGGTAAAATGTGGCTGGATATAGTTGAGCTTATTTGCAGGTTATTGAGCTGGGGAAAGTCGATTTTATATAAGGGGGAGTTTTCGACGTTTTTCCTTTTTGTCTAGTAATAAAGGAGAATATTAAATAAGTTTAAATGATTATAAGAAATGGTAACTTAAATGATGAATGTAAATCAGATAAGGATTCGAAAGTAATTGAGAGAAGACACTGACACCGAATACAAACCATAAAGTGAAAAGAAAAAGTTAGTTCGTAAAATTGATAAATGGGAACAAATTTGAGTGTTAAGTGTACGTCACGGCCTTCGGGTCGTGACAGATTAAATGGTATCAGAGCCCGGTTTGTCTAGTACGTGTCAGTGTCATAGAGGTCGTTATTAGTGTTACATCCCATGTACTGTGTAATGTCTGCATGTAGCTTACTGTTACCAACTTATACTAAGATTGATCTGCTCTTGGTATAGGTATTTCTGTTAATCGAAATACAATGAGGAGAATTGGAGGCAGACCTAGGGGGTTGGCTCGAAGGTTTCCGATTACACGTCCGACCCCAACCACTGCACCTCCATCATCCTCACATCACACACCTCCACTACCAGATAGTATCGAGGCAAGGATGGCTAGAATAGAACAAAGTCATGAAACCATGACGGCCCTATTACAACAATTGATGGCCAACCAAGCGGGTACACAACAGGCTACACCACCACTTCCTACACCTCCTGTGCCACCACCTACTGCACCTGATATGCCACAGCCTCCACCACCACCGCAACAGGCACCACCTCCGCCACCTCCGGTAGTGCCACAGGTCGCACCTTTGCCAGTTGTGCCTCCACCAGCCGTACCTGAGGTTGGGAATCCGGTGGATAGAAACATGACACTCCTCCGACAATTCCAGAAGATGAACCCATCACAGTTTAAGGGGGAGAAGGATCCAGCAAAGGCTGAGGAATGGATAGAGGAGATGGAGTTCCTTTTCAAGTATATGGGTTGTAATACCACTGAAAGGGTTTCCTTAGCTGTGTATATGATGAGGGGTGATGCACAGAAATGGTGGAAGACTTATGAAACGTTCTTATTGGCTAAGGATCCGGTCATTACATGGGAGAGATTTTTAGAGGCCTTCATGAACCATTATATCTCTAAGGCTGCCAGACGACAGAAAAAGAAGGAATTTATGGAACTCACTCAAGGATCGATGAGGGTGGACGAGTATGAGACCCGATTTACTGCCTTAGTGAAATATGACATGGATTATGCCGTTAATGATGAGAAGAAGGCAGAGAAGTTTGCTTCGGGATTGAGACCTATCATCCGAAGTAGGGTCACTCCATTTGAGCTTACCGAGTATGAGGCAGTGGTGAGGAAAGCTCAGACTGTTGAGCAAGAATTGGAAATTTCTCAGGCTGAGTATGGGACAAGGAGACCTCCTAGAACTAAACCATTCATAGATAGGAGAAATGAGAAGAGGAGGTTTGAGCCGAGTAGATTCCAGGAACAAAATAAGAGGCAGAGTTTTGTTGCGCCTCAACCACAGGCTACTAGGCCTACAGCTACTGCTACTCCTCCTAATAAAGCCTTGGCCACCATCCCTACTACTACTACATCTCAGCCATGTACTATATGCGGCAACAAGCATGGTGATCGACCTTGTCATAGACTTACTGGGGCTTGTTTCAGGTGTGGCAAGACAGGTCACATGATCAGAGATTGTCCTTTGCTTAAGGCCACAGAGAGGCAAGTTGAGAAACAAAACGTGCCGCAACAGAAGAAGACCCAAGATAAGGGCAAAGGGCCAATGGTGCAGGGTAGAGTATTTGCACTCGATCAGGAGGCAGCTGATGCTTCCGGCTCAGTTATCAGGGGTAAGCTCACTATCTGTGACTTGGAAGCATTTGTACTTATAGATCCAGGTTCAACTCATTCATTCATCTCACCTGCATTTGCTAGTAGATTGCATATAGAGTCAGAACCTCTAGGTTATCTGTTACATATTACTACTCCTTTTAGGGAATCTCAGACAACTGAATATGTCTATCGTCAGTGTAAGGTCAAGGTGGGAGATAGGTACTTAACATTAGATTTGATCTTATTGAATATGTATGACTTTGATGTAATACTAGGCATGGATTGGTTAAACAACCATCGTGCTAGTGTAGATTGCTATAAGAAGATTGTAACTCTCTCCCTACCTGAAAAGCTTGTATTACGCCTGGAAAATGATAAATAGAATGATTTTGATTTTGTTGATGCCTTTCTACAAGGTCTAGGGTGTGTGTTGATGCAGAATAGTAAAGTAGTGGCCTATGGTTCGAGACAATTGAAGGACCATAAGAGGAACTATCCCACACACGACCTAGAGTTAGAGGCAGTAGTGTTTGCGCTGAAGATATGGCGCCACTACTTGTATGGCTGAACGGATTCCGGAGATGTACCGATGATAATATACTTTTGAAGGTCTCACCCCCTAAAGACGCAATGAGATTTAGTAAGAAAGGAAAGCTGAATCCTCGATACATCGGATCTTTCGAGATCTTAAAGTATGTGAGAATTATCAAGAAATTTTCCAGTGAGAGGTCCGGGTGAAATTTGGAGGACCAAATTTCTTAAGGAGGGGAGAAATGTGAGACCCGATTTTTGTTACACTGTACATTATAATTGTAAATTATTTAATGCAATTAAAAAAAAAATGGGCTGAAATTGGACAGCATGCATGTTGACCATGCTACCGATTTTGCTGCTCAAGATTGAGAAGAAATCTAAAGGAAAATTAGCCATAATTTTCTAGCATAAAGTATAATATAATATAAGTGATATATAGTAACAATTTGTGGCTGAAAATTTAACAAGAAAAGTCAAGAAACAAGCAGCCAAAGAATAGGTACAAAACGTCAAAAATTTCTGCTGTATTTGACGTGCTTGGTTGGAAAATGCTAAAGGAAACTCAGCCTTGATTTTGTAGAATAAAATACAATATAAATCATATTTAAAATAGAAAAGAAGTTAAACTTGCCATGTGAGCCAATAGGGTTGGCTAAAGAAAACAAAAAGTGCAGCAAAGTGGACTTCAACGTCACTTTTGTTGCTGCTTTTGCACCGATCTCTTCAGCCATTTAAAGGCTGATAAAACATTATTTTTATAGAGTAAAATAGGTTGGAAATGGTATTTAAAGATAAAGCAATTAAAGGAACATATAATAGAATTTTATTGAATCAAAGAAAGCAAGGAAAAAAAAAAAAAAAAAGATTTCAGCCAAAGGAAGTGAAGAAGACGTCAAATATGGCTGCTTACTTGGTGACGTGAAGTGCAGTAGAATTTGAAGAAATTGTCCATAAAATTATGGACTAAAAAGGTGATAAAACTAGTATATTATAATAGAAAACTAATAAATTAACCAGTATATAATTTATAGGCTGAAAACAACTACAAAAATAGGAAGAAAGCTTGGTCAAGAAACGAGACAGCAAAGAACCATGTCAGCCGTTCCTTTGCTGCAAGCGTCCTCAGTAAATTAATGCAATTAAGGCATGAAATGATGAAGACAAATAGATAAGAAGCTAGGTGGTTGATTTTTATTGGGTGACTTGAATATATGGGAAAATAAAAGAATAAAGACCTCAGCAAATGCCTCCTTCACCGTTGAAATTGCTGTTCTACGAGAGGCATAAGTGATTCCCATTTCTGTTCTATTTCAGTTTCTGTTCAACCAAGAAGAATTAGCAAATTTTAAATACTCTTGTTAGTTAACTACTTAAGCTCATCATCAACCCATACTACATCATTTTAACCATTAAAGGACGAGGAGAAGAGGGCTGGAAGTGAAAACAGAAATCTGTTCTGTTTTGGAAGCAAAAATCGGCCAAGGTAATTTCAAGAATCTCCATGGTTTCTTGTATTACATGATATATTTCCATGTTTCTAAGCATGAGAAACATAACTATAGGACTGATCTTAGTTAAATTTAGTTAAATCATGGAATTAATATAAGTTTAGATCTTGAAATAAATTTAGAAGAACTTATGTGATGATGGTGAGAAAGGAATTTTGGAATAGAAACAAAATGAAGAAGAAGTGTAGAAGCTTGAAAACCATAAGGGAAGAGTTGTACATTGGTTAAGATTAATGTATGTATATATATATATATATATATATATATATATATATATATATAGATTTATGCAAAAGCAAATACATGTATATACACATACCCTTTTATACGTACGTATGAATTTCTAGACTAATGAGTTGTTAGCTCTTGGCATAGAAGTGGGGCTTAAGTAATAGTGACTTTAAGATACACCTCTTGTAGCATGGAATCAATTATGATATAGGTTGTGATTTTAATGGTTGCAGTGGCTTCGACTGAAGTGGAAGATTGAGTGCAAACTTAAAGCTTGTTGGCGATAAATTGCTAAGTCTTAAGGTAAGTGGGTTAAGTAAGCTTTACTAGTATCATCTCGTAGGAACAATTAAATCTCTTTATCAGTCAAGTTAGCTTATGAATTAAGGAACGAAATATCGTCGACGGAGCTACTAAGGTAAGATGTAAAGAAAGGTTGAATGTATAAATCTGAAAAGAATGTTTTGGCTGGAATTTAAATACCATTTTTTGTATTGTATGTTGTAGCTAGCCAAGACCACATGTTGAATAACATGAAAAACGCTAGTTCGAAACCTTTATATGAACTTGCTACCATGTCTGAGTAAAGTAGGTACATGTGTGCATGGTCCATATTGGATTACACTTAGTAGCAGTGTATTATGCATAAAGAGACTTTTACGGATGCATACATGCATGTACATATAGTACGTTTTAATGCAAGCTATTTTATGCGTGAGTTCTTTTTATGTATAACGACTTGCATTCTATTTAACTCAGAAGATTTTTCTAGTTTGAGCCAACTTTGAAATAAACCAAAAATATTGTATATTTAAAGCTTGAAAACGTTTCTTGTCAATAATTTTGAAATCTATGAAAGTTAAGAGCTACACGAAAGAACTGTTTTCCGATACGTTTTCGAGTGCGGGCAAATCCATTGACCTTTGGGTCACTTGAGCCTATTGAGCCTTGCTCTCGGTTCTATTACACGTCTATTGAGCTTTGTGCTCTAGACTATCAGTATCAGTATCTGCGCCTTGCGAGCCTCGAGCTCTAGGCATTATCAGGCTTGTCTGAGAATTTAACAGGCAAGTTCCAGCTCTCGACTGATCAGCGGGACTGGAGCATAATCTATGGCCATAGGTATTGTGTTGCTTGCGACACTTATCCATCACTAGCTAGGATGGACATCAGTATCAGTATCAGTTATCAGGGATCTTTGCCTAGACTTTATCAGTATCAGTTTTCAATTGTTTGAGGCTTATGCCTAACGTTATCAGTATCCGTTTTAGATTTCGGTTTCAGTTTATTTATCAGTATCTATTTTGTATTTCAGTTTCAGTTTAATATTTAAGGCTTTACGCCTAATTTGATAAATTATCAGTTTTCTGTAAAGTTATCGATTTAAAGAGAATCCATCAGAATTCTATTTGATAGCTGCATGAGTTTTCAGTACTTTAAGGCCTTGTGCCTACAGTGATTGATCATCAGTTTTAGTATCATTCTCTGCTCGAAGTAAGGGTAACCGAAATCTGTTTGTGATTGAAATGTTTTCAGTATTTGAGGTTTCATGTGAGTACACTAGTACATAAAATACAATGTTATGCATATATATTATGTCATCTACTACCATGCAACCATGTGCATATAGACCGACATGAGCCTAGTATCTGTTTATTTAAGCTACTTACTGAGCCGTGGTTTTGCTCACCCCTTATTAATAACATCGCAGATCATACGAGTTAAGACTTCCGCTTGGAGTTTTTGGAGCAAGGCCTCGAGGACGACCTAAAGTAACGATACTAGCTTGAGTCCTCTGAGTGCTGTTTTTGTTACTCTTGAGGTATGAAAAAGGATTATGATGGCATCCATGTATGACATTTTAAATTGCGCAGTACATGTTTATAGATATTTTGGGATGTAACTTAGGATCGTTCCGGATTATTGTAGTCATCTATGGTTATCGAGTACGATCCGAGAAAATAAATTGTAAAGACTTTATGTTATGAAAATGCCATGCTTATGTCGTCGATGCTCCGGGAAGTAAAATTTGTCGAATTTGAGTTGTAAACTACTATACATATATATGTGATGACTATAGGAGTAGGGTATCATATAATGAATTGAACTGGAAACTCTGGATTGGTAAAATGTGGCTGGATATAGTTGAGCTTATTTGCAGGTTATTGAGCTGGGGAAAGTCGATTTTATATAAGGGGGAGTTTTCGACGTTTTTCCTTTTTGTCTAGTAATAAAGGAGAATATTAAATAAGTTTAAATGATTATAAGAAATGGTAACTTAAATGATGAATGTAAATCAGATAAGGATTCGAAAGTAATTGAGAGAAGACACTGACACCGAATACAAACCATAAAGTGAAAAGAAAAAGTTAGTTCGTAAAATTGATAAATGGGAACAAATTTGAGTGTTAAGTGTACGTCACGGCCTTCGGGTCGTGACAGAAGCGGTTTTAACAGTTACTTATCTAATAAATAGAATGCCTTCTTGTGTCCTTCAATTCCAAACACCGTGCCAAAAGCTCCTTACAACCTACCCTCATCTTCGAATTATCTCATTCATCCCTACTAAAGTGTTCGAGTGCACAGCATTTGTCCATATACATCAGTAGCATCGAAGCAAATTGGATTCCAAATCAATCAAGTGCATATTTCTTGGCTACTCTCCAAACCAAAAGGGGTACAAATGTTATTCACTAGTAACCAAAAGATTTTATAATTCTATGGATGTAACCTTTTTTGAGAATCAGCCATATTACACCAAAGCTGACATTCAGGGGGAGAGTGCGAGAGAATATCAACTTTGGGAAACCGTACCTGTTGTTGAACCAGTACCTTCACTACCAGCCCAAATATCTTATCCACCGGCCCAAATATCTAGTCCGCCTATGTTGAAAGGAGAAAAATCTGGTTGATTTAAAAGAGAAAAATCTGCTGTAATTAAAGGTCTGATTTATTCCTGATTTAGAGTTTCCTAATTTGTAGATTCTTTCTATTATTTATTTCCATGAAATTATCCTATAAAAAGGATCTGTGTGTACTCTATTAGACACACATGAGAAATAAAAGATATCACTTCATTTCTCCTAGCTGTTAAGATGGTATCAGAGCTAGTGAACAGCTTTTAGGGTTTCCACCACAACACAACCACTGCAAGACAGTCACCGGTCTTCTCTGATCAGCCGACCCTCTCTGGTCAGTCTTCTACCTTAATCAGAGATCAAGAGGCTGACACAGGTATGTTTAGTAAAGAGAAAATGGATCAACTCCTTCAATTACTAAAATCCAATTCAGCATCTAGTATTCCTAATGCTTCTGTTGCTCAAACAGGTAATAATTATAGAGCCTTATCCTGTCTAGTAAATTCTGTTCCTTGGATCATTGATTCAGGAGCCTCTGATCATATGACCAGTGTTTCTCATTTATTTTCTACCTATTCACCATGTTCTGGTCATGAAAAAATTCGTACTGCAGATGGTAGTTTTTCCCCTATTGCAGGTAAAGAAATAGTCAAAATCTCTGAGAATATAGATCTCAAATCTGTTCTCCATGTCCCAAAATTGAAATGTAATCTTTTATCTGTTAGTAAATTATCAAAGGATTCTAATTGTTGTGTCACCTTCTTTGATACACATTGTCTTTTCCAGGACCAAAGTTCGGGGAAGGTGATTGGTAGTGCTAGGGTGATCGATGGACTTTACTATTTTGATGATGACTCCTTTGGTAATAAAAAAGGTCAAGGCTTGAGTAGTATTAGTTCTATTTCTGTTTCTGAACAAATAAGACTATGGCATCTTAGATTAGGCCATCCAAGTTTTCAATATCTTAAACATTTGTTTCCTACATTATTTAAAGGATGTGGATTGTTCAAAATTTCAATGTGAAAGATGTCTTTTATCAAAAAGCCATCGTGCTATTTACAATTCCCAATTTTATCGTGCATCAAAACCATTTTATGTAATTCATAGTGATATTTGGGGACCCTCCAAGATCCCAACTTTATCTGGAAAAAAATGGTTTATCACTTTTATAGATGATCATACGCGTTTATGTTGGGTATATTTACTAAGTAAAAAATCTGATCTTGTACAATTGTTTCAAGACTTCTATCACATGATTGAAAATCAATTTCAAACAAAAATCAGCATATTTCGGTCTAATAATGGAACAGAATTTTTTAATGAATGCATAGGCAATTTTTTAAAGGGAAAAGGCATCTTGCATCAATCCACTTAACATGATACACCTCAACAAAATGGCATTGCTGAGCGAAAAAATAGACATTTACTTGAAGTAGCTCGTGCCATTATGTTCTCAATGAATGTTCCGAAATATTTGTGGGGTGATGCAATTTTAACAGCTGCTTATCTAATCAACCGGATGCCTAGTAGAGTTTTAAAATACAAAACACCTTTGCAATGTCTTAAAAATGTTTTCCCAATGACTAGAATATATGCTGATATACCTCTAAAAGTCTTTGGCTGCACTTGCTTTGTTCATGTGGGAAACCGTGTTATTTTAGGAAAATAAATATTTCCTAGAATCAAGTTTATATATTTAGTTGCAATTATGTATTTATTGAGATCCCAAAAGTTTAGGGATTTCAAGTAGTATTAGGAGTAGTTTCCTGATTTAGTGCTAGAGCGTTGTGTATATAAACAAACGTATTATTCAATAAACAATTCAATTCAAACCCTAAACATTAACATGATATCAAGAGCTTTAGGTTTTTTTCTTGGAAATCAGTCACTTTTTCAGCCTTCATTGCTGACTTTTCTGCAGTTTCTTTTTCAACCTTCATTGTTGATATTTTCTGCAGTTTCTTCTTCAGCCTTCATTGCTGATTTTTTGCCTTAGGCCTTTATAGTCATTTTCTCATCCAGCCTTCATAGCCATTTTTTTTTTGCTCTGTTCTGCTCTGTTTTCTAAAGAA
This sequence comes from Heritiera fomes, assembly GCA_032173925.1. Lineage (NCBI taxonomy): Eukaryota > Viridiplantae > Streptophyta > Magnoliopsida > Malvales > Malvaceae > Heritiera > Heritiera fomes. Next base: position 6,929,286 of record JAPDPM010000017.1, read on the forward strand.
AAAACAGAGTATTTCAAGTGTTCGTTTTTCAGCCTTCATAGCTGGATTTTTCCTCTGTTCTTCATCATAGGTGATTTCTCTTTGTTGCCTGGCCTTCCTTGCCAAATTATCCCTGATTCTCAACAGTCTTTCAGCACGTATTGATTTGTAAAAGATGTCAGTAGTTGCAGAAACAACCACTGCAGCACCAAAGAAACCAGCAAGTCTTAACCAAGAGGAGGTGGAAAGGGTGAGATCATTCTTAAGTAACCTCGAGAAACCTACAGGTACTTGCACTTCGGCGTATTCAAGTAAGCATCTATTTTCATTTGGATTAAATGCCTCAGAAACACCCTTTACTCAATCTTGGATCATGGATTCAGGAGCCACCGATCACATGACCCACTCATCCAAACATTTTTCCACATACTCACCAGGTTCAAGCAATAAGAAAATAGCCACAGCTGATGGATCCTTAGCAACCGTAGCTGGTATAGGAGATGTTCGAATAAACCCATCCATAACCCTGAAAAATGTCCATCATGTTCCTAAGCTATCCACCAATCTTGTCTCTGTACAGAAACTCACACAAGACTTGCTTTGTAATGTGACTTTTCACAGTAGTTATTGTTTATTTCAGGACAAGGATTCAGGGAGGATGATTGGACGTGCTAGAAAACAGGATGGTCTTTACTACCTTGCGGAATCAAACAAGTCAAACATATTCAAGAGCAGATCACCCCACTCATTCATGTCCGAGTCTATGTTATCTAGTAAGGAGAAAGTTTTTCTTTACCATTGTCGGTTAGGACATCCATCATTTAGGGTTATTAAAATTCTGTTTCCTTCATTGTTTACAAAGTTGGATATTGAGAGTCTTCATTGTGAGGTGTGTGAACTTGCCAAACACAAGCGTATACCTTTTCCAATAAGGAATAAAAGAAGCATTTTTCCTTTTTATCTTGTTCACACTGATATTTGGGGTCCCTCTACTGTTGCTAATGTGTCAGGGGCACGATGGTTTGTGACTTTTATTGATGATTGTACCCGAGTTACCTGGGTTTTCTTGCTTAAACATAAGTCAGATGTTAGCACTGTGTTCCCTAATTTCTTCTCTATGGTAAAGAACCAGTTTGGTGAGAGTATTAAAAAACTTAGGTCAGACAATGCCAAGGATTATTTCAATCAAATTCTTACCCCTTATTGTCAAAGAGAGGGAATAATTCACGAATCTTCCTGTGTGAGAACACCACAACAAAATGGAGTCGCTGAAAGAAAAAATGGGCACCTTCTAGACCAAACTCGAGCACTATTGTATCAAAAAAAAGTACCAAAAAGTTTCTGGGGGGAAGCAGTTCTCACAGCCACTCATCTCATCAATAGATTACCCTCTAGAGTTCTAGGATTCAAAAGTCCAATGGATGTGCTTTCTTCATTCTATCCGAACCTCTCTACCACAAACAATCTTACACCTCGTATTTTTGGGTGTGTGTCCTTTGTTCATATCCATAATCAAGACAGGGGGAAGCTAGACCCTAGAGCCCTAAAGTGTGTTTTTGTTGGGTATTCTTCAACTCAAAAAGGATATAAGCGTTACCATCCTCCGTCTAAGAAATTTTATGTGTCACGAGATGTAACATTCAATGAACAAGAGGCCTATTTCACTCAACCTTATCGTCAGGAGGAGAGTCTTAGGGAAGATAAGGAAGGTTTTCTTGGGTTGCCTGATCTTTCACTTTTGTCTCAATCCAATCATATGCCCCAACTATCTGTTGAGCCATCTGTTGAGTTTGAACCTGAGTTAAATGCCCCAGTTGTTGGTGAACCTGAACCTGAGTCAAATGAGACCACTCCTACTGCACCAAATGTGTCTGAACCCGAACTAGTACCTAACCCCGAATCTGCTCTTGGAGATGTGAGATTTGGCAAAAACTTGTACTCAAGGCAGAAAAAGGCCAATCCAGGATCTGTGCAAGTTCAAGAGTCCAACTCAAGTCCTTCAAATGAGGTAACAATTACTAACTTTCCAGCATTACAGAGTGAAACCAAAGCCTAAATTACTGAAGATGACCAAAACCTTCCAATTGCTATTAGAAAATTGACCAGAAACTGTACAAAACAGCCATTATATCCTCTTTCACACTACCTATCATTTAAAAATTTCTCACCAACCTACAAAGCCTTCCTTGTAAGCCTAAAGAACACCACCATTCCTACCACCTTATCTGAGGTATTGTCTAATGAAAAATGGAAACAAGCCATGGATGTAGAGATGGAGGCTCTAGAGAAGAATAAAACTTGGGAGTTGGTGAAGTTACCAACGGGGAAAAGGCCGGTGGGGTGCAAGTGGGTTTATACTGTGAAATACAGGGTAGATGGGTCGATTGAGAGATACAAGGCGAGATTGGTAACCAAAGGGTATACACAGACTTATGGGATTGACTACCTAAAGACATTTGCTCCAGTTGCTAAGATGAATACAGTAAGAGTAATCTTATCTCTAGCTGCCAATTTTGGTTGGGAACTACAGCAATTTGATGTGAAAAATGCCTTCCTACACAGGGAGCTTAAGGAGGAGATTTATATGGAGATTCCACCAGGTTATGGAAGGAATGTGATTGCCAATACTGTATGTAAGTTGAGCAAAGCTTTGTATGGCCTGAAGCAATCTCCTTGAGCTTGGTTTGGAAGATTTGCTAGAGTCATGTTGGCCATGGGATACAAACAAAGTCAGGGGGATCACACATTGTTTATCAAACATTCTGCTACAAGGGGAGTAACAGCACTGTTAGTATATGCAGATGACATTATATTAACTGGAGATGACAAAAGGGAGCAGCAAATATTGAGTCAATGCTTGGCTAAGGAGTTTGAAATTAAGACTTCGGGAAGATTAAAATATTTTCTGGGAATTGAAGTTACACACTCTAGAAAAGGGATTTTTATATCCCAATAGAAGTATGTTACGGATTTGCTTAAGGAAACGGGCAAAACTGCATGCAAACCCGCAAGTACTCCTATGGACCCAAACCTTAAGCTAGGAAAAGCAAAGGAAGATGCCATAGTGGACAAGGAAATGTATCAACGTCTTGTGGGAAGACTGATTTACTTATCACATACTAGACCGGATATAGCTTATGCGGTGAGCTTAATCAGTCAGTTTATGCATAGTCCAAGAGAGGTTCATTTGCAGGCTGCCTACCGAATTTTGCAATATCTTAAGCGAACACCAGGAAGAGGAATTCTATTCAAGAGGAATGGGAGTACAACACTTGAAGCCTATACCGATGCTGACTATGCAGGATCAATCATCGATAGGAGATCAACCTTCGGGTATTGTACTTTTCTTGGAGGGAATCTTGTGACATGGAGAAGCAAGAAACAGTGTAGTAGCACGTTCTAGTGCTGAGGCAGAATTTCGTGCAATGGCACAAGGCATGTGTGAGCTACTTTGGCTGAAAATCATCCTAGAAGACTTAAAGATTAAATGGGAAGGGCCTATGAGGCTCTAATGTGACAATAAATCAGCAATCAGCATAGCTCATAATCCAATACAACATGATCGAACGAAGCATATAGAGGTGGATAGACATTTCATCAAGGAGAAGTTAGACAGTGGCTTGATATCTACTCCATATGTGTCAACACATGGGCAACTTGCTGATATCCTCACCAAAAGGTTGAGTAGCACGACATTTGAGAGAATTGTATCCAAGCTGGGAATGGAAAATTCCTATTCACCAGCTTGAGGGGGAGTGTGGGAAACCGTGTTATTTTAGGAAAATAAATATTTCCTAGAATCAAGTTTATATATTTAGTTGCAATTATGTATTTATTGAGATCCCAAAAGTTTAGAGATTTCAATTAGTATTAGGAGTAGTTTCCTGATTTAGTGCTAGAGCATTGTATATATAAACAAACGTATTATTCAATAAACAATTCAATTCAAACCCTAAACATTAACAGTTCATATACCCAGCATGTTTCGTTCCAAATTGGATCCTAGGGCTGAAAAATGTATATTCCTTGGCTATGCCCCCAACAAAAAGGGTTATAAATGTTTCAATCCTCAGACCAAAAAGGTACATGTTAGCATGGATGTTACCTTTTTGGAAAATCAACCTTTTTTTAGCAAAAATTCTCGAGGGGGAGATTAAGCAAGAAGAAGAAGATAATTTTTGGAATATTTCTGTTTTACCAGCTCCAATTTTTTCATCTAATTCCTCTGAAAATCAACAAATTGTTCAAAATATTGAAAACATAGAGAACCCTACTCAATTGATGCCAAGGATAGATGTCTCAGAAATAGAGGGAGAAATACTTCTTAAGGATAGAAACAATCCTGATTCTGAGTTTCAGGTTTATACCAGGAAGAGAAATCGTAAAAATGGTAACAATTCATCAATTCCTCTAGCACCAATCCAATCATCACCGAGAGATGGTCCTATCAACAATCCAGGTAATTCCATTTCTATTCCTTCCTCTACATTACCCACAGATTCAGAATTACCCACAGATTCAGAACTACCGACAGATTCAGAACTAAATCTTCCCATTGCTCTTAGGAAAGGTGTTCGAACCTGTACTAAGCATCCTATTACTAAATATGTTTCAGATCAAAGGTTGTCTGATAAACATAGAGCTTTTACCACTAGGATATCTAACCTGTTTATTCCAAGAAACATTCAGGAAGCTATTGATGATCCGAATTGGAAATTAGCAATTATGGAAGAGATGAATGCTCTTAACAAAAACAACACTTGGGAGGTTGTTGATTTGCCAAGGGACAAGAAGATAGTAGGTTGTAAGTGGGTGTTTACTGTCAAATGCAAGTCTGATGGAAGTATAGAACGATACAAGGCACGGCTTGTGGCAAAAGGTTTTACTCAAACTTATGGAATTGATTATCAAGAAACCTTCGCTCCAGTGGCAAAAATCAATTCCATACGGGTCTTATTGTCACTTGCCGTGAACCTAAACTGGCCCTTATACCAGTTAGATGTTAAAAATGCTTTTCTAAATGGAGACTTGGAAGAAGAGGTCTTTATGAGTCTTCCCCTGGGATTTGGTGAAGGGAAGGTATGTAGGTTGAAGAAATCCTTATATGGCCTTAAGCAGTCTCCAAGGGCTTGGTTTGAACGTTTTGGGAAAGTTTCAAAAGGCCATGGTTACTATCAAAGTCAAGCTGACCATACAATGTTTTACAAACATTCAAAAGATGGGAAAGTTGCCATCCTAATTGTGTATGTTGATGATATAATTTTGACAGGTAGTGACTACATAGAGCTGCAACTTCTGAAGAAAAAATTGGCTAAAGACTTTGAGATCAAAGACTTAGGTTCGCTGCAGTACTTCCTTGGTATGGAGGTTGCAAGATCCAAGGAGGGCATATTCATTAATCAGCGAAAATATGTTCTTGACCTATTGGGAGAGACGGGTTTGCTAGGTTGTAAGGCTGCTGAAACACCTATTAAGCCAAATCTGAAACTCCAACCTGCCATCGCTGAAAGTGTTGTGAAGAGGGAGCAGTACCAAAGGCTGGTTGGGAAATTAATTTACTTGTCCCATACACGACCAGACATAGCATTTGCTGTTAGTGTGGTGAGTCAATTTATGCACTCACCAGGACCGGAGCACTTTGAAGCAGTATACAGAATCATGAGGTATTTAAAGGGTACACCAGGAAAGGGTCTATTGTTCAAGAAGTGTGAACATCTGCAGATAGAAGTTTATACAGATGCAGATTGGGCTGGAAGTGTTACTGATCGCAGGTCAACATCAGGCTATTGTACTTTTGTTGGAGGTAATTTGGTAACATGGAGAAGCAAGAAGCAAAATGTAGTAGCTAGGAGCAGTGCGGAAGCAGAATTCAGATCTGTTGCTCATGGAGTTTGTGAGTTAATGTGGATTAAGAGACTATTAGAAGACTTAAAAATTTCCACTGCTTTACCTATGAAGACTTACTGTGATAATAAGGCAGCAATTTTAATTGCTCATAATCCAGTTCTACATGATAGGACTAAACATGTAGAAGTGGATAAACATTTCATCAAAGAAAAACTTGATAGTGGAATAATCTACATGTCATATATTCCAACTACTGATCAGGTTGCAGACATACTCACCAAGGGCTTACAAAAGAAACAATTTGACAAGTTAGTAGGCAAGCTGTCCATGGAAGATATCCTCAAGCCAGCTTGGGGATGAGTGTTGAAAGGAGAAAAATCTGTTGTAATTATAGGTCTGATTTATTCCTGATTTATAGTTTCCTAATTTGTAGATTCTTTCTATTATTTGTTTCCATGAAATTATCCTATAAAAAGGATATGTGTGTACTCTATTAGACACACATGAGAAATAAAAGATATCACTTTATTTCACCTAGCTGTTAAGAGCCTATAATCCTCACAGAAATCCACCACCAACCTCTTGATCCTGAGATAACTAACACTCAACTTAGCCCTCAAGACCCAGAATCTGTGAAAGAAACAGCAACAAAAGACATGATTGTTTACTCAAGGAGACCGAAATCTCAAAAGGAGGTAGAGAGTGGCACATCTCAAAAGCAAAACCAAGATTCAGAACCAAATCCAAAAGTTTCTGAGATGCATACAGGTAACATAATTACTGAACCTATCTCTAGTGATTTTCCTAATGATCTTGACCAACCTATTGCAATAAGAAAAGGAGTGAGGACATGCACTCAGCATCCTATAGCAACTTTCTATCCTATGAGAGCCTATCTCCTGCTTTTCATGTGTTTGTGTCCACTTTAACATATGTTCAAGTTCCAAGCAATATTCAAGAAGCTCTCCAACAACCAAAATGGAAGGCTGCTATTTTGAAAGAAATGAAAGCACTAGAAAAGAATGGCACATGGGTGATTACAGAACTTCCCGAAGGAAAGAGTCCGGTTGATTGCAAGTGGATATTTTCAATTAAACACAATGCGGACAGAAGCGTGAACCGATTCAAAGCTCGTCTTGTTGCCAAGGGCTTCACTCAATCTTATGGTGTTGACTATGAGGAGACATTTGCTCCCGTGGCCAAGCTAAACTCAGTCCATGTGCTACTATCTTTGGCAGCTAACCTGGATTGGCCTCTTCATCAACCAGACGTTAAAAATGCATTTTTGAACGGTGACCTAGAGGAAGAAGTCTTCATGGAGATTCCACCAGGATTTAACTCTCAGGAGAACAATGGTAAAGTGTGCAAGCTTCGTAAGTCACTATATGGCCTCAAACAATCACCACGGGCTTGGTTTGATCGCTTAACAAAGGTTGTTAAGAAGTATGGGTTTTCACAGTGCCAAACCGATCACACTATGTTTGTTAAGCACTCATCTGATCACAAGATTGCTATCCTTATTGCTTATGTGGATGATATCATTCTTACAGGGGACTACGTGGAGGAGATTGTTGGGGTAAAGATCCTTCTAGCAAGAGAATTTGAGATAAAAGACTTAGGAAAGCTCAAGTATTTCCTTGGAATGGAAGTAGCTCGATCAAGAAATGGGATTTCTATTTCACAACGAAAATATGTTCTGGATCTTCTTAAGGAAACAGGGATGCTTGGATGCAAACCTGCAGATTTTCCTATGGATTCAAATGGCAAGTTAGGAGCTGGAGAAGAAAGTCCTCTAATTGACAAAGGTAGATACCAAAGGCTTGTGGGAAAACTGATTTATTTGACACATGCTAGACCAAACATTTGTTTTGTTGTTAGCCTAGTAAGCAGATTTATGAATAACCCTACTGAAGCACACATGGGAGCAGTTTACCGGATTTTTCGATACTTAAAGAAAAGCCCAGGCAGAGGACTACATTTCAAGAAAACCTCAAACAGAGATATTAAAGTTTTCTCAGATGCAGATTGGGCAGGATCTATAACGGATCGGAGGTCAACTACCGGATATTGCACATTTGTATGGGGTAACTTGGTAACATGGCGAAGCAAGAAGCAGACAATAATAGCTCGGAGTAGTGCTGAAGCAGAATTCAGAGCTATGTCTCATGGGATTTGTGAAGGAATTTGGCTTGAAAGGGTGCTGAAGGAATTGAGGATTTCAAAAGGAAGTTCTATGAAGGTGTTTTGTGACAACCAAGCAACCATAAGTATTGCCAAGAACCCAGTTCACCATGATTGGACCAAGCATATCGAGATTGATCGCCATTATATCAAAAAGAAAATCGAAGAAGACCAAGTTAGACTTGTCTACATGCCAACTAGTCTTTAAACCGCAAATATTCTCACCAAGGCCCTTCCTAGAAACAATTTTGAAAGTTTGAAGTCCAAGTTGGGTATGATTGCATCTACTACCCAACTTGAGGGGGAGTGTGGAAATCCAGTCCACATTCTAGGGGATTGGATATGATTGATTTTTTATTTATTTCCTAAGATAAAGGGATTTAGTATCTTGACCAAATATTTCCCTGATTAGTTTCATTTAAAACTTTCCTTTGTTTAGGATTCCTTTTCCTTTTCTGAAAATGGTATATAGGATATATAGGGATTTAAGTAGATTTCCTAGTTTAGCCTGCAACTATTTATACTCTCTGTAAGCTATAGTTTTTTGAGTAGAAATCAGAAAAACATGTTCGTATCAGTTTCTACATTCTCAACAATATCAGTTTCTACATTCTATTTCCCCTGAAAAATGCGAACAGTTGGAATAGAAATGCCACATATTTTCAGCGACCAAATCAGATAGGACAAACTGATTTCAAGGAACTGCACAATAGGAGAGAACAGTATTTGAGGCCACCTTGAAAGTTAAGTGAGCCAATAAATTACCGAGATTGAAGGGATACACAAGCCCAAACAGCCACCGACCAACAATTAAAATGAGAACTTTTGCATATTACTTATTAAAGCATGCCAGCCAACCAACAAATATTAGCAGCTGAGGCAGCAAGGATCTTGTGGGAAACCGTGTTATTTTAGGAAAATAAATATTTCCTAGAATCAAGTGTAAATATTTAGTTGTAATTATGTATTTATTGAGATCCCGTAAGTTTAGGGATTTCAATTAGTATTAGGAGTAGTTTCCTAATTTAGTGCTAGAGCTCTTGTGTATATAAACAAACATATTATTCAATAAACAACAATTGAAACCCTAAACATTGACATAGTATCAGAGCAGTAAGATTTTTCTGGGAAATTAGGTGTTGTTTGGCCTGTCATAGTTTTTCTTTTCTGTTTTGCTCTGTTTTTCCACTGCCAAAACAGAGCATTTACAGTGCTTTACCAGCCTCCATTACTTAAAATTTTTTGTCAGCCTTTATTGCTGTTTTTTTCCTTTCTTCTTCAAGTAATCTGTTAGTTTCTGCCCACTGGAGACCAAGGACGATGTCAGAGACCAAGGAGATTGGTACGGCTGCTGTAGTTCCATTGGATGAAGGAGGCAAAACTCAATCGCAGGGAGAATTGCAGGCCATTCAGGCTGCCTACAGATTGGATGGAAAGAATTACCTCAAGTGGTCCCAACTTGTTCGTACAATCTTGAAAGGCAAAGGGAAGATCGGCCATCTGTTAGGTACGGGACCGAAGCCAGGAGATTCAGGTTTTGGAGTATGGGATGAAGAGGATTCCATGATTATGGCGTGGCTATGGAATTCTATGGTGCCCGGGATAAGTGATACGGTTATGTTCATGGCTACGGCCAAGGACATTTGGGATGCGATCCAACAGACCTACTCAAAGGCCAAAGATGCAGCTCAAGTGTACGAGGTGAAGGTCAAGACTATGGCTGCGAAGCAAGGAAGCAAGAGTGTGACCGAATATGCCAACCAATTGAAATCTCTATGGCAAGAACTTGACCACTATAGGGTGATTCAGACTAAATGCCTAGATGATGCAACCATACTAAAGGATTTTATTGAACGAGATAGAGTTTATGACTTTCTTGTTGGTTTAAACCCTGAGTTTGATCAAGTCAGGATCCAAATTCTCGGAAAGCAGGAAATTTCATGCTTCAATGAAGTGGTGGCTATTATTCGGAGTGAAAAAAGTAGAAGGAGCTTGATGCTTGATCCTCAAACTGTAGATGGTTCAGCCATGGTAGCTGAAAGTGTAAAAAATGGTTCGACAAGCATGGAAAGGAAGGCTGCCATTGAAGTAGGCAAGAGTGGTCAGCCCAAGGCTCAAGGCCGTGATGGATTACAGTGCACCTACTGCAAAAAGGGGCGCCACACTCGTGAGAAATGCTGGAAACTGCATGGGAAACCTCCCAGCCGTGAGTGGGGTCAAAGAGATAATCCGTCAAGGGGTAATGGGCAGGCCCATGTTGCTACCAACGCACCACATGGAGAAGCCAAGCAGGAACCAGCAAGTCTTAACCAAGAGGAGGTGGAAAGCGTGAGATCATTCTTAAGTAACCTCGAGAAACCTACAGGTACTTGTACTTTGGCGTATTCAGGTAAGCGTCTATTTTCATTTGCATTAAATGCCTCAGAAACACCCTTTACTCAATCTTGGATCATGGATTCAGGAGCCACCGATCACATGACCCACTCATCCAAACATTTTTCCACATACCATGTTCAAGCAATAAGAAAATAGCCACAGCTGATGGATCCTTAGCAACCGTAGCTGGTATAGGAGATGTTCGAATAAACCCATGCATAACCTTGAAAAATGTCCTTCATGTTCCTAAGCTGTCCATCAATCTTGTCTCTGTATAGAAACTCACACAAGACTTGCTTTGTAATGTGACTTTTCACAGTAGTTATTGTTTATTTCAGGACAAGGATTCGGGGAGGACGATTGGACGTGCTAGAGAACGGGATGGTCTTTGCTACCTTGCGGAATCAATCAAGTCAAACATATTCGAGAGCAGATCACCCCACTCATTCATGTCCGAGTCTATGTTATCTAGTAAGGAGAAAGTTTTTCTTTACCATTGTCGGTTAGGACATCCATCATTTAGGGTTATTAAAATTCTGTTTCCTTCATTGTTTACAAAGTTGGATATTGAGAGTCTTCATTGTGAGGTGTGTGAACTTGCCAAACACAAGCGTATACCTTTTCCAATAAGCAATAAAAGAAGCATTTTTCCTTTTTATCTTGTTCACACTGATATTTGGGGTCCCTCTACTGTTGCTAATGTGTCAGGGGCACGATGGTTTGTGACTTTTATTGATGATTGTACCCGAGTTACCTGGGTTTTCTTGCTTAAACATAAGTCAGATGTTAGCACTGTGTTCCCTAATTTCTTCTCTATGGTAAAAAACCAGTTTGGTGTAAGTATTAAAAAACTTGGGTCAGACAATGCCAAGGATTATTTCAATCAAATTCTTACCCCTTTTTGTCAAAGAGAGGGAATAATTTACGAGTCTTCCTTTGTGAGAACACCACAACAAAATGGAGTCGCCGAAAGAAAAAATGGGCACCTTCTAGACCAAACCCAAGCACTGTTGTATCAAAAAAATGTGCCAAAAAGTTTCTGGGGGGAAGCAGTTCTCACAACCACTCATCTCATCAATAGATTACCCTCTAGAGTTCTAGGATTCAAAAGTCCAATGGATGTGCTTTCTTCATTCTATCCGAACCTCTCTACCACAAACAATCTTACACCTCGCATTTTTGGGTGTGTGTCCTTTGTTCATATCTACAGTCAAGACAGGGGGAAGCTAGACCCTAGAGCTCTAAAGTGTGTTTTTATTGGGTATTCTTCAACTCAGAAAGGATATAAGTGTTACCATCCTCCGTCCAAGAAATTTTATGTGTCACGAGATGTAACATTCAATGAACAAGAGGCCAATTTCACTCAACCTTATCTTCAGGGGGAGAGTCTTAGGGAAAATAAGGAAGGTTTTCTTGGGTTGCCTGATCTTTCACTTTTGTCTCAACCCAATCATATGCCCCAACTGTCTGTTGAGTCTGAACCTAAGTCAAATGCCCCAGTTGTTGGTGAACCTGAACCTGAGTCAAATGAGACCACTCCTACAGCACCAAATGTGTTTGAACCCGAACTAGTACCTAACCCCGAATCTGCTCTTGGAGATGTGAGATTTGGTAAAAACTTGGTGTACTCAAGGCAGAAAAAGGCCAATCCAGGATCTATGCAAGTTCAAGAGTCCAACTCAAGTCCTTCAAATGAGGTAACAATTACTAACTTTCCAACATTACAGAGTGAAACCAAAGCCCAAATTACTGAAGATGACCAGGACCATCCAATTGCTATTAGAAAAGGGACCAGAAAGTGTACAAAACAGCCATTATATCCCCTTTCACACTACCTGTCATTTAAAAATTTCTCACCAACCTACAAAGCCTTCCTTGTAAGCCTAAAGAACACCACCATTCCTACTACCTTATCTGAGGCATTGTCTAATGAAAAATGGAAACAAGCCATGGATGTGGAGATGGAGGCTCTAGAGAAGAATAAAACTTGGGAGTTGGTGAAGTTACCAGCAGGAAAAAGGCCGGTGGGGTGCAAGTGGGTTTATACTGTGAAATACAGGGCAGATGGGTCAATTGAGAGATACAAGGCGAGGTTGGTAGCTAAAGGGTATACACAGACTTATGGGATTGACTACCTAGAGACGTTTGCTCCAGTTGCTAAGATGAATACAGTCAGAGTAATCTTATCTCTAGCTGCCAATTTTGGTTGGGAACTACAGCAATTTGATGTGAAAAATGCCTTCTTACACCGGGAGCTTAAGGAGGAGATTTATATGGAGATTCCACCAGGTTATGGAAGGAATGTGATTGCCAATACCGTATGTAAGTTGAACAAAGCTTTGTATGGCCTGAAGCAATCTCCTCAAGCTTGGTTTGGAAGATTTGCTAGAGTCATGTTGGCCATGGGATACAAACAAAGTCAGGGGATCACACATTGTTTATCAAACATTCTACTTCAGGGGGATTAACGGCACTGTTAGTATATGTGGATGACATTATATTAACTGGAGATGACAAAAGGGAGCAGCAAATATTTAGTCAATGCTTGGCTAAGGAGTTTGAAATTAAGATTTTGGGAAGATTGAAATATTTTCTGGGAATTGAAGTTGCGCACTCCAGAAAAGGGATTTTTATATCCCAACAGAAGTATGTTACGGATTTGCTCAAGGAAACGGGCAAAACTGCATGCAAACCCGCAAGTACTCCTATGGACCCAAACCTTAAGCTAGGAAAAGCAGAGGAAGGTGCCACAGTAGATAAGGAAATGTATCGTCTCGTGGGAAGACTGATTTACTTATCACATACCAGACTGGATATAGCTTATGCGGTGAGCTTAATCAGTCAGTTTATGCATAGTCCAAGAGAGGTTCATTTGCAGGCTGCCTACCGAATTTTGCAGTATCTTAAGGGAACAGCAAGAAGAGGAATTCTGTTCAAGAGGAATGGGAGTACGACACTTGAAGCCTATACCGATGCTGACTATGCAGGATCAATCATTGATAGGAGATCAACCTCCGGGTACTGTACCTTTCTTGGAGGGAATCTTGTGACATGGAGAAGCAAGAAACAGAGTGTAGTAGCACGTTCTAGTGTTGAGGCAGAATTTCGTGTAATGGCACAAGGCGTGTGTAAGCTACTTTGGCTGAAAATCATCCTAGAAGACTTAAAGATTAAATGGGAAGGGCCTATGAGGCTCTACTGTGACAATAAATCAGCAATCAGAATAGCTCATAATCCAGTACAGCATGATCGAACGAAGCATATCGAGGTGGATAGACATTTCATCGAGGAGAAGTTAGACAGTGGCTTGATATGTACTCCATATGTGTCAACACATGGGCAACTTGCTGATATCCTCACCAAAGGGTTGAGTAGCACGACATTTGAGAGAATTGTATCCAAGCTGGGAATGGAAAATTCCTATTCACCAGCTTGAGGGGGAGTGTGGGAAACCGTGTTATTTTAGGAAAATAAATATTTCCTAGAATCAAGTGTAAATATTTAGTTGTAATTATGTATTTATTGAGATCCCGTAAGTTTAGAGATTTCAACTAGTATTAGGAGTAGTTTCCTAATTTAGTGCTAGAGCCCTTGTGTATATAAACAAACATATTATTCAATAAACAACAATTGAAACCCTAAACATTGACAGATCTCTAAGGAGTCAATGGCTTCAAAATTAAGGACAAGAGGAAGTGAAGGTGGTGTTTACGATGTCACAGAGTTTGTGGCCCTAGAAAAGGTTTCTTTTTTTTTTATTGGGAACCAATATGATTTCTATTGCATAAAATCTACAACAAAACAGCATGATTTTCAGTATGATAAATTGATTTCACAACCATGTCATCATACCCTGCACACACTCCACAGAAAACCAGCCTAATTGTCTCAAATGCCAAAAGAAATTGTGTGAGTACATACATACACACACATACAAACACACTACATGCAATATGTATAAAATTTTCCCCAAGGTTGGAATATCAGGTGATAAAAAAGAACTATCAGGTGATCGAGTAAATGCACTCCACAGTGACAACACATTGCCATTTCCTATATATATATATATATATATATATATGAGACAAAGCATCTGACAGAAAAGGAAATAGTCTTATATGGATAGCAACTTTTCTGACATGTGGGTAGTTTTCAAGATATTACCTATGTACTGCCTTAGTGAATATCGCTCGTGCTTTAGCAAAATATGCTCGATCTATAGAATGTTTGGATGCATCAGATTCACTTACTCTTTTTGTACCCTATATTTGTTTAATTTGTTAATCAACGAGCTGACATAATGTTATTTTTTATTGAATTCATTTCTTCTATTAAAAACAATGAATTATTGTTTTGAAGGAAATTGTTAATTTGAAAACAAATGAGTTGAAGAAAGCAAAGTTGCAAACCTTCAATACCATGTGACTCTAAAACTATGATACAGTTTGTGTGCTAGACAATGAATAATTTTTGCATTAATTTCAGACACCAATTGTTAAATAGTCTTTTACTTGCTGAACAATTATCCTATAATTTTAACTTATAAAAGCTAATATTTTTTTGGGCCAATATAAAAGCTTAGTTTAAGTGTCTGAATGTGTCAAACATTTATTTATATGTGTATATACAATAATTGTTTACAAGTCTTAGCCAAAATGTTTCCGTTAAAGTCAGCATGCAATCATGCAATTTATGTAATTTTTACAATATCCCATAAATACAAAGTATTTCTAACAGACCTTAAATTAAGAACCGATTAATTATTTAAGCAAAAGATTCATCCTTTCGTTTATAGAAAGAACAAATTTCATCTATAAATTGGATATGATCAATTCCTTTTTATGTCTATTTATGGGGAATTCTTGGCTGTTCTCATTTAAACGACAAATTCAAATTCAAATTCAAATTTCTTGTATCATATATTTATATATATATATATATATATATATATATATGCAAGGCACTTCATTGGTACCCTTAAAATACAAATATTTTAACTGCTTTCCTTTTGTTTGCTGATGAACACTAAAAGAAAAAGGAAAACCTTAATTTTAATGGTACTACATAAATAGATCTCTAACAAAAGAAATTTTCATTTTTTTCAACTAATTAGAGGTGCACATTTAAAAATCTATTTTCAACTTTCCTTTTATTTGTATACAATATTCTATACACCAGCAAGGCAATTGATATTTCAAACTCCACAAGTAAAGTCAGAACGTTATGATATGTCCATTTATTTATTCTATTATTATATTAAGCTATTACTTTCTTTATATGTGGCCAGATGGGACATATGATAACTCTCAAAGTGTGAAGTTTAAAAAGGTCCATCGTCTGTGTATAGGATAAAAGTCCTTTATTCTTTTTTAATGTAAAGCACATAATTGGTTTAAATGTATAAAATATAATTGCTCTGATTTGATGAATCAAAATTGAATTCACATGTATAAGTAGATAATAGTTAGTACTTAGACAGATTAAATACGTAAGCAACCAAAGTTTAAGCTAACGATTGTTACCCTTGTTTAACAAATATAAGGTCTAAGGTTTCCTTTTGTCAACCCCCCCCCCCCCCCCCCTCCCCCCTCCCTCTTTTTTTTTTCCCAAATAATGCCCATAGCTGTTGAAGATATTGGAAAATGTCAACTTCATCCCCATGTATCATTTTATCTTTTACTTTTTATATACTTATGAATTATGAATATAAAAGGTATTGCATGTAGAATTATGTTTTGATACATCAACATAAGGATTATTTTATGCATAATGCATAACAAATATTTTCCCCTAAATCTTATATTATACCACTAAGACTCATATTTTTTCTTGCACTATATATATCTATTAAGGGAAAGTTTTCCAAAATTATTTCTGTAGTTTTTTCTTTTTTTTTTTGGGAAACGTAACTTTGATAGTTGTATCTTTCATATTAATTTTTTTTGTTAAGCTTGAAATTTTACATTATAATTAATGTATGATTTCTTTTAATACATAGAATCTAAAGTCAAACTCCGCCTGTGTGAGTTAACGCAGCCGGTCCCAAGCCCGGGTAAAGGAGGAGGGTGGCGGTAGGTTTGGACAACCAGCCTTAAAAACTAGTCCAATCTCATAAAATGAACCAATATCAAAACATCGTTAGGGCGTCCCCTACACAGCGACGCGCTGCATCGAAGCCCGGGTGTAGTGAAAAGTGGGCAAGGGTTGCTAGGTCGTCGCCCGGAAGTGACGCGCCACATCGACGCCTGGATGTGGTGTTAAATAGGCAAAGGTTCCCACACCACAATGGACGGGGGTGGGTAAAAAAGTTAGTCCATAACCATAAGCTTAGGTTAGGATCTTGGAATATAGGTACGCTTAGTGGTAAGTTAGGTGAGATTTGTGAGGTTATGAGTAGGAGGAGGGTTAACATTTTGTGTCTCCAAGAGACCAAATGGGTTGGGGAAAAGGCTAGAGAGATAGCACCTTGGCAATATAAGCTTTGGTACACAGGGAAAGATAGAGACCGAAATGGAGTAGGTATCATTATAGATAAAGAGTACCATAAGGATGTTGTACAGATCAAGAGACAAGGGGATAGGATTATTTTGGTTAAACTAGTTTTAGGAGAAGAGGTGTTGAATGTCATTAGCGTGTATGCACCCCAGATAGGACTTGATGAGGTTAGTAAACGACAGTTTTGGGAGGATTTAGATAAGGTAGTACAAGAAGTACCCATAGGAGAAAACCTTTTTATTGGCGGTGATCTTAATGGACATGTTGGTACAAGTAGAGTGGGTTTTGAGGGAGTACATGGGGGTTTAAGTTATGGTGTAAGAAACGAGGGAGGAGATGCTATCTTAAATTTTGCTTTATCTTATGACCTAATCCTAGCAAATACATTGTTTAAGAAGAGAGATTCTCATCTTATAACCTTTAGAAGTGGACCAAGAGCAAGTCAGATAGATTTCTTTTTAACTAGGAGTAGGGAGAGACATAGATGTTTGGATTGTAAGGTTATACCAGGTGAGAGTGTTACCGCGCAACATAGACTCTTAGTTCTAGATATGAAGATAGATAGACGACATCGAAGGAACCAACAAAAAGGAATTGAACGGATTCAATGGTGGAAGCTAAAAGAAGCTTGTCATACAACATGTAGAGATAGTTGGATTCAAAAAGAGGCTTGGACAACAGAAGAGAACCCAAATGTAATGTGGAATAAGATGGCAAAATGCACTCGGGAGGTAGGCAAAGAGACATTAGGAGTATCAAACGGAAGAGTGCCGACTGGAAAGGACGCAACATGGTGGACTGCAGTAGTAAAAGATGCTATAAAGACTAAGCGAGAGCATTACAAGGCTTTAAAGAAGAACAATACAGAAGAAAGTTTTTCGGAATATAAGGTAGCAAGAAAGGAGGCAAAGAAGGCTGTGGCAGAAGCTAAGACGAAGGTTGCGAAAAAGATTTACGACAAATTGAACACAAAGGAGGGAGAGAAAAGGATATACAGATTGGCGCGAGCAAGAGAAAGGAGGAGTCGCGACCTAGGAGTCATGAAATGTATTAAGGATGAGCATCAAAGAACTCTCGTTAAAGATAATGACATTAAGGACAGGTGGCGAGATTATTTTAACAAATTATTTAATGACGGATAAAATAAAGTTTTGGATAATATTTCGGTGCCTCTTAAGGATTTAAATCGGTGTTTTATGCGTAAAATCCAAGAGACAGAGGTAAAAGAGGCACTAAAGATGATGAAGAATGGAAAAGCTGTTGGACCTGATGACATCCCAATTGAAGTTTGGAAATGCCTTGGAGATGTAGGAGTTAGGTGGTTGACAAATCTATTTAATAAGATTTGGCACACTAACAAAATGCCAGAGGAATGGAGGAAGAGTGTCTTAGTACCTTTATATAAGAACAAGGGAGATATTCAAAGTTGCGCCAACTACCGAGGCATAAAATTGATGAGTCACACGATGAAACTATGGGAGAGAGTGATAGAACGGAGATTAAGAAAGAATGTAGAGATATCGGAGAATCAATTTGGTTTTATGCCAGGTCGATCAACTATGGAGGCAATATATTTGCTTGACAACTTATGGAGCGCTTTCGAGTAATGGGTAAAGATCTTCATATGGTCTTTATAGATTTGGAGAAAGCATATGATAAAGTGCCTAGGGAGGTACTCTAGTGGTCCTTAATGAAGAAAAGAGTTCCTTTGAAATATATTAAACTAATTAAGGACATGTATAGAGGCACAAGGACACATGTGAGGACAGGTGGGGGGCAAACAAGTGAGTTTCCTATCACGGTGGGATTACACCAAGGGTCAGCGTTGAGTCCATTCTTGTTTGCGGTAGTTATGGACGAACTGACAAAATCCATCCAAGATAAGGTGCCTTGGTGTATGATGTTTGCAGATGATATTGTCCTATGTGCGGAAACTAGAGCGGAGATCAATACAAAGTTGGAATTATGGAGACAAACGTTGGAATCAAAAGGATTTAAACTAAGCAGAGTGAAGACTGAATACATGGAGTGTAAATTCAGTTCTAACCGACTGGAAGAGCATGATGTAGTGAAGTTAGATGGGGTGGCGATACCTAAGCGGGATCATTTTCGATACTTGGGATCAATAATACAGATGGATGGAGAGATTGATGGTGATGTGACCTATAGGATCCAAGCTGGATGGAGTAAGTGGAGAAGTGCTACAGGTGTGTTGTGCGATAAAGGAATTCCTACATGGTTGAAAGGCAAGTTTTATAGGACAGTTGTTAGACCAACATTGTTATATGGTAGTGAATGTTGGGCGACTAAGAGGCTACATACACAAAAGATGAGTGTAACAGAAATGAGAATGTTACGGTGGATATGTGGATACACAAGAAAGGATAGAATGAGAAATGATCATATTCGTAAGATGATTGGAGTGGTACCTATCGAAGACAAAATGTGTGAAAATCGTTTACGTTGGTTTGGACATGTAAGATGTAGACCTGTAGATGCTCCAGTTAGGAGAATAGAGGCTATGGATGTTGAGAGAAGGGTTAAGACTAGAGGAAGACCGAAAAAGTCTTGGAAGGAAGTAGTTTGGAAAGACATGGTGGTTTTAGAATTAGATGAGCAAATGGCCTTGAATAGGAATCTATGGAGGCAGAGAATACATATGGACGATCTAACATGATTTTAGATATTGGTTCATATAGTCTACCCCAATCTATTGGGATAAAGGCTCTGATGATGATGATGATGATGATGATGATGATGATATAGAATCTAAAGTCAGAAATATGAAGTTCTGCATTAGATTTTTTTTTTTGCCAATTTCATTTATGTGAACTTTTAGAGCTAAAAAAATAAACGTTATTTTTTTTTTAATATTGATAACAGATTAACTTATATCAATAAGACTGATGAGATTTTGTACATTTTTTGTTATTCAAATAAAGAATTGGAGTTAGTTATTCACTAAATAAACTTTTAATGAAAATTTCCTATAATAAAGACGTTTCTTGAATACAATGTGACTTAAAGGAAAAAGAGTGGTAATATAACTAAGGATAGAAGTTTATTTCAAATTTTATCAACTTTAATTATATATCCCATGCATTGCATCAAGTAAAATCTAGTATACCCTAAAGAAGTAGACAAAGGCATCAAGTACAGACAATCAGATTAAAAGAACTCCAAGGGCAACTTTAGGGAAATAAATGAACAAAAGTTGATGTACCAGAATCTGTAGTTAGAGGTATCAAGGTTGACGATTTTCCATTTGAAGCTGGATCACTAGGAATATCTGAAGTTCCCGTGACAGTCAATACCTCTGAGCTATCGTTTTCATGTTTATCATCTTGCGGTGCAATTTCAGGTTCTATTTCTTCTGCAATAACATTTGGAATCTCAAGAAGCAATCTTGACTCTTCATCTGGAGTCTGAAGCAGTTCTCTTCTCTCCATGTACTCAAACATTGTAAGAGCTGAAGCAAGTTAAGAAGTCAATTATGCATAATGGAAATGCATCATGCTAGATGCCCACAAGGTTTGACAGGCTCCAAACGACATGGTTACTTGAAAAAGAAAATGTACATTGCCAAAATTTGAATGTTAAATTATGACAGAGCTTTGACACGAAAGTGCAAATAGTCTATGTCTCTTCCCTCCATACCTCAAGAAAGAACCTTGATGCATACAATATGCATACAAAAGCACAAGTTTACAGTGAAAGACTAGTCTCAAAAAGATTTTAAAAAAAAAAAGGACCATTCGGAACTGTTTTACTAAAAATCTCATAGAGGCATAAAGACAAAAATCACGTGGCTGTCTCACATTAAAATACAAAATCATTGACTTACAAAGGCAAAAGTAGGGGAGATGTGCGAGCTCTACATCTTTGTAATGTCTCTTAAAGATCCCATCATAAACATAGTAGAGCTGCCTCTAATCTTAAGGTTTACAGGAGTAAAAAATTCTCAGCAGTTAACTATTTTAAACAAACTTACATAATATTTTAGGTGTGCCCACCAATTCAACAAATTCATTCAATAATAAATGTTAAAAGAACAGGTTCAGGAGTAATAAAATTATTAAAACTCAAAACTGTTGCAATTTCTTATCTGGTCACAATACCTAAAATGCAGCTGGTGAGCTCCATAATATATGTCTAGGCATGTAATCAACAAATATTCTAAAAGGATATTCTCTGCGCCATCCCTTTTCATTGGCACGATCAATGAGCTTTGATAACAAGGTAAGTTCTGCTGCAAGCCACTGAAGAAAAACATATAGAATCACAGGAAAAAATTTTAAGAATTCAACTACTATACTAAAAAAGTCATCATAAGCAGTCCCAAGAGGAAGACAGTACTGCCAATATATATAATTTGGTCCAAAATTCACAAATACGTTGAAAACTAATGGTAAACTGCATTTCTTTTCAGTTAGCAAATTTACAACTTCAATTAATTTAGATATTTTAATTACCTCTAATACAACTAAAAACATAAAATGAAAAGGCACTAAGTTGTTATTTGAGAAAACATTGAAGAAACCATAAAAAAATTAAAATTCCCTTTTAAATTGTTTTAATGTATTTGATAACTTATTTTAGAATGAAGAGTTTTTCAATGAAGAGGTTTTGAAAATGATATAGTAGTTATAACCTACTTTTAATGTATTCAACAACCTAATTTAAGGAAATTCTTATCATGTAATTACATTAATCTTATATCCTTTCCATTTTAACCTTTTTTAATGTAAATCCTAATAAAATCATAGTTATCTGTTTTAGAAAAAAAATTCAATAAAAGATCTAGTCAATATTTAATTTTTAGTAGTAAGTCAAACAACTTTTGTGCTGTAAATTCAATAAATAAATTTCTTAGAATTAAATATTCAGCACTTAATTTTTCAGTTTATCAAACAACACCTAAGGAACAAGAAACCAATAGTAAAAGAAATTTGGCTATTAATTGACGCTACAAAACACCAATAACAAGGGAATAGAAGATTCACTTGTTCTCTCACAGTTAAGTATTGTGTGAATGAGAATACATACATGCTTGGTTATATCTGCATGCAAAATTTGAGCCTTCGCTTCAAGTTCCACCTATCAACAAAAAAAAAAGATATTTGGATAAGTTAAAAGGTGAAAAGTCAAAAAGATTAAAAAAAAAAAAGAAAGATGAGGGGACTAAAAAAGCAATGGGTAAAACAGGGATTGGAGGATAGAGAAAAATACATAGGAAATCGATATCAAATATTAAGTAGTAGTCAAACATAAACCTACAAAATCTGCAACAGTAGCTTCACTGATTTTTTTTGGTGCATAAAAAATCAAACATAGGAGAGTATACATTAAATGCACACTTTAGAATCTAATAAAATATCATGTAGAAAGCTATTGAAATATATAGCCTGCTTAATAGCCAGTGTAATGCTGTAAAACCATTAGAATTCTGCTTTGTGGGACATCACCAGTGCCCCATTGATGTTGTGCTATCAAACTACATAGGATTAGGCACAATACAATTCTCTTCTTGGGTTTACTTATTTGAATAGGAACCAGACCAGGTTCATCTGATTATTGAAACTGGGCCAAGCCAGTATCCTTTGGCTCAAAAAGTGGGTCATCAGCCTAAGGCTTTTAGTCATAGGAAAGAGTGTCTGACAACTAACCAAGGCAAGAACTGACACCAATTCAATGGTTAAGCAGGCAGCACAACAAGGCTGGTTTTGGTTTTAAAACATTCGCCAACAGGAGACATAACAAACATGCAACATGTCAAGAATTGTATTTGTGGAAATATCTACTCAAAGTTAACTGTTTTAATTAAATTGTTATTTTAGGAAATCTATAAATATTTGTATCCCTAGAATTAAGGAGAAAGTATCTTAGGTCACGATTCTATTAATTAGAATAATATCAAAGTTTTTTTTTTACACTTTCCTATTTGGTTAGACTCCTTTGTTAAATAGAACACCCCTGTACAGCTTTATTAAAATATTCTCAATACAATATATTTTATTTTCCACATGGTATCAAAGCTATAGGCTAGAAACCTAGGGATTTTTTTGAGGCTTTCATCACCAAATTTCTCAACCACGAATTTGTTGCCAATTGAGCCATTAGCAGCCTTCATAGCCATTCTTCTATGTAATCCATTTTCTGTCCATCACCAAACATGTCTACTGTCACAACCAAGGTCAGTTCCCATAGCACAAAGGAAACACTGACAGTTCAAGGCTTTACCATAGGGAAAGCTACAACAAATCAATGCCACCTACCAATTGAACGAGAAAAATTATCTAAAATGGTTTCAATTGGTTAGGACTTCTCTAAAAGGGAAAGGAAAGATTAGCCACATCTTGGGGACTGGACCAAAGGGGGGGGACCCGAGCCATACTGCATGAGGCGAGGAAGATTCCAAGATAATGGCGTGGCTTTGGAATTCTATGGCACCCGGAATCAGTGATACTTGTATGTTCTTACCGATAGCAAGAAATGTTTCAGAGTATGTCTGACAAAACTGTTGAAAGTTCAAGACAAGGCTTAAATATACGAGTTAAAGATCAAAACAACTTTGACCAAACAAGGGAACAAGACAGTAACAGAATACGCCAATATTCTGAAAGGATTGTGGCAGTAGATGCATCACTATTGGGTTATAGAGATGAAAAATAGTGATGATGTAACAACATTGAAGGCGTTCATGGAGAAAGATCAGACCTACAACTTCTTAGCAGGTCTTAATATGGAGTACGATCAGGTGAGAGTCCAATTCTAGGCAAAGATGATTTACCATCGCTAAATGAGGTTGTTTCAATTATATTAGTTGAAGAGTGTAGGCAGGGTGTGATGCTTGAGCTCAAAACAATTGAAGCCTCAACAATGGTGGCTAAATGGAGGAGACAGTGGATCAAAAAAAGAGCAATCAAATGGACAAAATGGTAAAACAGACTCCAAACCTATGAGTGGTGATAACCATGATAATGTGGTGCACCTACTGCAAGAAATTAAGACATACTCGAGAGATGTGTTGGAGGTTGAACAAAAAGCAACCAAGCAAGGAAAGGGTAAACAAAAGCGGACAACAATAAAAAAGCCAAGGGCATGCCAATGTTGAAGCACTGCAAGGAGAGGGAAAGACCAAAGAATAGGAGTTCAACATAGAAGAGATTGAGAAGCTAAGAAGTCTCCTAAGTACCCTCAAAAAACTCTTTAAGCACTTGTGCAATGGTACATTCAGGTAAACTTCCAATCTCTCATGCTTTAAATGCATAAGATATATCCTTTTGAGTTGATTCATATTGATATATGGGGTCCATCAACAATTCAAAATATTTTTGAAGCACGTTAGTTTGTTTCATTCATTGATGTTGTACAAGGGTTACCTAGATATTTCTGCTTAAATTCGAATCTGATATGAGTGATATCCTCCCAATCTTCTTTTTCATGATAAAAAACCAATGTGGGGTCCAAACCATAAGCCGGAATGCAAAAGATTATTTCAACCAAACACTTTCCCCATATTTCCAACAAGGTGTTATTCATGAGTCATCTTGTATCTCCACTGCACAAAAAATGGAGTTGCAGAAGGGAAAAATGGCCATCTCCTAAACACTACCCAAGCACTATTATTTCAAAAAAAAAAAGTGCCAAAACACTTTTGGTGGAAGCAATCCTTGCAGCCACACATCATAAATAGGTTACCATCCCAAGTGTTAAACTTAAAGAGTCTCATGTAGTTACTATCTCAGTTTTATCCAGGGCTTAGTACAACAAACCATCTTGTTCCTAGAGTATTTAGGTGTGTCTCATTTGTTCATGTCCACAACCAATATTGAGGAAAGTTGGAACCTAGAGCTACCAAGTGTCTTTGTGGGATATTCTTCAACACAAAAAGGGTACAAGTGCTATCACCCACCTACTAAAAAAATTATCGGATCCTGAAGATGTTACCTTAGTTGAAATAGAACCATATTTCATCCAACCATATCTTCAAAGGGAGACAACATTTGTGGAAGATAAGGATAGAGACTTATTTCTCCTTGAGTTGCTGCCATCATCTTCTAAATTCCAACCCTAGGCCAAGACATCCCTTCAATTTACAATTAAGCAACTCCAGCCTCCTCCTTCACAAACCCAAAATGAGCCCTCCTTACAACTTGATTCACAAAAAGATGGGGAAAGGCCACTACTGACAATTGGTTTTCACAAGTTTACCCAAGAAGGAAAAATCCAGCTCCTAAACCAAGTCCAGACTAGTCATTAGATCCAAATCCTTGAAATGAGATAATATCTTCTAGCTTTCCTCCTCAAAGTGATTCCTTCTTTGTCATCAATTTGCCCATAGCCCTTAGGAAAGGAACCAGAGAACGCACAAAACATCCATTATACCCAATATGTCATTGTGTCCTTTGAAAAATGCTCTCCATCCCACAAAAGTTTTCTTATAAACATAAACACAATATCCCTTCTAACAACATTATCAGAGGCTTTAATCAATGAAAATTGGAAGAATGCTATGAATGTTGAAATGCAGGCCTTGGAGAGGAACATTACTTGGATTGTGGAGCTATTGAGAGGAAAGAAACCGATGGGATGCAAGTGGGTCTTTACAATCAAGTACAGAGCAGATGAGATGCTTCAGAGGCACAAAGCTAGGCTGGTGGCTAAAGGATACGCACAAACATATGGAATAAAATACCAAGAAACCTTTGCCCTAGTTGCCAAGATGGACACTGTGACAATTCTTCTGTCTCTAGCAGTTAGCTTTGGCTAGCCCTTACAAAAGTTTGATGTAAAAAATACATTCTTGCATGGATCTTGAGGGAATCTACATGGAAATGCGCCTTGGATTCAACAAAAACATGGCTACAAATAAGGTTTGCAAGCTCAAGAAGGCACCATATGGCCTAAAACAGCCACCCAAAGCTTGGTTCGGGAGATTTGCCAACGTAATGCATTCCATGGGATTCAAGCATAGCCAAGGGGATCACACCCTAATCACAAAACACTCAGGTTCAGAGAGAGTTACTGCTCTCATTGTTTACGTTGACAACATAATAGTAACAAGAAATAATGACAATGAAAGGCAGAACTTGGGAAGGTGTATAGAAAAGGAGTTTGAGATTAAGGAAATAGGAAATTTGAAATATTTCCCGCATATTGAAGTTGCAAGGTCAAGACAAGGGATCTTTATATCCCAATATAAGTATGCCCTCAAACTCTTGAGAGACGTAGGAAAATTGGCATGCAAACCATCCCACACAGGCTAAGGGAGACAATGCCACTGACAAAGAATCATATCAAGGACTGGTTGGCAGACAAATCTATCAATCCCACACACAGGCTGACATCGCCTATTCAGTTAGCATGATGAGCCAATTCATGCACAGCCCCAAGGAAATCCATTTATAGGTAGTTTAAAGAATATTGCACCATCTCAAGGAAACTCCAAGAAAGGGGATTTTATTCAAAAAAGGTGACAAGCTCACTTTGGAGGTGTACACTGATGTAGACTACGCAAGCTTAGTGGTTGATAAAAGATCTACCATGAGATACTGCACCTTTTTGGGAGGAAACATAGTTACTTGGAGAAGCAAAATGTCATGACGAGATCAAGTACAAAGTCAGAATTCCGGGCAATGGCGCAAGGTGTATGTAAGCTACTATTGTTGAAGATCATTTTGAAAGATCTAAGACTCAAGTGGCATGGTCCTATGAAGCTTTACTATGACAACAAATCTGCGATTAGCATTAAACACAATCCTATGCAGCGCGACCGAACAAAGCATATTGAAGTTGACCGACGCTTCATTAAGGAGAAACTTGATAATGGTCTCGTTTGCACATCCTATGTACCAAGCGAATTACAGCTAGCAGATATCCTAACCAAGAGACTTAACAATCCACTCTTCCACAATATCTAAACCAAGCTGGGAATGGACAATATCTATTCACCAACTTAAGAGGGAGTGTCAAGAATTATATTCTGGGAATATCTACTCAAAGTCAACTGTTTAATTAATATGTTATTTTAGGAAATCTGTAAATATTTGTATCTCTAGAATTAAGGGGAAGTATCTAAGATTTAGTTTCTGTTAATTAGAATAATATCTAGAATTATCTGTGATAAACTTTCAAATTTGGTTAGACTCCTTTGTATATAAACAGTAATTGGTAGAATAAATATGAAACACATTTTGACTAAAATTTCAGATCTGAAACTCTCTAATTTTGCCATCATAAAAACCTATTAATTCGGAAAGATATGGATGTATTAGAGTTGGATGAACGCATTGCCTTGGATAGGAATGTGTGAAGGAGGACAATTCATATGGACGATTTAACGTAATTTTATATATTGGTTCATGCAGCCTACCCCAATCTATTGGGATAGAGGCTCTGATGATTATGATGATGATGAAAACCTTATTAACATTGGGTTCGAATTCAAGCAACTCCACCTCCATCCCAATTATCAAATATTTCCCTCGTAGCCAAAAAAAAAAAAACAATTCTTCACAATTACAATTGCACCCAAATCCATCAACAATCATAATTAAACCTAAAACCCTTAATTATTGTCCACAAGTATGGCTCAAACTAACAAGACATTCGGTATAACTTGTTAAATTCCTAATTCCTAAAACTTTAACTCCACGGCATACTTCCCACCAATCCTATATCAACAATGAAATTAGGTCAACAAATAAAAAGGCTTTTACCATGCAGAATCTTTTTATTTTATTTTTTTATTTATGAGCAATTAATTGCTTGACACCTTTGATAACCTCAATTTCCAACAATAATTCTAATTTTAAAAACCCAAATGAAGAGGAAGATTCTCCTGCTTCACAAGATACAAGCTTTAACAAAAGCGTAAGAGTTCAATAGATACAACATAGCCTACAGATCAGTCACTGAGCTCAGCTTACCTCCCATTTATAAAAGGACCCATTTAACCAGACTAAACCTGAGAATAACCATAAAGAACTTCCATATATGGTGACAAAAAGTCCATTGTATGAATTCAGATTGATGGTATAGCACAACATTCCTAGAAAAGCAAGACAAACACCTTAATTTTTTAAGCACTATATAAATTCAATCACAAAATCTTACATCTATTCCTCTTTTTTTTTTTGGTAAAGATTATAACAGTAAATGATCTGTACCTCAAGCAGCCCTAAGCTTGGCACAAACTTCTAGTATCTATTCAAATAATGCTACATCCCTAACAAATACAGAACAAGACTCCAGAATTAGTGCCATAATTTAAAGGCATTTAAGTTTTTAAGTTCTGCTCAACACTTCATCCTATGTAGTTTCCGATTTACCTCCACCCATTATCAAAAGAGAGTTAAAAAATGCAAAATATAGATTGTTCGAACTACCTAATATAGCCCTAAATATCATAGGTTGTTAAATAAACAAAGAACAATTTCCTTCCTCAACTAGAATGTAATATTATGGATTATGCAAGTAATGTGAGCTAAAAACAGTTGGTCTCTTCAACGTACTCTTCCATTTACAAAAGGACCCATGCAACCAGACTAAGGCCCTATTTGGATGTCACCGCACCATTCAAGCCTTCATAATTTTTTTAATAGCACTGTAGGATGCATTTAACTCTACATGTGTTGCAAGTTATACGACAAAGCAGCCGATCCCAAGCCAAGATAAAGGAGGAGAGTTACTGGTGGGTTGACACAACCAACTATAAATCTCATCCAACTCAATGAAATGAACCAATTAAAGAACTTTGTTGGGGTGTTCCTTACACAGCTACGTGCTACATTGAAGACCGAATCCAGTGATACATGTGCAAGGGTTGCAAGGTTATCGTACAGAAGCAACACACCACATCGAAACCTGGATGTGGTATCACAAATGGGCAAGGGTTCCCACACCACAACTGATGGGATAGGTAAAGAAGTTAGTCCATAACCAAAAGCTTAGGTTAGGTTCATGGAACATAGGTACACTTGATGGTAAGTTAGCTGATATTTGTGAGATTATGTAAAGGAGGAAGATTAACATCGTGTGTCTTCAGGAGACCAAATGGATTGAGGAGAAAACTAAGAAAACAACACCTTGGCGATATAAGCTTTGGTACACAGGGAAATATAGAGATCGTAATGGTGTTGGTATAATCATAGATAAAAAGTATTAAGCAAGATGTTGTACAGATTTAGAGACAAAGGCATAGGATTATTTTGGTTAAGTTAGATCTAAGAGGAGGTTTTGAATGTTATTAGTATGTATGCACCACAAACAGGACTTGATGATTGTAAATAACAATTTTAGGAGGATTTAGATAAGGTGGAACAAGAACTGCCTATAAAAGAAAACCTTTTCATTGGCGGTGACCTTAATGACCATGTAAGTGCTGCTATGAGAAATGAGGACATTCGTAAAAGATTGGGGTGGCACCTATCAAAAACGAGATGGGTAAAAGTTGTTTACGTTAGTTTGGACACATACGACATAGAGTTGTGGATGCTCCAACTAGGAAAGTAGAAGCTATGAATGATGTAAAAAGGGTGAAGGCTAAGGGAAGATTGAAAAAGACTTGGAAAGAAGTAATTCGAAAAGATATGGTGGAACAAGAGTTGGAAGAATACATTGCTTTAGATAGGAATGAATGGAAGAGAATTCATGCTGCCAACTTAGCATAAGTTTATATGGCTTACCCCAGTATTGGGATAAAGGCTCTAATGATGATCATGTAGGTGCTAGTAGAAAGGGTTTTGAGAGCATACACGGAGGTTTAAGTTACAGTGTAAGAAATAAGGGTGGGGATGCTACCCTAAATTTTGCTCTATCCTACGACCTAGCACTGGTGAACACACTATTTAGGAAGAGAGAATCTCACCTTATAACCTTTAAAAGTGGAATGAATGCAAGTCAAATTTATTTTTGACTAGGAGGGATAGATGCAACTGTCTAGATTGCAAGGTTATCAGATGAGAGTGTTAACATGCAACATAGACTTTTAGTCTTGGACATGAGAATACATAAACGACATCGAAGGAACCTGTACAAATCTGAGCAGATTTTGTGTATTTACAGCTGTATATCTACAGTTGTATACCATTAAGTTCAGTTTATTTGTTTCCATGTTAAAGGAATCTGGTTTCCTTATTTGGCAGATTCCCATTAATAAGTGTTTTATTTTTTCCTGATTTTCTGGCTGATTACTATCAGTCCACCTTGTAATATAAATAGGTCATATTTTAATTCATTAGACAGAGGAATAAGAGAAATTTTTCTATTCCAAATTCAACATGGCATCAGAGCCATCGTCCATCTCAGAAATTTCATCTTCTCAAGATCCCTCTATTACTAGTTCCAATGGAGGATCTAAAACTACTGCCTTCCTCATCACTGGACACAAACTAAATGGCCACAACTATCTCCAGTGGTCCCATTCAGTCATGATGTTCATATGCGGCAGAGGAAAAGATGATTACATCACTGGTGGAGTCACTAAACCGAAGCCTAATGAGTCAAGTTACAAGACCTGGAAGACAGAAAACAATCTTGTAATGTCATGGCTTATCAACTCCATGACTAATGAAGTTGGAGAGAATTTTATTCTCTATGAAACAGCACAAGAAATCTGGGATGCTGCACGGGAAACATTCCCTGATAAGGAAGACACAGCAGAGGCATTCGAGATTGAAGGTATTCTTCATGATCTCTGTCAAGGGGATCTCACAGTCACCCAATATTTTAGTCGCTTGACTAGATATTGGCAACAATTTGATATGTATGAAACTACTCAATGGGACTGTCCAACTGATGCTCTTAAGTATAAAAAGATTGTTGAAAGGAAATGGATATACAAGTTTCTCTTGGGACTCAACAAGAACCTAGATGAGGTGCGCGGTTGAATCCTTGCAACAAAGCCTCTACCTAATCTACGTGTAGTCGCTTCTGAAGTTCGACGCGAAGAAAGCCGAAAGAAGGTAATGATGGGTACTACAAGTCAGTCAACAACCACTGAAGCATCTGCTCTAGTTTCAAGAGGATCCGATGATAGTCGAACAAAGAAAGGGAGACCATGGTGTGATCACAGCAAGAAGACAGGTCACACCCGTGACACTTGCTGGAATATCCATGGGAAGCCACCTGATTGGAAACCAAAATATAAGAGAGAAAGTCGTGGAAATCACACTACAACTGAAGAAGGTTTTGCTGGTACACAACCTGGACAGTTCAGTAAGGAACAAATGGAAATTCTTCAAAGGTTAATTAGTCAGACTCAGCAAACTTCAATCTCTCCAAATAACAACTCCTTGGCAACAGCAACAGTGGCTCAAAAAGGTAATTTTTTGACTGCTCTTAAGGTTAAAAAGGTGGACAGTAAAGAATCATGGATTGTAGATTCTGGGGCTTCCGATCACATGACTGGTAATATATCTCTTTTTCAAAATTTCACATCTTGTTCTGAGAGTCACACTGTTCGAATAGCTTATAGTTCTATCTCAAAAGTGGTTGGTACTGGTTCTGTTGTTATCTCAGAAAACATCACACTTGAATCAGTTTTATTGGTTCCCAACTTGGATTGCAATCTTTTATCTATTAGTCAACTCACTCAGAAGAAGAATTGTGTTGAAAAATTTTTCTCTACTTACTGTGTTTTTTAGGATTTGAATTCGGGATAGACGATTGGCAGTGCTGAATTGCATTTAGGGCTCTACATGTTCAAAACAACCGAATCATCTAGAAGACAACCTCAAAAGTCAGTAGAAGAAAAAAGGTCATTTTCTATTCTTAGGTCAAATAAAGATAGTGAATTAATGTTATGGCACTATCGTTTGGGTCATCCTAGTCAGTTGTATCTTCAAGAACTCTTTCCTTCATTGTTCAATAAAAGTCCTTTTGATCTTCAATGTGAAACTTGTCAACTGTCTAAGCATGTTCACAATTCCTATCCAATTCACAAATACAAAGAGTCACATCCGTTTTCTTTGATACACAATGATGTTTGGGGAGCACTAAAATTTAAAAGTGTAACTGGGGCTAGATGGTTTGTTTCTTTTATAGATGATCACTCACGTCTCACTTGGGTATTCCTCATGAAAGAAAAGTCTGAAGTTGGTCAATTGTTCAAAGCCTTCAATAACATGGTTCAAACTCAATTCAATACAAAAATCCAAATTCTTCACACAGACAATGCTAAGGATTACTTTAACTCTATTCTTGGGGAATACCTAAAACAAGAAGGCATTGTTCACCAAAGTTCTTGCACCAACACCCCACAACAAAATGGGATAGCTGAACGGAAAAATACACTTACTAGAGGTTGCCCGAGCACTCATGATTCAGTCTCATGTTCCAAAAATTTTTTGGGGGCATGCTATACTCACTGCGGCATATCTAATCAATAGAATGCCTTCTCGAGTCCTTAAATTTCAAACTCCCTGTCAAATTTTTCAAAAATCCTATCCATCAACCCGTCTTATTTCTTCTATTCCTCTCAAAGTGTTTGGGTGTTCATCATTTGTTCACATTCCCAGTCAATCCCGAGGAAAACTTGATCCTAAGGCCATAAAATGTATATTTCTCGGGTATACACCAAATCAAAAAGGTTATAAGTGTTATTCCCCACTCACAAAGAAATTTTATCACTCAATGGATGTCACTTTTCTGGAAAATCAGCCTTATTACTCCAAAACCGAGGTTCAGGGGGAGAGTAGAAACTTAGAACATCATTTTTGGGAATTTGAGAGTGTACCCGAATGTCAAGTACCCACTCTTGGTGAGTCCGAACCATTTTCTGTTGTATCTAGTCCAGCTCCACTTGTCACTAAAAATCAATCTGATCTGCCCTCAAGTGTTCCCACAGAAAATCATTCTGATCTGCCCTCAAGTGTTCCTTCTATTGACAGCAAGAATGAGTTCATTGTCTACTCTAGAAGAAAGAAACATCAAAACCAGGAACATGTAGAGGAACAAGTGCAGTCAGAGACTAGTCATGAAGCTGAACCGGACTCAATTCAAAACGAAACACAGCCAGGTAACACTGTTTTAAATTCTGATGAGTTGATTTTGGATAATCTTGATTTGCCGATTGCTAAGAGGAAAGGTGTAAGGTCCTGCACCAATTATCCCATTCGCAATTTTATGTCTTACAAGAAGTTGTCCCCTGATTACCGTGCCTTTGCTACTAATCTCATGGATATTCAGGTTCCTAATAATATTCAAGAAGCTCTTCAAGTACGTGAATGGAAACAAGCAGTTGAAGAGGAACTTAGAGCTCTTGAAAAGAATGGCACATGGGAAGTAGTCAACCGACCTCCAGGCAAGAATCCAGTGGGATGTAAATGGATTTTCACAGTCAAATACAATGCCAATGGCAGTGTTGAAAGGCTGAAGGCCCGTTTAGTTGCTAAAGGCTTTACACAAGCCTATGGCATTGACTACCAGGAGACCTTCGCTCCTGTCGCAAAACTAAATACTATTCGGGTTCTTCTATCACTTGCTGTGAACTGTGATTGGAAACTCCATCAACTAGACATCAAGAATGCATTTCTCAATGGAGATTTAGAAGAAGAGGTGTACATGGAGATTCCTACAGGCCTCAAGAATCAGACAAACATAGATAAGGTTTGTAAACTGAAAAAATCTCTTTATGGTCTCAAGCAATCTCCTAGAGCTTGGTTTGATCGTTTTACTAAAGCAGTGAAGAAGTTTGGTTATTCTCAATGCCAATCTGATCATACATTATCTGTCAAACACTCTCCTGGTGAAAGGATATCTATTATTATTGTGTATGTGGATGATATAATCCTGACAGGGAATCACGAAGAGGAAAGTGAAGAATTGAAGAGATTTTTAGCTCATGAATTTGAGGTCAAAGATTTAGGAAATTTGAAATATTTCCTAGGGATGGAAATTGCAAGATCCAGAACAGGTATTGTTGTTTCTCAACGCAAGTATATTCTTGATTTACTCAAAGAAACCGGAATGCTTGGATGCAAACCTGCAGATACCCCAATGGAAGCTGTCACCAAAGGCAAAGAAGTAGAAAAAGGTGTTCCAATTGATAAAGGAAGATATCAGAGATTGGTAGGAAGGCTCATTTATCTCTCACACACTAGACCAGACATTGGTTTTGCTGTCAGTGTTGCCAGCCAATTCATGAATAACCCTACTGTAGAACACATGGAACGGTTGTATCACATATTGAGGTATTTGAAGAAAACTCCAGGTGAAGGTCTCTACTTCAAGAAAACCGAGAAAAGGAACATTGAAGTATTTACTGATGCAGATTGGGCTGGTTCTATTACTGATCGGAGATCCACATCAGGATACAGCACTATGTATGGGGGAATCTGGTCACTTGGCGAAGTAAGAAACAAACAGTTGTTTCAAGGAGTAGTGCAAAAGCAGAATTCCGAGCTATGGCTCATGGGATATGTGAAGGAATGTGGCTAAAACGATTACTCTTGGAACTCCAGGCTACGGTAAAAGGTCCTATCAACATGCTATGTGACAATCAAGCTGCCATTAGCATAGCTAAGAATCCCGTTCATCATGATCGAACGAAACATGTGGAGATAGATAGGCACTTTATCAAAGAAAAAGTCGAAGGTGGCATGATCAACATCTCCTACATACCCACGACTCTACAAATTGCAGACATCTTGACCAAGGCACTACCAAAGACAAAGTTTGAAGAGATGAAATCCAAGCTAGGCTTACTTGATATTTACAGCCCAGTTTGAGGGGGAGTGTAGAAATCTGAGCAGATTTTGTGTATTTACAGCTGTATATCTACAGTTGTATACCATTAAGTTCAGTTTATTTGTTTCCATGTTAAAGGAATCTGGTTTCCTTATTTGGCAGATTCCCATTAATAAGTGTTTTATTTTTTCCTGATTTTCTGGCTGATTACTATCAGTCCACCTTGTAATATAAATAGGTCATATTTTAATTCATTAGACAGAGGAATAAGAGAAATTTTTCTATTCCAAATTCAACAGAACCAATAGAAAGCAACCGCAACAATTTGATAGTGGAAGCTGCCGCAGTATGTCAAGATGATTGGACCTAGAAAGAAAAGTGAAAAAAAGAGAACCCAAATACACTGTGAAACAAGATGACAAAATTCATTCAAGAGGTAGCCAAAGAAACTATGAGTATCAAATGGAAGAGGACCCATTGGAAAAGATGAAACATGGTGGACAGCAGCAGTTAAAAAAGCTATAAAAACTAAGCAAGACTGTTACAAGACTTTGTAGAAGAACAACACCGAAGAGAGCTTTGCAAAATATAGGCTAACTAGGAAGGAGGCAAAAAAAAACAGTGGCAGAAGCTAAAGCTAAAGTTGTGAAAGAGATCTATAACAAATTGGACATAAAGGATAGAGAGAGAAACATATAGATTGGCACGACCAAGAAAGAGGAGTCGTGACGTAGGAGTCGTGAAACGCATCAAGGATGAGTACCAAATACTCTCGTTAAGAACAAAGACATTAAAAAAAGGTGACGTGATTATTTCAACAAACTATTGAACGATGGACAAAGAAAAATTTTGGATAACATCTCGATGCCTCTTGAGAATCTAAATCGGTGCTTTATGTACAACATCAGAGATATAGAGGTAAAGGAAGCACTAAAGAGGATGAAGACAAAGAAAGCTATTAAGACTGACAACATTCCCATTGAAATTTGGAAATACCTTGGAAAGGTAGAAGTTAGGCAGTTGACAAATCTTTTTAAAAATATTTGGCACACTCAAAAGATGCACGAGGAATAAAGAGTGCCTTGGTACCTCTCTATAAGAAGAAGGGAGATATTTAGAGTTGCTCCAACTACCGAGGCATAAATCTAACGAGTCACAAGATGAAATTATGAAAGAGAATGATAAAACAAAGTTAAAGAACACTATAGAGATATTGGAGAATTTATTTGGTTTTATCCTTGAACGATCAACTATGGATGCAATACATTTGCTTAGACAACTTGTAGAGTGTTATCGAGTACAAGGTACTAATATTCATATGATTTTTATAGACCTAGATTTAGCATATGGTAAAATGCCTAAGGAGGTCATATGGTAGTCATTAACTAAGAAAAGTGTTACTATGAAATATATGAAACTAATTAAAGACATGTGAAGGGTAAAAAAGCAAATTTCCTATTACAATGGAACAACATCAAAAGTTTGCACTAGGTCCATTCTAGTTCGTTGCAGTAATGGACGAGCTTACAAAATTCATTTAAGATAATGTACCTTGGAGTATGAGGTTTGCAAATGATATTATTTTGTGTGCTGCGACTAGAGCGAAGGTCAACACAAATTTGGAACTATAGAGACAAACAATAGAATCAAGAGAACTTAGACCATGCACAATAAAGAATGAATACGTGGAATGAAAATTCAATTCAAATAAAGATGAAGATGAAAGCATAGTGACACCAGATGGGAAAGCGATCACTAAGCGGGATTATTTCCGATATTTAGAGTCAATCATACAGATGGATGGGAAGATTGATCTCGAAGCGACTCATAAGATCCAAGCTAATTGTAGCAAGTGGAGAAGTACTACAAATGTGTTGTGTGATAAAAGAATTTCTATATTTGGAGTCGATCATACAGATAGATGGGAAGATTGATGTCGATGTGACTCATAAGATCCAAGCTGATTGGAGCAAGTGGAGAAGTACAACAAATGTGTTGTGTGATAAAAGAATTTCTATATGGTTGAAAGACAAGTTCTAAAGGACAGTCGTTAGACCAACATTACTCGAATATTGGGCGACTAAGAGACTACATGCACAGAAGACGACTATAGCAAAAATGCGAACACTGCAGTGGATTTGCGGATATTCGAGAAAGTATAGAATGAAAAATGAAGCCATTCGCAAGAGAATGGTACCTGTCGAAGATAAAATGAGTGAAAGTCATTTACGTTGGTGTGGGAACATACAATGTAGATTTGTGGACACTCCACTTTGAAGGCTATAAATGATAAGAAAAATGCCAAAACTAGGGGAAGATTGAAAAAAACTTAAAAGAAAGTCATTCAAAAAGACAGAGGCATGATAATTGAAAACACACATTGCATTGGATAAGAATGAGTGGAAAAGAATTAATGTTGACAACTTAGCATAAGGTCATATATTAGTTTATGTAGTTTATCCCAACATCAGGATAAAGGTTTTGGATATAATGATGATAATGACGACGACGATGACGACTGTAGGGTGCGTTCAGAATGCACCCCACCAGTGCAAGTAGGGGCTTACCCCTCTGGCGGACCATTGGAGGGGGGAGGGTCCAATTGAATTTGGCACCTCTGCTGGGAATTAATTTCCCACCTTGCCCCTTTTTATTTTTTTAACTTTTTTATTTTTGTTAAACTATTTTTTTAGTTAAAAATTTTAAATTATTTATTTTATTAATTCTCATTTTATTTTTAGTTTTGATTAGTTTGAGGTTTTCAATTTGGAGTTTACTTAAAGTAAAAATAAGCTTATATATAAGTAAATCTCTATACAACTTATTATTTTATATTTACAATATATAAATATTAATTTTTATTACTTAAAATTTTAAATATATTATTTTAATATAAAATAATGAATCATTATTTATTAAAAAAAATTTTAAATATTTCAAATGTTATAAAAATAATTTTTAAATATTTACTAACAAAAATATGATTTGATATGAAAATAATTTTAATAATTTTAATTTATTAAAAATTATTATTTGATAAATTAAAAAATTAAATAATTTTAAATTATGGATTAATTTCACACATGCAAATATATATTATAAATTTTATTATATAAAAATTTTAATATAATTTCCTTGATGGTCATTTTCCTTCTCACTGCATTTCACCTCACTGTCACTACTGTGTTTGATCCAACTTATATTTCCACAATTTATTTTGATTTCATCACTACAATAACCAATCTCACTATCCCCATTGTTTTCAATCTCACAAGAGCTACTCTCACCACCCATCCAAATAGACCCTATATAATTCTAATATTTTTTAATTATTTCTTAACTTCACAAATATAAATATATATTATAAATTTTATTATATACAACTTTTAATTTAACATCCTTGATGGTCATTTTCTTTCTACCTACATTTCTCTTTACCACCACTGTTGTATTTGCATATAAACACATTTTTGCCATTGATTTTTATCTCACCACTACAATAACTAATTTAATTGTCATCTGTGTTTTCAATCTCACCGGAACCAATCTCACTATCCATTCAAATGGATCCATTTGAATAGGCGGTGAGATTAACTCCAATAAGATTGAAAGCAATGGTGACGATGAGATTAATTATAGTAGCGGTGAGATTGAAGTCAATGATGGAATATGTGTTTTGCTGCAAACAAAACGACGGCGCTGAGATGAAGTGTAGCGAGAAAAAAAATAATGATTAAGGACATTAAATTAAAATTTATAATATATTTTATATTTCTAAAAATAATAAAATAATTCAAATTTATTAAAATTATTTTATATCAATATTTCTTAATAAATTCAAAATTATAATTTACATATCAAATAATATTTTTGTTATTAATTGTTTAAAAATTATTTATATATTTTAATATTATTTAACATTTAAAATCTTTAAATTTTTTCAATAAATAGTGAAACATTACATTAAGAATAATAAGTAATAAAAAAATTCAATAATACATATTATAAATAATATAATAATAATTTATATATAAATTTACATATATAAATTGAAAATATATTTAAATAAAAAATCAAATATTAATTAATAGATTTAATAGCCAAATGAACCCTCAACTTTTTACATAAGACGGATATAAACCCTCAACATTTTATTGCATGGAAATCAATCCATAAACTTTTACTTTACTGTAAATAAACTCTCAACATTTAAAAATCATGCAATTAAGTCTATATCTGTTAAATTACACTAACTACCATTTGGCATCCTACGTGGAAGCTGACGTGGATAATTTAGTTAGTTGCAACGTGGCATGCCACGTGTGCAACACTAACAGAAGTTAGTGTTATTTAACAGATTTAGACTTAATTACATGATTTTGAAAGGTTAAGGGTTTATTTACAGTAAAATAAAAGTTTATGGACTGATTTAACTGCAATATAATGTTGAGGGCTTATATCCATTTTGTGCAAAACGGTGAGGGTATATTTAGCTATTAAGCCTAATTAATAAAATAAAAACAACTTAAAAAGAAAAAAGAGGTCAAAATGGGAAGTTACCATCCCATTGCAGGATCCAGTTTCTATCTTGACCCTGCTCCATCCAATCTATGACTAGAGGGATTTTTGCATCTTACTACACCACATGGTGCATTTCGAATCCACCTTGCGGCTCATTTAGATAAAAAAGGGGTCATTCCCACCGATAGTGTGACATTTTCTCCCACTCAATCACATAACGTCCTTGTCACAGATAAATCACCTTTCCAACCCCTTTGGAGCACTCAACGTGGAACTGACCCACCTACCTACCTCACTAAAGCACTCTATGTGGAGTCAGATGATCCAGGATTGGCTCTGATGCCACTTGACCCCCTAAACCTAAGAATTTCCAAATATGCTGACAAAAAGTTCATTGAATGATTTTAGTTCTTTTATGGAACCCAACTTATTGCACAACATTCCAAGACAAACACTTTAATTTTTAGAAATCAATCACAAAATTTTACACCCTCTCCTTTCCGTAAAGTTGATAACTATAAATAATTTGCCTGTACCTCAAGAAGTCAACTTGGCACAATCTTCTAGTATCTAATCAAACAATGCCACATCCCTAACAATTCCACAACAAGACTCTAGAGTTAGTTCCATACTTAATTTAAAAAAAAAAATGTTCAAGTTCTTTAATTCTACTTAACCCTACAACCTATGTAATTTCCATTACCTTCATCCAGTTAAAATTAAGAAATGGACAATGTAGATGGTTCAAACTAACTAATATAGCCCTTAAAAACATAGTAGTTACATAAACACAGAACAATACCTTCCTAAACAATAAATGTAACATTATGGATTATGCAAATAGTACAAGAGCTTACAACAGTTGGTCTCTTCAGTGAGCCATTTTTTACTCTCTGATGCAACTCCTCACATTCTTCCTGCAAAACGCCAACAAAAACACTAATACAGCCACATGCATGCTATATCTATTCCAGTGTAAACAGCAGCCGGCTACCAAAACAAATTAAGATCTTTTCTCACACCATATGCAGCAGCTATACCAATCCTAATCTCCATAACTTCAACT
This sequence comes from Heritiera fomes, assembly GCA_032173925.1. Taxonomy (NCBI): domain Eukaryota; kingdom Viridiplantae; phylum Streptophyta; class Magnoliopsida; order Malvales; family Malvaceae; genus Heritiera; species Heritiera fomes. The sequence goes on from JAPDPM010000017.1 coordinate 6,969,442, forward strand.
ATGCCTTCATTGCAACAATTGAGGTAGATATGCTCTAAATATAAACAGATGATCCTCAAAGGACCTTAGATAAAAATGGAAAGTGAATTATTAGCTGATCTAAGATCTACCACAATCATCAAGAGGATGTTTTATTTTGTTTTTGGACAGAAGACATTCAGAAGGTTTTGAATAACAAGTTGCTGATTGCTAGCATCAGCAATCATTAAAAAAGCTGGCCTATATGCATAAGTGAAATCTATATAAATGAATCATTACTCCAGCGTTTTGCACTTCATCTCAACAAAATTTGGTGCTTTCTTCATCAAGCAACTATAAACAATATTTTAAATTCTGTTTCAGTTTTAAAATAAAAAGGATTAGCAACAATTCATCAAAATTATTCAAATTTCCAGATGAAGTGCACCCAAAATTAGAAAGATTTTAGAAATTTCAGAGAAATTTCAACTAGGCATTGAAATATGTCAGAACTGAGTGCTATTAGAATGAATAGCAAAAACTGTTGCATAGGTTACCTGAGAGAAATCATCATCTGAAAGCATGGAAATGCTAACATCTTTCACAAAATTTGAAACCTGGAGAAGAATGTCTGTGTTATCATCGTTCCTAGAGGCCTTCTTCAGCCCTAGACAACAAAGACGCTAACACCATAAATTAATTATTTAAAATAGATAAGAACATATTGCATAACCAACATAAGAGACAGTCGCATGATATAACAAACAAAATAAATTCTGCATATATTAATAGCAAAGAAATTAACATTAGAGAAGCTGGTTTAATAATTGCATTAACAGTGTGTCAATTGTTTGCCTTAAAGCATAGAAGAAAATAGTTCTATAAAAGGTATAAGTCATCAAAAAAAAATACCAAATAATAGTTTTTGGCTCAAGTTTATTATATTATCTTCCTTGACACAATAATCAAATTTCTTTACATGTAATAAAATAAACCAATATCCTTCCCCAACCCGTCACCAATTGATCATAGGAAAAAAAAAACAAAGACTAGAGTTTTCATTGACAAACATACTTAAAAAGTAATTTATTTGCGTACATCCTTACATACTTGCTTAATAGTTATAAACAGTACATTTCTACTAGTAAAAATTAATAGCAGTTCCCCTTAACATCTATTAGATATATTTGGTACATGCATGTACCAATACAGATTCCAGCTCTTAACAATATAATCACTTTGCTTCCAGCAGGACCTACTCACAACACCAAAAATAAGAGCAGGAAGTTTCTAACACTTCAACTCCTGAAAGAGATTGATTCCAATTGTTTCTTGAATAGTTTTACAAATCAGCTCCATGTCTAGTTATTTGGGCTTATTAAAGAGAAATATCATCTCAGCATCAAATATACAATTACCAAAGGTGAAGACTGTTATCATTGGAGATCTTTTAGATGTCAAGGAAGAAAAGTAGGAAAGCCAGCATAGGCACCCTTGAGTAAGTGAGATAGTAAAAATATGTAGACTGCTATAGATATGCTTTTTGTCATCCAAATAAAATTACATACTTAGACTCCACTTGGTTCACTAAAAATGATTCTGGAAAATGATTTCTGCATTTTCTAGTATTTGGTTGGCAGAAAATTGATTGGTCAATGGAAAATAACTTAATGGTTAATGGTAAATTAGGTCATTTTCCTAGAAATTGTCTTACGCTTTTGAAAAGGGAAAGAGATTTTCCGAAAAATAGCTACCTATGCGTAAGGTTATTTACTATGCTCGTGAGTATAATACTCAAGTTAAACCTTAGATACAATTTCTTTAAACTTTGATTTAATTTAAACCTACATAAAATATTATTAATTAATAAAAATATTTTTATTTAATTAGATTAAAAAATTTATATATTAACATTAAAAATCATTCAATATTTTAAGTTTAAATATTTTATTTTGAATATTATTATATATTATTTTAGTAATAAATAATAAATATTAATTTAATAAATAATATATTTATTATTTTAATAAATTATTTTTTAATTTAATAATTTAATTTAAGATATAATATTTTTATATTTTATTTACAATTTTTATATTAATATTTTAATAATAAATATAAATAAATAATATTTTTTGTTATGATTTTAATAATAAATACTTTCAGCATAAAATATACTTATTTTAATAGTATAAATATTTTTAATATTTCAAGAATAAATATTAATATATTATTAATATTTTTTATATATTTGAAAATAATAATATTACTTCAAATTTTTAAAAATATTAATATAAGTAATAATAAGTAGTTTTCTTTTCAATGTTTAATAATATATTATTTTAGTATTAAATATTATTTTTAAAATACAATTTTTTAAAATTAATAAATTAATCAATAAATAATAAATAGTAAATAATTTTTAATATTTTATTAGTTATATTAACATCATTTGAAAATAGAAAACAGATTTTCCGAAAAAACAACCAAACAACAAAAAAAATATTTTTCATTGACTCATCCAAACAAAGAAAAATCTTTAGTTTTATAGAAAATGTAAACATTTTCCAGAAATCATTTTCCGAAAATCATTTTCAGTAAACCAAACGAAGCCTTAAGTGGGTAAAGCTTTCTTATTAGAGCCAAGTTGTTCCCAATCCTAGTAGATTGACACAAAAGCATCAAAGAAGCTTGCTAAAGACAAGAAACTGCTAGTCTACTAGGATTTATATCCTACCTAGTTTTATATTCCTGAACTTTCTCTGCTTCAACTTCAAGTTAGGGACAACAATATTTTTTCTTGAAAGTGTTGAAAATTAAATAGAGAATGCGTAATAAAGAACTGGGCTTTTCAATTGCTATACCGAAGTGAAAAAGTAATTCAAAATAATGCATGAAGCTATTTATTTAGAGAAACATCTTGCTCATTAAACCAGAAATCCCCTTAATCTACTTCCAATATCAGGTTTTCTTTTTTCTATTTCCAGTCAATATGTTGCTGCTCTACTCTTGTTTCTGTTTCCTAGACTGCCACAGAAATACACAACAGGACAAGAATAAAAACAGCACTTCACACCCAAAGCAAGTGTAATTTCAAGTAAATATTTGTTAATGGCATAACTTAACATCAAATTACCTTTAACTAACACAAGCTGATGAGAGTTTTTCTGAACGAAGAAATTGGGGTCTGATTTGATCCTTACAAAGCTACCTACCACTTTAGCTTCGAAGCTTTCAAAATCTTTCAGAAGATACTGAACTAAACTCTTTTTCAAGTAGACCAGCTTAAAATTATCTGGAACTATAGCAGCGAAGCAGCTTTTTGGCGTTTCAAAAACTTTTTTCTTCTGGTAAATTTTTCTCTCCAGACTCAAACCTTTCTGTTCTTCACAAAGATGTTCCTCTTCTGAGCTAAAAAAAAGGGCGTCATCCCATGCATCTTGGTTTTCAGCATAGTGGGCCTCAAGCAAGTCATAGACTTTGATTCGGCTTATTGTTTTTCTTCCAAAAATAGAATGAAGCCTCTCATCGCAAAGAATTCTCTTCTTTTTTGCAGGGTGAAGAAGATTATTCTCATTAACATATTTGCCTATAATGTCAGCAACATCACGTTGAGAGATCTGTTCGGTGGTGTCTTTACCAATAGATTCAAGAAATTCAATGAGTGGTTTTGATCCCCAACCAACAAATTCCAGTTTCTTTGATTTGGCCTTTCTTTTCAAACTGGAAGAAGTAAATGGCTTCCCGTCGTATTCTTCCAACCAAAAACCAGGTGCTGCTTTTTCATCCATATTGTAAACTCAAATAATGCTAACTTCCTCAATTTGAAATTCTTCAGTTTGACATGTAACCCAAAAAAAACCTTTAAAATTATGTTAATTTCCCATGAATAGAAAGCATATGCTTGAGTATCCAGAACATCTACCATGCCCCACAACGGGACCAGAAGATAACCATGTTTAGTAATAAGCACCAACAAAGTGGTAAAGTGTATGTTTATGTTAGAGCTATCATGTTTTGGGTTATTGAGTCCCGTAGTAGACAGCTAGTGCATGCTAAAAGTTTGCAAGCCAAATGCCGATTCAATTCTAATTGAAACATTAGTCCTAACAAATACCAAAGAGTAATTTAAGTAATTGGACATGAAAATCATTTTAGTAGTAGCAAGTAGCAGGTGTTGGGCAATTACAAGACAACAAGTCCACCAAATGAGTGTGTGAAAAAGGTAGAGAAAGAATTTAAAACAACTGGTGATACAAGAGACAGAAGTTAGATATTCAGTAAAAAATACACAAAGAGTGATTATTTGTTCTTATCTCTACAAAATAATACCTTAACTTTGTTAATTACATTACATATTAGATAACAGATTATACAGTGCTACTTCTCTATAAATAAACTTACATTAAGAACATGCGAATCATATACCTTGTCGTTCCGTCTTCAAAATGGCAATTTAAATCCATTTATCAAAATTAATAACAAAAAATTTGGTTTTTCATGAATCTTCTGAAACCGGAAGAAAGGAAGGGTCGTTGCCATTCCATTTAATTCTCTATCTTTTCTCTCAATTAATTACTTAATTAATAATGAGAAGGAAATTAGTGATACAAGAATAATGAAATAGTGGAGAAGAAATTAACATTTTCTTAAAATGAAGTTTTGGGAGTTTGAGTTTTACCTGCAACTCTGACATTCACGCCCTACCCATCCACCGCTCTTCACTTCACTCTACAGCGAGGCAATAGCCGAGAGGCGTCAACCCCACTACCGCATCGGCATTTAGGAGCGCCTACTTGTATAGTGGCTCTTGTATTTTTGTGTTTTAGAATTCCACGACGTCGTTTCAGTGCTATTTTTCTTCTCATATGAGGTACAAAATCTAGAATTATCAAGCCTTGCCATTAGCTTTGTTCGTCCCCGTTTAGCCCTAATAAAGACGTCAATATGGAATTATCAAAATCTTAACATATTTAGTTAACTGTAAGGCTTCATTTAATTCACTGAAAATGATTTTTGAAAATTTTATTTTTTGAAAAAATTGATATTTTTGATACTTGATTTATATGTTGAAATATATTTTTTACTATTTGGTGTCTTTATGAAAATTCTACATTTCTGTTGAAATAGTGTTTACACATAATTAACTATATAAATAATATTTCTAAATCAATAATAATATTAATAATAAATCATAAATATGAAAAGAACAATTTAATAAAAATAAAATAATAAGATCTTACAAACTTATAATTAATATAATAAACTATATATCGTTCTTATTGGATAGTTTGGTATTTTAAAAAAAAAAAACTTTTTATCCCGCATTGTTTAGACAAATGATTTCTTAAATGCTTTATAAACTAGCATTCTTCTATAGGCTTGTATATGGCAAGCCAAGAGGAGAGTCATGCGCACACATGAGAAATGGGCCAAAAGCCCATCCATAGTTGAAATCTAACGATTTCCCTTTGTTTGTGAGATAGACACGGTCCAAGTCCCTTTTTACCTTTTTTATTTAATTATTTTCAGTATTTAATTCTTACTCGGGAACTAGTGTTTTGGCTTATTTAAAACTTTGATCAGATTTACTTCTAATTTAACCCAATGTTCACTTCCTGGTTCTCTCCTGATTTTTTGCAAACTAAACATTAGGCAACATTCATTATTTTTCCTATAAATACAGGACTACAAAAAGCTTTTAATACAAAGCTTCTTCACTTCTCATCTTATCAGCTTCCTCTGCTTTATTGTTTCCTTATTCTTTTTGCCTACTAGGTTAATTATTTCTCTGTTGTTGTTCCTATTCCCAAAGCAATCCCAAAAGAACCTATTGAATCTTGAGGAATTACAAATGTTGGTGAAATAATCATTAAGGACATTACAATCACAACACGCCTCAAGTTGTTTTTATTTACTAATTTTTCCTTTTACCTCCAACAATTCTTACACAAGAGATAATCCTACAACAATTACAAACCATAATTAACATTTTCTTTCACAAAATAATTCTACAATAATCATATTTAGCATATTCCTACACAAAACTATATCTATAATAATATTGTAGGATTTGAAACAAGCATATTCTACACAAACGTTAACCATTCCATTAGTAAAGTAAAAACAATCGAATTCAATCTCTAATTCTTGAAGAATTTTTCAAGCCAAAGTCTCCTAATATTCTTAACCATAAAGGCTTTAGTTTGCTTCTCATGTTCCACTAAATAATTAAAGATTGCTTCTAAATGCAACAGAAAAAGTCATCCACACAACTTATTTCAATGATATATTTTAATACATAACAACCCTTGAATGAAATTATCATTTTACACTTCTCTTCCATAAACCCAACATTTCTTCATCCTCTTTATCTTCTCACTCTAAACAACCAACCCTAACATTTTTTTCTTCCAAATCTCATCAAAATTGTGGTAAATTAAAAAAACAATGGAATACATTTCTAATGATTTGATGAAAAATTATTTCACAGACAAAGAAGAATACAATGAAGATGGCATGAAGGAGATTTTTGCAAAGGTATGTAATTTGTTAGTAAAATTTTTTGAATTTTTAACAAAATTTTAGATGAATAAACCCAAGAAAAAATCATGGGTTCGAAAATCCTAAAAGTGAATTTTTTAGAGTTTCGTGGAGTTCTCAAAAATGAATTTCTAGGAACATAATGAAACTCCCCGAAATTCACTTCTGGGAGCAACTGTGTGCTCCCCAAAATGAACTTCCCGGAGGTATTGTGCTTCTAGAAGTGAACTTTTGGAATCACATTTGCAAGCCTAAATTAAGGGTTTTATTTAATTGTTTGTGAAAAATAATTTATTTATCTATTAATAAAACTAATAATTTATTTTAATTTTTGTAGGATGATAGAAGATTAGTGGTTTTTCAACAAGAACCAAAGTTTCATTAATTTGATTACACTTTTGAGTGTGAAGATTTAAAATTTCTATACCGAGTTAGTAAGTAAATAAAAGACATTAAATAAGCAAAGTATTGAAATGTAGTCTATAATTCTTATCATTTCTAGTAATGAAAACAAATATTCTAATGTGGAGCATTTAGCAATAAATGATTAATAAATTTATATAATTAAAAAAATTTATATAAATAAGTTAAAGACATAAATATATTCAATAGAAAAAATAAACAGATATCTTGCATATTAAAGATACAAGTTAAGGAATGCATGAATACATAAAAAAAAAAAACCCTAGGTACAAGCATATACAAGTGACTAGATAATTAAAAGAGCAATAAAGAAAAATATATAATTATAAATATTAAACAAAGAAAATAAATAAAATAATATATATGTACACACACACACATATATATATATATATATATATATAGCTAATTAAGTATGGTATAACACATATATATATATACAAGAAAAAGATATGTATAAAAAAAATATGATAATAAAAATAACAATATATATATCGATTGGCTTCCTAAGGAAGCCAATCTATCTATTTTCACCTGCTTCCACGTGAGGGGAGCAGGATTTGATGTTTGAAAGAGGCAGAGGACATGCCTCTGCCAAATCAAAACCAAACTCAAATAAAATATATAATATAATAAAAAAAAGGAAAAGAAGTAGGATTGACGTCCAGAACAAGCCAATCTCTCCACACACCTCCACTAACCCATAATGCCATTCTCAGCCTTTACACAAAACAGCAGAAAGGTTGTTTTCTAGCAGCAAGTGGTGGCATGAAGGAGTAGCAATTCGGCTGAAACAAAAAGCTGAAAGAGAGGCTTTTATTCGGGTACAACACAGATCAAGGGACTGATGAACTACTGTCATCTGGGGTTGCCAAATTGAAAGAAAGTGAGAAGATTGGGAGTGGAACGAGAGAAAAGAAGAAGAAAGAAGATGCAGTAGTGGCTTGAACGAGAGAGGTGTTAATTGCAGTGAAAGGAAAAAGTGAAGCTGGTGAGAACGTGAACCCGAGAGTAAAATAGAGGAAGTGTCTGCTGTTGGAAATTTGAAAACAAAGGCTCAAATGGCAGTACATAGGGGCATTGATTAGGGCTTTCGATTGGCATCAGGGGAAGGTTGAACCGTGACCTTGGGGGGGTTGTTAACTGATGATTTTGTTGGTTGGAAAGGCTAAGTTTAAAGGCTACCTTTGGTGCGTGAAACAAAGCCTAAATGGTAACAGATCAGGCTTGAAACAATGCTACTGTAGCAACAAGAAATGAGCTGCAGTAGGCGTGACATATGGAGGCTTCAAATAAAGACTGAGTTAGGTTAAGGAAGAAGACTACAGCAAGCTATGAAATAGGGGCCATTAATGCTGTGTCGAGATGGTCATGGAGGCTTGAACAAAAAAGCCATTGAAGGAGAATGAAGGGATTCATTCGGCTAGAACTAGGAAGCAACGTGAGGCTCCATTTGGTAGCCAACTGAACTACATACAGGGGCTGAAGTAAAGGCCTGATCAAGTGTTGTTTGAGACAGTTTGAGTGGCTGTTTGCAATAGAGAAAAGGCTACTGTTTTAAGGATGGAAGCAAGGGAGAAAGGCTAAAAATTGAGTGGTTTTCATCTGGTTCTTCAAGGCTATTCTCGACTAGAACTTAATAATTTGGAAGTTGAAATTGCCATGAACTTTGGTAGCTATATTAAAGTTATTTTTATTTTTTTGGCTGCTGGAAATGGAGTAACGTATAGGGGAATTTAAGTATCGTTGAAGCCGCTCGAGTTACTATTTGGGACAGTGTAAAATAGGCTGAAAACGGATGGAATTTTACGGGTAAGAATATTCTAAACACGAAGTCTATAATGCATATATATTTATACATATACCACTATTGTGACAATGAAGAAGGAATGAATTTTTGGTGTAGGAACCTCAAAAATTTTAAAAAGGATCTTGGAAATTTTGAGGTTGGTGAAAAGCTCGATTTGCTAGCCAGACCAAAAAAAAAAGAAAAAGAGAGGGAGGAAAAAAATCGAGGCATTTGCATTGAGTCTTGGTTTAAGGAATTTCGCGACGTTAAAGGTGACAAACGCGAAGTTCGGTTAAGCTCGGTGTACGTGAACTAAGCTCGGAGTCGGTAAGACATTTACATAATTTTGAATTAGAATTACATTGGGTAAATTTAGCTAAAAATCATATGATGATAATGATGAGTTGATATTGTGGCTTAATTGATACATATAGACTAATGCAAGTGTGGTGTAGTGATGAATCGAGGAAAATGAATGAGATGATAAACTGTGGATATGTGATGGTGTGTATCCTTGAAAATGAGTTGAATAATCACATTGTTGTTGGAATAATTATAGAACTATGGTGAGATAGTACGAAGACAATATTTAAATATTAGTGGGATATTGAGAGGACCCCTAATGATTGTGGGGTGGTCTCAGTATCGATGATGTGATGTTAAAACGCTAGTTATGGTTTGAATATATTGTGGTATATTAATATATTGATGATAATACCCTAGGTAAGATATGTGTATAAGATAGTGTTATTGAGGAAAAATGATAAAGAATAATCAATTCTTAACATAGAAATGAATGGGATCAGTTGTGATTCTAAGTTATATGTTTAGTACATAATTAAGCATAATGAGAATGAATTATTAAGATGGCAATGAATTGATGTGTAGTGCCTAGAAGCGGCGTAGGAGCTTGAATACGAACTTGGAAGCTCAATAAAGAACGATACTACGCCTTGAGGTAAGTGGGTTAAGTAAAGTATGCTAGCATCATTTCGTGGAATGATTTTGAATATTCTAAATACTCCAGTTTATCCTTCCGTTAAGAAATACAAAAGTTGGGTTATGCTTGGGCTAGATTTAAACTCTCTTTGTCTATGGGTTGTGGCCAACCAAACGTGCACGTTAAATTTATCGAATTGATACATGTATGCATTTACATATTGCATAATTTGAAATGAGCTATTTAATACCCATATTTTGATAAATTGTATCATGTTTTCAATTATAAAGTTTTGGTTTGGACTAACCATTTGACATAAAGCGAAACCTTTGGATATTTGAAACTCAGAAATTGTTTAATAAGTGTTTTGAAATTCGTGGAAGCCAAGTGCTACATGAGGAAATTGTTTTCGAACTGTTTTTGAGTGCAGCCATATCTTACGACCTTCGGGTCATTTCTAGCCTATCGAGCTTAGCTCTAGGCCTTATTGCCTGTCTATCGAGCTTTGTACTCTAGACTACTGTATTGTACTGTGCTTATCGAGCCTAGTGCTCTAGGTAAATTGTTAGGCTTGTTTGAAAAACCAGCAGACAAGTTCCAACTCTCGATCGATCAGCGAGACTGGAGTATCGTTCTATGGCCAATGATTTAGTGTTGCTTGCGACACCATTCCATCGCTAGCTAGGATGGATATCGACTGATTGATTGATTGAGGATCATTGCCTAAACTCTACTTACTACTGTTTCATTACCAGTACTGTTTTCAGTGAATTGAGGCATTATGCCTAACCGTTATCGACTTCTTGATTTACGACTCATAGATTATTGAAGTCCATATTGATTGAAATTATTGTAGTGTATATTGATCATTTTATCAAAGTGTTTATTGATTGTTTTATCAAAGTGGTTATTGATTGATTTATTGAATTATATTTATCGTTTATTTGAAATGCATAGCGTCTTGAGTTTAACTGAATGCATAACGAATTGATTTAGCTGAACTGCATGGTAAGTTTGTTTTAATTAAGTGTATATTGAAAGCGTTTTACAACTGAAGTGCACGAAGAAGTGTTTGACTTAATACCATGCTTAAATACCAAGCTTACTTATTACTCTAGCATTGTTTTCTACACGTGCATGTAGATCGACATGAGTCTAACATGCATTTACTTAAACTACTTACTGAGCTGTGGTTTTGCTAACCCCTTTCTAACAACATCGTAGATCATACGGGCTAGACTCCACACTTGGAGTTTTGGTACAAGGCCTCGAGGACGATCTTTAATTAGCAATACTGGTCCGAGTCCTTTAAGTGCTGTTTTTGGTCTCGCTTGAGGTATAAAAACGATTATTTTGTTTACCATGTATGACATTTTAAGTGCACAGTACATGCTTATGGAATTGTTTTGGGATGTAACTTAGGATCGTTCTAGATTATTGTAAAACTCATATGATTATCGAGTGTGATCCGAGAAATGATCTTTGTACGACAATTATGCACATATAAAATGCTAATATAGGTAACTAATGATTTTGGAAATATGTGTAGTATATGGTGCTATAGACTGTTGGTTGTGGAATTGAAAGATGTTGTTGGGAATAGTTGATTATTTGGCAGGTTATTAAGCTGGAGAAAATCGATTTTATATAAGGGGGAGCTTTCGACCTTTTTCTTTTACCAATTTAATGTTGAATTAAAATATAAATCAAGTTGAGCTGTTCCAAGAGGTAATAAATTAATGGTAAATGTAAAGTTAAATCGAATTGAGAAATGTGAATTTAGTTTAGAAGTGACATTGACACCGAATACAAACCTTAAAGTGAAAAAAATTTTAGTTTGTAAATTTGGGAAAACGATATAACTATGATTGATAAGTGTACGTCGCGGCCTTCGGGTCGTGACAATGAGAACATGAACATTAATATCATCTTTGATTACAAATAAAGTTAGTAATTTATTAGTATTAGTATATTGTGCTGGTTTTTTCTATGTGAGAAACCTTGATTACATGGGGCAAGGGAGATGGAGAGAAATTTAGGCTTTATAGTTGTGATTAAAACCTTTGAACCCGTAGTTTTTGCAAGAAAACCTAGATTACGACTAGCATGTGAACGAAGTGGAAGATTCATAGAGTCAAAGAAGAAGGATATAACAGATAAATTATGCCGTAAAGATCCAAGAATGAAGAAGTGTGGCTATCCATTTAAGCTACTGGGTGTGGAATTGGAAAAGGATGATGAATGGGGAGTAAGAGTAGTATGTGGGATGGACAATCATGCACCTGTAAAATAGTTTGAGAGTCATCCTTTTGTGACAAGATTGACAGTTGAAAAGAAGAATGTAATAGCTAATATGACTAAGAATATGATCAAACCATAAAATACACTTATGACGTCAAAAAACAAGAATGAGAAAAACATCAACATCGTCAAAGACCATTTACAATTCACGAAAAAATACAAATTGATTGAGAAAGCTAGTAGATCACAAATACAACAACTGATGAAATGATTGAATGAGTATATATACGTGGAGTTGCAACGAAGTATTGAGTCAACTGATGTTGTCAAAGACTTATTCTAGACACATCCTACAATGATAGATTTGTTGCATACGTTCTCTCATGTGTTGGTTATGGATTGTACATGTAAAACCAATAGATATTGTCTCCCACTCCTCAAGATCGTTGGTGTGACATCAACAAATTTAACTTTTTCAATTGTATTTGTGTACATGGAGGCCAAGCATGTCAACAACTATACTTAGACGTTACAGAAGTTAAAAAGCATAAAGTTGTCAGATGCATTACTATGTGTCATTATCATTGGTCAAGATTGGGCATTAATGAATGCAATTGAAGTAGTATTTCCCAACACAACCAATCTCTTATGTAGATGGCACATATCCAAGAATGTACTTGCTAATTGCAAAAAGTTATTTAAGCGCAGAGGTAGGTAGGACGCATTTATAGCGGCTTGGAGCATTCTTATGTTCTCGTTAACTGCAGAGGAGTATGAGAGGTATTTAAGTTTAATGTTAATGGATTACTAAAGTTATCCCAAATTTCTGCAATATGTCTGAGATACTTGGTTGGATAAGTATAAAGAGGGATCTGTTGCAGCTTAGACGAATAAACTAATACACTTTGGCAATATGACAACTAATTGGTATGTGCATTATTTTGATAATTGTGAAACCCTAAATTTTCCTTAAACTTAATTGTACAGTTAATGTGAAATTGGAAATTAAATTGGAGTTTAGTTTATAAGTGGTAGAAATTTTGACCTTTCAGTACTATTTCGGTTATAACTAGAGATTCAGGAGTTTAATTAATAAATTGTAATATTTGTATGAAAGTTAACTCAAAATACTTTTTAGCCACATAAGGCTGACATCCTAATTCATTGTAAGTCAATACCAAAAATTTTTGAAAGGTAGCCTATTTGCAGCCACATTTAGCAATCTGATCCTCCTCGATATGAATTGCACATAATTCATAATAGAAAGCTCCAATCAGGGGGTTAAAAAAACCATTTGAAAGTTAACTTAAATACCTTTCCAAAAATATAAAGCTTGAAACTTAAATACCTTTCCAGAAATATAAAGCTTGAAATTTAATTCATTGTATATTAATTTCTATGAATTTTCAAAGTGAACCTATGTGCATGGTGTCTTATTAGTGAGTAGGCATCAAAGAGCTTAAATCCCTCATGTTAGGGAGCTCCAAACTGAGTGATTCCAATTTTAATTAAAATTTAACTCAATTAAATTTCAGACCATATGTGATTCGTTCCTTAATTCCATGTATATTGGTTTGTAGGATTTTCAAAGTTAGGGAAAAGGCTAAGTTACGCAAGCAGAGGAATGAATTGAAGGAATTGGAAGTAATTTAGATATGGGGCCAAATTTCAAATTTTAAAATTTTGATTCCCTATCTTGTAAATAAATTTTTGCATGCCCTTTAGGAGCAATTAGCCCCCATCTCCAAACTTGGTCACTAGCCCAGTGCCAAGTGCCAACCAAGTGGCCAATAAGGCCACTATGGTCGGCCACTTTAGCATGTTGACTGGCTGAACACTACAACCTTTATCCCTATGTGTTAAGTCTGGAAAATCAGTAGCTAAACTCATCCAAGAACCCAAGAAAACTAGAAGCTATTCGACCCTCCCTTGCTTTAGTTTTCCTTGGCTAAATCTCACATGTAAACTTGGTTTCAAAGGCACTTTAGGTATTCTCTTTGCCATCCCATTTGCATGATACCATTCTCTTACAAATTTCCAAAATCTAAGTTGAAATAAGGCTGGAAAATTGAGGAGAAAATTCATATAGAAAGGGCTAGGTGTTCGGTTATGAGGTGAAGATTGGTAAGGAAATTCAAGCTCTTGAAGTAACTAAGAAACCAAGGATTTATGAACTTATCTTGGCTTATGATAATGAAATTTTGAATTTATTGTATTGAATAGGTTCGGCCAAGTACCTTTGGGAGAGGAAATCTTGATTTGTTTGGTGAGCTAAGGTGAGGAAAAATTAATTGTTTGATATATAGTTAAATTGTGATAGTGTTGCTTGAGAAAATTGTGAAAATCTTTCATTTTGGCGCCTAAAGTGTTCGACCAAGGCATGAATCATTGGGGGTTTTTGTTGTTTAACAATTTAGAATGTAGAAACATGATGGAATTGGCTATTTGATATTGCACAAAAATTTGCCTAGTAATTTTTAAGAATTAAGGAAGGATTTTGAAATTTCGGTGTTAGGAATCAAAATTGGAATTTTAGAAATAATTAAGGGATTTACTTTTGCTGAATCAGGAACATTAAAGGATGTTTAGAAACTATTTTAGACTTATTGAAAAATGAAAAATAGGGCAATTTAGGGTTACGAGATCCAAAAATGCCAAATTAGCCATTTGGGGTTTAATAAGGGTTTGGTTTGCTCAAACCCTAAATTAATGGCCTAGAAAATTGATTTCATAATTAAAAGTCATAAATAAGTATAATAAGGTGTTAGTAGTCATTCGGGACCATCTAGGAAAGAATCGAGCCTAAAAATAAAAGGTTGACTTTTCGATTAGGGTTTGACTCTTAAAGGGGTTGACTTGAGGTAAATTGAAGCCCGGACTGAGATTTGAATGTTCCAATAATGAAATAAGAGTTTAAGTGAGCTCTTGAAAAAAGTCAACTCGGGGTTTGATCAAGTCAAATTTTTAAGGTTTGACTTTGATCGAGGGTTGACTTTAAGTACAAAGTCAAATAGGGTTTGACTAAAAGGAAATACCAAGGATGTAACTAGAATGAAGCCAAAATTTGAAATTGTTGGTCCAACAATTAAAATTTTGAGTTTTGACTTTTTGCACATACACGTTAACCGTGACTGCATGCAAATTAAGGCACTACCTAGTAACTTGGTAATTGTGCTAGGAGTTTGTAAGTACTCTAATCAAGTCTTTTATAATTTTTACTAATGCCATTAAATTTCTATTTGTGAAATTGAGTGAAACTTGTATGTGACTTCTTTAGTTAAAAGTGTGTTTTATAACCGATTTTATAAAACTGCGAGATTTGACTACGATTTTAATTTATGCCATGAGCATGTTTTCGAATGCGGATGATATGGTCACACATGCATATTGATTTGAATATCTGTATGTGTTTGTATAACTGTTGATCCTTGTTGTTTTTTTTAAAATCTGTTTTGGTGAACTTTATATCCCTTCAGGGATATTGTGTTTTGTTTTTAGAGATATGGGCTCTCTATTAGGACTGAGTAGGATTGTTGTCCTTTGACTGAATACACCCCACGAGGTTTTTTATGTACTAATTGTCGAATGACATCGGGTTGATCGATGGACCGCGCCCATAGATATTTCATGACCAATTGATGCATTGACGGGTGGTAGAGTACTTAATCTCAGTGCATGGATTAGGCCTATCATAGTATACATATTACTGTTTTGTGTTTTTGGTAGTGAACGCGTTACTAGAATATCAGTATGACAATAGTAACATTTGACTAGTGATTGACGTAGGTGCATACGCTCTATGAGGACGTAAAGATCGCTACCGATGCAATAGCGAACATAAAGACCGTTACCAATGCAATAGCAAGTTTTGTGACTTACCACACTAGTTCTAAGAGATCATTAGCCCATCTCTCATCCACTATTAGCAAGATCATGATTTCAATGCTATGTTTTTGTACAAGTGATTCGTGATTTCGTTTTAACCTTTTTAGTTGAGATTTTGTATTTGTATTTTGAAATTAACCAATGCACGAGTGCTTTTTTTTGTTTTCTTAAGGTTTTTCTTCTACATGCAGCACCATCATGACATACACTTGTCTAATGATTACTGCCATTTTAATTACTATTTTTAAATTACCTATTGCCATGATACTTTTATAATCGATCTTGGTTTCCAAAGAACTTTCTATTTTAATTCCTATATGTTTGTTTATGGTGCTTATCTATGTACTCATTTTAGATGCTTACTGGGCATTAGCTCACTAATCCATTTTTAATGTTTTAGATTGAGTAGCCTACAAGTCATTACCAAGGAGCATCCATCTCACACAGTTCATCAGTCACACTCGAGCAGTGATTTTAATATATTTTGTACTACTTTCAGTAGACTTGTAATGGGATGTAAGACTTGTTAAGTAAGAATTATAATTTAAATTTTAAAGACTTTTGTACATGCAGCTTTATGGTGTAAGATTTGGTTTGATATATTTGATAAGTATGGATGGAAACCCTAATTTAGTATGCATGTGGTGTTAAGAAAAAAATTTATATAAAACTATGATCTTAATAAGTAAGTTGCATGTACTTGTGGTATGATTAGATATTATAAATGGTTTTTGAGTTGTTGCCTATCTAACCCACGACACACATGATGAGCATGATCAATTAAGATTAGGGATGGCAACGGGTAGGGTACCCGCTAATTTTGAGATACCCTACCCCGAACCCGTTTATATATTATATTACCCGAACCCTATAACTACCCGAATATTTTTTATCCTTCCTATCCGAACCCTACCCTAATAATTTTGGCACTACCCATTTAATTACCCGAACCCGTTTAATTACCCGCTTAACAAGTCAAACGTTTGACTTTCAAACTATTTCGAAAAATACCAGATATTTAACCCGAACCCGAACCCGAATCTGTATTGACAAAAATTCTAATTTATGTATTTTCATATTAATTAAAGACAAGATCAAACAGTAACTAAAATTAAAATATGAAGTCCATAATGTAACACAATTTTAAAAACACAACAAACAACTTTAAAAATACAACACATAACAACTTCAAGTTCATAGAAATTTACTTATGAAACTAAAAACAAACATAATTTGATAAAAATCAACCCAACAACATTTAAAGTTCCTTTAATCCTTGACCAATAATTATTCTTCATCATCGACAAACATAAAATCCATAGCCGCACTTGGACCTCCTACACAAACAAAATAGATAACATATTATTGCAGCCCTTGAAATGAAATATAAAAATATATTCTACTTTTAAGTAAAAAATAAATGAAGTAAAAATATAGTAAGTGAATTATTTACCTCCTAGCTCATTCCTTAACCAATTTTGAGAGCACATCAATGCCTCTAAAGTATTCGGATGAAGCCTACTTCGATGATTGCTCACTACTCTCCCACTAGTGCTAAAGGCGGATTCGGATGCAACTGTAGAAATAGGAATAGCAAGAAAGTCTCTAGCAATCAATTGCAAAGTGGGATACTTTATCCCATTTGTCTTCCACCAATTAAGAATATCAAAAACTTGTGTCCATGGCAAAACCGGCTCATCAAGATAGTGATCCAACTCTGACTTCACATTCACACTAGTAGAAGAATTATTAAGGAATGCAACCAAATTTGAAAAATCATCTTGTTGAGAAGAAGGGATAGTAGGTGCTTGAACAAGTGGTGTTAATGATGCAAGGCAAGAATTATGTGATTTTGTTTTGGAGGATCTATGTTGGTATTCATGAAGTAAATCATAACAAGTTCTCTTAACTTGTTCAACCTCAAAGATTGCCTCATCACCATAAATTTCAAGAAAATAATACTCTACCACCTTCATTTTATACCTAGGATCCAATACAACGGCCACAGCTAACACAATATGAATTACACTCCAATATTTGTCAAATTTATCAAACATTTTCTTAGCCATTGCACTAAGGACAACATCATTAGTAGACATCCATTTCAGTAGTGCACTTCGAAGTTGACAAATTTGAATAAAATAACAATTGGCAGTAGGATACTTCGTCCTAGAAAATAATTCAGTGGCATTATAAAAGATTTCCAACTTTTCAGCAATTGTTTCTGCCATCTCCCAATCTTTCTCACTAGGCATTCTAGTATAAAGTTTATCCCTAAGTGTCAACCTAGGAAAAAGATCTTTATATCCAATAGCAGTTTGAAGCATCAAGTAAGTTGAGTTCCACCTAGTTCTACAATCAAGCATCAATTTTTTAGAACACAACACTTTTGCTTGACGTGCCACATCTTCAAATTTTTCTACCCTAGAAGGACTAGCTGACCAAAATGCTACACTCTCACGGATATTGTCAATTGCATGTTCTATTGTAGATAATCCATCCTTGACAATTAGATTCAAAATATGTGCACAACATCTCATGTGAAGGATTTTTCCATCAAGTAAAAGTTCAGAATATAACTTATTTGCTATGATAGAAACCATACCATCATTAGAACTGCAATTATCCACAGTGATAGTAGAAATTTTGGTCTCTATATTCCACTGAGTTAACGATGTCATCAATTCTTCCGCAAGAACCTCCTTGGTGTGAGGTGCTGGTACATAAACAAACCTACATGTTTAAAATAACATTAAATGATTTGTTAATACTTTGTTCATAGAAACATTAATGAATAATGTACCAAATGTTAAAAGATTCAAAAGAATTGTTTACCTCAAGACACGACTTTGCAACACCCAAGAATCATCAATAAAATGAGCAGTGACAGACATGTAACCTTTCTTTTGGTTTGAAGTCCACATATCCGTCGTAATTGCTATTCGACTTTTTAGCTTCTCAAACACACTCATTAACTTCACCTTCTCCGATTGATAAATCTTGAGAATGTCTTCCTTAATTGTATTACGAGAAACCATCTTAAAAAGAGGTTGGAGACTAGCAACAAATCTCCTAAAACCAACATGATCCATAACGGAAATAGGATACTCATGCAAGATTATAGCACGAGCTAACTCATTTCTTGAAACATCTTGATCAAATGTGAAATTTCCAAAACAAACCTTCCCATCACTTTTTTTATCCACACTAATCATCTTCTGCTTTTCAAAGCATCCTTCGATGGTATAATTCTTTTTACTTGGACAAGAACCCATGTGGTTTTTCATAGCTTTTGTTCCATTCTTGCTATCAGCCTTAAGAACCCTTTTACAGTAATTGCAAATTGCTACATCTTCTCCACTTATAGTTTTCTTTTCAAAGTGCTCCCAAACCTCCGAAGTTAACTTGCGAGATCGTTTCTTACTTGAATCCGATAATGGTGGTATTGATGAGGTAGATGATGTCGGGGCTAAATTAGGAGGAGTAGAATAGGGCATGCTAGGAGCATACATGTCTGTGTTTCCCGAACTTGAACCCATAGCTGATGGACTGATCGCAACCTTTTCATTTTCATCGACAATCTCAACATTTCCAATAGATGACATTTTCAAAGACCTATAAACAAATTGAAGATTTAATATTAAATACAATAATGCTTAAATTCACAAACATTAATTTTAACATCCAAACAAAACGCACACATATAAACTGGTTTAATATATATAGATATATAATATATTTTTTACAAGTTAGCACCCAAACAATATATAAATATATATTTACTGTTGCAAACTTGCTAATAACCATATATATAAAACAAATTATTGCAGCAAACAATATATATTTCACAATGTGGCAATGGCTTCGAAAATACATTTCGAATATATATCTTTACTATTGTTAGCAAAGCACATCTCAAGAAAATAGTTATGAAAATAGTTATGGAATTGGATCTGGTTGTTTTTTTTTTAAACTTTGATTAACAGCTTATATAATGTAGACCAATTAATATTAGTATTCTCTTGTTGGTTTGTCATTATTTTTATTCATAATAAAAATCAAAATTTATATTATGAATAATAAATGTGTTTTGGTTGGTTTCTGCCTAATCCTATTCTGCGTTGATTGTTCATCTCAAATAAAAAGAGAACAATTTTATAGGAAAACCAAATAATGCACCTACACCCAACGGAAGCAAAAAGCAACTACAGTGATTTACACAATGATCTAGATTTAATATGAATAATAAATGAAAAAAAACAATAATCACTAAGAAAAATATGCAAACAAAAAAATTAATTGAACTCAAGAATGTCCATAAAACAAAAAAATATTCCTTTTGTTTTAGTTCAAGCAGAATAATTAAATTAACTAAAATTCATTGAACAATTAATTAAGTTGTGAAATTTTGCGAGTATTGATAGGATTAATTGCAACCAAACACATTTAAGAAAATAAGAAAAACCTGTTTAGTTTAGAGGAAGGTGAAAGATGAAAAATTGAATTAATATTAATCATATTAATTCGAACTACCGTTGTTAGAAAATAGTTATGATAAAAAAGAAGCTAAATCTAATCAAAAGACAATCATATTAATCAAGATCTAAGCTTGTTTAATTAGATCTGAGTTTATTTAACTTAGATATGAACTTATTTAACTTAGATCTAAGTTTATTTAACCTATATCTAAACTTATGTAATTTAGATCTAAGCTTATCTATAAAAATTTTAACAAAATAACAAAGAATTGTTAGATTATACCTTGAGGTGTGGGTCTATTGAAACTGACGAGAGGCTCTGTGAGTGAAGGTTGGAGGAGATAGGCGTGGCTACGTCACTGGCACTGCGTGGACAGAACAGCCGGAGGTGTACACAGTCAGGCGGGACTCGACAGAGGTGCTCAGGCGCCGCGCAATGCAAAGCAAATTTTTGAAGTGGCCGGGTAAGGGTTTGGCTTTTTGCGTTTTTGCTTCAGAGGAATTTGGCTTTTTCATTTTCTCTTCACTTTCATAATTGGGTGGGCCATCAGCCACGGGTTGTTGACTTACTATTTTCACTTTCATTTTTGTTTGCTAAATGTTATGGGCTAAAGGGCTAGATATGGGTTAATTTATGGATTGGTTTTATTTAGTTGTGGGTTATGGATTGATTTGGTTTTTTTAAGTAGGAATTATTTAATTAATTTTAAATTATTTGATTAAATAAATTATTAAAATTTAAAAAAATATTTTAAATATACTAATATTCATATTTTATTTTTTCTTCAAGTAATTTCTTATACATTATAATATGATTTAAAATAAATTATATATATTTAATTATCTTAAGTATATATGAGATATTTGTATATATATTAATGTTACAATATAATATGTGCTTCTTACTATCTTATCATAATATATATGATAATAATCTCTTATCATATTTATCTTATCATAATAATTTGCACATGTTAATGTTACATTGTAATATATTCATCTTTCTATCTTATCATAATGATTTGTATATTATATATATAGTAATCTCTTATCATGTATATTATCTTATCATAATAATTTGTATATGTTAATATTACATTGTATTATGTGCATCTTACTATCTTATCATTATGATTTGTATATTGTATACTATACTAATCTTTTATCATGTTTATCTTATCATTATAATTTGTGCATGTTAATGTTATTGTGTAATATATGCATCTTACTATCTTATCATAATGATTTGTATATTATATACTATAATAATCTCTTATCATGTTTATTTTATCATAATAATTTGTACATACTAATGTTACATTGTAATATATATATATATATATATGTATATATATTACTATCTTATCATAATGATTTGTATATTATATATTATAGTAATCTCTGATTATGTATATCTTATCATAATAATTTGTACATGTTAATGTTATACTGTAATAGTCTCTTACTCTTATTATGTGATATAAAATAAAATATAAATCTCTTAAAATATACAATTGTTTTTAATTTTAAATGTTTTTCATTTTAATTTCTTATTATAGGTTTAGAATATATTATTATTTTTAATTTCAAAATATAATTTCATATAATATATCCATATAATTGAGATTAGCTTGATTAATAACCATATTTATAATCTCTTATAATAGAACAATATACAAATACATATTATATATTTTAAGATTTATATATTATAATGAAATTGTGTATAAATTTATATATTATACTAAAATATCATATATGTTAAGAATTTTATCTTAACTTATTATATAAAATTTTCATAATTTAATTTCAATATTTTATGTATAGATTTTAAATATCTTATTATCTTAAGCATTATTAAGTAATAAATTTAGTTTCATAATAATAATAATTATAATAATTTCATTATTATTATTATTTGCTGCCAACAACATTTTATTAAATTGGATCATTAAACTTTTAAGTATAATTTGTTGTAAGATATAAATAAAATTTTATGACAAGTTATATCAGATAAAAACGTTGGAACAGATGGTAAGGCATATGGAGGAATTTTTTGGCCAGGGTTCAAACCTCCACAAACATCATGTCTATTTATACATATAAACGGGTATCGGGTTCGGGTACCCTAAACTACCCGGTAAAATTATAATCGGGTTCGGGTTTAGGGTACCCAAGAGGTGTTACCCGAACCCGATTCGGGTAATGATATTATTACCCGAACCCTATAATTACCCGTTTATAGGGTACCCTAACTCGATATAATCGGGTCGGGTATGTACGGGTACCCGATTAAATCCTACCCGTTGCCATCCCTAATTAAGATAAGTCTTTCACATATACATGGATTTTCAATAATTTATTCAATTTACTTAATACATTTCTTAATTTGGTGTAGATCAAAGATTGCACACATGAAGTTGAAAAGACATCTTGGATCGTCTCAAGGTGATTTTGAGACGCCTTAGACAGTTATTAACTCCTTGATTGAGCTACAACATATGGATATAAAAGCTTTATTTGAAAAAAGTCTTACCGTTGTTGAACTTAACTTCATTCTATCATTATTTAAGGCGTTGTGAGGATGTTAAAGAGTGCATTGAAAATGATATTGAGGGAGGTAGAGTGAGCAAAAGATGCTGATATTGATCATTTGTCCTGTAGTTACGTGATAAGAAGCACACATGGGTTGTTGTGTACGCATGAGATTACTGAATGTGTACGGGACAGACGACTAATTCTCTTATCCATCATCCATTCACATTGTCGAAGTTAAACTTGGCGAAGTCTAAAGTTAATGACAAGCAGCAATTGATATTGGATGCTGAATAGGAGATAATTTTTAGACAATTTGATGCATGTGATCTTTTAGGAAAATTGGCATTTTAAAAGAAATTGAGAGAATTAGATGATCCGACAACATTCCTAGTTCCTCCAATTGAAATGGCTAAGATAAAGGATCGTTGTCCAGCAATGAAAATGGACACGTCAACTTGACAAGATCTTCTTATTTTGAGATTATCGAGTCTAATCAGGACAGTATTATTTCACCAATTATGGCAAGTTCTATGAAACAGCCAAAGAGGAGGAAAAAATTACCCTGCATCATTCTGATGGCAAAATTCGACATATTGATTTTTTTGTAGTAGAGATATGTTAGCACATTCACAATGTTGTTGATGTTGAGTCTAATGGAGATTATGGATTTAGAGCTATAACTAAGTTGTTGGGCATGGTTGTAAATGTATGGTCACAAGTGTGACGAGATGTGATAGATGAGTTAAGTAGATTCCAAGCTGATTATGAGCCTCTCTGTGGATGTTAGGTGTTGTTGATGAATTGGTCTAATCCTCGCTGTGTTTTAACACGATAGCTTATAAGGATCATTTGATAACCTTACTAGATAAGGATCATTTGATATCGTCATTGTATGATAGTGCTTGTCTCCTACACCTTCACCATTACAACATAGGTTAATTATTATTGGATTTGTGAACAATTGTCATTTTGTTCAGGTATAGATCACGATATATGTTATGTTATATTTGTTTCAATACTATTAGTTTTGACTTACATTTAACTATATATAATGAATTGATGCAATACTTTATGGATCCGAGAGCACCAGGAGCTTCAATTGCATGCAACTGGTGTATGTATTGATATGAATGCATTTGAGAGCGAGAGCTCAAATGTATCTCGAATAGAAGAATTAAAGTTTTTTTTTTGGTCAAACAAAGATGTTGCCACTCTAGAAACAATCGATCTCGATGAACCATGAAGTTGTGTTTCTTTCTTGTTGTATTTTGTAACTTAAACAATATCGTTTTTTATTTATGAAAATTTTATTTATTTAATCCTCCACTTTTTATTTATTAGAATTTTATTTATTTAATCCTCCATTTTTATTTATGAGAATTTTTTTTATTTATCTTTTGTAGTTTTTCAACCATTATGCATTTTTACATATTAACATTTATGTATACGTGTGAAATTGTTTGAAATATACAAAAAAAGCAAAAAATAAACTAATAATTAATGAAAAAGTAATTAACAATTATATATATAAATACCAGTCCATACAAAACTAAAAATCAAAATATAAACAAAAATCTTCTCTCTCCTCATCTTATGTTTGACATACACTGCTAGTGATGGAGTTGGAAGCGAGGCAGAAGGAGCTGGTTAGGTTTAGTTATTTCATCTTCTTCATTATCTTCCTATATAGCAATGTCAAGGCTAGCTAGACAACAAACACTTCAATGTTAACGCAGCGTTGCCTCTTCGTTCTGTTGGCTGTTGGTTGCGCCAGCACATGCTCCTTTACGATTTTATTTAAGTTGTGAATATCTCTTCTTAACTTACTTATCTTTGCCATAACTTCTAAGTTTTAAAACCTAACCGCTAGACACTAATTAAACCCATGGAGTCACCACCAACCATTCTAATCTAAATGTGATCAGTCACCTATTCAAACTATGGACATGGCTTAATCTGCATTCCAAGATTCTAGGTTCAGAAGTACAATTACGTGTAGGGAATGATTAGCACCATCACAACACCCATCCAAGATGGTACCAAATAACCTAAAGTCATCTTTATTTTGCCTATTATTTACTCTTTATTTTGATATGATTAAATATTGAAAAAAAAAATCTTCTAAGTATCCTTCATCAAGCTGGTCAGATAACTTAAAAGTTTTTTTGCATCTCATGAGTATTCAAACAGGACTAATCGCCTTTCTCGAAAAGGCTCCATCGTCGAATCATTTAAGTGTATTATGAAAATTCCTGTTTTGACTCCTATCTAATTTCTTATCAATCTTAACCAATTTATTATTATTCTCATTCTTTTTTATTTTTATTATTATATCTTTTTTATCTTTTTATTATTTTTTATTTCTTTAAATAAACATGAATCATTTAATCTTGAAAATTTTTTTTAAACCTTCCATCAAGCTAGTCAGATTTTAGGGGAAATTTTCTTATCTTAGGAAATTTTAAAGAAGGGTAAATTTCATCCAACTCCTTAACATTTGACCATAATTTAACTTTAGTATATTAGTTTCAAAAATAGACACTTTGCCCCAAAATTTTTTATTTCATAGGACACTTAAGTCTTTCTGTTAGTCAACCATTATGTAATCCGTTAAAAGCTTCATTTTGATACCATTTTACCCTTTAGACCACTTGGAATACTTTATATACTTGCCACAATCAAAAATGAAGAAAGAAATACTAAGAAGAGATACTACTAGTGTGATGACTGTAACTTCTGACCCTTGGAGGGCGAACTGATTTATTGTTAGCCTTGTGAATTGATGTGATTATTGGAGAATTATGGAAATAATGATTTAAGCATGAGAATTCACAATTTTGAACTGTAAATACGATGATCCTGATGGATTAAGGTTATGGGATTAAGATTACAATTAAAGTATTTAATAATTTACATAGGAAATGTTAATGTAGTGATGGTCAAATTTTAAGAATTTAATTAAATATTAAGGTTTGAAATTCAAGAAATTAATTGCATAAACTTGCATTTTGATAAAAATGTATAGATATCAAGAAAAAAGGAAATAAATAATGTATATTATATATATACATAAAATATATTAAAAAAAAGAGAGGCAAAGAAAAATAAACAAATTTTAAAATACAATAATAATATTATAAGAGTAAGTGGAGTATGGTGAGAAATATCTTACCAAACCCCACTTGCAACTTACATAAGATACTAAGGCAGACCACTTCTGCCATTATACCGAAAATTAAAAAAAAAAGGGGGAAGGGGGCGGGGGAGGGGGGAGGGAGAGAATGAATTGACAAGAAAGAAGAGAAGAACGAGAGAGAGAGAGAGTGAAACTAAAGAAAGAGTGAAGCTGCAGCTAACTACCGTGAGTAGCAAAGAATGGAAGCAGCAGTTGTAGATTAGGGGCTGAATCGGGTTGAAAAGTTGGTATTTTCAAAACTGATTGAGGCGTCTGAAACGGGGAGGTAAATGGGCTGATTGGGACGCCTAAAACAGGGAATAAGAGGCTGAACAGGACGCTGGAAAGCAAAGCTGGAGCATTGGTGAAGGAAGACTAAGGCCGAGCAAGAGAAGGCTGAACCAGGTGTTGAAGGTTGAATTCCTTAGACATCAAACATGGGAAGAACAGGCTAAAGAGGCTGAGTTTTAGGATCTCGAAATAGGGGAAATAAAGGCAATGTCAAAGCTGTAACAGGGGCTGGTTGATGGGCCAAAAACAGTGGAATTTTGACTGTTCATAGTGGCAATCAAGGGCTGAACCGAAGCTGTGTTACAGCAGCTAGTGGGTGCCGAACCAGCTGCTGTTTAGCTAAAGCAAAAAAAAAAAGAGAGGAAAAAGGGAAAGACAAGAAAGAGAGGAAAATTGGGGTATTTTACTAGAATTTGAATGAGAAAATGGGAAAGTAAATTAAAATGTTTGGTAATATTTTTATGAAATTTTATAGAATTTGTTAGATTAATTTCTAAGTAAATAGTGTGTGAATTGTTCAAATTGTAGCAGAATGATAATGAAGCAAATGGTGAAGTTTGGCTAGGCTCAGAAGTCAGAAAAGCACTAAGCTTTGGTAAATCGGTCAAATATTTATATAAAGTAGTCGTAGATTTATATTATGTTAGATTTCTTTAATTTGAAATATTGTAAGATGTCATTGGCACTCGTGAAGAGGATATGAGACGATGCTATAGTGTTAATGGATTTAATTGTTGATAAATTTTAGCTATGGATAGACTATAAGTGAAGAATGTCACTATATAAAAAAAATTGATGAATTATTGAGGTGATAAGTCATGAATACCATTGAAATATTATGATTATTATTTGAGATTGTTGTGAAGTTGTAAAATGATATTTAAGTTCAAAAAAAAAATATCATGGTTGGAATGTATGGAAGGTTTGATCGAATACTTAGAAAGATTGTGAGAACATTGTGAAATAACATTGGGGTGGCATGGTAAATGCTTAGAGAATCATTATTCTATTTTTGGAATATCAATAGCGTATTGATTTAATTTACGTGGAATTGGTTGGAAACTGGAGGGCTATTAATTGGAATTTTTATTAGATGTATGTGTGAAATTGTTAAATATATATGGGATTTGCCTGATGATGGGACATTGTTGGGCTATTGATTCGAATTTTTATTAGATGTATTTGTGAAATTGTTAAAATATATATATATATATATATGGGATTTGCTTGATGATGGGACATTGTTGAGGAAGAGGGAATGGTTTTCGGGTGGCATTTGAACATTTCAAGTGTCTCTAAGTTATTGATAGGAAATGAATGGTGATATAAAAGGTTGATCACGATAAGTTAGCCATCTATGAGAGCATGTTATTTTGGAATCGGACTACGTATGATAAGTTCTTATATTAAAGTGATATTGAAGTTTCGAAAATATTATAAAATATGCATGAGCAGTAGTATGCGACAAAGGTATTAGACATAACATGGGTACTATATTGAGTGATTTGAAATAGATGAAATATGGTGGTAACTGACATGATGGTTAGCGCCATATTTGAGATTTGATTGAAATGACGAATAAAGTGGCATTGACACGTTGCATAACTATTGTATCATACTATTTTGAACTTGGGTTTCTAATTGCATCAACTTTACGTATACATGATCTTAAAACTCGATTATTTGAAAGTGTGTATTAATTTACATACGTATATTAGAACTTTGAATTTGTTTGACTTAAATATTGAAAGAAATGCATGGGTTTCAAAAAAAATGCATATGTTAGAATATCAAGTTGTTTGAACTATTAGATATTTTGAAAGACCATATGGTATGCTTGCAAGTGCACACAATGTGAATTTTTAAACAAAAAGCATGACATAGCTCATGATATTAGAACTATTGAATTTCAGTGCATCTAACTATTCAAATATCATAATTTTTAGAACATTCAGAACTTTAGTTTTGAGATTATGGCGTATTTTGATAATGTCAATAAAGCACCATTTCAGAACTCGCCTGCTTGAATCAATGATTAACAGGCATTTTAGGCTTGTTCGACAATAATCGCAAACAGGTCCCAGTTTCATCTGATCAATGGAATTGGGGTTTGGGGTCTATGGCCATATATAGCACCCGTATGGGACGTTTGGCCCGCTGATAGCTACAGTGGGATTTATAAGTCTTTATTGATAGTTTCAACTGTTGAAGCCATATCTCACTTTAGAACATTCGACTTGTGCTTTGAGCTATACCAAAGCAATTTTTGAACTTTAGACAATAGTCAGAGTGTTGCTTTAGAACTTTTGAATCACTGTTTTAGAACTTTGAAACATTGTTCAAAGTATTGATTTAGAACTTTGAACTTGGGATTTTGAAATTTAAGCCAAAGAGCATATATGTTTTCTACTCAGTTGAGCATTGTTTCGGACCATCAGAATGTATAGTTTGAAACTCTTTCAGAGCATCATTTTAGAAACTTCGAACTTTGAATTTTGAAACATCGAACTTTGATTTTCAGAAAGAGCATTTGAATTTAAATTTAAAGCTTAAACTCTAGACGGGTTTTATAGCACACATGCCATTCTTGAGACTGTACATACTTTGAAATGGCACATGTGATATGAATTTTGGCAATACATGCTTTTTAGACATGATTTTGTATGATGCGTGACAAGATCTGAAACCATACACTCTGGCATGTGATTTGATACTGAAAGCCATATGATAGAGCTTGCATCAAAGCGTTGAGTTTATTAGGTGTATGATGTGTTTGATTAATATTGAGTTAAATGAATGATAATATTGACTGATATTTCGTTATATTTAATTTAGTATTGAGCTGAGCAAATCAACAATATAGTTTTATATTACACTGTATTATAGTGATATCAGTTAAGTGATTGATGGTATGGATGGATATGGATAATTGATAATAATAATGGGCTAAAGCTCTTTTTCATCGATGTTGGGAACAGGATAATGAGGTATTTCGATGTATCCATACTTTTGTTCCCTAAAACCCTAGCACACCTAGAATCCTTAGGACTTGATCTATAACATTTATAAAAGCATACAATGATGGTATGATATAATATGTATAAGAAAAAAGGATTGAAATATAAGCTTGCAGACAACATGCATTGCATTTAGGATAGTATAATTCTACTTCTACATTTATATTAATATCTTACTGAGCCGTGGTTTTGCTCACCCCTTTTTAACATCATCGCAAATCATGTGAGCTAGACTCCATGCTTGGAGTTTTGGTGCAAGGCCTCAGGGGCGATATTATTAACGATACTGGTTTAAGCCCTCCGAGTGTTGTTTTTGTTTATCTTGAGGTATAAAAGTGGTCATTTTGTTTATCATGTATGACATTTAAAATGCACAGTACATGCTTATGGTATTATTTTGGAATGTAACTTAGGATCGCTCTAGATTATTATAAACTAATATGATTATCGAGGGCGATCCGAGAAATGGTTAATGTCCGAAAATTATGAGCTTGTGAAATGCTAATATATCTAATTATATATATTTTAGGAAGTATGTGTACTATATGGTGCTATAGACTGTTGATTATGGGATTCAAATACGTTGTTGGGAATAGTTGTTATTTTGTAGGTTATTTACTGAGGAAAATTGATCATATATAAGGGGGAGTTTTCGATCTTTTTCTTTTGACCAGATTAAATTTTGAATTAAAATATTGAGGACATAAGTTGGATTGCCTTAGGAGTTAACCATTTAAATAACAATGTCAAGTTAAATTGAAATTATGAAAGGTGAAAATTATTTAGTGGTAACACAGACACTGAATACAAATCTTAAGAGAAAAGAAAATTTTAGTTCGTAAATTTGGAAAAACAATATAAATGTGATTGTTAAGTGCATATCGCAACCTTCGAGTCGTGACAACTAGGCTTTGAAAGGTATTTATTTTTTACTTTTAATTTATTTTATTTATTTATTTGCTTATTATTTATTATTTATTAATTTATTATTTTCGTTTTTTTATGTTCAAAGAATATTATCATGCCTTTTTCAAACAATAGTCATGCATCACAATATAATACTCAATTTCAAAACAAATATTGTAAGTGCGGTTGAAGAGCTGCTGTAAGAATATCAGAATTTGAGCATAATTATTCAAAACTCTATTTTAATTGTCAAGAGAGGAATTGTAGATTTTTTCAATAGTGGCATCCAATGACTATGCATTCTGTTTTCGATGAAAGTAATATGAGAAGAAATGCGTCAGAGATTAAAAATTGTATGATAGATATGAAGAAAGAAATTGAAGCTATAAAGGAGCATTGCAAAAGAATTGAGCCTGTTGTGAAGTTATTGAATTTGTTCATAGTTACTTTGTTTGCAGTTAATTTATTAGTTATATTTAGCAAATAATGTTGAACGAATTTAATTTTAAGCTAAGTTATTAGTATTATGTAATGTAAGCTAAGTTATTTTAACAAATATTGCTATAAACTTTTTAGTATTAAAAAGATACTTATTAGTTTTAAGTCATGTAAGCTAAATTATGCTTAAATGCAATATGTGCATTTCAATGTCTTTAGGAATGAAGTACAGAAGGCAATAGCTTAATGTGCTTGGCCATAAGCAATTCAACAAAGATAATCTGTAGATGCTCTGTTTTCTTTTGCTAGGTCCACAACTTATTAACGGGACCACTTCAATATCAATATAAGGCCAAAAGAAAATATATAACAACATATATACAATGCCAACAAGACCACTTCAATATTGTTGCTCCTTTTTATGAGTGCAACAACTTATCAAGCCATATTATAACCAGCCGAAACAAGGTTGCTGGGACCACTTCAATAGCTTGAACATAATACAAATCTTAGCCACTAAAGTGGTTCAATGAAATACTTATCAAATGCAATTTTCTCAATACCAATACAATTACCTTGATATACAAAACGCAAATTTCATCATTATAATATGAAAGTGATATATCACCATATTCTTCAAACAAAAAAACTAAAATCAGTCTTAACCTAATAGCATATCCATATGCTTCTCACTATAACCTTATCACCATATTCTTTAAACTAAAAAATTAGAAACAGTCTTAACCTAACAGCATATCCATGTTAGTGACATATCATTATAACTATCTCATACCTAAGAAGCCCTTCCATCTTCATAGTTTGCATTTCTACTAGAAACAGTAGTTTATGTCCTTAAACCAATATTTGAAGAACCAACCGGCCATTTGCAAAGTTCTCAATCACATATGCAGCTCCAAATCCCCTCCCTGTAGCTCGTGATCCACTACTAGCAGCACTGGATCACCTACCAACAACTCTTAATCCCCTACTAGCAGCTCTTGATCTAGTAAATCTCGTCCCAGCAGCCCTTGATCCCCTACTTATAGCTCTTCATCCAGCAAATCTTGTACCAACAACCATGGATCCCCTAGCAACAGCTTTTGATCCAATAGAACTATTACCATCAGCTTTTGATCCTTTACCAACAGCTGTTTGTTTCTTTACCTAAAAAATCAAACATAGTATAAGCAATAAAAAGGTAGCTTTTTGACTTTTAATAAAACTTGTAAGGTATCTTAAATTACCTTTTTATTACTTCCAATATCATATCTAGGACAAGTTCCTTTGTTATGACCAAGTTTGTGGCAAAAAGTGCATCTAACAATACTCTTTCCTCTTGCATTGTTTTCTCTAGCTGCTAGTTCTCCGGTTCTCTCCTGTTCTTTTTAGGTCTTCCAAGCATACAACGAAGCAATGGAGGCTCAACTGGATCATCTTGACCTCCAAACTTAGCCATAGTAATATCAAGGATAGGGTGAATGATGTCATTATATGCCATCATGAAAGTATACTTGGAGTAATAGTAATGACAATATAGTTCAATATTAGCCCTTTTGTGAATTATGCTAGCTGCTTTATGCTTACATAGCAGGCTTGATATCTCCCAAACACCACAAGGGCAGCTCCGAACACCAAGTTGTAAGTTTACAACATAACTTTTTCCACCTTCAAAGACATTAAACTCACTCTCACTAGCAAGTACAACTCTACAAAACCTATCATTATACTTGCTTGAATCTAGTTTTTTTTCCTAATCTTTGGGGTAATAAGTGTATCCCATGTACAAGCTTTATAATTTCTATCATGAAACCTTTTCATCAACTTCATTCTAATATCCTCCAAGAGAGTGAGTATTGGTTTACCTCTAACACTGCCAATCCATTGTTTGAAACTTTCAGCCATATTATTTGTACAGTGGTCACTCCTAACAGCTGGATCAAAGGTGTGTCTTGACCATAAATGTAGTGGCTTATCCATCAACCAATTTTATGCATCATTGTTTTCCTTCTTTATTTCTTGCATTGCTTCATTCCATTCCCATTGATTAGGTGCTTTGACAGCTTTCCAGAAATTGACCTTCATCTCTAGTCCTTGAAATTATTATTTGAAATTACTATACAAATGCCTAACTCACCTTCTTTGCCTTGCATGTGGCAAGATTTCTGTCATTTTTTTGTGTAAGCATAAGTATCTTCATCAGTTTTACGATATGAGATTATTTCTATTAGGGTCGGGGTGGTAAACAATAAAGCCCTCGTAACAATAAGGACTCTAGGTCCCGAACTCTGTCAAGTACCTAAGAAAGAAGTCCCCTTCTACTTCTTCCAACTAGTTGTTGGTTGCAAGGTTTCTGTCATTACTTCTGCTTTCTCTATCATAAAACAAAAATCAATGTAAAAAAAAAGGTCAAACATAGAGAAAAAATATATTCTAGGAAAAAATGAATATGAAATAGTTTTAATGTTACATACCTTTTGGCCATCACTCATTAATGTCAACGGTTTACTAAAATCACGAATCATAGAACTTAACATCCCTAAAAACCATCCCTATGAATCTCTTTTTTCAAGTTCCACATTTGCAACAACAACTGGAAACAGCCCACAATTCCCATCAAGTACTACTACTGCTAACAAAGCTCCCCCATAAGGCACTTTTAGATGGCATCCATCCACACCAATAAAGGCCAGCAGCCATTAGTAAACCCTTTCTTCATGGCATCAAATGAAAGAAAAAACCTTTTAAAGGTTGGGTTAACACTAATGTCAGGCCTTTCTAAATATTGCATGACAGTACTGTTACCAGGATTGGTATCCCTCACTATTTGAGCATATAGAGGAAGCAAATTGTATGACTTTACATAAGTCCCCTGAGATTCTTCCTGTGCTCTTTTCTTAGCTCTATACAACTTCTTTGGATTAACAATTAACCCATAATTCTCACTCAGTTCATGTTGCATCAAGTTATAAGACATCTTTAGTTTAACATGCAACTTTGATAAAGTTTTTTTGCTACCCAAACAAAAGATGCAGCACTATGATTATTGCTAACCCTAATACAAGTGTGTTCACCCTTACATGTTTTTTTCTTAAATGTCTTCCCATCGCAATGACAATTGCATGAATTCTCCAACTACAACCATTTCCCTTACAAAATGCTGCAACCCTTGTCTTGTCATTTTTAACCCTTACCATATCTATCCCTTCTTGCATGACATAGTTAGTAAGAACTTTCCTAAAGTGAAAAAATTATTAAATAACATGTCCTTAACTAGCTTTATTTTTCCATTAACCTCAATTGAAAATTTTATTCTTTCCATAGCTCAATCAAATGCTCTACCCTTTCTATCAAAATTAGAACTCTCGATATTCCCTTCTTCAACATCACTACCAACATCAGATAACTCATTATTATTATCAGACTCTACCATATCTTCAAGATTATCATTTTCATTATCATCTGATTCACTGTGTTCATCCTTACTCTTAACCAGCCATTTAGCATCATCACTAGTAAAATCGTACTACTCTTCCTCACCACAATCCATTTCAATTTCACTATCAAACTCACTTTTAGTCATTACATTGTTAAAATCAAATCTATTATTGTGTGAACCACTACCACCTACTTCTACATTTGAAGTTGTAATGACCCGTTACCATATTTTTCACCTTATTTTACACAATTTATCCGATTGGGCTGTCTGTGATACTTCACTTTATTTCTTATGTTAAACAATTTCATAAAATATTGTTTATATTACATACATCCCCTATCTTACTTAATAAACAAGTAGTACTGCATACATGTCTAAATACAGAAAATAAATGATCGTACCTCATATAAATCAGTCGATCTGTCACATTGTCCTTTATGTGCAGCCGTGATCCACAATCAACTGATCTCACAATCTTTAAAACCTGAAATGTTTGAAATTAAGGGGTGAGCAAACCACGGCTCAGTAAGAGAGTTATATGTCACACTTGATATTCGACTATCTATATGTTGAAAATATTTTTCATTTTCTTTAAAATCATCCTAGCTGGCTCTAGGCTCACATGTAGGAAGGATACTACAGTCGACTAGGGATCCAGATAGAGTAAGGCAGGTATTTTAAAATACTTGACTTGTTCCGAAACCTAGAAGCAACTGTAGAGAATACCAATTTCATTGTTTTCAAAACGATATAATTTTCGTTTTTCCATAGAGTAGACCACTTGTTCCTTTTCACTTCAGTATACTTTAAAACACATGGCAGTTCAGTAATAAAACAGTGGTTTACTTCTTTTCTCTTCAATATAGTAAAAACAGTACAGTCCAGTGATTTGTAAATATCCAATAAGTGGATAATTACTTCTTCGATTATTTCTATCTTAGAAATAATTTTTTTATGTTATTCTTTTAGAATAAACATTTATTTCTCTTTTCAAATCAGTAACCGTATCGTACAATTCAGTAAAACAGTATATTCAGTAAAACAGTAATTCGATACAGTTAAATCAGTAACAGTAAGTAGTAGCTACCAATTCAGTAAATAGTATAAGGTAGCTTTCAATTCAGTAAACAGTAAATAATAGTTTTCAGTTCAGTAAAACAGTAATCAATAGCTATCATTTCAGTAAACAGTACAGTTGAGTAACACAGTGTTTTGGCACGGTCTTTCATCAATAAACAATAAATAGTGAACAGTGGTTCAATACATTAAAACAGTACAGTAAATAGGATTCTGTAAAACCTTTCAGTAAACAACAAATAGTAAGTGAGACTAGGCATCACCCTACAATTAAATCATGCTATTATTGTCCACTAAGGGACACAGTAACAGTAATGAGATCTATGGCCATGATCTATAATATGTCCTCGGCTTACGCTTGCTAGGCGACAATCCGAGACGCTGATGACTAGCTGGTCAATCAGCCACGTGACAGAAACAGTATGTGTGATGCATGAAGCTCGGGGCCTAAGTCTCAAAACAGTATAAACCGTACCATAGCCTTTATGGATTTTAAATACAGGAAATCGAAATATTTCACAAATATCCATAAGGCTCACATATAAGAAAATCATCACCTTTATGAAATTTATAATTTAAATCACATTTTTCAAAATATTTCATAAAGGTATAAATCATGTTTTTCCATACAATGAAGACAGTTTGCAAAATCATCACTGAAAATATAAAAGGGCAAAATTGTCTTTTTCCACAGTAAAACACATATGCACGTTTTTCCGTGCATTCAATCGAAAACATGGTTTTATGATTATAGGAATTTCAAACAAATCATTTTTATAATTTATGAAAATAAATTATTTATTTTCTAACTTTAAATTCTCATCACCATGTTTTTTTCTAAAAACAAGTGTAGAGACATCTAGTCTCGAAATCATAGTTTTTCTTTATTTCTTAACATTTATGGAATTTTCATAATTAATTATTTCCATAAGTAAAACCATAAGGTTTTATGTAAAATCAAGTGAATATTTAAGAATATTTATAAAAATATTCACTTCAGTCTCTTTTTCATTTTCATCTCGTTTCACGTGAAATATCACCTACCGGGTGGATTTTCGGTGATTTCCTTTTCACCATTCTCGAAAACATGAATATTTTAAAATTAAATATCACTATATTCATGTTTTATGAAATTTACTTAATTTCTCGATTTTCGTACCTGAAAATCGATTCACGTGAAATCAAATCTTTTATTTTGGTTTTCGATGATTTTCGGTAAATTTTAATAATTTTTCGATAATTTTTCGGCATTATAACGGTTGCCGATTTGGCTAGCCTCCTGCACAGAAAATACAGTTTATATTTCTCAACTGGTATTTCACCACAATTTGAAACCGATAAATCACCACAATTTCCAAAACTAATCATTGTAAATTGCATTTATAAATTAAATGCATAATTTAAAACATGTGGCCGAATATCCTTACAGGCAGCACATGTCTCCCTTACCTGTTTCGAGTCGGCGATTGCCTCTCGAAAGTCGTGCCCGTGTTCACCTCGCCCGATTCCATCGGCTCGGTCATCGAGGGAATTTTCTGGAAATTAAATTCTAAAATTTAGAATTTTTCCATAATTATTTAAATAAATAATTTATTTAAATAATTTAACACTTTTCGAGATTTCTTACCGATTCCCGTAATTCTCGGGTTTTTGAATTCTCGAGATTTCTCGTAATTTTCGAATTCTCGGGAATTCTTCAAATTCCCGAAATTCCTTTTCTCTTTCTCTTTCTTCTTTTTTCTTTCTTCTTTCTTTTTCTCTTTTCTTTTCTTTTTCCTTTTTCTTTTCTTTTTCTTTTTCCTTTTCTTTCTTTTCCAGCCGGACCGGTCTGCCTCTTTTCTCGCCGGTTCCACGTCGGCGGCCGGTTCTCAGACGGTTCGATGGCTCAGCAGCTGGCCGGCGTTGAGATGAAGCTGCCGGTGGCCTCAGCTCAGCCTGGATCGGCGACACGGCGACGGATCTACTCGGTTTACCTTCGATTTCTTCTCCTCCTCCGTCGGCCTTCCTCTGCCGTTCTCTGCCTCACCGGTGGCCTCC
This sequence comes from Heritiera fomes, assembly GCA_032173925.1. Classification (NCBI taxonomy): domain Eukaryota; kingdom Viridiplantae; phylum Streptophyta; class Magnoliopsida; order Malvales; family Malvaceae; genus Heritiera; species Heritiera fomes. Next base: position 7,006,614 of record JAPDPM010000017.1, read on the forward strand.
CACGTCTTCCTCTTCCTCTGGCGATGGTGTGGCTGTAGTGGCGGTGGCCAATTTGGCCGGCACCACCGGTTCCCATTTTTCTTTTTCTTCCTCGGTTTCGTCGGTTTCCGCCCCTGTTTTTGCTTCTGTTCCTCCCGTTTCCATCGCCGGTCGTCTTTTCCTCTCTGGCCGGCGCCGTCTCTTCCCTTTTCCCTCACCGGCGGTGGCAGCTCCGCCACCGTCAGCCTCACCTGGGGGGGATCGGGTTTGCTTCCCTGATTCCTCCTTTCCTCTTTTGTTTTTATTTCTTTCTATTTTTAGTATATATCATACTATATACTTTATACTATATACATATAATATATATACTATATATTACACATATAATATTATTTCATATATAATGTATAGTACAATATATATTATATAATATATATTGTATATTACAAAATATATGTCTTGTATATATATATATATATGTATATTTATATATTTTAAATTAACTAACATTTATATAAACATTTATATAAATGTAATAATTCCATATATATATTATATTAACAATATATATATACACTCAAACTTTAATGTAATTTAATATTTACATATTCTTAAATATGTATATACTTACATATACATAAAATGTCATACTTGAATACATATGTATTATTTAAATTTATCAAATAGTATATATACTTATATATATACCACGGTATATTAATATATACAGTATACCATACGGTATTTAAATACATATGTATTTACATCAAATTACATTTATATAATTTGTAATTATATAAACATATTTTATTTTCATTTCTCATTTTCTTATTTAATTTGGATTTCCATTTATCCAAATTAAATTTCCCTACTTTCCTTATTTAATTTCCTCTTTCCATTATTTTTATTTTCTCTTCCAATTTAAATTTCCTTCACTCGGATTTTCACAATCCGTTCCTTTCTCAATTCTCGGGATTTTCACTAGTATCCCGTTCTCATAATTAATTCATTTATTTATTTCTAATATTTATAATTTCCAATTAAATGGAAAATTTACGGTTATCACAGAAGTCCTATCCTTCTCCCTATCACTAGCATTCCTACCAACAACATGTGTGAAAGAAGACATACCTTTACTCACTGAGTTGAACTTTGCGTCAAGAGGAATTGCTGGAGTTATATCCATGTAACACTACTATCACAACCCGAAGGCCATGGCGTACACTTAACACTCAGACTTTATTTCCCATTTACCAAATTTATGAACTAAATTTTTCTTTTCACTTTAGGGTTTGTATTCGGTGTCAATGTCTTCTCTAAACTGAATTCACGTTCTTAACTTGATTTGCATTCATTATTTAATTTGCCATTTCTTAAAATCATTCGACTTAATATTCTCACTTATTATTAAACTAATAAAAGAAAAACGTTGAAAACTCCCCCTTATAAAAAATCAACTTTCCCCAGCTTAATATCCTGCAATAAAATCAACTATTTCTAGCCACATATTTCAATCCACAATTCTCAGTTCATTTCACTATATACTACACATATTTCCAAAATCATCAAATATATATATGAGGCAGTTTACAACTTATAATTATCACAATTCACTTCTCAGATCGTACTCGATAATCATATAAGTCCATAATAATCTAGGACGATCCTAAGTTACACCCCAAAAATTCCTATAAGCATGTATTGTGCATTAAAATGTCATACATGAATAACAAAATAATCCCTTTTTATACCTCAAGAGCAACAAAAACAGCATTCGGAGGATTCAAGCTAGTATCGTTACTTAAGATCGTCCTCGAGGCCTTGCTCCAAAAACTCCGAGTGTGTAAAAACTACAAACCTTGTACCACGTTAGTGAATAAATGAGAGACATAGAATAAGCTTAGTATTATGATTTCACCTTGTAATTTCCATTATTCCATGTAATGAGAATGAAGTTACAAGTTTAGGCAAGTTAGCAACAAATGGTCTTTAAGATAAATTAGAAATCTTATATAAGTTCAAAAATTATATAAGAACAAATAAGTGCTTGAATTCCATAATATAGAAGTGTATTTGTTTAAAATGAAATAAGGACACAAGTATACTAAAAGAAATGTAGTATACTTGAATATTAAAATAGTCAAAATAAAATAAACAAGAAATAACTATATATGTGTGTATTGAGTGTTAAATATGTATACATATAGATATGCAAATTTTAAAAGAATGGAAAAAGGAAAATTTATATATATGAGTAAATGGATATATATATATATATATATGTTAATGTCAAAAATATAAGTACAAATATATATTGCATGTAAGTAGTATAACAAATAAATAAATAAATAAATATATATATATATATGAATACATATATTAGACATATACATGTATAAATATATATCATTATTATATAAAGATAATAATAATAATTATTATGAATATAGATAAAATGAAATAAAAATAAAAGAATATAAAACAATATATATAATAAATAAAATTTAAATAAATATAAAATGGAGTTAGTGGAGTTTGATGGGACCTTTCCCATCAAAATCCACTAACCATTCTCGGGTAGAAAGAACAAGAGAACCAAAAGCTTCTTGAGGAAGCTTGGGAAAAATCCAAAGAAAAGAAAAGAAAGTGTAAAGGAAAGAGGAGGCTCGGGTGGAACCGAGAAAGAGGGAAAAGAGGCTGTAGCCGAGAGGGAAGGAAAGAAAGAAAAGAAAGAGTAGCCAAAGGAAAAATTGAGAAGGAAGAAAAAGGAAGTTCCAGCCGAGAGAGGGGAAAGAAGAAAAAAAGGAAAGGAGGAAGAGTAAGGCTGGAAGTGGCGTGGAACAAGGCACCTTGGGCTGGAAATTTTCGAAACTGAGAGGAGCATTTTAAAGGGGTGATTTCACAGCCAAATTTGGAGGTACTGAATAAGGGATTTGAACGTGGTTTTGGAATGAGAGCTACTGTTTCAGAATAATAAGGAAGAGCTGCTGGAAAAATTAGGTAAATGAGATATTCTTCTAACTTTATAATGTTTATTTATTAAGTATGAAAATGAAATTATGATCAATTGAATCAAATGGGCACTCTATGGATGAAGGATTGATTTAATTCTGACTAGATGTTCGAATCTGAAATTGATGTCCTGTTTTGGGTTGTAATTAAAATGATCAGTTTAATTGTTCTACAATGGGAGAAAAATTCTGAAAAAATTATGATTAATAGCCCTTTAAGTTACAAGAAAGTCGGTTTTGGAATTTCTTGATTTGGATTTCTATAACTTGAGATATGTACAAGTAAGTGCAGGATACTCTGTCTAGAAACGTGAATCATGAGTCTGACTTTGAAAAAAATTGTAGAAGATAGCCTACAATGAACTAGGTTGCAAGCCTTACATTTCTAGAAAGGTAATTACGTTAGGATTGTGATGGTTCTGGGTTTGCACCAATTGGACATGTGTATAATTAAATATGAAGTATTTTGTGCAAGTAGGTCAGTGTAACCCTGTGCTTGAATACTGCTGAAAGATAGTGCAAATTTGGAAAATTGCTAATGTTGATATAAGAAGAATTAAATCATGAACCTTATATTTCTAGATAGGGAAATGAGTTAGCTTTCATCTAGTTTTGGAATTTGTGGATTTGGAATTATGTAGCTTAAGATATGTACATATGAATGCAGGATACTCACTGCAAGGTATAAACAACCTAGTGTCAACTTCAAAAATTTCTAAAAAATAATTCAGATGGAGTTTGATTTCAAACTTTACATTTTCAAGAAGGTAAATAAGTCAGGATTGATATGGTTTTGGCTTTGTACAAATTGCATATCCCTACAATTAGTAATCTAAATTTTAATGAACAGAGGTCAGGAAATTATCTTACCTGATGTGCCAGATTTGGACCAAAGTTTGGAAAATTATTGGAAATGGCACAAGATGAATTAAGAAGTAAGCCTTATACTTATGAATAGGGAACTGAGTTAGAAGTAATATAAAAATTTACGGCTTGACGATTAAATTCTGAAATTTTTACAAAAGGCTACCAAAGATGCTTAAAACATATATATATATATATATATGTATATAAGGACTTGTATCCATGAATACGTCGTAATTAACGATAAGGAGGTAGCTTTAAATTAATAGTTACTCGAAATTAATAGCGTTTAAGGTCCTTATTTTAAATACGTGATTAAGCACGATGATGTAAACTTATCGAAATGTTAATGGATTATGTGTAGCGAAGCAGAACGGTGTAGAAGTTTGAGTACAGACTTGGAAGCGCGAGGAGGATAATTACTAAGCCTCGAGGTAAGTGGGTTAAATAAGCCTTATTAGTGTCATCTCGTAAGAAATGAAAGAAATCTTAATAAATACTTATTTAAATTATATCAAACTTGGTGGGACATCAAGGATAAAACTAATAGAGTAAGTATGGTAAGATATAAATTGGACATGATGTAATCGTGAATAATACTTGTTTACAGAGAAATCTTAGTTGTGACTTGAGTGCTATGTGTTATAGTTTATTTATGTTTATTGAGCACGCTGATGTATTATGATACTTTGAGAATGAATGTGTGAAATAGTGTGCAGTATATATATATATATATATATATATATATATATATATATATATATGCTACTTACAATGTTGAATTTATGGACCTCGATTATTACCTAGTCGTGTTTGTCGAAAACTAGGAAAGAGGCCAACTCGAGTAAAGACTTGATTTTGTACCGTGTGAGCCACCTCTAGAAAACTCAAGGGACTTAAGTGCTACATAGGTTCTTCAGAAACTATGGGAGCCACCTCTAGAATCCTTTGAGAACTAAGTGCTACACGAGTTCCGATGAGATAGTGGAAAGTATATCGCATAAAGGCCTACCCGAGTAAAGACTCGATCTTTGTACCGTGTGAACCACCTCTAGAAAACTCAAGGGACCTAAGTGCTATATAGATTCTTCAGAAACTATGGGAGCCACCTCTAGAATCCTTTGAGAACTAAGTGCTACACGAGTTTCGATGAGATAATGGAAAGTATATGGCATAAAGGCCAACCCGAGTAAAGACTCGATCTTTGTACCGTGTGAGCCACCTCTAGAAAACTCAAGGGGCCTAAGTGCTACATAGATTCTTTAGAAACTATGGGAGTCACCTCTAGAAGCCTTTGAGATCTAAGTGCTACATGAGTTCCGATAAGATAGTGGAAAGTATATGGCATAAAGGCCAACCCGAGTAAAAACTCGATCTTTGTACCGTGTGAGCCACCTCTAGAAAACTCAAGGGACCTAAGTGCTACATAGGTTCTTCAGAAACTATGGGAGCCGCCTCTAGAATCCTTTGAGAACTAAGTGCTACACGAGTTCCGATGAGATAGTGGAAAGTATATGGCATAAAGGCCAACCCGAGTAAAGACTCGATCTTTGTACCGTGTGAGCCACCTCTAGAAAACTCAAGGGACCTAAGTGCTACATAAGTTCTTCAGCAACTACGGGAGCCACCTCTAGAATCCTTTGAGAACTAAGTGTTACACGAGTTCCGATGAGATAGTGGAAAGTATATGGCATAAAGGCCAACCCGAGTAAAGACTCGATCTTTATACCGTGTGAGCCACGTCTAGAAAACTCAAGGGACCTAAGTGCTACATAGGTTCTTCAGAAACTATGGGAGCCACCTCTAGAATTCTTTGAGAACTAAGTGCTACACGAGTTCCGATGAGATAGTGAAAAGTATATGTCATAAAGGCCAATCCAAGTAAAGACTCGATCTTTGTACCGTGGGAGCCACCTCTAGAAAACTCAAAGGACCTAAGTGCTACATAGAATCTTCGGAAACTATGGGAGCCACCTCTAGAATCCTTTGAGAGCTAAGTGCTACACGTGTTTTGATGAAATATGAGGAATCGTAGGTTATTGTGACAATAAATAAATGATTGTGATTCGTGAATGTGATGAATGTCAGTAGATGGAACAGATCTTATACATAAGACAGAGAATGTGTATAATCATTGAATTATACTTATATATGCCATAAAAACATGTGCTATTTGAATGTTTGTCTTCTTTCACACTTAACCATACTGATAAAAAGAATGATACTTTATGAGTTTAAGAATAGAATGAAAGCATGAATAAGCTTATGAAATCTGTGTACATACGAATTGGAAGCAAACCTTGATATAATGCATACATGGCATTTTATAAAACTCATGCATGTATGATCGTGTTTTACGATATGAGCCTAGTATGTACATATTTAAACTACTTACTGAGCTGTGGATTTGCTCACCCTTTAAATTTTAACATCTACAGATCTTACGAGTTGATAGCCGGCTTAGGCTTCGTATAGGCTCGCGAGAATTGTACCTAGTAGTGGTACTCGTCTGCATTCTCCGGGCCTAGCTTTTGCATTTTTGAGGTATACTACTTGTTTATCAGTTGATAGTTATATGTACTTTAATTTCACAGTACTAGGAAAGTATATGGGATGTAGCTTTGGATCGCGCTAGATTATTATGTGAGTCTAGGTGATTTTCGAGTTCGATCCGAGTTCAAATGTACATTTTGAATGATGTATAAACTGTTAGATGTGGGCTTATTAATGGTTAATTCTTGAGATGCTGATTGTGTGAATTGTAGGAAACAACAGCTGCCTATATTACGAAGATTAAAAATGTGTTTTAATGCAGGAAATTTTACATGGGGAAATTGATAAAATACAAAAGGGAGGTTTTCAACCCACTTCTTTTGGGAATAGTAAAATAAGGCTAAAATCATAAAAAAAAATCACCTTGAGAAATGTGACATAGCTCGAGAAATAATATTAGTAAGATAGGATTTGATTTAAATACTACACTAACACCGAATACAAACCGTAAGTAGAAAAAGAAAAAAATTGGTTCGTAATTTTCATAAGCAATAAAGTAAGTGTTAAGTGGACATCATTGGCCTTCGGGTCGTGACAAAGTGTGGAGTCTAACTCGTATGATCTGCGATGTTGTTAGAAAGGGGTGAGCAAAACCACGGCTCAGTAAGTAGCTTAAGTAAACAGATACTAGGCTCATGTCGGTCTATATGTACACAATTGCATGGTAGCAAATGACATGATATATATGCATGACATTGTATTTTATGCACTAGTATATCTACATGAAACCTCAAATACTGAAAACATTATGATCACAAACAGATTTCGGATACACTTACTTCAAAGCAGAGAATGATACTAAAAACTGATAATCAATACTAAAAACTGATAATCAATCACTGTAGGCACGAGGCCTTAAAGTATTGAAAACAGATATAGATATCAAAATAGGATTTTGATGTATTTTCTTCAAATTAATGACTTTACAGAAAACTGATAATCTATCAAATTAGGCATAAAGCCTTAAAGTACTGAAAACAAATACTGATAGAGTTTAGGCATGAATCCCTAATAACTGATACTGATACTGATGCTGATGTCCATCCTAGCTAGTGATGGAGTAGGTGTCGCAAGCAACACAATACCTATGGCCATAGTTTATACTCTAGTCTCGCTGATCAGTCGAGAGCTGGAACTTATCTGTTGATTTCTCAGACAAGCCTGATAATGCCTAGAGCTCGAGGCTCGTAAGGCGCAGATACTGATACTGATAGTCTAGAGCACATAGCTCAATAGACGGAAAATAGAACCTAGAGCAAGGCTCAATAGGTTCAAGTGACTTAAAGGTCAATGGATTTGCCTACCCTCAAAAACATATCAAAAAACAGTTCTTTTGTGTAGCTCTTAACTTCCATAGTTTTCAAAATACTGACAAGAAATACTTTCGAGCTTAAATATACAAGATTTTCGATTTATCTCAGAGTTGGCTCAAACCAAAATTTTTTTTTAAGTTAAACGGTATGCAGGTCATTATACATAAAAAGAACTCATGCATAAAACAGCTTACATCAAATCACATTATATGTAAATGCATGTATGCATCCGTAAAAGCCTCTTTATGCATAATGCACTTTTACTAAGTGTAGTCTAATATGGACCATGCACACATTTACTTAACTTACTCAAGCACAACAACAATTTCATATTAGGGTCTCGAAACTAACGTTTTTCATGTTATTTAATATGCGGGCTTGACTAGCTATAACATACAACGTAGAAAATGATATTTAAATTCCAGCCAAAGCACTTTCTCAACTTTATGATTTAAACCTTTCTTTACCTCTTACCTTAGTAGCTCGGTCGACGATGTTTCGTCCCTTAATTCATAAGCTAATTTAATTGATAAAGAGATTTAATTGTTTCTACGAGATGATACTAGTAAAGCTTACTTAACCCACTTACCTCGAGGCTTAAAATTTTCCTCCTCGAGCTTCAGAGTCCGTACTCAAGCCTTTACACCACTCCAATTCACTACACAAATTTTATTAACATTTTTCAATAACTCTTGTCATTATACTTAATCATGCACCAACACAAGCCTCTTAGAACCTCAATTTATTTCAGTTTACTACTAAATCCAAAACTGATTCCTTATCCTCATTCGAGATTTACCTCGTCCTTATTCATATATATTTAAACATATATTCATATATATATATATATATATATATGCTTACATATATGTGTATGGTCCAACTTATATATATATATATATATATATGTGCTCATCCTATTCTTTTTCCATATAAACATTTATTATATATATGTGTGTGTATACATATATATTTGCTTACATATAATTGTGTGTGTATATATATATATATATGTATATACATTAATCTTAACCAATATACAACTTTTTCTTCTTGAAAATCTTCTCTTGGTTAAGGTTTCATCTTCCAACTTTCTCCTCCAAAGCATTCATTTAAAATCAAATACCAATTTCATCCAAATTTATTCCTCATTTTCATTCTACAATATACATACATATATTTACGTGTATATATATATATGTATATATTTTTATGTGCATATAATTATACATCATCCAACTTCATCTTAATATTAACCTTACTATATTCACACAATATATATGTGTAACAGTCTGAGTGTACATTTTTACACAATAATTACTAGTATTTTACACATTTTTACCGGTTGGACTGTCTGTGATGCCTTTAACACTTGATCCTTAACAGTAATAAATAGTGAACATTTATTCAATAAATTCAAAATATAAAATTTTTTTTACAATATTCCATACACTTTACATCCCCTGTTTCTATTTTACAATAATGTAGTACTGTATACAAATGTCAGAATATGTAAGAGAAGTGACTGTACCTTTAAATTTCATTGCTCTTTATCCAAATGGGCTACTTGCAGCTATATTTATCCGAGGAAGCCATCAAATAATCTTTGTGATTAATCTAGAAAATTTTGATAATAAGGGGTGAGCGAACCACATGCTCAATAAAGGAGTCGTATGCTGTTTGATATAATGAAAACTATATGCCGTAAAACATTTATTTCCTAACGGTGTACTAAGCACAGTAAAAGAAAGATACTATAGTCGACCGGGAAATCCAGATGGAGCATGGAAGGTATTTTGAAATACCTATCTTGTCCTAGAAACCCAGAGCAACTATAGAGAGTAATAAATAAATTGTTTTATTTCAAAACAATTCCTTCTCTTTTCTCATAATTATAAAAATGGTATAAACCATTTTATTATTTCACTTCAGTACACCGATTTCAAAACACGTGACAATATAGTGATAAAACAGTAGTTACTGTAAACAGTCTTTTCAATACAGTAGCTTATAAATATCCAAATCACTGGATAATACTTCATTAATTATTTCTATTTAAGAAATAATTTTCAAAACATTCTTTCTCGATAACAGTAATTTCCTTTCAGTTCAGTAAATAGTGTTCTGTACAATTCAGTTCAGTAATTAGAAATCAGTAGATTTCATTTCATTAAACAGTAATCAGTAGCTTTCAGTTTAGTAAATAGTAATCAATAGCTACCAGTTCAGTAAACAGTAGTTTTTAGTTCAGTAAACAATAATCAGTACCTACCATTTCAGTAAATAGTAAACAGTAGCTTTCAGTTTAGTAAAGTGTAATCAGTAGCTACCAGTTCAGTAAAACAGTATTTCGGTACGCTTCAGTAAACAGTAATTCACGGTGCAGTACAGTAAAACAGGATTTAGTAAATCCTTTCAGTAAACAGTAATCAGTAAGTTGAGACTAGGCATCACCCTACAATTAAATCATGCTATCATCGTCCACTAAGGGACACAGTAATCATCCCCGAAGGGACTCAGTAACAGTATACAGTGAGATCTATGGCCATGATCTATAGGGTGTCCTCGGTGTACACTTGCCAGGTGACATCCGGGATGCTGATGACTGGCGGGTCAATCAGCCACGTGACAGGAACAGTAACACTATGATGCATGAAACTCGGGGCCTAAGTCTCAAAACAATATAAAAACCGTACCATAGCCTTTATGGATCTTATTCAAAGTAATTTGAAATATTTCATATATATCCATAAGGCTTACAATTTTATATATCATCACCTTTATGGAAATTTTAAATTAAATAAAATCAGTATGTAGTTCCATAAAGGTATAAAAATTCATCTCTTTCCCAAAAATACCTTTAAGAAGTTTAATTAAAGTACATAATTTATTTCAAGTATTACTTCCAAAAAGGTATTTATTCTCATTTTCACATACCGTAAATCAGGCTGTAAATATTCATGTATCAAGTGAGAAGGTAAATAAATATTCAATTTGAATATTTAATATCATATAAAATAATCCAATTTCTCACTTTAATAAAATATAAAACATGAATCTATAATTTTTTATACTTTCTCATAAATTCCAACTTATGGAAAATTGATGGAAATTGTATTCAAAATTTCCCATTTAAATTATCTCATACTTCTAAAATATTTTATAATATTTTAGAATATTTTTGAGAATTTTTCGATAGCATAACAGTTGCGAATTCTAAACCTCCTGCACACAAGCACAGTTTATAAACCAGCTTTTCAACCACAACATTTTTGCATGTTTTAAACCAAATCATGCTTCCAATATTTCCATAAAATTTAACTTGATAAAACATGCATTTCATTATATCACTACAACTCACACACTCCCCCCTTACCAATCGTATGAAGTCGAGCTTCCCAGTTCCTTTTACCGAATTCTGTCAACTCGGGCTGCAAAATAATTTTACCGAAAATTATTAATATTTTTCTTCTTATTTTTTTTAGGCCGCTAATAATCATAAAATGCAGCCACTAATGTCATAATATATTTACAACCAGTGTAATTTATAGTGGTGCTAAACCTCAACTTTTTCATTTTAGCTCCTTTTTCGGTTCTGATTTCATCAATAATTTTCTTTAAATTTCTATCCTCATTTTCTATAATCAAACCATAAATTGCAACATCAATTCATGGCTAATTCTTCCTTGGCTGAAATCCTCAAATGGCTATTCCATGATCTTTGCTTCTATTTTTCCTAATTGCCAAAGTTAGTCACGTGAGCCCTTTTTCCCTTATTTTTTTCACGCATGAAATCACTTTCTTTCTATTCTACATGCCAACCGTAGCTTCCCTTATACCTAGCCAAAAATTGATTTCTTCATTCTCTCATGTTTCCTAGCCATTTCTTCATCTTATTCACCGATTCCCATAATCATCTTGGAATTCTTAACATGATTTCTTGCATATTCATATCTAAATCAAGATCTTAACTTATTCCATTCTTAAATTCTAAAAAGATCTAACCATAAACAAGACCATATTCATGATTCTCATACTAAGCAACATATAAATCTACCATTCAATAGCAAGGAAACCATGGAAATAAATATGCTCAACTTGAACAGAATGGCACTTCTCCAAACAGAATATTTTCTGCCTTTCACGTCAGCCTTCGCTTGGTTTCCAATTGGTTTTCAAGGTATATATAAGGTCTATGGTGGAGGTTTTCAAGGTATATATAAGGTCTATGGTGGAGGTTAAGTAGTTAACTGACAAAGGAAGGATATTTGGTAAAATTTTTCATGAAATAAATAGATGAAACCGAGCACACTTATCAGTAAAACAGAGTGCATCGCAGCAGCAGGGGATTTCGGTGAAGATAAGTGAGTTTTGCTGAAGTTCTTGCTTCTTTACTCTTCCATTTATTTAGAATATCCAATGGGAGTTTGCCACCTTTGTAACTTATCCCATTTACTCATCAGCTTTTGTCTATTTTGAAATTAAAACGGGATGACAGCAGCAGCACAAAAGGAACGATTGTAATTTTTTTCCTTGGCTATTACGGTTTGACTCTTTCTCCTCTCTTTTTATAGACTTTAGCCTACAATTTCAGCACATGAAAGTTTGAAATTTCTTTTCTCTTTAAAATAGCATTTACATTATATTTTATTGTATAAGATCATGGCTGATTTTCCTTGAACTTTTTCGCCAAAATCTTATCAGCAACGTTGGCAATAAGAGTAACGTGATGCTGTCCAGTTTTGACTCCATTTTACCAACTTTTTGTAGTCTCCAACCAATAGAATTTATTCACGTGTTAAATTTAACTTTTTCTTCCTCTCTTTGTGTAGTATTTATATTGTATTTTATTCCATAAATTGTGGTTGATTTCCAGCCATGAAGTTCATGGCAGTAATTGGTAACTTGTACTCCATTTTTTTTGCCCAACTTTGTTGACTCTTCCATGCTTACTTGTGTGCATTTTTTTCAGCCAATAATCAACCATGTATCCACCAATAAAATCATCCTCATGTATTATTATTTATTCCATTTCTTTCTCCTTAAAAATTTGCCTCAATTTAACCAAGTTCAACCGTGTATCAAAGCTGAAACAGAAGTGGCGTGCAGTCCACTTCCTTGTATAGTTTAGACTTGTTTTCTTCATCTTCTTAAATACATCCCATCCAATGAAAATAATTCACATACACAATAAATAATTTCTTTCTCCTATATTTATATTTGTTGACATTTTATGTCATGAAATAACACTTCCATTCTAAATTTTCCAATTTCCTTTATTCTATACCTTCAATTCATCAGTCAATATTTGTCTCACCTCTTATATACCATACTATAATTTATAATTCCAATAATTCCAAATTGAGAGTGGAAATTCATTCAGTCTTTATTAAATTCCACTAATTAATTTAATTCCACTATTAATTATTTACAAAGTATAGTGTTATAAAATCAGGTCTCACAATATGTATACCTATATACATATTCATGCATAATTTCTACTTAATTTCCTCACTTAATCATGTAAAACAACCTTCAAACTCAAATTTGAAAATAACTTCAAGTTTGGCACTTAAGGACTCACAAAATAGCCTCCAAAATTGCTCACCAAATCTGAAATTCCAATTCTTATTTTTCAGCCACCAAGAAGCTCTGTTTAGCTGCCAATGAATTCAGTCCAAACCTGTGAAGACCAAGAATTTTCTAAATAAATATAAGGTATCCGAAAAATTTAATTTGGACAAATTGAAATCCAAATTAAATAAGAAATGAAAAGGAAAATTAAATTGGAAATAAGAAATGAATGAGGAAATTTAATTTGGATAAATGGAGATCCAAATTAAATAAGAAAATGGAGAAAATAAATTTTGGATATTTAAAATCCAAAACTTAATAAGAAATAAAAATATTTTTTTAGATATATTTATATAATGATATTATATAAATGTACTTTTGATAAATATATAATTTTACATGAAATATATTATATATATATATGAAATATATATATAGTAATGTGAATTAAAGTGTATATATATATAAGTGATAAAATATATATATACTTATATATATTTTAAAAAAAAGAGAAATGGGAATCGAAAAAACTGATTCCCATATTCCCCTTCTGTTTTGTGAGACAGAAAAACAAAACAGAAAAGAAACAAACCGTCGACCGACCAGCCAATCGAGGGAGAAGAGAACGACGCCGCCGGCGAGCCGAGGAGAGGAAGTCAACGTCGACGTCGACGGCGGGAAAGGCAAAGGGGAAGAGAAACGAACGGAAAATAGAAAAGAGAAAGGAAAAAGAAAAGAAAAAGGGAAAAGGCAATGCCGGCCCATCCGGACGCCACCGCCGTTGCCTTCGACGCCGGCGAGGTTAGGCCAAGTGAAAGGGACAACCGGCGTTGAAGGAGGAAGAGAAAAGAGGAGGAGAAAGAGGCCGCAAACCACCGCCAGATCCGTCACCGCCGGCGCCGGCGCCGAGGAAACCGAGACCAGATCCGGAGTCCCTGCAACCATGGCTAGCTATGGAGGGTGCGAACCGGCGGTGATGCCGGCGGGAGGTAATCGAACTGGCCAACAGAATCCGACAGACCAAACCGGTCCGAACCAGTTTAGGCCAGAGAAAAAAAAACAGAACAGAAAAGGAAAGGAAAAAGAAGAAAAGAAAAGGAAAAGAAAAAGAAAAAGAAAAAGAAAAAGGAAAAGGAAAAGGAAGAAGAAGAAGAAAGAAAAGGTAAGGAAAATTTAGGAAAAATAAATAAATTGATGGTATTTATTGAATAAGTTTATTTATATATATTTATGTAAGTGTAATTGGTGTTGAAATTGTAGCGAAAGTGACAAAGACGTGATAAGTGCTCGACGAAGCTTGGAGCTCGTCACGACGCTAAGTTTCAGCGTCAGGTAAGATACTTTTATAAAGCATTAGTAGCTTTATATTGTATAATTTGGAAATTGATTTTGATATGAATAATTATTGAATTGATGCTAAAAATGCTAAGAGGACCCACAACTGATGGTGGGGGTCTTAGTAAGAGATAAAAATTGATGAGAATCAACGGCTGCAATTATAAATTGCGTTTTCTTGCAGGAGGTTTAGAGAAAATTAAGCCGTTGTGCTGTCGAAATTTTTAGAAAAATGTTTGAGGAAAAAGATTTAGATTCTCCCACAAATGGAATCTTAGAAATAATTATTGAAAATAAACATCTGAAGGACTTTATTGTATTACCGGAAAAGGTTGATGTTGGAATCGATAAGAAGGTAGATTATTGAGCATGATAAAGTGATGAGTTTTATTGTTTAAGCCTTATGGAATCGATAAATCAAATTATCTTAATATCTCAAAGTGGTTATCAAGCTGAGATTGAGATGAAATATATATTTGGAGGATCAACTGATAAGAGTAACGATGGTTATATAATATAAATTAAAAGAGAAAGATCGAAGTATAATTTAGATGGTCGATTGACTGAATTGCGGAATTATCAATCGAGCGACGATTATAGAATTGATAAATTCAAATAAATGGACTGTCTTAGTGGTATGATTATGATATCGATGTTAAATAGATGTGAACTAGGATTTTTGCAATAATATGGATACTCGCAAGGCGACTTAAATGATTGAAACACTGTTGATAGTGAAAATTGGCAAATTCTTTTAAGTGGTAAATTGCCAATCAAAAAAATTGAATTGAGGACGTTTTATAGATAATTTTAGCATGATATTACATTCTACAAGCCATATGAAAAGTGAATTGAGGATTGTGATATGATTTTATGATAGTGAATGAAATTGAACCGCAAGTCGAAAATTCTGAATATGTACCAATAGGTCAAACCATAAATGGATTTGATAAGCGATTATTAATCTTGTGGTTCTATGATCCTCGATGTCGACTTTGGAATAGATATCGAATGAGGATATTAGTATTTCATAATTTTAGTATCATGATGGCTATATGGAAACACGATGGCTATATGGAAACATGATATTTAGATACTCATAGATAATAAGAGGATTCACACTGATGATGTGGTTCTAGTATCGATAATAAAATGTACAAATGATTCTTATAGTCGATAATTATCGAAAAATGATATTGAATACCGAATGGTTTGAATGCCAAGTGATCTGGTTATTGAATAAGTAGAGGAATGATCAATCTGAATATTGAATGAAATGAATCTTGAATGATTTGAATACTGATTTACTAATGTGTCAGACGGATAGTTTGAAATCGAATGATTGATGATGATAAAGTTAAATGAATTGTTTCACCGTATTAGATGAATGTATTACTTATATGGACATTTGAAACTATTACCAAAATTACATACGAAAATGATTTCATAGCAACACTTTTAAGCATAATTTGCTATAGTTTCAGATGTTATAATAGCATTTATATAAATGCTATAAAGTATAGATTAGCTTTAAAAAGAAAGTATATGGTATATACGTATTTTTATATACGAAACCTCTTAAAAAACTTCACCATATGCTTTACATGATTTTAAAAAGAAAAGCTAAAGATTTAAATGTTTTATGAGATTGTGGGCACCCTAAAAGAATTAAATTCATTAAAGCATAGTGGAAACCGCCTAATTGGAGCTTTGCTCATTAGGCAGATATGCTTGTCCGACAATAGTCGTGGACAGGTCTCAGTCACGCCTGATCAGTGGGGCTGAGAGAGATGAGGTCTATGGCCATAAATAGCGCCCTAGTTGGTTTCCAGGGGACGATGACATGATTTTCACTGCTTGCTACAGTGATTTAAGTCTTTATTGATAGAGATGATAGGTATCTAGCCTAGTCTCTAACCGATATGATATAAAGTTTAGAGTATGACTTTATTGATATGAACTCTAGACTTGACATGATTTATACTGTACATGAAACAGATTTGAAATGAAATATGTTTTGAAACAGTACATGTTTTAAACATGTTTTAAAAGTCCATGAGATATGATTTCGACACTTATATGATTTATATGTGATTTTGTGTCGAACATGGCATGATATGCGGTTTAGAGTATAGTTGATATGATATGAACTCTAGACCTAATATGATTTACAGTATATGTTTTAAAAGTACATGGTAAATGATTTCGACACTGATATGATTTATATATGATTTTGTGTCGAATTTAAAATGATATGCGGTCTAGAGTATAGATTGATTTGAAATGAACTCTAGACCTGATATGATTTATAATATATGAAAAATGTTTTAAAACCGTACATGTTTTAGACATGCTCTGAAAACAAATACATGAATTGAAATTGAATATGTTTCTATTATGCCTTAAAGGCAAACTTGAAATGAATTGAAAATTCATATGTTGAGCATGTCCTAAAGTATATATGATATGATTTGAAATGATAGCGGTTTATACAGAAAAATTACATGAATTGCATATTAAACCCTGATATGATAATATGCTTAGTATATGAGAATTCCATGAGGAATGTCATGACTCGACGTTAATGATGTTTCATCTATACGATGACATGATATGATATGATATGATATATGAACATAAGATTGATATGAAGAGAATTCTGATCTTACTCTATCGTGATCATAAATTCCTATACGATAAGTGATATGAATTGATATAAGACGGGAATATGATTGTTAAATGTAAAGTGACTCGATAGGATATCTCAATTAAACATGAAGAATATATGAGGAGTATCATGACTCGGTGGTAACGATATTTCATCTATATGATGTCATGATATGATATGAAACATGAATATAGAAATACACGAAGAGAATTATGACTTCGTACCACCGTGGTCATGATCCACAATATGAGAATGGATAAGAGATGATATGAGAATGGATAAGAGATGATATGAGAATTGATAAGAGATGATAGAATACAGAAATATGATTATGAAATGAAAAGTAAATATGAGAAGTGATAATGAGATGTATCGATGAGAAAGGATTAACTGTAATTGCATCCTTACAAGTTTTAAGCATTGCAGTTTAAGACAGTATAATCCTACTCTTGTATTTATATTAGTATCTTACTGAGTCGTGGTTTTGCTCACCCCACTAAATTTCATCTCTTTCAGACTATTGAAGTTAACATCTGCCATGTGAGCTGCTAAGTGGGCATCGGAGATGGTGAATGGACTTGGTACTAGTTTTCTGAGGTATATGTTTCTTATAAAATACTTGTTTACATGTAAGACTTAAATTGATGCACAGTACATATTCTGTTTAACAAGTCGGGATGTAACTAAGAACCGTTTCCGTGTTTGTTTAATATTTAAATGGAATGACTATAAGTCACCTAGATAGTATAGTAACTACACTGACACCGAATACAAACCTTAAAATGAAAAAGAAAAATTTAGTCCATAAATTTGTAGACTAAGAAAAGTATAAGTATTAAAGGAAAGTCGCGGCCTTCGAGTCGTGACAAAACCCCTCATCAATGCCTGAACCATGCAGCCACGGACGAGCCTTTGATCACGCATTCAACTGGGTTTTCAAATTCTTCTTCTCACGTGGGAGTTGCTGCAGTTCAATCTTCTTTTTCTTCTCTCCCCGGATGTGTACATTTCCCTTCTTGCCGAGGTCTCCTCTTATTTTCCCTCTAATTTGTTGTCTCGTTGAGCAGGGGTCAAGCCACAAATCTGCTCTTCCTTTCTTTCCTCTTCTCTTCTCTCTTTTTCTTCTTTTCCTTTCCTGGTCGAGATCTTCCTTTCTCTTCTTTCCCTCTTTCCTTCTTTTTCTTCTTTTCTTTTTCCTGGCCGAGATCTTTCTTTCCTTCCTTCCTTTTCTTCTTTTTCTTCTTTCCTTTTTGATCGGGTTTCTTTCTATTTCGTTTGGCTTCTGCCCCTTTGTTTCCGACGTGAACCTGCTCCCACATTAGTGACATTTTGATTGGCTTCCTAAGGAAGCCAATCAATTTTATATTATTAATATATTTATATATTTTATGTCTTATCATCTTGTTTTTGTTTTAATTTATTTTATGTAAATATATTTTTGTATATATATACATATAGATCCTATATTATTTAATTGCATTTCTTATTCTAGCTTATATACACATACATATATCTATTTCTTATATTGTGTATTTATCTATATTCATATATATTTATATACACATATTTCTCTTATCTCAATTATATATATATATATATATATATATATGATATATATATATATATATATTAATAATATGCATACACAAAACAATGCCATTCTTATATTGTATCTCCTCTTATTTTTAACTTATATATATTTTATACTTGATACATATATATTTATATATATATATATATATATATATATATATTTTATACATATGCATATATATTTACCCATACACACATGTGCACATCATATTTAATTTAATGCACTTGAATTCTTAATTTGATTAAATGAAGATATTTATATATATATATATATATATATATGTATACGTATATATATATATATATATATATATCTATATATATTTATCTACTTATTTGTTCTTTTGATTATCTATTCACTTATATGCACTTGTACATAATTTTGCATGTGCATAAATGTGATTTATTGATTTATTTGTAATTTTACAAAATATAAATTTATTTTCTTTATTAAATTAATATATATCTTGAACTTATTTATATAAATTCTAAATTATGTTAGCATTTATCATCTATTAGTAAATGCTCCAAAGTAATATACTTGTTTCCATTACTAAAAGAAAATAGAAGTACAAACTTAATCTCAATTCTTAACTTATTTGATATCTTCTATTTATCTACAAAAATAAGTACGAAATTGCAGCCTTCACAACTATAACAAAATTGACAATTTGTGACAATTTTTCTAAGTGACACATTATATTTCGTCACGCAAAGTATAGAATATGTGACAAATACTATAATTCGTCACGCTTCTCTATAGTTTTGATATTTTATATGATGATGTATAAAATCATTACAAGATAGCGTCACTAAATATTTTGCGCCAAAATTTACCGCTAAATATATTTGGTGGGAAATTTTTTGTGATGTTTTTTGATTTTTTGTGACATGTGATTTTGTCATAAAATAAACGCTTTATACATGATAAATTTTACAATGTCTCATTTTATAAAAATGTCACCATATATTGCTACCAAATAAAAATTGTGGAAATTTTTTTGGTGACATTTGTGTTTTCGTCATTGGTTTTAAGAAAATATGGTGATGCAAATATGCGTCACCAAAAGACAATTATTAATAATGATACAATTTCGTCATATAAATGTAAGGTAATATATGACGATATGAGTAATGTTACAAACTTTTCATTGGTTTGATGACGATATTTATTTGCCATTGGTTTTACGTATATATAATGAGGCACACATTCGTTACCAAAAGACAATTATTAATAACGATACAATTTTGTCACAATTTTTTGCAATTTGTGACGATTTTTTTGGGTGACGCAAAAAAATTTCGTACTGAAAAGTATATTATATATGACGAATATTATAATTCGTCACGTTTTTATATAATTTTGATATTTTATATGACAATGTATAAAATCGTCACATGATAACTCACTAAATATTTGGTGTCAAATTTTACCGCTAGATATATTTGATGGGAAATATGTTAGTGACGATTTCTTTTTTTTTTTTGTGACATTTTGGTTTTCGTTATAAATTGAACACTTTATATGTGACGAATTGCATAATGTCTCATTTTACAACAGCGTTACTAAGTATTTGACACCAAAATTTACCACCAAATAGATATTGTGGAAAATATTTTGTGGCATTTTTTTTATTTTAGTGATATTTGTGGTTTCTTTATTGATATTAAGAAAATATGGTGAAGCACACCTGCGTCACGAAAAAACAATTATTAACGACGATACAATTTTGTCACATAAATGTATGATAATGTATGACGACATAAGTAATGTCACAAGCTTTCGATTTGGTGACGTTATTTATATGTAATTGATTTTACGCAAATATGATGATGCACACATTCATCATCAAAAAACATTATTAACTACGATATAATTTTTTCATATAAATATATGGTAATATATGATATCATTATTAATGTCACAAACTTTCTACTAATTTGATAACATTATTTAATTTTTATTAATTTTAAGCAAATATGGTAACATACATTTGTCACTAAAAAATAATTATTAATGATGATATAACTTCGTCACATATAAATATATGGATTAATATGAGGACATAAGTAATATCACAAAATTTAGTTGTCATTAATAAAATCAAATCAGTAATTTATTTGTCCTGTATATATAAAATAATTAGTGATGTGTAATAATGTTATTACATTAGAAAACATTTAAATTTGTTAGAAGAGAAATTTATTTTCTAATTAAATAAAACATTTAACTAAAATTAAAAAATAGGTTAATGAGAAAATTATTGGTGAAATATTTGATGTGTCATGAAAATTGTCATGTCACAAAATTTAAAATTATGTGTATTTAATAATTTAATATATAATATTTGTTTATAATATTTTATTATAACATGTAATATAATTTATTTTACCTTTCCAACGAGGAAAGAAAAATAGGGAAACAATTGTATCATTTGTTTGATTATAACTTTTTGCACCTATATTTTATTGTTTACTTAATTTTGTAATTATATGAATAGTATTTCTTTTAATTTAATTTGCCACTCAAAAATTAATAAAAAGCATGAGGGACCCCCTTTTATATATATATATATATATATATATATATATATATATATATATATATATATATATGTATGTATTCAATTTGAGCAATTATTCATGGTCACAGTCAATTTTCATACTACCTTTTACTATTCACTATAATATATAAATATATATATATATGTCATATATGCACTAAATTAGATTATTTTTCAATTATTTTAAAATTACTATTACTTTTATTTAATTTTCAAATCAATTCAATAACTTTATTAGTAATTTCTTTTTTCAATTTAGACTACTATTTAAGAATATAGTTCCTATAATTGGTGAGGAAAAATATATTCCTTTTATAAAAACATGATAGTTAACTTATTGGAATTAAGATAAAATTTAAAACAATAAATTTATTTAAAACGTAATTAGCTAATAGATCGTTTGTTCTTACATATCTAACAAAGTTCAATTTCAAAGAATATATTAAATGTTACATATTACACTTTATTTTTTAGAGCTCTCAATTTCATATTAAATATATTTCAAAATATACATGATTATGTTATTTATTTACTTTATCTAGTTAAGTCAAAATAGTCAATTAAACATTGATATAAAAAAAATACATGTAGATTGTTATTAGTTACATATGCATTATAAAAAAAAAAATTCATTTCTATATCCAATACCATCACATCACACTCAATAAAAATCCCCTCCTCCCCAACTTGGCTCATCGAAGCACGCCCGATAAAAGAATAATTTGAGTGGACGATAAAATTGGTTTCGATAAAATTAGTTACTGTAATGATGAGATTAAATAGTGTAACAGCAATATGTTTTTAGATGTAATTGTAGTAGTGATGTGAGATAACTGTGAGGTAGGTGTGGCGAAAAGATAAAATGATCATCAAAGACATTATATAAAGTTTATACAATAAAACTTATAATATATATTTTACATTTATAAAATTAATAAAATAATTGAAATTAATAATATTATTTTAAATAAAATATTTTTGTAATAAAATATAAATTAATAAAATTAATTTATATCAATTAATATTTATATTATTAAATATATTAAAATTATTTCTAAAAATATTTTATTAGTTTAAAAATAAAATATGTATTTAAAAGTTATTATAAATACAAAATGAACAAAGTAAAAAAAACTATTTAAAAAAATGGCCTTTCTCGCACCACAACCATCAGCCTCCAAACTTCCTAACTCAAGAATGCAATAGCCAGCAAAACGATCCTCCGGCGTCCAAACTCCCCATGTCAGCATTGCAGTAGCCAATGGTAGCAATCAAAAGCGCACCCAACCACCCAACCATCCCTTCTTCTTGAGAAACTAAAACCACCATAGTCCCTAACCTACCAAGATCCCTAACCTACCAAAATCCCTAACATGAGAATTGGACATTATTTTTTCGTGATTGGGACAATAGATCTTGTCCATCTTACGGTCGTGGGCTAGGGGAGGGTTGAAGGCGACGATAGCGCAAAGTAGCTAGAGGTGGAGAAGAATTATAGGTTTGGCGGTGCGTAAAATAGCCCATTCCCTTCAAAGAACTTAAGGTCTTTTAGAATTGGGGAAACTTTTTTGTTGCTATGCAGAAATCCCCTTCTCCACTAGATTTTAAGCACTTGAGGACATGGCATCCTGATTTTGGCTTTGTTAGAATCTTCTTACGTGTTTCTACATTATTAATGAACAGGTTTTAGCTAGAATCATCTTTAGCTACAATCATCTTTAAATGTGATATAGTCTAAATTTTTTGTCGTCTTGGCTTAAACCATTGGTTGGTAGGTTGTTGTACGCTATCACTTCTTTTTCTCATTCATATTTTCCCGTCTCTTATAAAACAATGACTTAAGTTTGTTGTATGCATAGGCAACAATAGCAATCACGGTTGATTTGTTGCCCTCAATAATAAATCAATTAATTATGTTCTCTGATATTATTTTATGTTAGTTGCAATTTGATTACAAATTTTTGAACTGATAGTATTTTAGTTTGATTAAATTTGCGCTTGACTATAAGATTTCAATTTATCAAGGACAGAACAAGTCAATTTCACTTTGGAAAGTGTTAGTGTTTTATTGTGATCACTCTTTTGTGCATAGGTTAGTCAATTTTCTCCTATAAATGTTAAAACTTCTTATGTTAAGGATTCATATACTATTATCAACTTATGAAATTCCTCTGATCTCACGTATCACTTTGTATGTTGATTCAACTATGTGGAAAATGTTTATTTGGCTTGAATTTGAATTTTTTAACTCTGGTCTTAATCAAAGTTTTGAATAAGGTGTATCCTTTTTTAAAGATTTTCCTATTCAACAATCCAATTTCTTTTTTAATTTGAAAAAATATAATCAAAATATTTAGTTCATGTGGTTAACTGGTTTCGTTTATAATTTTTTTTACATTTGACAGTTTATTAGATGATTGAAGATATGAGACGTCTCCTTATGCATCTTCTACATTTTTATATGCAATGCACTATTAATGGAATCTGTAGCATTTATTAGAGAAGTCTTCAATCTATTTCCTATGCATTCTTTCAAATAATCATTGTTTAGGGTTGGAAAATCTGTCTTGGCAAAGTCTTGAGGACTTGCAATGAAGCATAGTGATGATTAAACTTGAAGCAAGTAGGCGTATGAAAATTGAGCTACTTATACAGGTGATGATTTTTTTTTCTTAAAAATGTGTTCTTATTTTTGTGGGCATAAATTTATGTGTACAAGTGTGTGCGTTTGGTTATAATAAAATTTGGATTGATAATTCATGCATATTTATTAGATACCTTGTTGGAATAAACTTTGTTTAAAAAGATACTTGGTGGTATAAATATTACATGTTTATTTTAGTTATATATTTCACTCTAGCATCAAGTGACATAATCATCCTTAGAAATGAAGCTATGAGAATCTTTGTCCTTATTAGTGATTTTTCGCTCACAACTTGGTTAGAATCTTAAAGACTTAAACCAATTATGCAGCAACTTTAACTTTTAAAAATTGTTATTTTGAAAAAACAAAACTTGCGGTAATTAGTACTTTATTTTTTTAAAAGGTCAAAAGGATATGTATGGTACCCTTTAGCAGAAAAAAATTTACATTTAAGTAATTTAACTAAAATAGAGAAAAAATTGATAGATCTTTCCCTTAAATAATACAGACAAGTTGCATGCCTTTAAGAGACTTAATGTAAATATAAAAAATTTATTACATTTGTTAAATGTTGATTATTTTTCTATTTATGTTTCTAAATGTAGCAATTAATTTGATTTTTTTGTTTTAGACAAAGTTCGAGATAAAATTAGATGATGAAACTATTAAAAAATCTGTCTTGTCAATTTTGTCCAAACTGTCAAGAAATGAATGATACAAGCTACACTTGCACTATAAAAAGTTTCCAAACGCTGAAGTGGCATGCTAAAATAACTCTCCAAAGTATAACTTATCTCAAGAAAATTGGGAAAAACTTTGTAATTTGTTTAGTGATCCTGCATACAAGGTTCGTTTCTTATTCACCTCAATTTTGTATTTGTAGGATTTATTTTTCATATTTATGCATAATAATATTTATGTGCGATGAAGGTTTTTATATTTTATTTTGCATTCTTATGTAAGCTAAGAGAAGGTGTGAGATAAATGCTAGAATTTGAAGCAAAGTCAAGTTGAGGGCTTTTGTGGTTAGTCGCTATTCCATGGTAAATTTTTATATTCTAAAAGTTCTTAAACATTATATGTTTTTTATTTATTACCTTTATTTTAAAGAAAATTATTGTATTTATGTAGCGCAAATACGACCAAGAACCTAATAGGATGAAATTTTTTGAAGTGACTCATTATTCTGATGAAGAAAGATGGTCAACACTAGAGGCTCAAGCAGCTTATGTAAGAATTTTGAAAGCAAGAATTATAATTATAATTTTAAGAATTTTGAAAGCAAAAATTATAATTATAATTTTATTTTAGTATGATTCTTTTAGTTAATATTATTTATCTTAATTGTTAGGAAAAATGGTGGAATTAGAACTAACTCCTACCGAGGAAGGAACACAACCTAAGACCATTGATGGTATAGTGGATAAGGTCCTTGGTACTCAGTCGAGATACATCAAGGGGCTTGGTTACGGACCTAAGCCAACTAAGAACAGCTCAAAAGAAAATGCTTCGAAGTTGATAGAAATTCTCACAAAAACATAAGATGAACTTCAAGACTATAAATCAAAATTTGGACATGTTGAAAGTCAAATTGAAGCAATGAAGTCCCTATCTCCCAATTTTTAGGTATTTCTTTTCCTTCTCACATTTCTTTTAGCATGAAGCACGCTAGATGCCATTGTATAATCTAGGCATTTAGAATTTAAGACAAATGATTAGACCATTCAGCATTATTACATAGTTAAAGAATGAAATTTGTTTAAATTTGAGATTCACTTGTGGTTTAAATTTGAGATGAACTTCAACAATATGATAAATACACGAGATCTCGAAAGTGAGAAAAGTAAGCTTGCTATAAACTGTTTGGTATGTAGACTATTAGCTATATTCTCTCTTAGTTTGTTCTATGCAATTAAACTACTGTATTAGAACTTGAGCTTGTTGTTTTACATTGTTTGTTGTATTACAATTACTGATACAAATTGCTTGCTGAATATACCTAGGAACTTAAGCTTACATGCTGTATTACATTGGTTACTGTATTTACAATTTTTGTATTACAATTATTGCTACTAATTGCTTGCAATATTACTCCTGGGAACTTGAGTTTGTTTGTTGTGTGAAATTGTTTGTTGTATTTACAATTGTTGTATTAAAATTACTACAATAAATTGCTTGTTGTAATATACTTGGGAATTTGAGCTTGCTTGTTACATAACATCGGTTGCTGGATTTACAGTTGTTGTATTACAATTACTGCTACAAATTTCTTGTTGTATTACATCTTGGAACATGAGTTTGCTTGTTGTATTACATTGGTTTTTGTATTTACATAATTCATGATGGAAATATATGTGTAGTTCTTTTTAATTGCTATACTTTTGACAAAGTTTTGCGATAAGTCAGTAGATTCTTGCTCTTATTCTCTTTTAAATTAATTTATTTTTTTCTTATCAAACTATATAATTTATTATATTGATCGTTTGGTAATAATTGTTTATCGCAGTTTCAAGTGACACAAACTTACAATCAACACAATCACCCTCGACTCAAAGAATTGGATTGAGAGCTACAATTCAAACTTGTTCTAGTTATCTCCTAGATTTGGTATATTTTGTTTCAAACTTTCAAGTTTATTAAGTGGTCTTCATTTTTATTTAAATTTCTGAATATTAAACACTTTGGATTGTATTAGTTTTATTTTATTTTAAACAATATTATTTCTATATGATTTACATCGACTTTGTTGAAGGTATTAATTACATTTGAGAACCAATGCAAATGTCTAATTAGTTATTTATTTTGTAATATATTAAAATATCGTGACATTTGAATTTTTATTATGACGTTACTTTATTAGTATATGTGACGTTAATTTATGTCATTTATAGTGTGATAATTTTATATTTCGTCACCTAAAATTAAAGTTTTAACTTTTTTCAGTGGAATTTGAGATGCAATTGTACTATCATAGGTGACGATAATTTATGTCATTTATAGCGTGACAATTTTATACTTCGTCACTTAAAATTAAATTTGTAACTATTTTTAGTGACATTTGAGCATGTTTTTTTATGACATTACAGTAATATTATAGGTGACGAAAATTTATGTCATCTACAGTGTGGCGAATTGATATTTTGTCACAAAAAACATAAAATTTTAACTATTTTTAGTGACATTTAAAAGATTTTTATGACGCTATCGTACTACCATAGGTGACAAAAATTTATGTCACTTATGCTGTGACGAATTGATATTGTGTCACACAACACTTAAAATTTTAATTATTTTTAGTGACGTTTAGGAGATTTTTATAACGTTATCGTACTATCATAGGTGACGAAAATTTATGTCACGTACAGTGTAACGATTTGATATTTTGTCACAAATATATAAAATTTTATTACATCTTTTATTACGAGATCGACATTTAGTGATAAATTTTTATTCTAATTTATGATGTAATTTGATGTCACAAAAGAGTAACCATTAGGTGATGTTTTATGTTATCGTCACGTTAGAGTTACGCATAGGTGACGAAATTATAAGATTGTCACATTTAACCTTTAGCGACGGCGCAAAGGTGACGATTGTCGTGACAATGAAATTTTCGTCACCCTTGGTGATGAAAAATTAATATTTTGGGACATTATTTCATGCATCATAAAATGCCAAATTTGTTGTAGTGTAAAGGTGTTTTTCTTTTACACCCTCATGCATTTGGAACAGCTGCAGTACGTCAGCATCACTTTTCAACTCAAAGAACTCCATTGACTTTGGATTCCAAGCTTGAATGACAATACTCATTCCCTTTCTAGCGGTGGAATCATCAATTATGAGCTTGAAGATATCATTGGTAAACTTATGTAGGAGTACCTATCACCATCAACATTTGTGATCACTTGAGTATTAAAGTTGCAATGAACCACTAAATCATGTAGCTCTGAACTTGCCATCAACAACTATTCCAACAAAAGTGAGTTGTAAATATTATCAGTTATAGGTAAAAGAAAATGTAGAAAGGAGAAAACATTCAACAAGAAATCAATGTTTAAAATTGGTATTATAAGTGTCTGTTGATAATTATATATGTTAATTGGTATTATACTGATGCAAAAATCAATGTTTAAAATTGATGCATGTTAAACATTCAACAAGAAGAAAACAAAAACAATTTAATCAAACCAAATGAAAAGTCTTGAAGTTGATGTTTATTATAGTTGCACTATGTAACAGTAAAAGGCATAAGAACTAAGAATTCCCATAATAAACATGGAAAGCTTAGCGTCATGAGATGGATAGAAATATTAGGTTATGTTTGATCTTCTATGGAAGATATTAGGTACTGTTTGAGTGTTTGTTACTCTTAAAGCTCACAAGCAGTTGTAGATGCAAAGTACCAATGGAGTTTCATGTAAATAACACAGCCCTCCGTTATTCTTAGAAGAAATATCTACTTCAATATCAAAACGGGTTTTGCAACAACCAAATTAAGCAACTTCTCTTTGATTATGTTAGGGTGTTAGCAAAAAACAACCATGAGAAGGAAGACAAAGGAAAAGTTTTTGTAGAGCATATTGGAAATGTCATATGTAAGAAAATGAAGGGATGAGAAAAGCTATGTGGGGATGAATCAAACATAAGGGAATTGTTGGAATCAGATGTAATGGATTTTGAAATAGAGAAAAGTGAACTCGGGCTAGTAATTAGAAACGCCATTATTAAGGTCCTAAGCTAATCCCTAGATCCTTAACCCCCAAATTTTACATTTAACATTATTTTTAGCGAGAGACTTCAGAAATTAGAAAAAGAAAGGCTCAAACAAAATTTCAGAACTTAGTCAAACACCTTTCGAGACAGAGCGAGCACCATTCAGGAGAGAGCAAGCACCTTTCGAGACGACTAGTTTCACCACTATGACAAATGAGAAATATGCAAATTTCAGCAAAAATATACAATGTATACAACATTAATAAACTTCTGTAAAAATTGACAATGGCCACTTACCAAATTAAATGGGTGTTTATGCATCTAACCCTAACCCGAAACGGTAAGATCACTATCGATTTCAAAAGATTTGACAAGAAATCTTGAATTGAAGGTTGAACGAGTGAAGAACGGTTTGGATTTTGTGAAAAAAGTGAAGATTTTAGGGAAGATTTGCGAAAAAAGAGAAAAATCCCTACTAGAATAAGGAAACACAAAAAAAGATTGGAAAAGGAAAATAAGATGAATGAGGAATAGTGTTTGGATTGAAACTTTTGGGGGGTAATTTTGTCATTTCATTTTTTTTAGCTATTATTAACGGTGTTAACATTTTTTTTTGTGAAGTGCCCATTTTTGAAACTAATGAACTGAAGTTAGATTATAGTCAAACGTTAAGGAGTTAGAAGAAATTTACCATTCAAAGAAACTACTCGAGCATAATTTCCTTTTAAATTCCATCATTGGAATAATTTACATTTATTCAAATGTTTTAATATTATTTAATTTTATTTCTATTCTATTAATTCTAATCTTTTTCTAATTCTTAATTATTTAATTTTAATTTATTAATTTTCAATTTTATTTTTAATTTTTATTTCTTATGAATATGTACTATTAAATATTGGAATATCCTCTTAAATCTTCCATCAAGCTAGTTAGACTTAAGACTCTCATCATCTCAAGATTTTCAAAAGTACTACTCAAACTCAGTCCCTTTAAAATTCCGTCGTTAGAATATTTTTATTTATTTTATTCATCAATAATTAATTATTTCATAATTATCATAAAAATAATTTTTTTCATATGACATTTTTTAATAAAAAGAGACGTAAAAAAAGAGTAAGTAAAGACTAATAAAAATATTAGAAGTAATAAGTCACGTACAACATTCTTAAATCTTGAACTAATAAAAAACTAATAAAAATATTAGAAATAATAAATGAAATGAAGAACAAAATTAAATATAAACAGACATGTACAACAAAAGAAAAGTACAATAGGCATACCTTGAGAGTTTAAGATTAAACCTAATCATAGGCCTGGTCGGGCCCATGACAGGTAATAAAGATTATGTGTATGCCAAAGCCCGATCTAGCTTGAAAATTTGGGCCTAACTTTTAGTCCAGGCACGTTTTCATTTTTATACTATAAGCCCAAGCCTTTAAGTCTGTTTAATAAGATTTTGTGCACTAACAAAATGCCTAATGAAAGAAGGAAGAGTGTCTTGATACATCTTTATAAGAACAAAGGAGATATTAAAAGTTGCACCAACTATCAAGGCATGAAATTGATGAGTCACACGATGAAACTATGGGAGAGAGTGATAGAACGGAGATTAAGAAAGAATGTAGAGATATCAGAGAATCAATTTGGTTTTATGCCGAGTCAATCAACTATGGAGGCAATATATTTGCTTAGACAACTTATGAAGCGCTCTCGAGTACTGGGTAAAGATCTCCATATGGTCTTTATAGATATGGAGAAAGCATATAATAAAGTGCCTAGGGAGGTACTATGATGGTCATTAATGAAGAAAAGAGTTCCTTTGAAATGTATTGAACTAATTAAGGACATGTATGAAAATGCAAGGACACATGTGAGGACAAGTGGGGGACAAACAAGTGAGTTTCCTTTTACGGTGGGATTATACCAAGGGTCAGCGTTAAGTCCATTCTTGTTGGTGGTAGTTTTGGACGAACTGGCAAAATTTATCTAGGATAAGGTGCCTTGGTGTATAATATTTGCAAATGATATTGTCCTATGTGTGAAAATTAGAGCGGAGATCAATGCAAAGTTGGAATTATGGAGACAAACGTTGGAATCAAAAGGATTTAAACATGGAGTGTAAATTCAGTACAAACCAAGTGGAAGAGCATAATGTAGTGACGTTAGATGGGGTGGCAATGCCTAAGCGAGACCATTTTCGATATTTGGGATCGATAGTACAGATGGATGGATAGATTGATGTGAGGTGACCTATAGGATTCAGGTTGAATGGAGTAAGTAGAGAAGTGCTACAAGTGTATTGTGCGATGAAGGAATTCCTATATGGTTGAAAGGCAAGTTTTATAAGACAGTTGTTAGACCAACATTGTTATATGGTAGTGAATGTTGGGTGTCTAAGAGGCTACATACACAAAAGATGCGTGTAACAAAAATGCGAATGTTGGGTGGATATGTAGATATACAAGAAAGGATAGAATGAGAAATGAAGATATTCATAAGGTGGTTGGAGTGGTACCTATCGAAGATAAGATGTGTGAAAGTCGTTTACGTTGGTTTGGACACATACGACATAGACCTGTAAATGCTCCAGTTAGGAGAATAAAAGGCTATGGATGTTGAGAGAAGGGTTAAGACTAAAGGAAGACCAAAAAAGACTTGGAATGAAGTAATTTGGAAAGATATGGAAGTATTAGAGTTGGATGAGTAAATGGCCTTGAATAGGAATGTGTGGAGAAGGAGAATACATATAGACAATCTAACGCGAGTTTAGATATTAGTTCATATAGCCTACCCCAATCTCTTTGGAAAAAGGCTCTGATGATGATGGTGATGAACCCAAGCCTGGCCCAGCTCGCCTAAATATAATTTTATTTATTTATTTATTTTTATTATTTTATTTCCTCTAAAATTTAATTTTATTTGTCAAAATTTGTATGTAAACTTGATCATGGGCTAGGTCGGGCCCATAATAGGTGATAAAGATTTATGTGTATGCCCAAGCCCGGTTTGACTCGAAAATTCGGGCTTAACTTTTACTCTAGGCCCGCTTTCATTTTTATACTATAAGCTCGAGCCCGACCCAACCTGCCCAAATATAATTTTATTTATTTATATATTTTAATTATTTATTTGTTTTTATTATTTTATTTCCTTTAAAATTTAATTTAATTTGTCAAAATTTATATGTCAATTTTCATATTAAATATTCATAATTATGTTTATTAATCAATAATGTTTTATATATATAATTATATTATACTTAATAAATATATAAAAAATAATTAATATTAATATATAAAAAATAATCAATAATGTTTACTCAGGCCGGGCCAAACGGGGTTTGGGTATTGAAAGGTTAAGCCAGAGCCCAGCCCGGTTTTTAAACGGGCTTAAAAATTTGTCCAAGCCCGGTAATTGCATCAGATATTTTTGTTCAAGCCCGACCAAATATAGGGTCGGCCTTCGGGCTTGGACAGGTAGCCTGGCCTTTGAGCAAGTCTATTTAAGATCAAAGCTTATTAACTTTGTTACTCGGCAACAAACTTCAAGAGAACAGCTAAGCTCCAAGCTACAATTTCTTTTCCTAGCACCTACTTTTTTGGCTTTGGTGCAGATGACACTGCTTCAAAGATATCCTCTTTGTTTTTACCTCTACCCGTCTTCCATTCCTTTTCCACCAAAACCGAAACCTCGCCCCCCTGTGCTACATGTGGTCTCTTTCTAAGGATTGAAATTTTTAATTTTTGGAAAGTCTTATGCTCAAAGATTTAGGTTTTTACTGATTTGGTCTTTGGTTCTATTTTCAAAATAATATTTCACCAATTTTCTTTTATTTTTAGAATCAAAATCTACACTTTAATGCTATGATTTATTTTCAATATTTTAGCCAACAAATCTTCACAAATTCTTGTTTTTTTATATTGATTTTCTTCGTTTCTTTATATTTCAAATTTACTGCTTTTTATTATTATTTACAAAAAATAAAATAAAATGAAAATCAAATTTAAAATAAAAGAAATAGAAAATCTAAACATATAAATAGTATTAAAAACCTAATTAATTAAAATATGTGAAAAAGGTCCAGACAAAAAATAATGTCTACAATCTCATCATTTCTTTCACCTTCTCCCCTTGGTTAGAGTGAACTTGGGCTAGAGTTTACATCCTCTTCTAGCCTTCCTAATACAAGGACCTTTACAATTCTTTGTTGACATCTCGTGGTGCAAATCTTGGAGGTGGAATTCTTAGTGGTGGAATCGCCTCCCTATCCACTTTACTAGGGGGTGTGGGCAACTTCTCAGTGCAAGGCTAGAGCCTCCTTACTCCATAATTATCTTTTGTCGCAGCATCATTAATGTGAGTGAGATATCGCTACTTGAAATGTTTCAATCCTTCTTGAAGTCGGTTCTAGCAAGAGTTTCACGAAGAGGAACTTCCTTGAGTTTGACTCTTAATGAGAACACTAATTGTTGTGGATGTAGCCAAATGTAAAGGATACCAGGATTTAGGTGGTTCAACAAGAGTGTCTTATTCACAGAGGGTAGTTGAGGTTGCTACTAAGTGAATGTGTAAACAGATTGTTCATAAGTTATAACTCTTGCTAGACTTGGTCAAGTGTCTGAGCATGATCAGAGTACAAATGAACTATAAAGAGTAAAGTAATACAAGTATAGCCTAGGTAGTAATACAAGCTAGAAGATACATTTGCCTTGGGATGAAAGCTTATTTACAGGCATATAGGAGACGCTAAGATTGTGCCAAATGTCACATCTTGTGGGGGTTGTTTGTATGAGTGAAATCAGTTTATCATCAAACCATGAGATTGAGAATATAAGAAGATTAAGCTTGGTCTGGGTTGGGCATGTTGGGCCAAAATAAGTGTAGCAATCTCTTGGCTAAATTCATCCATAATAGTCTTAAATTTTATTTGCATAAATTTTGTAAGACAAAGATTTTATATATATATATATATATATATATATGTTAGCTTTAAATTGCTATATATGTTTTGAAATGACAAAAACTTAAGTAAGCTTTAATGTTTTAATTCATATTGTAAATTTGCCTTATCACACAGGATTTTCTCAATCCATTTTCAAGTGATCATATCAAACATTAAGACCATAATTTAATTATACATCTTTATTGGTCTTAATACTTTATAAATATTTTGAATATTTTAGAAAATCACTTGATGAATTTTTGGACTATGTTTTCATTTGAAAAAGTCAAGAAAAACTCTCACAAAAGAGCCAAAATGTTTTGGGTTGGATTAGGATCAAAGACCACATCATTTCTAACTCAAAAAGCGTAGGAAATCACCTTCTGGAGAGAAGGGATCGATCCCCTAAGGGAAGGGATCGATTCCCTTTTTGGCAGTAAGCACCCCAACGCTAGGAAAGGTCCCTCAGCCCAGAATAAAGCATTCTAGAATGAAGGGATCGATCCCCTATGGAAAGGGATCGATCCCTTTGCTCGAAAATAGCCTATAACGGCTAGTTTTTGTGAGACAACAGTAATATTCGAGATTTGGCTCCATCCAACGGCTAGAATACATCCAAGGGACTATAAATAGAGGCTTAGAAGCTGAAGCAACTAAGAGGAACTACTCAGCAACTCCATAACACATATTCCTCAAATCCTCAAGCCTCAAACAACAAATCAAGAGCTTCAAAGTCTTCATCTTCTATCATTCACCTATTTCTTGTATTGCTTAGCACAAAATATTGTATAGCCTTTTCATTGTGCCTAATTTCTGTAATCACTTGCCTACCTAGAGGCCTTTCTTTGATTACATTATTTGTAACCCATCATTCCTTGTAAAGGGGAGGTTTCTCTTAAGCTTAGAAAAATAGGGAGGTTTCTCTTTAGCCTTAGAAAAAGAGGGAGGTTTCTCTTGAGCCTAGAAAAAAAAGAGAGGTTTCTCTTGAGCGTTTAAAAAGAGGGATTGTAAAGACAAATTCAAGTATAGTGAATTTGGGGAAAATCCTTGAGAGCATCTCAAGGTAGACGACGTAGACAAGGTAGCCGAACCTCTATAAATCGATTGTGTAAATCTCTCTCTCCCTACTCTTTATTTACTTGCAATTATATTGTGTTTATTGCATTGAACTTGGATTGCATGCTTGCATAGCCTAGAGAAATTAGAAATTATTAATATAAGCTAGAGAATTTAGAGAAACCGAAAAACGAGCTTAAAGTTAGTTAAAAACCGATTCACCCCCCATCTCGGTATTGCCTATAAGAGCCAATAATTGGTATCAGAGCTTGGGCTCGAGATTGATTTAGACTAACCTCTATCGAGCAAAACGATCTTAAATGGCTCACTTGAATGTAGGCACACCCCTAGGAGAAGAGGGACAATTATTAGTTAGACCTCCAATCTTCAATGGTGAGAATTATTCATATTGGAAAATTAGGATGATGTTCTTTGTACAATCTAATGATTATGAAGTGTGGAGAGTGATTGTTAATGGTCCCAAAATTCCAATGAAGAAAGTTGATGGAAAAGATGTCCCTAAAAGTGAGGATGAGTGGGACACAAATGATATGAGATGTAGGCACACCCCTAGGAGAAGAGGGACAATTATTAGTTAGACCTCCACTCTTCAATGGTGAGAATTATTCATATTGGAAAATTAGGATGATGTTCTTTGTACAATCTAATGATTATGAAGTGTGGAGAGTGATTGTTAATGGTCCCAAAATTCCAATAAAGAAAGTTGATGGAAAAGATGTCCCTAAAAGTGAGGATGAGTGGGACACAAATGATATGAGATTGGCACAATTGAATGCCAAGGCTATGCACACTCTCTTTTGTGCATTAGGTCCCAATGAGTATAATAGAGTCTCTCTATGTGAAAATGCTAAACAAATATGGGACAAATTGGCCATCACACATGAAGGGACAAATCAAGTTAGAGAAACAAAAGTAGGAATGCTCACACATGATTATGAGCTATTTAGGATGAAAGAAAATGAGTCCATTAGCGAAATTTTCACTAGGTTTAATGATATAATTAATGGACTTAAGGCATTAGGCAAGAACTATTCCAATGTTGAAATAGTAAAGAAAATTTTGAATAGCTTGCCACAATCATGGAAGGTAAAGGTAACCGCAATAGAAGAGTCTAAAGATCCAAATACCTTGTCTCTAGGTGAACTTATGGGCTCCCTACTTACATATGAGATGAAATTGAAAAGAAATGAAATGCCTCCAAAGAAAGTAGGGGTAGCACTTAAGTCTTCCACTCATGAGGTCATTGAAGATGATAGTGATGAGAGTGGAAATGAGGAAGAAGAAGAAATGGCAATGTTTCCCAAAAGATTTAATAGATTTATGAGAATGAAAGAGAGAGAGAATGATAGGAGGCACCAAAGTAGAGGGGTAATAAGAGGAGAATCTAGTAGGAGAGAAAAAGACCCCTTAGTGTGTTATGAATGTAATGAACCGGGTCACACTAAGCTAGATTGCCCCTTACTTAGGAAAGAAAAGGATAGGAAACCTAGGAAGAAAGCATTTGTGGCTGCATGGAGCGATAGTGATAACTCCGATGAGGAAAACATAGATAATGAGGTAGCCTACTCATGCTTTATGGCTATTAGTGAAGATGAGGCTAGTTGTAGTTCTAGTGAAGATAATGATTATACATTTGATGAACTACAAAATGCTTTTAATGAATTAGTAAATGATTTTCAATGCATGAACTCCAAATATAAGAAAATCATTGCTAAATTGAAAATAGAAAATGAAATGCTATTAAATGCCAAACTTGAATTTGAGAAGAAGTTAGAAGAAGCAAATCTAGAAATAAATGAGTTAAATAAAAAGAATACAAATTTGCATAACTCATTTACTAAGTTCTATATGGGTCAACAAAAATTAGATCACATGTTAGAGACCCAAAGAGCTTTCTTTGATAAAGATGGGTTAGGCTATAATGCAATACAAAAAGAAACTCATCTTAAGAATTTCTTAGTGAGCAAAAATAGTATGCAAGATTTATCTCTTACATGCTCACTATGCAATAGAATAGGACACTCTTCACAAGCATGCACATATAGAAAAACCACATTTAGAGGAAAAGTTGTTAGAAAGATGTGGATGCCAAAGCATGCAATAAATAATGATGAAATGAGCTTAAAATGGATCCCAAAAAGATCTAAAATTGTTTGCACTAACTCTCATGGACCCAAGAAAATTTGGGTACCAAAGCATGCTTGAAAATGTGTTTGTTGTAGGAGTGTTAGAGTATGGAGTTACAAAGAAACAATGGGGTTTGAATGCTCTACACACCTCTATGGAGATTGCTTGTGCCAATGAGAAAAAGGAAAAGCTTGAGGATCCATCACAACAATTCTTCAAAGGATAGCTCAAGGTGGACTCAACAATTCAAGGCAAAGCATTCTCTAGCAAAGGAGTATTGTAAGCTTAATTCCTTACTCCTTAAACTTTTTATTGTTTATGCTTTGATGAGAAAATTGGTTAATGATCTTTGATGCTTTGTGAGTTGAATGATTGAACAAAAGGCATGATAAATGATTTTTGAGTGCTTGATGAATAGTTCTTGATGCATTGAATGAAAAGCATGTTTAATGATTTTGAAAAGATTATTGGAATTTTGTAGTTTGAGCAAGTTTGATACGTATAGATAATATATTTAGTTGCTCAAAAGTTGTCAAATATGTCATATATGCAAAATGTCATGTCATGAGCAATAATGAAGAACTTGTATGTTGACAATCATGGCATGTTGTTCACAAGATGTATGCTTTAATGATATTTGTGCTTAAAGCCTATGTGAACAAGTTTGTTTTGACATATTTATGTAATTCAATGCATTGGTTTGACCAAAATATGCATAACTCTCAAAATGACACCCTTTGAGGTCAAAAATGCTTTTATTGGTGAAAATCCTTCCAAAATTGCAAAATCTATTGTTAAATGGTTTTTCATTCATGTTTTTCATTCATACAAGTCCAAAATCATGTTTTACAAATGTTTAAACCTTTACTTGGACTTAAAATACTCAAAAACGAAGTTTTGGCACCTCAAAGGTTGGATTTTCTGTCATAAAACTGCAGAAACAGGATGAGGGATCGATCCCCCATCAAGCAGGATCGATCCCCCTTGAGCAGAATGCAGGAAATCTGCATTCTGGACTTAAGGGATCGATCCCCTAGGCCAAAAAGGGCTTTTCTGTACTTTTTCAACCGAATTTGAGAAGGATTTTTCACTTTCTTGATATCTTCTTTCTTCTCAACTTAAAATTCATTGTTTTAACTTCTTTTTGATGATCTTTACAACATGAAAATCCATTTTTGATTAATATCATGCCTCAACTCCATCAATTTGTATCATTTCCAACAAATGGTATCACTTTCAACAATCAATATTATTTTTCTTAAGCTCACAAGTGCAAAATCATTTTTCTTGTTGAAAACATTCATGAATTGCATAAATCTTGAAATAATCTTGAAATATATTTTCAATGAATGCTTAAACATAATTTTGAGAATTATTTCATTGATTTGTGTGCAATTTAAGAATTTGATGAACTTGTGCATAATGAGTGTTTTTCATATCTTTTGTTCATCTTAGTCAAGCATGCTTATAGGATTATGTGTATTAGCTTGACTCAACTACTCCACTCTAGGTTACATGATAATTATACATCTAGTGGAAGAATAATTAAAACTTGACCTTAAGGATTGACTTCAAATGTAAATTCAACAATTGGTATAAGGTCATAATTTTCCTTGGCTTATAATTAGTGATGATAAATGAATCCTAAATGTTGAGTTACATGAAAATTTATCATCCATGAAATTAATTCTTTATGTCCAAATTATTATGGAACTTGGGCTTTAATGATAACCCCAACAATTAATATACATGTATTGAATCTTGATTGCTTTGATGTTGAACATGCATGTTTACTTAAGTTGAATCAATAATCATGCCTATGAGATGAGAATAGTTGTTTCATGATATTATGTGCTTAACCTCACTCATAGCTTATGGATTTTGATGATAAAATATATTTTAGCTTGATAATATTGATTCACTTAGGTGAAGCCATTTTAGTTAAAGTAGCATATACCCTCAAGAACGTTAAATGATGATAACAACTAGGGATATGGCTCTTAATTGATTAAAATGATAATTTTGAATCTTTCCTTGCTCATAATTGGTTAAGGACTTGAATTGAAAAATGAGTATAGGATTTTTGTACTTGAAACCATGGAAGAAAATGTGTTTGCTTGAATATCTTAACATTTTGTATCTTCCATGTGGTATAATGTTGTGAATATGAATATGGATTAATACTTTATGATAGTGTGCTAATGCTTAATTAATCCATATGCATAATTGATGATGTGTGATTGTGTTCTTGTATATTTAGAATGATTATTTTCTTGACATGATCACACTACACACAAATATTGGATTCATGCAAAATGCCTAAGTCAACCATTAGTAACAATTGGTATTTATATTGAAATAACAATTAGTATCATTGGCAACCATATTTTCAATAATTGGTAAGCCAAAACTAAATTGCCAATTGGTATGGGCTTTAAATTGACAATTCTTCTCAGGCTCCTTAGATTGAAATGACAAATAGGGAAGAATTCATATAAGACACTTTTGTATGAAACTCTTGTGTGCTAGAATTTGTATTTAATTGATATATGATTTAATTCTAGGCACAATAATTCTTGAAAATGATTTATGAGCACATGCATATGATATGTTATATAATTTTAGCTCATAATCATGATGTATTACCATGCACCTTAGTTGGACTTTAGAAGAACAATTGCTATTTCTAGGTGCTTGCTTAATTTCTTACCAATTGGAAATTTCTTGCGAAATTATTTATAAACAATTGGTATAGAATCATAAGTCATGTTCTTTGCATGAATATTTCATACTCTTTATGAATATTGACTTATTTATTTGTGCTATGAGTCCCATGTACTAACACATTTCTTGTTGGATGGAGCATATTTATTCTCACATAGCCATGAATTTAGGGGGAGCATATGTTTTTTATTATTTTTCCTTCTTTTTGCTATGACAAAAAGGGGGAGAGATAGATATTAAAAGGGAGAGATATTAAGGGGGAGAGATAATGGGGGAGAAATAGTTTGAAAATTCATTTTCAAAACCCATGCTTATATTAAAGGGGAGCTTTATAAAATCCTGCTTTATTTGAGGGGGAGTATTTTATTAAAGAATTTTCAAAGCAAATTTACATTAAGTTTTGTCATATCAAAAAGGGGGAGATTGTTAGCTTTAAATTGCTATATATGTTTTGAAATGACAAAAACTTAAGTAAGCTTTAATGTTTTAATTCATATTGTAAATTTGCCTTATCACACATGATTTTCTCAATCCATTTTCAAGTGATCATATCAAACATTAAGACCATAATTTAATGATACATCTTTATTGGTCTTAATACTTTATAAATGTTTTGAATATTTTAGAAAATCACTTGATGAATTTTTGGACTATGTTTTCATTTGAGAAAGTCAAGAAAAACTCTCACAAAAGAGCCAAAATGTTTTGGGTTGGATTAGGATCAAAGACCACATCATTTCTAACTCAAAAAGTGCAGGAAATCGATCCCCTAAGGGAAGGGATCGATTCCCTTTTTGGCAGTAAGCACCCCCAACGCTAGGAAAGGTCCCTCAGCCCAGAATAAAGCATTCTGGAATGAAGGGATCGATCCCCTATGGAAAGGGATCGATCCCTTTGCTCGAAAATAGTCTATAACGGCTAGTTTTTGTGAGACAACGGTAATATTCGAGATTTGGCTCCACCCAACGGCTAGAATACATCCAAGGGACTATAAATAGAGGTTTAGAAGCTGAAGCAACTAAGAGGAACTACTCAGCAACTCCATAACACATATTCCTCAAATCCTCAAGCCTCAAACAACAAATCAAGAGCTCCAAAGTCTTCATCTTCTATCATTCACCTATTTCTTGTATTGCTTAGCACAAAATATTGTATAGCCTTTTCATTGTGCCTAATTTCTGTAATCACTTGCCTACCTAGAGGCCTTTCTTTGATTACATTATTTGTAACCTATCATTCCTTGTAAAGGGGAGGTTTCTCTTAAGCCTAGAAAAAGAGGAAGGTTTCTCTTTAGCCTTAGAAAAAGAGGGAGGTTTCTCTTTAGCCTTAGAAAAAGAGGGAGGTTTCTCTTGAGCCTAAAAAAAGAGAGAGGTTTCTCTTGAGCCTTTAAAAAGAGGGATTGTAAAGATAAATTCAAGTATAGTGAATTTGGGGAAAATCCTTGAGAGCGTCTCAAGGTAGAGGACGTAGGCAAGGTAGCCGAACCTCTATAAATCGATTGTGTAAATCTCTCTCTCCCTACTCTTTATTTATTTGCAATTATATTGTGTTTATTGCATTGAACTTGGATTGCATGTTTGCCTAGCCTAGAGAAATTAGAAATTATTAATATAGGCTAGAGAATTTAGAGAAACCGAAAAACGAGCTTAAAGTTAGTGAAAAACCGATTCACCCTCCCTCTCGGTATTGCCTATAAGAGCCAACAATATATATCTGACACGTGTAATTTATTAAAATAAAATAATAATTATCCTTTTTTCAAGTTTCAAAAAGATAAATCTCTTCTTATATATATTAAAAATACAAAATAAATGAATTGTCTTTTTAAATTAATTGTCTATTTTAATT
The DNA here is from genome assembly GCA_032173925.1 of Heritiera fomes. Taxonomy (NCBI): domain Eukaryota; kingdom Viridiplantae; phylum Streptophyta; class Magnoliopsida; order Malvales; family Malvaceae; genus Heritiera; species Heritiera fomes. The sequence goes on from JAPDPM010000017.1 coordinate 7,048,146, forward strand.
TCTAAAAGATATACATCAATATCTACATATAGATTAAAATTAAATAAAAATCACATATAATTTATTTCTACCTATATTAATATTATAAAATATAACATCTATATCTATAACTTTTATCAATTAATTTTTTTTATTAAAAAAACATATATATATATATATATATATATATATATCTATACTATTTTTGTCTCCTCTTCTCCCTAAGCTTAACACATGTCTTTTTATTTTTTTTCCCTCAACAACTTTTGTTTTTTTACTTAAGTCCCTTTGTTTTTTTTTTTTCAAGAAAATTTTCTTAGTTTAGTCCTTTTATTTTTTTTTCCAACAACTTTTTACTAGTTAAGTCCTCAATATGTTTTTTTACATTACTCTTTAACTCTTTTTAATCCAGTATTCTGTTATTGTTTTGTAGTATTGCTTTATATTTTTATCTATTTACTTCTTCTACTCGTATATATTTTGCTTTCAAATGAAAATTATTATATGAAATGATTTTTTTACCTCTAACTTTTCTATAAAAAAAAACTTTTACTTTACATATTGTACTTTGGAGTAAATATAAATAGTTCAATTAATTATTCTTAAAATAAAAATACTTACAGATGGGTTTAAAACCTTTCACTTGATTAATAATATGAACAAAGCATTTGTAGCTAATTTTTCTTACCTCTTTGTTAAATTGTTTGAACTACTATGCCGTATATATATTTTGGTGCTTATACTTTTTATTGTTGTTGGATCATTATTTTAATTTGTTTGTTTTTTGCATAAATTATCTATTTGTCATATTATTTAACTTAACTGGTGTGTATTTTTTTTAATCCAAGCTGATCCAAATTTCTCAAAAAATTATTTTTGGACATTTTGTTTGATGTATAAACTTTTTCCTTAATAAACATATTTCTCTTTTGTACTAAACAATATGAAGGAAATAAATATTTTTTATGATCAACAACTCTTTTCTAATAATCAATTTTACTAACTTTAAAAATTGCAAAATAAAAATAGACTGTAGCATCGCACGGGTATATATATATATATATATATATATATCTATTTATATATATTAAAATTAGTTTGGACAATATACTATAGCATGCAATATTAATATAATAACACATTACGTATTATTAGATTAAAAATTAATTTTTTTTAATTTTCTAAAAGATTACATCATTTTTTTAATTTTTTAAATTAATTCGTTACCTGTAATCATTTTTTTTCACATTAGTATTATAAAATATAACATCTATATCTGCATATTTTACTAATTAATTTTTTTTAATTATCAAAATGATAAGATCTAATCTATAAACATTAAAATTTTAATTATCCTTTTTCAAGTTTCAAAAAGATAGAAATCTCTCTTTCTCTCTCTCTATATATATTAAAAATACAAAATAAATTAATTTTCTTTAAATTAATTATCTATTTTAATTTTTAAAAGATATACATCAATATTTATATATATATTAAAATTAAATAAAAATCACATATTATTTATTTCTATCTATATTAATGTTGCAAAATATAACATATATATCTATAACTTTTATCATTTTTTTATTTTTAAAAGAAAACATCTATATCTATGTCAATATCTATGTCAATATAGATATAGATGTTATTCTTTTATTCATAGCTTTATCAAGAAACTCAAATTTATTTACTACATAAGCTAAAATTTTAAAATATTAAAAACCAAACACCTAATTTTTGCATTTAGAGTAAATAAACTCTTCTATAACTTAGGCCGAATATAGCTTATTAAAATGCTAAAATTTGCTTTCACATAAGCTAAAAATTTTAAAAGCTAAACACGTAGGTTCTGCTTCTATAATAGATAAGCTCGTTAGGTCAAATATGCGCTTAGTGAAAGCTAACTATTAAATCTGACAATTTAAAACATAATATAATAATATGACACAAAAATAATATAAATAAAAAAAAAGGAAATTGGGCCTTTCAAACGAAGGAGAAAAAGGAAGCCCAGACCAAGAACAGCTCATTTTTCAAACAAACAGGAGACAAAGGCAAGATCAGAGTGCAGACGGCAGTAGGGTTTTCCAGTAGAAACTAGAAGGTGGAAAGTAAGCAGAAAACATTGAGGTTTGGCAGTTTGGTTCGTTTTCAACAGTTTTAAGTTTCAACACAAAACAAAACGACTAAATCATGCACTCCCCTGTTCTCGTTCTAAGTAAGTTTCTTTTCTCTGATGCATTTAAATCTTTTTTTTTAGATTCGAAATGTCCCTAAAAAAATGATTGTAATGCGCAGAGGATTCGTTGAAACGGGAGTCTGGGACCAAGGTTCATCATGCTAATATCCAAGCCTCCAAGGTGATTTGAAAAGAATACAAGCCAAATGTTTACTTCCGAGTTCTGACTATGGACTAGATATCTAAGAACCCAAGCTTCAAAATTTTTATGTCTTCAATATAATTTTCGTATAATTTTCGTTTTTGGTTGTCTTTCAATGTTCACTGACCAAAATAACTTTACAGGCGGTTGCTGACATCATTAGAACAACCTTGGGTCCTCGATCCATGTTGAAAATGCTCCTTGATGCTACTGGAGGTAACCCATTTTAGCCCTTTAATTTGCATTTTCAGTGTTACGTTTTGCTACAAGTGTACCCTATTTCCATTTCTGCTGTTTTGGATTCCACAAACATTTTTTTACCCTTTGAATGCGCTCTTCTTGATCAAGCAATAAATTTCAGTGTAATGTTTTGGTTTCTACCAGGTATTGTTGTTACTAATGATGGAAATGCCATTCTACGTGAGTTAGATCTTGCACATCCAGCTGCAAAGGCATGATATTCCTCTGTGCTTCTCTATTTCATTTGCTTCAGAATATGAATGCTTTTTTCCCCTTACCTGTCTTATTTCCATTACTTCTTATCTCTTTTGGTTGGTCATGGCAGTCAATGATTGAATTGAGCCGTACACAAGATGAAGAAGTTGGAGATGGAACAACATCTGTCATTGTTCTTGGTATGCCTTTATGCAGCAAGATGTTATTTATGTGCTATGTTGGCTATTCTTTGCACGCATTAGTTTATATTTTAATGTTATTCTCATCTATAACATGTTTTTGAGAGATGGTAAATTTTAAGAAGCTAAATGAACTTTTAATGATTTTAGCCTTATAGTTGGAATCTGACTTTTCAAATGTGGTTGTAACATCATTGAGATTGCTCCTGGTTCATGCGGTTATCCCCTTTTTCTTCCTTTGTTATGATATTATTGACATGTTAAGATACCAATAGCTTTTGATACTTATACTTAGTGTTTTTGGGTGTAGCTGGTGAAATGCTTCATGTTGCAGAAGCCTTTATCGACAAAAATTACCATCCTACAGTAATTTGCCGTGGTAATGTAACTTGGAAGTGCTGCTAGATTCTTAACCTCTGATTTTGAATCATAACTTAGCATTTAATGAAGAGCCATTTCATTTGCAGCTTACAATAAGGCCTTGGAGGATGCTATTGCTGTGCTTGACAAGATTGCAATGCCCATTGATGTAAAAGACCGTACGTTTTTACTGGAAACTTTTTCATAAAAGTTTTTGTAATCTTTTATCCCTCTGTATAATTGACATTTATGTCTTTAATATCTTTGGCATGCTCATAGTGTAACATGTGGATTTGAATGGCAGGTTCAACAATGTTGGGACTTGTGAAGAGCTGTATAGGAACAAAGTTCACCAGCCAATTCGGAGATCTGATTGCTGTGAGTTGTCTTCTTTGTTACAGGGCTTGTTTTATACTCATTTTAATTATAGAATCTTGTGCATAGACCGTCAAATTGACATATGAAATATCTTTTTTTAATTATAGAATCTTGTGCATAGACCGTCAAATTGACATCTATAACTATATATATTTGTCTCCAAACCCTCCACATGTCAAGCTTTGGCTTTTTTTCTTTTTTTTTTCAATTTTTCCCTTTTTTGGTTTTTCAACCTTTTTTATTTGTTTTTTTTTCATAAATTTAAAGAACAAAAAAAAGTTATTTATATGTGAATTTTTTTTAATAGAGAAAAAAATAAACAACATAAAAAATTGATCTTTAAATTTTATATATTTATTTTCATAAAAAATTATTCGTTCAAATAATAAATTTTTATATATTTATTTTAATATTTATCAATAATGATAATAAATTTTAAAAATATAAAATCAATCTCCAAAAATATTGTTTAACTAACACATAACAATTAACAAATACTCAATAATTAAATAATTCTTCAAATGCATATACAGTACATTTTTTTTAACGATAGATTACATTTACAAATGCATTTATAGTATATATTTTGTAGATCATTAATTTCTATATATTTAATGTTGATAATTAATAAAATAAAAATATTTTAATATTAAATATATATGTTAAAACATTTTAAAAATTAATTAAGTTAATAATTTTTAATATTATTTAAATTATATAAAAATCACTTTTTTTTTGCTCCACGTCCAACTTCACATTGGTTCTGTCATTCACTCATTTTCTTTCACCTTTCTAACCCATACCATTTAATGTTTTATCTCCCATACGAGCCATGTGTCGTGTCTTAATTGATTTAGCATTTTATTTTTGTTTTTTTAAATATTTTTTTATTATGCCTTCTAATTTATTTTTAAGTTTTCATTTTTTAGTCAAGTTCTTTAATTTTATTTTATTTTTGAATTTTTTTGTTATGCCTTTTAATCTATTTTTAAATCTTCAATTTTTTTCTCCAGCAATAATATGATTTGGCTCATAAATTAAAAAAATTCAAAATAAAAATATGATAGAGGGTTTAACAAATGATGCATTCTAAATATAAAAAATTAATAAAAAATAAAATAAAATAATTCATTTATCTTTGAGTTGATTTTTAATCAAAGAAAAAAAATCTAACAACACAAAAGCTAATTAATTTAGATATTTTTAATTAAAAAAGTTTAGATCTAATTTCTCTAAATCTATTTTTTAAAATTATATCTCCACTAGCAAATGTAAACTTACTAAATACAAAAAATATACTAGCTATATAAAATCAATCTCAAATCACAATAATAGGTTCTTCTCTCGTCTCATAATAAAATTTTTAAAACATTTTTTATATTTATTAATAATGATAATAATTTTAAAAATATAAAAACAATATTCAAATATATTATTTAACCGACACATGGCAAATATTTAAAAATAAATAATACTTCAAATACATATAAATTATGTATTTTCCAAATTTTGCTTTCAAATAAAAATTATTATATGAAAGGGTTTTTTTTTTCTCTAACTTTTCTAGGAAAAATAGTTTTACTTTACATATTGTACTTTGGAGTAAATATAAATAATTCAATTAGTTATTCTTAAAATGAAAATGTTTACAGATGAGTTTAAAACCTTACACATAATTAATAATATGAACAAAACATTTTTACCTAATTTTTTCTTACTTCTTTTTTAAATTGTCTGAACCATTATGCCGTATATAAAGATATATATATATATTAATGCTTTAGTTTTTATTGTTGTTGTATTATTATCTTAATTTGTTTGTTTCTAACACAAATTATCTGTTTGTCATACTATTTAATTTAAGTATTGTGTATTTTTTTAATCCAAGCTAATCTAAATTTTTCAAAAAATTATTTTTGGATATGTTGTTTGATATATAAACTCTATCATTAGTAAACACGTTTCTTTTATAAATCTTTCCTTAGTAAACATGTTTCTTTTTTTGTACTAAACATTATAAAGGAAATAAATATTTCTTATGTCCAATAACTCTTATTTAATAATCAACTTAACTAACTTTAAAAATTACAAAATAAAAATAGACCCGCAGCATTGCGCGGGCTTATATCTAGTATATATATAAGCCTTTCTTCTGTTATTTTAATGAATGAAATTTGACTGATGGACTTTCGGAAGCTTCCCTCTTGGGTCTTGGCTCCTGCTTCATCAACATTTTCGGCCTTTTGCGGACTTTAGTTATATTTTATTCCTATAATATTTAATCATTTAGGGTATCCAACTTGTATGAAATATCTTTGCTGGTTTCCCTTTTGCAACTGACTTATGGTTCACCTGACTATTCTGGTATTTGATTATTTATCAGTTTGCTTATATTCAAATGCAAATAGAGAAATGGTTCCTAATATTTAGTTCAAAATATTAGTATTAAGTAGTTTAGCACGAGAAATAAAACAATTGAAACGTATATGTTTGTTACACAAAGGAATTATGGGACATTTGAAGCCAGAAATATATAAGCATAGTACGTGGATTCAGATAAGAGTATCTGATACAATTATGTGTCCACATGGTATGCCGTCTTTTACTAAAATATTCATACTCATGGATTTGGCAAAAACGTCTACAAAATTAGGATATTCAGACTTCTTTTAGTTGAATTTGTAGATCGGGTTCTTTTCGGTTTGGTTTTTTTGACATGGCCCAGCAATCTCTCATTGTTGTCTCTATTCACTTTCTTCATTTTGGTGTTTGATTTGGCTCACGTGAAAGACCAAGTTTGTATAACCAATGCCAATATCAGACACGTATTCTGCATCCAAATTCATGTTGCAGCGTCTTGATACGGGTATGGTGACCTAGAATGTCGAGTCCTTGTAACATAGATAACAATTGCTTTCAGAGGTGTTTTTAGATGTAATAATAATAATATCTTACCATTTTTATTCTAGCTGAAAAATATGATGTACATGCCTAGATTTTGATAGTTTCTTTAAATTTTATGTTACTGTTTTTTGTTTTTGTCCCTGGCCTACTTTGTCATTGTATGGAAAATTTGACACTTCTATTGCTTCTTCAATAGAAAATTGGTTTAGCCCTTTACTCAGGCTCGTCTTGTTGTTACTTTTCTTTCATTTTCCTTTTTTTATTTAGTTATGATTTATATGCCTGTTATAAATGTATAAATAAATAATTAATTTTATTATAAAAAATAATATACAAGTAAATGAATAAAATAAATATTTTTATAATTAAGTAATTAATTAAAATAAATAATTATATAAATAATAAAGTAAATAAATGTTACTAATTTTTATTTTGAGATGTGTACATGTATTATTATTATTTTCAACTAAAGTTATATTATTATTTGATAAATATAATTTGAGTAGTTTTTAATCATTTGTTAATTTCATAAATATCAAATACATATTATAAATTTTATTTTATACAAATTTTAATCCAATGCCCATGGTAGTTATTTTATCTTCTCATTACATTCCATCTCACCGTTACCATCCATCCAACCTAGCCCCCCTTAGATGATTTAAACTGTCTGATTATGAGGCTAATCTACCAGAGTGCCATATTCCTGAAACTATACGATGGTTTTTTTTTGAGATATCACATCTGTATAAATCATTTGAATAAATGAAAATTGATATTCCTTAATTCACTGTGTTTCCTACTTTACTTTTGTTCAGTTTTGTTGCATGTAGCTCAAAAATTGTCCCTTTAGCGGTCATTTATATTCTGTAGACAGCACTTTTGTTCCTTTCATAATCATTTGAATTTATTAAAATGGAAGTGTTAAAAATGAGGTTCTAAGACTTTGTATTGTATATATTTTTATTTTTATTTTTATTTTTATTTTTATATGGCTACTTAATTGATTAATTTCCAGGATTTGGCAATTGATGCAACTACAACAGTTGGAGTTGACCTTGGCCAAGGGCTGCGGGAAGTTGATATTAAAAAATACATTAAGGTAGAGAAAGTGCCCGGTGGCCAGTTGGAAGAGTCTAAGGTCCTCAAGGGAGTGATGATCAATAAAGATGTAGTTACGCCTGGAAAAATGAAAAGAAAGATCATCAACCCACGCATTATTCTTCTTGATTGTCCACTTGAGTATAAGAAAGGAGAGAACCAAACAAATGCTGAGTTGGTTAAGGAAGAAGATTGGGAAGTCCTATTGAAATTGGAAGAAGAATACATTGAGAACATCTGCATGCAGATTCTTAAATTTAAACCTGACTTGGTGATTACAGAAAAAGGACTTAGTGATTTGGCATGCCATTATCTTAGTAAGGCTGGTGTCAGTGCAATTAGGAGGGTGAGAAAGACCGACAACAATAGAATTGCAAAGGCATCCGGAGCTGTTATTGTGAATCGTCCTGATGAGTTGCAGGAATCTGATGTTGGTACTGGTGCTGGGCTATTTGAGGTTAAAAAAATTGGGGATGAGTTCTTTACATTCATTGTTGATTGCAAAGATCCAAAAGCTTGTACGGTTCTCCTAAGAGGTGCTAGCAAGGATCTTCTGAATGAGGTGGAAAGAAACTTGCAGGTAAGTGATTTAATGTGCTACTTCCATCTGTTCATGGAATTAAGTTCCAAAGCTTGTTTGCTTTTTCTTGTTGAAATTCTGATGCTTGTTTCAATTACAGGATGCCATGTCAGTTGCAAGAAACATAATCAAGAATCCAAAACTTGTTCCTGGTGGTGGTGCTACAGAGTTAACGGTTTCTGCCACTTTGAAGCAGAAGAGTTCATCTGTTGAAGGCATAGAAAAGGTATTTAATGCATTAATGCTTAATTTTAATCTGTCTAGAGTTATATGATTCTGAATGCTAACCATTCTTGATATTTAACATGTACTTACCAACCTTTTAGAGTTAAATTTTTGTAATTTCTAGATTTTTTAGTTATTATTGTGTTTATATTCACTGGTTGTGTAACAGTGGCCGTATGAAGCTGCTGCCATTGCTTTCGAAGCCATACCACGTACTTTGGCACAGAATTGTGGGGTTAATGTAATTAGAACCATGACTGCTCTGCAAGGAAAGGTATGAATGTTCCTCAATGCAGTTATATGCTTTTGAAGATACTCTTACCCTTACAGTTTCTATTTTCCCAAATTGTGATTGTAGCATGCAAATGGTGAAAATGCATGGATTGGCATAGATGGGAACACCGGTGCCATTGCTGACATGAAAGAACGAAAGGTATGACTACATTTGTACTTTTTCTTTAAGTAGAGTACACAGGTGGTCCTCAAAGTACCACAATTTCGCTTTTCTACCTGAACTTCTCATAGTTTCATGTTTCAACTTTCATCCTAATCTCTGATTATGCGTAACAATTATGTCCGATTTTATGTAACAATTATGTCCTTTCGTTCAAGATGGTAATCAGGTGAATGAGAATATCCACTTCAGAGCCATGTAAGACATCTACAACCCATTTGAGGTTAATGGTGATTTTGTTATTAAAAAAGGAGTTGTTAACAAAGTCACTCATTTCGGTCTGTCATTCAAAATTTTGATCTATTTGTCCTAAAATTCCGTATGCAAAACTCCCCATCTCTCCTCTTACCAAGACCAGGAGGCAAGTTATAAGAACAAGATTTGTTAGGTATTTAAGGTTGGGAGATGACTTGGGAGAGTGTGATAGTGTCAGAATATGAGTTGTAAGTTGTGCATTGTTTATGGCTTAGAATATGAAGATGGGATTGTACAGGGAGAAAGGAGATAAGGTGATTCTACTAGTAAGTTTGAGAAAGCAAATGCATGTTGATGCATTCTGGTCTGGGTTTCAAGATGTTTTATATCTGCAACTGGTATGTCCATGGTTTTGGTATGTAAAAGAAGGTTGGATGCCTGTGAGGCAGAAGAGAGAGGGTTTTTTTTTTGTATTAAAAAAAAAGAGAAGCAGAATGAAAAATAATGAGAGAAAAAAACAATTCCACCCTCCTTAACATCCCTCGGTCAGCAAGACAAATATTCCTACAATTTTAATTAAGGTTGTAGATGAAAATTGCAATGATTGACATTTAGGTGTGGAAGTTTGAGGATCATAAATAATTAGTTAGAGAAGAAAAAGGATAGAGAATTTGATCTTTGCAATATTCTTGATATAAATTCATTCTGATGCCCCTCTAGCATGTGGTTTAGATGACGAAAGCATCTTCTTAATTTGGATATCTGATGCATCCCCATGTGCCCTTGTTTAAGTTGTGAATGAAATATTAAAAATGTGTGTCAGATTTGGGATGCATACAATGTGAAGGCGCAAACTTTTAAGACGGCCATAGAAGCGGCTTGCATGCTTCTAAGGATTGATGACATTGTAAGTGGGATTAAGAAGAAGCAGGGTCCCGGCGGTGGCCAAGCTCCATCAAAACCTAAGGTTGAGACAGAAGCAGATGCTGATGGTGAGCAAATTCTACCTGACTAATGATAGTGTAGCTGTTACACCGAGTTTGCAGAGAAATGATGGTTTCTTTTATTCATTTACTTGTGTTGTTGAGAAGTTGAATCTGTCTCTGTTTTCTGTTGCTTTTGGATTGTTGTTGGATTTAGGTGTAAACTGTTATGAGAGTAAGCGTTTGATCAAAAAGAGTTTCTTTGCTTAGCAATGTTTTTTTTTACCTTGGAATTGTTACTTTATATATTGTTTGGCTAAACTTTGAAAATCACAAAAGGATTTTAATCATATTATATACACCCACAGCTCACTTAAATAAATTGATAATTGTATAGTTTTAAATAAGAGAGCAACTAAACACACTCATATTTTTCTTCCCATATCCTATTTTACACTGCATGTTACTGTTCATTTAAAGAGGAAAATGGGTGTTTGAAGAAAAAAAATAGGGTGTGTTTAGTTGCTCTCTTAAATAATGTTATTAACATTGCTTTGGAATTTTATTATGTGTAATAATAAGCTATCAATCATGTACCACTTCAGGTTCATTCGTATTATGTAATGTCAGATGTATACCCGCCCACCTAAGTAAATAGTAAAATGATTTATTTAAAAAATGCTAAAAATTAATTATATAAATAAAAAATAAGATTACTGAATGTACAATTATTTTGAAATGAGAAAGGTCAGGCATCGTGTGTGTATTAAAGAAAACAGTAATGACATGTGTTATTGTTTTCTTAATTTTTTAAGTTTGGTTTTTTAATGATCCATAATAATTTTTAATTAAAATCTCTACTAAATTGGATTGTGTATCTTTATTTTCAGTTTTTTAATGTACTGTTAATTCAAATCTTTACTAAACCGGTATTAATATGCAAAATTTAAGTATAATCTAATTATCTATTTTAAACAATTTAATATTCTTTAAATCTTTATCAATTTATCTATTTTAAATAACTTAATATTTTCAGATATTTGTTATTCAAATTTTAAATATTATTTATTTAACAAATTATCTGCACATATCAAACAAACTTATTAATCTTCGACAACATAAAAAAATTTAAAATTCTTCAGTTTTTTATCAAATTATCTATTTTAAATAAGTTAATTTAATAAATCAAAATAGTGAACTTTTTAATTTTTAACAACCTCATCTATATTTGAAATGTGGTGGAAACTGAAAATACATTGAAAAAATTAAGTTGACAAAAAAAATTACTTGAAATTAATAAAATAAATAATAAATTAAACATTCTAAATTCTTTATTATTTAATTAATTTAAATAAAATTTTATCTAGAACAATAATCTGATTAGTATTCTCCATAAAAGAAATTATCATAAATTGTTATTCTAGAAGCTAATTCATAACCCTCTGCAATTTGGATGGGATGAATACCACGTTCTAATAACTGCTCTAAAAGTGATCTATTCATGACAACACCAGTTGTTCCATTACCAATTTCATAGTCTTGACTCGAAGATAATTCAACCATCCAGTTTCGTTGCCCCATCATTTGCTGACAATAGCCAGCAAAAAAAAAAAATTGCAACATTTGAACATTTGATTGTTGACAATTCTCAACTCTTTCACCTAAACTTGCACATACAACCAAGTTACCATCTTTTTTCTGTGACAATTCTTCCTCCACAAAAGTATCATAGCAAAGCAAGTTGGCAAAGCACAAACAGCAGAAGCAGGCCTTCAGTCTGATTTAAGGTATGAAAATATTTTCTTATACATTAATGCAAATTTTTTTCTTGTTACAAGTCTATAGGTTGGCAAAGTAGAAACATTAGAAATAGGTTTTCATTTTGATTTAAAGTATGAAAATATTTTCTTATTCCTTGATCTTACATTTTTCAATCCACATTTCCTATCTTACTAACCTCAGTTATCATATTTACGTCTTATTCCTATTATTACAAGTCTGCCTCCAGAAAAGCATCATAACAAATCAGTTCAAAAAAGCACCAATAAGTAATAACCCTCTATTCTCAAATCAGGTATTATAATAATTCTTTATATATTAAATTTAATGTTTTTAAATTATCTACATTATTAACAGCAAATCTTTCCACTCTAAAGTTCCATCACTTCTATTCTTAATTCCATATATGAAAAGATATTATTTATCTCATTTCATGTTCATAAAGTAAAAGAATTAGAACAAAATATCACAAGACAGCATCACATAACTTCATTACCAATTCAGGTATTAATATCCTCTTTTAAATATAACTTTGTCATACATTATATGTTATGGGTTAAGCAGACCAAAAAAATTAAGATGGATTAAGCAGACTAGATTAGTAAAGAAATATATTTATATATATATATATATATATATAATATTTAATTACTTACATGATAACAACTTTTAGGTAAGGATTCTTGTAAGGTAGATTATAACCATTATAAACAAATGTGAGCATTTTGATAGGAGCAGTGTACTTAACTTCTTATAAAAGATAAGAAAAGTCTCATTACGTAAAATATTAATTTATATAAATTTTACATTATATGTCTTCAGCTTATGAGATTAAGGTAAAGAAAGATTAAAAAAAATTACACTAAAGTCTTTAAAGCAAAAATCTAATGTATTAAAAAAAATTAATCTATACATACTTACAAAATATGATTATTTTATTGGAAAAAAAAAAGACGCAAGAAAAAACATAGGCTTTTTTCATACTATGAATATATCTATTTCTTAGAAAATAACAACTTATATTTTAAACAAATTAATATTCTTTAAATCTTTGTTATTCAAATTTTTATCAAATTATCTATTTTAAATAATTTAATATTTTTAAGATATTTGTTATTTAAGTTTTAAACATTATTTACGTATCCTATCAAATTATCTACACATATCAAACAACTTCCTTAATATTCAACAATGTCAAAAAAATTAAATTTCTTCAAATCTTCATCAAATTATCTATTTTAAACTAATTAATTTAATAAATCAAAATAGTAAACTCCTTAATTTTCAACAGCCTCGCCTGTATTTGGAACACAATGGAAACTGACAATATATTGAAAAAATTAGGTGGAAAAAAATTAATTGAAATTAATAAATTTAATAAAATAAATAATAAATTAAACAATCTGAATTCTTTATTGTCTAATTAATTTAAATAAAAATTTATCTAAAACAATAATTTGATTAATAGTCTCTAAAACAATTATCACAAACAGTTATTCTTTAAGCAAATTCATAACCCTCTGCAATCTGGATGGGATGAATACGACATTCTAATAACTGCTCTGCTTGTTGAATATAATTTTAGTAAGTTGCTTAGTAAATTGTTTGGTGTTGGCTCTACCGAGAGGGGGGTGAATCGGTTTTTCTAATTCTTTCTAATTTTCCTAGCTCTTAATGCACAATCCAAGCAAAATAAACAATGATGAAATAAATGCAGTAAATAAGAGTAAGGGAAAGAGAAGCAAACACAAGTTTATAGAGGTTCGGCCAATCTCTTGCCTACGTCCTCTCTCCTTGAACTCCTTGTCAAGGTTTTGATTCACCTCTTCCTTGAGAATCCTTACAAACCACTTGAAGGTGTGGCAAGACCTCTTACAATCTTTCTAGAGACTTTGAAATCTCCTTCAAAGCCTCTACCCTTGTATTGCTACCCAACACTCTACAATATCAGACCTTACAAGGATAGCTCACCCCTTGAATAACAAGAATTTTCAGTGAATGGGTGAAGAACACAGATGAGTCTCACAAAATGGAGTAACACAATGAACAATTTCAGATTTGAATTTCTCTCTTGAAGCTTGAATACTTTTGAATGCTTGTTCTACCTCCAAACTTCATAAATGCCTCTATATATAGCCCACCAAACGAATACAACAGTTGGTGAAGCATTTAATGCAAATCCTCCTGTTGAAACCCTCAAAACTAGCCGTTGGTGTCAGGTCTCGTGCAAAGGGATCGATCCTACTACAGTGGGGATCGATCCCTTTTCTCCAGAAAGCTTTCTAACTTTTCCCTGATGGTTCGAAGGCATTCTGCCAATGGGATCGATCCCTCTACAGTGGGGATCGATCCTTTTTGTCCAGTAGATCATCCTGCACTTAATTTGCTGCAAAGTTTATGGCTTTTATGATTTTAAGTCAGTTCAAAATCTTCTAACACTTTTCTAAGAGTATTTACTGACTTTTTCAATTGAAATCACAATCCAAGACTTTGTTAAAATAATTTCAATCATTGAGTTCATTCAAAGCAAATTTACTTGTATAAAAATCATTTCTAAGCTTGCTTGAGTTTTGTCATTTTCAAAATACTTGTCAATTTAAAGCTAACAATCTCCCCCTTTTTGATATGACAAAACTTAAGGTAAAATTGCTTATATGTTTGAAAATTGAGGTTACTTGATTTTTGAAAAATATTACTCCCCCTCAATATTTGCTCCCCCTCAATTTAATACAAGTTTACCACATTAATTCTCCCCCTTTTTGTCGTAGCAAATGAATAAACATAACAAATAGCACGGGAAAATGGTTAGTGGTATAAGTCAATTTAAAGCAATAAGGGTATACCAATAAGAAGCAAAATAAGCAATAGCATTGGCAATGAAATAAAGAGAAACAAAGATCAACCCAATGTCATGAATGCACAATTAATGTTAGAACAAGACATAGTCATTAACATAAAACCACTAGAAAGCATAACTAGCAATGTCATTAACATAGTCATAGATAGAGTCATAAAAAGTTCAAAACATATCACATCAGTGCAGAGATCTAAGAAAGTTCAGACAACGAAACACTAAAGCCGACAGAACATAGCAAAGGATAAAACACCAAGGCCATAAGCATAGCAAGGTAAAAGTGCATCCCACACGACAATCACAATCAGCGCCGAGGAAACGTCTTGTAGTACTAGTCCATGAAATCCTCGTGCTGCATACGAACATCTTGGATTTCATCATACATGGTAGCTTGAGTGTCCTCGATCTGATCAAGTCGCTGAGTGACTCCTGCTGGAAATTTTGCTAAGAGGTGTGCATTTGTTGAAGATTTAGCATGATCTGGCCAAGAGAGGTTGACGTAGAACCGGAGGGTGCAAAAGATGTGGGCGCTGCAGGTACGTCGTCTCCGTCTCCTCCTTCTTCTCCGACTCCTTGCGGAGCATGTTCGGGAGGTTCAGCCTGTCCATGACCCTTGACCCATTCGATTGTATCTCCCCGTTGACGTTGATACCACCCAAGGTTATGGAGAGTGGCGAGATTGATCGTAGTGCTGGGATCCGGAAGTACACCAACCTCACATGAACAGTCAACGCCTTTAGAGATTAAGTAAAAGGCGAGAGGTTGAGGGAAGACAATTGTGTGTACTTTATTAGTGACAATCTTCACCCAATCTTGAAGGATAAAGTGAAGGAGGTGTGGTTGAAGACCATCAGGTGTATGAATATGATGGAGCCAAAAACGATCAAGTTTCCTAAGGTGAGAATATCTGGTGCCAAGTGGTCGGAGATTCCAGGAGATTATGATATGTAGGAGTCGGGCGAAGACAGGAAGGTCACTTGCACGATTATCGGTAACGGGAAACTCTAATGGGACTTCAACATTCTCATAAATAGTACCGTGGTCGGGAACTCTAAAGACAACAAAGAGGGATTGTGTGGTGATTTCAATGTGTTTGCCCATGACATAGGATCGAATTCCTACAACACGACATTCATCATTTGGATCTGTGATGGTTTCGGCATTGGAAAAGAAAGCACGAATGATGTTTGGAGGAACCAGAGTGTTGATTTTGAGAAAGTTAATCCAATTAAATTCAGCGAATTTGGCCAAGTAAGGGAAATTAATTGATTCGAGGAAATCGAAATCAATTGGACGCCAATACTTAATTGGCATATTGGCAAAGTTCGCTAGAAATCGTGTTTTCTCATTGGCATGGCGAAAGCATCGGTTAAAGGTGGCCGGTATGGAGGAGGAGGAAGTGGAAGCACTAGTTTTGCGTTTGTGAGCGATATGCTTAAGCTTAGGAGCCATATGGAGTAAGAAAAAGATAGAAAATTTCGTTGAGAACTTTTATCGAACAGGTGGTGGGCACAAGTTTGGTGAACTATGGATGAGTGTGTGGGAGAGATATGATCTAACCAACAGCAGATAATCACAACAGACAATACATAGAACAGATATGACAAGGAAATACGGATTAAGAACTACAAAAAGGCTAAGTATAAACTCTAGAAAAGAGACAAGTGCCAAATGAAGGGAAAAAACTAGATGGAAATGAAAGCAATGCAAGATATGCAAATGGGTAGTCAAGACATGATAAAAGAAACGAGAAATGCAAGAAAAAATTAATGAAAAATGTGAGAAAGACTTACAATTGAAATGTTGGGTGAATAGTAACCATGGTGTGGAAGAAGAAGGAAGAGAAGAAAATAGGAGATTTGGTCAGGAAATGAGGAGGGGAAATGAAAAAGAGAAAGAAATGAGGAAGATTGGTGAAAGAATGAAGCGATTTGGTGAAGAAATGAGTGAGATCTAGAAATTTTGGATGAGAGAAAATGGGGAACGGCGTGGAGAGGTGAAGAAGAAGGTGAATAGTTGGAAAGGAAGGAGGGCCCGACGGTTTAAAAGAAGCGCGAAGTCAATTCTGTCACGAGGGGATCGATTTCTCTACAGTAGGGATCTATCCCTTTTAGGCAGATTGCTCCCATCACCCAGAATTTTGGCCAACAGACTGGGAAATCAATCCTATTGGTGAAGGATTGTCTCCTCAGCCACTTGCCGCATTCGTGATGCATAAAACTGATTTGAAAACAATGAAACTTATGCAGTTTGAGCATCTGAAAATCAAAAATTGATTTTTGCACTTGAGATGCATGAAATGAGTTTGAAAAATTGCAGAAAAAAATGCAGAAAACTGTAGAAAAGTGCAGAAATGGCTCAAGTATGCAGACACAATAAGTGAACATGGATGTGATAGTGTCTTAACCATGAGAAATGGGTTTTGGCTAATGAAAGAAGTTTAACATGAGCAAAACACACAGAATTCAACATTTCAATCTCAAGGAGCTATGAACATGAACAGTAACTTAGTAAGTTAAGGTCATGAATTGCAAGTGTAATTATATTCTTCAAATTGCTGTCTTGCAATCATCACAAACCAACCATAAGACATTCATGCAACATCAAATTACTTCAAGGAGCATTCATTATGCCTAATTCACCTCTAAGAGTGCAAAATCTCTCCTTGTCCAAGGGCTTTGTGAAGATATCAGCTAATTGGTGCAATGTGTCTACATACTCTAAAATTATGTCCCTTTTTTGCACATGATCTCGTATAAAATGATGTCTAATCTCAATGTGCTTGGTTCTAGAGTGTTGGATAGGATTTTTTTGTAAGATTGATAGCACTAGTGTTGTCACACTTAATGGGAACTTGGTTCATTTCTATTCCATAGTTTCTCATTTGTTGCTTAATCCATAAAACTTGAGCACAGCAACTCCCGGAAGCGATATATTCAGCCTCGGTTGTGGATTGAGCTACGCTATTTTGCTTCTTAGAGAACCATGAAATAAGCCTACTTCCTAAGAATTGACATGTTCCCGATGTGCTTTTCCTATCCACTTTGCATCCACCAAAATCCGCATCGGAATAAGCATGGAGATCAAGTGTAGAATCTTTAGGATACCAAAGTCCTAAAGAAGAAGTGTCTTTGAGGTATCTAAGGATTCTTTTTACTGCTTGTAGGTGTGATTCTCTAGGGGATGACTGAAATCTTGCACATAAACATACACTAAACATTATATCGGGTCTACTAGCAGTTAAATATAGCAATGAGCCAATCATAGACCTATATAGTTTAGTGTTTACACATTTTCCTCCTTCATCCTTGTCAAGCTTGATATTTGTGCTCATAGGTGTAGAGTAAGGTTTAGACTCATCCATTCCAAATCTTTTGAGCAAATCTTTAGTGTACTTAGCTTGATTTATGAAAATACCTTCTTTGCATTGTTTAACTTGAAGTCCTAGAAAGAAGGTTAATTCTCCCATCATACTCATTTCAAATTCACCTTGCATTAGTTTAGAGAAATCTTTGCACAATGACTCATTTGTAGATCCAAAAATGATATCATCTACATAAATTTGAACTACTAATAAGTCATGACCCTTAGATTGAATAAACAAGGTTGTGTCTACCTTTCCTCTTGTAAAACCTTTTTCGATTAAAAACTTTGAAAGTCTTTCATACCAAACTCTAGGAGCTTGTTTTAATCCATATAAGGCTTTTGAAAGTTTGAGAACATGGTTAGGAAATTTTGGATTTTCAAAACTGGGAGGTTGCTCAACATAAACCTCTTCATTTATATAACCATTTAAGAAAGCACTTTTCACATCCATTTGATATAACTTAAAATCCTTGTAGCATGCAAAAGTAAGTAGCATCCTAATGGCTTCTAATCTAGCTACCGGAGCATAGGTTTCATCATAGTCTATTCCTTCTTCTTGTCTATAACCTTGAGCCACTAACCTAGCCTTGTTTCTAACAATAATGCTATTTTCATCCATCTTATTCTTGAATATCCATTTGGTTCCAATGATGGGATAATCTTTAGGTCTTTCTACTAATGTCCACACTTTGCTTCTCTCAAATTGATTTAATTCTTCTTGCATGGCCATAATCCAATTTTCATCATTCAAGGCCTCATCCACTTTCTTTGGCTCAAATTGTGACACAAAGGCTACATGTTGACATATGTTTCTATAGATTGACCTAGTCCTAACTCCAATGGTTGGATCTCCAACAATATCATTATCTTTCACATATCCAAGTTCTCTAAGACACCTAGATTCCTTCTCAATTATTTCTTGTTCCATGGACTCCTCATTTTTGTTAATAGTAAGATCTTCTAATTGTACTCTAACATCCTTATCTTGATATGGATCAACTATAGGTTCATCAAAGATCTCTACTTCATCATCAAGATTGGTTCTACTAGTGATATTTGATTCATCAAAGATTACATGTATTGACTCTTCTACTACAAGTGTTCTTTTATTGAAAATTCTATAGGCCTTAGAATTTAGAGAATAGCCAAGAAAAATAGCTTCATCACTTTTAGCATCAAATTTTCCTAGGTTATCTTTACCATTGTTCAAAACAAAACATTTACATCCAAATGGGTGAAAATAACTTATGTTAGGTCTTTTTCCTTTATAAAGCTCATAGGGAGTTTTCTTTAAAATAGGCTTTACCATAGCTCTATTTATGACATAGCAAGAAGTGTTTATTGCTTCAGCCCAAAGATATTTAGGTAAGTTATTTTCACAAAGCATGGTTCTAGCCATTTCTTCTAATGTTCTATTTCTCCTTTCAACTACCCCATTTTATTGAAGAGTTCTAGGAGCTGAAAAATTATGGCTAATGCCATTCTCATTGCAAAATGTATCAAAACCCATATTTTCAAATTCTTTTCCATGGTCACTCCTAATACTTGAAATGGAATAACCTTTTTCATTTTGAACAAGTTTTGAGAAAATAATGAATTTATCTAAAGCCTCATTTTTAACACTCAAAAGAACACCCAAGTAAACCTAGTGTAATCATCAACTATCACAAATCCATAGTGTTTACCTCCTAAACTAGTTGTCCTAGTTGGTCCAAAGAGATCTAAGTGAAGAAGTTGAAGTGATCTAGAGGTAGTGACACACTTCTTAGATTTAAATGAAATTCTTTTGTGTTTTCCTCTTACACATGCCTCACAAACTTTATCATTTTCAAATTGAAGCTTAGGTAGTCCTACTACGAGGTCTCTTTTGGCTAACTTAGACAAA
Organism: Heritiera fomes; assembly: GCA_032173925.1. Lineage (NCBI taxonomy): Eukaryota > Viridiplantae > Streptophyta > Magnoliopsida > Malvales > Malvaceae > Heritiera > Heritiera fomes. The sequence goes on from JAPDPM010000017.1 coordinate 7,068,145, forward strand.
ACATGCATGCTAGCATGGCCTAGTCTTCTATGCCATAACCAAGGTTCATCTTCTCTAGTGGCCATAAAGCATACATTTTTGCTATTAAGTTCATTTAAATCCACAATATAAATATTTCCTTGTCTATGTCCAATAAAAACAATTTGATTAGTTTTGGCATTAACAACATTACAACACAAATCATCAAACACAACTTTAAATCCCTTATCACACAATTGACTAATACTAAGCAAATTATGCTTTAAGCCTCTAACATACAACACATTCTCAATAGTTGAGGAAGAGTTACCAATTGAGCCAATTCCTTCAATTTGTCCTTTGGAGTTGTCTCCAAATGTGACTTCTCCACCACTTTTATGCTTTAGGAACTTGAATTGACTCTTGTCACCCATCATGTGTCTTGAGCATCCACTATCAAGGTACCAATGCTCCTTGGACTTAGCCTTGTAGCAATACTCTTCTTCCTACAATCACATCAAGCTTTTATCTTAGGTACCCAAATTTTCTTGGGTCCTTGAGAGTTAGTACTAATAATTTTTGATCCTTTAGGGATCCATTTCATCTTTAAGGACTCATCACTTGAATTTAAAACATGTTTAGGCACCCAAATCTTGACAGCCATTTTTCCTCTAATCATGGTCTTCCTAGAGGTGCATGCTTGTGAAGAATGTCCTAGTTTATTACATAATGTGCACAAAACAAATTTTCTATCTTTAACTAGGAAATTTTTAAGACGAGTCTCTTTGTTAGATGCATTATAGCCTAACCCTTCTCTATCAAAGAATGCTCTTTGAGTCTCTAGCATTTGATCAAGTTTTTGTTGACCCATGTAAAATCTAGAAAAGGAGTTTTGCAAATTAATGTTCTTTCTATTTAATTCTTCTATTTCTAGATTTGCACTCTCTAATTTCTTTTCACATTCTAATTTAACATTCACAAGCATTTCATTCTTCTTTTTCAACTTAGAGATCATTTTCTTATATTTCAAATTCATGCATTCAAATTCATTGGCTAACTCATCAAATGCATCTTGCAATTCATCAAAAGTGTATTCATTAGTATCTAACAAGTTAGAAGTTACCTTCTCATCGTCAAAAGCCATGAAACAAAGGTTGGCTACTTCATCTTCCATATTCTCTTCATCGGAGCAATCACTATCACTCTAAGTAGCCACTATTGCCTTCTTCTTTTGTTTCTTCTCATTTTGCTTTCTATACAAAGGACTATCAAATTTAATATGACCAGGTTTTTTGCATTCATAACAAATAATTTGGTCCTTTTCTTTCCTACTAGTTTCACCTCTATTTAACTCTCTCCTAGGGGGTCTCCTAGAGTTTCCACTGGCTCTCATCCTCATGAATTTATTGAATCTCTTGGCGAACATGGCCATCTCTAAGTCCTCTTCATCACCACTTATATCATGATCATCTTTTGATTCCTCAATTGTGATGGATTTTAGTGCTACTCCAACTTTCTTTGGGGGATCTTGATTTCTCTTAATTTTCATCTCATAAGTGAGTAAGGATCCCATAAGTTCATCCAAAGAGAGTGTATGAGGATCCTTGGATTCCTCAATAGCAGTAACTTTAGCTTCCCATGATTTAGGTAAGCTATTTAGAACCTTTTTCACCATTTCTACATTAGAGTATGTCTTGCCTAAAGCTTTAAGACCATTTATTATGTCCGTAAACCTAGCAAACATGTCACTAATTGACTCATCATTCTTCATTCTAAACAATTTATAGTCTTGAGTGAGCATGCCTACTTTTGTTTCTTTGACTTGAGTGGTTCCCTCATGTGTGACAGCTAGTTTATCCCAAACTTGTTTAGCATTCTCACATTGTGACACTCGATTATATTCATTCGGTCCTAATGCATAAAATAGTGTGTGCATTGCTTTAGCATTAAGTTGTGCCATTCTAATATCATTAGAATCCCACTCATCCTCCTTTTTAGGCACATCCGTCTCATCTACTTTCTTAATAGGGATAAGGGGACCTTTAACAATAATCCTCCATACTTCATAATCATTGGCTTGAATAAATAGCATCATTCTAGTCTTCCAATAAGCATAGTTTTCACCATTAAAGAGTGGAGGTCTAATCGTAGAGTGTCCCTCTCCTACCAAGGGTGTAGACAAACTAGTTTGAGCCATTAGTGATCGTTTTACTCGATAGATGTTAATCTAACTCAATCTCGAGCCCAAGCTCTGATACCAATTGTTAGCTCTACCGAGAGGGGGGGTAAATCGGTGTTTCTAATTCTTTCTAATTTTTCTAGCTCTTAATGCACAATCCAAGCAAAATAAATAATGATGAAATAAATGCAGTAAATAAGAGTAAGGGAAAGAGAAGCAAACACAAGTTTATAGAGGTTCGACCAATCTCTTGCCTACGTCCTCTCTCCTTGAACTCCTTGTCAAGGTTTTGATTCACCTCTTCCTTGAGAATCCTTACAAACCACTTGAAGGTGTGGCAAGACCTCTTACAATCTTTCTAGAGACTTTGAAATCTCCTTCTAAGCCTCTACCCTTGTATTGCTACCCAACACTCTACAATATCAGACCTTACAAGGATAGCTCACCCCTTGAATAACAAGAATTTTCAGTGAATGGGTGAAGAACACAGATGAGTCTCACAAAATGGAGTAACACAATGAACAATTTCAGATTTGAATTTCTCTCTTGAAGCTTGAATACTTTTGAGTGCTTGTTCTACCTCCAAACTTCATAAATGCCTCTATTTATAGCCCACCAAATGAATAGAACAGTTGGTGAAGCATTTAATGCAAATCCTCCCGTTGAAACCCTCAAAAACTAGCCGTTGGTGTCAGGTCTCGTGCAAAAGGATCGATCCTGCTATAGTGGGGATCGATCCTTTTTCTCCAGAAAGCTTTCCAACTTTTCTCGGATGGTTCGAAGGCATTCTGCCAATTTGGGATCGATCCCTCTACAGTGGGGATCGATCCCTTTTGTCCAGTAGACCATCCTGCACTTAATTTGCTGCAAAGTTTATGGCTTTTATGATTTTAAGTCAGTTCAAAATCTTCTAACACTTTTCTAAGAGTATTTACTGACTTTTTCAATTGAAATCACAATCCAAGACTTTGTTAAAATAGTTTCAATCATTAAGTTCATTCAAAGCAAATTTACTTGTATAAAAATCATTTCTAAGCTTGCTTGAGTTTTGTCATTTTCAAAATACTTGTCAATTTAAAGCTAACATTTGGGTTAAGTCTACATAAGTAACACTGAAAAGTGATGTTGGAATGTTTTTAAATAAAAAAGTTAGTTATTTTTCAACTTAAAATAGCCCAAGAATTGCAAAATCATCAGATAGAATCGATCCCCTTTTGGCAAAATGCTAGAGGGATCGATCTCCCACCTTAAGGGATCAATCCCCCTACGCGAAAACCCCAACGATTATATTTTAAGGGTTTTAACAGGAAGATTTGCATTTAATGCCCCAACAACCTTCCTCAGCCATCAATGGAGTATAAATAGCAGCATTAAAAGTTTTGGAGGAAAGAAGAACCACTATTCCATCATCTTCAATCTTCAAAGCTCAAATCCTTTCTTTCAATCTCTTATACTTCATTTTGTGTAATTCTACTTTCAAGAGGTTCTAAATTGTACACAAACATTCGCCAAATCACTTCTTTGTATTATATGGAAGAGTAATCTGGTGAGGTTCACTTGTGAGTGATTGGGTAGTTTCATAAGAAGAGGTCTTAAAGGTTTCTTCCTTAGCCATCAAAAGAAAGTGTAAGAGGTTTACCATACCTTGATATGGTATGTATTGATTTACAAGAAGAGTGGAATCAACAACCTTGACAACAGGCTCAAGAAGAGAGAACATAAGCAAAAGATTGGCCGAACCTCTATAAACTGTTGTGTTTACATTCTCTATTCCTCAGACTCTTTACTTTCTAGCATTTATGTTGTTGTATTTATTGTGTCAATTGTACAAATTGCTAGAAAATCTTTTAGAAATCGATTTTAGTAGAAAAATCTATTTACACTCTCTCGGTAGAGCCAATAATTGGTATCAAAGTTTGGGCTCGAGATTGATTAGAAGAACATCAATCAAGTTTAAACAATCTAGATGGCTCAAACTAGTGCAGCTATAAGCCTAGTAGGAGAGGGGCACTCAATGGTTAAACCACCACTCTTCAATGGTGAGAATTTGCTTATTAGAAGACTACAATAATGCTATTCATACAAGCTAATGATTATGAAGTTTGGAGAATAATTGTCAAAGGTCCTTTAGTTTCAATTAAGAAGATCGATGGAGAAGATGTCCCAAAGAAGGAGGATGAATGGGACACCAATGACTTTAGAATGACACAATTAAATGCCAAGGCTATGCACACTCTTTTTTGTACTCTAGGGCCTAATGAATATAATAGAGTGTCAATTGTGTCAAAATGCAAGGCAAATTTGGGATAAGTTGGCAATTATACATGAGGGAACAACTCAAGTCAATGAGACTAAAGTAGGGATACTTACTCAAGATTGTGAGTTGTTTAGAATGAAAAAGGAAGAGTCCATTAGTGACATGTTCACTAGGTTTACCGATGTTATAAATGGACTTAAGATTTTAGGTAAAACTTATTCAAATATGGAGATGGTAAAGAAAATCCTTAATAGTTTACCTAAGTCATGCTAAAGTAACTGCTATTGAGGAGTGCGAAGACTGCAAAATTTTGTACTGAATTTGTAAAATAAATGAAGGAATTTAAATAAACTAAGTATTGAGATATATTCTAAAGCTATTATTTTAGTAATGAAATCGGAGATTTGAGTTTAGTGCATTTAACAATAAATGATTAATATATATATTGGATTTATATAAATAGGCTCGAGATATATATTAATTTAATAAAGAAAATAAATAGATAAAATTGTATATTAATAAACAAGTTAGTGAATATATAAACGCACTACAAAGCCTAAGTGCATATATTGTAAGTGATTAAATAATTAAAAGAACAAATAGATATATATTTAACCAAATGAAGGATCCAAGTATATTAAATTATATGTGATATACATGAGTATATAAATATATATATATATATATATAATAAATAAGGAATATATACATATTAAGTATAGAAATATATATAAATGTGAATTTAAAATAAAGGAAGAATAAAATAAATATATATGTAATACTATTATGTATATTGGGCATGAAAATTGTACTTGGCAATTCGTGTTGTTAATTCGTTTTCGAGTTATGTAAAATCGTGTTCGTGTCATGTAAAATACAAAAATTTCATATCAAAATTCGTGTTGACATGAAAAATATAAAATTTTTATTTTTAGCTTATTTTTAGCTTTTATCGTATTCATGTACAATTTTTACTTAATTTTAGTCTGAGTCACATTCATGTCTTATATTTGTATCATTTTTGTGTCGTGTAATCGTGTCGTATCTAGGATTGCCAAGTTTAATAAAAATAGATATATATCATATATATTTAAGTGGGATAGTAAATATATATTATTTATTGTATGAGAAATATAATATATATTATATAAGTATTATAAAAAATAAAAATAAATAGAAAAGGAAGCAGGATTGGCTTCCAGGCTTCCTTTAGTAGGAGCGGGATTTTAAATTTTAAAGGCGAGGACTCTGTCTTGTTCTCTGCCAAAACCAACTAAAAAGAAAGGAATTTGAAAGAGATCGGGAGAGAGAACAGATAAAGAGAGATTGAGAGTGAGAACGACAGAGTGCAGTGAAGGTACTGCGATCATAAGGAAAGCCAAAACTAATAGGGAGAGAGATCGTGCGAGAGGAAAGAAACCGAAATTGGAAAGAACTGCAGTAGATTAGGCAAGGAAGCAACAAGCTACAGTGCTTCGTTCTTTCTTTTGAAGCATATGAGGGACGTGAAGGTAGAAAGTAGGGGAAGGTGATGCTGAAAACTTGGCCTGAAACAATGTGAAAATAAGATTGGTTCGGTGGCTTGAACAGGGTCCCAGGAGGTTGTGTTTTCAAGGCTAGTTCAAGGTCATTTTAAGTGTATTTTCAAGGGCCATAAGGGATGGATTAAGGCTTGAAACAAATGCTAAAGGAGAGGGCAGAACAGAGGATAATGGTGGTTGTTGAGGCAAGGAATGGTGGCTGAAAGAAGGGCTACCACAGAAGAGGAAAATTGAGTTCAGGACTGTAATATAGCAAGACCACGCGAGGAAGAAGGAGACTTATGCGAAACCGCAATAAAAAATGAAGGAAGGGACGCGTGAACCATCTAAATCGAGGAAGGGCTTAGGCAAAAATGGTGGCTTCTTGGCGCCGAAAAGGGGGGATGATCTTGCTGGTCATTGGTGGTTAATTTCAAGCTGTAGTAGGGGCTTGGTAGAGACTGGTTGTGGCTACTGTCGAGCTGAGTTGGATGGAAACTTTGTGAGCTGAAAACCATGAATTGAAGCCTTGGAACCTTGGTCTTAAAAGATTGAAACAGGTATATTTAAATCTAATTTTGGTAGCTATTTTTGTTGGATAGCTTGTAATAAATACAAGGGAACAAGTTCCCACATTGCTTGTAAATGTGTGAAGTGGTATATTTATAAGGGGAAGTCAACTTTTTAAAGTAATTTAGAGTCAAAGAGGAAATGAGCTTTGACTATGGAGCTTGGCTTGGGCTTGAGCTTGGGTTATTTTTAAAAAAAAAGGTCAAAGATGGGCACTTTGGGCTCTTTGATTTAATCCGAATTATTAGTTTTTATAGAAATATTTTAAATTCTATTTTGAATTTAAAATTTTTTAACTGTTCCAACAGATATATTTTCAGTTATATGTCTGGAATAGTTATGTCTGTAAAATGAATGGTTGTTATTTAACAGACAATCACAACCATTCATTTATGCCTCTTCAAATTCTATTTAAGAGTTGATTTCCAAAAACACTGTACTTTGCATTCTGACTTTTCACAATATTCTGAGAGGCTTTGTTGTATCTTGGGATAACTTGCTTCTGTGTGAGGCAATATTACACTTAAGAAAGTGTAACTCTATACGCCTCAAAGCCATATTCTCTGCTTATTTCCTAACAATTTGAGTGTAATATTTCTTTTGATATGGCAATGGTTACCAATCCTGTGTTTATCAATCAACAAGATCCTGTCAAGTTGAACCAGTTTGATGGGACAAACTTCACCAGATGGAAGGACAAGACGAAGTTTCTGTTGACAACTTTGAAAGTGTTCTATGTTCTGGATCCGAATTTGCAGCCACAGGCAGATCCTACACCATAAGACACAGATACAGTGAAGGAAGAAAGAAAGAAAGAAACGTGCAGAAGATGAACTGGTGTGTCGTGGTCACATCCTCAACACTCTTACAGATAGACTTTATGATTTGTACTCCAACTATACATCACCAAGAGAGATCTGGACTGCCTTGGAAACAAAATACCAGAACGAGAAAAAAGGGACAGTTAAATTCCTGGCACTAAATTATTTTGATTTCAAGATTACTGATGACATGCCAGTCATGGATCAAGTCCATGAACTACAAATACTGGTTTCCAGACTTAGAGATTTGGAAGTGATCGTTCCTGACACTTTACAAATCGGAGCAATTCTGTCCAAGTTGCCTCCGTCATGGAACAATTACAAAAAAAGGTTCTGCAGACACCAGAAAGTTTCACACTGAAAAAATTCCAGACTCATCTGCAAATTGAGTGTGAAACTCGACTCAGAGATGAAAAACTCCAGAAAGAGAAGGCTGTGAATTCAAATGGGAATTCACAAGCAAATGCCATAGGGAGCAATTCTGAAAAGCCTGCAAACAAGTCTAGAAAGAATCAGAACAAATTCAAAGTCCAAAAAACTGGTGGATTTAAGAAGTCCAACAACTATAAGAAGAACAAGGCATGTTTTCATTGTGGAAAGAAGGGACACTATATTAAAGAATGTAGAGTCAAAATTGCAAAAGACAAGAAGAATAAGGATAATGGTTCTAAACAATCTGCTCAAGCCAATATGGTTGTTGAAGATGACATGAACTTTGTTGCCATGATTACTGAATTAAACATGGCAACAAGTGCAGGAACCATGGAGTGGTTTCTTGATTCTGGAGCCACAATTCATGTATGCAACAACAGGGAATTCTTTAGCACTTACACTGAAGAAAACAGTGAAGTTTTTATGGGAAACCATGCTCCTGTCAAAGTGCTGGGAAAAGGAAGTGTGATGCTTAACTTCACTTCTGGACAGAAACTGACTTTTCTTAATGTGCACCATGTTCTTGATGATAAGAGGAACTTAGTTTCTGCAAATCTGTTATGCAAGAGAGGCTTTAAGATTGTTTTAGAAGCCGACAAGTTTGTAATATCTAAAAATGGTGTGTTTGTAGGAAAGGGATATTCCCTTGATGGCATGTTCAAACTTAGTATTAATAAAATAAATGTTGCTTCTGCTTTTATTGTTGAATCTTCTATTTTGTGGCATGCTAGATTAGGACATTTAAATTATGCTATGATTAAATACATGACAAATCATAATTATATTTCTTGTAAGCATGATCACCATGATAAGTGTCAAATTGGTGTAGAAGCAAAGATTACAAGAAAGCCTTTTCCTAAAGTAGAACATGAAACAAAATTGCTGGAACTAATTCATTTGGATATTTGTGAATTAAATGGAAAATTGACTAGAGGAGGAAATAGATATTTTATAACTTTTATAGATAATTGTTCACGTTGTACTAGTATTTATTTACTAAGAAACAAGGATGAAGCTTTTGATAAATTTAAGGAATTTAAATCTAAAGTAGAGAATCAAAAGGAAAGAAAAATTAAAATTATAAGGAGTGATAGAGGTGGTGAATATTTCTCAACTGATTTTGATAAATTTTGTGAAGATCATGGAATAATTCACCAAAGATTAGCTCCTTTTATACCCCAACATAATGGATTGGCAGAAAGGAAAAACATGACCCTAGTTGATATGGTAAATGCAATGATTTTAAATGTTGGATTACCTTTCAACTTGTGGGGTGAAACTTTGCTTACTGCTTGTTACATACATAATAAGGTTCCTTCAAAGAAGACACATATCTCACCATATGAAGTCTGGAATGGAAGGAAACCAAATTTAAGTTATTTTAAAGTGTGGGGGTGTATTGCTTATTATAGACGCCCTGATTCTCAAAGGACTAAATTAGGTTCAAGAGGAATTAAGTCTGTTTTTGTTGGTTATGCACAAAATTCAAAGGCATAAAGATTACTAGATTTAGAATCTAATGTTATTGTAGAGTCTATACATATTGAATTTTTTGAAAATAGTTTTGTAAAAAATCAAGTTATGCATGAACCAGAAAAAGATCAAAATACATCTAATGCCTATGATTCCTTAGTTAAACGTAAGGAAATAAGTGAACCATCTGAACCAAGAAGAAGTCAGAGGTTAAGGAAAGAAAAACATCTTGATTCTAACTTTGTTTCTCTGATCATATTACCTTTTTAGTTGAAGGTAATAAAGACAGAATTATGAGAAAAATGAAGATATTATTAAACATTGAAGATGAGCCCAAAATTTTGAGTGAAGCTTTGACTTAAAGAGATTCAGCTTTTTGGCAAGAAGATGTAAAGGATGAAATGGACTCTATCATGTCTAATAATACATGGATCTTGGTGGATTTACCTCCAAGATCAAAGCCTACTAAAAATAAGTGGGTTTTCAGGAGAAAGTATAATTTTGATGGTACTATACAAACCTTTAAAGCAAGATTAGTTGCTAAAGGTTTTACACAAAAGAAAGGCTTGGATTATTTTGATACTTATGCTCCAGTAGCTAGAATAACTTCTATTAGAATTCTTTTTGCTCTAGCTTCTATATATAAGTTGCATATTCACCAAATAGATGTTAAAACTGCATTTTTAAATGGTGATTTAAAAGAAGAAGTTTATATGGAACAACCCGAAGGGTTTGTTTTACTTGGAAATGAACATAAAGTTTGCAAGCTTGTTAAATCTTTATATGGTCTTAAACAAGTTCCTAAACAATGGCATGAGAAATTTTATTCTGCTATTTTATCTTTTGGTTTTAGGCATAATACTACTAATAAATGTATATATCCTAAATTTACTAGTGATTATGGAGTGATTGTTTGTTTATATGTAGATGATATGCTTATATTTGGTACTAACATGCTTGGTATAAATGAGACTAAGAATTTTCTTACCTCTAAATTTAAGATGAAAGATCTTAATCAAGTAGATACAATTTTAGGAATTAAAATTACAAAGAATGATAATGGATTTTCATTGAATCAAACTCATTACATAGAAAAGCTGTTAGATAAATATCAATATCTTAAAATAAAAGAATATAGTACTCCATATGATTCAAGTGTGAAACTTGTCAAGAATGATGCTAGACCAATAGAACAATTAAAGTATGCTAGTGTTATAGGAAGCTTGATGTATGCTATGCATTGTACTAGACCTGATATTGCTTACACGGTATGTAAGTTGTCAAGATTTACAAGTAATCCTAGTATAGCTCATTGGAGGGCAGTTGAAAGGGTACTTGGTTACCTTAAAAGAACTGCCAAATTAAGATTGTGTTATACAGGATTTCTTACTGTTTTAGAGGGTTATTCAGATGCAAGTTGGATAACAAAAGCTAGTGATAATATATCAACTACAGGTTGGATATTTACACTAGCTGGTGGTGCTGTAAGTTGGGCATCTAAGAAACAAACATGTCATGCACACTCAACTATGGAAGCTGAGTTTATAGCTTTGGCAGCCATTGGTAAGGAAGCTGAGTGGCTAAGAAATATGTTGTTTGAAATTGAGTTGTGGCCACAACCAATGCCACCTCTTTCTTTACATTGTGATAGTGAGGCTACTATGTCTAGTGCTTTTAATAACATTTATAATGGTAAGTCTAGACATATAAGCCTAAGGCATGACTATGTTAGAGAGTTAATCTCAAATGGTACCATTACGATCATATATGTAAAATCTGCAGAAAATTTGGCAGATCCTTTTACTAAAACTTTGCCCAGGGATAAAGTGTGGAGGACTGCATATAGTATGGGACTAATACATAACCCTCAAGACACTGATAATGGTAACCCAACTTTGAATTACCAAAACAGTAATTACCAAAGTTTAATAGGTAATAACAAGTTATTGATTAGTGTCTGATGTGGCACTTATAATAGGAGTCTCATACCTGAATTTGAAGTTCCATTGTTATATTGAGAGGTTGAGTTTAAACTCTTAATGGAGATCGTTTTGGAAATTGCCTAGGGACAATAAAAGGATCTTCACCTATGTGAATATGAAGTGGTGCCGCTTCAACAAGAGTTTAAGGGGTTTTACTCTTGAAATATTCACAGAAATTGGATTGCTAGCACATGGCCATTGAAATTGTGCTAGGAGCAAGTAAGAGTTTTGTGAAAAGTGACAAATTGATGTGTGTGGTACTTTCGATCCTAATAGTAAGAAGTCATGGTTTAATCTTAGGACACTATGTACTTTTATTAGCATCCTAAAGTACTTACACTAATTCAAGGTTTGAATCAATAAGATACCTTCTTGTATGCATCATATTTGTTGTATTACAAGCTAGTGGGGGATTGTTGGATAGCTTGTAATAAATACAAGGGAACAAGTTCCCATATTGCTTGTAAATGTGTAAAGTGATATATTTATAAAGGGAAGTCAACCTTTTAGAGTAATTAGGAGTCAAAGAGGAAATGGACTTTGACTATGGAGCTTGGCTTGGGCTAGCTTGGCTTGGGCTTGGGCTTGGGCTTGAGCTTGGGCTATTTAAAAAAAAAAGTCAAAGACGAGCACTTGGGGCACTTGGGCTCTTGGCTCTTTGATTTAATCCGAATTTTTAATTTTTTACAGAAATATTTTTAAATTCTATTTTGAATTTAAAATTATTTTTAACTATTCCAACAGACATATTTTCAGTTATATGTCTGAAACAGTTATGTCTATAAAATGAATGGTTGTTATTTAACAAACAATCACAATTTATGCCTCTTCAAATTCTATTTAAGATTTGATTTCCAAAAACACTGTACTTTGCATTCTGACTTTTCACAATATTCTGAGAGGCTTTGTTGTATCCTGGGGTAACTTGCTTTTGTGTGAGGTAATATTACACTCAAGAAAGTGTAACTCTACATGCCTCAAAGCCATATTCTCTGCTTATTTCCTAACAGTTTTGGATTAGTTCAAGGCTGATGTGGGTTGTGTTGGATTAAAATAGTGGAAGGATTGCTCAAATTGGGAAGAAAAGAAACATATAAATGTGTTTGTTAATATATAAAATGCCCTTGACAAAAAAAATGAGTGAATGAATGAATGATGTACAAGTTGTGAACATGTGTATATATACGTGTATATAGGTATATGCCATGGTTAGGATGGAGTAGAAGAAAAATACAATTATACACACACACATATAGATGTATCATGGAAAATGATAATGAGGAGTAGTATTGAGTAAGCAGGGAATTTGATTTAATTGTGAATTCTAAGATTGTTGTTTTGGAATGCAATTTAGCATAGTAAGGACGTTATTAGGACAATACTGAATTGGTTTGTAATAACTGGAAAATGCTTGGGTTGGAATTAAAATATTGTTTTCTGCTTTGTGTGTTGTGGCTAGCCAAGCTCGCATGTTGAGTGAAATGAAAAACTCTAGTTTTGATACGATTATATGAACTTGTCATTGTGTTTCCGTAAGTTAAGTGCATATGTGCGTGGTCCTTATTAGATTGCACTTGGTATGGTGCAATATGCATAGGGGAGCTTTCATTGATGCATACATGCACTCACATAAAACATATTTTAATTCAAGTGGTTTTACGCATGAGTTTTATAATGACTTGCATATTGTTTAGCTTGAAAATTTCTAGTTTGAGTAGGCCTTGAAATAAATCGAAAATCTTGTATATTTAAAACTCAAAATTATTTTTGTTAGTGTTTTGAAATCCGTGGAAGCTGAGAGCTACACGAGAAAACTGTTTTCTTATCCATTTTTTGAGTGTAGGCAGATCCATTCACCTTCGAGTCACTTGAGCCTATTGAGCCTTGCTCTAGGTTTTATTACTCGTTTATCGAGCTTTGTGCTCTAGACCTTCAGTATCAGTGTCTACGTCTTACAAGCCTCAAGCTCTTAGCACTATCAGCCTTGCTTAGAAAACTAGCAGACAAGTTTCAATTCTCTACTGATCAACAAGACTAGAGTATAATCTATGGCCATAGGTTTTGTGTTGCTTGCGGCACCTTCTCCATCACTAGTTAGGATGGACATCAGTATCAGTTATTAAGGATTTATGCCTAAACTCTATCAGTATTTGTTTTTAGTATTTTAAGGCTTCATGCCTAGTTTGATTGATTATTAGTTTTTTGGATGATTTCTTATTTTGAATTAAATGCATCAGAACTCTGTTTTGATATCTATATTAGTTTTTAGTACCTCAAGGCTTCGTGCCGACAGTGATTGATTATTAGTTTTCATTATGATTTTCTGCTTTGAAGTAATGCATCCAAAATATGTTTTGATATCAGTATTAGTTTTCAATATGTGAGGCTTCACTCCTAATCTTATTGATTTTCAGTTTTCGTATGATTAACCATTTCGAGCTAAATGTGTTAGAACTCAGTTTTCAAATTTAATCATATGGAACCTTGTAGTACTGAATATTTTGGTGACATTATGGCATTAAGTCAAGTGACTGCATCTTCAGGTATCGTGTTGACACTCGGGGAAATAAGATACCTAAGGTATTCTTCTATTTAATACCCCGTATACTCTTAGCTTTAAAGTATGAGTCCAAGTAGGTACATCCAGTGTATAGAACACAGTATCATACGTACACGTCACCTTAATTACTGTCATGCATATATGTACATATAGACTAACATAAGCCTAGTATCTATTTACTTAAACTACTTACTGAGCTGTTGTCACGACCCGAAGGCCGTGATGTACGCTTAACACTTACACTTATTACACTTGGCAAATTTACGAACTAAATTTTTCCTTTTCAATTTATGGTTTGTATTCGGTGTCAATATAGTCATTAAACAATTTTCACTTATCTTTTCTCATTTCGATTCAACTTTACTAACTTATTCTTTGATCCAAAAGTAAGTAAAATAACTCTCTAAGGCATATAATGATCATTTTTAATCCATAATATACTCTTGCCTAAAAATCATATTGAAAATATTTCCCCTTATATTTAGAGATTTCCCTAGACAAAGAACTTGTAAAATATTATCACTTATCATAATCCAATCATACCAAATCAATTCCGCTATCCACACATTCACATTATAGCATAATTCATCAAATAATTATCATGTCAACATTCCTAATATCCACTATTAATTATCACGTACATATCAAATCTAGGATCACAATCGATCATCATATCACTCTTAAAATAATCTAAAACGATCCTAAGTTACATCCCATGACACAAGCAAACTATATTGTGTAATATTTACAGAATGTGCATGTAAACAAAATAATATGTTATCTGTATACCTCGTAATATAGCGAAAGCAGGCTCAAAGGACGCTGGTATGTACCTAAGCTTGGTACAGTCCCTGATGGCTTACATAGAACTCCAAATGTGGACTCTAGCTCATATGATCTGCGATGACGTTAGAAAGGGGTGAGCAAAACACGGCTCAGTAAGTAGTTTAAGTAAATGCATGCTAGTCTCATGTCGATCTACATGCATGTGTATGCATGAACAGAAAATAAAGTGACATGTATGTGTGATACGATGTCCTGATGCCGGATCTATCTATCCGGACTCATACTTTAAGGTTGAAGCTATACAAGGTATTAGTCTAAATGATACCTTACGAACCTCATTTCTTTGAGCCTCAACATGATACTAAAGAACACGATCACTCGTCACAATACTACAATGTTAATAGGATGCATAGCATTACAATGGTAATGTGTTTAGTTCAAAACCGATCAGTTCAAAACTGATTCACAATGTATTTATTCAAAACCAAAATCACTATGCACTCATTCAAAACAAATTACTAATCACTTTAGTCGTAAACCTCGAAATAATAAAGTCGTATCGATATAGAAACACTTTTTTAAATACATGGTTGAAAATCGATAATTATACTGAACTGATACTGATAAGGTTAGGCCTAAAGCCTCTGAATACTAAAACCAAATGCTGATAAAAATAGATTTTCTGATGCATTTAGTTCAAAACCGATAATCGTAGTCAAACTAAAAAATCAATAAGTCTAGGAATAAAATCTCAAAATGTTGAGAACTGATTCCAATAACGAAACTGTTTTCTAATACACTTAGTTTAAATACAACTACTGTGCACCAAGTTCAAAACACAATCACTATGCACGAGTTCAAACATGGTCATTATGCATATGAGTTTAAAACATGATAACTATGCACATGAGTTCAAACACGGTCATTTTGCACTGAGTTCAAAACAAATAATCTTATGAAAATAGATACTCAATGGAGTTAGGCAAAATACCTATAAATACTGAAAATTGATGCTGAAATCAAAACAAATAAGGTTTAGGCATGAAGCCTCAAATATTGAATTAAAACTGAAATCCAAAACAGATACTAATAAAGTTTGGCAGAAAGCCTTAAATACTAGGCTAAAGCTGAAATACAAAACAGATACCGATAAAGTTTGGCATAAAGTCTCAAATACTAAACTGAAACTGAAATCCAAAACGGATATTGATAAAGTTTAGAAGTAAAGCCTCAAATACTGAACTGAAACTGAAATCCAAAACAGATACTGATAAAGTTTAGGCATAAAGCCTCAAATACTGAACTGTAACTGAAATTTAAAACGAATACTGATAAGTTTGACATAAAGCCTCAAATCACTGAAAACTGATACTGATAAAGTGTAGGCAAAGATCCCTGATAGTTGATACCGATACTGATGTCCATCCTAGCTAGTGATAGATAAAACGTCATAAGGACGCGACCGTGTAGCACGTAGTTCCCTTAGGATTCTAGAGGTGGCTCCCATGGTAATATCTATGGCCATAGAGTTACTTTAGCCCCGTTGTGCAGTCAGGAACTGGAACTTGTTTGCTGGTTTTCCAAACAAGCCTGATAATGCCTAAAGCACAAGGCTCGTAAGGCGTAGATACTGATACTGAAAGTCTAGAGCACAAAGCTCGATAGACAAGTAAAGGAACCTAAAGCAAAGCTCGATAGACTCTGAGTGACCCGAAGGTCAATGGATCTGCCTAAAATCAAATATAGAATGGAAAATTGAGTACTGATCAAAATCCTTTGGTTTAGAAAACGAACTACTGAGTACTGATTGAAATCCCTTGATTTAGAAATCGGATTACTGATCAAAACTTAACTTAGCAAGATGGAGTGTATTGTCAAAATTCAAAGGTACAACATTATACCAACTGTACACATGATTTTCAAAAAACAAATCAAAACAGTTTTAAGGTTTCCAAATATGTGTAAAAGCTCTTCCTTACAGAGCTAGTTCAAAACTATGCTTCTGAAACCAAAGTGAAATGTCGAGTATTATAAGGCTTATGCATACAATAATTCGAGTAAAAACATGTTGTATGTGAATTTACTTATACATTAATGGAGTACCTCTACGTACTCTGCATGGTTCCCTAGTGAGATTTTAATGCAGACCATGCACACATACACTTAGCCTAAACAGATTAGACAGACAATATTCATGCGATAACTTAACACCTGAATATTTTATTTCACACAATAGGCAAGCTTGTCCGGCCACAACACACAAATCAGAAAACACAATTTCAATCCCGGTCCAAGCATCATTCAGATTCACAATTTGATCATACATTGTATCTTACCTTAATCACTCGATCAATAGCATCACAGCACTTAAATTCGAAAGCTAGGTAAATTATTTATAAAATTTAAACATCTCCTACGAGATGATACTAGCGAAACTTTACTTAATCCACTTACCTCAATGCTTAGAAATTATCTTCCTCAAGCTTCCAAATCAAAAGTCATGCTCCTACACTGCTCCAAGTCACTACAAATCAATTCAATCACATTCAAATCCATCAATAATGCCACATATCGACATTAAATCAAACATTTCCGACTCAATTACTAACTTTATCCAATATCGTATAATCATTAAATCCAACATTTCTATATGATCGTACGATATAAAACTACCACAAACTTATATATAAAAGTCTTACCAATTCCTACGCTTAGTGCTTGCACGTCAAGCTTAGTCGAAATAGTGTCGTCGCCTTAGTGTCGCACTACATATTCAAACATTGTCAAACGACTTAGTATCAACCAGATAAATTTCTAATTTTTTTTATAAAACAAATAGCATTCCAAACATTTCTTTCTAAATCCCGAAACTAGCGCTCTAGCAAAATTTCAAGCATGGCCAAGTCTCCATTGAGCACACTTATACTATTTCTACAATTTAATACGCATAAACATTTTCTTAAAAAACAATTAAACACGATCTTATAAAAATTTCCTAGAAAATATAAAGCTTTTTGCTAAAATTTCCTTACCCATTTTCTACTAAAGAACACAATTTGACCTTCAAAAATCAATCACGATCGACCTTTGAAACCATTGTTCGTTGCACTTACAACTTGTTTCAAGCCACCCGAAGCAGCCCCTGATTTGGCCCTATTTAAAGCCTAAAACTAGCCTTTAAAGAAGCCTAAAAACGCCTTGTTCCTCCTTCGTTTCAGCTCCTAAAATCAGCCCCAAAATCCTTCAAGGTTGATCTGTCTCGCCTGAGTTAACCCCACGTGAAACCTCACGAAGCTCTTTTTAACTCTTTGCTCTCACCGTTTAGTGCTGCAATTCTGTTCTTCACTAATTCAGCTTTAAGCCACACCTTTATTGTCTTTTCTCCTGCCCATTTCTAATCGAAAATGGCTTCTTCACTAGTCCCCTGTTTCTCTGTTCAGTATAGCCAAAAATGGAGTTCCATTCTCCTTCCCTTGGCAGCCCCCACGTCCTACAGTTCAGCCGCTTTTCTTTTTTTTTTCCAAACTCTTTTTTTGTTATTTTTCCTCTTATTTTTCTCTATAGCTGCAGGTTACCCTCTTTTGGTTTCTCCCTTGTTCAATCAATTTTCTCACCAGAAAGGGACTACCTTTCACGCCACCTTGCTATAATTGGTACTCCACTTCTTATTTCAAATCTGTTCTTCCTCCGTTTCTGGCCAGAGTGAGGGAAGTTGCTGCTCTTCCTTTGGCCTACAATGAGGCTTTAGCATAGCAGCTGAACTGCTGCCTTTATCTAGCCCAACGAGGGACACCAGCAACTCCTTCAATTTCGCTTCACTCCTTTATTTCTATAGCAAGAAGGCTCGACTTCCAGCTTCAGTTTGTGCCGAGAGAACTCAGCCCTTTTACTACCATTTCATGCCTGATCAAGCGTTACAGCAGCCACCATTCAATCCTTGGGTCCGTTTGGTTTATGAAAATATTTTCTATTTTTATTTTCTGAAAACAAGTTTTCATTTTTTGTTTTTTGAATTTTGGAAAATATGTTTGGTACACGAAAATGAAAACTTGTTTTTGAAAATAAAAATTATGAAAATGCGTTTCAACATTTTTCAAACCAATAAATATGCAAAACAATAACTAAAAAACTAAATTAAATTACAATTTTTCAAAAAAAGTAAAATGTAACTAAATAATAAAAATAAATTGTAAATGAAATAAACATAAGAATAATTCTTTATTTATTATAAATGAACAAACACGTCTTTCAGTAACAAAAAAACTGAATTCTGGTGTTGTTTATAGAGGTATTCTAGCTTGCCTAGATGGATACATGAATATAGCTATGGAGCAAACAGAAGAATATGTCAATGGACAGCTGAACAACAAATATGAAGCTGTCATTCATGGAAATAATGTACTTTGTATCTGTCATAATGTTTCCTAGGGCTAGGACGCTAGACATTAAACAAATGGAGTCGCCACCAATCTTTTTTTTTAACCTAGGTGTGATTGGCCACCTAATGACTTTAAAAACTGGTCTACATTTTTAGTTTTGGGTTCGGGAGTTCGTTTACGTGTAGGGAAGGTTATAGCACCCCTACAACGCCCAAAATTGGTACCATTTTAATCTTGTGTTATTTTAACTTAGTCTTAATTATGTGGTCTTTTAATTTTTTGTTTAAATATTGAAAATTCTTTTAAAAATCCTCCATCATTTTGGATGAACTCTTAAAAGACTCTTCTCACCTCAAGAGTATTCAAAGGGTACCATTCGACTCCCCTGAAGAGGCTCCGTTGTAGGATATATTTTAGAATTTATTTATTATTTTTACTTAATTATTTTTATTACTTTTATTTATTTATTTTAATATTATTTTTTATATATTATTTATTAATATTTTTAGGATTTTGCTATTTACTGTTGAGAATATCTCCTAAATTTTCCATCATTCTGGATAAACTTAGAAGAACCTCCTCACCTAGGAATTCCTCAAGTGTTACTCATTCGTAATCGCCTTGAGGATTCTATCATCGGAATTATTATTTTATTATTTATTAACTTTAATTATTATTTATTATTTTATTTTTATTAGAATATAAATTTTATTATTTATTATGTTTTTATCTTTATTTATTATTTGTTTATTTTGAAAATGTCTTCTATGTCTTCCATCATTCTGGATAAACTTAGAAGGATCTTCTCACCTAAGAATTCTTCGAGTGTTACTCATTCGTAATCACATCAAAGATTCCATCATCGGAATAATTTTAATTTTATTAAACAATTTTCAATATTCATTGGAAGATTTATCCTAATTTTTATTTATTTATTTTTTATCCCTTATTTTAATTTCTATTTTAAACCTTATTTGTCATTATCCTTATACTTATATCCACTTATTCTTATTAAACACCATTTTTATCTTCTTAGAATATAAAAACGTGTACTAACTAACTAACAAAAAAACCCCATATAAAATATAAACAATTCGAAAGGCATAAAAGCATACCAATGTTGTCAGATGATGATGGCCAAATATATTACTTTTATCTTTGACTTCACGTGGCCTTCAATTTCCAAGCAAATGAACCCAATATTCCAAGCGTTGATGTCTCTCGTAAATCCTTGACATGGGCAGCCTTTCCTTCCTAGCTGCTTTTACTCTTCGCTGGAAACTTGCCTCAGAACCTCTTGCCTAAGCTTAAATGCCGCTCCCGGAAACAACGAGTGGCCAAATGCCGTCGCTGCTTTGATTGAAATTCCCTTCTTCTTTGCTTGCTGTTTTTTTCTTGATTCAGACTGTTTTTCTTTTTTATGAATATTTCTCTGAGGATTCTTTTTTTTTTAAGTTATGGGGTTTGACCCCTTTCTATAGTCATAAACTTATTAGAGTCCTAATACAACTAATCTATTCTATTAATTATCTCTTATTTTTAATATTTTATCTATTTAATTCTTATGTTAATCCTAATATAACTTTATCAAATCTAAATAATTATCCTAAAAATCTAATTATCCTATTCTAAAATTAATTTTATTTTATTTTCTTATCTCTTCCCTTTTTTATTATCATTCCTAAATCCTATTTTAATTTTAATTTCCTAATTAATGTTAATTCTAAAATCTAAAAAATTCTCATTTAATTCTAGCCTAATTCTAAATTGTTAAATTAAAATACAATGTCACCCAATCCAATTAATTATTTTTACAAATTAAGACTCCAGACAAAATAAGGTGTCTACAGCTGCCCTTCTTTGCACATTTTCTGAAAATCAGGAATTGTGCAAAGACAATTAGACAACTATTTTGTCCGAATTTTTTTTTGTTTTTTTCCTTTTTTACAAAATATTTACAATTTTTAAGAAACATTTAGTTCCTCTCACCAGAGGCTGTAAGACTTTGAAAAATAACCTTGTGCTCCTCTCACCAGAGGCATTGGAACTTTGAAAAATAACCTTGTGCTCCTCTCACCAGAGGCATTGGAACTTTAAAACATAACCTTGTGCTCCTCTCACCAGAGGCATTGGAACTTTGAAGAATAATCTTGTGCTCCTCTCACCAGAGGCATTGAGACTTCGAAACAACCTTGTGCTCCTCTCACCAGAGGCATTGGAACTTTGAAAAATAACCTTGTGCTCCTCTCACGAGAGGCATTGAGACTTTTGAAAATAAAGAGCTCCTCTCAACAAAGGCATTGAGACTTTTGAAAATAAAGAGCTCCTCTCAACAGAGGCATTGGGACTTTTGAAAATAAAGAGCTCCTCTCAACAAAGGCATTGAGACTTTTGAAAATAAAGAGCTCCTCTCAACAGAGGCTTTGAAACTTTTTGAAAAATAAAGAGCTCCTCTCAACAGAGGCATTGAGACTTTTGAAAATAAAGAGCTCCTCTCAACAGAGGCTTTGAAACTTTTTGAAAAATAAAGAGCTCCTCTCAACAGAGGCATTGAGACTTTTGAAAATAAAGAGCTCCTCTCAACAGACGCATTGGGACTTTTGAAAATAAAGAGCTCCTCTCAACAGAGGCTTTGAAACTTTTTGAAAAATAAAGAGCTCCTCTCAACGAGGCATTGAGACTTTTGAAAATAAAGAGCTCCTCTTAATAGAGGCTTTGAAACTTTTTGAAAAATAAAGAGCTCCTCTCAACAGAGGCATTGAGACTTTTTGAAAATAAAGAGCTCCTCTCAATAGAGGCCTTGAGACTTTTGAAAATAAATAGCTCCTCTCAACAGAGGCATTGAAACTTTTGAAAATAAAAATTTCATTTCAGAATGCCAGCTTTCATGGGTTTGACTGGGCTTAACTTTCATTTTGATGCCAACAATATTGGGCTTCATCCTCCTCTAAAGTGCCAGCTAAACTGGGCTTTATTCTTATCTAAGGTTTTTCAAAAAAAATATTTTTCTCATCATCTTCTCATACCTCATTATTCTTTCAAATTACCATCTCTTATATTTTCATCCTATCCATGATAGTCTTACACTTTCTCTTTTCTTCAAAATTTTCATCATTTAGAACTTCTTATCCTAATGTTTTAACAAATAGTTCAATGTCAAAATGCAGTAATGAAACATCATGCATGTCATGAATATAATAAATGCCATGAATACCACAATGCTATGAATGTTATGCACATGTTAATGTCATGCCCCCTGAATTATTCCATGAATGTATGTAAATGCAATCTCCATTGTGGTAACAAGATTCTCAAGCTCATCTCATTTTTCTCAAGTCCACTCAATTCGTTGGATTCTTCTTATTTAAATCTTCTATCTTCACTTCTTATCCCATCTCCTATTGAGTTTTGGTCCAATTATGCTCGAAGACTTGCCATTATGCTTTCAAGTTTATATTTTCATCATTTTTTATTGTTGTTTCTTTCTCTCTCTTAGTAATGCAAGATTTCTCAAAACAATATTTTTTTTTTCAAAACTTTACCCAAAAAAGGTTACCAACATTTATTTATTTTCCTTCCAACTCGACCACCAATGTAATGCACTCAGACATCTTCTCAATTTATTATATGGGTGGAATGAATTTAAAATAATTATGAGAGATATGAGTATTCATTCTTAGAAAAGGAACATGAAATCAAGAAAAATCAATGGGACAGTTTGGAATAGGGTTTTCAGTATCCATTTAATAAACATTCTGACAATTTCAATCAAGTCAATCTAAAATTCTTTTCCAAAAGCCCACTCTTATTGATATGTTCTTTCATGTAGTGTCTGCCGATCTTACCCTCGTATCAGAACTTTTTGATGCTGATATTTTCCTAAGTCGCCTTCTCAGATTTTCAACTTAGGTACCCCTTATTTGATTCAAACTACCCTTTTTGGGTTTTCAATTTTGAATCCCCCTTTTTCTTTTTCTTTTTATTTTTCTCTTTTTTCTTTTTTTTTCTTTTTTCTTCTTTTTTCTTTTTTTTTCTTCATTTTCAACTTCATTAGCTTCGACAAACTTCAACCTTCAATGCTCAATCCAAATTCATGTCCTAATAAGCGTTCTTGATTTTGATCCAAGATATCTTTTAAAGCTCATAGGTTTCTTCATTCAAATTGATCATTATCTCATTATATAAATATGTCTTCATTCAATTCATGATTCTTCAATTTAAGCATTTACATTTGATCAAAATGGGCTTTTAAAGGTATGTAATGTAGGCTCAGGTGAGGGTTTATGAAAGAAAAGGATCAAGCAGGCCCAAAATGTGTTTCAGGGTTTATAAACCAAGGGATCACTTTTATTTAACAAGTAAAACACTCAAGCATTTAGTACGTTTCTAGTTCACTCATTTCTTTTCTTGCTTCTTTTTTTCCTTTCTTGGGTTTTCTTTTTAATTTAAACCCTTTTTTCTTCTTTTTTTTGTTTCACAAAACTGGGTTTTTTTTTGCCTCTCGATTCATCATGAACACTTTCATCTTTGCCCCAAAATTTCTTTATAAATGATTTTCATCTTCCTTGCCCCCAATGTGGAGGGTGATCCTTAGTGGGTTATAATACAAAAATATAATAGGCTCAAAAGGGATAATCAAAGGATAATTTTACTCATGCTTGAAGGATAGTGAAAGAAGGCCATTTATCATTTCAAATGTAAATACTCTCATTAAAAATTGTTTATTGAACAATGACAAACTTGTTGGAAGCTTTTGTAAGAGATTCACCTTTCTTGTTCCATCTATCCAGTGTAGATGGTGAACAACCTTTCCTTCATTTTCTTGCTTTTGCAACATTAGCAGACTAGTAATTCATCAACAGTAGTAGTTCTTTCAAAATTGAATCCTAGATTTATTGACATCATTATCATCATGTTCATTATTTGGATACTTGTGAATAAAAGGTAATCATTATTTGGATACTTATGAATAAAAGGTAAAGGTGAGTATGTGGGAAATGGCAAATGAACAGAGAGAATGAGAAAATGACAGTGCATCACACTAGTCGCTTTATTGAAAAAGGGATAAATAAAAGTTAGCCCATACATAAAACTTTATCTTTTGCTTATAGGCTTAAGCACTTTCAAAAACTATCTTGCATTACTTAAAGAAAAGAAAGCAAAAACAAAACTAAAATTTATAAATCTTCAAAATTGCATGGCTAGAACCCTTCATGCCCCCATAAGACAAATCTTTTTTTTTAACTACAACTTATTCTATTACTCCCTTTACCTTACCCAAAATTTTCAACAACTCAATGATTTGGGCCAATTGCCCCCTTATGTCCTCTTGAGCTTTTTCCATCTTCTCCATGTGAATGCTTTGTTCTTCTTCCATAACCCTAGCTTGATAACAAGTGTGATATGAATGGACTTTTGCTCGAGCTATCTTTGAACCTTTATTACCACAATTAGAGTTCATCATTTTTCATGTGGTGATGCTTGATGAAGTTTGAAAATGTTTTGTTTAAAAACAATGAATGAAGATGAGCAAAATGAGATAATGCTACATGTGTATGAATGGGATGGTATGGTAAAAAGTTGCCATGTAATAATAATGGATGATTGATGCATGAAAATGTTTTGGTGAAGAACACATGGTGGTACCTTTTTTGTGTCTCATGTATAAATCAAAATCAAACAAACTTGATAAAAAATGTGTCCTAAGTAATGGGTATTTCCTAGAGCATGGGTTGATATGGCTCTATCTTACAATTGGTCTTCCTAATTTCATTATATGCATGGCTTTAGAAAAAAGGGCTAAAGGTTCCCAAATTGTTCCTCACTATCATCCACTCTGGACTAGTAAGGCACCATAATCCGCACCCATGACAGGCTACAAACAGAAAAGGTTCAACTTGAGTGGGAGTATTTTGCTAGCCCATGCGAAGGTTATCACCTCACGAGAGCGGTAGGTACTCTACTCCCTCCTAGAAAGGATTGAGCTCGGGTCGAGAGCTTTATGCATGCAAACGCAAAGTGTGGTGTGCGAGAAGGAACTTCATCTTATTAATTTCCACAAAACACTTAAGAAGTCAACAAAAGAGCATCAAACAACATCAGAACTTTCCAAATTTAGACCATTACACTTAGACTTAGTATAACACAAGATTAAATTATGGCTCGACTCTCTTAATTGTCCCCAGTGGAGTCGCCAAGCTGTCATAACGTTTCCTAGGGCTAGGACGCTAGACATTAAACAAATGGAGTCGCCACCAATATTTTTTTTTAACCTAGGTGTGATTGGCCACCTAATGACTTTAAAAACTGGTCTACATTTTTAGTTTTGGGTTCGGGAGTTCGTTTACGTGTAGGGAAGGTTATAACACCCCTACAACGCCCAAAATTGGTACCATTTTAATCTTGTGTTATTTTAACTTAGTCTTAATTATGTGGTCTTTTAATTTTTTGTTTAAATATTGAAAATTCTTTTAAAAATCCTCCATCATTCTGGATGAACTCTTAAAAGACTCTTCTCACCTCAAGAGTATTCAAGGGGTACCATTCAACTCTCCTGAAGAGGCTCCGTCGTCGGATATATTTTAGAATTTATTTATTATTTTTACTTAATTATTTTTATTACTTTTATTTATTTATTTTAATATTATTTTTTATATATTATTTATTAATATTTTTAGGATTTTGCTATTTAATGTTGAGAATATCTCCTAAATTTTCCATCATTCTGGATAAACTTAGAAGAACCTCCTCACCTAGGAATTCCTCAAGTGTTACTCATTCGTAATCACCTTGAGGATTCTATCATCTGAATTATTATTTTATTATTTATTAACTTTAATTATTATTTATTATTTTATTTTTATTAGAATATAAATTTTATTATTTATTATGTTTTTATCTTTATTTATTATTTGTTTATTTTGAAAATGCCTTCTATGTCTTCCATCATTCTGGATAAACTTAGAAGGATATTATCACCTAAGAATTCTTCGAGTGTTACTCATTCGTAATCACCTCAAAGATTCCATCATCGGAATAATTTTAATTTTATTAAACAATTTTCAATATTCATTGGAAGATTTATCCTAATTTTTATTTATTTATTTTTTATCCCTTATTTTAATTTCTATTTTAAACCTTATTTGTCATTATCCTTATACTTATATCCACTTATTCTTATTAAACACCATTTCTATCTTCTTAGAATATAAAAACGTGTACAAACTAACTAACAAAAAAACCCATATAAAATATAAACAATTCAAAAGGCATAAAAGCATACCAATGTTGTCAGATGATGACGACCAAATATATTACTTTTATCTTTGACTTCACGTTGCCTTCAATTTCCAAGCAAATGAACCCAATATTCCAAGCGTTGATGTCTATCGTAAATCCTTGACATGGGCAGCCTTTCCTTCCTAGCTGCTTTTACTCTTCGTTAGAAACTTGCCTCAAAACCTCTTGCCTAAGCTTAAATGCCGCTCCCGGAAACAACGAGTGGCCAATTGCCGTCGCTGCTTTGATTGAAATTTCCTTCTTCTTTACTTGCTGTTTTTTTCTTGATGCAGACTGCTTTTCTTTTTTATAAATTTTTCTCTGAGGATTCTTTTTATTAAGTTATGGGGTTTGACCCCTTTTTATAGTCATAAACTTATTAGAGTCCTGATACAACTAATCTATTCTATTAATTATCTCTTATTTTTAATATTTTATCTATTTAATTCTTATGTTAATCCTAATATAACTTTATCAAATCTAAATAATTATCCTAAAAATCTAATTATCCTATTCTAAAATTAATTTTATTTTATTTTCTTATCTCTTCCCTTTTTTATTATTGTTAGCTTTAAATTGCAATATATATTTTGAAATGACAAAAACTTAAGTAAGCTTTAATGTTTTAATTCATATTCTAAATTTGCCTTATCACACATGATTTTCTCAATCCATTTTTAAGTGATCATATCAAACATTAAGATCATGATTTAATGATACATCCCTATTGGTCTTAATTCTTTATAAATGTTTTGAATATTTTAAAACATCACTTGATGAATGTTTAGACCATGTTTTTATCTGAGAAAGTCAAGAAAAACTCCCTTAAAGCTTATAAATGTTTTGGGTTGAATTAGGATCAAAGGTCATATCATTTCTAACCCAAAAGTGCAGGAAAAAAGCCCTCTGGAAGAAAAGGATCGATCCCCACTGTAGCAGGATCGATCCCTTTTTGGCAGAAAGTCTTCCCAAGGTCCCTGAAGCCCAGAATCAAGATTTTGGACAAAAGGGATCGATCCCCACTGTAGCAGGATCGATCCCCACTGTAGCAGGATCGATCCCTTTGCTCGAAAATAGCCTATAACGGCTAGTTTTTGTGAGATAACGGTAATATTCGAGATTTGGCTCCACCCAACGGCTAGAATACATCCAAGGGACTATAAATAGAGGCTTACAAGCTAAAGGAAGCAAGAGGAAGAGCTCAGCACATTCAATCTTCATTTTCCTCATATTCAAAGCCTTAACAACTTCTCAAGTGCTATACATTCTTCATTTTCTATCAATCTCATATTCCTTGTATAGAATAGCATAGCACAAATCATTGTATAGGTTTTCCTTGTGCTTAAACATTGTAATCTCTTGCCTATCTAGAGGTCTTTCTTTGATTACACAAGTTGTAACATAATCATTCCTTGTAAAGGGGAGGTTTCTCTTGAGCCTTGGAAAAGAGGTAGGTTACTCTTGAGCCTAGAAAAAAGAAAGGTTACTCTTGAGCCTAGAAAAGAGAGAGGTTTCTCTTGAGCCTTGAAAAGAGGGAGTGTAACAAATTCAAGGATAGTGAATTTGGGAAAATCCTTGGGAGCGTCTCAAGGTAGAGGACATAGGCAAGGTTGCCGAACCTCTATAAATCACTTGTGTACATTTCTCTATCCTTTCTCTCTTTACTTTCTTGCAATTATATTTGTGTTTATTGCATTGAATTTATATTGTATAATTGCCTAGCTAAGAGAACTTAGAAAATATCAATATAGGCTAGAGAATTTAGAGAAACCGAAAAACGAACCTAAGGTTAGTGAAAAACCGATTCACCCCTCCTTTCGATATAGCCTATAAGAGCCAACAATTGGTATCAGAGCTTGGGCTCGAGATTGATTTAGACTAACCTCTATCGAGCAAAACGATCTAAAATGGCTCACTTGAATGTAGGCACACCCCTAGGAGAAGAGGGACAATCATTAGTTAGACCTCCACTATTCAATGGTGAAAATTATTCATATTGGAAAACTAGAATGATGTTATTTGTGCAATCCAATGATTATGAAGTGTGGAGAATTATAGTGAATGGTCCTAGAATTCCCATGAAGAAAGTAGATGGAAAAGATGTCCCTAAGCTAGAGGATGAGTGGGACACAAATAACATGAGAGTGGCACAATTGAATGCCAAGGCTATGCACACTCTCTTTTGTGCATTAGGTCCTAATGAATATAATAGAGTCTCCCTATGTGAGAATGCCAAGCAAATATGGGACAAATTAGCCATCACACATGAAGGGACCAATCAAGTGAAAGAGACCAAAGTAAGAATGCTCACACATGATTATGAGCTTTTTAGAATGAAAGAAAATGAGTCCATGAGTGATATGTACACTAGATTTAATGACATAATCAATGGACTTAAGGCATTAGGCAAGACCTATTCCAATGTAGAAATGGTGAAGAAAATCTTGAATAGCTTGCCACAATCATGGGAGGCAAAGGTAACCGCAATAGAAGAGTCTAAAGATCCAAATACCTTGTCTCTAGATGAACTTATGGGCTCCCTACTTACATATGAGATGAAATTGAAAAGAAATGAAGAGCCTTCGAAGAAAGTAGGGGTAGCACTTAAGTCTTCCACTCATGAGGATGATAGTGATGAGAGTGGAAATGAGGAAGAAAACGAAATGGCAATGTTTGCCAAAAGATTCAATAGATTTATGAGAATGAAAGAGAGAGAGAGTAATAAGAGACATCATAGGGGAAAGTCAAGTAGAAGAGAAAAAGACCCCTTAGTGTGCTATGAATGTAATGAATCGGGTCACACTAAGTTAGATTGCCCCTTACTTAGTAGGGAAAAGGATAGGAAACCTAGGAAGAAAGCATATGTGGCTGCATGGAGCGATAGTGACAGCTCCGATGAGGAAAATGTAGATAATGAGGTAGCCTACTCATGCTTTATGGCCATTAGTGATGATGAGGCTGGTAGTAGTTCTAGTGAAGATAATGATTATACCTTCAGTGAACTACAAAATGCCTTTGATGATTTAGCAAATGAATTTCAATGCATGAATTCTAAATATAAGAAAATCATTGCTAAATTAAAAATAGAAAATGAAGCCTTGACAAGTGCTAAGATAGAATTTGAAAAGAAACTAGAAGAGGCCAACTTAGAAATAAATGAGTTGAATAAAAAGAACTTAAATTTGCATAACTCATTTTCTAGGTTTTATATGGGTCAACAAAAATTAGATCACATGCTTGAGATCCAAAGAGCTTTCTTTGACAAAGATGGGTTAGGATATAATGCAATACAAAAAGAAACTCATCTAAAGAATTTTCTAGTGAGCAAAAATACTATGCATGATTTATCTCTCACATGCTCACTTTGCAATAGAATAGGACACTCTTCACAATCATGCACTTATAGAAAAACAACATTTAGAGGAAGATTGGTTAGAAAAATGTGGGTGCCAAAGCATGCAATAAATAATGATGATTTGTGCTTGAAATGGATCCCAAAAGGATCAACAATTATTTGCACTAACTCTCATGGACCCAAGAAAATTTGGGTACCAAAGCATGCTTGAATTTGTTTGTTATAGGAGTGTTGGAGCATGGGAATACAATGGAACAATGGAGTTTAAATGCTCAACACATCCTCATGGAGTTTGCATATGCCAATGAGAAAAAGGAAAAGCTTGAGGATCCATCTTTGACAAATCACAACAATTCTTCAAATGATAGCTCAAGGTGGACTCAACTATTCAAGGCAAAGCATTCTCTAGCAAAGGAGTTTTTTAAGCTTAAATCCTATCTCTTCAAAACTCATATATATTAAAATTATTTGTTTGATTTAATGAGACACTTAGTTAATGATTCTTGTTGCATTGTGATTGAGCAAAAGGCATGATAAATGATTGTTGAGTGTTTGATGGACAATTCTTGATGGATGAATGAAAGGCATGATTTATGATTTTGAAATGATTTTTGGATTTCTGCATTTTGAGCAAGTCTTCTATGTGTTGATAATGTATTTACTTGCCTCAAATTGTCAAATATTTCATATATGCAAAATGCCTTGTCATGAGCCTTAATGAAGAATATGCATGTTGACAATCATGGCATGTTGTTCACAAGTATGATGATTTGATGTTATATATGCTTAAAATCTATGTGAACAAGTTTGTTTTGACATATTTATGTAATTCAATGCATTGGTTTGGTCAAAACATGCATAAATCTCAAAATGACCCCCTTTGAGGCCAAAAATGCTTTTATTGGTGAAAATCCTTCCAAAATTGCAAAATCTTTTGTAAAATGGTTTTTCATTCATGTTTTTCATTCATACAAGTCCAAAATCATGTTTTACAAATGTTTAAACCTTTTCTTGGGCTTAACTTACTCAAAAACGAAGTTTTGGTACCTCACAAGTTGAATTTTCTGTCAAAACAACTGCAGAATTTGCAAGAAACTATGAGGGATCGATCCCCACTGTAGCAGGATCGATCCCCCCAGGCCAGAAAAGGCTCTCCTGCATGTTTAAACTGAAAATTGGGAGGATCTTTTGTTAGTTTCACACTATCTTTTGTATAAGCTTAAAATTCATTGTTTTAACTTCCTTTGATGATCTTTAAACTATGAAAAATCATTTTTCATTGATATCATGCTTCAATTCCATCAATTTGTATCATTTCCAACAATTGATATCACTTTCAACAATCAATATCACTTTTCTTGAGCTCACAAGTGCAAAATAGTTTTTCTCATTGAAAATAGTCATGAATTGCATAAATATTGAAATAATCTTGAAATATACTCTCAATGAATGCTTAAACATAATTTTGAGATTTATTTCAATGATTTATGGATATATTTGAGAATTTGATGAACTTGTGCATAATGAGTGTTTTTCATATCTTTTGTTCATCTTAGTCAAGCATGCTTATAGGATTATGTGTATTGGCTTGACTTATCAATTCCACACTAGGTTTCATGATAATTTTACATCTAGTGGATTGATTCCAAATGTAAATTCAACAATTGGTAATAGTCATTGGCCTATAATTTGTGATGGTAAATGGATCCTAAATGTTAAAATGCATAAAACTTTATCATCCTTGTACTTAAAGAACTAGGGTCTTAATGACAACACCAACATTCAAAGATAAATGCAAACTTGAACAAACTTGATATCCATGCATTTATTATTTGAATCTTTCCTTGCTCATAATTGGTTAAGGACTTGAATTGGAAAATGAGCATAGGATTTTTGTGATTGAAAACATGGAAGAAAATGTGTTTGCTTGAATACTTTGATTTTATGAATCTTCCATATGATATAACTTTGTGAATATGAATATGGATTACTACTTTATGATTGTATGCTTATGTATAATTAATCCATATGCATATTTGATGATGTATGTTGTGTTCTTGCATATTTAGAATGACTATTTTATTGACATGAGCACACTACACATAAAAATTGGATTCATGCAAAATGACTAAGTCAACCATTAGTAACAATTGGTATTTAGACTGAAATAACAATTAGTATCATTGGCAACCATATTTTCAATAATTGGTAAGCCAAAACTAAATTACCAATTGGTATGAGCTTTAAATTGACAATTTTTCTCATGCTCCTTAGATTGAAATGACAAATAGGGAAGAATTCACTTTTGCATGAAACACTTTTGTGCTAGAATTTGTAATTAATTGATATATGTCTTTATTCTATGCACATTATTGTTTGAACATGATTTATGAGCTCATGCATATAATATGTTATATAATTTTAGCTCATAATCATGATGTATTGTCATGCACCTTAGTTGGACCTTAGAGAACAATTGATACACTTAGGTGCTTGCTTAACTTCTTACCAATTGGAACCTTCTTGCAAAATTACTTATCAACAATTGGTATCAAAATTATTTATAAACAATTGGTATAGGATCATAAGTCATATTCATTGCATAAATATTTCATACTCTTTGAGAATATTGACTTATTTATTTGTGCTATAAGTCCCATGTACTAACATGTTTCTTGTTGGATGGAGCATTTTTATTTGTTCTCACATAGCCATGATTTTAGGGGGAGCAAATCAATCCTTAAGGTCAAGTTTTAATTATTAAAAGGGAGAGAGATATTAAGGGGGATAAATAATGATTTGAAGATATTAAGGGGGAGCATATTTTTTATTCTTTTTGTTATGACAAAAAGGCGGAGAGATAGATATTTAAAGGGAGAGGTAGATATAGGGAGAGATATTAAGGGGGAGAGATAATGAGGGAAAGTTCATTTTCAAAACCCATGCTTATATTAAGGGAGAGAGATAATGAGGGAAAGTTCATTTTCAAAACCCATGCTTATATTAAGGGAGAGCTTTGTAAAATCCTGCTTTATTTGAGGGGGAGTATTTTATCAAAGAATTTTCAAAGCAAATTTACATTAAGTTTTGTCATATCAAAAAGGGGGAGATTGTTAGCTTTAAATTGCAATATATATTTTGAAATGACAAAAACTTAAGTAAGCTTTAATGTTTTAATTCATATTGTAAATTTGTCTTATCACACATGATTTTCTCAATCCATTTTTAAGTGATCATATCAAACATTAAGACCATGATTTAATGATACATCCCTATTGGTCTTAATTCTTTATAAATGTTTTGAATATTTTAGAACATCACTTGATGAATGTTTAGACCATGTTTTTATCTGAGAAAGTCAAGAAAAACTCCCTTAAAGCTTATAAATGTTTTGGGTTGAATTAGGATCAAAGGTCATATCATTTCTAACCCAAAAGTGCAGGAAAAATGCCCTCTGGAAGAAAAGGATCGATCTCCACTGTAGCAGGATCGATCCCTTTTTGGCAGAAAGTCTTCCCAAGGTCCCTGAAGCCCAGAATCAAGATTCTGGACAAAAGGGATCGATCCCCACTGTAGCAGGATCGATCCCTTTGCTCGAAAATAGCCTATAACGGCTAGTTTTTGTGAGACAACAGTAATATTCGAGATTTGGCTCCACCAAACGGCTAGAATACATCCAAGGGACTATAAATAGAGGCTTACAAGCTAAAGGAAGCAAGAGGAAGAGCTCAGCACATTCAATCTTCATTTTCCTCATATTCAAAGCCTCAACAACTTCTTAAGTGCTATACATTCTTCATTTTCTATCAATCTCATATTCCTTGTATAGAATAGCATAGCACAAATCATTGTATAGGTTTTCCTTGTGCTTAAACATTGTAATCCCTTGCCTATCTAGAGGTCTTTCTTTGATTACACAAGTTGTAACACAATCATTCCTTGTAAAGGGGAGGTTTCTCTTGAGCCTTGAAAAAGAGGTAGGTTACTCTTGAGCCTAGAAAAAAGAGAGGTTACTCTTGAGCCTAGAAAAGAGAGAGGTTTCTCTTGAGCCTTGAAAAGAGGGAGTGTAACAAATTCAAGGATAGTGAATTTGGGAAAATCCTTGGGAGCGTCTCAAGGTAGAGGACGTAGGCAAGGTTGCCGAACCTCTATAAATCACTTGTGTACATTTCTCTATCCTTTCTCTCTTTACTTTCTTGCAATTATATTTTTGTTTATTGCATTGAATTTATATTGTATAATTGCCTAGCTAAGAGAACTTGGAAAATATCAATATAGGCTAGAGAATTTAGAGAAACCGAAAAACGAACCTAAGGTTAGTGAAAAACCGATTCACCCCCCTCTCGGTATAGCCTATAAGAGCCAACAATTATCATTCCTAAATCCTATTTTAATTTTAATTTCCTAATTAATGTTAATTCTAAAATCTAAAAAAATCTCATTTAATTCTAGCCTAATTCTAAATTGTTAAATTAAAATACAATGTCAACCAATCCAATTAATTATTTTTACAAATTAAGATTCCGGACAAAATAAGGTGTCTACAATATCAATACATCAAAGAGGACAGTAGGAGATGAAGCTTAACGTTGCAACCGCATCTAAGAATCAATGTCATCTACAAGTTGTTGCTTTTTTGTACGTTTATTATATATATATATATAATATGTTTATTATATATATGTTTACTATTGTATAATGAGAATGTCTCATACAAGCATCTATTTTAGGTTTTTTTTCTTATCTTTAATTATGCTTAGTCTAGGAAGTTTGAACAGCAACAAGAAGTTAGAAAGGGGTTTTCAGATGGGGCAAACACAATTAATTTTTTATTCAGTTTTGTTCAAAGAGACAATTAAACTTTTTTTTATTATTCGAAGATACAACTGATGTTTTATTTATCACTCAAACTGATAAAGCAAAGTTAAATCAAATTAAAAAAGGTAAAATTGTTTAGCGATGACATTGACACTGAATACAAACCTTAAAGTGAAAGGAAAAAAAATTTAGTTTGTAAATTTAGTCATCTATAATAAAGTGAAAGTGTTAAGTGCACGTTAGAACCTTCGGGTTATGACAAGGAGTCTAAGGATCCACCTACACTCTCACTAGATGAACTTATGGGATCCCTTTGTGCATATGAAATGAAGGTCAAGAGGAATCAAGAACCACCTTAAAAGGTAGGAGTAGCATTAAAATCCAGCACATTTGCTGATTGTAGGGATGATAAAGAAGAAAGTGGTGATGAGGAGGACATTGAGATGGCAATGTTTGCCAAAAGGTTCATAAGTTCATGAGAATGAGAATTAGTAGAAATTTTAGGAGACCATTTAGAAGAGATAATAATAGGGTTGAATCAAGTAGAAAAGAAAAGAAACCTATTATTTCTTGTGAATGTAAGAAATCAGGTCATATAAAGTTTGATTGTCCTTCTCTTAGAAAACAAGGTGACAAGAAGCCAAAAAAGAAGACAATGATGGCTACTTCGAGTGATAGTAATTGCCATGATGAGGAAAGTGTTGAAGAAGAGGTTTTTTTGCTTCATGGCTATGGATGATGTAAAGATAAATTCCAACTCTTTTGAAATAAATGAATATATTTTTGATGAGTTGCAAGATGCCTTTGATGAACTAGCTAGTGAAATTGAGAGCATGAACTTGAAATATAAGAAAATGATTTCCAAATTGAAAGTGGAAAGTGAAATGCTTTTGAATGCTAAGTTAGATTGTTAAGAGAAATTGGAAGATGCTAATTTAGAAAATGATGAGTTAAATAAAAAGAATACAATTTTGCATAAACTCATTTTCCAGGTTTTGTATGGGTCAAAAAAACTTGATCCCTTGTTAGAGATCGAAATAGCATATTTTGACGAAGAGGGAGTAGGATTTAATGCAACTAATAAGAAAACTAACCTAAAAACTTCATTGTTAGTAATAAGAACATTTATGATAAGTCACTCACTTGCTCTCTATGTAGTAGGATAGGATACTCATCATAAGCATGCACTTTTAGGAAAACCACATTTAGGGGTGGATTAGTAAAGAAGATTTTGGTGCCTAAACATGTTATTAACTCAAATGATGTGTTTTTGAAATTGAAATGGATCCTTAAAGGATTAAAGATTGTAAACGCCAATTTTCAAAGACCCAAAAAATTTGGGTACCTATACAAGGCAAAATCAAAGGAGCATTGGTACTTTGATAGTGGCTGCTTAAGGCATATGACTAGTGACAAGAGCCAATTCAAGATCTTAAAGCCTAAGAGTGGTGGAGAAGCCACATTTGGAGACAACTCTAAAAGGCATATTGAAGGGATTGGCTCCACTAGTAACTTTTCCTTTACTATTGAAAATGTTTTGTATGTCAAGTATTTAAACATGGTTCAAATCTTGGAGCCGTCACTGTTGGGAGGGCTTTACTGTTTACCACTCTGGACTTGAGCAGGACTAGTCTTAGACTGTAAAACGAACGAGGCTACCTGTGATTACACAAAAAAAAACATAAATTGCTTAATATTAGTCAACTTTGTGATAAGGGCTTTAAAGTTGTGTTTGATGCTTTGTGTTACCATGTTGTGGATGCTAAAACCAATCACAATACTTTTCATAGGGCATAGCAAGGTAGCATTTATATTTACATCTAGATGAGCTAAGTAAAAAAAAATGTATGCTTTATGGCTACAAATGAAGATGAACCTTGGTTGTGGCATAGGAGATTAGGCCATACTAGTATGCATGTTTTATCTAAGCCTATTAAAAGAGATCTAGTTGTAGGTCTACCCAAGCTTCAATTTGAAAATAATCAAGTGTGTAAAGCATGTGTTAGAGGTAAGCACAAGAAAGTCTCATTTAAATCTAAGAAGTGTGTTTCTACATCTAGGCCACTTCACTTAGACTTCTTTGGCTTAGGAGGAAAACACTATGGATTTGTCATAACAGATGACTTCACTAGATTCACATGGGTGCTCTTCTTAAGTGACAAAAATAAAGCATTAGAAAAATGCTTTATATTTTCAAAAACTACTCAAAATGAAAAAGGTTATTCAATCACTAGCATTAGGAGTGATCATGGAAAGGAGTTTGAAAATCTTGGTTTTGATGCATATTGTAATGACAATGGGATTAGCCATAACTTTTCCGCTCCAAGAATACCTCAACAAAATGGGGTATTTGAAAGGAGAAATAAGACTTTAGAGAAAATGGCTAGAACTATGTTTTGTGAAAATAATTTGCTAAAATGTTTTTGGGCAGAAGCTATTAATACTTCATGTTATGTTATAAATAGAGCTATGTTAGGCCAATTTAGAAAATATGAGCTTTGCAAAGGAAAAAGGCCTAATATAAGCTACTTTCATCCTTTTGGTTGCAAGTGTCTTGTTTTGAATAATCAAAAAGATAATCTAGGAAATTTTGGTGTAAAAAGTGAAGAAGGTATTTTCCTAAGATATTCGTTAAATTCTAAGGCATATAGAGTTTTCAACAAAAGAACACTTATGGTAGAAGAGTTTATTCATGTGATTTTTGACGAGTCAAATTCTTCTTCTAAAAATCCTAATCTTTATGATGATGATGTAGAAATATTTGATGAACCTATAGTTGAACCTTCTTAAGATAAAGATGTTAGTGAACAATTAGGAGATCTTAATATAAATGAGAAAGAGAAGTATTTGAAAAGAGCTCCTGAGTTCGACTCTCACCAAACACACCTTTGGGGAGGGGTGAAGAACCTTAACTGTGACTAAACCCCGAACAGGATTAGTCTCAGACCGTTAAAACGGATGAGGATACTTGTGGTTTACACCAAAAAAGAGAAAGAGGAGTCTTTAGATCAAGAAATTATTGAGAGAGAATATAAATGTCCAAGAGAACTCAAATATGTTAAGGATGATAACATTGTAGGTGATCTAAATCTTGGAGTTAGGACTAGATCTTCCTATAGGAATATTTGCCAACATGTAGCCTTTATGTCTCAATTTGAACCAAAGAATGTAAATAAGGCTTTGAAAGATGAAAACTGGATTATGGCTATGTAAGAGGAATTGAATCAATTTGAGAGGTGTAAAGTTTCAAATTTTGTGTCAAGACCTAATGATCATCCAATCACTAGAATTAAATGGATATTCAAGAATAAAATAAATGAAAATAGTGTGATAGTGAGAAACAAAACAAGAATAGTGGCACAAGGATATAGGCAAGAAGAAAGAATAGATTATGATAAAACATATGCCCCGGTAGCTAAATTAGAAGCTATTAGAATATTACTTCCTTTGCATGTTACAAAATTTTTTGTTATCATAAAATAGGTAATGGTAGAAGATACTCAAAGGTATTACTCTAACCTTGTTAGAACCCAACATGAATGGTAAACTTATTATTCGAATTCAATAATTGTCCAATTATAAACTATTCAAACCCAACATAATCAGATTGGATAATGTCGAATATCAAATTAAAGGATACCTATTTACATCCACTTAAAACAAATAAAGGTAGAAGTACTTGAAAGGCATCACTCGAATCCTACCGACATAAACAATAAATTGACTACCTAAATTTGATAATTATTCAATGAGTTAATAGCATCCGTAGTCCCTATAATTTGGGCCAAATAACAAATTAGTCCATAGATTTTAAAACGTAACAAATTGGTCCTTAAAGTTACAATATTGAAACACATATGTCCTGCCGTTACTCAAACTGCAATTCAACCGTTTTATGCTAACTGGCCTACACGTGGCTTATATGTGTGCCCAATCATCTCTTGCATTTCGCTGACATGGAATAGTAAGAAATTAAAAAAAAATTAAAAATCATTATAATTAAAAAAACCCTAAAGAGCAGTAGACCATTCTTTTGGCTCCTTCAATTTCACTCGCAAACTCTTATTCTGTGAACATTCTTCTGGGCAGCTATCAAAACTAAGCTCCGATTCTTTCCTTTTCTCTTTTATTTTTCTTGACTTCAAATTAAAGAACAAAAGTCCAATACCTTCTTGCAACTCCGATTGCCAGCCAACCACCGAATCGCAGCCTTTCCTTTCTCCCTTTTATCCCCTTCCTTTCTGATTACCCTAGTTTCTTTTTTGTCTCTCAAACTATCACACCCAATTTCCTAAGATTCCAAGAACCTAAAAATTTTCCTTTTTTGTATTTTCATTATGATTTCCTCCCTAGATTCTTAAATTTGTGCTTGACTTGTTGATGGTTTCTACTCTTATTTTTATATATATTCAAGGGATATTTTCAATTTATGGATGGTTTGATTGTTGTTATGGATCTTGATTTTGCCCCTTTTAATATGTTGGTTGATTCTTGGTTAACTTACATGAAGTGGTTCGGGATTGTTGGGATTTTTGGGTTTTTGATTTCGACTGTGGGAATGCATTGGTGTTGAACTATTTTGCTTTTGTTGATAGTAGGGCTGT
This sequence comes from Heritiera fomes, assembly GCA_032173925.1. Lineage (NCBI taxonomy): Eukaryota > Viridiplantae > Streptophyta > Magnoliopsida > Malvales > Malvaceae > Heritiera > Heritiera fomes. The sequence continues at coordinate 7,107,117 of JAPDPM010000017.1, forward strand.
AAGGGTTGATGAAGACGAGGCTAGGTGTTTTTTTTTTTTTTGTGATTTTAGCAATGGAGGTGTAGTATGTGTCTTTGCAGAATTGTTTAGGTTTAATGGGTCGACCTTCATCTTGATGTTTTTTGTGGTGCTCTATTTCATTCGAGTTCTAGATTTGAAATAGAATAAATTCTTGTTTTGAATTATGTTGCATACAAGTTGCTCGATGGTATGTTTGAATCAAGGTGTTGACTCCTTAGGCTGATGTTTCCACAACCCTAAATGGCATGTCTAAATGGTCCAATTGGTATGGGGTATGTGTGAAAGACATTCTTGCTTGGCTTCCTTTGGTCATTGTCGTTTCGACTTGAGTGGGATGGTTATCGCTTCCTCATGAACTGTTGAATTCTTTTGATGGGTTCGGTTTATCTTTGCTAATTGTAATAAATGTCTTGTCTATTTGATTGTTTTGGTTGGCATTGATTGCTCCTGCCATGAATAGTTATTGTATTGCCCTTTGTTTCGTCAATAAATTAGCCTTTCAAAAAAAATGTGGTCTAAAGGTGATGATGATGGTGATTTGCGCAGACAGGTGCCCATCTTCTTCCTCTGCTGAGTCTTCTCTCTCTTCTTCTTTTTCTTCTACTTGACAGAGCTTAAAAATGATTTTTTTAAATTATATCGAATATGTTAAAAATAATTTTACGATTTTTTTAATTATAATGATTTTTATTTTTTTTTATTTTCTACTATTCCATGTCAGCAAACACACAAGAAATGATTAGGTACATATGCATGCCACATGTTGTCCAATAGGCATTTAACGGCTAAATTGACAGTTTTAGTGACGGAAGGATATATATGTTACAATATTGTAACTTTAGGGACTAATTTATTATGTTTTAAAGTCTAAAAATTAATTTGTTATTCGCCCAAACAATAGAGACCACGGACATAATTAACTCTTTTTCAATTATAAAATATCAAACCCGGCATAATCGGGTCGAATAATATTAAATACCCGATTAAAGGTATCCATTTACGTGCCTACGTGCATTTGGCGCAGGGGGAAAAATTTTTTTCTTTTTGGCGTTTGGGGAAATGGTAGACTTTTGATTTAGGCGGCAAATTTTTGTAAAATCAGTGCTCCCTCCCGCCTTCCTTTTATTTATTTTATTAATGTTGGCTTTTCCTTTACTAGAAAATACAAATGGTTGTGACTGCCTGACTTCTTGACTGGTGAGTGAGTGTTTGAATGAAAGAAACGAAGAGAGAGAGTTAAGAGAAAATTAAGATTGGAGGAACCTTCAGCCATCTTCTCTCCAAGTTATGGGATCTGTCGCTCTTTTGGATTCTAATTCTTCTTCTTCAGGTTCTTTTTTCTCTTTGATACTGAATTCTTAAATCTTCTATTCAATTTCCGAATGGTGAATTTTGATTTGCTGCTGCCCAAGAAAAAGAAGGGGGCTGGGCCCATATCAAAATTTACGGATTTCCATCGTCTTTAAGTATTTATTTTTTGTGTGTAAGGGAGAAGAAAACAGTGCATTTACTGGTTGAAATAGATCATCTCATCTTAAGCTAAGCCGAGCAGGTTTGGATTTCTTTAATTTTGAATGTGATTTTCGAAAGTCTGATTGTTATAGAACATGGGTTCTTTTAAATTTGCTTGAATATGGTTTTATTTTGGAGGATTCTCTTGTTTCTGCATGTCTATCCTCAATAACCCATTTAACTACTAAATCAATTTGATCTGATAGCTTTTGCCATTAACTTTATTTACTCCATTCTATTTGCATGTCTATTTTCCTGTGTGTTTATGCAACATATTCAACTTTCATTTCAATAGGAATGCTCTACTTACTAATATTTGCCCCTTTTGATGTTAATTACAAGTACAGATTGTTAGGCTAATTGAGTTTTATGCATTCTTAAGAAACAAGTTAGTGTCTATATTTGCATGCTACTTAATCCTATGTTTAACATACTACAAGCTCTCTTGTTTGCTTAGCCATTTCAGTATGCTGTGTGATTATCCTAACATATATTCTTATTTTTTTGTTTTCATTGTGCTATGATATACAATAGTCTCTGTCTGTTTATACTATACTCAGTTGTATTTTGTGTGTGTGTGTGTGTTGGATATGTAAGCCGCTTAGGCATTGACTTGATATCTCCATGTTAAACTCATGTCCACAACATCTTTTTTTTTAAGGAATGAAGAAGAACAAGAAAGGCAAACGTAAATCTCCTACCAACAAAGAGATGGAAACTGATCGAAAAGGTCAAAAGTGTAACAATGCTCCAGAAGGTGGTGAACCAGCTGGTTCCTTGAAAAGACCGAAGCGAGCTGCTGCCTGTACAGATTTTAAGGAGAAATCTATTCGCATATCTGAAAAAGATTCAGTTGTTGAAACTAAGAAGGATATGGTAACAGATGATGAAATTCTAGCTGTACGGCTGACTTATGAAAAAGATGATGGTCGACCTAATAGGAGGCTCAATGATTTTGTATTGCATGATTCAGAAGGTACTCCACATCCGCTTGAGATGTTGGAAGTCAATGACATGTTCATAACTGGTTTGATATTGCCACTTGAGGAAAGTTCTGACAATGAAAAGGAAAAGTGTGTTAGATGTGAAGGGTTTGGGCGTATTGAGTCTTGGGACATCTCTGGTTACGAAGATGGTTGTCCAGTAATATGGCTTTCAACTGATGTAGCTGATTACTACTGCTGTAAGCCTGCAAGCAGCTATAAGAAATTTTATGAGCATTTCTTTCAAAAAGCTCGTGCCTGCGTAGAGGTTTATAAAAAACTTTCAAAGCCTTCTGGTGGGAATCCTGACTTAAGTCTTGATGAATTGCTTGCTGGTGTTGTTCGGTCAATGAGTGGAAGCAGGTGCTTCTCTGGTGGGGCATCAATTAAAGATTTTGTCATTTCCCAAGGGGAATTTATTTATAACCAACTGATAGGCTTGGACGACACTTCAAAGAAGAATGACCAGGTATATGCAGGGTTGCCAGTTCTCGCAGCCCTTAGAGATGAGAGTAGGAAGCGTGAAAATATAGGGCAAGAAATAGCAGCATTTTCTGGCGGGGCTCTGATTATTGATAAAAAAAGTGGAGAGGGAGAGAGCAAACTGGATCAGACATATTCATTTACTTTTACAGCTGAGGAAGATGAGGATGCAAAGTTGGCAAAACTGTTGCAAGAGGAAGAATACTGGAATTCTATGAAGCAGAAGAAGAATCAAGGTTCAACCTCTATGTCAAACAAATTCTACATAAAAATCAATGAAGATGAGATTGCTAACGATTATCCTCTCCCAGCATACTACAAGAATTCCAATGAAGAAACTGACGAGCTTGTAGTTTTTGAAAGTGACATTGATGTGTGTGATCCTGAGGAACTCCCTCGAAGCATGCTCCATAATTGGTCATTTTACAATTCAGACTCAAGGCTGATTTCCTTGGAGCTTCTTCCAATGAAACCATGTGCTGACATTGATGTTACCATCTTTGGATCTGGGGTTATGACTGCTGATGATGGGAGTGGATTCTGTCTTGATAATGATCCTAGTCAGTCTACTTCAGGTTCTTCAAGTGTGCCGAATGCTGATGGGATTCCAATTTTTTTAAGTTCGATAAAGGAATGGATGATAGAATTTGGATCATCAATGATTTTCGTATCAATCAGGACAGATATGGCCTGGTATTGTCCCACTTGTTTTTACTTTAGTGTTCACAAGCTGCAATATTTTTTGCTAACCAATGTTTGATCTAAAATGCCTGCTGAGAAATCACTGCAAATTTATGAAAAAAGCATAGTTCCTTGAAATTGTCTACTAAATATGCAAAACAAAGAGATTGTTTTTCATTAAATCATTATTTTCTCTCCGCTTTTCAGGTATAGGCTTGGCAAACCATCAAAGCAATATCTTCCTTGGTATGAACCAGTACTCAAAACTGCAAGACTTGCAATAAGCATTATTACATTGTTGAAGGAGCAAAGCCGAGTATCACGCCTCTCTTTCAATGATGTCACCAAAAGAGTGTCTGAGTTCAAAAAGGATAATGGTGCTTTCTTATCTTCTGATCCAGCTGCTGTTGAAAGGTATATTGTTGTCCATGGACAGATAATATTACAACTGTTTGCAGAATTTCCTGATGAGAATATTAAGAAGTGTGCATTTGTGGTTGGCCTGACAAAAAAAATGGAGGAGAGGCACCATACAAAATGGTTAGTGAAGAAGAAGAAAGTTGTGCACAAGAGTGAACCAAACCTTAATCCTCGAGCAGCCATGGGACCTGTAGCATCTAAAAGAAAGGTTATGCAGGCAACCACAACAAGGCTAATCAACAGAATTTGGGGGGAATACTATTCAAATTACTCGCCAGAAGATTCAGAGGAAACCGGTTGTGAGGTAAAAGATGATGAAAATGAGGAACAAGAGGAAAATGAAGATGATGATGATGCTGAAGAAGATAAATCAATCTCAAAGGAGACTGAAAAGTCTCCTTCAGTATCAAGGCGACCTAGACAATGTTCCACCAAGGAGGAAATAAGGTGGGATGGAAAGCCTGTAAGCAAAACTAGCTCTGATGAGCCTCTTTATAAACAAGCAATTATTCGTGGAGAAGTAATTAATGTTGGAAGTGCTGTTTTTCTAGAAATTGATTCAGATGAACTTCCTGCTATCTATTTTGTGGAATACATGTTTGAAACATCAGAGGGAAGCAAAATGTTTCATGGACGGATGATGGAGAGAGGGTCGGAAACTGTACTGGGCAATGCAGCTAATGAGAGAGAGGTCTTCCTAACAAATCATTGTGGGGATTTTGATTTGGCTGATGTTAAACAGACTGCTGTTGTAGATATTTGGTCAATGCCTTGGGGATATCAGCACCGGAAAGATAATGCCAATATGGACAAACTTGAGAGAGCAAAAGCAGAGGAGCGGAAGAGAAAAGGTTTGCCAACGGAGTATTATTGTAAAAGCTTGTATTGGCCTGAGAGGGGTGCTTTCTTTAGGCTTCCATTTGATAATTTGGGATTGGGTTCTGGTTTCTGCCACTCTTGCCAAGTTAAGAAGGCTGGAAGGGACAAAGAAATGTTTAAAGTGAATTCATTAAAGACAGCTTTTGTATACAGGGGGACTGAGTACTCTCTCCATGATTATGTCTATGTAAGCCCCAATCAGTTTGCACTAGAAAGGGCTGAGAATGAAAACTTTAAGGGTGGGAGGAATATAGGCTTGAAGCCTTATGTTGTGTGCCAAGTACTGGAGATTATTGTCCCAAAAGAGCAAAAACAGGCTGGAAAGGAGTCCATCCAGATCAAAGTCAGGAGATTTTTCAGACCAGAGGACATTTCAGTTGAAAAGGCTTACAGTTCTGACATTCGAGAGGTAGGAGCTACCTTAAAATGTGATAACTATTACTTTCAACTTTGTGTACTCATACTTTTAGTTTACACATTAAAAATCTTCCTTTTCCTATGGTTATTTTTTAATTAAATATGGCTTTCATTTTCAGGTCTATTACAGTGAAGAAACACATGTTTTGCTTGTTGAGGCAATAGAAGGAAAATGTGAAGTCAGAAAGAAGAATGACCTTCCAGCATGCAATGCTCCAGCAATCTTTCATCATATCTTCTTTTGTGATCGTGTGTATGATCCTTCCAAAGGGTCCCTGAAGCAGGTGATTGCCTTTTGCTTCCTTTTGTTTTACTACATGTTGAGAATGTAACTTCTGTAATTATTTTCATGGAAAATGTTGTTTGTTTGTATAAAAGATTGTACCTTCAGAGGATAAATAGCTTTCTTCCCCTTTTATTAATTGGCAAGCAGTTACCGGCTCATTTGAAACTAAGGTACTCAACTGGAACTGTGGATAATGACATTGCATATCAAAAGAAAAAGGGAAAGGGTAAACAGGAAGAAAATGAATTAGAAGTTGAGAAACAAAAAGAAGCAGCTCAGGAGAATCGCTTGGCTACATTAGACATATTTGCAGGTTGTGGTGGCCTGTCAGAGGGGTTGCACAAATCTGGTATTTGCTTACCTTACGTCTATTTTATCAACCTTATGTATTTGGCCATATTTATTTCTAAAGAACTTTATGTCCATCCATCTTCTTGTTTTTACTGATGTAGGTGTATCGTTAACAAAATGGGCAATTGAATATGAAGAGCCTGCTGGAGATGCATTTAAACTCAACCATCCTGAGTCTTTGGTGTTTATTAAAAACTGCAATGTGATTTTGAGGTAAGTATGACAGGTTGGCTCTCCCTCTTCCTCTTTACGATGCTAATAACTCAAAAACAAGTTATGATGCAGGGCTATTATGGAGAAGTGTGGGGATGCAGATGACTGTATCTCCACTTCTGAGGCAGCTGAATTAGCTGCATCACTTAATGAGAAAGAGATTAATAATTTGCCATTACCAGGGCAAGTGGATTTTATCAATGGAGGTCCTCCATGCCAGGTACTAGAGATAATAGCTTCTCCCTTATCTAATCTCTGGAGTGATTAGTGAATGATACTAAGTGAAAAGCCTGTCTCACTTTGCAGGGTTTCTCTGGAATGAATAGGTTTAACCAAAGTACATGGAGTAAAGTACAGTGTGAGATGATTTTAGCATTCTTGTCGTTTGCTGATTACTTCCGGCCAAGGTATTTCCTCCTAGAGAATGTGAGGAACTTTGTGTCTTTCAATAAAGGACAAACATTTCGGTTAACTTTGGCTTCACTTCTTGAAATGGGTTATCAGGTAGATATTCCCTGGCAGCTAATGCCAATGTTTGTATAGAATGCATATGTATTATAAGAGTACAAATATAAATACTTGTGCAGTTGTGCATGTTAATATTCTGGCTTTGACTGTTTAGGTGAGGTTTGGTATTTTGGAGGCTGGAGCCTATGGAGTTTCCCAGTCAAGGAAACGAGCATTTATATGGGCAGCCTCCCCTGAAGAGACTCTTCCTGAATGGCCAGAGCCAATGCATGTGTTTGCTGCTCCAGAGTTGAAAGTCACATTATCACAAAATTTGCAGTATGCAGCTGTAAGAAGTACTACAAGTGGAGCCCCTTTCCGTGCAATTACTGTGAGAGATACAATCGGTGATCTGCCAGCCGTCGGAAATGGGGCCTCAAGGACAAATTTGGAGGTTGCTAGATTGAAAATTTTTATCTCCAAAATTGCTTCATGCTATAAAAGTTGTACACGTGCATATATAATTTACAATGTTTTGTTTCCACAGTATCAAAGTGAACCCATCTCATGGTTTCAAAAGAAAATCCGAGGGGACACGGCTGTCCTGACTGATCATATATCAAAGGAAATGAATGAGCTTAATCTGATTAGGTGCCAAAAGATTCCTAAGAGACCAGGTGCAGATTGGCATGACCTTCCAGATGAGAAGGTACCACAAAAGCTGCTGTTCTTTCCATCTGTTCTTTTGAAATGTGATCAGAACTAAATTGTTAAACTGCTGGTTTATTTGTTTTCTCAAAATTGCAGGTTAAACTCTCTACTGGACAAGTGGTAGATTTAATACCCTGGTGCCTGCCAAATACTGCCAAAAGACACAATCAGTGGAAAGGGCTGTTTGGAAGGTTAGATTGGGATGGGAACTTCCCAACTTCAATCACAGACCCTCAACCAATGGGCAAGGTTGGGATGTGCTTTCATCCCGAACAGGACAGGATACTCACAGTTCGTGAATGTGCCCGGTCTCAAGTAAGTCATTCAATTAATTGACATTCATTGCTTCCTAGGTTTATCAGAGCTTGTGGTTTCAAAGCTTTTATCTTAAATAGTATGCAATGCATACCTTAGAAGAGTGAATGACCATACAGTTCAGTGTGCAAGATATACTGATGTTTCTTTTTTCTATATTTGTGAAAGCCTAATTTTTTAAAGTGCATGTGGTATAAAGGCAGAGTGAACATATAACACTACGTAATCCATCATGGCAAAATTTCTTTTTTGTTGAAATGAAACCCATAATCCACTTGACAACATTATCAGGGTTCTTAGCAACTTAGGGCTTATAATGCAGTGGAAAACATTGGTATAATTCTCTTGAGAGAAGAGACCTTGTGTAATTCTAATGATATTTATTCTGCCAAAACAGGGTTTTCCAGATAGCTACCAGTTCGCTGGTAACATTCAACACAGGCACCGGCAGATAGGAAATGCTGTTCCTCCTACATTGGCGTTTGCATTGGGAAGGAAACTGAAGGAAGCGTTGGACAGCAAAAAGTCCCTCCAAATTAGGACTTCCCCAATTGAGAATTTTGGTAAAAGACCTTGTTAGCATCTGTAGGTATTTGATTTACCTTTATACCGTTTTTTTTTTTTGCAAGTAATAGTAGTTATCTTTGGAGGTTATGTATTGATTACAATGACATTCTTTGAAGGTTATGAAAATGCATCAAGGTTTGTAGGATAGGATCCAAGATAGGTTGCAAGTTTGCTGAGCTTTTATAGGTTTTTAGTAGTTTTTCTACTGAAAAAGTTTAAAATGTTCAATATATTATCATTGCTGTTATTAGTAATTGATCTAAATATAATTGACAATAGTGTTAGTATTATTTTTAACTTGAATTACATGCTATTTTGGTCATGATCTAGCATCTTTGAATTGTATTAAATCTTTTTCTATGTGACATGTCAAAATAAAAATATTATTTTATTTTAATTAAATAATAATTAATATTTTTAAGTGTTAAACTTTTTTTAGTATTTTTAAAAGTTTTAGTATTAATTTATGTCACATCATTAAAATGTTTAAGTTATATATCACATGTACATATCTTATAACTTTTTAATTGAATGGTTAAGAAAAAATTATGATATGTCATAATATTTAAGTTTTGAGTTCAATAGAAGTGTTTATGATTCGGGTTTGGGTTAGGTTTACTTAATATATGCTTGATTTGGTTTGATGTTTTGGGTTTAATTTTTTGTTCAAATTTGTTTTTGCATATAATAAATAAATTCAAGTTTGTTTAAGCTTGTTCAAATATTATTTTTTTAAAAAAATTATAATAAAATATAAAAAATTAAAGCACATAACTGTTAAAAAGTATAATAATAAGTAACAAATAAGTTTTTACAAAAATATTTCAAAAAATATGAAAAATTTGAATTAAAATCTAAAAAAAAAACTAGTTGAAGATAAGTTACACAAAATTAGAAATAATTAAACAACGTATGAGTATAAAAAAAAGTAAAAAATTATAATTAATAGGATGGATCAGATTTAGATTTGAAATGATAAGTTCAAGTTTTAATCGATTTTTTGATCGGGTTTTGATTTTATATCTAAGTTCATTTAATATTTTTGATCAAATTTATCAAAAATTTGGACAAACTTAGCCTGGATGAGTGATTCATTTTTTGAATAAATCGAATTCGAGTTTAAGTCATGCTTAATTTTTTAAAAAAGAAGTTATTGTATTTATTAACATAGAACTATTTAAAAAATATATAATAATATATTAAAATTTTACAATTCAATGATATCTTGTTAATATATTAAAATGCAAATATGTATTTAATCTTTAGATTTATAAGATCAATTGCATTCTACATATACCATTGCACAATATATTTTTAGTGTGTGTAAAACATATTGAATTGATTATAATTTTTTCTATTACTTTAAATAATGCATTAAATAATAATGCCGCTATTTTAATATTAATTAATAATTTAAAATCAATTTTAGGTGGGATATTTTTTTATATTAAATGTGCATGTCATATAATTAATTTGTTTGTTCAAAATGGTTTTAATGTTAATGGTATAGTTGCAATTGAAAAAAAAATTAAATCTTTAGCAAAATGGTATGCACCCCATTTTTCAAACGTGAATGAAAGCGAATTTGTTAAACAAGTGGGTTCAATCGCGTTTAATTTCCACTTCATGTGAAAACAAAATAGAATTTACTTCATTTTTTGTTTTATTTTGTTTTACCTTATCAAGATATTGTTATTCCCTTTTATAACAATAATCTTGACTTGTTAACTTATCTTAAACTTGCAACAATTTTTTTTTTCTACTCAATATTTCTTGAATCAAAATTTTTTAGTAGAGAAAAATTTTAATCTGCTCTAATGGTGGAAAGAAAATTAAAAACAATATTCGGCCTTAGCTTCTATGGTCAGAGATGTTTTCGAGGTTCAAGCATCATTTATTTCGGAATATGCTTTCTTGACATGTGGAAGAATCATTGGAGATCATTGAAACAACTTTAGTACATTATCATTATGCATGCTTATGTGTCTTAAAGATTGGCTTGAACTCGAATCCTGTAATAAGAAATAAGAAATAAGAAATAGTTGACGAGCTCAACAAGCATCATTTGGAGGAGGAAGAAAAAATTCTTAAAAAATTCTTATTAATTTTGAATAATAGGGCATAACAATAACTTTAATTTTCTTTCTTCGTAAATTGTATGAAAATAAATTTACTCATAGAAAATTTTTTATAGACTACGGTTTCATGATTTTACCATTCTAACTTTTAAAATAATTTTGCACATAAAAAATCTTTGGTCTTTTTTAATATTTTCATTTATTAGAATTTGTTAAATAATAAATGAATTAAAATGATAAGTTTAGAAATCTAATAAATAAAGATGTTCTTTCTTAACAATAAATGATAAATGCTTTAATATTTCAAATACAAAATGATAAGTTTAGAAATCTAAACTAAAACCTTTTTTAAAATGATAAGTTTAGATTGGAAATCTAATAAATAAGTCCTTTCACGTTATCATATGAAATTACAAATTTAAAAGTGAATTAATAAATAAATGAAATAAAAACTCTTTTGGTGAATTAGATATGTAAAGTAATATCAAGTTAGTACTAATTTCATTTAAATTAGTAAATGTAATGACAATTGACAAGTGAATATTGATAAATCAGCCGTTCATATCTTTAGATACATTAAGACCAAAAACTATGTTTAGTTCCTACTATATTTTATTTGCAGCATTTGGCAAATTCATAAGTGGGCACTTCTATGAAGTTTGAAAAAAAAATAGAATAAAGAAGAATGCAAGAAGGCCAAAGGGCTTTCAAACTTCTAATTAAATCAATCAAATCAATTCAAATGAAAACGGTTTTGCAGGAAGTTTATAATCTGAAATCAAAATATTGCAAAACCTACATTTATTTATTTGTGATATGACAAAGTTTGCTTACGATGAGCCAGACCCACTAGTGTCAGAACTCACCACGTGGGTGAGAATCACTGGGCCACGTGGCCTTGGGCAACAGAAGCCAAAGTATTCAAATGACGTCTGTCGTTGGCGACAGACTTTAGGCATATCGCCTGTAATCATAATGCGACACGTGGCACCATATTCGGCTCATGCTGGCGTCAGGGTTTTGTCGCTAGGCTTTACCCGTCTGCGACACATGGCGCCATATTCAGCTCCCGTTACGCGATAGACCTTTCACGCCACAACGTCCCGCAATATGGGTCTCTCGCTGGCGACAGGCCTTGATTTCTTTCGGTTTTCGAGGAACTTGTGTTATATCGGGACATAAACTCTCAATAAGATGATGGACTTATCCTCAAATAATTAACCCAGAATATTGGCCTATAAATAGGCCCCCAGGTACAATCTTACTCTCTAATTTTTTGACTACTGGCTTTTACGCTTCCCAATACTGAAGAACTTTCTGCTGACTTAAGCATCGGAGTGCCTATGCAGGGAACCACCTCTGCGTCTCTCTGACTTTTTTTATTTTACAGAAATTTATTGGAAACACGTGAAGACTAAGTATGAAAATCGACGTCAACATATCTTTATTGTTATTTTGTGCAACAACAATTTGAATTAAAATGATTGACTTGATTAAAAGTCTGCGGGCCTTTCTTGCATTTCCTAATTCTTTCCTTCGTTCTTTATTTGTCTTCTTTTTCTTTAAACTTCATAAAAGCGCTTAACTGTGAAGTTGTCAAATGCTGCACGTAGGAAATAGGAGCTATTAAACATAGCTTTAACTTTAATTTATCAAAAGACATGAATGGTTGACTTGTCAATGTTCGCTCGTCACTACATTTATATATCTAATTCACAAAAAGAGTTTTTGTTTCATTTATTTATTAGTTCACTAATTTACTTTAAAATTTGTAATATCATTTGATAAAGTGATAAAGACTTATTTGTTAGGTTTCTAATCTAAATTTATTATTTTAAAAAAGATATCTAGTTTAAATTTCTAACCTTATAATTTTGTATTAAAAATATCACTGCAATTTAACTAAAATAAAATAAATAAATGAATTAAAATAATAAATAAAAAAAGAACCAAAATCGAACTGATTCTAATCGAAAAACTCGTTTGGCTAGGGGACCGAAACCGGTTCGGTAGGTAACTAAACTGATCCAGAGCTAGGTTATATATTGGGTTGGAACCGGTACAATACGAGCCGGAATCGGTTCGGTCCGATAAAAGTCTAGCTTAATAGTGGTACTAAGGTTGAAAATGACTATTGAAAAGATATGGTTGGAAATGTAGCTTAAATTATCGAGAGAAAGGTTTTGTATGATAAAGATCGACACATTGTGAAAAAAATTTAGGATGAATTATCTTCTCTAACTAGGTCTATTAATTTGTGTATATATTTTGAATTTGTTCTGTGTGAAATTATGTAAAATCAAACTTGATAGTGATTCAACATGAAAATGAGATACGAAAATGACGTGTGCTAAAATTTAATAAAATTGTATATGAATTTAGTAAAAGTAAAAAATAACGTTTTATGTTTGACGTGTCGACACGAAATTTTGTTTTTTACACAATAAAGTACCCTTTTACATGACATGATAGACATGAATCGCCAGATATATGGAAAATGAGAAAATTTTTGTATTAAAATCATTTTGACATGTCAAATACAAACTTTTTAAAAATTTTTCTTAATTGCAAATATATAATTTTTGACAAAATTTTAATTTACATCACTTTCACATTTTCTTTTCGTGTCATGTCTGTCTAAACTTATCAAATATATCTTCAACTGCCAGAACATATTTAATTTCATAACATGCTATATGAAGAATCTTAATATGAAGGTAATATTTCAAAACTTTGAACCAACACATTCCTTTTGATGTAATCACAAGTATTTTCATCCGTTTTATAGTCTGAAACTAATCTTATTCGAGTAGAAAGTGGTAAATGATAAAATTATCCTAATAGTGGTTTATATCATGATCTAAATAGCTAAAAAAGTCCATTTCTATTTCTTCTAAGTTTTAAACACTTGCCGGTAAAATCAACCCGTTTCATATAAACAAATGGAAAGCAATCTAAATAATAAACGTAAGAGAAAAGGGAGCATTCTAAGACTATCCAAGTCGAATAGCCCCAAGGGTCCAGGGCTCCCTTTCCTCCTTTTCTTTCTTCCTAAATTGTCATAGCCTCTGCACAAGTTTCCTTTTTCTCATAATTTTTCCTTCTAGCGAGACCAAGAAGAAAAAGGAAAAGAGAAGTCTTTCTTTAGTTTTTTGGTAGACATGTTTGACGCATGCATGGATCCTCCAAACAGGAGCTTTCCTTCCCCTCCCTTGCCGCCTTGCTCTTTTCTCTGCTTCCCGTCTCTTTTATTTCTTCCATTCCTGTATGGTCTTCTGATTTGGTTTTAAGGAATTATTTTCTAGGGCCCTTTTTTTGGGTATAACGGTGACAGATAAATTGGCCATAAATATTAAGTTATAAATGCATCTATATCGCTCAATAGATACTTTTGTTTATAGATTATTATCTGACTCTGGAGTTTTTTCAATTCCATAAGCAAAGTTAAAAAAGTGACACAAACCATTTAGAAAATATAAAAAAATAAACTACTAAAAAGGGACATGCAACAATTATTTTGATCTCGCTTGTGAAATTAAAACATTCCAATACTGGTGTATAAGATTATAATCTTTGTTTCTTACCTATCTTTTATCATTTTTTTATTTAAAAAAACTAATAGACGAATCCCATATCCACCTAATTGATTTGGTTCCTCAATCGACATGACAAGCCAAAATGATTAGCTGATTATACAAATTCATTTCCATTAGTAGAAACAAATATGCATTATTCTAGCATGATAATATATATATATATATATATATATATATAGAGAGAGAGAGAGAGAGAGAGAGAGAGAGAGAGAGAGAGTTAAGATGACATGAAAGTAGAAAGCTCAACAACTGCTTGATTTACAAAACATATTTTCTATCCGTTTTGTCCTACCTACTATCTCTATATTGAGGGAATTTAAGAGAGAGAGAGAGAGAGAGAGAGATAGCCTACGTTTCCATGAATTGCAACAAAACTGCCACTTCATCTTCCAATGCCAATTAAGCTAAGCTGGGAGGGTCAAATTCAAACAAGGATTTATAAGGATGCAATATCTAGTGGAGTAGAAAAAACAGAAACTCATGACACTAGAAGGCCATAAAATCTCAAGCAGAAAACTTACAATGTTATTCTGAGACTGCTTCCAATAGAATCCCTGTATAATAATTGGCATGACATTGCAGGCTGCAAAGATGTAAATTATCAATGCATGCTTCCCCATCCACTCCAGCACAAATGTCACGCGTCTATATCCACAGACATCAACCTGTTTGGAAGTTTCTTCACTTTTATAAGTTGAGAAAACGAGGCAAATTGTGTTTATCCTCTTTAGCAATTAGATGAAGAACAAACTTTTGTAATTGAATCTAAATGGCCATGAATGAGAGACAATAAGTAAATCAGAAAAATTATAACGGAGCATGTCAAAAAGATTCTTTAATGTACCAGTAGATAGATTCCAGCAAAGAGAAAGCCAGCAGCACCCGCAGTAACACACATGTAACTGAATGTGTAAAGAGCCTTGTTAACATGCATTCCTACAACAAGAAAGCAGACACTTGGATAATGAAACTGTTACCATTGCGTTTGTACAGAAGACACTACTATAAGAAAATAAATAACACATTTACCAACTATGTCCAAGGCAAGCCCCAAGACAAGAAAAGCTGAAGATGGTATCACCCAAAGACGAATACGGTCCCTGTGATCCTACATTCAAAACACTGATCCGTTGATAAATTCCAGTGAGAAAAAGAAAAGCAATAAATGAAAAAGAAAATTTGTCACCTTAAAGTGGACAATTATATGCCCATAGTGCAAACCAACCAAGCATGTAACCATCGCCATCACTGAACTACAACCAGAAAATACAAGGACAATCAGTAAACATGCAACTAAACCACAACAGCTAATCAAGAGCATTCCATAACTTGTTGATTTCTTTGTGTTTTGTCATGTAATGTGGTCATACAATAGTGCAATAATTCATTGTTACTCTATCAGTGACTATTCTATCTGTACAAAAGGAACGAATATGCATCTACGTATTCCAGGCGCATTTATGTTTGGAAAAGAATGATACACCAGAGGGTGAGGAAGAACTTATAAACAAACCTCAGGAGTCCTTCAGGATCAAAGGGGGCTTGACACCATGTTGGAGCATCAGAAGGTAATGGGCCATAATCAGGTGAGTTGATGCTGCATTGCTATTTAGATGGGGTAATAGTACAGATCAATGGAAATAATTTGGTTAAGGATGGTACATGATTCAGTAAGCAACTGCTTTTGGAAGAAAAATACCTTTGTTCTTGCAAAGACTGGTTTCCTGTACAAATGTTGAATACCCAGTATGTTACGATCAATCATTCCAACAGCATTACAAGCTGGTCCAGTGTCACCTCGTACTCCACATTTCACCTTTGAATGGAAATGGAAGAACACAAGACAGCTTAGTGGCCTGCTTCTTTCCTCAAACTCTACTATTTTCTAAACAATTCTTAACCTCGAAAGAAAAAATTTCAAAAGAAAGAGTAACTAACCAAAAAAATTTTTTGTGCAGAGGAAGAAGTTGCATCTGGAATCTCATATTCCCAATTAGGAACATACAAACCATATAACAAGGAAATATATATGATAGTAAGCACCAAAGACGCAACCCTGAGAGAAAGAAGAAAGAAAGAGAGAAGGAACATCGGTAAACAATTTGAAGTAACTACTCACAAGAGAATGAAAATTTAAAGAATATTGGCAAAAAAGAAATGAACCTATGGTGAGAGGGATAAAAATGAGACAATTTAAAAATAATCAAAGACTTGACGCGTAACTTTCCACATATATGTAGATGTTATGACAGATAAAAAGGAATAAACATAACAGTGCTTATAAAAGACTAATTAAGCTGCACTCACATGTCAATGGTATATAAATATTGGAATAAAATATGAGTCACTGTGTCTTTAGAAAACACTTACCATTGAAATTGATACTTTCTCAGCAAAGTTAATTCTGATGTTACATGATCATCACCCTTCAGCCAAATCTCACACATTGCTGCTACTAAATATGATATTGCAATTCTCTGGGAAGAAGGGCCGGCAAAAAGCATAACAAGAACAACATATTATCTTACCATAAATAATTAACAGTACGTAAAACTCCATAACTAAATTTCAATCCATTTCATTCCTAAACGATTCCACCTTAAACTTGCCTAAGAAGTTCAAGACAGAATGAACTAATGCTGTCCCAGAACACCTGAAAAGCCGATTTAGTATACAGTTCTCTTGTTTAACCTACTCCATATTAGGGAGAAACAAGATGCCACCTCAGAAAAACACCTCCTTTAATTTTTCTACCTTTCACAATAAATAATTGGAGTAAACTTGTGAGAAAGCATACCTGCAGTATACCCATCAATCTCATTTGTTGAATATCTACCCCATAAGATAAATTATTGATGCCATGGAAGAAGCCTCCTGTCAGTGATCAGAATTTATAGGCTATGAGACAAAACCATTCAAAGTTAGCACATTAAATATCCGTGAGATACATTTATCACTGAATGTAGATTTTCTCAAACAAACAGCAGAACCATTCCTTGTTAGAGATCCGCTTTACTAGTGTCATAACAGGAAGGCATACAAATCTATCAATCATGACATGTGGTACAGGTTTAAAGATATAAAAAGAAACCTTGTAGAAAAAGGCCTAGCATAAGAAGCTTTAGTGCCCGCAATATTGCTTTTCTTGTTGCAGTAACTCTGTAGGACACTCTCTGTGAAAAGCATCAAATTATTAGTGCTAAAAAATTGTCATGTAGTGATGGAACTTGAGGTACAGTCACAGATAGCAAATTTAATGCCAGTGAGATCATTATACAAAAGCACTTCTGCTTTCCTAACAGAGCATGGAAAATAACAAGATCCATTAACCTCATGTAACAAGTATTTGAGAGCTTTGAATCAAAAACCATACATTCTGCACACAAGTGGTACCTTGTATGTCAGTCCTAGTGAAACACCAACAATGAAGAGGAAAAATGGCATAACATAATCTGCAAGGGTTAAACCATTCCACGGTGAATGATTGATAGCAGGAAGAAGTCCACCAACATCATCTACAAGTATCATTAGCTGCATCGAAAAAAATAAAAAACAAAATTTATATAGTTAAAATAATTGGCGCAACATCCCTACTGTTGAAACTACATAATGCTGAAATTAAAAAAAAAAAAAACTAAATTAAAATGAAACTTTGAGCAAATACTAACTAACTAGACGTGACTCAATTCCCTATTACAATTATAAAGGTTTATGTTCCTTTGGGGTAGACAACTCCAACAGAGTCACAAATATATATATATATACAGGACAAACATTCTGGAACAGCATTAAAGAAAACAAAGTCTTGCACCAGATTAGAAGACAAATTAATAATTAAGTACTATCATATGATTCAATTAAAAAAAAAGTATGTAATGTATAGATGATGATCTATGCTATTATTTTACCATCTAATTCCAAGAGAATGCGCTTGATTTGTAAATTCATGTATACTTGTTCAACAAATTGAAAAATCATGCCATTTTCTTTTATTAAAATATTTTGTTTTGAAACTGATATTTCCTTACTTAAAGGATGTTTTTTATGATGACCGCTTGTAACAAATTTCCCACGAAAATCACCTTGAAAAAGAAAAAGTGCAAGGAATGAGATCAGATGCAAAGCTAACAACGCAACTACCCAACTAATTTGCAATGATAAAAAGGATTTGGGTGTGAATGCGGCCTATCCCATTTCCCTAAACAAGCCTAAAATGGCACGGAATCCCATCCGACGTCCGATTTTCTTTGATCCAGACGCGGAGGGAGGACACATGTTCAGAATTTCACCGCAAATATTACCTTTATATTAAAGCATCTTTCAATGCTTGACTCATGAAGCATAAAGCAATACCTTTTTAACTGGATTCTTCTTCTGTTTATTATTTTATACAGTAAAAGTATGTGTAAATTTGTATTTTGAAGAAAAGATTTCCATTTTCCATTCACTGGTTGAGTGAAACAGAAGCAATTTCATGATGCAAGTGCCGAAAAGGAACAACTGAAACGGATGCAGGCCACACATTGATCACAGTGTTTATAATTTACTATAACAATTATGTAAAAAGAGAAAAAGTAAGCGACTAAAATCGAGGTTTTACCACAATGGTGAGCCCCCGGAAAACGTCCAAGGAGACCAGGCGCTGCTGCGGCGGTTGCGGATGGCTGAGAGAAAGGTGCGTTGAGTTGGAAGTGGGCATCAGGGGGCCTTCTTCACCTTTGTTGCCATTGGTTGCCTCAGAGATCTGAAGGTCCAATAGGCTTTGTTCCTTTTCACCATCATCATCCTCAGGATCTTCGATTTTGTAAGCATTGCTAACATTCATCCTCAAATGCTTTTCATCGGCACATGTGTTGATGGGCTCGTATTCCATCGCCATGGCCACTTTTCCTTTTCACCCAATCAGATTCAGATTAACATTGGCTTAATTCTCCAGCCAAAGTAAGAAAGGATTTTAGCATGGAAAAAGCAGAAACGCAAAGGAGGAGGAAGGAGAAGCGTACGTTGCGGTTGAAAGATAAATATCAAGATTGTTGCTCCGTTTTACTTTCCTAAATCCTGAATTGTTCTCTTTCGCATATTTATGGGAGGGCAGCATTTTGATCACAATTCGTAACGATTTAGGAAAGAGTTTGAATTTATTTATTTATATTTTCTTTCTGGGATATTACCGTGTACTCCACTACTAGTACCACTATTATTTTTCGTAGAATATAAATGGGAATCGACCAATAAAAAAATTGGTAAGTGCCCACCTTTTTCTTTTGTAATTACACATGTATTTTTATGTAGCCGTTTTATAATACGAGATAATTTTGTTTAAGATCGAAAATGATAAATGATAATATCTACTCAATAATATTGATTTTAAAATTTGAATTATATCTAAATATATAAAAAAATTTAACTTTACTTTTTTTTTAATCACTTATTGATTTACACCATTCGTGAATAATAAAATAAAGACAAAAAAATAAAAACATAAAATTATATTTTGACCCTTGATTTTAATTTTTTTATTAAAAAAATATATTTTTAAAAATATCTTTACTTTTTCAATCAATTTCATAATTTATTCGAACAATATTAAGTGCCGGCCTTTTCGTACGTTGCAGTGCACCTTTCGCTCTTTCCATACGTTTCCAGTCTCTCTTTCCTCCACAGAAATAAAACAATGGAAACACACCACTCAAAATTAAAATATCACACTCCAATCAAAAAAAAAAAATTTAAAATATAACACGCTTCAACCACATCTGTATTTGGATTTGGGTTTATATCAGATCCATATCCATATATTTGGTAACATAATCTCCTCTTCTTAGCGTATCCAATTTATGAAAAGGAAATATATTTTCTTTCCATTAAAAATATCCTCAAGTTTGATTTATTCGCGATGTTTTTATTGCGAATTGTCGCCTATTTTAAAACATTGATTTTTGGCATTCAAAAAAAAATAAAACATTGATTTTTGAACTTATTAGTATTATCCCGAAGATAAAATCGACATGTTGAAAAATAATATATATTAAAAATGAGAAGAGATCCACTTACATCAGCGTAAAACTAATTAGTTTTACATCTTTTTTTAACCATTAGATTGATATAAATTTATGGTTGAGATTAATTAATTTTATAAATAGAAGAGTGGTTTAATCTCAACCATATGTTTATATCAATCTAATAGTTAAAAAAAGGTGTAAAGCTAATTAGTTTTACACTGATGTAAGTGGATCCCTCCTCATTAAAGATAGTTTAAAGTTTTGTCTGATATAATTTTTTTATGATTTAAAAATATATTTTTAACACGGATTTAATTTCTTTAAAATTTTTTATTTATAAATTAAAATTTATGTGATTCAAAATTTAAAATTTTTAAAGTTTTATTCATTAAATAAAAAATTAAAAAAAAGTAGGCATCTCTGACACCCCACTAGTCATCGATAAGCGGAATAAATACAGAAGGCGGAAAGCCAAAAGGATGGTAACCGTAGTGGCGGTAGGCGGTGATTCCTTATTTGCGCATAAATGCAAAGGCAGCAAAGCATTTCGTGTGAAAAAGAAAAAGTAAAAGAAAAATAACAAATCGTATGGCATTCATTTCATGAACCAACAAATTATGCATGTATCATGAGCTGGCTACTCCCAAACGTTTACTTATATACTCAATGCACAAATTCCTTAACTTTAAAAGCTTTAATTCGTTTATCTTGCTTTTCGTTACCATATTGTTGATAAGGTTGGAGGTTTTCATATTCGAATCTCTAAAGAAAAGACTAATGGCATATTGGGGTTCTCAATTACTAAGAATGTTGTCTCTTAATAAATAATAAAATTTAACTCTGTACTTTTGTCACAATCCGCATACACCTCGCACTCGGCAGAAGGAGTCTTTGGACAAACTCTTGTGTTTTTCAAGTACACTTAGGGATGCAAGACTAGTTGGACCATTCACACAAAGGGTTGGAACCAAAGAAGTGTGAAGAGCACACTCTAACATGTGGACAAGTGCAGGGGATAACAGTTTTGTTACAGAAGGAGATCCTAGATTAAGTCAAACTCCTTGACAACCATAACTCTCGAGTTCTTAATCAATTGAGAGTCTTTAGAGATTTAAACTCATATAGATAAAGTTATATAGATTTAAAATCCCTATAAATAGGGTTGGATGATTCACACCATGTAATAAGACTTCAACTATAAATAAAGGGTCTTCAAACCTTCTTTTTGTACAAAGTTTTCAATAATAGTCATAGTTACTAGCTTTCTTTGCATTCTTTTTGTTTTGTTTATCTGCTATTCTCCATGCTTTGAGGATTCCAACCAAGTGAGGTGAAAAAAAGGTTGATTTAAACTTCCAAGGACAAAAGATCCAAACTTAAGACCATATGTTATTCGACTAAAGTTCGTACCCCATGACAATTGGTATCAAAGCAAGCAATTGACAGTACTAGCAAGAAACAGATGTCATTGTAGTAAAAAATGTATTTAGATGTTTAAGGAGCTTAGGAGACACGAGGAAAGAGTAAAAAGGCCAATTCAAGGGAGGTTGTAATGGCCATGGACGCTTGCCTAATCATA
This sequence comes from Heritiera fomes, assembly GCA_032173925.1. Lineage (NCBI taxonomy): Eukaryota > Viridiplantae > Streptophyta > Magnoliopsida > Malvales > Malvaceae > Heritiera > Heritiera fomes. The sequence goes on from JAPDPM010000017.1 coordinate 7,128,658, forward strand.
GTAGAGATGAGTGTGGAAGAAATGAGTGTTAAGTTTGAGGACACCAACAGTCTCCTAGAGGAGTTGGATTACATGGGGGAAGAGCTCAAGGGACATGTGCGGCGTGCTCTCAATGAGGTATTAGATATAGTGATAAGAAAAGTGAAGCCTTGATAGAAGCGATGCACAACAAGATGGAGGAGCTCTAGAGGGAGCTTATAGCATGCAAAACAACCATCAAGGATGGCATGCTTGTTACAACACCTAAGCATTAGGTCCAGGTTTTAAAGACAAAGGAGTTCAAAAGGAAGTAGATCCAAGGATGTGGAAAACTTCCTATTGGGGCATGGAGTTGTACTTCCATGCAATGGGTATTACTGGTGATGTTACTAAGGTAAGTACATCCTTAATGTATAGTGTTTATATTGCTCATGTCTTTGGGATTTGGAATAAGGGACTTAAAGATGAGGAACAAAAGGTTGCATTAGCCTTTCCCATCACCGATGATAAGGGTAGTGACCTTCCCATGTTTCCACGTCTCTTATATATTATAATCTCGTGGAACTTGAGGCAGTTCGGCATTAGGTACTCTTAACTTCACTGCCTTGATTACATTCACGAGCTTGAGGGTCGCAAGCCTAATATCATCCACTTCATCTTTTAAGATTGGGTGAGGATAGTTTGAGGTGGTGTCAAGACCATTGTGTTCCCTCAGCCTCTTGCCTACTTCCTAGTCGCCATCGGGGATTGATTACTTGTGCGAGGTTGGCGAGCTCTCGGATCCCAAGACTACTATCAATTAACCACGTTACATAACATGGGATGGTACGAGAATGATGACGATGGTTGGGTGAAGAAAAATGTGCTTCCAATAGCTCCAGCTTTAGCTTTGGAAGTTGCACAATTAATGCACCTTCTTCCTCTGCCGCTTTCGGCTACTTATCTTCTTAGCCATTTGAGGCTTCACTCGAGTCGATCATGCATATGCTAACTCAGTTCGACACATGATTCACTGCATATGAGGAGAGTTAGCGTGCTTTCCAAGCTCAGGCTAATACTCGCTTTTCTAAGTTTGAAGAGTGATAGAACACTATGTATGACAAGGTGCAAGACATACGTGTTTGTCAAGAGGAACTTTATGATGAGATTCATCATTTCTTTCCACCACCATCCTAGATGCTTAGTATCATGTCTTTGGACTCTAATCATGTTCTTTCATGGATGTTATTTTCATTTCTTATGTTTTTCTCATCCATGATATTTGATTGGATGTTAAGTATTTTGATTTTTTCACTCTTTTTATGATTGCTCTTGACTTTGTTAATTTATCTATCACATTTAAGCTTATGGTATGTGCTTTATTGATTATTTCCTAATCAAGCTTAATATGATTGATTCTTGCATTGATAACATGTATGATCTTGTGCTTCAAATCTTATGAATTATACATATATGGATTATGAATATGGAAGAGTGTTTTGAGTATGTTCTTGCTTGTTAATCTTGTCTAATTCCTTAGCATGAACATATGTGTGATGATCATGCAAAATTGTATGAGCTTTAAATTGATAATTCTTCTTTCTTATGGGTATCCTATAAAAAGAGTACTCGACACTACCCAACTCAATTAAGTAGGATTAGGGTATTATATAATTGGGTTCGGGTAGTTTTTTTAGGGTATCTGCTACCCAAACAAGATTATAAATAATAATTGTTTAATATTATATTTATATTTTTTATATAAATTATTTATTAGGAATGTTGTATTTAATTAAATTAATTCATTAAACATTATAATTATGATTCTTAACTTTAATTTATTTTTATGAGTTAAATTAAATTTATTAATTTAAAATTTTTCAAAATTTATTCTAAAATTGATTTTATATTTAAATTTGAAAATTAAAATTTGACTAAATAAACGAATATTTAATGGGTTCGGGTAGTTGAACGGGTAGTTTCTATGTTATAGGTTAGGGTTTGGGTAATACAAATAAAAATAATCTAATAATTAATCGGGTTCATGTATCTCAAAATTAATGGGTATCCGACCCGTTTACATTTCTACTTAAAATTGAAATAACAAATAGGGAAGAATTCTTTGAGACATATTTGCATGAGACATTTTTGTGCTAAAATATGTGGTTAATTGATATATGGTTTAACTCTAGGCACATTTTTTCTTGAAAATGGTTTATAAGCTCAATGCATAACCTTTCATCTAAATTTACCTCATAATCATTATGTATTATCATGCATCTTAGTTAAATCTTAAAGAACGATTGATATATATAGATGCTTGACAGAATTGAAATGAGTAAGTTATAGAATTAATATATAAGATTTTCTTTCAACTTGCATCATTATGAGTTTATGACCAATTGGCAATTTTTTGTAAATTGTTCATGAACAATTGGTATATGATGTCATGGCCAATGTCCTTTGCATGCACAAATACTTCACATTCATTCTTATGGACATTGTTTTATTTGTGCTCTAACTCCCATTCTACTAATATTTTTCTTGTTGGTTGGAGCAAAATTGGTGTTATTTTTAGGGGGAGGAAATTTTTTTTTTCATCTTTTTGTTACGACAAAAAGGAGGAGAGATATGGTTTGTAAATTGATTTTTTGAAAATCATGTTTTAATTAAGGAGGAGCAATTTTAAAAATTAAAGCAAATTTACATTAAGTTTTGTCATATAAAAAAAGAAGAGATTGTTAGTTTTAAATTGACATATATATATTTTTGTTAGCTTTAAATTGACATATATATTTTGAAATGACAAAAACTTAAGTAAACTTTAATGTTTGAATTCATATTGTAAATTTGCCTTATCACACATGATTTTCTCAATCTATTTTCAAGTGATCATATCAAACATTAAGACCATGATTTAATGATGCATATTCTTATTGGTCTTAATACTTTATAAATGTTTTGAATATTTTAGAAAATTACTTGATGAATATTTAGACTATGTTTTCATTTGAGAAAGTCAAGAAAAACTCCCACAAAAAAGACAAAATGTTTTGGGTTGAATTAGGATCAAAAGCCATATCATTTCTAACCCAAAATAGTGCAGGAAAAGCTTTCTGGAGGCATGGGATCGACCCCTAAGGGAAGGGATCGATCCCTTTATGGCAGAATGTCTTCCCAAGGTCCCTCAAGCCAAGAATCAAGATTCTGGACAAAAGGGATCGATCCCTTTGGGCATGGGATCGATCCTTCGGGACGAAAAAGTGCTGTAACGGCTAGTTTTTGTGAGACAACGGTCATACTCAAGTTTTGGCTCCACCAAACAGCTAGAATATATCCAAGGGACTATAAATAGAGGCTTAGAAGCTAAAGAAACGGAGAGGAATTGCTCAGAAATTCTATTCATCATCTTCTTCATTTTCCTCAAGCCTCAACAACAAATCAAGAGCTACAAAGTCTTCATCTTACATCATTCTCATATTCTTTGTATAGAGTAGCACAAATCTTGTATAGGCTTTTTCCTTATGCTTAAACATTGTAATCACTTGCCTATCTAGAGGCCCTTCTTTGATTACACAATTTGTAAACACACTCATTCCTTGTAAAAGGGGAGGTTTCTCTTTAGCTTAAGAAAAAGAGGGAGGTTACTCTTTAGCCTAAGAAAAAGAGGGAGGTTTCTCTTGAGCCTAGAAAAAGAGAGAGGTTTCTCTTTAGCCTAGAAAAAGAGGGAGTGTAACAAATTCAAAGATAGTGAATTTGGAAAAATCCTTGAGAGCGTCTCAAGGTAGAGGACGTAGGCAAGGTAGCTGAACCTCTATAAATCGATTGTGTAAATCTCTCTCTCCCTACTCTTTATTTACTTGCGATTATATTATGTTTATTGCATTGAACTTGGATTGCATGCTTGCCTAGCTTAGAGAACTTAGAAAATAATCAAATAGGCTAGAGAATTTAGAAGAATCGCAAAATGAGCTTAAGGGTAGTTAAAAACCGATTCACTCCCTTCTCGGTATAGCCTATAAGAGCCAACAATTGGTATCAGAGCTTGGGATCGAGATTGATTTAGACTTACCTCTATCGAGCAAAATGATCTTAAATGACTCACTTAAATATAAGCACACCCCTAGGAGAAGAAGGACAATCATTAGTTAGACCTCCACTCTTCAATGGTGAAAATTATTCATATTGGAAAACTAGAATGATGTTGTTTGTATAATCAAACGATTATGAAGTGTGGAGAATTATAGTATATAGTCCTAGAATTCCCATGAAGAAAATAGATGGAAAAGATGTCCCTAAGAGTGAGGATGAGTGAGACACAAATGACATGAGAGTGGCACAATTGAATGCCAAGGCTATGCACACTCTCTTTTGTGCTTTAGGTCCCAATGAATATAATAGAGTCTCCTTGTGTGAGAATGCTAAACAAATATGGGACAAACTAGCCATCACCCATGAAGGGACCAATCAAGTTAGGGAAACCAAAGTAGGAGTGCTCATACATGATTATGAGCTTTTTAGTATGAAAGAAAATGAGTCCATGAGTGATATGTACACTAGATTTAATGACATAATCAATGGACTTAAGGTATTAGGCAAGACCTATTCCAATGTAGAAATGGTGAAGAAAATTTTGAATAGCTTGCCACAATCATGGGAGGCAAAGGTAACCGCAATAGAAGAGTCTAAAGATCCAAATACCTTGTCTCTAGATGAACTTATGGGCTTCCTACTTACATATGAAATGAAATTGAAAAGAAATGAAGAACCTTCAAAGAAAGTAGAAGTAGCATTTAAATCATCCACTCATGAGAACTTTAAAGATGATAGTAATGAGAGTGGAGATGAGGAAGAAAAGGAAATGGCAATATTTGTCAAAAGATTTAATAAGTTCATGAGAATGAATGAGAGAGAGCAAAATAGGAGACATCATAGGGGAGAGTCAAGTAGAAGAGAAAAAGACCCCTTAGTATGTCATGAGTGCAATGAACTGGGTCACACTAAGCTAAATTGCCCCTTACTTAGGAAGGAAAAGGATAGGAAGCCTAGGAAGAAAGCATTTGTGGCTGCACGGAGCGATAGTGATAGCTCCGATGAGGAAAATGTAGATGAAGAGGTAGCCTACTCATGCTTTATGGCTATGAGTGATGATGAGGCTAGTTGTAGTTCTAGTGAAGATAATGATTATACATTTGATGAACTACAAAATGCTTTTAATGAATTAGCAAATGATTTTCAATGCATGAACTCCAAATATAAGAAAATCATTGCTAAATTGAAAATAGAAAATGAAATGCTATTAAATGCCAAACTTGAATTTGAGAAGAAGTTAGAAGAAGCAAATCTAGAAATAAATGAGTTGAATAAAAAGAACTTAAATTTGCATAACTCATTTTCTAGGTTTTATATGGGTCAACAAAAGCTAAATCACATGTTAGAGACCCAAAGAGCTTTCTTTGACAAAGATGGGTTAGGATATAATGCAAATCAAAAAGAAACTCATCTTAGGAATTTCTTAGTGAGCAAAAACTCTATGCATGATATATCTCTTACATGCTCACTATGCAATAGAATAGGACACTCTTCACAAGCATGCACTTATAGAAAAACTACATTTAGAGGAAGAGTTGTTAGAAAAATGTGGGTACCAAAGCATGCAATAAATAATGATGATTTGTGCTTGAAATGGATCCCAAAAGGATCAACAATTATTTGCACTAACTCTCATGAACCCAAGAAAATTTAGGTACCAAAGCAAGCATAAATTTGTTTGTTGTAAGAGTGTTAGAGCATGGGAATACAATGAAACAATGGGGTTTGAATGCTCTACACACCTTTATGGAGATTGCTTGTGCCAATGAGAAAAAGGAAAAGCTTGAGGATCCATCACAACAATTCTTCAAAGGATGGCTCAAGGTGGACTCAACAATTCAAGGCAAAGCATACTCAAGCAAAGGAGTTTTTGTAAGCTTAATTCTTTACTCCTTAAAACTTTTATTTGATTATTTGTGCTTTGATGAGAAATGTGATTGATAATCTTTGTGAGTTGAATGATTGAACAAAAAGGCATAACAAAGATTTTTGATTGTTTGATGAATAGTACTTGATGCATTGAATGAAAAGCATGATTTATGATGATTATTGGATTTCTGTAGTTTGAGCGAGTTTACTTTGTGTTGATAATATATTTACTTGTCTCAAATGATCAAATATATCATTTATACAAAATGCCATGTCATGAGCATTAATGAAGAACTTGTATGTTGGAAATCATGGCATAATGTTCACAAGTATGATGATTTGATGTTATATGTGCTTAAAATCTATGTGAACAAGTTTGTTTTGGCATATTTGTGGTTTCTAATGCTTTGGTTTTGTCAAAATGTGCTTAACTCTCAAAATTACATCTTTTGAGGCCAAAAATGCATTTTATTGTGTAAATTCTTCCAAAATTGCAAAATCTTTTGAAAAATAGTTTTTCATTCATGTTTTTCATTCATACAAGTCCAAAATCATGTTTTACAAATGTTTAAACCCTTACTTGGACTTAAAATACTCAAAAAGGAAGTTTTGATACCTCAAAGGTTGAATTTTCTGTCAAAAACTGCAGAAATAGGATGAGGGATCTATCCTTCAACAAGCAGGATCGATCCCCCTTGAGCAGAATGCAGGAAATCTGCATTCTGGAGTTAAGGGATCGATCCCCCTCCTATAGGGATCGATCCCCCCAAGCCAGAAAGGGCTTTCCTGCATGTTTTCAACCGAAATTGAGAAGAGCTTTTCATTGTTTTGATACTTTCTCTCTTCTTAACTTAAAATTCATCGTTTTAACTTCTTTTTGATGATCTTTAAACTATGAAAATTCATTTTTCATTGATATCATGCCTCAACTCCATCAATTTGTATCATTTCCAACAAATGGTATCACTTTCAACAATCAATATCATTTTTACTGAACTCACAAGTGCAAAATCATTCTCCTTGTTGAAAACATTCATGAATCTTGAAATAATCTTGAAATATACTTTCAATGAATGCTTAAACATAATTTTGAGATTTATTTCAATGATTTGTGTATATTTGAGAATTTGATGAACTTGTGCATAATGAATATTGATCATTCCTCTTGTTCATCTTAGTCAAGCATGCTTATAAGATTATGTGTATTAGCTTGACTCAACTACTCCACTCTAGGTTACATGATAATTATACATCTAGTGGAAGAATAATTAAAACTTGACCTTAAGGATTGACTTCAAATGTAAATTCAACAATTGGTATAAAGTCATAATTTTCCTTGGTTTATAATTAGTGATGATAAATGAATCCTAAATGTTGAGTTACATGAAAATTTATCATCCATGAAATTAATTCTTTATAGCCAAATTATTATGGAACTTGAGCATTAATGACAACATCAACAATTGATACACATGCATAGACTCTTGATTGTTTTGATGATGAACATGCATGTTTGCTTAAGTTGAATCAATAATCATGCTTATGAGATGAGAATAGTTATTTCATGATATTATGTGCTTAACCTCACTCATAGCTTATGGATTTTGATGATAAAATATATTTTAGCTTGATAATATTGATTCACTTAGGTGAAGCCATTTTAGTTAAAATAGCATATACCCTCTAGAACGTTAAATGATGATAACAACTAGGGATATGACTTTTAATTGATTAAAATGGTAATTTTGAATTTTTCCTTGCTCATAATTGGTTAAGGACTTGAATTGGAAAATGAGTATAGGATTTTTGTGCTTGAAACCATGGAAGAAAATGTGTTTGCTTGAATACCTTATTGTTGAATCTTCCATATGGTATAACTTTGTGCATATGAATATGGATTAATACTTTATGATATTGGACTAATGATTAATTAATCCATATGCATATTTGATGATATGTGATGTGTTCTTGCATATTTAGAATGATTATTTTCTTGACATGAACACACTACACATAGATATTGGATTCATGCAAAATGCCTAAGTCAACCATTAGTAATAATTGGTATTGAGATTGAAATAACAATTAGTATCATTGGCAACCATATTTTCAATAATTGGTAAGCCAAATCTAAATTGCCAATTGGTATGAACTTTAAATTGACAATTCTTCTCATACTCTTTAGTTTGAAATGACAAATAGAGAAGAATTCTCTTAGGATATTTTTGCATAAAACTTTTGTGTGCTAGAATTTGAAGTTAATTGCTACATGTTTTGATTCTATGCACACTCTTGCTTGAACGTGATTTATGAGCTCTTGCATATGATATGTAATCTAATTTTAGCTCATAATCATGATGTATTACCATGCACCTTAGTTGGACTTTAGAGAACAATTGATACACTTAGGTGCTTAATAGGATTGAAATAAGCAAGTCATAAACCTTAGTAGATATTTATACTAAACTTGCTTCATTTCTTACCAATTGTGAACTTCTTGCAAAATTATTTATAAACAATTGGTATAGGATCATAAGTCATGTTCTTTGCATGAATATTTCATACTCTTTATGAACAATTGACTTATTTATTTGTGCTATGAGTCCCATGTACGAACATGCTTCTTGTTGGATGGAGCATATTTTTATCTCTTCTCACATAGCCATGATTTTAGGGGGAGCATATTTTTTATTATTTTTTCCTTCTTTTTGCTATGACAAAAAGGGGGACAGATAGATATTAAAAGGGAGAGATATTAAGGGGGAGAGATAATGGGGGGGGGGGGGAAATAGTTTGAAAATTCATTTTCAAAACCCATGCTTATATTAAGGGGGAGCTTTATAAAATCCTGCTTTATTTGAGGGGGAGTATTTTATTAAAGAACTTTCAAAACAAATTTACATTAAGTTTTGTCATATCAAAAAGGGGGAGATTGTTAGCTTTAAATTAACATATATATTTTGAAATGACAAAAACTTAAGTAAGCTTTAATGTTTGAATTCATATTGTAAATTTGCCTTATCACACATGATTTTCTCAATTTATTTTCAAGTGATCATATCAAACATTAAGACCATGATTTAATGATGCATATTCTTATTGGTCTTAATACTTTATAAATGTTTTGAATATTCTAGAAAATTACTTGATGAATATTTAGACTATGTTTTCATTTGAGAAAGTCAAGAAAAACTCTCACAAAAATGACAAAATGTTTTGGGTTGAATTAGGATCAAAAGCCATATCATTTCTAACCCAAAATAGTGCAGGAAAAGCTTTCTGGAGGCATGGGATCGATCCCCTAAGGGAAGGGATCGATCCCCTAAGGGAAGGGATCGATCCCTTTATGGCAGAATGTCTTCCCAAGGTCCCTCAAGCCAAGAATCAAGATTCTGGACAAAAGGGATCGATCCCTTTGGGCATGGGATCGATCCTTCGGGACGAAAAAGTGCTGTAACGGCTAGTTTTTGTGAGACAACGGTCATACTCAAGTTTTGGCTCCACCCAACGGCTAGAATACATCCAAGGGACTATAAATAAAGGCTTAGAAGCTAAAGAAACGGAGAGGAACTGCTCAGAAATTCTATTCATCATCTTCTTCATTTTCCTCAAGCCTCAACAACAAATCAAGAGCTACAAAGTCTTCATCTTCCATCATTCTCATATTCTTTGTATAGAGTAGCAGAAATCTTGTATAGACTTTTTCCTTGTGCTTAAACATTGTAATCACTTGCCTATCTAGAGGCCCTTCTTTGATTACACAATTTGTGAAAAACCGAAAAATGAGCTTAAAGTTAGTGAAAAACCGATTCACTCCCCTTTCAGTATAGCCTATAAGAGCCAACAATTGGTATCAGAGCTTGGGCTCGAGATTGATTTAGACTAAACTCTATCGAGCAAAACGATTTTAAATGGCTCACTTGAATGTAGGCACACCCCTAGGAGAAGAGGGACACTCATTAGTTAGACCTCCACTCTTCAATGGTGAGAATTACTCTTATTGAAAAATTAGGATGATGCTATTTGTGCAATCCAATGACTATGAAGTTTGGAGAATAATAGTTAATGGCCCTAGAATCCCAATAAAGAAAGTAGATGGAAAAGATGTCCTTAAGAGTGAAGATGAGTGAGACACCAATGACATGAGATTGGCACAATTGAATGCCAAGGCTATGCACACCCTCTTTTGTGCATTAGGTCCCAATGAGTATAATAGAGTCTCCTTATGTGAAAATGCTAAACAAATATAGGACAAACTAGCCATCACACATGAAGGGACAAATCAAGTTAGAGAGACCAAAGTAGGAATGCTCACACATGATTACGAGCTATTTAGGATGAAAGAAAATGAGTCCATTAGCGAAATGTTCACTAGGTTTAATGATATAATTAATGGACTTAAGGCATTAGGCAAAAGCTATTCCAATGTAGAAATGGTTAAGAAAATTTTGAATAGCTTGCCAAAATCTTGGGAGGCAAAGGTAACTGCAATAGAAGAGTCTAAAGATCCAAATACTTGTCTCTATATGAACTTATGAGCTCTCTACTTACTCATGAAATGAAATTAAAAAGAAATGAAGAGCCTTCAAAGAAAGCAGGGGTAGCACTTAAGTCTTCCACTCATGAGGATGATAGTTGTTAGCTTTAAATTGCCATATATATTTTGAAATGACAAAAACTTAAGTAAGCTTTAATGTTTTAATTCATATTGTAAATTTGCCTTATCACATATGATTTTCTCAATCCATTTTTAAGTGTTCATATCAAACATTAAGACCCTGATTTAATGATATATTTTTATGGGTCTTAATACTTTATAAAATGGTTTTTAATATTAAGTAATTTTCTCAAGAATTATTGAACATAAGTTTAGAAAATTACTTATAAGTTTTTAGACAATATTTTCATTTGAGAAAGTCAAGAAAAACTCCCTTAAAGCTTATAAATGTTTTGGGTTATATTAAATTCAAGACTACATCATTTCTAACCAAAAAAAGTGCAGGAAAATGGCTCTCTGGAAGAAAAGGATCGATCCCCTAAGGAAAGGGATCGATCTCTTTTTGGCAGAATGCCTTGGAAGCTTAAAATGAAGAAAAGGATCGATCCCTTTGGTAAAAGGATCGATCCCTTTGGTAAAAGGATCGATCCCTTTAAGTCAGAAAGTCCCCAACGGCTAGTTTCTGTGAGATACAACGGCTAGTTTCTGTTTTGGCTCCAACCAACGTCCACAAACCATCCAAGGGACTATAAATAGAGGCTTAGAAGCTAAAGGAAGGAAGAGGAACAACCAAGCAACATCTTTCATCATCTTATTCATCTTCCTCAAGCCTCAACAACAAATCAAGAGCTACAAAGTCTTCATCTTCCATCATTCACATATCTCTTGTATTGCTTAGCACAAATATTGTATAGGCTTTTCTCTGTACCTAATTTTTGTAATCATTTGCCTACTTAGAGGCCTTCTTTGATTACACCCATTTTTAACCAATTCATTCCTTGTAAAAGGAGAGGTTTCTCTTTAGCCTAACAAAAAAAGGGAGGTTTCTTTTTAGCCTAAGAAAAAGAGAGAGGTTTCTCTTGAGCCTAGAAAAAAGAGAGAGGTTTCTCTTTAGCCTAGAAAAAGAGGGAGTGTAATACAAATTCAAAGATAGTGAATTTGGGAAAAATCCTTGGGAGCGTCTCAAGGTAGAGGATGTAGGCAAGGTTACCGAACCTCTATAAATCACTTGCATACATTTCTCTATCCTTACTCTCTTTACTTATTTGCAATTATATTTGTGTTTATTGTGTTGAATTTATATTGCATAATTGAGTAGCCTAGAGAACAAAGAAAATATCAATATAGGTTAGAGAATTTAGAGGAACCGAAAAACGAACCTAAGGTTAGTGAAAAACCGATTCACCCCCACTCTCGGTATTGCCTATAAGAGCCAACAATAGTGATGAGAGTGGAAATGAGGAAGAAAAGAAAATGGCAATGTTTGCCAAAAGATTCAATAGATTTATGAGAATGAAAGAGAGAAAGAGTAATAGGAGACATCAAAGGGGAGAGTCAAGTAGAAGAGAAAAGGACCCCTTAGTATGTTATAAGTGCAATAAACCAGGTCATACTAAGTTAGATTGCCCCTTACTTAGGAAGGAAAATGATAGGAAGCCTAGGAAGAAAGCATTTGTGGCTGCATGGAGCGATAGTGATAGCTCCGATGAGGAAAATGTAGATGAAGAGGTAGCCTACTCATGCTTTTTGGCTATTAGTGATGATGAGGCTATTAGTAGTTCTAGTGAAGATAATGATTATACCTTTAGTGAACAACAAAATGCCTTTAATGATTTAGCAAATGAATTTCAATGCATGAACTCCAAATATAAGAAAATCATTGCTAAGTTAAAAATAGAAAATGAAGCGTTGATAAATGCTAAGCTAGAATTTGAAAAGAAATTAGAAGAGGCTAACTTAGAAATAAATGAGTTGAATAAAAAGAACTTAAATTTGCATAACTCATTTTCTAGGTCTTATATGGGTCAACAAAGCTAGATCACATGTTAGAGACCCAAAGAGCTTTCTTTGACAAAGATGGGTTAGGATATAATGCAATACAAAAAGAGACTCATCTAAAGAATTTCCTAGTGAGCAAAAATTATATGCATGATACATCTCTCACATGCTCACTATGCAATGGAATAGGACACTCTTCACAAGCATGCACATATAGAAAAACTACATTTAGAGGAAGAGTTGTTAGGAAAATATGAGTGCTAAAGCATGCAATAAATAATGATGAATTGAGTTTGAAATGGATCCCAAAATGATCAAAAATTGTTTGCACTAACTCTCATGGACCCAAGAAAATTTAGGTACCAAAGCATGCATAAATTTGTTTGTTGTAGGAGTGTTAGAGCATGGGAATACAATGGAACAATGGAGTTTAAATGCTCAACACATCCTCATGGAGTTTGCTTGTGCTAATGAGAAAAAGGGAGAGCTTGGAAATCCATCCTTAGCAAGCTGACAACAATTTCTCAAAGAATGGCTAATGGTGGATCCAACACATCAAGGCAAAGCACTCTCAAGCAAAGGAGCTTTGTAAGCTTAATTCCTTACTCCTTGATTGTTGAGTGTTTGATGGACAATTCATGATGCATTGAATGAAAAGCTTGATTTATGATTTTGAAATGATTATTGGATTTCTGCATTTTGAGCAAGTCTTCTATGTGTTGATAATGTATTTACTTGCCTCAAATTGCCAAATATTTCATATATGCAAAATGTCATGTCATGTGCATTAATGAAGAACTTGTATGTTGGAAATCATGGCATAATGTTCACAAGTATGATGATTTGATGATATATGTACTTAAAACCTATGTGAAAAAGCTTGTTTTGACATATTTGTGGTTTCTAATGCTTTGGTTTTGTCAAAATGTGCTTAACTCTCAAAATGACGACCTTTGAGGCCAAAAATGCATTTTATTGTGTAAATTCTTCCAAAATTGCAAAAATCTTTTGTAAAATGATTTTTCATTCATGTTTTTCATTCATACAAGTCCAAAAATCATGTTTTACAAGTGTTTAAACCTTTACTTGGACTTAAAATACTCAAAAACAAAGTTTTGGCACCTCACAAGTTGGATTTTCTGTCAAAAATAGCAGAACCAGAATGAGGGATCGATCCCTCTACATACAGGATCGATCCCTTAGGAAAAACATGCAGTAAACTTGATTCTGGTAGTTTAGGGATCGATCCCTTTCCTCATAGGATCGATCCCTCTAGGCAATTTATGCCCTTTTCTGCATTTTTAAGCCTTAGTTGAGAAGTTTTCTTAATTCTCTTGATATCTTCTTTCTCCTCAACTTAAAATTCATTGTTTTAACTTCTATTTGATTGACTTTAAAATATGAAAAATCATTTTTCATTGATATCATGCCTCAACTCTATCAATTTGTATTATTTCCAACAAATGGTATCACTTTCAACAATTAATATCATTTTTCTTGAGCTCACAAGTGCAAAATCATTTTTCTTGTTGAAAACATTCATGAATCTTGAAATAATCTTGAAATATATTTTCAATGAATGTTTAAACATAATTTTTGAGATTTATTTCAATGATTTGTGTATATATTTGAGAATTTGATGAACTTGTCCATCATGAATATTGATCATTCCTTTTGTTCATCTTAGTCAAGCATACTTATAGGATTATGTGTATTAGCTTGACTCAAACACTCCACTCTAGGTTACATGATAATTATACATCTAGTGGAAGAATAATTAAAACTTGATCTTAAGGATTGACTTCAAATGTAAATTCAACAATTGGTATAAGGTCATAATTTTCCTTGGTTTATAATTAGTGATGATAAATGAATCCTAAATGTTGAGTTACATGAAAATTTATCATCCATGAAATTAATTCTTTATAGCCAAATTATTATGGAACTTGAGCATTAATGACAACACCAACAATTGATACACATGCATAGACTCTTGATTGTTTTGATGATGAACATGCATGTTTGCTTAAGTTGAATCAATAATCATGCCTATGAGATGAGAATAGTTATTTCATGATATTATGTGCTTAACCTCACTCATAGCTTATGGATTTTGATGATAAAATATATTTTAGCTTGATAATATTGATTCACTTAGATGAAGCCATTTTAGTTAAAATAGCATATACCCTCTAGAAAGTTAAATGATGATAACAACTAGGGATATGGCTCTTAATTGATTAAAATGGTAATTTTGAATCTTTCCTTGCTCATAATTGGTTAAGGACTTGAATTGGAAAATGAGCATAGGATTATTGTGCTTGAAACCATGGAAGAAAATCTGTTTGCTTGAATACCTTGTTTGTTTGAATCTTCCATATGGTATATCTTTGTGAATATGAATATGGATTAATACTGTATGATAGTATGCTAATGTTTAATTAATCCATATGCATATTTGATGATGTGTGATTGTGTTCTTGCATATTTAGAATGATTATTTTCTTGACATGAACACACTACACATAGATATTGGATTCATGCAAAATGCCTAAGGCAACCATTAGTAACAATTGATATTTAGATTGAAATAATAATTAGTATCATTGGCAACCATATTTTCAATATTTGGTAAGCCAAATCTAAATTGCCAATTGGTATGAGCTTTAAATTGACAATTCTTCTCATACTTTTTAGTTTGAAATGACAAATAGAGAAGAACTCATTTAGGATATTTTTGCATGAAACTCTTGTGTGCTAGGATTTGTAGTTAATTGCTGTATGTTTTGATTCTATGCACACTCTTGCTTGAACGTGATTTATGAGCTCTTGCATATGATATGTCATCTAATTTTAGCTTATAATCATGATGTATTGTCATGCACCTTAGTTAGACTTTAGAGAACAATTGTTATACTTAGGTGCTTGCTTCATTTCTTACCAATTGTGAACTTCTTGCAAAATTATTTATAAACAATTGGTATAGGATCATAAGTCATGTTCTTTGCATGAATATTTCATACTCTTTATGAACAATTGACTTATTTATTTGTGCTATGAGTCCCATGTACTAACATGTTTCTTGTTGGATGGAGCATATTCTTTTATCTCTTCTCACATAGTCATAATTTTAGGGGGAGCATATTTTTTTCTTATTTTTTCCTTCTTTTTGCTATGACAAAAAGGGGGAGAGATTGATATTAAAAGGGTGAGATATAAAGGGGGAGAGATAATGGGGGAGAAATAGTTTAAAAATTCATTTTCAAAACCCATGCTTATATTAAGGGAGAGCTTTATAAAATCCTGTTTTATTTGAGGAGGAGTATTTTATTAAAGAATTTTTAAAGCAAATTTACATTAAGTTTTGTCATATCAAAAAGGGGGAGATTGTTGGCTTTAAATTGACATATATATATATATAAATATTGAAATGACAAAAACTTAAGAAAGCTTTAATGTTTGAATTCATATTGTAAATTTGCCTTATCACACATGATTTTCTCAATCCATTTTCAAGTGATCATATCAAACTTAAGACCATGATTTATCGATACACTCTTATTGGTCTTAATACTTTATAAATGTTTTTGAATATTTTAGAAAATCACTTGATGAATATTTAGACCATGTTTTTATCAAAGAGAGTCAAGAAAAACTCCCACAAAAGTGCCAAAATGTTTTGGGTTGAATTAGGATCAAAGACCACATCATTTCTAACCCAAAAGTGCAGGAAAAATGCCCTCTGGAAGAAAAGGATCGATCCCCTAGGGAAAGGGATCGATCCCTTTTTGGCAGAATGCCCCGAAAGCCTAGAATGAAGAAAAGGATCCATCCCTTTATGCCAGAAAGCCCCCGACGGCTAGTTTCTGTGAGACATAACGGCTAGCTTCTGTTTTGGCTACAACCAACGTCCACAAACCATCCAAGGGACTATAAATAGAGGCGTAGAAGCTAAAGAAAGCACGAGGAACTACTCAGCAACTCCATAACACATATTTCTCAAATCCTCAAGCCTCAAACAACAAATCAAGAGCTCCAAAGTCTTCATCATCTATCATTCTCCTATTCCTTGTAGTGCTTGGCACATATCTTGTATAAGTTTTCATTGTGCTTAATTTTTGTAATCACTTGCCTACCTAGAGGACTTTCTTTGATTACATTATTTGTAACCCATCATTTCTTGTAAAGGGGAGGTTTCTCTTAAGCCTAGAAAAAGAGGGAGGTTACTCTTTAGCCTAAGAAAAAGAGAGAGGTTTCTCTTGAGCCTAGAAAAAGAGAGAGGTTTCTCTTTAGCCTAGAAAAAGAGGGAGTGTAACAAATTCAAGGATAGTGAATTTGGAAAAATCCTTGGGAGCGTCTCAAGGTAGAGGACGTAGGCAAGGTAGCCGAACCTCTATAAATCGATTGAGTAAATCTCTCTCTCCCTACTCTTTATTTACTTGCGATTATATTATGTTTATTACATTGAACTTGGGTTGCATGCTTGAGTAGCTTAGAGAACTTATAAAATATCAATCTAAGCTAGAGAATTTAGAGGAACCGAAAAACGAGCTTAAAGTTAGTGAAAAACCGATTCACCCTCCCTCTCGGTATAGCCTATAAGAGCCAACAATTTTCTTATGACTTTATTGAATATATTTGTAGAAAATTACTTGGTGATTTTTGGGCTCAATTTCATGCACCTAAAGTTATGCAACATTTGAATGAAATTGAAATTGTTTTATAAACTCAATTTTATAATTAAATTTCTGAAAAATTGATATTAATGAGTAAGAGATTGATCCCTTTTTAGCAAAAAGTCTTCCCTCCCTTGTACGAGATAGAGGGATCGATCCCCTTGTGTTTTCAAAGTAAAATCTATAGGTTTTACATGGAAGGGATCGATCCCCCATGTGTCCAGAAGCCTTCAACGACTAGTTTCTTGTGAGGACTAACGGGAAGAAATTGATTTTAGCTCTACCAAGCTTCAACAAACTTTAAGGGAGTATAAATAGAAAACATGAAGATAATTGAGACTAAAAGACACAATTTTACATATTCTTCAAGCTTCAAAATTATTTTTTGTGCTAGAAATTCAACATCTTCTATTATTCACATATCACTTGTATAACATAGCACAAATCTTTTATAGATTCCTTTAGAGCTCTAACGTGTAATCACCCACGTTTCTGGAGGTTTTCTTGATTATACCATTTGCAAAACCTAGTCACAAATTGTAGGGGAGTGAACCCTTAAGTGCTTCATTGTAAGTGAGGTATTAGGTAGAAAGGTTTTCTCTTTGAGCTTATAAGGAGAGGTTGTAAGGTTTACTATTTGATCCCGTAAAAAGTAGTAGTTGTAAAGTTTCCTTCTTAAGCCCAGAAAAAAGAGTGGTATGAGGTTACTCTTGAGCTTGCAAAAAAGATTGTAACAAATTCAATAGTGGATTTGAGGAAAATTTTAGGAAGCGCTTCAAAGTAGAGGATGTAGGCAAGATTGCCGAATTTCTATAAATCGCTTGTGTACAATTCTCTAACCCTTCAGTCTTTACGTATTTGTAATTTAATTGTGGATATTGTATTGTGCTTGATTTGATTGCTAGAATAGCCTAGAAAGCTTAGAGAACTAGAAAATAGGCTAGAAAATTTAGCAAACCGACAAACTAACCTAAGGCTATTTAAAAATCGATTTACCTCCTTTCGGTTAAGTAATTGAGCCAACAATATTAATTTTTATTAGACAATAATTGAGATTAGTAAAATTCTAAATTTATATATTAAATAATAATATGAATTAATAATTATAAATTATATTTAATAATTTTATTTAATTTAACAATATTAAATTATTAAATAATATATTTAACTAATTAATTTATAATAAATTATATAGTTACTAAAATAGATTATATTTAATATAAATAAGATTATTTAATGTTAAGTATTCACGTATTTAATAATATTAAATTATTTAATAGAAGTAGTGATATATTTTAAATTCAAGTAAAAAATAATATTAAATAATAATATTTTTTTGTAAAATAATAATTAATTATATTAGATAACAATACCCAGCAATAATATTAATTATTAATATATCAAAATTATAATAAATATTATTTAAAATATATAATATATAATAAATTGTTATACAAATTTAAATTAAATAATATCATGATATTATAGTTTAATATAATTTATATTTACTTTCTTTTTATGTTTTCGACTTTTCTTTGTTAAAATAAATATATTAATTTCAAAATATTTATTTTTAATTAAATAATATTTTATATTAATAATATTATATTTATTTTAAAAAATTAATTAATTTTATTTCATATTTTTTATTATGAAAATATATTAATACTATATTGATATATACTTATGAACAGTATTAAAAATGAAAACATATTTCCCAAAATAATAAAGACAAAAATTTTTGTTTCCAACAATTTTGGAAATTCTTGTTTTCTTTTTTTTTTTAACATAAAAATATGTTGTCTTATATGTTTTCTACTGTTGTTTTCAAAAATACAGAAAGCAAAAAGAAAAACACAAAAAATAAAAACGATGCCAAATGATCTGCTAATTTCTCTCTTATTTTCAAACCAATTTTAATTTGAAAAATTTGCTAAAAGTTTTGGATAATGTGTTTGGCAATGGAACACAGGCTCCCAAAAATTCCATTTTTTTATTCCATTTCCTAGAGTATGAAAATTTGAAATTCTAAAAACATAATTATATAATTTTGTACAAGGGTACTTTGGTATTAAAATAGATATTTTGAAATTAGATCTGACAATTCGTGTATAAAATTTATGCCATAAAAAATTGTGTTTGTATTGTGTAAAAAACAAAAAAGTTTTGTGTCAAAATTCGTATCAATATGCAAAATATAAAACTTATTTATAGCTTTTTTATGTTCATATATAATTTTTGCCAACTTTTAACCGATATTACTTTCATGTGTTTTATTCGTATTGTTTTAATATTGTATTGTATTTAAAATTATTAGATTTACTTGAAATAGGTTTTGAGGAATAAAGAGTAGGTTGCTATTAGAATTTCTCTTAAAAATAATTATGATGTAAAAGGTTATAACAAAATGGGCTGAGGCCCAATACGAAGTTCAGTTCAAAACCCGAGCTGAGAGGAACAAGTCCAATCTCAAAATGGTCACTGATGAGTTGGAGTTTGCAATTTGGATTGTTCGGAAGGAGCAGCGTCTGCTTGCTCTCTGCAAATCAAGAGGTAAAGGTTTCGGAAAGATTTGCTTTTCAATCTTAGATTTCTCTCTTCAAAGAAACATTAATATGTAACTCGAAACATGGTGTAGGAATACTAAACGGAGAAAAGGATGCAAATATTTGTCAAAACCCTAACAGGGAAGACTATCACCCTCGAGGTCGAAAGCAGCGACACCATCGACAATGTCAAGGCCAAGATTCAGGTTCTTCTTTTCCCTTCTATTATTGCGTACTGAAATTATGACTCAATTAAGTTGATTTCTCTAATTGTCATAGTTCAAGTACCAAAGTTTCAGATTACATGCAATTTTTCAATCCCATATATATATATATATATATATATGCTTTATTTTGTGCTATTTTAATTTCGCTTTAGTGATACACCGCCTGTTTTGGGGCTGCATTAATAATAGAAGATTGTTTGAACATAATGCTTTCTTCATGATTACTGACAGTGTTCTATGTTTTCTAGGATAAAGAAGGCATCCCTCCTGATCAGCAGAGGTTGATTTTTGCTGGGAAGCAACTTGAAGATGGCAGAACTCTGGCTGATTATAACATCCAAAAGGAATCCACGCTTCACCTTGTTTTGAGACTTAGGGGAGGAACTATGATCAAGGTGAAGACTCTCACTGGGAAAGAAATTGAAATTGATATTGAACCAACTGATACTGTTGATCGTATTAAGGAACGGGTTGAAGAGAAAGAAGGAATTCCTCCTATACAGCAAAGGTATGCATTTTGGTCTTCTGTTGTTAAACTGAATGTCACTCTAGGATTTACTTTTTCATCATCATCATCAGAGTCTTTACCTAATAGATTAGGGTGGCTTACATGAACTAGTATAAGAACTCACGTTGAGTCATCAACATGAACACTCTAAAATTTACTTGATGAAAGAAATACCTGTAAATTGTGATTGTGATTTGAAATCCTTAATTTATTAATTTCCACCAGCTAATATAATTTTTTTGGGGAACCTGGTACTTGGTTGTATATTATCTCATTTGTGCTTTATACTCCTTGTTTCACAATTTTTTTTTTCAATATTGGATGTAAAATTTGATGATTTTATATGCTTCCATGTAACTCTGAATCTTAAGAATGTTCTGTTATCTGATGTAATTAGGTATATTTTTCATTTATTAGATATTTTATGCCAAATTTATCAGGAAGGTATTTCTTAGATTCTATATTTATTAAGAGATAAGACATAATTCGGATGATTTAACGTGAATTCAGTTATTGGTTTATGTTGCTTACTACAATTTATTGGAATAAATGCTCTGATGATGATGATGATGATGATGAGCTAAGATATGATTGGGTCGGTGGGTCATAAACGTAAAACATGTATCAGGGCCGACCTTTTTGTTCACTGTACCTGCCTTGTGTTAATTTGATAACTATCGTGTCGTGGTTGTTTAACAACTTGTCAATTTAATGCTTGTTTTTGGCCAACTTGCCATTTTAATGTTAATCCAAGTGTTTTGACCACTTTTTGCAGGCTTATATATGCTGGGAAGCAACTTGCAGATGACAAGACAGCTCGTGACTATAATATAGAAGGTGGCTCTGTGCTGCATCTTGTCCTTGCACTGAGGGGTGGTTGCCTCTAATATTAGAAAAGAAACTGCTTCTTTAATTTGTCTTTGCATTAAATCAAATGTTTTTGCATTTGATTTATTGTGACGAGTGCAAGGAACATATATGAACTGAATTCCTTAGACACAGATGTGTTGTTTTATTGCTTGTTTATGCCTTAATCAGTTGTGGCCTTAGTGAACTGAGCTAAAAAATTTCTTATGAGGATGTCAAAGTTAAAATGTAGCAAATTTGGGTTTCTTTTTCCTCTTTTGATTGAACAACTTAATTGCTAGGATGGCTGATATGTTCTGCATATAGTAGCCTTCTTCAAATTTGACTGCTAGTTTGTATATGCTTCATTGTTAATCCGTTAGCTGGAATGAACAAATGAAAAGAAAGCCATTTCAGATGTGGGATTCTATCAGTCTCCGGTGGCTTTGGTTGGCTATACGGATTTTTGATGCTGGAACTCAGTACTGCATCTAGGATTGTGGCTTGAGGCCCGCATCACTTCTGACAAGTGAAGAAGTTCACTTGCTGAAGGATTTGCATGAGATAGTGTTTGGAGGCAATTAACTTGTCTCCCATTAATTTTGAATATCACTCGAAATCTTCTTTTCTTGTGAAAACAGAAAGTTATGTCATATTTGTCGGAAGACCATGTAACCGACGATTGTATGTTGAGAAAACTCGTCGGAACCGCGATCAAAGGACATACCAAACGTCTGTACAAGGACCTTATAGCAAACAGAATCACTATAAATAGGATAGGAAACCGGATTGAGATATGATTAACGAATGAACCGCACTGACACAGGAAAAAGACGGTGAAAGTACCTTTGCCACCGGTTGGTCAATTGGTGCCTGTGGTAAAGATGTCCAAGTCTGAGATGCCTGCAGAGGGAACGGAACATCTGTAGAAGTCCAGTCACCGAAGCTATACAGGATGTCCACCGTCCTTCAAAGAATTAATGTGGTGAAGAAGTGGCTTAAGATAGTTCTTTTTTGTTGGCGGCTAGGGGATTTCAAAGTTTCACTTCTTAATTGCGTTAGCCACTAATCAAAAGAAAGATGGTCATGTGTTTATTGGTAAGCCTGCAAGTTAGCAAATTATCGTGGTAAGTTCTAGTTTTGAATGCTTTGAATTTATCTTATATAATAAAAAATGGGTTTATATATAATGCAGACTAAGATATACATTTCATTAATGAATAAACTAGTTTTGAATGCTTTGAATTTATCTTATATAATAAAAAATGGGTTTATATATAATGCAGATTAAGATATACATTTTATTAATGAATAAACTAAAAAAAGAAGACTAAGTTTTTATGAGCAAATTGAAAATAAAAATTATTTGTAGTTATTTTAAAAAAGGGTTTGATATTTTTTTAGTTTATTCATTAATGAAATGTGAACTTCTAATGTATAAATAGTGTATAGAGACTATATGCTATTAATGTATTATATATAAACCCATAAAATTTTAAGATAAATTGAATCAAGTTTGAAAAATAATGTAAAATAGTAGTTTTTTTTTTAATTATTTTTGAAACTTAATTTGAAAAAAACTACAAAAATCATTTCTTCTCGAAAATTTGTTCTCAAATGTATAAGAAAGATAAAATTGATTTTGGGAGTTAAAGAAAAAGTTTCTAAAAATTAAAAAAAAATTGAAATTGCAAAATCGTAAAGGGCAGAATTGATCCCTTATAAAATAGTATTCTCCTATTTCCTCTGTTTTTCAATCCCGTGAAGATCGATCTTAGGATAAATCTCCTTTAAGTTTTCACACTGGGATCGATCTTGTGAAGCAAATTACTTCCTTTTGGGTCTGTAATCAAAAGGATTGTTCTCAGGATCGATCCCCTCAATTACAAAACACTCCTTTAGGTTGCGTTGCTTAAGGGATCGATATACCCATCCATAGTGGTTGATCACCACCATGACTGTTAGGTTGCTTAAGTCGATCCCCCTATCTATAGGGATTCACCCTTATGATCTAACAACTATTTTTTAAAGCTTGCTGCATACGAGATCGATCCCCCATGGGTTGGGTAGGATCGATATCCCTATCACAAGGCAACAAGCAACGATTTGCATTTAATGCATCACAAATGTTTCTAAAAATTTCTCAACTATAAATCGGCGCATCCAACATTGTTCGCATCTAGAGGGATCATTTGCAACAACCTTCAATAATTTTCTCAAGGGCATTCAAGTGTTTAAGGGCTCCCGTTCTCTAAATTTTGTTTAATACTTCATTATTTCTCATTCGTTGTACTTGATGAGAGATATTTTGGCCCAAAGATATTTTAGTCTTTCATCTCGGAATTCTCACATGAATCAGAAGACGTGTGACCATGGTAGATATTCAGGTCAGCACTGCCAGATACACTCATCGACTCAAAGGTCAGTGTTCAATGTGCTGAACCTCGTTTATTGTATTGATTACTTTGGGACCAAGGACTAGAGCATTTTGGTGGGAGGATGACTTGAAAACAGACGGTCTTCGACTATACATAAGTTTCATTCCTACAAGTGCGAGGTCTCTCCTCAATTTTTCTTCCTTCTCTTCTGATCGTATAAAAAGCCATTCTTTGCCACGACATTTTGGCACGCCAGGTAGGGGCTCCAGCATTTCTATCAGTCGTGATCGAGGATGGCCCCTAGACGGAGAGTGACAGAGGAGGAAGAACCCATGGCACCTCAGCCTCACTAATAAGCCCAAATTACCTCGCTAGAACTAGGAGCTTGGGTACTAATGGATGATACAGTGTGGTAGATAAGGAAAAAAGAGTTGGTGCACGGGGATGAGCTAAAGTTGTCGGAAAGCTCACTGTTCACAGAAGATATTGACTGAGCTCAACCTCAAACCGACTTGGGGATGCCCACCGTTGACACCTACGACGACACTTCTAACCTTCTTCATCTTTTGAAACTGTTAGCTTTAAATTGCTATATATATTTTGAAATGACAAAAACTTAAATAAGCTTTAATGTTTTAATTCATATTGTAAATTTGCCTTATCACACATGATTTTCTCAATACATTTCAAGTGATCATATCAAACATTAAGACCATGATTTACTGATGCATACTCTTATTGGTCTTAACACTTTATAAATGTTTTGAATATTTTAGAAAATCACTTGATGATTTCTTGGACAATATTTTCATTTGAGAAAGTCAAGAAAAACTCCCTTAAAGCTTATAAATGTTTTGGGTTGAATTAGGATCAAAGGTCATATCATTTCTAACCCAAAAGTGCAGGAAAAATGCCCTCTGGAAGAAAAGGATCGATCCCCACTGTAGCAGGATCGATCCCTTTTTGGTAGAAAGTCTTCCCAAGGTCCCTGAAGCCCAGAATCAAGATTCTGGACAAAAGGGATCGATCCCCACTGTAGCAGGATCGATCCCTTTGCTTGAAAATAGCCTATAAAGGCTAGTTTTTGTGAGACAACGGTAATATCTGAGATTTAGCTCCACCCAACGGCTAGAATACATCCAAGGGACTATAAATAGAGGCTTAGAAGCTAAAGGAACTAAGAGGAACTACTCAATCAACTCCAATACTCATTTTCCTCAAATCCTCAAGCCTCAACAACAATTCAAGAGCTAGAATTCAATATCTTCTATCACTCTCATATTCCTTGCATAGAAAAGCACAAATATTGTATAGGCTTTTCATTGTGCTTAATTTCTGTAATCACTTGCCTATCTAGAGGCTTTCTTTGATTACTCATTTGTAAACTCATTTCATTCCTTGTAAAGGGGAGGTTTCTCTTGAGCCTTGAAAAAGAGGGAGGTTACTCTTTAGCCTAGGAAAAAGAGGGAGGTTACTCTTTAGCCTAGAAAAGAGAGAGGTTACTCTTGAGCTTAGAAAAGAGAGAGGTTTCTCTTGAGCCTTGAAAAGAGGGAGTGTAACAAATTCAAGGATAGTGAATTTGGGAAAATCCTTGGGAGCGTCTCAAGGTAGAGGACGTAGGCAAGGTTGCCGAACCTCTATAAATCACTTATGTACATTTCTCTATCCTTTCTCTTTTTACTTTCTTGCAATTATATTTGTGTTTATTGCATTGAATTTATATTGTATAATTGCCTAGCTAAGAGAACGTAGAAAATATCAATATAGGCTAGAGAATTTAGAGAAACCGAAAAACGAACCTAAGGTTAGTGAAAAACCGATTCACCCCCCCTCTCGGTATAGTCTATAGAGCCAACAATTGGTATCAGAACTTGGGCTTGAGATTGAATTAGACTAACATCTATCGAGCAAAACGATCTTAAATGGCTCACTTGAATGTAGGCACACTCCTAGGAGAAGAGGGACAATCATTAGTTAGACCTCCACTCTTCAGTGGTGAGAATTATTCATATTGGAAAATTAGGATGATGTTCTTTGTACAATCTAATGATTATGTAGTGTGGAGAGTGATTGTAAATGGTCCCAAAATTCCAATGAAGAAAGTAGATGGAAAAGACGTACCTAAAAATGAGGATGAGTGGGACACAAATGATATGAGATTGGCACAATTGAATGCCAAGGCTATGCACACTCTCTTTTGTGCATTAGGTCCCAATGAATATAATAGAGTCTCCTTGTGTGAGAATGCTAAACAAATATGGGACAAACTAGCCATCACCCATGAAGGGACCAATCAAGTTAGGGAAACTAAAGTAGGAATGCTCACACATGATTATGAGCTTTTTAGGATGAAAGAAAATGAGTCCATTAGCGAAATGTTCAGTAGGCTTAATGATATAATTAATGGACTTAAGGCATTAGGCAAGAACTATTCCAATGTTGAAATGGTAAAGAAAATTTTGAATAGCTTGCCACAATCATGGGAGACAAAGGTAACCGCAATAGAAGAGTCTAAAGATCCAAATACCTTGTCTCTAGATGAACTTATGGGCTCCCTACTTACATATGAGATGAAATTGAAAAGAAATGAAGTGCTTTCAAAGAAAGTAGGGGTAGCACTTAAGTCTTCCACTCATGAGGTTATTGAAGATAAGAGTGATGAGAGTGGAAATGAGGAAGAAAAAGAAATGGCAATGTTTGCCAAAAGATTTAATAGGTTCATGAGAATGAAAGAAAAAGAAAATAATAGGAGACATCAAAGAGGGGAGTCAAGTAGAAGAGAAAAGGACCCCTTAGTATGTTATGGGTGTAATGAACCGGGTCATACTAAGTTAGATTGCCCCTTACTTAGGAAAGAAAAAGATAGAAAACCTAAGAAGAATGCATTTGTGGCTGCATGGAGCGATAGTGATAGCTCCGATGAGGAAAACATAGATGATGAGGTAGCCTACTCATGCTTTATGGCTATTAGTGACGATGAGGCTAGCTCTAGTTCTAGTGAAAATAATGATTTTACATTTGATGAGTTACAAGATGCTTTTAATGATTTAGCAAATGAATTTCAATGCATGAACTCCAAATATAAGAAAATCATTGCTAAATTAAAAATAGAAAATGAAGCCTTGACAAGTGCTAAGATAGAATTTGAAAAGAAACTAGAAGAGGCCAACTTAGAAATAAATGAGTTAAATAAAAAGAACACAAATTTGCATAACTCATTTTCTAGGTTTTATATGGGTCAACAAAAGCTAGATCACATGTTAGAGACCCAAAGAGCTTTCTTTGACAAAGATGGGTTAGGTTATAATGAAAAACAAAAAGAAACTCATCTTAAAAATTTCCTAGTGAGCAAAAATACCATGCATGATACATCTCTTACATGCTCACTATGCAATAGGATAGGCCACACCTCACAAGCATGCACATATAGAAAAACCACATTTAGAGGAAGAGTTGTTAGAAAGATGTGGATGCCAAAGCATGCAATAAATAATGATGAATTGTGCTTAAAATGGATCCCAAAAGGATCAAAAATTGTGAACACTAACTCTCATGGACCCAAGAAAATTTGGGTACCAAAGCATGCTTGAATTTGTTTGTTGTAGGAGTGTTAGAGCATGGGAATACAATGAAACAATGGAGATTAAATGCTCAACACATCCTCATGGAGTTTGCTTGTGCCAATGAGAAAAAGGAAGAGCTTGGAAATCCATCTTTAGCAAGGTGACAACAATCTCTCAAAGAATGGCTAATGGTGGATCCAACACATCATGGCAAGCACTCTCAAGCAAAGGAGTATTGTGAGCTTAAATTCTCACTCCTTAAAATTTGTGTTACATTTAAATTGTTTATGCCTTGATGATATGGTGTGTTAATGATTGTTGATAATCTTTGTGAGTTGAATGATTGAACAAAAGGCATGATAATTGATTTTTGAATGCTTAATGAATAGTTCTTGATGCATTGAATGAAAAGCATGTTTAATGATTTTGAAATGATTTTTGGTTTTCTGCATCTTGAGCAAGTTTGATATGTCTAGATAATATATTTAGTTGCTCAAAAGTTGTCAAATATGTCATATATGCAAAATGCCATGTCATGAGCAATAATGAAGAACTTGTATGTTGACAATCATGGCATGTTGTTCACAAGATGTATGCTTTAATGATATTTGTGCTTAAAACCTATGTGAACAAGTTTGTTTTGACATATTTATGTAATTCAATGCATTGGTTTGGCCAAAATATGCATAAATCTCAAAATGACCCTCTTTGAGGCCAAAAATGCTTTTATTGGTGAAAATCCTTCCAAAATTGCAAAATCTTTGTAAAATGGTTTTTCATTCAGATTTTGCATTCATACAAGTCCAAAATCATGTTTTACAAATGTTTAAACCTTTACATGGACTTAAATTACTCAAAAACGGAGTTTTGGTACCTCACTAGTTCAATTTTCTGTTAAAACAACTGCAGAATTTGTAGGAAACATATGAGAGATCGATCCCCACTGTAGCAGGATCGATCCCCCCAGGCCAGAAAAGGCTCTCCTGCATGTTTAAACTGAAAATTGGGAGGATCTTTTGTTAGTTTCACACTATCTTTTGTATAAGCATAAAATTTATTGTTTTAACTTCTTTTTGATGATTTTTAATATATGAAAATTCATTTTTCATTGATATCATGCTTCAATTTCATCAATTAATATCATTTCCAACAAATGGTATCACTTTCAACAATCTATATCATTTTTATTGAACTCACAAGTGCAAAATCATTCCTCTTGTTGAAAACATTTTTGAATTGAATAAATCTTGAAATATATTTTCAATGAATACTTAAACATAATTTTTAAAATTTATTTCAATGATTTATGGATATATTTGAGAATTTGATGAACTTGTGCATAATGAATATTCTTTATTCCTTTTTTGTTCATCTTAGTCAAGCATGCTTATATTATGTCTCTTGGCTTGACTTATCAATTCCACACTAGGTTTCATGATAATTTTACATCTAGTGGATTGATTCCAAATGTAAATTCAACAATTGGTAATAGTCATTGGCCTATAATTTGTGATGGTAAATGGATCCTAAATGTTGAAATGCATAAAACTTTATCATCCTTGTACTTAAAAAACCAGGGTCTTAATGACAACACCAACACTCAAAGATAAATGCAAACTTGAACAAACTTGATATCCATGCATTTATTATTTGAATCTTTCCTTGCTCATAATTGCTTAAGGACTTGAATTGGAAAATGAGCATAGGACTTTTGTGCTTGAAACCATGGAAGAAAATGTGTTTGCTTGAATTCCTTGATTTTATGAATCTTACATATGGTATAACTTTGTGAATATGAATATGGATTAATACTTTATGATAGTATGCTAATGTTTAATTAATCCATATGCATATTTGATGATGTGTGATTGTGTTCTTGCATATTTAGAATGATTATTTTCTTGACATAATCACACTATAACAAATATTAGATTCATGCAAAATAACTAAGTCAACCATTAGTAACAATTGGAATTTAGATTGAAATAACAATTAGTATCATTGGCAATCATATTTTCAACAATTGGTAGGCCAAAACTAAATTGCCAATTGGTATGAGCTTTAAATTGACAATTCTTCTCATGCTCTTTAGATTGAAATGACAAATAGAGAAGAATTCTCTTAGGATATTTTTGCATGAAACTCTTGTGTGCTAGAATTTGAAGTTAATTGCTATATGATTTAATTCTAGACACAATATTTCTTGAGAATGATTTATGAGCACATGCATATGATATGTTATATAATTTTAGCTCATAATCATGATGTATTGTCATGCACCTTAGTTGGATCTTAGAGAACAATTGATATACTTAGGTGCTTGCTTAACTTCTTACCAATTGGAACCAATTGCAAAATTACTTATTAACAATTGGTATCAAAATTATTTATAAACAATTGGTATAGGATCATAAGTCATATTCATTGCATGAATATTTCATACTCTTTGAGAATATTGACTTATTTATTTGTGCTATAAGTCCCATGTACTAACATGTTTCTTGTTGGATGGAGCATTTTTATTTGTTCTCACATAGCCATGATTTTAGGGGAGCATATTTTTTTTATTATTTTTCTTTCTTTTTGCTATGACAAAAAGGGGGAGAGATAGATAAAGGGAGAGATAGATATAGGGAGAGATATTAAGGGGGAGAGATAATGAGGGAAAATTCATTTTCAAAACCCATGCTTATATTAAGGAGCTTTGTAAAATCCTGCTTTATTTGAGGGGAGTATTTTTTTCAAAGAATTTTCAAAGCAAATTTATATTAAGTTTTGTCATATCAAAAAGGGGGAGATTGTTAGCTTTAAATTGCTATATATATTTTGAAATGACAAAAACTTAAATAAGCTTTAATGTTTTAATTCATATTGTAAATTTGCCTTATCACACATGATTTTCTCAATACATTTCAAGTGATCATATCAAACATTAAGACCATGATTTACTGATGCATACTCTTATTGGTCTTAACACTTTATAAATGTTTTGAATATTTTAGAAAATCACTTGATGATTTCTTGGACAATATTTTCATTTGAGAAAGTCAAGAAAAACTCCCTTAAAGCTTATAAATGTTTTGGGTTGAATTAGGATCAAAGGTCATATCATTTCTAACCCAAAAGTGCAGGAAAAATGCCCTCTGGAAGAAAAGGATCGATCCCTACTGTAGCAGGATCGATCCCTTTTTGGTAGAAAGTCTTCCCAAGGTCCCTGAAGCCCAGAATCAAGATTCTGGACAAAAGGGATCGATCCCCACTGTAGCAAGATCGATCCCTTTGCTCGAAAATAGCCTATAACGGCTAGTTTTTGTGAGACAACGGTAATATCTGAGATTTAGCTCCACCCAACGGCTAGAATACATCCAAAGGACTATAAATAGAGGCTTAGAAGCTAAAGGAACTAAGAGGAACTACTCAATCAACTCCAATACTCATTTTCCTCAAATCCTCAAGCCTCAACAACAATTCAAGAGCTAGAATTCAATATCTTCTATCACTCTCATATTCCTTGTATAGAAAAGCACAAATATTGTATAGGCTTTTCATTGTGCTTAATTTCTGTAATCATTTGCTATCTAGAGGCTTTCTTTGATTACTCATTTGTAAACTTATTTCATTCCTTGTAAAGGGGAGTTTTCTCTTGAGCCTTGAAAAAGAGGGAGGTTACTCTTTAGCCTAGGAAAAAGAGGGAGGTTACTCTTGAGCCTTGAAAAGAGGGAAAAGAGGGAGTGTAACAAATTCAAGGATAGTGAATTTGGGAAAATCCTTGGGAGCGTCTCAAGGTAGAGGATGTAGGCAAGGTTGCCGAACCTCTATAAATCACTTGTGTACATTTCTCTATCCTTTCTCTCTTTACTTTCTTGCAATTATATTTGTGTTTATTGCATTGAATTTATATTGTATAATTGCCTAGCTAAGAGAACTTAGAAAATATCAATATAGGCTAGAGACTTTAGAGAAACCGAAAAACGAACCTAAAGTTAGTGAAAAACCGATTCACCCCCCCTCTCGGTATAGCCTATAGAGCCAACAGAAACTTTTTGTGCTAACATTTTTATACCAGGAGCAGATCGTCAAGATGGATAAAAATGAAGAGGAACAAAACCCACACCTGAAATGGCTTAAGCCAACAAGACAAAATGCCCAAAGGAAGGAAGAGCTCGCCAAGTTAAGCTCAAGGAAGAGCTGGCCAAAGCTCTAGAAAGAGCTCGCTTCGCAAAGCTCAAAGAAGAGCTTGCCAAGTTAAGCTCAAGGAAGAGCTGGCCAAAGCTCTAGAAAGAGCTCGCTATGCAAAGCTCTAGAAAGAGCTCGCTACGCAAAGCTCTAGAAAGAGCTCGCCAAGTTAAAGCTCAAGGAAGAGCTGGCCAAAGCTGTAGAAAGAGGTCGCTATGTAAAGCTCAGGAAAGAGCTCGCCAAGTTAATCTCAAGGAAGGGCTGGCCAAGCTCTAGAAAGAGCTCGCTAAGTTAAAACTAAAAAAAGAGCTCGTCTAGCTCAAGAAAATGAACTCGCCAAGTAAAAGCTAAAACAACTCGTCCAGTTCAAGAAAATGAGCTCGCCAAGTGAAAGCTAAAACAGAGCTCGCTCAGCTCAAGAGAATGAGCTTGCCACTTTGAAAGATCAAGCGAGAGCTTGCCAAGTTTAGCTGTAGAAAAGCGCTCGCTGAACAAAACTCAAGAAAAAAGTTTATCAAGTTAAAGGTCATGGAAAAGCTTGCCTATTGAAAAACCAAGGATAAGCTTGTCAAATATTGAAAACGAAGCTCGCCAGGTTAGAGCTCGAAAAAAAAAAACCTCGCCAAAATAAAAAGGCTAAAAAAAAAGCTCGCCAATTTAGGTTGGAGAAAAGACCTCACCAGGATAAGGGTCAAGGAAGAGCTCGCCAAGCTAATACTCGAGGAAAAGTTCGCCAAACTCAAGCTAAGAGCTCACTAGAACTCAACCAAAGAACTCGTCAAACTAAGCTCTAGGATTAACTCGCCATGCTAAAAAAGCAGAAGGAAGAGCCCGACAAACTTGTAGCTGTAGCTCGCCAAGCTAAGCTCAAGAATGAGCACGCCAAACTCAAAGAAGAATTCACCGAGCTAAAGCTTAGGGAAAAGATCATCAAGGCACGTGGAAAAGCTAGTCGATAAATGTTGCCATAGCTTATGAGTAGAAGTCAGAATAACTCTTGCTTATGAACGAAAGCCAGAATAGTTCATGAACAACCAAAGTCGGCACGCCTAAGCTCTCACGCGCAAAGCTCATCTCTGTGCACCTCAGGTCGGCTCGCCTAATTAGTCACGCTTAGAGCTCATCTCGTAGCACCTTAGGCCGACTCAACACCCGTTCTTAGTGTTGACCTGACCTGATATTAGGTTGGCACTATATCTTGCTAACCTAGCTTGTCTCCTGGACCAAGCTTTCAAGACTAACTTGAGGGGGGACAAAATGATGAGGGATATTTTGGCCCAAAGATATTTTAGTCTTTCATCTCGGAATTCTCACATGAATCAGAAGATGCGTGACCACGGTAGATATTCAGGTAAACACTGCCAGATACGCTCATCGACTCAAGTTAGCGCTCAATGTGCTAAACCTTGTTTATTGTGTTGATTACCTCGGGACCAAGGACTAGAGCATTTTGGCGGGAGGATGACCTGAAAATAGACAGTCTTCGCCTATAAATATGCTTCATTCCTACAAGTGTGAGGTCTCTCCCCAATTTTTCTTCCTCCTTTTCTGATCGTATAAAAAGCTGTTAGCTTTAAATTGACATATATATTTTGAAATGACAAAAACTTAGGTAAGCCTTGATGCTTTAATCCATATTGTAAATTTGCCTTATCACACATGATTTTCTCAATACATTTCAAGTGATCATATCAAACATTAAGACCATGATTAAATGATGCATACTCTTATTGGTCTTAATACTTTGTAAATATTTTGAATATTTTAGAAAATCACTTGATAAATTTTTAGACCATGTTTTCATTTGAGAAAGTCAAGAAAAACTCCCACAAAAGTGCCAATATGTTTTGGGTTGGATTAGGGTCAAAGGTCACATCATTTCTAACCCAAAAGTGCAGGAAAATGGCTTTCTGGAGGCATGGGATCGATCCCCTAGTGGCAGTAAGCTTTTTGGTGGAAGAAAAGGTCCCTCAGCCCAGAAAAATCAGTTCTGGAAAGAAGGGATCGATCCCCTAAGGGAAGGGATCGATCCCCTAAAGGCAGAATGGCTCCCAACGGCTAGAAAAGGTCCCTCAGCCCAGAAGATTCAGTTCTGGAATGAAGGGATCGATCCCCTATGGAAAGGGATCGATCCCTTTGCCCGAAAATAGCTTATAACGGCTAGTTTTGTGAGATACAACGGTCATATTCAATCTTGGCTCCACCCAACGGCTAGAATACATCCAAGGGACTATAAATAGAGGCTTAGAAGCTAAAGAAAGCAAGAGGAACCACTCAGCAACTTCAAATCTCATATTCCTCAAATCTACAAGCCTCAAACAACAAATCAAGAGCTACAAAGTTTCCATCATCTATCATTCTCTTATTCCTTGTAGTGCTTAGCACAAATATTGTATAGGCATTTCATTGAGCTTAATTTCTGTAATCAATTGCTACCTAGAGGCCTTTTCTTTGATTACTTCTCTTGTAAACCAATTCATTCCTTGTAAAAGGGGAGGTTTCTCTTTAGCCTAAGAAAAAGAGGGAGGTTTCTCTTTAGCCTAGAAAAAGAGGGAGAAGAGGTTTCTCTTGAGCCTAGAAAAAGAGAGTGGTTTCTCTTGAGCCTTGAAAAGAGGGATTGTAAAGACAAATTCAAAGATAGTGAATTTGGGGAAAATCCTTGGGAGCGTCTCAAGGTAGAGGACGTAGGCAAGGTAGCTGAACCTCTATAAATCGATTGTGTAAATCTCTCTCTCCCTACTCTTTATTTACTTGCAATTGTATTGTGCTTATTGAATTGAATTTATCTTGCATTATTGAATAGCCTAGAGAACTTAGAAAATATTCATATAGGCTAGAGAATTTAGAGAAACCGAAAAACGAGCTTAAGGGTAGTTAAAAACCGATTCACCCCCCCTCTCGGTATTGCCTATAGGAGCCAACAAAAGCCATTCTTTGCCACGACAATACCCATCATTATCATCACCGTCATTATCATCATTAGAGCCTTTATTCTAATAGATTGAGGTAGGCTACATGAATTAATATATGAAATCATGTTAAATTATCCATATAAATTCTCCTCCTTCACACATTCTTATCTAAGACAATGCCTTCATCTAACTCTAATACCTCCATATCTTTCTGAATTATTTCCTTTCAAGTCTTTTTCGGTTTTCTTCTAGTTCTGACCCTTCTTCCCTCATTCATAGCCTCACTTTCCTAATTGGAGCATCTACATATCTACGTCGTATGTGTCCAAGTTAACATAAACGACTTTTACTTATATTGTGTTCGATAAATACTACTTCAACTATCATGCGGATGTCTTTATTTCTCATTCTATCATTTCTTATATATCCACACATCCACCGCAACATTTGCATTTCTGCTACACTCATCTTAGAGAGGTCATTTAAGTTTGTAAAAATCAACTCATTTTATTGAAATAGTGATTTCAAGGGAAGAGTAACCTTTGAGTGATCTTGTAAGAGTGGGTAGAACTTTTAGGAGTTTTGGGTAATTTAGATAGGTTATACCTTAACCTTGAAAGGTACCATTTGTAAAGGTTATACTCGAACCTTGAAATGATAATTGTAACATTGAAGAGTTAGTCAATTCAACTCCTTGGCAAAGGAAGCTAAGAGAGAAGACGTAGGTGCCATTGGAAGGGCTGATCCTTTATAAACACTCATGTTTGATTTTTTACCCCTTACTTTTTACAATTTAAGTTATATATATTCCATTTAATTTTATTTACTATTACTCAATATTGATTGTTAACATATTTGAAAAATATCTTTTAAAATTTCCAAGAAATCAATTCACCCCATCTTGGTTTAATCCTTAATATTGAGTTAACAACTAGTATCAAACCTTGAACTCTATTTTGCAGTTCTGATAACCTAAGAGTGATCTTGGGGATCAAACTGACATTGTCCAAGTTGTTGAGAAGCTTCATACTATGAAGTTTGGGTACATCTATTGGAAAATAAGGAAGTAAATCTACATAATGGGCATGACATGAAAGCATGGATTGTGATCAAAATTAGTCTTGAAACTTTATCAAATGATAGAGAATTCATGAAAAAAAAATCAAGATGATGCAAATGCCAAGTGTCTACTCTATGAAGTTCTTAACTATCACAACTTCTATTTGGTCTAAAATTCCATAGGCTCAAAAGCAATTTGGGATAAACTAGAATAAATATATGGAGAATAAAAGATCAGAAGAAGAAATCAAAGAAAGAGCTTGTGAAGAACAACCATCAATAAGCAACACAAATGGAGACACAAAAGAAAAGTATATAGTATGCATTGAATGCAAGAAATCAAGGTGTATGATTGTGTTGGAAGAAGAAAAATGAAAAGATACCAAGGAAGAAAGCTATGGTGGCCACATAAAATGATAATAATTTCTCAGATGATGAGTCTTATGAAAAGAAGGTGGCAAAATGTGTCTCGTGGCTCTTTAAGAGCCTAAGTAATTTTTAACTATTGTAATTCCAATTCTTTCACTTTTGATGAACTGCAAGGTCCCTTTGAAGAGTTACATTTAGAAAGTGAAGAAATGGATTTGAAACATAAAAATAAAAATTTTAAATTAAATGTTGAAAATGATATGCTAACAAGAGGAAAAATTGAATTAGAAAAAAGAGTTAAAGGAATAGATTTAAAGTAGATGATTTGAAAAATAAAATTACAAACTTACATCTCATTTTTTAGATTTTTGTGGGACAAGAAAACCCAGACAAAGAGTTTTCTTTGACAAATACGGTTTAGGATATAATGGAATAGAAAAAGAAACTAAATTTAAAACTTTCTTTGTTCAAGCCAATTACTTAAATTCTAATAAATGTTATTATTGTCATAATTGTGTAGTTTTCTAGGCTTTTGCAACAATGGATTAACACATGATTTTCAAATATATGCAGCACAATTTAAACATTAAAATACCAAGAAACCAATTACAACAATTTACTTTGATTAAGAATTTCTAATCATACTATTAGAACATGCAACAATTTAAAAAAACAAAAGAAGTTTAAAAGCCATACCTAACACTTAGATATCGAAATGTAGCTCATGATCCTCTCTTTGATGCTTCTCTTCTTCAAAATTCACGAATCATCTCAAGTGTGATGATCTCTAATGGTAATCTACATAACAACAATTAATCTTGAAACCTTCTCTAAAGTAGGATAAACTTGTGCGAGCAAATTTTTCTTCAAAAGAAAACTTTGGATATATTTCTTGGCCTTTTATAAGGTTCAAGAAAACTTCTTAAAACTCTCTAGGTGGCCACAAGAATGGACAGTAGTTTACTAGTGTTGTGTCTACAAAGTAGAAGAGAATTCAGTGGCTAGGGGCTACAAACACAATGGTTTCCAAAACCCCGTGAGGTTCCACACCTGCTAGTAATTTTACTAATTGTGCAAATTTCTTTTTGTAAACAGCCCATCTTAGTGTTTTTGAACTCATTTTGGTTTAACATAAATTTGGCTA
This sequence comes from Heritiera fomes, assembly GCA_032173925.1. NCBI lineage: Eukaryota > Viridiplantae > Streptophyta > Magnoliopsida > Malvales > Malvaceae > Heritiera > Heritiera fomes. Next base: position 7,165,477 of record JAPDPM010000017.1, read on the forward strand.
CAAATATGATTTTGATTCTCACGTGAATGCATTTTTTAAATCTAATATCTTGAGTGTTGGGATTATTTGTACCTTTGAATTATTAATTCGATTTTGAATTAATTAACAGATATTAAACTTAAAAGTGCTAATCGGTTTTAGAAAATTTAAATTCGTTTCGAACTTGGTTTTAATATTGACGGGCTTTAAAGGGGCGGTTGACTGGATTTGGCCGATTTTAGTAGGGAGATTGCTTCTAGTCTTGAACTTGAATTAAGGTATTGTCATTTCCAAGGATTTTAAAATTTGGATTTGTAATTACTAGTTTGGGCTTCAAGCCCATGAATCATGATCAGTCAAGTTATTTATTTTTTTATTATTTTATTTGCATAATAAAAATTTTGAAAAAAATGAGAAACTTTGAAAACCGTATCTTGGGGATCAACCAGGTGAACAAAACGAGTGTGGTTAAAGGGATTTGACGGAAATAAATTTGCCATTAAGGTTGAATAACATTGAATCTGATACACGCCAAATGGATGTTAGGCTGAGCTGGCAACTTAGTGCTAATTAGTTTGTTAATTAGTTGCTTAATAGCTAGTTAGTTACAAATCAAGAGCATATATAAGATGGGAACTAATCATTGTATTGTAATTAGAGATCTATAACAAACATTACAATTTCCTCTTTCGTTTTCCCCTATCTTCTTCCTTTTACTCTCTGTCTCTCTTTTCTACTCTATCCTTCATTATTATAGACTTGATTAAGGCTGAAGCTCTTATCAATCTTAGTACAATACCTCTCTGTGTTGCCATTACAAGACCTTCAACGTTTGGCTTGCATCATTGGAATTAGAGTCGGCGATTTTCGACGATCTTAGCTATGGTAGATAGCATGGAACTGTGGCGTATTGAACTACACAAGGCATTCGATCGATTGATGGAAAAGATGGATGAGATATTCTCAGGTCAAAATGTCTGTGACAATGCACTGGCGATGAAGACAAAACTTCAATATGAGGAACGCATTGCTCAAGAAATTGATGATTTACAAGGCAACCATTGGAAGAAATGACATAAAACGGTGTGATTGCAAAAGAAATTAAATCGAACAAGAACTTGTCTGAACCAATTGAGTGGGCAACAACTGAGGGAAATGAGTTGAGCAAAGACTTATCAGATCCAATTGAATGTGCAACAACTGAAGAAAGTGAGGATGGACAGCAGTTTGTTCATTCATCGAAAAAGCTCCCTTTGGTAGATTTGCTGGAAGATATCTCAGGTATCGATTTTGTAAAACCTATTTCAATTGACTCTACACCTTTCAGGCTAATACCAGAAGAGTTTGATGAGTCTAATTTTGAGGAAATGCTTGGTGAAATGGTTATCGGAGGTGTTAAGCCCTTAGCTAATGGTTCTTTTATGCCAAAAATTATGCAACCTTTTTGTGTTGAATATACGATTGGATCTGTTTGTGTTGATTGCAAAGATAAATTGTTTAGGCAATTATTTTGTAGAGATTTTGATGCTTGTGAGAAATTTGTAGAGGTTTATACAGTGGTTAAATTTGCAGAGGTTTATTCAATGGTTTTAGTGGACGACCTTTTTGGATTTAGACTTTTAGTAATGGAAAAGGGAAGTCATGTTATAGTTGTAGGAAAGGTAGAGCTTCTTTTGAAACTTACTAATGATGTTTTTAAAGTTCATGGTGGGTTATCAACGTTTGTTGCTGAAGGAGAGAGTACTAGAAAGAATAATGACTTACCTCGGAAATTGACTAAGAGTGGTGTCATTAAGCTAGATGAGAAGGAGGATATTTGCAAGTGTGCTCATGGCTATGCTCAAATGGACAGGAATCATGGTGCTCTTGCTTATATTAGCCTTACTGGGTTGACTACAGCTGAACATCTCCATGATACTGAAGACGAGGATGGTCAGGAGAGGATGGTAATTATGCAGGATGCATTTATCTTGTTGGGCACATATGGGTTTCCTTTGGATTTAACCCAATCGGTGGTAGAGGAAAGAGGCTTGTTAGTAGATGTTGAGGATTTCAATAATGTCATGAATGAGGCAAGGAATAAGTCAAGGAATTGCAATCCATTTGATGATGATATTGGACAGTTGATAGAAGTTCACCAGGTGTTTGATATGTCGTTTATTAGAGATAAGATCTCATGGACTTTAATGGTTGGTTGCTGTGTGATTTTATATGACTTACAAAAGTACATGGCACTTAGCACTATAGTCTTTGTCAGTGACTCAAAATCATGGGAGAATAACTTGGTAGAATGTGTCAAAGCTTTTGAAAAAAAACACTGGAATCAAACTTGATGCAAACCTTGGTCTAGTGATTAGTACACAAGCCAATGAACATATATACATATTAGTACTTGGGGTTGACAGTGGTGCCAAATTTCTATTTGAGGGAGAATTCATCAAGTTTGTTTTTATTCATGGAAATCTCTATGGAACCAATATTGAAGTAGTTGAGACAGTAGCAAACTCTGAGAAGATGTGCATTCTTGACATTGTCGTTCAAGGAGCAAAATTATTAAGGGCTTATTCTCTTGATGCTATTTTGATCTTTATCTCTTCACCTTCAATGAGAGAGCTTGAAGAGTGGCTTAGCTATGTTACAGAAAAGTTGAGTTGCCTTATTGGACCTGTAGTTGACAGACTTTTAAATGCTTTTATTGGAAGTTGTTGGCTCTATAGGCTATACCGAGAGGAGAGGTGAATCGGTTTTTAGCTAACCTTTAGGTCATTTTTCGATTCCTTTAAATTCACTAGCCTATATTAGTGTTTTCTAAGTTCTTTAGGCTAGGCAAGCATGCAATCCAAATTCAATATAATAATCAAAAGTATAATTGCAAGTAAATAGAGTAGGGAGAGAGAGATTTACACAATCGATTTATAGAGGTTCGACAACCTTGCCTACGTCCTCTACCTTGAGACGCTCCCAAGGATTTTCCCCAAATCCACTAACTTGAATTTGTATTACAATCCCTCTTTTTCAAGGCTCAAGAGAAACCTCTCTTTTTCTAGGCTCAAGAGAAACCTCCCTCTTTTTCTAAGGCTAAAGAAAAACCTCTCTCTTTTTCTAAGGCTAAAGAGAAAACTCCCCTTTACAAGGTGTGATTTGGTTTACAAATAATGTAATCAAAGAAAGGCCTTTAGATAGGCAAGTGATTACAATGTTTAAGCACAAGGAAATCCTATACAATGATTTGTGCTATGCTATTCTATACAAGGAATATGAGATTGATAGAAAATGAAGAATGTATAGCACTTGAGAAGTTGTTGAGGCTTTGAATATGAGGAAAATGAAGATTGAATGTGCTGAGCTCTTCCTCTTAGTTCCTTTAGCTTCTAAGTCTTTATTTATAGTCCCTTGGATGGTTTGTGGACGTTGGTTGGAGCCAAAACAAAAACTAGCCGTTGGAGGCTTTTTGACATAAAGGGATCAATCCTTTTACCTAAGGGATCGATCCTTTGCTTCATTCCATGCTTCCAAGAGTATCTGCCATGAAGGGATCGATCCCTTCCCTTAGGGGATCGATCCTTTTCTTCCAGAGAGCATTTTTCCTGCACTTTTGGGTTAGAAATGATATAGCCTTTGATCTTAATTCAACCCAAAACATATTAGCATTTTTGAGTGAGTTTTTCTTGACTTTCTCTAATGAAAACAGGGTCCAAAAATTCATTAAGTAATTTTCTAAAATATTCAAAAACATTTTATAAAGTATTAAGACCAATAAGAATGTATCATTAAATCATGGTCTTAATGTTTGATATTAACACTTTAAATGGTTTGAGAAAATCATGTGTGATAAAGCAAATTTACAATATGAAAGAAACATTAAGGTTTACTTAAGTTTTGTCATTTCAAAATACACATGGCAATCTAAAGCTAACAATCTCCCTCTTTTTGATATGACAAAACTTAATGTAAATTTGTTTTGAAAATTCTTTGATAAAATACTCCCCCTCAAATAAAGCATGAATTTGTAAAACTCCCCCTCAATATAAGCATGGTTTTCAATAGAAGTTTTCAAATCATTATTTCCCCCCTTTAATATCTCTTCCGCTTTTTGTCATAGCAAAAAAAAAAATATGCTCCCCCTAAAATTATGGCTATGTGAGAAGAGATAAAATATGCTCCATCCAAAAACTGTTAGTGCATGGGACTCATAGCACAAACAAATAAGTCAATGTCCATAAAGAGTATGAAATGCAAAGAACATGACTTATGACCCTATACTAATTGTTTATAAATAGTTTTGCAAGAAGTTCCCAATTGGTAAGAGATTAAGCAAGTTGTTTATAAATTTTCTACTATGTTATATAACTTGCTTATTTCAATTCTATCAAGCACCTAAGTATATCAATTGTTCTCTAAGGTCCAACTAAGGTGCATGACAAAGTATCATGATTATGAGCTGAAATTAGATGACATATCATAGGCATGAGCTCATAAATCATTTTCAAGTAAGAAAGTGCTTAGAATTAATACAAATATCAATTAATCACAAATTCTAGCACAAAAATTATCTCATGCAAAAATGTTTTAATTCTTCCCTACTTGTCATTTGAATCTAAAGAACATAAGAAGAATTGTCAATTTAAAGCTCATACCAATTGTCAATTCAGTTTTGGCTTCTACCAATTGTTGAAAATATTATTACCAATGATTGACTTAGACATTTTGCATTATGCTAATTGTTATGTGTGGTGTGCTTAGTGAATAATCAAGTCAAACATGTAAGAACACAATCACACACCATCAAACATGCAAGTTTAACACTAAAACAATCAAGATTCAATATATGGATACCAATTGTTGGTGTTGTCATTAAAGCTCAAGTTCTTTAATAATTTGGTCATAAAGAATTAAGTTCATGGATAATAAATTTTCATGCATTTGAACATTTAAGATTCATTTATCATCACAAATTGACAATTATGACTCTAGGTAATGTGTTAAGCATCTCAAACATTATATTTACCTAAGTCATATTCGAATTCTATTATTAAGGTCAAGTTATGATCATTTTATCATTCAAGCTTATATATTAACCTTTAATTATTCATATTCCACTAAGAATTATATCATGATGCTCAATGGGAATATGTGAGTCAAGCTATAAAATAAAATTCTCTAAGCATGCTTGACTAAGATGAACAAGAAGTATAAAGATTATTCATTATGCATAAGTTCATCAAATTCTCAAATATATACACAAATCATTGAAATAATTCTCAAAATTATGTTTAAGCATTCATTAGAAAATATATTTCAAGATTATTTCAAGATTTATGCAATTCATGAATGTATTTAACAAGAAATATGAATTTGCACTTTTAAGTTCGAGAAAGTAAGATATTAATTGTTGAAACTAATAATTGATGAAGTTAAGTCATGATATCAATGAAAAATGATTTTTCATATTGTAAAGATCATTAAAAAGAAGTTTGAATATTGAATTTTAAGTTGAGAAGAAAGAAAGTATCAAGACAATAAAAAGTTGTTCTCAATTTCGGTTGAAATAGTGCAGGGAAGGCTTTTCTGGCTTGGGGGGATCTATCCCTTGGAAAGGGGGATCGATCCTTAAATCCCAGAATGTAATTTTCTGCATTTTAGTCCAATGGGATCGATCCTACATGTGGAGGGATCGATCCCTCATCTAGTTTCTGCAGATTTTTGACAAAAAATTCAACTTTTGAGGCACCAAAACTTTGTTTTTGAGTATTTTAAGTCCAAGTAAGAGTTTAAACATTTGTGTAACATGATTTTGGACTTGTATGAATGAAAAATATGGATGAAAAACCATTTAACAATAGATTTTGCAATTTTGGAAGGATTTGCACAATAAAATGTATTTTTGGTCTCAAAGGAGGTCATTTTAAGAGTTATGCATATTTTGTCAAAATCAATGCATTGAAATACATAAATATGTCAAGACAAACTTGTTCACATAGATTTTAAGCACATATCATCAAATCAGTACACTTGTGAACATCATACCATGATTTCTAACATGTATATTTCTTTATTAATGCTTATGACTTGGCATTTTGCATATATGACATGTTTGGCAACTTTGGAGCAAGTAAATATATTTTCAACTCATAGCAATCTTGCTCAAAATACAGAAATCCAATAATCATTTCAAAATCATTAAACATGTTTTTCATCTAATCATCAAGACTATTCATCAACAATCAAAAATCATTTATCATGCCTTTCATTCAATCATGCATCAACAATCAACAAAATATCTCATCAAGTCATAAATAACTTAATCAAATACAAGTTTTAAGGAAAAGAGATTTAATCTTACAATACTCCTTTGCTAGAGAGTGCTTTGCCATGATTCTTTAGTCCAACTTGAGCAATCCTTTGAAGAATGTTATGTAACTTTGCCAATAATTGATCCTCAAGCTTTTCATCTTCCTTATTGGCACAAGCAATCTCTATGGGGTGTGTGTAGAGCATTTGAACTCCATTGTTTCTTTGTAACTCCATGCTCTAACACTCCTACAACAAACAAATTCATGCATGTTTTGTTACACAAACTTTCTTGGGTCCATGAGAGTTAGTGCAAATAATTTTTGATCCTTTTGGGATCCATTTCAAGCACAATTCATCATTATTTACAGCATGCTTTGGCACCCACATTTTTCTAACCACTCTTCCTCTAAATTAGGTTTTTCTATTTGTGCATGCTTGTGAAGAGTGATCTATCCTATTGCATAGTGTGCATGTGAGAGATGTATCATTCATAGAACTTTTGCTCACTAGGAAATTCTTAAGATGAGTTTCCTTTTGTGTTGCATTATAGCCTAATCCATCTTTGTTAAAGAAAGCTCTTTGGGTCTCTAACATATGATCTAGCTTTTGTTGACCCATGTAGAATCTAGAAAATGAGTTTTGCAAATTTATGTTCTTTTTCTTAACTTCTTCAATTTCTAGATTTGCTTCTTTTAATTTCCTTTCAAATTCTAGCTTAGCATTTGTCAATGCTTCATTTTCTATTTTTAATTTAGCAATGGTTTTCTTATATTTGGAGTTCATGCTTTGAAATTCATTGGCTAAATCATAAAGGCATTTTGTAGTTCACTAAAGGTATAATCATTATCTTCACTAGAACTACAACTAGCCTCATCATCACTAATGGCCATAAAGCATGAGTAGGCTACCTCATCATCTATGTTTTCCTCATCGGAGCTATCACTATCGCTCCATGCAGCCACAAATGCTTTCTTCCTAGGCTTCCTATCCTTTTCCTTCCTAAGTAAAGGGCAATCTAGCTTAGTGTGACCCAGTTCATTACATTTATAACACACTAAGAGGTCATTTTCTCTTCTACTTGACTCCCCTCTTTGATGTTTCCTATTATTTTCTTTTTCTTTCATTCTCATAAATCTATGAAATCTTTTAGCAAACATTGCCATTTCCTTTTCTTCCTCATTTCCACTCTCATCACTATCATCTTCAATGATCTTATGAGTGGAAGAATTAAATGCTACCCCTACTTTCTTTGAAGGCTCTTCGTTTCTTTTTATTTTCATTTCATATGTAAGTAGGGAGCCCATAAGTTCATCTAGAGACAAGGTGTTAGGATCCTTAGACTCTTCTATTGCGGTTACCTTTGCCTCCCAAGATTTTAGTAAGCTATTCAAAATTTTCTTAACCATTTCTACATTGGAATAGCTCTTGCCTAATGCCTTAAGTCCATTGATTATGTCATTAAACCTAGTGTACATTTCATTCATGGACACATTTTCTTTCATCCTAAAAAGCTCTGTTAGCTTTAAATTGACATATATATTTTGAAATGACAAAAACTTAAGTAAGCCTTAATGCTTTAATCCATATTGTAAATTTGCCTTATCACACATGATTTTCTCAATACATTTCAAGTGATCATATCAAACATTAAGACCATGATTTAATGATGCATACTCTTATTGGTCTTAATACTTTGTAAATGTTTTGAATATTTTAGAAAATCACTTGATGAATTTTTAGACCATGTTTTCATTTGAGAAAGTCAAGAAAAACTCCCACAAAAATGACAAAATGTTTTGGGTTGGATTAGGATCAAAGACCACATCATTTCTAACTCAAAAAGTGCAGGAAATCACCTTCTGGAGAGAAGGGATCGATCCCCTAAGGGAAGGGATCGATCCCCTTTTGGCAGTAAGCTCCCAAATGGCTAGAAAAGGTCCCTGAGGCCTAGAATCAAGATTCTGGACAAAAGGGATCGATCCCCTATGGAAAGGGATCGATCCCTTTGCTCGAAAATAGCCTATAACGGCTAGTTTTTGTGAGACAACGGTAATATCTGAGATTTGGCTCCACCCAACGGCTAGAATACATCCAAGGGACTATAAATAGAGGCTTAGAAGCTAAAGAAAGCAAGAGGAACAACCAAGCAACATCTTTCATCATCTTATTCATCTTCCTCAAGCCTCAACATCAATTCAAGAGATAAAGAGTCTTCATCTTCTATCATTCATATATTTCTTGTATTGCTTAGCACAAACTTTGTATAGGCTTTTCATTGTGCTTAATTTCTGTAATCATTTGCCTACCTAGAGGCCTCTCTTGATTACATTATCTGTAACCCACCATTCCTTGTAAAAGGGGAGGTTTCTCTTAAGCCTTGAAAAAGAGGGAGGTTACTCTTTAGCTTGAGAAAAAGAGAGAGGTTTCTCTTGAGCCTAGAAAAAGAGGGAGGTTACTCTTGAGCCTTGAAAAGAGGGATTGTAATCACAAATTCAAGATAGTGGATTTGGGGAAAATCCTTGGGAGCGTCTCAAGGTAGAGGACGTAGGCAAGGTAGCCGAACCTCTATAAATCGCTTGCGTACATTTCTCTTCCCTACTCTCTTTACTTATTTGCAATTATATTTGTGTTAATTGTTTTGAATTTATATTGCATAATTGAGTAGCCTAGAGAACTTAGAAAATATCAATATAGGCTAGAGAATTTAGAGAAACCGAAAAACGAACATAAGGTTAGCTAAAAACCGATTCACCCCCCCTCTCGGTATAGCCTATAGAGCCAACAAGCTCATAATCATGTGTGAGCATTTCTACTTTGGTTTCTCTAACTTGGTTGGTCCCTTCATGTGTGATGGCTAGTTTGTCCTATATTTGTTTAGCATTCTCACATAAGGAGACTCTATTATACTATTGGGACCTAAAGCACAAAAGAGGGTGTGCATAGCCTTGGCATTCAATTGTGCCAATCTCATGTCATTTGTGTCCCACTCATCCTCATTCTTAGGGACATCTTTTCCATCGACTTTCTTCATAGGAGTTCTATGACCATTCATTATAATTCTCCACACTTCATAATCATTTGATTGTACAAATAACATCATTCTAGTTTTTCAATATGAATAGTTTTCTCCATTGAACAGTAGAGGTCTAACTAATAAGTGTCTTTCTTCTCCTAGGGGTGTACCTATGTTCAAATAAGCCATTTTGATCGTTTTACTTGATGGATGTTAATCCAAATCAATCTTGAGCCCAAGCTCTGATACCAATTGTTGGCTCTAAAGGCTATACCGAGAGGGGAGTGAATCGGTTTTTAACTAATCTTTAGGTCGTTTTTCGATTCCTCTAAATTCACTAGCCTATATTAATGTTTTCTAAGTTCTCTAGGCTAGGCAAGCATGCAATCTAAATTCAATACAATAATCACAAGTATAATTGCAAGTAAATATAGTAGGGAGAGAGAGATTTACACAATCGATTTATAGATGTTCGACAACCTTGCCTACGTTCTCTACCTTGAGACGCTCTCAAGGATTTTCCCTAAATCCACTAACTTGAATTGGTATTACAATCCCTCTTTTTCAAGGCTCAAGAGAAACCTCTCTCTTTTTCTAGGCTAAAGAGAAACCTCCCTCTTTTTCCAAGGCTAAAGAGAAACCTCCCTCTTTTTCTAAGGCTAAAGAGAAAACTCCCCTTTATAAGGTGTGATTTGGTTTACAAATAATGTAATCAAAGAAAGGTCTCTAAATAGGCAAGTGATTACAATGTTTAAGCACAAGGAAAATCGTATACAATGATTTGTGCTATGCTATTCTATACAAGGAATATGAGATTGATAGAAAACGAAGAATGTATAGCACTTGAGAAGTTGTTGAGGCTTTGAATATGAGGAAAATGAAGATTGAATGTGCTGAGCTCTTCCTCTTAGTTCCTTCAGCTTCTAAGTTTCTATTTATAGTCCCTTGGATGGTTTGTGGACGTTGGTTGGAGCCAAAACAGAAACTAGCCGTTGTATCTCACAGAAACTAGCCGTTGGAGGCTTTCTGACATAAAGGGATCGATCCTTTTACCTAAGGGATCGATCCTTTGCTTCATTCCATCCTTCCAAGAGTATCTGCCATGAAGGGATCGATCCCTTCCCTTAGGGGATCGATCCTTTTCTTCCAGAGAGCATTTTTCCTACACTTTTGGGTTAGAAATGATATAGCCTTTGATCGTAATTCAACCCAAAACATATTGGCATTTTTGAGAGAGTTTTTCTTGACTTTAATGAAAACATGGTCCAAAAATTCATAAAGTAATTTTCTAAAATATTCAAAAACATTTTATAAAGTATTAAGACCAATAAGAATGTATCATTAAATCATGGTCTTAATGTTTGATATTAACACTTTAAATGGTTTGAGAAAATCATGTGTGATAAAGAAAATTTACAATATGAAAGAAACATTAAGGTTTACTTAAGTTTTTGTCATTTCAAAATACATATGGCAATTTAAAGCTAACAGAAGTGCAACTGAATTGATCCTATTAATTCTTGCATTGAAAAATGGCATGATTTGTGTTGTTCAACAGTTGCTACTACGCTCAATTTTGTCCAACATGTTGTTAGTGCTTGGTTGTGCATTTTTAGGTAGAGGACTTGTGACTCTAAAGAAGGAACAAGTATTTCATAAGACAACAACTTTTAAAGTGAACTCTGGACTGTTATTGATGTCAGTCAAGGGCTTCCGTTTTTATGATGTCCTGCACTATACTCATACAAAATTGCATTTTCGGAAGTTTGAGTTGGCTCTTTCATGGTTCAACAGCTGGGTCATGACCTTGTACAAATATCCTATTATTGACTACGTCAAGTTAGGAAGAGCTACACACCATGGAACTACCTCTGAATTTGTGAATAAACACTACATTATTGGCATCATGATGATAATTGGAAGTGTTTTTGGTTGCTTAAGTGTCACAGCCCGTGACCTTATTTTTCATCTTATTCTTTACATCTTATATGGTTGGGCTGTCTGCGATACTTTACTTTTCTTTTACATATACACCATGTTGGCTCTTATAGGCAATAGCGAGAGGGGGGGTAAATCGGTTCTTAGCTAGCTTGAAGCCTGTTTTTCGATTCTTCTAAATTCTCTAGCCTATATGAATATTTTCTAAGTTCTCTAGGCTATTCAATCATGCAATATAAATTTAATTCAATGAGCACAATATAATTGTAAATAAAGAGAGTAGGGAAAGAGAGATTTACACAAGCGATTTATAGAGGTTCGGCGACCTTGTCTACGTCCTCTACCTTGAGATGCTCCCAAGGATTTTCTCTAAATCAACTATCTTGAATTTGTGATTACAATCCCTCTTTTTCTTAGGCTCAAGAGTAACCTCCCTCTTTTTCTAGGCTCAAGAGAAACCTCCCTCTTTTTCTTAGGCTAAAGAGTAACCTCCCTCTTTTTCTTAGGCTAAAGAGAAACCTCCCCTTTTTACAAGGATTGAATTGGTTTACAAATGATGTAATCAAAGAAAGGCCTCTAGGTAGGCAAGTGATTATAGAAATTAAGCACAATGAAAAGCCTATACAATATTTGTGCTAAACAATACAAGGAATAAGAGAATGATAGATGATGAAGACTTTGTAGCTCTTGATTTGTTGTTTGAGGCTTATGGATTTGAGGAAAATGAGTTTTGGAGTTGCTGAGTAGTTCCTCTTGCTTTCTTTAGCTTCTAAGCCTCTATTTATAGTCCCTTGGATGTATTCTAGTCATTGGGTGGAGCCAAATCTCGAATATTACCGTTGTCTCACAAAAACTAGCCGTTATAGGCTATTTTCGAGCAAAGGGATCGTTCCCTTTCCATAGGGGATCGATCCCTTCATTCCAGAATGCTTTATTCTGGGCTGAAGGACCTTTCCTGGTGTTGGGGTGCTTACTGCCAAAAGGGGATCGATCCCTTCCCTTAGGGGATCGATCCCTTCTCTCCAGAAGGTGATTTCCTGCACTTTTTGAGTTAGAAATGATGTGGTCTTTGATCCTAATCCAACCCAAAACATTTTGGCATTTTTGTGGGAGTTTTTCTTGACTTTCTTTGATGAAAACATGGTCCAAAAATTCATCAAGTGATTTCTAAAATATTCAAAACATTTACCAAGTATTAAGACCAATAAGAGTATGCATCATTAAATCATGGTCTTAATGTTTGATATGATCACTTGAAATGTATTGAGAAAATCATGTGTGATAAGGTAAATTTACAATATGAATTAAAACATTAAAGCTTACTTAAGTTTTTGTCATTTCAAAATACATATAACAATTTAAAGCTAACAATCTCCCCCTTTTTGATATGACAAAACTTAATGTAAATTTGCTTTGAAAATTCTTTGATAAAATACTCCCCCTCAAATAAAGCAAGATTTTTAAATATAAAGCTCCCCCTTAATATAAGCATGGTTTTCAAAAGAAGTTTTCAAACCCTATTATTTCTCCCCCTTAATATCTTAATATCTCTCCCCCTTTTTGTCATAGCAAAAAAAAAAGGAAAAATAAAAAGTATAATCCCCCTAAGATTATGGCTATGTGAGAACAAATAAATATGCTCCATCCAATAAGAAATATGTTAGTACATGGGACTTATAGCACAAATTAATAAGTCAATATCCACAAAGAGTATAAAAAATTCATGCAAAGAATATGACTTATGATCATATACCAATTGTTTATAAATAATTTTGCAAGAAGTTCACAATTGATAAGAAATTAAGCAAGCACTTAAGTATAACAATTGTTCTCTAAAGTCTAACTAAGGTGCATGGCAATACATCATGATTATGAGCTAAAATTAGATGACATATCATATGCAAGAGCTCATAAATCACGTTCAAGCAAGAGTGTGCATCGAATCAAGATATATAGCAATTAACTACAAATTCTAGCACACAAGAGTTTCATACAAAAATATCCTAAGAGAAATCTTCTCTATTTGTCATTTCAAACTAAAAAGCATGAGAAGAATTGTCAATTTAAAGCTCATACCAATTGGAAATTTAGATTTGGCTTACCAATTATTGAAAATATGGTTGCCAATGATACTAATTGTTATTTCAATCTAAATACCAATTGTTACTAATGGTTGACTTAGGCATTTTGCATGAATCCAATATGTAGTGTGTTCATGTCAAGAAAATAATCATTCTAAATATGCAAGAACACAATCACACATCATCAAATATGCATATGGATCAATTAAACATTAGCACACTATCATAAAATATTAATCCATATTCATATTCACAAATTGATACCATATGGAAGATTCAAAAAATCAAAGAATTCAAGCAAACACATTTTCTTCCATGGTTTCAAGCACACAAATCCTATGCTCATTTTCTAATTCAAGTCCTTAACCAATTATGAGCAAGGAAAGATTCAAATAATAAATGCATGGATATCAAGTTTGTTCATGTTTGCATTTATCTTTGAATGTTGGAGTTGTCATTAAGACCCTAGTTCTTTAAGTACAAGGATGATAAAGTTTCATGCATTTGAACATTTAGGATCCATTTACCATCACAAATTATAGGCCAATGACTATTACCAATTGTTGAATTTACATTTGGAATCAATCCACTAGATGTAAAATTATCATGAAACCTAGTGTGGAATTGATAAGTCAAGCCAAGAGACATAATCCTATAAGCATGCTTGACTAAGATGAACAAAAGGAATGAAAAATATTCATTATGCATAAGTTCATCAAATTCTCAAATATATCCATAAATTTTTGAAATAATTCTTGAAAATTATGTTTAAGCATTCATTGAAAATATATTTCAAGATTATTTCAAGATTCATAAATGTTTTCAATAAGAAAAATGATTTTGCACTTGTGAGCTCAAGAAAAATGATATTGATTGTTGAAAGTGATACCATTTGTTGGAAATGATATTAATTGATGAAGTTGAGGCATGATATTAATGAAAAATGAATTTTCATAGTTTAAAGATCATCAAAAAGAAGTTAAAATACTGGATTTTAAGTTGAGAAGAAAGAAGATATCAAGAAAGTGAAAAATCCTTCTTAAATTCGGTTGAAAAAGTGCAGAAAAGCCATTTTGGCCTGGGGGGATCGATCCCTTAAGGAGGGGGATCGATCCCTTAACTCCAGAATGTAGATTTCCTGCATTCTGTTCAAGGGGGATCGATCCTGCTTGCTAAGGGATCGATCCCTCATCCTGTTTCTGCAGTTTTTGACAGAAAATCCAACCTTTGAGGTGCCAAAACTTCGTTTTTGAGTAATTTAAGTCCAAGTAAAGGTTTAAACATTTGTAAAACATGATTTTGGACTTGTATGAATGAAAAATATGATTGAAAAACAATTTTACAAAAGATTTTGCAATTTTGGAAGAATTTACACAATAAAATGCATTTTTGGCCTCAAAGGAGGTCATTTTGAGATTTAAGCATATTTTGACCAAACCAAATGCATTGAATTACATAAATATGTCAAAAAAAACTTGTTCACATAGATTTTAAGCATATATATCATTAAAACATACATCTAGTGAACAACATGCCATGATTTCTAACATGCATATTCTTCATTAAAGCTCATGACAAGGCATTTTGCATATATGACATATTTGACATCTTTTGAGCAACTAAATATATTATCTAAACATATCAAACTTGCTCAAGATGCAGAAAACCAATAATCATTTCAAAATCATAAATCATGCCTTTCATTCAATGTATCAAGAACAATTCATCAAGCACTCAACAATCATGCCTTTTGCTCAATCACAATGCATCATTAATCATTAACCAACCACATCATCAAGGCATAAACAATAAAAGGTTTAAGGAGTAAGGAATTAAGCTTACAATACTCCTTTGCTAAAGAATACTTTGCCTTGACTAGTTGAATCCACCTTGAGCCATTCTTTGAAGAATTGTTGTGACTTTGCCAAGGATGGATTCCCAAGCTCTTTCTCCTTTTCGTTGGCACAAGCAAACTCCATTAGGATATGTTGAGCATTTAAACTTCATTGCTTCTTTATATTCTCATGCTCTAACACTCCTACAACACATAATTTAAGCATGTTTTGGTACCCAAATTTTCTTGGGTCCTTGAGAGTTAGTGTTCACAATTTTTGATCCTTTTGGAATCCATTTTAAGCATAGTTCATCATTATTCATAGCACGCTTTGGAACCCACATTTTTCTAACTACTCTTCCTCTAAATGTGGTTTTTCTATTTGTGCATGCTTGTGAAGAGTGTCCTATTCTATTGCATAGTGAGCATGTAAGAGATAAATCATGCATAGTATTTTTGCCCACTAGAAAATTCTTAAGATGAGTTTCTTTATGTTTTGCATTATATCCTAACCCATCTTTGTCAAAGAAAGCTCTTTGGGTCTCTAACATATGATCTAGCTTTTGTTGACCCATGTAAAACCTAGTAAATGAGTTATGCAAATTTGTATTCTTTTTATTTAACTCATTTATTTCTAGATTTGCTTCTTCTAACTTCTTCTCAAATTCAAGTTTGGCATTTAATAGCATTTCATTTTCTATTTTCAATTTAACAATGATTTTCTTATATTTGGAGTTCATGCATTGAAATTCATTTGTTAAATCATCAAAGGCATTTTGGAGTTCACTAAAGGTATAGTCATTATTTTCACTAGAACTACAACTAGCCTCATCATCACTAATGGCCATAAAGCATGAGTAGGCTACCTCATCATCTATGTTTTCCTCATCAGAGCTATCACTATCGCTCCATGCAGCCACAAATGCTTTCTTCCTAGGCTTCCTATGCTTTTCTTTCCTAAGTAAGGGGCAATCTAACTTAGTATGACCCGGTTCATTGCACTCATAACATACTAAGGGGTCCTTTTCTCTTTTACTTGACTCTCCCCTTTGATGTCTCCTATTACTCTCTCTCTCTTTCATTCTCATAAATCTATTAAATCTTTTGGCAAGCGATGCCATTTCTTTTTCTTCCTCATTTCCACTCTCATCACTATTGATGCGCACGGACAGAAGAACTCGTAGGTTGGAGTTTGAAGGAACTGAAACGCAACTGGATAGAAGCAAAAGACGATGAAGGATACCTTATGAAACCTAGACCCAAAGCCTAAAGAGACTCGAACCCAAGGTATTGGACCTTGACCCTACGAATAAGAATTCGAGAACCTAAGGTATAGCAATGGTGGATGGTGAAGAAGGAGGCGCCACAAGGAAGAAGACCTTGATAAGCCTAGTTGAGAGGGAACCCAAGAGAAAGGCACACTCAATTTCTGAAAATTCAATTAACTGATCTGATCTCATCAATAGCGTTTACAAGGTATTTATAATAATACCTAGCACTTAAGCCCATAAACAAGTGGGCTGGAATTAACACCAATAGAAAAATAAAACTAAACCCAAATTCATGCCTAAACCTAGTTACATAAAATAAATAGTCCAAGACACAACAAGACTCAAACGTGGGCTATCCAAACACTTAGCCCATCTTATTGTTAAGCTAAAATAAGATAGTAAACCATGCTCATGTCGTTTGGGCTTCCAAGCAAGTATAGATGTCTTGGGACTCTTCATGGAAGCTTCCTTGACACTTCAATGATGCCAGAGCTTGTTGCATGAATGAGGCCAGGGCTTGTTGCATTTTCTTAGCTCGAGCTCGGGTAATTGGACCTCCTTGGATGACCAATGGATCCTTAGCATCACGAACATCACGAGCAAGTGGATCTCCATCTGGATCTCCATCATTCCCCCTCTCCTCAAAAGGATTTGTCCTCAAATCGCATATACCTTCATCAAAAGAAAAGGGAGAAAGATCAGAAACATTAAAAGTAGCAGATACACCATACTCACCAGGAAGATCCAATTTGTAGGCATTATCGTTGATCCTCGCTATGACTTGGAATGGTCCATCTCCTCGGGGATGCAGCTTGGTTCGTCGCTGAACAGGAAACCTCTCCTTTCTCATATGCACCCAAACCCAATCACCAGGCTCAAAGACTACTTTCTTTCGATGCTTATTTGCTTGGGTGGTATATTCCTCAGAGTAGTGGTGGCAGTCAAACACCATTTCAATCTTCCGTTCCCATTCCAAATATGCCTCAGGATCATTCTTGCCTTGGAAAGGAGGAATCTTCAATTTTATACTGCCAAGGTTTCCATCCATCTTCTCCTTGCCTCTATCACAGGCTCTATCAACTCGATCTCTATATCCATGGTACCTTCTATGATGTCTATCGATCCCAGACTCTTCGTTCGAATCATACCCAGCATTATCATCATACTCGTCAGTGGCAACAACCTTACTCTTTAGACGAGAAGTATCACCTTGCTGGATCTTTGCAAACCGAGCGTCATGTTGGTTCAACTTATCATGAATGTCATTGAATTTCACGTCCATCCGTTGGAACTGTTGTTGCATTGCCTGAAGCATGAATTCAATCTTTTTAAAGTCGGACTTATCACCTTCAGAAGACATTTTCAACAAAGATATCCTCACGTGTGTACACTCGTGTTTCACTCAAGTAATTTGGCTTTTCTCTACTAATGTTTCTCACACACTCCTGCCTTTTTCCCTTACTCTACCTTAACTCTATAGGTTCACAATCGCACTAGAGACTCAATCAAAGAATCAACCTCACAGAATCAACTAATTCACCAAGTATTGTCACCAAGATTTTTTTTTTTTGAATTCTTCCCCTTTTTTTTTTTCTGAATTTTTTTTTTTTCGAATTCTTTTCCCTTTTTTTTTTTTTGCACAGAAAGGTGTGGCTAGGGCTAGGATGACTCAAAGAAAGAAAGACAGAATAAAAAAAAATTAAAAAAAATCACTAAAATGACAAAAAAATAAAAAATGGCCTAAAACTATAAGAAGACGATGGAATTTGGCCAAGATAGGGTGGGGCCCGTGTCCACGGGGTCGTTTTCTTTCGTCGTTTCCTTTAAAACGGGTACTCGCACGCCTCCTAACTCAACCAAAATTTTCGGTTTGAACAGTACCGCAACAAATTTTTTTTTTTCCGAATTCTTTTTTTTTTCTGTTTTTTTGAATTCTTTTTTTTTTCTGTTTTTTTTTTTCAACTCTGAGTGTTGCGGTTTCCTTGAAAAGAGGAGGAGCGCGGCTAGGGTTTTTTGAAGGAGTGCGACAGGGTTTTGAGGAATTGCGGCTAGGGTTTGTTGAAGGGGTGCGACAGGGTTTTGAGTAATTGCGGCTAGGGTTTTTTTTTTTTTTTTTAGGGTGCGGCAAGGAGTTTATTTTTGAGGGGTGCGGCTAGGGTTTTTTGTGTAATGAAATAAGTGGTGGCTAGGGTTTTTTGTGTAATGAAATAAGTGGTGGCTAGGGTTTTTTGTGTAATGAAATAAGTGGTGGCTAGGGTTTTAGGGTTAAGAAATAAGTGGCGGCTAGGAACACACAAACAAACCAGAAAGTGGAACGAACAAAAGAAAAAAAAAATTTTTAAAAAAAAAAAATCGAAAAGTGAGTGACGCACGAACAAACCAGAAAATCGGAACTGGAGCTCTGAATACCAACTGATGCGCACGGACAGAAGAACTCGTAGGTTGGAGTTTGAAGGAACTGAAACGCAACTGGATAGAAGCAAAAGACGATGAAGGATACCTTATGAAACCTAGACCCAAAGCCTAAAGAGACTCGAACCCAAGGTATTGGACCTTGACCCTACGAATAAGAATTCGAGAACCTAAGGTATAGCAATGGTGGATGGTGAAGAAGGAGGCGCCACAAGGAAGAAGACCTTGATAAGCCTAGTTGAGAGGGAACCCAAGAGAAAGGCACACTCAATTTCTGAAAATTCAATTAACTGATCTGATCTCATCAATAGCGTTTACAAGGTATTTATAATAATACCTAGCACTTAAGCCCATAAACAAGTGGGCTGGAATTAACACCAATAGAAAAATAAAACTAAACCCAAATTCATGCCTAAACCTAGTTACATAAAATAAATAGTCCAAGACACAACAAGACTCAAACGTGGGCTATCCAAACACTTAGCCCATCTTATTGTTAAGCTAAAATAAGATAGTAAACCATGCTCATGTCGTTTGGGCTTCCAAGCAAGTATAGATGTCTTGGGACTCTTCATGGAAGCTTCCTTGACACTTCAATGATGCCAGAGCTTGTTGCATGAATGAGGCCAGGGCTTGTTGCATTTTCTTAGCTCGAGCTCGGGTAATTGGACCTCCTTGGATGACCAATGGATCCTTAGCATCACGAACATCACGAGCAAGTGGATCTCCATCTGGATCTCCATCAACTATCATCTTCAATGACCTCATGAGTGGAAGACTTAAGTGCTACCCCTACTTTCTTTGAAGGTACTTCATTTCTTTTCAATTTCATCTCATACGTAAGTAGGGAGCCCATAAGTTCATCTAGAGACAAGGTATTTGGATCCTTAGACTCTTTTTTGCGGTTACCTTTGCCGCCCATGATTGTGGCAAGCTATTCAAAATTTTCTTTACCATTTCAACATTGGAATAGTTCTTGCCTAATGCCTTAAGTCCATTAATTATATCATCAAACCTAGTGAACATTTCGCTAATGGACTCATTTTCTTTCATCCTAAAAAGCTCATAATCATGTGTGAGCATTCCTACTTTGGTTTCCCTAACTTGATTGGTCCCTTCATGGGTGATGGCTAGTTTGTCTCATATTTGTTTGGCATTCTCACACAAGGAGACTCTATTATATTCATTGGGACCTAAAGCACAAAAGAGAGTGTGCATAGCCTTGGCATTCAATTGTGCCACTCTCATGTCATTTGTGTCCCACTCATCCTCACTCTTAGGGACATCTATTCCATCTATTTTCTTCATAGGAATTCTAGGACCATTCACTATAATTCTGCACACTTCATAATCGTTTGATTGTACAAACAACATCATTCTAGTTTTCCAATATGAATAATTTTCACCATTGAAGAGTGGAGGTCTAACTAATGATTGTCCTTCTTCTCCTAGGGGTGTGCCTATATTCAAGTGAGCCATTTAAGATCGTTTTGCTCGATAGAGGTTAGTCTAAATCGATCTCGAGCCCAAGCTCTAATACCAATTGTTGGCTTTTATAGGCAATACCGAGAGGGGGGTGAATCGGTTCTTAGCTAGCCTTAAGCTCGTTTTTCGATTCTTCTAAATTCTCTAGCCTATATGAATATTTTCTAAGTTCTCTAGGCTATTCAATCATGCAATATAAATTTAATTCAATGAGCACAATATAATTGTAAATAAAGAGAGTAGGGAAAGAGAGATTTACACAAGCGATTTATAGAGGTTCGGCAACCTTGCCTACGTCCTCTACCTTGAGACGCTCCCAAGGATTTTCTCCAGATCCACTATCTTGAATTTGTGATTACAATCCCTCTTTTTCTTAGGCTCAAGAGTAACCTCCCTCTTTTTCTAGGCTCAAGAGAAACCTCCCTCTTTTTCTTAGGCTAAAGAGTTGTAACATCCCAAATCCACTATACAACATAATATTTATTTATACACTTTACTTATTTACCGGTTAGACTGTTTGTGATGCTTAACAACTCTTATTACTTGTTACATTAATACTCTAAGATGCATATACATTCCCTTCTATTTAAAGTAGTACTGTAAAATTTTTTTCTGAATATAGAAAAAATAATCTACCTTCGATATCGAATATCCGCTAGCAGTCGATAATCTCTAGAAGGTAATTCTCTTAATCCAAGATCAATAATCTGTGGAGTGGAAAATAAGGGGTGAGCGATAACATGCTCAGTAAGGAAGATGTACGCTGCTTTAATGCAAATCAAACCCTATTCCCCAAAACTTTTATCTTTCTTAACAGTAAACCCAGTGGATATAGAAAACAGTTTACAATATCATGTAATAAACAGTGAATAGGATTTAAAAAATCCTCTCTGTAAACAGAAATTAACAATTTGAGACTAGGCATCACCCTATAAATAAATCATGCTATCATTGTTCCCCCTCCTCCTTGTGAGAACGACATAATCATCCCAATAGGGATACAGTAGATCTATGGCCACAATCTATGGGTGGTCCTCGAGGTTCACTTGCAAAGTGACCTCGAGACCGCTGATGACTTGGCCGGTCCATCAGCCTTATAACTCGTAACAATGCATGAAACTAGGGGCCTAAAGTCTCAAAATCATATTTATAGCTCAAAATACTTTTAAAGAAACACATTTAATTCATTTAAAAACTAATAATTTTGAAAAGGTATTATTCTCATTTTCATAGAAAATGTAAGTTGAAATCTGGTCGCCCATGGTCAGCTCGCCCAGCCTGGCTCACCCATGGTCAACTAGTCAAGTGCGGAGAACTTCTGTTCGCCCGCCAATCCTTTACTTTTAAAACAAGTAAAACTGGCTCGCCATGTCAGTTCGCCCAACTGGCACTGACCATGGTCAACTCGCCCAATGCAACATTTGCCATGATCAACTCGCCCAATAGTGGCGAACTCAAGATCAACTCGCCCATTTATGAAACGCTATTCGCAGCCCAAAAACAACATTGAAACGGGTCCGCCTACAATGGCTCGCCCAGATTTTCTATTTAAAAACATGTTAACTCACCCAGAAGAACATAAACGGACTCGCCCAATAAAAACATCACAAGATGGGCTTTTCGCCCAAAATATAGCAAAGGGTTAACTCGCCTGCCCTTACCAGTTAGCCCAACAACAAGGCAATTTATCAAAATAATATGCATGTCATAAACCAAAATCATTTCTCGGTAATTTCATAAAATTAACTCCACAGGACATGCATTCTTTTCACACACAATTCCCTTACCTTGTCTGATGAAGCCTTGCTTCTCGCTCGTCTTTCTCAATTCCCGTCTGCACAAATTTATTAAAACTATTAATATTCCTTTTTCGAATATTTTCTAAACCATTTATATTTTCCTAATATTCGGGACACCTTGGCGAGATTGAGTTCGTCGTTCGCCCATAGAGCTTGCCCTTCTATAATTGATCCACTCAATGCAGCTCGCCCAATCATTCTCGCCAATCATATAACTTATTTGTGGAGTTCGCCCAATATCAACTCAACTCGCCCTACACCGCTTTTATTCAGAGGTGGGCTCGCCAATCAATTTAACTAGTGTGTGGCGACCTCGTCCACTTCCACATTCTAGATTTTAGCTCGCCCATGCCAATTGAGCTCGCCCACCGTACCGTCATTTTCAGTATTTTCATTTTTCCACTCACGATTAGTTTCCAGACTACATCTTATTCTAGTTTTCCCATATATTCTAACAAGATTACTTAAAACTATGCTATATCTATCTTCATTACGTTATAAACATAGAAATATCCATCAATTTATCAAGATAACCATTGTAATATGGGAGCTCACCTCAACTGAGTTCCACTTCCTGGAGCAGAGTGCTTTTCTGCCTCACTTAGTTTTACTTTGTTTGTTCCTCAGTTCTTCAACAATGGAGGAAAGGTTTGGCTAACTAAAAATGAAGTTTTCATGGTTCATATATGAGAGAAATGGAAGAACCAATTGTGAGCCTGTGGTGCAAGCAAAATGGCGAGAAGGATTTTAAGGAAGATGAAGTTGGCTAAGTTGGTTTTCTTTAGTTATATTCTCCTTATATACTCACTCAAATTCTACCACCTGTTTCCTTATCCTGTTTTCTTCATCATTACCTTGTCTTTCATGCATTAAAACTTGTGGAAAAACTGCAACAAAAGAACGGTGCAAAGTTGTCACTGAAATCCCGTTTTTGACTAACTTTTCTTTGCCATTTATTGTCTAGCTTAATGTGTCAGGAGAAGAGAGGTGGCGAGAAGTCCACTATTAGCCCCTTTTCTAGACTTTTCTCTTTTCTTTTCTTCTCTTTTCCACGCCAATTCCCTTCCAGCCAACGTTTATTGGCTATCATCTCATTCTTTCTTCTTTTTTGTCCTCTAGCCATTACTCTTCATCCCTTTTTACATTCTTCAACCAATAAAAATTATTCTCATATTGACTTTGACTCTTTCTCAATTTATTGTCTTCAACCGTATGACTTACAAAGTCAATTTTGGCTGCCAATTGTTTGAACCTATTTTCGTTTCAATTTCTTTGATCTGTATGGGTGATAAAGAGCCCTCGCCAGCCTTGGGCGAACTAACCTACTCGCCCTCGCCTCATTTGGGCGAACTCTCTATTCACCCTCACCATTATCATTGGCGATATGCTCACCACTTCTGTTCGCCCATTGGCGAACATCCTTCTTTGCTCGCCCATACCTTATTTCACCAACATTCTTCCATGCACATCTCAAGTTTAAGAAGCTTTTCATCCAAGTGAAAATGAATATTCAATATTTACTTCATTTACATTATCAATTTTATGAAATTTGGGTCTACAATAGTGTAGAATCAGATCTTACAAGAGTAACCTCCCTCTTTTTCTTAGGCTAAAGAGAAACCTCCCCTTTTTACAAGGATTGAATTGGTTTACAAATGATGTAATCAAAGAAAGGCCTCTAGGTAGGCAAGTGATTACAGAAATTAAGCACAATGAAAAGCCTATACAATATTTTGTGCTAAGCAATACAAGAAATAGATGAATGGTAGATGATGAAGACTTTGGAGCTCTTGATTTGTTGTTTGAGGCTTGAGGATTTGAGGAATATGTGTTATGGAGTTGATGAGTAGTTCCTCTTACTTTCTTTAGCTTCTAAGCTTCTATTTATAGTCCCTTGGATGTATTCTAGCCGTTGGGTGAAGCTAAATCTCGGATATTACCGTTGTCTCACAAAAACTAGCCGTTATAGGCTATTTTCGGGCAAAGGGATCGATCCTTTCCCATAGGGGATCGATCCCTTCATTCCAGATCTGAATCTTTTGGGCTGAGGGACTTTTTCTAGCCGTTGGGAGCCATTCTGCCTTTAGGGGATCGATCCCTTCCCTTAGGGGATCGATCCCTTCTTTCCAGAATTGATTTTTCTGGGCTGAGGGACCTTTTCTTGCATCAAAAAGCTTACTGCCACTAGGGGATCGATCCCTTTCCTTAGGAGATCGATCCCTTCTTTACAGAAGGTGATTTCTTGCACTTTTTGAGTTAGAAATGATGTGGTCTTTGATCCTAATCCAACCCAAAACATTTTGGCTCTTTTGTGGGAGTTTTTCTTGACTTTCTCAAATGAAAACATAGTCCAAAAAATTCATCAAGTGATTTTCTAAAATATTCAAAACATTTATAAAGTATTAAGACCAATAAGAATATGTATCATTAAATCATGGTCTTAATGTTTGATATGATCACTTGAAATGTATTGAGAAAATCATGTGTGATAAGGCAAATTTACAATATGAATTAAAATATTAAAGCTTACTTAAGTTTTTGTCATTTCAAAATATATATGTCAATTTAAAGCTAACAATATTTATTTATGATGGGATGTAAACATTTAATATTAAATTGAAGAAAGTGTATGAACCAGTGGGATGTAAATTACATTACACTGTTATAAATAAAAAATTACAATTATTATGTTATATATTTTATTTTGAATCCTTATTTATTATTTATGGATTAATTAATTTAAAGATATAAAGACTTAATTGTAATGGAAATTGTAGATTGACTTACACTGACACCGAATGCCAACCGATCGATACCGAATAATTGAATGAGAAAGATAGTATCGAAACGGAAAAAGTTAGTTCGGAATTTTATAATTCCGGACATTACATATACAATATATTGTCGTTTTTTGGATAGATTAAAATGAAATTTAAATTATAATTTATTAAAATAAAATTTACTTATTGACTTATTATACCTTTATTTACATAATTTTTTAAAATATTTTATGAGAAATTCAAGCAAGAACAAATGACCAAAAGAAAGCAAGTGTTAAAATAAACTGGGTATGAGTTTGGAGAATTCTACAGTATGGTCATAAATTTTAATCTTATTGTAAAGTCAACATAAAGAACACATAAATAAGTGTAAATTTAAAGTCGTTAGGTGTAAAATATATTATAAATAACGTAAATATTTGATAATTAATTTAAGATTAATGTAAACAATACATTATTAAGCATAAATCCAATTATTAGGTGTAAAATATGTTAGAAGTATGTAAACACATGATAATTAATATAAATATACATTATGGTAAAATTATCATGTGTTTAAATCTATTAACATTAATGTTTATATTAATAATCATATTTTTATTATACTTCTAACATATTTTATGTTTAATGACTCTAAATTTACATTTAATCATATTTTTTTTAGGTTAATCTTACATAAAACTAAAATTTATGACTTGCTGCAAAAATTCTCAAGTTTTGATTGAAATGATGGAATATTTTGCAAATTGCAAGCCCGTATTTAATGACTCAAACCTATTTTACAAACCATGATCGGCGGCGGTTGAAATTATGATAACAGGCAAGGATGCATGGTTTTCACGCAAGCCCATACATAAATTTGTTTTTTTTTTTTTCTGTTTACACAAGCTCATGCATAATTAATTATGTAGGATTGAGTCTGATGAGATTTGCCTTAAATCCCATATCAAAAGTATAAGAAAAATTATAAAAGTTCTCACATTATAAATAATGTGTTAGGCTTAGTTTGAAAAGTGTCCCAAAGAGTTAAAAATATCGATAGAATAGATATGGTTTGAGATCTTTGTTATGAGTTTGTAATTTTTCTTTTTAAAAATTGCACAATTGTAATTGTTTGATTGATTATTAAATTGATTGGGTGGTTATAGACTAATTTGGTTGGGCCAAACTACATTAAAAATTATTGTGTTCGTTCTTATTTTCTTTCGTTTTTGTGAGTACTTGGTTTAAGGGATATTTTTCTCAATAAATGGTGTTAGAGAGAGGAAGAAAGCTATGAAGATGAAAATGATGATGATGATGATGATGATGATTTGGAAGAAGATGACAATTAAGAGTTTGATAATGGTGATTGGAGGAAGATGATGAGGATGATGGTGGAGTTATTCTTCAGTTTGAGGATGGTTTGCATGTTGTCAAACAGTTTGTAGAGTTTCGAGATTCAAGTCAAGAGAGGATTTACTAGGATTTGCTTTGAATCTCACATCGAAAGTATAAGAAAAATTATAACGGCTCTCCCCATATAAATAATGTGTTAAGCTTGGTTTGTAAAATGTCTCAAAGAGTTGTAAAATCGATATGGTAGTTAGAGTTTAGGCTATTGAAAAGGTGTAGTTAGACTTTGGGATCTTTGTTAATAGTTTGTAATTTTTTTCTCTAAAAATTGCACAATTGTAATTATTTGATTGATTATTAAATTGATTGAGTGGTTATAGATTAATTTAATTGGACCAAATGATATTAAAAATTATTATATTTGTTTTTACTTTTTTTTTGTTTTTTATAAATATTTGGTTTTAAGTATAGTTTTCCCAACAGAGTCAACTTTGCTCGATTTTGAACACAACATAATTCAGGCGTGCATGACGGCCTGGATTAAATATGATAACCGATTAAATGCGAGGGCAACCATTAATGTAGTTGGCAGTTGAAAGTTTTGGATTCCAAGTTGGGCATATAAAAATATTATCCAAGAACCGCCAATTTCATTAATGCATCAGCAGTCTTTGCGTGCTAGGAAGGGGTGGATAAGTGAATTGTTCACGATTTGGCTAAAATATTAAAAAGGTCTCCAAAATTTTATTATTTTATTTAAATAAGTCTTTATATTTTTATTACATCTAGATAAACCCTTAATCTTTTATTTGAGTTCAAATAAGTTCATAGACTTTAATTTGTACTCAAATAAGCCCTTCATTCTTAATTTCTATCCAAATAAGTCATTAATATAAATCAATCTTTTATAAAAGTGATCAATCGATTTTTTTTATTACATTTAAAACCTAACTTTTTATATAAAAAAAGCTAATTAGATAGAATATATTATATAATATTTAATTATGTATATTATACTATATATTATATACTTAAAAAATGTTAATTAATTCAGTTAATTTAATTCATAATTTTAGACATCGACTTAATCGAATAAATCAACTTATAAAAATTAATTTAAATCCAAAAGTAACTTAGTTGAATTAAATTAATTGAATTTTGATTGGTTAAATTAGTTTGAAATAATTTTTATTTATATTTAATTTTTTATTTGAAATAAGAGCTTATTTGAGTACAAATCAAAGTATAAAGACTTATCTAGATGCAATTAAAGTATAAAAACTTATTTAAATAAAGTAACAAAATTTAAGAACTTTTTTAATATTTTAGCCTTCACGATTTTATTCCTTGGATCCTGTAATTTTTCCAGTCCTTAAAATGAATTGACTACATATGTTTTTATCGATCGAGGGTTGTTATGATATGACTATAGCTTTAAAATGTATATTTTTTAATTATATATCTCAAATAATTAATAAATAATTTTCATAAAAAAATAGTAATTTATTATTCAATTGTTACACAAATTATAATGATCCATCAAAAATCAAATTATACCAAATTATAATAAAGTGCAGTTTAATAGCATTGATTTTATATATATATATATATATAGACACACACACACATAATTAATATGTGCACAAGTAAAAGACATTTATAGTTTGGTATTCTCTTTAAACATCATCACCACCAAACAAAAAACAAATTTTTATTCTGACATCAACTTAATCATAATGTAGATAAAAAAAAAGTTATTTCAACTATATTAAGAAACATTTTTGAATTTAATATATTAGATCCATGTAATAATGATATTAAGGATGATGACATTAAATTAAATTGAGGATGACTAAAAAAGCTTGTACACAGTTGGTACTCTGTCATTTGACTCAAAAGAGTTTGTTGTCAAATTATGGAACAAAGGGTGGTTCCTTCCTTGCTTTTAATCCAAAAGCTATTTTTATTTCTCAAGTCTTAAACCAAAAAAAAAAAGAGTTATGATCCTCCCTCAGTCTGATTCCCATATACTTAAAATTGCATGGCCGACACTCCCTTGGACAGTCAGGCTTCCGTCTCAATCATCTCCACCCTCGTCGACTCTGCCCGTCGTCCCAATGGCACCGCCAATCGCACTCTCATTCGCTTCCTCGACTACCAAACCCCTCCCAACCCCAATCCCGCACCCATCAACTCCGTCTCCTCCACTGACATCTCCATTGATGCTACTCGCAGTCTCTGGCTTCGCCTCTACTCTCCCTCCCTCCCTTCCAACAACAATCAACTCCTCCCCGTTCTTGTTTTCTTCCTTGAAGGCGGCTTTAGCTTCCTCAACCCCGCCTCCCTCGCCTACCAAATGGTTTGCCGTAAATTTGCCTTCAGGCTCCTCGCCATTGTTATCTCCGTCAACTACCGTCTTGCTCCTGAACATCGCTACCCTTCACAGTACGAAGACGGATTCGACGTTCTTAAGTTCATCGACGAGAACAGCGCCACAGTCTTACCAAGGAATGCTGACCTATCGCGCTGCTTCTTTGCTGGAGACAGCGCAGGAGCCAACCTGGCTCACAACGTGGCTGTCCTGGCTTGCCGAACCGAGCTTTGAACGATGAAGATAATTGGGCTGATTTCCATTCAACCATTCTTCGGAGGGGAGGAGAGAACGGACTCGGAGATGCAGCTCGTGGGGGCTGCTGGTGTCTGTGCCGAGAGCAGATTGGTGTTGCAAGGCGTTTTTGCCTCAAGGGTCGAACCGAGACATGGAGCGGCGAACGCGAGCAGTCCCAACGCAGAAGACTTGTCGGGCTTGGTGTTTCCGGAGACGATGGTGGTGGTCGGTGGGTTTGATCCATTGTAGGATTGGCAGAGGAGGTATTATGAGTGGTTGCGGAAATCGGGAAAGAGGCGAGCTTGATCGAGTATCCTAACATGATTCATGCGTTGTATGTTTTCCCACATTTGCCCGAGGCTTTCCACCTGTTTATGCAAATCAAGAAGTTTATTGCCAAGTGTTCATCTAAAGCTCCGAGCTCGGAAGTTGAAACCCCTATTTCTAAAATTCAAGTTTCTCCTCGTACTGATTTAGTCCCATTTTATGTTGGACTTTTTCGATTGTATATTTGCTTATTGATTTGTTTATTTGCTTTGTTTGTTAGTTTTTTTTTATCGAATGTAATAGTAAATAAATATGTGAAGCAATTTTTATTTGTTAGAAAAATTTGAGAAATAGGAAGAAAATATAGTAAATTTGACTTTGAAATATGTGAAAACAGGTTTTTAGAAGAGTATTGCTACGTTTGTAGGATACAATAAAATATCAAATTCCCCAAATGGCAAGCGGTGAAAATGATAATAAAAATTACCTTATTATAATGAATGTGTAGATTTTTTTTTGTTTAAACAGTTTTTTTTCATTGGGAGGTACAAGTGGGAAAAAAATGTTTGAATTTTAGATCTAATCTCTCTTAATAAACGGTAATAACTGCTAAATTAAGTTTTGATTGTTAGTTATACCCTTTTATTATATGCTTGTCATCAGCAATTATTTTTGTTAAATAAAATTATTCAAATTATATTTAAAAGGTTGAATGCTTAGGCCTTAAGATTATAGGCACTAACAAGATCCATGAGAAATAGAAGAAGAGTTCTTTGGTACCACTTTATAAGAACAAGGAGGAGAGTTGCTTCAACTGTAAAGGTGCAAAACTAATGAGTTACATAATGAAATTATGAGAAAAAGTGATAGAACAAAGATTAAAAAAAAATGTAAAGATATCAGAAAATTGTTACCGAATTTTCGATGAGTGTACCGCAAGTATACGGACTGTAGCAAGTAATAAAGTGATAAGTACAAGATCGTTCCTACGAGGATTGAAATTGTGAGTTGTCTACTATGTACTAAAATTCCACACCCTAATTTTATTCAAATGATTGAAAGAAATTTTTAATCAAAACACTAGTATTTCTAAAATAGAAGTAGCAGGAAAGTGAAAATAAAAAAAATCTTTATTTAAATCAAAACTTCTAAAATATTATAAAATAAAAACCGAAAGGAATTTAGATGAAAAACTTGAAAACTAAACTAAAGAGAATAAAACTAAACTACTCTATATCCCCTAGTAGGATTGCATGCTCTTTCATGGTACTGAAGCTGGCTATTTATAGAGGCAGTAGGGATGATGATTAGCTCAAAATCTTGGCTGATAAGGCTTGATCTTTATCTTCAAAGAATATTTATCTTTTATCGGCTCTCTTGTTTATCCTTATCCTTAGCAAAAAGTCCAACTTGATAATTTATCTTTGTAAAAGATAAATGCAACAATTTATCTTTCTTGGCAGCAAGTAGAGATATCCATGCATGAAGCTTTATCAACAAAGTCCTGTGTTTGAATGGAATTGGAACTAAAGTCCTTCACATCTTTGACTTCTTTATGAATTAGAGTTCCTACATCATTGAGGGAAATTTAAAAAATAAATGAGGGATTTTAATATAATAATAATTTAGAGATAATTATATCATTAAATTCATGATAATTCTATAAATTATAGAATTATCAAAAATTAATTTGGTTTTATGCCTATTCATCAACTATGGAGGCAATTCATTTGTTTAGACAACTTGTAGGACATTCTTGACTACATGGTAAAGATCTTTATATTGTCTTTATAGACATAGAGAAAGCATATTATAAAGTGCTTAGGGAGGTGTTATGATGGTCCTTTATGAAGAAAAGATTCTCATGAAATATATTGAAATAATTAAGGACATGTATGAGATGCAATAATATATGAGAGGACATGTGAGGGCAAACAAACGAATTTCCTATCACAGTAAGACTATATCAAGGGTTAACGTTAAGCCTATTCTTATTCGCTACAGTAATGGACAAGCTAGCCAAACCCATCCAAGATAACGTTCCTTGATATATGATGTTTACAAATGATATTGTTTTGTATATTGAAACTAAAGCTAAAGTTAATGCGAAGTTAGAACTGTGGAGACAGACACTAGAATCAAGAGGGTTCAGACTAAGTAGAGTAAAGACTGAATATATAGAATGTAAATTCAGTTCAAACAAAGAGGAAGATAGAAACATATTGATGCTAAGTGGAGCGGCGATTCCTAAGTCAGATTATTTTAGAAAATTGGGGTCGATCATACAGATAGATGGAGAGATTGAAAAGATGACGATATGATCCATAGGATCTAGGCTAGCTGAAGAAAATGGAAAAGTACTACAATATTGTTGTGCGATATAAGAATTTCTGTATGGTTGAAAGGTAAGTTTTACAGGAAAATTGTTAGACCAACATTACTCTATGATAGTGAATATTAGGTGACTATAAGACAACGTACATGATGATGAGTGTAGCATAAATGTAAATGCTTTGATGGATGTGCGGGCATACAAGAAATGATAAAATAATAAATGAGAACAATCGCTAGAAGGTTGGAATCGCATCAATTGAAGACAAGATGAGTATAAGTCATCTATGTTGGTTATGAAACATATGACGTATGCATGTAGATGCTCCAATTAGGAGAGTGCAAGTTATAATTGATGAAAAAAGGGGTCAATGTGATGTGCAACAAATGCACCAAATTAAAAATACTCTACTTTAATTATATAACAATTTTGTAGATATGGTAAGTAGAGGTCGATTCCACAGAAATTGACAACAATTAATTAGTTATTGACTTTAATCCTAACAAGAAAAACAAAAGGGGTTTAAATGAATTCTTATTGTTAAAGTAATATAAAATTATAAATTAAATCACAAGTTGTAATAATTGATGAAACTTTCAGTTAAAAGGATATTATCTACCCTTGGAATTGAACATTGATCATTGACTTTAGTTTACCAGTTCTTTCTTGAATATTCAACCCAAGAATAACAACAAGCTCTTTTATTCTTATCTTTCTTAGTTGTTAATTGAAACAAACTCTCTAATTAATCTCTAACCACTAAACTACATAGAATAAGCTCATTAGATATAATTTGTGGTAATCTTAAGACTTAGAAAGATAGTTTGAAGATAAATAACAAGCCAAATAGCTTGATTTATTTAAGTTAATCCTTGATTAATCTAGATAATGAACAGAAAAAATCATAATCATCAATCCTATTTGCTAATAAATGTTAGAATTATCAAACATTTACGAACTTGAGTTCTAAACTAGCATTTGATTATAAAATCTAATTGTATAGAATGCATTTTATCAACCAAATAATATAATCATAGGTAATAAATACTGAAGAACATCAGATACTCAATCTATAGGATTATATGAAATTAAGGACAAATAGATTTCACAATGTTTCAAATTCCTTTGAACTAAAAATTAAAGAACTAGTAAGACATCCTTTAAAATAATCAAAAATCAAATATAAAAATTGTGTTTAGCCTAGTATATTTCTGAGTCTTTATAAGTCTATTTATAAGTTTAAAAATCCCAGATTTGTGTTTGACCCATGTCTTTCTTTTGGATTGAAACTCTTGCTTGACCAAACTTCTATCCTTATTAAAACTCTTGTATGGCTATATCTTCCCTTGTATTTTTCTTGGTATTTATCCTCTTAAATCTCATATATATACAGCTAGTCTTCAAGAATCCTTCTTCCAATTAACTTCTTCTTTTATCTTGTCACAACTTATAGTTCTTTTAAAATTCTAAGTTTTACTTGGACTAGGACTCTTGAATTGTAGGAAATCAATTGAACGCTCAAATAAACTTGGATTGAGGCGTATAAATACAATTTGAAAAGCTTAAGATGTCTACTTTAACTCCCATGAGACCTCTTCCTTGTTCAACAACTCCAAAACATTTAAATTGCCAAAATATCCTTCATAGGTCAAAAAAGCTCAAAATTGCTATTTAATGCTCTAATTGCTCCAATACCTTTATTTGCTACCTAAAATACAAAATAAACATTAAATTATACATGTAGGCAAAAAACATACTTATAAGAGTAACTATAAAGGCTGAACATAAGCATTTTATATACCTATCAAATTTTCCCACGCTTAGCTTATGATGGTCCTTAAGCAAAACAAAACTAACTAAATAAACAAACAAACAAATCCTAACTCACTTTTGTATGAACCATGATTGCATTTATGACATATTATCCTCAAGTATTTTGTATAATTTAATTTATGAGATCAACTACTTACATTACAAGTAAAAGACTTAACATGTGCTAGTCCATAGTGTATAATTTACTTTATGAGATCAACTACTTACATTACAAGTAAAAGACTTAACATGTGCTAGTCCATAGTGTATTGCCAGTGACCATTATTAACAATACATTGACAATGAAAGGTTTTTAGGAATAAGGCTTTGATGTACAAAGATATTGTAATTATAACCTTTTATAATTCCTTTGCACGGCCAATTTTGTTCCATTGGTTTCACATATTTAGTGACAAATAATCCCTATTAATGTTGATCTAAATAGTGAAAGAAAACCTTTATGTCACTTAACATAAGTGATCATGCATTGCTATGGTACCTTACTTCTCACTAAGCGAGTTTGCTCTCAAGCATACACTAACAAAGAAAAGACACCTAAATTCTACCTAACAACAAGCCCTCCTCAAGAGAGCCAAAAAGTAAATGTATAGGAGTTCCAATAGGTGGTTGGTTTGGACTTAGGTTAGGAGCATCCAATCCCATTTGGTTAAGCCTCATTTCTTCCTAATCCTAATCACATGTCAGGTTGAAATCCACTCCAAATGACACTCCTATAGCCTTTGACCAGGTCACAACTTCTAATTTCTTCCATTTGTCCACTTATGCCACTTGGCATCCTAGTTGAGCGAGACATGTGGTTGTCTTGTGCTAGGTATGTGGAGCTTATGCTTGGTCTCCAAGAAATAGCTAGCATGATGACAATTGGCATCTTATGTATAGATGACTAGGACTACTAGGTAAGCTATCTCTTTGGGCTATTTTGGCCTTTTATGTTGAAATTCGTCTTTTTGCATAGCCAACTAATTTTTGCTATTTTTCAGCCCAAAGCCTTCAAAACACCCAAAATTCAAATCCAAACTACTTATCTACAAACTTGAGAAAATTAAACGTGTGAGGGAAGCAAATTAACATTTTTACATGAGGATTAAGAAATAATTAACACAGTTAAGCTTAGAAATAACTCTATTTTATAAAGTTATCAATTTCTCCTCTTCTCTATATTATTTGCATTACATTTGTGATAGACCTTAATTCCTCAATCACCTCATCTTCCACACCTATTTTATGGCTTTTTTCATTCTTTGAGAGGAGTTTATTTAGTAAAAAAGGATATTTTAGGTGAGTCGTGGGAGTTTGAAGTGTCCTCAAGGTTCCATAATGGTTAATTTGCCTCGTTCTCCTCTCCATCTTCCATAAACAAAGTAGTGGAACCTACCTTTGTGTTGGTATGGGTGTGCGAGGTTCTTAGAAAATTAGTGCGACCATGTCTTTCTTCTTAGGGTGTTAAATGTGCTGCCATGTATCCTTTTGCTATTTCACTTAAGCTACATGGATCCTCTTTTAGATTTCTTACTTCATCATCTCTTGCATCCTTCCATTTACTACCGTGGATGGTATGAACACTAGAATTTGCTTCCTCACTGTGTCTTTCTATTTAAGGTAGGCAAGAAAACCTTTGGGCTTCTTTACTAGGCCTTCTACGTGTAACTCTTTGTGATGTAATCACTTCACTCCTTATTTTATTTTAAGGAGATTCACTTCTTGGTGGTTGGCTAGGCACTTTCTTCTATATCATTTTCTTTTTAGGAAGCATTTTATTACTTGGCGAACTTGGTTCAAACAATGAGTTTGTTACTTTTAATTAGAGCACCAAATGTCAAGTGTGAACATGGCCTTAAACATAAATGGACACATGATTTGCGTGGCTTAATAATATGCCTATGTCTATGGAGGGTGGTACTAGAAGTGTGAACTAAATTGTTCTCTAAGTATAACATTCTCATTACAGTTGATTAGCCAAGTGTTCACGTGTGACCAAGTTTCAAGTGTCATAAGGCAAGATAAGGTAATCCTAAAAAGAGGAATGTGTAATGATAGAGAGAGAGAGGAAAGAGTCTAGTATCTAAGAAGTGCTCGAAGATCCTTCTACCTTGGGATGTGAGCTTGTTTATAAGCCATAAGCTTGAACATGCTATGTCTCACCACCATGTTGCTTGTGCCTACTTAAGTAGATAATAGTCTGTTTTCAAGCCATGGCACAAAGAACACAAGAAGTTTGGGTATAGTCTAGGTGCAACCTATTGGGCCATACCTAGTGGTGCTCACTCTTTGTTGAGACCACCCCTAACAGAGATCATACCTCTTGATCTCATACTTGATTCAAGCACAATCTTTTTATTCATAAGAAGAGTTTCTATAATCTCAAAAACAAAGATTTGTACTTATAAGAGTTAGGCATGTTTCCTTATCATATGAATGAAATAAATATTGTAATTGTATTAAATTCCAACAATCTTGATTTATGTGATCCATAGGAGGCTTAGCCATGTTGTTTGTTTTAATTCCACTATGTTATTTCATTATTTGCTTCTTGTGTTTAAGCACGATGGTCGAACACATCTTCCCTTCAGTTTTTGGAATGTATCCTTTGAATGAAAATGTGTGATATTGGTGATGGTGTATAGACTTACAAAGTATGAACACTTCATTTACCTAAAAAATTCTTATATTGCTACTATTATGGCTCGAGCCTACATAAATAAGGCTTTCAAGCTTCATGGCTTGCCTAGTACAATTGTTATTTGTTGGCTCTACCGAGATGGGGGGTGAATCGGTTTTTATACTAAATTTTGGCTTTTCTAAGGATTTAATTTACAAATGCAACAGATAAAACAATAATGAAATAAATGCAATAAGTAAAGAGGGATAAGAGAAGCAAACACAGATTTTATAGAGGTTCGGCCAATCTCTTGCCTATGTCCTCTCTCCTTGATCCTCTTGTCAAGGGATTGATTCTATTCTTCCTTTTGAATTCTTACAAACCACTTCAAGGTGTGGTGATACCTCTTACACTTTCTCTTGATGGCTTAGAAACAACCTTCTAAGTCTATCCCCTTACAATGCTACTCTCACTCTTATAATAATAACCTCATAAGGTTTGCTCACACCTTTGAGAATCAGCAATTTGAGTGAGTAGGTGAAGAACAAAGTAATTTCCAACAAATGGAGTACAAAGAGTAAATATTTCTACTAGGATTTCTTTCTTGAATGTATGAGAGTTTCTTCGGTGCTTGTTCTACCTCTAAACTTCATAAATGCCTCTATTTATAACCCATCAACCGATTGGAACGATTGGTGAAGCATTTAATGCAATTCCTCTCGCTGAAACCCTCAAAAACTAGCTGTTGGGGTCAGGTTTCGTGCAAACAGATCGATCCCTTTTCTCCGGAATGCATTCCAACCTGTTCCAGGATGCTTCTCCAACTTTCTGCCAAAATGGGATCGATCCTTCTACAGTAGGGATCGATCCCCTTTAACCAGAATGCTTTCCTACACGTCTTTAACTGCAATTTGAGACAGTTTATGGTTTTTTGTGTTTCTAAGTCAGTTCAAAAAGCTTCTAACACTTTTCTAAGAGTATTTACTGACTTTTTCAAATGAAATCACAATCCTAAGCTTGTTTAAAATATTTTCTATCATTGAGTTCATTCAAAGAAAATTTACTTTGTAGAAAAATCATTTTTAAGCTTACTTGAGTTTTGTCATTTCAAAATACTTGTCAATTTAAAGCTAACAATCTCCCCCTTTTTGATATGACAAAACTTAAGGTAAATTTGCTTATCATTTTGACATCACGAAAATCATTTTGCTTGGCTCCCCCTCAATTTATACATTGAAAAATATTTTGCTCGAAAATCATTTTGCTTTGCTCTCCTTCAATTTATGCATGAAAAAATTTACCCTAGGAATTCTCCCCCTTTTTGACATATCAAGAATTAAAGCAAGTAGGATGACATAAAGAGAAATGGTCAGATGTATAAGTCAATTTAAAGCAAAGTGATAAACCAAGCCAATGGAAATGTAGATCGAGCCAAATTCATATAGAGATAAATCATAAGACATGCCATAGAAACAAAGATTGCAAAAAGTCGAACATCAAAATACACCAGTTAGATTGAGAAACATAAGACTAAAACACCATAAACATACTAGAAAATGTTATAAACATAAGGCTAAAAACATCATAAACACTAGTCATAGTAGAAGATCATAAGAAGCTAAATGCTTATCTCGCACAACAATCACAATCAACGCCAAGGAAATGTCTTGTGATATTGGTCCATGAAGTCCTCTTGCTGCATACGAATATCTTGGACCTCATCGTACAAAGCAGCCTGCGTCTCCTCCACATTGTCGAGACGAATATTGAGTTGACCAAATTGACCATCGAGCTGATCAAAGCGCTGAGTGAAGGTCTACTAGAGATGTTGAAGCGTGAGCATGATCTGGCCAATAGATGCGGACCCCGATGGTGCGGAGGAAGAAGCAGGGGCTTCCTTTTCAGGAGCAGGAGCATCCTCATCACTAGAATGCTCAGGAGATGGAGGAACGCCATGAGCCTTTTCCCATACTACAGTATCACCGTGCTGACGAGAATACCATCCAAGATTGTGTAGTGTAGCAAGGTTGATGGTGTTACCGGGTTCGGGAAGGACACCAGCCTCATATGAACAATCAACGCCGTGATCAAGCAGATAAAAAGCAAGTGGCTGTGGGAAGACAATCGTGTGGACCTTGCCAAGAACAATCTTCACCCAATCTTGGAGAATGAAATGAGCAAGGTCTGGCTGGTCACCGTCAGGGGAATGAATGTGGTGGAGCCAGAAATGATCAAGGCGCCGGAGTTGAGAATATTTTGTCCCGAGCGGGCGAAGATTCCAAGAGATTATAATGTGAAGAAGTCTTGCGAAGATGGGAAGGTCATCCGCACGATCATTGACTATATTAAATTCTAATGAGACGTTGACATTTTCGTGCACAAGACCATCCTCCGGAATGCGAAAGGCATGCGAGAGAGAATATTTGGTGATTTCAACATCTCGATCCATAACAAAATATTGAAGTTCCACAACCTTGCATGGGTCATTCGGAGAATAGATAACTTTGGCATTTGAAAAGAAGGCTCGAATAATGTTTAAAGGAATCGGAGTGTTGATTTTGAGAAAGTGTGTCCAATGGAAGGCTTCAAATTTGGCCAAGTAGGGAAAGTTAATGAATTTCAAGAAACCGAAATCAATTGGACGACAATGTTTAATACGCATATTGGCAAATTGGGTATGGTAGCGGTGTTTCTCTTTCGCATTGCGAAAACATCGATTAAAAGTCGTTGGAACGGAAGAGGAGGAGGAAGAAGGACGAGCTCTTTTCCTTGTCGAGGCATGTTTGATTTTAGGAGCCATGTGGAGGGAAGGTTGAGTTCAAAAGATGGAGGAAATTTCGTTTGGGAATTTCACCGAACAGGTGATGGGTACAGGTTTGGTGAACTATGGATGAGTGTATGGGGAAATGGAAACCTATCCAACAACATAATACCACAGATTAATATGCAAGCAATAAGTTTGATGAAGATAGGATGCGGAAATAGTCAAAGGATGCTAAGTT
The DNA here is from genome assembly GCA_032173925.1 of Heritiera fomes. Lineage (NCBI taxonomy): Eukaryota > Viridiplantae > Streptophyta > Magnoliopsida > Malvales > Malvaceae > Heritiera > Heritiera fomes. The sequence goes on from JAPDPM010000017.1 coordinate 7,204,339, forward strand.
ATAAACACTAGAAGTTAGATAAGAAACATGGATTGATGTGAAATGAAAAATATAGCATAGTGAAAATTGATGCAGAAACTGGAGATGGGTTAATAAGATATGATGAAATAATCAAGATATGTAAGAAAAATTGATGAAAATGAGTGAAGAACACTTACAATTGAAATGTTGGGTGAATAGTGATGAACACTGAATAGTGATGAACACAAGGAAGATGAGAGGAAGTTGAAATTGATGAAGATTTAGTGTGAAAGGATGAGGAGAAGTGAAAGAGAAGGATAAAAGAGGAAAAATGGTGAAGAAAGGAGGTGATTTGGTGTAGAAATGGTGTAGATCTGGAAGTTTTGGGGAAGGAGAATGGAAGGGGGGACGTTGCTATGGATGGGGAAGGTGAATAGTGTGAGAAAAGAGAGGAGATCTCGACTTTTAACAAGGGCCTCCTGTGGATTTTGGCTGAGGGGATCAATCCCTTACTGGGGGGATCGATCCTTTTTTGGCAGAATACACTCCTGCCCATTCTGATGCTAACGGATCAATCCAATGGTGAAACGGATCGATCCTTCATAGCAAAAACCTAGATTTCTAGGCCAAAATGACCTGGGAATCAATTCAATTTGCATAAGAATTGACCCCTTAGTCCATTGCCTTAGTGTTGATGCAGAAAAATGATTTGAAACATAAAGAACTTGTGCATTTTCATTGTTTAAAATCAAAATCTGGTTTGGCCACTTGGGATGCATGAGATATAACTTGAAAACTGTAGGAAAAGTGCAGAAAAATGCAGAAAAATTGTATAAGCATGCAAAAATGATGCAGAACAGTTTTGAACAACAAGTGACCATGATGGTGATAGTGTCTTAAACATCAGAAATGGGTTTTGGTTAATGAAGAGAGTTTAACATGATCAAAGCACACAAAGTTCAACAATTCAATCTCAAAAAGCTAAGAACATGAACAGTAACATGGTAAGTTAAGGTCATGAATTGCAAGTGGTAATTATATTCTCCAAATTTCTTTCTTGCAAGCATCACAACCAACTTAAGCCATTCATTCAACATCAAACAATTCAAGGAGTATTCATAATACCTAATTCACCTCCAAAAGTGCAAAATTTCTCCTTGTCCAAGGGTTTTGTGAAGATATCAGCTAACTGGTGCAAGGTATCTACATACTCTAGAATTATGTCCCCTTTTTGCACATGATCTCGTATAAAATGATGTCTAATCTCAATGTGCTTAGTTCTAGAGTGTTGGATGGGATTTTTTGTAAGGTTGATAGCACTAATGTTGTCACACTTTGATAGGAACTTGGTTCATTTCTATTCCATAGTCTCTCATTTGTTGTCTAATCCACAAGACTTGAGCACAGCAACTTCCGGAAGCTATATATTCAGCCTCGGTTGTGGATTGAGCTACGCTATTTTGTTTCTTAGAGAATCATGAAATAAGCCTACTTCCTAAGAATTGACATGTTCCTGATGTGCTTTTCCTATCCACTTTGCATCCACCAAAATCAGCATCGGAATAAGCATGGAGAGCAAGCGTAGAATCTTTAGGATACCAAAGTCCTAAGGAAGAGGTATCTTTAAGGTATCTAAGGATTCTTTTAACTGCTTGTAGGTGTGATTCTCTAGGAGATGACTGAAATCTAGCACACAAGCATACACTAAACATTATATCGGGTCTACTAGCAGTTAAATATAGCAATGAACTAATCATAGACCTATATAGTTTAGTGTCTATACACTTTCCTCCTTCATCCTTATCAAGCTTGATATTTGTGCTCATTGGTGTAGAGTAAGGTTTAGACTCATCCATTCCAAATCTTTTGAGCAAATCTTTAGTGTACTTAGCTTGATTTATGAAAATACCTTCTTTGCATTGTTTAATTTGAAGTCCTAGAAAGAAGGTTAGCTCTCCCATCATACTCATTTCAAATTCACCTTGCATTAATTTTGAGAAATCTTTACACAATGACTCATTTGTAGATCCAAAAATGATATCATCCACATAAATTTGAACTACTAATAAGTCATCACCCTTAGATTGGATAAACAAGGTAGTGTCTACTTTGCCCTCTTGCAAAACCTTTTTCAATTAAGAACTTTGAAAGTCTTTCATACCAAGCTCTAGGAGCTTGTTTTAATCCATATAAAGCCTTTGATAGTTTGAAAACATGGTTAGGAAACTTTGGATTTTCAAAGCCGGGAGGTTGTTCAACATAAACCTCTTCATTTATGTAACCATTTAAAAAGGCACTTTTTACATCCATTTGATATAATTTAAAATCCATGTAACATGTAAAGGCAAGTAGCATCCTAATGGCTTCTAATCTAGCTACCGGAGCATATGTTTCATCATAGTCTATTCCTTCTTCTTGCCTATATCCTTGAGCCACTAACCTAGCCTTGTTTCTAACAATAATGCTATTCTCATCCATCTTATTCTTGAATATCCATTTGGTTCCAATGATGGGATAATTATTAGGTCTTTCTACTAGTGTCCACACTTTGCTTTTCTCAAATTGATTTAATTCCTCTTGCATGGCCATAATCCAATTTTCATCTTTCAAGGCCTCATCTACATTCTTTGGCTCAAATTGTGACACAAAGGCTACATATTGACATATGTTTCTATAGGTTTACCTAGTTCTAATGCCAATGTTTGGATCTCCAACAATATCATTTTCCTTCACATAACCAAGTTCTCTTAGACACCTAGATTCTTTTTCAATTATTTCTTGTTCCATGGACTCCTTATTTTTGTTAATATTAAGATCTTCTAATTGTTCTTTAACATCCTTATCTTGGGATGGATCAACTATAGGTTCATCAAAGATCTTTACTTCATCATCAAAATGGGTTCTACTAGTGATATTTGATTCATCAAAGATTACATGAATTGACTTTTCTACTACAAGTGTTCTTTTATTGAAAACTCTATAAGCCTTAGAATTTAAAGAATAACCAAGAAAAATACCTTCATCACTTTTTGCATCAAATTTTCCTAGGTTATCTTTACCATTGTTCAAAACAAAACATTTACATCCAAATGGGTGAAAATAACTTATGTTAGGCCTTTTTCCTTTATAAAGCTCATAGGGAGTTTTCTTTAAAATAGGCCTTACCATAGCTCTATTTATAACATAGCAAGTAGTATTTATTACTTCAGCCCAAAAATATTTAGGTAAGTTATTTTCACAAAGCATCGTTCTAGCCATTTCTTCTAAGGTTCTATTTCTCCTTTCAACTACCCCATTTTGTTGGGGAGTTCTAGGAGCTGAGAAATTATGGCTAATACCATTTTCATTGCAAAATGTATCAAAACCAAGATTTTCAAATTCTTGTCCATGATCACTCCTAATACTAGTAATAGAGTAACCTTTTTCATTTTGAACAAGTTTTGAGAAAACAATAAATTTGTCTAAGGCTTCATTTTTCATACTTAAGAAGAACACCCAAGTGAACATAGTGTAATCATCAACTATAACAAAACCATAGTGTTTTCCTCCTAAGCTAGTTGTCCTAGTTGGTCCAAAGAGATCTAAGTGGAGAAGTTGAAGTGATCTAGAGGTTGTAACACATTTCTTAGATTTAAATGATATTCTCTTGTGTTTCCCTCTTACACATGCCTCACAAACTTTATCATTTTCAAATTGAAGCTTAGGCAAACCTACCACTAAGTCTCCTTTGACTAATTTAGATAAAACATGCATGCTAGCATGACCTAGTCTTCTATGCCTTAACCAAGGTTCATCTTCTCTAGTGGCCATAAAGCATACATTCTTGCAATTTAGTTCATCTAAATTAACAATATAAATATTTCCTTGTCTACGTCCAATAAAGAGAATTTGATTAGGTTTAGCATCAACAACATTGCAACATAAAGCATCAAACACAACTTTAAAACCCTTGTCACACATTTGACTAATACTAAGCAAATTATGTTTTAAACCTCTAACATACAAAACATTCTCAATAGTTGAGGAAGAGTTACCAATGGAGCCAATTCCTTCAATTTGTCCTTTGGAGTTGTCCCCAAATGTGACTTCTCCACCACTTTTATGCTTTAGGAACTTGAATTGGCCCTTGTCACTCGTCATGTGTCTTGAGCATCCACTATCAAGGTACCAATGCTCCTTGGACTTAGCCTTGTGGCAATACTATTCCTCCTACATACAAACACATCAAGCTTTCATCTTAGGTACCCAAATTTTCTTGGGTCCTTAAGAGTTAGTACTAATAATTTTTTATCCTTTAGGGATCCATTTCATTTTTAAGGACTCATTACTTGAATTGAAAACATGTTTAGGCACCCAAATCTTGACAGCCATTTTTCTTTTAATCATGGTCTTCCTAGAGGTGCATGCTTGTGAAGAATGTCCTAGTTTATTACATAATGTGCATAAAACAAATTTTCTATCTTTAACTAGGAAATTTTTTAGATGAGTTTCTTTGTTTGATGCATTATAGCCTAACCCTTCTCTATCAAAGAATGCTCTTTGGGTCTCCAACATATGATCAAGTTTTTGTTGACCCATATAACATCTAGAAAATGAGTTTTGCAAATTAGTGTTCTTTTTATTTAATTCTTCTATTTCTTGATTTACATTTTCTAATTTCTTATCACATTCTAATTTAACATTCATAAGCATTTCATTTTCCTTTTTCAACTTAGAGATCATTTTCTTATATTTCAAATTCATGCATTCAAATTCATTTGCTAACTCATCAAATGCATCTTGCAATTCATCAAAAGTGTATTCATTAGTATCTAATGAGTTAGATGTTACCTTCTCATCTTCAAAAGCCATAAAACAAAGGTTGGCTACTTCATCTTCCACATTCTCTTCATCGGAGCAATCACTATCACTCCATGTAGCCACCATTGCCTTCTTCTTTGGTTTCTTCTCATTTTGCTTTCTATAAAGAGGACAATCAAATTTAATATGACCAGGTTTTTTGCATTCATAACAAATAATTTGGTCCTTTTCTTTCCTACTAGTTTCTCCTCTATTGAACTCTCTCCTAAGAGGTTGCCTAGAGTTTCCACTAGCTCTCATGAATTTGTTGAATCTCTTGGCGAACATAGCCATTTCTAAATCCTCATCATCACCACTTTCATCATGATCGTCCTTTGATTCCTCAATTGTGGTGGACTTTAGAGCTACTCCAACTTTCTTTGGGGGATCTTGATTTCTCTTAATTTTCATCTCATAAGTAAGTAAAGATCCTATAAGTTCATCTAATGAGAGTGTATGAGGATCCTTGGATTCCTCAATAGCAGTGACTTTAGCTTCCCATGATTTAGGTAAGCTATTGAGTATCTTTTTCACCATTTCTACATTAAAGTATGTTTTTCCTAAGGCTTTAAGACCATTTATGTTGTCAGTAAACCTAGTAAACATGTCACTAATTGACTCATCATTCTTCATTCTAAACATTTCATAGTCTTGAGTGAGCATACCTACTTTTGTTTCCTTGACTTGTGTGATTCCCTCATATGTGATGGCTAGTTTATCCCAAATTTGTTTAGCATTCTCACATAGTGAAACTCGATTATATTCATTTGGTCCTAATGCACAAAATAGTGTATGCATTGCCTTAGCATTTAGTTGTGCCATTCCAATATCGGTAGTATCCCACTCATCCTCTTTCTTTGGCACATCCTCCCCATCTACTTTCTTAATAGGGACAAGAGGACCTTTAACTATAATCCTCCACATTTCATAATCATTAGCTTGAATGAATAGCATCATCTTAGTCTTCCAATAAGCATAGTTTTCACCATTGAAGAGTAGTGGTCTAACCGTAGAGTGTCCCTCTCCTACCAAAGGTGTAGATACACTAGTTTGAGCCATCTAGATCGTTTTTACTCGAAGGGAATTACTTCTAATTGATTCTCGAGTCCAAGCTCTGATACCAATTGTTGGCTCTACCGAGAGGAGGGTGAATCGATTTTTATACTAAATTTTGGCTTTTTTAAGGATTTAATTCACAAATGCAACAGATAAAGCAATAATGAAATAAATGCAATAAGTAAAGAGGGATAAGAGAAGCAAACACAGATTTTATAAAGGTTCGGCCAATCTCTTGTCTACGTCCTTTCTCCTTGATCCTCTTGTCAAGGGATTGATTCCACTCTTCCTTTTGAATTCTTACAAACCACTTCAAGGTGTGGTGATACCTCTTACACTTTCTCTTGATGGCTTAGAAACAACCTTCTAAGTCTATCCCCTTACAATGCTACCCTCACTCTTACAATAATAACCTCACAAGGTTTGCTCACACATTTGAGAATCAGCAATTTGAGTGAGTAGGTGAAGAACAAAGTAATTTCCAACAAATGGAGTACAAAGAGTAAATATTTCTGCTAGGATTTCTTTCTTGAATGTATGAGAGTTTCTTCAATGCTTGTTCTACCTTCAAACTTCATAAATGCCTCTATTTATAACCCACCAACCGATTGGAACGGTTGGTGAAGCATTTAATGCAATTCTTCCCGTTGAAACCCTAAAAAACTAGCTGTTGGGGTCAGGTTTCGTGCAAACGGATCGATCCCTTTTCTCCAAAATGCATTCCAACCTGTTCCAGGATGCTTCTCCAACTTTCTGCCAAAATGGGATCGATCCTTCTACAGTAGGGATCGATCCCCTTTAACCATAATGCTTTCCTGTACGTCTTTAATTGCAATTTGAGACAGTATGATTTTTTGTGATTCTAAGTCAGTTCAAAAAGCTTCTAACACTTTTCTAAGAGTATTTACTGACTTTTTCAATTGAAATCACAATCCTAAGCTTGTTTAAAATATTTTCTATCATTGAGTTCATTCAAAGCAAATTTACTTTGTAGAAAAATCATTTTTAAGCTTACTTTAGTTTTGTCATTTCAAAATACTTGTCAATTTAAAGCTAACATTATTGATTGAGATCCTGTCTCCACTAGCAAATTTTGGCAAGAACTCTTAAAAATACATAGAGTAGATTACAATTCTACAACATACCACCAATAGACAATGGCTAGACTTAAGTGGTGAATAAGTGCCTGGAAACTTATCTAAGTTATGTTGTTGGTGATTAGCAAAGACTTGATATAAGTAGTCATCTTTGGCTAAATAGCAGTTCAATTTCGCTTACCACTCCTTCATGCATCTCACATTTTTTTGAAGCCTTACATGTTTATGGCATCTAATTCATCTTCCATAACTTCCAATGCTTTTGTGCATCAAGTTAACATACAATTGCAAAGCAGGAAGGAAACATTACAGCTTTAGAAACATCATATGCAAAGAGCTCACCCTAGAATGAAGGCTCAACTTGATGAGCATAGAAGTAGACCTAGCAATTCATGTTTCTAATTCGTTTTCGTGTCATGTAAAATCGTGTTCATGTCGTGTAAAACACGAAAATTTCATTTCAAAATTCGTGTTGACACGGAAAGCATAAAATCTTATTTTTAGCTTTTACAATATTGATATACAATTTTTACTTAATTTTAATTCATGTCATCTCGTGTCTTATATTCGTATCGTTTTCATGTCGTGTCTAAGATTGCCAGGTCTACATAGAAGTGATAAGCAATTTTCTGTTGGTGATTGAGTTTATTTAAATTTGCAACCTTATAGACATAATTCTGTGTGATAGGCAATGCCAAAAGCTTGCCCCAAGATTTTTTGGGCCACACCAAATTCTAGAGAAAATTAGGGTTGTGGCATACAAACTAGCATTGCCTCCCTCATCCAATTACATCATGTGTTTCATGTGTTAGTTAAAGAAGAAGGGTTCTCCTAACAGTATTGGCTCTCAATTCTCAAATCTTGATCCTTCTCTAGTTCTAGAGCCTATAACAATGTTGGCAAGGTGTATGGTTCGGAGAGTTAGAAATTTGTTCATTAGGCAAATTCATTTCCAAATGATGCAACTTGTGAATACTTGTTTAACCTACAATAATTATTCCCAAACTTTTTACCTTAAGGGCAAGGCTTATTTGAAGGGCATAAAGAAACTATATTGTTTAAAAATAATAAATTACAAATCATATACTAATTAAAAAATATCTCCACATCAAATTATTAAAAAAGTCGACTCCCACATCATTAGAGCATATTCCTTGCATGCTATAAAATTGCACTGTAATATTTAGTTCAATAATAAGAACATACATTGCCACCTCGAGTAAGGGTGGAGAACAAATTTTCTATGACTAAAGTTTTCATCCAAGTTATTGCCCTGCTCACCAATTTTTTTTTTTTTTGGCTTACAAAGAAAAAGGTTTCTCCACGATTGAGGTTTTTAAAGAAACAAATGGAAAAGTCTAAGGGTGCACTAGCACCAAATTCATTTGATAAAAGTGGAGTGCTGAGTGAGGCCAGTTTCTGAAATGATTATGTACTCAGCTGTCAAAAAATTAAATCAGAGATACAAGCACCTATCAAAAAAAAATTACAGATACCAAGAGAAATGTGAAAGGAAAATAAAACCTCATGTGCTTCTCTCATATAAATGCAAGAATAAAGTTCCAAAATCAGTTTCATCTAAGCATTATAGCCTGGCAAAAGTGCTTCTGTTTTTAGTGTGACAAACAAGCAAGTTTGATTAATTATTTCCTCTTATTTCTCTTCAATCTTTTCCTTGTAGAGGATTTCTTTGCATTTTGAAATGTTTGAGATCCTACGGTAGCATAAGTCCTAAGCTTCTCAAGGATCCTCCTCTCACTTATTCGTAAAACCAAAGAATGATACAATTTTCTTTCTTTCGTGCAACATCTCTTTAGAGCTTTCATATCCTCATCTATCGACTTTGAACCATAACAACTCTTCCGAATGTTGGCAAGTGCCAAGAGGGCACTGCAAACCTTTTCTGTCAACAATAATTCCTTGCTTATTTCTGAACTTTTGTCCCATAAAACGTCATGCTTTTCTGATAAGATCATGCCAATGAATCCACTAACCTTATCTGCAGTGCAAATGCTAATATCCAACTTATGAAATGCATCCTCTGGCAATAACATTATGTATAATAACATCAATAACTCCATTTGGGGTTCCCCATCAGATGAGATCTCAAAATATTCAGAGTTCTCACTTACACATCCAGAGAAATCTAATCTTCTCCAAAGGGACAACCTTGCTCTGCAGTACCGACTAGAAAACAGAGTACAACCCCACTTGAGAACCAATTCCAAATCAATGTTCACTATATCAAAAGGATTATCAGGCTCTGTAAATCCATATCTGTGAAGCAAAGCAGCATTGCCGAGTGACCCGTATGTGTTAAAAACCTGAAAAAAGAAATTTTAAAATTACTGAGAAAAGCCTGCTTAAATAATGAAGATCAAGGTTTTAAATTGCCATTGCGGCTGGCTATGCAGTGTTTATCACGGTTGTAGACATAGTGGACACTACATCAAGCATTACAGATATTGCAGTCATCGGCTTTTTTCAACTCGGTACAAGTCAATGCAGAATGAGGTAGACAACAATTACAACTTTAATAATTCTTCCCATGTAAATTTAAAAGCAACAGTTTGTCTTCCTCTTTTATTTGTAGTAATATCAGGAAATAAAACACATTTAGATTTATATATAAAACAAAAAAGAAAGACATCACAATAAATTCCATTTTATTGAATGTGCTTTACTAGTTACTACCAATGACGAGTGTTAATTAGCATATTTATCAACTTCTAACTGTGAAAAAAAAAATTGAAATCTAAGCATAATAACACTATATTTTGTGTTAATCTCATAAAATGGAATCCCTTATCCAAACACTGAATTTCTCATTCCCTCTCCAGTCAAAATCCACTATCCACCTATAATCTTTCCCTATGCAAAGAGCCTATCCAAGCCCAATACCAACCTTCTCTCTGTTTGTCACACATGGTTGCCAGTCCCAAGGTCAAAATGCACACAAGCGTAGAGTGAAGTCTTACATCTCTCTACCCCAAATCTCACACTCTCAATCATTTCACTGTCACCTTCTTTCACTATCTCTCTTATCACTATTGCTCTTCCTGATGGCCTCAATAATAAGGTCAGACAGTCTGAGCAGGAAGGTCACTGCTCTTGGCCTGGTGATACGATTCTCCTTGGTCACTTGGGGATGCAAATATTAGTAGCCATAGAAGTAGATCAGTAGCAATATTATCAATGTGCTTTCCCTCTCACAGCTATTACAAAAACTTTATTTCTCTATTTGGTTGGCATGTTTGCGATTTTAATTTTGCTTTTGGAATGCTGGCAACTTAGTGCGATATTGGTTCATGTAACTTACCCCAATATTGAGAGAAAGGCTATGAAGATGATAATGATGATGACGACATCAATGATGATGCATTTTGCTTTTGGAAGGAAAAAGGAAAAAAGTGCATTTGAATATAGAAGTAGAAAATTTTTTGGATGGATTATACACAAAATATGTAATTTTTTTAGATGATAAAATGCGTAATCCTACTTCTATAAAGAAAAATTATGATGTATTTGGCGTTAAGTTTTAAATATTCGTCCACTTCTGATTAATTATGATATTGCTGTTACCTTTTGCTTTGTTTTACAGCAATTTTTCAAAAAGTAGAAAGCAAATAGAGAGAAGAAAATAGCAAAAGCATCAATGAAACAAGAGCATAAAAAATTTAAAGAGAACAGAGAAATTTGGGTTAATTCTAACTTCAGCTACAAGTTCAGAATATCTTCATATTTGGGTTGTGTAAAAGAAAGGACAAGCCATGTGGTTGAATAAAAGTCTAACTCAACAAGAGATTGTTTTTCCTCAAAAGTCAACGCACCTAGATCCACAATCTATCCAAAAACCCCTCATGTTATTCAAAACATTAATAGTAGAATAAAATTGGGAAGACAAAGACCATATAACATCAGTAGAAATTTAGGAATTTGGGGCTTAGCCCATATGGTTTAACCACCTCTCTTATGAGGTGGGATCCAGCAAGGCTGTCATTCAATCCCCAACACAAGCAATTCCTCTTTACTTATCCTCTTAATCCCATAAAGAAAAAATCAGTAAAAGGCAAGAGTAGATGCTAACCTCAACACCTGATTTGACGTCTTTCACCATGATCATTTCCATCATCGTAGGATCATCTGCAAAAGCTGATGAGTACTCTGAATCACTGCAAACGTATGAATTCTCACCAGTGGAAGCTGCAGCTAATGCCTTCTTATCCTGGCAAGAAATTTTACTTAATTCACTGCTATCACTGTCGTCACTGTCAACATCATCATCAGACTCTTGATTAGAGGATACATAGCTGAAGTGTACATCCTCCGCTCCAGTCTTGTGATTAAAGCTGGCTTTCATAAAGAAATTAGAAAGAAAAGCCAAAAACTGAGGCTAAGAATAATTAATATTTGCGTATCATGTTGAGATATCATAGTATATTCTTGGAAAGAGTAAAAGAATGTAAAAACCCTAATCACAAACTTAGACAATACTTTGGCATTTTGACCATATACTATGGTTGTAAAAATCAAATATAGGAAATAGCACTCCACACTATACCTTGGACAGCTATGAGTCTAAGTAATGACTTGAGGTAGAAGTTACTCCCTTCATTAGGATGGCATGCATTTTAGTAATTCACATGCCACTTAATAGTAAATTATCCATAAGTTTTTTAAATTTATAAATATTCCACAAAGATCCTGAACGATGATGAAGATATCATAAAAAATGCGAGTGCATACTTACAGATCTGCCAAAGGAACCATACCAAATCCATGGTATTCATCTATCTGAAAAGACCGAGAAGCAATAAGACTTCTAGCAGCAAAGTATTCTTCAACACTAAAGGAGCTTGGAGTAAGGGTTTGAGGTGCCGAATATATGAGAGGCTGAATATTTTCTTTCCAATCCTCATAAATAAGAGCTTTGTCTTCCTTAACTGTCTGCCTAGAGGCATAGAACAAATTATTTAAAAAAAAAAAGATACCTAAAGATAAAAGTATTCTGCTACTAAATAACATCAAGGTGCTAGTGTAAAAACCTCCCAAAGAATAAAAGATGAAGCCAAATAAAAGGGCCTGAAGAAAACAATAAGCAATAATGTGCGCAGCTATGCTCTCTACTGTCAACTATCTTCACATTGAACCTTTTTGAACACAGGTATGCCTTAGTCTTGCAGAGCCAACAATAAACTTGTGTAACAGTAACTTGCAACAACCATTAAACCAAATACATGATCTAATTCTGAAACTACAATGTCTGACATGCTTCTACTTAACTGACCTGCAATCTACCGTGAAGGTTTAAAGCCATCCATGAACTATGAGATTCACTTGAAACACTCTAGCCTATATATAAAATTAAAAACCAAAATTCCATATAATTTACTTCAAAATTTTCAGAACTTCCCATAGCAATAATTTCAAGCTTTGAACAAACAATTCTTAGAAATATTCCAGCCTTTCTGATTGTTATCAATGTGATACTTTCTATATCATCAACTAACAAGCAGAGCAAGATCCTAACACCAAAAACCGAAATAGAATCAGTTAGCAGATACATCATACCTTATGTAGCTCAGTCCCACAGAGTAAAGAATCCACCTCCCCCGCATTCCAAACCAAAGGCAAGCACTCTTGACGTGGCAAAAGCTGAGTGTAGCCAGCCCAAGGAGAGTCCTGACCCAAGCTCTTTTCGTACATCAAAGCCACAGATAGACCTAAAGGACCATCCAAACCAGCGGACTCGATCGTTTCCCGAGCCCCACTGGTCTTGATTGTGAGGCAAGCAGCCTTCGGTATTTTGGCGACCACATCACCTTCCTTTAAATCACACAAAGCTCTCACTGAAATCCCTTGTTCTGGGCAGTCTGTAAACTGAAGTGTATCGCTGCATTCGATTCCTTGGGATTTCATCCACCTCTTGAATGCCCTCAATCGTCTGTTTGTAGAAAGAGATAATAGCAACCGATGAAAGTACTTTTTGCATTTTAAACTAAATTTGTTCGTTTGTTACTATTAGCATTTTCCGTTTAGCAACCAAGCAGGCAATGGGGATAAAGGAAATACTACCTGGAGGCCATGAGAGGAACAGCAGCTTCGGCGGCGTGAGCTTCTTTATCTATGCCTAATGTTGAGTATAAGGGTTCAGTCTGTTCAGCCTTTAGAGAACTACTTTACTATTTTAGAGTATTGCTTGGGTAAGTTTGACGAGCAATTAGTTCAAGGGAAAATCTATTTGCACTCAAGAGTAACTAATTACATCCGAATTATTAAAAAACCCTAAATCTTAAATTTTCATTTTTAAAATCACTTTTCATACCTTAAAAAATTTAATATTTTTTTCAATTTTATCCTTACTAAAAAACACTTTTTCGAAATTTTTTTTGATGAGCAAACAGCTCACCGGAAATGCTGCTTGACAGCATATAAATGCTACCAACGATAACGTCTTGCTGTCGCTGGCAATATCTAGCAGCAAGATGCTGTCGTTGCTCGTAGCATCTGGCAGTATCTTGCTGCTGCTAGCAACACATGAATGCTGCTAAAGTTAGGCTCTTGAAAGTGCATTTCCAGGAGCCCTCTTGTGCACCCGGAAGTGAATGTGCTCTTAGAAATTTACTTCAGGGAGTTCTATTGTATTCTTTGGAATTCATTTTCGGGAATACAAAAATAAAAAATTAAAAAAAATATTATTAAGGGTAATTATTTAATTTTTTATGAAAGTATTTTGGTATTTCAAAAAAATTTTAAAATAGAGTGTGAGAAGTATTTTTTTTGGGGTGTGAATAGAAGCTTTCTTAGTTCAAACGTATTGGAAAATCAAATCACACCCTACCTCTTGTTGAACACATTCTAAATACTAGAAAATCTTAACTCATTTCCTCTCACTTCATTTCTATTTGATACACCCTAAATTTTATCTTTTTATTCCTAAACTATCCTCACTCTCTTCAAAGCCTAATCACACCATTCCTCCCATTTTCATTTCTCTCAACTTTCAATCTTTCAAAACTCTTCAAATCTTAAAGTTTGACAAGATTATAAGGTAAATATTGCTTACCTCTTCATTGAAATATGTTTACTATTGTTTTTTTTTTCGCATCTAAATCTTCTAATATGTTGATTTTTGTGAATAATTTGTAATGAATTTGCTAAGGCTTTGTCTGCTGAACAACTCTTATGGCAAGGAATTGCCGCAAGTTTTCAACGACGTGCAGCATCGCCTTGCCCCGTGCCATTGAAGAACCGCAGCAATACCTTGTCGTGGAAGTGCAATGGATCGTGGCAACTAAATGCCGTGATCTTGATCAAGCTTACAACATGGGTGTACTGCGAGCCATTCAACTAAATGCCGCAATCTTGTACAAGCTTGCGGCATGGACTACCGTGAGCCTTGAATGACTTGCGGCGCGAACCTTTAAAATATGTATTTTTTGTGTTTTTAATAGTATTTGTTTTTTTTAAATAAGGTTAACTTACATTTTATAATAAAATTAATTTGTGCAATGTTTTTATTTGAGTGTGACTATGTCTTTATTGCGATTTTTGTGATTGTTTACTTTTAAGCAACTTAAGATTGTTCTTTTTACATATGATTTGGTTACTTGATGTGAATTGGTTTAGGTGATGTGGATTTGTTTGGTACATGTGAATTGGTTGAGGGCATCTAAATTAGTTCATTTGAAGTGAATTAGTTAAGGGCATGAGAATTGATTTATTACATGTGAAATGATTTTGTTGTATGTTAATACAAATGCCACCACGTAGACATAGATGGGATCATAACCGTCCACCCTTTGATATATTGCGGTGGTGATCCATTGCATCTGAGAGGAGGAGACGCATCGCATTAGAGGCATTGTCTGAGGAGGACATAGCAGAGGAGAGCCTGCATGTGACTACAACTGGTATCACACCACTTCCCAAGGAGATGCAGCATGCTGAGGCATTAGCTGAGGCAAAAAGGCTGTAGGCTAGTACATTTGTTGAGGCACCAACTACAGCAGATAGGTAGTGGGCCAATGCATTTGCTCAAGCACCAGCTGCGGCGGAAAGGCAATAGGCAAGTACATCTACTGTGGCAGCAACTATTACTGGACCGTGTCATGATGGTCCAATTGATCCATCCCTTTTGATCAGCTATCAAATGCACGTTGCTATAGCTATTTGGCAGTGAAAGGTATATTTGAATGTTATTACTTATTTATTGTAATGTAAATTAGACTTGGTAGTATTCTCATTATTTGTTTGGTTTTAATATAGAAGCGAAAAGAGTTAAAAGTTCTTAATCACGGTCCTAAAGTTGGTACATGGCTGTTAGATACGAGTCAATCACTCATCTTGGCTTTGATTGAGCGGTGAGGGTTAGCTCCACTCAAGCGATATAGTTATCTCATGTGCAAAAAGACTATAATTATTACATTTACGAAGAGGTAGTAGCCAAAAACAAACACATTTCATATGCCTTTTAGAGAGATGACCATCACTCTAGATGATGTGTATGCGCTGTTTGGCATCTCAGTGGTTGGGAGGATGATCTCATACGACACTATCTTTGTTGACGAGGCAAATGAGATGCTAATGCAGCTACTTGGGGTCAATGCAGAAAAGGCAAGGGAAAAGATAGCCACCACTAGAGGACCACAGGTTATGATGCAATGGTTGAGAGATACATTCTTCAGGATGACCAACTTTGATAGTATTGAGAGGATAGAGTACGCGACTTGTGTATTCTTATTATTTCTTCTTGATTGTACTCTTTTTGCTGATAAGAGTACGATGCGAGTACCGCTCACATTCTTATCATTTCTAGAAGATCTTATGACCATTGGTGAGACGGCGTGGGGTGCAGCTTGCCTTGCTTACACGTGCAAAAAGTTGGGACTTGCTAACAGAGCTAAGTGTCATTCGATAGTTGGTTATATGACACTAATTCGGGTAATAAATGTGATAACCAAGAATTTTTCACAAATACTAATCAATTTAATATGATATTATAAGAATGTGATTATTAAGAACTATCAAGGATTATGAGAATTGTGGGAGTTATCGATTAACGATGGAGAATTATTTAGAGAATGATTTATTTAAGTCAAATGGAATACACACACACACACACACATGAAGGTAACTGGAAATAAACAAAAAAAAGGTATATGGAAATAAATAAATATATGTATATATGTAAATATATATAAAAAAAGATAAATAAATAATAAAATAAGGGGTTGTGGAGTTTGGTGTGACATTACCCATTAACCCCACGTGATGGTCTGGTAAATACAGACCACCTTCATCTCATGGCTTCATAAAAGCCAAAGGAAATGAAAGAGGAAAAGAAAGCAAATGTGGGTAAAGTCAGTGCAAAAAAGAGGGAGCCGGGGTGAATTTGAAATGGCTTTTGCGTGAGAGATGAGCCCAACTAGAGGGTCTAGAGCTGGCAGTGTAGGTCGAACCAAGAGCTCTTCTTGGTGGCTGAAGATGGCGTGAAACATGGCGGAAAAGTTGGCTGAAGCTGTAGGGGCTCTAAACATGGAGGAAAGTCGTGCTTGAAGGCAAGGAAAATGGTGCTATTCGGGTTGATTCTTGGCTGATCACCGAGGCTGATTTTCATGGCTATTGGTACTATGTTAAAAGGTTTTGACAGAGGGAAAATGGTGCCGTTGTGGCTGACCTCTTTGGCTGTTAAGGAGGCTTGAAATGGAGGTTCAAACATGGTCTTCAGTTGCAATTTTAAGCTTATGTTTGGATCTAATATTGGCTGTTATAAGGCACACAAAACAAGGGGGAGTTGAAGCTAAAGGCAAGAGTTTTAAGCTAATCTGGGGTTGCTTTTGGGTAGTTAAAAGAGTGTGATTTTGGTGCTGAAAAACTAGACTAAGTCGTGGCATTTAATGGTTGAAATTTGAAGTTTTTGATGCTGCAAACAACACTGAGCATGGGGCATTTATGAAGGTTTTTGGAGCTTATTTTTAGCTACTAGAAATGGAGGTGATCAGGGCTAGAAAGTAAGCTGGAAAACTGAACTGGACAGAGAAGAAAAGAGGTAGAAATTGTGAGATGTAAAGGAAAATAAGGAAGAGGAAATGGAATTTTAAGGTGGTTTAAAGCTGGTCTGAGAGATAGAATCAAGAATGGCAGCGGCTCAAGAAGAGATTAGAAGCTATTGTTTCGGTGCTGGAATGGTGCTGATGAAGGCTGAAAATATAAAGCTGAGTGGGATTGGTTTTAAACAGTATAATAGGCGTCAAACATGGGGCATATGATATGAAATTAAGAGCTATTGAAGGCTGAATGTAGGCTGGGTTTTTGTGGCTTTTGGGAACAGTATAATGAAACTAGAAATGGCTAATCAAGAGGTTGAATGGTGCGATTTTGAGAGCTGTAGTGGTAGTGTTTTAAAGGCTGAATAAGGCTATGAATAGGAGAGTTTTAAGGATCGAAACAAGAGCACAAGGTTGCTGTTTTGACGTTTGGAGCAAGGCATTTTGGGTGCTTGCACAGGACAAAATCGAGACTGATTGTGGCTGACTTTGGAGCCCATTTAGAAGTCCATTTTCTGCTAGCAATGATATTGTAAAGAAGTAAGGATGGTTTTAAGAGCTAGACTTGGCTAATAGCTGGTGAGGAGTACAACAACCATGGGAATGTTGTAGATTGCCTTAGGCTAGGTTCCAAGGAAGCTTTTCATGGTATTTTGAAGGAAGTAAAGAGCAAGAAAAAGGTGGCCGTTTGTGTATGGAAAACAGGGGTGCCTAAGGTGGTATTCTCGGTGGTGTTGGGCTGCCATTAAGTGGTGTTTGAACCTATTTTGGAAAGCCTTGGAAGGTCTAAATAGGGGTAAGTGCCTCTCTAAGTTTAAGTTTAAACATGTAAAATATATATATGTTTATATACCTAATATTAAGAATGTGAAATGATGGTAATGGCAGCAACTACGAATTGAGCAGTTAAGACCAAACAAAGAAATGAAGCTTGGTTTGAACATATTATAAAAGGTAAAAGTAAGGCCTTGCATTGCTTAGTTTAAAGTCCAAGTGTGTGTGTGTGTGTGTGTGTGTGTGTATATATATATATATATATATATATATGACTAAATGCATATTATTATTATGATGAGATTGGGAGATATGGATTGATATATATTTACAGACACACACACACACATACGAAAAATACATGATAGTGAAGAGTTGAATTCAGGCATAGTAATAAACTTGATAATATGATTTCTTGTTAGATGTGTACCCTAGCATGTGATTAAGCCTAATGAGAATAAGTTACTAAAACGAAAAGTGAATCGTATTTGTAGTGAATCGAGGCAATATTACAGCTTGATATTTAGATTAGGCGCTCGACGAGGATATTGGCTAAGGGCATAAGGTAAGTGGGTTAAGTAAAGTAAGTTAGCATCATCTCGTAGAATGATTTTAAATTTGATGAATATTCTGGTTTATTCTTACGTTAAGAAAATACAAAAGTTATGACTGTACAATGAGGTATAGTTGGTTTATAAATTTGGTTTATGTTTGGGCTGGACAAAAACTTAGTTTTTGCTTTGTGTGTTGTGGCCAGCCAAACGTGCACGTTAAATTAATCGAATTAATGCATTTGTGTATTTACATATAGCATATTTTAAGATGAGCTATTTAATGTCTATATTTTAACGACTTGCATCATGTTTTAAATTGTAAAGCTTTGGTTTTAGCTGACCTTTGAAACAAATCGAAACCTTCGCATATTTGAAACTCGAACGATTTAATAAGTGTTTTGAAATTCATGGAAGCCAAGTGCTTCACAAGAAAATTGTTTTCGAACCGTTTTTGAGTGCAGGCATGTCCTACGACCTTCGGGTCATTTCTAGCCTATCGAGCTTAGCTCTAGGCCTTATTACTCGTCTATCGAGCTTTGTGCTCTAGACTATTGTATTGTACCTATCGAGCCTAGTGCTCTAGGTAGATTGTTACTTGTTTGGAAAACCAGCAGGCAAGTTCCAGCTCTCGACTGATCAGCGAGACTGGAGTATTGTTCTATGGCCATAGATTTAGTGTTGCTTGCGACACCATTCCATCGCTAGCTAGGATGGACATCGATTGATTGAGGATCATCGCCTAAACTCTACTTACTACTATTTCATTATCAGCACTGTTTTCAGTGAACAAAGGCGATATGCCTAATAGTTATTGATTTCTTGTTTCATGACTTATGGGTTTATTGAAGTCCATATTGATTGAAATAATCGCAGCTTATATTGATCGTTTAATCAAAGTGTTTATTGATTGTTTTATCAAAGCGAATATTGATTAATTTATCGAAGTATACTAATTGTTTATTCGAAGTGCATAGCGTACTGAATTTAACCGAATGCATAATGAATTAATTTAGTTGAAATGCATGGTGAGTTTGAATTAAATAAAGTGCATATTGAAAGCATTTTAGAACTGAAGTGCGCAAAGAAAGTATTTGATTTAAGACCGTGCTTTAAAACACCATGCTTACTGTAGACACCTAATTTTGTCCAAAACTTTAAATATATTTGGATTGAATCTCGTTTCAGTCTTAGTAATTTGATATTGAAATTTGCTTGTTAATTAATTCGGTTTAATCGTGAGCTTGAATTAATTTGTCAAAAACAGACTTTGAGTAAACTTGTGTTTGAGATTAATTAGTTCAAGTATCGTGAAAATCAAATTTTATCTATCGAGATCAACTTCAAATTTGTCTTAAATAACCAGGCATTTTTCCTTGATTTGTTATTATTAATTTTGGGCTTTGCTAAAGCCCAAAATTTAATGAGCCCAAATTAGTTAAAGTTGGCCCATCTTTTTATGATTTTTGGATTAACATTGAAAAAAAATGGCAGTGCCGGTGTCAATGGGAGACTGCCAACCATATTTAAACTTACAGCCACCCTAAGCTGCTTTGCCATCTCCAGCAATTCCATTGACAAACCTACATTTCAAATTGAAAGTCTTTTACAAATCAAATTTCAGAGATTTGATCCGTTTATATTGACTAAAACACATATTAAAAGCTGCTTGAAGATGATGAAGAAAAAAAAAGGGATCGGTTTCAAAAGAATCCCTGTTTCAAGACCCTAAAAACCTTCCTCTATAGCCCTCTGCCTCACGATAGACTTATCATTTTCAAACCTGTTTTCCCCAGTATTTAAGAATACCCAAAAAATCAAACACTGCTGGATTGAAAAGTCATCTGAACAATGGATTGATTACAATCCATGGATTCAAAGATTTAATCTGTTTTCCTTGACTAAAATTATCTATAAAATCTGTTTGAAGAAACGCAGAAGGGGAGACGGAAACAGGGAAGGAAATTTTCAACACCAAAAATAAAACCATACTCAATAGCACAGATCAGAAAAATCTCAATTTCAGTTCAAAAATTAAAAGACCCGAATCAAGTCAGAATCACAAGTCACAAGAGGTATTCAAAGAAATAGAAAACTAAAAAAAAAGAAGCTAGTGGACAGAACTGGAGACAAGGGCGGCGGAACAGCTTGGATGTGGTGATGCTTGGTGGTAATGGCTAGGCCAGGCGGCGTCGGAAAAGGAGGAACCATGTTACTACGCAGCGGCAATGAGCGGTGCTGATTACTGACTGGATTGCAGTGTTGTGGTGAAGCCAGATCTGAAGCAAAAAAGACGGTGAAGACTAGAAGAAAAGTCAAGAGCTTGGTGTCATGAGGCTCTTTTTCTGTGCCTTTTTGTTTTCAATTCATATTTCTTTATTATTTAACTTTCATTCATGTTTCGTTGACGTTGATAGAAGTGCCTTAAATGGGCTTTCTCATGCATTATTATATAATAGATAATAGTTTTTTTTATTCATATGTGCATGTGTGTTTTTAATTGCTTGAGCTTGTTGAAGGTTAAAAGCAAATAAAATATTCATAAAAAAGGCAAATAATAAAGACTTTAATATATTTTCTATTGCTAAGAAAATGATAATAATCTCGAAAAATATAATTAAATAAATAAAAAAATATAATAATGTTCTTTAAAAAAATAAAAAAATAAAAAGGTTCTTAAGTGAAGAACTTTCTCTAAATACTTACCAAGAGTGTTGGTAAGACTTACTTTTTAATAAAAAAATGTGTAAAAGTAATTTTAAAATATTTTCAAAACAATAATATGGAGTTTTCTATTAAATATAACTGGAACTAATTCTAATTTTTTAAAACGAGCAAGAAATGATTTTCCAAAAAATTCCTAAGTGAGAAATCATATTTAAATCTTTCCAAAGTGTGGAAAGATTTTAAAATATTTTAATAAAAAATTTTAAAGAAAAAATATCGGAGGTTAATACGATTAATTTACCTTAAAAACTTTGATAAATGCTATTTTTCTAAAAAATAGATTAATAAATGAATAAAAATATAAATATTGAATTTCCTAAAAGTCCCTAAGCGAGGGATTGTTTCTATAACTTTCCCAAAGGTGTTGGGAAAAGCAAATAAAAATTTAGAAGATGATGTATATAAAATAAATATAGAATTTTCCATAGTAATAAAATTAACTTATTTTTAATAATTAACTTAAAAAGAATTTTTATATAATGATTTTCTAAAAAAGGAGTTCCTAAGTGAGGAACTTTACCTTTCCAAAAGTGTTGGAGAGATTTTAAAATATTACAATAAAATATTTTAAAAAAGGGGTAAAATATTTAAAGTTAGAGTTCAAGATAAAGTAAAATTCTTTTATCTAAAAATATTGAAATTAAAACCGACGACGGAGCCTCTTCAAGAGAATAAGTGATTTTCTTGAATACTCTTGAGGTAAGAGAATTTCTTAAATTATACCGAAAGTGTCGGAATATATTTAAGAAAATTCTCAATATTTAAAAAATAATAAATAAAATAATAAAGAATAGAAGATCATTTTAGTTAAGACCTTTTAGGATAACATGTAATTAATTGGTACTGTCCATCGGATAGGCGTTGTGGGGGTACTAATCCCTTCCCACACGTAACTGTATTCCCAAACCTAATTCTCGGAATGTAGACTAAGCTTTATCCTTAGAGTCAAATTGGTGGCCAATCACACCTAGGTAAAAAAGATTGGTGGCAACTCCATAATTTTTAATGTCTAGCAATTGGTCCTCGGATAAAAATCGTTGCGACACTTACTTGATTACTTCAACATTGTTTTCTACATGTGCATGTAAATCGACATGAGTCTAACATGCATTTACTTAAACTACTTACTGAGCCGTGGTTTTGCTCACCCCTTTCTAACAACATTTTAGATCATATGAGCTAAACTCCCACTCGGAGTTTTGGAGCAAGGCCTCGAGGAAGATCTTTAATTAGCGATACTAGTTTTAGTCCTCCAAGTGCTGTTTTTGTTTCGCTTGAGGTATAAAAAAGGTTATTTTGTTTATCATGTATGACATTTTAAATGCACAGTACATGCTTGTGGAATTATTTGGGATGTAACTTAGGATCGTTCTAGATTATTATAGATCAATATGATTATCGAGTGCGATCCGAGAAATGATTGATATACGACAATTATGAGCTTGTGAAATGTTAATATATGTAAATGATGATTTTTGGAAGTATGTGTAGCATATGGTGCTACAGACTTTTGATTGTGGAGTTGAAATAGATTGTTGGAAATGGTAGATATTTTGCAGGTTATTTACTGGGAAAAATCGATTTTATATAAATGGGAGTTTTCGATCTTTTTCTTTTACCCATTTAACATTGAATTAAAATATAATCAAGTTGAGTTGCTTAAGAGATAGTAAATTAAATGGTGAATGTAAATCGAATTAAGAAATACGAATTTAGTTTAGAAGCAACACTGACACCGAATACAAACCTTAAAGTGAAAAGAAAAATTTAGTTCGCACATTTGGGAAAAACGGTATAAGTGTGAGTGTTAAGTGTATGTCATGGCCTTCAGGTCGTGACAATAAATATTTATTTAATAAAAATCATATTGATTTCTTTAATATTTATTAGCTTATGTTTAATTATAAATGTTCTTTTTGTTTTTATGCAGGCATGGATCTACGAGCATTTTCCCTCATTAGATCTAGTGCAGGACGTGTCATACAGAGAGAGGCAGCCTCGTGCTTGTCGATGGAAGTCACTCGACTGCAATATGCAGCTACAGATATTGAAGGAGTGATTTGATGACCTTCAGTATCATCTGGTCAGCTGGGATTCGTATGTAAATAGTAGATAGTATCATCTTTTGCCAAAGATTGCTTTCTTTTGCGGTTGCATTAGGTTCGATCAGATCATGGAGCGTTATCATCTGGATAGAGTTCTGGGACAGTGGGATTATGTGTAAAGCATTCCACAGCCATCTCTCACCTTATATCCAAGCCAATTAACTATGATGTGCACTATAGCTTTCAGCCTAGTTACTGAGATAGCTGGGACTAACATTTGATCACTGAGGATAAGAGAGGTACATGATCCAAGACCCTTGGA
Source organism: Heritiera fomes (assembly GCA_032173925.1). Classification (NCBI taxonomy): domain Eukaryota; kingdom Viridiplantae; phylum Streptophyta; class Magnoliopsida; order Malvales; family Malvaceae; genus Heritiera; species Heritiera fomes. The sequence goes on from JAPDPM010000017.1 coordinate 7,227,760, forward strand.
TAGTGCACAATAGACTATTTGATTTAGTATATCACCATTTCTCATCGGTATGCCCAGAATCCTACATATAGATCGACAAAGTAGCACAGAGAGATCAAGAGCGATCAACTACGGGGTAAGTTCTTCGGTTATTAAAAAACTTGTTAATAATGCCTTATTATCTCGAATTTGATGTATTTATATTGTTTTTATTTTGTAGCACATCTTGGAGTATATACATGATCGCCTTGAGACAGTGGAGTTGGGTGGAGACAATCAAGATGTGGATGTTTGGTGGCAAGTTGTGCATGATGTGTACACCATGGTAGTGAGATTATCGAGGCGTGCACCAACACCTACATGTCCAGCGGCATCATCGCCTCCACCTACAGCATCTTCATCTCAGCCTCCACATCCATCTCCATCCTCAGTAGCCCCGTCTTCATCTCAGCAGCCCCGTCTTCATCTCAGCAACTCTTCATTCGTTTGCCAATATCAGCATCACCTCTAGCTCTACCAGCAATAGTGCCATTAGCAGCACCACTACCATCTCCAGCAGCAACAACTTCAGCTTCGCCACCTCCAGCTCCCCTACCACGTCCTACATCTCCATTAGCATATGTCAAAAATAAGAGGAGGACGAGAAAATAGATATTGTATTTTATAGTTTGATTTATGCTTTTGTAAGAAATGGTATTTATTTATTTATGTATCTATTCAGGTTAATTAGATAATTATTATTTATTTTAACTAAAATAATTTGATAATTAGTATTTTAATAATAATTTTCTAAATTAGTATTTATTTATAACTAACACAGAATCATAAATAAATTGTAGATTCGGTAGATCAAATAAATTTTCATAAATAAAATAGGCTTAATCCAATAAAACACAATGACAACAAACAACGCTACAACAATGCATTATATTTAGTTACATAATACATCATGGTTCATCTAGATTAATTGTCTCTTGAGTCACAACATCTATGTTTGATGAGAATAATAATTTGAAATTCTCGATTTGAGATACATATGGAAGCTTAGGGGTGTTCATTCGTTTAATTCGATTAATTTCAAACCGAATTAACCGAAACCGAATTAGCGGAATTATGAAATTTTACTTTCGTTAACCAAACCGAAATATATATTTTTGAATTAACCGAACCAAAATATAATTCGGTTAATTAACCGAATTAACCAAACTTTTCACAAATTTCTCATTTCACCAAACAAAATGACATATATAATATATAAATATATTATATATAAATATGATATATATTATATATAAATAAATAATTCAGTATATATATTATATATAAATAAATATATTAATATATATAATTAATTCGGTTAATTCGGTTAACCAAAATAAATTTGGTTTTTGAACCGAGTTAACCGTTAACCGAATTTTTCCTAATATCATTTTCGTTAACCGACTGAATTTAATTCGGTGGCCGACCGATTAACCGAATTAAATTCGATCAGTCGGTTAACCGAATTATTTTCATATTTTGAACACCCCTATGGAAGCTTCCACTTTTGAGCTCATTCATATCGATACCTGTGTCAGTTACATGCGATTGGAGGTATCTTTGCTCTTGGATCCAAAAAGGCATGCAACAGTGCATTATATTTAATTAAATCCAAGGGAAAACAATAAATAATAATAAACTTTTACTGTGATCTATACTTGAATAAAATGACACTTGCTTACAAATCCAATAGCAATTAACCTAAGTTGCAGTGGGGAAGGTGCAATAAATTTGAGCAAAAGATATGTCAAGCACTATCTCGAAAATAAATGGACAAGCACAACGTCATACTTGTACTAAAGATAATATTAAAGTTCAAATTATCATACCTTATCCGTCGTAAATGATTCAGTGTAATCAAATTGAAAAGACTCTACTTCCTGCCGATAAACCATTAATCTTTTATCATCCTACAAATATTTAACAAATTATTAGTTTATTACACAACAATTAACTAAATAATTAAATATATAGCAAAATTCTAATTTTTTTTTCAATTTAAAGGGTCTTGACAGTCTAAAGTCTCCTAACATCCCATTATCGGAGCCAGTATTACCTCTCGGCAGTGCCCTATCGAGCCTTAATTGTAGGTCTCGGCAGGCGGATGCCGAGATCCTTCACATGGGTCTCAACAAGCTGCTACCGAGAAAGGGTCTCGGTAGTAGCTTGCCAAGACCCTTTTATATCTCCCAAAATGAATTGCCGGAAGATATAATGTACTCCTGGCAATTCACTAGTATGAGTACATTGTAACTCCTGGCAATTCATTGCAGAGAGTATCAAAAATCATTTTATCCTAAACCCTAAATCAAAAAAATGAAAAAAAATTATAAAAATTTACTAATAATAGCATACCTATGTAGGAATTTGGCATATTTCATCTACATCTTCATCCATAAATGAATTCTTGCTTGAATCATCATCAAAATACTCCATGGATTAGATTTTTGGATGAAATTTAATTGTTTAGAATGTGTGAAGGGAAGAAGAGGATGAAGAGTTTAGGGTGTGTGAATAGATGAGAATGTATAATAGTAATGTTGTCCAAGATTATTTTTGTAAATAAAAAATATCATTTTTTTAGGGTGCACCTGGCACTTCTTATGGTGTGATTAGTTGCTCTCCAAACATATTGATATAAAGTTTTGACCCTGAGTTAGCCTCCTGTTAAAAGAAAGTAGTTATCTTGCTAGAATAATGGAAGACAATTTTATTATAACTCAATATCTAAATTAACGATTTGTCATTTTACCAACAAATGGTTGGAAGAAGTGAAAGCGAACCTTTCTAAAGTATTTAAACATGGTTCGAATCCTCGAATAGCTAATGTTGAGAGGACTTTATCGTTTATCACTCTCAACCTGAACATGATTAATCTCAAACCATAAAACGGTTGAGGATACTTGTGATTACAACAAAAAAAAGGTTTATCATTTTAATTATATTTCATTATTTCACATGCATAGCATTTATTAAATTGCATAATATAAATTTGTCACATGCAATTTTATTAACATGAATATGGGCTTTTATCTAATTTAATTTTCTTAAATCACTAAAAAAATTAATTGGTTATATCTTAATTTTTTTTTGGTTACAAGTTATATCTTAATATTACATACATAGTATTTATAACTTTTGTTGTTTCTACCAAAAAAACTGTTTTTGTTGTAATTTTCATAGCGCTTGGGAATCTATATCTTCATCTTCAAATTACATAAAATTCAATCTTATTTAATCCTAATTTATATGTCTTGTAATCTAATTACATCATGTAAAGAAATCTTGAATTAAATTCGAAAATATTTAGATAGTAAGAGAATATTACAATCCCAAAGAATATTAAAGATAAGGCAAGACTTGCAATCTCTATTTCGAACAAATCCCATGAAATATATCCATCCACAATCACATTGGACATAAATCCATAATCATCTTAAGTTTCAATTTGTTAAATTTGGTATTTCAAATTTTAATTCAATTTCTTGAAAAACATTTATTTTAATCCAATTAAAATAATTTTTAACCCTTTAGGATTAATCAAATCAGCTAATTTCAATCATAAAATTGATTGAGGAAATTTATTCAATTTAGATTCAGCATTTCATGACTAAATTACTTGATTTAGAAAAACTTTTTTTATTAAGTAATCCAACCATCTTTATAAATTTCTAAAACGCTTTTAGCAGGTAAATGGTTGATTAATTATGTGATTCACATGTCAAAAATATCCACAAATAAATCTATAATTTTAATCTAGGAATTTAAGAACATGATGAATTTATCTTGTGAAGTTTCCTCAATGGATCACAAGTTTTCTAATTTAGAAACCAATTTTCTCCTATAAAAAAAAAAAAAACCAATTTTCCTAATTGGGACCCTTGCTCGAATTAGCCTGACCTGTGATCAACTCGAGCCACCACATACACCATTTATAGTGGGTAGAGACACCAAAATGCTTCTTGATGTTAGCCTCTCTGCATTTCATCGAGTTTTCTAATTTGGCCTAATCTTTGTTCAACTCGAGGAAACATATTCACCACCTATAATGGACAGTGATACAAGGTCAAGAGGATTAAAAACCCCAAAAGGGAAGTCACAATTAATCTCTTAAACCCTTACACCTTGGCTTTCATCGTGGGATTTTCTTTCAAATTTTTGATGACTGCCCATTTGATTTATTTGTTGATTTAACTGCTAATTTTTTTAGTAAATCTCCTTGGTTAACTTTCGATGTGCCTTTGGTTTACATGAAGTATGGCACAGGGGGTTTGCATGGGGTTTTAAAAGGGCTTTCATGAGATTAGCATGGTTTTTGGATAGATTGTTTGAGGTTTGCATGGGTGTTTTAGAAGGGTTTGGGGGTTTAGGATAGGATAGGATAGGATAGGGTCTGAGAGAAATTTTTAGAATTGAAAGAGATCTTTGTGACAGTTAACCAATAAGCTGTTTCGAGGCTTGACTCAAATTTTATTTATTTTTATTATTTTTTAAATGACAAAATTAAGTGTCTATATTCATCCTTCATACTTATATTTATTTTATTAACATATAGTACTTTTAATCCTATCTTCGCTACCACTAAGATAAATTACGCACTATTTCTTTCACAGAAAATAACTTGCAAAAAATGGTTTTTTGATGTTTGTTTGACAGAAAATTGATTGAGTAATGAATAATGATTTCTTAATCAACAAAAATTAACTTTTTTTTTTTGAAAAATGTCCTCTTTTAAAAAAGAAAAGACAATTTCCAAAAATAAATATATTTATGTATAAGGCTATTTGTTAGATTTGTTCAGATAGGTTTACTCAAGTCAAACCTACATTATTTTTTATTAAACCTCGGGTTTAATTTAACCCAACTTTATAATTATTATAATAATAAAAAAAATTTAATTTTAATTAAAAATATTGAAAACATTAACATGAAAACTTTTAATATTTTAATTTTAAATATTTTTATAATCATTAAACATAAATATATTTTAATATTTTAATACTAAATGGTATATATTACTATTTTTATTATAAAATAATAAATATTTTATCAAAAATTTTCTAATTTTTAATAATAATTATTATCTTAATTTCAAATTCATTTTTATATTTCATTGACAAGTGCATTCATAATATTATTTTAGAAATAAATATAAATTAATAATACTTTTGTTGTTATAATTTAATAATAAATACTTTCAATATGAATTATAATTATTTTAATAATGCAATATTTTACTATTTTAAGAATAAAAATCAATGTTTTAATAACAATAATACTATTTTAAATATTTTAAAACATATTAATATAAAGAATAAATAAACTTTGTTTAATAATATAATATTTTAATATTATATATTCTCATTAAAATATAACTATTTTTTAAATGTTAGTAAATAAATAGTTTAAAAATTTAATTATAAACATTTTCAATATTTTTATAATTATATTATAACAACATTAAAAAAAAAAACAAAATTTTCAAAAAATAACCAAATGACAAAAGAAAATTTTCATTAACTCATTCAAATGATATACAATCTTTATTTTCCAAGAAACATAAACATTTTTTAAAAGCCAGTTTTCGAAAGTTATCTTCTCTAAAACAAATAGATCCTTCTATTATTATTTTGTTTCTATTTTTTAATGCCTTCTACTTTGATTTTAGTTAAATATATACTACTTGCATCCTAATTCCTAACTCCACTGAGATAATTTTTGGTAAGGTTAGTAATGGTATCATTATCGTAGAATGAGATGAAATGACCAAAGCTATTGAAAAATAAAATGCTTACAGTTTAAGCATGTTTCCGATCACCATCACTTAAGAATTAGTTTGAATAAACAATAAGATTAATTTGATGAAACTGAAAAGGATGAAGAAAGGAAACTTCTAACAATCTCATCAAAGGCATTATCAAGACTATCTTTTTCTATTATATCTTAGAGATTAACAAAAAATAAGTCTGCATTTCATCGAGTTTTCTAATTTGGCCTAATCTTTGTTCAACTCGAGGAAACATATTCACCACCTATAATGGACAGTGATACAAGGTCAAGAGGATTAAAAACCCCAAAAGGGAAGTCACAATTAATCTCTTAAACCCTTACACCTTGGCTTTCATCGTGGGATTTTCTTTCAAATTTTTTATGACTGCCCATTTGATTTATTTGTTGATTTAACTGCTAATTTTTTTAGTAAATCTCCTTGGTTAACTTTCGATGTGCCTTTGGTTTACATGAAGTATGGCACAGGGGGTTTGCATGGGGTTTTAAAAGGGCTTTCATGAGATTAGCATGGTTTTTGGATAGATTGTTTGAGGTTTGCATGGGTGTTTTAGAAGGGTTTGGGGGTTTAGGATAGGATAGGATAGGGTCTGAGAGAAATTTTTAGAATTGAAAGAGATCTTTGTGACAATTAACCAATAAGCTGTTTCGAGGCTTGACTCAAATTTTATTTATTTTTATTATTTTTTAAATGACAAAATTAAGTGTCTATATTCATCCTTCATACTTATATTTATTTTATTAACATATAGTACTTTTAATCCTATCTTCGCTACCACTAAGATAAATTACGCACTATTTCTTTCACAGAAAATAACTTGCAAAAAATGGTTTTTTGATGTTTGTTTGACAGAAAATTGATTGAGTAATGAATAATGATTTCTTAATCAACAAAAATTAACTTTTTTTTTTTGAAAAATGTCCTCTTTTAAAAAAGAAAAGACAATTTCCAAAAATAAATATATTTATGTATAAGGCTATTTGTTAGATTTGTTCAGATAGGTTTACTCAAGTCAAACCTACATTATTTTTTATTAAACCTCGGGTTTAATTTAACCCAACTTTATAATTATTATAATAATAAAAAAAATTTAATTTTAATTAAAAATATTGAAAACATTAACATGAAAACTTTTAATATTTTAATTTTAAATATTTTTATAATCATTAAACATAAATATATTTTAATATTTTAATACTAAATGGTATATATTACTATTTTTATTATAAAATAATAAATATTTTATCAAAAATTTTCTAATTTTTAATAATAATTATTATCTTAATTTCAAATTCATTTTTATATTTCATTGACAAGTGCATTCATAATATTATTTTAGAAATAAATATAAATTAATAATACTTTTGTTGTTATAATTTAATAATAAATACTTTCAATATGAATTATAATTATTTTAATAATGCAATATTTTACTATTTTAAGAATAAAAATCAATGTTTTAATAACAATAATACTATTTTAAATATTTTAAAACATATTAATATAAAGAATAAATAAACTTTGTTTAATAATATAATATTTTAATATTATATATTCTCATTAAAATATAACTATTTTTTAAATGTTAGTAAATAAATAGTTTAAAAATTTAATTATAAACATTTTCAATATTTTTATAATTATATTATAACAACATTAAAAAAAAAAAACAAAATTTTCAAAAAATAACCAAATGACAAAAGAAAATTTTCATTAACTCATTCAAATGATATACAATCTTTATTTTCCAAGAAACATAAACATTTTTTAAAAGCCAGTTTTCGAAAGTTATCTTCTCTAAAACAAATAGATCCTTCTATTATTATTTTGTTTCTATTTTTTAATGCCTTCTACTTTGATTTTAGTTAAATATATACTACTTGCATCCTAATTCCTAACTCCACTGAGATAATTTTTGGTAAGGTTAGTAATGGTATCATTATCGTAGAATGAGATGAAATGACCAAAGCTATTGAAAAATAAAATGCTTACAGTTTAAGCATGTTTCCGATCACCATCACTTAAGAATTAGTTTGAATAAACAATAAGATTAATTTGATGAAACTGAAAAGGATGAAGAAAGGAAACTTCTAACAATCTCATCAAAGGCATTATCAAGACTATCTTTTTCTATTATATCTTAGAGATTAACAAAAAATAAGTCTGCATTTCATCGAGTTTTCTAATTTGGCCTAATCTTTGTTCAACTCGAGGAAACATATTCACCACCTATAATGGACAGTGATACAAGGTCAAGAGGATTAAAAACCCCAAAAGGGAAGTCACAATTAATCTCTTAAACCCTTACACCTTGGCTTTCATCGTGGGATTTTCTTTCAAATTTTTTATGACTGCCCATTTGATTTATTTGTTGATTTAACTGCTAATTTTTTTAGTAAATCTCCTTGGTTAACTTTCGATGTGCCTTTGGTTTACATGAAGTATGGCACAGGGGGTTTGCATGGGGTTTTAAAAGGGCTTTCATGAGATTAGCATGGTTTTTGGATAGATTGTTTGAGGTTTGCATGGGTGTTTTAGAAGGGTTTGGGGGTTTAGGATAGGATAGGATAGGGTCTGAGAGAAATTTTTAGAATTGAAAGAGATCTTTGTGACAATTAACCAATAAGCTGTTTCGAGGCTTGACTCAAATTTTATTTATTTTTATTATTTTTTAAATGACAAAATTAAGTGTCTATATTCATCCTTCATACTTATATTTATTTTATTAACATATAGTACTTTTAATCCTATCTTCGCTACCACTAAGATAAATTACGCACTATTTCTTTCACAGAAAATAACTTGCAAAAAATGGTTTTTTGATGTTTGTTTGACAGAAAATTGATTGAGTAATGAATAATGATTTCTTAATCAACAAAAATTAACTTTTTTTTTTTGAAAAATGTCCTCTTTTAAAAAAGAAAAGACAATTTCCAAAAATAAATATATTTATGTATAAGGCTATTTGTTAGATTTGTTCAGATAGGTTTACTCAAGTCAAACCTACATTATTTTTTATTAAACCTCGGGTTTAATTTAACCCAACTTTATAATTATTATAATAATAAAAAAAATTTAATTTTAATTAAAAATATTGAAAACATTAACATGAAAACTTTTAATATTTTAATTTTAAATATTTTTATAATCATTAAACATAAATATATTTTAATATTTTAATACTAAATGGTATATATTACTATTTTTATTATAAAATAATAAATATTTTATCAAAAATTTTCTAATTTTTAATAATAATTATTATCTTAATTTCAAATTCATTTTTATATTTCATTGACAAGTGCATTCATAATATTATTTTAGAAATAAATATAAATTAATAATACTTTTGTTGTTATAATTTAATAATAAATACTTTCAATATGAATTATAATTATTTTAATAATGCAATATTTTACTATTTTAAGAATAAAAATCAATGTTTTAATAACAATAATACTATTTTAAATATTTTAAAACATATTAATATAAAGAATAAATAAACTTTGTTTAATAATATAATATTTTAATATTATATATTCTCATTAAAATATAACTATTTTTTAAATGTTAGTAAATAAATAGTTTAAAAATTTAATTATAAACATTTTCAATATTTTTATAATTATATTATAACAACATTAAAAAAAAAAAACAAAATTTTCAAAAAATAACCAAATGACAAAAGAAAATTTTCATTAACTCATTCAAATGATATACAATCTTTATTTTCCAAGAAACATAAACATTTTTTAAAAGCCAGTTTTCGAAAGTTATCTTCTCTAAAACAAATAGATCCTTCTATTATTATTTTGTTTCTATTTTTTAATGCCTTCTACTTTGATTTTAGTTAAATATATACTACTTGCATCCTAATTCCTAACTCCACTGAGATAATTTTTGGTAAGGTTAGTAATGGTATCATTATCGTAGAATGAGATGAAATGACCAAAGCTATTGAAAAATAAAATGCTTACAGTTTAAGCATGTTTCCGATCACCATCACTTAAGAATTAGTTTGAATAAACAATAAGATTAATTTGATGAAACTGAAAAGGATGAAGAAAGGAAACTTCTAACAATCTCATCAAAGGCATTATCAAGACTATCTTTTTCTATTATATCTTAGAGATTAACAAAAAATAAGTCTGCATTTCATCGAGTTTTCTAATTTGGCCTAATCTTTGTTCAACTCGAGGAAACATATTCACCACCTATAATGGACAGTGATACAAGGTCAAGAGGATTAAAAACCCCAAAAGGGAAGTCACAATTAATCTCTTAAACCCTTACACCTTGGCTTTCATCGTGGGATTTTCTTTCAAATTTTTTATGACTGCCCATTTGATTTATTTGTTGATTTAACTGCTAATTTTTTTAGTAAATCTCCTTGGTTAACTTTCGATGTGCCTTTGGTTTACATGAAGTATGGCACAGGGGGTTTGCATGGGGTTTTAAAAGGGCTTTCATGAGATTAGCATGGTTTTTGGATAGATTGTTTGAGGTTTGCATGGGTGTTTTAGAAGGGTTTGGGGGTTTAGGATAGGATAGGATAGGGTCTGAGAGAAATTTTTAGAATTGAAAGAGATCTTTGTGACAATTAACCAATAAGCTGTTTCGAGGCTTGACTCAAATTTTATTTATTTTTATTATTTTTTAAATGACAAAATTAAGTGTCTATATTCATCCTTCATACTTATATTTATTTTATTAACATATAGTACTTTTAATCCTATCTTCGCTACCACTAAGATAAATTACGCACTATTTCTTTCACAGAAAATAACTTGCAAAAAATGGTTTTTTGATGTTTGTTTGACAGAAAATTGATTGAGTAATGAATAATGATTTCTTAATCAACAAAAATTAACTTTTTTTTTTTGAAAAATGTCCTCTTTTAAAAAAGAAAAGACAATTTCCAAAAATAAATATATTTATGTATAAGGCTATTTGTTAGATTTGTTCAGATAGGTTTACTCAAGTCAAACCTACATTATTTTTTATTAAACCTCGGGTTTAATTTAACCCAACTTTATAATTATTATAATAATAAAAAAAATTTAATTTTAATTAAAAATATTGAAAACATTAACATGAAAACTTTTAATATTTTAATTTTAAATATTTTTATAATCATTAAACATAAATATATTTTAATATTTTAATACTAAATGGTATATATTACTATTTTTATTATAAAATAATAAATATTTTATCAAAAATTTTCTAATTTTTAATAATAATTATTATCTTAATTTCAAATTCATTTTTATATTTCATTGACAAGTGCATTCATAATATTATTTTAGAAATAAATATAAATTAATAATACTTTTGTTGTTATAATTTAATAATAAATACTTTCAATATGAATTATAATTATTTTAATAATGCAATATTTTACTATTTTAAGAATAAAAATCAATGTTTTAATAACAATAATACTATTTTAAATATTTTAAAACATATTAATATAAAGAATAAATAAACTTTGTTTAATAATATAATATTTTAATATTATATATTCTCATTAAAATATAACTATTTTTTAAATGTTAGTAAATAAATAGTTTAAAAATTTAATTATAAACATTTTCAATATTTTTATAATTATATTATAACAACATTAAAAAAAAAAAACAAAATTTTCAAAAAATAACCAAATGACAAAAGAAAATTTTCATTAACTCATTCAAATGATATACAATCTTTATTTTCCAAGAAACATAAACATTTTTTAAAAGCCAGTTTTCGAAAGTTATCTTCTCTAAAACAAATAGATCCTTCTATTATTATTTTGTTTCTATTTTTTAATGCCTTCTACTTTGATTTTAGTTAAATATATACTACTTGCATCCTAATTCCTAACTCCACTGAGATAATTTTTGGTAAGGTTAGTAATGGTATCATTATCGTAGAATGAGATGAAATGACCAAAGCTATTGAAAAATAAAATGCTTACAGTTTAAGCATGTTTCCGATCACCATCACTTAAGAATTAGTTTGAATAAACAATAAGATTAATTTGATGAAACTGAAAAGGATGAAGAAAGGAAACTTCTAACAATCTCATCAAAGGCATTATCAAGACTATCTTTTTCTATTATATCTTAGAGATTAACAAAAAATAAGTCTGCATAAAACGATGACTTTGCTTTAGTCTTATCGTCGGCGACCTGCGAAAAGAAGACAATTTAGACTGAAAGTCCGATTGCGTTTAAAGAAATATCTTTTTTAATAAAATAATAAAAAAAATTTAAAAGCAGATGTGAAATGGTAATTTTCTTCCATAGTTTTTTGTCATTTTTCAGCTCCACCGGCAGAATCCCAGTCTCCCAAACTGAGCCTAGTAGAAGGTGAAGTGTAATAGCAGATCAAGCACCGCCCTCCCCCCCATCACGTATTTGTGTAGAGTTCCTTTAAATACGTCATAATTTTTAGCTCGAATACCATCTTCTTTGTTTATAAAGACCAAAGTGCAGTTAGTATTTGAAATTTGTGGCTTTTGGAAAAGCTAAAAGGAGCAGTAATCAGATCCCAAAGGATGTCGACAATACTATCTACACTTTAGGAATGGAGTTTAAAAGGTAGAGGAATAGAAGAACAAAGGATCATTTACTCTAACGTTTTCAAAAGCCTAAACAAACCAGCAGCTTCTCTAATCCTTGAAAACTCAATGCAGAAGGCTTGAACTTCAATAAACAGATCCTTAACTGCAAAATTAAAACAACCAGTCCAAATAAACAAAAGGCAGACGGCTAACGTGAATCATGAATCACCATACTAAATCGAGCATATGACAGATATCCAAATAAAACAGAACATTAAGGAAGAAACTTGTTTAATTTTTCTGAAGTAACCAGAAAATGAGTACATCAAATGTAGGTTTTTTCTTTTTCATCATAGATTAAAATATAAAGGCGATTAAAATGAATAGCATAACATCTTTGATTAAGAGTGCGATACCATACTAACCGTCAATTATTCTGTTTCTGATTAAACTCTGTAAGAAAACGCATACAAGCCGCACAAGTCTGTTCTGCATGTACTTATCCTGAAATTTATAAATGATTGTAAAAAGTGATGCACTAAACCTTGTTTATAAGAGTAAAAACTAAAATGCCACAAGCAAGTTTAACCTTTGAACTTTAGCAGAAATTCTCAACAGATATCCTACCCCTTTAAAAACAGCATTGGTAATGTCAATTGCAAATGGATCAGATTAATACAACATTAAGATAATGAATAATAGTGCGCCAAATTTTGAATTTATGGAAAGTCCAATTACCAACAAGAGATTGCTAAGTAAGCATTCATTAATCATAAAAAATCATAATCATTCTGTACAAGGGAATACTAAAATTAAATCAAACCTTCAAATAAATCAAGGAAGCCTCTCAGTAGACCTAAAGGATCAAAGGAGTAAATACTGCTCCAGTAGGTAAAAGACAAATTGGCATGACTAAAAGTGAAAAGTAATTATTTTTCAAATGAAAATAAGGTAAAAACTTGGAAGAAAACACTTAAATTTTGACAGTGAGGTAGATAAGATAAAGTAACAGTAAGAAAAGAAAGAAAATTATAGAAAAAAAGAAAAGCAGTCAATCAAAAATGTGGTCAATGGTGTGCACCAAAAAGCTAATGTGAAGTGAGGTACGGCATCAATATGACAGTTTACAAAGAAGATTTCACAACCTTGCTAGCAGGTGACCAAAAATAATGATTTAAATGTTGAGTATTTCTCACAAATTCAGGTTGCTTGACTCTTAGAAAATGGGAACATTTAGTTAAGAGGATAAACTTGGGATGAAATTTGTCCTTGTTAACTTAGAAACACAGCTAGCACAGCACTGCTCCCTTCTCCCTAACCCTTCTACATGTGAAGACAAATTACATTTTCAGGTGTCTTTTTTTTTTTTTTTTGGTCAAGCAATTTCAGGTGTCTACACTTGAAATTGGAATTATGGAGACAAACGTTGGAACCAAAAGGATTTAAACTAAGCAGAGTGAAGACTGAATACATGGAGTGTAAATTCAGTTCTAACTGACTGGAAGAGCATGATATAGTGAAGTTAGATGGGGTGGCGATACCTAAGCGGGATCATTTTCGATACTTGGGATCAATAATATAGATGGATGGAGAGATTGATGGTGATGTGACCTATAGGATCCAGGCTGGATGGAGTAAGTGGAGAAGTGCTACAGGTGTGTTGTGCAATAAAGGAATTCCTACATGGCTGAAAGGCAAGTTTTATAGGACAGTTGTTAGACCAACATTGTTATATGGTAGTGAATGTTGGGCGACTAAGAGGCTACATACACAAAAGATGAGTGTAACAGAAATAAGAATGTTACGGTGGATATGTGGATATGCAAGAAAAGATAGAATGAGAAATGATGATATTCGTAAGATGATTGGAGTGGTTCCTATTGAAGACAAAATGTGTGAAAGTCGTTTACATTGGTTTGGACATGTAAGACGTAGACCTGTAGATGCTCCAGTTAGGAGAATAGAGGCTATGGATGTTGAGAGAAGGGTTAAGACTAGAGGAAGACCGAAAAAGACTTGGAAGGAAGTAGTTTGGAAAGACATGAAGGTTTTAGAATTAGATGAGCAAATGGCCTTGAATAGGAATCTATGGAGACAGAGAATACATATAGACGATCTAACATGATTTTAGATATTGGTTCATATAGCCTACCTCAATCTATTGGGATAAAGGCTCTGATGATGATGATGATGAATTTCAGGTTTTTACACAGTATATCTTACAAAGGTTTAATGGATTTTTCTACCAATTAATGATTGACTGCAGCTACTGGGTAATCCCTTCCTCTTTATTATGTTCTTTACTCTTTCTTGAGGTCCCATTCCTCACTCTATCAAACACCTAGATTGTCATCTTTTTCCTAGCACCTATCCAGTCTGATGTCATCAAACCATTAGAATTGATTCCACAACCCAAGTGAAGGAAACAGGTCCTAGAATTTTTTTTCATCCTCGATCACGAAGCATGCCATACATATCCAAACCAGTTGAAAAAGAAAAAAAAATACATGAGACCCAAAATATATATGGGAAGTACCTTTATGTTCTCGCAGGATGATATACAATTAGTTATGTACATACGGACAAATTCCTTTGGAAGTTCAACCACGGTTGTGAGTCTGTTCACAACTTCCATGGAGTGTAGACTCATGTCCATGTTAACAAGAACTGTAAAATAACTGGAAACACAATTGCATGCACATATACACAGAAAAAGAAACTTCACATGTTAGAAAGAGAATGTAGATTGGAATGTATTGACTGATTCACTGAATACATACTCAGCAATTTCAGGAGAATTTATCAACTTGGTCAGAACCTCAACAGCAATAAGTGGGTTGTTTTCCACCAATTCCTGAAATTAAGGGGTTGAATGTCAAGACAGCATCACTATATAGTTACAAGCCAAACTGTAAAATTCTCAAATATCATACAGGTAGCTTCCTTGGAGTCAATCCACAGTGATAGACAAGCTTGGGGTCATTAGCCAGCTCCAACAGGACTTGCTAAAACAGAAAGACAAAGTTCAGTCCGTTTCCAGCCACAGAATCATCAGTGTGCCAAAAATAAATGAAACTAAAGGTTTTAGAAAAATGAATTTACGCTAGCATTTAATAACAATCTTGTTAAATTTCCGGAAAGAAAAAAGAAAAAGATGAACCATGTTAAACAAGCTGCCACTTCACCAAGTAAGCATATTTGAAATACTTTAATGGGATTCACATCCAAAGACAAAAGTCATTTGTTTTTTTTTTTTACCTTTTATTTTAAACTAAATTTACAAGAGATCAACTTTACCATCCAAAGTGACTCAATACATCGAGTATGAAAGACAAAACAAAAACAATCACTAACACTTAATATGAAACCAACTATTGCTAGTACAGTTTTTATGTACGAGTACCTCTTCCAATAAATGTAAGCCAGAATTAATCACCATCCATCTTCAACAGTTCCGTTTGGAGTCCAACAGATTTAAACAAGATAAGCTTAATTGTGTAGTTAAAGAAATTTACCAACAGACAGATTGTTTCTAGCACAGGACATGTAAGCATTTCTTCATTGTAACACATCGAAATTGAGACACAATGCTTTTAATTCAAACATGGGCATTATTCTGATTGATTTATGTACTAAATTATTAATAGCCACTTCAGACAAACATCTCAAAGTGGCAGATCCAACTATCAAATGCAAATGAGGCATCATACAGATTGTTATTGACTCAACTCCCATAAGCGGATGGTTCTTTAGATGCGGTTCTTTAAATTGTCATAATGTAAGAGCTAAAACCCACATTAAGATCTAATCCCTACCTAAATGTTCAATGGAGCATAAAAATTTTACAATGATTCAATTAAAGATTATCTAATCAATCCGGTTTATCAAGTAGGGTTGATAATGGTTTTGTTTGGTTGATTCTGAAAACAAATTTTGGTTAATGTCTAGCATTCTTGTTTCTCAAAACCTGCAAAGAATAGATATGAAAACCAAACCAACCTGAATAAGTGTTTTTGCTCAGTCCTATATAAGTTCATATGACTAGTGAACAACTTAAGGGATTCTGCAATTATGGTAAAAAATGTTAATTAATTATACAGTAAACAATTAGTCCAAATCAAGCATAATTAACTATGACTAATTTATTTGAATACACAAATAAGTTTGACAACTAATGTTCAGTCATACTCTCTCACTGCTCTCAACTTTCGTTGTCTTCATGGGCACCAATGACAACCATGCCAATCCAAATCAAGTTTAACATCATCATTTAGAGCAGCAAAATCTAAACTGCATCTTCCCCGTCTAACAGCAGCTAAATCAGCCACTTAGATAAAAGGACACCAAGATGCAAACAGGGAAAGATTTGAGGATCAGGAAAAATAGAGAAAGCTTCGACCTCCATTGCCACCACATAGAACAGCAATAATGCCTACTCTTGCCAAGCAAAGTACGGCTGCTGATTCATGCAATAGGCAGCAAAGTCAATTTCTAGCCAAAAAAATAAAACCCCAACCCCTCCAACCACTGTTAAAAACTTCACAAAAGAGTTTAATTCGATTGATTATGTCCATTTAACTATATCTATTAACTTAATAATTCAATGTTGACTTCTGTTTTATAGGTCAATGTATACATGGCAAACATATAAATCTGCTCGTGAAGTTTCTAAATCCCACCAGAGATAAATAGGACAACACTCCATTTTTTTTTTATAACTAGCAATCTACCAATCTATTGGGATAAAGGCTCTAATGATGATGATGAACTAGCAATCTACCACATACAGGTGCAACAAAATCAAAAGAGAGTGACAACTACCAAGGCCCTTCCCATTACATATCAAATTGTGCAACTTAGGACTATAACCTATTTAGAAACATATCCACAACAAGTTCAGAAAATATGAGGTTCTTTTTTATAGTTTCCACCTGTCCTGTTTGGTTTTGACATCCCCTTCCTGAAATAGGGCAAATCACATCTTCTAACAGCAGCAATTTGTAGGTCTCCTTTATAGCTAACAATCTACAACATACTGGTGCAATAGAATCAAATGAGAGTAGCAACTATCAAGCCTTCTCCCATTACATGTATCATATTGTGCCAGTTAGGACAACATCCTACCATACCTTTTTTCTTGAAGTTTCCACACACTCTCTTGTCTTGTTTCTTCCTCGTCCCCCCCCCCCCCCCCCCCCCCCTCCTTTCCGAAATAGGTAACCTCTATTCTCACATCTTTTAACAAGAGCATTTACATGTCTCTTCTTACCTATATAAGGCAGGCCTTGAACATGTTCCCCTAATTTTGTCCTTGATTGGTGCAACCAAAAAGAGAGAGCCTAAAATGTGAAAAGGGAACTTAGGGTGACCGTGGAAGTGTACAGGCAGTTGTGCTCAGGAAATGGACAGAACATTTGCAGGCCAGAAGAGATGAACAAGAGCAGGAAAAGGGGTAATCAAAAGAATTAAAAATCAAAAAATATATATAAAAAAAAAGGAAGAAGAAGAAGAAAGATGAGTAGAATAATGAGATGCAAATGGCAGCACTCAAGAAGCTAGAGACTGAGCAGAATGGTCTATATCAGTGGATGGGTAAGGAAAGGAAAGACAAATTACCCAAAATGTTTATCCTTTACCTTTTATTTTACTGAGCAGAATGGTCTATATCAGTGGATGGGTAAGGAAAGGAAAGACAAATTACCCAAAATGTTTATCCTTTACCTTTTATTTTATTAAAAATTCAGTCAAGTCGAGTTTATTAGTTGATTAATCAGTTTTACTTCTGTTTAATTTTTAATTTTTAGTATTGAAAGAGTTATGGCACCTAAAAGAATGGGCACATTCTAGCCACAGTCCCATGTGTCCCAATTAGCCAGCAAAAGATGCAAGCTATTCTGCCACAGAACTGCCTCAATGGGACCAACTTTGCAAGATGAAGGCTTTAATTCGACTCAATCAAAGCTTAGATTCTACAATGAAGATCTTACTAAGAGTTAGATCCTAATTCAGGCTTTTGTTCTCATAAAAGACTTGATCACACCACCATCACTTCCACCATTCAATTGCCTCTATGCTAAATGAGAAGCCTTGATATTAAGGTTGTTAAACTTCACTAATGAAAGCCTTTGAATATTTGATCAACAGCACACAACTTAAGAATTTTTGGAATGTAGGTTTCATGACGATACCATAGGTATCATGAAAGTATAAATCAATTGATATTTATTAGAAGCAGTCCAAATGAACTAATCACTCGATGCAAATAGAAGGTCCATCAAATCCAAGACCAAAACAATGATGTCATGTGGCTTTTACATAAATCAATGCATAAGATATGGTTATTAGAAATGCAAATATTATATTAAGGGGTAGGAAACCTCTTGTTGATTAGGTGCAAGTGGTCCCTTCAAAGCTTTTGCAATTAAGTCTCTCACTGCTGCTCCTCTGCTAGTATCAGCACACATCCGTTGATCCCATTGAAGGTCATGATTATTATCAGGGTTGAGCCACACTAGCTGAAAAAATTCTTGATAGGTAAAACAGGTGAACTCCACTAACTAATTAAAACAGCCCCTGAAAAAATGCTTTACCTCCTTCTCATCCACTGGGAACCTAGGTGGAACAGGCCTGACCCAATGAGGAATTAACCCCTCAAATGACAAATTCGCTACCAATCCACTTAGGGCTTCATCTCTGTCCCCATATCCAAGTTTAGATTTTGCTCCAGGTTGCAAATCCAACCTAATGAGAAAAAAATAATGTATGAACAATATTAAATGGATCATTATACAAGGAATACAAAATAAAATAAAATAAAAAAGCAATAAATATCCTGATACACGTACTCTGCTGAATTTGCCTCACAACCACAAGGGACATCAGGATCTGCCAATACATTTTTCACTGCAGTGTTTTTCCATGAGCAAGCATATGGTTCTGCATGGACATTCTCAAAATATTGTTGCTCTAACTGCTCTCGTTGTGGGAAAGTCTAAAATAAAACATAAAAAAATGGATCTATCAGATGAATGGAAACACTAAACATCTTAAAGAGATAGGGTTATTATTAGAATAGGGGAAGGGTAAGAGGGGCAGGATGGAAAATTGCTTTTCAACAACTGCAATTAAAGATACCCTCTCCCATTCCCAGTCAGTAAGAAAATGATGAAAAGCTCAACATAGGTTATTTCATCAAAAACACAATCACATAGACAGTCTGCGCCAACTTTGTAGAAGAATCAAAACTTAATGTAAACAAGACTTCAACTTTGATTTTTTTTTTCATAAAATAAAAACTGTAGTTTTGTATTAGACTTACTTGGGACGAAGGATCAAAATTCTTGATGTAATCTGAAGCAGACTGTTTAAGAAACTGCAAGACAAATTTTGACAGCAATGTGATAACACTCAAGTATGGGAATTACTTTGTAACTACAATCAGCTATAGACATCAAAAAACATCTGCCCAACCCAACGGCAAAGCGCATGGACCAACTCTTACACAATAAACTCCTATAAAAAGCAAACAAATATCCATTCAAAGGAATGTATAACATAGCACATTACAACAAATGCATGCATTTTTTTGAACCAAAATTCTGACATATTTTGCATACCCCTGTCCCATGCCTTGCAAACTGTCAAAATGAAGAAAAATGCATTGCTAGGGCAGGGAAGTTCAAAGTGATTTTCCCTTTGTTTAATTCCATTCTTCCTTTTTATGCACTTTAACAGTTAAGAAAAATAGCTTTTTGCAAGCTGATTCCTGAAGGAAATTCAAATCCCGTCCTTGATTGGTGATCAACACTTCTCACACATGAACATGAGTCCAAGACAATGATACTAATTTGAAAATCTCTCAACTTCATGCAAATTGGGGGGGAAGGGGGGAGAAGAAAAAGAGGGAGGGGGAGAGAGAGAATCAAACCTCTTTACTACCATTGGAATTGCCAGAGCCGAGCAAATGGAGAATAAATGCCCTCTCATAATTTTCAGCTCCATCATCACATGCAACCTGTAATATCAAAAAGACATTAAAAGACAAACAAAATAAAGTTATATAAAAAATTTTATCAAACAAAGAAAAAACAGAAATAGGCATTACTTGATTGTTGAAGTTGTATAAGCATTGCATGAAAAATAAGGGAGATTAAATGGAGAAAGGACAAAATAGAGCATCATTGGCAGTGGCAAAAGGAAACAATTAGTTCTTTATATTCTTTTTTGGTTTTCATGGGGTTGAAAGAACAGAAGATTCAACATACAAGGAGGCATAATCAAGCTCTCTCAATACACAGTTATCTCACATGGTTATCTATGCATATGAAAAAATATAAAGAGAAAAACTTTATCCAAACTTGCTAACATGAAACATAACTAGGAATAAAAAAGCTTGGCTTACATTTACAAGAAAAGAAATAAATGGGTTTGCAGTAGACTTTTGAGAGGAATAACTTCGATGAAGAATAGCAAATGCAACCAATCGTTCAGTAGAACTGAGCATCATTTTGTCCTGGAATTATTCAAGATCCAGTCAGTCGGCAATAACATGTTAGTAAGACATCCTCACTTTGAGAAGAGCTGTTATAAAACTTGATTAAAAGTTACATATGTAATATAGTAGGCAGCCTTACACTATGGTTGAAGCAACTGCTAAAAAGGGAGCTATTGCCTCCAACAGGAAGCTACACGTGAATAATACTACTACATCCTTTATCTTTAAAAAAGGCAGTTCTAATTCTGCTATTTTTGAAGCCATATCTTCAAAAAATAATAGAATGTTCAATAAAACTAAAGGACAATTAACTGAGGCACTTCTATCTGCCTTTGCCGTCTTAAAAAGGTGCCACTAGGTGCCAAAAAGCCTGCACCTTGCCTAGAGATTCTAAGGTGTTTTTAACGGCTAAGAAATTTGCCTCAGATAAACCTATAATACCTGACAAATCACCATTCAAGATGCCAAAAATTGTATGAAGGTCCAATGAATATAATGATATCACAGTAAGACGTTATGGTAGAAAATGAACATCAAGTCCATTGTTTTGCTTGAACCTTAAACAACCAAAGGACAAGAGAGGAGCACAAATGAAAGACATTATCACTCACAATTTGTGGCAAACCAATTAATATCTTCAAAAATGAAGAGCTGTGGAGAAAAATAACATAACTAAAATGGAGTCCCCCTTCATTTTAGGTGTTCATTGCTCACATTCATGAATAGAACATGGGAAAAAATAAAAAGTAAATTCAATAATGTTTTCTCCACATCACTTTCAAAAAAACCAACTATAATTAAATTGAATTCCACTTTAAGTTAAACCTCTAATTCCTTCACTGCTATTATATCTCCTATGAAACTAAACACACGAAATATATATACTTAGTACTCTATTTATTTAGGATTTGTTGAGTATATGAGAGAAGGACAAAGATGGAGGAAGGTGGGTAGGAATCAAAAAAAAAGGAAAGAAAATGAATTCTACTCAAATTTGACAAGAGTGATTGCAATTTTTGTCCATATTAACATAAACAATCTTCCCATATTGGAAAACTAGAGAAAAAATAATCATCATCTGTGTTAACAAAAAGAAAACACTTTTCAATGCTACCAAGCTATGGATTGAAAAAATACTTTTCTTTCCATCACCACTTACACACAATTACTACCACGCATGGTTGAAAAAAGGAGATACAACTTTATTTACTTTCAGTTTTTTATGCCTCCTCAATTTTTTGTCTTTCTCTTTGAAATCACTCCTATAAAGCAAGAATTACCAACAAATTAGAAGAATGCTTAAGCCAACAGACCTCAGGATAGGGAAAAACTGATTGAATGATCATAATAATTGATTTCAGTTAGCCAGAGACTATAATTCATTTGCCAAATAAACAAAACAAACTCCACTACGTAGAACCATAGATCTAAACTAGTTATGACGACCATTATCTTTGTTAACCAGAAAATTTAAAAAAAAATTTCCAACGCTAACAAGATATGGTTTAAAACAACACTTATCTTTCCATCACCACTAATACATTTTTACTACCACACATGGTTGAAATAATATTTTCTCTCCTTTCAGATTTTAAACCCTGCCGAATCTTTTTCTTTCTCATCGAAATCACTCCCATAAAACAAGGCCTACCAACAAATTAGAAGAATGCTTATGCCAATAGATCTTAGGAAGAAAAAAAATGATTGAATGATCACAGAAACTGAACTCGTTAGCCAGAGACTAAAATTCATTTTCCAAATGAACTCAACTACATAGAACCATGGATCTAAACTAGTTATGAAGATTAGCATGGGCGATTAGCAATCTATCTGATATCTATACGATTCCTGTTTCATTAACCCAATTTTCAAGCATGGATTCTCTAGTACCATAATCTAACACTTTGTTACTGAATTTCCCCGCAATCCAGCACAAGTAAAAAAAAAATAATCACAGCAGATCGTTACTTTTGTCAATCTAAATGGAAAAACAACAAACCAACAGTCTCTGAACAACTAGAAAGGAATTCGGAAATGAACCCTAAAAGTTGTAAAGCAGGTGAGAGAGACGTGAAATTCAAATCCGCAAAACGTTAAACCCTAGAGAGAGAAAGTGAGAGAAAGGAAAAAAAAAAAAAGGAGAAGTGAAATGACCTGCAATAACAGAGAAAGAGAATAGCAGACATTGAAATGGCGGAGCGAGGAATTGCTGAAGAATTCGGTGACTGTCTCTTCGATTGATTTCTGCTCAGACGAGGATTTTAGCATGTTGACTATCTTACACTGTTCCTCCAAATTCAGCATCTTCTTCCCCATTTTCTTCTCTTTCCGTTTACTGAATTTTCTGTGTAATGGTAAAGATTTTGATGAGTAAAGATTTTGATGAGTTGTTTGTTTTGCTGGGAATCCAAAGAAGTGAGAAGTCGTAGCAAGTAGATTTGAATTTATATAACCCTTAAAACAACAATATAAGACTAATACGACTTCGTCGGCTTAAGGGGCTCTGTCAGGCCCAATACGACAGCTTCTTCGTTTTGGGGTCAGTATCCAATACAGCTGCCCATACCATTATTTAATTTTATACTAGAAAGGCACCGGTGCTGTGCAATGGGTTCATATGCTTAAGATAGACTTGGCAACTGATGTATACAAGTGGAATTTATGTCAAATAAAACTGTGTTTGTGCCGTATAGAGCACATAAATTTTGTGTCAAAATTTGTGTTGATGTGCTAAATATAAAATCTATTTTGTAGCTTTTGATAATCATTAATTTTTAACCCGTATCATTTTCGTACCTTTTATTCATATATTTTTTATGTCGTGCTTATAATTATCAAGTCTATCTCAAAAATTTAAGTCCGGTGTTATAAGAACTGATCATCCAAGAATAAACAGCTCATTAAAATGAAAAGAAGTAGTTTTGTTGTATAAGATTCGTTTAATATTTTAATGATCATGAGAAAGAAAACGAGATCGGCAATATACACAAAGTCATACAGAGTCAACCATGAGTGCAAGAAGCAAAGAAGACCAAATAAAATAGGAATGGTTTTATAACCAAAAAAATTATACCACACAATCACGAAATTATACCGCACTGTCTTATTTCAATAATTTTTTTAATATCAAAATCCTTTATATAAAAATAAAACTTTACCCATATCACTTCACAAAACCCAATTTCTTCTTCTTCCCTTTCATTCTTCCCAATCATTTTTTAATCCTAAACACCAAATGAAACCCAAATCTAAGTTTTAATTAATTGAAAGAGCAAATGTAATACTATTCAGCTAATTTGATGGAAGATTATAACACAAACAAAAAGAAATACTCAAATGGCATGGAGGTAGAGATTTTTGCAAAGGCATACAAATTTTTTTAAAAATTTTCAACATATTTTACTATTTTTGACACTCTCAAAATTCATTTATGAGAGTAAAGAGCGTTTCCTAGAAATTCACTTTTAGGAGCCCTAATATTGGCCATTTTTAACACTTTTTTTTAAATTTATTTAAATAACACACAAAAGCATATTATATTACCATATTAAAAAACACAAAGCATATTAAATTATCATATAGAAAATAAAATAATTAGTTTTTCTTGAAAGAAAATTAGAAAATTTACTTTATATATATATATATATATATATATATATAGATATATATAATATAACATCATATTATATATAATATCACGTTATATATGATATTATATGTAAATAATATTTAATAATACTATTAATTTTTTGACTTTTTGTAAGATGATAGAAGATTAGTACATTTTCAGTAAAAACCAAAGTTTCATCAATTTGATTGCACTAATTCATTTACTATGTACAAGGTATGAGAATGTTAATATTTATTTCATCTTTAATGCAAATAAAGTCTGAAAATTATTAGTATTAGTATAATGTGCAGGTTTTTGCCACTCAAGAAGCCTTGATTATATGGGTTAGGGAGGTAGGGAGAAATTTAGGTTTAATAGTTGTGATTAAAGCCTTTAAGCCCGCATTTCTTGTAAGAAAACTAAATTACGACTCACATGTGAATGAAGTGGAAGATATAGGGGGTCGAAAAAGAAGCCAAAAATAGAGAAATTACATTGTAAGGGAATGGGAACGGGAACATGGAAGTGTGGTTGTCCATTTGAGCTACATGAGATGAAACTTAAAAAGATGATGAATAGGGAGTTAGAGTAGTATGTGGGATGCATAATCATGCACCTGCAAAAACAATTAGAGAGTTATTCATTTACAACTAGAATTTTAGTTGAAGAGAAGAATACAGTGGCTGATATAACAAAAAACATGGTCAGTCCAAGAAATATACTTATGACGTTGAAACAAAACAATGAGAAGAATGTCAACATTATGATTTGTTGTGAAAAACTTATTTTTGGTACATCCTACAACCATGATTTGTTGCATGCTTACCCACTGTGTTGATTATGGATTGTACATATAAAACCAATAACTATCGGCCCTTAATCCTCGAGATTGCTTGTGTGACATCAACTAAAATGATTTTTTCTATTGCATTTATCTACATGGAGACCAAGTGTGTTGACAACTCTTGCACATTGTAGAAGTTAAAAAGCTTAATGTTGTCAGAGGCATTACCATATATCATTGTCATTTATCGAAATTTGATATTAATGTATGTAGTAGAAGCAGTATTCCTCAACACAACTAATCTCTTATGCAGATGGCATTTATCAAATAATGTACTTGCTAACTAGAAAAAGTTATTTTGGCGAAAGGAGAGGTGTGAGGCATTCATATCAGCATGGACTGTTCTTGTGTTCTCGTTGATCAAGGAGGAGTGCAAGAGTTTATGTTTAATGGTAACTAATTATAAATACTTGGTTGAATAAGTATAACTAAAGATTAGTTGCAGCTTAAACGGACAAAATAATGCACTTCGGCAATGTTACAACAAATAGGTACATTTGTTGTTTTCTTAAAGATTACGTTGATTTCTTAGTTAATTAATTTTTTTATTATATTATATATTTCTTAATTTGGTGTAGAGCAAAGATTGCATAAGAAAAGTTAAAGAGACATATTGGATTGTTTCAAGGAGATTTTGAGATATCTTGAACTTATAAACTCCTTAATTAAGCTACAACATATGGAAATAAAGCCTTCATTTGAGGAAAGTGTTACTACTATTAAACATAACCTCAAGCCGTCATTGTTCAAGGAGTTGCGAGGTTTGGTGTTAATGTGTGCACTTAATATGATTTTAATGGAAATGTGACAAGCAAATGAACTGATATTGATCCTTTGTCCTGTGGTTATGTCATGAAGCATGCATTCTAATCTTCTAAACTTTCAAAGCTAACTATTGCATACACAAAGGGAAAAAGTTGATTATTTTCATCAACAGTGAGGTAGACGATAACATTCTTTTGTACAATCCACTCAAATGGGAGCCATCAATGAAGATTAACCCTCTACAGCCAGTTGAAAATCCAACTATTAAGCAACTATAGTCCACAAAAACTTGATTAATATGCTTATGATCAATAGTCCATCTAACCTCCATTTCAAGGTCTACCTCTTTCATTTGTCCACATATTAATTTGTAGGAGTCTTCAGTTCTTCCATGAAGTAGCTTCATTGTCTACTCCTTGGAATATCATGCTTGGTGATAGCTTAAACCTCATTTAGATTTAAAGGCAGCTCTGATTTGGCGTGGTGTGGTGTGGTGTACGACTGAAGCTTTATTTTGTTGAAAAAAATTGAGTAGCGTATTTGGACTTTGACATGATGTAAATTGCATATGAAGTAAAGTGGTTGTTGATATTGACAAATGTTCCGACAATCATAATGTCCATATCTCATCTTTGATGACATCAAATTCCAAGGACACCCATCAGCTTTATAGTCGACATTACTAAAAGACTTGTTTTTCCAAAAGTTTGCAATTGAAACCTAGTGTAATACTAAACTGACAAAGAGAAAGTCTAAGAGCATTTGCATCATCAAAGTTCTGACCACTACATCTCTTCTTTCCAAATTTCGCTTATGATTGTATCTTTATTAGTAATAGTAAATTCAATTGTAGTTGACAACTCTAATTTTTGTTAAGGCAAATCTGGGTTTTTCTAGTCACACCCTATTTTCTACTCTCACCCTAGCCCCACACACATTTTACTACCCACACCCATTATCCTTACCGGTCACCCTATTCTACCCCTCCAAACCCACGGCACACCCAAGTTCTTTCCAAAATCATATTCCAAACTCTCTCATTTCCTCAAATCCTTCCCAAATCGTCGAGTTTTTGAAGCAAATAAGGTAAGTCTGGCCTCTATTTTCAATTACAGATGTTATATGCTTTATATTTTTTCATTTAAACGAAATACATGTGGAAATTTTAAGAAAAATCGATAGAGGCTTTGGGTGCACAGCTCGCGGCAATGAACTGCCGCTATCTTTTAGATGGCACGGGACGGAGGTGCCGCACATGGGCTTTAACCGTGGCACCATAGTGCCGCGAGAATTGTAGTATCCCGCAAAATAGTACCGCAAGGATAGAGGTATTGCGACACCATAGGTACCGCGAGATTTGTGGTCTCGCGGACCCATGGTGCTGCGAGTCTTGTTTTCAACTCGCGACACCCATATTGCAAGGCTCTTGCCACCATGGTGCTGCGAGACTGAAAATGAAAAAAAAATTTCAAATTTTTTTTATTTAGATTAAATTTTAGTTATTTTTTATTTTTAGTTTAGATTATATGTGAAATGGATTAAATTTAACTTATTTTCTAGTTTATAATAAATTTAACTTATTTGCTATTTTTTTGTTTAAATTATATGTAAATTGATTAATCGAAATTAAAATAGTTTTCTTCTGTGTTTATACAGATGCCACCACGTACACGAGGAGTAGGGTCATCTAGAGGTGAGAGGAGGAGATGTGCTGAAGCATTAATGGATCCGAGATGGGTACCCACTGTGTCTAAGATGAGGAGATGAGCTCTTGAGGCAGCAAATGTTGAGGAGAGATAGGAGTCGAGTACATCTAATGATGCACCAAATGTGGCGCAGAGGCAGTTGCAGAGTACCTCTTGCGAGGTAACAGTTGCAGAGTACCTCTTGCGAGGTAACAGTTGCGGCGCAGAGGTAGCAGTGAAGTACCTCTAGCGAGGTAGCAATTGCGACACCGAGGCAGCAACGGACATCTGGAGAGGCACCAGTTGCGGCACAAAGGCAGCAGCGAAGTACATCTAGCGAGGCACGAGCTGCAGCACAGAGGCAGCTGCGGAGTACATCTAGCGATGCACCAGCTACGGTGCAGAGGGAGCAGCCAAGTACTTCTGGCGTGACACCAGCTGCTGAGCAAGCCAGTACTTCTACTGGATCTTATCCTGGTGGTCCAGTTGATCCATCTCTGCTAGTTAGTTATGGATCACATGTTGCTGCAGCTATTTGGTAGCAAAAGGTATAAGTGAACTTTGTTATATATTTATCGTAATGTAAATTAGAATTTTCGGAGAGATGACCATTATTTTATTTGGTATTGTTTCAGGAGCGAGGGGAACTAAAAGTTATTAATCACAGTTATAAAGTTGGTATATGGCTATTGGATTAGAGTCGGTCACGCATCCTTTCCACGATCGCATGGTCAGGGTTGGATCCTTTGTTGTAATGTAGTTATGTTACGTGCAACAAGACCATTATTACTGCATTTACTGAGAGGTGGCATCCAGAGACGAACACATTTCACATGCCTTTCGGAGAGATGACTATCACTCTAGATGACATCTCTTCATTGCTTGGCATCCCTGTGGTCGAGAGGACTATATCTTTCAATTTCGTTTTTATTGACGATGCAAATAGAATGTTAGTGCGGTTGCTAGGAGTGAGTGAAGAAAAGGCAAAGGAAAAGATGACCGCCACTAAAGGACCACAGGTTAGGATGCAATGGTTGAGGGATACGTTTGGGATGGTTTCCAACTCTGATAACGAGGAGTAGATAGAGTACGCGACTCACGCATTGTTATTATTTTTACTTGGTTGCATTCTATTTGCTGATAAGAGTACAACACGAGTACCAATTGCATACTTATCTTTTTTGGAGGATCTTACTACCGTGGGTGAGATTGCATGGGGTGCAGCTTGCCTGGCTTATATGTATAGACAGTTGGGCGAGGCCAGTAGAGCAGAGTGCCATTCGATAGCTGGTTATATGACATTGCTTCAGGTATATAATGTTTATTTAATAATAATATTGATTTGTTTAATATTTATTAGCTTATGATTTGATATGAAAATCTATTTTGTTTTATGTAGGCGTGGATTTATGAGCATTTTCCATTGCTAAATACAGTACAAGCGACGGCATATAGATTTGAGCAGCCACATGCTCAATGATGGAAGCCACTTAGCTGTAGTATTTGTCTAAAGATACTGAGGGAGTAGCTTGATGACCTTCAGTATCATCAGGTCTGCTGGGAGTCATATGCAAATAATAGAGAGAGACATCCATTGCCAGAGATTTCATTTTTTTTGCGGATGCATCAAGTTCAATGACATCGTGGAGCCATACTATATGGATAGAGTTCTGTGGCAATGGGGCTATGTGCAGAGCATTCGATGTCCACCTCTGACTCCATTTCACGCGATACGAGGACTGAAGCCAGCTACTTATGTCGTGAAGTATAGCTTTCAGCCTGGGTACTGGGATAGCTGGGATTATCATGTGATTAATGAGGATAAGAGAGGTGCGCGATGCAAGACTCTTGGAGAGTCTACAGCGGATTACATGATTTGGTATGCGACCATTTTAGATCGTTATATCCAGGATCCTTCACATAGATTGACGGCCCAGCCCATAGTGATTAATTGGGAGGTTAGTCATTTTTTATTTAATGTTATGAAAACTTACATATCTTGAAATTGATATATTTATTTTTTCATGATTTTGTAGTGCGTCGTGGGACACATATTTGACAAATTTTACATAGTGGAGGTAAGTGGAGATGATCAAGACTTGCATGTTTAGCGGCAGGCTGTGCATGATGTTTATGCCATGGGATATGGATCAAATTTCATATTGAGTCAATAATTGACTTAATTTGATTTAAATAAAATTTAATTGCTAAAAATAATAAATAAAATCTGAATTTGGAAAATATGGAAAAGTATCATGGTGGCAAACTTGAAATTTGGTAGAAATGAAATTGATACTATATTAGAATGGGCAGATTTTTAAGAATAAAATAATATAAAAACAAGCCATGGTTGACCAAAATTCTTATCTTCTCTAGCAACTTTGCTCTGTTTCATTTTACCCATTTTTCTTCTAAGTTTTCTTTTGTTATTTCTTGTGAAACCATCTTCCCTCTTCATATAATCAAGAACCTCATTTAACAGAAGTTGTTCTACTCATCAAGGGCTGTTGATAGCTAGTCTTATTAAGGGCTGGAACTGAGATTTGAGGGAGAAAGTTTTTGTTCCAATGTTCGATTTTTATGGGTAAGAAAGAAAGATGTTGTTTTTATTAAGTTTGTTCATGGTTTGGTTATTGATTTAAGTGTGAATGATATATTTATAGTCTTAATTTTACATGAAAATATGTGTGTGAAGTGAAGAGGATTTTGGCCAAAAGAGGGTTCATGATGAACCAACGTGAATGGCATGTTTGAGAGGAGGGAAAATAGATGTTATGAGATGATGAGTTAGCCATGACTTGGAATTAAACAAAACAATGAGTTTGACAAATTGGGTAGGTTCGGTCAAGCTAGGAATGAAGGGAATATGGTGGAATTTTAATGTAAGGAAATTATGGAATTAATGTTGATATGGATTAAATAGAAATATGGAATTAAAGTTGGAAAATGATTAAGGAAAACATGAGGATGCTCACGGTTGGGATGAAGGGGGACTTGGAATTCCCTTGATTTTCCTATGATTAATGGTTATAAGAATATTTAAAATGATGCATGAAGCCTATAAAGGAAATTAGAATGGAAATATATATATTTATATATATGTTGGAGAATGAAGGAAGCCTTTAGCCAAGCTTCCATTGATATACTTCATGCTACTTTTTCTAAGGTTTATAGTTAAACATAAAGTATAATTTAAAGGAATTAATATTATTTTGCAGCTTTCAATCCAAAGGAATAACGTTACAGAAGTGGCGCAGTTGAATTCCATACGGTACAGTAACTAAGGTAAGGGAATATATATGGAGGTTGTTAGGAAGATATTGTGCTTGCATGGGAAATTGGTGGATTTGAAAATTATATATTGTGAATTTTATTGCAAGGGGTTAGGATAGACTTAATTGTCATTCCATTATAATTATAGAAAAATCCCTTCCTTAAATTTACTACTTAAATATGTTTAAATGTTTAAATTTGAAGTTTATGGCAAGTGGAATATGTTCTAAAGATTATTTTAATTATTTTAGAACATATATTTGATTTTATTGATTTTCCTTTATAAAGAATATTTACTTCTATTATTATGGATGAGTGACGTGATGAATGACTCGTAAGGTACTTCGGGCCCTCACAATAAAAAGTTTTTGATTTTACCGATATTTGAATTTAATTGAATTTTGAGATTGTTGCTCCGTGATGACCATGCATTTACCGTTACCGAATTACATGTTATCGACTGTGAGACATTTGGGCAAGTCCGCAATCTCACAGATGTCATATGCCCAATGTACATTGTGGATCATTAAGCAATGACCATTGTTACCGATAAGAACAGCTTAGGGATGGATTCCTAGCCCAACTTGGGTACGCTTAATTCATATACTGATTATCGAACTGTTTATGCATGAGTCTCTTGTGTGTTGATTGTCTCTACCGACTGATATGAATTATTGATTTATCGACTTACCGTTACTGATTTATTTATTGAATAAATTATTTCTGTTGAATTACCGAAATTAAATATATTATATGATTTTTTTAAATTTCATATAGTAGCATAGTATTACACTTCTATATATATCTCCTTACTGAGTGTAAACTCACCCCTTAACTCTCATTCCAGAATATTTGCAGTGACCTTCCACTTATACGAGAGCAGCACGATTTTTGGATCCTACAGTATTTCCTTCGAGACTGGTTGTTTATCCAGTGAAGGTATATTTTATATTCTATATATCTTAGACTTGTCTAGTACAGTACTTATTATGTTGTAAAGACTAAGGGGATGTAAATTAAGAAGAAAGAAATTTTGTACATGTGTCTAGAGACCTGCACTTTTACATAAGGATATATCGAATGTCCAAATTTTCGTGGACTTAATTATATGAGATTATTTGGTATTTGGATTGCATTGGAATCATGTGAAAATTGTGGTTTGTAGCTGGTATATAAATTGTGTTTAAAGTGCAGGAGGTTAGGATATTTGCAGCAGTTATGCTGTCGAAATTTTGTCAGAAATTTACTAAAATATCATAAAATATTCTATGAACATAATCGAGTGAAATGAAATAAGAAATCGACATCGACAAATAGCCTAACCAATCCGAAGATAAGAACAATGAATTGAATATTTTTACCGAAAATCGGATGTTACACAGCACCCACAGTTGTCACTTGATCAGTGCACTCAATGGACCCTTGACTATGGCCATATATATCTTATTGTATTGTCCCTCATGGGAACCCTATTGTGCATGATTCTACAGGGGTGTTGACTATCTCTATTGAATGTTTTATTGAAATGAAATGAAATGAAGATTTCACTTGTTCATACAAATGAAATGAAATATTTGAATGCAAAAAAATGTATTTATAGTATGATGATATTGTTTACCTAAAACAATGCTTTGGATTGTTACTAATAAGATGTTCAAGGTTTTCAATTGTTTATCAAATGCATCGCACTCTCATCGAAACTTTGAATTGATAGATCCTTCATTTACATGCATGAATTCCTTCTCTGAGAAGCTCACGTAGAATTCACTAGAGTCAGACCTAGGGACCGGGGCAAGTAAGGTGCTCTAAAGTATCCTTCCACTCAGTCTGGTAATCCTATCGATTATATAATCCTTCTTTTTGATGTTGTCTGTTATCGTTGTTAAGTCATCGTAGAGTTTAAGTAGGATACATGCATATTCGTTGCATGGTATCTGCTCTTTTATATATGTTTTTTACTGGGCGTAAAGCTCACCCACTCTCTTCCACCTCATAGATTATCCGCAGTAGTAGCCGTTACAGTGAGAGAGAACTTTTGACTGTATTTCCTTCAACGCTTCTGCTTTGTATCTTGAAGGTATATACTGTACAACTCTTTATGTATCCAGACTCAATTTGTATAGTACTTTAGTTACGTAAATGCAATGTAAACTATAATAAAGTGGATGTCAAGTATAGTCTTTGTGTTATGACAATCAATGTAGATGTAAGCCTGTTTGAGGTTATGATATATATTGTTAGAGGTAGTTACCTAAGTTAATTATGGAATGGTTTTAGTGAGACTAGATGGAATTGAGACAAAAACAAAAGAGAAATATATGCCTTTTATAAGTGATTAAACTGGGACCAATCAGAATTATTGGATATTAATTTAGCTAAGTAAAGTTTAGCTTAATTCTGAAATTGAGACACTAAGCACAACCTAACCAAATGAAATAAAAGGAAAAAATGTTAGTCCGGATTTTTAGGAGATCGAAATGTGACATAAAGTAAACATATACTATAAATAAATGTACTAGGATCAATCTAAATAATTGGATATTGATTTAGCTAATCAAGTTTTGCTTAACATTGAATTGATGACACTGATCATAGCCCAACCAAATGAATGAAAAGGCAAAAGTTAGCCCTAATTTTAAAAAATCGAGACGTGACAACATATGCTTTTTATATGATTATATGCCAAATGTGATATGATTTGAAATGTAGTCCTTTTGTACAATAAAACTTGCATAAGTTTGCATACTGAATTATGACAAAACGATATGCTTTTTGCATGAAGGATGTCTTGACCTTATACTTTACATGAACATGAGATTTATATGAAGATTATCATGACTTTATACTACATGTGATCATATTTTTCCACATGAAAAGTAATATGATTTGATATAGTACAGGGGTATCATTTCTAAATGAAAGTGGACTGATTTGATTTTGTGACTGAATGTGGTTTTTATGTAAGATGTAATACAACATGAGATTAATATGAGCATGGTTTAATACCATATGATGTCAAAATCACATATGATTCACTTGTGCATGATACAATGTGGTATAGGGACAAAAGGATTCAAAAATGATTAAGTTGCTATGATTAGAAGTCACTGTGATAGAGAGGCTCTAGGACGGGGATAATGATGTACTTCAAAGCACCTTTACATTGATACCTTAAAACCTTTCCCACTTAAAGTTCTTTACGGCATGATTTGAGATGTTTTGATAAACAATTACAAAAGGAATAAGATATGAGAATCTTAATTTAAAGGTTTCATGCATTTGCATTAGAATAGTATAAGTCTAATTCTGCGCTTATATAAATGATTTACTGAGCCCTCGCTCATCAAACAAAATTAATTTTCTCCACAGATTGAACTCAAGTTAGGAGAACACGTTTGGACAGTTCTGGTGGTGGAGTAGTGTCTTAACTCTAGAGGGCCTTGCCTCAGATATTTTGGTATTGTAATATTATCTTTTGCATATGTTTTTACTTTCATACAAATTTTGTACAGTACTATAGGATGAGATTTAAACTGAAATAATAAATGGTGGTTATAACATTTTGATGCTACATAATGTGCATGGAATTAGTTGTGGATATTAAGACTATTGAATTGGGAAAAACTGATGCGTTGCACTATGTTAAATGAATTTGATTTGCAGGTAGTTAACTGAGGAAAATCTTAAACTATAAAGGGCATATTTTCAATCAGCTTACTAAGCAGATATATGTATGGGCTAAATATGATCATTCCCTGCTTTAGAAAATAATTTAGTCCACTTTTGAATTAAGGAGTGATTGAAAATTGCTTAGCGATTACACTAACACCAAATACAAACTGTAAAACAAAAAAGAAAAATTTAGTTTATAAATTTGATAAGCGGAATATGTATAAGTGTCAAGTGCATAGACTATTGGGTCGTGACAGTATTTGATTTTCCCAATAAATTTTCCTTTCTTAATAATGCTTCATCCTTCCTCGAAGGCCTAAAGTATGAATTCAATTAAAAAATTATTGAATTTATTAAATTACCCTTAATGAATTATTCTTCTTAATTGTCATTTAAATCAAGCTTCTTCATTTCCATGCATTTCTTTCCACCTAACACGAAACATAATG
This sequence comes from Heritiera fomes, assembly GCA_032173925.1. Classification (NCBI taxonomy): domain Eukaryota; kingdom Viridiplantae; phylum Streptophyta; class Magnoliopsida; order Malvales; family Malvaceae; genus Heritiera; species Heritiera fomes. The sequence goes on from JAPDPM010000017.1 coordinate 7,262,908, forward strand.
GTATTCAAATTATTATTTAAAGGGATTTGAATACAAAAAATTTATCCTTGAAAGGCATCTTCATATTGCTTTGTCCTTGAAGGTATTCTAATTCTACTTTAAGGGTATTTGAATTCCCACTATATTTTGAATATATGTGCTTAAGTTTATATATCTTTGTACAAAAGGAATTCGATTTCCTTTTTAAGGATATTCGAATAGCTAATCTTCTCCTCTCATCTTAAAATCATTTGCTACTACTGGTATTCAAATTCCTAGATTTAAGAAATCAAATACCCATAAAACAATTTCAAATACCTTATATACTTACCAATACAAAAATATGTACATATTATATAAAAGTATGTACACCTATTAGGAATATATATGTTTATTCCAATTTAGAAGGTAAACAATGGTATTGGAATACCTTAAATAGGTATTAGAATAATTATTTCAATTTTCTGTACCTTAAATAAATTTTTCTTATCAATATTCTTTTCTTTCACCACTCTTCATATTCTTCTTCATTTCTTTCCACCAAAAACAAACCACGACTCTACATATTCCCCCTTTAGTAACTTCTCTTCTTCGTTTGCATTTCAATAATCAGGCTTTGCACTCTTCTTTTGTTTACATCAAAAAACACACCATGAATCCTTAGCTTTCTTATACTCCTGGAATCACCACTTGCCCCCAATTCATTAAAAGCTTGAATCGTGAGTACCTCACATCTGATACAATGGTGAGCTAATCTACATTCAAACTTTTTTTTTCATGATTTTTAAAGTTTTGTCTGTTTGCTGGTTTGATGGATCTTTATGTGTATCTGAAACTTAAGTTCTCTCTTTCATAATTCTATAAAGTGGAATATGTATTATCATTTTAATTTCACTTGTGAAATCTTAAAATTTCATTGATACCGTATTAGATAATTATCTTTTTAAAAATTTATTTTATTGCTTGTTTCATGAAAATTAATTTTTAATAATAATTTCAATCTTTTCTTAATATTTGTTTGACAATAAATTAAATGAACAACGAAAAATTACTTGATGATCAAATGAGAGAAAAGAAAATTACGCAATTTCAAAGAAGGTTCGCTTTATGAAACGTTCCGGTGAGACGCATGAGATTAGTTCGACTTGAGTTGGGATTTTGGGCAAAAATTTTTAAACTTTCGTCCAGCTTGATCAGATCTAAAGTATTGTTTATTAATAAGTTCTAATTTTAATTATAAATATTGATACGTTGAAATTATGAACAATAATATTTTTAATATTGTAATAATAAATAGAAAATATTTAATATAATAAACTATATTTTATTTTAACAGTAAATGTTCTTTAATATAGCAATATTACTATTTTTATGAACATTTTGGATAATAAATATTACTGTTTCATAAACTTTTTTATTTTAACATATAAATATTTTAATATTTTAATAAAAATAATATTCTAATACTTTCTTAATAACAAAAAAAAATAATATTTTTTACAGTTTAATAATAAATATTTTCATATATAATAGTATTTTAAAAATATAAATATTATTTTTTATAATAATATAACAAATATTTTCAATAAAAATAGTACAAATTTTTAATATTACTTAATATCAATATAAACAATATTTTTAATATTTTAATATTAAATATTAATATTAACATAATACTATTTTTAAGATATAATTATTAAAATATTTTAAGAGTATTGGTACATTCAACTTTGAAAAAAAAGAGATAATTTCGTTAAAGTATAAGTTTCTTTTATATAACCTTTCGGTTGTATGCGTTAATATATTCTTTAATGAATAATCATCTTGTAATTGCTTTAAAACCTCTAGGGTGTGTGTGTGTGTGTATATATATATATATATATATATATATATATATATATATATATATATATATATATATATATATATATATATTTAATACAGTGACCATTTATAATTTTTATGTATAGTCAATTAATTAGAAAATGATATCTCATTAATAAAGAAAGTTTTAAATATTTAAATCTTTAAACTACATATAAAAAAATTATTAATACTATATTTTTTAAATTTATTCCACAATAAAATAATATTTTATAATTAACTGATAATACATAATATTTATACATTTTTCATATCAAATATATATATATATAGCTTTATGGTACCTTAAAATAGAATTGATAATTCTAAACATGACATAAAAACAATACAAATAAATTATACGGGCTAAAAATAAATAAAAATTGTATATAAATATAAAAAATGTTAAAAATAAGACATTAAATTTTAAGCTTTTTATGTCGATACAAAGTATGACACAAAATTTTTATATTTTATCTGATACAAATATAATTTTATGCGATATAAATATGAATTATTAACGCAAATTACCGTACCTACTTAAAACCTTTACGAAATGCGAGTGGATACGAATGAAATGATGATAGCCACATTAGGCATTAGCATTTGTAGCTAATAAACGCGTACAAAGCACTGGAAAGGGAGAATGGAATTTCACGCGCAACTTCCTTAAGAAACAAGAGTCATGTCCCCCACCACCAAAAAAACACTCAACAGTAGATTTCAAAATGGAAACCAGCTGCATGCCCATTGCCATGCCTTCCACTTCATTTCACTTTACACATATAATTGCTCTGCACAAATTTTTTCCAGGAAAATGTATTTTTTTTATTTTCGTTCCTCATTAAAAAATTAACTTGATTGAAATATGAAGCTTTTTGCTAGTTGGGAAACTGAGATTTAGATTTAGGGGATGTGAAAGAACTAATTGAAATGCATGCAATAATTTTGCTTTAGGATGTGTGAGGAGTTAGGAATGTCAACGCAATAGGCAGCCGTTAATTTTGAAGTATCTAAATTCGAATTCAAATTCGAATATATTTTATACTATTCGAATTTGATTAATTATCTGAATATTTTAATTTTTTATTATCCGAAACCTATCCATAAAATGTAAGAAATATTTGTTAGCTATCCGAACATGCTAAATACTGGTTTATTAAGTCAAAATTCGACTTTCAAATTTAAATTTAAAACAAATTTTAATGCATATTATTAATAAAAATTAAATTAATAAATTTAAATTAACTCATAATAATAAATTAATGTTAAATATCATAATTAAAATAGTTAATGAATTAATTTAATAAAGTATTATAAATATTTTATAAATAAAAATGTATATAATAATATTAAAAAGTTTTGAACATAGATATATAATGTGCAAAACTAATGTTGATATTGTTCTTAAACTTTATCACTAGGAGGCAGCAACCAAAAAACCTTTAGTTCAGAGATAAAGCTTATTAGTCTATTGATAAAAGAACAATTGAATTACTTTAACAACAATTAAATTCAATAATTAGTTGTAGCATAAGATTTTTTAGGGAAATAAGTAACAAGAGATCCAATAATGTAAACAATGAATAAAACTAAATTAATTTAATTAATGAAACATGTACATGGTGGGAATGACTATTGCAAATAACCGAAAAAGCTTATGATCAAATTTAACGGGGGAAAATCGTGGTTTGATTCATATATACTAGGCAAGTTAATTAGTCATACTTATATATTATGATGTTGTTTATATGTCAAGGCCTATAGGTGCTTAGATTGGCTAGGGATTTGCCACCTAGCACCACTGACTCATCCATACTGTCCTCTTTGGGTCCATTAACCCTCAAGGTTTTGTCAGGGAATAACACCCCAATTCGTGTCCAGAGAAATTCGAACACTTGACCTTCAGCAAGCGTCAAACTCCTCTTAACCAATTGTCTTTCCAATTTTATCGGATGACCTCGAAGGGACTTCGGGATCATGTATCGAATATTGGATTTTGACACTAATTTCTCATATTCTATTTACATTTGGTTGGGCTATCTATAGTGTCCACACACTTAATAGTAATTAATCATCTACACTTATCAGTATTTACCTAGGAACCACACGGTTTGATTTAACCTGTATATAATTATATATAATCTACAACTTATGTTCAACATTTTACATTTAGTTTACATCCCAAGTACGAATATACATACAAAATAGTACTGTACATAAACAGTTTGAACATATAAAAGTAAACTCGTATACCTCAACGAAAATCGAGAAATTGCCTAAGGGATAAAAAAATCAGAGATGTTCTTGAGCAGAAATATAAATCTACTGCAGATAATCTGAAAGGAAAATAAGGGGGTAAGCTTACGCCTAGTAAGAAATACATATAAAAAGAGTTGATACCATGCATACCTATATGCGAGTATCTTAAAAACATGCTCTTTCACACAGAAACCAATATTCACACAATTTCTGGCACGTTATAAAAAATGATACTAGAATTGGTTAGATATCTAGGTTGAGTACAGAATGATGCTTTAAAGCACCTCACTTATCCAGGCATCGAATTCCGATTATAGGGAGTTCTTTGAAACTAATTTGATCATTGAGTTCAATAGATGTTCAAAAATAACTTCCATTATGCAGTTCACAAATAATTCAGATAACTAGTTGCAAAAACACTCTGTAAATAGTTTAATAATCATTTTTAATAAACAATACAGAGTATATAAAACATATTTAACATATACATCAAAATTAGAAATCAATAAAGTCTAGGAGTGCTTGGATTGGCAAGAGATTTACCACCCCAGAAAAAAAGTACAGTGGAGACATATATCACCCAATAGACTCATGCAATATAAGTATCCCAACAGGGAATAATAATAACGACATATGGCCATAGTGAAAAAATCCACAATGTACCTAGCCAGGTGACATCTGTTGCGCTAAAGATGTGGTTAAGGTCTAACAGCAACAGTTCACACACACAAAAGAGCATGTACTCGCAGGTAACTATGGGGACAATAGTCTCAAACAGTTCATAAACTAATTCAGAATCGTTTACGAAGATCAATTCAGTAAATCATATCTTCATAAAGCATTAAAATCGGAAATCATTACATTTGAAGCATAAAAATTTACCAAATGTTTTCAGTTTAATAACCAATGTTCAAAATATTTTAATTATGTATAACAATAACATGGAAACATAAGTGTATCTTGAGAAACGTAAAAGTTATTAAAAATCCCTTTGAAAACTAAGTTAAAAATTCTGCATGCACTTATGACCTTTAGAAATCCATAACCCCAAATCATATTTTTATTTCATATCTACTTTAAATATAATACCAAAAGATGATTTTAGAGACTTTGGTTCATTTCAGAAAATTTCGGCAGCATAACGATACTACTTATCTTGCACTAAAACATAATTTATAACCACAATTCCAATTTAACATTTCAATGAAACTGTCAAGTTTAATCTCATAAAACTCATTTCCATCATTCCCAATGCAAGATAGTATCCCTATGCCTTTTACATATATCTTTTACCACTTAAATTTCCGTAGTGTTATTCGATAGCACTAGTATCATTTTCTGACTTCCTAGCTGCAATTTACCATACAAATGCAGTCAATTCACTATACTTCAGGTATAAAGAATATTTAACTCATTGAGTCCTAGTACATTGCCTATTGTAGCCCTAAATTTGGTCTACTTCATGCTAGTGCTAACATTGCAACTACAGTCAAAACACCTCCGTTTTCAATTTTGATTTCGCCTATAGTCTTGTATTAGTTTATACGTTATTCTAAGACCCAAGTTACATTAAATTGAACATGGTTTCAGCCTCCCCTTCACTTGGCTAAATTTCATTCTCTCTCCTACAAACTTCATTTCTTCAATTTAAGCTTGAATTCATGTTCTACACTTATTCAACATTCATTCTACATCACTTTTGTATGAAACAACACTATGCTCATGCATGTTCATGCTTGGCCGAAACCTTAAGAGAGAGAATTACATGGTTTTACTTCAATCCAAGTGCAAATACATGCTTAAACACATAGTGTAGAATCATTAAAACATGAAAAATTCAAGCTTTCTCTCTCTTACCTACTTGGCCGAAACTTGTAGGGATCCCAGCCCATGTAAATGGCCACTTTAAGGCTTTATTTTGGTAGTATGTTGTAGAGCTCTAAGAGCTGGACAGGTTTGGTGAAAACTGTTTTTGGTTTCAAAGTGTTTTTCCTAAGGTTTTGGTGATTTCTCTCTCTAAATGAAGCTTCAACAATGGAGGAGTGAGAAGATGAAGATGGAAGCTGGCCAAAAATGAAGAAATATGTAGAATTTTCTATTCTTAAAATATGTTTTAGAGCAAATTACAAAAATACCCTTATACTTACCCAAAAATTCAATTTTGCTTCTTCGTGATTTGACTTTATTTTAAACATTCAATCTAATTTTCAAAATATTGCATTTAATCATAAAATATCTGTATTTAACATCTTTTAATCACATGTTATCCTTTTGTGGGGTTTGACTAATCAAATAAACGAAATTACCAAAATAGCCCTAGTAATCAAATTGCATAGTTTTTTGTAGTTTTGTGTGATTCAGTCTATCAGTCAACATAGCTTAAGACTTTGTCACACAAGAGTTTATCTATAACTAATAGTTGATCAAAAGTCAACTCAGTTTAACCATTATTCACAAAAATTTCACCAGCCTATGGACTTACTGTCATTTTCACAATTGTTGTACGCTCTTCAAAACATGCACAAACAAGTGAGTTTGAGGTGTAGATCCTTACCACCTCTATATTTGGCTTTAAATAATGAGTTCGCCAAGTTTCACCTCCATTAGGACACTAAAAGTCTAATGGGGCCCACTATCTAGTGCCCTTTTGTACTCACAAAACAAGTAGCATTTGAACATTTATAAGACATCTAATCTTTCTAACTTCACTAATAATATGTACGGATGGCAGAAAATATGAATCTCACATTATATGAATCTTTTTTTTTATTCAGCGTATGATTTTTAAGGGTTTTTGTCTACTTAAGCATTTTAAGAAGTAACTTGGATTTAAGATTATAGTCAATCATCAACCGAAGCCATATTTATATTTTCTCAAGGAGTTTTAGTGTAGAAGACATCTTGAATGTCGACATGAATCTATTAAAGTTTATTGTAATTTATTGATTATATTTCATAGCATTAGAATTCGTAGAGAATAGTTAAAGTATAGCATTAATCACACAAGATAGTATTGTGATTTTAAGTTTGAAGATTACTTATACAACTATTGTTGGAGAAAATATTCCATAGACACCGAAGTGAATATTCTAAGTAAACTTATCAATGCAGGTTGGTTCAGTGAACTTGTCTTTTCAAACAAGCATCTACAATATTTGTTTAAGCATACCAATGCTTCAGCTTATAGATCAACTGCTTACTATCCCAAAGTAAACACATAACATTGTACCAGTCTCAATGGCATTTATCAATATCTCCTTTTTCTTGACTCTACATGACTAGGAATAACTTTAGAAACATTATACTTTTATGCAATTGGGATCTTATAATTATAACGACCTTATGATTCCCTTTGCAAAGTATTTTTTTTAAGAACCTTATCATAAACAAGTATTAATAGTTTAAATCAATATGCTTTGTAGATAAAGAATAATGCCTATATTAAATAACTATTTCAAAACAATAAATGTTCAAATATCAAAGACTGAAATTGTTTAGTTTAGCCTATAAGGCATACCCCTATACCAACACCTCTATGGCTTAGTGCACGAAGATGAGATTAATTTTAAGCTATAAGAATTTGAAAGCTTAAGCTTAAAATAGAATCACATTGACAACGAGTCAAGATAAGTGCATATGATTATGACATTTATGATCGAAAGTGAATGATCCCAATATTCACTTTATGTGTTTTTGTATGCTAGGTGGAAGTCGTGTTGTTGCATTTTAACGAACGTAGAGTTATGGTTTCAAGTTAGGTATCAAAGTATATCTAAACTATCACCTATATGGTATTGAAACTATTATAAAGACATACACTCCATGGGAAAAGAAGATTAATACTGTAACTTGTGTTTCATATCACATTTACATTATTCAAACCAATAGGGTAATAGAAGAATTGATCACTACTTCTATGTTGTGTGAGACCCATGAGGTCAAAATGATCTCAAATAAGTACCTTTACGAAATGGAAAGAGTACTTGAATTGAAACGAAGAGATCCTAAAAGAATCGAAGACCTTTTTTGTATCATATTTGATTGTATTCATTGGTCGACCAATTATATTTAAATAGTTAGACATAATTGTGAATGCAAAAGTATATCATACAATTTGATAATTGAAATGTGACTAAATGGATCTAGGATACTACAAACTTACTCTACTTATATTTTAGTTTCTATATATACTCAACAATTGTATTACAACAAGCTCTCAAGTTAAAGTATGCTTGTTGCACAGCTTATTTTCTTGCATGAACTTTATAGAGAAAAGAGATATTGTTCTCTTGAAATTAATTGTACTCATTATGTGTGAGTGGGAGATGTAAAGGGTTAGGTTTGCCCATAATGGGTGGAACCCAAACCCTAACCTTAATCGCCACGAGCAATTTAAGTGCAAGTTCTCCCATTATTTTTTTTAAGCACATGAATATTAAAAAAATGAAAAAAAAGAAAATTGAGAGGAAAAAAAAAGAAAAAGAAAAGTTCTGTCAATCACTCTTTGAAATTATTTGGAAGAATTTTGGCTACGTAAGATTGAAAAGTTTTCACTTGCAATCTTATTCTTAATCAATGCATTCAGTCAATTCTTGCAATTGATCCTATAAGTGACTAAATTTTGCAACTTATTACAATTATGATTATTCGAATTCTTTATAGCTTGAATATGATCATGTATATATCAATTTTAACATTTAAAAAAGATACAAATAGAAGGAAGTTTAAATGGGGATTACATGATGAATAATTAAAATGCCACTATATGTATGATAAAGATTTATATAAATGGACAACATTCAAATCTTTTGGTGAAACAAATAAAAGAGAGAGAGATGTAAGGTTACATTTTCTCGGTTTATCATGTCATACTCAAAGATAAGCAACGGATTAGAAACGCAACGAAACCAAAAACATCAAGATCATACAACAAAATTGCTTTCGAGATAAAATGTTACCTTTTTTGTTGTTGCTCACGTAGGGAGGTTCAATTTTAAAATTTTTCCGCCCATGAACGACTCTCAATTTATCATTAACTTAAGTCTTAGCTAAGAGAAGCCCTTTAACGGTATTTGTACAAGTAAGACGCAAAATAGGACCTTTACCAGGGACAGGGAGGCCAGTGGCAAAGGGAGGAGAAAAGAATTGTTTTGTAAGTGCTAGCTCCAAGAGGCAAAACGGTTATTAGTTTGTTTTTTATGAATTTTCAAATTTAATGTTGTTTATATAATGGCTCTTAACAAAACCATAAAAAAGCCTTAGCCTTAGTCCAGTTAGATTGGTTCCTTTTAGGCCTTTTAAAATTATTTAATTCAAATCCAATTGACTCGTAGGGCATATACTAACAGTCTCCCACTTGCAGTATAACTAATTGGTCATGTCTTTGGATAAATAATTTGGACCAACCATGAATTATTAAATTAATAATTCATAACTATAATCTCATTATAATCAAAAACATCAAAATAGCCTTTGGACATCTAGGGTTAAAATTACCATTAATTAAATCTTGAATTTTAGTTTGAATAAGATTCTAGTCCCACTAAGAATTCTACTTGTATTGGGGTTCATCACTTGAATCCAACTCCAATTACCTTGTTTTAATCATACCCTTATTGTGTGTGACCCTTTAGGTTTCCATTATGTTGGTAGTGATTTAGAATCTTATTCATAAATCACAAGCTAAGATTGGCATCTAGCAATGCATCATAGCTACCCAAGTAATAAAAATGTCGGTGAGTTGATGACAACTTTTTCATGAGCAATTACGTATAATTGGATCCTATCGCCACCTAATATCTCAGTTGAATATAGAGTATGGAATTTGTCATCTATATCTATTGAGAGGCATTAAGATATAGACTTTTTTTACCAAGAGGGACCAATCCTATCTTGATCACTGACAACTCTCATATGATTCATGATGTACCCAATTACCGTTTTACTTAAAACCCTCATTGAGCTATGTTTACCAGTATCAAAGTACACAAATCCACATATAAGATACCATGTTGATCTCAAGTCCAAGGATCACTTACACCATTGTCATTTGAGAACATCTAATGACACTCAATGTAGCGATCCACATAGAGTTCTCAAGATGGGTCAATCCAGTATATTAATTTAGAACGATCACCTATGTGTTGATATAGATATCACTATATCTATGACTTATGAGATCAATCACCCAAAGGTTTCCAACACATGTTAGTCTTATTGTATCACTAATGTCCCTTCTCAATGATACTACTACTACTGGTGTTTAAAAATAGTATTCTTTGTATCATAAGGATCTCATCATCAAAGTCACTACTTTGATTCCCTTGATACGAATCTATCATTCTAAGAACTTTATTATTTGATTATGTTTCGAGCAAATTAAAGATAGTTAATAATGATAAATAAATGTCATGTATTATTAAATAACATAAACAATCACAATGTCATAAATGCAATACAAATCTAAATCCAATTGACTCATAGTGCATACACTATTAAAAGAGAGATGAGTCAAAATTTTCCTTTTTTGAGTTTTATATTGACACTGTGCAGCCGCCCACGCCTGCACTCAGCCATAATAAATATGTAAAAGAAATAGTAAATGGGGAGGCTAATGTCTTCTCACGATTTTCCACAACATTTTCTTATTAGCCACTGAAAGGACGCATAGCATATGACAAGTTTGGAAAATAGCACATGGGGTTGAAACTTGAAACTAAAGTGGGATTTGGATCTTGCATGTTTCTCATAATTACTTGTTAATCATTAACATTGACTTAAAACTTTTAGGGATTGACAAATTTTACTTTTAATTATTTTAATTTACAACAATCTCAAATTGAGTCCTACTTATTCATGATTCATTAATTTTGTTGGTTAAGTTGGATTCCACAATCAGTTTAGTGAATTTGATACGTGTCGCCTTACGTGCAAAACTAACATGCAACTCAGTAAGATTATCATATTCACTACTAGTGGGATTTTGGTGGATGAAGATGATAGACCACTATCTTTAATTAAATCTAAAAATAATTAAAAAATAAAATTTCAGTTCATATGTGGACCAACTTTATTCAATTCTTGGCATGTATATAAATGCGCATCGCTTCTCCACTCCTGCTGCAACTAAGTGGTCTTCCTTGAATTACTTGTTCATACTATATTCTCTTGAGTTGTCCTTCGAATTTCAGTGAAGATGGTGGCCATGGCTAACTTACTAACCATGTTTATAGTGATGGAGCCGGTGATAGCGAGCGGCTTTCGGTTCGGAGTCGATGGCCTGAGCATGGACTACTACATCATGAGTTGCCCATTTGCGGAATCCATTGTAGAGAATACAGTCAACAGAGCTTTGCAAGATGATCCAACTCTGGCAGCCGCCCTGGTTAGAATGCATTTCCATGACTGCTTCATAGAGGTGCCTTTCTCTGCGTCTCTCCCTTGCATTTTTCATTCCCTCTGGCATAAAATATAGGAGCTTAATCTGTTTCCTTTAGGGATGTGATGGGTCAATTCTCATTGATTCGACAAAGGATAACACAGCAGAGAAGGACTCTCCTGGAAACCTGAGCTTGCGAGGCTATGAAGTTATTGATGATGCGAAGGAGCAGCTGGAAGAGCAATGCCCAGGCATTGTCTCATGCGCGGATATTGTTGCAATGGCTGCCACGAATGCAATTTTCTGGGTAACAAACGGCTTATATATATATATATATATATATATATATATATATATATATATATATATATATATATATATATATAAAATAGTTATTCAATATATTATTAGTAAAATTTTTAAATTCTACGAGTAAATTTAAAATGATAACATATATTTTATTTTATTTTTTAATTATTTGTTTAATATTCTTAAAAGATATGTGTAATCATCCGTTTATAAAGTCTAAAAACTTTACTGATAATGTATTAGATAATAATTTTCATTTAATCATATATATATATATATGATGATATATATATATATCATCATTTATGAATCATGATCAGCTGCTAAGTTATTCTATTGCGTGAATGATTTAATAGGCCGGGGGTCCAGTGTATGATATACCGAAAGGAAGAAAAGATGGAAGGAGGTCTAAGATAGAAGACACTATAAACCTGCCTTTCCCCTCCTTCAACACCACAGAGCTGATCAAGGCCTTTGGGCGGCGAGGTTTCAGTGCTCAAGAAATGGTTGCTTTATCTGGTTAGTAATTTTATAATGTTATATAAGTGCTTTAGGTCTCTTTTTTTTTTTTTTTCATTTTATATATGGTTAGTTCACGGTTTATATGCGCAAATGCACAAGAAAATTAAATGTATTGTAGTCTTAGTCCTTATCATTGGTTTCTCGAATGATCCTATCACAGTCTTAAGGTTAATTTGGATGGTAAGATTGATTTTCGTGAAATTAAAAAAATAAATGATCATTAAAAAAATTAAAATCAAAGGACATAAAAATAATTTTACTCTTTTTTTTTGTCTTTTTGTGAAAACTCAATTGTCATTTTGTGAAAGATTTCATCGCACTAGAGGTACAGTAAAATCCAAATCAACTCTTAAAGTTAGTTTAAATATATGATGAAATTGATTCCGATAAAATAATTATTAAAAATAGATGTTTTTAATAAAATAATAAAAAATTTAAAGTTAAGAACAAAAAAGTAATTCTACTTATATTTTTGTTTTTATTTGAGATATTCAACTGCATCTTACTGCACCGGTGATGCAGTGAAATCTAAATAGAGCTTAAGTAATTTTAAAAATGTTATTTAAGTGCTTTAAGTTGGGTTTTTTTTTTTAATTTTATAAATGGTTAGTTCGCAGTTTATATGTGTAAATGCACATTTGTGGGGGTTTGTTTCGTCCCATATTGTGTATTTATAACGTGGTGTGTATGTTTATAAATATTTTGTACTTAACAAAATTATCATATTTTTTTAAATGACGTGTTATTTCACTAAAAAAAATGTAAATGTTATCACGGTCTTAATCCTTATCATTGGTTGCCCTAATGATCTGTATGGCTACATTTATGCTGTCTACATATTTTATAATTTAACGTCGCTTTCAGCTTCAATGTTCCTTGGTCACACATCATAATTAGAGTGTCACTTAAATATAATGATTATTATCCCAGACTCCTAAGAATTTTCCAACTCCACAAGTATATGTAATGGGTTGACATGTGTCATTTTAGTTGCATTAAAAAAATTAATTATTTAATTATTAAATCAATATGTGATAATTACATGTACAGAAAAGTTTTTTTAATTAATATTTTTATATTCATAATTGAGTATGAATTTAGAAAGATTATTAATTTGAAAAATTTCATCATATAATTTGTTATTTTGTCTTACAAAGGTGTCTCTTAGTTTTTGATATTCATTAAGCTGCTTCAAAAACTCTGACATTTAATTTTCTTAAAAATCTCTTTGATAAATTCCTTAAAAAATTTCTTGAAAATATTTTACTTTTCTAGTTCTTGAAGTAAAAAAAAAATCTTAAATTATTAATTTAATTTAATGTATTTTTTATTTTTGTCAAATTATTAATTTATATGACAATTGAGATCGAAATTTTAAATTATATTTTAAAACCAAATTATTGATTATTACAATAAAATAGTTATTAATTTATACAGCGACCCAAAATAAGATCATAATTTTATTGATTTAAGGATATTATTAATTTAAATAAATTAAAGTGGAAGGGTTTTACTGCACCAAAATCACACTTAATTATGAATAAAATATAATTAATTAGAGTTTGATTTTTGACAGGATATCAGTATTTAATTTATTTTCTTGGCAACGAATTATTGTACTTGTAGGGGCACATACCTTGGGGGTGGCCAGATGCTCATCATTCAAAGCCAGATTGAGGAACGCGGATCCCACTCTGGATTCAGATTTCGCCAAGACACTGTCCACAACTTGCAGCGCCGGCGACAATGCAGAGCAACCTTTCGATATTACACCAGACACTTTCGACAATCTCTACTTCAGTGCCTTGATTAGGAAAAATGGGGTTCTTTTCTCGGACCAAGTATTGTATACGACACCCAGAACTAGATCCATTGTGAATGGTTATAGCATGAACCAGGCTATGTTTTTCTTTGATTTCCAGCAGGCAATGGTGAAAATGGGCATGCTCGATGTTAAGGAAGGGTCAGAGGGAGAAGTGCGCGAGAATTGCCGCAAAATTAACTGAAATTACTGTTTTAGAGTTTTCGATTCTACAACTTAATTTTCTGTACGAAAAATTCTGTGATTTATATATGTTTTCATATAAAATTAAATAATAACACACTCCCATGTCCTTCTTTGGTTTGTGTTTTGCATCCATCCATTGTACGTTTAAAAGTTGGGAAAGTTTAGGTTCAATCTTTTTGAAGTTTGTTGTTGAATGTAAAATTTATCTGTACATGTATCCTATAATAAAATGGATTGTTGTTAATGCATAATTAGGAATAATACAAAGTTTTTCATTGTCTGCAAGATTGAGGTAAAAGTGTAAATGAGTTGTGTTGGACTGATACGACCATAAAAAATTTAGTTTATATGTTAATGGATTAAGTCAATACAACATTATTTTTTAACGTGTCATGCTCGTTCGGTCCATAAAATTTAAATGCATAGGCCAACTAAAACATGCTTCATGCTTTCATGGATCATGTTGGATCAAGAACGGGATAATATTTCGTGTCAAATTCATAAAATTTAAATGCATGGCCCAACTAAAACATGGTTCATACTTTCATGGATCATGTTGGATCAAGAACGGGATAATATTTCGTGTCAAATCGTTAATAATAATTTTTAACTTTTTGTTTTTCTAAATTTTTATTTATTATTTTAATAACATATGAAATAAATAAAAAAAATAAAAGACATAGTTACGTAGTTCACAAAATGCCTAAATTTACAAGGAAAAATAATAGAATTTGCTAAATAAAGACTATAAGACACAAAAAAAAAATTTATGACATAAAGGTTATTACTCTATTTTCTCATTATCTTCATCTGATAATTTTATCATAAAATAAAAATAACATAAATAGGTCTAAAAGATGAATGAATTAAGCCAATTTATAACAGTTATTGATCGATATGACAAGACAAATGGGCTTATTTGCTGTGTTGTCCAATGTTCTACATTCTAGCACTGGCCCTTAATGTGTTATGTTATGCCGATATATGTTCCTAAAAACTTCTAACCCAACACAACACACATATATATTTGTTCTGCTTGGCCCCACACACTTATTAAGAGCCGATTGTGCCAAGTAGAGCCCACAATATGCTAAATCATATCGTGTCATGGGCTGCCCGACTCATTTGACATCTCTAGTTAAAGGTGTCAAAAAGGTTGAGTTGGGTTGGCTCTGTCCATTTAAATATTAGTCCATGTCTTAATGGACCACGTTAGGTCAACACTATTTTTTAATGGATTGTATTGGCAGAACACATGAAATTAAAGGTTGCTAGCCCGACACATGGCCCATAACTTCATGGGTGGTGTTAAGTCAAGCCCAATACTATTTTTTGTGTTGTGTCGTGCTTGATATACTTTTTAGATTTTTAATTTTTTTATTTATAATTTTAAATAGCATACAAGATAAAAAATAAAATAAATACATAATTTACGTAGTTCAAAAAATGCTTACATTTACTTAGAAACATAATAGATTTTAAAAAAATGTCAACATCCATAGGAAAACATATTAGAATTTACTAAATAAATATATTGAATTTACTAAATAAATAGATTGAATTTGTATCTATATTGGAATCTTAATTTATTTTTTCTCATTACTAGTTTGTTTCAAATTTTTTGATCTTACCAAAGATATTTTTATTGCAACTAAATAAAGTGACAATTTTTTGTCCTAATAATTTATGTTTTATGAGTTTTTATCAATAGTGTAGTTTTATAAAACGTTTATATATATATATATATATATATATATATATATATATATTTATATATATATATATATATATATAAAGAGAGAGATATGGTGGCATATCATCAATTTTTTTTCAAAATGAAAGAATTATAAATTTATTTACCAATAATATATTTATTTAATATAATATTAATTTTATGAATTGCCAATAAAATATTAAAGTAAGGATGTAAATGGGTACCCTATAAATAGGTAAACTGTACTACTTGATTTGATTAAGTAGAGTTAGGATATTTAATAATCAGGTTTAGATAGAGTTCAGGTAGTAATTTTACTACCTGTCATGGGTTCAAGTAGGGAGCTTAGGGTACCCTACTACCCGAATCTAATTATAAATAATATTTTTTAAAATATTATTATATACATTTATTTCTAAATTATTTATTTTTAATATAATACTTAATTAAATTAATTCATCAAGTATTTTAATTATGATTTTTAACATTAATTTTTTATGAGTTAATTTAAATTTATTAATTTATGTTTTCCTAATAATATGCATTAAAATTGATTTTAAATTTAAATTTAAAAATAAAAAATTGACATTATAAACGGGTATTTAACTGGGTTCAAGTAGTTAATGTTATAGGTAGAAGGAAAAACAGTAAGCTAAAACAACCTAAGGTGTGCTACAATCACGCTGTCCTTAAAGATTATTTCACCAATAAGTGTAATCTTCCAATATTCAACAGGCTCTTCTGGATTAACCAGAAAACAAGAATAGCAAGAAGGAGGAAGAGTAATTAACCCAGAATTTTTGTAAGCAGAGAAGGATCGGGAGATGTGTGTTGAAAGTGTTTTGTAATCCTCTATTTATGGTAGAAAATAGTAATGCTGGGCAATGTTAACTTGGCAGAAAATCAGCAGAAAATCTGGAGAGATATCTTAAGAGAATAATATCATGTGAATCATTAAAAAAATCGAAGTTATGTTAGGAATAAATCTAGAGAGTGAATCGTTGAGAATATTAGAATCTCAAGAAATTTGAAATTTTAGATAGGCCAAAACATTAATTTTCAAATAATGATTAAATACTAAAAAAATAATTAAATAAAAAAAGATAAAAACTGTAAAAGTCTTTTTAGAAATACATAAATATTCAACAATCCCCCACATATTTCAAAAAGACTTTTGAAAGAAAAGAAAATATTTTGCTGGGTTAATTATGAGTATAATGTTTCGTATTTAGTATCTTTTGGACTTAAACTAGACCTATATTAATAAAACTTATTTTATTTAGTAATTGGTAAAGATTTTAGCTTCTTAAACCAATGACTTATTATTGTAAAATAGAGGTATTATTAATCACATTATACTTTCACAATTCTTTGCTGTTTAACATCATTTTGCACTAATAGGCTATGCGCGTGCCTGGTAGTTTCATGAGTGCTCTAGAAATTATACCACAATTTCATAGAAGTGGCCCCACTCCACGCTCACATAGGTGTTTTCACTAAGTGTATACTGCAATGATATACACCACCCATAAGGGATATGAAAAATATTAAGAGATATTAAGAGCATCAGCTCATCCTCTTGAATTCATGCAATCAAGCACTTACATACATAATAGGAATAGACAAATTTATTAGTACTAGCAGGAATAACATTGACTATTATTACCTATTGAACCTTATTCATGGGATCTCTAATCACAAAGGTTGAGTTACCATCACCATTAATTGCAAATTGGCTTAAGTCTCATTCCCCTTGATGTTGAAACATTAACTTTCTCCTTAAAAGTTTAGTCAAAGGATTGGCCAAATTCACTTTTGACTTCACATAATCAATTGCAGCTTCTTCATCATGTTTCAAACGAATGTATCTATTTTTACCATTGAAAGTTTTATTATTTTTTTTTCAATGGCCATTGCTGCCTGGCAATAAAAATGCATAAACACAAAAGATGTTGGTTTTAAACCTAACTGAATATTAAGTAAGAGGTTTATCAATCACTCAGCCTCATTATCAGTCAATTCCAAAGTTTTTTATTTTATTTTCAAGATAAAAAAAAAAGCTCAAAGCTTTGAAATTAGTTAAGCATTTTTTTTTTAAATTTGAGGGGGAAAGATGAATGAAGGTGAAGGAATGAGATGGATCAATAGCATATCGATACTCCATTAGTCTTGCCAAAACTTTTAGGGGTCATTTGATGCTTTACAATGTGATGTGATAGCTGGGAAAGTAATTGCTAAGAAAGTGATTATTGAGAAAGTGATTGCTAAGAAAATAATATTGCAATATTTGGTATACATTGTAAAGTACTGTTTAAAATGCAAGGAAAGTAACATTACAATGTTTTGTAAACTAATACTTTGCTAGGAATGTAATGTTAAATTTCAACAATGCCCTTAGATATGAATTTTTTTTTATACATGAATATATTAAAATGTTAATAATGTAATTATTATTTTTTACTTTAATTATTATTAAATTAAAATGTTAATAATATATTTATTAAAATATTGATAATGTAATTCCAACACAAAAGCCTCAAAGAATTTAATTATTAATTTCTTTACACAAAAAAAAGAAAGGACAAACTGTCACATCCCAAAATGTACAGTATTTACCATATTATAACACCCCATGTGACGATTGGACTGTCTGCAGTGCCTTTATCACTCACTTATGAAAAACATTAACTACTATTATACTTAAATTAAATCTTAAGTCGATGAAAATATTTACTGTAATATACATATACTGTGATAACCGTAAATTTTTCAATTATTGGAAATAATAAATATTGAAAATAAATATTAAAGAAAATAGATAAGAGGAAATAAATAAATAAAAGTAAATAAATAAAATTTATTTACGAGATGGGAATATCGTTGAAATTCCCGAAATTAAGGAAAGTGAGGAATTTAAAATTTAATAAGGGAATAAGAAAATAAATGAAATATATTTATATAATTATATATTATTATATAAATGTATTTTTATACCAATACATATGTATATAAATATAATGTTTTATGTGTATATATAATTATGTAAATACATATAGAAGAAAAGTAAGTATGGTTTTATATTAAAGTTTATATGTATAAATATTTTATTATAGCATTTATATAATTTATATATATAAATGTTACTTAATTTTAATTATATATATAAATATACATATATATACTAGACATGTATTTTGTAATGTACAATATATATTTTATATATAATATATATTGTATAATATTATATATGAAATAATATATGAATAATATATAGTATATATTATATGTATAAAATATAAAATGTAGTGTATAATATATAGTGTATTTTATACTGAAAATAGAAAGGAAAATAAAACTAAAAAGGAAACAAAAAAAAAGAAAAAGAAACAGAATGGAAATCGGGAAAGACCCCGATTCCCTTTCACAGTCGAAACCGACGGCAGCAACAGCTGCCACCGTCGGCTGAGAGAGGAGAAGGAAGAGGAGGAGAGGTCGTCGGTGAGAAGAGAGAAAGAAGAAGCCGACGTCTGCGACGGAAAAAAAACGAAAGAGAAAGGAGCGACGCGAGGTGAAAAAGAGAGGAAAGAAAGAGGAGGGAATCGGCGGTGCCGGCCGTTCCAGGCACCGCCACCCCAACCTGAACCTCGGCGGAGGTGAGGGGAAGATGAAGGAGGCCACCGGCGAGACCAACGGCGGCCGAGGAAGGACGAACGAAGGAAGAAAGGAGCCGAAACCCACCCTCTTAGGTCTGGCACCGTCGCCAGCAATGGGGAGAAACGGAGACCAGATCCGGCATCTCCGCAACTCAGGCAAGCTGGGGGAGGCGCGAACCGGCGGAAAGGAGGATCGCCGGCGGTCGAACCTGTCGAACCGGCCGGAGGAGGCACTGAACCGGTCCGGCGAGAAATGGAAAAAGAAAAGAAAAAAGAAAAGAAAAAGAAAAGAAAAAGGAAAAAGAAAAAGAAAAGAAAGAAAGAAAGAAAAGAAAAAGAGGAAAAAGGAAGAAAAAGGAAGAAAAAGAGGAAAAAGGAGAATTTCGGGAATTCAAAAAATTCCCGGGAATTTGACAACCCGGGATTTTACAAAATTCGGTAAGAAATTTTCCGGAGATTTAATTTTTAGAAAAAGTTAAATAAATTATGAAAAATTCTAAAAATTAGAATTTTTATTTCCAGAAATTATTTTCAGCAATCGGGATAAGGAATCGGGAGAAATGGAGTGCGGGCACGATCGATAAGCGGAATTCGCCGACCCGGAAAAAGGTAAGGAATGCATGTGCAGCACTGTAAGGATACTCAGTCTGCATAATTTAATTTGAAATATTTTATGCAATTAGTTTATGAAAATTATTATGATGCATGATTTGCTGAAAATAATTTGGAAAGAAGTACTGGCTGAAAGATTTTAAACTGTATTTTCCATGCAGGAGGTTAGTGAATCGGCAGCCATTATGCTGCCGAAAATTTTAGAAAAAACTTTATAAAATCATATTAAATGATTTTATTTCCGAATTTCGATAGTAAATCACAAAACATGAGGAAATTATTAAAATTTCATAAAACATGAATATAATGAGATGAAATTCTAAAATGTTTATGTATTCGAGAATGGTGATAGTGAAACCACCGAACATTCTAGAAATAGATAAATTACACGAATTACGAGACGAAAGTTGAAGTGAAATATAGTGAGTATTCTTATGAATATTCTTATAAATATTCACTAAAGGATTTTAACTCTTATGGTTTTAAATCATGGAATTATATATTTATATAAATTCCATAAAGGTGTATTTTATGATGAGAATTACGGTTTTGAGACTGGTTGGTATTCTTGTCATGCTGATGCATGATATGTGATATGTTTAGTCCCGATCGATGTCTAATCAGTGATCCACCGAGGACAATATAGGTTATGGTCATAGATTTGACCGGTGTACTTCCTTACCCTCCGAGGTATATAGTATGATAAGATTGATGTCTATCTTAGACTCCATAAATGATAGGTAATATGTTTTCAAAAGGAAGAAATGATAATTCTAATATTTTTTCTATGCTCTCAAATGAAATATTAGATCATAAGTACTACATGAGATCTGATAAGACAGTGGAAAGTACATATGGCATAAAGGCCAAACCGAGCAGAGACTCGATGATTGTACCGTGTGAGCCACCTCTAGAATCCTTTGGGAACTAAGTGCTGCACGTGTTCTGATGTGTTAGTAAAGGCCAAACCGAGCAGAGATTCGATGATTGTACCGTGTGAGCCACCTCTAGAATCCTTCGGGAACTAAGTGCTGCACGTGTTCTGATGTGTTAGTAAAGGCCAAACCGAGCAGAGACTCGATGATTGTACCGTGTGAGCCACCTCTAGAATCCTTCGGGAACTAAGTGCTGCACGTGTTCTGATGTGTTAGTAAAGGCCAAACCGAGCAGAGACTCGATGATTGTACCGTGTGAGCCACCTCTAGAATCCTTTAGGAACTAAGTGCTGCACGTGTTCTGATGTGTTAGTAAAGGCCAAACCGAGCATAGACTCGATGATTGTACCGTGTGAGCCACCTCTAGAATCCTTCGGGAACTAAGTGCTGCACGTGTTCTGATGTGTTAGTAAAGGCCAAACCGAGCAAAGACTCGATGATTTTACTATGTGAGCCACCTCTAGAATCCTTCGGGAACTAAGTGCTACACGAGTTCTGATGTGTGAGTAATCAGTCTAAGTTCTGATGGGGATGCGACAAATGTCGAAGGATGAAATAGATCTTGTGCACATGACATATGATGTGTGTGATATATCTGATTATGTTTATATATGCCACTCAAACATGTGCTACTTGAATGTTCGTCTCTTTCACACTTAATCATACTGATATAAAGAATGATGCCTTGTGAACTTAAGAATGGAATAGATTTTAATAGCTTATTTTGCTTTTTAAAGGACGGTACTAATTAAGAGAGTACATTAAAGCATGAAATGAGTTTTAAAGAAATAAGATGATGATTTAACTAATATTCTTTTAAAGGAATATATGAATATTAATTATTCTATTTAAATGCTTTATTTCGTAGAAGCATTATTTTGAAAAGAATATGAAAAAGGTTATGAAAGTAAAAAAAAAAAAGGAAAAAGGATTTATTAATTCAAAACAAAAAGGAAAAAAATTCTCTCTACAGTTGCTTCTAGGTTCCGTAACAAGTATGGTATTCTAAAATACCTACCTTACTCCATTCGGATTCCTAGCCGACTGTAGTATCTTTCCTACATGCGAGCCTAGAGCCCATAGGAAAAATGAAAAAGATTTTTAGCATATAGGAAGCTGAGTATCAAGTGAGGCATATAATTCTCTTACTGAGCCGTGGTTTTGCTCACCCCTTAATTTTCAACATTTCAGGTTTTGAAGAATGTGAGTTAAGTGGATTATGGATCCTGGCTGTACACGAAGGACAATGTGTCAGACCGACTGCTTATTTGAGGTATGATCATTTATTCTCTGTATTTAGACATGTCAACAGTACTACTTATCTGATAAATTACGATAGGGGATGTGTATAATATAAACAATACATTGTAAAATTGTTTAACAGTCAGTACAAGTGAAGTATCACAAACAGCCCAACCGGTTAAGATGTGTATAAGAAGATGAAAAATGTGGTCACGGGTCGTGACAGATAAAATGGTATCAGAGCAATGGTTGGCCTGATGTCTGTGGATACTTTTGGAAGGAAAAGAGTTAAACATCCCCTGTAGTACTGTGTCGTCTGAATACATAGAGAAAATAAATGATTGTAAATAGAGTAAAATGATTTAAAAGGAGTGAGAAAGTATAAACTGAGAATGTTAAAGAAGAAAATAGGCTCAGAAATTACCGAATTATTGGTGATTCTTCTAATCTATATGAAGGCCTGTTCGGTAAGGAACAGAAATGGACTCGGTGAGGGCCCCACCAGTACTTTTCTGTCCGAACCGAACTGAGACCTGAAAGTGATGGTATGAAGTAGGGGAATGAAATATCATCATTAAATAGACTTTAAGATCACCGATTGAGGGTAATTTGAAGAGAGAGAAAATTTTTAGCCTAAAATGACCAAAATACCCCTACCTCAAAATTTTACTGGGAGTCAAAATAGATCACCAGAAGTTAGAATTGATCGATTTGACAGAGAAATTAATGATATAAAGTTGAATTACAAGCAAAATAATCCCATTGTGGATTTTAGTGAACTTCTCTGTCGAAAAATCGAATGAGATCTAAATTGCTGTTATAAGTATCAGAAAGGATACTATCAACATATAGATGATTAGTTCATTGATTTAAATGGATATTGAGGAGATAGAAATAAATGTCGAAATGACGAAAATGCCCCTATATTGGGCGATGTTCGGAATAGTGTTAAAAACCGAGCTGAATTGGAATCCATTGATAGTAATGGAATTATTAATGGCATAGAAGATGTCATATGAATCTAACGATCCCTATTACTGATTCCACTAACACTTAAATTACGGACGCGAAAGAAAAACCCCGAGTGGACTGTGGGTCATAGGGGATAACAGTACGATTGAGTGAGGCGGCCAGGGCCCCCCCATGAGTGGACTTTGGGCCATAGTGGTAAATCCTGGGCTTCACAATAAAACGAGTACGGATGAGTGAAGTGGCTCGGTAAATCCCTGAAAGAAACGGTAAATCCGGGGCTTCACAATAAAACGGTATGATGCGATCCAAAGAGTGTAGTGGAATGTCATCAGATGTTTGACCCGGTTATTGACTGTAAGGGTCGAAAAATTAAGAGTGCATTGAATGGGATCGTTAAATACTATGAAAAGTGAAATGATTACAAGAATTGACTGATGAGGTGAAAAGTACAGATAATGAAATACATACTGGTGTGATTACTTATGGTTCTGTACGTTTTCATTTCTTTGAGGTATCAAACAGATAATCGTACATAGAACCGACGTATCTTGGAATATGTGCTACAGAATGAGGTACTGTTTGGAGTACTGTGAATTAGAGGATAATTATAAGAACAGTCAAGTGATAAAAAGAAGATGACTGCTAACCTAAGTTCTTCAGGACCCTTGAGATAGAACTGTGATGGGCGACCCAATGGTGGGCGACCCGTAGTGGATCATGTGTTGTGAGATATAGGCGAACTATCTCATCGCCGACTCACTAGTAAGGATAAACCTGAGGTGAAAGGATCGCCTAGGGGATGCTCGTCGATGGTCGATATGAACGGGCGAGGCCCTTATAAGTATCTCAATGGTAACACGAGTGTAAGGAACTAGGTATGTAAAGGTGCCAAGGTTCAAACCTCGTGGAGAATATACTCAAAGGAACGAAGCCTGAATTCAGTAAATGGAAATAGTTTTAGAGTGAATAACGGAATTGAAACGGGTAGCTGTAAAGTCTGTTGAGAACCGTTGTACTTGATACAGCTTACCAGAATGAGATTCGTAACGCTGTAAAGTATGACTAAGTAATGAAATCAAGGTAGAATATGTATCAAAATGATTTGAATATTGAATGTCTCTGCCTTGAGAATACACTGTGAAATGATGGGACACAATGATGAAGGTCCAAAATGATAAAAGAAGTGTGGTTAAAGAAACTGTCGGTTGAGAATCCCAATAAATTCCAAAGTAACATAGATTGAGAAATCAGGTTAATGTTGATTCGATCGTGGATATGAAATTTATTCTTAAGCTTGTATCGAAGAATATGGAAGAAATCCGACAAGTTTAAGAAAAGAATTTTTGTAAAATATTGTGGATGATGAAATTCGCATGTATCGATGTAAAGGATGGAAATACAAATGATATGATTTGAGGATGAATTAAATGATGTATTAAAATTTTTGGTTATACACTAAAGTTCTTATGAAGAACAAATAAATATCATATGGAAGTGATGCCTTAAATATGATTTAATCGGAGATGTATAAGGAGCTTATAAGAGCAATCTTTGTAAAAGGCATCATCAGATGAAAAGTTGAAGAACGATGGTCACAAGATGATAAGAAATGAATGATTAAAGAAAGTATTAGATTTGATTTCCGATAAAACTTCCAAAGTTATATAAATTAGAGGAATCGAGATAACACTGATTCGATTTTGAATATGAAGTTAAATTCTAAGCTTATATCGGAGGATGTAGAAAGAATCTGAAAAGCTTAAGAAAATAACTCTGGAAAAGGTGTGAATAATGAAATTCACGTGTAGAGGTCTGGATGGCGAAAATACTGATAATGAAAAAATTGAGAATAATGGAGTTATCTGTAAGGTGTAAATGAGAGAAATACAGATGATGTTGAGTTGTAGACGAATCAAAAAGGATATATTAAATTTCTATCATTGATGAGGTTCTGGTGAAGAACAAGTATTAATCTACGTGAAAATAGACGCTTTATTGATCTGATTAGAGATACGTGAGGAGTAAATAAGACTAGCTGCTGTATAAAGCGTCCTTAGATAAAAGATTGAAGGTTGCTGTCCATAAGATAATGATTCGAACTCGGAGTGAATTTTACGAGTTCCTATTGAAGTTACAAGGGTAATGAGTTGCCTTGTGAAGTATATAAGCCTGAAGAATGAGGCATTCTTACATGAGTAAATAGTTGAAATATTGATAGAGTCTAAAGTATAAATGGAACATGAGCAGCATTGTAATATGATCCTTAGACTCTTAAAGGCTGTGAAATTGTGCTAAGATTAGCAACTAAGAAATTTGGCTAGATAGTATCTCTTCTTGAGATATAAAATCTCAAAACGACAGGATGACAGTGAACCTGTCTATGATATAAAGATAATGATTGAGATACGAAAGTAATGAGTCTAGCTAAATACTATTGTCAACCTATAAAAGAGTGATGAGACTAGCTGCTCTATAGAGGAGATCTAATTAAAGAAATTAAAGTCGGTAGATGGATAGTGTAAAGAAAAGATAGTATGCAAGATTTTAAAAGATCTTAGCTGTATAGTATCATACCAATCGAGAAAACCGACAAAAAGGGATGAGAGTAAAAATATGATAACGAAAATGAAAGTGCAATAAGGAAATAAGTTGCACAACGAGAATGGAACTTCAATATAAAACAGTTCCTGAAGGTAAGACTGAAAGTGAATTGTGTTGGTTATCACATAGCTGTGGCAAGATGTAAAATCAAAGCCAGAATTGATAAGTGAAAGTAATGATACTCCAAGGAGTAAGTAATTGATATGTTTACTGCCAGTATATAAATTAGAAATGTTGTACATATAACCACCTCGAAATGATAGAGATGGTGGAGTTGTATAGATAATGTGGTGCTTAAATGGATAATTTGAGGATTCAATCACAGAATCTAAATTATGAAAAGAGATCTAAAGACCATACTACATGAAGAGAATATGATAGTCTCATGAATTATGATCGTGAGAGATGAGCTATAGTAAAGTCGGCAAATGAGATGCAGCCTTGGTGGAATAAGTGTGAAAATGAATATTGTGGACAATAAAAGAGTCCAAAAGAGAAATGATGATATGGAAGTGATTAAAGATTGATGATCTAAATAGAATCACTTTCCATTATCAGACATCTAGATTCTCTAGTGCCTTAGTCGAAGTATAAGTGTTAAACGATGTGAATGTGTATATACAGTTCCAGTGAGCCTTGCATGTGATGGGAGTCTCTGTGTTGCCATATGCTAATGAGAGATAGCAAAAGGCTTTGAGATCCTAAGTGTATTGATAGCACCGCTCCATACTGCTATATATATTTATATATATGAGCGTGAGATGTAACCGCTCCATGATATTGAGAGAGCGTGTGCATGTGATGTGACAGCTACTGGGACACTTACATATAATTGATTGACATGAGTACATGATAGTACCAAATTATGTTGACTCGGCATTAAGTGAGAAGAATGGATGATGAACGGCATAGACCAGCTGTAATATGAAAAATATTGTGTATGGACTCTTATATGAAAAGAATAAAAGTGAAAAACTCTCGATTTGAGAAAAGAAATTACATGAGCTTAGACATATATGATGAAAGACAGCATGTAGTGGTCTAAAGTACTCTTGATGTTGGAACTGTACTGGCAGTATTACTTGGAGGATGAACTAAAGGTCAGAAGCCATAAGTATACGACATGTACCACCTTTGGACTTAAGTTAAATTCGGAGGACTGAATTTGTTAAGAAGGGGAGGATGTGATAACCGTAAATTTTTCAATTATTGGAAATAATAAATATTGAAAATAAATATTAAAGAAAATAGATAAGAGGAAATAAATAAATAAAAGTAAATAAATAAAATTTATTTACGAGATGGGAATATCGTTGAAATTCTCGAAATTAAGGAAAGTGAGGAATTTAAAATTTAATAAGGGAATAAGAAAATAAATGAAATATATTTATATAATTATATATTATTATATAAATGTATTTTTATACCAATACATATGTATATAAATATAATGTTTTATGTGTATATATAATTATGTAAATACATATAGACGAAAAGTAAGTATGGTTTTATATTAAAGTTTATATGTATAAATATTTTATTATAGCATTTATATAATTTATATATATAAATGTTACTTAATTTTAATTATATATATAAATATACATATATATACTAGACATGTATTTTGTACTGTACAATATATTTTATATATAATATATATTGTATAATATTATATATGAAATAATATATGAATAATATATAGTATATATTATATGTATAAAATATAAAATGTAGTGTATAATAAATAGTGTATTTTATACTAAAAATGGAAAGGAAAATAAAACTAAAAACGAAACAAAAAAAAAAGAAAAAGAAACAGAATGGAAATCGGGAAAGACCCCGATTCCCTTTCATAGTCGAAACCGACGGCAGCAACAGCTGCCAACGTCGGCTGAGAGAGGAGAAGGAAGAGGAGGAGAGGTCGTTGGCGAGAAGAGAGAAAGAAGAAGCCGACGTCTGCGACGGAAAAAAAACGAAAGAGAAAGGAGCGACGCGAGGCGAAAAAGAGAGGAAAGAAAGAGGAGGGAATCGGCGGTGCCGGCCGTTCCAGGCACCGCCACCCCAACCTGAACCTCGGCGGAGGTGAGGGGAAGATGAAGGAGGCCACCGGCGAGACCAACAGCGGCCGAGGAAGGACGAACGAAGGAAGAAAGGAGCCGAAACCCACCCTCCTAGGTCCGGCACCGTCGCCGGCAATGGGGAGAAACAGAGACCAGATCCGGCATCTCCGCAACTCAGGCAAGCTGGGGGAGGCGCGAACCGGCGGAAAGGAGGATCGCCGGCGGTCGAACCTGTCGAACCGGCCGGAGGAGGCACTGAACCGGTCCGGCCAGAAATGGAAAAAGAAAAGAAAAAAGAAAAGAAAAAGAAAAGAAAAAGGAAAAAGAAATAGAAAAAGAAAAAGAAAAAGAAAAGAAAGAAAGAAAAGAAAAAGAGGAAAAAGGAAGAAAAAGGAAGAAAAAGAGGAAAAAGGAGAATTTCGGGAATTCGAAAAATTCCCGAAAATTCGACAACCCGGGATTTTACAAAATTCGATAAGAAATTTTCCGGAGATTTAATTTTTAGAAAAAGTTAAATAAATTATGAAAAATTCTAAAAATTAGAATTTTTATTTCCAGAAATTATTTTCAGCAATCAGGACAAGGAATCGGGAGAAATGGAGTGCGGGCGCGATCGATAAGCGGAATTCGCCGACTCGGAAAAAGGTAAGGAATGCATGTGCAGCACTGTAAGGATACTCAGTCTGCATAATTTAATTTGAAATATTTTATGCAATTATTTTATGAAAATTATTATGATGCATGATTTGCTGAAAATAATTTGGAAAGAAGTACTGGCTAAAAGATTTTAAACTGTATTTTCCATGCAGGAGGTTAGTGAATCGGCAGCCGTTATGCTGCCGAAAATTTTAGAAAAAACTTTATAAAATCATATTAAATGATTTTATTTCCGAATTTCGATAGTAAATCATGAAACATGAGAAAATTATTAAAATTTCATAAAACATGAATATAATGAGATGAAATTCTAAAATGTTTATGTATTCGAGAATGGTGATAGTGAAACCACCGAACATTCTAGAAATAGATAAATTACACGAATTACGAGACGAAAGTTGAAGTGAAATATAGTGAGTATTCTTATGAATATTCTTATAAATATTCACTAAAGGATTTTAACCCTTATGGTTTTAAATCATGGAATTATATATTTATATAAATTCCATAAAGGTGTATTTTATGATGAGAATTACGGTTTTGAGACTGGTTGGTATTCTTGTCATGCTGATGCATGATATGTGATATGTTTAGTCCCGATCGATGTCTAATCAGTGATCCACCGAGGACAATATAGGTTATGGTCATAGATTTGACCGGTGTACTTCCTTACCCTCCGAGGTATATAGTATGATAAGATTGATGTCTATCTTAGACTCCATAAATGATAGGTAATATGTTTTCAAAAGGAAGAAATGATAATTCTAATATTTTTTCTATGGTCTCAAATGAAATATTAGATCATAAGTACTACATGAGATCTGATAAGACAATGGAAAGTACATATGGCATAAAGGCCAAACCGAGCAGAGACTCGATGATTGTACCGTGTGAGCCACCTCTAGAATCCTTTGGGAACTAAGTGCTGCACGTGTTTTGATGTGTTAGTAAAGGCCAAACCGAGCAGAGACTCGATGATTGTACCGTGTGAGCCACCTCTAGAATCCTTCGGGAACTAAGTGCTGCACGTGTTCTGATGTGTTAGTAAAGGCCAAACCGAGCAGAGACTCGATGATTGTACCGTGTGAGCCACCTCTAGAATCCTTTGGGAACTAAGTGCTGCACGTGTTCTGATGTGTTAGTAAAGGCCAAACCGAGCAGAGACTCGATGATTGTACCGTGTGAGCCACCTCTAGAATCTTTCGGGAACTAAGTGCTGCACGTGTTCTGATGTGTTAGTAAAGGCCAAACCGAGCAAAGACTCGATGATTTTACCGTGTGAGCCACCTCTAGAATCCTTCGGGAACTAAGTGCTACACGAGTTCTGATGTGTGAGTAATCAGTCTAAGTTCTGATGGGGATGCGACAAATGTCGAAGGATGAAATAGATCTTGTGCACATGACATATGATGTGTGTGATATATCTGATTATGTTTATATATGCCACTCAAACATGTGCTACTTGAATGTTCGTCTCTTTCACACTTAATCATACTGATATAAAGAATGATGCCTTGTGAACTTAAGAATGGAATAGATTTTAATAGCTTATTTTGCTTTTTAAAGGACGGTACTAATTAAGAGAGTACATTAAAGCATGAAATGAGTTTTAAAGAAATAAGATGATGATTTAACTAATATTCTTTTAAAGGAATATACGAATATTAATTATTCTATTTAAATGCTTTATTTCGTAGAAGCATTATTTTGAAAAGAATATGAAAAAGGTTATGAAAGTTTAAAAAAAAAAAGGAAAAAGGATTTATTAATTCAAAACAAAAAGGAAAAAAATTCTCTCTACAGTTGCTTCTAGGTTCCGTAACAAGTATGGTATTCTAAAATACCTACCTTACTCCATTCGGATTCCTAGCCGACTGTAGTATCTTCCCTACATGCGAGCCTAGAGCCCATAGGAAAAATGAAAAAGATTTTTAGCATATAGGAAGCTGAGTATCAAGTGAGGCATATAATTCTCTTACTGAGCCGTGGTTTTGCTCACCTCTTAATTTTCAACATTTCAGGTTTTGAAGAATGTGAGTTCAGTGGATTATGGATCCTGGCTGTACAGGAAGGACAATGTGTCAGACTGACTGCTTATTTGAGGTATGATCATTTATTCTCTGTATTTAGACATGTCAACAGTACTACTTATCTGATAAATTACGATAGGGGATGTGTATAATATAAACAATACATTGTAAAATTGTTTAACAGTCAGTACAAGTGAAGTATCACAGACAGCCCAACCGGTTAAGATGTGTATAAGAAGATGAAAAATATGGTCACGGGTCGTGACATATACAGTCTGTACACGTGTTCTACATCCCCGATACAAGAACTATACAATGTAGTACTGTACATATATGTCCGAAACATATAAAAGAAATAATACCTCCAAGATCCACTAAAAGTTGCCTCGTGGTCAACTACCACGCAGTTGAATTCTATGGTACGTAATCACTGAAGATAGTCTGTGGAGTGAGAAAATAAAGGGGTGAGCTAACGTGCTCAGTAAGAGAATTGTATGTGAAACTGATACTATAAAATCTATATGCTAAAAACGTTTGATATTCACATGATAAAACACTTAAGTAAATAAATAAGTAAAACACTTAAGTAAATAAATAAGGAATTAATATTCCTTTCAAAAAGATATTCATTTTCAAACTTGTAAAACACCGTATAATATTTAGTTCAACACGTAGTATATCAAAAGCTCAGTGGCTACAAATAATGTAGTACCAGCTAAAGGTTTAATGAAAGATGCAATCGTCATTACAGTATCATGGAGACCAGGCAACACCCTAAATATTTCATGCTATAATATCATCCCAAATAGGGGAAAGACATGAGATCTATGGCCATAGTCTATGGGGTCCACAGTTTGCACTGATCAGGTGTCCACTGGAGACGCTGATAATAGGATCAGTATCTATTAGCAATAACACGTGACACGTGAGCATGATATAGGGCCTAACAGTCTCAAAACAATAAACACGTGATATAAGCAGCATTTATGAAATCAATTTCACTGAATATATTTTCAATCAATCTATAAATATTTAAAATGAAAATATATTCATTTTATGAATAAAAATTCATAAAATATTCATATTGTAACAATCATTCTAGAAAATGTTCTAGATATTTATAAAACAATATAAGGCACATACTAGTACTCTCACATAAATAAAATTCCTTATCAGGAATATTTAAATATAGTTTTTCTATAAACTATAAAATTATGCAATTTAATGAATTTCACGAAATTTCCTCAAAATTCCACTTTAGAAAAATACTAGAAATATTTTCCAATTATTTCGATAATTTTCAGTAGAATGACGGCTATTTTTAACCTAGCCTTCCTGCATGGAAATTACAGTTTATAATTTTAACAGTAGCCACAATTTCACCAAATTTCACCACTTTCAAAGGCAATTTATATCCAAATTATTTCTATAAAAATAGTGTGAACCAAACTATGCATTTACAGTATCCCTACGGTTCACACACGCATCCCTTACCTGTATGCTGAAATCTAGTCGTCCGATAGCACCACGTACAATTCACCACTCTCGAGCTGCAATAAAATTCACCCAAGACCATTATTCACCATAATTAAAATTCTAATAATTTTTCTTGAATTAAATTCTACTATATTTTCAGTAGAAAATATTAAACCGGTATAATTCGCACTGGTGTTAAAACCTAACTTAGCCAATTTAGCTCCAAATCGAAATCCGACTTCACCATCAGTCTTCTTATAATTTCTACAGTCTCTTAACATCCTAACATCATAATTTGAAGCATTAAAACCCTCCCATCTCACCATGACCGACAATGGCTTCTTGCCATTTTTGTGATTTTTTCACAATTTAACTAATATACCTTGTTTAATTAAGCTTAATCATCATCCTAATCCTATTTTTAAACATCAAACCATAGAAATTCACCAAAATCCTCTCATGACCGAAACCCTCTTGAATTTCTTGAATTGGATTTTATCAAAATCAATCAAAATAAGCCCTCAATTCATGCTTAGGAAACTTAATCATGCTAAAATGAATCACTAAAATTCAAGAAATAACAAAGTATGGAAATGGGTTACCTTAACCGAAATTGAGAAAGAGGATTTGTCTTGATTTAGCCACTTAATCAAGGGGCTATTCGTATGGTTTGAAAGAGGAAAATGAGTAGAGTAATTTTGGTAGAAATAGCTTAGTAGAAATTTGGTGTTTTTTGGTTAGTTTTGGAAGCTTTCACTTTCTTTCTATTGTTCTTCCATGGAGGTTACGAGATTGAAGAGAAGAAGGAACTGCAACAGTGGCCGACAGCAGCAAAACAATTAATAAAATAGTTTGTAGTTATTTTAAAATGCTAAGAATTACAAAAATGCCATTAATGATAGGTTTTTCAATCTTTTCTTCCAAAATTTTTATCACTAGGCAGTTGAACTCCAAAAATCCATTTTCCATCACCAAAAATTCACATTAAATGTATTTTGATAAATGGTGGGAGTTTGGTTCGGGTTTAATCTTTTCGAGAAGGTGAAATTACAAAAATACCCTTACCGGGTAAATCGCGTAGAATTCTAATTTGACTACCGATTCGATTTATCTATTTACATAACCCAGGACTTATTTTCATCTAGAATATCATTCTTTAATCGCTAGATTAAATTCCCATTTATTTTGACCTCAATTTACGAAAATGCCACCGAGTTATGGACTTAAACGTCATTTCCTAATTTGTTTTCGTACTCTTTGAAATAATCTAAATGAAGTAGTTTAGACTTAAAATTCATACCGTATATTTATTAGACCCTCTGTGTATTATCTGTCTGGTCTCACGTCCATCAAGGCATTGTATAACCTGTGGGGCCCACCGCACTGTACTAGCTCGTATTTGCGAAATTCACATGAATTGAACAGTATGAGTGTCCTTACATGTGAAACAGTATCTGAATACACAGTTCTCACACAAACTTTCTCAGCTTGTAAATTCTAAACAAGTAGAAACATGCAAAGTTAAATAAAATTGTTGATTGAAATTGCAAAATCACTTAATATAAAACCCAATATCTATGCACCAACCAAAAAGCAATTAACTCATTATTAACCAAGTATTCAATGACAAAAGAAGTAAACTTGGCTTAACTGAAAGAAAAGGAAAGAGAAAAAAAAATACTCGGAATTGATGAGATACATCCTAAAGAACAAAAGAGGAATCTTTGTTGATATTAGCATCAGAATTGAAATCCAAGTTAAAATTAGGAACAAAAGCAACGTGTCAATATATGCACAAAGCTAGTGCCTATCTAAGTCTTTTGTCTCCAATTCGCACAAACAGTTCTTTGATTGTCGAACAAGAAAAAGAATTCGTTTCCATCAAAAGAGAAAGAAGAAGAAAAAATGAGGAATTTTTGCTGTGTTTCTATTTAG
The DNA here is from genome assembly GCA_032173925.1 of Heritiera fomes. Lineage (NCBI taxonomy): Eukaryota > Viridiplantae > Streptophyta > Magnoliopsida > Malvales > Malvaceae > Heritiera > Heritiera fomes. The sequence goes on from JAPDPM010000017.1 coordinate 7,297,119, forward strand.
AGAAGAAAATGATATTTTTGGTGTAAAGAGTTTTAGTTACTTTGTAAAGTTATCGCAAAGTTATTTTTATTTTAATTTGTTTGTCAAACAATCAAATTTAAAGAATTTTTTGTACCAAAAAAAAATTAAGAATTTCTTTATCATTTCAGAAGCAACATTTATTTTTCAATATGATCAATAAAAGGATTTGCTTTTCATCCATTCAATTAAAATACATTATCATAATATATTATGATATGCAAAATTAACTTTATTATGAAAACCAAGATAAGCTTATTTTTTTCTTAAAATTCAAATCAAATGGAATTTTTTTATTATTTAAAATTCAAATAAAATGGATAAATTATGGTCATTTTTTTCATTTAAAATTCAAACCATAATAAAGCAGTTTCATTATTTGGTGTATCCTACATGTCATGTAAAAAGCATATCCACATAGGCGTCCAAATGGCTTAGCTTATTAGGTAAAAATGTTTTTTTTGAAATAAAGCACAGATTAAATTTTTATTTATAGATTACATAATTTTTTTATTGTGTAATAAAAATTTTATATATTAAATAATAAGTGAAATGAATATATTTCATTTATGTTATATTTTTCAAATTTTATTCATAATAAATTTTTATTCAATATTTTTTTGAAAAATATCATTCAAAATTTTAATTGATTTAATAAAAAATATCTATTTTTAAAATTATGGTATATATTGAAAAGTTTATTATTTAAATAATTAGTAAAATGATTACTTTAAGTATTTTAGGAAATGATTATTTTTATTAAAAAAATTAACTTAGTCCAGCTAAAATCAAGACAAACAAAAATTAGAGAAAATATATTGGAGGTTCGCTCATATAAAATTGGAAAAAATGCAACTTCTAATAGCCGAAATTCAAAGGGAAATTCTACCTGTAACATACCAAAACCACAAAAGAAAAGATATCAGTGGTATTGTGAGAACCGATTTTATGGTACTATACATTTGAAATTAATCAATTTTTAATTTAATTTTTGGAATATTTTGTGAAATTTAAGTAAATAATGATGTGGGCCCCACTTATTTTAATGTATTCGGATGGGCTCGAGACTGAAAATACTGTGTGCAGTGATGTAATGAAATATAATATGATGATTTTGAGGTTTAAAATCATTGAATTATACTATTATGAATTTTTCTGAATTATTTTGTGAAGTGGGAAAACAAATTGGAAAATGACGGATACATCCCGAGGGCATTTTCATAAATTACGCCTAAACTAAAATGAGTTCGGATGAAGTAAAAATGCCATGATATTCTACATAAAAAAAAAGAATAAAATAGTGTTAAGAGAATTATTGAAAAGGTGGTGAAGGGAGAGAAATTCGCTGCCGGGTCGTGGGGGTAAAATCGTAATTTCTTACTATCCGTGCACTGCTCGTCAACGAAGCCACCTCCAATCATCAAGATATGTTTAATATGACCATTTGGAATTGGAATCCGAAAATTTGGGGTGCGTTTACACTATTTTTACTCTAGCGGGATCGTAAGGGCAAAATCATCCAAAATTTCATAACTAGGTGATGGTCAAATGGTCAATGTTTGAACAAAATTGACTTAAAATTAATTAAATTTAATTAAAATAATTAATTAAATTTAATTAAAATAAAATTTAAAACTTAGGAATGGAAAATGGTAAAATAATTAGCTTGGTAAAAGTGTAAATTGTGGAAAATAAAGGGGGGATTTTAACTAGTAAATTTTAATTGGATAAAACACTAATAAAGAAGACAAATAAAATGAAACTTAGCCATTTCTTATGAGCTTTTCCATCGACTCACTATTGTTCCTGTTGTAAATGTGCCTTATCAACTGCACTTATGCAAACATGGGTTGTTATCATGTGGAGATATGCATAGAAAGTGGTCATGTCTTACCAAGTTTTTAGGATGTTAGTAGTGGGTTAGTGGTGTTTATTTATGGCTTGCTAATAGGAAGATCATGCCTTGTAATTAGGAGTTATTTTTCTGTTATGGCTTAATGTTAGGAGGACATGCTATTATGTTAGGAGTATTGGCATGAATTTAGGAAGATATTTTTGATTTCTATTATGTTTAAGCTCTATATAAAGAGTAATGATGTAAATAACCAAGTCCTTGCAGATATACAAAAAGCTCTTTCTTTTCTTTACCTTATTATATTTTTCACATACCTTTCTCATATTTTTTGCCATACAACAACAAATTGGTATCCGAGCCTGTTTCTTGAGGGACCTGAGAGTTGAGTGAATCCAAACACAAACCCAAAACACAATCCTCTTCAAGAATGGAAACTGAAACCAATTTCTCCCAAATTTCGGTACCAATTTTTGATGGTGAAAACTACCAAGCTTGGGCTGTTAAAATGACAGTCTATCTAGAAGCGTTAGATCTTTGGGAAGCTATAGAGGAAGACTATGAGGTGCCCCCATTGCTTGCAAATCCTACGGTGGCCCAGATGAAGACTCACAAAGAGAAGAAGACAAGGAAGTCCAAAGCTAAAGCCTGTCTAGTCTCTGTTGTTTCAAACACCATATTTTTAAGAATTATGAATTTGGAGTCAGCAAAAAGTATCTGGGACTACCTCAAAAAGGAGTACCAAGGAAATGAAAGAACCAAAAATATGCAGATACTCAACCTGATCAAGGAGTTTGAAATGCTGAAAATGAAGGAGACAGAAACCATCAAAGAGTACTCTGATAAGTTGCTGGGCATAGCAAATAAGGTGAGGTTGCTTGGTAAGGACTTCTCTGATGATCGAATTGTGCAAAAGATTCTTGTAACTGTGCCCGAAAAATATGAGTAAAAAATTTCTTCATTAGAAGAATCTAAGGATCTATCAAGTATTTCCTTGGCAGAGTTAGTGAATGCATTGCAAGCACAAGAACAAAGGAGAATGATGAGGAAAGAAGAATCAATGGAGGGTGCTTTTCAAGCAAAGGTAGAAAACTCAGGAGGAGGTAAAGACATGAAGAACAACAAGCTTGGCAACAATGCAGGCAACAACAAAAGCAAGGATGGAACTTATCCACCTTGCCCACACTGCAAGAAAACCAATCATCCATAGAAGAAGTGTTGGTGGAGGCCAAATATTCAATGCAGAAAATGTGGTTAGATTGGGCACATGGAGAAAATTTGCAAGTCACAAAAGCATGAAGAGGAAGCAAATGTCGCTACTGAACAATATCAGGAGGAGCAGTTGTTCGTTGCATAATGCTTTACAACAAACAGCAGTTCCAGTGATTCTTGGCTTATTGATAGTGGTTGCACAAACCACATGACAAATGATCAGGAGCTTTTTAAAGAACTTGATAAAACTGACATTTCCAAAGTGAGGATTGGAAATGGTGAATACATCTCAGTCAAGGGCAAAGAAACAGTGGCTATAGAAAGCCTATAAGTTTGAAATACATTACTGATATTTTATATGTGCCTGACATTGATCAAAATCTGCTTAGTGTTGGCCAGTTGATTCAAAAAGGCTTCAAAGTCATATTTGAAGACAAATGGTGTTTGACCAAAGACACACAAGGAAGAGATGTATTCAAAGTGAAAATGAGATCAAAAAGCTTTGCTTTGAATTTAATGGAGGAGGAGTAGATGAAACATAATTTGGTGAAACCAGTTCCGTTGCTGGAGGACAAGCTAGCTGATTGTGTGGCCTGTCAATATGGCAAACAAGCTAGAAAACCTTTCCCGCAAACAACATGGAGAGCAACACACAAGCTGCAACTATTGTATACAGATGTTGGCGGACCTCAAAAAACGCCCTCTTTGAATGCATGGGTGGAAAATCAAAGTGGTTGCAGGATACAGAAGATAAGGTCCGATAATGGGAAAGAATATACAAATGACATGTTTGACAAGTTTTGTGAAGAAGCTGGTATTGAACACCAACTCACAGCTCCTTACACCCCACAACAAAATGGTGTAAGTGAGAAAAAAAAATCGAAGCATTATGGAAATGACAAGGTGCATGCTACATGAAAAGGAGTTGCCAAAGAAATTGTGGGCAGAGGCTGCTAACACTGCTGTTTTCTTGCTGAATAGGCTGCCAACTAGAGTAAAAAGAGACAGCTTGATAAGAAGGCAGAACCAGGAGTTTTTATTGGATATAGCAACTCTTCCAAGGCTTACAGAATTTTTCAACCACAAAATGGAAGAATTCTGGTAAGTCGAGATGTGAAGACCGAGGATCAAATTACAGATGTGTTAACTAAGTCTTTACTAAAAGCCAGATTTGAAGCTCTAAAAAGCAAACTAAGCCTATGCAGCTATTGAGGCAAGGAGGAGTATTGTAAACATGCCTTATCAATTGCACTTATGCAAACATGGGTTGTTATCATGTGGAGATATGCATAGAAAGTGGTCATGTCTTACCAAGTTTTTAGGATGTTAGTAGTGGGTTAGTGGTGTTTATTTATGGCTTGCTAATAGGAAGATCATGCCTTGTAATTAGGAGTTATTTTTCTGTTATGGCTTAATGTTAGGAGGACATGGTATTATGTTAGGAGTATTGGCATGAATTTAGGAAGATATTTTTGATTTCTACTATGTTTCAGCTCTATATAAAGAGCAATGATGTAAATAACCAAGTGCTTGCAGATATACAAAAAGCTCTTTCTTTTCTTTACCTTATTATATTTTTCACATACCTTTCTCATATTTTCTGCCTTGTTTCTGCCATATAACAATAGTTCCCCTCTGTTTCACGTTTTGCTACCGGTTCTTCCATTTTTCCTTCAAGCCTTCCTCACGTTGGCCTTGTAAAACCCTTCCTTTCCTTCATTAATTCATCTAGGTCCTTTTACAAGAAATAATCCACACCTTAAGAGCTCTTCAACCACCCAAAAAGCTCAGCCAAAATCACTTAAAACAAGCTGCTCTATCGCTGGACAGCAACGTCCCATGCACAGGTAAATTCCAGCCTTAGTCTCATGCACTTCTAGCTTGTGTTTATGATTGAATTGAATGAGTAGATGATGTGTATGATTGTTGTTTTGATGGAAACTAAGTAGAGTATATTTTGGGGGGTTCGGCTGTAGTGGAATTTGGGAGAAAACGATGCTGAAATTTGTAGAGCTGATGGTGTAATGTGATAGTTTATGGTATAATAAGAACATCCATTTAATTCAGCTAATTAAAACATAGACCTTAGGTGTTGTTATATGTTTGACTAGGGAGGTATTAAGGGGCTGACAGTGGTGGTTGATGGCGTTAATAGAGGCTGATCATGAAAGAATTATAGCAAAAAAATTTAATTGACCAAAACATAGGCTTTGAATGAAATGGTGCAGCCATCTATGAAGAATTGTGGAACGACCATGAAAAAAAAGAAAATTTTACTAAGACATTAATTTGGTGTGATGTGGAGTGTTCGGTCATAGAGGGTATGGTGAGAAAATGATAATAATTGTAATGGATGATGAGAAGAAATTGGTTGGAATATGATTGAAGTGATAATAGGCAAAACACGGTACGTGGCGTGATGGTGATTAATTGTGTAAAACGAAGAAGTTATGTTATACTACCAGTAGAAATGATACGACAAAAATATTTGCAGTATACAATGTGGCTGCATATAGACATGAACAATAGCTTAAAAATAAGTATTTAATAAGCTAATAATTTTGGTGGAATTAATTACAGCTCGGGAGTTACGGTTTTCGTGTGGTGCTATCAGGAAACGCGTTATCAACAAACAGGTAAGGGACTTGTGTGTGATTTGTAGGGATATCTGAATGTATGTTTTTCATGCTATGAATTTTATAAAATTATTTGGAAAGTGAATTGTGATAACCACAAAATTTCCACTATCTAATGTTGGAAATTAATATAAAAGAAAATAGATAAGTTGAAATAAATAAATATAATTATGATATTGGAATATTAGTGAAAATTTTCGTGAATTGAGGAAGGGACGAATTAGGAAATTCGTGTGAAGGAAATTTAAATTGGAAATAGGAATAAGGTTGGAATTATGGAAAATAATGAATAGAAGAAATTTAATTTAGATAAATTGAAATCCAAATTAAATAAGAAAATAAGAAAGGAATATGAAATATATTTATATAAATATATATTATATAAATGTATTTTATACAAATACATATGTATTGAAATGCTATATAGTATATATTAATATACATTGATATATATATATATATATATATGTATATATACTATTTTATTATTACATTTATATAAATATATATAAATGTTATTTAAGTTAAAGTATATAAATATACATATATATTAGATATATATATTTTTTTACACAATATATATCTTTATATAATATATATGGTAAAATACTATATATATATATAAGATAATGATATTATATGTATAATATATAGTTATAAGTATATTATATGTATAATTATAATAGATAAAAAAAGGAAAACAGAAAGGAAAATTGGGAGGAGCCCGATTTCCTTCCCAGGCGAGGCCGACCACCGTCGGCTGACCAAGAGAGGAGGAGGGAGAGAGAAAGATGGCGTCGACAGAGAGAGGAGAAGCTGATGACCGGAGGAAAAGGAAAGAAACGGAAACGGAAAAGGAAGGAAACCGGCGGAAGCCGAGAAAAGAAAAAGGAAAAATGGGAAAGTGGAGGTGCTGGCCGATTCAGCCACCGCCATTGCAACCGAACCTTCGGCGGAGGAAGAGGAAAGGGTAGGAGGCCACCGGTGAGGCGAAAAACGACTGAGAAGGAATAGAGAAGAGGGAGAAGAGGCCGAACCTAGGCCGACTCGATCTGCCGTCGATCTGGGCTGAACGGAGGCCAGATCCAGCTTCGCCGCCACCTCGACTAGCTGCGGAGCCGTCGAACGGCCGGAGAATCGACTGTCGGAGAAGAACTGGCAATGAGGGGGCTGACCGGTTTGAACCGGTTTGGCCAGACCGGTCAAGCCAGAAAAGAAAAGGAAAAAGAAAAGAAAAGAAAAAGGAAGAAAGAAAAAGAAAGAAAAAAGAGAAAAAGAAAGAAGAAAGAAAAAGAAGAAAGAGAGAGAAAAGAAATTTCGAGAAATTCGAAAATTCCCGAGAATTCGAAAATTCAAAAATTATGGGAATTCCGAAAATTCGGTGAGAATTACGAAAATTATTTTCGATTATTTAATTAAATAAATTATGAAAAAATTCTAATTTTTAGAATTTGAATTCTAGAAAATTCCCTCGATGACCGAGACGATGGATCGGGAGAGGTGAACACGGACGCAACGTAATGAGGCGGTCGCCGACCCGAGACAGGTAAGGGAGACATGTGTCACCTGTAAGGATATTCGGTCACATGTTTTAAATTATGCATTTAATTTTTATAAATGCTATCGATAATGATTGGTTGAAAATTGTGGTGATTTATCGGTTGAGATTTTAAACTGTATTTTCTGTGCAGGAGGCTAGCCAATCGGTAGCCGTTATACTGCTGAAAAATTATCGAAAAATTATTGAAATTTACCGAAAATCACCAAAAATCATAATAAATGATTTGATTTCATGAGAAACGATTTTCAATCTTGAAAATCGAGAAATCAAGTATTTTTCATAAAACATGAATATATGGAAGTTTAAATTTAAAATATTCATGTTTTCGAGAATGGTGAAAATGAAATCACCAAAAATTCACCCGGTAGGTGATTTTTCACGTAAAATGAGATGAAAAATGAAAAGGACCGAAGTGAATATTTTATAAATATTCTTAAATATTCACTTGATTTTATATAAAACCTTTATGGTTTTAATTATGAAAATAACTAATTATATATATTCCATAAAAGTTAAGAAATGATGGAAAACTATAATTTCGAGACTAGAGGTTTCTACATGTGTTTTTAGAAGAAAACATGGAGACAGAATTATTAAAATTGGAAAATAAATATTTTATTTTTCCATAAATTATGAAATTATTTGAATTGAATTCCGATGATTTTGAAAACCATGTTTTCGATAGAAAGCACGGAAAAACATGCGTATATATTTTACGGTGAAAAAGACAGTATGACCTTTTATATTTTACAGTGATGATTTTATAAATTGTTTGCACCGTATGCAAAATGTGAATTATGCCTTTATGAATTAATTTTAAAGATGTGATTTAGTTTATAAATTTCATAAAGGCGATTATTTTTTTACATGTGAGCCTTATGGATACTTGTGAAATATTTCGATTTACTGTGTTTAAAATCCATAAAGGCTATGGTACGAGTTACATTGTTTTGAGACTTAGGCCCCGAGCTTCTGTTGCTTTCTAAGACCTATACCACAAGTGCACGGGTCGCGACAAGTAATAAAGAGTGAGTAGAGTATCGTTCCCACGAGGATTAGTTAGAATTGTTCTAGCTAAGTATTGAAATTGGTCATCCTAAGTTTATTCAAGCAAATGAACATTTTTTTTGGAAGTCAATTAACTACTAAAAGCATTAAAATAAAACCTAAACTAATATTAGAAATTAAATTAAAGTGCATGAAAACTAAATTGCAAGTTAAGAGCAATAAAAAAAACTAAAAATAAAAATAAAAATAAAAATGCAAACTAAATTAAAGCAAAGCAAAATTAAAATGCAACTAATTATAAGGAACTTGAAATTTAAAAAGAAAAAAAAAGAAATTTAAAATGCATGAAAATAAATACCTAATTGAAAAAAAAATACTAAAACTAATAAGAAAATAAAATAAAAAAATATTTCCTATAACTAAATATTTAATTAAACTTAAACAGTCATAAGATAATAAACTAATAAACCAACTGATTAGTATGCTACTCTATATCATAATAATTTAACCTATTATACTAAACTACTCACTAACTCATAAAACCAAAACAGTAAAATATATAAAGTAAATATAAACTCTACAATGTGAAAGACAAAAGAAAATGCAAGCTGCCAACACTTGCTGCCTGCCACTCCACGCATGTCAAGTCAAAGCAGAAAAAGCAACAGCCACTCCACCGCTTCAGCCTTCACTTTCACGCCCAAGCGTCGACTCCACCAGCCTCCTTCTGCGTCCCCTGCAAGCAGCCAAGTGCCGCACAACTGCACTTGTCCAGGCAGCAAGTCACGCACCTCCTCGGTTCCACACAGCTTCCTAGGGACGCCAGTGCCACTTCACACCGTTTCCCTCGTGCATCTCACGTTTCATTGAACCACCATGCAAACCACGCCCGGCAGTAGTCCCACGCACAGCCACCGCTTCAGCAGGAAGCAAACGCAGAAGAGCAACGATACAAAGCAGAATAGTAAAAGAAAATCAAAACAAAACAGAACAAGGCAAGTGCAGAAACAGAGACAGCCTAACACAACGGTAGCACATAGTCGGTAGGATAGGAAGATCTATATAAAACTAATGCTAAGGTTTGAAGATAATCATTTTAAGTTAACCAATAACTAAACTACGATGAAAGAGCAATAAAATCATAAAAGAAAAAAAAATTTAAAGGAAGGAACTGGATTATAATTGAAAATAATAGGCCTGTAAAACGTAAACAGAACAAAAGAACTTAAATTGAAATTTTAAAACAAAACATGAATGTAAGTCTCTTTAAATTAATCTAAACTACTATAAAGCATGAAAGAAAATCGTTTACAATGAAATTGAAACCAAGACAATAACTGCACTTGCAGTAAACCAAAACTAAGAAGAAAAATTAAGAAGACAACAATAACGGGAAGAAGCTTGGCTACTGTCACCAGCCTATCTTTTTAGCTCCCTCACTAGCGGCAGCTTCATTCTTCTTTTATTCACAAGGGTTCTTCAAGGGCTTTAGGCAGAAAATCCACATGGGCTGTAGTCTACGGGCTAAACTTCCTTTCTTGTGTTTGTTGAAGCCCACTTAAATAAAGAATGTGTTTTGGGCTTGTATGAGATTACATGGACTCTTGTGTTTGTGATTTAGATCCCAAAGCGATTACTTTTGTCTCTTTTTGCATCATTTTCTCAACTTTATCTTGATTTTTGAATTTTCTACACAAGACAAAAAAATTTAATTCATTAGGAAAGAAAATAAATAAAAATTCCAAAATTCATCCAAAAATCATGTAATAATATCCCATAAAAATAGACATTTCAAGGACTTATCACACCCCCAAACTTAATATTTTGCTTGTCCTCAAGCAAAACAATCTCAAGCATGCAAGAGATAACATGTACTTAATAGATATATTCCCCATATACATCTCATAAAAAAAATACTGATTAATCTAAGGATAGTCAAAATTATTAATTAGCATAGAGTTTCCTCCAATCACATGCCCACATCCTAATTAGATTCTTCGTGTGTGTGTGAAGTGTCCATCACATATCAAAGCATACATATCCGGAAGAGATTATGCAAACATGAAAAAGCAAAGTCTCTAAATCATCAGAATTCAATTCAAATAATTTCATCTCCATGTTTTCGATAGAAAGCACGGAAAAGCGTGCGTATATATTTTACGGTAAAAAAGACAGTTATGACCTTTTATATTTTACAGTAATGATTTTATAAACTGTTTTCACCGTATGCAAAGTGTGAATTATGCCTTTACGAATTAATTTTAAAGATGTGATTTAGTTCATAAATTTCATAAAGGCGATCATTTTATTACATGTGAGCCTTATGGATACTTGTGAAATATTTTGATTTACTGTGTTTAAAATCCATAAAGGCTATGGTACGGGTTACACTGTTTTGAGTCTTAGGCCCTGAGCTTCATGCATCATACCATACTGTTACTGTCACGTGGCTGTTTGACCAGCTAGTCATTCAGCGTCCCAGATTGTCACCTAGCAAGTGTACACCGAGGAAATATCATAGATCATGGCCATAGATCTCATTACTGTTATTATGTCTCTAGTGGACGAAGATAGCATGATTTGATTGTAGGGTGATGCCTAGTCTCACTTACTGCTTATTATTTATTGAAAGGATTTTACGGAATCCTGTTTACTGTATTGCACTATTTACTGTACTGAATTACTGTACTGTTTACTGTTTACTGATGAAAAATCATACCAAAACACTGTTTATTACTGAACTGTACTGTTTACTGAAATGATAGCCACTGATTACTGTTTTATTGGACTGAAAGCTACCATTTACTGTTTACTAAACTGAAAGCTACCGTATACTATTTTCTGAATTAATAGCTACTGTTTACTGATTGAACTGTATCGAAATACTGTTTTGCTGAATATTACTGTTTTGCTGAACTGTAAGATACGGTTACTGAAGAGAAATAAATGTTTATTCTAAAAGAATAACATGAGAATTATTTCTAAGATAGAAATAATCGAAAAGTGTTTATCCAATGATTGGATATTACAAACCATTGTACTGTCACGTGTTTTTACTGTACTGAAGAGAAGAGAAGAGAAGTACACCACTGTTTTATTAGCGATCAGTCACGTGTTTTTAAATTATACTGAAGTTAGAGAAATAAGTGGTTTACTATGTGGAAAACGAAAAATTGAATCGTTTTGAGAACAATGTATATAGTACTCTTTACAGTTGCTTCTAGGTTCCGGAACAAGTCAGGTATTTTAAAATACTTACCTTATTCTATCTGGATCCTTAGCCGACTGTAGTATCCTTCCTACATGTGTGCCTACAGCCTGCTAGGAAGATTTTAAAGAAAGTTAAAAAGTTTTTCAGCATATAAGCAGCTGAATATCAAGTGTGACATATAACTCTCTTACTGAGCCGTGGTTTGCTCACTCCCTCTTTTTAAACATTTCAGATTTGCTGATTGTGAGATCCAATGATTGTGGATTACAGCTGCACATAATGGGCAATGTGACAGACCGACCAAAATATGAGGTACGATCATTTATTTTTTGTATTTAGACATGTATCCAGTACTACTTGCTTATTAATTAAGATAGCGGATATGTACAAGATAAACAGTGTTATATAAACTTGTTTAACATTTAATGAAAAGTGGAGTATCACAGACAGCCCAACCGGATAAATTGTGTAGAATAATGTGAAAAATGTGGTAACAGACCATTACATGAATTGCCTTGAATTTGCTGTGAATTGTGGTTATACGGCTGGTTGAACTGTGTTTGGAAGTGCAGGGAGGGCAAGACTAGTAGCCGTTATGCTGCCGAAATTTATTAGAAATATTTCTAAAAAAAACATAAAACATTTTGATGCATTATTGATTTCTATCCTAGCCTAAAAGTGAGGAATTGATTATTTTCCATAAATGGTGAATTTATCGAAAATCATTTATTAAATATTCATGTTACTGATTTCAGTAAAAGTTAAGTTATCAAAAATTCCTCCCACGTGTTTTATAGTAGAATATGTGATGGGTAAAGTGAAATGGTGAATAGTGAATATTTTATAAACTGTTTTCAGTATAATATTAACTATTTTATTATGATTTTCCTTTATGGATTGACTAAAGTTTTATCACGTGTAATGATTTCTATAAAGGCTTTATCACTGTGTAAATATTGTTTTAAGACTAAAATGTTTCTACATGTGTTCTATAGTAAGAAATGTGTTTGGTGGAGTTACTATTAATTTAAAAAAATAAATATTCTATTTTCCATAAAGTATGAAACTACTGGAAATGATTTCCAGAAACCTTGAAATTTAAAGTTTTGAAATGAAAGCATGGAAACACGTGTGTATGTGTTCTACGGTGAATTGGAATATTTACGAGATTTTATTACTGCAGTGTAATTATTTTATAACACTGTTTTCATCGTACAAGATACTGTGATTCATACTTTATGGATTTTCTGAATGATATTATAGATTTTACTTAATTCCATAAAGGTAATGAGATTTCTCATATACTATTTTGAGACTAATAGGCCCCATATCATGCTCACATGTCACGTGTTTCATGTGTTACTGTATCACGTGTGAAGCTGTTGACATTGAGCCTATCTTCAGTGTCCCGGTTGACACCTGCTCAGTATACAACCGAGGACATTTATAGACTATAACCATAGATCTTACATGTTTATTATTACTGGTCACGGGTCGTGATAGATGGGGTTTAGGGTTTAGGGTTTAAGGTTTAGGGTTTAGAGTTTAGGGTTTAGGATTTAGGGTTTAGGGTTTAGGGTTTAGGGACCGGTGTATTTACGGTTATTACTGTTCACTGTTAATTAAAAGTAGGAAATAAAGGCATCGCAGACAGCCCAACCAATTCACGTGTATGAAAACTGTGGAAAAGTGTGAAATACTGTATATTCAGGATGTGACAGATAAAATGGTATCAGAGCAAGGTTAACCTGATGTCTGTTGATGTTTTTAGCATCGAAAGTGTCGAAAATGGTTAACATCCCCTGTAGTACTATATAGTCTGAATATATAAATGAATCAATTGACTGAAAATTGGGATTAAGTGTCGGAATTGTGTAGAAGTTGGTGAATTAAGAGTTATTAAAAGGGTTAGTAACCTGAGAATTCTACATAAAATGGGTGATCTTATAATCTTCATGAAGGATTTTGTTCGACAAGGTACAAGGAGGAACTCGGTGAGGGCCCTACTAGGACTTTCTTTGTACGAAATCGAAATAAGACCCTAAAATGATGATAGGTGAAATGTGGATACCATTAGTGTATAGACCTTAAGATCACCTTCTTAAATGGAATTGAAGGGATAGAGAAATAAATTTAGAAATGATGAATGTGTCTTTACATTGAAATGACTGTTGGAAAAATGGTAAACCAAATCGACATCGAATTAAATGAATGTGATAGAGAAATGGATTGTGTAAAGGATGTCTCTTATGATATTGTGATGGAGAAATTCTTGTTTAACAGTCCCTATTATCGACCCCACCTTTGTTCAGATGATAAGTGCGACTTGATGTGTACATAATAGGAGGTCGCAAGATAGTTGGCCTTGCCATGCATTCCTTAAGGCCTGATTTAGTTGTGAATGAATGGGGTATGTGGTTAGGGATTGTTTGATGATATGAAAAGTGATATATCTACTGAATGTAATGGAGAATGTGATTTGCGCATTCGATAATTCAATACTAGTATTGTTGATTCTGGTTTTACACATTTCTTTTGTCTTCTGTGTGTGTACAAAGTAGATGCTTGTAGAACTGGAGCATTTTAAGACATACCTTATAGAAATAATACACTGTTTTGAACGTCACAAATTCTTGAAAAGGGTGTATAGGAACTGTATAGTGATTGTAGGAGAGAAAGAAAATGGCAGCTAACCTAAGTTTACCGAACATATATGATTTTGGTGTAAATCAAAAAAGGGATAGGATAGCTGCAGAGTATGTTAAATTGAATTGTTATACTTAGTTTATTACCTTCTCTCACTTTGATTGCAATATTGTGGAAACTGTTAGATGAATAAATGAATCAAAGTAGAAGGTTTGCTAAAATTGTTTAAGAGTTATGTGCATGTGTTTTGAGAAATATTAGTTATGTGAAGGACATAGAAATGAAATGTCTAAAGTGGTGTGAGGCATGTGATTGAAAATTTCCAGATATATTTCTAGATGAAACACCACTACTGATTCGGGATATTGAGTTCATCATTGACTCGATAACTGATGTGGAGACTACTTCTAAGCTATTATCACATGCTATAAGCGAAATTGAAAAAGCTTAAGAAGTCACTTAAAAAATTACTGAATAAAGAATTTATTTCTCCTAATGTATATTTATGGGAGAAAACAGTGTTACTTGTCTGGGAGAATAATGATAGCCTATGAGTTTACAATAATTGATGATTAACTGACAGTGTTATCACCAAGAATAAATGCACCTATCACAGGACTGATGGTCAAATTGATCCAGTCGGGGGTGCATAAATGTTTTATAAGGTCAACTATTAATCGGGGTACTATCGATTAAATTTCGAGAGACTGATGTCCTTAAGACAATAATTAGGACTCGGTAAAGCTATTATAAGTTCTTTGTTGTGCAATTGAACAGATAAATATCTTCCCGGTGTTTATGAGCCAAATGAATGAGAGATTTAAATCATACGTGGGTAAATGGTGATGGTGCTTAACGATGATATGTCAATATATTTTAAGGCACCAGAAGAACATGAATAGTATGATATATACATATAGTCTTACAGACTCCCAAAGACTGGAAGTTGAATAACTAAGGTGAGTAAATATGAGCATGACTAAAAATATTTCTTTTGAGACATGTAATATCAATTGACGAAGTGATGATAGATTCACTTAAATTTGAGATTTAATATTAAATGGGAGAAAGATTAAAGATAGTAATTGAAATACGAAATTTACTGAGTTTAATTGAATAACTCAACTGGTTTATGGAAAAGTTTGCTGGATCAGCTGCCCCATCGATATAAATCATATGTGAGAAAATCAAATGTGTGAGTGAAGTATTTAAAAGGATCAAAAGAATTAAATTGTGAAGTATTATACTATTCGGGAAAACAACTGAAGTGACAAGTATATTGAATGTGACAATATGTATTGAGAAGGTAGTTTATAGAGAATATAGATGGTTAGAGTAACTCTTAAATTCAGATTGAAAGTTATTTTCTCAGGTGATCATATATATATGGTTAAATTTAAAAATCGAGCCACACTTAATAGATAAAACGAATCATACCCAGAGGAATAAATAAATAAATATACCATCGCTTATATAAGGGATATGTACATGAATTATGAGATTGGCATTGATAGTTAAAGGCAAGAGTGGTATTTTTGAAAACTATTAGTTACAGAAAATCTGATTTTTGAGAGAAATTATATCTCTATATATATTCTACTCCCAAATAGTATTAAAAGTACTATAAGAAGGAATAGTGTATTGATAATTCAAGATGAAGAGAGATATAGTGGAGATTGATACCGAATGTCTCATAATCGGTAAATGAAAGTGAAATATTTAAATCTGCAAGTTTATTGCAGCCTCTACCAAATCAGTGTAAAAAGGGAGCCAATTAGATTAGGAGAAATTTTGTTTTGAGGTTATTGAAGAACTCTAATGTTATAAAATGATTAAAATAACAAAACTTCTTAGTGACCAGATCTATTATTTTTCTTAGTGCTTTACCCGATATATATTTTTGAAATAATGAAATGGTATGTTGAGTTCCAAGGAGCATTAATTATGATATGAATTCCCATGTCGCATTCTAATCTGAGAGTGAATTTAAGGGACTATGGGAAATCCTAATATAGCTCCAGCACCGCTTCTTACATGTAAATTGATGGATAGATTGAGCGTATTACTTAGACACTCATGAATACATTGAGAATGGATGCTATGGATTTCAAAAGCTCCTGGGACTACTTAAAATTTGTTTCAAACTAACATCGGCATGGTGCTATATGAGATGTAAAATGGTGTACAATGTAGACTTCTAATGATATAGAAGGAAATGGAGAATCTGAAACTGTTAACTCCAGAAATAGTAAAGTAAGCTCCCTATTACATACAGATTTGGTATAAGGAATCAAGAACTGTATATATGTGTGTGTGTATATATATATAAGGTGGTAGTAGAGTTATACTGATATCAATGCCGACTTTGAGAATTCCTTATTAGGAATGCTGCATTTCAAATGCATTATGGAAGAAATACTCAAGGAAGAAATTTGTATGAGGAATAAAGAATTTAAAGTACATAAGCCATTTCAGTGATCTGTTCGAGCGAAATTTGGAGGACCAAATTTCTTAAAGGTGGGGAGAAATGTGAGAACCGATTTTATTGTTTTGTACATGTGAAATTAATCAATTTTTAATTTAATTTTTGGAATATTTTGTGAAATTTAAGTAAATAATGATGTGGGCCCCACTTATTTTAGTGTATTCGGATGGGCTCGAGATTGAAAATGTTGTGTGCAGTGGTGTAATGAAATATAATATGATGATTCTGAGGTTTAAAATCATTGAATTATACTATTATGAATTTTTCTAAATTATTTTGTGAAGTGGGAAAACAAATTGGAAAATAACGGATACGTCTTAAGGGCATTTTCGTAAATTAAGCCTAAACTAAAATGAGTTGGGATGAAGTAAAAATACCATGATATTCTACATAAAAAGGAGAATAAAATAGTGTCAAGAGAATTATTGAAAAGGTGGTTAAGTGAGAGAAATTCGCTGGCGGGTCGCGGGCGTAAAATCGTAATTTCCTACTATCCGTGGACCACGCGTCACGAACTACTTCCAATCATCAAGATATGTTTAATATGACCATTTGGAACTGGAATCCAAAAATTTGGGGTGCGTTTACACAGTTTTTACTCCAGCGGGATGGTAAGGGCAAAATCATCCAAAATTTCATAACCAGGGGGTGGTCAAATGGTCAAATGGTCAATGTTTGACCAAAATTGACTTAAAATTAATTAAATTTAATTAAAATAAAATTTAAAACTTAGGATTGGAAAACGATGCTTGGTAAAAGTGTAAATTGTGGAAAATAAATGGGGGGATTTTAATTAGTTAACACATGGCAAATTTTTATCGGATAAAACACTAATAAAGAAGACAAATAAAATGAAACTTAGCCATTTCTTCTCAGCTTTTCCATCGACTCACTATCGTTCCCCTCTATTTCACGTTTTGCTACCGGTTCTTCCATTTTTCCTTCAAGCCTTCCTCACGTTGGCCTTGTAAAACCCCTCCTTTCCTTCATTAATTCATTTAGGTCCTTTTACAAGAAATAATCCACACCTTAAGAGCTCTTCAACCACCCAAAAAGCTCAGTCAAAATCACTTAAAACAGGCTGCTCTATCACTGGACAGCAACGTCCCATGCACTGGTAAATTCCAACCTTAGTCTCATGCACTTCTAGCTTGTGTTTATGATTGAATTGAATGAGTAGATGATGTGTATGATTGTTGTTTTGATGGAAACTGGGAGAGTACATTTTGGGGGGTTCGGCTGTAGTGGAATTTGTGAGAAAATGATGCTGAAATTTGCAGAGTTGATGGTGTAACGTGATAGTTTATGGTATAATAAGAACATCCATGTAATTGAGCTAATTAAAACATAGACCTTAGGTGTTGTTATATGTATGACTAGGGAGGTATTAAGGGGCTGATTGTGGTGGTTGATGGCGTGAATAGAGGTTGATCATGAAAGAATTATAGCAACAAAATTTAATTGACCAAAACATAGGCTTGGAATGAAATGGTGCAGCCGGCCATGAAGAATTGTGGAACAGCCATGAAAAAAAAAGAAAATTTTACTAAAACATTAATTTGGTGTGATGCGGGGTGTTCGGTCATAGAGGGTATGGTGAGAAAATGATAATAATTGTAATGGATGATGAGAAGTAATTGGTTGAAATATGATTGAAGTGATAATAGGCAAACACTGTATGTGGCGTGATGGTGTTTAATTGTGTAAAACGAAGAAGTTACGTTATACTACTAGTAGAAATGATACGGCAAAAATATTTGCAGTATACAATATGGCTGTATATAGACATGAACAATAGCTTAAAAATAAGTAGTTAATAAGCTAATAATTTTGGTGGAATTAATTGCAACCCGTGAGTTCCGGTTTTTGTGTGGTGCTATCGGAAAACGTGTTATCGATAGACAGGTAAGGGATGCGTGTGTGATTTGTAGGGATATCCGAATGCATGTTTTTTCATGCTATGAATTTTATAAAAGTATTTAGAAAGTGAATTGCCTTGAATTTGCTATGAATTGTGGTTATACGGCTAGTTGAACTGTGTTTGGAAGTGTAATGAGGCTAGGACACCAGCAACCGTTATGCGGCTGAAATTTATTAGAAATATTTTCAAAAATGACATAAAATATTTGGATGCATTATTGATTTCTATCCTAGCCTTAAAAGTGAGGAATTGATTATTTTCCATAAATGGTGAATTTACCGAAAATCATTTATTAAATATTCATGTTACTGATTTCGGTAAAAGTTAAATTATCAAAAATTCCTCTCATGTGTTTTATAGTAGAATATGTGATGGGTAGAGTGAAATGGTGAATAGTGAATATTTTATAAATTATTTTCAGTATAATATTTACTATTTTATTATGATATTCCTTTATGGACTGACTGAAGTTTTATCACGTGTAATGATTTCCATAAAGGCTTTATTACTGTGTAAATATTGTTTTGAGACTAAAATGTTTCTACATGTGTCCTATAGTGAGAAATGTGTTTGGTGGAGTTACTATTAATTTCGAAAAATAAATATTCTATTTTCCATAAAGTATGAAACTACCGAAAAGGATTTCCAAAAACCTTGAAATTTAATGTTTTGGAATGAAAGCATGGAAACGCGTGTATGTGTTCTACGGTGAAATGGAATATTTACAAGATTTTATTACTGCAGTGTAATTATTTTATAACGCTGTTTTCACTGTACAAGATACTGTGATTTATACCTTTATGGATTTTCTGAATGATATTATAGATTTTACTTAATTCCATTAAGGTAATGAGATTTCTCATATACTGTTTTGATATTAATAGACCTCATATCATGCTCACGTGTCATGTGTTTCATGTGTTACTGTATCATGTGTGAAGCTGTTGACATTGAGCCTGTCTTCAGCGTCCCGGTTGACACCTGCTCAATGTACGACCGAGTACATTTATAAACTATGGCCATAGATCTCACGTGTTTATTATTGCTACTCCCTACAGGGATTATAGTATGATATTATCAGGGTGTTGCCTGGTCTCCACTATTATTTTACGTGTTATTGCTGGTTCTTATGATAATTATTGAAATATATTGTTTACCAAAGTGTTTTACCACTGAATTGGTATTATAATTGAACAGTTTATTTTACTGTTACATGTGTAAAGGTGATGATTTCAATAGTGGAAATCAAATTATTTTAAAGTTTTGGTTTATATGATTTAATGAGTTATTTTACTCAAATATGTGAAATATTATATGTAGTGAATATTTAAATAAATTTTATATTAAATTAAATTTCTATTCCCTATAGTCGCTTTAGGCGTCCAGGACAAGACATGTATTTCAAAATACCTTCCATGCTCCATCTAGATTACCTGGCCGACTATAGTATCCTTCCTTTTAGTGTGCTTAGCATACCGATAGGAAACTAAAGGATTTTGCTGCATATAGTTTTCGCGATATCAAGATTGCATACAACTCCTTTACTGAGCCGTGGTTTGCTCACCCCTTTATTTTCATCTGTCCAAAGTATTTTCAGTGACCGAGAGATATATCATCCAAGGATTATCGGCTGCATATAGAGTACCCTGAGGCAGCTTGTTTAGATCCTGGAGGTATATTCATTTTCTTTTATATGTTCATACTTTGTTTTACAGTACTGCAATATTGTATTATAGACAGGGGATGTAAGTATTTAGTCAAATATTGTTTTTAAAATTAATTTTACTTCCATAAATTAAATTAAATTAAGGTTGTTACTGTACACTGTTAATGAAAAGTAGGAAATAAAATATTGTTTTTAAAATTAATTTTACTTCCATAAATTAAATTAAATTCGGTTGTTACTGTTCACTGTTAATGAAAAGTAGGAAATAAAGGCATCACAGATAGTCTAACCAATTCACGTGTATGAAAAAGTGTGGAAAAGTGTGAAATACTGTATATTCAGGATGTAACAAATAGAATGGTATCAGAGCAAGTTTGGCCTGATGCTATTTATGTATTTAGCATCGAAAGTGTCGAAAATGGTTAACATCTCCTGTAGTACTATCTAGTCTGAATATATAAATGAATCAAGTGACTCAAAATTGGGATTAAGTGTCAGAAATGTGTAGAAGCTGGTGGATTAAGAGTTATTAAAAGGGTTAGTAACCCGAGAATTCTACATAAAATGGGTGATCTTATAATATTCATGAAGGGTTTTGTTCGACAAGGTACAGGGAGGAACTCGGTGAGGGCCCCACCAGGACTTTCTCTGTATGAAATCAAAATAAGACCCTAAAATGATGATATTGAGGTGAAATGTGGATATCATTAGTGTATAGACCTTAAGATCACCTTCTTAAATGGAATTGAAGGGATAGAGAAATAAATTTAGAAATGATGAATGTGTCTTTACATTGAAATGACTGTTGGAAAAATGGTAAACCAAATCGACATCGAATTAAATGAATGTGATAGAGAAATGGATTGTGTAAAGGATGTCTCTTATGATATTGTGATGGAGAAATTCTTGTTTAACAGTCCCTATTATCGACCCCACCTTTGTTCAGATGATAAGTGCGACTTGATGTGTACATAATAGGACGTCGTAAGATAGTTGGCCTTGCCATGCATTCCTTAAGGCTTGATTTAGTTGTGAATGAATGGGGTATGTGGTTAGGGATTGTTTGATGATATGAAAAGTGATATATCTACTGAATGTGATGGAGAATGTGATTTGCGCATTCGATAATTCAATACTAGTATTGTTAATTCTGGTTTTACACATTTATTTTGTCTTCTGTGTGTGTACAAAGTAGATGCTTGTAGAATTGGAGAATTTTGAGACATACCTTATAGAAACTATACACTGTTTTGAACGTCACAAATTCTTGAAAAGGGTGTATAGGTACTGTAATGTGATTGTAAGAGAGAAAGAAAATGGCAGCTAACCTAAGTTTATTGAACATATATGATTTTAGTGTTAGTCCAAAAAGGGACAGGATAGCTACAGAGTATGTTAAACTGAATTGTTATACTTAGTTTATCACCTTCTCTCACTTTGATTGCAATATTGTGGAAACTGTTAGATGAATAAATGAATCAAAGTAGAAGATGTGCTAAAATTGTTTAAGAGTTATGTGCATGTGTTTTGAGAAATATTAGTTATGTGAAGGACATAGAAATAAAATGTCCAAAGTGGTGTGAGGCATGTGATTGGAAATTTCCAGATATACTTCTACATGAAACGCCACCACTGATTCGGGATATTGAGTTCATCATCGATTCGATAACCGGTGCGGAGACTACTTCTAAGCTATTATCACATGCTATAAGCGAAATTGAAAAGTTTAAGAAGTCACTTCAAAAATTACTGAATAAAGAATTTATTTCTCCTAATGTATATCTATGGGAGAAAACAATGTTACTTGTATGGGAGAATAATGATAGCCTATGAGTATACAATAATTGATGATTAATTGACAATGTTATCACCAAGTATAAATATGCACCTATCACAGGACTGATGGTCAAATTGATCTACTTGGGGGTGCATAAATGTTTTATAAGATCAATTATTAATCAGGGTACTGTCAAGTAAATTTCGAGAGACCGATGTCCTTAAGAAAATAATTGGACTCGGTAAAGTTATTATAAGTTCTTTGTGGTGCAATTGAACAGATGAATATCTTCCCAGTGTTTATGAGCCAAATGAATGAGGGATTTAGATCATACTTGGGTAAATGGTGATGGTGCTTAACGATGATATGTGAATATATTTTAAGGCACCAGAAGAACATGAATAGTATGATAAATATACATATAGTCTTACAGACTCCTAGAGACTGGAAGTTGAATAACTAAGGTGAGTAAATATGAGCATGATTAAATTTACACTCCATGTATTCAGTCTTCACTCTGCTTAGTTTAAATCCTTTTGATTCCAACGTTTGTCTCCATAATTCCAACTTTGCATTGATCTCCGCTCTAGTTTTTGCACATAGGTCAATATCATCTGCAAACATCATACACCAAGACACCTTATCTTAGAGAGATTTTGTCAGTTCGTCCATAACTACTGCAAACAAGAATGAACTCAATACTGACCCTTGGTGTAATCCCACCGTGATAGGAAACTCACTTGTTTGCCCCCCACCTATCCTCACATGTGTCCTTGCATCTCCATATATGTCCTTAATTAGTTCAATATATTTCAAAAGAACTCTTTTCTTCATTAAGGACCAGCATAGTACCTCCCTAGGCACTTTATCATATGCTTTCTCTAAATCTATAAAGACCATATGGAGATCTTTACCTAGTACTCGAGAATGCTCCATAAGTTGTCTAAGCAAATATATTGCCTCCATAGATGATTGACTCGGCATAAAACCAAATTGATTCTCCGATATCTCTACATTCTTTCTTAATCTATGTTCTATCACTCTCTCCCATAAGTTTCGTTGTGTGACTCATCAATTTTATGCCTCGGTAGTTGGTGCAACTTTGAATATCTCCCTTGTTCTTATATAAAGGTATCAAGACACTCCTCCTCCATTCATCCGACATTTTGTTAGTGTGCGAAATCTTATTAAACAGATTTGTCAACCACCTAACTCCTACATCTCCAAGGTGTTTCCAAACTTCATTAGGTGCAATAGCTTTTCCATTCTTCATCGTCTTTAGTGCCTCTTTTACCTTTGTCTCTTTGATTCTACGCATAAAGCACCGATTTAAATCCTTGAGAGGCACCGAGATATTATCCAAAACTTTATTTTGACTGTCATTAAATAATTTGTCAAAATAATCACGCCATCTGTCCTTAATATCATTGTCTTTAACGAGAGTTCTTTAATGCTCATCCTTAATACATTTCACGATTCTTAGGTCGCGACTCTTCCTTTCTCTTGCTCGCGCCAATCTATATATCTTTTTCTCTCCCTCCTTTGTATTCAACTTGTCATAAATCTCTTTTACAACCTCGTCTTAGCTTTTGCCACAGCCTTCTTTACCTCCTTTTTAGCTAACTTATATTCCGTAAAACTCTATACTATATTGTTCTTCTTCAAAGCCTTGTAACACTCTCGCTTAGTCTTTATAGCATCTTTTACTGCTGCAATCCACCATATTGTGTCCTTTCCAGTCAGCACTCTTCCATTTGATACTCCTAATGTCTCTTTGCCCACCGCCCGAATGCATTTTGCCATCTTATTCCACATTACATTTGGGTTCTCTTCTATTGTCCAATCCTCTTTTTGAATCCAACTATCTCTACATGTTGTATGACAATTTTCTTTTAGCTTCCACCATCGAATCCTTTTAGTTCCTTTTTATTGGTTCTTCGATGTCGTCATCTATCTTCATATCTAGGACTAGGAATCTATGTTGCGCGGTAACACTCTCACCTGAGATAACCTTACAATCCAAACATTTATGTCTATCCCTACTCCTAGCTAAAAAGAAATCTATCTGACTTGCCCTTGGTCCACTTCTAAAGGTTATAAGATGAGAATCTCTCTTTCTAAACAATGTGTTTACTAGGATTAGGTCATAAGATAAAGCAAAATCTAAGATAGCATCCCCACCCTAGTTTCTTACACCATAACTAAAACCCTCATGTACGCTCTCAAAACCCTCTCTACTTGTACCTACATGTCCATTAAGGTCACCGCCAAAAAAAGGTTTTCTTCTAGAGGCACTTCTTCTACTACCTTATCTAAATCCTCCAAAAACTGCCGTTTACTAACCTCATTAACTCCTATCTGGGGTGCATACACGCTAATGACATTCAACACCTCTTCTCCTATAACTAGCTTAACCAAAATAATCCTATCCCCTAGTCTTCTAATCTGTACAACATCCTTATGGTACTCATTATCTATAATGATACCTACTCCATTTTGGTCTCTATCTTTCCCTGTGTACCAAAGCTTATATTGCCAAGGTGCTACCTCCCTAGCCTTTTCACCGACCCATTTGGTCTCTTGAAGACATAAGATGTTAACCCTCATCTTACTCATAACCTCACAAATCTCAGCTAACTTATCATTAAGCGTACCTATATTCCAAGATCTTAACTTAAGCTTATGGTTATGGTTATAGACTAACTTCTTTACCTGCCTCTATCTATTATGGCGTGGGAACCTTTTCGTATTTAACACCACAACTAGGCGTTGATGTGACGCGTCGCTTCTGGGCGACGGCCTAGCAACCCTTGCCCACTTTTTACTACACCCGTGTCCGATGCAGCGTGTCGCTGAGTAGGGGATGCCCCAATGATGTTCTGATATTGGTTCATTTCATCAGATTAGACTAGTTTTTATGATTGGTTGTCCAAACCTACTACCACCCTCCTCCTTTACCTGGGCTTGGGACCGACTGCGTTAACTCACACAGGCGGAGTTATCTATATATGAAGATATATACAAAATAAATATATAAAATAAAGAAGAGAATATATACATGTACATAAATAAATAATAGAATATTGTTTAGTTTGGTGGGATATGCCCGCCAAACCCATCTGCTGTTAGCAGACTTGTTTTAAAATTCAAAAACAAAAAAAAAGGAAAAACCAAGGAAAATAGAAGAGAAGGAAGTGCATCAGACGAAGGGAAGAGAAAGGGAAGAGAAAGAGAAGAGGAAGGAAAGAAGAAGGAGAAGAAAGGAGAAAGACTACAACATCGCTATTGCTATGGGGTTTTGAATAGGGCTGATTGAGCAACAGTAGGGGATTTCATGGGGCTGTAAGGTTGAGTTTCAAGGCTTAAATAGAGGCCAAAGATGGGATAGAAAGGGCTGAATGTGGTGAAATCTTGAAGGTTGTCTTTAAGCTGCTGTAAATTGGAATTAAGCAAGGTGGTTTGGTTGGAAATTGTAAGGCTGGTCAGAGCAAAGTTAATGTGAGAGAAGGTGTTTTTGGCATAGATGTTCAGGGGTTCCAGTGGCTTTAAGGGCTAACTAAGTGTGGGTGGAACAGGGCATTAATTGTGGCTGTTGGGTGTGCACTTGGGTGTTGGACAAGGTAGCTTTAAGTGCTGAAAACAAGGGCAGTTTAGAGTTGATTTTTAAGGATGAACTTTGGCTGTTTTAAGGGCTATATGAGTGGTGTTTTGGGCATGAAACAAGGGGCCTAGGTGTTGTTTGGACTGGTTTTAAGAGGTGTAATAAGGCTAAACTTGGTTGGTTAGATTTAAGTTAAGGGACCAATTGGGTGTTACATTAGACTCCAAACAAAGGAGGTTTCGGGCTGAGTACAAGAAGTTTAGAATGAGGGAAAACATCGAGGTTGTAGGTGCTATTTTTTGGGATTTTGCTTGCTAAAAGAAAAGAGTTTGTGAATGATGAAAAGAAGGTAGAACAAGGGTGACAAATAGGGTGAAGAAGGGCTATTGAGGCTGGCTAAACAAGGCTATTTTGGTGGCTAAAAAACAGCCAAATATAGTGTTGAATAGTGGTATTCGAGGACTATTTTTGGGCTACTGTATTGCTTGGAAGATAAAGGAAAAGAAAGAAAAGAAAAGGAAAAGGAAAAGGGAAGAAAACTATATATAATATTAGTACATTGGCTTGAGTTAGTGTAGGAGAATTGGTAAGGAATAATGAATCACGCAATTTTAATTTTATGAAAATTAATTGGAAATATATTTGACTAATGCTAAGTCAAGTTAGTAATATTTAAATATGCAATGTGATGATAAGGCGATGAACATGGAATTAGCAAAGCTCAGTATATGCGCTTTAATTTCAAAGGTTGGTAAGACATTACCGTAATGTGACATGTTTTATAAAATATATTAGAAAAAAAATTTAATAAGTACTAAGTTGCCTAACAAATGTTTGAACATGTAGCATAACACCAAGGTGACAAATCGAGTTGGGGCTAGGTTCGATGCATGAGCCTCGAGCAAAGGATTTGGTAAGACTTTTACATAGTAGATTTATTTTGTATAGGCTATATAGAATTGTTAAATCTGATGATTATATGATCTAGCATGAAATTGAATATAGAGTTAGCAATTATAAGGTGAAATTATTGATATTACAAGGGTTTAGCATTTAGATAATTTTATCATTTTATATTGTTGAGAATGCATGGGATATCAAGAAGACCCACACTGATGGTAGGGGCTTTAGTATCGGTATTGTGATGTGTAATGAATGATATTGATATTGAATTTTGTACGTGGTTTGATTATATTGCTATTGAGGTTTTCGTGTCGAGATGCTAAATCGAACAAAATTCTGGTAAGAACAAGTTTAGAATTGATTTAGTAACTGTATGGTTGAACATCGAGATTTGGAAAAACGATTGAGGAATTAGATATGTGATGATATTCTAGTGATCAAGTGATCTTGGTTTTGATTCTAAATTGTTTTGAAATCGGTAATATTGATATTTGCATGAATTGAGTATAGTCATACAGCTAATAGCATATACGGCCTCTGGGGGATTTTATAGCATTGTGAGGACATAGTAGGTAAGTGGATCATGTGAAAATGAAGTAAGGAATGATATGATTGTGACTCAATACCTGATATGTCCATAAGATATCTTTGTATAATGGTGAGATATGACATCCTTGACATTTCATTTTGGAATCATGTTCTTACAGTTGCTAAAAGCTTGCATCTCATATTCTAAGTGTTTGAAAACTATGAGTTTTTGAAAATGATTGAGTTAAAGTTTTGAAATTCATTCGATTAGTTTTGAATAAAAAAAGGCATATGACATAACGCATATGCGCCAGTGGGTTTTGACAGAAAGCATTTTATAGCTCTCATGATTTTGAAAATGAATAAGTTTAAACCGAATTAATTTCAAGAAAACAGTGAACCTTTGATTTTAGAGATTTTGGCAGAAATGATATAATATGATAGTGCTAATAAAGCACCAGTGGATGGCCTAAATGGTGATTAGTGGCTTGTCTAAAAAACGTCGTGGACAAGTTTCGATTCGCACCTGATAAGTGGAACTAAAAACTTGTGGATCTATGGCCATAGGTTATGGCCGGCTTCTATATAAATAGAATAACATGTGTTGGGTGACAACCCCAAGGGGAAAAATAGGGCATGCGGCAAAGCTAGAGTAGATTGTGCCCATTGTTGCCTCTTCTCTAGTCTCTCTCTCTTGTTCTTTCTTTTCTTGATCAAGAAGAAAATTTTTTTATTCATGGTTCTTGATCTTCAAGAGATGAAGAGATAAATAGAGGTGAGTTTATGAATCTCGAGTCCCTAACATGGTGACAGTTGTGATACAATCCAACAAAGGTTCTGTTGCTATTTATATGGATTATCATTAGAGGTTGTATGCATGGATAGCTTACCTTGTGATTCAAGACAAAAAGATCAAGCATCACCAAGGAGGAGTAAGCTTTAGATTATGATATTGAAAGCTTAGGTATTTTTCTTGAAACATCTTTTATGATTCTTGATATCAATTTGCATGATTTGAATGTTCTTGATCAAAGAGATCAATTGGGATCATTTTTTTCTTGTAAAATTTTAAATTCCACTTGTTATTTCGCTACGCTTATTTTGATTTTATATCTATGCGTGACTCTAAAAATCAACATTCTTATCGAACAATTCTTTCATATTCAAGATGATGTCAGGGGAAACCATTACCTCATGGTACTTTTGAAGTTCGAGAGTTAGGCTAGCCAACATCACACATTTTGCTTGTGTTCGTGTGAAATCCCCAATTTCCATGTATTCCACCATGTTTGTAAAGTATTTCAATCTAATATGATTAAAGGAATATGAAGTTGATGTGTAATTGAGGTATGAATGATGTATGCATGATGTATGAAGTATGGAAGAAATAAGAAATGGAAAGTCAAATAGTCAAGGAAATTAAATTGATGTTATAAGAATAATTGAGGTATGAGCAAAGAATTAATATCAGAAAATTTTGTAAGCAAAGACAAGTGTTATATGGAAGAAAGGAGACCAATTAAGTGAATGGTCAAATAATAATGGTCAAAGATTGGGATGAAATGATTTAATTGGATGATGATGAAACAAATACCAGATTTTCATAATTAAATGATTTTGTATGGTTGATATGAGAGAATGGAAGAAGAGAATTAAAAGAGTCAAAGAGTCAAATGTCAATGGTCAAGGGAAAGCATGGCTGAGATGAGATGATATTGGATAGGGAAGCATTAAATGAGGTTGCATGAGTCACCACCTCCAGCCATCACCCAACGGCAGCAACTCTTCTAGCCCTCTCCCTCGTGTTCTCCAAGTTTCCATAAGTCTTCTTCCATAGCTACCTTGACAAACACCCTTGTTTAGTAACCAAATCGTTAAGTTTGTTAGACGAAAAACAATCATAGTCACTAGAAGAGGCTATATCTGAAGTTTGGTGGATTGATTCCAAGTATTGGGAGAGATCTCAAAGTTTGAGATTTTGGTCACTAGCAAAAGGTAAGAGAAGAAGATGATTTAGTCAATTATGTTCATGGTATGGTGTTGTACTAAATTAGTATAACATGTTTATGGCAAATTCTTAAAGGTTTGCTTTGATATGATGATTTCAGATTTGAAGGAGTAAAAGCTAGGGTTGGTGAACCAAGTGATTTCATTTTCTCGAAGTAATCGAGGTAAGAAATTTATGTAACGGACGTAAGGCGGCTATGTCCGCATGTTTTAATATGATTTTGAACTGCTTTGGGGAGAATTACTTGTTGTCTTTGGCAGGAAAAGTGCATTTTCAGACTTGTCTCCTAGTACCAATTAGGCTAGGGGCAGCCGACTGCCATAGAGGGAAGTCGACTGCCTAGAGACAACCAAAACGTCGTTTTTCGAAAACCGAGGCAAACCAGTCGACTGCTATATGGGACAGTCGACTGCTATTTTCCAAAATGCATTCTGTTTCAAAACCAGTCGACTGCCTATGAGACCAGTCGACTGCTAATTTTCCAGAAGCATTCTGTTTCAAAAACAGTCGACTGCTATAGGACCAGTCGACTGCTATTTGCTAAGAAGCATTCTGTTTGAAAACCAGTCGACTGCTATATGGATCAGTCAACTGCCCCCATGTATTTTCAAAGATGAAATTTTCAGAATTTTAAATGAAAATAATTTCGATAAATGAAATTATGAAGAAGCAGCCGACTGCCCTATGAGGCCAGTCGACTGCCCTGTTTTGAAAAGAGATTTTACACCTATTTTCAGAAAGTATGAAATGCCATGGCAAGAAGCTATATGGCATATGTTTTGAGATTATGCACTATCATGTTTATAGTAGGGGCTCTGATCAAGTCCTGAAATGATGTAATGTATGTTATGGGCTGAGGAACCATAAGTCAGGCCTCAGTCGCTACAGAAGGACACCTGACTAGTGTTAACTGTAGCCACCCGCAGTTGGCCAATCTGTTTATATTTCATGTTCGGCTAAGGGAGGATTCCTGGCCCTAGGGGTACGCCACATGATAATGATGATGATGCAGTGCATAACTCCACCAAAGTACAAATAGTTTTATGTTATCAAAACTATATGTATATGCGATTTCTAAGAATAAAGAAATCGAAAGTACTTGATTTACTGGTACAAGAAGTTTTAAAAGAAGTATATGATGTATGATTTCAAGAAAGTATAAGACGTTTTAAGAGAAGTATGTATGTATGTATGTATGTATGTAAATGATATTTGAAAGAAGTACTTGAAATATGTTTTGAAGAAGTATACGAAACATGCTACGTTATAAAAGCATGTAAAGTATGTTTTAAAGTAAGTTATGAAGTATAATGTTTTAAAGAAAGTATAAGAAGAAGAAGTATGATGCATGTTTTATATGTTTTAAAGAAAGTATGTTTGCTTAAACCATTTGAAAGAAATATGCATGGTTGCAAACAATGCATGAAATGAGTATACAATGTATACATGCTTTATAATGCTTTACATGACGTTATAGAGCCAAGTAGGAAAAATGCATATAGAGGCATAGTACGCTCTTTTACATATTTTTCTTACTGAGCGTAAACTCACCCTTTTACGAACTTTTTCATACAGACTATCTGAAGTAATCCTTCGCTCTCGATAGAAGAGCCTACGAGTGGATCTTGAAAGTTTACCTTCGAAAGACGCTTCCCAAGTAGTATAGAAGGTATACTTATGTAATTATGTAAGGTAAATTGTAATTCAGTTATGGTACAGTACAACTAACATTAATGTATATAAGATGTCGGGGATTTAAGTTAAGAAGATGTATGAGATCCTGTGGAAATGGATGGTACATATATACATGTATCATTAGTCTGTTTTATTGAAATTAAATTATTCATATTGAGCTGTTAGATATTAAGCTTAAGAAAGAAAAGTATGATTGACATTGACAAGCAAATCTAATCAAGTTAAGTGGAAATAAGAAAAAGGTTAAGTGATAAGATGAAGTGACGGGGACGTCACAGAGTGGTATCAGAGCAATTAGATTGAGGTTTGTTAGTGTCGATAAGTTAGAAGTAGAGTATATCCCCAATTGTACTGTACTTGTCTGAATACATATACGATGTATAACTGTTTGAAGTTATACTAAATAGCTCATCTTTGTGATTTTATCGACAGAATGAGCTCAGGTAGAAGTGGTGTTGAGAAAGGAAGAGGAAGGGGTTATGTACAACAGTCCCCAACACAGTCTCCTCAACCATCTCCACCGCATAGCCCGAACACTAGGTTAGCGAAGATGGAGAAGCATGTGGAGAATATGACCACTATGTTTACGCAGTTCATGGCGAACTTTCCAAATGTGGTCACAAGTGTACCATTCGCTATTCCTATAGTACAACCACCACCAGTACAGACAGAGTTACCCCCACCAGTCCCAGTTATTGAAAGGAGGAATCTCATAGCTTATTGCAGTATGACCTTAATTAAGGAATATAAAAAGCTGGATCCGCCTATGTTTAAGGGGGATAAGGACACGTTGGCCGTAGTGAATTGGGTGAAGGCGGTCACTAGATCCTTCAAGTATATGTCATGCTCTGAAAAGGAAAAGGTGGGTTTGGCTGCGTATCTGTTAGTGGATGATGCAGAGTATTGGTGGCAGTCCACTCGGGCCATTTTGGAGGCTCAACATGTTGAGGTTACGTGGGATAGATTTTTAGAGGCTTTTACTGAGAAGTACATCCCACGCACCGATCAGACTAGGTTAAAGATGAAATTTTTGAAATTGACTCAGGGGACAATGTCAGTTAATCAATATGAGTCAAGGTTTATTGCTCTAAGCGGATTCGATCGAGAGACCATCAGGAGTGAGGGATATAAGATATACAGATTTATAGAAGGACTGAAGTCTCCTATCAATCCAAGTTGTATACTATGGGTATCACTACTTATAATGAGACAGTCCGTAAGGCTCAGTTATGTGAGCTGGACTATGAGTTTCACTATGATGATTTCCGAGCCCAAAGTAAAGGCAAAGGACCGATGAAGCGGAAGTCAAAAGGGAAAGCCTCCCGTGACAGATATCTATCTGGGGGAAATAAGCCATATGACAGAGTTTCGATAGGTAAGCAAGTAAAGTATAAGAAAATGATGATCGTTTTAATTAACTGGTTATATGGAAATATAAATTAAATTGGGAGTATTATGATGATTATGGTATAGGGACTCCGAGAGCTACTGGGATCAAGATTAATGATGAGAGATCCCGACATTCAGCTAGTAGTACTGTTAGCTCACCTAAGAGTACAAGACAAAGGTGTGAACATTGCAGAAAGTTCCACAGAGCACAGCCATGCCGGTTGGCAAGTGGCGCATGTTTTAGATGTGGTGAACAGGGGCATATGATCAGGGATTGTCCCAAGAGGGATTTGAGGCCACCCGAGGAATCTGAGAAGACCCCTCAACCACAACACAAGGCCACTACTGAAGAGAAGGGAAAGACACCTGTTAACTATGATGTAAATGTTGAAGATGTCTGATGCAAAAGTATGTTGTATGATTTGACTAAATTGTAAAGAAAGTTAATAGAAGGTATGTATGGTTATATGAAGGATTTTTGCTTATGATGTTGAGATAGTAAAGAAAAGTTCCGAACTTAATGAAATACAATAATTGATGAGAAATGATAGTTGGAATTCTAAAGTACTCTTTGGTATAAAGTTTTATGATATATAGTGATATGTGAAAGGAGTTTAAATAAGAATGATGATTGACTTTTATTAGTCGACTTTACTTAAATGTTTTATTCTATGAAAGCGTTACTCTGAAAAGAATATGAATTAATATGAGATGGATTGTCTCAACGATGGTAATTATTCCCTATAGTCGCATCTAGGGACCGGAACACGACAAGTACTCTAAAGTACCTCCCATACTTACCCGGTTACCTAGCCGACTATAGTATCCTTCCTATTGGATCCCTAGAATGCCATAAGAGAATGAAGATGTTCATTCATTAGGTATGTTTGATGCTATGAGAAGAGGACATTTTTAGATACGAATTAAAAGAACTATGCTAATAGTTTAAAATGTGATCGATATATGGGTATTTAGAGAGCAAAGGCAAGAAATTATAAATAGCCATTGTAAATAAATTACGGCTATAATTCTAATTAAGATAGAAGAGATGATTAGAGTTTTTCAAAGGATTGTGAAGGTGAAATTAGATCACCTAGGGAAAACCACTGTGGTGGTAAATGCTCTAAGCTGAAAGTATGAAGTAATAATGGTTTGTATGATGATAAGAAAATATGATGTATTGGAGCACTTTACAAGCCTTAAGCTAAATGTTATGCCTTCAAAGTAAATTTGGAATGATGGCTAGTATAATGATTAAGCCAGAATTGATGAACGAATCTGTTAAGTCAGCTCACTTCCTACCTAAGAAGTCTATGGACGCACTTAGCGCTTTGGCAGAAATGTAGGTGAAAGAATGTCGTTAGACTAAGTGGAGTTCCAATGAGCAGTTTCATGTGATAGAGATTTCAGGTTCGATTCTCACTTTAAGGAGATTAGTAAGGAACCATGGGATCTCAGTTGAAAATTTTGCACAGCTTTTCATCCGTAGATTGATGAGCAGTCCGAGCGCATGATTTAGACGCTCCAGGATGTGTAAAGAGCTGGTGCTATGTATTTTAAATGCTCATGGGACGACCATCTGCCATTGACTGAGTTTACTTATGATAATAGCTATTATACAAGTATCCGGATGACACTGTATGAAATGTTATAAGAATAAAAAGTGTCAATCTCCGAATTGGTGGGAAGAAGTAGGCGAGCGAAAATTATTAGCTCTTGATGTAGTCGAGCAAGCATCTAAAGAGGTTAAGTGAGTGATTAAAGACACATGATAGCTCAGAATAGACAAAAGGTTATATAAATGCTTAATAAAGACTAATTGATGTTTTGGTGGGAGATTCGGTAAATTGAAAATTTTCCATCCAAAGGAATTATGAGATTTGGCCGACGAGGTAAGTTAAGTCCTCGTTACATCGGTCCATTTGAGGATTTAGATCGAGTTAAAGATGTTGTCTATAGATTGGCATTGCCTCCAGAATTTATCGGGAGTGAATAATATATTTCATGCATATATGCTTCAGAAGTATAATCCGGAAGTATTGAGGTCTAAGACGATCCCACTAATTAAAGATCATTGACAATATCACATCATGGAAAAAGATACGTGAAGCTAAATAGCTAAATGAAAGAAAGAAATCCAGAGTTGTTCACATGATGAGCTACTGCAAATTTGGAGGACCAAATTTTCTAAGGTGGGGAGGATGTGAAATCCCCAATTTCCATGTATTCCTCCATGTTTGTAAAGTATTTCAATCTAATATGATTAAAGGAATATGAAGTTGATGTGTAATTGAGGTATGAATGATGTATGCATGATGTATGAAGTATGGAAGAAATAAGAAATGGAAAGTCAAATAGTCAAGGAAATTAAATTGATGTTATAAGAATAATTGAGGTATGAGCGAAGAATTAATATCATAAAATTTTGTAAGCAAAGACAAGTGTTATATGGAAGAAAGGAGACCAATTAAGTGAATGGTCAAATAATAATGGTCAAAGATTGGGATGAAATGATTTAATTGGATGATGATGAAACAAATACCAGATTTTCATAATTAAATGATTTTGTATGGTTGATATGAGAGAGTGGAAGAAGAGAATTAAAAAAGTCAAAGAGTCAAATGTCAATGGTCAAGGGAAAGCATGGCTGAGATGAGATGATATTGGATAGGGAAGCATTAAATGAGGTTGCATGAGTCACCACCTCCAGCCATCACCCCACGGCAGCAACTCTTCTAGCCCTCTCCCTCGTGTTCTCCAAGTTTCCATAAGTCTTCTTCCATAGCTACCTTGACAAACACCCTTGTTTAGTAACCAAATCGTTAAGTTTGTTAGACGAAAAACGATCATAGTCACTAGAAGAGGCTATATCTGAAGTTTGGTGGATTGATTCCAAGTTTTGGGAGAGATCTCAAAGTTTGAGATTTTGGTCACTAGCAAAAGGTAAGAGAAGAAGATGATTTAGTCAATTATGTTCATGGTATGGTGTTGTACTGAATTCGTATAACATGTTTATGGCAAATTCTTAAAGGTTTGCTTTGATATGATGATTTCAGATTTGAAGGAGTAAAAGCTAGGGTTGGTGAACCAAGTGATTTCATGTTCTCGAAGTAATCGAGGTAAGAAATTTATGTAACGGACGTAAGGCGGCTATGTCCGCATGTTTTAATATGATTTTGAACTGCTTTGGGGAGAATTACTTGTTGTCTTTGGCAGGAAAAGTGCATTTTCAGACTTGTCTCCTAGTACCAATTAGGCTAGGGGCAGCCGACTGCCATAGAGGGAAGTCGCCTGCCTAGAGACAACCAAAACGTCGTTTTTCGAAAACTGAGGCAAACCAGTCGACTGCTATATGGGACAGTCGACTGCTATTTTCCAAAATGCATTCTGTTTCAAAACCAGTCGACTGCCTATGAGACCAGTCGACTGTTAATTTTCCAGAAACATTCTGTTTCAAAAACAGTTGACTGCTATAGGACCAGTCGACTGCTATTTGCTAAGAAGCATTCTGTTTGAAAACCAGTCGACTGCTATATGGATCAGTCGACTGCCCCCATGTATTTTCAAAGATGAAATTTTCGGAATTTTAAATGAAAATAATTTCGATAAATGAAATTATGAAGAAGCAGCCGATTGCCCTATGAGGCCAGTCGACTGCCCTGTTTTGAAAAGAGATTTTACACCTATTTTCAGAAAGTATGAAATGCCATGGCAAGAAGCTATATGGCATATGTTTTGAGATTATGCACTATCATGTTTATAGTAGGGGCTCTGATCAAGTCCTGAAATGATGTAATGTATGTTATGGGCTGGGGAACCATAAGTCAGGCCTCAGTCGCTACAGAAGGACACCTGACTAGTGTTAACTGTAGCCACCCGCAGTTGGCCAATCTGTTTATATTTCATGTTCGGCTAAGGGAGGATTCCTGGCCCTAGGGGTACGCCACATGATAATGATGATGATGCAGTGCATAACTCCACCAAAGTACAAATAGTTTTATGTTATCAAAACTATATGTATATGCGATTTCTAAGAATAAAGAAATCGAAAGTACTTGATTTACTGGTACAAGAAGTTTTAAAAGAAGTATATGATGTATGATTTCAAGAAAGTATAAGACGTTTTAAGAGAAGTATGTATGTATGTATGTATGTAAATGATATTTGAAAGAAGTACTTGAAATATGTTTTGAAGAAGTATACGAAACATGCTACGTTATAAAAGCATGTAAAGTATGTTTTAAAGTAAGTTATGAAGTATAATGTTTTAAAGAAAGTATAAGAAGAAGAAGTATGATGCATGTTTTATATGTTTTAAAGAAAGTATGTTTGCTTAAACCATTTGAAAGAAATATGCATGGTTGCAAACAATGCATGAAATGAGTATACAATGTATAAATGCTTTATAATGCTTTACATGACGTTATAGAGCCAAGTAGGAAAAATGCATATAGAGGCATAGTACGCTCTTTTACATATTTTTCTTACTGAGCGTAAACTCACCCTTTTACGAACTTTTTCATACAGACTATCTGAAGTAATCCTTCGCTCTCGATAGAAGAGCCTACGAGTGGATCTTGAAAGTTTACCTTCGAAAGACGCTTCCCAAGTAGTATAGAAGGTATACTTATGTAATTATGTAAGGTAAATTGTAATTCAGTTATGGTACAGTACAACTAACATTAATGTATATAAGATGTCGGGGATTTAAGTTAAGAAGATGTATGAGATCCTGTGGAAATGGATGGTACATATATACATGTATTATTAGTCTGTTTTATTGAAATTAAATTATTCATATTGAGCTGTTAGATATTAAGCTTAAGAAAGAAAAGTATGATTGACATTGACAAGCAAATCTAATCAAGTTAAGTGGAAATAAGAAAAAGGTTAAGTGATAAGATGAAGTGGCGGGGACGTCATAGTTCGTTCATTCATATGAACCTTATATTTCTCCCTCTCTTCATCAGTAGCAACATCACCACGTTCATCAGGGAGAAGAGTTTCTAGGATATATTCCTTCCTTTCTTGAAGGAGGACAATTCTTAAATTATGATACTAGTTAATGAAATTAGGTTCGGTTAACTTATTACGATCAAGTATGCTACGGAAAGACAAGTTGGTAGTCATTGTAAATTTCTATATCTATTAATATAAAAATAGCATACATTAGTGATCATGCATTAATTATTAAAACATAGTTTCAGTTTTTTACTAATTATTCTCATTAATTTGTATAAACAATAGTCCTCATCTATTATTCCGAGTGTTAAACATTTAAATCTCTTAGTGAGCTAGGACCTCTTTCATTATAACATAACCTTGAGCGACTCAACTAGCCATGATATAACTAATTAAGTAGGTAACTTAGTTTACCAACTACATCACCATGCAACTTTTAGATCAATTAGTTGAAATTCTTTGTCTAAATGCATCATATCCGTTTCACTTAATCATTGCCTCCAAATCTCATATAGTCAAGTTTCCAAGCATTCGGACTATAGAGTATTAGCTGAGTAAGATCCACCTCTATTAGTTCAAACATATTCATGTAAAAGTGTGACCTTGTGCGACTTAGCTAGTCTCTGATTAAAAGAACTCTAGTTATTTGGCTAAGCTGGTGGAAGGAAACTTTATCGTGCTTAGCATGTGACTCAATTTTTAAATGCGAGATTTATTTTCCTTCTTATTAGGTCTCATTATCATGCATGCGTATCATTTATAATACTAGGATGATCATGGACTTTCTATCTAGTCTAATTTTCTTGAGCCACTAAGGAAATTAGTTGGTCATATCCTATTATCACATACATAGTCTTCATAAGCCTTTGTGTGTATACTTCATGACACATTCGGATCTCTATCTTTATCTTCAAGTTACATAAAAATTCAATCATATCTTATCCTAATATACATTTGCATTCAAATCTAATTATATAAATTGTAAAGACACTTCAAGTTACGTTCGAAAGGATTTAGATGATAAGAGAATTTTGACAACCCTTTAGAAAAATAGAGATAAGGTAGGGGTCGCAATCCCTATTTGAAATAATAAAACATGAAACATACAATCATTCACAATTATGTTGTGCCTAGTCCATAACCACCTTTATACTACCATAATACAAGATAACTGGAAATTCAAGTTTTCCGATTGCCAAAAATTGTGTTTCAAAATTTAATTATGACTTTTGACTAACATTTATTTTAATCATATTAAAATTGATCCCAACCCTTAGGATTAGTCAAGTCAATTAATTTCAAAAACTAAGTCAAGAAAATTAATTTAATTGATTTAATCATTATATGATCGAACTACATGATTTTAGGAAGACTTTCCTTATTTATTAATCTAACCAGATCTATATTTCTAAAATGATTTTGGCAAATAATAGGTTGATTAATACAATGATATACATGTCATAAATATCTTCAAACTAAAAATACAAGTTTAATTCAGGAACTTTATAATAAATTAAGTGTAGTTTCCATTTTTTAGTTTAGTAGTTTCCAAAAACAAAACATGGCACGAATTAGCCCACCTTTGATCATCCCAAGGCACCACTCCAGCCGATTATATAGGGGAGTAGTACGAGGTCTTTGAGATTCAACAGGTTTTTGAATATGGCCAATCTTTGTTGAAATCGAGCTATCACTTTTACCAATTGAAGAGTGATGTGTTAAAAGGTTAAGAAGAATAAAGACAGCCAACTCGCACAACCCTAGCAGAATATTTGCCTAGTCGAAATTAGTCGTTTTTGGGTTTCTCTATTTTTGGGCTTTTATGGCTTTTCATGAACGATTCAGTGCTAACCAACCTCGAATCTTTCTAGCACGTATACGCGACTATTTATCTTACTTTTAAGCTTAAGATTCACCCAATAATAGTAGCTAGTTTTCAAAGATAACATACACATAAATCATCCAAGCAAGGAACATATATGAAACCAGTTTCACAAACTATTACCAAATCATGCATCTAATCTTTCTTATGTCTAAATCAATATTCAAACAATCTTAATCAAGGTTTAAGTATAATTTCTAGAATTGAAATTAATTTTAAAACATCTCTTAAATCATCTTAATTCATAGCAAAATTAAAACAAACACCTAGTATGCATCTCTATGCAAAATTGGCAATATCATAAAAACTCAAATTTGATTTCTATGGTTATCAAGTGAGGCTTTGATACCAGCGCAGGGTTTCAGCTCATGCCTAACCACATAATTAGAATTGCACAACAAACTCTGCTAACATGCTCGAATGCTGTAGCATATGGCTCATTCGAGAGCGCCTCACAAGGCAGTCTACTCCAGGGCGATCATACATGTGTCTGCTCAGGGATCACCCACCCGTTCCATCTTGTCTCGTCCCCTACTCAACATTGGGGCAATCATATAGTGATGCCTTTAGGTTTCAGGCACGTGACTTGTAAGACATACAAGCGGGCATAATGTTGGGTTTTCATCATCCCAAGGTGAGTAGTGATGTGGTGATGTGCCCATGTGTAGACCTAAAGGGTCGATGCTTGAGGCTAGTTAGTGTAATAACATTAGACAATGGCTGATAAGATGATACTTTGTGAATTATTTATGTGCTAATATATTTGCTTTATTGATGTTTTATGCCTAAAAGAGCTTACTAAATGTTTATTTTATAATTTAGGTATTAAATATCAAAGTTGGAATTAATTGAAGCTAAAAAGAACAAAGTGCAATATTTTCTGTCCAATTTGAAGGATTGATGTTTTTGACCATCTTAACAACCTGATCTCAAGAAGTTGTCTTCATGAAAGTTGTAGAGAACTTCTCAAGCTTTCCAAAATGTACAAGATCGTGAAAATCAGAGTTTGTTCAAAGATTTATGGAAAGTTATAACAAAAATCTGCCTAAAATTTCTATTTGTAGAAAGAGTTCCAACAAAGCAAGGTTAAGACAAGATTTGGTAGAGACAAGATATGTCTTAGAATTTTGTTGTGGCTTAAAGTTGTAATTAAGACAATGTAATAAAGTAGGAACATAGAGTAGAGTAAGAAAAGAGTTGGAAAGAGATAAGAGTTGACTAGTAAACAGCTAATTAAAACTTTTGTCAGACTTCTACTCTACCTAGCATTCTTAGACTTATGTAATGAGCACATTGGCTCTTATAAAAACTATCCCTCTCATCCCTCTCTTGCTTTTGTACAATTTTCAAGTAGATTTAAATAAAAGTTTTATTTTTCTTAATTTTTCTTTTCTTATCAATTTTATTTTAGTTTCGATTTCTTTTATATTTTCAATTCTGATTTATTTCTTTTAATAACCGAATTGCTTCTTTTTCTTTTCTTTTTAATTCTGAATTTTTTTTTATTGTTAAGTTAAAAGCGATTTCTTTAATCTTTAGTTTAAAAATTATTTTTTTAGTCTTCTTTAAACAGATTTTGTCTTAGAGTTTTAGGAAAATTTATTTTCTTTAAAAACCGATTCTTATTCTTTTCTTGGATAGACTTTTGCTTTCTTGTTTGATTTTAATATTGTTCTTGCTGATTCTTTAATAGTCTAATAGTTTAATTTTGATTCTTGTTTAATTTTAATAATTGTTTGTGTGTTTTTGCTAGATTTTTTATCTTGATTTATTAGTTCCTGTTTAATTGTCACAGTCTGTATATACAGTATTTCACACTTTTTGCACATTTCATAAGGGTTGGGCTGTTTGCAATGCCTTTGTTTCCCACTTTAACAACAGTGTACAGTAAATAACCGTCAATTAATGTAATTTACATAAGTAAAAAATATTTACATAACAGTATTTGTTTAAACATTTTACATCCCCTATTTATAATTACAACACTGTAGTACTGTAAAAGTAAGTCTGAACATATAAAGGAAAGCGATTATACCTCCATGATCTACAGTAGCTGCCTCGAGGTACTCAAAACACAGCCGAAATCCTTGGATGATATATCACGCACTCACTGAAAAATAATCTGAAGAGATGAAAATACAGTGGTTAGCAAACCACGGCTTAGTAAAGGACTTGTATGTAAATCTTGATATCGCAAAATCTATCCTTTATTTTCCTATCAGTACACTAGGGACCTTAATAGGAAGGATACTATAGTCGGCTA
The DNA here is from genome assembly GCA_032173925.1 of Heritiera fomes. NCBI lineage: Eukaryota > Viridiplantae > Streptophyta > Magnoliopsida > Malvales > Malvaceae > Heritiera > Heritiera fomes. The sequence continues at coordinate 7,338,343 of JAPDPM010000017.1, forward strand.
GGGATCCGGATGGAGTAAGGAAGGTATTTTAAAATACCTGTCTTGTCCCAGAACCTAGAAGCAACTATAAGGAGTAGATTTTAACTTGATATGAAATTCATTCAATAAATCACTATATATAAATATTTCTCATAATTTAGTAAAATAAATCATTTAAAATCACATAAATCATCATTTTGAAAGTAATTTAACTTTCACAATTAAAATCATCACTTTCACAAGTAGCTAAATCACAGTAACAGTATGATATATAGTTTAGTACGATAACAGTTCAGTGATAAGAACACTTCAGTAACAGTATAATTCCATAAAATATCACAGTAATCGGTAATAACAGTGGAGACCAGGCAACGCCCTAATTATATCATGCTATAATCCTTGTAGGGAACAGTAACAGTAAACAGTAAGATCTATGGCCATAGTTTATAATTGTCCTCGATCGTACACTGATCAGGTGTCAATCGAGACGCTGAAGACAGGATTAGTGTCAACAGCTTTACATAGTAACAGTATAGTAATACACATGAGCATGACACGGGGCCTAACAGTCTCCAAACAGCGTTTAAACAGTGATATCACCTTTATGGAAATCATTAAATTAGGTAAAACCTTCAGTCAGTCCATAAAGAAAAATTAATAAAATAGTGAATATTATACAGAAAATAATTTATAAAATATTCACTATTCATCACTTAACTTTATAAACTACTTGTTTAACTTTATAAATCTAAGCTCTGATACCAATTGTTAGCTCTATAAGCTATATTGAGAGGGGGATGAATCGGTCTTAATGTCATTTTTCGATTCTTCTAAATTCACTAGCCTATATTGAAGTTTTCTAAGTTCCCTAGGCTATTCAAGTAAGCTATATAAATATAATACAATAAGCATAAATATAATTGCAAGTAAATAAAGAGAGAAGGGAAAGAGAAATATACGCAAGTGATTTATAGAGGTTCGGCAACCTTCCCTACGTCTTTTACCTTGAGACGTTCCCAAGGATTTTCTCCAAATTCACTATCCTTGAATTTGTGTTTACAACCCTTCTTTTTCTTAAGCTCAAGAGTAACCTCTTCTCCCTCTTTTTCTAGGCTAAAGAGAAACCTCCATCTTTTTCTTAAGCTAAAGAGAAACCTCTCTTTTTCTAAGGCTTAAGAGAAATCTCTCCTTTACAAGGTGTTTACAATGGGTGTAATCAAAGAAGGCCTCTAAGTAGGCAAATGATTACAAAGATTAAGCACAAAGAAAAGCCTATACAATATTTGTGCTATGCTATACAACGAATATGAGAGTGATGGAAGATGAAGACTTTGTAAGCACTTGTGATGTTGTTGAGGCTTTGAATATGAGGAAAATGAAGAATGGAGTTGCTGAGTAGTTCCTTTTACTTCCTTGAGCTTCTAAGCCTCTATTTATAGTCCTTTGGATGGTTTGTGAACGTTGGTTGGAGCCAAAACAGAAACTAGCCGTTGTATCTCACAGAAACTAGCCGTTGGAGGCTTTCTGCCATAAAAGGATTGATCCCTTCCCTAATGGGATCGATCCCATGCTTCCTTTTCGCTTCCTGGGCGCATTCTACCATTCTGGGATGGATCCCTCATCCTAGGGGATCGATCCCTCATGTTTTTCCTGCACTTTTCTGGGCCATTTTGGGTTAGAAATGATATAGATTTTGATTTTAATTTATCCCAAAACATTCTAGAATTTTGTGGGAGTTTTTCTTAACTTTCTCAATTGAAAACATAGTCCAAAAACTCATTAAGTAATTTTCTAAGGTTGTGATCAAATATATTCTTGAAAGCATTACTTAATGAAAATATTCAAAACCATTTTATAAAGTATTAAGACCAATAAGAATATCTCATTAAATCATGATCTTAAACTTAAAATGGTTTGAGAAAATCATTTGTGATAAAGCAAATTTAGAATATGAATCAAAATATAAAAGATCACTTAAGTTTTTATCATTTCAAAATATATATGTCAATTTAAAGCTAACAATAATAAACTTTAATTGTTTTAAAAATTATTATTTTATCGAAATTATATATTTTTTGTTTGTTCAAAAAAAAGAGAAATAGAAAGAAAGAAATAAAAAAATGAAAAATGAAAAAGAAAAAATAATTTGGATTAATCAATTATTATTGTCATCTTAATTAAAGTTTAAGTTAATTTTTAAATGTAAATTTTAGAAATAAAATATAAGTATATATTATTTAATCACATGGGATTAAAAATAATCCTCTCCTTTTGAAGAGGATAGAATTGTCTTATACTAGGAGAATAAGTAATCCTTTTTGCAATCCAATCTTTATTTTTATGTGTACACCAAATATAAAATAAAATGATAATCATCCCATTTTATCATTCATCTTATGCACCAAACATGGTTGAAATGTACTTGTCTATGAAATAGTATATGGTGCTTGCAGTTATTTCACATTCTTCATTATGGTTGGAAATGTCAAATTCACCACTTTATATAGGTATAGGATCAAATTTACTATTCATATTGAATGTTGCATATTTATTAGTTTTAGCAAAGAATACTCATTCCATGAAATAACTTATTTATTTAATACTCATTCCATGAAATAACTTATTTTCTTGAAACTTAGAATGGGAGACCTCTACACTAGGTTTATAGGTTTTGACTTTATTATAAGGTCATTGAATAATAACCTTTAGATTGGGTACAATTAAACTAAGCCATTGATTAAATTTTTAAGGAAAAAAGAACTAATTGTTTATCTATCCAGCTAGTTTTAAAAATTAACATTAAATAATAAACAAAATTTTTAAAAATATATGAGACTATTACTAAATTAATCTTTATTTTTCCTTAAAATATACTTTGAATTTCCAAACTGATTCTCTCGTAATTGTAATTGTTCTGTATAATACCTATGGCAATTGACTGCCCATTTAACTTACAGTTTTATTTGAGCTTAATATATTTAAGGGTAACTGAATGCCACAATTAAGCATGCCACTTCTATGCTCGATTAGTATAAGAACATGATAATAAATGTAAAACTAGTGCCAATTGGCATGAAAATATGAAAATAAATGTAAAACTAGTCTCAATTGGTATAAAAACATGACGGTAAACATAAAACTAGTATCAGTTGGTGTAAAAAACATGAAAATAAATGTAAAACTAGTGTTAATTAGCATAAAACATGTGCAAAAAAAATGTAAAACTAGCGTTATGTAACGTAAAAATATGACAATAAGCATAATACTAGTGTCAATTATGATAAAACATGAAAATAAATGTAAAACTAATGTCATGTGGCATAAAAGCATGACAATAAATGTCGCATACAAGGAGAACCAAAGGCCCCGAGTCAAACTTCCAAGTAGTAGAGGAGACATGTCAAGGAATTAGATCATCAGCACAAGAAAAGGTCTTGAAACTTGGATCGAAACCATTGAAAAAATCTGACGTAAGGGTTTGTTGAATGTTTTACAGACTTGGGTAAATGAAACTTTAAATTAAAACAACTACCTTCCAAAGTACTATCATATTTGTTAATTTAAGCATGCCTTAGATGCTAAATACATATGAATGTTTTCACATGCATTGAAAAAAAGGAAAGAGAAAATGTAAAAAAGGAAAGTGATCAAAAATATTTTTACATTTAATTTTACACTTACAAGTAAAGGGGTTTTAATTTAAGCCGTGCATGTGATCTCAATCTAAGGGTCAAAAAAATGTGTAAAACTATTAAGTTTTACACAGGTATAAGTGGATCCCTCCCCATATAAACATATATGACATATAAGACTTACTATGTTTTATATATATTTGTATGACAAGAAATATATATATATATAAATAAGATGAGACAGATTATATATATTATATAAAAAAAAGGGAGCGAAAAATCGGTATTGGCTTCCTTTGGAAGCCACTCGATTTGCTTCTCCCACCTGCTAAAACGTAAACTCAAGAAAAGCAGAGGAAAGCCTTTGCCAAAATAAGACCAAAAAGAAAAGGAAATTTGGGTAAAGTTTCGAAAAGAAAGAAGAGAAAGACAGTGTGGAGTTGGTGAGAAAGTACAGTAGAGGAGAGGGTTTCTGCAGCAAATCGAAAGAGAGAAAGGAAAAGAGCTGTAGCCATTTGGCGAAGAGAAGAAGAGAAGCTGCTGTAGTAGAGAAAGAACGAACTGTAGTGAAGGTAAAAGGAAAACCAAAACCGAAAGAAGAAGAAGTTGAAGCAAAAGATAGGAGCGCTACACTGCGAGGAAGAAAATGATTGAAGAAGAAAGGCTGAACCAAGAGCCTTGGAAAGAGTGGTATGGGTTAATGATCTTCATTTAAAATAGGATAGTTCTAGAACTACTGTTTGGAGCCTTTAACAGCAAAACCTTGGAGGAGGAAGAATAACTAGGTTTTGCCATTAATTTGGCAATAACTAAGGTGAAACCCGAGACAATAAGGAATCAGGAAGGAAGAAGAAGGAAAGAAAGGGCTTACCAGGTTTACACCTTTGCTTTTTCTTCAATTCTGGGCTGTTGCTTAAATACCATTCGGCTGGAACTACAACTGAAACAAGAGGCTTGGAGGAGCTTAGCAGTAACAGTGTTTAAGGAAGAGGAAACAAGAGTAAATGGCTGAAGCTTAGAGGTGACAAATAGAGGTATTAGCTGTGGGTGCTGAGGGTTTTGGACGTGATTTCAGGCTGTACGTTGGGGACTAGAACGTGACATTTAAGGGCTAAATTTCATAATTGAAATGAAGGGTTGTTAACAGAGGGTTCGTTGGGTGCTGGATGAGTGCCCAAAATCGAGAGTTTGAAGCTTGAAAGCCTTGGCATTTGAAGGTTGAAACAGTGAAAGGTTGTCTAAATCGAGAAGAGAGGAGGAAAAGTGACCACCTTTGGGTTAAGAAGAGATGTGATGCAAAGAAATTAAAACCAATCAAAAAATTTTAAGAGGGGTTGGACTTGAAATCTTGAGGAAAGTAGGTACTATGAGACCTGACTAATAAGGCTCATCAAGGAGTGACATAGAAGCTTGAGTACAGCTGGAAGCTTGAGGAGGGGAGTTTGCTAAGCCTCGAGTTTTGTGAAATATCATTAAAATGACTATAGGGATGAGTATTGGTAAGATACAAGTTCGACGTGATGTGATTTTGAATAGTGCTTAGCCTGGAACAAAATCTTGTTTGTGCTTTGTGTGTTGGGGCCAGCCAAGCTTGTGTGTTGTGTGTTATGACTTATTTGTGCTAAGTGGTGGTATAAACCGTAAGTGTTTGCATTGTGAGTAATGCGTGTGATCCACTCAAGTTCCGTTACATGAGCATGCCAATATATTGTGATATTTCGTGGATGACTAGGTGATTATGTGTATGATTTATTTAGTTCATGATGTTGAGCACATGAGCTATGAATAGCACATATTAGGCCATAAATTGAAATTTGGATACTGGATTTATGGGTTATATGTGCAGACACATGAACGGTGGACTCAAAATCGGTTTCGAAAAGATTCATTAGAAATCATACATTTAAAAGACAACTGAATAAGATTGACTGCTTTGGACCGTGTGAGCCACCTCTAGAAACCCCAAAGGAGCTAGGTGCTACACAGTTACTATCAGAATTGTGGGAGCCACCTTTAGAGTCCTTTGGGAACTAAGTGCTACATGAGTACCCATGAACCTCAATGATTCAGTCTTCAATGTTAAGCACTATATAGAAAGTGAATAGTCTTGAAGTGATAGAATGTGATTGGTACGTGGTTCGACTCGAACTCGAGAGTAAGCAGTCCATTAACCTTCAGGTCACCACAAACCTATTGAGCATTGCTCTAGGTCTAATACTCAACTATCGAGCTCTATGCTCTAGACAACTGGTACTATGTACCTATCGAGCTTAGTGCTTTAGGCAAATTATACTTGTCTGGAAAACTAGCAGACAGATTCCAGTTCTTGACTGATCACCGAGATTGAAAATACTATGGCCATAGTTAATGCACCGTGGGAGCCACCTTTAGAGACCCCAAAGGAGCTATGTACTACATAATTGTCCTTTGAACTGTAGGAGCCACCTCTAGAGTCCTTTGGAAACTAAGTGCTACACGGCTGTCTTTGTGACCTTTCACCCATCACTAGCTAGGGTGGATGTTATATATATATGATAGTGGATTAGAATAATTGCCTAAGCTTTATCTGCATCACTCTATACTATCACTAGCTATTTGTAATGGTTAGAAACACTATGTTTAACCATACCTATTAAGGTTTCAAAAAGGTAAGTAATTGTGTGAGTTAAGTATATGAAGGAAATATTGAATTAGTCTATACAATTTATTTTGGACTTAAATGTCAGTGGCTAATCATGATGTTGTGCAAACATGATATTTAATGCGGTTCATGCATACATAATCATATTTTACGACATGAGCCTAGTTGTATTTATTTAAGCTACTTACTGAGCCGTGGATTGCTCACTCCTTAATTTAACTCCCTGTAGATCATCTGAGCTAGACTCCAGTTTCAGAATATTGTGTAGGCTCTCGGGGACTATACCTGGTCGTGGTACTCGTCAACGTCCTTTGAGCCTCGTTTTTGTACTTTTGAGGTATACGAATTGTATATCATTTTGATAATTTTGCAAACTTTACTTTCACAGTACTAGGAAGTGAAATGGGATATAACTTAGGATCGCACTAGATTATTGTATAGGGTTGTATGATTATCGAGTACGATCCAGGATAAGATTTCATTTTGATGTGTGCATAACTGATAAATGTAGAAGTGTTGTTATATCGGATCTTGAAAACATGTAATGTATGTTGGCACCAATTGTGGGAAGTAGAAACTGGTTGGATTGTGGAAAATTAAAATGTGTTTGTAATGCAGGTGATTTACTGGGGAAATTGATAAAATATAAGGGGGAGGTTTTCAACCTCTTTCTTTGTTAAGTGATAATGGAATTAAATAACTATAATTCACCTTAAGATTTATGAGGTAGCTAGTGAAGTAATATTATCTCAAGGTAAGATTAGTTTAGTTACTACACTGACACCGAATACAAACCTTAAATTGAAAAGAAAATTTTAGTTCATAAATTTGGTAAGTCGAATAAGAGTAAGGGCTAAGTGTCCGTCACGACCTTCAGGTCGTGACATTCCTAAACTAAAAAAAAGCAATAGTAAAGAAAAGCTTGAAAAATGGTGAAGAATGAGTTGCTGTCACCAAGCTCCCCTCCACCCTTTTTCTTGTCAGCTCTCTTTATATTTTTTTATATGCAAGGCATAGGGCTTCTTTCTGCATATGATGTCCAAATCAGCAACTCCTCCTTATAATTTCCAATTGTAATCCAAAAGTGGCCCAGCTTTTGTTTCCTTTTGGCCCAAATTTTCTTTGAGTCTTCATAATGTAGCCTTCATGTGGGTTATGAGCTTGTATGAGATTACATGAGCTCTTGAGTTTGTAATTTAGACCCCAAAGCAATCACTTTTGTCTCTTTTTGCATCATTTTCTCAACTTTATCTTAATTTTTGAATTTTCTACACAAGATAAAAAAATTAATTAATTAGGAGAGAAAATAAATAAAAATTCCAAAATTCATCCAAAAATCATGTAATAATATCCCGTAAAAATAGACATTTTAGGGACTTATCACTCATCAAAATGAATCATGTAATAATATCCCGTAAAAATAGACATTTTAGGGACTTATCACTCATCAAAATGAATGTTCCAGCTCCGAGAAGCTTACTTCAATCCATAAATGGATTTATGAAGTTTGCATACCATGTTGGCATTCTCAAGAGTGATAAAACTGTCAGGTTGTGTTATATACACATCTTCAGACAAGTTTCCATTAAGGAACGCAATTTTAACATCCATCTGTCGTATCTCATAATCATGGTATGCAACGATAGCAAGCAAAATCAGAATGGACTTGAGCATTGCAACTGGTTAAAAGGTTTCATCATAGTACCATGCCTTTGTTTGAAACCTTTGGCCAGCAATCAGCCTTTATAGGTATGCACATTACCATCCATGTCAGTCTTCCTTTTGAAGACCCACTTGCACCCTATGGGTTTTACCCCATCAAGTGTGTTGGCTCTATAGGCTATACCGAGAGGGGGGTGAATCGGTTTTTCGCTAACTTTAAGTTCGTTTTTGGTTCCTCTAAATTCTCTAGCTTATATTGATATTTTCTAAGTTCTCTAGGCTACTCAATTATGCAATATAAATTCAAAACAATAAACACAAATATAATTGCAAATAAGTAAAGAGAGTAAGGATAGAGAAATGTACGCAAGCGATTTATAGAGGTTCGGCAACCTTGCCTACGTTCTCTACCTTGAGACGCTCCCAAGGATTTTCTCCAAATCCACTATCTTGAATTTGTGATTATAATCCCTCTTTTTCTTAGGCTTAAGAGTAACCTCCCTCTTTTTCTAGGCTCAAGAGAAACCTCCCTCTTTTTCTAGGCTCAAGAGAAACCTCCCTCTTTTTCTAAGGCTTAAGAGAAACCTCCCCTTTACAAGGAATGATGGGTTACAAGTAACGTAATCAAAGAAGGCCTCTAAGTAGGCAAATGATTACAAAAATTAGGTACAAGTGAAAGCCTATACAAGATTTGTGCTAAGCAATTCAAGAGATATGTGAATGATGGAAGATAAAGACTTTGTAGCTCTTGATTTGTTGTTGAAGCTTGAGGATTTGAGGAAAATGAGTATTGGAGTTGATTGAGTAGTTCCTCTTCCTTCCTTTAGCTTCTAAGCCTCTATTTATAGTCCCTTGGATGGTTTGTGGATGTTGGTTGGAGCCAAAACAGAAACTAGCCGTTGGGGACTTTCTGGTGTAAAGGGATCGATCCTTTCCTTCATTTCACGCATTGGAGTGCTTCTACCAAAAAGGGATCAATCCCTTTCCCTATGGGATCTATCCCATGCTTCCAGAGGGCATTTTTCCTGCACTTTTGGGTTAGAAATGATATAGTGTTTGATCCTAATTCAACCCAATATTTTGTGGGAGTTTTTCTTGACTTTCTCAAATGAAAACATAGTCCAAATATTCATCAAGTAATTTTCTAAAATATTCAAGACATTGTATAAAGTATTAAGACCAATAAAAATATGTAATTAAATCATGGTCTTAATGTTTGATATGATCACTTAAAAATGGATTGAGAAAATCATGTGTGATAAGGCAAATTTACAATATGAATTAAAACATTAAAGCTTACTTAAGTTTTTGTCATTTCAAAATATATATTGCAATTTAAAGCTAACAATCTCCCCCTTTTTGATATGACAAAACTTAATGTAAATTTGTTTTGAAAATTCTTTGATAAAATACTCCCCCTCGAATAAAGCAGGATTTATAAAGCTCCCCCTTAATATAAGCATGGGTTTTGAAAATGAATTTTCAAACTATTTCTCCCCCATTATCTCTCCCCCTTTAATATCTCTCCCTTTTAATATCTATCTCTCCCCCTTTTTGTCATAGCAAAAAGAAGGAAAAATAAAAATATGCTCCCCCTAAATTCATGGCTATGTGAGAAGAGATAAATATGCTCCATACAACAAGAAACATGTTAGTACATGGGACTCATAGCACAAATAAATAAGTCAATATTCACAAAGAGTATGAAATATTCAGCAAAGAATATGACTTATGATCCTAAACCAATTGTTTATAAATAATTTTGCAATAAGGTCTCAATTGGTAAGAAATTAAGCAAGCACCTAAGTATAACAATTGTTCTCTAAAGTCTAACTAAGGTGCATGGCAATACATCATGATTATGAGCTAAAATTAGATGACATATCATATGCAAGAGCTCATAAATCACGTTCAAGCAAGAGTGTGCATAGAATCAAGATATATAGCAATTAACTACACATTCTAGCACACAAGAGTTTCATGCAAAAAATATCCTAAATGAATTCTTCTCTATTTGTCATTTCAAACTAAAGAGTATGAGAAGAATTGTCAATTTAAAGCTCATACCAATTGGCAATTTAGATTTGGCTTACCAATTATTGAAAATATGGTTGCCAATGATACTAATTGTTATTTCAATCTAAATACCAATTGTTACTAATGGTTGACTTAGGCATTTTGCATGAATCCAATATCTATGTGTAGTGTGTTCATGTCAAGAAAATAATCATTCTAAATATGCAAGAACACAATCACACAAAATTATACCATATGGAAGATTCAAAAAATCAAGGAATTCAAGCAAACACATTTTCTTCCATGGTTTCAAGTACAAAGATCCTATGCTAATTTTCCAATTCAAGTCCTTAATCAATTATGAGCAAGGAAAGATTCATTAAAGCCCAAGTTCTTTAATAATTTGTCCATAAGAAAAATTTAAGTACATGGATGATAAAGTTTCATGCATTTGAACATTTAGGATCCATTTACCATCACAAATTATAGGCCAATGACCATTACCAATTGTTGAATTTACATTTGAAATCAATCCACTAGATGTATAATTATCATGAAACTTAGTGTGGAATAGATAAGTCAAGCTAAGAGATTTAATCCTATAAGCATGCTTGACTAAGATGAACAAAAGGAATGAAGAATATTCATTGTGCACAAGTTCATCAAATTCTCAAATATATCCATAAATTCTTGAAATAATTCTCAAAATTATGTTTAAGCATTCATTGAAAGTATGTTTCAAGAATATTTCAAGAGTTATGCAAGTCATGAATGTTTTTAACAAGAAAAATGATTTTGCACTTGTGAGTTGATTATTGAAAGTGATACGAATTGTTGGAAATGATACAAATTGATGGCGTTGAGACATGATATTAATGAAAAATGAATTTTCATGGTTTAAAGTTCATCAAAAAGAAGTTAAAACAATGAATTTTAAGTTGAGAAGAGAGAAAATATTAAAACAATGAAAAGTTCTTCTCAATTTCGGTTGAAAACATGCAGGAAAGCCCTTTCTAGCTTGGGGGGATCGATCCTTATAGGAGGGGGATCGATCCCTTAACTCCAGAATCACACATTTTGCATTCTGTTCAAGGCGGATCGATCCTGCTTGTTGAGGGATCGATCCCTCATCCTGTTTCCGCAGTTTTTGACAGAAAATCCAACCTTTGAAGTACCAAAATTTCGTTTTTGAGTATTTTAAGTCCAAGTAAAGGTTTAAACATTTGTAAAACATGATTTTGGACTTGTATGAATGAAAAACATGAATGAAAAACCATTTTACAAAAGATTTTGCAATTTTGGAAGAATTTACACAATAAAATGCATTTTTGGCCTCAAAGGGGGTCATTTTAAGCATTATGCATATTTTCACCAAACCAAAGTATGTGAAACTACAAATATGTCAAAACAAACTTGTTCACATAGGTTTTAAGCATATATATCATCAAATCATACATCTTGTGAATAACATACCATGATTTCCAACATACAAGTTCTTCATTATTACTCATGACATGGCATTTTGCATATATGACATATTTGGTATTTTGAGACAAGTAAATACATTATCAACACATAGGAAACTTTCTCAAAATGCAGAAATCCAATAATTATCACAAATCATGCTTTTCATTCAATGCATCAAGTACTATAATCAAACAATCAAAAATCTTTGTCATGCCTTTTTGTTCAATCATTCAACTCACAATGCATCAAGAATCATCAACCAAGTGCCTCAATAAAACATATAAATAATTTTAGCAAAAATGAGTTTTGAAGAGATAGGATGTAAGCTTACAAAACTCCTTTACTAGAGAATGCTTTGCATTGAATAGTTGAATCCACCTTGTGCCATTCTTTGAAGAATTGTTGTGACCTTGTCAAGTATGGATTCTTAAGCTCTTCCTCTTTCTCATTGGCATAAGCAATCTCCATGGGGGTGTGTAGAGCATTTGAACTCCATTGTTTCTTTGTATTCTCATGCTCTAACACTCCTACATTAAACAATTTCAAACATGCTTTGGTACCCAAATTTTCTTGGGTCCATGAGAGTTAATGCAAATAATTTTTGATCTTTTTGGGATCCATTTCAAGCACAATTCATCACTATTTTCAGCATGTTTTGGCATCCACATTTTTCTAACTACTCTTCCTCTAAATGTGGTTTTTCTATATGTGCATGCTTGTGAAGAGTGTCCTATTCTATTGCATAGTGAGCATGTAAGAGATAAATCATGCATATTATTTTTGCTTACAAGAAAATTCTTTAGATGAGTTTCTTTTTGTTTAGCATTATAGCCTAAACCATCTTTGTCAAAGAAAACTCTTTGGGTCTCTAACATATGATCTAGCTTTTGTTGACCCATATAAAACTTAGTAAATGAGTTATCCAAATTTGTATTCTTTTCATTCAACTCATTTATCTCTAAGTTAGTCTCTTCTAATTTCTTTTCAAACTCTAGCTTAGTATTAGTCAAGGCTTCATTTTCTATTTTTAATTTAGCAATGATTTTCTTATATTTGAAGTTCATACATTGAAATTCATTTGCTAAATCATCAAAGGCATTTTGGAGTTCACTAAAGGTATAATCATTATTTTCACTAGAACTACAACTAGCCTCATCATCACTAATGGCCATTAAGCATGTGTAGGCTACCTCATTATCTACGGTTTCCTCATCGGAGCTATCACTATCACTCCATGCAGCCACAAATGCTTTCTTCTTAGGTTTCCTATCCTTTTCTTTCCTAAGTAAGGGGCAATCTAACTTAGTATGACCCGGTTCATTACACTCATAACACACTAAAGGGTCCTTTTCTCTTCTACTTGACTCCCCTCTTTGATGTCTCCTATTATTTTCTTTTTCTTTCATTCTCATAAACCTATTAAATCTTTTGGCAAACATTGCCATTTCCTTCTCTTCCTCATTTCCACTCTCATCACTATCATCTTCAAGGACCTCATGAGTTGAAGACTTAAGTGCTACCCCTACTTTCTTTGAAGGCACTTCATTTCTTTTCATTTTCATTTCATATGTAAGTAGGGAGCCCATAAGCTCATCTAGAGACAAGGTATTTGGATCCTTAGACTCTTCTATTGCGGTTACCTTTGCCTCCCATGACTTAGGCAAGCTATTCAAAATTTTCTTTACCATTTCAACATTGGAATAAGCCTTGCCTTGAGCCTTAAGTCCATTAATTATATCATTAAACCTAGTGAACATTTCGCTAATGGACTCATTTTCTTTCATCCTAAATAGCTCATAATCATGTGTGAGCATTCCTACTTTGGTCTCTTTCACTTGATTGGACCCTTCATGTGTGATGGCTAATTTGTCCCATATTTGCTTGGCATTCTCACATAATGATACTCTATTATACTCATTGGGACCTAAAGCACAAAATAGGGTGTGCATAGCCTTGGCATTCATTTGTGCCAATCTCATGTCATTTGTGTCCCACTCATCCTCACTCTTAGGGACATCTTTTCCATCTACTTTCTTCATGGAAATTCTAGGACCATTCACTATAATTCTCCACACTTTATAATCATTTGATTGTACAAATAACATCATTCTAGTTTTCCAATATGAATAATTCTCACCATTGAAGAGTGGAGGTCTAACTAATGATTGTCCCTCTTCTCTTAAGGGTGTGCCTACATTCAAATGAGCCATTTAAGATCGTTTTGCTCGATAGAGGTTAGTCTAAATCAATCTCGAGCCCAAGTGATACCAATTGTTGGCTCTTATAGGCAATACCGAGAAGGGGGATGAATCGGTTCTTAGCTAGCCTTAAGCCCGTTTTTCGATTCTTCTAAATTCTCTAACCTATTTGAATATTTTCTAAGTTCTCTAAGCTAGGCAAGCATGCAATTCAAATTCAATACAATAAGCACAAATATAATTGCAAATAAGTAAAGAGAGTAAGGATAGAGAAATGTACGCAAGCGATTTATAGAGGTTCGGCAACCTTGCCTACGTCCTCTACCTTGAGACGCTCCCAAGGATTTTCTCCAAATCCACTATCTTGAATTTGTGATTACAATCCCTCTTTTTCTTAGGCTCAAGAGTAACCTCTCTCTTTTTCTAGGCTCAAGAGAAACCTCCCTCTTTTTCTAAGTCTTAAGAGAAACCTCCCTTTTACAAGGAATGATGGGTTACAAGTAACGTAATCAAAGAAGGCCTCTAAGTAGGCAAATGATTACAGAAATTAGGTACAAGTGAAAGCCTATACAAGATTTGTGCTAAGCAATACAAGAGATATGTGAATGATGGAAGATAAAGACTTTGTAGCTTTTGATTTATTGTTGAGGCTTGAGGATTTGAGGAAAATGAGTATTGGAGTTGATTGAGTAGTTCCTCTTCCTTCCTTTAGCTTTTAAGCCTCTATTTATAGTCTCTTGGATGGTTTGTGGACGTTGGTTGGAGCCAAAACAGAAACTAGCCGTTGTATCTCACAGAAACTAGCCGTTGGGGACTTCTTGGTGTAAAGGGATCGATCCTTTCACCAAAGGGATCGATCCTTTCCTTCATTTCACGCATTGGAGTGCTTCTGCCAAAAAGGGATTGATCCCTTTCCATATGGGATCGATCCCATGCTTCCAGATGGCATTTTTCCTGCACTTTTGGGTTAGAAATGATATAGTGTTTGATCCTAATTCAACCCAATATTTTGTGGGAGTTTTTCTTGACTTTATCAAATGAAAACATAGTCCAAATATTCATCAAGTAATTTTCTAAAATATTCAAGACATGTTATAAAGTATTAAGACCAATAAGAATATGTAATTAAATCATGGTCTTAATGTTTGATATGATCACTTAAAAATGGATTGAGAAAATCATGTGTGATAAGGCAAATTTACAATATGAATTAAAACATTAAAGCTTACTTAAGTTTTTGTCATTTCAAAATATATATTGCAATTTAAAGCTAACAAAGTGGATCAACCACAGTCCATACTTGGTTTGTATACATAGAGTGCATTTCGGATTTCATGGCTTCAAGCCATTTCTTAAAATCTGGGCCCATAATTGCTTCTTCGTAGGTGGTAGGCTCATCATTATCCATAAGCAATACGTTATCGTGTTGAGTGGTGAGAAGGCTAAACTTCTTGAGCTCTCGACGTATCCTGTTTGACCTACTCGGGCCTTGTGTTTTTGGAGCTACTTCCTATTCCATAACATCTTGTGGGACTTGCTCTTGTTCCACTATGGGTTCAGTGACATTTTGTGGTTCTTGAACCTCTTCAAGCTTTATTTTCTTCCCACTAGTTTTTCTAAAAAGGAAGTTGTTTTCTAGAA
Organism: Heritiera fomes; assembly: GCA_032173925.1. Taxonomy (NCBI): domain Eukaryota; kingdom Viridiplantae; phylum Streptophyta; class Magnoliopsida; order Malvales; family Malvaceae; genus Heritiera; species Heritiera fomes. Next base: position 7,353,579 of record JAPDPM010000017.1, read on the forward strand.
AGACACCGTATCGAGCCACAAACACTTTGTGCTCTGTGGGATTATAGAAATAGTATCCTTTTGTCTCTTTAGGATACCCCACAAATATGCATTTATCAGATTGGGGTCCTAATTTGTCTGAGACTTGTCTTTTGACGTAAGCCTCACAACCCCAAATCTTTAGACAAGATAGATTAGGCTTCTTTCCAGTCCACATCTCATGTGGTATCTTTTCAACCACTTTAGTAGGAACACGATTTAGTGTAAATGCTGCTGTCTCTAAAGCATAACCCCAAAAAGAGATAGAAAGGTCAAACAGACTTATCATGGATCACACCATGTCTAACAAAGTTCGATTCCTCTTCTCAGATACACCATTGCATTCAGGTGTACCAGGTGGAGCGAGTTGTGGAACTATTCCACACTCCTTTAGATGATTTGTAAATTCTAAGCTTAAGTACTCTGCACCACGATCTGATCGAAGTGTCTAGATATTCTTGCCTAGTTGGTTTTGTACTTCATTCTTAAATTCCTTGAACTTTTCAAATGATTTTAACTTGTGTCTACTTAGATACACATAGCCATATCTACTGTATTCATTAGTAAATGTGATGAAGTATTGGAACTCTCATCTAGCCTGTGTGGTTAGTAGGTCACATACATTTGTATGTATGAGCTCTAGTAAACCACTAACCCTTTCACTTGTTCTTGTAAAAGGGGCCTTGGTCATTTTACCAAGCAAACAAGATTCGCATACATCATATGATTCAAAATCAAATGAATCTAAGTGTCCATCTTTGTGGAGCCTAGATATGCATTTCTTGTTTATGTGACCAAGTCTACAATGCTAGAGGAATGTAGGGTTAATCTCATTACCCTTTGACCTCTTGGAATCAACACTGTATATGTGATTATCTAAGTCTATAACATACAATCCATTCATAATGGAAGCATTGCCATAGAAAATATCATTAAAGTAACTTGAACAGCTATTGTACATTATTTTAAAAGAAAAACCTTTCTTGTCTAAACAAGAAACAAAAATAATATTCTTGGCAATTGCTGGAACATAATAACAATTATCAAGTTCTAGAATTAGGCTCAAAGGCGATAAATTAAATGTTCCTACAGCTAATGCAGCAACTGTTGCTCCATTTCCAACTCGTAGGACCACTTCGCCGTTGGCAAGTTTTCTACTCCTTGTTAGCCCCTGCACATTCATGCAAATGTGAGAATCACATCCATTATCTAATACCTAAGATGAAGAAGTAGATAGATTTATCTTAATCACATATATACTTGAGGTGAAAGTCTCACTTCTTTTCTTTTTCTTCAATTCCTTAAGGTATACAGTGCAGTTTTGCTTCCAATGACCAATCTTACTGCAGTGGAAGCACTTTCTTGTCTTAGCAACTCCACCATATGGCTTGAGCTTCTTAGCCTTTTCCTTCTTGTTACCCTTGGGCTTAGGCTTACCCTTAGGCTTGCCTTGCCTTTGGATTTGTTCTTGTCAATCACCATAACAGAAGTAGGCCTTAACTTCTTCAAGTCCTACTCAGCAGTACTCAACATGTTGAGCAATTCTGCCAGTGTCTTATCCATACTATCCATGTTGTAGTGCAACACAAACGAACTATAGCTATCTAGTAAGGATTGTAGGATGAGATCGACTGACAGCTTTTTATGCATGGTGAAGCTCAATGCTTCCTGCCTCTCAGTGTACCTAATCATATTAGGTACATGGTGTGCACCGGAGCTCCCTCAGCCATCTTGCTTTGAAAGAGCGCCTTAGACACCTCATAACGTTTATGTCGTGCTTGCTCTTGGAACATTTCCTTGAGATGTTCGATCATATCAAAAGGTTTCATATTCTCATGTTGCTTTCGGAGTTCAGAACTCAAGGAAGCTAACATTAGGCACTGCACGTCAGTGGCATCATCCAAATGCTTTTGATAAACTTGCTTATCAGTAGTGGAAGCATTTTGTCGGGGTTGAGCAGGGATCACAAGCTCTAGAACATATAACTTCTTTTATTGAGTGAGGACTATCCTCAAATTTCTGTACAAATCTAAGAAGTTTGCCCTAACCAACTTGTTATCCTTCTCAAGGATAGAACGAAGGGATAAATTGTTGTTTGCCATGATAATTTTACAATCATAAAATATGCAAGTGAGTAATATTGCGATTAAAATCATTTAATTATGGTCTTTTAATTAAATGAATTGCTCCCACTATTTTCCTTAAGCTAATAGCCCTCATTATCAACTCAAGAAGCCTTTTCGCCTAGACTTCCTAGTGGGCCAGGATCCATATTTGGTCCCATCATGACATTAGCTGAGCAAATGCGTCCAAAGAGATTATTTAGGTAGACAACTCTTGTCAATTGCATCTCATGCAACTCCTGGATAGTTGGGTGAACAACTCTTGTTCTAACTCATCATATGAGTTAAAGCCCAACCTATGCCTCTAAATCTTATTAAGTTTGACATATATAAGTAAAAACATAAAATTAAATGTAACATGGTTATGGCCTTTCTATTACAAAAGAACCTAAAGATACATTACTTGCTTTTCTAACATATATATCAACATATATAAGTAAAAGCATAACATTAAACGTGACATGGTTATGGCCTTTCTATTACAAAAGAACCTAAAGATACATTGTTTTCTAAATATTTTCTCCTCGGTTTCGCTTCAAGCATCACTTTGGTTCACCTTGGCTCCGGACCATCTTGACTCCAAATGTTGTCCACTTTACAAGATAATCATAATTTATCTATGTAACTATTACATAAATAAATTACAAATAAATCAAGGTTTGAAGGCCAATTTAAATTTATTTAAATAAATTACAACCTATGTAAACCTAAGCTCATAACCATGCACCATGCAACCATCCATATCACATACGAATCAAGCATCGAGCATACATAGGAATATCACATATTAATTTGCACGCTTCCTAATTAAAATCTAATTTTAATTAATCAAATTTTAATTAATTATGGGTATCAAGGGCTGTTTTAATTTAATTTTAATTCTCAAAATTCAATTTGGGCTTAATTGAAATTTTAATCTCGTTAAAATCTCAAAACCATTGGATAACTCTTATTAAAAATAAAAATTTTATCAAGATAATTTCTTTCGAAAGTTTAATCTCGTTAAAATCTCAAAACCGTTGGATAACTTTTATCCATTTTAATATAGAAAATATTTTATTTTAAAACAAAACTTTATCAAGATAATTTCTTTTGAAATTTTAATCTCATTAAAATCTCAAAACTATTGGATAACTCTTATCCAATTTAATATAAAGATATTTTATTTTAAAACAAAATTTATAAAGATAACTTCTTTTGAAATTTTAATCCCATTAAAATCTCAAAACTATTGGATAACTCTTATCCAATTTAATATAGGATATATTTTATTTTAAAACAAAATTTTATCAAGATAACGTTTTTGAAATTTTAATCTTATTAAAATCTCAAAAACCATTGAATAACTCTTATCCAATTTTGTTTTAAAAAATACAATTTTTTTAAAAAAAATTTAATTTAAAACTTTTATTAGGATAACTTTTATCCTAATTTATTTTAATTAATATATTTTAAATAAATAATAACAATTTTTTTGCAAGGGTGGCAACTAAAAGGTTGCCTACAGGGTTTTTATCAAAACAATTCTGACAACTACTCTAATATCAATTATATTAGATAAAAGCGTGCAGGGTTTATGCCAAACAATTTTGACAACATTTTAATTATAAGTTTGAAAACAATTCTAACATACAACTCTTAATTCAACAAATCCCTACATGGTTTATTTAAATATATAATTGCCTTATAATTATGTTCGGTTGCCCAAACGAATTTTAAAAATTAAAATCAAATTTGTAACAACTTACAATAAAACAATATCATCGCAAATTGAATTCACTATCCCAAAAGCCGTTTGCACACTAGCTCTGATACCACTGTAAGGTTTCGTTGTCTAAGTTTATCATGTTATACACAAAAATAAGCAGCAGATTAAAAAAACAATAAAACCAAAATCACTAGGATCATGCAACAAGATTGCTATTGGAATAGAATCTAACCTTTTTGGTGTCGCTCGTGTAGGAATGTTTAATTTTTGAATATGGCAACCCACGAACAGCCCTCGATTTATCGTTAACTCAAGACTTCTAGCTAAAAGAAGCCCTCTAACGTTATCCACACGAGTAGGATGCAAAATGGGACCTTTGCTTTGGACAGGAAGTGGCCGACGGCAAAGGGAGGAGAAAGGGGATTGTTTCATGAGTGCTAGCTCCAAGAGGCACAGCGGCTATCAAGAACATTCTGTCTAACTTTTAGACTTAATGTTGTTTATATAATGCCTCTTAATAAAACCCTAAAAAGGCTTTAGCCTTAGTCAAACTAAATTCAGTCTTTTGGGCCTTTTAAAATTACTTAATCCAAATTCAATTAATTGTAGGGCATACTCTAACAGGTATAGGGTGGCGATTTGTGAAGGAGAGACCAAACATAGGTTGACAATTAAGGAAGGCTGAAGCAGTGCTGCGAATAAGGCACTCAAGGGTTAGATCGATGCTGGCTGTGGGCATTAGAATAATGGCTGTTCAAGGGTTGAAGTAGGTGGTATCAGGCTGTTGTAGGTACCTAAAGTAGGGTTGAAGTTGGTGGCATGGTGGTGGCTGACTTTGGCCATTTGGAACAGGATGAAGGGAAAGAAAGTGAGTTATAACAGGGGCATTTTAGTGAAGGCTGAAGGCAGGGGCATTTTAGTGAAGGCTGAAGGCAGGGGCATTGGGGTTGATTTAGGTGAGGAAATATTAACCTGAAAGACTACTGTTTGAATTGTCTTGTTGCTGTGTTTATGGAGTGAAAGCAAGGGAGTTAAGGGGAGATAAGGGCTACTTTCGGTGGCCTGATCAAAGCTATAAGCAACGAATAATGATATTGTTTAAAGGGGGTTGGTTCAGGCGTGAACAAGGGTCTCATGTGTGGCATTGATGCTGCTGGAATGGCATAAAAATGGGGCTTGGACTAGGTTGTTACGTGGGTTTTAAGCTGACAAAAGGGAGTTTGAAATGTGTTGAATTTTAAAGCCAAAAGGGTACTGTTTGAGCTGTTATTTGGGGTTGACTTAAGACGATTGAAAATAAGATTTTTAAAGGCTCTCGGCTAGCATTTTGAGCAAGGTTGAAGGCTGAAATTTTGGAGTTCTTCTAGGCTAAATTTTAAAGACTTATGGTGGCTATAACAAAGGAGAAAACAACGCTAGATAAAGGTTGTTGCTGTGAGTGTTGGCTTGCATTTTTAAGGCTGCAAACACTAATCTGAAGACTATTTTGGGCTGTTTTGGTTGCCAAGGGTGGATCATGGAGGTTTAAACAAGGGCTATAGAAGAAATTTTTAAGCACTGAACCATGAAAGGTAAGTTGGATTTTTAGGTACTAAATCGAGCTGAAATAGTTCCGAATTGAGCAACTTCTCAATGAAAAAGGGTAAGGAATCATAATGAAATAGGGTACCCTTGTCTATAAAAAGAAATTTATAGGACTGTACCTAATTGATTTTAGGTTGATGTTTAAATGTAGTTATATTATAGAAATATCATAAATGTGCTCAATAGAGATTTGGTCATGTGTGGAATTTTGATAAAACGCTAGTGTTAGGAATTAATAAAAGAGGCCGTATGATTCCATTTTGATTTTTTGAAAATTAATTAGAATTTATATTTGGCTGATACTAACCCGATTTCAATATTGGGACGTGTAGCGCAATGCTAAGGCGACGAATGCAAATTTGGTTGAGCTCGATTCTCGAGCACTAAGCATAGGAGTCAGTAAGATGTTTATATAATGTAGAAGTAGAATTATGCTGTATAGGCTGATATATGATGGTATGATGATTCAAATACTTAGAAATCCAACTTAACTAATAGATTTGGAATAGTATAACCGAGGTTGTTGATATGGTTCAATATAATGGATGATATTATGGAATTGCAATTAAACGAAGTGAAATGTAGATATGGCATTGAGCTCGATAAAAGTATATATTGATGTGATTTCAAATAAATGCTTTTATGGGGAATTTGACCTCTAAGCATCACTAGGCCGAAATGACATTGCATTGATGCACTTCCTGGGCATTTTGTTGCACTATTTTAAACTCATGCTTGGGATTTCCATCACCTCTAAGCACACTTTTTTTTACGATTTGAGATTTTGAAAGAATGCATCCATTTAATGCTTATATACATATCTTAGATTATTGATTTGTTTTTGAAAGAAAGACTATATAATGTACATATATGTATTTATATATATATATAAATGATCTTAAAGAAAGGTATCATATACTTTATACTACTTTCATGAGAAAAGTTAGAGGTTTAAATGTTTTATGAGACTATAGGCACCCTCAGAGAGTTAAACTCAATAATGCGTAGTGAAAGCCACCTAATTGCATATTACTCATTAGGTAGAGATGTTTGTCGAACAATAGTCGTGGACAAGCTTAGTCACACCTAATTAGTAGGGCTGAGAGACATGAGGTCTATGGCCATAGATAGCACCCTAGTTGGTTTCCAAGGGACGAAGTCATGATTTTCATTGCTAGCTATAGTGATCTAAGTCTTTATTTATAAAGCATTAGGGATCTAGCGTAGTCTCAAATCGATATGATATGCAGTTTAGAGTATGATATTAATTGATATGAACTCTAAACTCGATAGGATTCATAGTATATGAGATATGTTTTGATGTTATGCATGTTTTTAAAACATGCTTTAATAGTACAAGTGATACGATTGCGAATTGTACATGCTTTAGTCATGTCTTAAAAGTAAACATGAAATGATTTGAGATGTTAAATGTTTTGAACGTGATTTAAAAGTATGAATTGAAGACTATGTATGATTCATATATGATTATATGCTTAACGTGATAGACTTGAAATTATAGTCATTTTATACAGTAAAGTTGCATAATTTTCATACCAAATCATGACATAACGATATGCTTTCTACATGAAGGATGTCACGACCTTATACTGTACATGAACATGAGATTTATATGAGGAGTCCATGACTATATATTACAAGTGACCATGTTTTTCGACATGAAAAGTGCTATGATTTAATACCGTACATGTGCATCATTTCTAAATGATAAATGATCTGATTTGATATTGTTTCTAATCAAGATTTGCATATGAGATGTGATATGACATGAGATTGATATGAGAATGATTTAATATAATATGATGTTGGAATTACATATGATACACTATTGTGTGATACGTTATGGTATGAGAATAAGAGTATTGAAAAATGATTTAATTGATATGATTAAGGTATATGTAATAAACAAGTGCAGGGATAGGAATAATGACGTACTTCGAAATACTTTTCCCATCGATACTTTAAACCCTTTCCTACTTAGAATCCTTTAGGATATGATTTGAGATGTTTGACAAACGATTACAGAGTAAATATGATATGAGAATCTTTACTTAAAGGTTTCACACATTTGCATTAGAACAGTATAAGTCTAATTCTGCACTTATATAAATGACTTACTAAGCCCTCGCTCATTAAACTAAATTAATTTCTTCCACAAATTGAACTCAAGTTAGAAGGGCACACTTGGATGGTTCTGGTGGTTGAGTAGTGTCTCAACTCTTGAGGGCATTGCCTTGGATATTTTGATTGATCTCAAGTTAAGGGACATGTTGGGACAGTTCAAGTGATTTAATAATGTCTTGACTTCCAAAGTCCTCGCTGCTGAATATTTTAATATTGAAATATTTCTTCCATATTTGCTTTTATTTTCAGGCATTTTTTGTACAGTACTATAGGATAGGATGTAAACTAGAATAATGAATGGTAGATATAATATCTTGATGCTACATGATATGTATATGATGAGTAGTTGTGGATATTAAGACTGTTAAAATGGTACCTATTTGATGAGTATAATGTGGACTGTAGGAAAGATTGATGTGATGCATTGTGATAAATGAATCTGAATTGCAAGTGTTTAATTGGGGAGAATCTCAAAATATAAGAGGGATATTTTCAATATGTTTCTAAACAGAAATAAGTGATCATTGATTGCCTTACAGAATAATTTAATTCACTTTTGAATTAAAGAATGAATGAAAATTGTTTAATAATTACACTGGCATTAAATACAAATCGTAAAACGAAAAGAAAAAAAATTTGATTCGTAAATTTTTAAAGTAGAATTTGTGTAAGTTCGCAAGTGAACATCACGTCTTCCGAGTCGTGACAAGTTATGTGTAATTGTTATTCTTTTTATTAATGCAAAACACTAAGAATAAGTGTAAAAACAGTGCCAATAGGAATAAAATCGATTAAAAGTGTTGTAAAATATTAAAAAAAGAAGTTATAACATTTTAAACATAACAAAAATTAATAATTAGCTTAATAATATGTTAATTTAACATAAATACTTAATTTCTTACATTAAAAATCTAATTCTTTATCATTTCACACCAATAATTATGCCTAATGGTAAACTCATGAGAATAAATGTGAAGTTAGAGTAACTGTAAATACATGAAAATGAGTGTAAAATAGGTTAGAAGTCTTGTAAAATAATAAAATAGAAGTTAAAATATTTTAATAGTAATGAAAAGTAGAATTAAACGTAATAATATATTAATTTAACGTAAATAATTAAGTTCACAAAATAAATATCAAATTATTTGTTGAAGTAAGTGTAAAGTTATGATTTTTTATAATATAATGGTCAAATAGTAGAATGACAAGTAACTCTTAAGTAGAAAGGAAGAAAATGGACGAGTAAAGAAAATTTGTTAATCTAATGATTAAGTTACAAAATAGGAAAGTGCTTATGAAACCTAATTATTAGATTAATATATTTTCTATCTTCACCTTTTTTTATCCTTCCTACCAAACTAGTGGAAAGAAAAGTGAAGAGATGAAAAATTAGTGGGGAAGAAAAGGGAAAAGATAGAAAATACATTATTTCTTTCTATAGGTGTGTTTGGTAAAAAGATGGAAAAGTCAATGGAAAACATAATTTTTTTTTCTTTTCTATTACTCTGTAGAGTTGAAAGTGAGAAAAAAAAAGTCATTATGGGTAATTTAGTATTTTTACCTGATTTACTCACATGAACTATATATTTGTTTTCTTTTTCTCTCCAATTTGGAGACACTGAATTTTGTGATTGGGGAAGAAAATACTAATCTTTCTATTTTCTTTCTTCCTAACTTTTTTGTACCAAATGTTCTCAAAATTCATTTTCCTTCCACTTTTTTCTCCATCACATTCTTTTCTTTCACTTTTCAGCAGTACCAAGCATACCCTTATAATAAAAATAAAAGGTATAAAAATAACTGTAAAAGCTTAAAAATTACAAATAAATTGTATAACACATGCAATATAATTTATAAAATGCCTTTGCCAGTTGATTGTCTATAGTAGCAATCAAGAGCTGTTGTTATACACTCAACGTTTTACAAATATGCTTGGTAGGAAGGAAAGAAAGAGGTAAGAAAAGAAAATTTGTTAATCCAATAGAACTACAAAATAAAAAAATGATTATGAAACCTAGTCATTGAATTAACAATTTTTTCATCCTCATCTCATCTCTTTCCATCCTTCTTAGACAAGGATAGAAGCTAAAGAAGGAAAATATGAAAGAAAAAGGAGGATAGGGAAACAAAAAATTAATCTGATGCTGCATTTGAAGGGTTAAGCAAAGATGATATCAGCTGTGAGAATGGCAAGAGATCTTTTTGCTTGGGTCAAAAGTTTTGGTCGTTCAAAAGAGCTTTCTCTATATTGAATTTAAGCAACAATCTTGAAAAATCAGTATAATTATCTACAATCATACATACATACATACATACATACATACATACATACATGTGTGTGTACGTGAGTGCAGGTGCAGATTAAGAAGGAAGGAAAAGGCTTTGTAAAAGTTATCATCATTGGCTTGAGATCCAACCTTTTCTCTTTGAATAATTAATTACTTTAATTTGCAAATGTTTAACCAAATTTTAATCATGATGCCATTGATAAGGCCAATGGCATTTCACTCTCACGTGAAGTCATGGATACATCATTTAAATTGCTTGAGGAAGGTCTCTCGCCATTTCTTTCTTGGCCACCAAATTGAGCGTGCCTTCCATCATTCTCAAGACAGCTTGGTGGAGATTTCGCATTCACATCAAGAGTTTTCGCACCCTCAATATCATTAACATCGGCAGCTGCAACACCACCAACGCCCGCATTGCCAGCATCCTTGGCGGCAACACTACCATTGGACCTACAATGGTTAGTCGTTACTCGACACTTACAAGTGGTAAGGGGTTCGAGTAGCGGCGGACGCGAATTGAGAATTTATTCCCGATAAAGCCTTGCGTGAGGTGGACCTATGTGGTCCCAATGGGTAGCCCATCGCCTCACAGAGAGGACAGTACGGATGAATAGCATTGTCACAGCGATCGTTGTCGTGGGCCCAAAAAGGGTGGCCATGGCCGATTGGGCTAGGCCGTTACAGTGTTCGGGTGGCTAAAAGCTGTGCTGGCCGTGAGTCAAAGGAAAGGAAAAAAACAAAGAAAAGAGAAAGAAAGGAAAGGAAAGAAAGTAAGAAAAGAAAAGGAAAGAAAAGAAGGAAAGAAATATATATTGTCATTGGCTCAGGTTATAGGTAAGTGAATACTATCTTAAAATATATATAATATTTTAAATTTTATTAAATTGATACTAAACAAATTACCAATATTTAAAAGTGTACGAATGTCAAGCTCGACTTACACACACTAAGTTCAAAGTCGATAAGACATTTATATAATCCGAATTAGAATTATATTGTGTAAATTTAATTGAGAATCGTATGATGATGATGGGTTGATATTGTGGCTTAATCGATAAATGTAGACTAATGTAAGTGTGGTGTTGTGATGAACTGATGAAAATGAATGTGAGATGATAAACTGTGAATATATTGTGGTGTATTGATATATTGATGATAGTATCCTAGGTAAGATATATATAAATATATATGATAGTGTTATTGAGGAAAAATGTTAAAGAAAAATCAAATCTTGACATAGAAGTGAACGGGATCAAATGTGATTTTAAGTTATATGCTTTTAGTTCACAATTAAGCCTAATGAGGATAAATTATTAAGATGATAATGAATTGATATGTAGCGACTAGAAGCGGAGTAGAAGCTTCAATACGGGCTTAGAAGCTCAAGGAGGATTGTTGCTAAGCCTTTGAGATAAGTAGGTTAAGTAAATTCTTGCTAGTATCAACTCGTAAGAGATACTTAATTTTTAAATAATTAATTTAACTTCTGGAATTAAATGACGAAATGTTATCGATCGGGCTATTAAGGTAAGTAAAGGTAAGCGATGATATCTCATTAAAATGTGATTATGAATAGTGCTTGGGCTAGGATGAAAGCTTGTGCTTGCTTTATGTGTTGTGGCCAGCCAAGCTCATGTGTTTTGTGAGATGTATTGTATGTGCTAAGTTAATATTTGAACATCCTTTGTTAATATACTATGTAGAAATTAGTCTATATATTGGATTGTGATAAGACTAGTGAACTATGATTGAGATTGAATGATTGAATTGTAATGAAATGTCTAAATTGTGATTGAGATGAAAATTGTGGAATAGAACATGTGCGATTTGCATTCCTTGTAGGCTGTGTTAGGCTAAAATATAAGCATTATGATGCTGAAATTGTTAGTAATTCGAATAAAAATAAGTGAAATTATAAACCTTGCTCAATTTATATACGAAATATTAAGTTTATATGTGCACGACTTGCATTAATTTCACTATGTAACACACGAACCCTGTTACCGAGTATGGTAGGTAACACGAGACATGAACCTACTACCGGGTATAATAGGTCATACGAGACATGAATCTTGTTACTGGATATAATAGGTAACACGAAACATGAACCCTATTTCTAGGTATAATAGGTAACACAAGACATGAACCCTATTATAGGGCATAATAGGATGAACCCTGTTACCGGTTAAATAGGTAACACAAGACATAAACCTTGTTACCGGGTGTAATAGGTAACACAAGACATAAACCCTATTATCGGGAATAGTAGGTAACATGAGACATGAACCCTAGTATCAGTTATAATTGGTAACATGAGACATGAGCCTTGTTAACGGGTATAATAGGTAACACAAGACATGAGCCCTATTATTGGGTATAATAGGTAACACGAGACATGAACTCTATAACCCTGTTACCGATTATAATAGGTAGCACAAGACATGAACCCTGCTACCAGGTATAATAGGTAACACGAGACTTGAATCTTACTACCAGGTATAATAGATAACACGAGACATGAACCCTATTGCCGGATATAATATGTAACATAACACATGAACCCTGTTACCATGTATAATATGTAACATACGAACCCTCTTACATTGTGATAGCGTATCAGACTAAGTGCATTGCGATAGTGTATCGGACTAAGTGCATTGTGATAGTGTATCGAACTAGCGTATCGAATTAAGTGCATTATGATAGTGTATGGGACTAAGTGCATTGCGATAGTGTATCGAACTAAGTGCATTGTGATAGTGTATCGGACTAAGTGTATAGTATTTGTGTTTTGAACTAACTGCATAGTGAATTTGTTTTGAAACACAATGTATAGTAATCTATTTGAGCTAAGCATATTGACCAATGTAGTGCTGTACATATTGTTGTTAGTGTAGTTTGGTGTCAAGAGATTGTGTCTTTTAGGCATCGTGTTGAGGCTTAGCGAAATGAGGTATTTAAGATATCCTTCTACTAATACCCCATCAGCCTGAACCTTTAAAGTGTGAGTTTGTATTGGCACTTTTGGCATCACGACATGGAGTCACGCATCCATGTCACAATATTTACTATTCATGCATGTGTGATATCTCATAGTGATTTCGATATTTTGACTTTTGTAAATATAGTGGTGATATAAAGCTGTGGGCCCCACAAGACTTACACAGTCTGAATGGATATGAAACTCCACAGTACTGATATTTGGAGCAAAACAATATGATGGTAAGTTTCTATAACTCAAAATTATTTGTTTTGATCGTTTTTGGAAAATATGCAACAAATTTAAAAATGACGATTAAGGACATAGGTCGGAAGAATTTTTGTGAATAACAGTCAAACCAAATTGACTTTTGACCAACCAATAGACGTATGATAATGTATGTGTGATAGAATTCTATTCCATCCCATTAGATGACTAAATCACACGCGAAGAGTAAAATTTACGCGATTGACCTGATAAGGGTATTTTGGTAATTTCACCCTTACGATTAGTCAAATCCTAGTGAAACCTTGCCCAATGATTAGAATATGTTTAATATTCATATTTTATGATAAAATAAAATATTTGAAAGTTAAATTGACTGGTTAATAATGTTATGGAAGTTTAAGGGCAAGATTGTCTAAAATCTTTAAGTATAAGGGCATTTTGATAATTTTCTCATTAAAATATTATTTTTTTTAGAAATTTCTGGTTATCGTCTTTGTTTGGCCAGCCACCCTTCATCTATTTTCATTCTCCTCCATTTTTGAAGCTTCCAAGTGAGAGAAACCACCTTAAACACTAACGAAAACACATCGAAACCGAAAACCGTCTTCACAAACCCTACCCAGTTTTTAGTGCTCTTCAATTTGGCACCAAATTCTCATCCTAAAGAGGCCAAAATCAGGGTGTAAGGCAACCTACCAGATTTGCTCATCGCTAAGAGGTGAGAGAAAGTGAAATTTTTCATGGTTTTAAGGTTTATTACTATGTAATCTTGATATTTAGCTAAGTGTTTAAGCTTAATTTGAAACAAAATAATCAAATTCAAGACCTACAGGTTTCGACCTGCATATGCCATCCATGCCCATGTAGTAGTCTGATGAATTTTGGATGCAAAATTGATGAATTAACATGTGTAGAACAAGTATAAAAGCTTAAATTGTTGAAATTGGTGGTGAATTCATGCTTGTACAATTCGGCCAAGTGAAGGGTAGCTAGAGGTGACAAAAACTGGCCCGAGCTTAAAAACCTGCTCGAATCCGCTTGAGATTGAACCGAGACCAGCCCGAATTGACCAAAAAAGTCAAAGGCCCGTAACCGAAAAAACCCGTAACAGAAAAAACTCAAAACCAAAAAATTCTGAAATCGAAAAAGCTCGAAACCGAAAAAACCCGAACCCGACAAAACTCGAGCCCGATACGATCTGAAACCGAGATCGATTCAATCTGAAACTCGTAAAAAATTGAATTTATGACCCGAGGAAACCCGAATTATAATTACATAATTATTATTTAAAAATAAATAAATAATTGATACACTTTTTTAACTAAAAAGTTTAAAATTTTGAAAACAATTATTATTTATTATACAATTTTATCAATTATGTATTACCAGCAAAATAAATATTGAATCTTTTTAATTCAATTAAATTAATTTAATTTAAAACACAATAATATATGATATCAAATAATCTTTAATATTATACTTATTGCATTTATAATAATAAATATATTATTAATTTAACATTTGATTTTATTATAAAAATCATTTTAACATTTTATTATTTTTTTATAATAAAATTTTAATTTTAATACAATAATAAATCAAATATATAAAAAAATTATATAATTTCAATATTTGTTTGAAACTTTGAATTTGATATTTTGTGCAACACATTAAAAATATTTTTAATAAAATTAAATTTAAACTATATTTTCTTAAAGTTTCAAGTATAGAAAGATATTAAATTTAGATTAAAAAAAACCTAATCTTAAAAATTAAAATTTAAGTTTTTAAGATTAGGAAAAGTTAAGTAATTAAATTAAACAACACAAATACAATTTTTTATAAGCTTGGACATCATTGAAAGAGAAAATTATAAATCAAGCTAGTGACAATTTTATTTTTAGCCTTAAAACAAAAGACATTAATAAATCAAACTAGTGGTAAGTAATTATTTATTATATTATAATAATCTTATACATGAATAAACCAATTTGGTATCTTATAATAATGATTTGTATATTATATTATAATAATCTTTTAAAAATAAATTATATAATCTCTTAGTGTATAAGTATTATTTTGATAGAATTAAGTATTTATTAAAATAATTTATTTATTATCTATTAAATGTAAAATTAAAGTGTGGATAAAAATAATAATTCTAATAGTAAATTAAAGTATAATTTAATAATATATTAGAGTAGTATTACTGTGTAAGTGGTAATTTTAATAAAATTTGTTTTTTTATACTTTATTAATATTATTATTAATTATATTTAAAGAATTAGCATTATATTAATTAATTTAGTAATATCTACTATTTAACATTATAATTAGATATTCGATCAATTGGTGTATATCTAATATTATTATGTTAATGTGAACATGAAAAAATTAGTACTCAATTAGTGTATAACTGTATACGGTATGCTTATATCAAATGTTATTATTTATACTATAATGCCAATTGGTATATATAACTTGTTTAATTTAACGTTCTAAATTTTTAATGAGATATTTGATTAATTAATGTGTACAAGTACGATTATATTTAATATAATAATGTTATATTATGATTTATGTACAACCCAAAAAACAAAATAAATATAAAATTGAGGTAATTAATTGACCAATTATTTATAATATTAAGTATTTGTTTAATGCATACTATAATTTTATTCAACATTAAAATTGAACAATTAGTTAACTAGTTATGTGGTTAGATTTAATTTAATTACTAATTATGTTGGTAATTAAAAGACAAAATAAAAGTAAAAAAATTCTTCAAAATTTAAAATTTTATTAAAAATATAATATAATTATTAAAAAAAGCTAATAAAACAAAGTAAAAAAAAAAGAAATTTATTGAACTAAGAGTGTCTAAATTCCAATGGCTCAATGTTGACAAAAAAAAAAATACAATAACCCAATAAGTTATTGCTAAGAATATCAAGCCATTTATATAAATGTTTAATGGTTTAGTGTGATTTATTTATAATTTGTTAATTATTTATTTGTATAGCTGATACTTTTGGATTTTTACTTTCTTTTAGTTTTACTATATATATATATATATATATATATTTGGCTCACTTAAAAAATAAAATTTTATATAATTATTAATATATAATTATATATTTTATAACAAATGTGAACATCACAGAAAATTAAAAAAAATAAATAATAATGGTCAAGTAATAAAAACATTAAAATGTAAAAATTTATATTTATATAAATATTTATTAAATTTTAACTTTAATTTAGCATTTTTATTATATTTTTAATTAACTATATAAAATTAAATTAATTATTACATTCAAAATTATAAAAATAGTAATAATTAATAAAATTTTAAAATAATTTGACTAAGCCCACTAAACCTACCCTCTGTACCGAACCTGAAATCGGATAGAAATCGAAAATAACAGAACCTGAAAATACCCGAAACTGAAAAAACTCGAGACCAAGAAAACCCAAAACCGAAATAACCCGAACCCGAATATAACCCGAACCGAACCTGCCCAAACCGACCCGTTTGCCACCTCTAAGGGCAGCCATGAATTGTGCTTGTTTCAATGTGTTTTGGATGCTAAGAGAATGTGTAAATTAATAGAAGACTACCGACGAATCAGAATAAAAAATGGAGTAGTTTTTGAAGCTAGTTGCGATGTTAGCATTGGTATGAAATAGACCGGTTTAGCAGTTGCAGTAGGCAATGTAGTAATTTTTAGAATGATAAATATTCTTTTTCAGGTAGTGTGATGATTTGGTTTAATCTATGTGGTATTTTGCAGCTCGAAAGTGAGTGGCGTAATCTGGGTCCTATCGAACTTTTCCATAGAAATCGAGAGGTAAGGGATAGTATGAAAGTTGTAGGGATTCTATGATTGCATAATTGAATTGAAAATGATTTTACGGAATTATTTTGGAATGGTTTGGGTTGGATTTGTAAACCTGCCACTGGGACTATAAACTGTATTTCATTGTAGGTAGGTTAGGGAAAAACTTAGCCGTTATACTGCCAAAATTTTGTTAACGTATCTTATCTTTTATATCCTCAAAATTAGACTTTTGAAATATTTTGAATGGATTTTGAAAGTATTTTGGGATAATTAATAAGCTTAAATCTCATATAGTTAACTAGGAGAATAAAATCTATAATACAATTTCCGAGTCTAATTTTGATTGCTTTCCCTTATTTTGTGTTTTATACGAGTGATAGTATTGATTTTATATATAAATAAAATATTTTAAACTCTGAAATCTAAATTTAGAATATTTTATGAATTTTATTTTGGAACTGCTATTATTCTGATTTTTATAAATTTATAATCCATTAAAGAATATTGTTTTACTGCTCTAAATCTGAAAATGTGTTTACTCTGAAATTTACACTGCTTTGAGACTATTGGCCTCATAGTAACGTTCAGGCTTAATCATGCATTCTGAGTGTTTAATTATATGCTGTTAGACTTGCCAAGTCTTCAGCCCTGTAGTTGTCACCTCACAAGTGTACACTGTGTACCCCTTTGACTATGGCTATATGTCGTTACTAATCCATCTGGGATTTCTATTTCATACATGATACTATTGGGTGTAGCCTAGTCTCCACTATATTGCTATTGAATTGTTTTATATTTTATTTCTGAATCTGATTGCACTTATGAAATTCGATCGAGTACTTTGATTTTTTGAGTGTTTTGATTTCGGAATATAAATAATTGAATTTGAATTACTGAGTGATTGATTTTCTGAATCTGATCAATTGATTTGGTCTACAGATATTTTGATCATTTAACTCTGATTATTTTTTGATTTGGATTTCATATGATTTTATAAATAATTATTTATATTTTTCTGAATCATATATGAAATGTTAGATCAAAAAATGTACATTTGAAAATCTTATTTTAATAGAAATAAATTTATTCCTTATAGTCGGATTTAGGGATCGAGACACCTGAGGTGTTCCAAAGCATTCTTCCATACTCAACCTGGTTACCTAACCAATTATAGTATTCTTCCTTTAATCATGCCCGAACTTTGTTTTTAACATTACATATTATTTTAAATATGTTTTTATTATGCACATAGTTATGCATAGTATCAGTACTCTTATACTTATTTCTTACCGGGCTTTCCTCGAGCTCACCCCCTTTTTCCCTCCTCCAGATTATCTACAGTAGGGCATTTGCTTTTGCGAAGGTCACTTTTACCGTATCCCTCAAGTGGTTCATCATCACCGTAGAGGTATACAGTTTACTTTTTATATGTTCAGACTTCGTAATAACAGTAGTACAATATGTAAATATTGTACAGGGGATGTAAACACATTTTGTAAACCGATTGTAAAATTTCTCATATGTAAATATGAATAATTTCTAAATTCTGGGCTTTTGTTTGTAAATAAATTATGAGTGGTACTTGATAGACAGCCCAACCAAATATAAATTATGTGTTATGAGTGATATCTAGATCGTGGCAGTTTAAATGGTATCAAAGTAAGGTTAGTCTGATGTCTGTCAGCACGGTTAAAGTAAATCGGTTTACATCCCTTGTAGTATTATATTTGTCTGAATGTCTATAAGGTAAAAATGACTAAAAATATTTTTCATGTCTATTTTGACAGAATGTCTGACAGGCGAAGGGGTAAAGGTAGAGGGCGGAGACGAGCTTAGCCATCTTCGGAGCTGTCTCTCGAGCCGATTCCTGAACCAGCCCTCACTCTGCAACCAGAAAGTCAAAGTGCACGGATTGCTTGATTGGAAAGATTAGTCGAGCAGTTATTAGCTGACCGAGCCTGAGAGTCAACATCTGCGCCCGCTTCGGCACCAGCCCCAGAAGTGCTTCCACTACCATAGCCACAGCAAATACCACCGTCGCCACCACCACAGCCTCAGTTGATTGATACAGTGGGTAAATGTGATATTAAGTTATTGAGAGAATTTTTGAAGTTGGATCTGCCAAAATTTAAGGGTGAAAAGGATCCGTTGGTAGCAGAAAATTGGTTAAATGAGGTGGCTAAGTTATTTAAATATGTTACGTGCTCAAAGACTGATAAGGTGAATTGGGTAATATTTTTGGAGGCTTTTAATCAGCAGTATATTGCATCGATGGTATAGAGGAAGTTATGAACAGAGTTCTAGAACTTGGTGCAAGGAACGATGTCGGTGGACCAGTATGAGTCTAAGGTTACCAATTTGAGCCGATTTGATCTTGAGACACTCCGGAGTGAACAACATAAGATCGAGAGATTTATTTCCAGGCTCAAGTATTCTATCAGATCTCAACTTGCTCCCTTTGGCATTTCCACTTATGATGAGGCCATCCGGATGGCCTAGTTATGTGAGCAGGATTACGAGTCTTATCTAGCTAAATTTGGGGCCCGTGTCAAGGGTAAAGGCAAGGAAAAAGCTAGGTGGAGTATCGAGGAGAAATTAGAAAAGAAGTCGGCAAAGAAAGCTAAGACTTCTGATATTAAGATTTCTGAGCCTACGTTAGTTAAGCCTGCTTCTACTGATAGATCTGCATCTGCACCTAAGAGTACCGCACAGCATGTGGCAGGATTATGAGTCTTATCTAGCTGAATTTGGGGCCCGTGGTAAGGGTAAAGGCAAGGAAAAAGCCAGGCGGAGTATCGAGGAGAAATTAGAAAAGAAGTCGGCAAAGAAAGCTAAGACTTTCAGTATTAAGATTTCTGAGCCTACGTCAGCTAAGCCTGCTTCTACTGATAGATCTGCATCTGCACCTAAGAGTACCGTACATCTTTGTGTTCACTGCGATAAATTTCATGGTGATCGTCCTTGCCACAGAGCTATTGGGTCATGTTTCAGGTGCGAGCAGACTGGGCTTCTTGTTAGAAATTGCCTGAATACCAAAGTATCAACAGCAGCACCAGCATCAGCAACAGTAGCACCTACTAAGGAGCCAGAGAAGGTTGCCATGTCCTAGCCTAAGAGAGCCACAGCAACTAAAAAGGGAAAGAAGCCTGTTACTAAGGGCAGGGTATACGCTTTGGATAAGGAGACTGCCGATACTTCATCAGATGTGATTAAGGATAAGATATTTATTTTTTATATATCTACACTTGTATTATTTGATCCGGGTTCTACGCATTCATTTATATCTGTGAAGATTGCAAATTCAGTACCAATTTTTGTAAATAAATAAAAGATATTAAATAAGCTAAGTATCAAAATATATTTAGTAATTCTACATCATCTCAAGTAATGAGATCGAAAAGTGGAGCTACTGTATTTAAAATAAATAAATAAATAAATAAAATAATAAATGATTAATATATATGTATTGGATTTATATAAATAAGTTCGATATATAGATATGTATATATTAATTTAATAAGGAAAATAAATAGAAAAATAATATTTTTAATAAACAAGTTAGCATATATATAAATGCACTACAAAACCTAAGTGCATATATTGTAAATGATTAAATATGATTAGAAGAACAAATAAATAGATATGTATATTTAATTAAGATAAGAAATAGATATAATATATCTAATGTAAAATAAATAAATAAATATGTAAAATAAAAAAATAAGAATAATATATAAAAAAAAAAGAAGAAGAGAGAAATTGATTGGCTTCCAAAGGAAGCCAATCGGCTTCACGTGGGAGTAGGTTATTAAAATGAAGAAAAATGGCAGAGGACATGGGTCCTCTGCCAAATCAAAAAAATAAAATAAAATAAAAGAGAGAAGATAGGAAATTCGGGAGAGCATTGAAAGAGAGTGTAGAAAAAAAAGCTGCCGTGAACGAGAGAGAAGAAAGAACAAACTGCAGCAGATGCGCGAGAGAGACAGACCGAGTTTGAGCTGGAAACATGGTCTCGCAAGGTGGTTTCAGTTGCTGTCTTAGCTGGTT
Organism: Heritiera fomes; assembly: GCA_032173925.1. Taxonomy (NCBI): domain Eukaryota; kingdom Viridiplantae; phylum Streptophyta; class Magnoliopsida; order Malvales; family Malvaceae; genus Heritiera; species Heritiera fomes. Next base: position 7,374,542 of record JAPDPM010000017.1, read on the forward strand.
GGTTCTTAGGTGAGATCAATGGAGAAACAAGTAAGCAAAATAGAGATGCGATCAGGAGTGAAGAAAGAGTGGTGTTGTGTGTTGAGAGCTGTGATTAAAGTAGAAATAGCAAGACGATGGGGCTGGAAGAATCGACCATGGTTGCTGGAAATTAAGACAATCAGCCTTCGAAATAGAGGGCACCTCTCTCGGCAAATCAAGGTAAGGCAGTGGAAGCAAGAAGGAAAGACAACAGGTGTGCTGAACAAGGAGGTGCGACGCCGATTCAAAAGGTGCTATTGGCATGATGAACAAGGGGTTTCAAGATGATAGTCGACTGGGTTGAGGTTGGTTTTAGGCACGTTTCAGTGGTTGAAAGGAGGACTCTCTCTTAGGTAAAACAAAGAAATAAGGAGAGGGAATTGAAGCAACCAACATGAGCTACATTTGAACAACTGATCTGAATTGAGAAAAGAAGAAGAAAACCGGAAGGCAGTACCATTTTGGTTTTATTTTTTTGAACAGAAAAACAAGGGAAAATCTTAGTGAAGCCGGAAAAGGTATAAAAAGGGGGCTAAATTGAAGTGATCTTGGGGTTGGTTGGTGGTGCCAAAACAAGGTACTGGTGCAGCGGAGATAAGTGAATCGAGAAAGAAAACCTGAAGCACTTAGGCGTGGTTGGTGCTGGAACAGGGAGTAGCTTTTCGGGGGTATCTTGGCTGCTGTAGCGGCAGTCTCTGAAGGTGGCTGTTTAAGGCCAAAGGAAGGCTAAAATGGGGCTGCACGAAGGCTGTAAAAGAGACTGAAAATAGGGAAGAGCCTTGGTACAGTGTCAAGCAAAAGCTTTTCCACATGAACCGCTGAACCTTGAATTGGAAGGCTGAAATCAGCCTTGAGTGGTGGCTGGTCAGGGAGGCATTAGGCAGCAATTGAAGGTTGGAAATGAGTGTTATGGAAGCTAGATAAAGGCTGTAAAAGAAGGGCTTGTTAGTGACGGGATGGTGCATGAAAACAAGATTATATTAGGGACTATGTTTGGTTGTCTAAAGCAAGGCAAAACATTGGTGCTATTGAAGACAAAAAATGAGGCTAGAACAAGGCTGATCAGGGTGACAATTTGGTTTCATTGAGAGCTTTATTCTTACTGTTTAAGGAAAAGTGAGAGGCAGAATAAGCAACACGAGTTAAGGGGCTCGGTTATGAGGATTTTCAAGGTAAGGGAATGTGTATTATTTGAGATGAATGTATATCTTTCTATATACATACAAATATATATATACACACATATAAAATGATATATATATGTTAATTGATATGATGAGGATGGTTGATGTATAAATATATATATATATATTTACACACACAAACATATATGTGTGTATCTATCTTTAGCAAGATAATGAAAAATAGATTATGGGTATAGGATTCGATCGGAAATATCAAGGAGAGTAAATGATACGAACTTCGGCTAAGAAAAGTTTTAATGGTAAGAAATTATCTATTTGTCTAAAGATTAGTGTGTATATACATATGTAGACACCCTATTTTGTCCGGGGTCTTAATTTGTATAAATAATTAATTGGGTTGGGTGACATTTATATTTTAATTTAACAATTTAGAATTAGGCTAGAATTGAATTAGAATTTTTAGATTTAGAATTAACATTAATTAGGAAATTAAAATTAAAATTAAAATAGGATTTAGGAATTAAAAAAAAAAGAAAAGAGAGAGAAAAGATAAAAAGAAATAAAAATAAAATTAATTTTAGGATTAGATAATTAGGATAATTAGATTTTTAGGATAATTATATGGATTAATATTAAATTTGATAGAGTTATATTAGGATTAATATAAGAAATAGATAAAATGTTAAAAAATGGGAGATAATTGATAAAATAGGTAGAGTTGTATTAGGATTCAAATAAATTTTTTATTATAAAAAGGGGAGCACTCTTGACTGTAGGGGGATCACCAAAAAAAAAACACTTCTGGGAAAAATCACAACCGGCCACCTTTGCACTTCAATAATTCGTTCAAACCGAAAAACACAACCTTCTGCCATTAAGCCTGCTACGTCAGCCCCAAGCAGCCTCCCACATCTGTACTCAGTTGCCGCTCCGTCACTACTGCTTGCTGCTGCACCGATTGCTTCATCCCCTTTTATTACGCCTTGCTCAGCCCTTGCATTCGCATCTCCACCGCCTCTGCCTTTAATCCTTCATAGTCGGTTATTGCTACAAAACAAAATAGAGAAGAAAAAATAAGAAGTCAGCCACTTTCAGGTACTTTTTCATGTTATTAATTAACTAATATTTTAACCAAATTAATCAACAAATATTTAATTCGATAGGTTCATAGAATGATTGAAAGAATAGTGTTGGTTCAAATGCATAATAATGATTTAATGTCTATAACCGATTGCATGGAAATAATTCAAAGACGTAACAATTTGGTTCAATAATTTAATAATTAACTTAACAATTGGTAATTAATTTAATTTAATAATTTATGTGGTAATGTTTTGATTCAATAATTCGGTTAAAGAATGAACTTAAATTAACATTAATTTGTATGGTATGTTTGATTTGCATGATTATTAGTTTGAGTTATTACCTGTTTGTCAAGTTTTTTTTTTTTTTGCGTGTTATTAAGATTTTTAACTTGTAATATTTAATTTGGTTTGTATGAGTAACTAGGAGATGAATTTTGTATGTGGAATAAGACTTTAGAAATTTAATAGGACTTTTTAGGAAATTACAGGAAAACAATTATTTAGGTTATAAAAAATAAAAATAAATAAATTTAAATAAAAATACAAAGTTAAAAATAAAATAATAAAATAGTGATAAGATTTAGTAATTGACGAATATTAAAGGTGGACATGATTTATTCCGATGATGAGATCCTAAAGAGGGTTACGCTTAAGTAATACTTTGGAATTTCTAGGCAAGAGGATTTCCTTCATGGTCTGACCAGCTTAATGGAAGGAGCTAAAGGGAATTTTCAATAAAAAATAATTCATGTGCATTTTCTAAAAAAATATAATAAATATAGTAAATAATAATAAAAAAATATGAAAAATAAAAATATGATAATAATACGAGTCAGATAATAATAATTCATGAAAGTGAGTATCGATCATTCCGATGATAAGATTCCAAAGAGTGTTACGCTTAAGTAATACTTTAGAAATCTTTAGGTAAGAGAATTTCTTTTAAATTCTACCAGCTTAATGGAGGATTTTAAAGGAACTTTTGATAAAATGATTTATATTCATTTTCTAAAAAATAAGGATAATTTATATTCATAGATAAATATAACAATAAATAATGGATAAAGATATTAGTCAAGAAAATAATAGAAAATAATAAATAATAAAAATAAAATAAGATAATTTGGGTAGAGGAGTCAAGTTAGGAAATTTCCATAAAATACTAAAATTCATCCGACGACAGAGCCTCTTCAAGCAAGTCGCATAGTACTACTTGAATACTCTTGAGGTGAGAAGGATTTTTAAGTTATCCCACCAGCTTAATGGAGGATACTTAGAAATATTTTTCAATATTAAGCATATCGAAATTAAAGATTAACCTAAGCAAATTTAGAAAATAACCTAAGACTAAGTGGTACCATTCTAGGATGGGCGTTGTGGGGGTGCTAATCCTTCCCCACACGTAACCGTACTCCCGAGTCTATGAATCTTTGAACGTAGACCAAGCCTTATCTTTAGACAAGAATAGGTGACCAATCACACCTTAGGTTTGAATGGTTGGTGGCGACTCCTAGAATTTTAAAGTCTAGCGGTTAGGTTCACGGACCTAGACGTTATGACAGCTTGGCGACTCCACTGGGGACCATAGAGAGTCAGGCCAATACTTGGTTTTAGGTTATCTTGGAATTTGCTTGGGAAATCATAATTTGGAAAATTTTAATGAAACATTGTTCCTTCAACACACACATCACTTGCATGCATAAGCCCCCGACCCGGGCTCCGTCCTTCTTAGGAGAGAGTAAAGTACCTACGCCCTCGTGAGGTAAATACCTCCGCAATGGCTATGAAATACTCTCGCTCAAATTGAACCTTTCCGTTTGTAGCCTGTCATGGGTGAGGATTGGGTGCCTTACTAGTCTTGTGTGGACGACAGTAAAGAGCAATTTGGGGACCTTTTAGAACTTTAAACTACCCAAACCCAGCATGTAATGAAACATAAGGCTTGGCCTTAAGGTAGAACCATACTAGATTGAAGTGTAGACTCAAACCTAAGATAGGACACATGAAGGAATAAGTTTTACTTCCTCCTTTTACATTATTTTGACAAAAAAAAAAGGAAAAAAATTCAAAAAAATATAGTTTTTCTTTCTTTCATTTTTCAAAAAAAAAAAGAGTTTTTCTGTATCATTGAGTCATGCATAGTTGTGTTTGATTTTGCATCACATAACATATCATTCACGTAAGTTTGCATTTGTCTTATCATGAGTATGAACATGCTTTTGATTGTTAGAAGAGATTCTTAAACCTAAGTGCATTCCATGTGCATTCATTTTTGTGCATAAACATATCATCACATTGAAAATAATTTCAACTTAATTGTGGCATTCAAGGTGTCAAAATTGAATCTACTAGACGGTCCACCCTTCATAAATACCACACAAGGTATCAAGCTCGTATAATGGAAGAAGATCAAAATAACAGGATAGAGAAGTTGGAAAGGGAAAATATAGAGATAAGGGGGCAATTGAGTGAAATTGCCCAGTTGCTAAAAGCCATGATTAAAGGAAAGGAGAAGATGGAGAATCAGGAGGAGTCTATCCAAGAACCTCAACAAAGCATGCGAGACAACCCTATTTTTGTTCCTGAAGGAAGTACTACTAAAGCTCCAACGCCTCTACAGATGCAAGTTCAAAACCCAGTGGAGGTGCCAAATTTAGATGATCCTACACAGTTAGAAAAGTTGAAGCATAAAGAAGAATATAGTGGTACTAAGGCTCAGCTGAGTTTGATAGAGGAAAGACTAAATGCCATAGAAGGAGTTGACTATTTTGGACCCGTTGATGCTGAAAGGTTGTGTTTGGTACCTGGTGTTGTGCTTCCACCAAAATTCAAGGCGCCTGAATTTGAAAAGTTCAATGGAACATCGTGCCCAAAAGATCATCTCACCATGTACTGTAGAAAGATGGCAGCATATGCATGGGATGACAAGCTATTAATTCATGTTTTCCAAGACAGTTTGACTGGGTCAGCCGCTAAGTGGTACAACCAATTGGAAAGGAGCAAAGTTTCTTCTTGGTCTGAGTTGGCCAGAGCTTTTATAGCTCAATACAAACATGTGTCCGATATAGCTCCTGATCGCTTATCTCTCCAAGGTATGGAAAAGAAGAGGGATGAGAGTTTCAAAGAATATGCCCAGCGATGGAGAGATATGGCATCACAAGTTCAGCCTCCTTTGACTGAGAAGGAGGTCACCATGTTCTTTTTGAACACTCTCAAGGCACCCTACTATGAACGTATGCTTAGCAGTGTAACTAAGAACTTTGCAAACATGGTGTTAACTGGTGAAGCTATTGAGAACGCCATCAAGAGTGGAAAGATCGAAGCACCAGTGAATGATAGTAGGAAAGGTGGATTCTCGAAGAAGGAAGGAGATGCACAAGCTGTCTCAAACAATTCGCGTCACCTTTATACCCCTTACCCACCTTCAGTGAATTACGCCTATTCCCCATCTTACCCACAAACTCGTCCCCAAAACACATATCAACCTGTTTTCCCTCGACAAACTCCTACAGCCTCAACAAATCGCACTTTCCCACCTAATGACCAAAGGAACACCCGACTTAGCCGAAATGTCACCATAGACCCTATACCAATGACATACACAGAGTTGTTCCCACAGTTGGTAAGGGGTCACCTTATTGCCCCTGTTTATATGGAGCCCTTGAAGCCTCCCTACCCAAAGTGGTATGATCCTAATGCGAAGTGTGCTTATCATAATGACAATGTTGGTCATTCTATTGAGAATTGTATGGGCCTGAAGAGGAAAGTCCAAGAACTTGTCAACGCCGGAATTTTGAGTTTTGGGGCAAAGAATGATCCAAATGTGAATAATAATCCTCTACCAGATCACACAAAGGGTAGCGGTTGATACTATGGAAGAAAGTGGATGATATTGATTGATTCACTGAATTTGAAGATAATGGTTATTTCTTTGTGTCTAATTTCATTCATATTAGGACATTTCTCAGATAATGTAGGAGTGCTTGTGCCCAAAAGCACTAAAATTTTCTTTTATGTATTGGGCTAACTTTCATTCATTTTCATTTTCAATAAAGGATTAATGTAATGCATATTTCTTAATTCCTCATTCCAATCTTGTTCTTTAATGCAAAACACCAATACCCATATTCTCTACTTTGTTACCAAGCTTAAAAGTATCCAAATAATGAACATGATAATGATGATGGCAATGAATATGAAACTCAATTTTGAAAGAACTACTTTGTTTGGTTGGATGGATTTCCAGTTTGCTAAGATTGTTCAAGCAAGAAGAGAATAAGAAGATATTTACAAGTAAAGTGAGTCTCTACATGAAATTCTAATGAGTTTGTCTTTGTTCGATAGATGACCTTTAATGAGAGTACTTGTGTTGAGATGAGAAATGGCCTTCTTTCATTACCTTTCAAGCATGAGTAAAACTATCCATTGATTACTCCTTTTGAGCCTATTATATTCTTTTTGATATAACCCACCGAGAATCACCCTCCACACTGGAGGGCAAAGAGAATAGAAGATGAAAGATCAGTGGGGCAAAAAAAAAAACTTTTGTGAAAGAAAAAAGGGAACGAAAAAGAAAAAGAGAATGAAGAAGGAAAAAGGGTTTGAATTAAGAAAGTGAAAACCCTAGTCACATTTGAATAAAAAAGGAGAGAGAAAGCAAATTAGAATGAGGCAAAAGTCAAAATGCTTAAATGATTCATGAAAAATGATTCTTGGTTTGATGAACCCTGAAACACTTATTTTGGGCCTATCTTATCTTTTCTTTCATGAACCCTCACCTGAGCCTACATTACGTGCTTTAAAAGTCCATTTTGATCAAATATGAGTACTCCTATTGAAGAATCATGTGTTGAATAATGACATACTTACACTATGAGATGATGATCCTTTGGATGGAATTAGGACAAGTAGATCAAGATAAGCAAAAAGATTTCATCTAAATGGAAGAGGTGGGATTCCAAAGACTCTCTTGGACCCATGTGAGCATTAAATTGGGAGAAGAAATATCTGATGTTGGGGCATGAATCAGAATGGAGAACAGATAAGAGAAGTTTCATCAAGGATAATGAAGTTGAAAATAAAGAGAAATGAATAGAAAAAAAGAAAGAAAAGAAAATGAAAAAGAAAATGAAAAAAAAAAGAAAAAGAAGAAAAAAAAAAGAAAAGAAAGAAAAAAATGAAAGGAGGATTTAGATCGAAAACCCAAAAAGGGCGGTTCGGATCAATGGAGTGCGTCTAAGTTGAAAACCTGAAAAGGCAGCTTAGATACCAGAAAAACTAGATGTCAATGATACAGGGGCAAGAGGATATTTTAATGAACTCAACATGATCAGACAAGATGGACTTTTGAAGGGAATTTTGTATTCATTGATCAAAATTGTTTGAATTGTTGTTATTTGGATACTATTACTTAATCTTGAAAATTCTTGCTTTTCATTCAAGCCTACTGTCCTTTTATGCTTGGCAATTTCTTGTTAAATCTTTCCAAATGTTGGTTGATACCACTCTTTTCATTTCACCTATCATTTCTTTGCTATATCCTAACCTTGAGGGATTGAGAAATTATATTGCATTGATTTTGAAATTGAAATGATAATGAATGTTTGCTTGGCAAAATATGTGAAAGACTCCAATATTATTTAGGAAAATGAAAGAAAATGAAACTTGTGGATGAATGGAAATTGGAAATCAAGAAAAACCAATGAATAAGAAAGAATGAATGATGAGGTCTCAGTAAAGATTTTAATGAGCAAACGAATGACCAGAAAGAGTGAATGAAGGTGAAAGAAAGAAAGAAGGGATAAGATAATATAAAGAGGGCACGAAGACAAGAGCTTCATCGGGAAAGAAACATGGAAGAAGGAAAATGAGAAAAGAAATAGGAAATACAAGGACAGGATGACAAATAGAAGAATGCATGAGATGGACTGATACAGAAAAACCCTGTTATTGCCACAGTTAAAGTTGAAATGCTTTTCAAAGAAAACATTGCATGAATAGAATAGATTGTGTGAGTAATATTGCATGAATGGCATTACACAAATGACATTGCATAGATAGGATAGAATGCATGCATAGTTGCATACATGATGCATTGCATGAGGAAAAATTACAGACAAGGTTCCTTGAATACAATCTATAAGACCTTCGGGCATGATTCCTCCAGCCTTTTGGACAAGATTTTAAAGTTTGACTGCCTGCCTGTTTAGGGGGAGCTTTTTAGACAAGATTTTTAAAGTTTGACTGCCTGCCTGTTTAGGAGGAGCTTTTAGACAAGATTTTTAAAGTTTGACTGCCTGCCTGTTTAGGAGGAGCTTTTAGACAAGATTTTAAAGTTTGACTGCCTGCCTGTTTAGGATGAGCTTTTGGACAAGATTTTTAAAGTTTGACTGCCTGCCTATTTAGGAGGAGCTTTTGGACAAGATTTTTAAAGTTTGACTGCCTGCCTGTTTAGGAGGAGCTTTTAGACAAGATTTTAAAGTTTGACTGCCTGCCTGTTTAGGAGGAGCTTTTGGACAAGATTTTTAAAGTTTGACTGCCTGCCTGTTTAGGAGGAGCTTTTAGACAAGATTTTAAAGTTTGACTGCCTGCCTGTTTAGGGGGAGTTTTTGGACAAGATTTTAAAGTTTAACTGCCTTTCTGTTTAGAGGGAGCTTTTTGAAAAATAAAAAATTAAAAAAAAAAGAGAAGTCAGACAAAATAGGTGTATATGTCTTTGTGCAATTACTGTTTCACAGCAAATGCACAAAGAGGGGCAGCTGTAGACACCCTATTTTGTCCGGGGTCTTAATTTGTATAAATAATTAATTGGGTTGGGTGACATTTATATTTTAATTTAACAATTTAGAATTAGGCTAGAATTGAATTAGAATTTTTAGATTTAGAATTAACATTAATTAGGAAATTAAAATTAAAATAGGATTTAGGAATTAAAAAAAAAAAGAAAAGAGAGAGAAAAGATAAAAAGAAATAAAAATAAAATTAATTTTAGGATTAGATAATTAGGATAATTAGATTTTTAGGATAATTATATGGATTAATATTAAATTTGATAGAGTTATATTAGGATTAATATAAGAAATAGATAAAATGTTAAAAAATGGGAGATAATTGATAAAATAGGTAGAGTTGTATTAGGATTCAAATAAATTTTTTATTATAAAAAGGGGAGCACTCTTGACTGTAGGGGGATCACCAAAAAAAAAACACTTCTGGGAAAAATCACAACCGGCCACCTTTGCACTTCAATAATTCGTTCAAACCGAAAAACACAACCTTCTGCCATTAAGCCTGCTACGTCAGCCCCAAGCAGCCTCCCACATCTGTACTCAGTTGCCGCTCCGTCACTACTGCTTGCTGCTGCACCGATTGCTTCATCCCCTTTTATTACGCCTTGCTCAGCCCTTGCATTCGCATCTCCACCGCCTCTGCCTTTAATCCTTCATAGTCGGTTATTGCTACAAAACAAAATAGAGAAGAAAAAATAAGAAGTCAGCCACTTTCAGGTACTTTTTCATGTTATTAATTAACTAATATTTTGACCAAATTAATCAACAAATATTTAATTCGATAGGTTCATAGAATGATTGAAAGAATAGTGTTGGTTCAAATGCATAATAATGATTTAATGTCTATAACCGATTGCATGGAAATAATTCAAAGACGTAACAATTTGGTTCAATAATTTAATAATTAACTTAACAATTGGTAATTAATTTAATTTAATAATTTATGTGGTAATGTTTTGATTCAATAATTCGGTTAAAGAATGAACTTAAATTAACATTAATTTGTATGGTATGTTTGATTTGCATGATTATTAGTTTGAGTTATTACCTGTTTGTCAAGTTTTTTTTTTTTTGCGTGTTATTAAGATTTTTAACTTGTAATATTTAATTTGGTTTGTATGAGTAACTAGGAGATGAATTTTGTATGTGGAATAAGACTTTAGAAATTTAATAGGACTTTTTAGGAAATTACAGGAAAACAATTATTTAGGTTATAAAAAATAAAAATAAATAAATTTAAATAAAAATACAAAGTTAAAAATAAAATAATAAAATAGTGATAAGATTTAGTAATTGACGAATATTAAAGGTGGACATGATTTATTCCGATGATGAGATCCTAAAGAGGGTTACGCTTAAGTAATACTTTGGAATTTCTAGGCAAGAGGATTTCCTTCATGGTCTGACCAGCTTAATGGAAGGAGCTAAAGGGAATTTTCAATAAAAAATAATTCATGTGCATTTTCTAAAAAAATATAATAAATATAGTAAATAATAATAAAAAAATATGAAAAATAAAAATATGATAATAATACGAGTCAGATAATAATAATTCATGAAAGTGAGTATCGATCATTCCGATGATAAGATTCCAAAGAGTGTTACGCTTAAGTAATACTTTAGAAATCTTTAGGTAAGAGAATTTCTTTTAAATTCTACCAGCTTAATGGAGGATTTTAAAGGAACTTTTGATAAAATGATTTATATTCATTTTCTAAAAAATAAGGATAATTTATATTCATAGATAAATATAACAATAAATAATGGATAAAGATATTAGTCAAGAAAATAATAGAAAATAATAAATAATAAAAATAAAATAAGATAATTTGGGTAGAGGAGTCAAGTTAGGAAATTTCCATAAAATACTAAAATTCATCCGACGACAGAGCCTCTTCAAGCAAGTCGCATAGTACTACTTGAATACTCTTGAGGTGAGAAGGATTTTTAAGTTATCCCACCAGCTTAATGGAGGATACTTAGAAATATTTTTCAATATTAAGCATATCGAAATTAAAGATTAACCTAAGCAAATTTAGAAAATAACCTAAGACTAAGTGGTACCATTCTAGGATGGGCGTTGTGGGGGTGCTAATCCTTCCCCACACGTAACCGTACTCCCGAGTCTATGAATCTTTGAACGTAGACCAAGCCTTATCTTTAGACAAGAATAGGTGACCAATCACACCTTAGGTTTGAATGGTTGGTGGCGACTCCTAGAATTTTAAAGTCTAGCGGTTAGGTTCACGGACCTAGACGTTATGACAACATATATATATATATATATTAACAAAGAATATACTTTTGGATATAGAATTGAACATGATAAATTATGGTCTAAGATATGTGCTTTTGCAAGTGATTAAGTATAAAAACATGCTACACAAGGACTGTTATATGCCTATGTATGCACACACATCTGTACATAAATATATATATTTGTTATGGAAACGAGGAATTAAAAAGTGGTGTAGGAATTTATTGGAGGTCCTAAAGAAGTGGAGATTCAAAACGAGTTTGGGATAGGCTCGATACTCAAGAAAACAAGGGTAAGTGTATGCGTCTCGGATTAAGCTTTGGTTATGCATATGTATTGATATAGGTACGCGTATACACACACACACACACACTAATGGTGTGGCAACAAAAAATGTATTCTTGACGTAGAAGTGAATTAGATTAATTGTGATTTTAAATTATATGTTTTAGTATATAATTAAGGATAATGAGGATGAATCATTGAAACAGAAAATGAATTGGTTTGTAGTGATTTGGTGCAGTGAAGAAGCTTGAGTTTTATTTGGAAGCTCAAGGAAGAAAGTTGTTAAGCATTCGGGTAAGTGGGTTAAGTAAAGTATGCTAGCATCATTTCGTAGAATGATTTTAAATATGCTAAATACTTTAGTTTATCCTTCCGTTAATAAATGCAAAAGCTGGTTCATGCTTGGGCTAGATTTAAACTCTCTTTGCCTTGTGGGTTGTGGCCAACCGAATGTGCTCGCTAAATTAATCGAATTGATGCGTATATGCGCATTTACATATAGCATATTTTGAGACTATGTGCATTTGCATAGTTCATAACTTGAAATGAGCTATTTAATGCCCATATTTTGATAAATTGTATCATGTTTACAATTATAAAGTTTTGGTTTGGACTAAACCCTTGAAATAAATCGAAACCTTTGCATATTTGAAACTCAAATATTGTTTAATAAGTGTTTTGAAATTCGTGGAAGCCAAGGGCTACACGAGGAAATTGTTTTCGAACTATTTTTGAATGCAGGCATGTCCTACGACCTTCAGGTCACTTCTAGCCTATCGAGCTTAGCTCTAGGCCTTATTGCCCGTCTATCGAGCTCTATGCTCTAGACTATCGTATTGTACCTATCGAGCCTAATGCTCTAGGTAGATTGCTACTTGTCTGGAAAACCAATAGGCAAGTTCCAGCTCTCGACTGATCAGCGAGACTGGACATTGTTCTATGGCCATAGATTTAGCGTTGCTTGCGACACCATTCCATCACTAGCTAGGTTGGATATTGATTGATTGATTGAGGATCACTGCCTCAACTCTACTCAGTACTGTTTCATTATCAGTACTGCTTTCAGTGAATCGAGGCAATATGCCTAACCATTATTGATTTCTTGATTTATGACTCATAGATTATTGAAATCCATATTGATTGAAATGATTGTAGTGCATATTGATCGTTTTATCAAGTGTTTATTGATTGCTTTATCAAAGTAGCCATTGATTGATTTATCGAAATATATTAATCGTTATTTGAAATGCATAGCGTATTGAGTTTAATCGAATGCATAACGAATTGATTTAGCCGAACTGCATGGTAAGTTTGTTTTAATTAAGTGCATATTGAAAGCGTTTTACAACTGAAGTGCTCGAAGAAGTGTTTGACTTAATACAATGCTTAAATACCAAGCTTACTTATTACTCTAGCATTGTTTTCTACATGTGCATGTAGATCGACATGAGTCTAACATACATTTACTTAAGCTACTTACTGAGCCGTGGTTTTGTTCACCCCTTCCTAACAACATTGCAGATCATACGAGCTAGACTCCACTCTCGGAGTTTTGGAGCAAGGCCCCGAGGACAATCTTTAAGTAGCGATACTAGCCTGAATCCTTCGAGTGCTGTTTTGTTGCACTTGAGGTATAAAAACAATTATTTTGTTATTTATGTATGACAATTTTAAATGCACAGTACATGCTTATAGAATTTTTGGGATGTAACTTGGGATCGTTCTAGATTATTATAGACTCATATGATTATCGAGTGTGATCCAAGAAGTGAATTGTAACAACTATGAGTTGTGAAATACCATATATATGTAATTGATGATTTTGGAAGTATGGGTAATATATAGTGAAATAGATTGAGAATTGTGGATTGGAATTATGCAGCTGGAAATAGTTGATTATTTTACAAGTTATTAAGCTAGGGAAAATCAATTTTATATAAGGGGGAGTTTTCGACTTTTTTCTTTTATCAGTTTTATATTGAATTAGAGTATTTAGTAAGTCGGGTGGTCTTAAGAGATAGCAAATTAAACGGTGAATGTCAATCAAATTAAGAATGCAAATTTAGTTTAGAGGCGACACTGACACCGAATACAAACCTTAAGGTGAAGAGAAAAATTTAGTTCGTAAATTTGGGAAAAACAGTATAAGTGTGATTGATAAGTGTACGTCGCGGCTTTCGGGTCGTGACAATATCTCCTGCTTGTGCTATTAAAACACCTGTAGAACCTAAACCTCTAGGATATCAATTGCAAATTAACACACCATTTAAAGAATCTTAAATGACTTATGTGATATATTGTAATTGTAAATTAAGGGTAGGAGAGAAAGAATATGTAGCTAACCTAATTTTGCTTAATATGTATGATTTTGATGTGATATTAGGAATGGATTGGTTCGCTGCAAATCGTGTTAGCTTAGATTGCTATACTAAATATGTAACCTTATCTTACCCATAAAAATATACTGTAAAGCTATTTGAGTAGTAATGAAAATAAAATATGTTATCGAATTTTGTCCAAAGAATTATGTTTGATGTGAAGGGTTTGTAGCCTACATGGAGGATGTAGAAAAGAAACGTCCGGAGTTACATGAGATTCCTGTGGTCAGGGATTTTTCCAATGTGTTTTCGGATGACTTACCGGGATTTCCTCCCAATAGAGAGATCGAGTTCACTATCGATCGAGTCTCTGGTATAGAACCCATTTCCAAGCCTCCCTACCAAATGGCACTAGTGGAGCTAGATGAGCTTAAAAAGCAGCTCCAAGAGTTACTAGACAATGGTTTCATTCATCCCAGTGTCTCTCCGTGGGGTACACCAATCCTTTTTGTAAGAAAGAAGGATGGTAGCCTACAACTTTGTATAGATTATCGATTGCTAAATAAGAATACTATAAAGAACAAGTATCCTCTTCCTAAGATCGATGATTTGTTTGATCAGCTCAGGGGTGCATAGGTATTCTCTAAAATTGATCTTAGATCTAGGTACCATCAGTTGAAGATCTGAGAGTCCGATGTTCCTAAAATAGCATTCAAAGCTCAATATGGACATTATGAGTTTCTAGTTATGCCTTTCGGACTTACTAATGCCCTTACAGCATTTATGAATCTAATGAATGAGGTGCTCAAGCCCTACCTGGATAAATTCATGATCGTGTTTATCAATAACATTCTGGTATACTCCAAATCCCAGGAGGAACACGAGTAACATTTGTATATAGTTCTACACACCCTCAGGGACTTGAAGCTTTATGTGAAATTCAACAAGTGTGAGTCCTAGCTAGATGAAATTACTTTTCTAGGCCATGTGGTATCTAAGGGGGTGTCAGTTGATCCGTCCAAAATACAAGCTATTGTGCAGTAGGAAAGGCCTAAAACAGTGATTGAGATTCAGATCTTTTTGGGTCTAGCTAGGTATTACTGTTGGTTTGTTGAGGGTTTCTCCAGACTGGCTGTTCCTTTGACACGTCTCACACGCAAGGATGTGAAGTTTGGACAGATGCTTGTGAGCACAGTTTCCAAGAATTGAAGCATCAGTTGACCACAACCCCGATTCTAACCATTCCTAGTGGTTTAAGGGGATTATCAGTATACAGTGATGCCTCCTCATATGGACTGGGTTGTGTACTAATGTAGCACAGTAATCGCTTATGGTTCTCATCAGCTGAAGGAGCATGAGAAAAGTTATCCTACACATGATATGGAACTAGCTGCTGTGGTGTTTGCACTAAAGATATGGCAGCATTACCTGTATGGTGAAAAGTTCCAGGTGTTTACTGATCACAAGAGCCTCAAGTATTTATTCTCCCAGCAAAAATTGAATATGAGGCAGCGTAGATAGATGGAGCTACTAAAAGATTATGACTGCGAGATACAGTACCATCTAGGGAAAGCAAATATGGTGAAAGATGCTTTAAGCCGGAAACATATCAGCATGGTTTCTTATGTGATGGTACGGGAATATGATCTGTTGGAGCAATTTGCCAGCCTCAGTCTGAATGTCACTCCTTTTGAGAGATACGATTTGATAACTAGTCTGCGAATTGAGCTAGATTTGATGGATAGGATTAGGAAGGCTCATAGAGAAGATTCTAATTTGATTGAGATTACCAGTCATGTATAGATGGGTACACAATCTGATTTTGAATTGGTTTTGATGGTATTCTAAGATTTAGGGGCAGGATCTGTATTCTTGAAGATAAGCAATTAAGGGAGCTAATTTTGGCAGAGGCACATTCATCCAGGTACACTTTACATCTGGGTAGTAATAAAATGTATCATAATCTGCGTAAGGTGTACTAGTGGCCTAAAATGAAATGGGACATCGCCGAATTTGTTGCAAGATGTCTCACATGCCAGCAGGTAAAGGTAGAGCATCAGAAACTAGCAGAAATGCTTTAGCCTCTATCGATACCATAGTGGAAATTGAAGCATGTTACTATGGATTTCATCATGGGATTGCCAAAAACCAGGAGGAACCATGATGCTATCTAGGTGATTGTAGATAGATTGACTAAGTCAGCTTACTTCCTTGCCATGAAGTCTACAGATTCTCTTAATACCTTAGTCGATCTATATGTTAGAGAAATTGTCAGATTGCATAGAGTCCTAGTGAGTACACTTCTGAAAGAGATTTTAGGTTTATATCTCATTTCTAGGAATGCTTTCAAGATGCCATGGGATCTCGATTGAATTTTTAGCACAGCTTTCCATCTGCAGATTGATGGGCAATCTGAGCGCACCATTTAGACACTCAAGGATATATTGAAAGCTTTTGTGTTGGATTTTAAGGGCTTCTGGGATGACCATCTTCCATTAGTCGAATTTGCTTATAGTAATAGCTATAATTCTAGTATCAGAATGGCACCATATAAGGCTCTTTATGGCAAGAGATGTCAATCCCCATTGGTTGGGAAGAAGTGGGTGATAGAAAGATTCTAGCTCCCGATCTGGTTGAGCAAGCTTTAGCAGATGTTTGGATTATTTGTGAAATGCTGAAGCCTACTTAAAGTAGATAGAAAAGGTATACCGATGTCAGATGCCGATTGTTGGAATTCTTAGCGGGGGATTTTGTATTCTTAAAAGTCTCACCTTTCAAAAGGGATTATGAGGTATATAAGAAAGGAAAGTTGAGTCCTCGGTATATTGGACCTTTTGAGATCTCAGACCGAGTGGGAGACATAGTTTACTGATTAGCACTACCACCAGAGTTATCTAGAGTTCATAATGTCTTTTATATATAGATGTTACGAAAGCACCACCCAGATCTGTCGCATGTAATTCGATATGAACCGTTGGAAATCAGGGAGGATATGAGCTATGTTAAGAAGGTGATTCAAATCTTGGATAGGAAGGATAAGGTACTACATTCTAAGACTATTTCTTTAGTCAAGGTTCTCTGGCAATACCATTCAAAAGAAGAAGTTATGTGGGAGTTAGAAAGCCTAATGAAGGAGACGTATCCAAAGCTTTTCCGTTGATAGCCCTACTCAAATTTGAAGGACCAAATTTTCTAAGTTGGGGAGGATGTGAGATCCACATTTCCTACTATTGTACTATAAGTTCTTGAAGTGAGACATCTCATAGTGATTTCGGTATTTTGACTTTTGTAGGTATAGTGGTGATATTAGGCTATGGGCCCCACTAAGACTTACACAGTCCGGATGGATATGAAATTCCACAGTACTGATATTTGGAGCAAAATAATATGATGGTAAGTTTCTGTAACTCAAAATCATTTGTTTTGATCATTTTTGGGAAATATGCAACAAATTTAAAAATGACGATTAAAGACATAGGTTAGAAGAATTTTCGTGAATAACGGTCAAACCAAATTGACTTTTGACCAACCAACAGAAGTATGATAATCTACGTGTGATAGAGTTCTACACCATGCCATTAGATAAACTAAATCACATGCGAAGAGTAAAATTTAAGTGATTAACCCGATAAGGGTATTTTGGTAGTTTCACCCTTACGATCAGTCAAATCTTAGTGAAACCTTCCGCAATGATTAGAATATGTTTAATATTTATATTTTATGATAAAACAAAATATTTAGAAGTTAAATAAACTGGTTAATAACATTATGGAAGTTTAACGGCAAGATTGTCTGAAATCTTTAAGTATAAAGGCATTTCGATAATTTTCCCACTAAAATATTATTTTTGTAGAAATTTCTGGTTATCTTCTTCATTTGGCAGGCCACCCTTCATCCATTTTCATTCTCCTGCATTTTTGAAGCTTCCAAGTGATAAACCACCTTAAACACTAACCAAAATTCATCAAACCAAAACAATTCGGCCAAGTGAAGGGCAGCCATGAATTATGCTTGTTTCAATGTTTTTTGGGTGCTAAGAGAATGTATAAATTAATAGAAAACTACCGGCAAAAAATCAAAATCGAAAAAGGAGTAGTTTTAACACTAGTTGAGTGTTAGCACCAATATGAAATAGACCGGTAGTAGCTGCAATAGGCAATGTAGTAACTTTTAGAATGATAAATATTCTTTTTGAGGTAGTGTGATGATTTGGTTTTATTTGTGTGGTATTTTGCAGCTCGAAAGTGAGTGGCGTAATTTGAGTGCTATCGAACTTTTTTGTAGAAATCGAGAGGTAAGGGATATGTATGAAAGTTGTAGGGATGCTATGATTGCATAATTGAATTGAAAATGATTTTGTGGAATTATTTTGAAATGGTTTGGGTTGGATTTGTAAACCTGCCATTAGAACTATAAACTTTGTTTTCATTGTAGGAAGGCTAGGGAAAAACTTAGCCGTTATACTGCCGAAATTTCGTAAACATACCATATCTTTTATATCCTTGAAATTATACTTTTGAAATATTTTGAATGGATTTTGGGAAAATTAATAAACTTAAATCTCATATAGTTAGCTAGGAGCATAAAATCTATAATTCAGTTTGCGAGTCTGATTTTGATTGCTTTCCCTGATTTTGTGTTTTATACGAGTGATAATATTGATTTTATATATAAATAAAATATTTTGAACTCTGAAATCTGAATTTAGAATTTTTATGAATTTTATTTTGGAACTGCTATTATTCTGATTTTAATAAATTTATGATCCGTTAAAATATATTGTTTTACTGCCTTGAATTTGAAAATGTGTTTACTCTGAAATTTACACTATTTTAAGACGTTGGCCCTATAGTAACTTCCAGGCTTAATCATGCATTCTAAGTGTTTAATTATATTCTGTTAGACCTGCCAAGTCTTCAATGATCATGAATCATCTTAGTACTAGTGATCATCTAGTAACTGAGGTAATTGTCTTGTCCAATTGTCAGATATTCACATAGCTCTTGGACTTTCACACAGTCGTCTAACATTCACACAGCTGTTGGACTTTCACAGTCATCCAACATTCACACAATTGTTACTCTTGCACAATTTACCTTCCTATATACATATATAAATACCAAAACTCTTTGATCACATAACCAGAGTCTTTCACGCTTGTGTGTGTGTATAACACAAAGACCGTACAGCAACTCTATAATGTATCAACAATCTCAGTGTAAAATATCAATTAAACATACTTGTACAATCACATACCTCAATATAGTTATTTGAAAATTAAACCATACAACATAGCCATGAGACATTAACATAACTCAATATATATTCCCTTACCTATGGTACCAACGCTTGGTACTTAGTACACCACACTTGTACTTTTAGCTATAGGTATTATTTCACCTCCTCGGATTTCCTCTCGGTCCTTTCCTTCCACTTTCCTACTGCCAAGAAACCACCGTGGCTCCCTCAGTTCTGGCCGGTGGTGAAGAGCCAGCGAGGTGCAGTGGCTATCCTTGCTATCTGCTTTGTTCTGGTCCAAACCGAGGCAATGGAAAGCACCTGGAAACAATTCTGCTGTCGTTTGCTCTCTTTGTTGTTCTGTTCTGCACTCTTCATCGACACAACTGTTGTTTGAGCTCCATTCCCTTTTTCATTTTCTTCTCTCCTCCTCTCAGTTCAACTTAGACTTGTAGCAGTAGTAGCCATGGT
Organism: Heritiera fomes; assembly: GCA_032173925.1. NCBI lineage: Eukaryota > Viridiplantae > Streptophyta > Magnoliopsida > Malvales > Malvaceae > Heritiera > Heritiera fomes. Next base: position 7,394,150 of record JAPDPM010000017.1, read on the forward strand.
TTTTATCTACTGTCCCAAGTTATTTCCTTCTTTAAGAACCGGTACCAACAGTTCCTTCCTTCACTGTAAATTTCCTTCCCTTTTCTTCCTTCTTTTCTTCTCCTGTTCTCATGTTAATTCTCCTGGTCTTGCAGCAGAAACATTGCTGCCTTCACGTCATCACTGCACCATTCTTCATGGTCGAAAAGTTTCAACACTCATGTCTCCTTACACCAGCCTAAAATGGTACAAAGCTTAGAGGAGCTTGGTCTTTCTTTCTTGCCCATAAGTCACCCCTGTTCTATGCAGTCAATCTTCAACTGCTGTTTACCCTCTTGTATAGTAGCTAAATAAGGGTTTAAAGCTTAAAAGCCGTACCTTCTTCAGTCGAGAGGTAACGCTATTACCTCCCTGATATATGCTGAAATACGGCTTCCCTTTCTCCTTCAACTCTCTTGGCCTTCCCCAAATTTCCAAGGCTGGTTTTGCTTACGGTTACCCTCTGTTTTTTGTTTCCCTTTTTCCTACCCAAGAAGATGTTAAGATGAGTGGAGGTAGGTGGTAACTTGGATTTTTCAACAAGCCAATAGTCAAACTAATTTTTTATATGTTTTTAGTCACACGTGTTCTAGTATTATATATATATATATATATATATATATATATATATATATATATATATATATATATATATATATATATATAGTCACATTCTTGAGTTAAGTGTTTGTAGGGTTATATATATTTTCATTTGTTATGTGTGTGTATATACATATGTGTATATGTACATATATTAATTAAATACTTGTTAATTATATACTTATAGATTATATGTGTATGCTAACTTTATAAATTCCATCACCAAAATTTTCATTAACTCAATTATCATGGCTTGCTTCCTACATAGGGTGCATGTATTTAGGAAATGTTATAATTTTACAAAATAATATTATACATTGAAAATTCGATTTAATTTACTTTACTTCCCTATTAACAACTATCATATGCTAGTTTTTGTCTCATAAGAATTTTAGTATTTAAAATCATTCATTCATGTTATTTCAAACATGACTTACCTACAATCCTTTCATAGTTCCTAACTTAGGCTAAATTAAGGTTGAAAGTTTGATCATGCACTTAGGATTTGACTTTGATCATGCACTTAGGATTTGACTGATTAGGTCTTATTTTGGGATTTGTGCAAAGAGGCTCGCCACATTGTGCTCCTAGTTAATCTAGTCCTTGCACCAATCTCCATAAGATTATTTTCGAATTAAAAATTTTATATTGAGAATTTATTATTAATTTAATGAATTAAAGTTAAGAAAAGTCTTGGTTATTACAGTCTCTCGATACACTATGATATTGATGACCCAACCAATAAGGGTTATATATTAGCCATGTCAACATGCATTGTTATTGCTAGGATTGTAAACGAACCGAACACGAACGAACGAAATAATGTCTTTGTTCATTCGTTTATTTTTTAGTGCCATTCACATTCGGTTCATGCTCATTAAGAAATTTGATTTTTACGTTCGGGCTCATTCGTTTATTTCATAGGAATTGTTTGTTAAATTTTCATGAACAAGCTAGTTCGCCCTAAACGAATGTGTTCGCGAACATGTAAAAGAACGTGTTCGTTTGCGTTCGCGAACATATTCATGAACAATTGTTCATAAACCATCAAACAAACACATTCACGAACACATGTTCACGAATAAGGTTTCTTGAGAACAAACTAAAATATTAAATATTAAAAGTCCTACATAAATATTAAATCCCACATGCAAATTAAAATCATCCAACCAAAAATCTTAAATACAATACAACTTAAGTCCGAAAATTAATATCTTAAAAAAGTCTAAAAATTAATACTAAGGGTTGGTGCTGCCATCATTCCTCCAAATAATTTGATAAAATAAGATGAGTAGTGTTAGATTTAGTATTCATACTTATGATAAAAGAGTAAATAAATATAATTATTGGAATAAATACCTGCTCAAAACAATGGAAACCGGAACCCCACACAACAAGATGTAAAGGACAATACCAACACTACATATATCTACTTATTATTAATGAGCAACAAAAAAAATATAAAATGAAAAAATTTCAAAACAATCAATTGGTAATTAATAAGTAACAAAAATACCACAAAATAAGAGTTGCTTAATACGATGGTGTCTGCCTGGAATTCTTTCTGGCCTCCCCGAAGATCATTTTTTGGAGAAACTGCTAAAAAGAGTTGGAAGATCATAGGTATGACAAGTAAAAAGACACACGGACACTGCTAAAGTTAACTATCAGGGAAAAAAATGAAAAATACAAAAACTCTAATCATACCATCTGTAGACACCTTATTTTGTCCGGAGTCTTAATTTGTAAAAAATAATTAATTGGGTTGGGTGACATTGTATTTAGCAATTTAGAATTAGGCTAGAATTAAATTAGAATTTTTTAGATTTAGAATTAACATTAATTAGGAAATTAAAATTAAAATAGGATTTAGGAATAATTTAAAAAAAAAGGAAGAGAGGTAAGAAAAGAAAATAAAATTAATTTTAGGATAGGATAATTATTTAAATTAATAGAGTTAGATTAGGATTAACATAAGAATAAAATAGATAAAATATAAGATAATTATGAGAATAAGTATAATTGTATTAGAATTCTAACAAGTTTTTGGACTATAAAAAAGGGATTAAAGCTCATGATTTGGAGGGAGACAGAGAATAAAATACACCATCAAGCACTCAACCCGAGCACTCCCATCTGTCTGGCCAAAGTCGCTTACTGCCACTTTCTCCATCACGTCACCTTGCTGCTGTCCGAGCTTCACGCCTCACCTCCTTGAACTGCTGCCTCCACCAACTGCACTAGCCCCTGCACCGACCAAGACTTGCTGCTGCCGTTCAATCCCTTTGCTAATTGGTGCGCCATCGTTCGCCCTAGCATTGTCTTTCACTGACTGGGCCACACCTTACACTGCCATATTACTCCCATCTTGCTCGACCATAGTTATTGAAAATAATATAAATGCCATGAAGAAATAAGAAAGCGAGAATTGTGAAGAATAAGACACCTGTTGTAGTGTTTGACAAAGAGGGCGAAGAAGAAAAGATTTGATTGGTCATTGCCAGGTTTGTTTCTTTAAATCATTTTGGTTTAATAATTAACTGTGATAATAATTTAACTCCATTTTGACTTGTAGATTAATGTATGGGTTAATAATAAGATGTAATAATTAGATTTAATAATTGATATATAATTTAATCTTAACTTGCATTTCGATTAATCAAAGGATATATAAATATAAATTTGTGAAATAATGGTCTTGCATGATGTGTATATAATTTAATTTGTTCGTGTGGTAGTTAATTTGGATCATTAAAAACATTCTTTTTGCATGTTAATTATTTGGATGTTTTATTTGTAGTATTTAACTTAATTTGCATGAATATAGATGTATGGTTAGAACACGATTTAGAATTTAGTAAAATCTTAGACAAATACAGTTTTTTAGTAAAATATGATAAGATAAATAAAATGATGAAAAATTGATTAATTATGAAAAATTATGAAATTAATTATTAAATAAAATTATAGATAATAAAAGTTCATGAATACAAGGTTAGGATAAATAATTAAAAGATTTAGTAAATAAAAGATTAAGTAATTATCAAAGATAAATATGAATTATACCGATGATGAAATTCCAAGAAAGTCAATCGAGACTCCTTGAAAATTTCTAGGTAAGAAAATCTTTCTTAAGTTGAGCCAAATTATTGGAATACTTTTGAAAGAATTTTCAAATAAATTATAATTCATGTTTATTTTTAGTAAATAAAATAAAAATAAATTAGATATAAAGAAATTACGTAAATGAATAAATAAATAAGATAAAATAAAGTATATAAAGAATGGATAAAATTATAAGAAATAAAATAAATAAAGAAGTAAATATGAGTTATACCGATGATGAAATTTCAAGAAAGTCAATTGAGACTCCTTGGAAATTTCTAGGTGAAGAGGTTCCTTTTGAGCTGAGCCAAATTGATGGGACGCTGAAGAGTGAATTTTCAATAAATCATAATTCATGTTTATCTCTTAAAAATAAGATAAATAAGAATATAACAAAAATAAATTAGAAAATCTAAGAAATTTATAAAATGGATATGGAGTCAAAATTAGAAACAAGATTAAGGAAAATAAGAATATCATAAAATATTAAAATTTATCCGACGATAGAATTCAAGAAAGTCAATTGAGACTCCTTGAATATCTTGAGGTGAGGGGAATTTCTAAGATTGGAGCCAAATCGATGGAAAAATCTTAGAAATTTTCCAATATATAAGTATATCGAAATTAATGTAAATATAAGGCAAATTGTAAAGATAACCTAAAACTAGTTGGTACCATTTTCGGATGGGCGTTGTGGGAGTGCTAATCCTTCCCTACACGTAACCGTACTCCCGAACCCTAGTGTCTTTGAACGTAGACCAAGTCTTATCCTTAGTTTAAATAAGTGACCAATCACACCTAGGTAGAATGGTTGGTGGCGACTCCTTTTGATTTTAGTGTCTAGCTATTAAGTTTTCTGAAACTTAATACGTTATGATAGCTTGGCGACTCCACTGGGGACTTTAGAGAGTTAAGCCAACAATTGGTTTTAGGTTATTTTAGGTTTGCCTTAGGTATGTTAATTTTGATGAAATAATAAGACATTAATAATTATATGTTTCTTTGACACACAATTCACGTGCATGCATGCATTAGCCCTCTACCCGGGCTCTATCCTTTTATGAGAAAGTAAAGTAACTACGCTCTTGTGAGGTAATACCTCCACAATGGCTAGCGAAATACTCCCACTCAAATTGAACATTTCCATTTGTAACCTATAATGGGTAAGGATTGGGTGCCTTACTAGTCTTGTGTGGACGACAGTCAGGAACAATTTGGGAACCCTTACCCTTTTATCTAAAGTCATGCATATAGTGAAATTAAGAAGACCAACTGTAAGATAGAGCCATATCAACCCATGCTCTAGAAAATACCCATTACTCAAGACACATGCTTGATCAAGTTTATTTGATTAAGAGGGTACCATGAGTCCTTTACCAAAACATTTCCATGCATCACTGATCCATTATTGTTACATGACAACCTTTTACCATGCCATTCCATTCATACACATGTAGCATCATCTCATTTGTTCATCTTCAATCATTGTTTTTAAATAAAGCATTTTCAAACTTTTTGAAGCATCACCACACAAAAAATAATGAACTCTAATTGTGGTAATAAAGGTTCAAAGATAGCTCGACCAAGAGTCCATTCACATCACACTCGTTATCAAGCTAGGATCATGGAAAAAGAGCAAAGCATTCACATGGAGAATATGGAAAAAGCTGAAGAGGACATAAGGGGGAACAATTGACCCACATTAATAAGTTGTTGAAAAACTTGAGTAAGGGAAAGGGAGTAATAGAATAAGTTATAGTTCAAGAAGAGATTTGTCTTATGGGAGTATGGAGGGTTCTAGCCATGCGATTTTGAAGATTTATAAATTCTAGTTTTGTTTTTGCTTTCTTTTATTTCTTTAAGTAATGCAAGATAGTTTTTGAAAGTGCTTAAGCCCGTAAGCACAAGATAAAGTTTTATGTATGGGCTAACTTTTATTTATTCCCATTTCAATAAAGCGACCAGTGTGATGCACTGTCATTTTCTCATTTTCTCTGTTCATTTGCCATTTCCCACATTCTCACCTTATCTTTTATTCACAAGTATCCAAATAATGAACATGATGATGATGATGTCAATAAATCTGGGATTCAATTTTGAAAGAACAACTACTGTTGATGAATTACTAGTCTGCTAATGTTACGAAAGCAAGAAAATGAAGGAAAGGTTGTTCACCATCTGCACTTGATAGATGGTACAAGAAAAGTGAATCTCTTACAGAAGCTTCTAACAAGTTTGTCATTGTTCAATAAACAATTTTTAATGAGAGTATTTACATTTGAAATGATAAATGGCCTTCTTTCACTATCCTTCAAGTATGAGTAAAATTATCCTTTGATTACCCCTTTGAGCCTATTATATTTTTGTAATATAACCCACCAAGGATCACCCTCCACACTGGGGGCAAGGAAGATGAAATAAAGAAATTTTGGGGGCAAAAATGAAAGTGTTCATGATGAATCGAGGGGTAAAAAAAAGCCCAGTTTTGTGAAACAAAAAAAAGAAGAAAAGAAAAAGGGTTTAAATTCAAAAGAAAACCCAAAAAGAAGAAGAAGAAAGAAAAGAAATGAGTGAACTAGAAAGGTATTAAATGCTTGAGTGTTTTACTTGTTAAAAAAAAAGTGATCCCTTGGTTTATAAACCCTGAAACACATTTTGGGCCTGCTTTATCCTTTTCTTTCATAAACCCTCACCTGAGCCTACATTACATGCCTTTAAAAGCCCATTTTGATCAAATGTAAATGCTTAAATTGAAGAATCATGTATTGAATGAAGACATATTTGTATAATGAGATAATGATCCTTTGAAGGAAGTAGATCAAGTTGAATGAAGAAACCTATGAGCTTTAGAAGATATCTTGGATTGAAATCAAGAACGCCTATTAGGGGCATGAATTGGGATTGAGCACTGAAGGTTAAAGTTTGTCAAAGCCAATGAAGTTGAAAATGAAGAGAAAAAAAAAGAAAAAAAGAGAAAAATATGAAAAAAAAAAAAGAGAAAGAAGAAAAAAGAAAAAGAAAAAGGAGGATTCAAAATTGAAAACCCAAAAAGGACGGTTTGAATCAAATAAAGGGTACCTAAGTTGAAAACCTGAAAATGCGACTTAGGAAAATATCAACATCAAAAAGTTCTGATACAAGGGTGAGATCTGCAGACACTACATGAAAGAACATATCAATAAGAATGGGCTTTTGGAAAAGAATTTTAGATTGACTTGATCGAAATTGTCAGAATGTTTATTAAATGGATACTAAAAACCCTATTCCAACCTGTCTCATTGATTTTTCTTGATTTCATGTTCCTTTTCTAAGAATGAATACCCATAACTCTCATGATTATTTTAAATTCATTCCAACCCTATAATAAATTGAGAAGATGTATGAATGCATTACATTGGTGGTCGAGTTGGAAGGAAAATAAATAAATGTTGGTAACCTTTTTTGGGTAAATTTTTGGAAAAAATATTCTTTTGAGAAATCTTGTATTACTAAGAGACAGAAAGAAACAACAATAAAAAATGATGAAAATATAAATTTGAAAGCATGATGGCAAGTCTTCGAGCATAATTGGACCAAGACTCAATAGGAGATGGGATAAGAAGCGAAGATAGAAGATTTAAATAAGAAGAATCCAACAAATTGAGTGGACTTGAGGAAAATGAGATGAGCTTGAGAATCTTGTTATCACAATCGAGATTGCATCGAGATTGCATTTACATACATTCATCGAATAATTCAGGGGGCATGACATTAACATGTGCATAACATTCATAGCATCCATGGTATTCAAGGCATTCATTATATTCATGACATGCATGACATTTCATTATTGTATTTTGACATTGAACTATTTGTTAAGACATTAGGATAAGAAGTTCTGAATGATGCAAATTTTGAAGAAAAGAGAAAATGTAAGAATACAATGTATATGACGAAAATATAAGAGATGGTAATTTGAAGAAATGATGAGGTATGAGAAGATGATAAGAAAAATGTTTTTTTTTTTGAAAAACCTTAGATGAGAGCAAAGTCCAATTTACCTGGCACTTTAAAGGAGGATGAAGCCCAATATTGTTGGCATCAAAATGAAAGTTAAGCCCAGTCAAACCCATGTAAACTGGCATTTTGAAATTAAATTTTTATGTTCAAAGTTTCACTGCCTTTGTTGAGAGGAGCTCTTTATTTTTCAAAAGTCTCAATGCCTCTGCTGAGAAGAGCTCTTTATTTTTCAAAAGTCTCAATGCCTCTGCTGAGAGGAGCTCTTTATTTTCAAAGTTTCATTGCCTCTGTTGAGAGGAGCTCTTTATTTTCAAAAGTCTCAATGCCTCTGTTGAGAGCAGCTCTTTGTTTACAAAGTCTCATTGCCTCTGTTGAGAAGAGCTCTTTATTTTCAAAGTCTCATTGCCTCTGTTGAGAGGAGCTTTTTGTTTTCAAAAGTCTCATAACCTCTAGTGAGAGGAGCACAAGGTTATTTTTCAAAGTTCCAATGCCTTTGGTGAAAGGAGCACAAGGTTATTTTTCGAAGTTCCAATGCCTCTGGTGAGGGAGCACAAGTTAATTTTCGAAGTTCCAATGCCTCTGGTGAGAGAAGCACAAGGTTATGTTTCAAAGTTTCAATGCCTCTGTTGAGAGGAGCTCTTTATTTTTCAAAGTCTTATTGCCTCTGTTGAGAGGAGCTCTTTATTTTTCAAAAAGTTTCATTGCCTCTGTTGTGAGGAGTTCTTTGGTTTCAAAGTTCCAATGCCTCTGGTGAGAGGAGCACGAGATTAGTTTTCAAAGTTCCAATGCTCCAATGCCTCTGGTAAGAGGAGCAAGAGGTTAGTTTTCAAAGTTCCAATGCCTCTGGTGAGAGGAGCACGAGGTTAGTTTTCAAAGTTCCTATGCCTCTAATGAGAGGAGCATGAGGTTAGTTTTCAAAGTTTCACTACCTCTGGTGAGAGGAGCACAAGATTCTTTTTCAAAGTTCCAATGCCTCTGGTGAGAGGAGCACAAGATTATGTTTCCAAGTTCCAATGCCTCTGGTGGGAGGAGCATAAGGTTAGTTTTCAAAGTCCCAATGCCTCAGTGAGAGGAGCAAATGGTTATTTTTCAAAGTTGTACAGCCTCGGGTGAAAGGAACTAAATGTTTCTTAAAAATTGTAAATATTTTGTAAAAATAAAAAAACAAAAAAATAAAAAATAGAAAAACAAAAAAATATCCGGACAAAATAGTTGTCTAATTATCTTTACACAATTCCTGATTTTCAGAAAATGAGCAAAGAGGGACATCTATAGACACCTTATTTTGTCCGGAGTCTTAATTTGTAAAAAATAATTAATTGGGTTGGGTGACATTGTATTTAGCAATTTAGAATTAGGCTAGAATTAAATAGATTTAGAATTAACATTAATTAGAAAATTAAAATTAAAATAGGATTTAGGAATAATTAAAAAAAAGGAAGAGAGATAAGAAAAGAAAATAAAATTAATTTTAGGATAAGATAATTATTTAAATTAATAAAGTTAGATTAGGATTAACATAAGAATAAAATAGATAAAATATAAGATAATTATGAGAATAAGTATAATTGTATTAAAATTTTAACAAGTTTTTGGACTATAAAAAAGGGATTAAAGCTCATGATTTGTTGGGAGATAGAGAATAAAATACACCATCAAGCACTCAACCCGAGCACTTCCATCTGTCTGGCCAAAGTCGCTTATTGCCACTTTCTCCATCATGTCACCTTGCTACTGTCCGAGCTTCACGCCTCGCCTCCTTGAACTGCTGCCTCCACCAACTGCACTAGCCCCTGCACGGACCAAGACTTGCTGCTGCCGTTCCATCCCTTTGCTGATTGGTGCGCCATCATTCGCCCTTGCATTGTCTTTCACTGACTGGTCTTACACTGACATATTACTCCCATCCTGCTTGACCATAGTTATTGAAAATAATATAAATGCCGTGAAGAAATAAGAAAGCGAGAATTGTGAAGAATAAGACACCTGTTGTAGTGTTTGACAAAGAGGGCGAAGAAGAAAAGATTTGATTGGTCATTGCCAGGTTTGTTTCTTTAAATCATTTTGGTTTAATAATTAACTGTGATAATAATTTAACTCCATTTTGACTTGTAGATTAATGTATGGGTTAATAATAAGATGTAATAATTAGATTTAATAATTGATATATAATTTAATCTTAACTTGCATTTCAATTAATCAAAGGATATATAAATATAAATTTGTGAAATAATGGTTTTGCATGATGTGTATATAATTCAATTTGTTCATGTGGTAGTTAGTTTGGATCATTAAAAAATTCTTTTTGCATGTTAATTATTTGGATGTTTTATTTGTAGTATTTAACTTAATTTGCATGAATATAGATGTATGGTTAGAACACGATTTAGAATTTAGTAGAATCTTAGACAAATACAGTTTTTTAGTAAAATATGATAAGATAAATAAAATGATGAAAAATTGATTAATTATGAAAAATTATGAAATTAATTATTAAATAAAATTATAGATAATAAAAGTTCATGAATACAAGGTTAGGATAAATAATGATAAGACTTAGTAAATAAAAGATTAAGTAATTATCAAAGATAAATATGAATTATACCGATGATGAAATTCCAAGAAAGTCAATCGAGACTCCTTGGAAATTTCTAGGTAAGAAAATCTTTCTTAAGTTGGGCCAAATTGTTGGAATACTTTTGAAAGAATTTTCAAATAAATTATAATTCATGTTTATTTTTAATAAATAAAAAAAATAAATTACATATAAAGAAATTACGTAAATGAATAAATAAGTAAGATAAAATAAAGTATATAAAGAATGGATAAAATTATAAGAAATAAAATAAATAAAGAAGTAAATATGAGTTATGCCGATGGTGAAATTTCAAGAAAGTCAATTGAGACTCCTTGGAAATTTCTAGGTGAAGAGGTTCCTTTTGAGCTGAGCCAAATTGATGGGACGCTGAAGAGTGAATTTTCAATAAATCATAATTCACGTTTATCTCTTAAAAATAAGATAAATAAGAATATAAAAAAATAAATAAATTAGAAAATCTAAGAAATTATAAAATGGATATGGAGTCAAAATTGGAAACAAGATCAAGGAAAAATAAGAATATCATAAAATATTAAAATTTATCTGACAATGGAATTCAAGAAAGTCAATTGAGACTCCTTGAATATCTTGAGGTGAGGGGAATTTCTAAGATTGAAGCCAAATCGATGGAAAAATCTTAGAAATTTTCCAATATATAAGTATATCGAAATTAATATAAATATAAGGCAAATTGTAAAGATAACCTAAAACTAGTTGGTACCATTTTAGGATGGGTGTTGTGAGGGTGCTAATCCTTCCCTACACGTAACCGTACTCCCGAACCCTAGTGTCTTTGAACGTAGACCAAGTCTTATCCTTAGTTTAAATAGGTGACCAATCACACCTAGGTAAAATGATTGGTGGCGACTCCCTTTGATTTTAGTGTCTAGCTATTAGGTTTTCTGAAACTTAATACGTTGTGACACCGTCGATTGTAAAGTTTAATTGGATAGTGGATACTTAAAGGGAGAATAATAAATTGGTGTTCAACTTCGAGTTTATGAATGTTGAGACAAATTCAAAGGCTTGAGAAAGAATGACTTCTTTGCTTAAAATTTTGAATATTAGCTTCAACCTAACAACAAAATGTCTTTTTTAAGAATCACAATATCTAGTTAAAAAGTAAGACAAGTATCAACTCTATTTACAAGGGCTTGAAGAATGTTCTATCCACCCACTTAGGATATATACACAATAATAGTGGACTTATTTTGTATCTTAATAGCAAATACACTTAAGCTTAAAAACCAAAAAGTTCTAGGAACTGGAGCATCCTTCCAACTAACATATCATTAGTTTTCTTTTGCAGGACAGATCCACTGCAGTTATGAGAACAACACTAAGGTAACTACTTTAATTTTCATTTATCACCTAGTTACAACGAGAAGAGGTTTTCAGGAATGTGGTTGAGCTTTTCTCCTGTCATGTACAAATTATTCCATTAGGCCCTGCATTTCATGTACAAATATTTAAAGTGCTATTTCATCTTTGCTAGTCGTTCAATCATTGTTGCTCAAGTTCAAAGAAACTCGACACTCAATTTAGCCAACTATTGCTTAAACCCATCATGTCTTTACGATCAAATCTAATACTAAACTGATTTCTATAAACTTAATGCCTACTTGTAATGTCTAGATCCTAATAGACCCAAAATGCCACATTTCATTACTTATTAGCTTCTCTTGTTACAATTGCAAGCAACTGCAAAGAGACCAATAACATCCTGTTTATGATTACTAAAACCAATATTTATGAGCATTTGAATCCATCTTTTACAACTCAAGATGACAAATCCATCTATTAGTATCATGTAGCAGCATCGATATCCTTAGAGATTTTCAGAATGGCCTACCCTGCATGTGGCAACTTAATATTTTAACTGCAGCAGTTACTTCCGGCAATATTGAATCTGCCATTGGACTTGAACTTCTAAGGTTTAATCACCAAGCAATTCTTAATAGCACTATCCAAAACAAAAACTAAGGTAGAATTCTTCTTGTCTTTGCCTAGGAAGCTAGAAATAATGTTTGAAGGAGTCAATAAAAGCCACAACCTAAAGCTATCTGAGCAAAAGCCTTGTTATGGGAGCAGAAGCCTTGATAAGCGATGGGGAGGCTCAAGTTTAGGTTGAGGCCAGAAAACAAAGGTATTAATGCATTTAAGGTTTAGCTCATGACTTAACAAGATTTATTTAAAATAAATGACAAGAAATGGAAGTACCTTGACAAAAGAAATGGTGGATGAGCTAGTGGTTGGTTAAACGGTGTTGTTGAGACTTGAGAGAAGATTTACTCTCAACCCTTCTACTTACCGAACGGTGGATGTTAAAGCTTGATGACGTTCAGACCGAACAGTATAAAAGAAATATAAAGGCTTGAATCTTGAGAATAAATGGTCGATTTTGGAGAGAAGATTGTGCTACCACTGGTGATGAGTTATGAGAGAAGGTAGGTAAGAAAGGGTTAAGGGATTTAAGGTTTGCCAATTATCGTTTGCTACCACTGCGTCTGATTTAGAGACTAGAGTTTAGACTTTGACAAAATTTATCTCACCTTTTGTCTAAATGGTGAGTTTTAATAATTTTATGAAAAAAAAAGACTATAACATTATTAATATTGTTTTCTATTAGTTGCATATTTTTTAATAAATTATTTTTATATTGTATGTTTTTATTAAATTTAAGTTTAATTAATATTATATTTTAAAATTACTCTTATAATATTATTTTTTTTCTTAATTTGGTTATTTCTATGTTTTATAATAATTTTTTAATTATTGTTAATTATTACAATATGTAATAAATTGTTTACATTAATTACGTATATTTTGAGGGTAAATTAATATTAATACGTCGGTGTTAAATTTCATTCTAATTGGATTAAATTGTAAAGTTGAAAGGTAATTAGACATTTACTCAAATGAGAGTTTTAACTCTCAAGTATAATTGATAATTTTATAAGAACACAACAACATATCCATGATCCAGACATTATACTATATATATATATATATATATATATATATATATATATATGCGCGCGCGTGCACACATACACACATAATACATTGATATTATACTAGACAAAAGTGTACGTATATACACACAGACACGCATATGTATGTGATAGTTATTAATTTAATTTTAGTACATTATGTGTAAAATTTAAAATTTTATTATCTTAAGTATAATTAACTAATTTATTATTATTCTTTAATTTTTTTTTGAGTTAGCAATGTTTTATTAAAATTAATAATTACAATTTCAAATGCAATTTGTATCATATACATATACATATATTGGTATACATATATTAAAGTATTATATATATATATATGTGTGTGTGTGTGTGTGTGTGTGTGAATACACACATTGTAATATATATGTAAATTGTCAATGGATAAGAATGAGATCTTAACTTATTATAAAACTTTTATTAATTTAATTTCATTATATTATATTTAAAATTAAAAAATAATTATTTTAAGCATAATTAACTAATTTAATTTTATAATTATTTTATTATTATATTTTATTAATTTTTTAAGCTAACAAAGTTGTATTGTATAGATATATTTAAGAATTAGGTACTAATTTTTAAGATTAATGTCTTAAAAACAAAGTATATATATTATATATATAACTTATATAATATAAGTAATTTTAGTATTTTAATAAATAACAAATGAATAACAAATAACATTTTAAATAAGCGAGTTATAAACGAACATAAACGAACAACAAATGATGCTTTAAATGAACAAACAATAAACGAGCATAAACAAGCCTATCGCGAACATAAACGAATGAACTACACTTTTGTTCATGTTCGTTTATTTAGTAAACCAACACTAAAATGTTGTTTGTGTTTGCTTGTTCAGTTTAATAAACGAACATAAACGAATAGAAACCGAATGAGTCCACGAACGGTTTGTCAAACGTTCTATTCGTTTACACACCTAGTTATTGGGAACCAGTTTCAACCGAGCCACCAATTAAGAATAGTGGTTTGTTTCTTTGTGCAACCATTGATTGCTTATAAACCGAGCCACTGGTTAAGAATAGTGGATTTGTCGCTTCGTGCAACCATTGATTGTTTTTGTTATTGATGACCTATGCCATAAGGGTTAAATGTAGTCTTAGCTTGTTAAGAGGGATGAATTTATGAAACTAATATTTGAATTGCCTGCATAGCTTTGTCATATTGATATATGAGTAATTATTTTTAAATATATTATTACCTCGAGAAATTATTTTGTAAAAATTCATCTAGTTTTGACCTAAATGTTTTTATTGTGCTTAACTCAATTGAATGGATCTCAGTTGCTTACTGAGTGGTTGTACATATTCTATCATTAACATTTTACAGGTTTTGATGTTGGTGATGAATGCGAGGATGTTAAGGAAGGACATTTTGGAGTTAGAGAGTATTTCAAGACTTATAAGGTACTGTCAAATTGAGAAATTGAGAATATTTTTGGTTGCGTATTCTAAACTTTTAAGCTAAAATTTAGAATTTTCGTAAATTCCTTTTTAGCTGTTATTGTTCTAAATAGTTTTCAAGTATTTAATTAAATGAATAATATAAGCATTTAGACTCTTCAAAAATTATTTTCTGAAGAAAATAATTTTTTGTAGGATGAAAGCCTTGCTTGTGTGTGACATCATATCTGTCGCGTCTATTACGTCTCGAGTTTAGGGCAGGACAATTTTCGTGTCCTTTTATACAATTTAATTTGGATATATTTAATAATTTAACAAATTGATAATTTGTGTTGGCTTTACCGAGAGGTTTTGGCCTTAATTTTAAATTTTAAAGGTAAACAAGCTAATTAAACAAATTGCACAATAAATTAACAAAAACATTAAATAAAGAATAATGAAAAAGATGCAAGCACAAGATTCATAGATTGCACAATAAATTAACAAAAACATTAAATAAATAATAAGGAATAAGATGCAAACGCAAGATTTATAGATGTTTGGTCAATCTCTTGCATATGTCCTCTCTCCTTGATCCTCTTATCAAGGTGTTGATTTAACTCTTCTTTGAGATTTAGTACAATCCACTTCAAGGTGTGGTGAGACCTCTAGCACTCCCTTTTCTAGGCTTAGAAGAAACCTCTAAAACCTTTCCCTCGTGAAGCTACCCAAACACTCACAAGATAGCCTTATAAGATTGCACTGCCCTTTAAAATAAAGAATTGAGTTTAAGTGGGTTGTGTACAATTGAAAAACCTCTTAGAGGTAGAAATACACAAAATAAGGTACAATGAGAATGAAGAACAATAGATTTGAGCTTGAATTCTTTCTTGAAGGTTGAGGAAGATGAAATAGTGCTTGTTCTACTCTTTTTCTTCATAAATGCATGTATTTATAGTCCTTCAAGAGCTGAAGACAGTTGTTGGAGCATTTAATGCAATTCTTCCCATTGAAACCCTCAAAACTAGCTGTTGGCACAAATTGCGTGGCATGGGATTGATCCTCAGCTTAAATGGATCGATTCTCTTTAACTTTGTTGAGCATTTTGGCCATTCTACCTTCCTGGGATCGATCCTCTAGGTGTAAGGATCGATCCTTCAAGTCCTAATTATCATTTGAAGCATTCTATCATCCTGGGATCAATCCCATGATAGGGGGGATTGATCCTTCAAGCCCAGATTTTAGTTTTTGAGTATTTTGCCACTTAAGGATCGATCCCATAAAGGAGGGGATCGATCCTTTCATTCAAAATTACACTTTTCTGGACAATTTTGAGTTTAAATACATGTAGTCTTTGATCCTAAATCATTTCTCACTTTCATGTAAATATTTCATAACTTAGTCAAGTGAAAAATTTAGTCCAAAGAATTTATTAAGTAATTTTCTCAAAGTTATAATCAATGGGTTCATAGGAAAATTACTTAAACCAAGTGCATTGTCATAAAACATTTTCACTATATACTTGCACTTCATTGAAATGCAAATTTACAGACATATATATTAAGCATTCAATTGTCCTTAAGTTTTTGTCATTTTAAAATAATTAATTGTCAATTTAAAACTAATAATTTTGAATATGGTAATCTAACATTATAGAACTCAATCTATCTATGTATTCTATTTATAAAGAAAAAAATATGTATACAATGATTTTCATGTAGAATAGTAAATAAAATGCAAAGACTAATATTGTTTTGAGGAAAAACCCTTACATAAACAATTAACATCAAATATTTCCTGATTTTATAATTGCAAGTGTAGACACCATTGTTAGCCTAAGTCCTCTTTTGCCATAAGAATAAAATTTTCGATTTAAGCTTTGCTTTGCCATTTGGCATGTGGGCTTCATGGAGTTGGAGCCCAATTCAGATTAGTAAAAGTTTATGGGCTTGACAACCCAACTTGATTTAGGTGAAGTTCCATAGATTTAGCCTTGGAGGCCCAAGTCCAAAATATTTGTTGTTATTGTTGTCGTTGTCATTATCATTGTCGTTGTTGTTTATTCTCATAAATTTTACAGCTTATTACAATAGTTTTATGCTTATTTTAGTGTTTTACGCTAATTTTAATCAATTATCATAATTTTGTGCTTAAGTTTTGTGTTTTTACATTTATTCTTATTAATTTTACAATATTTTCATTCATTTTTAAATTTTATTTTTATAGGCAGTCAAACGCTATTTTCGATCATTTGACTTCCCCATAATAAAAAAGGAACAAAATAATTTTTAAATCAAGGTAGTCAACTGCTTTAACAATACTCCCCTACTTGCTTATAGTTAGATGTTGATTATGATATAAAAAAATGATTGCTAGCTTTTATTGACACAAAGTTTTATATAAATAAATATATATATATTTAATGTATAATATATTTCTTGAACTATACTTTTTATCACTTTGGTACTTAAAAAATTTTCGTTATTACTTTGGTATATAAATTTTACTTGCGTCATACACTTTAATACCAAGGACTAACGCCGTTTGAGAAAACGTGACATAGCTGGACCGCCCAATCAGAATTCAACACATGACAATAAATGCCACATCATTTGTACGCCACATTAACCTTTTTTTCTTTAAAAAACTTCAAAATATCTAAAAATATTTAAGAATTTTGTAAAAATATCTTAAAATATTTAAAAATATTTAAAAATTTTTAGAAATAAGTAAAATTTTTTTAAAAATTTAAAAATAAGTTTTTGTTTTCAATTTCTATCAACATATTTAGAAATGTACCAAAATATACAAATATTTCTAAAATATTTCAAAATATTTAAAAAAACATATAAAAATATGTAAAAATACTCTTTCACCCTTTGCTAAACTTCTCAAACTATCCTAAATCCTTATCAGCCTAAACCCCTCCAACGATGCCACTGTTCTTTGCACAATCTGTTCCTACTCTTACGACTGTTGTTCCTTCTATCGTCAATTAGTCCATTGCCGATACAGCAACCAATGACCACACCGACATGCAAAAATTTTTAGTTCAATTCCGTAAATCTAAATCTCCACTTAAAATCTCCAAACTCTTAGTCTAAACTTGTAGATCTAACGTCAAAATCCCCAAGCTTTGCTTAACCGAGGAGAAAAGAGAACCTCAACCTCTAAGTGGTCACTTTGTTGTGTATTTTGGCTTGTTAGGCTAAATCTTGGATTTGCATTTGTTAAGTATTCTGATTTTGTTTTTTTTGTGTATATCTTTGGCATGAGCTGAAGGAATGGGGTTTACTGATTTCAATTTTGAGCTTCTTGTATTTAGGTGCTGCTGAGGAGGATATTTGGCTTTGAATTTGTTTACTGGGTTTGTGGATGAATGTGGGTGTGTTGTTTCTGGTGGATTCAATGTGGCTGAGAGTTCCCTTTTTTCTTTCTACATTCCTTTCCTCTACATTCTCTCTAAATCATCAAAGTCTAATAACACAGTTGCCCTTTTTCTAGAAACCAACAATTTTCCTTCTGCACCGTTGACCATCATGTTCAGAACAGACCTCCTTAAACCTAAATCCAAGATTAATTTATCTGTTTTTTGATTTTTTTTTTGGGTTGAAATTGTGGGAATAGGATCACGAGTTTTATTTTAAATTTCATAACTATTTGAATTCAATCCAAATGCTACTAATCATTTTTATCATTATTTTTGCTTTCTTTTTAATAGTACTCCTAGTAAAAAAATAATTCTAATCAAATCCTAAAGCTAATTTATTAATGATTCAAAATATTTTTAGATATTTTTTAAATATTTTGAAATTTTCTTTAAAGAAAAAGAAATAAGGCTGACGTTGTGTGCAAATGATATAGCATTTATTGCCACGTGTCGAACTCTAATTGGACTCTCCATGTCACGTCATCTTTTCTTAAACAAAGTTAGTTTTGGGTACTAAAATGTGTAATGAAAGTAAAGTTTATATGCCCAAGTGATAATGAAAATTCTTTAAGTATCAAAGTGATAAAAGTGGTATAATTCATGAATAAAATTATATATATATATATATATTAATGGTACCAGTAATGATGTGTTTAAGGATTGTATTACCGAATTCATTTTTTTTTATTTTATATCATTTTCAAAGGTTTCAAATCATCATGTCAGAGTGATGAATAATAATAATAATAATAATAATAATAATTAATTGGAGGGATTTAAGAATTAGAATTTAAGATGTAGAGTTTAGAAACAAGAAAAAAAGATATAAAAGAGGAAGAAGAACTAGATTGAAGGGATTTTATAATTAAAAAAAAAAGAAAAGAAATAAAACCTACAGGAATGAAAGAAAGTTAAATTGATAATACACTTAATATATAATGATAATTAGAAAAATTAGTTGAATAAGTTATCAAGTTAAAAACTTTTTTTAACTTTAAAATTTAATCACTAGTTGGATAATTATCTAATACACTGTAAGTAGAATTTTTTTGCTCCACAAGTGGGATTAAGATGATTACACATGTCTTATTTTATTTATTTTTTATTTTTCTTAATATTTTTAAAAGCTATGTGTAATCATCCTAATCCTACTTGTGGAGTCAAGAAACTCCATTGCTGGTGTATTGGATATTAATCCTTAAATTAATTGTTGTTAATCTAAAGATTATTAATCATCGACCTTATAGTAAAATCAAATTTTATAAATTTACTATAGAAATTCTCATAAACCCAAAGGATTAGTTCAGTGGTATAAGACTTTATTGAGTTCCTAAGTGAGATGACCCATAACGAGAAGTCCCGTGTTCGAATCTTCATCACATCAAATTCTCTTAACCCAACACCAGACATGCAGTATGAGTAAAGATTAATTTCATATCCAATGTAACATGAACACACCTCGTGATTTAAAAAAAAATTATAGAAGTTCCTATGCATACCTTGCTTGATTTATGGTATAATGACAATTTGTCCAAAACTCACAAAAAATTAATACGCCATTAACAAACTTGTTAAGATTGATTAAACAATTATAATCTTTATATAATATTTCATTTTCATTCTCGATTTTAAAATTTAATATATTTTAATTCATGACTTCTTAAAAATATTCCAAATTTATCAATTTCACAAATAATTATTTTTAAATATTGAAACAAAATAGAGCATTTCAATCTCAAGTGAACATCCATATACATATAATACAACTTTAATCCAAAAATCAACCGATCACTTTTATTACCACGTGAACATTCAATTATCCGACTTCATCTAACTTTGTGATATAAACCTTTACATGAATGTAAGTGACTTCGAAATGATAAATTTAACTAGATTTTAATGTTAATAAAATAAATGAGTTTGAATTAATAATTGGAAATTCAAAAAAAAGTTTTAAAAGGTCATATGCAAAATTAAAATATTACACATAAAGGGTGACAATCTGAGGTAAACTTTTTTTTTCTATCTCCCCTCACAAGAACTCTTTTTAGGATGCACCGTTCTTTGCACACTTCAAATGGTAGCAATTTACAAGATTTGGCTGAGCGTACCATTTTTAGCACAACTTTTTTTTTATATAGAAAATGCAACTAAAATCCAAGCAGCAAACACTTAATAGTTTTCGCTGCATAAAACAAACCATAAAAGTAAGTGTAGCAACATATTATAAAATTATAATTCTAAAAAAAAAAAAAACTGAAGTATAACAAAAAGCTTAATATCCTTTGCACGCACGCTGATCTTTCTTTCCCGACAGAATTGAACTGTGTTCCGTTCCAATACTTCATTTTAAATTCTCTCTAGAACTCTTAACACAAGCCAAAGAGATATTTTTAAAGCACAAAAGTTGGCAAAATATGATCCTGACCAAAGCAAACAACCCAACAACTTGACTAGAAATCCTCAACTTGGAAAATTTACATTCTAACCGCTAAAAATGTGCAATGAGAATACATTGGTCGGCAAATCAACTCCAGCTTCAAAAAATTAGTCAAGAATAAATGTAGCATTTACAGAGCCATAAATGACACGAAAAATGCATAAAGTGCTGACATAACATATCATCAATATATAATCAAAAGTTTCAGGAGCAGACTAAATGTAAACTAACCTCCAATTCATGGTCCAAAGCTAGATTATAGTCTCTGAAAATCTTCGAAGCATTTGCTTGTCAAGGTTTTAATTAAGAGCCGATGTTCCATCTGCATTTACATGTTCCTTGTTCCTCATAACTTGCAGTCAGAGTGAGACTGAGACACGCGCAGCTCGAATTAGTAATATGGGCTTACATTGCGCTGCTAATTTCTAACTGCCTCTGTTAATGAATCTGATGTGTTTTCAACAGTATCTGTCATGACAGAAGCAAGCATCTGGTGTCTTCTCTGTTCTTGAGCTTTCCTACGGTTGGTTTCAAGGATAATCATAAGAGCAGTGATGTCAGCAGGACTGACCCCACCCACTCTGCTTGCTTGACCAATAGTTTGCGGCCTGACCTGCTAGGATTAAAATTTAATTGCATCTGACAAGAACCACATTTCACAATTTTCTGAACAAGTTATCAATGCAAATTCTCTCCCTATTGTGAGCTTAGTCAGAAAGTAAATTAGTATTGAGTGACAGCTGAAGTAAATTTGGGTTAAAGTTTTATGCTACAGACCTTCGAGAGTTTTTCACGTGCTTCAAGAGACAAGGTTGTCATTGCATAGTAATCCAAGTCCTCTGGAAGTCTTCTATGTTGTTGATGGATCATCTGCAAGCACATAGGTTGGAAATTTGACAAAGAAGATAAACAAACCAGAAACATTATTAATAAATTACTGACTCGCTGTATACTGATGTAAAGGAATGTGGATAGCGGCAGATGTAATAAAAGCTATGGTGGCAAAGAATGATGTTTCAGGCTGCAACTATAAATTCAAACCTGTTGAAGTTGGTTTTGTTGGCGAATAATGAAGCCCTCATACTTTATATCGATTTCAACACATTCTTTCTCCATTCTTGATAACATTTCATTCCCAAAACCATGCTTATCAAGAACTTTATATTCTATGTGTGGTTTCTTAAGAAGACTCTCTAGTGTTGAAGATTCCTTCACAGGTTGACCAGAAAGGTGAGAAACATCAGCAGCCAAGTCTCCTCCTGAAAGCAAACCAGAAAAAGTTGCCCATTTTTTAATTCCAACAAATCACAAACTTCAATTATCGCTTATAATACTATGAAGGATTACATCAAGTTGTAGTTCACATTAATGATGAAATCTGATGCAAAGAAGAATTCAGTGGTCAAGCATACTAGAAAAGATGAGACCACTGACAACAGCCATGAAATTTGCAGCCAAACCTTCCAATTTATTGCTTTGGAACAATATCCATGCATTATCATGGCAACTCTCGTTCATTTGGCTCTGGTTAAATTCTCAAGGGCAAAGAAAGCTCACATACACAAGATATTACAACCTTACCCTCTTTATATTTGCATTAATTAGTCCTATCATGCAAGTTCGAGAAAAGAAAGGGTCAACAATGTGCTGGAGGACTAGTAAAACAATAGAAGTTTTAAATCCAGGCAAAGTGACAGAATATTGGCGATCCATAAATATAAAGGATCAATCTTAGTCGCTCTTAGCCCTCGTACAGGTAAGCAAATTGAATATCAGTGAAAAGCTAATGTCCCCCATGTTTAAATCAGGTAAATCTCTGGTACAAAAGTTTACCCCTTTCCCAACCGAATTAGCTCTAGCCTCTAGTCTTCTTCCAAATTAAAAAAAAAAATGCATTTGCAAGCTGCAGGTTGTCAAGGAGTTAAGAAAAAAATACAAACCTGAAATCCTGACAATTTTCAGTCGCTCTTTTTCCTCTGAAATCCTTGATTGTTTGTCCTGGTATATTTTCCAGCGTCTATCATTAATCAATCCAATTTCACGCCCCAAAGGTGTGAGACGACTGTCCGCATTATCAGATCGAAGAAGTAATCGATGTTCTGAACGACTAGAAAGGGGCAAAAGGAAAAGACACAAATAGACATGTGATTAATTTGTTCAGTTTGATGCTAAAAACCACGTCAATCAAGTCTACCAGAAGACAGAACAAATAGATGAAAACAATTGCAGAGAAACATCACTTTAAACTAAAAGGGTACTTCCTTAACAGGATTTCCTTTGAAGAATAATAATGCTCGGCAAACAACATATGGATACAATGACAAAGCCTTTTCCTTTGAGCTTTTTCCTTACCCATGATTTGCAAAGCAGCTCTAGATGTAAATTTATTTTGTAGGGCTAGAGTATCTCAAGCAATAATTATTAGCTAAGCATATAATTATTAGCTCAAACCCATATAATTATTAGCTAGGCAAGAGGCCAAGAGATCATCCTAATGCTTTTGGGGCTAGAGTAAGACTAATTGCAACAGAATTTGAGCCAGACTATTAGCTCCTTACAAATGTCTCAGTTATAATTGAAAGGAAAGCCGTAATGTTTCTCTATTCTTCTTTGTATTCTTCAGCGCTAGAGCAGAACTATTTTCTCTTGTCCTTTTTGCCAGCCAGTGGTGAAATACAGACTTATTCTCTCCTTCAGTTTCTCTATTACCCTTCTTCTTCTTCTTCTTCCAGGAGCAAATGTAGCTAGCCAAAGGAAGCAGAGACTGTATGATTGATGCCTTGTTAGGCACATATGTCGTGCCAACACCAGTACAGCAACCTAAAATGACAAGTCCGTTTAACGGAGAGCACAGCTATATATCAAAGAAAATAAATCCCAGGTCGTGGACATGCACAACCAGCTCAACAACACAGAAAGCATCTATGGAAAAGTCAACTATATTAAATGTGTAAATATCTATATCCCTAAAATTAAGGTTAGACAATTCCTCAATTATGGGGATTAGATTTAAACTGATTTAGTTTCCTATTTTACTGCTTAACAGTAGCTGTATATAATCCTTAGAAGTTGTATTATTCAAGTAAGATTCAGAAATAAAAAATTCTGAAATTCCACATGGTATCAAGAGCTTTAGGTTTTTTCTTGGAAATCAGTCACTTTTTCAGCCTTCATTGCTGATTTTTCTACAGTTTCTTCTTCAGCCTTCATTGCTGATTTTTCTTTTTACCTTAGGCCTTCATAGCCACTTTCTCATCAAGAACTTTTCTTTCTTGCCAAACCCTAAATCACTATATTTTTCCAAGAGCTGCTGCTGTTTTTTACCACCATTTCAGGTTCTACTTCAGTTGTAAATTCTACTCCTCGTACCAGTAGTTTGATCAAGAACTCTGCATTGGTCACTGCAGAAGCTAATGTTGGTGGATAAAATGTCCCTGATTTGCGTAAGATTGATGACAAGCCTCGAGTGTGGTGTGACCATTGCAACAAACTATGCCATACTCGAGAAACTTGTTGGCATATCCATGGAAAACCAACAAATTGGAAGCCGAAGCAGAAGCAGTCACAACCCTCTGCCAATGAAGCAAATATGGGTTCCTTCAGCAAAGAGCAGTTCGATCAACTCCTGAAACTACTAAAGTCCAATCCGACATCTGGTACATCTAATAGTTCATTGGCTCATTCAAGTAGAAATCCATTAGCCCTATCCAGTGTCTTTAATTCTGCTCCATGGATCATTGATTCAGGAGCATCTGATCATATGACTAACCTGTCGAATCTATTTAGTTCATACACTCCCTGTTCCGGTAATGAAAAAATAAGAATAGCAGATGGTAGTTTTTCACCTATTGCAGGCAAGGGTTCTATTAAACTTTCTGAAAGTATTGATCTTAAATCTGTACTTCATGTTCCTAAACTTGCTTGTAATCTTTTATCTGTCAGTAAACTTTCAAAGGATTCCAACTGTCGTGTTATCTTTTTTGACTCTCTTTGTCAATTTTAGGACCAAAACTCAGGGAAGATGATTGGCAGTGCTAGAGAAATAAATGGGCTCTACTATTTCAGTGAGGATTTCCTAGGTAATAAAAAAGCTCAAGGGCTTAGTAGTACCAGTTCAAATTCTATTTCTGATAAAATAATGCAATGACATCTTAGGTTAGGACATCCTAGTTTCCCTTATTTAAAACATTTATTTCCTAATTTGTTTAAAGGAGTGGATTGCTCTATTTTTCAATGTGAAAGTTGTCTTTTATCTAAAGATCATCGAGTTAAATACATTTCAAAACCTTATAGTCCATCAAAACCATTTTACTTGTTTCATACTGATGTTTGGGGACCTTCAAAGGTTACCACCTTGTCTGGAAAAAGGTGGTTCGTAACTTTTATCGATGATCACACTAGATTGTGTTGGGTTTACTTACTAAGCAAAAAATCTGAAGTAGAAAAACTTTTCAAAGATTTTTATTGCATGATTGAAACCCAATTCAAAATAAAAATTTGCATCCTTCGAACAGATAATGGAACTGAGTACTTTAATGAATGTTTGGGAAATTTTTTAAAAGAAAAAGGTATTTTACACCAATCTACATGTCGAGACACACCCCAGCAAAATGGAATAACTGAAAGGAAAAATAGGCATTTACTTGAGGTAGCTAGAGCTATCATGTTTTCTATGAACATTCCAAAATACCTCTGGGGAGATGCTGTGTTGACTGCATCTTACTTAATCAATAGGATGCAAACTCGTGTCTTACATTTTGAAACACCTTTGAATACTCTCAAAAAATACTTCCCAACATTTCGTTTATACTCTGAGTTACCTTTAAAAATTTTTGGATGCACTTGCTTTGTTTATATTCCCCAAATTTTTCGATCCAAATTGGATCCTAAAGTTGAAAAATGTGTTTTCATTGGCTATGCTCCAAATAAAAAAGGGTATAAGTGTTTTAATCCTTTGACAAAGAAAATTCACATAACTATGGATGTCACTTTTCTAGAAAATCAACCCTATTTCAGCAAAAATCTTCTTCAGGGGGAGAATAAAAAAGAAGAAGATAATTTTTGGAAATTCTCTACACCACTACCAAGCCTCATTGAGTCACCAATTCAGTCTATTAAACAATTTAAGGAAATGGACGTTAAAAATAATGAAAACAATGACTCTCTTAGTCAACAGGTGCCAAGTATTGAAGAATCTGAAACAGGAGGAGAATTACTTCAAACGGATTCACATAATCCAAATATTGAGCTTCAGGTTTATACCAGGAGAAAATCTCATAAAAATATTACTGATCCAATTATTTCTCTAGCACCTGTTCAACCGGAATCTCTAAGGGATGGTCCTCCTCCTAAAACTCAGGTTAATCCTAAAATTGCTCCTTTAGTTTCTTCCCTTGAGTCTCCAAATATTGATTTTTCTGATCTAGATGTCCCAATTGCTAACAGAAAAGGAGTAAGATCATGTACCAATCACCCTATTGCAAAATATTTGTCGTATCAAAACTTGTCCAATAACCACAAAGCATTCCTTTCAAATATTTCTAACTTGCATGTACCAAGATCTATTCAGGATGCCCTAGGTGATCCGGATTGGAAGTTAGCGGTGAAGGAAGAGATGGACGCTCTTGAAAAGAATGGGACTTGGGAGATTGTGGAGCTACCAAGAGGCAAGACAACTGTAGGATGTAAATGGGTCTTCACTGTGAAGTGTAAGGCAGATGGGAGCATAGAGAGGTACAAGGCAAGACTTGTTGCCAAGGGGTTCACTCAAACTTATGGCATTGACTACCAAGAGACATTCGCTCCAGTTGCGAAAATAAACTCCGGGTACTTCTCTCTTTAGCAGTTAATTTCAATTGGTCTTTACAGCAACTTGATGTAAAAAATGCCTTTCTTATTGGAGATTTAGAGGAAGAAGTGTTTATGGACCTCCCACCTGGATTTGAGAAAAACCTCGGAACCAACAAGGTGTGCAAATTGAAAAAATCCTTGTATGGTCTTAAACAATCACCAAGAGCATGGTTTGAAAGGTTTGGAAATGTAGTGAAGAGCTATGGTTATATTCAGAGTCAAGCTGACCACACAATGTTCTTCAAGCACTCTAGAAATGGTAAACTAGCTATTTTAATTGTGTATGTGGATGATATAATAATAACTGATGATGATAGTGCAGAAATTGGAGAACTTAAGAGAAGGCTTGCACATGACTTTGAGATAAAGGATTTGGGAGCCTTAAAGTACTTCCTTGGCATGGAATTTGCAAGATCAAAGGAGGGTATCTTTGTTAGCCAACGTAAGTATGTCCTAGACTTGCTTAGTGAGACAGGAATGCTTAGTTGCAAGATAGCTGAAACCCCAATAGAGCCCAACTTGAAACTTCAGCCTGCTGAAACCAAAGATATGGTGGATAGAGAGAAATACCAAAGACTTGTGGGTAGACTTATCTATTTAGCACATACACGACCTGATATAGCTTTTGCAGTAAGTGTGGTAAGTCAGTTTATGCATTCACCCAGCTCAGAACACTTTGAAGCTGCCTACAGAATCCTAAGGTACCTAAAGGGAACGCTTGGAAAGGGACTGCTCTTCAAAAACCATGGACACCTACAAGTAGAAGCCTATACCGACGCAGACTGGGCAGGAAGTATTACAGATAGGAGGTCAACTTCAGGCTATTGCACATTTGTGGGAGGAAACCTTGTCACTTGGAGAAGCAAGAAACAGAATGTAGTAGCCAGAAGTAGTGCCGAGGCTGAGTTTCGTTCAATAGCCCATGGGATTTGTGAGGTAATGTGGATTAAAAGACTACTTGAAGACTTGAAGGTTTCTAATCCCTCACCGATAAAGCTCTATTGTGATAATAAAGCTGCAATCTCTATTTCTCACAATCCAGTGCTCCATGATAGAACGAAGCATGTAGAAGTAGATAAGCATTTTATCAAAGAGAAGCTTGACAATGGAATAATTTGCATGCTATATATACCAACAAGTGACCAAGTTGCTGATGTTCTTACAAAGGGATTGCACAGGAAGCAGTTTGAAAATCTAGTGAGCAAGCTTGCCATGGAAGATATCTTCAAGCCAGCTTGAGGGGGAGTGTGGAAAAGTCAACTATATTAAATGTGTAAATATCTATATCTCTAGAATTAAGGTTAGACAATTCCTCAATTATGGGGATTAGATTTAGACTGATTTAGTTTCCTATTTTACTGCTTAACAGTAGCTGTATATAATCCTTAGAAGTTGTATTATTCAAGTAAGATTCAGAAATAAAAAATTCTGAAATTCCACAGCATCATTGCTTCTGCTAACATATGATGTTGGTAACAAAGGATTACACAAATGGTCTTTGAAATTAAATTAGGATAAAAAGGTTTCCAGAATTCATATTGATCTTAACATGAGAAACTAGATGTAACAGCATTTGTGAAGAATGTGTAATTACCCATGCTCAATTCATTATTCTCAAACATGATATCAAATAGTGAAAAGGATTGGCATGATAACCATAGAAAATTATCATACTAACAGCATGAATCTAGATGTTTTTACCTTGTTAACATGCGGTATGGCTCTCGCAGATCCTTAGTGACCAGATCATCAATCAGTGTTCCTATGTAACTGCTTTCCCTCTCAAGAACAATAAGGGGCTTCCCATCCGAATGTCTGGCAGCATTAATACCAGAAATGATACCCTGTTTAAAAGAATTTTGAAAAAATAAAATATAAAAAGGAGCCACAAGGGTTTGTTATGTATTTAATGCAGAAAATTTCAAAAAGTTCAATAAGAAAATTCTATTTCCACTTGGTAAAGAAACCATAATTTATAGCAGAAAATTGGAAACTTAAATATGCAAACCTGCGCAGCAGCTTCTTCATAGCCAGTAGTTCCATTTATCTGACCAGAGAAGAATAAACCTTCAATTTTCTTTGTCATAAGAGACCTAGAGCACTGATGAGCTGGCAAATAATCGTATTCAACAGCATATGCAGGTCTTAACATTGAACAATTCTCCAGTCCAGGCAAAGTTCTCAAGAGTGGTAACTGTAGTCTTTCTGGTAAACCAGTTGAGAACCCCTGAAGGTGATAAAACAATCTAATATTTATGTTAAAGAGAAGAAAATGCATGAAAAATTTACATGATACGGACATAGTAAAAGCAACATGTGACTCTTAATATGATAAATGAGCAGGACAGCACATATTCAGCATGCTTAAACAATGAACAAACAACTATACTAGAAAAAGTGGAAAAAAACCAGAAAATAAACCATTCATAAGTCAATCCAATTGAGCAACAATTCATATTATAGTTGCCTGAATCAAACTAATTTCATAACCTCAGTAGAAGAAGATTTTTCAAAGAGCAAGGTTTCAAATAGCAACAATGCATGTTGTAATTATATGAATCAAACTGAACCTCAGTGGAAAAAGATTTTTCAAAGAGCAAGGTTTAGTCAAAGTTTCCACTTAATTTGAAAGGCAATGTAGAATAAAATAAAGAAATTTCTTAGAATACCCTTCAAAGGATTCGAACATCATCCTTTTGTTCCTTTTCCTAAACCATTTTGCAACGCCAAAAATCTATAAATGACAACTCCTCCATACATAATGGAAGAAAAAGTTATCATCAAGTAATGATCTGTACCGTTTAGCCCATATCATTGGTAAAGGAGGCACAAAAGCATTACCTGCACATAGAGCTCAGGCACAGTCCGACCCTCTGGTTCAAGAAAAATCTGATGAGACTCTTTGTCTTGAAATCTCACAATCTAAAGAAACCAATGGGAAACAATGTAACAAAAGAGAGGAAATTACACAGTTTGGAAAATTCAAATTCAAATGCTTAAATAGAAAGGACACTTTCTCACCAACAATGCAGCAGCTTCCTAAAAGTTTAAAGTATATTAAAAACATCTCTTTTGAAAAGGTAAAAGGATTCATCTATGTATTATCAGAAAATACATTGATCAATACTAGAGCTTTTAATTACATAATTCTATTAGACATTTCGTATCTGCATGAAACTAGGTGAGGAAGTCAATAAAAATTCAGAACCATGGATTCACATAGCACCTAGCAAGCACTAATCAGCAGCATTTCTCTTTCACACTTGATGATCACTGGGAAAAGAACTTTTATGCCAACACTTTACATAGGCTAATGGGTTTCTTGCGCAAAATATGATGATGATGATGAAGGGTAAACTCCACATACACCCCCTATGGTATACGTGTTTCCCACAATGACCCCTGAACCTTTTTTTTGTCCCATTCGTAACCCTGTGGTTTTGCTCAGTTACCCAAAGGGTGTAACAGCATTAAAAAAATGTATAGAAAGATTAAATTACCCCTTATAATTAATCATTTCCCCACCTTTCTTCTCTGTAAATATTCTTCATGAATTTTCTTCTTCCTTCTAATCTCTGACTCTCTCTCTTTCTCAAACAAATCTGAAAAACAATGATCCAACACATTATAGACAAAAAAATCCAGCAAAACTCATTTTTCTAAAATCTCCCTCAAATTCTTCTCCTTCCCTAACTGTTTGAGCAAAATGACTGAATGGAAAGAAAGATGACCATTGCAAGAAAGGAAAGAGAGATGGCATGATCAAACCCATAACGCCTAATCACAGAGAAAAGCAATTTTAGACTTAGACATAATGGCTGAATGAAAAATAATATGCCAAATGCCATTACTTGACTTCAGCTTTCTCCTCCTCCTCTTTCTGTTTCTCTCTGTGTAATTATGTGAAGACAAAAACAACAGCACTACTAATTTTAATACTAGTAAGGAAGCACATGCAGATTGGTTCCAGTATATGTCCCTTCACAGCTCATCGAAACCCATAACCAACCTCTTCATCTTCTTCCCCATGATACCCATTTTCTTTTCTCTTCAATATGGATTTTTCATTTTCAGTAGTTAATCAAAGCATCAACTAAAATTTAGTTCCCTAAAAAGAAAATCAGAAAATTGTCTAAAATTGCAAAGAACATAATCAAAAGGGAAAACTGAGAATTGATTACAAATATTATTAATTTCATTTTTTTAATTAAACAAGAGAATAGTAACCAAATTTACAACCTAGGGCTAAATGGACAAAACTATATCCAATGGTCCCAATTGCTGATGATATTCATATGCAGCAAGGATAAAGACGATTACCTCACTAGAAAAGTTCTCTCCTTCAACCGTTGATCCAAAATTCAAAACTTGGCATTCAAAAAATAACATGGTCATGTCTTGGCTTCTCAACACTATGAAGAATGAGGTAGGCCAAGATTTTATATTTTGCAAGATTGCAAAGGAGATTTAGGATGCTGCCAAGATCATGCTTTTAGATAGAGATTATACTACTAAACTATTCGAAATTAAAGGGATGGGTCATGACTTAAGGCAAGGGGAGTCTTCAGTCACTACCTATTTCAACTCTGTCATCTAGTACTGGCAGCAACTTGACATATTTGAGAAAAAAAATGGCATTTTACCGAAGACAGCCTCCAGTATGAGAAAATTACTGAAAAGGAAAGGATATACAAGTTCTTGTTGGGTCTAAACAAGAACTTGGATGAAGTGAGGGGACGGATTTTCAATCTAAAGCAACTGCCACCTATTCGTGAAGTTTTCTCAAAAGTTCAAAGGGAGGAAAGCAGAAGGAAAATCATGTTGGGAAGTCCAACTTTGTCTGAAGCTATTGAAGGATCGGCTCTTGCTGTCAAAGGAACTACACTTCTAGTTCATGCAAAAGGAAAGAAAGGGCATCCTTGGTGTGATCATTGTAAGAACTAGGTCATGTCAAAAAAATATATTGGAAAATATATGGTAAGCCAGTAGATTGGAAACCAAGGGGAATCCAAGAAAACTGTGGCTACAATGCTAAATTTGAACCAATCACCGTCAAGCTTACTGCAACCGCTTCTATCGAATCTACTGCATTAAAAAATGAACAATTAGACATACTCCAACAATTAATCCAAAAGGTTTAGCCTAGTTCAGTTACTGGTACAGGCTCAGTTGCTCAAAGAGGTAATTACCTAAATGCCTTCAATACATAGGTTGTGATTGGATCCTCAACTCCAGAGCATCAGATTGGTAATGTCATACTTTTCCAACACCTCCGCCCATGTCCGAAAGGTCTTTCAATAAAAATTGTCGATGGTTCATTATCTACAGTCACCGGAGTTGGAACTATTGTCTTCAAAAATTTAGTCTTAAATTCTGTCCATTATATTCCTAACCTTAAATGTAATTTACTCTTAGTCACTAAGCTATTGAAAGATAAGAATTGTATGACTAAATTTTATCCAACTTGGTGTGAATTTCAGGACTAGGAATCGAGGAAGACGATTGGCAACGCTAAAGAGAGGGCCAGCCCATAGATCCTGAGGACTGATTCCTTCAAGCTCCAAGATCAGATTGCTAGATATGTTTTCTCTAACCCTGATCATGTTTTTTCCAATTCCAATAATCCAAGTGTAGTGACTCTATGGCATTATCACATAGGTCATCCTTCTTTTTCCTACATAAAAACAATGTTTCCGTCTTTGATTAATAAAAATCAATGTCCTTTTCAATGTGAGATTTGTCATTTGTCCACACAAACACATACCACATTCCATACTAAGCCTTGTAAATGAAGCAGTTGCAAACACCAAGGAACTTCGAGTCTATTCTAGAAGATCATGAGTCCAAAAAGAGGTAGAGTCTGAATCTATTCCAAAGCAGCCCTGTGAATCTGAACCGGGCTCCAAAAACATGAATTCTACATCAAGCAACTCTAAAGCTCCTCTTTGTGATTCTATTGATGATGATCTTGATATTCCAATTACTAGAAGGAAAGGGATTAGAGCATGCACTCAACATCCAATTTCTAATTTTTTTGTCTTATGAAAGGTTGTCCTCCAAGTTTAAAGTTGAGATTCTAGGGACCATAAAACAGGCACTCAAGACTCCAAAGTGGGAACAAGCCATAAATGAGGAAATGCAAGCCTTGGCAAAGAATGGTACTTGGGAAATGGTGAAACTTCCAAATGGAAAAACTCCAGTAGCATGTAAATGGCTATTCAATGAGAAGTACAAAGTGGATGAGACTATTCATAGATATAAGGCCAAATTGGTTGCCAAAGGCTACACTCAAACCTATGGTATTGATTACCAAGAGACTTTTGCCCTAGTTGCTAAGCTAAGCACGATAAAGATACTTCTATCAATAGCAGCTAATCTTGATTGGGATTGCAACAACTAGATGTGAAGAATGCCTTTGTAAATGGTGATTTAGAAGATGAAGGGTGCATGGAGATTCCACTAGGTTTTAAGGATGAAAGGACTCCACATCTTGTGTACAAATTAGTTAAGTATCTCTATGGTTTGAAGCAATCACTTCGTGCATGGTTTGACAGATTAACTCGAGTACAAACACCATGGATTCCAACAAGGGCAAGCCAATCATACACTCTTCACTAAACATTATTCTACAAGTAAAATTGCTATTTTAATTGTGTATGTTGATGATATTATATTGACCAAAGACTACCTAGAAGAAATTGCTAGATTGAAGATTCTAATGGCCACAGAGTTTGAAATTAAAGACATGGGAGTTGGGACAACTATGTTATTTTCAAGTGATGAAAGTTGCAAAATCAAAGAGGGGCATCATGGTGTCATAAAGAAAATATACTATGGATTTACTGAAGGAAACAGATATGTTAGGGCATAAACCTGTAGATACACCCATGGATACAACTTGTAAAAATGAGTTCAAGGAGAATTTTGCCCTAGTCAACTGAGATACCAAAGACTTGTAGGAAGACTCATCTACTTCGCACCCATTTTGATGTTGGCTTCTTAATCAATGCTGTTAGTCAGTTCATGAACAATCCAAATGATGAGCATCTTGAGCCTGTGTATCTTATCCTACATTATTTAAAGATGACTCCAAGTAAAGGTCTATTCTTCAAGAAAGGAAGTAGTAGAGAGGTTGATCTAATGCAAATTGGGCTAGATCAGTGATTGATAGAAGATCCACCACTGGTTATTGTACTTTCTATGGGGGAATCTAGTCACATGGAGGAGTAAAAAACAATCTGTGGTGGCAAGGAGTGGTGCTTAAGCAAAGTTTTGAGCAATGACTTTTATGTATGTGAAGGAATGTGGACAAGAAGAGTGATTTATGAGCTAAAGCTGTCTGCAAATAAATAGTTTAAAATGTTATGTGACAATCAGGCAGCCATTAGTATAGCCAAAAATCCAGTGCATCATGACATGACTAAACACATGGAGATTGACAAACATTTTATTAAGGAGAAAACTGAGGAAGGCATCATTGATCTATCATACATTTCTACAAGTTATCAAGTGGCTCATATTTTCACTAAAGGTTTGCCTAGGGTGTTATTTGATAGTTTTGTAAAGAAACTGGGTATGATTAATATTTACTACCAGCTTAAGGGGGAGTGTTGAATTATTGAGAGTTTCTGGATTCTTATTTTTTTCCGGGATGTGTTTTAATTTAAACCAGGAGATTATCTGTTATGAGACAGCAAGCTTCAGGAGAATACTGGCAAGGTTTACAAGAGGTTCACTCATGGAAAGAAGAAGGTTAGTTGTATAGCTAAGTCCTTAGTATTTTATTCCTGTTGTGTCCAATTGTTGTTGGTATATTTCTATTTTAATTATCAGTATGTGTCAGTTATTAATAGTTGAATAGTGGTGTTTAGTTCTGCTATTATTTAGGAGCAGTTTCGTCCTAGAATAGCAGTTACTTATCTGCTCACAGTTATGAAGAAGGAAAAGGGGAGAAGAATTTTCAGAAAAAGTTTGAGTACTTACTTACTCAAGAGATTGTTGGGTTCTCTCTAAACGAGCCTAAATTTATTAAACAAAAATAGTTCAAAAAGGGAAGCGTTTGTAGAAGCATTTTGCAAAACCTTCTTTTGATTTTACAATGGAAAAACCTATAACTAGATCCAAGGTTCGAGAACATACCAATTTGGTACCAGAGCCACGAGTTATGGGTGATTTGCGTCCTTTCCAACAGCAATTTGAGTCTTTCCTCAAACTGTATCAAGAGGATAGAGCAAAAGATCGTTTGGAACGGGAGCAAAATCGTGTTGACTTTGCAGCCAAACAACAGGAGATAGCAGGACGATTAGAAGAATTGTCGCGTGAGTTTTCCACTGTTCGTTTGGAAGGTCATGGAGATACCAGTGAAGGAAGTGTTAACAGAGGAAGATGGGAAAGAAGAGGGCCCGGAATGGAGACAAATGAGACAGTAACATTTATTCCAAAATACTCTAAATTATAATGGTTCTGTTGATCCTTTGGGTTGGTTAAATAGATG
Organism: Heritiera fomes; assembly: GCA_032173925.1. Classification (NCBI taxonomy): domain Eukaryota; kingdom Viridiplantae; phylum Streptophyta; class Magnoliopsida; order Malvales; family Malvaceae; genus Heritiera; species Heritiera fomes. The sequence goes on from JAPDPM010000017.1 coordinate 7,429,105, forward strand.
TGAGCATTTCTTCAGGCACCAGAATACGCTAGAGGAAGATAAGGTGGGCTTGGCATCATTCCACAATTGGAAAGTGATAAACCAGCCCTTTCATAGGAGAGTTTCAAAAACCAATGTAACTTACGCTTTGGGCCTCTTGTCCGAAGTAATAAGTTAGGAGAGTTGGTGAAACTAAGACAAACTGGACCTGTTGAAGACTATCAACGTCAGTTTGAGCAATTGGCAGCAAGAGCAAGCTCTTTGACTTCAGATCAGGAAGTACAAATATTCATTAGTGGTTTGCAAGATTACATTGCTATTGAAGTGGAATTACATCAGCCCCTGATTTAACAAGTGCAATGAGTTTAGCTCGTTTATATGAGAGACGAGAAAATCACACTATCACAGACTCGACAGTGATGCGCAAGTCAGAATCAGCCCAAGCACGTTCTCCCTTTGTAAAGAAACTTAATCAAGTTGAGATCGAAGACAGAAGGGTGAAGGGTCTTTGTTTCAATTGTGATGAGAGATTTATGCCTGGTCATTGTTGCAAAAAACTCTTCAGGTTGGAAGTTATTGAAGAACAGGAAGATAAAGAGGCTGAGGAGAACATGTTGGCTGGCTTTGAGGAAGTAGAAATTTGTCTCCATGCTATTATTGGAACTTTTTCTTCTCAGACTATGCAAGTCAGTGGAATTTTGGAAGGGTTTCCGTTGACTATGTTGATTGATTCAGGAAGCACACAGTTTTTTGGATGTGGCGGTAGCAAGGCAATTAGATATTGTGATTGAGGACCGAAAGGAATATAGAGTGATGGTGGCAAACGGGGAAAGGGTTCGATGTGCCGGTATTTGTCGAAATATACTTATTCAACTGGGTAACTATCAATTCCACTTTGACTTGTTCCTTTTATCCTTAACTGGTTTTGGAGCAGTGTTAGGAGTCAATTGGTTAAGGACTCTAGGTGCTATTATGTGGGATTTCAATTTTATGTGTATGTCTTTTATCCAAAGTGGTAAAAGGATAGAGTTACAAGGGATTCAGAACTCTAGATCTATAGTGGCACGACACTGCTCTGCAATGCTGGAAGCAGTAGATAGTGATTCAGAATTGCAACGTTTATTGGCTGAGGCTTCTTGGGAGAACGTTGAACACTTGGCTGTCATCTATCCCAAATTAGCGCTTGAGTAAAAGCGCCACTTGGAGGAGGGGAGTGATGTTATGAGATAGCAAGCTTCAGGAGAATACTGGCAAGGTTTACAAGAGGTTCACTCATGGAAAGAAGAAGGTTAGTTGTATAGCTAAGTCCTTAGTATTTTATTCCTGTTGTGTCCAATTGTTGTTGGTATATTTCTATTTCAATTATCAGTATGTGTCAGTTATCAATAGTTGAAATAGTGGTGTTTAGTTCTGCTATTATTTAGGAGCAGTTTCGTCCTAGAATAGCAGTTACTTATCTGCTCTTTGAAAGTCCTTTAAAGACAGTTATGAAGAAGGAAAAGGGGGAGAAGAATTTTCAGAAAAAGTTTGAGTACTTACTTACTCAAGGGATCGTTGGGTTCTCTCTAAACAAGCCTAAATTTATTAAACAAAAATAGGTCAAAAAGGGAAGCGTTCGTAGAAGCATTTTGCAAAACCTTCTTTTGATTTTACAACGGAAAAACCTATAACTAGATCCAGGGTTCGAGAACATACCATTATCTCTCCTGTTTTGTTGCTGTATCTTAAATTTAGATAAGGTTGAGATTCTCAGCTGAATTTGACGAATGTTATCTCTGATTCACTGTGGGTATTCTTTATATAAGAGCCCTATTGAGGAATAAAGCAGTAAGCGATAACACAATGTTCTAGCTCTTCTGTGTCAGATTTTTAGTCTTCATATATATATATATATATATATATATATATATATATATAGAGAGAGAGAGAGAGAGAGAGAGAGAGAGAGAGAGAGAGAGAGAGAGAGAGAGAGATGAACTGAAACAGTTAGTGTTTATCACAAAGAATTCTTGCTACTAGCTTTAAACTGAAGAACATGAAAATTCACAATCTCATAGCAAAATGAAAACAAGTGAAAAATAGCGCTTTAAAAATTATGATATCATGAGGAACTCTAAGAAGTGCATTGTAAGAGTGAAAAACAAAAAGGGAAGACTTCAACTGGGAATAAGTGAAACACCATGTACAAATATAGCAGTACACTGCATAACAAGACTTTTCAATGCTAGTTCAACCAATAGAAGTAAACACAAATGAAAAATGTAGCCCTTTAAAAAGCTATAAGAAGCGCATGCAAGAGTGAAAAACTAAGAAGGGAATACTTCAACTAGTGATAAGTAAAACACCATGCATGGATAAAGCACTACACTGCTGACCATGACATTTCAATGCTAGTTCAACCAATAAAAGTATAATTCAAACAATATAAACTCACCTTATCTTCAATGGAAGGGCAGTATCTAGGCCCCTTAGCTTCAACCCATCCTCCATAGGTAGGAGTTTCATGCAAGTTATCCTTAATAAGCTGGTGGGTACTCTTTGTTGTCCGTGTCAGATGACAACACATTTGTTCCCTTTCAATGTGGAAATCAGGATCGAAACTAAACCAGCTGACCTGCAAATTATTAATTCACATTTCAAAAACAATTATAAGAACCACAAATATCAGTAAATTTTTCTATTTTTGACCAAAATAAATACCAGTATCTTCCTAGTGCTATTAACCACTAAAAGGAAAATGTACAATAAGTTCTAAGCAGCCTACAAGCTAACAGTATTGCATTATCAAATCTTATGTTATTAACAGGTAGTTTCTGTAATCAAGAAGAATGACATAAACCAGAAATTTTCTGCTCCTGGAACAGCCCATTGCTTCTGGGCCAAATACAGTGATATGCGTGATCATCGAAACAACAAAGTTCTTACTGTGGTGAAACTAGAAACTTTGCCTATCTCACCATGGTGAATGTAAGAATTTTAATGTATAGCCCATGCCCAAGGATTTCTAATGTATGCACCCTGTTAGCAGGTTGCAATTTTTGAAGCATGGTTTAGTATCTTAACTTTTACAATATTAATCCACTGAACCTACTTATGAGATTAAATGGAAGGACCTCTTCATCTCCATGCTGAGGCTCCAAAACAGAAAAATCTACAGTACGACAGTCCACTCGTGCTGGGGTTCCAGTTTTTAATCGATCAGTTACAAATCCAAGACACTGCAAGTTCTCAGTCAGACCATGTGATGCGGACTCACCAGCTCTCCCAGCAGGCATAGAAGTTCTACCAACCCATATTTTACCACTCATAAAAGTTCCAGTTGTCAATATAACAGCAGGAGCATAGAAATTCATTCCAAAAAAAGTGCAAACACCTTCAACATTGTCATTCTTTCCAAGCAAAATATCTATCACCATTGCCTCTCTAATTGAAAGATTTGGAGTGCTGAAAATAGAAGCCAATCCACTGGTTAGCAAAACGAATAGGTATATTCACATTACTATAAACATAGATATCTAGCACAAAGTAGGAAAAAAGCAGTAAATCAAGTTGATATGATCTGATATTGGAAAAGAAAGCATCTCAACTACTAGATGACTGTTCATATACTATTTTATTTCTCTAACAAGCATAAGGACCAATCAATATCAGTAAAATCAAGTGAAACTACAAATTTGAAAAATGAACACCTCAAGTAGTCAAGGTGTTCACCCAAATGATGAGGCAAGCATTAGAAAGCAAAAGCTGAACAAAGGTTTATTTGAAAGAATACCTTCAATCTTATCATTCAAAACAACTTGATTTACAATATGTATAGAAAAAGGATCAATAGGATCCAACTATTCTAGGATCAATAGGATCCCACTATTCTAGGATATACAATAATAAAACTACCAAAAATATAGAAATAGAAGGTTGACCAAATCCCTCTAAGTCAGGAATTAATTCTTAGAAATCTAACACTCCCCCTCATGCTAGTGAAAGGATGTAAATCATTCCCAGCCTGCTTACAAATGATTTAAATTCTAGTTTTTACAAGGCTTTAGTAAGAACATCATCTTCTTGTGACTTAGTAGGAATATAGGATAAGAAAATAGCCCCATTTTCAATCTCTGTTTTGATGAAATTACGATCAATTCTCACATGTTTCATTCTGTCATGTTGGATTGGACTATGTACCATGCTTATGGCTTATTTACTATCACTATACAACTTCATACGTCAAGACCATGGAACATTTAGGTCCCTTACTTATCTTTCCAGTCATATCAATTCACAAATACCTTGAACAATTGCCTTATACTCAGCTTCAACACTGCTTCTAGCCAGTACGGTTTGCTTTTTACTCCTCCAAGAAACCAAGTTGCCCCATAGTTTTAGTATAGTAGCCAATTGTAGACTCTGTCCTCGATTGAACTTGCCCAATCTGCATCTGCAAATCCTTCAACTTCCCTATGATCATTCTTTCGAAACAGATGTCCTTTTCCTGGAGTCCCTTTTAGATATCAAATGATCGATTTACAACATCTAGGTGTCTTTCTATTGGTGAGTGTGTATAATGACTCACCACACTAACACTAAATGCAATATTAGGTCTAGTAAGCGAAAGATATCAATTTTCCCACCAGACGTTCGCATCTATCATTATCCACAAGAGGATCACTTTCAATGATCTTTTGATTCCAATTTCGCTCTAATAAAGTATCTGCTAGTCTACAACCAAGCTTTCCAATTTCCTTTAAAAGATGAAGTGTGTATTTTCTTTGATTATGAAAATAACTTGTTTACTCCCATCTATTTCCATGCCAAGGAAGCATCTAAGCGCACTGAGACTTAAATTCAACCTGTAAATGTTTCTTCAGCCCTTCTATCTCATTAGTGTCTTCACCGATTATCACCATATCATCCAGATAAATTATCCAAATTGATTTCATCCCATTTTTCAGCTTGTTTAATGAAAAGAGTGTGGTCAGCCAGTCCAACAAAAAGATACAGGTTGGCTGGAGCAAGTTGAGAAGCGTTATAGGTGTGTTGTGCGACAAAAGCATTCATACCTGGTTGAAAGCAAGTTTTATAAGACAGTTATTAGACCAACATTGCTCTATGGCATTGAATATTGGGCAACTAAAAGATCGCATACACAAAAGATGAGTGTAGCAAAAATGCAAATGCTACAATGGCTGTGCAGATATGCGAGAAAAGATAGAATAAAAAATGAGTACATTCGTAAAAAAGATTAGAGTGGCACCTATCGAAGACAAGATAGGTGAAAGTCGTCTACATTGGTTTGGACACATACAACGTAGACTTGTAGATGCTCCAATTAGAAGAGTGAAGGCTATGAATGATTTAAAAAGGGTCAAGGTTGGGTGAAGACCGAAAAAGACTAGGAAAGAAGTCATCTAGAAAGATATGGCAGTACGAGAGTTAGAAGAATACATTACTTTAGATAGGAATAAGTGCAAAAGGAGAATTCATGTTGACGACTTAGCGTGAGTTCATATATTGGTTCATATAGCCTATCCCAGTATTGGGATAAAGGCTATGATGATTATGATGATGGTTGGAAATTGCAATATTTAAGTCAAATGCATTGTTTTAGGATTCCTTTATATGATTAGGCTTAGTTATGGATGCTGAGTTGTTCTAAGTCAAGTTAGTTTCTAGATGGAGAGTATTTGTTCAAATCTTTGTGGAACTAGAATTTCTCCATATGTCTACATCAATCTAACATTTCTATTAGGGTAAAGAAGTATTTTTAGAGAATTTTCCAACATAATTGCTCCTGTTACTGAAGCAATCAACGTCACCTATGACTCTTGAGGATCAATGGGTAGCAATGTAATTTACTCATCTTCTCTTCTTTATTTGAATTTCCAAAGTTCTCGTAAGAAATCAAATCTAAAAGCAAACCACAAGACCCAAATCACAATAGTCATTCTAAGTCGGTCCCAAAAGGGAAATTTTTTTTATTAACAAACTTATACTACCACCACCACCTGTGAGCATTCAGTTGTACTCCCTTTATAGTACAAAAACACCTCAAAAAAATATGAGGCACATATGTTGCCTGATGTTTTTCCTAGAAAAGGAATCAACACAACTATAGAAAAAAAAGGCTTAATAGCCAAATGTATCCTCCACGTTTGCTACAAAATGGAATTAAGTCCTCAACGTTTAAATGCACGGAAATCAGTCCTAAACGTTACAAAATAATTGAATTAAGGACATTTCCGTTAATCCTTTAATTTCCATTACCCTACCAGTAATAAAACTTAACGGAAATTAAAGGATTTAACGAAAATGTCCTTAATTCAATTATTTTGTAACGTTTAGGACTGATTTCCGTGCATTTAAACATTGAGGACTTAATTTCATTTTGCGGCAAACGTGGAGAACACATTTGGCTATTAAGCCAAAAAAATAGTTATAATGAACCAAACTCTAACTTTCTCCAGAATATTGACCCCTCTAAAATTTTCTAAGTAGATATACTCCCCGGATCAAAAAGTTTTTGTTTACTTCAATTAAAGTTGAAAGAATAAGAGACTATATTGAATACTACTTGCAAGATATTTCAGTTTTATTTATCCATAAATGGAGCAACTTTCTTGTTATCATCAACCTTAGTGATAAATAGTTACTGTTAAAGGGTGTAGTTGGAAATGACTAATATTTAACTTCTAAGGCAGCAGTTTTTTCACATCGTTCCCAAACAGAAACAAAACAATTTAGATTGTTTCTATTTTTCCATTTGACCATATGTTTCTTTATAACGATATTCAAACATTAGAATTAAGACACCATCAATTGCCTTTGAATATAACAATTCAATGACAAATGCTCATAAAAGATATGTGCCTAACCATAAGCTGTATATATCATGAATAGGGAAGTAAATCATCTGATCAGATAGTGTTAATGCTTATAAGATATATTAATCACACTTTAAAAATCCAATTTGATAATTGATGCTTCAAATAAATATGTAAATAGGAATAAAAGAAAGAAACTTGCCTCTCTACCACATTTTTCATTTGCATTGCATATTCCCTTTTGTCAGTTTGTGCTCGCAATGCTCGGACAGCAGGACCTCTTGAAGCATTAAGAACACGCTTTTGTAAATAGCATCTAAAAGCAACAACAGTTCCACAAGTCAAAAATGAAGAGGCTAATCACTGTTTCTATTGCATTAAGGAAGAACTAATTGTCATCCAAGCTAAAATGAGATTACTGATAAGATTATGTTTTGCTTAAAACAAATTAGTTGGAAACCAACAGTTAAAATTAGATTGTTGCTTTTGTTTTTCTTCCAAAAAAGTTGCAAAAAATAAAATCATATATGGTCGAAAATAAGCTTGCTTATGCTTGTTTTTCTTCCTAAAAAGTTCATCACCATCAGAGCCTTTATCCCAATATATTGGGGTAAGCTAAAAGTTGCTAAAAACGAAATCATATATGATTGAAAATAAGCAAATCGCTAGAAAATGTCACAAAGTGATGGGTTCCACTCAGACCCTACCTAAATGGAACCCGACATTCTAGCATAATTGTTTTGTACAAATTTAATATCACAAAAGTTAAACTCTTCATTATTAATTATTCATAAATATTCTTTGGTTTTACATTGACACACATTTTGTTTTTAGGCTTTAGCTTCCCAATGTTAAGAAAAACAATTAACAAAGCCAATAACTTAGGCCAACGAAACCTTGGAGATTTGAGGACATTACCTATCAGCAATCTTTCCAATTTCACCGCCAAGAGCATCCACTTCATGTACAAGTTGTGATTTTGCAAGTCCACCCACCGCTGGATTGCAAGGCTGTAAGTTACAAACTCAAATTATGCCAGTAACAAATATTTGTGTCATAGCCTGTAATTTCTTAACTTCGATCCAATGAGATGATAAAAGAGAGACAACCTGCCACGCTATCCGATCAATGTTTAGGGTAAGAAGCAAAGTTTTGGCCCCCAACCTAGCGGACGCAAGAGCAGCTTCACAACCTGCGTGTCCTCCTCCAACCACAATAACATCATACTTCTCCTCACCAGCTCTCACAGGCCCATTCGAATCTGCAACTTTTCCAATAAGAGTTGAATTTAAATGTTAAATAACTATCCAACACAAAAACCTGCTCGATGAAATGTCTGAACCAATACATACTCGAATCGATAGCGGAGAAAGAGCAAAAGCACCGGAAGGGGAATTTTTTGAGTATGGACAAATGAAGATTGCGGCGCAAGGGAGTGAAGGCATTGTTATAAGGGCGAGAGAAAGGAGAGAGAAGGGAACAGAGAGGTAAGTGGTTGCGGGAGAGGCGCGGGAACTGGATAGATAACATTGACATATTTTATGTTGTTGTAGGAATGTAGAATCACTCTCATTTCATAAGCGAAGTCTGCTTGACTGGTTCCTGTTAATTTACCTTTTGTAAGGCTCAGCCTCCTGCAATGCTATCGGATTATCACTTATGCATAGAAATCGGGTCGGGCTGTGTATCGGGTCAATTTACATGTTGGCCCCGCTTTACATTGGATTTTTTTAAAAATTTTTACAAGTGAATTTTTAAACACACTTTAAGGAGTATTAGGTGTACTCTAAATAAATGACATTTTTGGTTTACAAAACTAACCTTTAACAACATTATTATTATACCCTCCCAATCACTCAACACTCTCTAAACTCTCTACTCATCATCTTCTTCTTCTCTTCATACACTCTAAACAATTAAAACTCATCCAAAAATCTAATTCATAGAGTATTTTGATGATGATTCAAGCAAAAATTTATTTATGGATGAAGATGTAGATGAAATGTGTCAAATTCGCGAAGAGGTATGTTCTTATCAATAAATTTTGATAATTTTTTCTCATTTTTTCGGTTTAGGGTTAGATAAAATGAATTTCGATACTCTCGGCAATGAATTACTGGGAGTTACAATGTACTCCCAGCAGTGAATTACCGGAAGTGCATTGTATCTCTAGCAATTCATTACCGGGAGACATGATAGGTCTCGACTGAGACCCTTTTAATGGTCGCAGTAGACGATTGTCGGGACCTTAGATGCCTACCGAAACCTCTATATAAGGTTCGGCCCTCGCCGAGTGCTGAGCCTCATATTATGAGCTCAGCAGTGTCCTACTGAGCATTATATTAAAGGCTCAGCAATGTCCTGTCGAGCCTTATTTAAAAGCTAATAATTTATTTAATTATTTAGAATTTTGCTATTTATTTAATTATTTAGTTAATGTTACATGATAAAACTAATAATTTGTTGAATATTTGTTGGATGATAGAAGATTAGTGGTTTACCAACAAAAAGTAGAATCTTCTCAATTTGATTGCATCAAGTCATTTACAACAGACAAGGTTTTTTCTACTTGAAAAGAGTTAATCACATGGGCAAAAGAGATGAGTAGAAATGTAGGATTCATATTTGTGATTAGAGGATCTGAACCAACAATTTTTTCAAGAAAACCTAAATTACGACTTTGATTGTGAACAGATAAAGCAAAAACAGATAGTGGAAGATTTAGAGAGTCGAAAAAGAATTTAGCAAAAACAGATAAAGCAACTCATAAGGGTGTTGGAATGAAGAAATGTAGCTGTCCATTTAAGCTACTAGGTGTGAAATTAGAAAAGGATGAGAGTGGCGAGTTCAAGTAGTAAGTGGGATGCACAATCATGTGCCTGCACGGCATTTTGAGGGTCATTCATTTGCTACAAGATTGTCAATTGAGGAAAAGGAAGTTGTGGCTGATATTACCAAGAACATGGTCAAACCACAAAATATTCTCATAACGTTGAAAAACAAGAATGAGAAGAATGTAAGTAATGTGAAGACCATTTACAATGCACAACAAACTTACAAATTGATTAAGAAAGCTGGTAGGTCACAAATGCAACAATTGATGAAACAATTGCATGAGTATAAATACGTTAAGTGGCATCGGAGTGATGAGTCAACTGATGTTCTAAAAGACTTGTTTTGTGCACATCCTACCTCAATAGATTTGTTGCATGCTTTCCCATATGTGTTGATTATGAATTGTACATATAAAATGAACAGACATCGGTTGCCACAACTCAAGATCATTGGTGTCACATCAACGAATTTGACTTTTTTGGTTGCATTTGTGTACATGGAGGCCGAGCATCAAGAGAACTACACATGGGCATTGCAAAAGTTAAAAAGTTTAATGACAAGTGTTGCATCACCATCTGTTATTGTCACAATTCGAGATTTGGCATTGATGAATACAATTTAAGCAGTATTTCCCTCCATAATCAATCTATTATGCAGATGGCACATATCGAAGAATATGCTTGCGAACCACAAAAAGTTATTTGAGCGAAAGGAGAGGTGGGATGCATTCATGGCATCATGGAGTGTTATTATGTTCTCATTGACGAAGGAGGAGTCTGATAGGCATTTAAGCTTAATGCACTTGGATTACCATAGTTATCCAAAAGAGTTGCAAAATATGAATGACACTTGGTTGGATAAGTATAAGGAGCAATTTGTTGTAGCTTGGATGGATAAAGTAATGCATTTCGGCAATGTGACAACTAATACATATGTTCATTGTTATCTTTTAAGTTTACATTTATTTTCAATAATTTTTTGAATTGATAATTCATACATGTTCTAATTTGTATTGTAAAGCGGAGAGTGCACATGCAAAGTTAAAACAACATCTTAGATCATCTCAAGGTGATTTTGAAACATCTTGGAACGTGATCAACTCCTTGATTGAGCTGTAACATACGAACATAAAGGCTTCATTTGAAGCAAGCCTTACTGTTGTTGAACACAACTTCAGGCCATCATTATTCAAGGAGTTACGAGAGTTGGTGTTAAGGACGGCTTTCAAGTGATATTAAAGGAGGCAAAGTGAGTAAAGGATGCAGATATTGATATTCACTCTTGTGGCTGTGTAATGAGAATGACACAGGGGTTATTGTGTGCTCATGAAATTGCTGAATATACACAGTTTGGACGACCAATCCCTTATCTGCTATGCATTCACATTGGTCGAAATTAGACTTGACGAAGTCCACAAATGAAGACATGCAGCAGTTGACATTGGATGCTGAGTGAGAGATAATTGCGAAACGGTTTGATGTGTGTGATATTTCAGGAAAACTAGCCTTGAAAAAAAAGTTGAGAGAACTACGTGATCCGGCAACAACATTCCTAGTTCCTTCAATTGAAAAGGCTAAGATAGAGGGTCGTATTCGAGCATTAAAGATGGACACATCAACTCGACGAGAACCTTCTTATGTTGAGATTGTCGAGTCTGGTCATGACAATACCATTTCACCCACAATGGCAAATTCAGTGAAACTAGCGAAGAAAAGGAAGAAATTACCCGTGTGTCGTAAAGATGCCAATATTCAATATATGGATTCTTTTCCAGTCGAGATATGTCCATTCATTCATGATGTTGTTGATGTTGAGTCTAATGGACACTGTGGATTTAGAGCTATAGTAGGGTCGTTGGGTATGAGTACAGATGCATGGCCATAAGTGCGACAAGATTTGATGGATGAGTTAAGTAGATACCGAGATGATTATGTGCGTCTCTATGGATGTCAAGAGCGTGTTGATGAATTGATACAACCATTGGTGTATTTCAACACGGTAGCTTATAAGGATAATTGGATGACCTTACCAGACATGGGTCATTTGATATCCTCACAGCATGACGTTGTGCTTATCCATTGATCTTCGAGACAGTGCCTAACATATCTTCCACTTAGATCTATTGCACCTCCCCTATTACAACATAGGTTAATTGCTATTAAATTTGTGAGCAACTATCATTTTGTTCAGGTATAGATCACGATGAAAGTTTATTATTGTTTATTATTTTCACTCATATTTAATTAAATATAATGCATTGTTGCAAGTATTGTTGGATCCACGAGCACCAATACCTCCGATCGCATGCAACTAGTGCAATTATCGATATGAATGCACTTGAGAGTGAGAGCTTACATATGTTTCTCAGATTGATGATTTCAAATTATTATTCTCATCAAATACAGATGTTGCAACTAAAGAGACAATCAATCTATATGAACCATGATTTATTATGTAACTAAATATAATACATTGTTGCAAGCATTGTTTATTATATTATGTAACTCATCATCATGTTTTATTGGATTAAGCCTATTTTTTTATTAAAATTTAATTGATTTACCGAATCTACCATTTATTTATGATTATGTGTTAGCTATATATAAATATTATTAACATTCAAATTTTTATTTTAATAATTTATGAAAATATAATTAATAATATATTTATTATTTTAACAATTTATTAATAATATATTATAATAATAATTTATTATATTATTATTATTATTATTTTAAGTAAAATGAAATAGTTGTTTCAAAGGACTTGATATATAATATGATGGATGAAGTAACGAGGCAAAATTAACCTAAATATATACATATATATATACCATTTCTTACAAAATGTATAAGGCAAACTATAAAAAAACACTATCTACTATCTCTTCCTTTTCTTATGTGTAACATATATGGATGGAGATGTAAGAGGTGGTAGGAAAGATGCTGGTGGTGTAGCTGGTGTTGAAGGTGGTGGTGGTGATGCTGCTAGTGCTAGTGGTGGTGAAGCTACTGTGCTAGTGGTGCTAGTGGTGCAGCCAGTGCTAAAGGTGGTGAAGCTGGTGCTGATAGTGGTGCAACTATTGCTAGTAGAGCTGAAGGTGTAGTTGGTGGTGGAGATGGTGAGGCTGGTGGAGCTGATGCTGTTGGCAAACGCATAATGAGCTGCTGAGATGAAGGTAGAGCAACTGAGAAACAAGGTGGAGCAGCTGAGGATGGAGTGGACGTGGACGTGGACGTGGAGGCCAAGATGAAGATACTGTCTATAGAAGATGTGGGGGCACTGCAATACGCCTAGGCAATCTTGCTATCATGGCATAAACATAATGCACAGCCTATCGTCAAACACCCAATTCTTGATCATCTCCACCCACCTCCACTATCTGAAGTCTATCGTATATGTATCCCATGATGCGGCTACAAAATAATGAAAATATAAATACGTCAATTTTGAGATAAAAAGACATTATTAACATTAAATAAGAAATGAATAACTAACCTCCCAGTCAATCACTCTGCGTCGCTCTATCAATCTGTATGTAGGATTCTGGATATAAAGATGTGAAATTGTCATATACCAAATCATGTAATCTACTGTAGACTCTCTAGTGGTCTTGTATCGCGCACCTCTCCTCTTCTCATTAATCACATGATAGTCCTAACTATCCCAATACCCAAGTTGAAAGCTGTACTGCACATGATAATTAGCTGGCTTTAATCCTTAACTCGCATGAGATGAGGTGATAGGTGGATGTGGAATGCTCTGCACATAGCCCCACTACTGAAGAACTCTATTTGGATGCTATGGCTCCACGATGTCATTGAACTTAATGCATCCGCAAAAGAATGAAATCTCTGGCAATGGATATCTCTTTTTACTGTATGCATGTGGATCCTAGTAGACTTGATGATATTGAAGGTCATCAAGTCGCACCCTCAATATCTGTAAAGAGATGCTGCAGCTGAGTGGCTTCTATTGTCGAGCACACGATTGCCTCTCTCTGTATGACATGTCCCGCACTGGATTTAGCGATGGAAATGCTCGTAAATCCACTCCTGCATAAAACAAAAGGGACATTTATAATCAAATCATAAGCTAATAAATATTAAATAAATAAATATTATTCTTATTAAATTAATATTAAATACCTAAAGCAATGTCATATAACCAGTTATTGAATGGCACTCCACTCTGCTGGCTTTGCCTAGCTGTTTATATATATGAGCAAGGCAAGCTGCACCAAGGGTAGTAAGATCTTCCATAAAAGATAAGTACGTGACCGGTACTCACGTTGCACTCTTATCAGCAAAAAGAGTACAACCAAGTAAAAATAATAAGAATGCACAAGCTGCATACTTTATCTGCTCCTCCCCATTAGAGTCGATCGCCATGTAAAACGTATCTTTCAACCACTACATCCTAACTTGTGGTCCTCTAGTGGAGATCGTTTCTTCCTTTGCCTTTTCTTCAATCACTCCAAGCAACCACACTAGCATTCTATTTGCCTCGTCAATGGAGACAGTATCGAAAGATATAGTCCTCCCAACCGCTAGGATGCCAAACAACATAGACATATCATCTAGAGTGATGGTTATCTATTTGAAAGGCATGTGAAATGTGTTTGTCTCTGGCTGCCACCTCTCGGTAAATGCAATAATAATAGTCTTGTTGCACGTGAGATAACTACACCACAACAATGAAACCAAACCTGACCGTGAGATCTTGGCAAGGATGCATGACCCACTCAGATCTAACAACCATGTACCAACTTTAGGGCAGTGATTAATAACTTTCAACACCTCTCGCTCCTCTAATGAGACCAAATAAATAATTAGAATATTATTAAGTTTAATTTACATAACAATAAATATGTAATAAAGTTCAATTATACCTTTTGCTACCAAATAGATGCAACAACTTACGATCCATAACTAAGCAGAAAAGATGTATCAACTAGACCACCAGGATACGATCCAGTAGAAGTGACTGCTTGAGTAGATGTTTTAGCTTGCTCAGCTGCTGGTGCCTCGCCAGATGTACTCAGCTGCTGCCTCTCTGCCGCAGTTGGTGCCTCAGCAGATGCACTGGCCTGCTGCCTTGCCCCCTAGCTACAGTCTCAACATGCTGCATCTCATTGGGTATTGCTGCATGATTAGTTGTAGTCGCATGCATGCTCTGCTCAGCAGTTGCTGCCTCTAAAGCTCATCTCTTCCTCTTAGAAGTAGTGGGTACCCACCTAGTATCCTCCGAAGTTTCAACGTGTCTCCTCCTCTCACTAGGAATGTCAACGGGGCGGGTACCCGCCAATTTTGAGGTACCCGACCCTGACCCCGTTTAATATTAATAAAACCCGAACCCTATAAAAACCCGATTAATTTTTAAGTGTACTACCCGAACCCTACCCTATTAATTTTTATATTACCCGTTTATACCCTAACCCGTTTAAATACCCGTTTACACTTTCAATTAATGACAACGAAATCCACAATTGAATCAAACATTTGAAAATGTGAGCCCAATAAAATTGGGGCGGAATAAAATTTCTTTTCAGCTCAACCAAACTGCTCATAAAGGAATTAAAAACTACATTTAACTGGGCGATGCCAGCACAAAGATCAAAGAAAAATACCAGGGCTAAAACACTGACCAGTGGTAAACAAACAAATTTACGTTCTCTTTTTCCATACACAGACAAACAAATTCCACTCCACGAATAGTCAAACCCAATGTTTTACCTATTCCCACTCCCCACCAAAATCAAAGCAAGTCGAACAAACACTCAGATCAACGTTCAGGAACAAAATATGGAATAAAAAAGGAAAAGTTTCAGAACCGCAAAGCCAGCAAAAAGGAATTAAACTCGCATCCCAATTACCGAAATTTTAAGAAGATCCATTACAACAATTCAAAATTAAAACCTAAAATTTTAAACACGATTTCTCATATTTGCACATAAAATTAAAAAAACATCCATTACAACAATTCAACAAACCATAATAGTTCAACAAACAATTTAAACACATAGAAATATGTTTATGCAACTACAAACAAACATAATTGAATAAAAACACAAACAAATTTGAAATCATTCAAGTCATGACATCTTCATTCTTCATCATCATTAAACATGCAACTTGAATCCATAGTTGTAGATAGTCCTACACATAAAATAAATAAATAAATATTATTAATCTTGAGGTAAAATGTAATAATAAATTCCTTTTGAAAAAAAAAACAAATGAATAAAAATAATTATAATAAGTGAATTGTTTACCTCCTATGTCACTCCTTAACCAATTTTGAGAGCACATCAATGCCTCCAAAGTGTCCGGATTAAGCTTACTTCGATGACTACTCACGACTCCCCCACTAGTGCTAAAAGCAGACTCGGATGCAACTGTAGAAATAGGAATAGCAAGAAAGTCCCTAGCAATCTTTTGCAAAGTGGGATACTTTATCCCATTTGTCTTCCACCAATTAAGAATATCAAAGAATTGGGTCCATGGCAAAACTGGCTCATCTAGATAATGATCCAATTCTGACTTAACATTCACACTAGTAGAAGATGAACTAAGAAATGCAACCAACTTGCTGAAATCCTCTTGTTGAGAAGTAGGGACACTTGATGCTTGAAGAGATGATGTTAATGTTGAAGTGCAAGAAGCATGTGACTTTGGTTTGGAGGATCTATTTTGGTATTCATGAAGTAAATCATAACAAGTTCTTTTAACATTTTCGATCTCAAAGGGTGCATCATCACCAAAAATGTCAGGAAAATAAAACTCAACCACCTTCATCTTATACCTAGGATCCAATACAACAGCCACAACTAGCACAACATGAATAACACTCCAAATTTTTCAAACTTGCCAAACATTTTCTTTGCCATTGCACTAACAACATTATCATCAGAACACATCCACTTCATTAGTGCATTTCTAAGTTGACAAATTTGAACAAAATAACAATTTGCAGTAGGATACTTTGTCCCCGAAAACAATTCAGTGGCATTATAAAATATTTCCAACTTTTCAGCAATAATTTCTGCCATCTCCCACTCTTTCTCACTGGGCACTTTAGTGTAAAGTTTATCTCTAAGAGTCAACCTAGGAAAAATATCTTTGTATGCTATGGCAGTTCGAAGCATCAAATAAGTTGAGTTCCATCTAGTTCTACAATCAAGGCTTAACTTTTTAGTGCATGAAACTTTTGCTTGACGTGCCACATCTTCAAATTTTTCCACTCTAGAAGAACTAGCAGACCAAAATGCCACACTATCACGAATATTGTTAATTACATCTTCTATCATGGATAACCCATCTTTCACAACAATATTCAGAATATGTGCACATCATCTCATGTGTAGGATTTTCCCATCAAGTAAAAGTTCAGAATATAACTTATCTGCTATGATAGAAACCATACCATCATTAGAGCTGCAATTATCCACGGTGATAGTAGAAAGTTTGGTCTCTATATTCCATTGAGTCAAAGCAGCCATCAATTCTTCAGCGAGAACTTCCTTAGTGTGAGGTGCTGGTACGTAAATGAACCTACATGTTTAAAAATAACATTAGTTAATTTACTAACAATTTATTCATAAACATTAATGAATTATGTACCACATGTTAAAGAGTTCATAAGAGTTATTTATCTCAAAATACGACTTTGCAACACCCAAGCATCATTAATAAAATGAGCAGTCACGGACATATAACCTTTCTTTTGATTTGAAGTCCACATATCCATTGTAATTGCTATTCGACTTTTCAGCTTCTCAAACACACCCATTAGCTTTGCCTTCTCTGATTGATGAATTTTGAGAATGTCTTCTTTAATTGTATTGCGAGAAACCATCTTGAAAAGAGGTTGAAGGCTAGCAATAAATCTTCTAAATCCAACATGATTCAGAACAGAAATGGGATATTCATGCAAGATTATAGCTCAAGCCAACTCATTTCTTGAAACTTCTTGATCAAATGTAAAGTTCCCAAACCGAACTTTCCCATCATTTTTCTGCTCCACACTAATCAACTTTTGCTTTTCAAAGCATGATTCGATGGTTGAATTTCTTCTACTTGAACAAGTATTCATGTGGTTTAACAAAGCTTTTGTCCCATTCTTGCTACTAGCCTTTAGACTAATTTTGCAATAATTGCATATTGCCTTATCTTCTCCACTTATATTTTTCTTTTCAAAGTGCTCCCAAACCTCTGAAGTTAATTTACGAGGCCGTTTGGATAATGGAGGTTTAGTTGAAGTAGATGTTGTTGGAGTTAAACTAGGAGGGCTGTTAGAGGGCAGCATACTAGGAGCATTATTATCATTGTTTTCTGAGCTTGAACCCATAATTGATGGACCGGTTGCAACCTTATCATTCTCATCAACAATCTCATTATTTCCACTTGTTGCCATTTTTTTAAAGACCTGCAAACAATTTTAAAAAAAAAGTTCGACACATTGACAATTAATTTAACAGCAAATATGTTCAAGTATGTTCAACATAATAACAATTCATTTAACAACAAATATCTTGAACACAATGATAGTTTGTGGAATACTATGAGCTGCCTAGGTTTTCTTGTTTTTTGCAATTCTGTTGGTTTTCTCGTTCTATTAATTGTTTATTGTTTAAATTAAATTAAACTAAAAAATAATGACAATGGCAACGACTACAATAGTAAAATAAAAATAATCATACAACATAGGCTACAAAAGAGGACAGGTATGCTGCTTTTCTTTTATTGTTTGTCATGTCTTTTATATACTGCTGGGTATTTTTATCTTTTCTTGGGCATGGTTTTAGAATTTCTTACTCATGCGGATAATTAAGAGATTACTGTCATTTACTATTATTTTTGCTGCATATTATGAGGGTGAGGATCCACGTGAGATTTAGATGGACTGGTCCATTGTGAATGGTTGAGATTTCATACTTGCATGCAATAAGTTGTAGGCAAATGAACCTATAATTGAGACCGAGAATAAGGCTGATTGGACTGCTGTTATAGCCTATTCTAACCAAACGTAATAATATACCACTGATGATGAACTCATTAGGAACTCGATGAATAATGATGACTCAACTGTAATTACGATGGATACTTCGGTTTGGACCAAATAGCTTATTTATTGCTCTGGGGGTTTCTGGTCTTGGCTCATAAAGATGGTATGTTGTCTTTGATTTAAGTGGTTGATATCATAACTTTGTAGGAAAGATGAAGTTAAGGATGGAACTGTGGGCTGAAGTTAAGGATGGAACTGTGGCTAAAGTTCCAGTACACTTAAATTGTTTGATAGGATGATTGTCATTTTATGGTTGCTGAGATAGCTTCGAAGTTTCATGTTAGTATGCACAGATAAGACTGCAAACAAAAATGGTGAACAGCTCTTTGATATGGAAATTTATTTTATATATATGTGAACTTTTTATTTATTTATCCGGTAATTTATTCTGGAACCCATTATTAATCAATGCATAGCTTGTATAAGAAATATATAATATCATGTGTGAAAGCAAAAAAAGTAAAAAAAAAATGTGCAGAAGCAAAGCAGCAGAACAATGTTAATGCTTTAGTAAAAACAACTCTGTTAGTGTAGTGTTTTTACCAATGTCGGAGAGAGGAAGGCTACAACCACCGATGCTGCTGCTGGAGAGAGGGAGGCTTGCTGCCGGCGCCGCTGCTCGAGAGAAGAATGGCTACTGCCGCGCCGCTGGAGAGAGGAAGACAGCTACCGCACCTGGGTTTGAGCTCGCCGTAGGTAGATATGAGGTCACCGCTGCCAGATCTGTGCTTGCCGGTGCTAGATCTGAGGTCACCGCTGTTGGATCTGGTGGGTATCGGGTCAATGACTGGTGTGGCTGTGTGGTGTGGGAGCTTGAAGAATGAACACAGAACACTACACTAAGCACACTAACAGGGTAAAAACAATTCAATCTGATCTGCAGTCTGCACTGCACGTTTTTTGTTTTGTTTTTCTCACTTTTTTTTTACTTTTAATTATTTGGCTTAGCTAAATATTTTTTTAACTTTTAATTTAATAATACGTTGTCTTAATGCAAAAACAATTAAAGAATGAAAATATACCACTCAAAAACTTTAAATAATTAGAGGTTTAATGATTGATAAAATAACTAAATAAACTTAATTACTTTTAATAACAATAATAACCTATTAACATTGAAATGGATAGTAGAATGCAACGGTATTTTTTTTATATAAAAAATCACAATTTGAAAATAAAAAAATGTAATTAAAAATTTATATTTGTTAGACTTTATTTTTAATAATGACTGCATTATTTGAGTTAAATTCATGTTTAATGTAATTACTTGATATATCTATAAAATTATTGTCATCTTAACTTTTAAGGATAATTGATAAATTTATAATAATAAAATGCTATATCCATCAATATGATCCATTTGATATTTTACATAGATCATTTGATATAAAGTTACAGGCTATTCAACTTTTAACTTAACGTAAAATATTTTCAATTTTAATCTATTATCATAGATTAGAATATAATATTGTATATCTAATTTCAACCATTTGATTTCTTAGGATATATTCATGTAATCTAGATTAAAGTATCATACACATATATTATTATATCATATACATAAATGGCCAACATGTAATAATTGCATTTTAACTAATTATAAATCATTATTAATTTAATTTTAGTGCTATATGATTACTTGAAATACTTATTGTCTTAAGCATAATTAACTAATTTAATTTCGTAATTTTTTGAGTCAACAATGTTTTACTAAAATTGACAATTGCAATTAAATATAATTTGTATCATATACATACACAATAGTATAATATATGTCAATGGTCAATGTATCATATACATATACAATAGTATAATATATGTCAATAGTCAATTAGATTGCCATGTTATCTTTAGCATAATTAACTAATTTAATTCCACACTTATTATTATTATTATTATTATTATTATTATTATTATTATTATTATTATTATCTTTCATTAAATTTTTTAGTCAACAATAATTTATTAAAGTTGAAAATTACAATTTTAAGTACAATTTCTCATATATAAGTATACTATGATATCATATATGCAAATGATGAATGTGTAAGAATTGCACTCTTCCCTTATACCTCCTAAAAGATTATATAAATTTTTACAAATTTAAAATTTAACTCTCAATACTACCAATATTTTCTAATTATCTTTAGTCAAACTATTATTGCATGCGTACTAGTTATTTGATGGGTCCATCGCGTTGGAAGATTAGATCACTGATTAATTAAATTAAGAATTAATTTTATTTCATAATTATTCTTATTATGTTTTTTTTTATTTTTTTAGGCTCAACACAATTTTATTGTATAAATATTTTTTTTGCCATATCATGGCAAACAGAACGTGTGGCTCACCTGGTAAGGGCTTTGCTTGAACCCTTGAGAACAAGAGTTCAAGTCTCCATATTCGCATATTTTGCTAAAAAATCGGGTTTGGTAATCGGGTTCGGGTTTAGGGTACCCTAAGAGTAATACCCGAACCCTACCCGAACCCGTCACGGGTAGTAAATAAACTACCCGAACCCGATTAAAACCCGATTAACAGGTACCCGAATCCGATCTAAACGGGGCGGGTAGCTCCGGGTACCCGATTAGAATAAACCCGTTGACATCTCTACCTCTCACCACTAGATGACCCCACTCCTCGTGTACGTGATGGCATCTATATAAACATAAAAGAAAACCATTTCACATATAAGAAACCAATTCACATGCCAAATTAATTTAATAATCCATTTCACATGTAAGAAACAAATCATCTTAAACGAATTCACATTTCTTTAAACGAATTTTGATCAAATAACTCATTCATATTCAATTAACCTTATTTAAAATGTAATTTAACCAAAAATAAAAATAAAAAAGTTAAGATTTTATTTTTTTACTTGTTTTTTCATGTGCTGCTTTATTTTTTGAACTCACGGCACCAGGTATTTATGGCACTTTAGTACCGTGTATCCAGAAAGTGTCGTGCAGCATTTAGGGCTTGCAACAAGGAGTTGTCGTGAGCTTTTCGTAGCTCACTACAATTCCCTGTCGTGACCCCCACAAAGCTTATGGCAATTCATTGCTGCGAGCTATAGAACTGAATCCTAACCTCCCCACTCAATTATTCAAAGCCTTTTTACTCAAATTCAACAATTATATTCATTTAAATGAGAAAAAAATGAACATTAAACATATATAATAGAACATGGAAGCTATACTTACCTTATTATCTTAAAATTCTTAAAGATTTGAGGAGGATTTGAAGGAATGAGGGTTAAGGTGTGTGGTGGGTGGGTGTGCCATGGGTGGTAAAGGGGGTATTATTGGGTGAAAAAAATAGGAATTTAGTGTGTGAGTAGGAAAAAGATTGAGAGAAATGGGAGCATTTGGGTGTGAGTAGTAGATAAAGTGTGTTTAGAGGGATTTAAGGTGTGAATAGTAGATCTCTTTTTATAAATGTTATTAATGAATCAAATATATATATATTAAAATATTAATATTAATATAATCATATTTTATCAATTATGAAAATTTAAATATATTTAAAAATATTATTCATAAATAAATTATATTAATATATTTATAAATGTTATTTATATACATTATGTTATATTATTTATACTTTATTGTACATAGTGATTAAAATTTGACATAAAAAGCCATATTTTCAAACAACCAAGGTTTGGCCTAGTGGTTATTACTCTTCTTTAGGAGGGATTAGGTCCAAAATTCGATTCCTCCTATTTCCCCTTGTACCTCCTATGAATAAAAAAAAGCATATTTTCATGTCATTAAATTCTTTTAATGATGGCAATGTACTTATGATACAAAACCATTATTTAAAAAATAATCTCGTTATTAAAATATTTCATTAAATTATTATTTAATATGATAATTTGAAGCAAACAATAAGACTGTTGAAGCTACTATAAACTTCAAAGCAAAAATGATGGTTTGGAACAAAACTGCTTTTTGGCAATATTCTTCACAAGAAGAAACAAATAAAAGCAAGGCTTGACGGCACCTAGAGAGCTCTCACTACTAGTCCAATCCCATGGCTGGTAAAGCTTGAAGAGAATTTGGAGGCAAATTTTCAACACATTTTAAAATTGGAAGAAGAACTTTAGGCGATGAAGACAAGAGTTAATTGGATTAATGATGGTGATAAAAACACAAGATTTTACCATTTGAGCACCATCAATCATTGAAGAAACAATAGAATTCTAGCCCTTAAAGATTCAGTGGGTAATTGGCACAATGGTGCTGAGGATCTAAAAGCCATTATTTCTAAATACTTTTCATCCTTATTTTGTTCTTCAATGGAATCTAGCTTGAGGGTTGACCAACTCTCTAGTAGATTCTATAATCCTCTTTTGGACATAGACAGGACTGCACTTGAAGCACCTCTTGAGCAAATTGAGATCTTCAAAGTTGTGTTCAATCTTAAGCCCCTCAAAGCTCCAGGACCAAATGGATTACACCCCATATTCTACCAAAAATGTTAGGATGTGGTGAGATAGTCTGTTGTTCAATTTGTCAAAGATATCTTTAGAAATCAAAAGATTCCTGAAAATATTAATCATGGCTTCATTTATCTTATCCCTAAAAGCCAAAATCCTGAAAGTATTTTCCAATTTTGACCTATCAACCTTTGCAATTCTATCTATAAGGTCATTGCCAAAATCTTAGTCAATAGGCTTAGACCACACTTAACCAGATGTGTCCATCCTCTCTAGACAAGCTTCATAGCGGGAAGGAAATCGAAAGATAATGTCATTATTGCAAATGAGGTTTGTCACTCTCTCAATTATAAGAACGGTAAACAAGGAGGTATGTTAGTCAAGATTGACTTGGAAAAAGCCTATGACAAGATGGAATGGAGTTTCATAAGGAAAGTGTTAGTGTTCTTTAACTTTCCTTAAAGTTGGATTCAAATGATCATTTCATGCAATTCTTGTGAGATCCCAAAATTTAGTATTTTTCCTATACCTATTGAATATGATGAGTTAGAATATCAAGCCAAGTTACGATAACTAACTCTCATATACTTGGAAGTTATCGGGGAAAATTGTCAAGTGGGCTTCACAAGACAATCTGTAATCAAGATGGTCTTCGAAGTGGCAAAATGAGAAATTTGGGCTCGAAGTACCTAAGGGGTAAGAAGACTACTTTCCAGATTTCTTTAAGATAAGCACACCTAGGTTTACATGCAACAAATTTTAAAATGACGATTTTGTCCATAGTTCGGAAGAACTTTCTAAATAATGGTCAAACCAAATTGAATTTAGACCTATAGACTATCATAGGAAAATCCTCGCGTAAAGAAGTTTCACGTGGATCCAACCCTTGAACTGAATTACGCAATAATGCTAAAAACAATGCAAACAAGCTCAAAAGCTTTATTTTAAGGGTAGCTTGATAATTTCACTACCCATGGCTGGCCAAACCACCTTGGGAGTCAATCTTTGACCATGTTTGACTTGAATATATGAAAAGTAATAAAAATAAAATATAAATTCTGAATTTAAAAATATTAAAATAATGTTAGAACAGAATTGAAAATAATGGAATTGTAGAACGGTATTTTGGTCTTTACTCAAGTGGTTTTTGGTCAAACCTTATACTTAGTCAATGTTTGACCAGATTTGACTTAAATAACTAAAATAAAATAAAATAAAAATTAAAAATATGAAATTAAAAACAATAAAATAATGGTTATGGCATAGTTGTAAATATTAGAATTTTAAAAGGGAATTTGGTCATTTCTCACGTGGGCTGGAAAATATCTGTAAAATATCAATAAAAACCAAAAACTTCTGGTCTTTTCTAATGATTTGGCTTGCTACCATTACTAGCTCTCTTCCTCTCCATTTTCTCAAGTTTCCTTCATCTTTACCTTGTAAAACCACCACTTTAAGCCACCAACTTACCAAGCTTTGTTCACCAAACTTGTTCCTCACATCAAGAACACCTTAAATCCAAAATTTGGAAGGTTGAATTGAAGAATTGAAGACTGTTTTGGTTGCTGGAAGTGGCTGCACATGGAGAGGTAGGAGGAGATAGCCATTGATTTGCATGTTTTTTCTTGGTTTCAATTGTTTTATGGTAGTTTAACATGTCTTTGGTTGAAATTGAAGCAAATTAGATTGTATGGACATGCTAGGGTTTCTATCATGAGGGTTTCCTCAGGGGAAAAATGTTGTTCTCATGCTCAAAGTGTTGTAAAGTTGCAAAAAACAAAGTGTGAAGTGTGTGTATGTGCTGATGTTGTAATTTTGTTGCATTGTCCTGTCCGAGGCCCATGTTTAAATATTCAATTTGGGAGTTTTAAAATGATGTACATTCTGTAAACATTATGGTAGATAGCCTTATGAGTTAGGAGAAAGTCAGTTTTGGAATCACCAAATTTGGAGTTGTATAGCGTAAGATATGTGCAAATCAATATAGGGCACTCTGCCCAGAAAACATGATCCAAATGGCTAACTTTGAAAATTTGTAGAAAATAAAACAAAACCAATTTGGGTCCAAGCCATACATTTCCAGAAAGGTAAATGATTTAGGAATAATGTGGTTTTGAGTTTGCACAATTTGGATAACCCTGCTTTGATATATGAACTAATTTGTGCATAGAGGTCAGTGGACAGATCGGCCAGAATACAACTAAAAATAAAGTGAATTTGTGGAATTATTAAAAATTATTTAGAAATGACAAAATTATGAAACTTACCATTTTGAATAAGGAATTGAATTAAGATTCACCTGATCTTAGATTCATAATTTTTGGGCATCTCTGTAATTAGTAATGTAATTTTTAATGTGCAAAAGTCAGAAAACCATCCTGCTAAATGGATAAACTAGGTTGAACTTTGGAAAATTATTGAAAAACATACAAAATGAATTAGGAAATGAGCCTCTCACCTCTGAATTGGAATTAAGTTAGGTTACATTAAAAATTTATGATGTATTAATTGGAATCCAATATTTCCAATTATAAACAGAAAGGCATCAATAGGTCAAAAAATCTTACAATCGTGGGAGACTTATATAATGGAAAGGGGTAGAACTTTAGTGTGCATGGTTGGTTAAGGCACTCGCATTATTAGTATGTATTATAAGGGTGTTTTTCATAGAAATCTTGAAACTAAAATTGTATAAATGATCTTCTACAGCTCCTAAGTTAAACGAGTGAAATGGAAAAAGGAGGCAAATAAGGATCCACTCACTAGTTCAGTGCTACAAAAGGTATTGTTTGAATGAAAGGACGCTATACAGGTAAGGAATGTATATGGAAGTAGCATAGGAATGCTATGCTTGCATGTGGGAATTGTGGTTGTTTTGAGAAAAAATAAATTGTGGTTTTGTGCAAGAGGTTAGGATAGCTACGGTTGTCATATTGCCGAAATTTCGTAAAACGAACCTTGAGCCTATGTTTCAAATATCTGGACTAAATTAGATAAATTCCCAGCCCTAAAAATATTCCAAAATTTTCCAGTGACAATATCTGTTCCCAAGACTGCATGTTTTACGTAGCATGTTTTACAAGCATAAATATTTATTTTTAATTATTTCAAGTGTTTACTCGAAATTACTTGATGTTTAAGCAAAAGAAAAATATTTTAAATGTTTATTTATGTACCAAGAATATTTACTAAATTTTATTCAAAATATATGATTTTACCATATGCATAATTATGGATTGTCTAAAGATAAATTATACGAAAATGATTTCTATCATGATTTTTGGATTATATGAAAATGATTTTGAGATTGTTTGCTCATCAATAATCATGCATACAGATGATATGATGATTAGGGCTAGGACACCCTAGCTAAGTCCCCAATACCATAGTTGTCACCTGATCAGTGAACATTGTGGATTTCTCGACAATGGCCATTGTTATAGGTAGGAATGACTTAGGGTTGGATGCTTGGCACTACGTAGGTATGCTTGATTCCTATATAGGTCCCTAAAAGGATATAGTTCGTGCATGATTCTATTGGATGCTGACTATCTCCACTGATTTGATTGTGAATTAAATGAGTACTGATTTGAAAGAAAGAAATGTTAATGAAATGATTATTACAAATGATTTTAAATGAAATTGTGATTATTGTACTAGATGAAAATATTGAAAATATTGTTTGGCCATATGATTTTAAAGTGTTCCTGTACTGTTTACTGAATTTCATACTGAAAATGTTTTATGGAATTATCTTAAATAAATTATTTTATATACTGTTATCGATTTAAAACTGCATGGAATTATTAAATGTTTTATACTGTATATTTAATTCATCGTCAACTGTTTATTCCCTATAGTCAGAACTAGGGACCGAAACATGAAAGTTACTTCAAACTATCCTCCTATACTCTATCTGGTCACTTAGCTTATTATAGTATCTTTTCTAAAAATGTCCCTTAGTTCACTAATAGGAATTAAATGATTTTATGCATTTTTATATTTTCATTTAATACATTTTCATAACAAGCAAAATAAAATTCTATTTATTTTATCTGCATATAGTAGCATAGTACGCACTTTTATATATGTTTCTTACTGGGCTTACCTAAGCTCACCCCCTTACTCAACATCTCAATTAGTTTTTCAGTGTATGTGACGACCACTGTTTCAGGTTAGTTGAAGAAGATCACTAGAAGTTTTAAAGTATCGAATAGACAAGTATATGTTGAATGTTATATTTATATATTCAGACAAGTACATGCACAACAGATGTTTTTATAGAATGGGATATAAATAGTATAATGTAAAGTGAAAGAATGTCTATGAACTAGTGGGATGTATTTGAATTGAACTGATATAAATAAAATTATAAAGTTTTATATTATGATTTATATGTTGATTTCCTATTTATTATTTGTGGATTAAATGGTTTAATGATATAGAGATTAATATGTAGCGAAAGTTATAGAATGAACTTACACTGACACCGAATGGTAACAAATAGATGAATGAGAAAAGTGGTATTGAAAAGAAAAAGTTGGTTTGGAATTTCGCAATTCTAAACTTTACATTTCTTTTCCAAGCATGACGGTTCTAGTTAATGGGGGTGTGAAATACCTTCCTTCTAAGGGAATTCGTCAAGGAGATCCATTATCTCCTTACATTTTCATTTTGTCTTGAATATTTGTACCTCAAAATTCTTGAAGAATGTGAAGACAAGAATTGGGAGCCTCTTCAATCATCCAGAAATGGTCCCAGGCTTTCACATATGTTCTATGTGGATGATTTGATTCTTATGTGTAAGGCCACGGAGAATACACGCTTAACTATGAAATGTGTGCTTTGAGATTTTTGTTCGATCTCGGGCTGAACTATCAATCTTGATAAATCTGTGGTGATGTTTTATGCTAATCTTGATGAGAGTAAGAAAAAGTTTCTTAGCAATATTTCATAAATGAATTATATTGAAGATATAGGCAGATATCTTGGTTTTCCACTCAAGAATACTAAGAAAGCATCATCTAGCTATAGATTTATTATTAATAAAATCAACAAAAAGCTAACAAGTTGGAAAGCTAGACTTCTTTCTTTTGCAAGTAGAGCCACTTTAATTAAATCAACTTTAGGCTCCATACCCATGTATTGCATGTAGGGTACTCACCTCTTGATTAGCACTTGTGAGGAGATTAATCATATCTGAAGAAATTTCCTTTAGGGTTCTTCAGATGACAAGAAAAAAATACACTTGGTTAATTAGGAGATACTAACCAACTCTAAGAACAAAGGAGGGCTTGGGATCAAAGACATGAAGAAGCTCAATGAGGCCAATATGGCGAAGCTTGGATGGTTATTCCTCACTGAACCTAAAAATTTTTGGGTTAAAATTCTTAGATTGAGTTTTTTTCAAAATGGGGAATTCAAAAAGAAGGTTTATTTACCCATTTGGTCAGGCATGTGCAAGAGTTCATATATTCTTGAGAAGGGAATTAAGTGGGTAATCAAGTCTGGTAAGCAAACAAGTTTTTGGAAAGACAATTAGATAGGATTAGTGTGATAACCGCTAATTTTCTAAAATTAATATTAAATATTTATAAATTTAATATTAAAACAAATAGAGAAGTTACGTAAGTAAATAAATTTAATTACGAAATAGGGATATCGTTGAAATTCCCGAAATTGATGAAGTGAAGAAGTGGAGAAAAGTAATTTGGATAAATTGAGGAATTTAATTTGGATAAATGGAAATCCAAAAAAAAATGAAAAGGAGAAATATAATTTGGATATGATGAAATCCAAATTATAAAAAATACAAATGTGAGTAATTATATATTTATATAATTTTATTATATAAATATATTTTTAAATATATATATATATATATATATGTTTTATATAATTACATATGTATATACATATATATGAAATATATATTATTTTAAAGTTAAAGTGTATATATATATCTAATATAATAATTATAGATATAATTTTACAATTATAATTATATGAATATTGTAGTTATATATGTGTATAATTATATAAAAGAATCATTTATATATATAATATAATACAAAAAAAAGGAAAGGAAACAAAAACGGGAAAATGGGATCCCATTTCTGTCGAAAACAGTGGAGAAGCCGACCCCGTCGGCGGCGCCGGAGGAGAAAGAGAGAGAAGGGAAGCCATCGTCGGCCGGTGAGCCAAGGAGAGGAGGAGATGACGGCGACGGAAAAGGAAGGAAACAAAATCGGAGACAGAAGGAAATTTTGGCGGAAGTCGAGAGGAAAAGAGAAAGAGGATCTGGCGGTGCCGGCGGAATTGGCCACCGCCATTGCCACCGAAGCTTCACCGGAGGAGGAGGAAGAGGAAGAGGTGGGAGGCCACTGGAGGCATGGTGAATGGCAGAGGAGGGCCGGCGAAGAGGCGGAAGAAACAAAAGGTAAATAGACTCGATCCGCCACCGTGCCGCCGATCCAGGCCTAGCGGAGACCACCAGCAGACTCGTCGTGCCGTCGGCCAGCTGTGGAGCTACCGAACTGTCAGAGAACCGGCCGCCGGCGAGGAACTGGCGATGAAGGGATCTGACCGGTCTGAACCGGTCCGACCAGGAAAAGGAAAAAAGGAAAAAGAGAAAAGAAAAAGGAAAAAGAAAAAGAAAAAGAAAAGAAAAAAAAAGAAAAGAAGAGAAAAAGAAAGAGAAGAAAGAAAAGAAAAGAAAAG
Organism: Heritiera fomes; assembly: GCA_032173925.1. Taxonomy (NCBI): domain Eukaryota; kingdom Viridiplantae; phylum Streptophyta; class Magnoliopsida; order Malvales; family Malvaceae; genus Heritiera; species Heritiera fomes. The sequence goes on from JAPDPM010000017.1 coordinate 7,458,964, forward strand.
AGAAAAAGAAAAATTTTCAGGATTCGAGAATTTCGGAAATTACGGGAGATCCCGAGAATTCGAAAACTCGAAAATTACGAAAATTCGGTAAGAATTCTGGAAAATGTTTTCGAGTAAAAATTTAATAAATTAATTATGAAAATTCTAAAATTTAGAATTTTAATTTCCAGAAATTATTCTCGACGATCGAGATGAGGAATCGGAAGAGATGGAGTACGGGGGCGACCGGTAAGAGGAAGTCGCCGACCCGAAAAAAGGTAAGGAATGCATGTGCAGCACTGTAAGGATATTCAGTCTGCATGATTTTAATTATGAAATATTTTATAAATTATTTCATGAAATTATTGCAATGAATGATTGGTTGGAAAATTATGGTGAATTACCGATTGAGATTTTAAACTGTATTTTTCGTGCAGGAGGCTAGCCAATCGGTAGCTGTTATACTGCCGAAAAATTATCAAAATTATTGAAAAATTCTAGAAAATTTCATAAAATCATAATAAATGATTTTATTTCACGAGAAATGATTTTCAACCACGAAAATCGAGAAAATGAATATTTTCTACAAAAACATGAATAAAAAGAAGTGATTTTAAAATATTCATGTTTTCGAGAATGGTGATAATGAAATCACCGAAAATTCTCTTCGAGGATGGTGATAATGAAATCATCGAAATTTCTCTTGATATGTAAATTTCACGAAATACGAGATGAAAAATGAAAAGAAATAAAGTGAATATTATATATATATTTTTATAAATATTCACTAAATGGTTTTCTAACCTTTATGGTTTCAAAATTAAGAAATTATATATTTTTATAAATTCCATAAAAGTTTACTGATGATGAAAAATACGGTTTTGAGACTAGTTGGCATCCTATCATGCTGATATGTGATATGTGATATGTAATATGTGATATGTAGTCCCGACCGACACCTGATCAGTGATCCGCCGAGGACAATTATAGACTATGGCCATAGATCTGATGTGATGATTTTATACACTTCGGGGTCTATAGCATGATACGAGTAACGACCCAGTGGACGGGCTGGGCGTGCCTCAGTCTCCATATATGAAAATGTTTTATATGATATGTGATATGTGAAATGTAAATGTTTTACATGATATGTGAAAATGTAAATGTTTTACATGGTATGTGACAAGTTAAATGAAAGAGATTTACAGCATTTTACAAAATGCTTATTTTAGCACTGATTTTAGTACTACAAGATGATTTTCATATGACATGTTATATGAACATGTAATATGTTTTCAAAAGGAAAAAGAGTTTATAAGTCTAATATTCTTACTATGATTTTAAATTGAATATTAGACTATATGTGATATGAATATGTGATTTGTTTTAAAAAGGAAAGAGGAGGAAAATAAATCTAATATTCTTATTTTAAACTTTAAATTGAATATTAGATTTAAATGATTTATATGTTATATGAAAAGGAATTTATAGCTTATTTTGCTATTTAAAGTACTGTACTAATTATGATTGTACAGTAAAATATGAAATGAGTTTAAATGAGAATGATGATGATTTAACTAATATTCTTTTCAAAGAATATATGAATAATAGTTACTTATTTAAATGCCTTATTTCATAAAAGCATTATTTTGAAAGGAATATGAAAATGATATGGAATAAAAAGGAAAATGATTTAAATTTCAAACGAAAAGAAATTTATTACTCTCTACAGTTGCTTCTAGGTTCCGAGACAAGATAGGTACTCCATCCGGATCCCTAGTCGACTGTAGTATCCTTCCTATATGCGAGCCTAGAGCCCATAGGAAAAATGAAAAAGTTTTCAGCATATAGATAGCTGAATATCAAGTATGCATATAATTCCCTTACTGAGCCGTGGTTTGCTAACCCCTTAATTTTAACATTTCAGGTTTTCGAAGACTAAGAGTCTGACACTTAAAGGATTTCGGTTGCGCATTTGGGGACGATGCGACAGCTTGATTTAATTAATAAGGTATGATCATTTTTTTTCTGTATTTAGACTTATTGACAGTACTACTTTCTTATGAAGTAAAATTCGGGGATGTAATTCATATTATAATTTAATATGAAATTGTGTATGTGTAAAAGAAAAGTAAAGTATCGCAGACAGCCCAACCAAATAAGATGTATAGAAAAAGGTTAAAAATAGGGTCACGGGTTGTGACAATTAGGACCTCTCTATTCTATTGTTTATGGTCCATGGAGTCCTCAAGATCATGATCAGGTAGTTGGCTCGATAATGGCTAAGAGTGGAACATGGGATTTTAATAATCTCAATGCCAAAATACCATCTGATTTATGTTAAAGAATCATTGCAATCCCCTTCCAAACAAAGCGAAAAGAAAATGATAGAATTAGATGGAAGAATAATGTTAATGGTAACTTCACTCTCAACTCTCCCTACTATATTGCAAAAGGAAATTTGGAAAATTTGGATGGAACTTGGGGTGACATTTGAAAAACTCCAACTTTGCCAAAAATCAAACATTTTCTTAGGAAATTGAAACATAAAAAAATTTCGGTGCAGCAAGTTCTTCATGACAGAGGAATTCAAATTCCTCCCACTTGTCCTAGATGCAGCACTGAGCTTGAAACCCCTCTTCATTGCATGAGAGATTGCATTCACATTACGAATCTTTGGCAAAAATTACTTGTCCCAAGTGAAGCTATTCACTCCTTTGATTTTAAGCTCAATAACTAGATTTCTTTTAACTGCAAAGCTAAAGTCACTTCGGTACTCGCTGATATCCCTTGGAATGTATGTTTTCCAATGATGCTTTGGCACATTTGGACAAACAAAAACAATATTGTCTTTAGACAATCCAACTTTGATGCTTGGATTAATAAAGTTCAAAATAGGATAAAAGACTATTGGGCAATCGTTGAAGTTCAAAAGAATGTTAAGCATTACTGTCTCAAGAATATTGGATGGAAACCCCCTCCATCTAATTTTATTGAACTTAATTCTGATGGATCAGCTAGGAAGAATCTTGGGATGGCTAGCTCAGGTGGTCTCTTTAGAGATCACTTTGGCAAGTAAAAGGGAGGCTACGGTCATAAACTTGGAATTTCCACTAGTATTGATGCTGAACTCTGGGGAATAAGGGATGGTCTTCATTTGGCTACCAGACTTGGCTTCTCCAAACTTATAACCGAAATGGACTCATCAGTGGCAATAAGGTATGTTGTTGAAAGTGTTTCTTCTTCTCATACTTACTCATCCATCATTGATGATTATAGGGTTCTCATAAGAAAGCTAAAAGAGGTCAAGATTGTGCATAGCTATCGGGGAGGAAACACATGCGCATATCTTTTAGCCAAGAACGGAGTAGAGATGCATGATTCCTTTATTTCTTTTCTGAGTCTCCGGAAGATTTGAAACTTCTTTTGTTTAATGACTATAGGGGAATTGAATTCCCCAAGACTATGCATGTTTAACGCTTTTGTGTTATGTTAATGTTCCACTTTTCACCGAAAAAAAAAGCTATATAGCAAATTTGACAAGGATGCCTACATAGACATTCTCTTTGAATGATATGTAAGCATCTATTAACTTCATTTACACCAAAGCTAAAATTAACATTAAAATTTCTTGACTTCTCCATTTTTTCTAAAATTTCTCTATTTTTTAAAAAGAATTATCTTAGAATAAATTTAAATACTATTTAATCCAAAAATAATATTTGTCATCTCCAAATTAAATTATGGACTTCATAAGAAGTTTTTGTGATTTGTAATACTAAAAAATTGAAGTTATTATATAAATAATATTAGTGTGTGTATATATATATATATATATATATATATATATATATATATGACTTTTTGCATATATGTTTAAAATTATCTATAATAATAAATTCATTACCACTATGTGCATGTGTGTATATATATGTATGATATTATGTTATACCTTAACATCAAATGAAAATTTTATTACTCAACATCCATGCTTCGCACGGGATATAAATTAGTGTATGTCATAAAGGGATACACAATACCAAATGAAGCTCTCATAGCTTGTCATTTTTAGTGAATTTATTCTTTAACAAACACCCACATTCTATCTTCAAATATCTTTATATTTCAACTTATGAGATCGATTGCATACTTTAAAAGTAAGGAGGCTTAGCATGTACAATCTTTAAATACTGTCAATGTCATGTCTTGACAATACAATGACCATAAATATTTTTAGGAATAAAGCTTTAATGCATAGAGATCTCATAATTGTAACTCTTTACAATTGCCATACAATGGTATTATGTTCCAAGGACTTTATCTACATAAGTGCAATAATCAGAAATACCTTAATATTATTGTTAACTTTAAATTAATTCATATATATTTTGAAATGACAAACAATTAAGCAAAATTAAATAAAATTTCTATATTGTAAATTTGCTTTATCAATTATGATTTTCACAAACCATTTCAAGTACTTTTATCAAATATAAGACCATAAATTAATTGCTTATTCTTATTGGTCTTAATCTTTTATAAAATGATTTTGAATATTTCATCAAGTAATTTTCTCAAGGAAATATAAAATATATTTTTAGAAAATTAATTGATAAATATTAAAGCTAACTTTTCAAGTGCTTATTCAAGAAATATTAAAAAAAATGACTTATGACTTGGGATGATTTAAAAGCAAAGATTACACATTTTTCAACTTAAAATTGCCCAAACCTCTTAAAATAAGAAAAAGGGATCGATCCCCTACAGTGAAGGGATCCATCCCTTGTTGGCAGAACACTCTTGAATATTGGAACAATGCAAGGGATCCATCCCCTACAGTGAAGGGATCCATCCCTTGTTGGCAGAACACTCTCGAAGATTGGAATAGTACAAAGGATCCATCCCTTATAGTGAAGGGATCTTTCTCTTGTTGGCAAAATACCTTTGAAGGCTGGAACAATACAAAGGATCCATCCCCTACTTTAAAGGATCGATCCCATACACGCTGGAAGCCTCTAAAGGCTAGTTTTTTGTGATGGCCAACGAGAAAGTCAGTTTTAGGCTCCACCAAGCTTCAACAACCATCCAAGGGAGTATAAATAGAAGCTTAGAAGTTCATGTGAGACCTCAAAATTTCAAGTACTGTTTAATTATATTTACATAATTGAGAATTATGGAATAATTTTAATTAATAAATATTTGATTTTATCTTTGGTATTAAGGTTAAATTGTAAGCGAGTTCCACCGATTCCTGGGGGTCCAAATGAAGGTGAAACTTCAAGGACTCAATATTTGAAGCTGAAAAATATTATGGTAAGAATCTTAGACTCAATCATATTTATTTTTGCATATTTCGAAATATGTAGAACAATTTACAAAATGATGGTTTAGTCCATAGGCTGTCGAAATTTTTGAAAATAACAGTCAAATTAAGAGTACTTTGGACCTATGGACTATACCAAATAATTCCTTATGAAATATAGTTTTAGAATATCTAGATGGATGGAGGAAACTAGATGTGAACACAAAAATTTACGCGACTTTATAGTAGGGTATTTTAGTAATTTCACCCAAACCGGTAATCGAACTTCAACAAAAGCTTTACCAAACATTAAAGCAAGCTAAATAGAGTTGAATTATGATTTGATAAAATATTTTGGAGGTTAGATGGACTATTTTCAATAAAGTCAAACTTTAGGGGCAAATTGGAAAGTTTCATTAAGTAGAAGGGATTTTTGTAATTTTGCATGGGAGGTTTTAAAAATCAGAATTTTCTCTAGAATTACACACCCTTCAATTGACCATCTTCAACCTTTAGCCAAACCTCCATAGCCAAAAGCTTGAGAGAAGAAAAACCCCTTAAAAACCTAGTGAAAAATCATCCAAAATCGAAAAAGTTCTTAAGAAATAATGTCTAATTTTTAATGCACTTTCTCTTGTTGCCAAAATCATAGCATAAAGTGGCCAAAATCAGGCCCCAAGTCTTCCCATTGAATTCTCCCAAGGTAAGTTTATGAAGCAAGTTGGATTTTTTCATGGTTTTCTTATTAACTACCATGTGGTTAAGTGATTTCCATACTTCCTTTAACTTAATTCATGCTTAAATCATGTAAATGAACAAGAGAGGGTTTCGATCACTATTCATCCTCCATGTATATGGTGAATTTTGATGGAATTTAATATAGAAAAATAAAGTAGAAATTATGTTAAGCTTGAAAACAAGCTTAGCTTTAGCTAAATTAAAGAAATTCAATTTATTGGCCATTAAGGAGGTTTCGACCAAGGCATGAAGTGTATGAATTTGAGGTTAATTCATATGAAATTCATATGGATTTGATGTACAAAATTAGTAGAAATAATTTAGAATTAATAAATTAATGATTGAAGAAAATAAATTGTAAGGAAGAATGGAGGCAATTTAGCTAATGAAGGGGAGGCTGGAATTTTGTCCATTTTAATGTAAATTAGGTCTTAAAAGTTAAAATTTTCACACCGGTAGAAATTAGATTGCATTTGGTAAATTATACTCACAATTCATTAGCATTTAAATTATCAAATATTCTTATAATTAAAGAATAGTGAATTTATCAAATTTGAATAATTATTTGCAGCCTCAAGTCCAAGGGTACTACCAATGTTGGAGATTCGGATACCGATAAGCAAAGAGGTAAGGAATATTTGTACGAAGTGCAGGGATATTTCGTTGCATGCTTTTGACTAAAATGTGATTTGATGAAGTTGGATTTGATGCTTTGGATTGAATTTTGGACACTGAAAATTGTGGCTTTGAAGCTGGTTTTTGTGCAGGAGGGTTAGGCAAAAATACACTGGTATGCTATTGAAATTCTCAAAAATAGCCTAAAATCCTCCAAAATATTATTTAGCATGATATTTAAATTAAAAGAAAAGAATTTTAGAATGTTGAAGAAATTAAGTTCTTTAAATATGATTTAAATATATTAAATCACAAATTCTATATTTAAAAATTCATGTTATTGAATTTGACATAAGTGAAAATATTTATATACTTTTATAACTTATTTACTGTTAAATAAAATATTTTTTAGAACTAAATATTGCTTTGTGAATATTTTATGAATTTTTGTTTTGAATTGCTTATATTTCCAATGTTAAGTATTTATGGAATGATTAAAGATTTTGATTCTTGAATTTATCTCCGTAAACGGCTTGAAATTGTTTTACATGGTTTTAGAGACTGTTGGCCTTGTAGCTACCTTCGGGTACATGCATTTCCGTTTTGTTTAGATTGCTGTTGACTTCAGTCTAGTCTTTTAGCTCCCACAGGTGACACCTACCTAGTGCTAACACTGTGACCCCCTAACTTCGGCCATACTTCTATTATAATGCATGTGTCTATTGGGTGTAGCCTAGTCTCCACTAAAATTATATTGGGATGGTAAATCCCTAGTTAACTTAGATCCAGGCACTTCCCGTTTGATATATATTTCTGAATTTGATTTATCCATATGATATGTTTTCCGATATGAATTATATGCTTTGTGAAATTATTTACTTGACTATTTGTTGGAGAATTGATATAAATATGGTTCAAAATGTTTATGGAGAAATTGTTTAGGTTCTAATGTTTTATATTATGTTTGCAAGATATTGAAGTTATATTGAATTTGTGATTTAATTAAATCAACTAAACTCCCTATAGTGGCTTTGGATACCGGAACACGACAGGCACTCCAAAGAACATCCCATACTCTACCCGGTTTCCCAACCCACTATAGTATCCTTCCTAATATATTGTGCCAGTTTTATTTCATATTTTAATTTCATGTTTTAAATTCATGTTTCGTATAAATATCCGTTTTTATGATATTTGCATATAGGATATGTTATATTAGCTTTTGTATAGATGTCTGTTACTAAACATGTTTTGCTCACCCCTTTATTTTTCTACACCCAGATTATTTGCAGTGAGTTCAAGTCTGCTATTTCAGGAGGACCTAATTTCGGTATTCCTTATGTGACTTTTCTAGTTCGTTGAGGTATACTTAGTATATTTCATATGTTTAGATTTTTGTATAGTACTACTTTTACGTACCTTAAACTTGGGATGTAAATATGAATATGTTATTAATATAAATGAATTTTCGGATCTTGGGATTGCATATAATTACTAAATTTAATTTGGAGCTATTGACACTACTAACGAGCCCAACCTATGTATGTGATTTATATATGTGAAATTAGAAAATTATATGGTATTTCAGATCGTGACAGTTAAGGTGGTATTAGAGCGAGGTTGGCCATATGTCTGTCAGTGTCTTCTGATTTGAAATAATAACATCCCAAGTAGAATTGTACTTATCTGAATATATAAATGAATTTGGGAGACTAAAATCTATTTTCTGTGATTATTATAATGCAGTATGGTAGATACATGAGGAGGTATTGGACGGGGTAGGGGTCGCTCGAGGCGTGTACAGCCCACCCCAAAGCCTACTTCGAAGCTGATGCTGGAGGTAGCTCTCCTTCCACAACCTGAAAGCTTAGACACGCGGATGTCCAGGTTGGAAAGGTTAGTAGCTGACGTTATTGAGAATTTTCGACAAGCACCGGCACTCGAGCCCGCATAGCCTCCACCTCTACCACTTGCACCACAGCCAAAGCCACAACTATAGTAGGTATAGCCCTCATCGCAACCTTAGCCATAGATTCCAGAGCAGCCAAGGCGAGTTCTAGTGACGGGTTGTGACACGAACCTGATCAGACAATTTAAGAAATTGGATCCACCGAAGTTCAGAGGGGAGAAGGATCCGATGGCTATAGAGGAGTAGATTAATGAGGTGGAGAAGCTGTTCGATTATATGACATGCTCTAAGACCGAGAAGGTTGGGCTGGCTACATTTCTACTGGTGGGCGATGCAGAGTATTGGTGGAAGTCCACCAAGACAGTTCTATTGGCTAGACATCTTGAGTAGACTTGGGAGGTTTTTCTGGGGGCCTTTTTCAGGCAGTACATCCCTAGTACTGCACAGACTAAACTGAAGTCAAAATTTATGAATCTTAAGCAGGGGAGTATATCGGTGGACCAGTAAAAGTCCAGATTCATTGCCTTGAGCCATTTCGATCCAGAGGTTGCTAGGAGCGAGAAGCATAAGATCAAGCGATTCGTTGCTGGCCTTAAGATTTCTATCAGGAACAGTTTAGTCCTGTTCGATATTTCTAGTTAAGATGAGGCAGTCCGCTGGGCCCAACTATGTGAGAAGAATTATGAGGCTCAGTAGGTGGAGTTCGATTTTTGAGCAAAGAGCAAGGGAAAAGAGAAAGTTCGATGGGGTGATGATATGAGTGATTTTAGGCCAGCTAAGAGGCCTACTGGGATTGTGATTCGTGATAGACCTGTTGGAGATAGATCCACTAAATCAGCTGGCACCGAGAGATCTACTACTTCCCAGAAGGGCGCGCTTACCAGGTGTAAGTAGTGTAGTAGGTCACATGGAGACAGACCTTGCTATTGGATGATGAGCGTGTTTTAAGTGTGGACAGTGAGGTCACCTGATGAGAGACTGCCCTAAGGATAGGGAGGTAGTGCCAGCGACTCCAGCAACACCAACAGCTGTAGTAGCTCTAGCAGTTAGAGAGGAGAAGGTGATACTGTCCACACCGCGCAGAGTGACAAAAATAGAAAAAGGCAAGCAGGTGGTGACTCAGGGACAGGTGTATGCCTTGGATAAGGAGATTGCAGATGCTTCTTTAGATGTTATACGGGGTAAGATTTATATTTTTGATGTTGTTGCTATTGCATTAATAGACCCCGGCTCCATGCATTCATTTATTTCCCCTAATGTGCTGCCAAGATATTGGTGAAACCTGAACACTTAGGATACTCATTGCAAATTACTACCCCATTTAAGGAGTCACAAATGATAGATGTAATATATCGAAATTGTAAATTAAAGATAGGAGAAAAAAACTGTAGCTAATCTAGTTTTGTTGAATATGTACGATCTGGATGTAATTTTAGGGATGGACTAGTTAGTTGTGAATTTTGTTAGTGTAGATTGCTACATTAAGTTTATAACATTCTCCCAACCAGAAAAGTATATTGTAAAGATTTTTGTGTAGGAATGAAATTAAGCATTTTGTCAACATCCGTTTGATTTGAATTTAAGTACTAAGTGATTGTTTAATTATTGAAGGGTTCATAGCCTATGTGAAGGATGTTGAAAAGAGGCATCCGGAGTTACATGAGGTTCCAGCAATCAGGGACTTTCCAGATGATTTACCGAGACTTCTGCCCATTCGGGAGATAGAATTCACTATTGATTTAGTGCCCAATACTGAACTCATTTTGAAGCCTCCTTACCGGATGGCACTGGTTGAGCTCAAAAAGCTCAAGAAGCAACTCTAGGAGTTACTTGATAAGGGTTTTACCCGTCCCTTTGTTTCTCTTTGAGGTGCACCAGTCTTATCTGTTCGGAAGAAAGATGGTAGCCTGCGACTTGGTATTGACTACTGGTTGCTCAATAAGGCTATTATCAAGAATAAGTATCCACTTCCCCAGATTGATGATCTGTTCGACCAGCTCAAGGGTACCCAGGTATTTTCTAAGATTGATATGAGATCAGGGTATCATCAGCTGAAGACTTGGGAGAGTGATGTACCTAAGATGGCTTTCAGAACTTGGTACGGCCATTACAAGTTTCTGGTAATGCCATTCGGGCTTACAACGCCCCTGCAACCTTTGTGAATCTGATGAATGAAGTCTTCAAGCCTTATTTAAATAAGTTTATCATCCTATTTATCAATGATATTTCGGTGCATTTTAAGTCATCGGAAGAACATGAGCAACACCTATACATAGTTCTACAGACCCTCAGGGACAATAAGCTTTATGCTAAGTTCAGTAAGTGCGAGTTATGGCTGAATCAGATCACTGTCCTGGGTCATGTGGTCTCTAAAGACAAGGTGTCAATTGATCCATCTAAAAATGAAGCTATTGTTTAGTGGGAGAGACAGAAGACTATTATGGAGATACGAAGTTTTTTGGGTTGGCTGGATATTATCGAAGATTTGTTTAGGGTTTCTCCAGACTTGCTGCTCCATTGACATGTCTCACATGTAAGGGAGTAAAGTTCGAGTGGACTGATGCGTGTGAGCGTAGTTTCCATGAGTTGAAGCGATGGTTGATCACAACACCGATTCTGACCATTTCAAGTGATTCTAGAGGATTTTTTCTATACAGTGATGCCTCCTTCCTAGGTTTGGGTTATGTGTTGATGAGCATGGCAAAGTGGTTTCTTACAAGTCTCGTCAGCGAAGGATCAAGAGAGGAATTATCCGATACATGACCTGGAACTTGCTGCCATGGTGTTTGCTCTGAAGATATGGCGGCACTACCTATACGGAGAGAAATTCCAGGTATTCATTGATCATAAGAGCTTGAAGTACCTGTTCTCCCAAAAAGAGTTAAATATGAGGTAGCACAAATGCATAGAGCTGTTAAAAGACTAAGACTGCGAGATTTTGTACCATTCGGGGAAGGTTAATGTTATAGCTAATGCGCTAAGCATGAAGCATTTGGGAATGGTATCTTATATGATGATTTGAGAATACGAATTGTTGGAACAGTTTGCAAGCCTCAACCTAGATATTTCTCCTTCTGAGAGATATGGATTAGTGGCTAGTTTTTGGATAGAGCTAGGGCTAATGAATTAGATTCGAAGTGCTCAAAGGATGGATCCTAGATGTATTAAAATTGCCAGTCAGTTACAGTTGCAGGTTCATTCAGAGTATGTTATTGGCACTAATGGCATTCTGAGGTTCCAAAACAAGATTTGTATTCCCGAGAATAAGCAGCTACGGGAGATGATTCTAGTGGAGGCTCACAGTTCTAAGTACACCTTACATCCGAGCAGCAACAAGATGTACCAGAATCTACGTAAGGTGTACTGGTGGCCCAATATGAAGCGAGACATTACAGAGTTTGTTGCTAGATGTCTCACCTACCAGCAGGTTAAAGTAGAGCATTAGAAACTAGCAGGATTACTTCAGCCTCTATAGATTCCGACATGGAAATAGGAGCAAATCACCATGGATTTCATCATGGGATTACCAAGGACCGGACAGAATCATGATGCGATCTGGGTGATGTAGATTGGTTGACGAAATCTGCCCACTTCCTGGCTATTAAGTCTACAGATTCTCTAAATGCCTTAGCTGATCTATATGTTCGGGAGATCATAAGTTTGCATGGTGTTCCAATGAGCATTACTTCTGATTGAGATTCCAAATTTAAATCTCATTTCTACGAGATGCTTCAGGAAGCTATGGGATCTCGTTTGAATTCAGCACAGCTTTCCATCTGTAGACTAATGGTCAGTCCGAGCTCACTATCCAAACGCTCGAGGATATGTTGAGAGCTTGTGCACTAGATTTTAAAGGCTCTTGGGATGATCACCTTCCACTAGCGGAATTCACCTATAATAACAGTTATCATTCGAGTATCGGCATGGCACCTTATGAAGCATTATATGATCGACAATGCCATTCCTAAATAACATGGGAAGAAGTGGGCGACAGAAAGATATTGGCTCCCAATTTGGTTGAGTAGGCTTCAAAGGATGTACAGTTGATTTATGACAGGTTGAAGACTGCTCAAAGTCGGTAGAAGAGTTACGCAGATGTTAGACAACAACCACTAGAATTTTCTGTTGGTGATTCAATATTTCTGAAAGTTTCGCTTCTGAAGGGGACCAAGAGGTTCGGCAAGAAAGGCAAGCTAAGTCCTCGTTACATTGGACCTTTCGAGATACTAAACCGGGTGGGAGATGTGGCATATCAGTTGGGCTTACCACCAAAGCTCTCCGATGTACACAATGTCTTCTGCATGTCCATGCTTAGAAAGTAATATCCAGATCCGTCCCATGTGATTCAATATAAACCACTGGAGATCTGAGAAGATATGAGTTACGTGGAGAGACTGATTCAGATTCTAGATCAAAGAGATAAGGTGTTGCGGTCAAAGACGATACCTCTGGTTAAGGTTCTTTGGCAATACCATACCGAAGAAGAAGCTACTTGGGAGCTAGAGAGCCTAATGAGAGAGAATTATCCAGAGCTGTTTGTCTAGTAGGTCTGATCAAATTTGAAGGACCAAATTTCTTAAGGTAGAGGAGAAATGTGAGACCTCATAATTTCAAGTGCTGTTTAATTATGTTTATATAATTGAGAATTATGGAATAATTTTAATTAATAAATATTTGATTTTATCTTTGATATTAAGGTTAAATAATAAGCGGGCCCTACCGATTTTCGGAGGTCCAGATGAAGGTGAAATTTCAGGGACTTGATATTTGGAGTCAAAAACTATTATGGCAAGAATCTTAGTCTCAATCATAATTATTTTTGCATATTTTGAAAAATGTGCAACAATTTAGAAAATGACGATTTAGTACATAGGCCGTCAGAATTTTTGAAAATAATAGTCAAATTAAGAAGACTTTGGACCTATGTACCATACCAAATAATTACTTATGAAATATAGTTTTAGAATATCTAGATGGATGGAGAAAACAAGATGTGAAGACAGAAATTTACGCGATTTTACGATTAGGGGTATTTTAGTAATTTCACCCAAACTGGTAATCAAACTTCAACAAAAGCTTTACCAAACATTTAAGCAAGCTAAATAGAGTTGAATTATGATTAAATAAAATATTTTGGAGGTTAGACTGTAATAGTCTGAGTGTACATTTTTACACAATATTTACTAGTTGTGCTGTCTGCGATGCCTTTAACACTTGATCATTAACAGTAATAAATGGTAAACATTTATTCAATAATTTTGAAATATAAAAATTTTTACAATATTCCATACACTTTACATCCCCTGTCTCTATTTTACAATAATGTAGTATTGTATACAAGTATCTTAATATATAAGAGAAAAGATTGTACCTTAAAATTTCACTGCACTTTGTTCCAGTGGGCTACTCGCAACTATATTTAACTGAGAAGACCATCAAATAATCCTCATGATTAATCTGGAAAGTTTGAAAGTAAGGGGTAAGCGAACCACATACTCAGTAAAGGAGTCGTATGCTGCTTGATATAATGAAATCTATATGCTGGAAAATATTGATTTTTCCATAAATCTAAATGAAATAAATCATTTAATTTCCACCACTTCAGTAACAGTTCAAAACACGTGATAGTACAGTGGTAAAACAATAGTTACAGTAAACAGTCTTTTCAGTACAGTAGCTTATAAATATCCAAATCACTGGATAACAGTTCAGTAATTATTTCTATTTTAGAAATAATCCTCAAAGTATTCTTTCTCGATAACAATAAATTTCCTTTCAGTTCAGTAAACAGTATTTCGTATAATTCAGTTCAGTAAACAGTAATCAGTAGATTTCAATTCAGTAAACCGAAATCAGTAGCTACTAGTTCAGTAAACAGTAATCAGTAGCTACTAGTTCAGTAAACAGTAATCAGTACCTTTCAGTTCAGTAAATAGAAATCAGTAGCTACTAGTTCAATAAATAGTATTTTCTAGTGCAGTACAGTTCAATAAAACAATATTTCGGTACGGTTCAGTTCAATAAACAGTATTTCATAGTGCAGTACAGTAAAACAGGATTCAATAAATCCCTTCAATAAACAAAAATCAGTAAGTTGAGACTAGGCATCACCCTACAATTAAATCATGCTATCATCGTCCACTAAGGGACACAGTAATCATCCCCGAAGGGACACAGTAACAGTGTACAGTGAGATCTATGGTCATGATCTATAGGGTGTCCTCAGTGTACACTTGCCAAGTGACATCCGGGACGCTGATGACTGGCGGGTCAATCAGCCATATGACAATAATAGTAATAGTAACAGTATGATGCATGAAACTCAGGGCCTAAGTCTCAAAAACGTATAAAAACCGTACCACCGCCTTTATGGATCATATTCAAAATAAATTGAAATATTTCATGTTTATCCATAAGGCTCATCACCGTTATGGAATTTATAAAATAAATAAGGTCAGTATTTAGTTCCATAAAGGTAAAAAAAATCATTTCTTTCCCCACAAAAATGCCTTTAAGGAAATCTAATGAATTTAGTCATTAAATCAAATAAATATTCCAAAAAGGTATTTATTTTATCTCTCCAAATACAGTGAAAACAGTTGATAAATATTCATGTAGCTAGTGAGAATTCTCATAAATATTCTTTTTGAATATTTAATATCATATAAACTAAATCAAATTCTCACTTTAATAAAAATATAAAACATGAATATTTAATTTCTCATAACTTTCTCATAATTTCCAATTTATGGAAAATTGGTGGAAATTATATTCAAAATTTCTCATTTAAATCATTTCATGCATCTAAAATATTTTAGAACATTTTAGAATATTTTTAGGAATTTTCCGACAGCATAACGGTTGCAGATTCCTAACCTCCTGCATATAAGGTACAATACATAAACCAGCTTATCAACCACAATTTTGGATGTTTTCAAACCAAATCATGCTTCTAATATTCTTATAAAATTTAGCTCAAGAAAACATGCAATTCATTATATCACTACAACTCACACACTCCCCTCTTACCAGTCGTATGAAGTCGAGCTTCCCGGTTCCTTTTATCGAATTCTTTCGACTCGGGCTGCAAAATAATTTTACCGAAAATTATTAATATTCTTATTCTTATTCTTAAGCCACTAATATTCTTAAAATGCAACCACTAACTTCATATTATGAGCATAATCAGTATAAATTATACTGGTGCTAAAACTCAACTTATGCATCAAGCGTCTTTTTCGGTTTTAATTTCACCATTTCTTCTCTTTTAATTTCTATGACTATTCTTGACCCAAAACTCCTAATTTTCAGCATAATTTGTGCCTCTAAGTGTCAAGGCCGAATCCCTTAATGGCCATGATCATTGACTTTCCCATCTTTTTCTTTTCATTTTCTTGTTTTCAATTGGTGAGCTAGTCCACGTGAGCTTCCTCTTGACTTTTTCTTGCATGAAACTAAATTTTTCTTTATCCATTCATGCCAGCCAAACCATCCTTGAACTAACTAGATTTTTAATTCTTCATCCTCTCATGGTTTTCAAGCTTCTAAATCTAGATTTATGCTAATTCCCTGATTTAATTTGATTTAACTAAAATCAGTCCTATAATCATGTTTCTCATGTTTAGAAACATAGAAATGTATCATTTAACATCAAGAAACCATGGAAATTCTTGAAACTTACTTTGACCGATTGTTGCTTCCAAAACAAAACAGGTTTCTGTTTCACTTTTAACCCTCTTCTCTTCTTCCTTTGATGGTTTAAATGATGGAGGGAAGATGGATATTAAGGTTAAGAGGTTAACTATCAATATATGATTTTTTCTGAATTTTTTCCTTGGCTAAAAGATGGCCAAAACAAAACACAAACTTAGCTTAAAATGGCTCTCGTAGAACTGTAGAATCGGTGAGGAAGAGATGAGAATTTGCTGAGTTCTTTGTTTCTTTACTCCTCTTTTATTCATGGTAACCAATAATAATGAACCACATAGCATCTTATCTATTTTCTTTCATCATTTCTTGCCTTAAATTGCATTAAATGGCTAAAGAAATCAGCAGCATAAAGCAACGGTGGAGAGGGTTTCTTGTTGCTGTTCGGTTGACCCTCTTTTCTTCTTTTTTTTTGGAAGCTTCAGCCAATAAAATTTATACACATGATATTTTTAACTTCTCTTCTTTTGTATTATTTATATATAACTCAAATTCTTTGAATTTTCTCAACAGAAAAATCGGTACTAGAGCAATCCAAGGAGTGGCGTGAGATCTTGGCTGAACAGTTAAGTGGTTTTCACTTCTTCTTTGCTTGTATTTTAGCCAGTGAAATCCTCTTATCTAGTACCTTTAATACTCTTTCTTTTAAACCATATTTCCCTTACATTTTATACAAAAAATTTATATTTTACCAGCCATTTAATGGCTGAACAAAATGGTACGAGAGCAGCAACAAAGTGGCGTTAAAGTCCACTTTGCTGCACCTTTTGTGGACTTATTCCACTCCTCTTTGCAAGGCTTCAACCAATAATCTTTTAGTCATTCCTTTATGTGTTACTTCTCTTTAAATGCTTTATCTTATTGCTCTCCTTTCCTTTAGAATTTTTTTCTAGCTGAACACACCCCATGCAGTAGAAAAAGAAGGCTTGCCGTTCACACTTGGCTGCACTTTCTTGACTTTTCTTGGCCTCTTTTGTTAGCTATATCATCCAATAAAATTTTACTTCATGTTAATTTATTAACTTCTCTTCATCTAATATTATTTGTCAAATATTTTTCACCAAAAATTGTGTCAAAATCAATAGCAAACCGTGTACATGTAGCAGCCATGTGAATGGCGTGGAAACTACCTCCTTTTTGCTACATGATTTAAGTTTATTCCTCTTTTCTTTGTACATTTCATACAACCAAAATACTTCACATGTAATATAAAATTTTCTTTTCTCTTATTAATATTTTTGTTGGTATTTAATACCATGAAAATAAGGCTTCCTTTCTAAATTTTTCTAATTTCATTTTCTTCCTTTACTCGATGCCTTATTTTCTATTCATCTCTTTAATTTCCACTCTGATTCATATACACCATATTATAACTCATAAATCCAATAAATCCAAAATTCAAAGTGGAAGTTCACATTCAATATTTATTTAATTTCATTAAGAAATTTATTTCCACTTTCAAGGATTTACTAAAATTATGGTGTACAGTATTATAAAATTGGGTCTCACATTTTATCCCCACCTTAGAAAATTTGGTCCTCCAAATTTCACCTGTGCCTATCACCAAAAAATTTATGGATACTTCTCCCATAATCTAATATCTCGACAGATTCGATGTAACGAGAACTCAGCTTTCCTTTCTTACCGAATCTCATTATATCTTTAGGGGGTGAAACCTTCAAAATATATTACCACCCGTACATCTCGGGAATCTGCTCAACCATATAGGGAGCTAAGAACTTATGGTCTCCCACTTTCTTTCTTTTTCTTTTTTTTTCCATGCTATCGTGGATCTATATCGTCTGCTATATATAGTTTCGTAAGGTGCCATACCGATATTCACCTGTTAGCCTTACTATAAGCAAATTCTGTCAGGGTAGATGATCGTTTCTAGGAGCCTCTAAAATCAAGTGCACATGCTCATAACATATCCTCGAGCGTCTGTATTGTATTCTCGGACTGTCCATCAGTCTATGGATGAAACGTGGTGCAAAAGCTCAGTTGGGATCCCAGGGCTTCCTTAAATCTCTCTCGGAAATAAGATGTGAAGCGGGACTCCCTGTCAGATGTAATGCTCGCTGGAACACCATGTACTCTCACTATCTCCCTGACATATAATTCGGTTAAAGCAATAATTGGATTAGTAGATTTCATAACCAAGAATTTAGGCCGACTTAATTAATTTATTCACAATTATCCAGATAGCATTAGACGCTTTGCGGGTTCTCCGAATTCCACTTAATTTAGGAGGTACAACCAATATAGGTATTTTCCTCCTTTATATAATTTCTAACTTTCAGTTAGTCTTGTCTTTAAGATGAGACTTCCCGTATACTTTTACACTCGAAATTTCCTTTAATTTTCACATTTCCTTTTCCACAATCTATTTATACTCCCTGAATTATTTATCAATTTTGGGAGTTAATAATTTTCACTTCTTTTCATATAGTAATTAATTCACACTATTATCACAAATTATCTCATTTGGTGCCAAGTCGATAATAATTTGGTGACTATTATTTAAACAATTTTTAATCGATCGTATGTAATTGTCCCTGTAGCTTTTTCATCCATTGCACTCACTCTCAATATATCATTAAGCGTTTACATATTATGCTCGAATATTTAATCAGTACCAAGCGGTGCTATCAGTAAATTTGGAATCCCAAAGCCTTTTGCTATTCTTTTAAAAGCATATGGCAAATCAGGGATCCATATCACATGTACTTGCTCACTAGAACTTCACATACATTCTCACCGTTTCACCGATATATATCGACTAGGGCACTCAAGAGATTAAGAACTTGATGATGTAGAAGTGAATCAATTTGGTCAATCAATCTATAGTCACTTCTATGACATCATGATTCTTTCGGATTCTTTATTATCCCACAATAATCAATTTCACATTAATTTAGTTAAGGTTGCACTTCACTTGCAAACCTTAATATTAACCCTCACTTACAGTGAATGAGGCATTAGGTAATAATTTTCCTTGATATATTTTTTCATATAGAGTTATCATTACATCCCTCATTCTCATGGTACATGTAATATCACTTAATAGTATAATGTACTTGAGGAAGTAATCTTTTCACAATCAAATTTTGTAATTGAATTTACCAACTTACCAATTTCGTCTCCACATTAGTTATGCCATCTCATAATTCTAATATATATATTATCCATTTACATGACTGGCAGTAAAGCATTTATTTAGTCCTTTGAATATAACAAAGTTTTATCTATTAAGTTTGGTTCAATCTTATATTTAGCCATAACCACATGATAGTCAGAGGAAATCAAATTCAATCTTAGATTTGGGAACTATCTCATAATTCGTGTTCCCTTATCATCATATGACTTATCTTTTAATGCATTTTTTATCCACGCATATTTATCACTTCAGTTGCTTTTCCAAATGGTATAGTACTCTTTCGTTAAAACCTTTTTAACATTTTCGAATATTATACTCCCATATATTCACCCACTCCCATTTAATTTTCTCACATGTATGTATCATATCAGTAAAGCAGCTGATTCCACAAACTCCTCGACAAATTTTTGTTCACTTTACCATTCGAGACCGTACATCTCTAATAGTGTTATGATTTAGTTAGAACTCATATTTACTGAGCTTAACAATACAATTCTCAATTTCCAGAAGTTTGTGGAATTATTCAAGGATGTTGCTTATATTATTCAAATGAATTGAAATATATTCACATCATGGTCCTATACTATTATACTTTATCTGTATGTGATCAAAATATATCCTTCATTAAACTCAAATACCTCACAAAATATTTTATTAACTTCATAGGCACCATCAAGAACTCATTAAAATTATACTGAGTTCTTAACATTATCTTATAAACATCAATCTCCAGGATTTTCTCTGTTGACACCCTGTTCAGAGATTGATCTTAGGAATTCCTTATACTCTCTCCAACGAGGTCATCAGTGTTTCCTCTGAACACACTTATACAATAAATTCTTTATCCACAAGTTTCCGAAGTAATTTCTTAAGCTCTTCAAACTCTTTTATGTTTTCTGGTAAGATCTTATAAATAGATTCCATGTTGTAAATCGAGTCAATAATATTTCGAATCCACATTACTCCGAAGATTTATTTGAATTTCGTCTAGTAACTTCTAAATCATAACCTCATATCATCTTAGAGGTTTCGTTATTTACATCATGCAAATCCACTATATATCCTCCAAGCACGTACTTGTAACTTTCATATCTTTCAACATGTATTCCACACCGATTCACTTATATATATTTCCACTTCAATACACTTATTTAAATCATACCCAGTAAGTGTATTACTTTTTGTAATATCTAATAATCCCTAACCAAATACCCTGTCTATTCACTTTTAATTCAGGCCCTAAGAATCCATAATAGGGTCGACTATCTCGCGACCTCCCACGGTACTCACTCTGATCGTATTACACATCAAAATATAAGTGGGGCTCACAGTAGGGATTATTAAACATGTAATATGTTCTTTACACCATCAATTACTCTATTACCATCAATCAATCCCGAATCAATTTAGTCAACTATGATTCAAAGACATTACTTCAATATAGGGGCATATTCGTTATTTCTCCATTTATTTCTCTCCCTTCAAGATACCTTTAAGGAGGCGATCTTAAGATCTATACACTAATGATATTCTATTCCACTCTAATATCATCATCTCAAGGTCTTAGTTCGATTCGGACAGAGAAGTCTTGGTGGAGCCCTCACCGAGTTCTTCTTTGTACCATATTGAACAGACCTCTAGTAAGACCATAAGATCACCTATTTCATGCAAAATTCTTGGGTTATAATCTCTTTTTGTAACCCTTGATTCGTAAACTTTCACACCATTTTAAACACTTAACATAATTTACAGTCACTTGGTTTCTCTATCCATTCAGACTATACAGTACTACAGGGGATGTTAACCATTTTTAACACTTTCTGTTCTAAAGGCATCGACAAACATCAGGCTAACCTTGCTCTGATACCATTAAAACTGTAATGTCTGAGTGTACATTTTTACACAATATTTACTAGTTGTGCTGTCTGCGATGCCTTTAACACTTGATCATTAACAATAATAAAT
The DNA here is from genome assembly GCA_032173925.1 of Heritiera fomes. Taxonomy (NCBI): domain Eukaryota; kingdom Viridiplantae; phylum Streptophyta; class Magnoliopsida; order Malvales; family Malvaceae; genus Heritiera; species Heritiera fomes. Next base: position 7,480,336 of record JAPDPM010000017.1, read on the forward strand.
GGTAATAATTTTGAAATATAAAAATTTTTACAATATTCCATACACTTTACATCCCCTGTCTCTATTTTACAATAATGTAGTACTGTATACAAGTGTCTGAATATATAAGAGAAAAGACTGTACCTTAAAATTTCACTGCACTTTATTCCAGTGGGCTACTCGCAGCTATATTTAACTTAGGAGACCATCAAATAATCCTCATGATTAATCTGGAAAGTTTGAAAGTAAGGGGTGAGCGAACCACATGCTCAGTAAAGGAGTCGTATGCTGCTTGATATAATGAAATCTATATGTTGGAAAATATTGATTTTTCCATAAATCTAAATGAAATAAATCATTTAATTTCCACCACTTCAGTAACAGTTCAAAACACATGACAGTACAGTGGTAAAACAGTAGTTACGGTAAACAGTCTTTTCAGTACAGTAGCTTATAAATATCCAAATCACTGGATAACAGTTCAGTAATTATTTCAATTTTAGAAATAATCTTCAAAGTATTCTTTCTTGATAACAGTAAATTTCCTTTCAGTTCAATAAATAGTATTTCGTATAATTCAGTTCAGTAAACAGTAATCAGTAGATTTTAATTCAGTAAACCGAAATCAGTAGCTACTAGTTCAGTAAACAGTAATCAGTAGCTACTAGTTCAGTAAACAGTAAACAGTAATCAGTAGCTACTAGTTCAGTAAACAGTAATCAGTAGCTTTCAGTTCATTAAATAGAAATAAGTAGCTACCAGTTCAGTAAACAGTATTTCCCAGTGCAGTACAATTCAGTAAAACAATATTTCGGTATGGTTCAGTTCAGTAAACAATATTTCACAGTGCTGTACAGTAAAACAGGTTTCAATAAATCCCTTCAGTAAACAGAAATCAGTAAGTTGAGACTAGGCATCACCCTACAATTAAATCATGCTATCATCGTCCACCAAGGGACAGTAATCATCCCCGAAAAAACACAGTAATAGTATACAGTGAGATCTATGGCCATGATTTATAGGGTGTCCTCGGTGTACACTTGCCAGGTGACATCTGGGACGCTGATGACTGGTAGGTCAATCAGCCACGTGACAGTAACAGTAATAGTAATGGTATGATGCATGAAACTTGGGACTTAAGTCTCAAAACAATATAAAAACCATACCACAGCCTTTATGGATCTTATTCAAAATAATTTGAAATATTTCATGTTTATCCATAAGGCTCATCACCTTTATGGAATTTATAAAATAAATAAGATCAGTATTTAGTTCCATAAAGGTATAAAAAATCATTTTTCCCATAAAAATACCTTTAAGAAAATTTAATGAATTTAGTCATTAAAGCAAATAAATATTCCATAAAGGTATTTATTTTATCTCTCCAAATACAGTGAAAACAATCGATAAATATTCATGTAGCTAGTGAGAATTCTCATAAATATTCTTTTTGAATATTTAATATCATATAAAATAAATCAAATTCTCACTTTAATTAAAATATAAAACATGAATATTTAATTTCTCATAATTTCCAATTTATGGAAAATTGGTGGAAATTATATTCAAAATTTCTTATTTAAATCATTTCATGCATCTAAAATATTTTAAAATATTTTTAGGAATTTTCCGATAACATAACGGCTGCAGATTCCTAACCTCCTGCATACAAGGTACAGTATATAAACCAGCTTATCAACCACAATTTTTGGATGTTTTCAAACCAAATCATGCTTCCAATATTGTCATAAAATTTAGCTCAAGAAAACATGCAATTCATTATATCACTACAACTCACACACTCCCTCCTTACCAGTCGTATGAAGTCGAGCTTCCTGGGTTCCTTTTACCGAATTCCGTCGACTCGGGCTGCAAAATAATTTTACCGAAAATTATTAATATTCTTCTTCTTATTCTTAAGCCACTAATATTCGTAAAATGCAGCCACTAACTTCATAGTATGAGCACAACTAATATAAATTATAAACTCAACTTATTCATTCAAGCGTCTTTTTCGGTTTTAATTTCACCATTTCTTCTCTTTTAATTTCTGTGACTATTCTTGACCCAAAACTCCTAATTTTCAGCATAATTTGTGCCTCCAAGTGTCATGGTCGAATCCCTTAATGGCTATGATCATTGACTTTCCCATCTTTTTCTTTTCATTTTCTTGTTTTCAATTGGTGAGCTAGTCCACGTGAGCTTCCTCTTGACTTCTTCTTGCATGAAACTAAATTTTTCTTTATCCATTCATGCCAACTGAACCATCCTTGAACTAACTGGATTTTTAATTCTTCATCCTCTCATGGTTTTCAAGCTTCTAATCAACTTATCTCTAGTCCATAACTTATGTCTCATCATCATTGTATCATTTCTAACATAATTCCTTTGTTCTTCTAAATCTATTTCAAGATCTAGATTCATGCTAATTCCATGACTTAATTTGATTTAACTAAAATCAGTCCTATAATCATGTTTCTTATGTTTAGAAACATAGAAATATATCATTTAACATCAAGAAACCATGGAAATTCTTGAAACTTACTTTGACCGATTGTTGCTTCCAAAACAGAACAGGTTTCTGTTTCACTTTCAGCCCTCTTCTCTTCTTCCTTTGATGGTTTAAATGATGGAGGGAAGATGGATATTAATGTTAAGAGGTTGACTATCAATATATGATTTTTTCTGAATTTTTTCCTTGGCTAAAAGATGGCCAAAACAGAACACAAACTTAGCTCAAAATGGCTCTCGTAGAATAGCAGAATTGGTGAGGAAGAGATGAGAACTTGCTGAGTTCTTTGTTTCTTTACTCCTCTTTTATTCATGGTAACTAATAATAATGAACCACATAGCATCTTATCTATTTTCTTTCATCATTTCTTGCCTTAAATTGCATTAAATGGCTGAAGAAATTAGCAGCATAAAGCAACGGTGGAGAGGGTTTCTTGTTGCTGTTCCGTTGACCCTCTTTTCTTCTTTTTTTTGGAAGCTTCAGCTAATAAAATTTATACACATGATATTTTTAACTTCTCTTCTTTTGTATTATTTATATATAACTCAACTTCTTTGAATTTTCTCAACAGAAAAATCGGTTCTATGGCAATCAAAGGAGTGGCATAAGATCTTGGCTAATCAGTCAAGTGGTTTTCACTTCTTCTTTGCTTGTATTTCAGCCAGTGAAATCCTCTTGTCTAGTACCTTTAATACTCCTTCTTTTAATCCATATTTCCCTTACATTTTATACAAAAAATTTATATTTTACCAGCCATTTAATGGCTGAACAAAATGGTACGAGAGTAGCAACAAAGTGGCGTTAAAGTCCACTTTGCTGCACCTTTTGTGGACTTATTCCACTCCTCTTTGCAAGGCTTCAACCAATAATCTTTTAGTCATTCCTTTATGTGTTACTTCTCTTTAAATGCTTTATCTTATTGTTCTCCTTTCCTTTAGAATTTTTTTCCAGTCGAACACACCCGATGCAGTAGAAAAAGAAGGCTTGCCGTTCACACTTGGCTGCACTTTCTTGACTTTTCTTGGCCTTTTTTGTTAGCTATATCATCCAATAAAATTTTACTTCATGTTAATTTATTAACTCCCCTTCATCTAATATTATTTATCAAATATTTTTCACCAAAAATTGTATCAAAATCAATAGCAAACCGTGTACATAAAGCAACCTTGTGAATGAAGTGGAAACTACCTCCTTTTTGCTACATGATTTAAGTTTATTCCTCTTTTTTTTGTACATTTCATACAACCAAAATACATCACATGTAATATAAAATTTTCTTTTCTCTTATTAATATTTTTGTTGGTATTTAATACCATGAAAATAAGGCTTCCTTTCTAAATTTTTCTAATTTCATTTTCTTCCTTTACTCCATGTGTTATTTTCTATTCATCTCTTTAATTTCCATTCTAATTCATATACACCATATTATAACTGATAAAGGCAATCAATCCAAAATTCAAAGTGGAAGTTCACAATCAATATTTATTTAATTTCACTAAGAAATTTATTTCCACTTTCAAGGATTTACTAAAATTATGGTGTATAGTATTATAAAATCGGGTCTAACATAGACAGAATATTTTCAAAAATGTCAAACTTTAGGGGTAAAATTGGAAAGTTTCATTAAGTAAAGGGACATTTTCGTAATTTTGCGTGGAGGCTTTAAAAATCAGAATTTTCCTCATAATTCCACACCCTTCAGCTAGCCATCCTCAACCTTTAGCTAAACCTCCATAGCCACAAGCCGGAGAGAGGAAAAACCCCTTAAAAACCTAGTGAAAAATCATCCAAAATTGAAAAAGTTCTTAAGAGACACTGTCTAATTTTTAATGCTCTTTCTCTTGGTGCCAAAATCATAGCATAAAGTGGCCAAAATCAGACCCCAAGTCTTCGCATTGAATTCGGCCAAGGTAAGTTTATGATGGAAGTTGGATTTTTTTCATGGTTTTCTTATTAACTACCATGTGATTAAGTGATTTCCATACTTCCTTTAACTTAATTCATGCTTAAATCATGTAAATGAACAAGAGAGGGTTTTGGTCACTATTCATCCTCCATGAATATGGTGAATTTTGATGGAATTTAATATAGGAAAATAAAGTAGAAATTATGTTAAGCATGAAAACAAGCTTAGATTTAGCTAAATTGAAAAAATTCAATTTATTGGCCATTGAAGTGGCTTCGGCCAAGGCATGAAGGGTATGAATTTGATGTTAATTCATATGAAATTCATATGGATTTGATGTACAAAATTAGTAGCAATAATTTAGAATTAATAAAGTAATTAAATTGAAGAAAATAAATTGTAAGGAAGAATGGAGGCATTTCGGCTAATGAAGGGGAGGCTGGAATTTGTCCACTTTAATGTAAATTAGGTCTTAAAATAATGTAGAAATTATTTTCAGAATTTTGGCGCAATCGAAATCGAAATCGAAATTATATAGCAAAAGTTAGAATTTTTGCACCGATAGAAAATAGACTGCAATTAGTAAATTATACTGACAATTCATTAGCATTTAAATTATCAAATATTCTTTTAATTAAAGAATAGTGAATTTATCAAATTTAAATAATTATTTGCAGCCTCTAAGTCTGAGGGTACTACTGGTGCTAGAGATTCGAATACCGATAAGCTAAGAGGTAAGGAATATTTGTACAAAACGTAGGGATATTTTGTTGCATGATTTTGACTAAATTGTAAATTGATGAAGTTGGATTTAATGCTTTAGATTGAATTTTGGACACTGAAAATTGTGGTTTTGAAGTTAGTTTTCATGCAGAAGGGTTAAGCAAAAATACATCGTTATGCTGTCGAAATTCTCAAAAATAGTCTAAAATCCTCCAAAATATTATTTAGCAGGATATTTAAATTTAAAGAAATGAATTTTAGAATGTTGAAGAAATTAAGTTCTTAAATATGATTTAAATGTATGAAATCAAAAAAATCTATATTTAAAAATTCATGTTATTGAATTTTGATATAAGTGAAAATATTTATATACTTCTATAACTTATTTACTGTTAAATAGAATATTTTTAGAACTAAATATTACCTTGTGAATATTTTATGAATTTTTGTTTTGAATTTCTTATATTTCCAATGTTAAGTATTTATGGAATGATTAAAGATTTTGATTCTTGAATTTATCTCCGTAAACGACTTGAAATTATTTTACATGGTTTTAGAGACTGTTAGTCTCGTAGCTACTTTTGGGTACATGCATTTCCATTCTATTCTAATTTCTGTTGACTTTAACCCAGTTTTTTAGGTCCCACAAGTGACACCTGGCTAGTGCTCACACTGTGGCCCCCTGACTATGGCCATACGTCTATTATAGTGCATGTTTATTGGGTATAGCTTAGTCTCCACTAAAATTATACTGGGATGGTAAATTCCTGGTTAACTTAGATCCAGGCACTCCTAGTTTGATATATATTTCTGAATTTGATTTATCCATATGATATGTTTTCCGATATTAATGATATGCTTTGTGAAATTATTTATTTGACTATATGTTGGAGAATTGATATAAATATGGTTTAAAATGTTTAAGGAGAAATTGTTTAATTTCTGATGTTTTATATTATGTTTGCAAGATATTGAATTTATATTGAATTTTTTATTTAATTAAATCAACTAAACTCCTTATAGTGGCTTTGGATACCAGAGCACGCAAGTACTCCGAAGTACCTCCCATACTCTACCTGGTTACCCAACCTACTATAGTATCCTTCATAATAGATTGTGCCGGTTTTATTTCATGTTTTAAATTCATGTTTCGTATAAAAATCAATTTTTATGAAATTTCCATATAGGATACGTTATATCAGCTTTCGTATAGATGTCTCTTACTAAGCACGTTTCGCTCACCCCTTTATTTTTCCACTCCCAGATTATTTGCAGTGAGTTCATGTCTATAATTTTAGGAGGACTTGATTCCAGTATTCCTTAGGCGACTTCTCCAGTTCGTTGAGGTATACTTGGTATATTTCATATGTTTAGATTTTTGTACAGTTACATAAACTTGGAATGTAAATATTAATATGTTATTGATGTAAATGAATTTTCGGATCCTAGGATTGTATATAGTTAATAAATTCTATTTGCAGCTATTGACACTGCGGACGAGCCCAACCTATGTATGTGATTTATATATGTGAAATTAGTAAATTATATGGTATTTCGGACCGTGGCAGTTCAAGACACTCAAGAGACTTCATTCTTCATCTTTTCCAAGCTTCATAAACATTCCAAGAGCTAGAAATTCAAAATCATCTATCATGCTTGTATTTCTTATATAGCATAGCACAAAATCTTGTATAAAATCTTTTAGAGCTTAAAGTGTAATCACCCACCTTCTTAGAGGTTATCTTAGATTACAACTCTTGAAAACCCATTCACAAATTGTAAAGAGGAGTGAACCCTTGAGAGCTCAGCTTGTATAGTGAGTTGTGGGTAGAAATTAAGGTTTTCTCCTTGAGCCTTAAAAGGGAGATGTTGTAAGGTTTTCTTCTTGAGCCTGGAAAAAGAAGGTGTAAGGTTACCTGTCACGACCCAAAGGCCAATGACGTCCACTTAACACTTACCTTATTACTTTTGGAAAATTACGAACCAAAATTTTCTTTTCTATTTACGATTTGTATTCGGTGTTAGTGTAGTAACTAAATCAAATCTTGCCTTAATAATATTATTTCTCTAGCTATGTCATACTTCTCTAAGTGATTTTAATCATTTTAGCCTTATTTTCACTTACCCAAAAGAAACGGGTCGAAAATCTCCCCTTTGTATTTTATCACTTTTCTCAGTAAAATCACCTGCATTAAAATACATTTCAATCTTTCCTAACATAGCCAACTTTAATTCTCAGAATTCACATCATCATACATCACATGTTTCTCAAAGATCTAAGCCAGTAATAATTTTACATTTTGCAGTTTATACGTATTTCAATATATAAATCTAATCCCGGATCGTACTCGATAATAACATAAACCTACATAATAATCTAAGGCAATCCAAAGTTACATCCCATATTTCTTCCTAGTATTGTGAAAATAAAGTTTGCATAATTATCAAAATGATATACCATTTGTATACCTCAAAAACACAAAAGCATAGCTCGGAGAACGTAGACGAGTACCACATCTAGGTACAGTTCCCATGAGAGCCTATGCGAAGCCTGAAGCTGGATTTCAACTCGTATGATCTGAAATGTTAAATTAAGGGGTGAGCAATCCATGGCTCAGTAAGTAGCGTAAATAAATACAAACTAGGCTTATATCGTAAAATATGATCATACATGCATGAACTCCATAAAATATCATGTATGCGCTATGATAAGATTAGCTACTAACTCACAATCTACAATAGATCATATAGGCTCATTCATACTTTTCTTCACATCTTTAATTGTCACAATATCATTCTTTTCATTTCTTTCATCAATATGGTTGAACGTGACATAAACAAACATTTCGAATAGTACATGATACTATAGCATAATATATGTAAGGTTTGACAATTATTCCAAATCATTGTCGTATGTATAATATCCATCTTATCAAACGATATTTACCACATCACAAGACCACCATCATTTATCCATTGTCTCATTGGCATATGATTTCCCATGATTCATCGGTACACGTGCAACACTTAGCTCTCCAAGGACTCTAGAGGTGGCTCCCACAATTCACGAAGAATCTATGTAGCACATAGTTCGTTTGAGTTCTCCAGAAGTGGCTCACATGGTACAAAGGAGTGAGTTTTACTCGGATTGGCCTTTATGGCGTACGTTTCCTAATGGTTCATCGATACACGTGCAGCACTCAGCTCTCAAAGGACTCTAGAGGTGGCTCCCACAGTTCACGAAGAAAGCTGCGTAGCACGTAGTTCCTTTGAGTTCTCTAGAGGTGGCTCACACGGTACAAAGGAATGAGTTTTACTCGTATTTGCCTTTATGGCACATGCTTTCTGATGTTTCATCAGTATACGTGCAGCACTTAGCTCTCAAAAGACTCTAGAGGTGGCTCCCGCAGTTCACGAAGAAAGCTGTGTAGCACGTAGTTCCTTTGAGTTCTCTAAAGGTGGCTTACACGGTACAAAGGAGTGAGTTTTACTCGGATTGGCCTCTATGGTGCATGCTTTCTAATGGTTCATTGGAACTCGTGTAGCACTTAGCTCTCAAAGGACTCTAGAGGTGGCTCCCGCAGTTCACGAAGAAAGCTGCGTAGCACATAATTCCTTTGAGTTCTCTAGAGGTGGCTGACACGGTACAAAAGAATGAGTTTTACTCGGATTGGCCTCTATGGCGCATGCTTTCTAATGGTTTATCGAAACTCGTGTAGCACTTAGCTCTCAAAGGACTCTAGAGGTGGCTCCTACAGTTTCGAAGAATCTGTGTAGCACGTAGTTCTTTTGAATTCTCTAGAGGTGGCTCACATGGTACAAAGAAATGAGTTTTACTTGGATTGCCATTTTGGCGTATGATTTCTAGTATTAATGTTCTAAAAATCATTCAAGTCCTCGAGTCACATATATACATCAGTGGTCATACAATTCCAGTGTCTTAGTTTTTCGATAAATACCACTAGGAGCTATTCGAGTTCTTTGAGCTAAATATCGTATGTTGTATACATATTGTACACTAATCCGTATATACATTTTTAAAGTGTAACAATGTATTGGCATGCTCACTAGATGCAACTTAAATAAATCACATGCATTTCTCATGACATAGGCACCTATGTTTTATACGAGTTCATATTCTCAATGAGCACAATAAGTTATAACACACCACACATAATTCACAAATAATCCGAAAACTATTCACGAACACATCAAGTCAACTTGTATCTTACGAAGACTTACCCACGTAGTCTTTTCCATCGTATTTCACCAAACTTGAAATAAAATTAGAAAATTATCGAATAAAGATTTCTTTCATCTCTTACGAGATGATGCTAGTATGGTTTATTTAACCCACTTACCTCAATGCTTAGAAATCATCTTCCTCGGTCTTCAACTTTAAGATTTGAGCTCCTACACCGCTCCAAGTCACTGTACGGTGTTATTTCATTTAAACTGTACACTTTGTGCCCTTGAACCAATGATTATGTCCTTATTTGTCTCCTTTCCCATTTCACTTCAGAGCTGCAGAAGATGAGTCATACAAGTTCAATTCCGAAACATACATATACACTAAGCATTCTTAGAAATCCTACTCATTAAGGTAGAATTATTCTTTATAAGAATTTCCAACCCATCAATGCCTTTCTATTCATAACGGAAAATATTGAATTCTGATTAATGCACCGTCAATTTTATATGTATTCTAACTTAATTCCCTATCCAGAAGTATAAATCCCATTTCTAGTTCATTCCATGTTGTTCCTCACAATTTTTCAAAGTTCAAGCCAATTCTAACCCATATGACAGGATGGTTTTCTTACCTTTGTGCATTAAATTTTATATTACTAATTATAGGGATATTCAAAATTATGAATCCCAAAACCATATGAATCTTAATCCATTTCCATATTCAGAATAGCAAGTTTCACAATTTTATCATTTCGAAATTATTTTTAATAATTCCTCAAATTTGCCCTGTTTCTAGATGCATTCTGGCAGATTGTCTACTGACCTCTATGTACAAATTGAGCCATATCTCAAGATAGGATTATCCAAATTGTGAAAACTCAAAACCATATTATTCTTAACTCATTTACCTTTCTAGAAACATATATTTTGCAGCCAAATTCAATCTGTGCTAATTTGTACAAATTTTCAAGTTGACACAGAGCATCTCGCCTACTGCACTGAGTGCCTTGTGTTCAACTGCCTATATCTCAGGCTACACAACTCCAAATTAATTAATTCCAAAACTGAATATTGCCTAACTCATAAAGCTACCTGTAATAATTTTTTTCAGAATTTATTTCATTCTAAAACCCCCAAACTGAATTTTTAAATATGTGGCTCGGACAGACAGTTTTCCAGAAAAAATTGAAATCTACATTTAGCACTTTGTTTCTTTTCTTTTCTTAACTCTAACCTTATAAACATTTTCTATTCACTTAGTATATTCATCAAATACTTTAAGTTCATTAGAATTTAATCATCACCACTCAGCCACACAAGGATTGGCAGCCTCCCTCTTCATGCCATTTCCAGAATTTAGCATAAATAATCAAATCAAAATCATTAATTCAATTTCCAAATGAAATTCCTTTCATCATTTTTACAAATTCCTATCAAAACATTCCTCAAATCAGAACAATTTCCTTATTTCTACTTCATGATCGACACACCATAATTACTTGTACATGAATTAAATACAATCCAAGGAAGTAAATAGACTTATCAACCTCATAAATCATGATTACAAGTTAAAATTGAATGAAAATATTTCTTGCTTTACCTTCCCATGTAGCCGAACAGAGCAAAACCCAAAATCAGCCCTTGAAGAACCCAGCTGAAAACCATTCTTCCAGCCTTCAAATATCACCGAAAACCCCTGCCTTAGCCACGCTTACATCAGCTTTAGTTGTCTCTCTCTTTCAATCATGTTTTCCTCATTCTTAAGCCCTTATTTTTAGCCACCATGTTCTGCCATTAAGTCACGACAACAACCTATTTTTGTCCCCTTCTTTCCTCTCGCGTCTCTATGCTTCTCTTATATTTTTCATTGTCTGTTCATAGCTTCACAAATAAGCTTTCGGTGGTGATGATCCTGATGAGCTATGGTAGCTGTGCTTAGTGGGGTTTGATGGGAAAAGTCCCATCAAACTCCACTAAGCATATAATATAATTTATTTTATTTTATATTTTGCATTTGTTTTTATTTTAAATTTCTATTCCTATTCCTATTATCAATATCTATATTTATATAATATAATATATAATTATAGTTACATAACTAATATATATATATTTATATTTGTAACTATTATATATGTATTCACATATATATATTTATTTGTTTGATTGTATTTCCGTACATATGATATGTATATGTACATGTATTTCAAATTAAATATATATAATATATACACATATATTTTCATATATTTTCATATATATACATATATATTTCATGTCTAATATATTCTTAGTGGAGGTATGTGTGTGTGTATATATATATATGTATATTCCTCCCCTATTTTAAAATTTACATATATCAATATATATATATATATACATATTTAATGCTCAATATGTATGTATATATATATTCCTTGCTTTATTTTAAATATTTTAATGTTTATGTATACTATATTTCCTTTAGTATACTTGTATCCTTTGTTCAATTAAAACAAGTATACATATATATTGTAGAACGTATGTATCTATTTGTTCTTATATATCTCTTGAACTCTTTCATAAAATTTCTAAATTACATAAAGGTATAAATCATTTATTTGCTAATTTCACTAACTTGAAACTCCATTCTCATAACTTGAAATAACAACAATTACAAGGTGCATCTCAAAGCTTAGCTTATCCTATGTCTTTTATTCATTCACTAATATAGTACGAAATTTTGCAGTCTTTACATTACCTCCTTAAGCTTGGAAAAAGAAGAGGTGTATATGTTGCTCTTGACCCTACGAAAAAGAGTTTAACAAATTCAAGCTAGTGAATTTGGGGAAAATCCTTAGAAGAGTCTTAAGGTAGAGGATGTAGGTAAAGTTGCTGAACCTCTATAAATCACTTTCATACAATTCTCTAACCCTTCACTCTTTAACTACTTGTAATTTAATTGTGTTTATTGTATCCTGCATGAATTGTATACTAAAATAGCCTCGTGAACTTAGAAGAACTACAATATAAGTTAGAGAATTAAGATTGAAAAACGAACCTAAGGTTAGTCAAAAACCGATTTACTCCCTCACGGTTAGTTAATTTAGCAAACAAATATAATTTAAAATGAACAATGATAATGTCGACATGAAATAACAAATAATTTCAATCACAACCAAATCTTGATTGGCTTGTAGGACTTATGCTAATAATGTGTCACCATCTTAACTTTGCTTGCGAAGTTTAAAACTTTACAAGCAATGTATTGAATAATAATCTATATGTATATATTCTTAAACTAAGATAATTTTAATTAGATATCCAATATTGGCTTTTTATTAAAGAATAAAAATACAACAAATGAATATGTAAAAAAAAAGTGATTTAAGTAAATTAATATATTTTATACGTTATTATTTTGACTAATTTTTCTGTGAAGAAGAACACGGATGATTTAAGCTCATTCATGTTCTTTCTCTTTTTCCATGGATTAAATCTTATTCTAATGGTGGCATCAATAGCTAACCGCCTAGCATAGAAAAAAAAAGTTAACAAAACTTGGTAAGAAAAAAAGAAAAATTCTCTCCTCGCAGAGAGCTCCTTCTTCCTTTGAAGTTTCACCTCTTTAGAGTAGTTTCCTCTCCTATTTTCTTTTTCTGACACTCATTTATTCTACTCTTTATTAGTTGTAATTAATCCTCCTACTACCCCAATCAAATTCAAGCAATCAAAAGTATTGTAGAAGGTGCTTAGTTTACCTCCCTATTCTTTCTTTTTTTCCCTTGCGTTTCTTATTAAAATCACTCTTAGTCTCTACAAAACCATTTGATTCCCATTGCAACCACCCAGAGTGATTCCCTCCACCAACATTCATTTTTCTTCTTCATCTCCCTTAACAAGAAAAACGAAAAGCATCATCATCGAGGAAATCAGGCATTTCCATCCTTATATAAGGAAACGCAACCAATCTCATTGATTCTTGGAAGAAGGGGAAACAAAACCCATTTATCTAGGACTAGAAACCAAAACTTTGTCCCCTACTAAGAACCATTTGTCCATGAACCTTCAAAGAGATTGTAGTTGGACAGAGAGAAGCAAAAGCGACAACACTAGCAATTCACTACATCCCTTTGGAGTTTAAGATCAAAGTTTTTCCTCTCCTAGAGCCAGGATTAGAGCCAGAAAGGACCAATCGTGTCACTCTCAACTGATGAGTTAGAAAAATGCAGGAATTTTTGGCAAAAGTGCCTTATCGATTTCATGCATGACCTTAAGAGGTTCTCTACTAGACACATGCAATGATTGGAGAGAGTGCGACTAAGGGAAAGGGTTATAGTGATCAAACGAAGTGACAACTTTTACATTTTACACTTTGAAAACCCCTTAAACCAGCACTTCACCTGGCAAGAGGGACCATGGTCTCTGGATAGGGCGCTTTTGATTATGGATATATGGAGACCAAACACAATGCTCAGCATTGTGAACTTTGTTCAGATGCCTATTTGGATGCAGATTTGGGGGTTGCCACTTGAATACTAGAGGCCAGCCATAGCACAGAAGTTAGGACAAATTATGGGAACAGTTACATCGATAGATTGGAGTAATGTTGCACTGAGGAACATTAGGTTCATGAGGGTTAGAGATTGGATTTGCCTTTGGTGCCCATTCATCATTGGATGTATGTTGAGAAGAGATGATGGGGTTATGACTTAGGTAACGTTTCGGTATGAAAGGATCTACAAACTATGCTCAAGATGTGGAATCATTGGGCACACACCACCTAACTGCCCACACCAGAATGTTGACATTAAGAGAATGAGTAATGAGCAAATGGATAACATCTCGCTAAGGTTTGGTTATGCCACTGGTTATGATTTGTAAAACATTTTGTTTAGCAACAATCTTCGAGCATTCCACAATAGGGAAGCAAGACGTACTATGATAGTCGAGTATGTTACCAGAGAGACCATTCAGAGAACTATGGCGTAGCATGCCCTTACATTCCTTGATGACCATAGAGGGGTTAATCTTGGCTTGCATCAAGGAGTCATCGACTTGACTTTGCTAGAACAGCTAGCACAGATAGAAGAACTACTCAAGGAGAACAATCTGGTGACTGAAGGTTTCCCTGGCAACCAACAAGCCCTGATAGCAACGGAGATTATCACCAACCCTAGCCAACCAGAAGTTCCACTCCTGCAAAATTTAGAGGAACCTATTCATATGCAAGAAGAACGAAGGAGACAGCAAGCGCAACTAGATATTATTTTGGAGCATTATACTCAGGTAGGATAATGCTCCCAGATGGATAGTCTACCTACAGAGATTTATGTTTTACTAATGAAAAAAATCATGAACATCAAGAAAGGATCGACATTCCAAAAAGCAGTGCAAAGGGTGAAAGGAGACGTTTGTTGCGAAGTGAAGACCTTAGGTTCAGTGTTGATATCATTAAGAGTTATTAGGAATCAAATCAGGAAGGGAGCTACAAGTGACAGTTTGGCCAGGGTCTATTCACAACATGACCCCATCTACAAATGAGAATCTGGTCTTGGAAATGACAACTGTTCAACCTATTAATGTAACCATGAAAGACTCTATCAATAATCAGGAGCTATTGACTAAGGGAGATCACACTACAGGTATTAATAATCTAGTTAATGGTGATAATATGCAGGTTCAACTGGTGGGAATAAAGCAACATGACAAAGGAAATAAGGAGAAGCAAGTAGCAGAAGAGGACAACAATGAAGAAGAAAGTTTGGAGTTGATCCCTCGAAAGAGTATGATGAGGATCATTGTAGTTTCTTAGAACAGTACACAAGGGAGAAGGATGACGAAGAGGAACAGGTAATTGAACGACATACGGCTAATAACATGGAACTAGCCAATTTCGAGGAACAGAAAAGGAAAAGAGAGTCAAATGAAAGTGATGATGAAGTCAGAAAACTTATAGAAATGCTGGAAGTCAAAGATCAAACCCAAAAGCAGCAAGATGGAAATGCAGGGGAATCATCAATCGAAGGTTAAGGCAAGCTGTTCCTTAACAACCTCCCCAGCAGCCATAAAGCACTTAAGTTGGAATGTTAGGGGTTTGGGTCCCCGCCTAGCATCAAATTATGTAATGGACATGACCCGAACTGTGAAACTTGATATCTACTTTTTGATTGAACCTAAAGTCTCAATTAATAAGGGATCAGTTTTTGCTAATAGGTGAGGGTTCAATAGGTGAGGGTTCAATCTCTTGTAAAGGAAAGAGTGGAGGACTTCTGTTGCTTTGGAAGAGTAATGTTAATGTTTTTGTTATTTATAAGAAAATAAGAATTTCATGTTTACGTATGTTTCTTATCATGGTTGTGGTTTTTGGCTAACTTGTATCTATGGGTTTCTGGATACAAGGTATAGAAAAGATGCATAGAACCAATTGATGGGGCTTAAAAGTTTCATGAGGCAAGATGAACGTTGGATTGTTTTAGGAGACTTCAGTGCTAACAATGGAAGACAAATTATCTTTCAAGCATTTAGGAGTCTGAAGGGTAGAAAACCTTATGGATACACTGAATGCCTGCATCCTTGTGGAAATCCCACCAAAGGGACAAGTTCTTACATGGATGAATAACTGTGATAGAGATGAGGTTATATGGGAAAGGTTAGATAGAGCCTTTGCAAATCCAGAATGGTTCCAAAGGTATGAGAAGGCATCTCTAAACAACTTCCCTGTACTTTTCTCTAACCATGGTGCCATGATGCTTGACATGGAGGAGAATAGGGAATTTAGAAGAAGACCCTATAGATTTGAGGCTATGTGGACTCTACACCCACAGTGTAGCAAGATTGTTGACCAAGCTTGGTGCAATTTGATTAAGGGATCCCTTCCTTTTGTCTTGGTTCAAAAATATAAGATTACCCAGCAAAGCTTGAAGAAGTGGAACAGAGAGGTCTTTGGCAACCTACGTGAAAGGAAGAGGAAACTCGAGGCAGAAATAAGTTCGCTTCAGAATAAACTTAAAATGATTGTGAATGCTTTCTTAAACGAAAACTTCATAAGGATTTGGAGGTGCTAGCTAACCAAGAACAACTCTTTTAGATGTAGAAGTCTCGGGTTAACTAAATTGTTCAAGGAGAAAGGAACATGAAGTTCTACCACACAATTGTGGCAAGAAGACATCTCCAAAATAGAATTACAAGAATCTTTGTGAAGGATTCGTGGGAACTTTCACAAAAGGGTATTGAGAATGCGTTCTTCAATCATTTCCACACGCTATACAATGAAACCACATTGGTAATGGAAAATGAGATCATCTCATATCTGGAAGAACTGAGAATTCCATGACTTTCAGAAGAACACAACTCCTTGCTAAGCAGACAATTCACACTAGAGGAAATCAAAATAGCAGTGTTTCAGCTAGGTCCACTTAAAGCTTTAGGAAATGATGGTAAGCTGGGCCTCTTCTACCAAAAATTTTGGGACATTGTTGGATCATTAACCATGACCTCAGCACTTTCTTTCCTCAACTTCGATCACCTACTCAAAGAACTTAACAAAACACTTTTACCCTTATCCCAAAGCACAACTGCCTACACATAGTTCACGATTTTCGACCAATTAGTCTGTGCAACATTGGTTATAAGATTATTGCTAAAACTATTGTTAATAGATTGCAGCCCATCATGAAAGAGATCATTTCCCCACTTCAAAATGCATTTGTGAAAGGGCGATCAATCACCGATAATAATATTCTTAATAGGGAAATAATCCATAGCATCAAGAGGAAGAAGAAGGGTTAAGGATGCTTGAGGGCTTTAAAGGTTGACATGAACAAAGCTTATGATAGAATTAGTTGGACATTTATTAAGGCAGTGCTACATGCCATGGGTTTGAAAACTGGGTGGAGGAATGCATCGGTACAGTTAGATGCCAGGTTTTGTTAATGGCGTGACCACATCGCCTATTTATCCTAGTAGAGGACTTATACAAGGTGACCCACTGTCACCTTATCTTTTTATTCTTTGTTAAAACATGCTATCCTGTGCACTAGAGAAAGCAAAATCAAAAAACAAAGCTGCAAGGGATTAGTTTTTAGAAGGGGTGGACAGGCAATTAGTCACATCTTTTTTGCAGATGATAGTTATGTTTTCTTCAATGCTACAGTTCAATCAGTCAGAACAGTCAAGGAGGTTATTAGGAAATTCTGCTTGTACTCCAAGCAAGTTATTAATCAAAATAAGTCAAAATTCTTTGTGAACCCCACACGCAAACTGTGTTGGAAGAGATGGTTCAAAGGAATTCTGGGAATCAAAATCACAAACAAGTTAAGTAGGTATTTAGGTATAGACTTGGGTAAAATGGGCATAAAGAGGGCTTTCTTTCAACCAATGATGGACAAAATTTAGGAAAGGCTTGAGGATGGAAAGCAAGATTCCTAGGTCAGGGGAGATGACTTACTCTCATTACACTACAAGAAAATGAACCTCACTAATGGAATTAGTGATGAAATTTTCCATCACTAAAAGTCAAATTCCATTGCTGAAGCCCTCAAGCGACGAATTAGCAATGAAAATTTTCTATTGGAAAATTGAAGTTGCTAATGCTCCCACTGTAGCTAAAATCTTCATTTTAGTTGCAAATTACCGACGGAATTTATGTCATCAGTGATGGAAATTTCTGTCGCTAAAAACGTAATTTTGTTTTTGAACTTACACGAAAATCCATTACTAAAGGGAATTAGCGACGAAAATTTTTGTCATTGATAGTTTATTTCTTTTTATTTTATGAAAAAAACCTGTTGCTAAAGCCCATCAATGATGGAATTTTCATCATTGATAGTTTATTATTTTTGTTAATTCAATAAATATTCTGTCACTAAAGGGCATCGGCAACTAAAATTTGACGCTAATGTCATGAATTCCATAGCTAATGTGATGACTTCCATTGCTAATGTGATGAATTTTGTCACTAATGTTATGAATTCTGTTGCTAATTTGATGAATTTTTTCACTAACTTGATAGATTTTGTTGCTAATTCCTATGAATTTCGTAAAAAAAATGTATTCTGGAATTTCTAGAACAAAATATATATTTATATATATATATATATAGAGAGAGAGAGAGAGAGAGAGAGAGAGAGAGAAACACTTAAAACATTCAAATCCATTAATATAAAACATCTAAAATAAATACAATATTTATACATAAATCCATAAAACACATGTAATGAAATAAAATCTAACTAAAAGACTTCGTCCTCAGCATCATCATCACCACCACCACCAGCATCTCATCATCATCATCTGTAAGTAAAAAAAAACATAAGTATTAAAGTTCATATAAAAAAATAATTAAAAACATAAACATAAAAGAAAAATAAACATAGTAAATTTACAAAAAAAAATACAAGAAAAAGAAAGAGAGAGGGTTAAAGAAGAAAAACTAAGATGAAGAGAGAGACAAGCAAAGAAGTTAGAGAAGAGTGAAGAGGAAAGAAAATGAAGAATCTGAGAAAATAAAGGGATTTGGCACACATAACGAAGAAATTTCCAACGAAATTACCATCAGATTAGCAACGGAAATTTTATTGCTAATGCTATTTTGAAATATTCCTCGCTATTGCGAAGGTAGAAAAAATTCCAAAAAAGTTGAAACTAGTGACGGAATTCTAGTTACTAATTCCAAAATTTTATTTTTAGTTTTGTATGAAACAATAGTGACAGAATATTTCGCTGCTAATTCCGTCGCTAAAAAGCATTAGTGACAGAATTAGCAACAGAAAATTCCCTCACTGATGCTTTAAATTATGAAAAAAATAAAAATACATAAATAAATAAAATTTCTTCATTAAGCATCAGCGACGAAATTTTTTGTTGCAAATTCTGTCACTAAAAACTCATCAGCGATAGAATTACCAACTGCAAATTTCGTCGTTGATGCTTCAAATTATAAAAAAAATAAAAAAATAGAAAATAAATAAATTTGCATAATTTGGAATCAGCGATAGATTTTTCCGTATTAGCGACAGAAAAATCTGTCGTTACTTCTAAACGAGAAATTTTGTATGTATAGGTTTTAGCAACGAAAAATTTTGTTGCTGATTTAAGCGCCAAATGAACAGTAGCTTCTCATCACATTTAGTAACGAAATTAGCGATGAAAAATGCTTTGTCGCAAATTACTGACGAAATTTCGTCGCTAACTGTAAATCTCTTTCTGTCACTAATTCATCATTGATGCTAGCTTTTAGCGACGAAATTTTTTCGTTGCTAAAATTCTGTCGCTGAAGGTCATTTTTCTTGTATTGTTAAATCCACACTGAGCTCTATCCCCATCTATAAGTTGTCTTGTTTCCAAACCCCAAGGTACGTCTACAAGAAAATCGATCAAATAATATGTAATTTCTGGTGGGGGCATGATGAAAACTAGAGGAAATTACAAATGATAAATTAGAACCACCTGTGTTGAAACAAAGGCAGAGGGGGTTGGGACTCAAGAAAACTGAACTCATGAATAGAGCTTTACTTGGAAAATAAGCATGGAAAATTTTATCATAACCTAAATCCATGACAAGCCAGATCCTCACTAAGAAGTATTGTAGAATGCAAAGTTTTAAAGATGTTACAGGCAAAGCTGAAAATTCTTGGATTTAGAGAAGCATCCTTGTTGGGCAAGATATATGTTTGAAGGGATTGGATGTTCAAGTGGGTGACGTTAATCAAACCATCCTTAAAGAAGGCAAACTCCACATGGAGAATCAAAGAACCCATCCAATTCATCCACAATGCCCAGTTTTGGACCTCATGAATAAATCTCAAGGATGAGGAGAGCATGGAGAATGGGATAATTTGCTAGACAAGGAATTATTTGAGGAACTGAACAATAGAACATTTTCAATTCTTTGTGGTGAGGGCAAAGTCATCTGGAAATTCACATTCACGGGTAATTTCTCTATTAATTTAGCTTGTTGGCATCCTTGTGAGGAAATCAACTCAAATAATAACACTGAGAAGAATGAGACCTTTTGGAAATACTTATGGGCATTGAAACTACCTTTTATATTGATTATTTTTTTGTGGAAAATATGTAACAATTGTTTACCGATTCAGGTTGAACTTGGGAAGAGAGCTATAGGAAACACTAAGTTATGCCCACTTTGTGAAGAGGAGGAAGAGACCACTGATCACCTATTCCTCAACTGCCAAGTGGCAAATGCGATGTGGTTTGCTTCTGTACTCACTCTTCGAGTAGATAAGGTAAGACCCCAGAAAATCACTGAGTGGATAAACAGCTGGTGATTATTAGAAATAACCAATCAATAGAAAAAATTGAGGTTTGTATCCAGTTCTTTAATCTCCTTTGGGCTTTGTGGATTCATAGAAATTATTGTATTTTTAAAGGCATGGAACCCAACCCATTTAAGATCCTTGGACATCAAAGAAACCTCAAGATGTCAATCACCAAAGCTTTTCAAGAGTTTAGCAGGAAAGCTCCTCGAATGGAAAGGACCCCTGAGGTATCCAATTTGTCCACCTTAACAACGATAAGGAATGAATTGGATTGTGAGGAAAATCTCTGGATTATTTTCATAGGTACCTATAAATCAAAATGTGATAATAGTATTGGAATTGGAACACTCTTACGACGTGCAAGGGAGCACACGGTTGCCTTTTGAGACAAAATTTAAGGGTGGCCACTTGAGTTAGCTAAGGTTATCCTTGTTAGGCAGGTAGTACTAAAACTTCATAACCTCAAATCTCAAATGGTAAGGTGTAGAGATGGCAGAACGAGATGGAAATAGTTACTAACGGGCACAGCATTAGTCCATTGGAAACTTGAACCCACTCAATAATAAAAAAGGGCATGGTTTTCTCCTTCTTCGATGATTGGCACCCACTTGAGAAGGCAATATGTGAGATGGCTAAAAGAGCAGTGCAGAGCAAGATCCTTTACTTGGCCTTAAAATTTCTTCTTCCTATTAAGAGTTGTTTTCTTATTTTCTTTCTTTTAATCATTTTTGACTAGTGCTGTTTGATTTACTTTTGTTGTACTATTTGTTATCTTAATAATATTTATTGCTCCATTATCAAAAAAAAATATTATTCTATATTTCTATCTTTGTCTATTGTTTCATTGAAGACATCATTTACATAATGGACCCTATCGACTATCAATTAAAATATATATCTTATACACAATCGAAAAAAGTTATCTTCTATATTGACCATGAATTTTTTAAATTTTGTTAATAAGAAATAAAATGTTTGCGCACGTATCTCATTAATAAATTAATTAATTATTAAAGACTAGTTTAGATGAACGGTGAGATTGGCTCTAGTAAGATTAAAAAAAATAAAATAACCATTAAGTAAAAATAATTTTAAAAAAATAATACCCAAATATTGGAAAAAGGATAAAAAAGTAAATTTCCATTTGTTTTTGTTTTGTCTATAGTGAATTTTTTTTTGTCTTATATGTTAGAACCCACTGCACCATGGATCTGGTGTATTCCAAATGGACCCTAAATGATTATAGGACAAGTTGACAACTATCTATCTCTACTTATAAATTTTAAAAACTTTGCTGTCGTAAGAAATTATACTAATCCTTAAATAAAAGCAAAAATTGTGGACTCCTTAAATAAAAGCAAAAATTGTGGACATCCGCGTCTCGTGTCATCAAAATTATTTAAAAGATTATCATTATTTGACTTACATTATTTAAAAGATTATCATTATTTGACTTACATTGAACCTATATTTTTCTAAATACTATTCTCTCCTTTTGTAATTTTCATCTCCATTTGACTTTCATAAAGATTGACGAAAATAAAACTTACTTTTAGTGCATGTTATGTTAAAATTTTTATAACATAGTGCTTTATGATTTTTAATACCATGAAATGAAAAATAAAAAAATCACAAAATAATTTTGAAATATAAAAAAATTAGAGTATATATTGTGTTTTAAAAATAGAAAAGAAAATAGAATTTTGGAAAAATTCAAAATTCAAAAGAAAAAAAGAATAAAAAGGTTGGGATTTTGGAGTTTATTCCAAATTAAACATCTAGGGATTAAGATTACATTTGTTCTGTTCCTATAAGTAAATATTAAATTTTTTTCTTATTGTATTTCAATTTCATTAAACTTTATTACTATATTTAATTTAGTTATTTTTTGGATACAAAGTAAGCTTATGATAAAAATTAATTTATCATTTGCATTAATAAAATATTTCATAATATATTTTAAGGGTTTATATATGATGTACTGACAGTGTATAGCCTCTATACACTATCAATGCACTAAATGTTAATATCTCATCAATAAACAAGTCAAAAAATGCTAAGCTATTAAATATAAATACAAATATTTTTTTCAATTTGCTCATGAAGGTTTATTGATGAAGTGTGAATCTCTGGTGCATTGACAATGTATAGGAACTATATACTGTCAATGCATCATATATAGATTTATATTTTAATTTGGTTACTTTTTGTTTAAAAAACCAATGAAATTAAAATTACAATGACTAATTTTTTCAATTGCATTAACAAAACATTATGTAAAATATTCCAATTTCATTATTTTTTTGGTTCAAAAATCAATAAAATAGAAAGTATAATTTGAAGTAAAAATGGTAAAATTAAATATTAAAATATATTATAGAGATAATTTTTACCTTAATCTCAAATATTTATTACTTTCTCCATTTCAGAATTACTGTCTTTCTTATTATTTTAAAATCCACATTTTTAAAAGAGTGTGTTGCTTCTTCATATTACTTTTTGTTAATACATTATATATACCACCTTATTAAAAAGATGAAAAATGTTGGTTTTAGGATGCATGTCAATACAAAAAGTTGAGTTGAACAAGGAAAGGAAAGAATGTATATTTCATATATAAAAATATTAATCTTATATGGAGTTATAAAAATGGTGTGAATTAATTTTGTTTTACACTGGTATAACTCGATCCTTATATTAGGATGCTCCTAAATATTCCCTTTTTATGCACCAATTAAAATTTGCCACATCATGTTTTTTTAAACTTATATAATACTTATTTTACACACTCCCTTATCAAAACAACACAGCAACTAAATAATTTAACTCTAGTTAACTTGATTAAAATTAATATTTAATTTTATTAAATTAATATTTAATTTTATTAAATTAAAAGTGTTAATCCAAAGGAAATTATTCTCTAGTAAGCATGAGAAAACAAGAAACTTTTGAATGTTTAAGAGAAAAATTTTGCTAAACTTGATTACAGCCCAAGGTTTGAGAGAATAAATTTTTCACGACGAGCTTTCCAAACCTCTTTTTCTTCTCTGGTTGATTTCTTCACACCCAACTTTTCAAACCCTTTAATTTGCTTCTCTACTATCATCTTTTCCGCCTAGGGGTGTAAATGACACACTGGTGCTCGCAAGCTACTCGGGCTCGACTCGAAAAAAACTCGAACTCGACTCGATTCTTGTCGAGCCTAGCTCGAGCTCGAGCTACTCGAGCTATCGAGCGAGCCGAGTTCGAGCAGTAAGATATCCAGCTCGAGTAGCTCGCGAGCCTTATCGAGCAGTTAATATTATAATATTAAAAAATATTATATATATACACACACACACTTAATAAACCCTAACATAATATCTTTTATACCGTTTTTCATTTCACTTTAACATTCAACCACAGACTTTGCCGCACCACCCACCCTATTCTCCCTTTCATTTCACTTTAACTTTCAGCACTGTTACCCATAGCGGTCACCGACGACACCTCTCCCTCAGCTCCGGCAGCCCTTTCACCCTCAGATCTGGCCTTCTCTCACCAGACAAGTGCCATCCACACCAGATTTGGTGCAAACGAACAAGTGCCGATGAGCCAGTGCCGACGAACTCTCTAGCAGTTAGATCCAACACCAACGATACCCTGGGTCCTCAGATCTGGCTTCTTCTCGGCCATCTTCCTTGTTCGTCGGTGTACCCCCTACCTACATACGTCGGTAACACCTTCCCTTTCTCCTTTCAATGCTTTTGACCGTTGATCTGTCGATTTTTTTCCCTTTTAATGTTTGATAGACGATGAAGCTTCATTGTTACTGTTTAGTAAGTTCAATCGATTAAAGATCTGTTTGGGTTGATGGGTTTTGCATTTTAGTGTTCAGATTTGATTGGGTCTTAAAAGATTCAATCCATATTCTTGCGATCAGATCTTCATTGAGTTTTAGTTAAAACTATTTGTTTAATTTTTCCCCAAATTTGGATTCATACTATTAATTAAAATCCATTCAATTGTTTATTTGGGTTTTTTTTATTGAACAAAAGCGATTTCTTTTTCCAATGAAGAAATAAACGTCATTTTCCAATGGCCAAGCATCAATGTACAACAACCTTGGGAGGGAAAATTGAAGATTAAGTATACACTGGAAGGGAAACTTTGATAGGGAGAGAAGTAATGACTAATGAACAAACCTTTCTTTTTATATATGAAAGATATGGAATTGAATTCTACATCTACAGGAGCTATATGTATATTAAGTAATATATATTTATAGCAGCTGTATGTTATCGACACTTATGGATGAATGCAAGGCAACCACAGCAGCAAGAAGAGTATGATATTTTTTTTTACTAAATCATAATCTGGATTCCATTGATATAGAGAACACTATACAAAGTTCATTCATGAAGAAAAGCTCATAAAGAGCAGACCCCAAACCACCTCCATCATTCTAGAAATGCATTTTAAGAATCTTCTATTGCTTCATTCTTTGAAAGCTTAAAGGCTGATGGTGAGTCTTAAGGTGATCATTTCGATTGCACTCCTGCATATTTTCTCAACGTAAAGCAATAACATTTTTTCTCAAAGAGTGTATGTTTCCATTTCCATGGTCTGCTTTTCCTTGTTAATGGTAGCACTTGAATTATGCATGTAGATAAGAAAAGGCCAAGCTTGTATGCATTGTTTATTAGCTTTACAATCCTCTTGATTCTTGTGTATTCATTAACTTTCTTGTAATCTAATTTTCATGTGTTTTGTTTTAAGTGCAGGTGCTCCCTTTATCGACTTGTAGATTTCCAAAATCAAATCTCAGTGCACCATTTGCATGACAAAAGATAGTTGTGGAAATGTTATAGTTTTTTATTGTTTATTTTTATAATTTCAAAATTATGTAAGATTTTTTTCTTACTAAGGGTGTATCTATTTCATTTTAAGTTATTTTGATTTTTCTGTAAGGTTGTTGTTGTATTGTTATTATTATTTTAAAATGTTATATTTTATTATGTTTAATTGAAACAAAATATTTACATATAAAAATAGAGCTCGAGTTCGAGCTCGAGCTTGAGCTTTCGAGCTCGAGTTCGAGCTTGAAAATCAAGTTTGAATAATCGAGCCTAATCGAGCGAACTCGACTAGCTCGATTTTTATCTTGAGTCGAGCTCGAGTTCAAAAATTAAGACTCGATCGAGCTCGAGCCGAATATCGAGCAGCAAGTTTTTAAGTCGAGCTCGAGCATCTCACTATATCGACTCGGCTCGGCTCGATTACACCTCTATTTCCGCCTAGCTCGGTTGCCCGTAGGCTTGAAAGTTTAAAGTCAAAGCCTTTGTTTTTAGTCAGGCCCACAATTTGCACTTTGGAGCTTTCGGTTTAATTTGTTTTGAAATAATGACTCGTGTCAATTACTTATCTAAAAAGATTCGCGTCAATATATGAAAGATAATTCATTCGAAATAATTTGAACAATTTTTTCATTTACAGACGACATTGAAGCTTGCAGGATAAAGTTGGAGATTTTATGGGCTATTAACTACCAGCAAAGTAAAGGGTAATAACATGTTTGGTTTTGCTGATCAAGTCAAAATGAATTAATCACGGCACTAATCATCATGAAAAGCTTATGAATTAATCAAGAGTTTCTTGTTTATTGGAGGGTATTTTTTTCGATTAACCCTTTTAATCATATTAATTAGAATTAAATTATTTAGTTAATTTGTTGATTTGATATGGGAGTGTGTATTGGTTTAAAAAAATATGATGTGGTATGTAGACACCGTATTTTGTCCGGGGTCTTAACTTGTAAAAAACAATTAATTGGGTTGGGTGACATTTGTATTTTAATTTAACAATTTAGAATTAGGCTAGAATTAAATTAGAATTTTTAGATTTAGAATTAACATTAATTAGGAAATTAAAATTGAAATAGGATTTAGGAATTTAAAAAAAAAAGAGAGAAAAGATAAAAAAAATAAAAATAAAATTAATTTTAGGATTAGATAATTAGGATAATTAAATTTTTAGGATAATTATTTAGATTAATAGAGTTGGATTAGGATTAATATAGGAATTAAGTAGATAAAATATTAAAAAAAGGGAGATAATTATTAGAATAAGTATAGTTGTATTAGGACTCTAACTAATTTGTGGCTATAAAAAGGATTAAAGCTCAGGGTTTAGGGGACAGACAAAAAATACACAATCAAGCATTCAACCCGATCACCATCGTTGCTGTTCTGTCAGCTAATTTTTCTGCCTGCCTCTCGCACCACCGTTGCAAGCCCAGTCACCGCACATCTACTGCAGGTTGCCGACCCATCACGTGGATGTTTGCATGCCTCTGTTTTTGTTGCTCTTGATGATTGTTGCAAGAAAATAGAAAAAGCTTTGTGAAAATGCTTGAGGCAAGCCACTTTGGAAATATTAAAGAAAAGCTATAGCAAGAGAACACGTGGAAAAGGGGAATATAAAGGAAAAGAAAAAAAGCCAACAAGAGGTGAGGTTATTGCCCAGGTAAGTTTTTTTTATTATATTAATTGGTCAATAATTTAATAGGAGGGTTAGATAGTTAATTAATATTAGATTAATAATTTGTATATTAAAATACTAATGTTGTATGATTTAATTACTTTGATAATATTTGATTAATATATATATTGAATAAATAATTTGTACACTGATATGATTTGTTTAGTTTAATTTGTATGATATTTGAATGATATATTTTATGATTTATATGTTTAGTATGAAATTAGATAAATAAAATAATAGAAAAAAATAAATTAAATTAAAGAAACAATGCAAATAAGAATAAAATAGAATAAAAATTGAATAAGGAAATAATAAAGTTATATTAAGGAAATGAATGCAAATTATCCGATGATGAAATTCCAAGAAAGTCGAATGGTACTCCTTGGAAATTTCTAGGTGAGGAGTTTGCTCTAGACTGAACCAGATTGATGGAAGGTTTAGAGTAAATTTTCAATATAATAATATGTGTTTATTTTCTAAAATAGAAATAAATAAAATATAATAATAAAAACAATTAAAATAGAATAGAATTAGGATATGAAATAATTTGAATTAAAGTAAAAAATATAATTAAAAAAATAAAAAATAGAAAATTAGTAAGAATTGGGTATAGAGCCAAGATTAGGATTTTCATAATATATTCCGACGACGGAGCCTCTTCAAGCAAGTCAATCGGTACTACTTGAATACTCCTGAGGTGAAGGAATTTACTTATTGTCTGAACCAGATTGATGGAAGGATTTTAAGTAAATTTTCAATGTTTTAAGCATATCGAAATTAATTTAAATTAAATTTAGAAGGATTTATTGGGTATAGAGTCAATATTAGGGTTGTCATAATGTATTTAAATGATCCGACGACGGAGCCTCTTCGAGCAAGTCAATCGGTACTACTTGAATACTCCTGAGGTGAGGGGATTTACTTATTGTCTGAACCAGATTGATGGAAGGATTTTAAGTACGTTTCCAATATATTAAGCATATCGAAATTAACTCAAAATAAGGTAAATTTAGAATGACCTAAAGTAGTTGGTACCATTTTAGGATGGGCGTCGTGGGGGTGCTAATCCTTCCCTACGCGTAACCGTACTCCCAAACCCTAGATTCTTTGAACGTAGACCAAGCCTTATCTCTAGACAAGAATAGGTGACCAATCATGCCTTAGGTTTGAATGGTTGGTGGCGACTCCTAGAATTTTAAAGTCTAGCGGTTAGGTTCACGAACCTAGACGTTATGACAGTTTGGCGACTCCGCTGGGGACAGTAGAGAGTCAAGCCGACATATATTTTAGGTCATTAGAAATTTGCTTAGAAATAATGTTGATTTCATAATGCTTAATAATCATTTCATACGCACACACTTCACATGCATACATGCATAAGCCCTCAACCCGGGCTCTATCCTTGTTAAGAGGGAGAAAAGTACCTACGCCTTCGTGAGGTGGTAACCTCCGCATGGGCTGGCGAAAGCTCCCACTCAAATTGAACCTTTCCGCTTGTAACCTATAATGGGTGAGGATTGGGTGCCTTACTAGTCCTGTGTGGATGATAGTGAGGAACAATTTGGGAACATTTAGACCTTGAATTATCCAAACCCAGCATGTAATGAAACATAAGGCTTAGCCTTAGGGTGGAACCATATTAGATTGGAGTGTAGACTCAAACCTAAGATAGGACACATGAAGGAATAAGTTTTACTTCCTCTTTTGTACATTGTTTTTACAAAAAAAAATCAAAAAAATATAGTTTTTCTTTCTTCCATTCTTCAAAATAAAAAAGTAAAAAAAAAGAATTTGTCTGTATCATTAAGTCATGCATAGTTGTGTTTGTTTTGCATCACATAACATATCAATAATGTAAGTTTGCACCTGTCTTATCATGAGAATGAACACACTTTTAATTGTTAGGAAAGATTACTAGACCTAAGGGCATTCCATGTGCATTCATTTTTATGCATAAACATATCACCACATGAAATAATTTCAACTTAATTGTGGCACTCAAGGTATCAAAATTGCATCCACTAGACGGTCCACCCTCCACAAATACCATACAAGATATCAAGCACGCATAATGGAAGAGGATCAAAATAGCAGGATAGAAAAGTTGGAAAGGGATAATGTAGAGATGAAGGGGCAATTGAGCGAAATTACTCAGTTGCTAAAAGCCATGATTAAAGGAAAGGAGAAGATGGGTAATCAAGATGAGTCTGTCTAAGAGACTCAACAAAGCATGCAAGACAACCCCGTTTTTGTTCCCGAAGGAAGTACTGTCAAAGCTCCAACGTCTCTACATATACAAGGTCAAAACCCAGTGGAGGTGCCAAATTTAGATGATCCCACAGAGGTAGGAAAGTTGAAGCATAAAGAAGAATATAGTGGTACTAAAGCTCAACTGAACTTGATAGAGGAAAGACTAAGTGCCATGGAAGGATTTGACTATTTTGGACCCATTGATGCTAAAAGGTTGTGTTTGGTATTGGGTGTCGCGCTTCCACCAAAATTCAAGGTGCCTGAATTTGAAAAGTTCAATGGAACATCGTGCCCAAAAGATCATCTCACCATGTACTGTAGGAAGATGGCGGCATATGCATGGGATGACAAGCTATTAATTCATGTTTTTTCAAGACAATTTGACTGGGTCAGCCGCTAAGTGGTACAACCAATTGGAAAGGAGCAAAGTTTCTTCTTGGTCTGAGTTGGCGAGAGCTTTTATAGCTCAATACAAACATGTGTCCGATGTAGCTCCTGACCGCTTATCTCTCCAAGTTATGGAAAAGAAAAAAGATGAAAGCTTCAAAGAATATGCCCAACGATGGAGAGACGTGGCATCACTAGTTCAACCTCCCTTGACTGAGAAGGAAATCACCATGTTCTTTTTGAATACTCTCAAGGCTCCTTACTATGAGCGTATGCTTAGCAGTGTGACCAAGAATTTTGCAGACATGGTGCTGACAGGCGAAGCTATTGAAAATGCCTTTAAGAGTGGTAAGATTGAAGCATCTATGAATGATAGCAAGAGGAATGGGTTTTCAAAGAAGAAGGAAGAAGATGCACAAGCTGTCTCCAATAGCTCACGTCGCTCCTATACCTCTTATTCACCTTCGGTGAATTACACTTATTCTCAACCCCACCCACAAACTTATCATCAGAATGCTTACCAACCCATTTCCCATTCACAAGACCCCACTTTTTCACCTAATAACCAAAAGAATACTCGAGCTAGCCGAAATGTCACCATAGACCCTATACCAATGACATACACAGAGTTGTTCCCACAGTTGGTAAGGGGTCACCTTATTGCCCCTGTTTATGTAGAGCCCTTGAAGCCTCCCTACCCAAAGTGGTATGATCCTAATGCAAAGTGTGCTTATCATAATGACAATGTTGGTCACTCTATTGAGAATTGTATGAGCTTGAAGAGGAAAGTCCAAGCACTTGTCAATGCTGGAATTTTGAGTTTTGAGGCAAAGAATAACCCAAATGTGAATGATAATCCTCTGCCAGATCACACAAAGGGTAGCGGTTAATGCTATGGAAGAAAGTGGATGATATTGATTGATTCACTTAATTTGAAGATAATGGTTGTTTCTTTGTTTCTAATTTCATTCATCTTAGGACGTTTCAATTTCTTAGGTAATATAGGAATGCCTAAGCCCACAAGGCATTGAGAATTCTTTTATGTATTGGGCCAACTTTCATTTGTTTTCATTTTCAATAAAGGATTAGTATGATGCATATTTCTCAATTCCTCATTCCTACCTTGTTCTTTTAAGCAAAACACCAATACCTACATGATTTACATTGTTACCAAGCTTGAAAGTATCCAAATAATGAACATGATACTGATAATGGCAATAAGTATAAAATTCAATATTGAAAGAGCTGCTTTGGTTGGTTGAATGGATTTTTAATTTACCGAGATTGTTCAAGCAAGAAGAGAATAGAAGATATTTGTCCAAAATCTTCAACTATAGAAAGTTATGAGTAAAGGTGAATCTCTACATGAAATTCTAATGAGTTTGTCTTTGTTCAATAGATGACCTTTAATGAGAGTACTTGTATTGAGATGAGAAATGGCCTTCTTTCACTACCTTTCAAGCATGAGTAAAATTATCCATTGATTACCCCTTTTGAGCCTATTATATTCTTTTTTATATAACCCACCAAGAATCACCCTCCACATTGGGGGGCAAAGAGAATAGAAGATGAAAGATCAGTGGGGCAAAGAAAAAACCCTTTTGTGAAAAAAAAAGAGAACAAAAAAAGAAAAAAGAGAATGAAGAAGGAAAGAGGGTTTGAATCAAGAAAGTGAAAACCCTAGTCACATTTGAATAAAAAGGAGAGAAAGCAAATTAGAATGGGGCAAAAGTCAAAATGCCTAAATGATTCATGAAAAATGATTCTTGGTTTGATGAACCCTGAAACATTTACTTTGGGCCTATATTATCCTTTCTTTCATGAACCCTCACCTGAGCCTACATTACGTGCCTTAAAAGTCCATTTTGATCAAATATGAGTACTCCCATTGAAGAATGATGTGTTGAATAAAGGCATACTTACACTATGAGATGATGATCCTTTAGATGGAATTAGAAGAAGCAGATCAAGATAAACAAAGAGATCTAGTCTAGATGGAAGTAATGGGATTCCAAAAATTGTCTTGAATCCATGAGAGCATTAAATTGGGTGAAGAAATATCTGCTGTTGGGGCATGTATTAGAATCAAGAACAAACAAAAGAAATTTCACGAAAAAAAAAAGAAAAAGAAAAAAAGGAAAAGGAAAAGAAAAAAAAAGATGAAAAAAGAATTCAGATCGAAAACCCAAAAAGGGCGGTTTGGATCAATGGAGTGCATCTAAGTTGAAAACCTGAAAAGGTGACTTAGATACCAAAAAAGCTGGATGTCAATGATATTGGGGCAAAGAGGATGTTTTGATGAACTCAACATAATCAGATTAATGGACCTTTGAAGGGAATTTTGTATTCATTGATCAAAATTATTTGAATTGTTTTTATTTGGATATTATTACCTAATCCTAAAAATTCTTACTTTTCATTCAAGCCTACTTTCCTTCTAAGCCTAACAATTTCTTGTTAAATCTTTCCAAATGTTGAATAATACCACTCTCTTCATTTCACTTATCATTTCTTTGCTATACCCTTACCTTGAGGGATTGAGAAATTGTGTTGCATTGATCTTGAAATTAGAATGGTAATGAATGTTTGCTCGGCAAAATATGTGAAAGACTCCTATATTATTTAGGAAAATGAAAGAAAAGGAAACTTGTGGATGAATGGAAATTGGAAATCAAGAAAAACCAATGAATAAGAAAGAATGAATGATGAGGTCTCAGTAAAGATTTTAATGAGTAAATGAGTGACCAGATAGAGAGGAAAGTAAAAAGAAGAATCAAGGGAGAAGATAAGATAAAGAGGGCATGAAGACAAGAGTTTCATTGGGCAAGAAAAACGGAAGAAGGAAAATGAGGAAAGAAATAAGAAATAGAAGGACAAGAGGACAGATGAAAGAGAAGAATGCATGAGATGGATTGATAAAGAATAACCTTGTTGTTGCCACAATTGAGGTTGAAATGTTTTTTTGAAAAAACATTGTATGGATAGAGTAGATTGCATCATAGAGATAAAACAAATTGCTTGAATGACATTGCATGGATAAAACAGACTGCATTACATGGATAGAATTGATTGCATCAATAACATTGCATAGATAGACTAGATTGCATGAATGATATTGCTTGAATAAGATAGCTTACATGAATGACATTGCATGGATAGAACAGGTTGCAATTGCATGGATAAGATAAATTTCCCAAGATTTCAAATTTTAACAAGACAAGAAATTTTAGAGAGGTTTCCTAAAATTTCAAAAATTAGACAAGATAGAAGTCTTGGAGGAGTTTCCCTAGATTTTAAATTTTGGACAAGAAAAAGAAATTTTAGAGGGGTTTCCTAAAATTTCAAAATTTGACAAGAAAAAAAAAGTTTTGGAGGAGTTTCCCAAAATTTCAAAATTTGACAAGAAGAAAATTTTAGAGGGGTTTCCTAAAATTCAAAATTTGACAAGAAAAGAAATTTTAGAGGAGTTTCCTAAAATTTCAAAATTAGACAAGAAAAGAAGTTTTGGAGGGGTTTCCCATAAATTTCAAAATTTGACAAGAAAAGGAATTTTAGAGGGGTTTCCTAAAATTTCAAAAAATTAGATAAGAGAAGTTTTGGAGGAGTTTCCCAAAATTTCAAATTTTGGACAAGAAAAGGAGTTTTAGAGGGGTTTCCTAAAATTTCAAAATTAGAAAGGAAAAGAAGTTTTGGAGGGGTTTCCCAAAATTTCAAAATTGAATAAGAAAAGGAATTTTAGAGGGGTTTCCTAAGATTCCAAATTTTGACAAGAAAAATTTAGAGGAGTTTCCTAAAATTTTCAAAAAAAAAATCAGAGTTTTTTTGGACAAGATTTAAAGTTTGACTGCCTGCCTGTTTAGGAGGAGCTTTTGGACAAGATTTTAAAGTTTAACTGCCTGCCTGTTTAGGAGGTGCTATTAGACAAGATTTTTAAAGTTTGACTGCCTGCTTGTTTAGGAGGAGCTTTTAGACAAGATTTTAAAGTTTGACTGCCTGCCTATTTAGGAGGACCCTTTTGGACAAGATTTTTAAAGTTTGACTGCCTGCCTGTTTAGGGGGAGCTTTACGAACAAGATTTTAAAGTTTGACTGCCTTTCTGTTTAGAGGGAGCTTTTTCAAAAAAAAATGAATGAAAAAAATAAAAAAAATTTCAAATTTAAAAAAAAATTTTAAAGATGTCAAAAAAAAGCAGAAGAAGAAGTCAGACAAAATAGGTGTCTATGTCTTTGTGCAAATACTGTTTCACAGCAAATGCACAAAGAGGGGCAACTGTAGACACCGTATTTTGTCCGGGGTCTTAACTTGTAAAAAACAATTAATTGGGTTGGGTGACATTTGTATTTTAATTTAACAATTTAGAATTAGGTTAGAATTAAATTAGAATTTTTAGATTTAGAATTAACATTAATTAGGAAATTAAAATTAAAATAGGATTTAGGAATTTAAAAAAAAAAGAGAGAAAAGATAAAAAGAAATAAAAATAAAATTAATTTTAGGATTAGATAATTAGGATAATTAAATTTTTAGGATAATTATTTAGATTAATAGAGTTGGATTAGGATTAATATAGGAATTAAGTAGATAAAATATTAAAAAAAAGGGAGATAATTATTAGAATAAGTATAGTTGTATTAGGACTCTAACTAATTTGTGGCTATAAAAAGGATTAAAGCTTAGGGTTTAGGGGACAGACAAAAAATACACAATCAAGCATTCAACCCGATCACCATCGTTGCTGTTCTGTCAGCTAATTTTTCTGCCTGCCTCTCGCACCACCGTTGCAAGCCCAGTCACCGCACATCTACTGCAGGTTGCCAACCCATCACGTGGATGTTTGCATGCCTCTGTTTTTGTTGCTCTTGATGATTGTTGCAAGAAAATAGAAAAAGCTTTGTGAAAATGCTTGAGGCAAGCCACTTTGGAAATATTAAAGAAAAGCTATAGCAAGAGTACACGTGGAAAAGGGGAATATAAAGGAAAAGAAAAAAAGCCAACAAGAGGTGAGGTTATTGCCCAGGTAAGTTTTTTTTATTATATTAATTGGTCAATAATTTAATAGGAGGGTTAGATAGTTAATTAATATTAGATTAATAATTTGTATATTTAAATACTAATGTTGTATGATTTAATTACTTTGATAATATTTGATTAATATATATATTGAATAAATAATTTGTACACTGATATGATTTGTTTAGTTTAATTTGTATGATGTTTGAATGATATATTTTATGATTTATATGTTTAGTATGAAATTAGATAAATAAAATAATAGAAAAAAATAAATTAAATTAAAGAAACAATGCAAATAAGAATAAAATAGAATAAAAATTGAATAAGGAAATAATAAAGTTATATTAAGGAAATGAATGCAAATTATCCGATGATGAAATTCCAAGAAAGTCGAATGGTACTCCTTGGAAATTTCTAGGTGAGGAGTTTGCTCTAGACTGAACCAGATTGATGGAAGGTTTAGAGTAAATTTTCAATATAATAATATGTGTTTATTTTCTAAAATAGAAATAAATAAAATATAATAATAAAAACAATTAAAATAGAATAGAATTATGATATGAAATAATTTGAATTAAAGTAAAAAATATAATTAAAAAAATAAAAAATAGAAAATTAGTAAGAATTGGGTATAGAGCCAAGATTAGGATTTTCATAATATATTCCGACGACGGAGCCTCTTCAAGCAAGTCAATCGGTACTACTTGAATACTCCTGAGGTGAGGGAATTTACTTATTGTCTGAACCAGATTGATGGAAGGATTTTAAGTAAATTTTCAATGTTTTAAGCATATCGAAATTAATTTAAATTAAATTTAGAAGGATTTATTGGGTATAGAGTCAATATTAGGGTTGTCATAATGTATTTAAATGATCCGACGACGGAGCCTCTTCGAGCAAGTCAATCGGTACTACTTGAATACTCCTGAGGTGAGGGGATTTACTTATTGTCTGAACCAGATTGATGGAAGGATTTTAAGTACGTTTCCAATATATTAAGCATATCGAAATTAACTCAAAATAAGGTAAATTTAGAATGACCTAAAGTAGTTGGTACCATTTTAGGATGGGCGTCGTGGGGGTGCTAATCCTTCCCCACGCGTAACCGTACTCCCAAACCCTAGATTCTTTGAACGTAGACCAAGCCTTATCTCTAGACAAGAATAGGTGACCAATCACGCCTTAGGTTTGAATGGTTGGTGGCGACTCCTAGAATTTTAAAGTCTAGCGGTTAGGTTCACGGACCTAGACGTTATGACATGGTAGATTTTAATTGGTGCTTAAAAAATGAGTTTTTAAAATCATCTTAATATAATGTATTCTTTTATATATATATATATATATATATATATATTATCTAATATATTGTTGGTGGAGTTTCTAAACTCTAGAAATGGGATTAAAGATAATGACGCATAACAAGAAAAATAAAAAAAATAAAGTGGGATAAGCATCATCCTCTTAACCCTTTGGATAACAATCCATATATATTCTTAAACTAATATAATTTTAATTAGATACGCGATACTGGTTTTTTATTTAAAAAATAAAAATACAACAAATGA
Organism: Heritiera fomes; assembly: GCA_032173925.1. Lineage (NCBI taxonomy): Eukaryota > Viridiplantae > Streptophyta > Magnoliopsida > Malvales > Malvaceae > Heritiera > Heritiera fomes. The sequence goes on from JAPDPM010000017.1 coordinate 7,516,642, forward strand.
ATACATAAAAAAAGGTTATTTAAGTATTATGCATTATTATTTTGACTAATTTTTCTATGAAAAAGAACACCTAACCTGGATGATTTAAGCTACGTTCCTTCTGTTTTTCCATTGACTAAATCTTATTCTATATTTCTATCCCTGTCTATTGAAGACATCATTTACTTAATGGTCTTCATCGACTATCAATTAAATAATATATATATATATATATATATATATATATATATATACACTAACTAAAATAATTGTTTTATATACTGACAGTGAAAATTTTAAATTTTATTAATAAAAAATAAAATGTTTAGGACACATATCTGATTAATAAATTAATTAATTATTAAATGATAATAGGATAAATTGACAACCATTTAGTTCTACTTTAAAAACTCTACTGCCGTAATAAATTATAATAATCCTTAAATAAAAGCGAAAATTGTGGGTATTCTCGTGTCATCAAAATTATTTAAAAAATGCTAACAATCTCTTGACCTAGTGGTTAAGGATGAGTTGTAGCATATTGTAAGTTTTGAGTTTGAATTCAAACACTCCATCCCCAGTTATTTAATATTCCTCTTGTAATAAAAAAAATTATTTAAAAGATCATCATTATTTGACCTACATTCAACCTATATTTTACTAAATACTATTCTCTTCATTTGTTATTTTTATCTCCATTTGATTTTCATGAAGATTAACGAAAAATAGAACTTATTTTTAGTGCATGTTATGTTAAAATTTTAATAACATAGTGCTTTATGATTTTTAATACCATGAAATGAAAAATAAAAAAATCACAAAAAATAATTTTGAAATATGGAAAAAATATATCTATATATATATTGTGTTTTCAAAAAGGAAAAGAAATAGAATTTGGGAATATTCAAAAGAAAAAAATGAACAACAAAGATGGGATGGAGAAAGTTTATTCCAAATTAAACATCTAGGGATTAAGATTACATTTGTTCTGTTGTTATAAGCCAATATTGATTTTTTATTTTATTTTTGTATTTCATTTTTATTAAAATTTATTACTATACTTTAATTTTGTTAATTTTTGGATACAAATTAACTTTATGGTAGAAATTAATTTACCATTTGCATTAATTAAATATTTCATAATATATTTTAATTTGGTTACTTTTTGTTAGAAAAACCAATGAAATTAAAATTACTATATCTAAATTTTTCAATTGCATTAACAGAATATTCTGTAAAACATTCCGATTTCATTATTTTTTGCTCAAAAATCAATAAAGCTGAAAGTATAATTTGAAGTAAAATGGTAAAATTAAATATGAATATATTATGAAGACAAAATTTACCTTAATGTCAAATATCTATTACTTTCTCCATTTTAGAATTTATGTCCATCTTATTACTTTATCCACATTTTTAAAAAAGGTGTTGTTTTTTGTCGAGTTTAAGACATATAATAATAATTTATATGCAAGTCCAAACCTGATCCGATTTAAAAATTAGAACTTGATTTTTAATTCAAATTTATTTTTTATTTTATATTACAAATCCAAACCCAACCAACCCATCCAAATATTATTTTACTTATTAACTATAATTAGTTTTCGATATAAATAAGGCCATGTTTTGTAATCTATTGCTTGGCGTCAGCCGCTATTTAAGGAATTTTTAATTTGACAAGCAAGAATAAGTGTTTATAAAATTGTACGTCATCAAGGCAACAGGCAAATAAAAACCCAAGTGCAAAAGCAGCAGAACAGAGAAAATGGAAGGATTGTTCGATAATCAAGCAGATCTTTACTTGGATGCAAGGCCAACATATCCCAGCCAGTGGTATTCGATGCTATCCGCTCGCACTCTCCACCACTCTCTCGCTTGGGACGCTGGCACAGGCAACGGCCAAGCCGCCATTGGTGTGAGTATTTGATCATTTTTCATGTTCCAATCCATCATTTTTTCCACTTTGCTTTTGCCAATTGGGTTTACAATAGATCAAGTCACGTATCATCGGCTCAGTTTGAGAGATCGGTGCGGCACGATCTTTTCCTGTGTAGCCATAAAATGACAAAAAAAAAATGAGATAATTACTTTTTCATCTTTACTTTTAAATTTTTTTAATTATTTTATTAAAAAAATTAATATTAAGTACATTATCAATAAAATTTTTTTATTTCACAAATAGAGATAAAATCAATACACATGTCTTTCAAAAATAATAAAAAAAATAAATATAAAACAAGGGTAATTATTCTAACATCACTTGTAAAATAAAAAAATTCCATTAACAATAAATTACTTAATTATCTTTATTAAAAAAAGATATACTATTTTTTTATCATTTTCAATTTTACTCGAATCAATTTTACCTTTCATCTAAATTAGTCCATTTTCGATGACTAATAATCTGTAGTGTCTACTGTCTAATTTTCCAGGTTGCTGAGCACTACGAGCAGGTAATCGGGAGTGATGTGAGTGAAGCCCAGTTACAACGAGCGATGCCGCACCCACGAGTTAAATATCTTTGCACTCCTTTGTCAATCTCCGACGATGAATTAATAGCTTCAATCGGAGGTGAAAATTCGGTTGATTTGGTGACTGTGGCTCAAGCTGTGCACTGGTTCGATCTACCAAAGTTCTACTCTCTGGCCACCAGACTTCTACGAAAGCCAGGCGGTGTCCTTGCTGTGTGGTGCTACAATGACATCGCGGTGAGCCCCACATTTGACCCCGTGATGAAGCGCTTCCACGACACCACTCTTCCTTACTGGAAACCCAACATCCAGTACGTTTTTGATGGCTATAAGACACTGCCTTTTCCATTTGAGAGTGTCGGTTTAGGTTGTGAGGGGCAACCACTGGCACTGGACATTCCCAAAAAGCTGTCCTTTCAGGGATTTCTGCGGATGTTGCGATCTTGGTCTGCAGTGGTTACAGCGAAGAATGAAGGTGTGGATTTGCTGTCTGAAATGGTTGTGAAAGAGTTCCAGACCGCCTGGGGTGGGTCTGATTTGGTCAGACCAGTGGCTTACAAGGCTTTCATGCTTGCAGGAAAAGTAAAACTCTGATTTTGTTGATTTTTGAGAATCATAAACCATAAAATGCTTGGTTTGGGACGCGGATGCGGCCTTCTTATTCTCTAAGAACTTCTGGAGTTAAATTGTTACGGTTTTAATAACATTAAAGGCCAGTTTGCAAAAATTCGAAGGGTATTGGATTATAATAGCACTTCTTTAGTAGTTAAGAAATGAGAAGGTGTATGCATTTTACTCGTAAACTTTGTAGACTTATCCATATTACTCATCAATTTATATGTTTTCTGTATTAGTCTGAGGGACTTAGAGATGGTTGAGAATTAAGCCTACAATTATGTTGGAAATGCAAAGAAAACTTCAAATTTTAATTCTCATAAGTGAACTGTGTTAGATAATTTTCAAAATAGTGAATCAATATTTGGAAAAATAATGATGCTTAATCAATGGAATCAAGAAACTAGTATTTTAGAAAGATTCTGAGTAAAAAAAAAAAGTTAAAAGAGTGTTTTGGAAGGGCAGGCAGTCAACTGCCCCATACAAAGTGTAACTTCTATTTAAAATTAACTCCAAGGTAGTCGATTGCCATAGGAGTATAGTCGGCTGCCCTGCTCCGAAATTTGTTTTTGTGTAAAAAAAAACACTAGTGAAGCCGATTACCCAATTCGGGCATTTGACTATTCTAGTACAAAGCAGAGATAACATTAGTTTTTGCCTTGAAAAGTCACAAACTCTTCCAAAAGATGTTTTTTCATTTTTGAATGATTAAGAAACATAATCATGATTTTGTTGTAACCTTTGTTAAATAATTATGTTTGTTGAATAAAATGACACAAATGAATAATCTGAATTCTGTAAAAGAGCGCATATGGAGAAGACTTTAATACTGAAGACGAAGCTTATATTTCAAGCTGGAAAAGCAGTGCTGATTCAGGCAATAGTAATATGTCTCTAAACTATCGTATTTTAGGATATTTTACCACAGGAATTTTGTGTTAATTTCGAAATTTTATTTATTTTTCTTTCGATTTATTTAAAATTAAATCAGGAACTGGTCTCACAAATTAACGAAAGTGACGATTTTGATGTTTTAACTCTAAACCCTAAGTTAACCCTATTATTAAACCCTCCTTTTACCAAAACCCTGAACCTAACCTAAATTCTTTCAAATCCTTTTTAGAAAACCCTTAAACCCATGCATGGCTAGTTTGACCTTAAAACCGCTGCCCCATCTTTAACCCATGCAAACCGTAAGCCCACTTAAAACCCGAAAGCCCATCTCAAAGCCATAGCCCACATGAATCCCGTGCACCTCCATTCTCGGCCAAAATCATGAAACTTTCTTTTACTCTTATCCGCGTGTCTGCACAGTTTCGGTTCTTCACTGCTTCAAGCTGGTCCGTGGCTATTGGTGGTGATTTGGGGTGTTGCTGGAGGCTGTCATGCGCTGCCGCGAGAGGAGGCTGGCTGGGTGACAAGCAGTTTGGTTTTCTTTTGGTGCGTCCATACTCTGTTTTCGGATTTTGCTGGTAGCTGTTGTGTTCTTGGCTGGGTTCAGCATGGCTAATTGCAGGGAGGCACGGAATGTGGCTGCTTTAAGCTTTGTAGGATCAAGGGCGGAGCCCCATGAAACTTACATTTTGAAAGGAATTAACGATTTTGTTAGTTATGATATAAAATTATTGACACGATTTTATTGGTTTCTAATCTTACAAATATTTTGAAGACCATTTGTGTAATCGTTCAAAAATATTGATAATGAAATTATTGTATACAATTTTTAAGAGGCAAAATTGTGTCATAGATAATTATAAATTTTTTATAGATATGAAAGTTATTATTATTATTATTATTTGATATGGCAAAAGTCTATCTACACTGGGCCAAGCCCAAAGATCATCGGAGGTCCCATGCGGCAAACGATCATTGGGACACGTGGCCTATGGCGAGAGAAGCTACGCCTGCGACAGGGTATCTGTCGCAGGCGACAGACTCCACATACTATCTCCTGCTGTCACATAGGCGACACGTGGCTCTCTCACGACTCGACATAGCGACAGACCTCTGTCGCCCGGAAGGTGTCGCACCTCAGGGTCTCTCGCCGGCGACAGGCTCGTGCTAACTCCGAGATCCATGGAGGATGCATCCTATTGGGAAACAAACTCTTAGTAAAAGGACGCAAACAACCCAGATAATTAATCTCAAATATTCGTCATAAATAGGTCCCATATATAATTATATTCCTTAATTTTTGACTACTGGTTTTTACGTTTCCCAATACCAAAGAATTTAAGGCTGACTTAAGCATCGGAGTGTCTATGCAGGGAACCACCCCTGCATCTCTCTGACTTTTTACTATTTTACAGAAGCTTTTGGGAGACACGTGGAGACAGATTACGACCATTGACGTCAGCATATCTTTATTGTTGTTTTGTGCAACAACAATTGGCGATGTCTGTGGGAAATGTATAAAAGCCAATCAAACTTTTTAAGATAGTGAGAACTAGATCTACTAACGTGAGAACAGGCAGTGATGAGAATTCCGTGAGTTCCCCTGAACAGCCAATACGCCATAGAAATCAGGTGAACAAAGAAGATGAGAGGATGACTGTATCTGTAGCCGAATTCGAGGCCCTAAGGCGGCAGAGTGAAGAAATAACTCATGCGTTAAAAGCCATGGTATACCTATTCAAAGGGGCCCTCCCGGCATTGGGTCTGCCGCCGGCCATACAGAATTTGGTGGGAGAAACAAGTCTAGGGGTCCCGCCCCGTGCTGACGGGCGACAGGAGGATACGGCAGCGGCGAACCCCACGCTGCGACAGGAGGACCTTCTCGTAGAAGAGAATGACATACACCAAGAGGCGGCAGGATTGGGGAGCGGAGTGCCTGTTGCAGGGACCCAGCGGGAAGCTGATGAGGCCGTAAATTTGGAACCTGCGGAAGGGGTCAGGCGACAGGCACCAGATTTCATGCTGCAGGTGCCGGATGTCAGGCGACAGGTGTCTGGTGTCGGGCGGCAGGCATCATGGCGACAGGGTTTCGACCTAGCGACAGGGTCTTTCGCCCACCACCATGATTTGACAAATACTGCTGGTATTGGAGGTGCTGGAAGGAACGATGGCGATGACCTAAGCATTTGGGGAGCCGGATCAGAATTCGATCCCACTTGGTGTACACAAATGGCACGAACTAATGCACCTCAAGAAAAAGAAAAGGAAATAGTTTCCGAGGACCTGCTCGATTCATCTCACGCCAGGAGTCAAATCACTCCCTCACTTGATATGAAGAAAATGATAGAACAGGTGCTTGAAGAGAAAAAATTGGTGTCTGCGGAGGAGAGCCAGAGGAGAAGAGTACCGTTTTGCACAACCATCTTGCAGAAACCCTTACCGCCAAAATTCAAGATGCCACAAATGACTACATACACAGGAAAGACAGACCCCTATGATCATATGCAGAATTATGAAGCATTAATGTTACTACATGGATGGGAAGACGAAATAATGTGCAGGGCCTTTTCTCTAACTCTGACCGGGCATGTAATGAAGTGGTTTAATAACCTGCCTGAGGGGTCTATTGTCTCTTTTGACCAACTCCGAAATGAGTTTCTTAAGGCGTTCGCAGTGAATAGTCAGAGAAGGAAAGAACCGACTTATTTACTTACTCTCAAGCAAGGAGTTAAGGAGTCATTGAAGAGTTACGTCGATCGATTCAGAGACGCTACTCTAGAAGTGCGGGACTTACAAGTTGGTATAGCTGTGGCAGCCATGTTACAAGGGACAAGGTCTGAAAAACTGCAAGAATCCCTGTCGCTAGACCAGCCCATTATGATTTCGGACCTACTTTCCCGGGCCAACAAATATGTCACCCAAGAAGAAGTAATGAAAATGGTGGGTAATGGAGAATCTAAGGAAGGAAGGAAGGAAGCGAGGAAGAGAAGTTCCCGAAGCATCCTCTAGTCAGTCGAGGAGGGTCGACAAAACCTCTACAATGAAATATACCACTTATACCCCGCTTACTAAGTCTCGAGCTTCCGTGTTAGCTGCTATTGAAGGATCAGGTCTTATACGGTTCCCAAGGAAAACATCCGAGGTTATGGGCCGTGACACAGACTCTTACTGTGACTACCATTCAACACATGGGCATCCGACAGAAAAATGTAAGGATTTAATGAATCAGCTAGAGAAGCTAGCACGTGATGGAAAGATAAATCAGTTTGTGTGGAAAAGCAACAGGAACACTTATCCTGCACGAGGCAGAGGAAATTACTTTAGAGATAACTCTAGAGACAGAAGAGGAGAAAATAGGGGAACTGCAAGGCGAAATGATGGTAACAGGAGAGAAAATGACAGGAGAACAGATATAAGGGATAGAGAAGAAGATAATGAACCCACAGGGCCTGCTATTAATGTGATATCCGGGGGTGAATCGTTGGATGGATCATCTTCCTCGTCTCGAAAGTCTTACGCCCGACAAGCTTATCAAGTTAACTCGGTAATGGAAGAAAAGCATGATGAAGAGCCCATCACTTTTACGCCAGCCGATAGAGAAAATGTAATGATCTCCCATGATGACCCAATGGTGATTTCGGCAGTGATAGCAAAGCATCCAGTGAGTCACATCCTGGTTGATAACGGAAGTTCGGTGAATTTGATATACTGAAATTGCTTTGAGAAAATGAACGTCTCGAATGATAGACTGAAGCCAGTACCCACACCATTGTATGGCTTCTCAGGAGAAAAGGTGAAAGTTGAAGGTGCAGTTCAGCTACTTGTAACATTAAGGGAAAGCCCGAAGTGTATCACTCGACAAGTGTTATTTATGGTGGTGAAGGCAACGTCGGTTGCGTATAACATGAACTTCGGGTTGCCATTGTTGAATGATATGAGAGTGGTAGTACATTCCTGTTATCTGTTAATGAAATTCCAAACCCCCCGTGGTGTCGGACAAGTGAGAGGAGATCAAAGGAAGGCTAGGACGTGTAATAAACCCTTACGATTGAAGAACTGCCTAAGCCAAAACCTGACGAAGAGATGGAACCAGTTCAAGTAGATAGAGAAGATGAAACGAAGGTGGTGTATGTGGGGAGCCATCTGTCTGAAAGAGCAAAAGAAGAAATAATTCGATGCCTGAAGGAAAACGCTGATGTTTTCGCATGGACCCCCGCGGATATGCTCGGGATTGATCCCAATGTTGCTTGTCACCGGTTAAACATAGTCTCAGGAGCAAAACCAATCAAGCAAAAGAAGAGAAATTTTGCTCCGGAAAGGCAGCGGATTATAAACGAAGAAATCTCAAAGTTATTGCAGGCAGGATTTATCAGAGAAGCGAATTATCTAGAATGGTTGGCTAATGTGGTGATGGTGAAGAAAGCCAACGGAAAATGGAGGATGTGCGTAGACTTCACAGATTTGAACAAGGCCTGTCCCAAGGATTCGTATCCACTACCTCGAATCGACAAGATGGTAGATGAAACTTGTGGATATGAACTGCTTGGCTTCTTAGATGCCTTTTCGGGATACCACTAGATCATGATACATCCAGAAGATGAGGAGAAAACCTCATTCATTACCTATTGGGAAACAAACTCTTAGTAAAAGGACGCGAACAACCCAGATAATTAATCTCAAATATTCGCCTATAAATAGGTCTCAGGTATAATTATATTCCCTAATTTTTGACTACTGGTTTTTACGTTTCCCAATACCAAAGAATTTAAGGCTGACTTAAGCATCAGAGTGTCTATGCAGGGAACCACCCTTGCGTCCCTCTGACTTTTACTATTTTACAGAAGCTTTTGGGAGACACGTGGAGACAGATTACGACCATTGACGTCAGCATATCTTTATTGTTGTTTTGTGCAACAACAATTGGCGCCGTCTGTGGGAAATGTATAAAAGCCAATCAAACTTTTTAAGATAGTGAGAACTAGAGCTACTAACGTGAGAACAGGCAGTGATGAGAATTCTGTGAGTTCCCCTGAACAGCCAATACGCCATAGAAATCAGGTGAACAGAGAAGATGAGAGGATGACTGTATCTGTAGCCGAATTCGAGGCCCTAAGGCGGCAGAGTGAAGAAACAACTCATGCGTTGAAAGCCATGGTATACCTATTCAAAGGGGCCCTCCCGGCATTGGGTCTACCGTCGGCCGTACAGAATTTGGTGGGAGAAACAAGTCTAGGGGCCCCGCCCCGTGCTGACGGGCGACAGGAGGACCTTCTCTTAGAAGAGAATGACATACACCAGGAGGCGGCAGGATTGGGGAGCGGAGTGCCTGTTGCAGGGACCCAGCGGGAAGCTGATGAGGCCGTAAATTTGGAACCTGCGGAAGGGGTCAGGCGACAGGCACCAGATTTCATGCGGCAGGTGCCGGATGTCAGGCGACAGGTGTCTGGTGTCGGGCGGCAGGCATCATGGCTACAGGGTTTCGATCGAGCGGCAGGGTCTTCCGCCCACCACCATGATTTGACAAATACTGCTGGTATTGGAGGTGCTGGAAGGAACGGTGGCGATGACCTAAGCATTTGGGGAGCCGGATCAGAATTCGATCCCACTTGGTGTACACAAATGGCACGAACTAATGCACCTCAAGGAAAAGAAAAGGAAATAGTTGCCGAGGACCTGCCCGATTCATCTCACGCCAGGAGTCAAATCACTCCCTCACTTGATATGAAGAAAATGATAGAACAGGTGCTTGAAGAGAAAAAATTGGTGTCCGCGGAGGAGAGCCAGAGGAGAAGAGTACCGTTTTGCACAACCATCTTGCAGAAACCCTTACCGCCAAAATTCAAGATGCCACAAATGACTACATACACAGGAAAGACAGACCCCTATGATCATATGCAGAATTATGAAGCATTAATGTTACTACATGCATGGGAAGACGAAATAATGTGCAGGGCCTTTTCTCTAACTCTGACCGGGCATGTAATGAAGTGGTTTAATAACCTGCCTGAGGGGTCTATTGTCTCTTTTGACCAACTCCGAAATGAGTTTCTTAAGGCGTTCGCAGTGAATAGTCAGAGAAGGAAAGAACCGACTTATTTACTTACTCTCAAGCAAGGAGTTAAGGAGTCATTGGAGAGTTACGTCGATCGATTCAGAGACGCTACTCTAGAAGTGCGGGACTTACAAGTTGGTATAGCTGTGGCAGCCATGTTACAAGGGACAAGGTCTGAAAAACTGCAAGAATCCCTGTCGCTAGACCAGCCCATTACGATTTCGGACCTACTTTCCCGGGCCAACAAATATGTCACCCAAGAAGAAGTAATGAAAATGGTGGGTAATGGAGAATCTAAGGAAGGAAGGAAGCGAGGAAGAGAAGTTCTCGAAGTATCCTCTAGTCAGTCGAAGAGGGTCGACAAAACCTCTACAATGAAATATACCACTTATACCCCGCTTACTGAGTCTCGAGCTTCCGTGTTAGCTGCTATTGAAGGATCAGGTCTTATACGGTTCCCAAGGAAAACATCCGAGGTTATGGGCCGTGACACAGACTCTTACTGTGACTACCATTCAACACATGGGCATCCGACAGAAAAATGTAGGGATTTAATGAATCAGCTAGAGAAGCTAGCACGTGATGGAAAGATAAATCAGTTTGTGTGGAAAAGCAACAGGAACACTTATCCTGCACGAGGCAGAGGAAATTACTTTAGAGATAACTCTAGAGACAGAAGAGGAGAAAATAGGGGAACTGCAAGGCGAAATGATGGTAACAGGAGAGAAAATGACAGGAGAACAGATAGAAGGGATAGAGAAGAAGATAATGAACCCACAGGGCTGGCTATTAATGTGATATCCGGGGGTGAATCGTTGGATGGATCATCTTCCTCGTCTCGAAAGTCTTACGCCCGACAAGCTTATCAAGTTAACTCGGTAATGGAAGAAAAGCATGATGAAGAGCCCATCACTTTTACGCCAGCCGATAGAGAAAATGTAATGATCCCCTATGATGATCCAATGGTGATTTCGGCAGTGATAGCAAAGCATCCAGTGAGTCGCATCCTGGTTGATAACGGAAGTTCAGTGAATTTGATATACTGGAATTGCTTTGAGAGAATGAACATCTCGAATGATAGACTGAAGCCAGTACCCACACCATTGTATGGCTTCTCAGGAGAAAAAGTGAAAGTCGAAGGTGCAGTTCAGCTACTTGTAACATTAGGGGAAAGCCCGAAGTGTATCACTCGACAAGTGTTATTTATGATGGTGAAGGCAACGTCGGTTGCGTATAACATGATCTTCGGGCGGCCATTGTTGAATGATATGAGAGTGGTAGTACATTCCTGTTATCTATAAATGAAATTCCAAACCCCCCGTGGTGTCGGACAAGTGAGAGGAGATCAAAGGAAGGCTAGGACGTGTAATATCGCGTCCACCACATGTAAAGGGATTCAAAGGAAGGAAACCCTTACGATTGAAGAACCACCTAAGCCAAAACCTGATGAAGAGATGGAACCAGTTCAAGTAGATAGAGAAGATGAAACGAAGGTGGTGTATGTGGGGAGCCATCTGTCTGAAAGAGCAAAAGAAGAAATAATTCGATGCCTGAAGGAAAACGCTGATGTTTTCGCATGGACCCCCGCGGATATGCCCGGGATTGATCCCAATGTTGCTTGTCACCGGTTAAACATAGTCTCAGGAGCAAAACCAATCTAGCAAAAGAAGAGAAATTTTGCTCCGGAAAGGCAGCGGATTATAAACGAAGAAATCTCAAAGTTATTGCAGGCAGGATTTATCAGAGAAGCGAATTGTCCAGAATGGTTGGCTAATGTGGTGATGGTGAAGGAAGCCAACGGAAAATGGAGGATGTGCATAGACTTCATAGATTTGAACAAGGCCTGTCCCAAGGATTCGTATCCACTACCTCGAATCGACAAGATGGTAGATGAAACTTGTGGATATGAACTGCTTGGCTTCTTAAATGCCTTTTCGGGATACCACCAGTTCATGATGCATCCAGAAGATGAGGAGAAAACCTCATTCATTATCGATAATGAACAGTGCTTTTGAGCAGTTGAAGGATTACTTGAAAGAGTTGTCGCTATTGTCTCAGCCACAACACAGAGATCATCTCCTCATGTATGTCGGCGTAGGAGAGAAGGCCGTAAGTGCAGTCTTACTGAGAAGAGAAGGAGACAAAAACTGTCCAATCTATTATCTGAGCAAAGTCCTGCTAGATGCCGAACCAAGATACCCCTTAGTCGAAAGAGTAGTTCTATCCTTGGTGATGGCGACTCTGAAGTTACGACCTTACTTCCAAGCTCACTCAGTGAATGTCTTGACAGATTAGCCCTTACGGCAAGTACTATAGAAACTGGAACATTCTAGACGCTTAACGAAATGGGCCATCGAATTAAGTGAATATGACATACACTTCCAACCTCGTCAAGCAATAAAAGGGCAGGCGCTAGCCGACTTTATCGTAAAATGCACTGGTCGGGAGACTCAAGCAGATACAGAATTAGTTTGGTGGAAGTTATTTGTTGACGGAGCTCGCAATATGGATGGTAGTGGAGCTGGAATTGTGCTAACTTCACCCGAAGGGGATACCTAAGAGTATTCCCTACGTTTCAATTTCTCAAGCTCGAACAATATAGCTGAATATGAAGCCTTAATAGCTGGGATGAAACTGGCAGATAAACTAGAAGCTAGCAATCTGATGGCCCATAGCGATTCACAATTAGTGGTCAACCAGTTCTCGGGAGAGTATGAAGCACGAGAACCGACTTTGGTCCCCTATCTGCAAAAAGTGCGATTATTAGCACAATCGTTTCAGAACTTTCAACTGACCCAGATAAACCGATCCGAGAACAGTCATGCGGATGCCCTTTCAAAGTTGGCTTCCTCAAGAGGACTAAAAGGTGGTATGGTCAAAGCGGAATCACTCGCTAGGCCAAGTATCGAAGAAGAGGATGTCTGCGACGTCGAGGTCGGAGGTGATTGGAGAGGCCCAATCAAAGACTACATATTGGGGGGCACACTCCCAACTGATAAAGATGAAAGCCGAAGGCTGAAATTGCAAAGTGCGAGATTTACTGTGGTAAATGGAGAACTTTACAAACGTGGATTTACTATGCCTTTGCTAAAGTGTTTAGGACCTCAACAGGCTGAGTATACCCTGGCTGAAGTTCATGAGGGGATATGCGGTGAACACCTAGGGGCCCGAGCTTTGGCTACAAAAATATTACGTGCAGGGTTTTATTGGCCTACCCTAAAAAAGGATGCCATTGACAAGGTGCGAAAATGCGAAAAATGCCAAAAGTTCGCCCCTATAGTCACTGCACCAGTCTCGACCCTCCAAAGTACTCTTCAACCGACGCCATTCGCACAATGGGGGTTAGACATCCTAGGACCTTTTCCCTTGGGCACAGGACAGAGGAAATATTTGCTCGTAGCCACAGATTACTTCACCAAGTGGATAGAGGCGGAACCTTTGGCTACAATTTCTAAAAAAAGGTGGAAGCAATGGTTTGGAGGGAGATCATTTGCCGTTTTGGGATCCCCCGAGTGCTTAACGCGGACCATGGGAAACAGTTCGATTGTGACGCATTCGAACATTCTGTGAAGGACCAGGCATCCAGTTAAGAATCTCCTCTGTATCTTATCCTCAAGCTAATGGGCAAGCCGAGGTGAGCAACCGAACTATACTGCATGGTTTGAAGATCAGATTGGATAAGGCGAAGGGAGCATGGGTAGATGAACTCCCTAGTGTCTTATGGGCCTACAGAACGACAAGCAAAGTATCAACAGGGGAAACGCCATTCAATTTGGTGTATGGGACTGAAGCCCTCATCCCAGTTGAAATTGGAGCCGAGTCACCTAGATTGGTCCCTTACATCGAAGAAGTTAACTCTCAGGGACTAAAAGAGAATCTAGACCTGATCAATGAATTGCGAGACATGGCAAAAATGAGATTGGCTGCATACTAGCAAATAATAGCCGCCTATTACAACGCACGAGTTAAGAACAGAGAACTGCAGGAAGGAGACCTGGTACTGAGAAAGTCGGCGATTACAAACGACCATAGGGAGGACGGGAAACTCCGAGCTAATTGGGAAGGACCTTACAGAATCAGGAAGATGATCGGACATAGCACATGCATCTTGGAGACCTTACAGAGAAAGAAGATCTCGAAAACTTGGAATGCCAACCACCTTAAGCCATACTGGCAGTAAAAAGTTGTACACCTTCCATAATTTTTGTATTTATTTCCCATCTATTACTTTATTACTTCGCAAAGTATTCTTGTTTTAAGATCATCTAACTCCTGAATAAAGCCAGTTATTTGCTTCCTATATTTTCTAATTCAATTTGTTAGACAGTCTATGTATTAACAGGAATTGGAGTGAGAAGCATACGCAAAATGGGCATAAATAAGACTGTAAAATCGGCAGAAATAAGTCCCTGAGCGAGAAGCATACGCAAAATGGGCATAAATAAGACCGTAAAATCGGCAGAAATAAGTCCCTGAGCGAGAAGCATACGCAAAATGGGCATAAATAAGACCGTAAAATTGGCAGAAATAAGTCCTTGAGCGAGAAGCATACGCAAAATGGGCATAAATAAGACCGTAAAACCGGCAGAAATAAGTCCCTGAGCGAGAAACATACGCAAAATGGGCATAAATAAGATCGTAAAACTGGCAGAAATAAGTCCCTGAGCGAGAAGCATACACAAAATGGGCATAAATAAGACCTTAAGCGAAAAAAACGCGGAATCGGCGGAATTAAGTCCTTGAGCGAGAAAAATACGCGAAAAAGGCATAAATAAGACCGTAAGCGACAAAACGCGAAACCGGAAGAAATAAGTCCTTGAGCGATAAGACAAAATGGACACAAAAATATGTTGTTACAAGGTACATTATAATACATCTGCGCTATAATTAAATATGTATATTTTTGCTTATTGGCTGATCAAATCTAACAAGTGTTAAAAAAAGGGGCACAAAATGCTCAAGAAAAAGTTCATCCTCGGACTATAACACCGTCTCAAAGCAGAACTTGGGAGCAGTATGGTGTAAAAGAACGCTTACTAATTACTAACACCTTAATATTGTTCTGTCAAGTTTTTTGATATAGCAGTTTAAAGAACAGTGATATAACAGTTACAAGTGCGAAATATTCATTCAAAGAAAAGAAGAAAAACCACAAAAAACAACTGTACTTTTCATTCAAGAACGAATCTTTACATTGAGTAAAACAAACAAAAGGAAATACAAAATACCCTAATCTAGGTTGAGGACAAGGTCATCTAGCTAAGAAGATGCCGCGTTAGCACCAGAGTCTTCAACAACCGGAGGATCAGGAGCGTGAAGAGTCGAAGAATCAGGCTCTTGAGGAACTGAAGAGGCCATCCCGAGAGAGGGAGCACTACTTAAAGGATCAATCACAGCCGCACTATCTGACACGGGATCAACGGCTGCAGAGTCAGAAATTTGGAATTCTTCGTCGTCCAACCCTATCAATGCCTCGATGGACTTAGGCTGACCGCCCACCTCGATCGGTTTAGGCTCATCATGCGTCACTAAAAGCCCGGATCGGTCACGTAGCCCAGTAGGTTCGGGACGGCTACATGGCCGTCGAGGAGGCCATGGACCCTCAAGATTGTCCAGGTTATCTGTGGCTCCCACCTCTATATAATCGTCCGGACTTAATGAGTCAGGTTCGTATTTGGTCCAGGAAGGAGCTTCATAATACTGGGCCTTTTCAGTGAAAAGAAGTTCGGGAAAAAACTCATTAGGTCGGTTCTTTTCTAACCAAGAACGGGCTAAGTAGAAGCCATACTTGATGAATCCCGCCGCAAGCATTCTTTTCATAGCAGTGTTGAGACAGGCGGTATTCGCGAACAGCCTCGGCACGGATCTCTTTTTGTCGATCCAACAAATTCTGCAGCTCAACGGCGGTCTCATCTCGCTCCCTCCTCATGGCGTCCCGATCCTCTACCGCCTTGTTATAGGCTTCTTGAAATCCCTGAAGGGAGGCTACCTTCGCCTGTTCCTCCCTCAACCTAAGCTCAAGTTCCGCATTCTTCTTCTCCGGTTCCTCAACCTTACCAACATAGGGACGCAGTTGAACAACTTCATTCTGAAGCACCATCTTCGCCTCTCGAAGCTCACCAATGTCTTTGTCAGCTTTCTCCCTGAAGGCCCTATGACGAGCATTAACAGCCGCGGTTTGCTGAGCCGACTAGAAGAACAAGAGAACAAAAATAACTTAAAAACCCAACAAAAGAAAAAAAAATATAACTACCATATAAGCACGACGCTATCACCTTCATCGCGAGATAGTCAGAGTTGTTCTCGGCTTCCGTCAAATTAGGAAACAGCCCCGCCTCGTCACGAGGAAGAATAGTGCTCCATGCCAGGCTCGACACTATCCCAAGCTCCTCAATGCTATCATTATCATTTACTCCGGGATAGGTCTGGAAGTCCTCGCCATCTACGACAACTCCACTATCAACTAAGTAGCGGTTCAAAGTGGGATTAGCTACCTTAGGCAATATTGGTCTTGTGAGCATCGAGGCCTCAATGATCAACTTCTTCCTAAATTTGTGCCTAGGCTGACGGGGGGCCGGTCGATCCTCGGTAGCACGAGAAACACCTTCTCGTCGGGCCGACTTGCTCCTCTGCGACCCAGAGCTCGCTTGATCGTCTAAGCTACGATCACGGATAAGGGGCGGGGCCTCTTTCGCTTGTTCCTTCCAGCCTCTTGCACAGTATGGCTAGATTCGCCGGTAGGAGGAGGAGGAGTGGAAGCACGAGGATGTCCAGAAGAAGAGGCCCCGATCTGTAGCTGTTGCTGAGGAGGAGGAGCCGCTCCAGCAGAAGCATTGGCTTCCCTTCTGTGCATGGCATCACGAAAGTTCATATCTGCATAATACAAGGAGAAGCAATTAACGAACCTAAAACCCGAAATACCACACACATAGATGTATAAAGTAAAGAAAAAGGGAAACCTATAAGATCACCAAGACCCTCTAAGTTATCCAAATTAGGATCTGTTGGGAAGTCAACAAAAGGGCTCCCAAAAACGTTGCCCTGAGCCCATTCAAGATCCTCCTCGAATGGACCACTGCTACCCTCAACCTCAGGTGTTTCGTCTCTCGAATCCGGAGAAGACTCATCCACAAGGTGACCTAAAGGGTTAGAGGTCTCGGTTGTAGGAACGCTGGTCGGTTGACTAGGACCGGCATCGGGCACATGCAAGCTAATAGGAAGGCTAGAGGGGATAGTCGAAGTCTTGGAAATAGCTCGGCTTACTCCCCAACCAGCCGCTGTAATGTTCTCTGAGGTCAAAAGGGAAAATAAATTACGTTCCCCAGTAGAACAGATTCGTCGTATAAGTTCACTAAACTGGTCTTTTAGGATCTCTACTTTAAACCTTTCTGAACGCCTTAAGTGGTTGCTAGTATCACGATTCCATGCAGTGCGAATTCGCAGATCATTTGGAATCTCGACGACGACCCACTCACTTTCAAAGTTTCGCAATTTATTAGGAAGGTTCGAAAAGATCTTGTTATTAGGAAATTCATCAATCGTTAACCGCTGGAGGGAAAAAGTTATTAGTCCTTGCAGACTGCGGACTCTGAAAAAAGCACTCAGGAGGGGGACGGTAGGAACGATACCTAAGCTGTGAGACAAACCACCGAAAATCCTACTATTTGAGCCCATGCGTGAGGATGAAGTTGACAAGGAACTATATCTTTGTATCTAAGGAACGCTATACCAAACTTGGGCAACGAAAAACGGAAACCGAAAAGTAAAGACGCTCTATGCACTGCTACTTCGTTTCTAACTAGGTTAGGTGAAAATTCCCCACTGGCTGGAAGTCTATAACTGTAACCAGGGGGAAGAGGAAAACGAGTATTGAAATCCTCTAAGTCCGCATTCGTCAGTGTACATTCAACACCGCCTTTTCTAAGAAATTTACCCGAACGCTGTGAAGACATGGTAAAAGAAAGAATAAAAAATAATAATATTAATAAATAATAAGGGGGGCGACAGACCTATTGGCAAAATACCTACGGCAGACTTGTTTTGGCGACAGACCAAACAGCGACAAACCTGTCGGTGACACACCTACGGAAGACCTAACATTCACGCAGGAGACTAAGACACCAGCAGAAGACATAAAAACCTCGCGGGGGACGAAGATATGTGCAGAACACCTAAAAAGCTGGTGGCGGAAGGATACAAGTTAGGCGACAGATGAATACTTACTAACACTTCGATGAACGAAAGACTCCTTCTGGCCATAGACTATTTTGGCGAGAGAGTCGGAAACCGGGCGACAGACTGCTGATTCAGAGGTTTCTCTTATCCCTTTTCGGTGGATCCCAGCGGCCTTATATAGTTGCGACAGAGAATGCCAAACGTCTCGTTAGATCACGCCTCCCGCAGAATAGAGCTTTTCACCTACAAAAAAAGTACCAAAGAAAAATCACAAAAAATCAGAAAAACTATTCATAGTGGGTAAAGGCCCAAAGACACATATTTATACTCTCTTGGTTGGAATAATCCAACAAGAGACTGGGGAGAAATTGATATGGCAAAAGTCTATCTACACTGGGCCAAGCCCAAAGATCATCGGAGGTCCCACGCGGCAAACGGTCATTGGGACACGTGGCCTATGGCGAGAGAAGCTACGCCTGCGACAGGGTATCTGTCGCAGGCGACAGACTCCACATACTATCTCCTGCTGTCACGTAGGCGACACGTGGCTCTCTCACGACTCGTCATAGCAACAGACCTCTGTCGCCCGGAAGGTGTCGCCCGGAAGGGTCTCTCGCCGGCGACAGGCTCGTGCTAACTCCTAGATCCATGAAGGATGCATCCTATTGGGAAACAAACTTTTAGTAAAAGGACGCAAACAACCCAGATGATTAATCTCAAATATTCGCCTATAAATAGGTCCCAGGTATAATTCTATTCCATAATTTTTGACTACTGGTTTTTACGTTTCCCAATACCAAAGAATTTGAGGCTGACTTAAGCATCGGAGTGTCTACGCAGGGAACCACCCCTGCGTCCCTCTGACTTTTTACTATTTTACAGAAGCTTTTGAGAGACGTGGAGACAGATTACGACCATTGACTTCAGCATATCTTTATTATTGTTTTGTGCAACAACATTATTAAATTAGGCTCTCTGTCTCTGCCACTTGCTGGATGTATGGTCGTTGGCTGTTGTTGCAGAACGTGGCTAGCTGAGTTGCAGCAAGGTATGGCCAAGTTGCTGAAGATAAAGTAGATGCATGAAGCTGGTTCGTGAAGCGGAGAACGTGGTCTGAGGCATGGGTTGCATGGCTCGGTTGGGAGTTCCTGTCTTGTTTAACTTGAGTTCTGTTTGGCCAAAAAAAAACCCCTTTGGTTCTGTAGAAATCCCGAAAATTAATGTTATTTTTGGTAAACTAAAAATGAGTGGCTAAAAAATTAAGTACAGAATATTTAATACTCATTTAAAAAGAATTTTTTTGAATTATAAAAATTATTTAATATTTTACTAAAAATTAAATTCTAAATATAAATATATTGTTTGATAATCACAAACGTTAAGTTCTATTTTTTATTTTGTATCTTTACTTTTTTTTCATATTAAATATAAAAATATCATAAACTTAAAAAAATTTAAAAGAAATATCCAAAGATAGTAAAAATAATTAAATTTAATAATTATTTTATTGTTCGTTTTTAAATTAATCATGAATAATCCCCCTTGTTATTATCAACTTGTTGTAAATTATTTCTAAATTTCATGTTGATAATTAGTTGAACAATACGAAGATTGAATTTGAGAAAAGCAAATCTAATTTGGGAAATTGGAGTTTGCCAAAACAAAATTCAATTTAAATTCAATTCATAGATTTAGATTTTTTATAAGGGTTTTAATTTGGGGATTACAAAGTTAAAATTGAAGTTTACCTGGAATCATATTGTTTCTATTGATATTGGTTTTTGGATTATTAGAATGAGAAAATAATTTAATAAAATTAAAGATAATGAAGTAATTTTTTTGGATAATATAATAAGATTTTTGTTTTTTTTAAATTAATTTTTTTTTTATGTTAAGTGATAAGTAGGTTCTTAGCTACTTACATTTTTCAACACTTTTTTTGTTAAAAAATTCTTTTAAGTGGATTTAAAATATTTTATCAATGGCAATAAAAAAATATATAAGTGCTGAAATTTTAATTTTCAATGGATTGAAATTTTTCAATGCATTATTATATAGAACCTTAGTTTCATGTTTAAGATTTTTATTAGTTTAACAATCTCTGTTAGTTTGGGATGATAACTGTGTTAGAGTATGCCCTACAATTAATTGGATTTGGATTAAGTAATTTTAAAAGGACCAAAAGACCCAATTTAGTTGGACTAAGGTTAAGACCTTTTCTTTAGGGTTTTGTTAAGAGACACTATAAAAACAACATTAAGTTTATAAGTTAGACAGAATATTTTTGATAGCTGCTTTGCCTCTTGGAATTAGCACTCTCAGAAAACAATTCCCTTCCTCTTCCCTTTGTGTCCGATCACACCTTATCTCAAGCAAAGGTCTTGTTTTGCGTCATACTCGTGTGGATACCGTTAGAGGATTTCTCTCAGCTAGGAGTCTTGAGTTAACAATAAATCGAGGGTTGTTTGTGGGTTGCCATATTCAAAAGTTGAACATTCCTACACGAGTCACACCAGAAAGGTTAGATTTTATCCCGAAAACAATCTTGTTGCATGATCTTGGTGATTTTGGTTTTGTTGTTTTTCTAACCCGCTGCTTATTTTTTTGTATATGACATGATAAATCGAGACAACGAAATCTTATAGTGGTATCTGAGCCAGTGTGCAAACGGCTTTCGGGATAGCGAATTTGATTCGCGGTGTTGCTATTTTCTTGTAAGTTGTTACATTTTTTATTTTAATTTTCAAAATTCGTTTGGGTAAGCTAAAATAAGTGTAAGACAATTTTAGATTTAAATAAATCCTGTAGGGATTTATTGAATTAAAAGTTACATGCTAGAATTCTTTTCAAACTTGTAATTATTCAAACTTGTAATTAAAATGTTGTCAAAATTGTTTGACACAAACCCTGCACGCATTTATCTAATATAAATGATATTAGAGCTGTTGTCAAAATTGTTTTGACAAAAACCCTGTGAGCAACCTTGTAGTTGCCACCATTGCAAAAAAAATTAATACTTGTTATTATTTTATTTAAAATATATTTTAATTAAAATAAATTAGGATAAAAGTTATCCTAATAAGAGTTTTAAATTAAATATATTTTAAAGAAAGATATTTTTTAAAATAATATTGAATAAGAGTTATCCAATGGTTTTTGAAATTTTAATAAGATTAAAATTTTAAAAACGTTATCTTGATAAAATTTTGTTTTAAAATAAAATATTTTCTATCTTAAATTAGATAAGAGTTATCCAATAGTTTTTGAGATTTTAACGAGATTAAAATTTCAAATGGAATTATCTTGATAAAATTTTTATTTTCAATATTCCCTATATTAAATTGGATAAGAGTAATCTAATGGTTTTGAAATTTTGGTTTTGAGATTTTAATGAGATTAAAATTTCAATTAAGCCCAAATTGAATTTTGAAAATTAAAATTAAATTAAAACAACCCTTGATACCCATAATTAATTAAAATTTGATTAATTAAAATTAGATTTTAATTAGGAAGCATGCAAATTAATATGTGATATTGTTATGTATGCTTGATGCCTGATTCGTATGTGATATGGATGGTTGCATGGTGCATGGTTATGGGCCTAGGTTTACATGGGTTGTAATTTATTTAAATAAATTTAAATTGGGCATGCGAGCCTTAATTTATTTGTAATTTATTTATGTAATAGTTATATAGATAAATTAGGATTATCTTGTAAATTATACAACATTTGGAGCCAAGGTGAACCGATGTGACACTTGAAGGGAAACCAATGGGAAGGCATTTAGAAAAACAATGTATCCCTAGGTTCTTTTGTAATAGAAAGGCCATAACCGTGTCACGTTTAATTTTATGCTTTTACTTATATATGTTGATATATATGTTAGAAAAGCATGCTAGGCGAGACGGTAAAATTAAAAATCTCTCAAAATAAATATTAAGTCAAAGATAACAAATAAAGATGTCTTCCAATACAGTGCATGTGAAAGAGACTTTGTTCGATATTGTGCTACTTTGGCTCAGTTAAGGCCATACCTACCTTAGGAATTCACATTGCATGAGATAATAGTTATCTCTAAGTGTATTGGGTCAGACTTAACTAAATCAAATTAGGGCATTGGCTCAATCAAACCTAATAAGATTTAGAGGCATAGGTTGGGCTTTAACCCATATGATGAGTTAGAAAAAGAGTTGTTCAGTCAACTATCCAAGAGTTGCATGGGATGCAATTGACAAGAGTTGTCTACCTAAATAATCTCATTGGACGCATTAGCTCAGCTAAAGTCATAATGGGACCAAATATGGATCCTAGCCCACTAGGAAGTCTAGGCAAAAAGGCTTCTCGAGTTGATAGGGAGGGCTATTAGCTTGAGGAAAATAGTGGAGCAATTCATTTAATTAAAAAACCATAATGAAATGATTTTAATCACAATGTTACTTACTTGCATATTTTATGATTTAGAATTATCCATGGCAAACAACAATTTATCCCTTCATTCTATCCTTGAGAAGGATAACAAGTTGGTTGGGGCAAACTTCTTAGACTGGTACAGAAATTTGAGGATAGTCCTCACTTAGGAAAAGAAGTTATATGTTCTAGAGCATGCGATCCCTACTCAACCCCAACAGAATGCTTCCACTACTGATAAGCAAGCTTATCAAAAGCATTTGGATGATGCCATTGACGTGCAGTGCCAAATGTTAGCTTCCATGAGTTCTGAACTCCATAAGCAACATGAGAATATGAAACCGTTTGATATGATCGAACATCTCAAGGAAATGTTCCAAGAGCAAGCACGGCACGGATGTTATGAGGTGTCTAAGGCGCTCTTCCAGAGCAAGATGGCTGAGGGAGCTTCGGTGCACACTCATGTACTTAATATGATTAGGTACATTGAGAGGCTGGAAGCACTGGGCTTCACCATGCATAAAGAGTTGTCAGTTGATCTCATCCTCCAATCCTTATAGGATAGCTATAGTTCGTTTGTGTTGCACTACAACATGAAATGGATAAGACACTGGCAGAATTGCTCAACATGTTGAGAACTGCTAAGCAAGACTTGAAGAATTCAAGGCCTACTTCTATTATGGTGATTAACAAGACCAAACCCAAAGGCAAAGGCAAGCCTAAAGGTAAGCCTAAGCCCAAGGGTAATAAGAAGGAAAAAGTTAAGAAGCTCTAGCCATCTAGTGGAGTTGCTAAGATAGGAAAGTGCTTCTATTGTGATAAGACTAGTCATTGGAAGCAAAACTGCACTATATACCTTGAGGAGCTGAAGAAAAAGAAAGGAAGTAAGACTTCCACCTCAGGTATATATGTGATTGAGATAAATCTGTCTACTTCTTCATCTTGGATATTAGATACTAGATGTGGTTCTCACATTTGCATGACTAAGAAGCAGTAGAAAACTTGCCAAGGGCGAGGTGGTCCTACGAGTTGAAAATAAAGCAACGGTTGCTGCATTAGCTGTAGGAACATTTAATTTATCGTTGCATTCGGGCCTAATTCTAGAACTTGATAATTGTTATTATGTTCTAACAATTGCCAAAAATATTATTTCTGTTTCTTGTTTGGACAAGAAAGGTTTTTCTTTTAAAATAATGAACAATAGTTGGTCAATTTACTTTAATGATATTTTCTATGGCAATGCTTCCATTATGAATGGATTGTATGTTCTAGATTTAGATAATCACATATATAGTGTTGATTCCAAGAGGTCAAAAGGTAATAAGATTAACCCTACATTCCTCTGGCATTGTAGACTTAATCACATAAACGAGAAACGTATATCTAGGCTTCACAAAGATGGACACATAGATTCATTTGATTTTGAATCATATGATGTATGCAAATCTTGTTTGCTTGGTAAAATGACCAAGGCCCCTTTTACAGGAACAAGTGAAAGGGCTAGTGGTTTATTAGAGCTCATACATACAGATGTATGTGGCCCATTAACCACATAGGCTAAAGGAGGATTCCAATACTTCATCACATTTACTGATGACTATAGTAGATATAATGATATTTTCTATGGCAATGCTTCCATTATGAATAGATTGTATGTTCTAGATTTAGATAATCACATATACAGTGTTGATTCCAAGAGGTCAAAGGATAATGAGATTAACCCTACATTCCTCTGGCATTGTAGACTTAATCACATAAACGAGAAACGCATATCTAGGCTTCACAAAGATGGACACTTAGATTCATTTGATTTTGAATCATATGATGTATGCAAATCTTGGTTGCTTGGTAAAATGACCAAGGCCCCTTTTACAGGAACAAGTGAAAGGGCTAGTAGTTTATTAAAGCTCATACATATAGATGTATGTGGCCCATTGACCACATAGGCTAAAGGAGGATTCCAATACTTCATCACATTTACTGATGACTATAGTAGATATGAATATGTGTATCTAATGAGACACAAATCAGAATCCTTTGAAAAGTTCAAAGAATTCAAGAATGAAATACAAAACTAGCTAGGCAAGAATATCAAGACACTCTAATCAGATTACGGTGGAGAGTATTTGAGCATAGAATTTACAAATCATTTAAAGGAGTGTGGAATAGTTCCATAACTCACTCCACTTGGTACACTTGAATGGAACAGTCTATCTAAGAGGAGGAATCGACCTTGTTAGGCATGGTTTGATCTATGATGAGTTTGTCTATCCTCCCTGTCTCCTTTTGGGGTTATGCTTTAGAGACAGCAGCATTCATACTAAATTGTGTTCTTACTAAAGTTGTTGAAAAGACAACACATGAGCACAAAGTGTTTGAAAAGAGATAAAAGGATACTATTTCTATAATCCCATAGAGCACAAAGTGTTTGTGACTCGGTGCGGTGTCTTTCTAGAAAAGGACTTCCTTTTTTGAAGAACTAGTGGGAAGAAAATAGGGCTTGAAGAGGTTTGAGAACCACAAATGTCACTGAACCTTTAGTGGAACAAGAGCAAGTCCCACAAGATGTTGGGGAACAGGAAATAGCTGTAGAAACATAAGGCCCGTGTAGGTCTAATAGGATACGTCGAGAGCTTGAGAAGCTTAACCTTCTCACCACTCAGCACAATGACGTATTACTCATAGATAATGTGAAGGAAACCGAAACAAACATGCAGCGGAATTTAAATCATTCGGCCTCCACCAGGATCGATTCAGAGAGTTACCTGATTAGGGTTTCGAGATTTTACCTAACGTTTTCTCTGATTTCTGTCGTTGGTCGAGTCACAAGCAATAACTTTTCGTTCCTGCCTCTATGGTATCCACACGAACGAATCTCACGACTCTTGAACGTCTCACGATCAGAAGCCTTAAAGAGCGTTTTTGATTCTTATAATCGATTTGCTAGCTTCGATTAAAAGAATACCGTTTCTGTTTTTAATTGTGCGGCTCTGTTTTAGAAAAACATCCTTTTATAAGCAGTAAATTTTACCCTAAAATTTACTGCCAAACAGAACTCTAATCCTACTTAGAATAGGATTAACTATATCCTTAATCCAATTCAGAATAGGATTAGATATATCCTTAATCCAATTCAGAATAGGATTAATTAAGCTCCTCATTGATCCGTTCTAAGTGTGTGACCCAATAGGTTCTCAAAACAATGGCAATGACAAAATTGTCACAGGCAATGAGCAGTATCTAGCAACACATCATTGCTACCCATGTAACGAGAATGTCAATGACTCGACATAACCTTACTCGTGATAGATGTTACCATGTAGTCTAATCCCTTTATCCTTTGATGTCTTGATTAGACACAAGTCATGGAATGTGTCACACTTGTATAGTCTAATCAGCGTTTCTTGATTCCTGAGTAGACTAATTAAACAAATAAAATCAATATCTTATATTGACTTATTCGAGCACGGCCATGCATTTTTAGTCTCACTCTATCAAAGGGCCAAGACATCACTCTTGTTATATAAGAGGGATAAATCCTATCTTGATCACTCAACATCCCTCTACATAGATCAAGGCATACCCAATTACTACCTTTATAGTCCATCCTGTTACGAATGACATCTAGCAGCATTAAAGTATGCAATTCTCTATGTTGGGATCTCTGATGATCTCAAGTCAAAGGATCACATACACCATCATCACTATGAGAATCGTTTATGACACTCATATAACAATCCATGTAGCGTTCTCATGGAGGGTCGATCCAGTACATAGTTCTCTAACATGTACCTATGTGATGACTTGATATCCTATATAATGATGAGCCTACCACCTACGAAGAAGCAATTACGGGCCTAGATTCTGTGAAATGGCTTGAAGCCATGAAATCCGAAATGGACTCCATATATACAAACCAAGTATGGACCTTGGTTGATCCACCTGAAGGGGTAAAACCCATAGGGTGCAAGTAGGTCTTCAAAAAGAAGACTGACATGGATAGTAACGTGCATACCTATAAAGGTCAATTGGTGGCCAAAGGTTTCAAACAAAGGCATGGTATAGACTATGATGAAACCTTTTCACCAGTTGCAATACTCAAGTCCATTCAGATTTTGCTTGCTATCGCTGCATACCATGATTATGAGATATGGCAGATGGATGTTAAAACCGCATTCCTGAATGAAAACTTGTCGGAAGATGTGTATATGACACAACCTAACGGTTTTATCACTCTTGAGAATGCCAACAAGGTATGCAAGCTTCAGAAATCCATTTATGGATTAAAGCAAGCTTCTAAGAGCTAGAACATTTGTTTTGATGAGACAGTCAAAGAGTTTGGCTTCATCAAGAACGAAGATGAACCTTGTGTTTACAAAAAAGTTAGTAGGAGTGTTGTCATATTCCTAGTGTTATATGTGGATGACATATTACTCATAGGAAATGACATTCCTGCCCTACAATCTGTCAAAACTTGGCTAGGGAATTGCTTCTCCATGAAAGACTTAGGAGAAGCAGCCTATATCCTTGAAATAAAGATCTATAGAGATAGATCGAGTAGGCTAATAGGTTTAAGTCAAAGTACATATGTTGACAAAGTGTTGAAAAGGTTCAACATGAAAGAATCCAAGAAAGGATTCTTACCTATGTCACATGGCAATTATCTCTCAAAGGACATGTGTCCTAAAACATAAAACGAGAGAGATAAAATGACTAAGATTCCATATGCTTCAGCTATTAGATCTATCATGTATACCATGTTATGTATAAGGCTTGATGTCTCACATACTTTAAGCATGTCGAGCAGGTATCAAGCTTACCTAAGTAAGCGTTATTAGATAGTAGTTAAGAACATCCTTAAGTACTTGAGAAGGACTAAGGATGCCTTCTTAGTCTATGGAGGAGAGAATGAGCTCATTGTAAATGGTTATACTGATGCTAGTTTCCAGTCAGATAAGGATGGCTTTAAGTCACAATCTGGCTATGTGTTTTGCTTGAATGGTGGCGTTGTAAGTTGGAAGAGTTCAAAACAAGAGATAGTGGCTGATTCTACGACTGAAGCTGAGTATATAGCAGCTTCAGATGTAGTTAAGGAATCTGTTTGGATCAAAAAGTTTGTCACAGAACTTGGAGTAGTTCGTAGCATTGTTGATCCAGTAGCACTCTATTGTGACAACAATAGAGCTATTGCACAAGCTAAGGAACCCAGGTCTCATCAACAATCCAAACAGATACTCAAGCACTTCCATCTGATCAAGGAGATCATACAAAGAGGTGAGGTGAAGATATGCAAAACACACATTGATGATAATATTGCTGACTTGCTTACGAAGGCACTATCACAGCAAAAGCATGATGCACATGTCAGGTCATTTGGTATTATATACATGACCGATTGGTTGTAGTACAAGTGGGAGATTATTAGTGTGTGCCCCAAGAGACAATCAGATTTAGATTTGTATTACGCTTATGACATTGTGATTGTTTATGTTATTTAATAATACATGGCAGTTATTTATCATTATTGACTATATTTAATTTGATCAAGTTATAATAAAATGATAAAGTCCCTCGAATAGTGGATTCGTATTTAGGGTATCAAAGTAGTGACTTTGATAATGAGATCCTTATGATACAAACAATACTATTCTTAAATATCCTTAGTCGTAGTATCACTGAGAAGGGGCATCAGTGATATGGTAAGACTAACATGTGTTAGATTCCTTTAGGTGACTGATCTCATAAGTCATGGATATGGCGATATCTAGATCAACACATGGGTGATCATTGTGAATGAATACACTGGATTGACCCATCTTGAGAACTCTATGTGGATCATTACATTGAGTGTCATTAGATATTCTCAAATAGCAATGGTATATGTAATCCTTAGACTTGAGATCACCATGGTATCCTATGTGTGGATTAATGTACTTTGATGCTGGTAAACGTAGCTCAATGGGGGTTGCAAGTAAAACAGTAATTGGGTACATCATGAATCATATGAGGGTTGTGAGTGATCAAGATAGGGTTCGTCCCTCTTGGTAACAAGATTCTATATCTCAAGGCCCTCAATAAAGATTAATGATTGAAACTCTGTGGCCACAGTACAAATGAGATTTAAGATGAGATCTTGAATTCATTTGATTGAATCATTTATCTTGAGATTGAGAAACAATGTAGTTGAACTTTAATAGAGATGACATGTTTCATACTCTATGTTCAACTAAGATATTAGGTGACGAAAGGATCGAATTATACGGTAATTGCTCATTGAAAGGTTGTCGTCAACTCACCAACATTTTCATTACTTGGGTAGCCATGATGCATTACTAGATGCCAATCTTGGCTTGTGATTTATGAATGAGATTCTGAATTATTGCCAACGTAATGGAAACATAATAGGTCACACACAATGAGAGTATGGCCAAAACAAGGTAATTGGAGTTGGGTCCATGTGATGAATCCTAGTCCAAGTAGGATTCTTAGTGAGACTAGAATCCTATTCCAACTAGAGTTCGGGATTTAATTAATGGTAATTTAACCCAAGATTACAAAAGGATTTTTTGGTCCTTTCAACTATAATGAGATTACAATTATTAATTATTAATTTAATAATTCATCGGCAGACTAAATTATTAATCCAAATGCATAGCCAATTGGTTGTAGTGCAAGTGGGAGATTGTTAGAGTATGCCCTACAATTAATTGGATTTGGATTAAGTAATTTTAAAAGGCCTAAAAGACCCAATTTAGTTGGACAAGGCTAAGGCTTTTTTTTAAGGTTTTGTTAAGAGGCACTATAAAAACAACATTAAATCTAAAAGTTAGACAGAATATTTTTGATAGCCGTTCTGCCTCTTGGAGCTAGTACTCTCAGAAAACAATTTCTTTTCTCCTCCCTTTGCTTCCGATCACACCTTGTCTCAGGCAAAGATCTTGTTTTGCGTCCAACTCGTGTGGATACCATTAGAGGGCTTCTCTCAACTAGGAGTCTTGAGTTAATGATAAATCGAGAGCTGTTTGTAGGTTGCCATATTCAAAAGTTGAACGTTCCTACACCAGTCGCACCAAAAAGGTTAGATTCTATCCCGAAAACAATCTTGATGCATGATCCTGGTGATTTTGGTTTTGTTGATTTTCTAATCCGCTGCTTATTTTCGTGTATAACATGATAAACTGAGACAACGAAACGTTACAAATTGCTTTATCAATTTTAGTTTTAATTAGTAATTTTTACTTAAATATTTTAGATTGCAGGTAACGCTAAGTAAAAATTAATTTAATTTGTTAATTTAAACTTTTTATTTTGCATGATAAGTTAATTTTTTTTTAAAATTTAGTTAGTATTAAAATTTTAGTTTTTAAATATATTAAATTTAGGTTTTTAATTTATTTTAATAGTTAATTTAAATAAAAAAATTTAATTGTTTGAATAAACCTCAGATGACAAATTTTAGTATGTAGCTAAAACAAATCTAGCCAATCCTTGTGAGAACAGTACCCTTCATTTTGAATTACTTATCGCAACTCGTGCACTTGTAGTATAAGTTTAGCGCAACAAATAGAATAGGCAATACAAATTTATGTTATAAGTTGTTTTAAGTTACCAAGGTTTGTTTTGAAAGAAATAGAAAGATTAGTGGTGGATTTTGGGGGGGCAGTCACAATGGACACACGAAGATTTCTTGGCTAAACTAATGATGGCATTATATCCAATATACCTTTCCTCTTTGTGCCTCAATTAAATTCCAAGAGACAAAAAAGATTTTGAGAGCAACTAATCACATCCTAAGGAGTGATAGGTGCACCCTAAAAAAAATGATATTTTTGTTTACAAAAATAACCTTGGACAACATTACTATTATACTCTCTCATCCATTTACACACCCTAAACTCCTCATCCTCTTCTTCCCTTCACACATTCTAAACAACTAAATTTCATCCAAAAATCTAACCTATGGAGTATTTTGATAATGATTCACGCAAGAATTCATTTATGGATGAAGATGTAGATAAAATGTGCCAGATTCCTGCAAAAGTATGTTATTATTAGTAAATTTTTATAATTTTTTTTCATTTTTTTCGGTTTAGGGTTTAGGATAAAATGATTTTTGATACTCCTGATAATGAATTGCCGGGAGTTACAATGTACTCCCAGTAGTGAATTGTTGGGGGTATAGTGTATCTCTCAACAATTCATTGTTGGGAGATACAAAAGGGTCTCAGCAAGCTACTGTCGAGACCTACAATTAAGGCTCGACAATGTCTTATCAAGCTTTATAATAGTGGCTCGGCAGGGCACTACCGAGAGGTAATATTGGCTCTAGCAATAGGATGTCGGGAGCTTTTAGAAAGTCTTGGCAGTAAACTACCGAGACCCTTTAAATTGAAAAAATTAAAATTTTGTTATTTATTTAATTATTTAGTTAATTGTTATGTAATAAACTAATAATTTGTTGAATATTTGTAGGATGATAGAAGATTAGTGGTTTACTAGCAAGAAGTAGTATTCTTAATTTGATTGCACCGAGTCATTTACGACGAACAAGGTATGATAATTTGAACTTTAATATTATCTTTAGTACAAGTAAAGTCAATCATTTATCATTATTACTAAATTTGTGCAGGTTTTTTCTATTCGAGAAAAGTTAAGAGAGATGGGCAGAAATGTAGGATTCATAGTTGTAATTAGAAGATCTAAACTAGCAATTTTTTCAAGAAAACCTAGATTATGACTCACTTGTGAACGAAGTGTTAGATTTAGAGAGTTGAAAAAGAAGAAGGCAAAACAAATAAAGCAACTCGTAAGGGTGTTGGAATGAAGAAATGTGGCTATCCATTCGAGCTAGTGGGTGTGAAATTAGAAAAGGATGATAAGTGGTGAGTTCAAGTAGTAAATGGGATGCACAATCATGTGCTTGCAAGGCATTTTGAGGGTCATCCATTTGCCTCAAGTTGTCAATTAATGAGAAGGAAGTTGTGGTTGATATGCCAAGAATATGGTCAAACCACCAATATATTCATGACGTTGTAAACAAAGAATGAAAATAATGTAAGTACTATAAAGACCATTTACAATGCATGACAAGCTTACAAATTGATTGAAAAAGCTGGTAGGTCACAAATGCAACAACTAATGAAACGGTTGAATGAGTGTAAATACGTTGAGTGGCATCAGAGTGATGAGTCAACTAATGTTGTGAAAGACTTGTTTTGGGTGCATCCTACCTCGGTAGATCTTTGCATGCTTTCCCATATGTGTTGATTATGGATTGAACATATAAAACGAATAGATATCGGTTTCCACTCCTCAAGATCGTTGGTGTCATATTAACGAATTTGACTTTTTTGATTGCATTTGTGTACATGGAGGCCAAGCATCAAGAGAACTACACGTGGGCATTGCAAAAGTTCAAAAGTTTAATGATAGATGTTGCATCACCATTTGTCATTGTTATGGATCGAGATTTGGCAATGATGAATGCAGTTCAAGTAGTATTTCCCTTCACAACCAATCTGTTATGCAGATGGCACATATCGAAGAATGCGCTTGCTAATTGCAAAAAGTTATTTTAGCATGAGGAGAGGTAGGATGCATTCATAGCATCATGGAGTGTTCTTATGTTCTCATTGAAGAAAGAGGAGTATAATAAGCATTTAAGCTCAAGGCACTTGGATTACCATAGTTATCCAAAAGCGCTGCAATATGTGAAGGACGCTTGGTTGGATAAGGATAAGGAGTGATTTGTTGCAACTTGGACGGCTAAAGTAATGCATTTCGGCAATGTGACTACTAATAGGTACGTTCATTGTCAACTTTTAAGTTTACCTTTGTTTTCAATAATTTTTTGAATTTATTATTAATACATGTTCTAATTTGTATTGTAGAGCGAAGAGTGCACATGCAAAGTTGAAATGACACCTTGGATCATCTCAAGGTGATTTTGAAACATCTTGGAATGTTATCAACTCCTTGATTGAGTTGCAACATAGTGCATAAAGGCTTCATTTGAGTCAAGCCTTACGATCGTTGAACACAACTTCAGGCCATCATTATTCAAGGAGTTACAAGGTATCAAGAACGACTTTGCATATGATATTGAGGGAGGGGAGCAAGTAAAGGATGCAGATATTAATATTCACTCTTATGGTTGTGTAATAAGAATGACACATGGGTTGTTATGTGCTCATGAAATTGTTGAATATGCATGGTTTGGACGACTAATCCCCTTATCTATCATGCATTCACATTGGTCAAAATTGGACTTGATGAAATCCAAAAATGAAGACGTGTTGCGGTTGACATTGGATGCTAAGTGAGAGGTAATTGTGAAACGGTTCGATGTGTGTGATATTTTATTCAGGTATAGATCATGGTGAAAGCTTATTATTTATTGCTTTCATTCAGATTTAATTAAATATAATGCATTGTTGCATGTTTTGTTGGATTCAAGAACACCGATACCTCCGATTGCATGTGTGATAACCACGAATTTTAATATTTTGGTATTAAATATTTGTAATTAAATTCCAAAATAAATAGAGAAGTTAAATAAATAAATAAAATTGGGAGAACGGGATATTGGTGAAAATCCCGAGAATTGAGAAAGGAACGGATGATGGAAATCCGAGTGAAGAAAAATTAAATTGAAAATTCGAAAAATAATGAAGAGGAAATTTAATTTGGATAATGGAAATCCAAATTAAATAAGAAAATGAGAAAAGAAAATGAAATATATTTATATAATTATATATTATATAAATGTATTTTATACAAATACATATGTACTGAAATATTATATAGTATATATTAATATACAGTGGTATATATATATATATATATATATATATATATATATATATATACTATTTTATCAATTTAAATAGTACATATGTATACAAGTATAATATTTTATGTATATATAAATATATATACATACATATAGGAAAAATGTAAATATTAAATTACATTAAAGTTTGAATGTACATATATATATATATTGTAAATACAATATATATATATGGAATTATTACATTTATATAAATATTTATATAAATGTTATTTAATTTAAAGTATATGAAAATATACATTTTTATGTGTACATATATATTATTCATATAATATATATAATATATAGTACAAAGTACTATATAATAAAATAATATAATTATATTTATAATATAGTTATAAATATAATTATAAAAAAAAAGAAACAGAAAATGAAAGGAAGAAAACGGGAAAACTCTCGATTTTTCCTCCCCGAGTGGCAACCGGCCACTGTCGCCGGAGAAAGGAAGAGAGAAGAAGGGAGAGATGACGTCGCCGGCGAAGAAAGGAAGGGAAGGAAGTTACCGGAGGCGGGAAAGGAGAAGAAAAGAAGAGAAACCGGAAGGAAATTTTTGGCGGAAGCCGAGAAAGAGAAGAGAAGAGAAAGTGGCGACGTCGGCCAAATCGGTTGTCGCAACTGCCACCGAAGCTTCGCCAGAGGAAGAGGAAGACGTGGGAGGCCACGGTTGAGGTGGAGAACGGCGGAGGAAGGCCGACGGAGGAAGAGAAGAAACCGAGGCAAAACCGAGTAGATCCGCCTCCGTGTCGTCGATCCAGGCCGAGCTGAGGCCACCGACAAGTTCGTCTCAACGCTGGCCAGCTGAAGGGCACCTGAACCGTCGGAGAACCGACCGCCGGCAAGGAACCGACGAGGAAGGAAGCTGACCGGTTCAGCTGGGAAGAAAGAAGAGGAAAAAGGAAAAGAAAATGGAAACGAAAAAGAAAAGAAAAAGGAAAAAGAAAAAGAAAAAGAAAAAGAAAAGAAAGAGAAAGGAAAGAAAAGAGAAAAAGGAAGAAAAAGAGGAAAAGAAGAAAAAGAGAGGAAAAAAAAGAGAATTTTGGAAATTACGGGAAATCTCGAGAATTCGGAAACCCAGGAATTACGGGAATAGGTAAAAAATCCCGGAAAAGAGATAAATTATTTAAATAATTTATTTATTTAAATAATTATGAAAAAATTCTAAATTTTAGAATTTTAATTTCCAGAAAATTCCCTCGATGACCGAGCCGATGGAATCGGACAAGGTGAACACGGGCACGACGAACGAGGCGGTTGCCAACCCGAAACAGGTAAGGGATGCATGTACAGCACTGTAAGGATATTCAGTCTGCATGTTTTTAATTATGAAATATTTTATGAAAATATTGTGAAGATTGATTGGTTGAAAAATTGTGGTGAAGTACCGATTGAAATTATAAACTGTATTTTCCGTGCAGGAGGCTAGCCAATCGGCAGCTGTTATACTGCCAAAAAAAAATTATCGAAAATTATCGAAAATTTCTAGAAAATTTATAAAATCATAATAAATGATTTTATTTCACAAGAAATGATTTTCAACCACGAAAATCGAGAAAATAATTATTTTTCATAAAAAATGAATATAAAGAAATTCATTTTAAAATATTCATGCTTTCGAAATTGGTGATAATGAGATCACCGAAAATTTTCTCGATATATGAATTATACGTGATATGAAGTGGAAAATGAAAAAAGGATAAAGAGAATATTTTATAAACGTTTTCTAAATATTCTCTCGATATATGAATTATACGTAATATGAAATGAAAGATGAAAAAGGGATAAAGTGAATATTTTACAAATATTTTCTTAAATATTCACTTGATTTATTATTTAACCTTTATGGTTTTAATTATGAAATTATTATTTTTATAAATTCCTTAAAGGTTTTCTGATGATGAAAAATACGGTTTTAATACTAGATGGCATCCTATCATGCTGATATATGATATGTGACATGTGATATGTAATATGTTATATGTGATATGTAGTCCCAGCCGACACCTGATCGGTGATCCGCCGAGGAGAATTATAGACTATGGCCATAGATCTGACATGATTATTTTATACCCTGCGGGGTTTATAGCATGATACGAGTAACGACCTAGTGGACGGGTTGGGCGTGTCTCAGTTTCCATATATGAAAATGTTTTATATGATATGTGATATGTGAAATGTAAATGTTTTACATGATATGTGACAAGTTAAATGAAAGAGATTTACAACATTTTACAAAATGCTTATTTCAGTACTGATTTTAGTACTACGAGATGATTTTCTTATGATATGTGATATGAACATGTACTATGTTTTCAAAAAGAAGAAGAGTTTATAAGTCTAATATTGTTACTATGATTTTAAATTGAATATTAGACTATATATGACATGAATATGTGATGTTTTTCAAAAAGGAAAGAGGAGGAAAAACAAATCTAATATTCTTATTTTGAAATTTAAATTGAATATTAGATTTAAATGATATATATGTTATACGAAAATGATTTAATAGCTGATTTTGCTATTTAAAGTACTGTACTAATTATGGTTGTACAGTAAAAGAAATTGGTTATAATTTAATATGAAATTGGTTATATGTAAAAGAAAAGTAAAGTATCGCAGATAGCCCAACCAAATAAGATGTATAGAATAAGATGAAAAATAGGGTCACGGGCTGTGACATATTTAATGGTATCAGAGCACGGTTGGCCTGATGTCTGTCGATATTTTCGGAAAGAAAATGTGTTGAAAAGGTTAACATCCCCTGTAGTACTGTGTAGTCTAATACATAGAAGAAATAAATGATTGTAAATTGAGTTAAGTGTTTAGAAGGGGGTGAGGATTATGAACTAAGGATGTTAAAAAGGGAAAATGGCTCAGAAATGTTACCTGAAATGGTGATCTTATGATCTAAATGAATGTCGGTTTGGTAAGGAACAAAAATGGACTCGGTGAGGGCCCCACCAGTACTTTCTGTCCGGATCGAACTGAGATCTGAAAGTGATGATATAAAAGAGGGGAATGAAATATCATCATTAAATAGACTTTAAGATCACCGATTGAGGGTAATTTGAAGAGAGAGAAAAATTTTGGCCAAAAATGACCAAACTACCCCTATCTCCAAAATTTTATAGGGAGTTAAAATAAACCAATAGAGGTTGGAATTGATTGATCTGACAGAGAAATTGATGATGTAAAGCTGAATTACAAGCAAAATACTCCAATTGTGGATTTTAATGAACTTCTCTGTCGAAATCGAATGAGATCTAAATTGCTGATATTAGTATGAGAAAGAATACTATCAGCACATAGATAATAAGATCCTTGGTTAAAGGTATATTGAGGATAAAGAAATAAATGTAGAAATAACGAAAATGACCCTATGTTGGGTGATGTGCTGAATAGTGATGAAACCAAGTGATTTCAAATTCCTTGATGATAATGGAATTATTAATGGCATAGAGGATGTCATATGGATATATCGATCCCTATTACTGATTCCACTTATACTTCGATTATGGACGCAAATTACGAGTGACCTAGTGAATGGGCTAGGCCTCATGATAAAACCTCGATGGGTAACCCAGTGAAAGGGCTGGGCATTCTCAAAGAGGTTAGTACACATATGTATAGGCGAACGGCGAACGGGCCGGGGCCTTATATGATGCGATCCAACAAGAGTGTAGTAGAATGTTGCAAAATGATTGGCCTGGTTATTGACTGTAAGGGCCGAAAATTAAGAGTGTATTGAATGGGATCGTTGAATACTATGGAAAGTGAAATGATTATAGGAATTGACTGATGAGGTGAATAGTACAGATAATGAAATACATATTAGTGTGGTTAATTACGGTTCTATATATTTTACTACTTTGAGGTATCAAACAGATAATCTTATATAGAACCGAAATATCTTGAAATATGTGCTACAGAATGAGGTACTGTGGAGTACTGTGAATTGGAGAATAAATATAAGAACAGTAAAGTGATAAAAAGAAGATGACAGCTAACCTAAGTTCTTTAGGACCCTTGAGACAGAATTGTGATGGGTGACCCAATGATGGGCAACTCGTAGTAGATCATGTGTTGTGAGATATAGGCGAACTATGTTATCGCCGACTCACTAGTAAGGGTAAACCTGGGGCGAAAAGATCGCCTAGGGGATGCTCGCCGACGGCCGATTCGAACGGGCGGGACTCTTACAAGGAGCTTAATGATAAAACAAGTGTAAGGAACTAGGTACGTAAGGGTGCCATGGTTCAAACCTCGTGGATAATATGCTCAAGGGAGTTAAACCTGAATTTATTAAATGAACTTGATTCTAAAGTAAATTACAGTGGTAATAAATTGGTTAGCTGTAACATGTGTTGATAACTGTTGTACTTACTACAGCTTACTGGAATGAGATTTGTAAGGTTGTAAAGTATGAGTAAATAATGAAATCAAGGTAGAGTATGAGTCGAAATGAATCGAATAGTAAATGTCTCTGCCTTGAGAATATACAGTGTAAATGATAGGACATGAGGATGAAATGTCCAAATTAATAAGAAATGTGTGATTAAAGAAAGTATCGGATTTGATTTTCGATAGAACTTCCAGA
Source organism: Heritiera fomes (assembly GCA_032173925.1). NCBI lineage: Eukaryota > Viridiplantae > Streptophyta > Magnoliopsida > Malvales > Malvaceae > Heritiera > Heritiera fomes. Next base: position 7,554,682 of record JAPDPM010000017.1, read on the forward strand.
GTTATATAAATTGGAGGAATCGAGATAACATTGATTCGATTTTGAATATGAAATCTAATTCTGAGCTTATATAAGAGAACTTAAGAAAATCCGAAAGCTTAAGAAATCCACTCTGGAAAATGTGAGAATAATGAAATGCACGTGTATAAGGTGTGATTGAAGGAAATACAGATAACGTAAATTGAGGATAAGAAGGTTATCTGTATAAGTGTAAGTGAGAGAAGCACTGATGATATTGAGATGTAGATGAAATAAAGTGATATAGTAAATGTTTACTATCTAATCAAGTTCTCATGAAGAACAAGTATTCGTCTACATGAAAATAGACGCTTTATTGATCTGATCACAGATATATGAAGAGTTAATAAGACTAACTTCAGTATAAAGCGTCCTTAGATAAAAGATTGGAGACTAATGTCTGTAAGATGATGATTAGAACTTGGAGTGAATTTTACGAGTTCCTATTGAGGTTACGAGGTTAATGATTTGCCTTGTGAGGTATATAATCCTAAAGAATGAGGCATCCATACATGAGTAAATTGATGAAATACTGATAGAGTCTAAAGTATAAATGGAAAATGAGCAGCATTGTGGTATAACCCTTAAACTCTTAAAGACTGTGGAATTGTGCTAAGATTGGCAACTAAGAGATTTAGCTAGAAAGTATCTCTTCCTGAGATATATGATCTCGAGACGACAGGATGACAGTAAACCTGTCTATGATATTGAGATAATGATTGAGATACGAAAGTAATGAGTCTAGCTAGATACTACTGCCAGTCTATAAAAGAGTGATGAGACTAGCTGCTCTATAGATGAGATCTAATTAAAGAAATTAAAGTTGGTAAATGGATAAGTGGAAAAAAAATGGTATGAAAAAGGTTAAAGATTTTAACAGTAAAGTATCATACCACTTGAGAAAAATCGACTAAATTGATGAAAGTAAAAAGAGATAAAAGTGGAAATATGAAAACGAAAATGAAAGTGGAATAAGGAAATAAATTGCAGGATGAGAAGAGAACATCAATATGAAACAATTCCCAAAGGTAAGACTGAAAGTGATTTGTATTGGTTATCACATAACTATGGCAAGATGTAAAATCACGCCAGGTTTGATAAGTGAAATTAGTGATACTCCAAGGAGTAAGATAATTGATATGTTTACTGCCAGTATATAAATGGAAAATGATTATACACATAACCACCTTGAAATGGTAAATGGTGGAATTATATAAATGATGTGGTGATTAAATATATAAATTGAGAATTCAATTGTAGAATCTAAATTATGAAAAGAGATGTAAAGATCATACTACATGAAGAGAACATGATAGTCTCATGATTTATGATTGTAAGAGATGATCTATAATAAAGTCTGCAAGGGGGATGCAGCCTTGATAAAATGAATATTGTGGATAATAAAGAGTTCAAAAGAGAAATGATGATATGGAAGTGATTAAAGATTGAAGATCTAATAGAATCACTTTCCATTTTTAGAATCCTAGATTCTCTAGTGCCATAGTCTAAGTATGAGCATGAAATAGTATAAATGCATATGTACAGTTTCAACGAGCATTACATGTGATGGGAGTCTCTGAGTTGCCATATGCTAATGAGAGATAGCAAAAGGCTTTGAGATCCCAAGTGTACTGATGACACCGCTCCATACTGATGTATACATTTATGAGCGTGAGATGTAAACGCTACATGATATTAAGAGAGCGTGTGCATGAGATGTATAAGCTACTAGGACAATTACATATAACTAACTAACATGTGTAATTGATAGTTTTAAACTATATCGACTTGGCATTAAGTGAGAAAAATGGATGATGAACAGCATAGATTAGCTGTAATATGAAAATAATGTGAATAGACTCTTATGTGAAAAGAGGAATGAAATGAATGACTCCCAATTTGATAAATGAACTTACAGGAGTATAGATATATGTGATGAAAGACAGCATGTAGTGGTCTAAAGTACTCTTGATGTAGAAAGTGTACTAGCAGTATTACTTGGAGGATGACCTAAAGGTCAGAAGTCGTAAGTATATGGCAGATACCACCTTTAAATTAAGTTAAATTCGGAGGACCGAATTTCTTAAGGTGGGGTTAAGGTGGGGAGAATGTGATAACCGCGAATTTTAATATTTTGGTATTAAATATTTGTAATTAAATTCCAAAATAAATAGAAAAGTTAAATAAATAAATAAAATTGTGAGAACGGGATATTGATGAAAATCCCGAGAATTGAGAAAGGAACGGATGATGAAAATCCGAGTGAAGAAAAATTAAATTGGAAATTCGAAAAATAATGAAGAGGAAATTTAATTTGGATAATGGAAATCCAAATTAAATAAGAAAATGAGAAAAGAAAATGAAATATATTTATATAATTATATATTATATAAATGTATTTTATACAAATACATATGTATTGCAATATTATATAGTATATATTAATATACAGTGGTATATTTATATATATTCACTATTTTATCAATTTAAATAGTACATATGTATACAAGTATAATATTTTATGTATATATAAATATATATACATACATATAACAAAAATGTAAATATTAAATTACATTAAAGTTTGAATGTATATATATGTTGTAAATACAATATATATATGGAATTATTACATTTATATAAATATTTATATAAATGTTATTTAATTTAAAGTATATGAAAATATACATTTTTATGTGTACATATATATTATTCATATATAATATATATTTATATAATATATAGTACAAAATACTATATAATAAAATAATATAATTATATTTATAATATAGTTATAAATATAATTATAAAAAAAAAGAAATAGAAAATGAAAGGAAGAAAACGGGAAAACTCCCGATTTTTCCTCCCCGGGTGGCAACCGGCCACTGTCGCCGGAGAAAAGAAGAGAGAAGAAGGGAGAGATGACGTCGCCGGCGAAGAAAGGAAGGGAAGGAAGTTATCGGCGGCGGGAAAGGAGGCAGGAAAGGAGAAGAAAAGAGGAGAAATTGGAAGGAAATTTTCGGCGGAATCCGAGAAAGAGAAGAGAAGAGAAAGTGGCGGCGCCGGCCAAATCGGTTGCCGCCACTGCCACCGAAGCTTCACCAGAGGAAGAGGAAGACGTGGGAGGCCATGGTTGAGGCGGAGAACGGTGGAGGAAGGCCGACGGAGGAGGAGCAAAAACCGAGGCAAAACCGAGTAGATCCGCCGCCGTGCCATCGATCCAGGCCGAGCTGAGGCCACCGGCAAGTTCGTCTCAACACCGGCCAGCTGAAGGGCACCTGAACTGCTGGAGAACCGGCCGTCGGCAAGGAACCGGCGAGGAAGGAAGCTGACCAATTCGGTTGGGAAGAAAGAAGAGGAAAAAGGAAAAGAAAAAGGAAAAGAAAAAGAAAAGAAAAAGGAAAAAGAAAAAGAAAAGAAAGAGAAAGGAAAGAAAAGAGAAGAAGGAAGAAAAAGAGGAAAAGAAGAAAAAAAGAGGAAAAAAAGAGAATTTCTGAAATTACAGGAAATCCCGAGAATTCGGAAACCCGAGAATTATGGGAATCGGTAAGAAATCCCGGAAAAGGGATAAATTATTTAAATAATTTATTTATTTAAATAATTATGGAAAAATTCTAAATTTTAGAATTTTAATTTCCAGAAAATTCCCTCGATGACTGAGCCGATGGAATCGGACAAGGTGAACACGGGCGTGACGAACGAGGCGGTCGCCGACCCGAAATAGGTAAGGGATGCATGTGCAACACTGTAAGAATATTCAGTCTGCATGTTTTTAATTATGAAATATTTTATGAAAATATTGTGAAGATTGATTGGTTGAAAAATTGTGGTGAAGTACCGATTGAAATTATAAACTGTATTTTCCGTGCAGGAGGCTAGCCAATCGGCAGCCGTTATACTGCCGAAAAAAAATTATCGAAAATTATCGAAAATTTCTAGAAAATTTATAAAATCATAATAAATGATTTTATTTCACAAGAAATGATTTTCAACCACGAAAATCGAGAAAATGATTATTTTTCATAAAACATGAATATAAAGAAATTCATTTTAAAATATTCATGTTTTCAAAATTGGTGATAATGATATCACCGAAAATTCTCTCGATATATGAATTTTACGTGATATGAAATGGAAAATGAAAAAAGGATAAAGAGAATATTTTATAAAAGTTTTCTAAATATTCTCTCGATATATGAATTATACGTAATATGAAATGAAAGATGAAAAAGGGATAAAGTGAATATTTTACAAATATTTTCTTAAATATTCACTTGATTTATTATAAAACCTTTATGGTTTTAATTGTGAAATTATTATTTTTATAAATTCCATAAAGGTTTTCTGATGATGAAAAATACGGTTTTGAGACTAGATGGCATCCTATCATGCTGATATGTGATATGTGACATGTGATATGTGATATGTAGTCCCGTCGACACCTGATCAGTGATCCGCCGAGGATAATTATAGACTATGGCCATAGATCTGACATGATTATTTTATACCCTGCGAGGTTTATAGCATGATACGAGTAACGACCCAGTGGACGGGCTGGGCGTGCCTCAGTCTCCATATATGAAAATGTTTTATATGATATGTGATATGTGAAATGTAAATGTTTTACATGATATGTGAAATGTAAATGTTTTACATGATATGTGACAAGTTAAATGAAAGAGATTTACAGCATTTTACAAAATGCTTATTTCAGTACTGATTTTAGTACTACAAGATGATTTTCATATGATATGTAATATGAACATGTAATATGTTTTCTAAAGGAAGAAGAGTTTATAAGTCTAATATTGTTACTATGATTTTAAATTGAATATTAGACTATATATGACATGAATACGTGATATGTTTTTCAAAAAGGAAAGAGGAGGAAAAATAAATCTAATATTCTTATTTTGAAATTTAAATTGAATATTAGATTTAAATGATATATATGTTATACGAAAATGATTTAATAGCTGATTTTGCTATTTAAAGTACTGTACTAATTATGGTTGTACAGTAAAACATGAAATGAGTTTTAAATGAGAGTGATGAGAATTTAACTAATATTCTTTTCAAAGAATATATTAATATTAGTTACTTTATTTAAATGCTTTATTTTATAAAAGCATTATTTTGAAAAGAATATGAGAATATTATGGAATAAAAAGGTAAAAAGGATTAAAATTCCAAATGAAAAGGAAATTATTCTCTACAGTTGCTTCTAGGTTCCGGGACAAGATAAGTATTTCAAAATACCTACCTTACTCCATCCGGATCCCTAGCCGATTGTAGTATCCTTCCTACATGTGAGCCTAGAGCCCAAAAGAAAAATGAAAAGTTTTTCAGCATATAGATAGATGAGTATCAAGTGAGGCATATAATTCCCTTACTGAGCCATGGTTTGCTCACCCCTTAATTTTAACATTTCAGGTTTTCGAACACTAAGAGTCTGACACATAATGGATTACAGCTTCGCATTTGGGGACGATGCGACAGCTTGATTTATTTAATAAGGTATGATCATTTATTTTCTGTATTTAGACTTACCTACAGTACTACTTTATTATGAATTAAGATAGGGGATGTAATTCAAATTATAATTTAATATGAAATTGGTATATGTAAAAGAAAAGTAAAGTATCGCAAACAGCCCAACCAAATAAGATGTATAGAATAAGATAAAAAATAGGGTCACGGGCTGTGACAGCATGCAACTTGCGTAGGTATCAATATGAATGAGCTTGAGTGTGAAAGCTTCGATATGTATCTCAAATCGAGAATTTCAACTTATTATTCTCACCAAACACAGATGTTGCGACTTAAGAGATAATCAATCTAGATGAACCATGATGTATTATGTAACTAAATATAATGCATTGTTGCTGGTGTTGTTTGTTTTATTTTGTAACTCAAACATTATCATGTTTTATTGGATTAAGCCTATTTTATTTATGAAAATTTAATTGATTTTCCGAATCTACAATTTATTTATGATTATGTGTTAGGTATAAATAAATACTAATTTAGAAATTTATTATTAAAATACTAATTATCTAATTATTTTAGTTATAAATAAATATTATTTATCTAATTAACCTAAATATATACATAAATATATAAATACCATTTCTTACAAAAGTATAAGTCAAACTATAAAATACAATATCTACTCTCTTCTCCTACTCTTATGTTTGACATATATTGATGGAGATGTAAGAGGTGGTGGGGGAGTTAGAGGTGGCGAAGCTAAAGCTGGTGTTGCTGGAGATCGTGGTTTTGCTTTTGATGGAGCTAGAGGTGGTGCTGCTGCTCTTGATGGTGCTATTAGTGGTGGCTCTACTGCTGGTGGAGCTAGAGGTGGTGGTGGTGGTGCTGTTGGTGGAGCTGAAGGTGATGTTGATATTAGCAAACGAATGAGGAGTTGCTGAGATGAAGATAGTGTTACTGAGGATGGAGGTAGATGTGGAGACTGAGATGAAGATGCTATAGGTGGAGGCAATGATGCTACTAGATGTGTAGGCACTGGTGCACACCTAGGCAATCTCACTACCATGGCATACACATCATGCACAGCTTGCCGCCAAGCATCCACATCCTAATCGTCTCTACCTAACTCCACTGTCTCAAGGCAATCACTTATATGCTCCACACTACAGTATGAAATAAGAACAATATAAATACATCAAATTCGAGATAACAAGGCATTATTAACAAGTTTTTTAATAACCGAAGAACTTACCTTGTAGTCGATCGTTTTGTACTGCTCTATCGATCTATATGTAGGATTTTAGACATACCAATGAGAAATGGTGATATATCAAATCAGATAGTCTGTTATGCACTGTCTATCGGTCTTACATCGCGTACCTCTCTTGTCCTTAGTGATCAAATGGTAGTCCCATCTATCCCAGTAATTAAGTTGAAAGCTATAATGCTCATCATAGTTTACCGGCTTGGCTCCTTGTTTTGCACGATATGGTGTGAGAGGTGGTTGTGGAATGCTCTGCACATAACCCTATTTTCGCAAAACTCTATCTGGATGGTAAGGCTCCACGATCTGATCGAACTTAATGCATCCGCAAAAGAAATCAATCTCCGACAAAGGATGATGTTGTCTACTATCTGCATACAAATTCTAACTAACCTGATGATATTAAAGGTTATCAAGTCCCTCCTTCAGTATCTATAGTTACATATTGTAGCCAAGTGGCTTCCACTGATGAGCACGAGACTACCTCTCTCTGTATGACATATCCTGCACTGGACCTAACGAGGAAAAATGCTCTTAGATCCATGCCTGCATAAAACAAAGGAACATTTATAATAAGACATAAGCTAATAAATATTAAATAAATCAATATGGTTTTTATTAAATAAATATTAAATACATGAATCAGTGTCATATAACTAGTTATAGAATGACACTTAGCTCTACTAGTAAGGCCTAACTGTCTGTACGTGTAAGCTAGGCAAGCTGCACCCCACACAATCTCACCAACGGTCATAAGATCTTCTAAAAATGATAAGAATGTGACAGGGACTCGCATTGCAATCTTATCAGCAAAAAGAGTACAACCAAAAAGAAATAATAAGAACGCACAAGCCATGTACTCTATCCTCGCAATGCTATCAGAGTTGGTCACCCTGAAGAACGTATCTCTCAACCACTGCATCCTAACCTATGGTCCTCTAGTGGCGGCCGTCTCTTCCCTTGCCTTTTCTGCGTCGACCCTAAGCAACCACACTAGCATCTCATTTGCCTCGTCAACTGAGATAGTATTTTATGATATCATCCTCCCAACCATTGGGATGCCAAGTATCGTAAACACATCATCCAAAGTGATGGTCATCTCTTCAAAAGGCATATGAAACGTGTTTGTCTCTGGCTGCCACATCTTTGTAAATGTGATAATTATAGTCTTGTTGCACGTGAGATAACTACATCGCATGGGTGGAGCCAACCCTGACCGCTCGATCAAAGTCAAGATGCATGACCGACTCATATCTAATGGTCATGTACCAACTTTAGGACAGTGATTAAGAACATTCAACTCTCCTCGCTCCTATATAAAAACGAAACAAATAATGAGAATATTATTAAGTCTAACTTACATTACAATAAATAAGTAATAACATTCAAATATATCTTTCGTTGCAAATAGTTGCAGCAATGTTCGTTCGATAGCTGATCAAAAAGGATGGATTATTTAGACCACCAAGACACGGTCCAGTAGTAGTTGCTACCTCAGTAGATGTACTTACCTGTTGCCTATCTACCATAGTTGGTGCCCAAACAAATGCATTAGCCCGCTACCTATCCGTCGCAGCTAGTGCCTAAGTAGATGCACTGGCCTGTTGTCTATCCGCTGCAACTGGTGTCTCAGTAGATGTACTGGCTTGTAGCCTCTCTTCCATAGCTACTACCTTAGCATGCTGCATCTCCTCAGGAATTGGAGCAACACCAGCTGTAATCACATACAGGCTCTCTCCTGCTATGTCTTCCTTAGATAATACCTCTGACGCATTGCGTCTCCTCCTCTCAGATGCAATGGGTCGCCACCTCAATGTATCAGCAGGCAGACGGCTATGATCATGTTTATGTCTACGTGGTAGCATTTGTATCAACATGCAACAAAATCATTTCACATGTAAGAAACCAACTCTCATGCCTTTAATGAATTCACTTTAAATGAACTAATTCAGATGTCCTTAACCAATTCACATGTGCCAAACAAATCCACATCACCTACACCAATTCACATCAAATAAGCAAATCACATGTAAAGAGAACAATCTTAAGTTGCTTAAAAATAAACTATCACTAAAATCACAATAAAGACATAGTCACACTCAAATAAAATGTTGCATAGATTAATTTTGATATAAAATGTAAGTTAACCTTAATTAAAAAAACAAATACTACTAAAAACACAAAAAATACATATTTTAAAAGCTTGCAACACCCAGTTGTTGCGAGCCAAATAAGCCTCGTGGCATCTTGGTGCTGCGAGCCGTAATTGGCTCACGACACATTCGTGCCACAAGACTGTACAAGCTCACGACATGGGTCTTTTGCGAGCCATTCAAGGCTTGCGACGGATCTATGCCACGAGCCTTTAATGGCTCGTGGCAGTTCATGTCGCAAGCTTGTAAGGATCACGACATTTAGTTGCCATAATTCATTGAACTTCTGTAGCAAGGTATTGCTGCAATTCTTCAACGGTGCTAAACAAGTCTCGTGGCAATAGCAGACAAAGCCTCAACAAATTCATTACAAATTCTTCACAAAAATTAGCATATAAGAAGATTTACATGAAAAAAAAACAATAGTAAACATATTTCAATGAAGAGGTAAGCTATATTTACCTTGTAATCTTGCCAAACTTTAAGATTTGAAGAGTTTTGAAAGATTGAAAGTTGAGAGAAATGAAAAAAGGAGGTAGGGTGTGATTAGGGTTCGAAGAGAGTGTGGGGTAATTTAGGAATAAGAAGATAAAATTTAGGGTGTGTTCAGTAGAAATGAAGAGAAAGGAAATGGGGTTAGGGTTTTCTAGTATTTTAGGTGTGTCCAAAAAGAGGTAGGTGTGATTATAATTTCCCAAAGATTTTCAACAACTTATAACTAAAAATTGTTAGTATTACTATCATAATGCCAAATAAGCTCACCTCATCGACCTCAGCAACAAGTGGCCCACGAGCCATACTTACATAATCTCACAAATTGGGTTATAGCACCTTGTAACTTAAGAACATTAATGCAAAAGCATAGTCAAAGGTGTAACCGCCCACTTAACCAAAGAATAAGGCATAACTGCCCACTACCTCATGAACAAACCCACGATAGCTGAAATAGGGCATGATCGCCCACGTACTGACCACAACACCCATTATACCCACGATCGCCATGGTCGCATGTTTAGGAATGATGAGGAGTCCTATACAAATGCCTATATAAAGGATACAGAAACACCAGGAACAAGTTCAAATTCATTCTCACTTTCTTCTACACTGATACTTTAAACTTCCTTAAACACTTTACTAACTTAAGCACTGGAGAAAGCCCAACTGGAAACAACCTCAATGGTCTTTTGTTTGCAGGTTGATCCAAGAAGGAGGAGGTTCGTCTCTTATAAAAGAAGTTTGGTTTTCTTTTAGGCATTAACATTCAAGTGCTGTTTGTGGGAATCAAGGAAAAAGAAGCCATGTCTAGTTCCCAAACACCCAACCCCCAAAACACTTGAGTCTTTCAGCCACCGCTACAGCCAACCATGGACTGCCTCAACCCTATCTACAGATGCTCCACCATTCCAACCCACGTGTTTGTTCTCGATATTCGGAGTTACAATCAACAATGCCTACAACCGATTCACCTATATCGAAGCCATGATCATTGCCATGCTACCGCAAAGCACCACCTTACCCCTCGCTATAGTCTCATTTCCCCAATTTACAACAGGAACATCTTACCTTCCATCCTTATCCTAAGCGATAACCACCAACTAATATAACCAATTGCTTGGCCAAAACCAAGCTCTGATGCCAAAATAGAATATTATGCAAAGATTATAGAATCCCTCACCTCCCAACGTCAAACGTCCAACCCAAATGATCACAAATCAATGCAAGACGTTGCTGGTCTCCCACCTTTAGATAACTTGCCACATCCAAACATAAGTCTATACCGTTAACTTGAGCCCTATTAAAAACCACTGTAACCTTGGAAGGAAAAAAAAAAGAGAAGAAAGGAGTGCCAACTCCCCAATGATAGACCTTACCAAAGGGACTAAGGTGACCCTTAACCATTCAAAGTTATCTATTCATGAAAGGTTCGATGCCATGTGTGAAGGGTTGAAAGAGATGAGGAAGGGAAAACAGGAGATCATTTATTGTGTCAGGTGAATTGACAATCCCCTTGTTGTGAAAATTCAGAGAGAAGTAGTTCTTCACAACTTCAAAGCCCCAAAGAAAAATATGATGGCATAGGTGACCCCCAAGATCACATATTATGTTTTGAGGCGACTTGGACCTTTATGGGACCACTAATGCAATAAAGTGTAGAACTTTTCCCACTACACTCAAGAGATCAGCTAGATCCTAGTTTTATTCATTACTACCTAAATCAATCGCAAGCTTTGATCAGCTTAACAAACTGTTCGTGGGACACTTCCTAACTAATAAGAAGAAAAGAAGAACTTCGATGAGTCTTATGTCAGTCGTTCAGCAGCCCAAGGAGAAATTGAGGGATTACATCCGTAAGTTTACTGCCACTTATGTTGATGTTAAGGATCCCAATGATAGCTTTGCAATTCAGGTGTTCAGAGCCGGGGTTTTAATGATCATGTGCACTACTCACTTTGTGATGAGCAATTGAAAGCCTTACACGAGGTGTTATAGAGAGCTAATACATTAGCTGAAGTGAAGGAAGTCAAAGAGAGGAACTTGGAAATGGCCTATGTGAAATTAAAAAAGAGAAGTGATCAAATGGAGTTTCGACAATCAGGAAGAGACAGAATAGGCAATAAACTAGATGTCAGGGCCAATTCTCCCAAAAAAAGGTTCCAGTCTTATACCCCCTAACGATGAGTCGAGAGACAATTTTGAATATAATCACAAATGAGCCTTATGTTAGAAGACCACAACTAGGGTAACTAAATCCTAATATAGACAAGTCCAAGTATTGCGCCTTTCACAAGGATCATGGACACACCATAAGGACTATCAAAAGCTATAGGATGAGATTGAGTTCTTGATTAGGAAATGGCATATGAGAACTTACGTTAATGACAAGGAGATAATCAATGAAATGAAGAAAAGGCAGTTGGGAAATGCCCAATTACAGGAGTGATTGCGACAATAGTTGGGGCAGTGGAGGGTTGGGCGACCTCAGGAAATAAAAGAAGAGCTCACTTGAGGAGTGTTATGGTCATTGATGTACTGCCAAAGAAACCCAGATTCGAATGTAATTAGCTAATCAGATTTTCGGAAGAGGATGTGGACATCTTAGTTGACAATAGCAATGATCTTATTGTGATGTTCGCGTTGATTGAAAATTACCAAGTAGAAAGAATCTTCATAGATGATGGAACTGCTGTGGAGATCTTATCCTAGAGTGTCTTCAGAGGATGGGTTTAGACAAAGGTCAATTGAAGCCAACAGGATCTATCTATAGGTTTGCCAATGAACTCATAAAAGTGAAAGGGATGATTAATTTGCTAGTAACCTTGGGGCAAAGAGAGCATACTTTGAATTTAATGGTAAGCTTCCTAGTAGTAGACTAGCTGTCAGCTTATAATGCGATCTTCGAGCGGCCACTAATGAAACACACCATTATGGTAACAGCTGCTTACTGTTTAACTATTAAATTTCCAACTCCCAGAGGAATAGGTTATGTGAAGGCCAACCAAGCTATGGCGAGAAGATGCCACCTTTGTTCTTTTCAATTAACCACTAATTATGAGCCATCCACTTATGGAGATATTCTTACAATACAACAGCAAAACCATGAGCCATTATTGCTGGAAGGGCTTGATCCCTTAAGAGAACAAGAGCAGTATCAACCTATAGAGGAAACCCATGAAGTTGTTATTGGCGATAAGCCAGACAGGACAACTCAAGTTAGAGGGAAGCTATGCAATGAGTAGAAGGAATCCTTAAAGCTTTTCCTTCAGAAAAACGTTGATATATTTGCCTGGTCAAACTCTAAAATGTCAGGTATAGATCCATCTATAATTTGTTGTAGCTTGAACACAGATGCCAGAGTTAGACTAGTCAAACAAAAGAAAAGAAAGTCCTCAAAGGACAAGATCAAGGTTGCACGGGAAAAAACATAGAAACTGCTAAAGGCGGGCTATATCAAGGAAGTCAGTTACCCTTAATGGTTGTCCAACGTGGTTATGGTAAAGAAGGCCAATGGAAAATGAAGAATGTGTGTAGATTTCACTGATATGAATAAGGCGTACCTAAAAGACAGTTTTCTATTGCCCATAATTGACAGATTGGTAGATGCATCTATAGGACATAAAGTGCTGAGCTTCATGGATGCGTTCTCAAGCTACAACCAGTTAATGATGAACACAGAAGATCAAGAAAAAACGATGTTCATAACTGAGGATGGTATTTACTATTACAAAGTGATGCGTTTTGGTTTGAAGAATGCTAAAGCAATGTACCAGAGGCTGGTAAATAAAGTTTTTGTTGATCAAATTGGGAGATTAATGGAAGTTTATGTCAATGATATGTTGGTGAAGAGTTCAAGTTTAGAACAGCACATCAGGGATTTAGAGAAAGCATTTTCAACACTGAAAGAATATAAGGTGATGTTGAATCTTGCGAAGTGCATATTCGCCTTAGAGGCAGGGAAATTCCTTGGGTTCATGATTTCTTAGAGAGGGATAAAGGTGAATCTGGAGAAGATTAAGGTGATCTTAGACATGAAACCTTTGAACTCACCAAAGGAGGTTCAAACTCTTAATGGAAGAGTGAATGCACTATGCAGGTTTGTCTTAAAGTCTGCTAAAAGATGTCTACCTTTCTTTAAAATTATTAAAAGTGCAACTAGATTCAGATGAGGCAAAGATTGTCAGAAGGCTTTTGAAGAATTAAAGAAGTATTTAAGCTCACTGCCTCTCCTCGCCAGCCCTGATCCTGGAGAAGATTTTTTCTTATGTGTAAATGTATCTACAGAAACTGTTATAGTAGTGTTGGTCAAAGAGAAAGAAGGGACTTAGCTGCCTATATTCTATGTTAGCAAAACCCTGAAAGGAGGTGAACCAAACTATAGCTAGATAGAGTAAATGATCTATGTGGTGAATGTTGTTGCTCAGAAGTTAAGACCGTATTTCTAATGTCATCATATTATTGTACTAACCAATCACCCACTTAAAGAGGTTTTGCAGAAACTAAGCACATTCGAAAGAATGGTGAAATGGAGCATTGAGCTAAGTGAATTTAGCATAGAATACCGGCCCTGGAAGATGGTCAAAGCTTAGGCCTTAGCAGACTTTACTGCTGAATACACATTCAGTGCTACTAATCAGTGATCAATAAAAAGGAATCAAGTAAGCATAGCTTGGCGAGCCAACAATGGGAGTTATGTGTTGGTGGTTTATCAAGCAAAAAAGGTGCCAGAGCTAGGATAATCTTTGTAGGACCAGAAAAAAAGAAATCCAATACTTAATCTAGTTTGGGTTCCCTGTCACCAACAATGTCGCAGAATACGAAGCATTGTTAAGGTGGATGGAGCTCGCTAGAAAAATAAAAGTATCACATTTGTTGATAGTTACAAACTCACAATTGGTTGCCAAGCAGGTTTTGGAAGAATATGAGGTAAAAAAACCCCACTTTACTCCGGTATCATATGATGGTCACTGAACTTTGGGGACAATTTGAAAGTATACAGCTACTGCAGATCCTTAGAAATGAGAATTCCAGAGTAGTCTGGCTATTAAGAATGGTTACAAGGGAGAATCTTGAAGCAGATGGAGTAATGGTAGAATATCAACAAAAAGCAAGAGCGTCGAGTTCTCAACAGTTCCTTGAACTCACTAATGATGATTGGTGGGCTCCAATCCAAAGGTATCTAGAGAATGGTTCAACAAATATGAGCAGAGAGGAAGAAGTAAAAATTAGGAAAAGAGCCTCTAGGTATGTTTTAATCGATGGCGAGCTATACATGAAATCTTTTTCCTTACCTTACTTAAGGTGCTTAGGCATAGCTAAGGCAGAGTATGCTCTTAGAGAAATCCACAAAGAGATATGTGGACAACACCTAGGAGGTAGGGCCTTGGCCCAGAAGGCACTAAGACATGAAATCTATTAGCCTTCGTTAAAAAAGATGCTATAGACATGGTGAGAAGATGCGATGCATGCCAGAGGTTTGCCCAAGTGAGCAAACGTCCACTAGAGAACTTAAACAGTACAACTGCACCTTGGCCATTCGCTTAATTGGGATTAGATATCCTAAGTCCTTTCCTGATTGCCAAAGCTAGAAAGAGGTTCATAATAGTTGCCTGTGAGTACTTTCACCAAGTGGATAGAGGCAAAAGCAGTGACCACCATAACTCAAGCTGTGGTAGAAAATTTATCTAGCTGGACATTATTTGCAGGTTCGATCTTCCTTAAACCCTAGTCATTGACAATGGTCCCCAGTTGGTCGGTAAGAATGTTTCAACTTTCTGTGAAAAGTTACATATCAAACTTTGCCTTGGATCTATGTCACACATCACCAGACTAATGGACAAGTAGAGTCTGCTAATAAGAAAATTTTAACAGCTCTAAAGAAAAAATTCAATGACATAGCTAACGCTTGGGTAAAGGAATTGCTAGGCATACTTTGGATGATCAGAACTACACTGACTCAACTACGGGAGAGTCACCATTTTGTCTCGCTTTTGTAACAAAGGCAGTAATCCCAGCTGAAATCAGGGTCCACACACTTAGAACGTCTAATGAAGTTGTTGAAGAAAATGAAGCACAACTCAGGAAAACTTAAACTTGCTGGAAGAACTTAGAGATGAGGCAAGAATTAGAGTTGTGGCTAGACAACAATGAATTGCCCAATACCATAATAGAAGAGTTGACAACAGGGCTTACAAGGTAAATGACTTGGTCCTACGTAATTGTGAGGTGAGCAAACTAGCAGGCAGGATGAAGAAGCTCTCTCCTAATGGGGAAGGCTCGTACCAAATCTCAAAAGTAATTGGCCGGGGGCATACAAACGTGCCCACCTTAACGTCAGCAAGGTTCTCAAGACTTGGAATGCACAACACTTGAAGAAGTACTATGTTTAAGTCCTCCAGCTTGGGGCCACTCAATGTACCCATGCTTAGGCGATCAATGAGAAATTCAATTATGATTGTTTAATATTCTTAAGTCCCAAGTTTGGGACCAATCAATTTACCCCATGTTTGGGTGATTGATGAGAAACTCATTCAGCTGTGGTTGTTCAATATGTTATTTGCTTAAGTCCCTAGTTCGGGACCATAATTGTTTCCCACCCCAATTTGTCTAAGTCCTGCAGATTAAGTGATCAACAAGTCTCTTGTCAAATCTCTCAAATCCCCACGATTTGGACAATCAGCAAGTCACTCGCGAACCATTTACTTGGACTAAAATCTATGCACCTCTATCTCTTTTGAATCGATTCATGTAATCTTAAAGTATATTTCTTAAGTGAATGCTAACATTATGTATAGTATTGTCACAAACAGCACAAGTTGAACACAAGATCTATTGTTTATGGGAAAGGTTTTAGGCGAATAAGGTATCAGTTGTTTCCCCAATTAGTGGTATCGGATAATTAAGGAAAGCATTATCATTGATAAGGTGAAATTATAAACAACAGTTCTTCAAAAATAGTAAAAATACAGAAAAAACATGGCAACATAAATTAAGAATTGGCCTCAACACCAAACTCATCACCACCGTCATCAATCACTATTGGCTGATTAGTGATAATACCCTGATCTGCAGTTAGGAGTGTAGTGGACATCTCTTCAGCATCCCTGAGTAGGGGATTCATGGCGAGTTCGGGCTCATCTGCTGTGAGATGCTTACTGATGGCTGGGATAGGGCATCTTCTTCATTCTCCTCATCTTTTACCCACTCAAGTAAGTTGAAGTTGACGTCATCTAGATCTAAATCAAGATATCTTTGCTTTATCATAAATAAAACTGATCACCAGTAGATCATCCCATTATGATGAACATCATTTGCTAAACTTGCTTGGGCCCTTTCCATTATATCTGCCACAACTTGTCTGATACGTTGACCTTAGCCAGCTAGTTGACCCTCCATCTCTACCACTCTGCTTCTTAATATGCTATTCTTTGATTGTTCGGTAGTGATTTGAGTTTGTAGATTTGAGCGTAGTGCTGATAGAGCTCTTTCATGTTCTTCGCCTAAGGACAATAGCTGGGTTCCTTTTTTCCAACATTATGTCCCTCTCTTCATCAGCCTTCCTTTATTTCTCCTCAACGACCGCCTTCGCTTGAATTACGTCATCCTTATCACAGTTTGTCACATCCACTGTATTCCAAGTAGTTTGCCCATAATGAGCGAAGCAGTCGGAAATAGTAGTGGTACAAGTCAAAAGCTAAAAATATATAGAATTACTGCTTATAAAATATTTTGGTCATAACTATGCAAATCAAAAGGAAATAGTATCTTACTTGGGCAGCAACAACTTGAGCACTCTCCAAATTTTCCATGATACCCCAATCCAAAAAAAATTGTCTATCACGCACGAGCACGAATGCTCTAGAAAAATCCAAAGCGTATCGACTGTTAACGATGATGTTGTTTGAAGAAGAATTGGGCATAAGAAAGTGCCTGATTTTCTCTAATTTAATCCCCTAGTTGAAGGGAAGAATCCCTCGCTATCGTTTTCATGAGATTGTTCTACTCACTGCCTAAAGGCGATTGGTTCATCTTGACTTGGGGGTAAACAACAACTCTTTTACGGGGTACTAATTCCCCTCGTAAAGGATCTTGGGGCTTTGAAGACTGTTGTTCTGTTGAAGTACTTACTAGAGCTGGAGGAGTAGAGCTTGGAGAAATGTTTTGAGCAGGAGGAGATGGCAATCGGGTAATAACATCTTAGCAGCCTAGACCCATAGTCGCCACAGACGAAGGCTGTTGGGTCTGAGGGTGTGGGGAACCCCTTCCGAAAGCAGCTTCCCTTAAGCGAGCTAAGTTCACCCTCTGCGTTCTTCTACATGAACATATAGGTATTTTAGTACACAAACTTAAACCTTCATAAATATTTTCTAACCGAATTCATTCACAATGTTAGTACCTAAAGGCTCATTATCTTAATCACTAGAGCTTTCTTCGCCCATCTCATCTTGTGCCTTTTAGGGTCTAGCTCGCTTATTTACATTCTCCGAAGCTAAGATAGCCAAGCGGGGGGCGTGAACCTCAAGGAGCCTTAGCTAGTACAACTCTAGTGACCTCTTATCCCTAACTACTGAACAACTAATGGTGATTCTCTCTAGTCTAGTTCTATGCAGTTGTTTTGCCATAGTTAATTCAAAGGTATAATTCATCGCGGCATTCGCCACTCGCCACTCTACATTAATGTCAAACTCTCTCCTTTGCAAACAAACAAAATGGTCCTTCCATCCCTTTAAATTAGAAGGTAAGCTTAGAACTATCTGTTGACCAACCCTCACTTGAAAATGGTAAAAGTCGGAGTTCATTGATGTTTTGATCATATAAAAAGACCTAAATAGTCGAGAAGTTAGATCTATACTATTATCTCTGCAAGCTATATAAAACCCTACCAATACACTCCAGGCGATCGAGCCCAATTGAGAAGGGGCGATATCATATTCATTAATGACATCTGCAAAAAATTGCTTTAAAGGAAATCTTAGGCCATTATCCAAAGAGGCACAATGGAAATGCACCTCCAATTCTCTGTCTACTATACCAATTATACTAATCCTTTGCCCCTAACCAGAATCCTAACTTTGGTATTTTCAAAAGTATAGTGAGGCTTGATTTTAGTAAGCCTCACGTTAAGAAGATTATTGTTGGCCAACCATCGGCCACCGATCCTAACTGAAGACAAGTTCTTCACAGGCATTCTTGATAAAATGAAGAATAATGAGCGAGGAAAAATGGAGACTTACTCTTCAAATTCAAAGCTTTGAACGGAGAAGGAAATGGCTAAGGACAGATCGGAAAAACAATTTTCAAGAACTTCATTGCCTTGAAATGAATATCAGGAAAAGAAGCCCAAAAAGTCGGCTTATATAAAGGAAGGGCAAGAATACTAGAGGACGTGACTATTTGGCGAACTTATGCGCACTAAACATGTGGATAACTTGTATACAAGTCTAATTGACATTCCAATAGGGGTTTAACATTTGGATGCTCAGAAAGTGGAAGAGCGCAGTCGCTTGACACCCCGACAAAAAGGCAACACATAACTACCCATCATAAATGTATATCGTTTGTTGTAAAAAAAATAATAATTGCAATTGCAACCCGAAATTTGGATCGCGATCTTTCAAATGTCATTTTGAATTACAAAACTCACGCCAGCACTATGCTATGCTTATGAAGCTATCATGAGGTCTTTGGGCGATTAAAATAAGATTACACTTAGTTGGTGATCTCATTTTCTAGTGGCGAGCACCAATCACTTTGAAATTACTACTCACTAGGGGGCATTATGTTAGTATTATTGTCGTAAGGCCTAATAGGCCCACCTCACCGAGTTCAGTAATGAGTGGCCTACGAGCCATACTCACATAATCTCACAAAGTGGGCTATAGCACCTTGTAACTTAAGAACATTAATGCGAAAGCACAGTCAAAGGTGTAACCACCCACTTAGCCAAACAATAGGGCATAACCACCCACTACCTCATGATCCAACCCACGATAGCTGATAATAGGGTGTGACCGCCCACGTATCAACCGTAACACCCATTATACCCAAGATCCGCCATGGCCGCATGTTTAGGAATGATGAGGAGTCTTATACAAATGCCTAAATAAAGGATACAGAAACACCAAGAACATGTTTGAATTTATTCTCACTCTCTTCTACATTGATACTTTAAACTTTCTTAAACACTTTACTGACTTAAGCATCAGAGAAAGTCCCACTGGGAACAACCTCAATGGTCTTTTGCTTGCAGGTTGATCCAAGGAGGAGGAGGAGGAGGTTCATTTCTTATAAAAGAAATCTAGTTTCCTTTTGGGCATCAACAAAAATTAAGCTTTATTTTTTGTAATTAAAAAAGCACCTGTCCTTCTTGATAAGCGTAATTTTAATAATCAAGGCTCTTTGTGTCATTCCTATTGCTTGTATTACTCAGGAGTCCAACTCCATCAAGCCTACCTTCATTTGGCAGCATGCCTTATTGACTAGGAGTGTTTAAAGTTTGGTTTTAACCTAATTAATTGAACGATCGAATTGATTTCTGTTAAATGGTTGGTCATCGAAATAAATTCCGTCGGTTAACGAAAGAGATTTTGATAAAACTTCAATTATTGATTAATTTGGTTCAAAAATCGAAATTAACTGATTAATCGATTAACCAAACTATTACCTGAAATTTATATATTGCTAGTAATTGATGGTTGTTTGAGATTTTAAGTATTGTTTTATTTGGTTTACATTGATGTTGGATGTAGGTTGTTACTGGTTTTATAATGATGCCGATTAGTTGTTATTTGTTTTATATTGAAGTAAGTTAAAATAAAAAATAATTTTATAAAATTTCAATTAATTGGTTAATTAATCGATTAACCAAATTTTACTTCGATTCAGTTGATTCGAAAATACAATCTTTAGATTGATTGTTGAAATTGAAAATGTAAATTTCGGTTAATGTCAAAAATACAAATTTTAGTTCGAAATTAATCAAATTGACCGAATAAACACCCTTATCATTAACAACAACGCCAAGAACATGAGTGTAGCCATGAGCCCAACATGAAAGAACAGAAGCATCAACAATAGAGGTGGTAGCAGCAGTAACATTAATGGAAGAACCACCATAAGCGCCCTTAATGCCGCCCACAATAGTAGTCCCCCTAAGCCAAGAGGCCCAAAACACTTTGCCATATCGTATAATTCTCTAAAACAAGAAGGAAACAAAGAAAAGAAAACGAAAGAATAGAAACATCAACAATAGAGGCGGTAGCGACGGTAACACTAATGGAAGAACCACCACAAACGCCCTTAACGCCGCCCACAATAGTAGTCCCCTTAAGCCAAAAGGCCCAAAACACTTTACCATATCGTATAATTCTCTAAAATAATAAGGAAACAAAGAAAAGAAAGAAATGTAAATAGTAACAATAAAAACTAAAAATCACTTCTTCCTTTTTCACATGCATGCCATACAGGATAGGTTTTGGGTTTGCAGTTTAGATCTATGCATTTTAGATAGGTTTTAGGAGATTCTCATATGGAAAAGGGAGAGAGGGATCGACTGGAATCAGCAAAGTTCTTTTTTTTTAGTGTTTTAGTCATCGATCGACGATGAATGGTATCTGCGAATAGCATTTGAGTTAGCGACTTAGAGAGAGCACTGATAGGAATTTGGTTCTATAGGTGTTTTTGAATCTAATAGTCAAAGGGAAAATCGTAGAGGGATAGGGAAGAAGTCAGAGAAAAAGTCTTAAAGAGAGAGGGACATAAGTGTAAATGGGTTAGAACATTTCTGAGAAGAGACAAAAAATTATTTCCTTTGCCCATCTTTCTTTCCTTTTTTATCACCAATAAATATATACACATTCAAAACTGCCCTTAAAATCAACTTTAATTCCTGATCTTAGCTAGCACTCGACTTACTCAAAGGTTGAGCTACTTGCTCAAACACAAAAGCCCGCTTGATATTTAATCAGGTTTGAAAAAAATATCGGATGAAATTAACTAACTTTGACAAAATTTTTAAGCTTGATCAAAATCGGACTGAGCTTGAGCTTGATCCTTTGAAGCCCGAGCTTGGTCCAGCCTGGTAATTAAAATTAAAACTTTTTTAAATTTATTTTCTAAGTATAATATAATTATATGTATATAAAATATTTATTGATTAATAAATATGATTATATATGCTTAATATGAAAATTGGTAAGCAAAAATTGACAAATCAAATTAAACTTCAGATGAACTAAATACACAAAAGATTAAAATAAAATAAAAATAAATAAAATAATATTTGGGCAAGTCAGGTCGGGTCGGATTCTAACTTTGCATTATAAATTAAAAATGGGTTTGGACAAAAGTCATGCTTGAATTTACAAACTGGACTTGAACTTTTACACAAGTTAGTATTAAATAGGGCAAGCACGGCTCTAGCCTGCCTATGATCAAGTCTAAATTTGACATTCAGTTGAATTCAAATGGCCAATACCTTACTTTAATATTTTGTTATTGATTTTTTTCCTTGTGTTTATTATTCAATTGTTTAACTAAAGGCCTAAGTTGGAAAATTTCTCTTTATTACTTATTTTTTAATATAAATATAGCTTAGTTAGACTTTTAATCAATATTTTTTTATTTTTTTGTGTTTATTATTTGATTTTTTAATTGATGGTTTAATTGAGTGATTTTTGTTTTTGTTTATTATTCAATTTTTTATCTGTGTTTATTATCACTCAATTAGACTTGAATTTTTTTTATATTTTGTTTGTTTGTGTTTATTATTTAAATTTTAAGATAAATTTTTAATACATACCTTACACTTGGTTATGTAATGCAAATATACAATATATTTTAATATTCTTAATTCTATATTTTGTACTTGATGAGAGTCATATTAAGAATTATTGGGCCTTGTTAAGAGTCAAACTGAAGATCATTGGGCCTAAAGATTGACTGAGCCCAAGTGGAAAGAGGACTCATGAAGATCATGGAAGATCCATTAAGTGACCATTTAAGTTGTGGATCTTAAAGGTAATTATGCACAAACTGACTCCCATAAATAAGTCACAGGTATTATTTTTAAAGCCTAATCTCTATTTGCTTATTAAAAACCCCACCAAAATCCTGTTTAACTTAAGCATCGGAGTGCGCGCGCAGGGGCTTTCCCCTGTGCCTCCTCTGATCATTTTCTTTCTTGCAGGGTTCTTGGAGACGGGTTAAGAGGCAGATCAAGATTCATACGTCATCAAAAATAATTGTTGTGAACATGGATTAACAATTGGCACCGTCTGTGGGAATTGATAAGCCATTTGCTCATCACAATTCAATCAGATCTTGAGCACTTACTATGTACATATATACAGATTAGAGCATGAAAATAAAGCAAGAAAGTGGAATTTTTCATTCACTCAACTTTAGAGTTGTAGTATATTAAGTGTCTTCTAGATTGACCTCTACAGCAAGAAGAGTATCGATGTTAACAGGCACCTAGGCGTGTGCATCTTAAGGCACTATAATGTCAGGAGCTTGATCCTTAGAAGAGTTAGCCTTTCGATTATCCAAATCATCTTCATCCAAGCTTGTGAGAACCTTAACCACTTTGGGTCGACGAAAAGGCTCCTAAGGGCCGGGGAGATCAAATAGATCTTTATAAGTGCCTATTCTCAGAAAAAATTCCAAACCCTCAGCATTTAGATCCAGCTTTGACGAATCAAGAACGTGCCAAGTACAAACCACATTTGATAAAACCAGTTAAGAATATTTGTCTCCTTTTGTGGCACTTTTTGACAATGCACCTTCATGGCCTTAACCCAAATTTGATCTTGTTCCTCTTGGCTAAGAGAAAGCTTTGATGGCTCTGCGATCGTGTAATTTCTCCTTATAGCTCTTGGTTTCGATCAGTTAATACCTTGAGTTCGAAGAGAATAGTGGCATCCTCCACTTAAAAAGCATTCAACTCAGTTGAAGTGGAGGAAAACGTATCCCAGTAGTGCTTTGAAGAGGAAATCTTGGCCTTTTTCATTTCAAAATCATTTTTAAGATGAAGCAGCTCTAGTTGCTCGAGTTCTCTTATGGTTTGCAGCTTAAACACTAAGTACTGAGCATTAATAGCAATTATTTGTTGCGAGGCTTGCAAACAAGTAAAACAAGTTAGAAAACTCACAAGACATTCACATGAATGTGAAATAAAGGATTTGAAACTTACTCTCATCACTTCTAAAACAGCCATGTCTGTTAAGAGGAGCAATCTGAGGAGCACAGTCATGTCTCTCATTGACTGTACAATCTCTTTAAGATCGAGAAAATTCGATCCTCAGAGGATCTCCTCTCACGAATAACCCATTAGGTAGGGATACCTAAACCTTCTAGAATTTCAACGAAGAACTGAACATTCTCATATTTGTGAACTTTACTTAGAAGCTCCCTAAAAATCTATTTTGAAATTCTTTTTCAAAGGCCTTCTAAATAAAATAGGTTAGAGAATCCATGGGCCTTGAAAGGCACTTAAAAAAGAAGTAATGACACAACTCCATTCTTATTACAAATTATGATGAAGCCCACTAGTTGAGCCCATGGGTGAAGATTATCGAAAGAATCTAAAAAGTTTATGGACTTATAATGATATTAAATAGAAAACAAAAACCATATATACTCTTCCACAGGGTATACCCTGCGAAAAAATGGGGAGCAATTGATGAGAGTCATACTAAGAATTATTGGGCCTTGTTAAGAGTCAAACTAAAGATCATTGGGCCTAAAAATAGACTGAGCCCAAGTGAAAAGAGGACTCGGGAAGATCATGAAAGATACATTAAGTGACAATTTAAGTTGTGGGTCTTAAAGTTAATTATGCGCAAACTGACTCCTATAAATAAGTCACAGGTATTATTTTTAAAGCCTTATCTGTATTTGCTTATTAAAAACCCTACCAAAATCCTATCTGACTTAAGCATTGCCCCTACGCAGGCAGATTGAGATTCATACGTCATAAAAAGTAATTGTTGTGAACAGGCAATAACAGTACTATAATTTTATAAAATAATCTCACGCGTAATTCAAACAATAATTTTTGAATTAACAATTTGATTTGATTTGATTTTTCATTTTTGAACCCTTTGCAAGCGCTTGTTAAAAAAAAATAATTAAAAGAAAAATGTTGAAAATCGAAATGTCATCCAAGAGAGGCGAGTTAAGCGTTTAAAAGGGACGTTGAAATTTTTTTCTATTTGGTCCTGCGACGGATTGCCTAATCCTCTTCTCTTTCAAAATCAGAATCAGTGGTACTCGCTTTCAACTCACTGAGTCGACTGACTGCCAAAAAAAATGAATGAAATGATCTCCGGGTTGGGCGATCCGGTAGTAACGGATGCAACAAAGGGCGGAGGATCCGATGCCGCTCGAATTGCAGAAGTGAAGGCGTGGCTGGCGGCTCAGTTCGATGCCGCCGGGAAAGAAGTCCCTAATTTCGAATACACGCCACGAAGCATTGCCCATTTGTACAATCTGGCTACCGTCTCGCAGGCCAAGACTCAAGCTGCCAATATTGTTGCCAATGATTTTCGCCTGAAAGCCGCCGAATACCGTTCTCAAGGTCCCAAAACTTTTATTTTTAGAATTCAATTTCTGTAATTTAAATAATTTTATCTTGCTCTTCGTAAAATGAAAATTTCTTTTATAGCGGCACGAATCAGAGAGATATTGGAGAACGTAGGATTAGCGCAGGAGAGTTTGCCGTCAAATGTGGTTGCATCGGCGCAAGTTCTGGCAAATGTTGCGAATTTATTGAATATTCGAGACACTGAACTCAGTAGGTGGGTTGCCTTCGACTTACAATTTCCAATACTGCCATAACTCACGTTGGTTTCCGTGCATTATATTTGGAATTTAATGAGACTGAAAAAAAAAATCGAATATAGTTTTCTTGTAGCAATGGGTGATATTTCGTTGAGAAAAACCGGGGTTGAGGAAAAGAGGGCTAAAGTGCACAAAGAGTCCAAAACTCTTCTTGAGTATACTCGAAAAGCAATTGCAAGGCTGACCTATTTGAAAAGGTAAAACTTGTACGTTTGCCAGTCTAAATTTGGCTCGTTGCTTGAACCTATAAGGTATTGAGAAGACCTCGCATTTGTGGTGTAGGACATTAGCGCAACTAGAAGATGATGTGGCTCCATGTGAGGCTCAAATGGAAAATTGGAAGACTAATTTGGGTGTTATGGCATCAAAGGAGAGACAGTACATGCAACAGTACAACAACTATAAGGTATAGTTCCTGTGTATTATTATTATAATAAGAATATTACATGGTTGATGTTTCAAAGCTGGGAACAGCGATTGCTGAGGTACTATTAAGAAGAAAGAGAGAAGAGGAGTGTCAAAGGTAGAAAGAAAGGAAACAATCACTTAAATCACAACATTCTTCAAACTCTCTGAATATGAAAAGCTTTAGCAAAAGAAAGCTTTTGTTTGAGAAAATAGTAAATTGTCTTATTTGTTTAAGAGGAAAAGCCAGGAGTAATAAAAAACTAAATACTACTTTAAACCCTTTTTACTTATCCCAATGGATTTACCAAAATACCCTTGGCACAAAACTCAACTTCCTCAGATGCAAGTGACTTGTTTTGCTATTTACTAACAACCCTGATCTTAGATTTTGGTTTCCAAAGAGGGTCATCATCATCATATCCAAAGCCTTGATCCTAATATTGGCCACATGAACCGATTTATGAACTCACGCTAAGTCGTTAGCATGAATTCTTCTGGTTTCCCAAGAGGATAACATCTATTTTACCAAGTTATTGATGTGATGTAAGGCAGGAAGCAGGTAAGAAAATCTGTTTTTATGGTAGGAAAAAGACTTGTGGTTTTATGGTTTAAATGGATGGAGAAAATACTCTTGGTGTGCTGGCTGGTTTATCAAGGAAAGGACTGCTGAAAAATAAACAAAAAACCAAATGATAATACTGCTCACTTTGGTTTATATGATATGTATTACACATAAATAGTCTGATTCACCTTGGTAAGTCATGAGGGACTATCAATAAGAGAGAGAGAGAGAGAAGAGGAAGAGTGTTAAAGGTAGAAAGAAAGGAAACAATCAGTTAAATCACAAAATTCTCCAAAATCTCTGAATATGAAAAGCTTTAGCTAGGGAAAACATTTGTATAAGCAAATACTAAATTTTCTTATTTGATTTTGTTTCCTTAAATAATTAGAAGAGGAACTTGAGTAATCAAAAACTAAATATTACTTTAAACCCTTTTCTTATCCCAATGGATTTGCCAAAATACCCCTGGACACCATACTCAACTTCCTTGGATGCAAGTGTCCTCTTTTGCTATTTATGAACTACCCTGATATTAGACTTTGGTTTCCAAAGAGGATAACATCTATTTTACCAAGTTGTTGATGTGATGTAGGGTGCAGGAAGCGGGTAAGAAAATCTGGTTATATGGTAGGAAAAAGACTTATGGTTTTAGGGTTTAATTGGATGGAGAAAATACTCAGGTGTGCTGGCTGGTTTATCAAGGAAAGGACTGTGTTGTAAAATAAACAAAAAATCAAATAATAATACTTCTCACTTTGGTTTATATGACATGTGTTACATATAAATAGTTTGATTCACCTTGGTAAGTCATGGGCCTACCCTTAGTTTGCTTTATCTTGTTACTTGCAGTTCTTAGGTTGGTTGGACTGCAACTCTGGTAATTTGACAGGCTTCCAAATTTGTTATTCATTTTTTCGTCAATGTAATGTAGTTTTGCTAAATTTATGCACATAATTCTTTTGTCTCTTATCAAAATTAAAAGTGGCTGTTCATTTGAATTGTTTTTCTTAGGTTTTGCGCCCATAGATTGTTTGATTGCCTTGTATTATTTTTGAGAGCCTTGAACCTTATTTTGCCATGGTTGTTGGTCAGTAGAGCTGCTAAATAGGCACCATTTGCAATCAATGAACTGCTGCACTCTGACTAGTTTTGATGAGGGTTATAGGATCTTAATTTCTTCCAAAGAGGTGCAATATGCAGCTATTATCTCTAGCATCTTGTAAATTGTTCATTATCCACTAAGATATTTTTTCTTGCCCCACAAGTTTATTGGGATTCTTTTCATTATAGAGTTATAGATTGTTAAGATTATTATGATTTTGGCAATTAAATTATCACCTACACTTCTCTTGCTTGAAGTCTTTCTGTGTTTCATTTATGCTTAATCTTGTTTGACAGGCATTACTAAATCGTGTGGGCTACACACCTGAAATTAATCATGGGGTGTTGGTTGAAATGGCTGAGCACAGGAAGGATTTAGAGAAGAAGACCAAGCCTATCTTAGATACCTTGAGAAGCTACCAGGACCTACCACCGGTAATATTTTATTATGGTTGACGTTCGAGCGTTATCGTTCTTTGGGCTCATGTTTTTTCCATACAAATCAAAATTTCTACTACATTCCACTTGATGTTTATTTCCTATATCAGACTATTTCATACAGGATCCTCTTATCGAACTGGGTTTGATGCCTGTCATGTCTTGTTTAAATTTACAGGAGTAAAAAAGTAGTTGGAGATAAACGAGGTTGCTATGCATCTTTACATTGAAGCTTAACATAGTATTTTTTTTGCATATTTCTTTCCCAATATCATTTATGGTTTTGATATAAACAAATGAACAGCTAGTTTATATTTAATGTATATATTTGATCTCTTTAAATACACAATTAGACACCCTTTTTCCACGTATCTTAGCATTTTGGGGTTACCCTGCTTGACATTGCATGTCATATAGAACTTGTATCCTTGTCGACAAATCATAATATAAATAATGTTGTTTATACAGCTGGTCTGCATTCAAGTTCAATTTTGCTGTCGTCTTCATCTAGGATGTTTTGGTCTTAGGGCCCCAGTTTCCATATCCCTGTCCTTGAAATGGGATGATTCTCTTTGATACAAGACAACTTTTCTGGTGTTCTATTAATGTTGTAACCGATCATGAGGGAAGGTACTCTAACAAGCTCATTGTTACCATTTTCTGTTGTGCAGGACAAAGCTTTGGCTGCCTTAGCAATTGAAGACAAGAAAAGGCAGTATGCTGCTGCTGAAAATTATCTTGAAGATGTGTTGCAGTCGGCCCTTGCTACATCGGATTGAATGCCTTAAAATAGATTTTGCCATCTTGCTTCTAAATGTGTTTTTTTTAAAAAAATTATTGAAGAACTTCTGAAAGGGTGAGTATGCCCAGTTAATTCAAGCCAAAAGAAGAAAAATGCTGAGTTCTTATCGAATTTCCCCCCATTTTTATGTGTATTATGATGTTCAATGAATGCAGACAACAATTTAGATTATCTGTTTTTTGCACTTAAAACCTTTTCGTCAAGCAAAATTACCATGTGATTCAAGTTACTGAAGTATTGTATCGGTTTGAAGTTTTGGTATTTACTATTCATGGATTGTGATTTAGTTGACAACGCAGGTTGAATTTGTAAAAAGAATTTTCAGATTCGACTCTTACTAAAAATATCTTTGTAAATAAGAATGTAAACGGATCGGGTACCCGTTAAATTTGGGATATCCGAACCCAAACCCGATTAATATGTATAATACTCGAACTTGATTAAGTATCCGATCATTTTAATTTCTGTTACTCGAACTCTAACTTTATAAAATAGAAAATACCTGTTTAACTATCCAAACTCGTTAACTACCTATTTATTAAGTCAAAGTTTGATTTTCAAATTTAAGTTTAAAGTCAATTTTGGAATAACTTAATTAAAAAAACTAAATTAATAAATTTAATTTAACTCATAAAAATAAATTAAAATTTAAAATCATAATTATAATATTTATTGATTTAATTTAATTAAATACAACATTAATAATAAATAATTTATATATAGAAAATATAAATATTGTATTAATTAATTATTATTTATAATCGGGTTCGGGTAGCGAGTAAATAAGAACCCTACCTGAACAGGAAATTCTAAATGTATTCCCCGTTTTACTCTTCTTTTTTTTGGTTACACCGTTTTACTCTTCTTACCCCACTCCAAAAACAACTAAATATACCCAAAAAATTTGACGTTTTTAACCCTGTACGATAGTTACAATAGAAGCGCCAGGAGCAAAAAATAAATGGCGGGAAGTTTTAAATGAAGAACTGTATGTAGGTTGTCTTTCCCTTTAGTGTAGTGCGCAAGACAACTTGTGCACAATGAAGCAATACGCGCAAAACAATATGTGCAAAGACACGAATAACGTGCAAATCTACATGCACAAAATCTGCATCTATGTGCAAGCTTTCTTGTGCAGAACTCATGCTATTGCACAAGAAAGCTTGCGCATGGAGACATAGTGTAATAGTCCACATATACTGTAAATCACATATTTTTACACCAAATCCACGATTGGGCTGTCTGTGATGCCATTAACATTCAACGGTGACAGTAATAAATGATAAACATTTATTTAATAAATACGGAATATGAAATTTTTTTTCACTATTCCTTACATTTGACATCCCCTATTGTCCTTATTTCAACAAAGTAGTACTGTATACATATATCTGAAATGTAAAAGAGAAGAGACTGTACCTGTCATATTTAACATAATTTGCCCCAACGCTTTATATGTGGCTATATCCATCTGAGAGATAATTCTCTAACTCCATGTCTTTTATCTGTAGAGTTAAAACAAAGGGCTGAACGAACCACACGCTCAGTAAAGGAGATGCATGCTGCTTTAAATAAAGCAAAACTATATACCACAAAGTATTTATTTTTCCTAAAATCATACCAAGTAGGAAAACAGTGGATATAGTAAACAGTCCTCTTAATACACCATTCAAATCACTAGCTAAACAGTTTACAATATAATGTAGTAAACAATAAACAGGATTCAGTAAATCCTTTCAGTAAACAGAAATCAGCAAGTTGAGACTAGGCATCACCCTACAAATAAATCATGCTATCATCGTTCCCCCAGGAACACAAGTCATCCACTTTGGGGTGCACCTGTAGGCCATCGCCCCTCACGGCTATCTCGGAGTATGCCTTTAGGCCAAAACTCCAATTCGCATCCCCACCGGGACACAGCTAGCTTTGTGGCACAAATCAGTCACGTGGAAAGTAACGCATGAAACTCGGGGCCTAAAGTCTCAAAAATCACTTTATATCTCGTAAAGAACCTTTAAGGGATTATTTCACAGATTTTATCATTTTCTCAAAATGATTGTTTTTGTAAAAAGGTTTTATATTTTCTGTTTACAAACATAGTAAAAACAGCCCAAAATCTCACCATTTTTCATGTGAGAAAAACACAAATTAACCAGTTCGCCCATGGTCAGCTCGCCCATAGCGGCTTGCCTATGGTCAGTTCGCCCATTCTGGCATTGCCCATGATCAGTTCACCCATTATGGCATTGCTCATGGTCAGCTCGCCCATAGCAGCTCTCCCATGGTCAATTCACCCATTATGGCATTGTCCATGGTCAGTTCACCCATTATGGCATTGCCCATGGTCAGCTCGCCCATAGCGGCTTGCCCATGGTCAGTTCGCTCATAGCGTCACAAAGGGGTCGCCCACTTTTGGCTTGCCCGAAATATCACAAAGGGGACGCCTATCTTTGGCTCGCCCGGATTTTTATTAGAACAGGAGTCGCCTATCTTTGGCTCACTCAAAACATCACAAAGGGGTTGCCCACTTTGGTCGCCCGATTTATATTAAAACAGGGTCGCCTGTCATTGGCTCGCCCAAAGCATCACAAAGGGATCGCCCATCTTTGGCTCGCCCAAAACATCACAAAGGGGTCGGCTTTGTAGCTCGCCCGGATTTTATTAAAACAGGGGCCGCCCGCCCAAAACATCACAAAGGGGTCGCCTATCTTTGGCTCGCCCAAAACATCACAAAGGGGTCGGCTTTGTAGCTCAACCAAATCAAAACAATGTATCAAACTAATGCATGTCATAAACCAAAATATTTTCTCAATATTTTTATAATGTTTTACTCCATAGGACATGCATTTCACTTCGCATACTACCCTCTTACCTGGTCTTACGAAACCGTGCTTCCCTATTACGTCTACCGAAATTGTACTTGTCAGCTGCAAAATAATTGTATCAACTCATTAGCTTAATTATCCTTGTATCTTTAAGCTATGATTCATATCAAACTATAAGTAAGTCCCACAGCTAAAATGGCTATTCTTCATGTCATTCTCTTTTACTTTCTAACTCTAAAGTGAGGTCCTCGCCTACTTGGACAAGTACTTTCAACTAGGCGAGTTCTTTATTTCCTACTCGCCTCATTGGCAATCACTAACGTTCCACATGGGCGATCACAGTAGTCGCCATTCTCGTCCTTTTTGGGCGATCATACCTCGGTCCATTAGGCGATCCTATGCCCTCACCTATTCTCGCTCCTTTGGCGATCATCAAGTCCACACATTTTGGGCGATCATCAAGTCCACACATTTTGGGCGATCATAAGCCCTCGCCCATTCAAGCGATCATTTTGATTTTTCACAAAGCTGGCGAACATGTATATTGTCGATTCATGCATTTCATTAAGCTCGCCTCATCGTTTAGGCGAGTATCCTAATTTCTTTGCTCGCCTACTTCGCATGAAGCCATAAATGCTTTCATATTTCTATATTCAATTATGGTTCTCCTCTTAATAATCAAATTCTCTTTTGATCATATTTCAATTTCCAAGCTTCTTCTTCTATCTATCTAATTTCCTTTAATTATTTTGCATCATCAACTACAAATTCAGCTCAATTTCCTTATTGTTCTTCATCTATTTCTAGATATGATTTTATTCTATTTCTATGATCTAACAAGAATAAATTAAAAGCAATACTATAATCATGCTTCTCATGCTTGGAATCATAAAATCATATCATTCAATCTCAAGAAACCATTAAATCTCACCTTGACCAATTGAGTGTCTCAAAACAGATTTTTATTTTCTGTTTTGGTTTTCTTTCCCCTCATTGGCCTCCTAGCTTGGTATCTTAATTAGTCTTAAGATATATATATATATATATATATAAATATATATGGTCTATGAAGAAGATTAGGTTAACAACTTGGTAAGCAATTGATATTTGCTAAGGGATTTTTATGGAGAATAAGTGCAAACCGAAAATAACTCCAGCAAATAGAAGGCTCATGGAAGCAAAGGAATTCGATGGAGACAACTGAATTTGTTGAAGTTTCTTGCTTCTTATTCTTTCTTTCTATCCATATTAACCAATACGAATAATCCACATAGCATCTTATCATATTTCTTCATCATTTCATGTATCAACATTCATTTAATGCATGAAGAAAAACTGCAGCTCAAGGTGGTGTGAAAGTCTCCCTTCCACACGCCTTTTTGCTTCTTCTATTGGCTTTGTTTTATATTTCCACAAATAACATTCCAGCCATGTAACCTTTAATTAATTTCTTGTCTAATTTACACTTAACAAGCAGATTTTGATCAGCCTTTAATAGATTGAAGAAATTAACGTATAGCAGTAGCAAAAGTGGCATGAAAGTCCACTTTTGCTGCACCTTTGTTGACTTCTATTCTCCTTCTTCTCTAAGCATCATATGTTGCCTTTGTACACCGTAACACTCTTGTTTCATCAGCCAATTTTATGGCTGGGTAGAGGATGGTACAAGAGCAGCCAAAGGAATCGTGGGAGTCCTCTTTTGTTGCCTGCTTTTGTGGACTTTCTTTGCTTACTTTAGCCAATCATATTGGCTCATATGTTAAACATTAATTACCTCTTCTTATTATTATAAATTTAGCATATTATTTTATAACCATGTGGTTACAATTCCAATAACTCCAAATTGAGAGTGGAAATTCATTCAATCCTTAATTAAGGAACTTTTCACCAGGGTAGAAATCCATATTCATTATTTGTTTAATTTTCACTATCAAATTTTATGAAATTATGGTCTACAGTAGTGTAGAATCGAGTCTTACACATAGGCTGTGCAAAAAGTCTTTCATGTAAACATTGATTTTGCGCAAAATGTCTTGCGCAAAATCATGGGTCGCACAAATCTTCTTGGTTTGCATGAGACCCACAGTATCCAATGTTAAATAAATATCTTTCTTATTTGGTGCCAACAATACCTACAGCACTTTTTCTCCTTTTTCTCTTTTTTTCCCTCTACTTAGTTCTCTTTTCCAGCTTCTCATCACTTTCTTCTTCTAAACCTCAAAATTTCTGCTTTTTCACAAAAACAATGGAAAATGCAAGTGAAAGTAGCTATTATGATAGCTATGAAGAATATGAAAGCATTGAAGAAGGAGAAGAAGAAAAACAGGTTATGTGGCTTTTTTCACGGGTTTCGCTTCGTCGCAATCGGATTTGTGTGTGCGCAAGTCAGCTTGTGCAGTCTTTATATATTTGCGCAAGCTAGCTTGCGCAATTGTGGCATAGTTGCGCAAAGTTGTTTGTGCGAATATCAAGATGATGCGCAAGCTAGCTTGCGCATTTGGGCCATTTATGCGCAAGCATACTTGCGCATAAATGAAGTAATTGTGCAAGTATACTTGTGCATATATGGAGTGATTGCGCAAATGTGTTTGCGCGGATGTTGTCAAACAACATTTTTTTTAAAGTTTTAATACAATTGATATGTATTTTTTGATAATTGATATGTATTTTTTTATATAATTGATAGTTATTTTTATTATATATTTGATATGTATTTTTTGTTAAGTATAATAATTATAATTAATTACTTTGTTTAATTTTTGTAGATGGACAAAATACTAGTGTG
This sequence comes from Heritiera fomes, assembly GCA_032173925.1. Classification (NCBI taxonomy): domain Eukaryota; kingdom Viridiplantae; phylum Streptophyta; class Magnoliopsida; order Malvales; family Malvaceae; genus Heritiera; species Heritiera fomes. The sequence continues at coordinate 7,588,863 of JAPDPM010000017.1, forward strand.
TGGAGAATGGAAAGATGTGGATGAAGAAATATGTGACTATACTCATGCATTTACTACTAACCAAGTAAGTATATTTAAAATTAATACAAAGTTTTTAATACAAATATAGTACAAAAAACTAATTATTAATGTTATTTTGTTTTAAGTTTTCAATAGTCAAAATGCCTTGATCACATGGGCTAGAGAGCTTGGAAGGAACTTAGGTTTTGTTATTATAATTAGATCATCAGATGTTGGTGTTCCCCGAAGAAGACCTAGAGTTCGACTTGTATGTGAAAGGCATGGAACATATAAATCAAATAAAGATGAATTCCATCACGTAGGAACAAGAACAAAGAAGTGTAATTGTCCATTCGAGTTACAAGGGGTGAAATTGGATAGGGATGATGAATGGGCAGTGAAATTAGTATATGGGATGCATAATCATTTGGCTGCAAAACAGTTAGAAGGACATTCCTTTGCTGGTTGATTGACAGTGAAAGAGCAAAGTATGGTGGGTGATATGACAAATGCTATGGTAAAACCAAGAAATATATTACTGATGTTGAAACAACATGATAAGAAGAATGTGAGTACAATAAAGACCATCTACAATGCACGACAAAAGTATAGAATGCTTGACAAAGCTGGTAGATCACAGATGCAACAACTCATGAAACACTTGAATGATTGTAAATATGTTGAGTGGCATAGGAGTGATGAGTCAAGTGATTGTGTTAAAGACTTATTTTGGGCACATCCAATGACTATAGATTTGTTGAATGCTTTTTCCCATGTGTTAATTATGGATTGTACATATAAAACTAACAGATATCGACTCCCACTCCTTGAGATTGTTGGTGTGACATGTACAAATTTGACATTTTCAGTTGCATTTGTTTACATGGAGGCTGAGCGCACTGACAACTATACTTGGGCATTAAAGAAGCTAAGAAGCTTGATGTCTTCTGATTCAACACCTTCTGTCATTGTTACTGATAGGGATTTAGCATTAATGACAGCAGTACAAACACTGTTCCCTAATGCAATGAATCTCTTATGTAGATGGCATATATCAAAGAATGTACTTGCTCATTGTAAAAAGTTGTTTGAGAGCATGGAGAAGTGGGAGGCATTTATGTCAACTTGGGGTTTTCTTGTATTCTCTTCGAATGAGAATGAGTACGAAACAAATTTAAGTTCATGGTAACTCACTCCCGTTCTTATCCTAGAGCACTCTAGTACTTGACTGATACATGGTTAAATAAGCATAAAGAGAGATTTGTTGCTGCGTGGACAAATAAAGTAAAGCAGTTCGGAAATGTTACAACTAATAGGTATGTAGGTTTATAAAGTTTAAAATTTGTTTTTTTTTTGCACAATTTATACTATACATCATTATAGTAAACACTTTTCTAATGTCATGTAGGACGGAGAGTGCACATGCGAAGTTAAAGAGACACCTTGGATCGTCCCAAGGAGATTTTGATAGATCTTGGAATATTTATTAACTCCTTGATTGAGCTGTAACATACGAAGATAAAGGCTTCGTTTGAGAAATGTCTTACTATTGTTGAACATAATTTTTGGCCAACTTTGTTTAGGAAGTTGTGAGGATTGGTGTCTAGGACAGCATTGAATATTATTTTAAAGGAGGCGTAACGAGCAAATGATATTGGCATTGACCATCTTGCCTGTGGTTGCGTCATTAGAAGTACACATGGGTTGCCTTGTGCTCACGAGATTGTTGAATCGAAGTTGGACTTGAAGAAGCTCCGTTGTGGATCCTTACTGGTCGAAGTTGGACTTGAAGAAGATCAGTGTTGATTACATGTCTAAGCTGAATCTTGATGCTAAGTGGGAGCGTATAGTTAAACGCTTCAATGCATGTGATCTCTCAGGAAAATTAGCCTTGAAGAAAAAGTTAAGGGAACTAGGTGATTCGGAAACTACCTTCCTTGTTCCTCCACTCGAGAAAGCTAAGACCAAAGGTCATTCTGACAAATCAACTCGACATGCCCTATCATACTTTGAGATCCCTATCATACTTTGAGATTGTTGAATCTCAACATGATAGCACCTCAACACTTGTCTCAGTCAATTCAGTGGCAAAGATGATGAAACTACCAGTTCATCTGAAAAAGAAAGTCAAATATATTGATTCTTTCCCTTTAGAGATACGCCAACACATATGCTCTATTGTGGATGTTGAATTAGATGGACATTGTGGTTTTCGAGCTATAGTTGGTTTGCTAGGCATGGGTGTTGATGCATGGGCTAAGGTGCGACAAGATTTGATTCATGAGATGTGTAATTTTTGAGCTTATTATGTTAATCTCTATGGATTCGTGGAGCGTGTTGATGAATTGATAGAGACATTATCGTATTTCAACATACCGGCTCCTTACGATAAATGGATGACCTTACCCGATATGGGTCATTTGATAGCAACACGGTATCAAGTTATGCTAGTCCATTTATCTTCTAGACAGTGCTTGACATATCTCCCACTGAGAAGTGCACCACCTCCATCACTACAACACGGATTTATTGCAATTGGACTTGTTAACGACTCTTACTTTGTTGAGGTATTGATAATAATAATGTTTACGTCATAGTTGACTTTTTTTGTTTTATATTTGTACATACGCTTAACAATGCGAATTTTTAGGTATTTATAAAACCATTCGCACCAATACCTCCGATTGCATGCAACTGGTATCGATATCGTTGGGATTCTGCTCGTGAATAGGAGCTTCCATATATATCTCGTATTGAGGAATTTCAAAATTTGGTATCAAGATCAGATGTTGCCACTAGCGAAACCATTAACTTAGATGAGTCTTGATATTTTATTAAATATTATTGTATTTTCATATTTATGCCTTTAAATGAATGTATTATCTAATTGTACATTATATATTTAATATATATTTATGCCTTTAAATGAATCTATTATCTAATTAGACATTATATATTTTAATATATATTTGTAACCTGTAAGGAAAGCAATGAACGAGGATGAAAACGTAATTATAAATATAAGCAAATAATATAACATTATCTTCAGATGTCATGAACATAAACTATATGTTTAGAAAACAAAAATCCCTATATACAAAACACTAATCATCCATGTCATCCCGTAGAATTACCCTTCGTTTTCTCTTCCTAGTAAAATAATGTAGACATGTAGTTGAGGCACGATTTGCCTCCGATGGAGCTGTAGGAGTGGCCGTCGCTAATGGAGGTGTAGGATCTGTATCTGATGTAGCTGGAGGAGGAGCAGTCTCCGCTTGAGCTGGAAGAGAAACTGTCTCCGATGGAGCTAGAGGACCGGCCGTCTTGGATGGAGCTGGAGGAGTCATCTCTGATGAGTGAGAAGGGATAGCTATCGCTCCTACAAGTGCTGTGGATGTGGTAGGTGTTGCCTCTGACTCTCCACATAACATGGCACGCAAGTCGTTAAGTCCTTTTGTCAATGTCTCCACATCTTTGTTGCACTCTTGAGTATATCAATATGAGAGACGGCTCTTGAGATGCGCTGCAAGACAAGGCAATAGAGATTTAATGAAATCAATTGATATGAATAAGAATTTGAATAACTTAAGATTTAAAGCTAATAACTTACATCAGAATAATTAGAATCAACCGATCTAGCTTGAAACCCCGATCTACATGTGCGATTTTGTACAAATCGATGAGAAATCGATTCGTACCAAGACATGTATTCCGGAGCTGTCTCACCTGGGATCACACACTTTCGACCTCGATTCTCTTCAGTGAGCACATACATAGTCCACTTCTCCCATAACTGATCCATGAACTGATAAATAACATGATAAGTGGCACTTGTACTACCTCTCTTTGCTCGATATGGTGCTAAAGGTCTTGGAGGTATGGTTTGCACGTAGCTCCATTGTCGCAACACTCTCTCCAGATGATATGGCTCCACGATATCTCCAACTTTCAAACAACCAGTGAAAAATGTGATCAGAGGCAATGGATTATGCCTCCGACTATCAGCATATGGATCCCAGCACATTTGATTACTCTGGAGATCATCTAGCTGCTCTTGCAAGATCTTCCCATCTTGACCGTAACCACGTGACCTCCATCGTCGAGCCCGAGGCATACTATCTTCATAATTGAAATTTGCCTCCGGACTCATCGGTGGAAAGTGCTCATAAATCCAAGCCTACATCAAATAAAACATTAATAATTAATAAAACTTTTACAAACCAATAACAATTAACAAATTCTTTATATTTATAAATCATAATACTTGCATAAGGGTCATATATCCGCTAATCCCATGTACTTTTGATCTGCTCGCAAGACCTAGCTATCTGTACATATAAGCAAGAGCAAATGCACCCCATGCATATCCACTGATAGCCGATAGATCCTCTAGACAAGCCAATAATGATACGGGAACATGCGATCCGCTCTTGTCCATAAATATTGTGCACCCAAGTAAATGGAGCAAGTATGCTCGAGTAGCATAGACTATCTCCTCATCACTTTTTCTATTAGTCACATCGCCAAAGTTTGATCTCAGCTAATGCAATGTGACACTTGACCCACGACCAGTACTTGTCGCTGCTTTAGCTGCCGTAAGAGAGATGCCTAACAAGTGTACCAACATTTTATTTGCACGCTTGATAGAGATGTGCCGGAATAATACGATCTGCCCCACCACTAGTATGCCTAGGAGTGTAGCTACATCATCCAGAGTAATTGTCATCTCTCCAAAAGGCAGATGGAATGTATTCGTCTCCGGCTGCCACCTCTCACAAAAAGCAGAGATGACGGTGCTGTTGCATATGCGATAACTGCAGTCAACCAAACACCCTAAGCTAGACTGCAAAATAGTGGAGTGAATACGTGACCGATCATCGTCTAAAATCCACTGAGAGATTTTTTGACTTTGATTAATAGCCTTCAAATTGCCTCATTCCTATATCAGAAACAACAAACAATAAGATCATTTTTAACAGATAATATAGATAAAATTTATTTCAGTTTTACACAATTATTACATGACCATCCCATATGACAAAGGCAATATGCGATCTAAAACTTTTAAGAATTGAAGTATCAATCGAGCCTTCAAGACAAGGCTCGGATTCCTCCTCTGCATCATCCGAATCTGGCTCCTCAGCTTGGTCTTCTAAATCAGTCTGCTCAGCCTGTTCAGCTTGCTCGACAGGTTCGGCTTGCTCAGCCTGCTCGGCAGGTTCGGCCTCCTCGACCTGCTCGGCATCCTCCGTATGATCTGTCCTAGCTCGTTCTCTTATCTCAGAGGCAGTGGGTTGGCTTCGTCTTCTTTGAAATGAATGGTCTATCCCAGCTTGTCTTCTTCTCTCAGAGGCAGTGGGTCGCCTTAGTCTTCCTTGAGTGAACCTCCACCTCGTGGTAATGTCATGTTTGAAAAAAAATATTTAAATAATTATAAACCCATAAACAAAATGCAATCGCACAAAAATGCAATGAGAAAAGAGAAGTTGTTTGGAGATTGTAAATTGATTGTAAGTTGTTAGCAATTCTTCTGTCATTCTTTCTTCTTCTCTTGCTCTCTTCCCCCAGCTTGTCATATTTTGTGAAAATTAACTATGTTCTTTGTAAAGAAAAAAAAAGATTTTTGACTGCTTTATAAGCATTTACTTTTTAATGAATGATAGGAAGCTTGTCTTCACCCAGCTTCTTATTCTTTGTGAAAATCAACTTTGGATCAAACATGCAATTTTTAGCATGTGTAACCATGTTTGTAATGAGGAAAAAAAACATTTTAAGGACTACCTTATCACTTCTTATGATCAAATGCATGATGGTGAACATGTCTTGTTAAATTTATATTGTAAATTGAATGACTTGCAAGTTGCATACAACAAACAAATTGGGCATGCAATATTAACCTAAAAGTGATAATTTGACCTACGGTCTTTCTAGACAATCCTTATGACACTGCTGATAAGTGGCTCCTGAAGGAAAACCTTCCTCTTTCTTATGGTCTTCTAAATCGTGGAGTTTATACTGCAAAATACTGGGCAAAAGGATTTCAATATTGATCCAACATTCCGTGATCCATGTCCTGGCTGTAAGTTATAGTACTTTTTTAGGACTGATCCTACTGTTGGAAGTCCTTGATAGGTTCTTACTCTCACTAGCTATTTTTTCAATGACTAACGTCTTTTGTATTTCATTACAGTGAGTGCTTATGTTCCTGGACAGCCATCATATGCCTCTGGTTTGTACTTGCTTAAGAGATAAAATTATATATAGATTCTTATTTTATTTTATTTTGTTTTATTTTCTAGCAGATTTGCTCTTAACTTCCTCTGAGCCCTGATATATATTCATATTGCATTTTTATGCAGGTATCTCAGCAAAACCTATCTTTAAGCATATCCTAAAGGTTTGTCATTACAGTTTTACTTTAGCATTTTAGGATGGACTTCTGGCATTAAATGCATGCATAGCAGCTTTCTTTTATTTTGTTGTTAGAATATTAATAATGGAGTCTATATGGAAATGTATAACACTTACAATTTACAAGTTACTAAATGGACATACCTTAAAATCAACTTCAGTTTGACCTATGGGCAACTGTTCTTTCTTGAGTTTCTGCTTTTCGCTCTTGGGTTTTTAATATTTGTGATTATTTTGTTGTTTGTTGTTGGATTTGCTGGCTTGAGTCTTTGACATATCCTTAGGTGCAAGTCCAAGTTTTTATGTTTGGTTCATTCTTCCTTGGACCATGATTTTTGTTTCAGGTTTGTTGGTTCTGTTTGTTCACTCAAATAACATTGCAAAGGAAACGAAAAGCATGCTTTGTGTACCTATTCTTTGTTACTTTTTCAGGGGATAATTACTTGTATTCATAGAATTAGTGTATGTAGTAGAATTGAATGCAATGTTATGACTGCTTTAATTAATTGAATTTGATTATTAGTAGTCAAAAAAAGTGCCATCAGATGCACAGATTCATCCCTTAGTGTTTGAAATTTATTAGATTATCAAATTTACTGCTATTGATTATTGAGCATCATCCTTCAATTTATGTTATCTGCTCTCTAAAAATTATTTGATCAGCATTTCTTTAATTCATTGTTCTTAGCTTACTTCAAAGGAGATAGGAAGAAATATTTTGTACAGTTTGGTGAAGGGAAACATTGAAAGAAAAACAATGATTTAATTTCTATTTAAGTATAAATGTCATTGCTACATGTGCTGCTTATTTGCTGTATATTTTGTCTCCTGGATTCATTGGAAAACTCTGTAGTTTATAATTATTGATCTGAGAACTGGTTGATGTTATGATATATACCCTGTCCTTTTCACTTGGTGGTTTAGTAATTTATCCTTAGGTTTCTTCTAATCTACTAAATTGATACTACGCTAGTGAATCATGCTTGAATCATGTTTGCAATCCTAACTTTGGTTCATTTTTTATATTGGTCATATTGGTCACCCAATTATGAAAAGTTATATTTGGTCTATGTTTATGAAATTGTCTATGTTCACTCCATTCATTCAAAAGCGACTTTTCTGGTGCATTTTCACCCTTTTGAATTCATCTCTATTCTAGTTTTAATCCCTTTTTTTGTCTTTTTCTTTTTACTTGAGTTGGAACGATTATTTTTTGGATGCTAGAGTAGGATCTAGAACTTGAAGGGTTTGGTGAGCCCTGGGGTTGCAGAAGCCTCTATGAAACAAAGAAGCATCAAGGACCAAGTGGAAAATAGTCCTAGTTCCTCAACTGAAGAAAAAGTTCTTCTCTTAAGACTTAACATAGCAAATCTTAACAATCATGCAAACCTTCTTCTATATTTAGCTTAGCTGACAGAAAGGTTATTGTCCTACAGATATTTGCAAATCTGGAAGCTCAAATTTTGAATTCACAAATGAGTTTTTTGTATGTTGTTTCTGTCTTTATGGTTGTTTTAACAAATTTCCCTTATTCTAAATTATCTAGTTCAGTTTCTTACATTGAGGTCAGAGTTAAACTTTCGAAAATAAAGGCTGCTGTTAGCTTTTCCACTTCTATGGCCAGAGTTAAACTTTTGAAAAATAAATGACATGAAAAAAAGCACAAAACAAAACTAAAACTAAACCCAAGGTACTATTATTGCATCTTCCTGAGCTTGACTGCTCTCTCTCAAACTACACAGACAAATGTGCATATACCCAATCAAGACAAATACCAATTACTATTATTTCATCTTACTGAGTTTGAAGAATAAAGCATGAAGGATAAAGCATGGACAGAAGATAACCAGCCAATTTCAAACAAAAACAGAGTTGCAAGCTAGGTTTATCATTACAATCAATCTACAAAAAGAATCGCAGTATTCCAAGGCTGGTAGTGCTGTAGTGGATGGTAAAAAAGAAAAGACATGAATTTGAAGGAATTACTTGCTGACCAAAGCAAATTTCGAGTAGAATGTCTGCAAGGTATCCAACTTGTTCAAAAGAGCAATCAAACTGCAGATCCAAATATCATCACCGTTAGCCACCCTAAAAACATTTCAAGTCTCAAACAATACACCCAAAGATTTGAAAGAAATGCTGCAATGCCTACACAATTTGTAAAAAATTAAAAATAAAAATTAAAAAAATAAAAGAATGAAATCAGGCTGGTCGGAGATCGATCTCGCACAAACCAATTTGCGCAAGACAGACGATCTCGCGCAAGTCGATTTGCGCGAGACTGTCGATCTCGCACAAATCAACTTGCCCAAGACTCGTGGTCTTGCGCACATTGGTTTGCCATGGACGGCGCGAGATCGTCGGTCTAGCACAAATCGACTTGCACGAGACTCGTGGTCTTGCGCACATCGATTTGCCATGGACGATCAGTCTTGCGCGACCCACACCCACCCAGCGCCGAAAAGTGGTTCTGCGAGCGCCCTGCTTGTGCGAGACCCACGATGTGGCACGTTGGTTTGCTTGCACGAGACTAATGGGTCTCGTGTAGGTTTGCTTCAAGGCAAGCCTTACCTGACGACGATGATGGAGGAAGAACTAGCAACTGTTGGAGAAGATTAAAAATGGGCAGGAGATCGGAAGAGAGGATCTGAAGATTTTGAGATGATGGCGTTGGCAGGAGTTTAGGAATAGTTGTTAGTTTTTATTTTTAGGGTTAAAATAGTAAAAAGATGGAGTATATTTAGTTTTTACGTTTGATTGTTTATTTTTTTTGTTTGAGTGGGGTAAGAAGAGCAATAAGTGGAGTACAAATAGAACTTCCCTACTCGAACCTGTGATGAGTAGTAATTTCACTATCCGAACCCTACCCGAACCCGATTATATACTATCATAATCCTACTTAAATGGGTCTCATTGCCATCCCTATTTGTAAAAAGATGAAAAGCCTTAACTGTGACAAAACCCTAAGCAAGATTAATCTCAGGTCGTTAAAACGAATGACAATACCTGTAGTTTACACCAAAAATATTTTGGTATTTAATGTTGTGCATATGTATGCTTGTTCTAATGTGAATGCCAAGCAAACTTGCGTAGGCTGCCCTCATCTGTATTTAGATCTAGCTTTTATTTATTTATCTAAATTTTCAAAGCCCTGTTTCACTTAAACATCGTGAACTCAAATTTAGATTAAAAACTTTATTAGTCTCACTTCCATCTACATAGTTTATGTTTTTATAAACATTGTTTATCTAATCGAGGATGACTAACGAGTTTCGCATCTTTTTGCTCGAAAGTCCAACAAAAAGAATGAAGGTTGAGTACAGAAAATACCATAAATTACTTTATTTTTTTTCCCTCTTATTTCTGAAGTGCAGTTTCAATTTTCTTTTTCTGAATAGCAGACCACAATCTTTCAAGCCAAACTAACCAGTATCCACAAATTAGTTCGTGCTGCTAGGTTTCAAATGCACGAAAATTGCTGATAAGTTAAACTGAAAACTATGAAGGCATATCTATATCCTCCAAATCTCCATTCACTGATCAGTTAATATCATCCAACACAAATATACAACATATATTAGTCTAACAGCCAAAACTACACAGCTAGCCACACAAAAGGGAGGTCCCCCTAATGAAAACTTTAAGATTAGCAACTTAAAAAACAAGTCAAGATAGACCTGTGGCAAAACACAAAATCACGGCCTCCGGCTACTTCACTTTCCAACATAAACAAAGAGATGCCCTGACACCTTAGACACTCCCATCATCTTCTGTACATGGTACGCCATGTCTACTTCCTAAGAGTTCTCAGCAAGTGCCTTGTCAATTTCCTCTGCATGATCCCGTAGAACATTCCACTGAACCAGAAGAAAATCAGATAAGTGAAATGTCCCCATAATCATCATAATAGAAAGCATAACTTTTGTAGTTCATACCTGATCCAGACTTAGAGCAATACCTAGAAGGAGCGTAAGAAGATGTTAGTTCATAATATTGACAATGACAAATTAAAAGGAAATGGGAAAGAAAGATGCTAACTGAAGCTTCAGAAGCTAAAATCTTCAAATTCTTTTATGCACCAACAACATGAATACCAGTGTAGCACCAAGATAAGCATGGAAATAAAGAGTGAAAGAGTGTTGATGTGAAACTTTTCCAAGACAAATTTTCCCACCCAAAAAATTCATTAACAATCTGCAACTTCTTCAAATAAGGGTTTTTGCCTTATAAAGAATACAAATAATAGAGATTCTTAACTTGACAAGTCTGTTTATGTCGGTTGAAATTCAAGAAATTGAGGAAACAAACTTATTAACCAAATTAACATTTAAAAAAAGTCAGTACATTAATCTTATGTGTAATTTGGGGCAGGCAGCGTTAGCAAGTGCATGCCTTGGTGCTAACTCATAAAGCAAATCAACCATAATGCTTCTTTCCACTTTGGGTGAGGTACCTTTGATCAAACACATACCTTTTCTGCCTAGCCAAACTCTTTACTAGAGCTAATATTTAAAACTTCTTTTTGAAGGCCAATTATGTAAGTAAAGAACACAAGATAATAAACAATGAATAACAAACTGAATAATGAAAGAAATGCATCGCAATACAACATTTTTAATCCAACCTAAACCAATTGGCAATAGTTAGAAACATCCAACCTAAATGAAAGCCACAACAAACCAAACTTAATAATACAAACATTCCCCTTCACATTTAGGTTCAATATATTACTAGAAAAATAGCTCTTACTCAAGAATACAACATAACACAAATATGAAACTCTCTTTCTCAGTTAACAACCCTTGTTGAGTAAGTCAAACTTCAAATGCAAACTAAAAAAAAAAAACCACATACTTAAAATCATAATCTTTGGAAATAAAACAAAAAAGGGACCTTTTTTGCCAGGCAATTGTTTGCCATCCTTGACGTAGAATTCACGAATATCAACCCAAATTTTGCCATTCCAGTTTCTTACTGATACCCTTCTATTCTTGGATAACTGCAGCGCACAAGAAAAAACAAAATCGAATTTCATTAATTTTGTTCAATATGAAATTAAAAAAGATAAAAGAAAATACAAGAAAAACCCTAAGGCACAAAACCCTAGAATCGCATATGTTCGAAAAATAAAGCCAAGCAATAGGGAAAACAGCGAGAGAATGTGTAGACAGACCTCGCAGACTACGATGTCGTCGGAATCGTCAGAGTCGACGGCAGAAGAAGTCTTGGAGGCTTTCTTTGCAGTCGCGTGGCCGTCATTCTCGCCGGAAGCGTGACCATCTCCGTCCTTTCTCTTCCCTCTAAACGACATTCTCTCCAATTCGCTTTCTTCTTCGCAAAATGCAAAACTCAGCAACTCCCCCTCTCTTACATAATATAATATAATATAATATAATATAATATATTACGGAAAAAATCCTCTAAACTAATATTTTTGGAATTTAATATTAATTTAAAAGAGTTATTGATTTAAAAAGTTTACTTTATAAATTATTATTTTGTATTAAAAAATATGTTTGTTTAATTTTTACACTTGTTGAATTTATCAAATAACTTTGTAGTATGTAATTTTTTTTAAAATCTCATTTTGGCTGATAAATTTATGAGAATTTTGCTTGCAAATATATCTTACATAATATATTTATTACTCTTTTTGGTTATTAAAATAAAAAATTTCAAACATGTTAACATTTTACAAATTAATATCTTGAAATGCTTTTTTAGTTTTTGAATATTATGTAATATATTTTGTACATTTATCAAATTATTAATTTACACGAGAGTCAGGATCAAAATTTTATAATAGGTTTTAAAATAAAATTATTAAATATTACGATAGAGGATTTATTAATTTTCTCTACTGACCCAACTTGAGACCATGATTTTTGATTGATTTAGAGAGGTTATTGATTTAAATAAGATTAATTTAGACGGATTCTATTGTATATATACACACATAGTAGAACCCCTCTACATTAATCTCTTCTATATTAATAAAAATGTATGATTTCAACTCGAGTTAATATAAAATATTAACAAATCCCTCTGTTATAATAATTTTTTAAAACCTAATGTAAAATTTCAATCACTATTGTCATATAAATTAATAATTCAATAAAAAACACAAAATATATTACATAATATTTAATAACTAGGAAGCACTTTAGAATATTAATTTGTAAAAGACTACCATATTTAAAATTTTTTATTTCAATAACTAAAAAAGTATAAAATATATTACAAAAATATATTTACAAAAATATATTTACAAGAAGACTTTTATGAAAATTAAAGACTACAGAGTTAGTTGAGAGCTTGAAAGAGTGAAAAAAATTAAACAGACACATTTTCTAAGACAATAACAATTTACAAGGTAAAACTCTTTAAATTTGTAATTTCTTTAAATTAATACCAAGTGTTTTGATCAAATATAAGAACATGATTTGATTGCTTATTATTATTGATCTTAATCAATTTAGAAAATATTTTAAATATTGCATTAAGTAATTTTCTCAACAAATTATTGAAATTTTTTAAGAAAATTATTTGATAAATTTTTGGGCTTAAATTCATGTTTCCAAAGTTATGTCATATTTAAATATATTCAAAATTGGCTTAGGGATATTTTTAATGCATAAAATAGCCCAGAAAATGCTAAAGTTGCAAAAAAGTATAGATCCCCACTTGAAGGGATAGATCTCCCTTAGGCAGAAAGCTTAAAGGATCAATCCCCTACTCAAAGGGATCGATCCCCCAATGCACTGGAAGCCTCCAACGGCTAGTTTTATGTGACAACCAACAAGAAGATTCAAGTTTTGGCTCCATCAAGCATCAATAAACATCAAGGGAGTATAAATAAAAGACTTGACGACCATTAGAATTTAGAGACTCCATTCTATAACTTCTTCAAGCTTCAAAAACATTCTTTATGCCAAAAATTCTATATCTTGTATCATTCACACTTTCAAGTGTTAGTTTAATACAAATTTTGTATAGGTTTCTCTTGAGCTCAATCTTGTAATCATTTACCTAACTAGAGGTTTCTCCTTGATTATACAAACTAGAAAACCCATTCTCAATTTGTAAAGGGAAGTGAACCCTTAGGAGCATAATTGTAAGTGAGGAATTGGATAGAAGGTTTTCTCCTTGAACCATAAAAGGGAGAGTTGTAAAGTTTGCTACTTGATCTCGTAAAAAGTAGTGGTTAGGTTTACTCCTTAAGCCCGTAAAAAAGGAGGTGTAAGGTTATCCTTGATCCTAGAGAAGGAAGGTTACTCTTGAGCCTGCGAAAAAGAGTGTGACAAATTCAATAGTTAATTTGAGGAAAATCCTTGGGAGCGTCTCAAGGTAGAGGAAGTAAGCAATGTTTCCGAACATCTATAAATCACTTGCATACAATTCTCTAACCCTTCACTCTTTACTTATTTGTAATTTAATTGTGTATATTGTTTTGTGGTTGAATTGTATGCTAGGATAGCCTAGAGAATTTAGAAAAATATTATAGGCTAGAGAACTTAGAAAAATTGAAAAATGAACCTAAGGTTAGTTAAAAACTGATTCAACTCCCTTCTAGGTTAGGTAATTGAGCCAACAATTGGTATTAGAGGTTGGGCTCTTGCATCGAAAAGGATTAATCTCCTAAGAGCAAAACAATTTTAAATGGCTCAAATGAACATAGCTGCATCCTTAGGTGGAGAGGGACACTATATAGTTAGACCTCTTTATTTCAATGGAGAAAATTATGCTTATTGGAAAACTAGGATGATGTTGTTTGTACAAGCAAATAACTATGAGATGTAGAGGATTATAGTTAAGGGTCCTTACATTCCCATGAAGAAAGTAGATGGAAAAGATGTCCCTAAGAGTGAGGATGAGTGGAACACAAATGATATGAGAATGACATAATTGAATGCCAAGGCTATGCACACCTTCTTTTGTGCATTAGGTCCCAATGGATAGAATAAAGTCTCCTTATGTGAGAATGTCAAGCAATTATGGGACAAATTAGCCATTACTCATGAAGGGACCAATCAAGTTAGGGATTCTCACACATCATTATAAGCTATTTAGGATGAAACAAGATGAGTCTATTAGTGATATGTCCACTATGTTTAACGAGATAATTAATGGACTTAAGGCCTTAGGAAAGATCCATTCCAATGTAGAAATGGTTAAAAAAATTTGGAATAACTTGCCTAAATCTTGGGAGGCTAAGGTAACCATAATAGAAGAATTAAAAGATCCTAATACCTTATCCTTAGATGAACTCATGGGCTTCTTACTTACATATGAGATGAAATTAAAAAGGAATGAGAAGCCAATTAAGAAAGTAGGGGTAGCACTTAATTTTTCCACTCATGAGAACATTAGAAAAGATAGTGATGAGAGTGAAAATGAGAAAGAAAAGAAAATGACCATGTTTTCCAAAAGATTTAATAGATCCATCAGGATAAAAGCTAGAAAGAGTGATAGAAAAACGTCAAAGAAGAGAGGTAATGAGAGGAGAGTCAACTAGGAAAGAAAAAAAATATACAGTGTGTTATGAGTGTAATAGGCACACTAAACTAGATTGCCCCTTACTTAGGAAGCACAGTGATAGGAAGTCTATGAAGAAGGCATTTGTGGCCACATGTAGCGATAGTGATTGCTTCGATGAAGAAAATGTAGAATATGAAGTACCTATTCATGTTTTATGAAACTTAGTAATGATGAGGCTAGTTCTAGCTCTAGTGAAGGTAATGATTATAGTTTTGAAGAATTAAAAAATGCCTTTGATGAATTAGCAAATGAATTTGAATGCATGAACTTAAGGGTGTAAACGAACAGAACATTTGATGAACCGTTCGTGAACACGTTCGGTTTCTGTTCGTTTATGTTCGTTTATTAAGTTTAACGAACGAACACGAACAACATTTTAGTGTTCGTTTATTAAATGAACCGAACATGAGCAGAGGTGCGGTTCGTTCATTTTGTTCGCGAACATGCTCGTTTATGTTCGTTTATTGTTCGCTCGTTTAAAGTGTCATTTGTTGTTAGTTCGTTTATTGTTCGTTTGTTGTTCGTTCGTTTGTTGTTCGTTTGTTATTCGTTCGTTTATTGTTCGTTTGTTGTTCGTTCGTTTAAAGTGTCATTTGTTGTTCGTTTATTGTTTGTTTGTTATTTATTAAAATACTAAAATTACTTATATTATATAAGTTATATAATATATACCCTATTTTTAAGATATTAACCTAAAAAATTAGTACATAATTTTTAAACATATTTCTACAATATAATTTTGTTCTCTTAAAAAATAATAAAATAATTATAAAATTAAATTAGTTAATTAAAATTAGAATAATTATTTTTCAAAATTTTAAGCATAATGTACTGAAATAAAATTAATAAAAGTCTCATGATAAGTTAAGATCTTATTCTTATGATCTTAGCCATTGACCATTTATATACACACATACATATATATATATATATATATATATATATATATATATATATTACACATATGTGTGTACACACACATATATGATTTTTTAATATATGTATACTAATAAATGTATATATATATATATATATATATATATATATATGATTCAAATATATATATTAAACATATGTGTATACACACACACACACACACACACACACACACATACGATACTTTAATATATGTATACCAATATATGTATATGTATATGTATATGTATATGATACAAATTGTACTTAAAATTATAATTATCAATTTTAATAAAATCTTGTTGACTCAAAAAAATTAATGAACAATAATAATAAATTAATTAATTATACTTAATAAAATTTTAAATTTTACACATAATATACTGAAATTAAATTAATAAAAATTCATAATAAGTTAATACACAATTCTTACACGCTAACAATTTATATATATAAATGATAGTTTAGTATAATGTCTGTGTGTGTGTGTGTGTAAATTTGTCTAGCTTAAACATAAAACTACTTATTTGTACAAGAAACATATATATATATATAAATATATATATGTATATGTATATGTATATGTATATGTATATGTATATGTATATGTATGTGTAACTCTTTATAATAAATTGAAAAAAAAACTTTTTTGATTTAAAAAAAAGAGTGATTTAAGGTCAATATCTATTTGATCTTTTAATATTATGATCATTGTTCAAATTAATATATATTACATTATAAGAACTTTGAATATTTTGGTTCGTATTACATAAATATGTTCGTTTGTTTTCAGTTCATTTATAGCTCTAGTGGTATTTATTGTTTGTTTGTTATTCGTTCGTTTATTATTTATTAAAATACTAAAATTACTTATATTATATAAGTTATATAATATATACCATATATTATATAAGTTGTATAACATATAAAATTAAATTACTTATATTATATAAATTATATAATTTACATAACATTTAATATATATTATTAAAGTTAAATAATATATACTAAAATTACTTATATTATATAAGTTATATAATATATATATATATATATATATATATTTATATATCCTAGCTTTAAGACTTTAATATATGTTATATGTTACTTATATGCATGTGTATGTGTATATATATGGGCTTGCATAACTCTTAAAAAGTTTTTTTTTACCTTAAAAAAAAGAGATTATAAATTGTAATGCACAATTATAAATTGAAATTGAAAAAATTTTATATTAATATAAAAGTTAAATAGTATGTAACTTTAAAACAAATTATGTTATTGCAAATTTATCAGTTATGCTTGAGAGTTAGAACTCTTTCGAAAAAAATTAATGAAACATAATAAATTTAATTATGAAATTAAATTAGTTAATTATGCTATGATAATAAGATTTTTATAAACAAAAGGTATTGAAAAAATTAAAAATTTTCATAAAAAATTAAGATAATTATTTCATATATCGCCAGTGGAGATTTTTACTCCACAAGCGAAATTAGGATCATAACATATATCCTATTTTATTTATTTTTTATTTTTTAATATTTTTATAAGATATATATCATTATCCTAACACTATTTGTGGAGTAAAAAAAACTTTACCGGCGGTGTATGTAACAATTATCCAAAAAATTAATATACAATACAATTCTTACGCATACATAATAAATTGACTAAAACTCTAATTAAAAAAAATATGAAAACCATTTATTAAAAAATAAACTCATAATATATAAATAATTTTTATATCCATAATTTAAACATTTTTCATAAAAATAATTCAAAAGATTTACAACATTCATAAAATAATTTATTATTCACAAATGACATAAAACTCACCGTTTTACTTTTACTTACAACGTAAGATTTTTTTTTTGCTTTCACCACAGACTATCGATATTTGGTAATTGGTACTGGTAAAGGGTTAAAGGGTAACCCTAGCTTTCTGCCTTAGCTCTTTTCTCCCAAATTTGAAATTACCAATGGTCGGCATCCCTAGCTTTCTTCTGCTATCAGTTTGGTCTTCTCTTTCTGTTGTGAGCCTATAGTGCCGTCGAGAGCTCACTTGGTTCTGCTATTGATCTCTAACGGCAACCGACAAGAGCATTGAGCAAGGAAGTTTTCAGTCCAACAGCAAAAGCAGCTTCTCTCCTTCCCAAGGTAATCAGATCTCTCTCTAAGACAGTTAACTTTCTAAACATCCCTTGTTGTACAGGAGTGTAGTCGTACCTCTGTTGAGGGCAACTCCACTCTTCTATTGGTGTAGTGCAACTTTGCGAGGGCTGCTCCACTTTTCTTAGTTTCTCTTTTTAAGATTATTGGTTTAGGCTCTTCTGTTAGTTTTATTAGTTTTGTTACTCCTCTGTTGAAATTCTTGTTTGCCATATCTTCATACCCTGAGCTGTGGGTATACGGAGTTGATGGGGTGTAAGATTGGGCAAATCAAAATGTGAAAAGGAAGAAAAATGGAAGATGTTTGGCTTTTTTAAGAGGCAGATGTTTGTGTCTGGACTTGATGCTCACCACTTGTTTGAGGTTTGGTCTCTGAGTGTGGCTGTTTGCGGTTGGTAGTTCAAGTGGGTTGGGATTTTTGGTTGTTTGTTGGATGTTTTATTATTGGGATGTTTTGGCTTTTGCCATGTTATCTGTAATCACTTTCTTTTGTCTGATGTGATTAGTAATAAAATCCTTTTGTTTGCCTTTCAAAAACAAAAGGAAGATCCAACATAAAAAACACAAAGTCTCTGTTTATATCTACAGTAGCAAAATACAAAGAGATATATTGGAAACTTAATATGGTAAAAATCTGAATTCATTTAAATACAACTGCAAATTTAATTGAAAGACCTGCAACAATAAATCCTCACTTCAAATATTGAAGGTTTAAGCATTAAGATTAATCCATGATTTAAGTCATTTTATTTTTTGTTCCTGAAATCAACGACCCCTTCTTTTTTTAATCTTTTTTCCATGTCATCATAGATAACTGTATTGAATTTAGTTTAATTTATATCAAACAATAGTTTGCGACCCGTACTTGGTTGAAATAATTATTTGTTTCCTTCTTTGTGTTTAATATTCAATTTACAAATAGTGTAGGCATATAATTGGATTAAATTCATGCCGAAAGATGAAGTAATAATAAGCATTTAAAAATTTAATTTTTAATTTTATTTGTTCTATATTTCAAATATTGTAATATTTTAATGTTAATTTTTTATATGGGTTAAAGCATAAGTTAAAGAAATTCCTCTGCTTTGAACTTGGAAAAGCTTTTGGTTTGAAATTTGATTACTTGGAGGCATTAGGTAAGTTGTGCTTTGTTTTGAAATGTTGTGTAATTAGCTATTTTGATTTTCTAAGTATTTTTTTTCAATTTCTTGGGTTGTATTGCTGAATTTTATTTTTAAATTTGTTTTTTTCCAGTTCAAATGCTTTGGTAAGATCAACATTACTCCTTTTTGTTGCACTGGAGGTTTTGTGAAAGTATTGGACGAGAAGTAGATATATGTAATGTTGGTGTTATCCTTTACATCTTGTTGTAGGGGGTTTTAGTTTCCATCATTTTGGGCAGTATTTATCTCAATAATTATACTTATTTACTTATTTACTCTTTTATAAGTATGAATATTAAATCTAACACTACTCATCTTATTTTATCAGATGATTTGGAGGAATGATGGTAGCACCAACCTTTAATATTATTTTTCAGACTTTTTTAAGATATTAATTCTTAGATAATCGAACTTAAGTTGTATTTAAAATTTCGCACTGGATGATTTAAATTTGTATGTGTGATTTATTTTTTTATCTAAGATTTTTAATATTTAATATTTTGTTTGTTCATGACCATGTGTTCATGAACGTGTGTTCACGAACGCGCTTGTTTACATGTTCGCGAAGGCGCTCGTTAACATGTTCGTGAATGGCAAACGAACTTGTTCGCGAAAATTTAACGAACAAACCATACAATACAAACGAACGAGCTCGAACACAAAAACTAAATTCCTTAACGAACACGAACCGAACACGAACGACACTCAAAAATAAACGAACGAACAGAGACATTATTTCGTTCGTTCGTGTTCGGTTCGTTAACAACCCTACATGAACTCTAAATATTGGAAAATCATTTCTAATTTGAAAATAGAAAAGGAAGCCTTGACAAATGATAAATTAGAGCTAGAAAAGAAATTAGAAAGAACAATCTTAGAAAACGATGAGTTGATTAAGAAGAATATAAACTTTCATAACTCATTTTCTAGGATCTATAAGGGTCAACAAAAACTAGATCGTCAACAACCTCTTGATCGAGTGGTTAATGATGTGGCATATTGTAAGTCTTTGGTTTGAATCCAAGCACCCCCATCCCCAGTTGTTTGATATTTCTCTTGTAACCAAAAAACAAAAAGATCATATGTTAGAGACCCAAAAAGTTTTCTTTGACAAAGATGGGTTAGATTACAATGTAATACAAAAAGAAACTCATCTTAGGAATTTTTTAGTGAGCAAAAATCCTATGCATGTTTCATCTTTCACTTGCAAACTATGCAATAGAATAGGACACTCTTCACAAGCATGCACCTATAGGAAAACCACATTTAGAAGAAGAGTACTTAGAAAAATGTGGGTTCCAAAACATGCCATAAATAATGATGAATTGGGTGTAATGGATCTCTAAGGGATCAAAAATTATTTGCACTAACTTTCATGGACCCAAGAAAGTTTGGGTATTAAAGCATGCTTAAATGTGTGGTTGTAGGAGCATTAGAGCATTAAGTTACAAAGAAACATTGAAGTTTGAATGCTCTACACACCCACATGGAGTTTGCTTGCTCCAATGAGAAAGAGGAAATGCTTGAGAATCCTCACTTGGTCTTACCACTTCTTCACTTCAAAAGATTGCTCAAGTTGAACTCAAAGAAAGCATAGCAAAGCAATCTCAAGCAAATGAGTTTTATAAGCTTAATTTCTATTTTCTTAAAAACTCTTATTTGCTTGTGCTTTGATGTGATATCTAGTGGATAATCCTTGAAGCATTGTGGATGATTGAATGAAAAGCAAGCTAAATGATTTTGTAATAATTTTGTGTTTAATTGGATTGTTGTAATTTGAGCAAGTTTGCTATGCATTGATAATATGTTTACTTGCTTCAAATGTACGAAACATGTCAAATATGTCATACATGCAAAATGCAATTTTATAAACATTAATGAGAAATATGTATATTGGAAATTATGGCATAGTGTTCACAACATTTGTGATTTGATGATATTTGTGCTTGAAATCTATGTGAACATGTTTGTCATAGCTTATTTGTGATTTCAAACCTTTTTGTTTTGGCAAAATGTATAGAACTCTCAAAATGACATCTCATGTGACAAAAATTGCATTTATAGGCGAAATGCTTCCGAAATTGCCAAATTTATTTTCAAATGATTTTTCATCCATGATTCTCATTTATATAAGTCCAAAATTTTGTTATACTTGTGTTTGAAATGTTACTTGGACTTAAAATACTCAAAAAAAGATTTTTGGTACCTCAAAAGTTGATTTTTAAGTAAAAAATTTGCAGAATTTAACCAAGGGGGATCGATCCTAAGATTTTTAAGTAAAAAATCTGAAGAATTTGAACAAAAGATCGATCCTTCTTCCTTAGGGATCGATCGCCCTTGGTTAAATTGCCCAAATTCTGCATTCTGGGTTTAAGGGATCGATCCCCCCTTAGGCAAAATGCCTATTTTTGGCCTTTAAAACCAAATTTGAGAAGAATCTGTTGGCTCTACCGAAAAGGGAATGAATTGGTTTTTCTACTTATATTTGATTTTTCTAACTCTTAATGCATAATTAAAACTAATGAAACAACAATGAAATAAGTGTGTAACGTTTTCTTCATTATGCATATTAATGGTCATTATGCATATTAATGGTCCAATACGTTTTGATATTGAATGCAATGGTAACAGACAGCCGTTACGTTTTTTACATTAATACAATGGTAACAGACAGACATTAATGCAATGGTAACGGACAGCCGTTCTTGATGGAAGAACGACTATATAAGAGCTGTACTTGGTCCTGACTAATCTCTTCAATTCAGAGACGATATACCATCTAAGTCAAAAGAGGATTAGTGAGAAATCGAATACATATATCCCACTTGACAATGGCTGGAGGTATGGTTATTTGTTTTCCGCATTACTTGATTTTTATCGTTAGAAATATGTTCAAGATCAACATATTTGTTCTTACAAAGTGCAGTAAAAAGTGTAAGGGAAAGAGAAGCAAACACAAATTTATAGAGGTTCGACCAATCTCTTGCCTACGTCCTCTCTCCTTGATCCTCTTATCAAGGTTTTGATTCAGCTCTTCCTTGAAAATCTTTACAAACCACTTCAAGGTGTGGTGAGACCTCTTACAATGTTTCTTGAGGACTTAGAAATCACCTTCTAAGCCTATCCCCTTGTAATACTACACACACTCTACAATAGCAAACCTTACAAGGATAGCTCACCCCTTTGAATAACATAACTTTCAGTAAATGAGTGAAAAACAATAAGAAATCTCACAAATGGAGTTACACAATAAGAATTTTCAGATTTGATTTTCTCTCTTGAAGTTTGAAGATTTTCTGAGTGCTTGTTCTGCTTCCAAACTTCATAAATGCCTCTATTTATATCCCACCAACTGATTGGAACAGTTGGTGAAGTATTTAATGCTAATCCTCCTGTTGAAACCCTCGAAATTGTGATGACCCTTATTTGCAATATTAATCGTGAGTGTACTAGAGTAAATTTTAACTAACTTAAGGTTATTTTGGAATTATGGACAGATTATTGAAGCTGGGAGTGTCCTGGTCATCTTGGTCAAGAAGCTGTGGATATGTATATGTAAGTATGTAGGCATCAAGATATAAGGTAGGAAATGAATTAATTAGTTAAGATATACTATAAGGGAATTAAATTTATATATATATAAGATATGGAAATTAAAATTATAAAGACAATAAAATGTGGGAGACATATAAACATAGTCTAAATTATGTCTCAAAGAAAAAGGCTAGTTTGGGAGACATTATTATTTGCTGGAAACAATAAGTATTTATCTACAAATCCATTAATATTAAATTGGGTTATTAGAAGCTGATGTTACAAGTCAAGGGCTGGTAACACAAATCAAGGGTTGGTAATACAAGTCAAGGGCAGGTAACACAAGTCAAAGGCTGGAAAAATAATAGAGCCACATTTTCTTTCTGTTTTCCACACCCAAACCAAGACAAGAGAGGAACAAAACTTCTCTTAGGAATGTCGACAACCCTAGCTAAAAGAACCCCTCTCCCTCCTCCCTCATATCCAGCCATGGACTAAGAACCCTCTCTAAACACTCATCCATTTCACCCAAAAACACAAACTGATTGAGGGATTCCATCGTTAAGGAAGCAGAGATGAAATGAAGGAGGGCATTGCTAGTTGGTTATAAGCTGGCCAAGGGAAATCGTGAGCCATATGTGCAAGGGAGCTTTGGTTCCACCAGATTAGGGCATCGGAAGTGGAGGAGAAGAAATGAGAAAGAGTTGTCACAATGGGTGACTGAGGAAAGTGAAGGATTGAAACCCTAAACTGAAGCAAGACTGACTTGGGGACTTCCGGCCAAGATAGCAAAGGTAAGGAATTAGGGTGAGTCAATATGTTTTTGCTGGAATTAAACCATGAAAAACAGAATGTAATATGTCACTGGATTGACATTTATGTGTCTAGGCATTACAGCAAAGCAAGCTGTGAGGAAGTGGTCTGAGATTGTTTCAACAAATTCTGGGTTTTGCATCGAATTAAGGGTGTAAGGTTCTAACCTTATAATATTTGATTATTATGCATGAAAATGAAATTGTGATGAACTAAATTAAATGGCTATTGTTAGATAAAGGATTAACTGAAATTCTGACTTATTGTTCAATCTGGAAATTGATGTTCTGTCTGGGTGGAAATTAAAATGAGCAATTTAATTGTTCTACGTGGATAAAAATTCTGGAAAAATTATGATAAATAGCCATTTAAGTTAGAAGAAAGTCAGTTTTGGAATTTCTTGAATTGGATTTCTGTAACTTGAGTTATGCACAAATGACTGCAGGGAGTTCTGTCTAAAAACGTGAATCATGGTCCTGACTTTGAAAAATTGTGGCAAATGGCTTAATTTGAATTAGGTTGCAAGCCTTACATTTCTAGAAAGGTAATTAAGTTAGGATTGTGATGGTTCTGGGTTTGCATCAGTTGGAAATTCCTATATCTAGATATGAGATAATTTGTGCAAATTGGTTAGTGTTATACTGTGTCAGGAAACTGCTGAACATACTGAAACTTTGGAAAAATTCTGGTGTTGATATAGAAAGAGTTAAATTATAGACCTTACATTTATAGATAGGAAAATGAGTTAGTTTTCATCTAGTTTTGGAATTTTCAGATTTGGAACTTTGTGGCTTAAGTTATGTATAAATGAATGCAGGACACTCACGGCTGGAGACAGATTACCTAGTGTCCACTTCAAAATTTCATAGAAAATAGCCCAGATCAAGTATGACTGCAAACTTTACATTTTCAGAAAGATAAATGAGTCATGATTGACATGGTATTGGGTTTGTATGGATTTCATATCCCTATAGTCAGTAATATATATTTTACTGAACAGAGGTCAGGAAACTATCCTGCCTAATGTGCCAGATTTGGACCAAAGTTTGGAAAATGATGGGAAATGGCAGAAGATGAATTAGGAAATAAGCCTATGTCCAAATAGGGATCTGAGTTAGAAGTAATATAAAAATTACGGTTTGACAATTAGGTTCTGAAATTTATACTTAAGGCTAGCAAAATACCATAAGGTCCAAAACCTTAAAGAGGCAGAAATGGACCAAGTGGGTTATAAGTAGTTCAAGTGAACAAAAAGACAATAAACAGTACTAGTAATGTTTGAATAATTCTGGAAACACTGCCAAGTATCGTTTCTTGTTGAATTATACAATGCTTAATGTTAGCTTATAATTGGAAGTACTAAGATTGATGGAAGTATCGAGATTGATTCAATCTACTATGTATTATGTAGAGGGTTGTCCTAAGGACTAAGCTTGACCCGGAATCAATCGACACTGCAAGACTTGTTAGGTGAGGGAGAATTGATTCAGAAGCTAAGGAAGTACGGTAAGTAACCCTAAGCGACTAGTTGCATCCAAATTGTTTAATGCTATAAATTCTTGGAATTTGGCAATTGAAACAAAATAAATGCTGCATATGAGATGTCTTCCCTTGACTGTTGGCTTTGCTTTATTAGAATTGGTTTGTAAACAGGTGATAGGCTCGCAAGTAACGTACTGTTTGCGCGTATTATATATTCAAGAAATGTTTTAAACGTTTTAAAGGTTTAAACTAAATTCTAACTTAATATGATTTCATATTTTGTTTTGTAACCTTGTTGATATTTTAAATGCATTGTAAGCCTTGGTTTGTGGAATTACCTCTTTATGAACTACGATAATTGCTATGAGGTCAGGGAAGAATGATTTTAAAGAATTAATGAATTTCTATGTTAGACCCGAGGTATTGAAACCTTAGGGTACTGTACCTTGAGAATTTTGTAGGCATTCTTGATTGGCTTAGAGCACTCTTTCTCGAGTATGAGTCTCGGAAACTATCGGCTTGTCCCGTATATTACGTTTGGACAGGTCTCGGTGTCATATGTGCAATGAACCGGGGTTGATTGGTCTATGCATAGGCAGCGTCCTTTAATGGGAGATTGCTACGGTTAGCTACCGTAGATCATTAAAGTGTTAGCTCTAAGTAGTCTGGATTGATACTATGTGAACTCTCTTGGTACTATGACTGGTTTTATCGATTGCACTGCATACTTTATTTATGATTCGATATTGATACTTTTAGTCTAATGATGGAACTCTACATTTGACTACGAATTGTTATTGAGTTTCCATACTGTGTTTTAAGTTTAATGTAACATAATTGATTTGATGTATTTGAAAGTGATTTGAATTAGCTTTCACAAATGAGAGATGCTTGGTATGATTTAGTTGCTTATTGTTGTTACTTACTGAGTTGCGACTCACTCCCCTCTTCTTTTTCCCCTCCCTTTCAGAATGATCGATATCGCTACTGTTCATTTTGGCTTGGGAAGCTTCTTGAGAGTGGTCTTCCTTGCACAGTTAAGGTATATGGCTCCCAGCAGATTGTATAGACATATGTGGATGATGGCACAGTGTATTGGAAATCTTTTGGTTGTATATATATACTTATGGATGTAAGCTAGGTTATGTTATTATTGGAATATTATGACCAGTTTACTTTTTGAGTTGGCATTATGTATGTTGATAGATATGCCTGAATATATTAAAAAGTTTGATGTAGATGATCTTGATAAGGGAATCTAGCTACTAACCGAGCTAATATGTTGATAGTGATCTTATTGATCCAAGAGTTATATGAAATTGAAAAGTGGCCTAAATAGTCACTTACAAATGAATAGTGAAGTAAAGGGATAAAAAAAAATTTTAGCCTACAATTTAAGCTTCCGTAAGGTATTAAGAAAGACCGGATGTGATAGTTTGGTATCAGAGTGGGTTTGTTCGTGTCTGTGTAAGTCGATAAAGTTAGCTTACATCCCTCTACACTGTGCCTATGTCTATCCTCAAACTGCGATTGCCATATAAAGTGTACTAAATTGTTGTTAATGTGACAGGAAGTAAGTGATAATGAAGAGGAGAGGTAGACCACGACGAGTTCTTCCTACAGAGTGGTCTAGGTCTCCTACTCCCCGACCTCCACCACAGCCTCCTCAAGCCCCAGATATTAACACAGAAGTGGGCCAGCTATCGAGGATTGTGGGAGAACTACAACAAATGATCCAAAATCTTATAGCTTTTATAGCACAACAATTCGGAGGCAACCCTAATCAGCCTCCAACTCAAGCTCAGGCACAGGCACAAGTCCCTCCTCTTATGCCACAATCTCAGGCTGCTCCGCAGCAACAACCGACTATACCACCACAGCCACCAGCACCATTGCAACCACCTACAGCTCCACAGCCTCTACCACCTCTAATGCCACCACCACAGGCTGGAGATCAGGTGGATAAGAACATGAACAGACTTCGACAGTTTCAGAAGATGAACTCGCCCATTTTTAAGGGCGAAAAGGACCCGAAGTAGCCAAAGAGTGGGTCAAACAGCTAGAGAAGTTATTCAAGTGTATGGGTTACAGTTCTACTAAAAAAGTAAGATTAGCTGTATTCATGTTTCGAGAGAAGGCAAAAGTTTGGTGGGAATTAGCTGAGAAATTGTTGACAAATGAGAACCCGGAGATTACGTAGGAAGCTTTTCTAGAGAGCTTCTTTAGGTAGTATATTCCAGAGCCTGCTCAGAGAAAGAAACAGGCAGATTTTCTAAGATTGACTCAAGGTTCAACACAGTGGATGAATATGAGTCGAAGTTTTCAGCTTTGTGTCGGTAGGATCTTTTAGCATCCAAGGATGAGAAAGTTAAGGCCATCAAATTCATTTCGGGATTGAAACCCGCTATTCGGAGTAAGATGGCAGTGCTGGATATCACTAATTATGCAGAAGCTCTCAGACGAGCTCAGATGGTCGAGCTTGAACACGACCTGATTCAGA
This sequence comes from Heritiera fomes, assembly GCA_032173925.1. Classification (NCBI taxonomy): domain Eukaryota; kingdom Viridiplantae; phylum Streptophyta; class Magnoliopsida; order Malvales; family Malvaceae; genus Heritiera; species Heritiera fomes. The sequence continues at coordinate 7,616,391 of JAPDPM010000017.1, forward strand.
AGCAATATGGGTCCAAGTGGAAGAACAAAGGAAAAGATAAGAGAGAAGATGATAGAAAGCCCTACAAGGGCAAGCAGTTAGAAAAGAAGCAGAAGACAATGGGAAACAAACAGAAATGGGATGAGACTAAGAAGGGTCCAACTTGTCCTAAGTATGGAAACAATCATGGTACTAAACCTTGCTATAGAGATACAGGAGCTTGTTTTCACTGCGGGAAACAGGGACATATGATCAAAGATTGTCCCCATCTCAAGACTATAGAAAGGGCCTTTGAGCATTCGGCTGGTGGCAAGGGTAAAGCAGTTGATAAGGGCAAGAAGCCAATAGCTCAGGGTCGTGTCTTTGCATTAGATGAGGCTTCTGCACAGGAAAGAGACGCCGTAGTCAAAGGTAAGCTTACTATTACTGATCTTAAAGCTTATGTTTTAATAGACTCTGATTCCACTCACTCCTTTATTGCACCATACTTTGCTTGCAAGATTAAATTAGAACCTGTAAAATTAGATTGTCTACTTCATGTGAGCACTCCTCTAAAGGAAACCCATATAACTGATATTGTATATAGGGATTGTGAGGTTAAGGTGAGAGATAAGAATCTGCTAGTCGATTTGATTTTGTTAAATATGAAAGATTTTGATGTAATCCTAGGAATGGATTGGCTAGCTAGACATCATGCTTGGTTAGATTGTTATAAGAAAATAGTGATGTTCTCTCTACCTGAAACTGTTGTAATCTCTTTTGATAAGTAGTAATAAAATGATGAATTGTTTTTGTCTGATTATTTTGCCTAAGAATGCATGATGTTTGTGAAGGATATTTAGCCTATGTGGAAGATGCCTCCAAGAAACATCCTGAATTGAAGGATATATCAATCGTCAGAGAGTTTGTAGATGTATTCCCTGATAACTTGCCAAGATTACCACCCGAACGAGAGACTGAGTTCACCATCGATTTAGTTCCAGGTACTCAGCCAATCTCAAAGGCACCTTATAGAATGGCTCTTGTGGAACTGGATGAATTAAAGAAGCAGTTGCAAGAGCTACTTGATAAGGAATTTATACGTCCGAGCGTATCTCCTTGGGGTGTACCGGTATTGTTTGCTAGAAAGAAGGATAGAAGTTTAAGACTGTGTATTGACTACAAGCTACTCAACAAGGCAACAATTAGGAACAAGTACCCATTACCGAGGATTGATGATCTATTCGATTAGTTGAAGGGTGTTACGGTGTTTTCCAAAATAGACCTTCGATCTGGCTATCATCAGCTGAGGATTCGAGAGGATGATGTTCCTAAGACGGCCTTTCGGACTAGATACGGCCATTATGAATTTCTAGTGATGCCATTTGGCTTGACAAATGCACCAGCGACTTTCATGAGCTTGATGAATGAGGTGTTCAAGCCTTTCTTAGACTTATTTGTAATTGTTTTCATAGATGACATCTTGATATATTCCAAGTCAATAGACAAGTACGAACAACATTTACGAACAGTGCTCCAAGTCCTTAGAGACAAGGAGTTGTATGCTAAGCTCAGTAAATGTGACTTCTGGTTGGATCAGATTGCTTTTCTAGGGCATATTGTGTCAAAAGACGGGGTGTCAGTAGATCCGTCCAAGATTGAAGCCATTGTAAAGTGGGAAAGGCCTCAAACTGTAACAAAAGTCTGAAGTTTCCTGGGTTTAGCAGGTTATTACAGGAAATTTATAGAAGGTTTCTCCAAGATTGCTATACCACTGCATCGACTCACTCGGAAAGGAGTGAACTTTGATTGGAACGAGGCATGTGGAAATAGCTTTCAGGAGTTGAAGAGACAGCTTACCTTTGCTCCAATATTGACTATTCCTAGTGGGTCTGGAGGTTTTGCTGTCTACAGTGATGCTTCGTATTAAGGATTAGGGTGTGTCTTAATGCAGCACGGGAAGGTAATAGCTTATGGTTCTTGTCAATTGAAGAACCATGAGAAGAATTATCCGACACACAACCTAGAACTTGCTGCAGTAGTGTTCGCGCTCAAGATTTGGCGCCATTATCTCTACGGGGAAAGATTTTTACAGATCATAAAAGTCTGAAGTACTTATTCTCCCAAAAAGAGTTGAATATGCACCAGCGGAGATGGATGGAATTGTTGAAGGACTAGACTGTGAAATTCTTTACCATCCAGGCAAGGCTAATGTTGTAGCAGATGCGTTGAGTAGGAAAGGCACTGCTATGGTCTCTATGTTAATGGTCCAGGAATGGTGTATGCTACAGCAGTTTGCAGACTTGAGATTAGATATAGAAACCGTCGAAGAGGGTTGTATGATGGCCAGTATGAGGATAGAGCCTGAATTGATTGATCGAATTCGTCAAAAGCAAGAGAGGATCCTCAATTAAGAGAGATTGTTTGTGAAACAGAGTTTAGGTTCGGCAATGATGGCATTTTGAGGTATAGAGGCTGAATGTATGTTCCGAATGATTTAGAGTTGAAGAAGTTGATCCTAGAGGAAGCTCATAGTTCGAAATATGCTATGCACCCTAGCAGTACTAAGATGTACCAGAACCTGCGTAGCTTATATTACTAGTCTGGAATGAAGAAAGATATTGTTGATTTTGTTGCAAAATGCCTAGTCTGTCAACAGGTGAAAGTTGAGCATCAAAAACCCGCAGGGTTGCTTCAACCATTGTCTATTCCGAGCTAGAAATGGGAGCACATCACCATGGACTTCGTGCTAGGTCTTCCAAGGACAAAAAGACAGCATGATGCTACATGGGTGATAGTGGATAGACTAACGAAATCAACTCACTTTTTAGCCATTAAGGCTACAGATTCTCTCAGTGCTTTGGCCAATCTCTATGTTCGGGAAATTGTTCGGCTACACGGTGTCCCAGTGAGCATTGTGTCTGATCGAGATTCTCGATTTACTTCTAGATTTTGGGAGATGTTTCAGGAAACAATGGGGACTCAGTTACACTTCAGCATCGCTTACCATCCCTTGACCGATGGTCAGTTCGAGAGAACCATTCAGACTCTCGATGACATGTTGAGAGCGTGTGCATTTGATTACAAAGTTTCTTGGGATGAACATTTACCATTGGCAGAATTTGCATACAACAATAGCTTCCACTCGAGTATAGGGATGGCCCCATATGAAGCACTGTATGGAAGAAAGTGTCGGTCTCCGGTTGGATGGGAAGAAGTGGGAGACAGAAAATTGTTTGCACCTGACTTGGTTCAGCAAGCCTCGGACAGAATTAAACTTATCTGTGAAAGACTTAAAACTGCCCAGAGTAGACAGAAGTCATATGACGATAATCGTAGGAGACGTTTGGAGTTTGAGGTTGGTGATTCGGTATTTTTGAAAGTTTCTCCTTGGAAGGGCATTATGAGATTCAGGAAGAAGGGCAAACTTAGCCCGAGGTATGTGGGACCGTTTGAGATTTTAGAGAAGGTTGGTGAAGTGGCATATAGGTTGGCTTTACCACCACAGCTAGCGGGTGTGCACAATGTGTTTCACCTGTCAATGTTATGGAAATACCACCCGAATCCTTCTCACGTGGTAGATTATGGATAGTTAGACATTCGAGATGATCTCACATATGAAGAGAAGCCTGTCAGGATCTTAGATTGCAAGGAGAAGGTCTTAAGATCCAAAACTATTCCACTAGTGAAGGTATTGTGGCAAACGCATTTAAAGGAAGAAGCCACCTAGGAAGTAGAGAATCTAATGAAGAAGAGGTACCCTCACTTGTTTTGAAGTAACGGTACTCAAATTTGGGGACCAAATTTTCCAAGGTGGGAAGAATGTGATGACCCTTATTTGCGATTTTAATCGTGAGTATACTACAGTAAATTTTAACTAACTTAAGGTTATTTTGGAATTATGGACAGATTATTGAAGCTAGGAGTGTCCTGGTCATCTTGGTCAAGAAGCGGTGGATATGTATATGTAAGTATGTAGGCATCAAGATATAAGATAGGAAATGAATTAATTAGTTAAGATATACTATAAGGGAATTAAATATATATGTGTGTGTGTATATATATATATATATATATATATATATATATAAATATAGAAATTAAAATTATAAAGACAATAAAATGTGGGAGACATATAAACATAGTCTAAATTATGTCTCAAAGAAAAAGGCTAGTTTGGGAGACATTATTATTTGCTGGAAACAATAAGTATTTATCTACTAATCCATTAATATTAAATTGGGTTATTAGAGGCTGATGTTACAAGTCAAGGGCTGGTAACACAAATCAAGGGTTGGTAATACAAGTCAAGGGCTGGTAACACAAGTCAAAGGTTGGAAAAATAATAGAGCCATATTTTCTTTCTGTTTTCCCTACCCAAACCAAGACAAGAGAGGAACAAAACTTCTCTTAGGAATGTCGACAACCTTAGCTAAAAGAACCCCTCTCCCTCCTCCCTCATATCCAGCCATGGACTAAGAACCCTCTTTAAACACTCATCCATTTCACCCAAAGACACAAACTGATTGAGGGATTCCATCGTTAAGGAAGCAGAGATGAAATGAAGGAGGGCATTGCTTGTTGGTTATAAGCTGGCCAAGGGAAATCGTGAGCCATAAGTGCAAGGGAGCGTTGGTTCCACCAAATTAGGGCATCGGAAGTGGAGGAGAAGAAATGAGAAAGAGTTGTCACAATGGGTGACTGAGGAAAGTGAAGGATTGAAACCCTAAACTGAAGCAAGACTAACTTGGGGACTTCCGGCCAAGATACAAGGGTAAGGAATTAGAGTGAGTCAATATGTTTTTGCTAGAATTAAACCATGAAAAACAGAATGTAATATGTCATTGGATTGGCATTTATGTATCTAGGCATTACAGCAAAGCAAGCTGTGAGGAAGTGGTCTGAGATTGTTTCAACAAATTCTGGGTTTTGCATCGAATTAAAGGGGTAAGGTTCTAACCTTATAATATTTGATTATTATGCATGAAAATGAAATTGTGATGAACTAAATTAAATGGCTACTGTTAGATAAAGGATTAACTGAAATTCTGACTTGATGTTCAATCTGGAAATTGATGTTCTGTCTGGGTGGAAATTAAAATGATCAGTTTAATTGTTCTACATGGAGAAAAATTCTGGAAAAATTATGATAAATAGCCCTTTAAGTTAGAAGAAATTCAGTTTTGGAATTTCTTGAATTGGATTTCTGTAACTCGAGTTAAGCACAAATGAGTGCAGGGTGTTCTGTCTAGAAATGTGAATCATGATCCTGACTTTGAAAATTGTGGCAAATGGCTTAATTTGAATTAGGTTTCAAGCCTTACATTTCTAGAAAGGTAATTAAGTTATGATTGTGATGGTTCTGGGTTTGCATCAGTTGGATATTCCTATATCTAGATATGAGATAATTTGTACAAATTGGTCAGCGTTATACTGTGTCAGGAAACTGCTAAACATACTGAAACTTTGGAAAAATTCTGGTGTTGATATAGAAAGAGTTAAATTATAAACCTTACATTTATAGATAGGGAAATGAGTTAGTTTTCATTTAATTTTGGAATTTTCAGATTTGGAACTTTGTGGCTTAAGTTATGTATGAATGAATGCAGGACACTCACGGCTGGGGACAGATTACCTAGTGTCCACTTCAAAATTTCATAGAAAATAGCCCAGATCAAGTATGATTGCAAACTTTATATTTTCAGAAAGATAAATGAGTCATGATTGACATGGTATTGGGTTTATATAGATTCATATCCCTATAGTCAGTAATATATATTTTACTGAACACAGGTCAGGAAACTATCCTGCCTAATGTGCCAGATTTGGACCAAAGTTTGGAAAATGATGGGAAATGGCATAAGATGAATTAGGAAATAAGCCTTATATGTCCGAATAGGGATCTGAGTTAGAAGTAATATAAAAATTACGGTTTGACAATCAGGTTCTGAAATTTATACTTAAGGCTAGCACAATACCATAAGGTCCAAAACCTTAAAGGGGCAGAAATGGACCAAGTGGGTTATAAGTAGTTCAAGTGAACGAAAAGACAATAAACAGTGCTAGTAATGTTTGAATAATTTTGAAAACACTGCCAAGTGTCGTTTCTTGTTGAATTATATAATGCTTAATGTTAGCTTATAATTGGAAGTACTAAGATTGATGGAAATATCGAGATTGATTCAATCTACTATGTATTATGTAGAGGGTTGTCCTAAGGACTAAGCTTAACCCAGAATCAATCGACACTGCAAGACTTGTTAGGCGTCAGAAGCTAAGGAAATACGGTAAGTAACCGTAAGCGACTACTTGCATCCAAATTGTTTAATGCTATAAATTCTTGGAATTTGGCAATTGAAACAAAATAATTGCTGCATATGAGATGTCTTCCCTTGACTGTTGGCTTTGCTTTATTAGAATTGGTTTGTAAACAGGTGATGGGCTTGCAAGTAACGTACTGTTTGCGCGTATTATATATTCAAGAAATGTTTTAAACGTTTTAAAGGTTTAAACTAAATTCTAACTGAATATGATTTCATATTTTGTTTTGTAACCTTATTGATATTTTAAATGCCTTGTGAGCCTTGGTTTGTGGAATTACCTCTTTATGAACTATGATAATTGCTATGAGGTCAGGGAAGAATGATTTTAAAGAATTACTGGATTTCTACGCTAGACCTGAGGTATTGAAACCTTAGGGTACTGTACCTTGAGAATTTTGTAGGCATTCTTGATTTGCTTAGAGCACTGTTTCTCGAGTATGAGTCTCGAAAACTATCGGCTTGTCTCGTATATTACGTTTGGACAGGTCCTGGTGTCGTATGTGTAATGAACCGGGGTTGATTGGTCTATGCATAGGCAGCGTCCCTTAATGGGAGATTGCTACGGTTAGCTACCGTGGATCATTAAGTGTTAGCTTTAAGTAGCTTGGATTGATACTATGCGAGCTCTCTTGGTACTATGACTGGTTTTATTGATTGCACTGCATACTTTATTTATGATTTGATATTGAGACTTTTAGTCTAATGATGGAACTCTACATTTGACTACGAATTGTTATTAAGTTTCCATACTGTGTTTTAAGTTTAATGCAGCATAATTGATTTGATGTATTTGAAAGTGATTTGAATTAGCTTTCACAAATGAGAGATGCTTGGTATGATTTAGTTGCTTATTGTTGTTACTTACTGAGTTGCGACTCACTCGCCTCTTCTTTCCCCTTCCTTTCAAAGTGATCGATATCGCTACTGTTCATTTTGGCTTGGGAAGCTTCTTGAGAGTGGTCTTCCATACACGGTTAAGGTATATGGCTCTTAGTAGATTGTATAGACATATGTGGATGATGGCACAGTGTATTGGAAATCTTTCGGTTGTATATATATATACTTACGTGACGAGTCTGGGATGTAAGCTAGGTTATGTTTTTATTGGAATATTATGACTAGTTTACTTTTTGAGTTGGCATTATGTATGTTGATAGATATGCCTAAATATATTAAAAAGTTTGGTGTAGATGATCTTGATAAGGGAATCTAGCTACTAACCGAGCTAATATGTTGATAGTGATCTTATTGATCCAAGAGTTATATGAAATTAAAAAGTGGCCTACATAGTCACCTACAAATGAATAGTGAAGTAAAGGGATAAAAAAAAATTTTAGCCTACAATTTAAGCTTCCGTAAGGTGTTAAGAAAGACCGGATGTGACAGAAACTAGCTGTTGGGCTCAGTTTTTGTGAAAAGGGATCAATCCCATGCTAAAAGGGATCGATCCGTTTCTTCCAGTATGCATATTTCTCTATCGGGAGCCATTTCAACCTTGAAATCAATTCTGCCAAAAGGGAATTGATCCTTTTACAGGGGAGATCGATCCCTTTTGTCCAGCCTGCACACTGATGAGTAATTTTGGTATGGATTGATGAGATTTTATGATTTTAAGTCAGTGCAAAGTATTTTAATTCTTTTACAAAAGTATTTACTGACCTTTCGAATTGAAATCACAATTAAAACTTTGTTTAAAAGTCCATTTCAAGCAAATTTACATTGAAGAGAAAAACGTTTATCCAAACTTAAGTTTTTGTCATTTCAAAATGTGTTTCAATTTAAAGCTAACAATCTCCCCCTTTTTGATATGACAAAACTTAAGGTAAATTTGCTTATCTGTTTGACGAAATGAGGTTGCTAAAATATTTGAAGTAAAAATGCTCCCCCTCAATAGTTGCTCCCCCTCAACTTATCATAAAATAATTCTAACAGCATAAGACATATTTTGATTTTGTCTTCCTCATAGAGGTATTTCAATAGATGTCATTAAAAAAACATTTTGCTTCCCTTCAAATGATGCAAGAAAGAAGGTAACAGAATCTTGAGAGATTTTCCATGAATTTTAAGAACTTTACCATACCAATTCTCCCCCTTTTTGTCATATCAAGAGTTAGTCAAATAATTATCAGAGTTATAAGTCAATTTAAAGCAACAATTTGATACCAATAATAAGCAGAATAAGCATTAGCAGTGGCAATGATATAAAGAGAAACAAAGAGCAAGCCAATGTCATGAAAGCATAAGTAATGTCATAACAAGTCATAGTCATTAACATAAAACTAAGATAGCACAAACAAACTAGTAAAAGTCTCAAGAAACAATTAGAAGGTCATAACAAGCTAGAAGAGACGCATGCCACAAATAGTAGGATCAACGCCTTGGAAAGGTCTTGTGATATTGCTCAATGAAAGCTTCTTACTGCATGTGGACATCTTGAATTTCATCGAACAAGGCAGCTTGGTTTGCCTCAATTTGATCAAGCTGCTGACCTACGTCATGCTGGGAATTCTAAAGCATATGCATGATCTGGGTGAGAGGAGCTGACGTGGAGCTAAAGGGTGTAGAAGATGTGGCTGCTGCGGTGCTTCATCGCCGTCTTCTCCGACTTCTTTCGGAGCATGTTCGGGAGATGCAGGCGGTCCATGACTCTTGACCCATTCGATTGTATTACCCCGTTGACGTTGATACCACCCAAGGTTATGGAGAGTGGTGAGATTGATTGTGGTGCTAGGGTCCAGAAGTACACCGACCTCACATGAACAGTCAACGCCTTTAGTAAGTAAATAAAAGGCGAGAGGCTGAGGGAAGACAATTGTGTGTACTTTGCCACTGACAATCCTCACCCAATCTTGAAGGATAAAGTGAAGGAGGTCTGGTCGATCTCCATCGGGTGAATGAATATGATGGAGCCAAAAACGATCAAGTTTCCTAAGTTGAGAATATTTTGTGCCAAGGGGTCGGAGATTCCAGGAGATTATGATATGTAGAAGTCGTGCGAAGACAGGAAGGTCACTTGCACGATTATTGGTAATGAGAAACTCTAAGGGGACTTCGACATTTTCAAATATAGAACCGTCGTCAGGAACTCAAAAGGCAAGAAAGAGAGATTGCTTGGTGATTTCAATAGTTTTTCCTATGACATAGGATCGAATTCCTACAACCATACATTCATCATTTGGATCCATGATGAGTTTGGTATTGGAAAAGAAAGCACGAATGATGTTTGGAGGAACCGGAGTGTTGATTTTGAGAAACTCAATCCAATGATATTCATTAAATTTGGCCAAGTAAGGAAAGTTAATTGATTCGAGGAAATCGAAATCAATTGGACGTCAATGCTTAATAGGCATATTTGCAAAGTTAGCTAGAAATGTAGTTTTCTCATTGGCATGTCGAAAGCATCGATTAAAAGTGGTTGGTATGGAGGAGGAGGAGGAAGCATGTGTTTTGCGTTTTTGAGCGGTATGTTTAATTCTAGGAGCCATATGGAGTAGTATAGGAGTAGGAGAAAGATAGGAAATTGAGTTGAGGAATTTCACCGAACAGGTGATGGGCACAGGTTTGGCAAACTATGGATGAGTGTATGGGAGAGATAAAGTCTAACCAACAACTGAGAGCCACAAACCAAAATGCAAGTAACAAATTTGATAATGAAATAATGCTGAAAAACTAAAGAGATCCTTAGTTATAAACCCTAGAAATTAGATAAGTGCAATATGAACTGAAAACCTAGATGGAAAGGAAATCTATCCAAGAGATGCGAATGGGTAGTCAAGACATGATGAAAGAAACCAGAAATGCAAGAAAATTTAATGAAAAGAGTGAGGAAAACTTACAATTGAAATGTTGGGTGATAAGTAACTATGGTGTAGAAGAAGAAAGAAGAGAAGAAAAGATGGAGTTTTGTTAGGAAATGAGGAAGGGAAATGAAGGAGATGAAGGAATGATGAAGATTGGTGAAGGAATGAAGTGATTTGGTGAAGAAATGAGTTAGATCTAGAAGATTTTGGTGAGAGGAAATGGTGGGAAGGCATTGGTATTGAAGGGGAAGGTGAATAGTGAGGAAAGAGTGGAGGGGTAGTGACTTTTAAAAAACCCGCGAAGTGCAATCTAGCCTGAGGGGATCGATCCCCTCTAGGAAGGGATCGATCCCTTCCAGGCAGAATGCCTCCTAGGCTATTTCTTCACGTTGAAGCCCCTAACCGATTCTGATGCTATGGGATCAATCCCTTTCACCATGGGATTGATCCCTCATAGCAGAGACCCAGATTTTTGGCCTTACAGACTTGGAGATCAATTCTATTTTGGAAGAATTTTCTCCTCAGTCACTTGCCTTAGTTGTGATGCATAAAAATGATTTGAAAACAATGGAACTTATGCATTTTTACTATTTTAAAATCAAAATCTGGTTTTTGCCACTTGGGATGCATGAGATATGACTTGAAAAATGCAGAAAAAGTGCAGAAAAATGCAGAAAAGTGCAAAAAATTGTAGAAATATGCTGAAAATATGCAGAACAGCTTTAAACAATAAGTGAACATGATTGTGAAAATGTCTTAAACATCAGAAGTGGGTTTTGGCTAATAAAGAGAATTTAACATGATCAAAACACACAAAGTTCAACAATTCGACCTCAAAAGCTAAGATTATGAAGAGTAACATAGCAAGTTAAGGTCATGAATTGCAAGTGGTAATTATTCCAAATTTCTTTCTTGTAATCATCACAAACCAACTTAAGCCATTCATTCAACATCAAATCAATTCAAGGAGCATTCATATTACCTAATTCACCTCTAAGAATGCAAAATCTCTCCTTGTCCAAGGGTTTTGTGAAGATATCAACTAATTGGTGCAAGGTATCTACATACTCTAGAATTATGTCCCTTTTTTGCACATGATCTCGTATAAAATGATGTCTAATCTCAATGTGCTTGGTTCTAGAATGTTGGATGGGATTTTTTGTAAGGTTGATAGCACTAGTGTTGTCACACTTGATGGGAACTTGGTTCATTTCTATTCCATAGTCTCTCATTTGTTGTTTAATCCACAAAACTTGAGCACAGCAACTTCCGGAAGCTATATATTCAGCCTCGGTTGTGGATTGAGCTACACTATTTTGTTTCTTAGAGAACCATGAAATAAGCCTACTTTCTAAGAATTGACATGTTCCCGAAGTGCTTTTCCTATCCACTTTGCATCCATCAAAATCCGCATCGGAATAAGCATGGAGATCAAGTGTAGAATCTTTAGGATACCAAAGTCCTAAGGAAGAGGAGTCTTTAAGGTATCTAAGGATTTTTTTTACTGCTTGTAAGTGTGATTCTCTAGGAGATGACTGAAATCTAGCACACAAGCATACACTAAACATTATATCGGGTCTACTAGCAGTTAAATATAGCAATGAACCAATCATAGACCTATATAGTTTAGTGTCTACACACTTTCCTCCTTCATACTTATCAAGCTTGATATTTGTGCTCATTGGTGTAGAATAAGGTTTAGACTCATCCATTCTAAATCTTTTGAGCAAATCTTTAGTGTACTTAGCTTGATTTATGAAAATACCTTCTTTGCATTGTTTAACTTGAAGTCCTAAAAAGAAGGTTAACTCTCCCATCATACTCATTTCAAATTCACCTTGCATTAACTTTAAGAAATCCTTACACAATGACTCATTTGTAGATCCAAAAATGATATCATCCACATAAATTTGAACTACTAACACGCCACTACCCTTAGATTGAATAAATAAGGTTGTGTCTACCTTGCCTCTTACAAAACCTTTTTCAATTAAAAACTTTGAAAGTATTTCATCCCAAGCCCTAGGAGCTTGTTTTAATCCATACAATGGTTTTGATAGTTTGAAAACATGATTAGGAAACTTTGGATTTTCAAAATCGGGAGGTTGTTCAACATAAACCTCTTCATTTATATAACCATTTAAAAAGGCACTCTTAACATCCATTTGATATAATTTAAAATCCTTGTAGCATGCAAAGGCAAGTAGCATCCTAATGGCTTCTAATCTAGCTACCGGAGCATATGTTTCATTATAGTCTATTCCTTCTTCTTGCCTATATCCTTGAGCCACTAACCTAGCCTTGTTTCTAACAATAATGCTATTCTCATCCATCTTATTCTTGAATATTCATTTGGTTCCAATGATGGGATAATCTTTAGGTCTTTCCACTAGTGTCCACACTTTACTTCTCTTAAATTGATTTAATTCCTCTTGCATGGCCATAATCTAATTTTCATCTTTCAAGGCCTCATCCACATTCTTTGGCTCAAATTGTGACACAAAGGCTACATGTTGACATATGTTTCTATACGTTGACCTAGTTCTAACGCCAATGTTTGAATCTCCAACAATATCATTATCCTTCACATATCCAAGTTCTCTAGGACACCTAGATTCTTTCTCAATTATTTCTTGTTCCATGGACTCCTCATTTTTGTTAATATTAAGATCTTCTAATTGTTCCTTAACATCCTTATCTTGGGATGGATCAACTATAGGTTTATCAAAGATCTCTACTTCATCATCAAGATTGGTTCTACTAGTGATATTTGATTCATCAAAGATTACATGTACTGACTCTTCTACTACAAGTGTTCTGTCACAGCCCATGACCCTATTTTTCACCTTATTCTATACATCTTATTTGGTTGGGCTGTCTGCGATACTTTACTTTTCTTTTACATATAAATAATTTCATGTTAAATTATACTATGGATTACATCCCCTATTTTACTTCATATGAAAATAGTACTATCGGTAAGTCTAAATACAGAAAATAAATGATCATACCTTATTAATTAAATCGACCTGTCGCATCGTCCCCGAATGCGCAGTCGAAAATCCTTTTACTGCTAGACTCTCGGTCTTCGAAAACCTGAAATGTTAAAATTAAGGGGTGAGCAAACCACGGCTCAGTAAGGGAATTATATGCCTCACTTGATACTCAGCTATCTATATGCTGAAAAACTTTTTCATTTTTCCTATGGGCTCTAGGCTCGCATGTAGGAAGGATACTACAGTCGGCTAGGGATCCAGATGGAGTAAGGTAGGTATTTTGAAATACCTATCTTGTCCCGGAACCTAGAAGCAACTGTAGAGAATAATATTCTTTCTTGTTTTGAAATTCAAAACCTTTCCTCTTTATTCTGTAACATTTTCATATTCTTTTTCAAATAATGCTTTTATGAACAAAGCATTTAAATAAAATAACTAATATTCATATTTTCTTTGAAAAGAATATTAGTTAAATTCTCATCATTCTTATTTAAAACTCATTTCATGTTTTACTGTACAACCATAATTAGTACAGTACTTTAAATAGCAAATCAGCTATTAACATTTTTTCGTATAACATATAAATCATTTAAATCTAATATTCAATTTAAAATTTAAAATAAGAATATTAGATTTATTTTCCTCCTCTTTTCTTTTGAAAACATATTACATATTCGTATCACATATCATATGAAAATCATTTCATAGTACTTAAAAACAGTACTGAAATTAGCATTTATAAAAATGCTATAAATCATTTCATTTCACGTATCACATATCATGTAAAACATTTACATTTCACATATCACATATCATGTAAAACATTTTCATTTAAAACATATCATATATGGAGACTTAGGCACACACGCCCAGCCCGTCCACTGGGTCGTTACTCATATCATGCTATAGACCCTGAAGGGTATGAATAATCATGTCAGATCTATGGCCATAGTCTATAATTGTCCTCGGCGGATCACTGATCAGGTGTCGGCCGGGACCACATATCACATATCACATATTACATATTACATATCACATGTTACATATCACATATCACATATCAGCATGATAGGATGCCATCTAGTCTCAAAACCATATTTTTCATCATCAGAAAACCTTTATGGAATTTATAAAAATATATAGTTTCATCATTTAAAACCATAAAGGTTATAAAACCATTTAGTGAATATTTAAGAAATATATATGAATTTATTCATAAAAATATTCACTTTACTTCTTTTCATTTTTCGTCTCGTATTACGTGTAATTTACATATTGAGAGAATTTTCGGTGATTTCATTATCACCATTCTCGAAGAGGATTTTCGGTGATTTCATTATCACCATTCTTGAAAACATGAATATTTTAAAATGAATTGCGTTATATTCATGTTTTATGAAAAATAATCATTTTTCTCGATTTTCATTGTTGAAAATCGTTTCTTATGAAATAAAATCATTTATTATGATTTTTAGTAATTTTTCGAGAATTTTTCAATAATTTTTCGACAGTATAACGGCTGCCGATTGGCTAGCCTCCTGCACAGAAAATACAGTTTAAAATCCAGCCAGTGCATCACCACAAATTTCAACCAATCATTCATCACAATATCTTCATAAAATATTTTCATAAAATATTTCATAATTAAAATCATGCAGACTGAATATCCTTATAGTGCTGCACATGCATCCCTTACCTGTTTCGGGTCGGCGACCGCCTCGTTCATCTCGCCCGTGTTCACCTCGTCCGATTCTATCATCTCGGTCATCGAGGAAATTTTCTGGAAATTAAATTCTAAATTTTAGAATTTTTCCATAATTATTTAAATAAATAAATTATTTAAATAATTTATCACTTTCCGGGATTTCTTACCGTTTCCCGTAATTCCCGGGTTTTCGAATTCTCGAGATTTCTCGTAATTTCCAAAATTCTCCTTTTTCTCCCTCTTTCTTCTTTTTCCTCTTTTCTTTCTTCCTTTTTCTCTTTTCTTTTCTTTCTCTTTTTTTTTCTTTTTCTTTTTCTTTTTCTTTTTCCTTTTTCTTTTCTTTTTCTTTCTCTTCCCGCCGGACCGGTCAGCTCCCTTCCTCGCCGGTTCCTCGCCGGCGACCGGTTCTCAGGCGGTTCAAGGGCTCCACAGTTGGCCGACGGCACAACGAAACTACCGGTGGCCTCCGTTTGCTCTGGATCGGCGGCACGGCGGCAGATCGACTCGATTTAGCTTCGGTTTCTTCCGCTCTTCGCCGGCCTTCCTCCGCCGTTCTCCGCCTCAACCGTGGCCTCCCACATCTTCCTCTTCCTCTGACGAAGCTTCGGTGGTAGTGGCGGCAACCAATTCCGCCGGTATCGCCGGTTTCCATTTTCTTTTCCGGCTTCCGTCGGTTTTTCCTTCGTTTCCGTTTCTGTTTTCTTTCTTCTTCCGCCTCGGGTCGCCGTCGTTCGCTTCTCCTCTCGCCGGCGACGTCGCGCTCCTCTCCTTTCTCCCTCGGTCGGCCGACCGACGGTGGCCGGCTTCCTCTGTTTTGTTTACGTTTTCTCCTCTGTTTTAACAGAGGAGAAAATAACATGGGAATCGAGTATATCCCGATTCCCCTTTTTCTCTCTTTTTTTTTTATAAATAATATATATAATTATATTTATATAATTATATATAATTATTTTATGATATATATTTCATATAATACCATATATATATATATATATATCTATACATTTAAAATCAAATACTATATATATATATATTATATATATTATATATATTTATATACAAAAATGTATTATAATAACATACATATGTATTTATTTAACATAAAATAGTATATATATCATTTTATAATATATACTATATTTCATATATACATATGTATTTATATAAAAACATATCAAAATATATTTATATAATCTAATCATATAAATATATAATATATGCATTTTATTTCATTTAATTTGGATTTTCTTAATATCCATTTATTTCTCCTTTTTATTTCCTATTTAATTTGGATTTCCATTATCCAAATTAAATTTCCTCAATTATATCCAATTTAATTTTCTCTACTTCTTCACTTCATCAATTTCGGGAATTTTAACGATATTCCCTCTCGTAAATAAATTTTATTTATTTACTTTAATTTATTTATTTCCTCTTACCTATTTTCTTTAATATTAATTTTCAAAAATAGAAAATTTGCGGTTATCACATGTTCTTTTATTGAAAACTCTATAAGCCCTAGAATTTAAAGAATAACCAAGAAAAATACCTTCATCACTTTTTGCATCAAATTTTCCTAAGTTATCTTTTCCATTGTTCAAAACAAAACATTTACATCCAAATGAGTGAAAATAACTTATGTTTGGCCTTTTTCCTTTATAAAGCTCATAGGAAGTTTTCTTTAAAATAGGCTTTACCATAGCTCTATTTATAACATAGCAAGCAGTATTTATTGCTTCAGCCCAAAAATATTTAGGTAAGCTATTTTCACAAAGTATGGTTCTAGCCATTTCTTCTAAGGTTCTATTTCTCCTTTCAACTACCTCATTTTGTTGAGGAGTTCTAGGAGCTGAAAAATTATGGCTAATACCATTTTCTTTGCAAAATGTATCAAAACCAAGATTTCAAATTCTTTTCGATGGTCACTCGTAATACTAGTAATAGAGTAACCTTTTTCAGTTTGAACAAGTTTTGAGAAAACAATGAATTTATCTAAGGCTTCATTTTTCACACTTAAAAAGAACACCCAAGTAAACTTAGTGTAATCATCAACTATGACAAAACCATAGTGTTTTCCTCCTAAGCTAGAGGTTCTAGTTGGTCCAAATAGATCTAGGTGGAAGAGTTGAAGTGATCTAGATGTTGTAACACATTTCTTAGGTTTAAACGAAATTCTCTTGTGTTTTCCTATTACACATGCCTCACAAACTTTATCATTTTCAAATTGAAGCTTAGGTAATCCTACTACTAGGTCTCTTTTGGCTAACTTAGACAAAACATGCATGCTAGTATGGCCTAGTCTTCTATGCCATAACCAAGGTTCATCTTCTCTAGTGGCCATAAAACATACATTTTTGCTATTAAGCTCATTTAAATTAACAATATAAATATTTCCTTGTCTATGTCCAATAAAAACAATTTGATTAGTTTTAGCATTAACAACATTGCAACACAAATCATCAAACACAACTTTAAATCCCTTATCACACAATTGACTAATACTAAGCAAATTATGTTTTAAGCCTCTAACATACAAAACATTCTCAATAGTTGAGGAAGAGTTGCCAATGGAGCCAATTCCTTCAATTTGTCCTCTGGAGTTGTCTCTAAATGTGACTTCTCCACCACTTTTATGCTTTAGGAACTTGAATTGGCTTTTGTCACCCGTCATGTGTCTTGAGCATCCACTATCAAGGTACTAATGCTCCTTGGACTTAGCCTT
This sequence comes from Heritiera fomes, assembly GCA_032173925.1. Classification (NCBI taxonomy): domain Eukaryota; kingdom Viridiplantae; phylum Streptophyta; class Magnoliopsida; order Malvales; family Malvaceae; genus Heritiera; species Heritiera fomes. The sequence goes on from JAPDPM010000017.1 coordinate 7,633,895, forward strand.
GTACCAATACTCTTCCTCCTACATACAAACATATCAAGCTTTCATCTTAGGTACCCAAATTTTCTTGGGTCCTTGAGAGTTAGTACTAATAATTTTTTATCCTTTAGGGATCCATTTCATTTTTAAGGACTCATCACTTGAATTTAAAACATGTTTAGGTAGCCAAATCTTGACAACCATTTTTCCTCTAATCATGGTCTTCCTATAGGTGCATGCTTGTGAAGAATGTCCTAGTTTATTACATAATGTGCACAAAACAAATTTTCTATCCTTAACTAGGAAATTTTTTAGATGAGTCTCTTTGTTTGATGCATTATATAACTAGGAAATTTTTTAGATAAGTCTCTTTGTTTGATGCATTATAGCCTAACCCTTCTCTATCAAAGAATGCTCTTTGAGTCTCTAGTATATAATCAAGTTTTTGTTAACCCATGAAAAATCTAGAAAAGGAGTTTTGCAAATTAGTGTTCTTCTTATTTAATTCTTCTATTTCTAGATTTGATTTCTTTTCACATTTTAATTTAACATTCATAAGCATTTCATTTTCCTTTTTCAACTTAGAGATCATTTTCTTATATTTCAAATTCATGCATTCAAATTTATTTGCTAACTCATCAAATGCGTCTTGCAATTCATCAAAAGTGTATTCATTAGTATCTAATGAGTTAGATGTTACCTTCTTATCTTCAAAAGCCATAAAACAAAGGTTGGCTACTTCATCTTCCACATTCTATTCATCAAAGCAATCACTATCACTCCATGTAGCCACCATTTCCTTCTTCTTTGGTTTCTTCTCATTTTGCTTTCTATAAAGAGGACAATCAAATTTAATATGACCAATTTTTTTGCATTCATAACAAATAATTTGATCATTTTCTTTCCTACTAGTTTCTCCTCTATTGAACTCTTTCCTAGGGGGTCTCCTAGAGTTTCTACTAGCTCTTATCCTCAGAATTTATTGAATCTCTTGGCGAACATGGCCATTTCTAAATCCTCATCATCACCACTTTCATCATGATCGTCTTTTGATTCCTCAATTGTGGTGGATTTTAGAGCTACTCCAACTTTCTTTGGGGGATCTTGATTTCTTTTAATTTTCATCTCATAAGTAAGTAAAGATCCCATAAGTTCATCTAATGAGAATGTATGAGGATCCTTGGATTCCTCAATAGCAGTGACTTTAGCTTCCCATGATTTAGGTAAGCTATTGAGTATCTTTTTCACCATTTCTACATAGAATATGTTTTTCCTAAGGCTTTAAGACCATTTATGATGTCAGTAAACCTAGTAAACATGTCACTAATTGACTCATCATTCTTCATTCTACACAATTCATAGTCTTGAGTGAGCATGCCTACTTTTGTTTCCTTGACTTGTGTGGTTCCCTCATGTGTGATGACTAGTTTATCCCAAACTTGTTTAGCATTCTCACATTGTGAAGCTCGATAATATTCATTTGGTCCTAATGCACAAAATAGTGTGTGCATTGCCTTAGCATTTAGTTGTGCCATTCTAAAATCATTAGTGTCCCACTCATCTTCTTTCTTTGGCACATCTGTCCCATCTACTTTCTTAATAGGGACAAGGGAACCTTTAACTATAATCCTCCACACTTCATAATCATTGGCTTGAATAAATAGCATCATTCTAGTTTTTCAATAAGCATAGTTTTCACCGTTAAAGAGTGGAGGCCTAACCGTAGAGTGTCCCTCTCCAACCAAAGGTGTAGATAAACTAGTTTGAGCCATTAGTGATCGTTTTACTCGATAGATGTTAATCTAAATCAATCTCGAGCCCAAGCTCTGATACCAATTGTTGGCTCTACCAAGAGGGGGGTGAATCGGTTTTTCTACTTATTTTTTATTTTTCTAACTCTTAATGCACAATTAAAACTAATGAAACAACAATGAAATAAGTGCAGTAAAAAGAGTAAGGGAAAAAGAAGCAAACACAAATTTATAAAAGTTCGGTCAATCTCTTACCTACGTCATCTCTCCTTGATCCTCTTGTCAAGGTTTTGATTCAACTCTTACTTGAGAATCTTTACAAACCATTTCAAGGCGTGGTGAGACCTCTTACAATGTTTCTTGAGGACTTAGAAATCACCTTCTAAGCCTCTCTCCTTGTAATACTACCCACACTCTACAATAGCAGACCTTACAAGGATAGCTCACCCCTTTGAATAACAGAACTTTCAATAAATGGGTGAAGAACAAGAAATCTCACAAATCGAGTTACACAATAAGAATTTTCAGATTTAATTTTCTCTCTTGAAGTTTGAAGATTTTCTGAGTGCTTGTTCTGCTTCCAAATTTCATAAATGCCTCTATTTATATCCCATTAACTAATTGGAACGGTTGGTGAAGCATTTAATGCTAATCCTCCTATTGAAACCCTCAGAAACTAGCCGTTGGGCTCAGTTTTCGTGAAAAGGGATCGATCCAATGCTAAAAGGGATCGATCCGTTTCTTCCAGAATGCATATTTCTCTATCGGGAGCCATTTCAGCCTTGAAATCAATTCTGCCAAAAGGGAATCGATCCCTCTACAGGGGGATCGATCCCTTTTGTCCAGCTTGCACACTGATGAGTAATTTTTGTATGGATTGATGAGATTTTGTGATTTTAAGTCAGTCTAGAGTATTTTAATTCTTTTACAAAAGTATTTACTAACCTTTCAAACTGAAATCACAACTAAAACTCTGTTTAAAAGTCCATTTCAAGCAAATTTACATTGAAGAAAAAAACGTTTATCCAAACTTAAGTTTTTGTCATTTCAAAATGTGTCAATTTAAAGCTAACAGAATCTTTCATTTTCTTAATACTTTCATTATTCTCAACTTAAAACATATTATTTTAACTCATTCTTTATGATATTTCAATTTGTAAAATAATTTTTCGATTGGTATCATGTTTCATTCCCAACAATAAGTATCATTTTTCATTGAACTTATAAGTGCAAAATCATATTTCTTATTGAAGATATTCATGAAATGCATGAATCTTTAAAATAATCTTGAAATATCTTTTCAATGAATGTTCAAACATAATTTTGTGAATTATTTCAATGATTTGTGTATGCACTTGAGAATTTAATGAACTAGTACTTGATAGACATATTTCTTTTCTTGCTTCATCTTAGTCAAGCATGCTTACAAGATTATATCTTATAGCTTGACTTACATATTCCACATTAGGTTTCATGATATATTTCTTAGTGGAATATGATTAATTAAGGTCAATATTTATGCTTGAATGATAAAATGATCAAACTTGACCCTAGTGTTTGAATTAGAATATGACTTAGGTAAAATATTTAAGATACTTAAAACATTATCTAAAGTCATAATTGTTTTTGGCCTACAATTTATGATGATAAATGGGTCTTAAATGCTCAAATGTATGAAAATTTGTCATCTATGAACTTATATTTCTCTTATGGACAAATATTTAAAGAACTTAGGCTTTAATGACAACATCAATATTCAAGGATAAATGTAAACATGAACAAACGCACCTTGATTGATATCCATGCATAGATTTTTGATTATTTTGATGTTGAGCTTGTATGATTGCTTAAGTTGAATAAATGATCATGCTTATGAGTTGAGAATATATTTTTTTGTTCATAAAATTTTGCTTGACCCCACTCATAGATTGTGAACTTTAATGATAAAATATACTTTAGCTTGATGGTATTAATTCACTTAGGTAAAACTTTTATGATAAAATAGCATATACCCCTTGAAACCTTAAATGATAAAACAATTAAGGATATGGCTATGATGTGACTAAGATGGTAATCTTGAATCTTTTCTTGCTCATAATTGGTAAAGATCTTTAATTGGAAAATGAGCATATGAATCTTTGTGCTTATGGCTATGGAAGAAAATGTATGATTGAGTGACATGAATTCTTAAATCTTCCATATGATTAGGTTTGTGCTTCTAAATATGGATTAACGCTTGGCGATAGTATGCTCATGCTTGTATTAACCCATATGCATGTTTAATGAATGTGTAATAATGTCTTGTTTGCTTGACTTGTCCATTCTCTTGGCATGAACATACCACACATAACAATTGGAATCATGCAACATGTATAAGTCAACCATGGGTAACAATTGGTATGAACTTTAAATTGATACTTCTTTCATTTGAAATATCAAATAGAAAAGAAGTCTTAAAGAACACATTTGCATGAGACATCTTTATGCTAGAATATGTGGTAAATTGATAAATACTTTAATTCTAGGCACATTCTTTCTTGAAAGTAGTTTATGAGCTCAATGCATAATCTCTCATGTAAATTCAGCTCATAATCATTATGTATTATCATGCACCTTAGTTAAACTTTAAGAATTATTGATATGTCTAGGTGCTTTATAGAAATGAAGTAAGTAAGTTATAGAATTAATAGATAATTTTTAAACAACTTGCTTATTTATTACCAATTACCAATTTCTTACAAATTATTTATGAACAATTGATATATGATGTCATGAATAATGTCTTTTTCATGCACAAACACTTCATATTCTTTTTATGTACATTGCTTTATTTGTGCTATAACTTCTAATGTACTAATATTTTGTTTGTTGGATAGAGCAAATGCTTTATATGTCCTCAAAAATCTTAAGCTTTATTTTTAAGGGGTGAACAAATTTTGTTTATTATTATTATTATTATTATTATTATTATTATTATTATTATTATTATTATTATTATTTTGCTATATGACAAAAAAGGGGAGAAATATGGTTTGTGTTAGCTTTAAATTGACAATTAAATATTTTGAAATGACAAAAACTTAAGCACTTCATACTCATTGTACTCCATTTTATGTATTTCTACCTTTAAGTGGTTTTGTATTGTACATAACCCACTTAAAACTCAATTCTCTATTCTAAAAGGGAGTGTAATATTGTAAGGCTATCTTGTGAATGGTTGGGTAGCTTCACAAGGGAAAGGTTTTAGAGGTTTCTTCTTAGCTCTAAAAAAAGAAGTGCTAGAGATCTCACCACACCTTGAAGTGGCTTGTATTGAATCATAAAGAAAAGTGGAATCAACACCTTGACAAGAGGATCAAGAAGAGAAGACGTAGGCAAGAGATTGGCCGAACCTCTATAAATCTTGTCTTTGCATCTTCTTTCTTACTCTTTATTTACTGTATTTGTGAATTTATTGTGCAATTTGTTAAAGTAGCTTGTTAAGCTTTATAAACTAGAATTTACTTCATAAACTCATTCACCCACCCTCTCGATAGAGCCAACAATTTGTAAATTGTTTTGAAAATCATGCTCATATTAAGGGCGAGCTTTCTTTTGAAAATCATGCTTATATAAAAGTGGGAGCTTTTTCAAAGTATTTTCAAAGCAAATTTACCTTAAGTTTTGTCATCAAAAGAGAGAGATCGTTAACTTTAAATTGACATATGTATTTTGAAATGACAAACACTTAAGCAAAATTAAATGAATGATTCAATTTGTAAATTTCTTACCTATTTATGATTTTCACAAATCATGCCAAGTATTTTGATCAAATATAAGACCATGATTTAATTGCTTATTTTTATTGGTCTTCATCAATTTAGAAAATATTTTTAAATATTGCATTAAATAATTTTCTCAAGGAATTATTGAATTTATTGTAAGAAAATTCTTGATAAATTTTTGGGCTCAAATTCATGTTTCCAAAGTTAAGCCATATTTAAATATATTAAAAATTGGCTTAGGAAAGTTTTTAATGCATAAAATGGCCTAGAAAATGCAAAAGTTGCAGAGGGGATAGATCTCCCTTGAAGGGATCGATCCCTTTTTGGCAGAAATTAAGAAATCGATCCCCCAATGATCGAGAAGCCTCCAACGATTAGTTTTATGTGAGGACCAACAGGAAGATTCAATTTTTGGCTCCACCAAGCATCAACAAACATCAAGGGAGTATAAATAGAAGACTTGAAGACCATTGGGACTCAAAGACTCCATTGTACAACTTCTCAAGCTTCAAAAATATTTTTTATGCCAAAAATGCTATATCTTATATCATTCACACTTTCAAGTGTCAATTAGTTTAGCACAAATCTTGTATAAGTTTCTCTTGAGCTCAATCTTGTAATCATTTGCCTAACTAAAGGTTTTTCTTTGATTACACAAACTAGAAAACCCATTCTCAATTTGTAAAGGGGAGTGAACCCTTGAGAGCATAATTGTAAGTGAAGAATTGGGTAGAAGGTTTTCTCCTTGAGCTATAAAAAGGAAAGTTGTAAGGTTTGCTACTTGATCTCATAAAAAGTAGTGATTAGGTTTACTCATTGAGCCCTAAAAAAGGAAGAGTAAGGTTATCCTTGATCCCGAAAAAAAGGAAGGTTACTCTTGAGTCTGCAAAAAAGAGTAACAAATTCAATAGTGAATTTGGAGAAAATCTTTAGGAGCGTCCCAAGGTAGAGGACGTAGGTAAAGTTGTCGAATCTATATAAATTGTTTGCATACAATTCTCTAACCCTTCACTCTTTACTTATTTGTAATTTAATTGTGTATATTATTTTGTGGTTGAATTGTCACGACCCGAAGACCGTGACGTGTACTTGTCACTTTCACTTTATTACAAATTACCAATTTTCGAGCTAAATTTTTCTCTTCACTTTAAAGTTTGTATTCGGTGTCAGTGTCGCTTCTAAACTAAATTCGCATTTCTCAATTCGATTTAACCTTACATTCACCATTTAATTTACTATCTCTTAAAACAACTCAACTTGATTGATACTTTAATTCAATATTAAATTGGTAAAAGAAAAAAATCGAAAACTTTCCTTTATATAAAATCGATTTTCCCCAACTAATAACTTGCAAAATAATAACTATTCCCAACAATATATCTCAATTCCACAATCCACAGTCTATATCACCATATACTACACATACTTCCAAAATCATCAGTTAAATATATATGGCATTTCACAAGTCATAATTGTCGTACATTGATCATTTCTCAGATCGCACTCGATAATTAAGTCTAATAATCTAGAACGATCCTAAGTTACATCCCAAAATAATTCCATAAGCATGTACTGTGCATTTTAAATGTCATACATGATAAACAAAATGACCATTTTTATACCTCAAGCAAAACAAAAACAGCACTCAAAGGACTCAGACCAGTATCACTAATAAAGATCGTCCCCAAGGCCTTGCACCAAAACTCCAAGTATGGAGTCTAGCTCGTATTATCTGTGATGTTGTTAGAAAGGGGTGAGCAAAACCACGACTCAGTAAGTAGTTTAAGTAAATGCATGTTAGACTCATGTCAATCTACATGCACGTGTAGAAAACAATGCTAAAGTAAAAAGTAAGCATGGTGTTTAAGCATGGTCTTAAGTCAAATACTTTCTTCGTGCAATTCAGTTTTAAACGCTTTCAATATGCACTTTATTTAAATCAAACTTACCATGCATTTCGATTAAATCAATTCACAATGCAATCGGTTAAATTCAATACGCTATGCACTTCAAATAAACGATTAATATACTTAGATAAATCAATCAATATCCACTTAGATAAATCAATCAATATCCACTTTGATAAAACATTCGATATACACTTTGATAAAACAATCAATATATGCTGCAATAATTTCGATCAATATAGACTTCAATAAATCCATAAGTAATAAAACAAGAAGTCAATAACTGTTAGGCATATCGTCTTGTTTCACTGAAAATAGTATTGATAATGAAACAATAGTAAGTGGAGTTTAGGCAATGATCCTCAATCACTGATAGGATAACGATGTCCATCCTAGCTAGAGATGGAATGGTGTCGCAAGCAACACTAAATCTATGGCCATAAAACAATATCCAGTCTCGCTGATCAGTCGAGAGCTGGAACTTGCCTGTTGGTTTTCCAGACAAGTAACAATCTACCTAGAGCACTAGGCTCGATAGGTACAATACAATAGTCTAGAGCATAAAGCTCGATAGATGGGCAATAAGGCCTAGAGCTAAGCTTGATAGGCTAGGAATGACCCGAAGGTTGTAAGACATGCCTGCACTCAAAACAGTTTGAAAATAATTTCCTCGTGTAGCACTTGGCTTCCACAAATTTCAAAAGACTTATTAAACCAGTTTTGAGTTTCAAATATACAAAAGTTTCGATTTATTTCAAAGGCTAGTTCAAACCAAAACTTTACAGTTGAAAACATAATGCAATTTGTCAAAATATAGACATTAAATAGCTCATCTCAAAATATGCAATATGTAAATGCACATATGCATCAATTCGATTAGTTTAACATGCATGCTTGGCTGGCCACAACACACAAGGCAGAAAAAGAGAATTAATCCAGCCCAAGCATAAACCAACTTTGCCTCATTGTCCAATCACAACTTTTGTATTTTCTTAACGTAAGAATAAACTGAAATATTTATCAAATTTAAAATCACTCTACAAGATGATGCTAACATACTTTAATTAACCCACTTACCTCACGCTTAGCCAATATATTCCTTAAGCCTTCCCAGTTGAAGTTCAATCTTCTGTCCTAGTCCAAGCCACTACAATCATCCCAATCACATATTTACCAAGGTGTAAAACACAATCTTTAACAATTTTATACTAAGCAATACACCATACCGATACCTATATATATATATACAATATTACATTTGTGGCCATCGATCCAAACATATTATCATTTTGCATATAGAGTTTACGTTCTTACAAAGCTTAGCATTTTAGCGACGTCATTTATACACTCTTGGCCAATTGTCGCTTCTTTATATCTTCTCTATCATACTAGCATACCAATAATTCATAGAATGATGTCATTTATACGAATCATGATCACAACATGGTGTTTAAGCTTGCCTTAATGTTTCTAGGCTAGCCAACCTTTCTTGAATTATTTCTTATCGCTATTTAAGTCATTCCTACGCTATAAACATCAACTCATCTTCATCATGCAGATAACCTATATATATAATGTACTTGTATATATATATATATATTTACACTTTAAGCTTAACTAAAAGTTAAGTTACATACCCTTTTAAACATCCTTGCTAGCTTTCTTTGCTCTCAACAATTATTTTTCTTCCTTTCACTAAAAACACCTATTGTCAACATTTCGGATATTAAATTTATTACTAATCACCATTTCACATACTTATATGATATATATATATATACACACACACACACACACACACACACACACACAACCCTTAAAAATCCAAACAAGAGAGCTTTTACCTCTTGGTTTAGGCTCCTTTTGTGGCTGTCTTCTTTCCCCTCAAATAGCAACCAACGATGAACTTCTAGTAGCCCCTATATACCCTATTTTCATGCATATAACAACCATCAAAATTTCATCTTTTATAGTCCTGCTATCCCTTTTGTGTATCCTTAAAACAATCAGTCAAAATCAACTCAAAAAGTCATCATTTACCTTTGTTAACATCCCTTCATTCCAGCTCTGAAATTCAGCCCTTAAATGTCACATTTTAGTCCCCAACGTACAGCCTGAAATTCACGTCCAAAACCCTATCAAACACTTGAATAATGTAGCAAAATTCCACCCTCAATACAGCCCCTCGAATGTTCTCCCTGACCACTCCTACAGTAGTCCTTTAAGGTTGCAATTCAAGACCCCTTTCCTTTATTCGATCAGCCTCAACAAGCACCATTCGCCTCTTTTACAAGGTCATTGCTATGGCTTCCCGAAAATCACGTTTTAGCCTTCAAACCAGTCCCATTGCAGCCACTGATCAGCCCCAATAGTAGCTCTCTCGTCCGCTTCTCTCCCTTAGCAACAGCTTCTTTCTTTTCTTTTAATTTATTTTTTTTTGTTTCAGTCAGTTTCACTCTTTCTCTTCTTCTTGCTTCATCTCTTGGCTGTCATTTCTCTTCTCTTCTTCTTCTTTCTCAGTTCGCATTACTTTCATCCTCTCTCGATCTCCACCTCTCTACTCTCTCTTCTCTCTCGTTTGGAACCCCTTACTGCAGTTTCTTTCTTCTTCTTTTCTTTTTCCTTTTTCTCCTTCCTTTCTTGCCGAAATCTCCTCTTATTCTTTCTCTCTTCTCTTTTTCCTTTTTCTCCTTTTTCTTGCCGAGATCCTCTCTTATCTTTCTCCCTTATCTTCTGTTTCGTTTGACAGAAGCAAAGCCTCTGCCTTCTTCTTTTTTATGTAAACCTGCTCCCACGTGATATTTTGATTGGCTTCCTAAGGAAGCCAATCAATTTTATATTATTATTATATTTATATATATTATATCATTATCATTTTGTCTTTGTTTTAATTTATTTTATATTTTTTATTTAATTATCTATTTATTATTTTTTTTGTTTACATATAGTTATTTTTATATAATTACTTTAAATATTTTATACATTTCCTATCTTAAATATTTATACATCTATATATGTTATTTATATAAATGTATTTCATGTCTAAAGTGTATAAATATAGGTAGTGGTAAAATATATTTTCCCATTAACTTATATCATTAACGAAAAAAATATAAAATATAAATTTATTTTCTTTATTGTATTTATATATATATATATATATATCTCATATATATATATTTATATATATATATATATATGTGTGTGTGTATATATATTATATACATACCAAACTAATATAAAATATATATACATATATTAATCAATTCTATAGAAAGAAATTCACTAATCGTTAAGAGCACTAAACTTAATTTTTCGGATTCAGTACTCAAGCTAATACATAGTTCAGATTACAATTCAATACTAAGCTTATTTAATTTAAATTTATTATTATTATTATTATTTTTCTTTTACAGTTTAGGTACAGAGAATTCACAGTTTTCACATGAATTGTATGATAAAATGGCTTAGAGAACTTAGAAAAACCGAAAAACAAAGTTAAGGTTAGTTAAAAACCGATTTACCCTCTCTCAGTTAGGTAATTGAGCCAACATATACACACACACACACACACATTTATATGAAGAGTGACCAAGTTAGACTTGTGTAAAACAATTTTTTATACACTTTTTCTAACTGCATAAAATATTAATTTTTTTACAAATCAACATTTAAATTTAGCAATCTATTTGTATGTACGTAAAAATTTTAAGTCAATTTGAAATCTGATTATTCAATTGAGAATAATTTTTTTAATATATATATCAATGGTTGAGATTTTATTATTATCGAATTAATAGTTAATCATATTTGATTAACTTGAAATCTGGTATGCATGATCTACATGAAAATAATACAAAACTCAGCAGTTGGATTAAAAAATTTTGAATTGTAGAAAAATATATGAAATTGTATAAAACCAAATAAATTTTATATTAATGTAATTGGGTCGTCCACAAATGGAGTGAGGATAATGACACATAGCTTACTTTATTCATTTATTTATGTTTTTAATGTTCTTTAAAGGGTATGCGTCATTATATTAATTGTGCTTGCAAAGTCTAAAAACTCCATTGATAGTGTATTAATAATTATCCTAAAAAATAAAAATAAAGTGGGTATGTGTCATTATTTTAATCTAAGATAATAATCCATATTATATTATATTATATTATATTATATTATATTATTAGGTAAATTTATTGCATATATTGAAAGTAGAGTATTTTTTATTCTATGAGCGAGATTAAAAAAGAGATAGGTTAGCCCATCATGATGTATTGCTCCAATCGTGAACTAAGAACCAACTATGAATCTGCTTTCCTATCTCAACATGATGGTTAGCCCAACTTTGAAACTAAACCACATCATTAAACAAATCCTCAAACTAATTTCTGGAACAAGATGTGATCTCCCTTCCTTTGAATGCACACAAACGTGAAATCCTCTTGCATTTTGGTAATAATTCATGCACGTCATTAAACTTTGCATTACTTTTCCTTTTTTTGAAAATTGTTTATGTGCTTATTATAGTAGCATGTTCCAACCAAATTCAAATATTACCTCTAAAAGCGTTCAATTGAAGTTACACTATTAGTCCCAAAAATGGAAGAACTGGAAGGTCAACTATATCTAGGAACACGTTCTTTGGCTACTTGAGGAGGTTTGCCATTGACAAAAAACTTGAACCAGGTGATTGCCGATATTCAAAAAGATTGAATTGATGACATTCTATATTGTTATCTACCACAACCACTAATAAACTGATGGTTTGGTTCCCAACCCAAAGAAAACATGAAACAAAGGGTGAGATCCACACTTTTTTTACCTCCATAAGAATGTTTTTGATGTTGGAATGCTTAACTCGAACGATACTGATAGTTAGTGTTATGTTTGCAGGGACTAGAGGAAACCGCGACGTAGGCCCCACGGGATTCTCTGCAAACCAAAATGGAGTGGAAGTCGCAAAATATTGATATTGGAAATGTAACTCAGAGACAGTAAGAAACTGCATCTCAAATCTCATTCGATTGAGCATATTTAGGTTTTAGTGAAACAAATTTGATAATGATGGTTGTATCCATAGCCAGATTTAAAATATTTAAATATTGTTCAATATGGTTTGACTTTTGATCCATAAACTGTTATAGTCTAATTCTCGTGAAAAGAAGTCAAACCCTATCCCAACCCAAATAACTAGCTCACGCGAAAATGCCAAAAACAATGCGAGCAACCAAAAAGCCTTTGTCTATGGCTATTTTGGTAATTTCACATTCCTTAGCCGTCCACCATCATGGAAAGTCAAAAGTTTGACTTTCTTATGTTAAATAAATATGATAAGAATAAAAATAAAAATATTTGATATTATTTTCATCACTTTAAATATAAATTATTGAAGTTAGGACACGTTAGGGATTAATGAAATTTTAAAGGGGTGCTTTGGTAAATTGTCTTATAAGATATTTATATATATATTAAATAAATTTATATTACATGAAATATTATCATCTGCTCTCGCTTGAAGTGCCGGCCACCATTCATGTGTACCAAAATAAAAAATAAGTGTTGGCCACCATTTGAAGAGAGAGAGTTATAGTTTTTCTAAGTTTTAGTGAGAGAAAGCTAGTAAAACCCTAATGTACAAGGCCCAAACTGAAAAGTGACCTAAAGCAAACTTGTTCAGCTTGACGAGTTCCACAACATATTGTAATTTGGTACATTGAAGTGACCATTTGAAGGGTGAAAAACACTCTCAAAGTTTCGGCCATAAGTTATGTATAAGAGAGAAATTTTGGTTTTGCTTCTAATTGATATATGTGATTGTTTTATGCTGATTAAGCATGCTACAAGTGTTAAATTGAAACAAATCCATGTTTAAAGCTTCCTTTTGAACTCGACCCAATCGGGGTTTGATGGTTAGTGCTTAGTTTGATACCGAAATGATATATGTTAGTGTTTAAAGCACAAGAAAAATATATGATAAAGTCAGATTTTGAAAATTCCTAGTGTAGAGCTATAAAGTGTATTCGGCCAAGAGAAGGACACTGAGTTACCATGCTTGAAAATGTTACCAAATTGACATAGGATAGTGTTTTAATGATAAGGAGATTGATTGTGAAGTCAAAATTGAAAATTGATGAGTTTTGACACCAGTTTTAGTTCTGGGTCCCAATAGAAAGTAGATTGGAAATGTTATGGAAGATCTTTAAGTGATCTTTAAGTGTACTACATTTTTCATAAAAGGAGTTAGTACTGTCAAAATGGGCCAAGGCCCGTTTGTCGGCTCGCCTGGCCTATTTATTCAGGGCTTGGACCTTACTTTTGTAGCCCATTTAAGGAAGAGGGCTTTTTAACCCGACCCCTAAATGGATTTAGACTGGACTTAAATAGGCTAGCCCGTTTACTTTTTAATATTTTTTAATTTTTAGTTACATTGAAATTTTATTTTTATTTTAATTATTTACATGTTTAACATCTTTAATCAAATAAAAATATATAAAATTAAACCTATTTACTATTATTAAATTACTTGTTTCTACATCTCTTGTATACAGAACACTACATGGGCTTTCTTTTTCAATTCTCTTTATGTCTCAATTATATTCTCTTTATTTATTAAATCTACATACACATTACATGCTAGCACTGGATATCATATGCTAAGATTTTCAGAGCTTGCAATTGGCTAGTGATATATTGAGCATTCCAATAACAACGGTGGCATCAGAGAGTTCTTTTAGTATTGGTTCTCATGTTTTAAACAATATTGAAATTCTTTAGATCATGAGAACGTGGAAACTCTCATTTGCACTCGAAATTAGATTCTTGGTTTTGAATGTAATGTTATTAATTAGTTGACAATTTTTAATCAATTCATAAGTTTAATTCTTGTGAGTTCTTATATTGTTCTTTATTTATGCTTATAGAAGGTGAAGTTGAAAATAAGCTGACTAAATGTGATTGACATTTGATGGAGGAGATAGATATGGATCTATTTATCATGTTTTTGATTTTTAATATTATTGAGACAAGTTATGTTTTCTAGTTTCTAAATTCGTTAAAACAATTTATATTATGCTTGTTAGACAATTAATATGTAATGTTTAAATGATGTTAAAGACTTGATGTTATAGATTTGATATGAATTTATTTTATATTTGTTTAATATTTATTTTAACAATTTATTTTGTTTATTTACTAAAAAATGGGATGTTAATATAAATTTTTAATTTTTTTATTTCTTAATATACAGGCTGTGAAGGCCACCGATTTTACATATCAGGCTTGTCAGTGAATGCATTAATTAAATAAATTAAGTATTGAGTTGTATTTTGGAATTGTAATATTAAGAAGTGATGAGATCAAGAAATGTAATTTGGTGCACCTGACGAGAAATGATAGAAAATTATTAAGACTAATGTTTTTGTGTATATATGTATAAGACATATATATAAATGTATATACATATTAATTTAAAACAAGAAAGTAAATATATATTTGTACATTAAATAAATGAGATATGTGTATATATATATATATATATATATATATATATATACACACACACACATATATACACTAAGGCAAACAAGTAAATATACACACACAAATATATAAATTGATATATATATATATAAATTAAAATATGTATGCGTTTAGGTTTAAATTGTAAGAAAACTAATAATAATGAAACTGATATGTATATAAGATATATTTTTTTTGGTATAAATCACAAGTATTCTCATCCGTTTTAACGGTCTGAGATTAATCATGTTCGGAGTTTAGTCACAGTTAAAGCTCTTCACCCCTCCCCAAAGATGTGTTTAGTGGGAGTCGAACCCGAGAGCTCTTCCCACAAACTCAGCTTGCGTTGCCAACTGAGCCACAACCCTTGAGTATATGTATATAAGATATAAATATTATATATATATATATATATGAACTATATAAAAAAAATTGATTGGCTTCCCAAGGAAGCCAATCAAAACCCACCTGCTCCCACGTTAGTTGGAACAGGTCGGTTTAAAAAAATAATAATAATAAAGAAAGGGAGAAGATCTCCCTGGGAAAAAGAAACAAAAAGAAGCAGAAGACTCCTCTGCAAACTGAAACTAAGCAAGTGAATAGAGCGTGAGAGAGAGAGAGAGGAAACGAGCAAAGAGGGAGACGAGAATGGAGATTGAAGGAGTTGTGAAGAGAAGAAGAAGGAAGAACCAACACTGCTCCTTGCCGCTGCTGCCAACGCTACTGTCGATGAGCCCTAGATCAAGGAGTTCTTCTGTTGACAAGGGGCAAAAATGGGAAGAACTAGTCACACCCTAAAAATTACTTGTCACACCCTAAATACTAGTCTCACCCTAAGCCTCCTATTTGTTTTCATTGTCCTGCTAGTCACACCCTAAACCAAGCTGCTTTCACCCGAAATTGCCCCTGAACCCCAAGACACACCCATAATTCCTCACACTCCATACACATCCTAACCCTCAAATCCTTCAAAAACTTAACAAATTCGTGAAAAGTTCAAAAAAATAAGATAAGTGTATTTTTTAAGTTCTATTAAATATGTTAAATGTTCATTTCTTTATCATTGAATGGATTATAATAAATGAATTTCATGAAAAAAACTTAAAAATTCGGTTTGCAGCTCACGGCAATAAATTACCGCGAGTGAAGAGTCCCTCCCAACAATTCTTTGTCAATAACTATATTGGCCCCACGGCATCTCCTTGCCGTGGGGCACAAATTTGTGCAACCCCATATAAAAAGGGTTAATAAGCCCCATATATGTGGGGTTATAAGCCGCACGGCATGGAGATGCCGTGCGGCTCAAAATTTTTTGCCCCATGTATATGGGGCAAATAACATAGGGACTTCTCAGCAGCATGCTGCTGAGGAGTTAATTAACACCTCGGCAGCATGCTGCTGAGGAGTTAGTTAAACACCTCGGTAGCATGCTACCGAAGTTCATGTTGTCACTGTTGGAAATTCATTTCCGAGAGTATTAAAATTTTGTTACGTATAAGGATAAAATTGGATTTTCAATTAAGGGTATTTTTGTAATAAAAAAATATGATTAATTTAGGGTGTGTCCAGCAACTTATAGGGTGTGATTAGAACACCTCGGCAAAAATAGGGGATTCTTCGAGGTGGCATATGGCGTTCCAAGAGGCTGGGGCAGAATGTCAAAACAGGGGCATTACAGGGTGGTTCTTGGCAGATCATTGGTGCTGATTACTATGGCTGTTTCGGTGCTAAATCAAGCACCCGAAACAGGACCAATTTAGGTTGCCATGGAGGCTGGGCAGTGAAGGAAAGCTTAAGCCTTTCGGGTGGTTCAGTAAGGTTAAATTTGGCTATGTTTAAAGGTTCAATTGACTGCTGTTGGGATGGTTTGAAACCTTTTTAGGAGCTGAAAACTGAAGTGAAGGAAAGAATAAAAAAATTGAGCAAAGACAGGGGCTATCGAGATTGATTTTTTGGAACTGAGTTTAGGGAACATGTTAGGGCTATGGTTCGACGCTTAAGCAGGGGAGTTCTTGCCAATGATAGGGGTGTTTTAGTAGGCTGTGTACAAGAAATTTTAACACTCGTGAAGGCTAGGGGGTTTGCAGTTGGGCGCTAGATCAAGTGTTTGGGCTGCTGGAAATGGCATAGCAGAACAGGGGCCTTCCCTCTTGGTCTTGGAACAATACAGTAGCTACATTAGAGAGAAACAAAGCAAAACGGTGAAGGCAGAACCGAATAAAAAAAAAAGAAACAGCAGTTGATTTGGAAGCTATTTTAGGCATGAAAACAAGGTCTTATTTTTGGATTTTCGGACTTTGTTGAAAGCTGAAAATTTGTTGGTATTAAAAGCTAGTTTGGGCTTGCCTTAGACGATAAATTGGGGGACTGAACAAGGGCCATTTGGGGTATTTTATGAGGCTGTGTTTTGAGCTGAAATAGTGGAGGAATGGTTCGTTCATTGCAGTTGTTGAAGATACAACAGCGAGAAGCTAGGAGAAGAATCAAACAGTGTCTCGACAAGCTTAAGGAAATAAGGGTGGCTGGGGAAAAACCCAAGAAACAACAGCAAAGAAAGAAGAACCAAGGCTAGGGTGATCGGCCACTTCAAAATTTTCATGGTAAGGGCTGCTTTTCTTTAGTTTAGCCAACTTATATGGCTTACAAAAAAAAAAAGGAAGAGATATACTTGATGCATGGTGAAGGAAAGATGGCCACATTAAAGGGCTAGAACTGAGAGGTTGAGAATCTCTTGATGCTTAAGTTTAAGACATGTATCTATATATGCCTATGCCATTAGTGTGATATATATAAGTATGCATGTATGTATTTTGAATAAGGTAATAATGAACTAATCTTGGAGTAGGATTAAGAAATATATATATATATATATATATATTCAAGGAGCCTAGGAAAATGCCTAGGCAGCCAAGGGAAAGTTTAAAGAAAATGTACCTTGGTTGAAATGGGTTTATGTATGTATATAAATATATATATATATATAAATTGTACGGTAGTGGAGAGTTAATTTTAGGTATGAAATGAATTTGTGATCTTTAGAGGTATGCCTTAAATTGTGATTAAGTATAATGAAGTTAAGTTATTGAGGTATGAATAATTGGTTTGTAGTGGCTTGGGCTATGGTGGAAGATTGAATATGGATTTTGAAGCTTGAAGAAAATACTTGCTAAACCTCGAGGTAAGTGGGTTAAGTAAGCTTTACTAGTACCATTTCGTAGGAACATTTAAATTTCCTTACTTATTAAGTTAGTTTATGAATTAAAGGACGAGATATCGTCGATCGGGCTACTAAGGTAAGACGTAAAGAAAGGTTTAAAGTATAAAGTTGAAAAGAATGCTTGGGCTGAAATTGAAATATCGTTTTCTATATTGTATGTTGTAGCAAGCTAAGACCACATGTTGAATAACATGAAAAACGCTAGTTCGAAATCCTTGTATGAACTTGCTACTGTATTTGAGTAAAGTAGGTACATGTGTGCATGGTCCATATTGGATTACACTAGTAGCAGTGCATTATGCATAAAGAGACTTTTACGGATGCATACATGCATTCACATGTAATACGTTTTAATGCAAGCTATTTTATGCATGAGTTCTTTTTTATGTATAACGACTTGCATGCTATTTAACTCAGAAGATTTTTTTGGTTTGAGCTAACTTTGAAATAAATCAAAAATATTGTATATTTAAAGCTCGAAAACGTTTCTTGTCAATATTTTGAAATCTATGGAAGTTAAGAGCTACACGAAAGAACTGTTTTCCGATATGTTTTCGAGTGCAGGCAAATCCATTGACCTTTGGGTCACTCAAGCCTAGCTCTAGGTTCTATTACCCGTCTATTGAGCTTTGTGCTCTAGACTATCAGTATCAGTATCAGTATCTGCGCCTTACGAGCCTCGAGCTCTAGGCATTATCAGGCTTGTCTGAGAATTTAACAGGCAAGTTCCAGCTCTCGACTGATCAGCGAGACTGGAGCATAATCTATGGCCATAGGTATTGTGTTGCTTGCGACACCTACTTCATCACTAGCTAGGATGGATATCAGTATCAGTATCAGTTATCAGGGATTCATGCCTAAGCTCTATTAGTATTCGTTTTCAGCACTTTAAGGCTTTATGCCTAATTGGATTGATTATCAGTTTTTTTGCAAAGTTATTTGTTTGAATATAATGCATCAGAATCCTATTTTGATATCTGTATCGGTTTTTAGTACTTCAAGGCTGTGTGCCTATAATGATTAATTTCAAATTTTAGTATTATTTTCTGCCTTGAAGTAAGTGTATCCGAAATCTATTTATGATCAGAAATGGTTTCAATATTTGAGGTTTCATGTAAAGATATCATTGCATAGAATACAACGGCATGCATATATATATATATATATATATATATGTCATTTACTACCATACGATAGTGTACATATAGACCGACATGAGCCTAGTATCTGTTTACTTAAGCTACTTACTGAGCCGTGGTTTTGCTTACCCCTTTCTAACAATATCGCAGATCATACGAGCTAGACTCCACACTTGGAGTTTTGATGCAAGGCCTCGAGGATGATCTTTAATTAGCAATACTGGTCTGAGTCCTCCGAGTGCTGTTTTTGGTCTCACTTGAGGTATAAAAACAGTTACTTTATTTACCATGTATGACATTTTAAGTGCACAGTACATGCTTATGGAATCATTTTGGGATGTAACTTAGGATTGTTCTAGATTATTGTAGCCTCATGATTATTGAGTGCGATTCGGGAAGTGAATTGTAAAGACTATAAGTTATGAAATGCGATGCATATGTTATTGATAATCCGAGAAGTAAGTTGTGTCAATTATGAGTTGTAAACTGCCATACATATATATGTGATGATTTTGGAAGTATGTGTAGTATGTAGTGAAATAAACTGGAAATTGTGGATTAAAGTATGCGGCTGGAAATAGTTGAATTCTATTGCAGGTTATTAAGCTGGGGAAAGTCGATGTTATATAAGGGGGAGTTTTCGACGTTTTTCTTTTATGAGTTTAATATTAAATGAAAATATTTAGTAAATCAAATAATTTTAAGAAATGGTAAATCAAGTGAAGAATGCAAAGGTAGTTGAGAGAGGACACCGACACCGAATACAAACCCTAAAGCGAAAAGAAAAATTTAGTTCGTAAAATTGATAAATGGGGAATAAAGTCTGAGTGTTAAGTGTACGTCACGGCCTTCGGGTCGTGACACAGGCTGACCCATTTAAACCCATTAGCCCTTAGGGCCGGATATGGGCTTACATTTTAAGCTTATTTAAGAAAAAGGGTTTTTTGGCCCGGCCCATTTATGGCATGACCCGTCAGGGCTGGCCTGGGCAGCTTATTTTGACAGTGCTAAAAGGAGTACGGATAGTTAACTGCGTTTGAATTGTTTTCTATAGTTCTGAAGTGAGTTGGTGGATATTGGAAAGTAAGCAAATATTTGCTCACTTACCTATACTTTTGCTATCGAACTGATTATTTTGAGCGTTGTTGTGATTGAACTGGTAAAGGACATGTATAACGGGACATAGGAGATACTGTGATTGCATTAAAATCTGCTAGTTGTGGTTATATGAATTGTGTTTGACTTGCAAGAGGTTTTTAACTATAGTATCATTACGCTGTTGAAATTTCGTAAAATGCTAGTTTTGAATCGGTTTGATTAATAGAATTGGTTTCCCTATAGAAACTTAGAACCGTAGGTATAAGTTCCACAGTATGAATTTGTTAACGTTTTAAAAAGGGTTTTGATGAGTTTTAAAAAATGATCTTCTTGGAATATGACAAATGCTTTGATAAAATTGTTACGTAATCGATTTATAACCGATTTCAAAGAATGACTCCTAAAGATTTAATTCGTATTGCAACATTGGGATTGAAAGGTTTTGATATTGATATTGATACATGGTTTTGATAGAGAAATTTGTTTAAATCGATATCATTGCACAATGTGGTTTAATGTTTTATTGATTGTTTTGAGATTGTTGGCTCTCCACATTTGCCCTCATGGTAATCATGCCATTTGATTTTGAATGCTATTTGACCTTGACCCTATCATCAGCACTCGCAGTTGTCACTTGGTCAATGTACACTGTGGCCCCTTCATGACTATGGCCATATTTCTTATTATTTATTCTTTGGTTGGGAACCTGCATGATTTTACCAGGGATGGGATATTACCTGGTCTCCACATTTGAATTGTTTGATTTTGATATTGATTTTGATACTGATTTTGAGATGTATTGATTATTGAACTTGCATTGTTTTGTTTTCTCATGATTTCGAAGTACAAAATTATTGTCATTGATTTCGTATGATCACGTAGAGAAATATATATACGATACTTGCATATAGTTTGCATGGTATCTATTCTTTAATATATGTTTCTTATTGGGGGTAAAGCTCACCCTCCCTCTTTCCTCTTTCAAACTATCTGCAATAGTTGTTGCCTATATGAGAGAGTCTTTTGGGAAGTATTCCTTCGAGACCACTGATCATATCTCGAAGGTATACTTATATACAGTTACTTTATGTATTCAAACAATGTATATATAATATCGTACTTTTATTTAGTACTCGGGATGTAAATTATAAAGTATTGAATGTCAGTTGCAATCTCGTTTAAATGATTTAGATTGTAAACATAATGATGTTGATATACGAAAAAGGATGTTTGAGGTTGTCCACCCAGGTTATAGTAAATGAATGCATTGGTTCGTGTTAGATAAAATTGAAATGGGAAATAGGATGATTGAACTGGGACCTATACGAATGATTTTAAAGAATTTAATAAGATAAGTAATTTAAAGCTTAAATAGGAAATGGTGAAACTACACACGATCTAACTCATTGAAATGAAAGGAAAAAGTAAGTATTTTAATGAATCAAGACATAACACAAAGGATGTTTCTATTTATTGATTCCTATTTTATATGCACTCACTCACTTTAGTCAGCAACTCCTTTTGGTCCGTAAAATCTAGATTAAACACTAACACGTAATTGGGAGAAGTAGAAATGAACTTTTTTCTAGGCATTTAGACATGATTTAAATCTTAGAGTCAATACTGTTGAAAAAGCTTTATTGTTTACCACTTTCAGCCCAAACAAAATTAGTTTCAAACCGTAAAATGGATTAAGATACCTGTGATTATAAAAAAATAAAAATATAGCTTAAACTATGTGTGTTAAACTCTAATACTTATTGTGATTGTGATAATTCCAATATTGATCATGCGTGCAAAACTCAGTTTAACAAAAGTTCTTACCAGTGTTGATTCTACTTTTTTTTTCTTGATTTTCATCGGAAAGGATGAATCTGATTTTTATTTGTGAAATCCAAATTTAAACGAACAAAACTCTCTTTTCACCCCCCGATTACACCTTTCTATCATTTTGGACAATATTGATCCTGCAAGGCAATGGAGGATTCAACCTACCTAGTATAGAATAGAAAAGCCAACACATTCCAAATAAATTCAAGAAAGCATATATGAACATATAGTTAAACAATATTCTCCAGAGTAAGAGTACTATATATTGATTATTGTATGCAAAAGCCGAGAGTGATAACACTGTTTTAGTAAGTTAAATACTTAGTAGTATTTTTTAGACCAATTAATTCTAAAAAGAGACATACTTTGTATGCCTTAGTACTCTGCTAGACCATAGCTAGACATCTTGTATGCCTTGGTATTCTGCTAAACCATAGCTATTTATGGCTCTGCGTTGCCTTGATCATCCAGTTCAAGGAAATGATTGTGCTATGTCAAAATCCCAGAATATAATTGGTGACATTCGAGAATCCTTACTCTACAAAGCCAAAAACCCTGAACTTTCTCCCCACGAATACAGCATTTTGATATCCTTACCAAAGCAAGACTCTAAAACTACTGCCTAATGCTAGTTATCTATTCGATTATGAAATGACTGTAATGCCAAGAGCAGAAACACAACTGACAAAAAAGAAGCATCTAAATTCTAAAATTCAGCTGATTCCTTAAAATTATACAAACAATCACTTTACATCGCCTCGTATCTCCAAGTGAAATTCTAGTTGACAATAGAGACGTCAGACAGGATGTCCACAGCTTGGGGGGGCAGCCAATTCACAACTTGCAGCATCTGCATGCCCAATAGCCCGCTTATGAGATTTACGAGATTCTTTTTCCAGTTTCAAGGATAATTTCTCCACACTGTTCTTCAATTCCCGCTGCTTCTGCTTCATGTTCTCTTCTTCAGAAATATCCTGGCCAGAACCTTTTGGTCGTATGCTGGAAATTTCCAAAGGTGCAGCAAGGCGCTGATCCAGGGTTTCTTTACAGGAAATCGTCCCACAAGGCAAAGCTAAAATGTGACTACTAGACTCAGAGGTCTGTCTCTCTTGCACAGCCTGCAATTGAGATATTGAACTAGCTTCTCCTCGAACACCAACCTCCAGTTTCTGTGGGGACTTCTTTCTCCTGTCCTCTCTAACCTTAACAATAAGCATGCCCGAACATTTAAAACCATAGCTAAGTAAAGCTTAAATAGTTTTCACTTAGAATAAAAGAATTTTTGTGAACTACATTCTACGTTACTAACTAGTAACAAGACTCAAATCTGCGAGAATAAGCAGCTGTTGGAACTGAAAATCCAGCAAATTCAATCTTAAATAGACTGCAGCATCGTGATTCTCATGATTACATAAACTCTCACAAGAAATTTACTATCACTTCAATGGCAAACTGTGCAATAGTGCATTTTAGTCTAACACCAACAGACAAGATGATAATCCGACATAAGGTCTGTTCATTGATTTGGGGCTACAGATTCAGAGAGCTAAATATTGCATTTAAATTCCATTACATGCATGTGCTTCACAGTGCTCCATGGTCATTACTATGCAAGAATTTAGAAATTTTATTTATAGGTATTTTAGTATAGAGTGAATGGAGTATTATGGGCATCTTGACCAAATACTGATTACTAGACGTCAATTTAATCGACTATTCAAAGCAGTTCTTGTACGTTTCATTTTTTTTCATGGTTCAATAGAGAGAGAGAGAGAGCTTCAGTCATCAGAAAGATTTGGTTTTGAAGTTAAGCTTAAATGTGACTCGGATGGCAGAACCAGCAGTGAAATCATTTCACAAATTCTAAAAATTTCATCAAGGATGATCCACTAAACTTTGCAGCTCCTAAAAGTGAATCAGATATATTTCTATTGTGCTGCTTCTCCATACCAGTGTGTAGCCATTGCAATAGGCCAACAGTAATAAACAAAACCATCAGTATAAATATAATCTTTTAAGAAAATAAAAAAAAATCAAATACATATTAAATTCAGAATAAATGAAAAAAAAATGAAAAAAGAAATATTATGATGGCCTACTTCACTTCTGCACAATCAGGTACTGCCTGATGACTAGGAAGTATTGATTAGTGCTCAAGCTAAGAGCGAAGTCTATCATTTAAACTTTTAGTTAAAATGGACCTTATTTCCTTTCCATTGACAACAAAGAAATTTGAAAATATTAACATCAATGACTTCTGACAATATAAGAACCTACAACTACAGTCCAGACATAGTGAGCAGAAATTAGTTTTATAAGAGCTATAACCTGTCCCAATATATCCCCTTCAATCAAATCTCCATTTATCAAAGATTAGAAATTGCAAATATCAAAGATATATATCCAGTCCTTCTACTAACCCATCAAGACATAGGCCTCCATATCTTTAAATCGAAAGCACTTTACATCCAGTATCTATTTATTTATTCTTTTTCATTTTGAACTAACAAAAATTAATTACTGCATTTGATCATCATCTCCTCTTTTCAATATCGAATGACAACAAATTCTAATGCAGGATTGAACTAAAGATTTTTATTGAACTATAACTACAAGACACGTGCATACCTTATCATATTCAGATGATGCCCTCCTGCGTTCCTTTGCCCTACGAATTGCACTTTTTACCCCATGATTGTCCATGATTCCATTTGGCCACAGTTCTGCAAGCTGGATGGCGTACATGGAGTATCAATAAAGTCACTCAATGAAAGAATAGAATGCAATTAATACAAAGGTGCCAGCTAGCTGGGTTGGTAAACCTTACAGCAAAAGTAAAAATGAAAGTGCAAGAAAAGGGGTGAACTTATTGATATTGTCAATTATATGCTGTCCCTTAAATTGTGAGGTCAAATTAATTTTGTGGCAAAATTACTAATTGAAGCGATATTCCCCATAACATGTAGACCATTTTCAATATTCCCCATCTCCATAAAAGTTATCCATAATTTTGGTTAAAATTTTCATTCATTGCCTACTTGAATGGTAATCAAGAAAGGCCAGGCGACCCTTGAAAGAGATAAAGAAGTGACTTAATACCAATCTAATTATAGGTGGAGCAAGAAAATGAAGTAAAAAAACTGTAGTTAACTTTTAGAAGAATTTGCAGATGCAACTTTAAGCATATTAAATATGTGGAATTTCAGAATATTTTTATTTCTGAATCTTGAATAATACAACTTCTAAGGATTATATACAGCTACTGTTAAGCAGTAAAATAGGAAACTAAATCAGTCTAAATCTAATCCCCATAATTGAGGAATTGTCTAACCTTAATTCTAGGGATATAGATATTTACACATTTAATATAGTTGACTTTTCCACACTCCCCCTCAAGCTGGCTTGAAGATATCTTCCATGGCAAGCTTGCTCACTAGATTTTCAAACTGCTTCCCGTGCAATCCCTTTGTAAGAACATCAGCAACTTGGTCACTTGTTGGTATATATGGCATGCAAATTATTCCATTGTCAAGCTTCTCTTTGATAAAATGCTTATCTACTTCTACATGCTTCGTTCTATCATGGAGCACTGGATTGTGAGAAATAGAGATTGTGAGAAATAGAGATTGCAGCTTTATTATCACAATAGAGCTTTATCGGTGAGGGATTAGAAACCTTCAAGTCTTCAAGTAGTCTTTTAATCCACATTACCTCACAAATCCCATGGGCTATTGATGAAACTCAGCCTCGGCATTACTTCTGGCTACTACATTCTGTTTCTTGCTTCTCCAAGTGACAAGGTTTCCTCCCACAAATGTGCAATAGCCTGAAGTTGACCTCCTATCTGTAATACTTCCTGCCCAGTCTGCGTCGGTATAGGCTTCTACTTGTAGGTGTCCATGGTTTTTGAAGAGCAGTCCCTTTCCAGGTGTTCCCTTTAGGTACCTTAGGATTCTGTAGGCAGCTTCAAAGTGTTCTGAGCTGGGTGAATGCATAAACTGACTTACCACACTAACTGCAAAAGCTATATCAGGTCGTGTATGTGCTAAATAGATGAGTCTACCCACAAGTCTTTGGTATTTCTCTCTATCCACCACGTCTTTGGTTTCAGCAGGCTGAAGTTTCAAGTTGGCCTCTATTGGGGTTTCAGCTATCTTGCAACCAAGCATTCCTGTCTCACTAAGCAAGTCTAGGACATACTTACGTTGGCTAACAAAGATACCCTCCTTTGATCTTGCAAATTCCATGCCAAGGAAGTACTTTAAGGCTCCCAAATCCTTTATCTCAAAGTCATGTGCAAGCCTTCTCTTAAGTTCTCCAATTTCTGCACTATCATCACCAGTTATTATTATATCATCCACATACACAATTAAAATAGCTAGTTTACCATTTCTAGAGTGCTTGAAGAACATTGTGTGGTCAGCTTGACTCTGAATATAACCATAGCTCTTCATTACATTTCCAAACCTTTCAAACCATGCTCTTGGTGATTGTTTAAGACCATACAAGGATTTTTTCAATTTGCACACCTTGTTGGTTCCGAGGTTTTTCTCAAATCCAGGTGGGAGGTCCATAAACACTTCTTCCTCTAAATCTCCATTAAGAAAGGCATTTTTTTACATCAAGTTGTTGTAGAGACCAATTGAAATTAACTGCTAAAGAGAGAAGTACCCGGATTGAGTTTATTTTCGCAACTGGAGCGAAGGTCTCTTGGTAGTCAATGCCATAAGTTTGAGTGAACCCCTTGGCAACAAGTCTTGCCTTGTACCTCTCTATGCTCCCATCTGCCTTACACTTCACAGTGAAGACCCATTTACATCCTACAGTTGTCTTGCCTCTTGGTAGCTCCACAATCTCCCAAGTCCCATTCTTTTCAAGAGCGTCCATCTCTTCCTTCACCGCTAACTTCCAATCCGGATCACCTAGGGCATCCTGAATAGATCTTGGTACATGCAAGTTAGAAATATTTGAAAGGAATGCTTTGTGGTTATTGGACAACTTTTGATACGACAAATATTTTGCAATAGGGTGATTGGTACATGATCTTACTTCTTTTCTGTTAGCAATTGGGACATCTAGATCAGAAAAATCAATATTTGGAGACTCAAGGGAAGAAACTAAAGGAGCAATTTTAGGATTAACCTGAGTTTGAGGAGGACCATCCCTCAAAGATTCCGGCTGAACAGGTGCTAGAGAAATAATTAGATCAGTAATATTTTTATGAGATTTTCTCCTGGTATAAACCTGAAGCTCAATATTTGGATTATGTGAATCCGTTTGAAGTAATTCTCCCCTTGTTTCAGATTCTTCAATACTTGGCACCTGTTGACTAAGAGAGTCCTTGTTTTCATTATTTTTAACGTCCATTTCCTTAAATTGTTTAATAGACTGAATTGGTGACTCAATGAGGCTTGGTAGTGGTGTAGAGAATTTCCAAAAATTATCTTCTTCTTCTTTATTCTCCCCCTGAAGAAGATTTTTGCTGAAATAGGGTTGATTTTCTAGAAAAGTGACATCCATAGTAATGTGAATTTTCTTTGTCAAAGGATTAAAACACTTATACCCTTTTTTATTTGGAGCATAGCCAATGAAAACACATTTTTCAGCTTTAGGATCCAATTTGGATCGAAAAATTTGGGGAATATAAACAAAGCAAGTGCATCCAAAAATTTTTAAAGGTAACTCAGAGTATAAACGAAATGTTGGGAAGTATTTTTTGAGAGTATTCAAAGGTGTTTCAAAATGTAAGACACGAGTTGGCATCCTATTGATTAAGTAAGATGCAGTCAACACAGCATCTCCCCAGAGGTATTTTGGAATGTTCATAGAAAACATGATAGCTCTAGCTACCTCAAGTAAATGCCTATTTTTCCTTTCAGCTATTCCATTTTGCTGGGGTGTGTCTCGACATGTAGATTGGTGTAAAATACCTTTTTCTTTTAAAAAATTTCCCAAACATTCATTAAAGTACTCAGTTCCATTATCTGTTCGAAGGATGCAAATTTTTGTTTTGAATTGGGTTTCAATCATGCAATAAAAATCTTTGAAAAGTTTTTCTACATCAGATTTTTTGCTTAGTAAGTAAACCCAACACAATCTAGTGTGATCATCGATAAAAGTTACGAACCACCTTTTTCCAGACAAGGTGGTAACCTTTGAAGGTCCCCAAACATCAGTATGAAACAAGTAAAATGGTTTTGATGGACTATAAGGTTTTGAAATATATTTAACTCGATGATCTTTAGATAAAAGACAACTTTCACATTGAAAAATAGAGCAATCCACTCCTTTAAACAAATTAGGAAATAAATGTTTTAAATAAGGGAAACTAGGATGTCATAACCTAAGATGCCATTGCATTATTTTATCAGAAACAGAATTTGAACCGGTACTACTAAGCCCTTGAGCTTTTTTATTACCTAGGAAATCCTCACTGAAATAGTAGAGCCCATTTATTTCTCTAGCACTGCCAATCATCTTCCCTGAGTTTTGGTCCTGAAATTGACAAAGAGAGTCAAAAAAGATAACACGACAGTTGGAATCCTTTGAAAGTTTACTGACAGATAAAATATTACAAGCAAGTTTAGGAACATGAAGTACAGATTTAAGATCAATACTTTCAGAAAGTTTAATAAAACCCTTGCCTGCAATAGGTGAAAAACTACCATCTGCTATTCTTATTTTTTCATTACCAGAACAGGGAGTGTATGAACTAAATAGATTCGACAGGTTAGTCATATGATCAGATGCTCCTGAATCAATGATCCATGGAGCAGAATTAAAGACACTGGATAGGGCTAATGGATTTCTACCTGAATGAGCCAATGAACTATTAGATGTACCAGATGTCGGATTGGACTTTAGTAGTTTCAGGAGTTGATCGAACTGCTCTTTGCTGAAGGAACCCATATTTGCTTCATTGGCAGAGGGTTGTGACTGCTTCTGCTTCGGCTTCCAATTTGTTGGTTTTCCATGGATGTGCCAACAAGTTTCTCGAGTATGGCGTGGTTTGTTGCAATGGTCACACCACACTCGAGGCTTGTCATCAATCTTACGCAAATCAAGGACATTTGGTCCACCAACATTAGCTTCTGCAGTGACCAATGCAGAGTTCTTGATCAAACTACTGGTATGAGGAGTAGAATTTACAACTGAAGTAGAACCTGACATGGTGGTAAAAAACAGCAGCGGCTCTTGGAAAAATATGGTGATTTAGGGTTTGGCAAGAAAGAAAAGTTCTTGATGAGAGTGGCTATGAAGGCCTAAGGTAAAAAAAATCAGCAATGAAGGCTGAAGAAGAAACTGTAGAAAAATCAGCAATGAAAGCTGAAAAAGTGACTGATTTCCAAGAAAAAACCTAAAGCTCTTGATACCATGTGGAATTTCAGAATATTTTTATTTCTGAATCTTACTTGAATAATACAACTTCTAAGGATTATATACAGCTACTGTTAAGCAGTAAAATAGGAAACTAAATCAGTCTAAATCTAATCCCCATAATTGAGGAATTGTCTAACCTTAATTCTAGGGATATAGATATTTACACATTTAATATAGTTGACTTTTCCACAAAATATCTACCAATATCTAGGCCCATATGGCTTTAATTATAAGTTCAGATGCACAAATTGCAATTACACCCATATTTCAAGATAAAAAAGTATTATTGATCTTTTTCAATGTGACAAAGCCGGCTAGGACACACATACTACAATATTTATGATCAAATGAAGAGTTAAACAAATTAAAAACTTCTTGTCGAAGGCTATTTCAAAAGTCAAAACAAGTTGAAGACAAACTCATCAGAACTAAACTTGAAGAATCTCCAAGCCTTTTGTCAGAAAATGTTTAACTTATTGACGATAAGAAATGCTTATTTAGGATATGTGACTATTAGGAAAATATGCACAGTTCGCTGTCTCAGACAATCTGAAGAAAATGGATTCACCTTTGGCTCCTTTTTACTTGCAAGGCAAAAAGAAGCAAAAAGAACATATCAAGGAAAACACAAAATCTGGTGAGACCATAAATTTTTGGGCCAAAAAGAAATATCCTTATGGCTTAATATATGCATCAAGCGTTAACCAATCACCTTTTGCATTTAAAGTTTAAAGTAAAAAAAGAGAGGAAAAAGCTATGGTCAAATTGTTCTGGAGAAAAAATAGCAAGGGCCAGCAAGGCACATGCCCTAATCTCACATACGGCAAAGTCCAAGGACAGCACATCAAAAGCTCAACTTAGATTCTGATATCTTCAGATCTGATGTCCCATTATTATGTCAATTTAAGCCCAATACACTAATTCTAGTTGAACCCCAAAGAAGACTTACCAACAAGCTAGGAAAAAAGAGCAGAAGAGGAAAACTGCATGATACTAAATATTTCCTTATTTCAGATTTCAAGCACATTCCTGCCGTACGTTATTTCATATTTGCTTTTCTGAATATCTGAGTCAAATGAGCCACCATTTCAACAGGGGAGCAAAGAACTCAAAGGATGAAAGTTTAAAATGCCATGTTATGATTTGATTAAAACATTAAAACCAAAGAGCCATGAGCGTGTGTTTGTATGTATGCAATGTAAAGCAACTAATATGCAGTTCGTACAGGTCTCCTGATCTACCCAAAAGAAACAGGCATCATCACCATCTACAATCTTTATCAATTTCCATTTTTAACAAAAAAAATCAGTCATCATGTATTTAAAAGTTCTTTAGGGTTTATGTATTACACAACATTTGAATGAGCAGTGTGGTGCAGTGGGGAGGGCTCCCCACTGCACTGCACCCCCAGTCAACCCCCTTTCTTTCACTGGAGAAATAGGGATCCTGATTTAACTAACTACATTAGAGTTAATTTTATATGGTTTCTATGCAGTCTTATGCTTCTTTATTTGTGTGGAATGGGATAAGAACAAATTTGAGAATAAGAGGAGCTTGCATGCATTCAGATGCACAATTCGCTCTTTAGCCCATTAACATTTCTTCATTTTTCCTATTTAACTTTGTCAAGTTCTTTACTTAACTCTTTTTTCAATTCATTACTGCTCGTCAAGGTTTTTATTCAATGCTAATAAAAACCTTTTGCCTTTCAAAAAATTCCATTTTAAATGATTCACTTGGTTTTCTCATTACTTTTCATACAAATATTTAAACTTTTTTGTCATGTGAAGGAGCTTCTTACTTGATAATTTTTTGTGTTTTGCATATCCCCATCAAAATAAAACTAATTTTGAATCCATGCATGACACAAGAAACGGAAATACAGTATTGAATCCAAGAGTTTATATTTGATGCATTGACAGTGTATAGCATCTATACACTATCATTCAACAACAGAATGTCACCTCATTAATAAGTGAAGTTAAAAAATATACGAGCCCCTAAAAATAAATTAAAAACTTAAAAATAAATATTAATAGTTTTTAATTTATTTTTAAGAACTTGCGCATTTTTAAATTTTGCTCATTAATTAGGTAGCACATTGTGGTTGACTGACAGTGTGCGATATCATTTTCGATATATGGTGTTGGTAGTAGAAATGGATAGAGAGATTGATGGTGATGTGACTCATAGGATCTAAGCTAGATGGAGTAAATGGAGAAGTGCTATAGGTGTGTTATGCGATAAAAAAATTCCTATATGGTTGAAAGGCAAGTTTCATAGGACAGTTGTTAGACCAACATTGTTATATGGTAGTGAATGTTCGGCAACTAAGAGACTACATACATAAAAGATGTGTGTAGCCAAAATGCGATGTTGCAGTGGATATGTGGATATACAAGAAAGGATAGAATGAGAAAAGAAGATATTCGTAAAATGGTTGGAGTGGTACCTATCGAAGACAATATGTGTGAAAGTCATTTACGTTGGTTTGGACACGTACGACGTAGACCTGTAGATGCTCCAGTTAGGAGAATAGAAGCTATGAATGTTGAGAGAAGGGTTAAGACTAGAGGAAGACTAAAAAAAACTTGAAAGGAAGTAATTTGGAAAGATATAGAGGTATTAGAGTTAGATGAACACATGGCCTTGGATAGGAATATGTGGAGGAGGAGAATACATATGAACGATCTAACGTGAATTCAGATATTGATTCATATAGCCTACCACAATCTCTTGGGATAAAGGCTCTGATGATGATGAATCTCAAGTATGAAAACATATTTTAATTAGAATTTATATTTGATACCTTGACAGTGTATTGCAACTATATAGTGTCAGTCAACTACGAAGTGCCACCTCATTAATGAGCAAAATTAAGAAATACGTAGGCCCTTAAAAATAAATATCAATAAGTTTTTTTAGGTTTAATTAAATAAGTTCCACCTTATTGATATTTATTTTTAAGGGTATGCATTTTTTTAGCTCTACTCACTAATGAGGTGGTATTTTGTGGTTGAATGATAGTATATAATTGCTATACATTGTTGATGCATCAAATATAAGTAGACCTGGCAATCCGTGTCTCCGTGTCATGACATGACACAGCACGAGTCAAGACACGACACGAATTATTAAAACACGAACACGACACGAATTATAAAACGTGTCTAAATCGTAAACACGAACACGACACGTTTTTTTTATGTGTAACACGTGACACGACACGATTAAAAATCAAAACAGAGTAAAATGATAAAAAAAATCATATTTATATTTATTCATATCTATATTAATTAAAATTCAAATATTAGTAACAAATATAACAAAATAATAATATCTTCAATCCATACAATCCCTAATACAAATATAACATAATTCATCATCATCATATGATTATGATTTAAGATTAAGTATATAAAAATATCAATAAATCATTAATATATTATTATCTTATTTTGATTATAATAATTTGTATGGTAGTATTATGTTATTTTAATTTCCTATAATGTAATAATTGATAAATCAATAAATTAATTATGTTATTAATAAGTATATTATGTTAGTGTACTAATATCTTATGATAATTATGTTATCAATAAACTAATTATGATAATTGATAAATCATTAAAAGGTATATTATGTTAGTATATTAATATCTTATTCGTATTATAATAATTTTTATGTTAGTATTATCAATTATGTTAGAATTTGTATGTAGTATTATCAATTATGTTAGTCTTTGTATGTTAGTATACTGAATAATGTAATTCTATAAATGGTAAACTCTTAATTTCTTATCAATATCATGTATTATAATGTCAATGATATTTTATACAATCTCTTATTAGTATAATGCATGACCTATATTTTATACATTATAATAAAAAATATCATATATATTTATACATTATAGTATCATATATGTAATGTAAAAAATTGATAATTGTATTCTAAGTTCTTAACTTACAATAAATTTTTCTTAAATTCAATACTTTATTTTCCAAATTTTAAAATTTTATTATCTTAACAATAATTAACTAGTTTAATTTTATAATTTAACTTATTAATTTATTTTTTGCAATATTAATTAAAGCACTAGTTTGTTTTAAGATATAAATTTTCATAATAAATTATATCAATATAATACACTTGTTCATTTGGCAAGGCACTTAAGTATTTTTGCATTTGGCCAATGATCAATTCCCACTAAAAGCATATATGATTACCGTGTCTTACACGTGTATTCGTATATCCGTGTAACACGGTTTTCTTTAAGCGTGTTTCCGTGTCGTGTACGTGTTATTCGTGTATTCGTGTGACACGATTTTCTTAAACGTATTTTCGTGTCTTACACATGTTTAGCCGTGTTTGAGACGGTTAAACACGAAAATTGCCGTGTCTAAATTCCTTGGGTATCATTAGATTCAAATAACCTCTATACCCATATTAAGATTCACATTTTTACAAACTCCTTGTGCTTGCCTCTAATGGTGAGCCCTAATGCTGTTGATTCTTCTACAACT
Source organism: Heritiera fomes (assembly GCA_032173925.1). Lineage (NCBI taxonomy): Eukaryota > Viridiplantae > Streptophyta > Magnoliopsida > Malvales > Malvaceae > Heritiera > Heritiera fomes. Next base: position 7,668,007 of record JAPDPM010000017.1, read on the forward strand.
TTACCTTTTTTTTTTCCTTCATGTTCCCTTTCATACTTCTAGGTCTGTCCCACTTCTCATACTACTAGAAAGATAGTGTGAATCTTAAATACAGTTGGCTTCATATGAGTATTCTGGGACAATTCATAGTTCTTCAGATTGGCAACTATATCACCATCTAACAACTTGGTTGGCACCATAAGTGTCAAAACTACAAATAGCATCCATTACCCTAACCTCTATTCTATCAGTAGTTACAAATTTGGCAGATCAAGGCAACTAATCAGTTTGAACTGAAGAAGAGAATAGAGAGAAATGATAACACTCAAGTCACAATGCTTGAGACCAATGTTTCACAAATTAGGCCATAAAATGGTAATGCTACACTTCATGCTTACATTTAATCACCATGAAAGAATAAGCCAGTGCCTAGGAAAATATCAAGGCAGTTCATTTACAAAATAAAAGCAAATAAATTGGAACAAGCAACCAAAAACAAAATGAATAGGAGCAATGAGTACCTCAACATATAACTTTCTGATTTGTGGACCTTTGTCTTCATCCATCCCCTAAAACCATTAATAATGTCAAGAACTTAGTAAACTACTAAAGTAATTTATAATAAACAGAAGATGAATAGTTAGTTGATAAAAGCACCTGAACATATAAGTCAAAAAGATCACAGATTTTATCCTCCATGGCATTATCCATGCTGTATTGCTCTTTAAGGACTACTTGTTCTTCAGAACCAAGCACTTCCTGTAAATCATCAATTGCTACACCCCTTCGCTTAGATGCCTGGAAAGTTATGCATGTTCATAAGAAAATAACTAAAACAAGGTATCATCAATTGCCACTAAATTTGCACATATACCAAAAAACATATTGCAGCATGAGAATGTCTTTCATAACATAAGACAACAATTTGCAGCCGTAAATGTTTGTATCAGATTATTCTCACAGCAAAAAATGGAGGGTCAAAGTTTCAGTTTATATTTTGCTATAAGTGCTGCCTCTTGTGAGAAAGAAAGTTATATGAAGCTGGTGAGTAAAGTGATAAAAACCATATCTGTAATTATAATATTAAGTATCAATGATGATAGTGACAGGTTGCAAAATTATTGAAGCACAAATATGGAACCAAGGCATCAAAGAGAGGACTGCTTCTTGCGTGAAAGAAACTAAGAACTTAGGACCCCAAAGCATTTAAAACTATTTGGCAATTGCTCAAAGTGGCTTTTGAGGAAACCTGCAATTTGATCATTTCAGTGAGCTCCATTTTAATCTGTTGAAATCTATCAGCTTTTTCTCGCTTCGCTGACAGTCCCAGTAAAACCATCTCTCTTAAGTTCCTCTGTATCCAAACAACCAATTGGGGCAGGGGTAGAGAACAACGTTAGTATCTAAGAACATGATTAGAAACATAAAGAACTTTAAAAGTTGTTTATGAAAATGCAACTATCTTAATTATCAGAGAGAGAGAGAGAGAGAGAGAGAGAGAGAGAGAGAGAAGAGGGGGGGGGGGGGGGGGGTGTGGAGAACAAGTATGCAACTATCCAGAAAACTTGAAATCCATTGCCAATTAGACTGCATCATCATCATCATCACATTATCCCAATAGATTGGCGTAGTAGACTACATGAAATTAAGCCAATGAAGCATTGTCTTGATGGAAAGGAGGAGCCTGGCAAGCTTTAGATCCTACATTCAAGCCTCGGCATGGGTAGGTTTTGTCCAACTTTTATGTTGGTTTATTTAGTTTGTTTATCAATGTCTTCGTGAATGTAATGCTTCATTGGATTGTAATTTCTACTTGTACAAGTAATCTAATAAAAAAATTCAAATTCAGAGGCTATGTTAATTTTATTTATCTTTGGCCAAAACCAGAATAATTTCCAAATTATAGTATGTCAAAGGCAGTGTTATCAATAGCGAATAGCGGACAATAGCGGTGAGGCCAAAATCCGCTATGAATGCATAGCGGATAGCGTAGCGGCCGCTATTGACACAATAGCGGCCATAAATTTTTTTTATAAAAATATATCTAATTTAATAGAAAACAAAATAATGACCATAATAGCTCATAAAAATTACACAAAGCATTCAAATAATGTTCTCAAGCCAATAAAACCATTGCAAATAACAAGTTATCAAGTCACATAAGATGATAAAACTCTAAATGAAGTCACATAAGACGATAAAACTCAAGCATAAACACAAATGAAGTCCCAAATTCTAACTCACTATAATGCCTTTTTCTCTCTCAATCAGCTCCCTTTAAAATTCTTAATCCAATTTTAAACTGTAGTACTAATTTTAGCTGGCTACATACAATCAACTAAAAGACAAAATTTTAAAACCGCCTATAAGTCACTAAATAGATGAGCTAAGACCAAGGTTGGCTCTCAGGAGTTCCTGCTCGACCACTATCTTTTATTTATCCTTTTCAGCTAACAAAATCCCAAGAAAGCAGACTACTTGTTTGGCTGTCCTACTAGGATCATGTTCAAGAAACCCAGAAAAGAATTTTCTAGCTATATTGGAAATCCAACATTCTCCAACATTCTAACACTATGTTTTAGATTTTACAGTTTCCCATATATCCAAATTCAATGTCATGAAGGTGACAAAAAGACCATATTTTACTGAAATTCACATCAGAGAGACAAAAACAAAGGTCAGTCATGCTCTCTACAATCAATGCCTAGTTAATAAAAATCAGGCAAAACCAAAATGAAGTTAAGTAAATTTAAGTCGCATAAGATAATTTAATTTAAGGTTTTTGCTTTTTAGTTTAATATTTAATAAAAAAAAGTTCATTTAAAACAAATTTATGTACAGTAAAAAATGAGCTGTAATAAAAAAATTTAATCTTAAAAAAAGGCTTAAAAGACTTAAATACCCTTAAATACAATAAAATCATTGGCTGGAATTAAATCAAGAAAAAAAAATATGATTAAATGGACATTTCACCAAAAATGCAGAATAGCGCCGCTATTGGCCGCTATGCGCTATCCGCGCTATTGCGGCCGCTATTGGCCGCTATTACAAAAACGCTACGCTATTTATGTTGTCGTAGCGGTAGTTAAATTTCCGCTACGCTATGCCGCTATAGCGGCCGCTATGGCCGCCATTGACAACACTGGTCAAAGGTACTGATGTATTGGCAAGGAATAAAACTGAATTAAAAAAGAAAGACCGATTTCATATAAGCTTAAAGGCTACTGATTCAATCTTTGCAAAACGGACCTTCATATTTATGTTAATTTCATTTATTGGAGTCCATAATAAATGCATGTTTTACCAATATTTCGTATTAAAACAACACTTCTAATGGACATTTCATTATGACCCAAAAATATAATATTCTACTTTAATCTCAATCTTTTTGTACTATTACTGTCAAGAATATTATTGAAAAGTCAACTGCTGTTTTAATTAATTTGTTATTTTAGGAAATCAGTATATATGTGTATCCCTAGCATTAAGGTTAGAGAATCACTCGATTATAGATTCTATTAATTAGAATAATATCTAGGATTATGAGTGATATACTTTCCTATATAGTTAGAAGTTCTTTGTATATAAACAGGGTACCTATGTACAGTTTTATCTTAAGTCTTTTCAATTCAATACTTTGATTTCCTACATGGTATCAAGAGCTTTAGGTATTTTTCTTGGAAATCCGTCACTTTTTCAGCCTTCATTGCTGATTTTCTGCAGTTTCTTCTTCAACCTTCATTGCTGATTTTCTGCAGTTTCTTCTTCAGCCTTCATTGCTGATTTTTTTGCCTTAGGCCTTCATAGCCATTTTCTCATCCAGCCTTCATCACCAAAATTTGTTTTTGTTCATCTCTATAGGCTCGGTTCTGGTTCTATTGTTCCAGCCTTCATCATTGTTGTGTTTGCTCTGTTTTGCTCTGTTTTCTAAAGACAAAATAGAGTATTTCATGTGTTCTTTGTTACCACCCTTCATAGCTGGATTTTTCCTCTGTTCTTCATCATTGGTGGTTTCTCTTTGTTGCTTGGCCTTCATTGCCGATTTATCCTTGATTTTCACCAATCCTTCAACAAGTTTTGATTTGTGAAAGATGTCAAAAGTTGCAAAAACAACCACTGCAGCACCAAAGGAGTTGGGCAGTCTCAACAAAGAAGAGATTGAAAAGCTGAGAAATCTCCTGAGTATCCTCGAAAAACCATCAGGTACCTATTCATTGATACATTCAGGTAAACTTCCAACCTCTCACGCTTTAAATGCCTCAGATAGAACCTTTAAACATTTGTAGATTATTGATTCAGGAACCACGGATCATATGACTCATTCCTTTCAAAACTTTAATTCATATTCACCTTGTTCTAGTAGCAGGAAAATTGCTACTGCCGATGGCTCCTTGGCCATGGTAGCTGGGGTAGGAGAAATAAAAATCAGTCCTAACCTTACTTTGAGAAATGTCCTACATGTTCCCAAATTGTCCACCAATCTTGTTGTCATCCAAGTTTTAGTTTTTTATTTATTCTTGAATAAGGACTGATTCTTGTCCAGGCTGTTTTGATAGATACAGTAGTTTAAATTTCTGATTTTTAGGAGATTTTATTCTTTGTATTTATCATTTACTGATTTTTAGGAGATATTTTAGGGATGTGCTATTTTATCTAGGCTATTTATATATCGATTCCATATCAATAAAACATAACAGAGAATAAGTTTATTTCTCTGATTTCTTTCTTCTCCGTTAACATGGCATCAGAGCAGAAAAGATTCTGAATCAATTTTTTTTTTGGCAAACATTGCTATGGCTGGAGCAACCACAAGAGATGAGTCTTCAACTGTTTCTTCAGGCCAATCCCAACAAACACATCTTCCAATCATGACTTTACAAGGGGGAAGTGAGAATACTTCTTTGCAGATTACGGCTCACAAGTTAAATGGCAAGAACTATCTTCAATGGGCACAGTCTGTCAAGCTTGTAATTCGAGGCAGAGGAAAGATGGGTTATCTCACTGGTGCAACTACTGCTCCCAACACAGAAGATTCTGCTTACCAGGTATGGGAGGCTGAAAACTCTATTATTATGGCTTGGCTTATTAATTCAATGGAGACTAAAATTGGACAGACTTATCTATTCTTGCCCACGGCAAAAGCAATATGGGATGCTGTGAAGATGACTTACTCAGATCTTGGCAACTCTGCTCAAGTGTTTGAGATAAAGTCAAAATTGAGAGAGACAAAACAAGGAGGCCAGAATGTGACAGATTATTTTAATGTTCTAAAAAATTTGTGGCAAGAATTAGATTTATTTTATGAATCTAGTTGGAACTGTACAGCATGCAGCGTCAAGCAAAAAAAGATGGTGGAACAAGAACGAGTGTTCGAATTCTTAACAGGCTTAAACAAAGACCTTGATGAAGTCAGGGGAAGAGTGCTTGGCAAAGATCCCTTACCATCAATTGAAGAAGTGTTTGCAGAGATACGAAGAGAGGAAAGTCGACGAAAGGTTATGATGGGAGATTTTAAGGAAGAAAATGGTGGACATAATACAACTGAAGGATCAGCTTTGGTTGCATGAGGTCAGCAGTACCATAACAGGTCTTCCACAGATCAGAAAAATACTAGAAAAGGAGAGCGACCTTGGTGCGATGTTTGCCAACGTCATGGACATACCAAAGATACTTGTTGGAAAATTCATGGCAAGCCACCTAATTGGACTCCTCGAAGGCAAAATGATAGGAAAAGCTTCCAAGTCCAGGCCATAGATAAAGAACATACTGCTGCCATGGGTGAAACAGAAGGAGAATCAGCCTACACTTCAGTAAGGTTTAGCAAAGAGCAGATAGATCACTTGTATAAGCTTCTTAGTCAATCACAACCTCAAAATCCACTTGCTTCCAACCCTAGTGTCAGTTCTTGCTCTTTAGCCCAAACAGGTAACTTTCTCACAGCACTTAATGTCACTTCAACTTCAAAGACTCCCTGGATTATTGATTCAGGAGCTTCCGATCACATGACAGGTTCATCTAATTCTTTTCTCACATATTGTCCTTGTTCTAGTAATATTAAAGTGAAAATTGCTGATGGTTCTTTGTCAACTGTTGCTGGAAAAGGTTCTATAAGACTCTCAAAAACCTTAATCCTTCATTCCGTGCTTCATGTTCCCAACCTTACTTGTAATCTAGTGTCAGTTAGCAAATTAACACGTGATAACAATTGCTTTGCAAAACTCTCACCATCTTCTTGTGAATTTCAAGAGATATCCTCGGGGAGGACGATTGGCAATGCTAGGGAACATGAAGGGCTCTACTTCTTTGAGGATGAAGATTCTAGGACTAGACAAGCTTTTGCATCAAGTAGTGGATCTTTTTCTGTTTCCAGTCAAAAAGAAATAATGTTGTGGCATTATAGACTTGGCCACCCAAACTTTTCTTATCTTAAATGTTTGTTTCCTCAATTTTTCAGAAATAAAAATCTTCATTCTTTCCAATGTGAAGTTTGTCAATTAGCAAAGCACAACCGAAACCCTTTTCCTTCCTTACCTTATAAGTCTTCCTCACCTTTCTCATTAATTCACAGTGACATTTGAGGGCCATCCAAAGTTACCACTTCATCCGGTAAACGTTGGTTCATAACATTTATTGATGACCACACACGAGTCACTTGGGTTTACCTTTTGAAACAAAAATCTGAAACTTGTCAAATCTTTAAGAACTTCCATTCCATGATTCAAACACAGTTTCAGGCAAAAATTCATGTCTTACGTACAGACAATGGGCGAGAGTATTTTCATTCAGTGTTAGGTGAGTTTTTAGCCAACAATGGGATTATCCATCAGAGTTCATGTGTGAACACCCCACAACAAAATGGGGTATCTGAACAAAAGAATCGACATTTACTTGAAGTCACACGAGCTCTTATGTTCACCATGCATGTTCCAAGGTACTTGTGGGGTGAAGCAGTTCTTACAGCAGCCTACCTTATAAATAGATTACCAAGTCGGACTATCCACTACCAAACACCTCTGTCCACCCTTACCAAATACTATCCTCATCTTCACATCTTGAACAATCTTCCCTTCAAAACTTTTGGGTGTACTGCCTTTGTACATATACATGCCCAAAACCGCAGCAAATTAGACCCCAAAGCCATTAAAACTGTGTTTCTCGGCTACTCACCCACACAAAAAGGGTACTGTTGTTACTCACCTTCAGAAAACAAATTCTACATCTCTCGTGATGTTACCTTTTTTGAGACTCAACCATTCTTTCCTGCCACCTCTCTTCACGGGGAGATTGAAACCAATGAAGATCGTTTTTGGGAAACGGTATCCATGCCTATTGATGATATGTCCAAGTCTACTCTACATCTTTCACCTGAGTCAAATCCAAGTCTGTCTTCTCTAATAATGCCACAACAACAACAAAAAACAGATTTGGAAACAGGGGGAGGTTTCATGAGGCAAAAAAATCAAGAGCTACGTGTCTATACTAGAAGAAATCAGCCTCAAGAAAGAAAGCAATTCATTGTCCCACAGAGCCAAGAGTCCGAATTAGAGGATGCTAATACCTCAGGTACTCATGAAACTGTTCCTCTTTCAAATAACCCTATTGAGTTACCTATTGCTCTTAGGAAAGGAGTCCGTTCTTGCACTTTGCATCCCATATCTCAGTTTGTGTCATACAAAAATCTTTCACCATCATTTCGTGCTTTTACCACTAATGTTTCCAATATTGAGATCCCTAGGTCAATACAGGAGGCTCTTGCTAAACCTGAATGGAAAAAGGCTGTTTGGGAGGAAATGAATGCTCTTGAAAAAAATGGCACTTGGGAACTAGTGACTCTACCTAATGGGAAGACTACTGTTGGTTGTAAGTGGGTATTCACAGTAAAATCTAAAGCAGATGGCTCAATTGAGAGACATAAGGCTCGACTTGTGGCTAAAGGTTTCACACAAACCTATGGGATCGACTACATGGAGACATTTGCACCGGTTGCTAAGCTAAATACCATAAGGGTCTTGTTATCTCTAGCAGCAAATTTGGATTGGCCATTACATCAACTAGATGTGAAGAATGCCTTCCTAAATGGAGACCTAGAAGAGGAGGTTTTCATGGATATTCCACCAGGCTTTGAAGATAGTAAAAATACTCAGAAGGTATGCAAGCTAAAAAAATCCCTATATGGACTGAAGCAATCACCGCGAGCATGGTTTGACCGTTTTTCAAGAGCAATAAGAAGATATGGATATAATCAAGGCCAGACTGACCACACTTTGTTCTTCAAACACCTCCCGTTTGGAAAGGTTGCTATTCTAATAGTGTACGTGGATGACATAATTCTCACAGGAGATGCTCTAGAGGAAATGGAGAAATTGAAGGGTCTACTAGCCACAGAGTTTGAAATAAAGGATCTTGGCCCTTTAAAGTATTTTTCGGGAATGGAAGTAGCTAGAAGCAAGATAGGCATATCTGTTGCTCAACGAAAATATACTTTGGACTTGTTAAAGGAAACAGGAATGTTGGGATGCAAACCTGCTGATACACCAATGGAACAAAGCCACAAGACAGCCCAATGTAAGGGAGAAATTTCAGTTGACAAAGGAAGATATCAAAGGTTAGTTGGGAAATTGATTTCTCTCTCTCATACGAGACCTGATATAGCCTTCGCTGTCAGCTTGGTTAGTCAATTTATGCATGACCCAAAGGAAGAACACCTCAATGCAGTTTATAGAATTTTGAGGTATCTCAAGATGACTCCAGGGAAAGGACTGTTTTTCAAGAAAACAGAAGAAAGGAAGGTGGAAGCTTTTACTGATGCAGATTGGGCGGGTTCAGTTGGTGATAGGAAGTCTACTTCTGGATATTGCACCATGGTTTGGGGAAATTTAGTAACTTGGAGAAGTAAGAAACAATCAGTGGTTGCTAGAAGTAGTGCAGAGGCAGAGTTCAGGTCTATGGCTCATGGCATTTGTGAATTGATTTGGCTCAAAAGACTTATGGAAGAATTAAAGATTAAACTGGACTGTCCAATGCAGTTATATTGTGACAACAAGGCTGCCATTAGTATTGCACATAACCCAGTTCACCATGACAGAACTAAGCATGTGGAGGTTGATAGACATTTCATAAAAGAAAAAATTGAAAGTGGAATGATTTGTGTGACCTATGTTCCAACCAATCAGCAGACTGCAGACATCCTAACCAAAGGATTACCACGACAAAATTTTGAAGTGCTCACAAACAAGCTTGGAATGATAAATATCTACTCAGCCAGAGGGGGAGTGTTGTCATCCAAGTTTTAGTTTTTTATTTATTCTTGAATAAGGACTGATTCTTGTCCAGGCTGTTTTGATAGATACAGTAGTTTAAATTTCTGATTTTTAGGAGATTTTATTCTTTGAGATTTTATTCTTTGTATTTATCATTTACTGATTTTTAGGAGATATTTTAGGGATGTGCTATTTTATCTAAGCTATTTATATATCGATTCCATATCAATAAAACATAACAGAGAATAAGTTTATTTCTCTTATTTCTTTCTTCTCCGTTAACAAATCTTTTATCGATATCCAAGCTTTCTCATGACATGAATTGCAAAGTAACTTTTTTTCCATCTTATTGTCTATTTCAGGACCAGGGTCGGGAATGATGATTGGACGTGCTAAGGAGAAGGACAGATTATACTATCTTGAGGAATTAGAGAAATCGAAAGTTGGTAAGTGGAACCAGCCCCTAACCTACCTTTCTGGACAAAACCTCACCAATAAAGACACAATTTGGCTTCACCATTTTAGGCTCGGACATCCTTCTTTTTCAACCCTCGAAATTATGTTCCCTTCTTTGTTCAAAGGACTAGTTGATAAGCAGTTTCATTGTGATGCATGTGAACTTGCAAAACACAGACGTGCTACCTTTCCCACCAATAACAAAAGAAGCCTTTTTCCTTTTGAGTTGATTCATAGTGATATATGGGGTCCAACTACAATTCCAAATATTTCTGGGGCACGTTGGTTTGTTTCATTTATTGATGATTGTACGAGAGTTACCTGGATATTTCTGCTTAAATCAAAATCTGATGTGAGTGATATCCTCCCAAACTTCTTTTCCATGATAAAAAACCAATTTGGGGTCCAAATCAAAAGGTTTAAGTCAGATAATGCAAAAGATTATTTCAACCAAACACTTTCCCCATATTTTCAACAAAAAGATATTATTCATGAGTCATCCTGTGTCTCTACTCCACAACAAAATGGAGTTGCAGAAAGGAAAAATGGCCATCTCCTAAACACTACCCGAGCATTATTATTTCAGAAAAATGTGCCAAAATACCTTTGGGGGGAAGCAGTTCTTACAGCCACACATGTCATAAACAGGTTACCATCCCGAGTGTTAAACTTCAAGAGTCCCATGGAGGTATTGTCTCACTTTTATCCAAGTCTCAGTACAACGAACCATCTTGTTCCTAGAGTATTTGGGTGTGTCTCATTTGTTCATGTCCATAGCCAAAATAGAGGAAAGTTAGACCCTAGAGCTATCAAGTGTGTCTTTGTGGGATATTCTTCAACACAGAAAGGATACAAGTGCTATCACCCACCTACTAAAAAACTCCTAATCTCAGCAAATGTTACCTTCATTGAAACAGAACCATATTTCACTCAACCCTATCTTCAGAGGGAGACAACATTTGTGGAAGATAAGGATCAAGACTTCTTTCTCCTTGACTTGCCGTCATCATCTTCTAAATTCCAACCCGAGACCAAGACCTCCGTTGAAGTTACAATTAAGCAACCTGAGCCTCCTCCTTCACAAACCCAAAATAAGCCCTCCTTACAACCTAGTTCACAAGCAGATGGGGGAAAGGCCACAACTAACAATCGGTTCTCACAGGTTTACTCAAGAAGGAAAAGTCTAGCTCCTGAACCAAGGCCGGACCAATCATCAGACTCAAATCCTAGAAATGAGGTAATATCTTCTAGCTCTACTCCTCAAAGTGATTCCTTATCTAACACTGATTTACCTATAGCCCTTAGGAAAGGAACTAGAGAGTGCACAAAACATCCATTATACCCAATATCCCATTTTGTATCCTTTGAAAAATGCTCTCCATCTCACCGAAGTTTCCTTACAAACATAAACACAATATCCATTCCCAAAACATTATCAGAGGCTTTAAATTGTGAAAATTGGAAGAATGCTATGAATGTTGAAATGCAGGCCCTGGAGAAGAACAATACTTGGGAGATTGTGGAGCTACCAAGAGGAAAGAAAGCAGTGGGATGTAAGTGGGTCTTTACAATTAAGTATAAAGCAAATGGAACACTTGAGAGGTACAAAGCTAGGTTGGTGGCTAAAGGATACACACAGACATATGGGATAGATTACCAAGAAACCTTTGCTCCGGTTGCCAAGATGAATACGGTGAGAATTCTTTTGTCTCTAGCAGTTAACTTTGATTGGCCTTTACAACAGTTTGATGTAAAAAATGCATTTTTGCACGAAGATCTTGAAGAGGAAATCTACATGGAAATACCCCCTGGATTCAATAGAAAAATTGCTGCAAATAAGGTTTGCAAGCTCAAGAAGGCACTATATGGCCTAAAACAGTCACCAAGAGCTTGGTTTGGGAGATTTGCCAAGGTAATGCATTCCATGGGGTACAAGCAGAGCCAAGGGGATCACACCCTATTCATAAAACACTCAGGTTCAGAGGGAGTTACTGCTCTCATTGTCTATGTTGATGATATCATAGTGACGGGAAATAATGAAAAGGAAAGGCAGAACTTGAGAAGATGTTTGGCAAAGGAGTTCGAGATTAAGGAACTAGGAAACTTGAAATATTTTCTGGGCATTGAAGTGGCAAGGTCGAAACAAGGGATCTTTATATCCCAACAAAAGTATGTCCTTGATCTCTTGCAAGACACGGGAAAGTTGGCGTGCAAACCATCTAGCACACCAATTGATCCTAATCATAAACTTGGGGAAGTAGAGGGAGACAATGCTACAAAAAAAGAATCATATCAGAGACTGGTTGGTAGACTAATCTACCTATCCCACACACGGCCTGATATTGCCTATGCAGTTAGTGTGGTGAGCCAATTTATGCACAACCCTAAGGAACTCCATTTGCATGCAGTTCATAGAATATTGCACTATCTCAAGGGAACTCCAGGAAAGGGAATTTTGTTCAAAAAAGGTGATAAGCTCACTTTGGAGGCCTACACCGACGCTGACTATGTAAGCTCAGTGGTTGATAGAAGATCCACCACGGGTTACTGCACCTTTTTGGGAGGAAACTTAGTTACTTGGAGGAGCAAAAAGCAGAATGTTGTGGCAAGATCAAGTGCAGAATCAGAATTTCGGGCAATGGCACAAGGTGTATGTGAGCTACTATGGTTGAAGATCATTTTGGAAGATCTAAGACTCAAGTGGGATGGCCCTATGAAGCTCTACTGTGACAACAAATCTGCAATTAGCATCGCACACAATCCTATGTAGCATGACAGGACAAAACATATTGAAGTTGACAGACATTTCATTAAGGAGAAGCTTGACAGTGGTCTCATTTGCACACCCTATGTACCAAGCGAATCACAGCTAGCAGATGTTCTAACCAAGGGACTTAACAATCCACTCTTCCACAAGATTGTAACCAAGCTGGGAATGGACAATGTTTATTCACCAGCTTGAGAGGGAGTGTCAAGAATATTATTGGAAAGTCAACTGCTGTTTTAATTAATTTGTTATTTTAGGAAATCAGTATATGTGTATCCCTAGCATTAAGGTTAGAGAATCACTCGATTATAGATTCTATTAATTAGAATAATATCTAGGATTATGAGTGATATACTTTCCTATTTAGTTAGAAGTTCTTTGTATATAAATAGGGTACCTATGTACAGTTTTATCTTAAGTCTTTTCAATTCAATACTTTGATTTCCTACAATTACTATCATAACTACTACTATTCCTACTATACTTTTGGTTCACTTAATCAATCATAATCAAGGGCACATGGAACACCAAGAGCACTAAGGCCATTGTATCGTGTAAAGCACAAGATGCAAAAGAAAAAGAAGTGCTCACCCTAAAGAAGCAAAGTTCAAATTCTTAAAAGATCAAACAAATGGGCATAAAACAAACCTATATTCATTATACCTAAAATCTTGCAGTATACAATTTCTTTAATCAGCTAAAAAGAGCTGACATCGTTCCATGTCATATGTGTTATAAAGATCAAACATTAGTAAAAGTCATCATAAAATTTTAGCTATAAGTTCTCTCACTTCCATCAGCAATAATTTATACATGGAGAATCTTACACTTGTTCTTGAAAAAGAAACAGCTATGTATCATATTTCTTTGTTGAAAATAAAAAAGAGAAGCTAAGACACAGGAAAATAAAGGCCTCTAGTCTAAAGGGATTTGAGATGTTTTTCCTAGATTGCACTGCACCTTAGCACCTAGGAACATGGCTTGACCTCACAGCTAAATTGAAATTATTTGCTCATTTATAAAATAAAGAAATAATGTGATACAATAAGAAAATTCAGGAAAAGAATATCGCATGCACAAGCACAAGGATAGAAACACATTTATATAGAAAATAGGAATGTAATCCATCAAGATCATGCACACATGCTCTCAAGCCATTCCAATCTAAATAATTTTACTTTCCTTGATGTTATGCACTATGCTAATGAAGTTCTACTATCTGCATTTTGATGCACTGAGCTCCTGTGCACTTAATTCCAGGCCTATGTGACTGAGTGCATACCTTCAGCGTTCTCAACTGTACCGAATGCCCAAGAATATTCATAAGCCTGCTGATTAACTCCTCTGATATTTTCCCTTGGCTTGACTGCTGAAATAACCATAGAAATGGTTTAGAAACTAGCCATAACTTTTAACTGAATTTGAATCAAACCACCCCCCCCCCCCCCCCCTTCTTCTTCTCTAATCAAATAATGCAACAGAGTATATTATTTTCTTACAGCTAGTCTGGCAACTTTAGCAAGCTTCTGCTTCACTTCACGAGGCAACCTTCTTTTAATAGCTGCAAATGAAGCATCCACATCCTGAACTTCCATAGTTGCCAGTCTCGCTGTCATGAATAATGAGCAGACACCAGCTAGTTATATAGAACACATCTTAAACTTCTTCATAAAGCAAGAAATTAAACATCCTAATAACCACATAACTCACATTCTGCAACAACTTTCTCCAGCTCTCTGATGGCCCTTTCAAGCATTGTTCCTTTTGGCCTCAAAATAGGAACATCCTTTGACTGCACAGAGGGACTTTTCTGGCAATTTTGAATATAAGATCACCATAATTTAGTCTAAGCACATGCAAATCATTATGCAGCCATGAAACTGCAAAGATGAAAAACACACTTACCAGCACAAGAAGTCAAATGTACCAGCCATTAATGTTAGAAAGATTACAGCCAAGGGGAGCTTAGCCGGCCCAGGGCCCCCATTAATGTATAGAAATTAGTTTATAGACATTGTTTCTAATCACAATAAAATAATAATAATAACAATTTTGGCCTAATCACAATAAAATAATAATAATAACAATTTTGGCCCCTGCAAGAGCTTACAATGTCATCCCCCTTCTTGCATAAAAGCCTAGCACTATATGCTTAACAATTTTTAAACTCAAAAGTCTTCTATCCATAGGTTCTACCAATATTTGTAACAATTTTAATCAAAACATTATTAGTTTGTTTGCATTGGACTCTTTTTGCTGCAAGAGTTCATACATGCTAACATTTGGCTCCTTAATTAAAGAGTAATACTTAGATGTCCTTGTTATATAAAAAATTAAAAGAATTAAAGAAACTGTGAACCACTAACCAGCCAAGATCTTGACACAGATCCATTGTTACCTAGCTCCAACTTCAAAAGCTTAAACAGTTGCCCCCATCAGTAAATAAAAAAGAGAAGACAGTCATCAATTACGTGCAAGTAATTTTCCTATCATTATTACCTTTTTTTTCATCAGTCATGTAACTTATGTAATAACAATTACCTTATCACACATCAGAAACATCCCATGCCATGGATGTTTCCAATCTACCAGCAAAAAAAAAAGGAGGTATACCACAATTATGATCTGATTAGAGATACGCCCCAAAAGTTGAGGATAACTTTGATTGTTTGAATTTATCATCATATGGAGCCTTAGGATCAAAAGAAATGACAATAAATTATCTACATTTCTAAGAGTAAGTTAATCTACTCGCACCTACTCAAACTTGACTTGCTAGCTGCTCATAGTCAACTACACAGCTATTGAGTCCCAATCAAGTTTGAACATGCTCCAACTGGATTTGAGCAGCTAGCAAGCCCACTTAAGTAGCTGTCTTTAACTAATTTATTTTGTACTTGATCTATAATTTTACATACTCATAGAGATTTTAGTCCAAAAGTTGAAACTTGTGATTAAACTTGATCCAGATAAATTATCAGTCAATATTTATTTAGTCAAGGTGAGATCAAGTATCTCCTCCAGTCAATTATGATTACAGAAATGGAACTCAATCAAGTTTTAATCACCAACTCACTATCTCAAATCAATCAAGCAAGATTACCCCACAATGCAGTACTTCTGGTGAGTTCAAATTTATTAAGCAATAGATAAGGAGCTTGAAATGTTCTTAATTATTTGCAAGATTTGAGTGCAGTACCTCCAGTTACATCAACACTAGAGACAATGCTAAAGCCATCCAGTATTACAGACTGTGGTAGGATATAGATGCATGCATTGTTAAATGAAGTAGCTGAGCTAATCATGGAATGACACTAAGGGATTCTAATTTCTAACCTAGAAATATAGTTAATTATAATAATTTAATTTCAAATTGTAAATAGGAATCAGTTACTTAAAAAACATAGGCACTTCACAACACAGAAATGGCCTCAAAATTGAATTTCTTGTGACCACTTATTGTGACAATTGACAAAAAAAGATCAAGTCCACATATATTCTTGTTGAATTTTGGAGATAGAATAGCTTACCTCTGGTTGCGCTGGATAGACAGGAAGATTAAGATCTGGCAGTTCACCACATGTTGCCCTCTTCTCCCTCTGCTCTACTTTGGTGGAAATGCCTTCCTCATCGTTATCAGTCATCAATTTTCTCACTGGAGGCTCAAGCTGTTTACAAGAATTTTTTTCCAGATATTTCTGATGTTTTGCTACAGAGATTGCATTATTTCCTATATCACTAGAGTGGATGGTAACACTCCTATACTTATCAGCATCCTTTGAATTTAATGCATCCTTTGAATTTAATGAAGATATAGAAGCATCATTATTTGAGATTCCTGTGTATGAAGAATGCTCAGACTTAGTTCCAATGTTAGCAGGTTTCTTAATAGAAGATTTTACAGGAGAACTCAACACGTTATGCGATTTCTGATCATGTTGACTATTAGCAGCTACATTCTGCAAGAGAGCAGGATATTGTTCTTCAAGCAGTGCATTTGTTGCAGTAAAATTTAGCCTCCCCTGTTCCACTTTTGCATGTTTACTGGCTACATAATCATCAACTTTCTCTCCCTGAGCTTCTGCCATACTTGTACTCCGTTTTCTTGATTGTTGAGCCACTGAAAATACAGGTTCATTTCTGGAGCAAAACAATATATCATTAAAAGGAGTCAAATTGACAATCAACTTAACAAATTATTTTCTCAAACAAAAAGTAAGACATAACTATTAAAATCAGCAACCAAATACAAGTATGCTTCACAAATCATTGATTATGCTCAAAAAAATAGCTCCTACTGAAAATAATAAAGTTACACTTTTAACAACTCATGGTTTAATTGAAAAAAAAATTAATGACAAAGTATTGCTCCTAAAATTTGTTATTACAGCTTTCTCCAGCTTAAGAATTAAATTCTATTTTAAAGTAACTATTGTGAACAAAGCGTTGGAGAAGGAGGTTCAAGGAAAATTCCACTTTCAAGATCCTCCCACAATGCCCTATAACACTTCAAGTTTTGAAGTAATTGCTAAGACGATATTCATTTAGAAAAATTACAGTTTATATATGACATCTCTCTCACATTGGATACCAACTGGGCATCCGATTGAGTTTCATCTTCCTTCGGGATCTTTATTGTCAGTTTTCACTTAGCTCCATGAAATGCCTAGGCACCTTTTTATACCATGGGCTTTGCTTATAGTTTTTAAGCCTGGACATTTATATTATGACATGACACTGCCCATTTTGAAGAAAACAGCACAGAGTTTGGAATTTCATGCTTTAAATCAAGCAGCCAGAATGCAGAACTTCACTTAAAATTCAATCTCAAAACAGAACCAATCTGCAAGCCCACAAAATCCAAGTGATACATACACGTAAAGCTTGATAAGTCTAGTTTCTAAATCATCAAACCATTCATGAATTGGAGTTTCCTAGAAGTTTGACCATAATGCGCCGCTAAAAACAGAATCCGGTATTTTATGTGTCTTTTTCCATTTCAATGCTAAGAATGAGTTCTATTTGGCTAATTTCTAAAAGTTAAATTTTGATGGTCACCTATTCCTGAAGGGTTGTTGCATGGCCGGCATTTTTTTTTTTTTGATTCTGCATACAATCAGCCTCCTCAGACCCCACAATGTGAAAGTCTTGTGCACTACGTTGCTCTTTTTTTTATTACTGAAAATTCAGAATTGAGTATGAGTAAAATTCAAAGCTTTGTGCTTTTGAGAAGAAAATCTATTTTAAACTTTCAACTCTGGCATGAAATCTGTTATAATGTGTGAAACTAATTACTACCCTGACGTTTATTGCCCCTACACAAAATAAATATATGGATCGCTGTATATATGTAAGAATATTAAGGGTATTTTACGTTTCTAGCACATGTAATTTGGTTTCACTCATTATGCCTATATTTAGAGGGCTGCCAATTTTAAGGTATGATGTTTTGTAATCTTTCTTTTCTTCATGGCAAAAATTTTTTGTGGCTAAAAGTGGACATAACTCTTACATTGGAGTGAACCACTATACATCTCGTGTGTTCCAATTCTTTTTTGTGCTTGTCTATTATTTCTTTTTGAAAATACAGCTTCAATCCTAACAAATTCCTTAAAGTGATAAGTTTGTTTGCTTTCCATATCTAGGATGGCCTGATCACGTGAGCTATGTGATTTCTTTAGTTTTCTCTGCAACCTGGTATGAAAATTGGCACGGCCACCATCAGGCTAATTCATCTCTCCTAATCTGGTACTTTCATCAGTGTCTGTTTTATGATTCCCATCTTCAACCTTCTTTTGCTTTAATTATTTTCCATATTCAGGGACCACTAGCACTTAATGAAGGTTCTATTCCCAGTTAGATTAGGACAGAAGAGTTCTTTGAAGCAAAAGGATATTGAGCAGTAGATAAAATTTGGATTAACCAAAAGTAAGTTCAGCTATCAATCACTTCTCCTCCTGATATTCCTAGGTGGTGTTGCAGCAAAGACAAATTTATGAATATTTCAATTATATAAAGGGAGTTCCTATAACTAGTTTTAATTGCATGAGCAGTGTGGAATTTCAGAATTTTTTATTTCTGAATCTTACTTGAATAATACAACTTCTAAGGATTATATACAGCTACTGTTAAGCAGTAAAATAGGAAACTAAATCAGTCTAAATTTAATCCCCATAATTGAGGAATTGTCTAACCTTAATTCTAGGGATATAAATATTTACACATTTAATATAGTTGACTTTTCCACACTCCCCCTCAAGCTGGCTTGAAGATATCTTCCATGGCAAGCTTGCTCACTAGATTTTCAAACTGCTTCCTGTGCAATCCTTTTGTAAGAACATCAGCAACTTGGTCACTTGTTGGTATATATAGCATGCAAATTGTGGAAATCCAGTCCAGATTCTATGGGATTGGATATGATTGATTTTTTTATTTATTTCCTAAGAAAAAGGGATTTGGTATCTTGACCAAATATTTCCCTGATTGGTTTCATTTAAAACTTTCCTTTATTTAGGATTCTTTTTCCTTTTCTGAAAATGGTATCTAGGATATATAGGGATTTACGTAGATTTCCTAGTTTAGCCTACAACTATTTATATTCTCTGTAAGCTGTAGTTTTTTATGTAGAAAATCAGAAAAACATGTTCCTATCAATTTCTACATTCTCTACAATATCAGTTTCTACATGGTATCAGAGCATACAACCCGTTAAAATTCTTAGTTTGATTCTTTTCCCACCATGCTGAGCGGTAGCACAACATCAGAGGTGACTTCAAACTCAGGGAGCATGATCAGCAACATCGCTTGGAAGGTTGTACACGCTAGGGAGAGTTATGGGAAGACACCTACTGATGAGATGCCACATCAGTCCCTTCAGCAAAACAGACCTGAAATTGTGAGTACTGCCACTTTGGCACAAAAAAGTAATTTTCTAAGCGCTTTAAGTGTCAAACGTCATAGCTCAAAGGCATGGATCGTTGACTCAGGCGCATCAGACCATATGACTGGTGATGCATCGTTATTTCATGATTACAGCCCATGTTCTGGAAATTTTACAGTTCGTATTGCAGATGGCTCATTATCTAAAGTGGCTGGTATCGGTTCAGTTGCTATCTCCAAAGACATAATGCTTAATTCTGTTCTCCATGTTCCTAATTTGGATTATAATCTCTTATCTATTAGTAAGATTACGAGAGATCTTAATTGTGTTACTAAATTTCTCCCACATATGTGTGAATTTCAGGACTTGGATTCGGGAAGAAGATTGGCAACGCTAGGATATGTGCGGGACTCTATCTTCTTAGAGATGAAGAATCTGAGAGGAAAATTCAGAATAATGCTTGCACAGTCTCAACCTCTAGCAGTCATAAAGATAGTGCAGTCATGTTATGGCACTACCGATTAGGTCATCCCAACTTCTTGTACCTCAAAAAACTATTTCCCACATTATTCCAAAACAATCCCTCATATTACCAATGTGAAATTTGTTAATTGTCCAAGCATCCTCGTAATACTTACCCACATCATTCATATAAACCATCCCATCCATTCTCCATAATTCACGGTGATGTTTGGGGACCATCTAGGATAGCAAATATTACTGGTTCTAGATGGTTCGTTAGCTTCATAGATGACCACACTCGAGTGACTTGGTTGTTCCTCATGAAAGACAAATCTGAGGTTGGGAAAATATTTCAGAATTTCAACAAAATGGTCCAGACTCAATTCCAAACCAAAATTCAGGTGCTTAGAACCGACAATGGAAGGGAATATTACCACTCTATCCTCGGAGCTTATCTACTTGATCAGGGAATTGTCCATCAAAGCTCATGTGTGGATACTCCCCAACAAAACGGAATAGCAGAGAGGAAAAACCGACACCTAATGGAGGTTGCCCGATCACTCATGCTTGCCACTCATGTTCCAAAACATTTTTGGGGAGAAGCAGTTTTAATAGCTACTTATCTCATAAATAGAATGTCTTCTCGTGTCCTTCAATTCCAAACACCGTGCCAAAAGCTCCTTACAACCTACCCTCATCTTCAAATTATCTCATTCATCCCTACTAAAGTGTTCGGGTGCACCGCATTTGTCCATATACATCAGCAACATCGAAGTAAATTGGATCCCAAATCAGTCAAGTGCATATTTCTTGGCTACTCTCCAAACCAAAAGGGGTACAAATGTTATTCACCGGTAACCAAAACATTTTATAATTCTATGGATGTAACCTTTTTTGAGAATCAGCCATATTACACCAAAGCTGACATTCAGGGGGAGAGTGCGAGAGAATATCAACTTTGGGAAACCATACCTGCTGCTAAACCAGTACCTTTACCACCAGCCCAAATCTCTTGTCCACCAGCCCAAATATCTAGTCCACCTATAATCCTCACAGAAATCCACCACCAACCTCTTGATCCTGAGATAAGTAACACTCAACTTAGCCCTCAAAACCCTGAGTCTGTGAAAGAAACAGCAACAAAAGACATGATTGTTTACTCAAGGAGACCGAAATCTCAAAAGGAGGTAGAGAGTCGCACATCTCCAAAGCAAAACCAAGATTCAGAACCAAATCCAGAAGTTTCTGAGATGCATACAAGTAACATAATTACAGAACCTATCTCTAGGGATTTTCCTAGTGATCTTGACCAATCTATTGCAATAAGAAAAGGAGCAAGGACATGCACTCAGCATCCTATCAGCAACTTTGTATCCTATGAGAGCCTATCTCCAGCTTTTCGTGTGTTTGTGTCCACTTTAACAGATGTTCAAGTTCCAAGCAATATTCAAGAAGCTCTCCAACAACCAAAATGGAAGGCTACTGTTTTGTAAGAAATGAAAGCACTAGAAAAGAATGGCACGTGGGTGATTACAGAACTTCCCGAAGGGAAGAGTCCGGTTGGTTGCAAGTGGATATTTTCAGTTAAACACAATGCGGATGGAAGCGTGAATCGATTCAAAGCTCGTCTTGTTGCCAAGGGCTTCACTCAATCTTATGGTGTTGACTATGAGGAGACATTGGTCCTGTGGCCAAGCTAAACTCAGTCCGTGTGCTGCTATCTTTGGCAGCTAACCTAGATTGGCCTCTTCATCAACTAGATGTTAAAAATGCATTTTTGAACGGTAACTTAGAGGAAGAAGTCTTCATGGAGATTACACCAGGATTTTATTCTCAGGAGAACAATGGTAAAGTGTGCAAGCTTCGTAAGTCGCTATATGGCCTCAAACAATCACCACGGGCTTGGTTTGATCGCTTAACAAAGGTTGTTAAGAAGTATGGATTTTCACAGTGCCAAACCGATCACACTATGTTTGTTAAGCACTCATCTGATCACAAGATTGCTATCCTTATCGTTTATGTGGATGACATCATTCTTACAGGGGACTACATGGAGGAGATTGTTGGGGTAAAGACCCTTTTGGCAAGAGAATTTGAGATAAAAGACTTAGGAAAGCTCAAGTATTTCCTTGGCATGGAAGTAGGTCGATCAAGAAATGGGATTTCTATTTCACAACGAAAATATGTTCTAGATCTTCTTAAGGAAACAGGGATGCTTGGATGCAAACCTGCAGATACTCCTATGGATTCAAATGGAAAGTTAGGAGTTGAAGAAGAAAGTCCTCTAGTTGACAAAGGTAGATACCAAAGGCTTGTGGGGAAACTAATTTATTTGACACATACTAGACCAGACATTTGTTTTGTTGTTAGCCTAGTAAGCAGATTTATGAATAACCCTACCGAAGCACACATGGAAGCAGTTTACCGGATTCTTCGATGCTTAAAGAAAAGCCCAGGCAGAGGACTACATTTCAAGAAAACCTCAAATAGAGATGTTGAAGTTTTCTCAGATGCAGATTGGGCAGGATCTATAACGGATCGGAGGTCAACCACCGGATATTGCACATTCGTATGGGGTAATTTGGTAACGTGGCAAAGCAAGAAGCAGACAGTAGTAGCTCGGAGTAGTGCTGAAGCAGAATTCAGAGCTATGTCTCATGGGATTTGTGAAGGAATTTGGCTTGAAAGGGTGTTGAAGGAATTGAGGATTTCAAAAGGAAGTTCTATGAAGGTGTTTTGTGACAACCAAGCAACCATAAGTATTGCCAAGAACCCAGTTCACTATATTCGGACCAAGCATATCGAGATTGATCGCCATTTTATCAAAGAGAAAATCGAAGAAGACCAAGTTAGACTTGTCTACACGCCAACTAGTCTTCAAACCGCAGATATTCTCACCAAGGCCCTTCCTAGAAACAATTTTGAAAGCTTGAAGTCCAAGTTGGGTATGATTGACATCTACTACCCAACTTGAGGGGGAGTGTGAAAATCCAGTCCAGATTCTATGGGATTGGATATGATTGATTTTTTATTTATTTCCTAAGATAAAGGGATTTGGTATCTTGACCAAATATTTCCCTGATTGGTTTCATTTAAAACTTTCCTTTATTTAGGATTCTTTTTCCTTTTCTGAAAATGGTATCTAGGATATATAGGGATTTACGTAGATTTCCTAGTTTAGCCTACAACTATTTATATTCTCTGTAAGCTGTAGTTTTTTACGTAGAAAATCATAAAAACATGTTCCTATCAATTTCTACATTCTCTACAATATCAGTTTCTACACAAATTATTCCATTGTCAAGCTTCTCTTTGATAAAATGCTTATCTACTTCTACATGCTTCGTTCTATCATGGAGCACTGGATTGTGAGAAATAGAGATTGCAGCTTTATTATCACAATAGAGCTTTATCGGTGAGGGATTAGAAACCTTCAAGTCTTCAAGTAGTCTTTTAATCCACATTACCTCACAAATCCCATGGGCTATTGATGAAACTCAGCCTCGGCATTACTTCTGGCTACTACATTCTGTTTCTTGCTTCTCCAAGTGACAAGGTTTCCTCCCACAAATGTGCAATAGCCTGAAGTTGACCTCCTATCTGTAATACTTCCTGCCCAGTCTGCGTCGGTATAGGCTTCTACTTGTAGGTGTCCATGGTTTTTGAAGAGCAGTCCCTTTCCAGGTGTTCCCTTTAGGTACCTTAGGATTCTGTAGGCAGCTTCAAAGTGTTCTGAGCTGGGTGAATGCATAAACTGACTTACCACACTTACTGCAAAAGCTATATCAGGTCGTGTATGTGCTAAATAGATGAGTCTACCCACAAGTCTTTGGTATTTCTCTCTATCCACCACATCTTTGGTTTCAGCAGGCTGAAGTTTCAAGTTGGGCTCTATTGGGGTTTCAGCTATCTTGCAACCAAGCATTCCTGTCTCACTAAGCAAGTCTAGGACATACTTACGTTGGCTAACAAAGATACCCTCCTTTGATCTTGCAAATTCCATGCCAAGGAAGTACTTTAAGGCTCCCAAATCCTTTATCTCAAAGTCATGTGCAAGCCTTCTCTTAAGTTCTCCAATTTATGCACTATCATCACCAGTTATTATTATATCATCCACATACACAATTAAAATAGCTAGTTTACCATTTCTAGAGTGCTTGAAGAACATTGTGTGGTTAGCTTGACTCTGAATATAACCATAGCTCTTCACTACATTTCCAAACCTTTCAAACCATGCTCTTCACTACACCTTGTTGGTTCCGAGGTTTTTCTTAAATCCAGGTGGGAGGTCCATAAACACTTCTTCCTCTAAATCTCCATTAAGAAAGGCATTTTTTACATCAAGTTGCTGTAAAGACCAATTGAAATTAACTGCTAAAGAGAGAAGTACCCAGATTGAGTTTATTTTCGCAACTGGAGCGAAGGTCTCTTGGTAGTCAATGCCATAAGTTTGAGTAAACCCCTTGGCAACAAGTCTTGCCTTGTACCTCTCTATGCTCCCATCTGCCTTACACTTCACAGTGAAGACCCATTTACATCCTACAGTTGTCTTGCCTCTTGGTAGCTCCACAATCTCCCAAGTCCCATTCTTTTCAAGAGCGTCCATCTCTTCCTTCACCGCTAACTTCCAATCCGGATCACCTAGGGCATCCTGAATAGATCTTGGTACATGCAAGTTAGAAATATTTGAAAGGAATGCTTTGTGGTTATTGGACAACTTTTGATACGACAAATATTTTGCAATAGGGTGATTGGTACATGATCTTACTCCTTTTCTGTTAGCAATTGGGACATCTAGATCAGAAAAATCAATATTTGGAGACTCAAGGGAAGAAACTAAAGGAGCAATTTTAGGATTAACCTGAGTTTTAGGAGGAGGACCATCCCTTAGAGATTCCGGCTGAACAGGTGCTAGAGAAATAATTGGATCAGTAATATTTTTGAGATTTTCTCCTGGTATAAACCTGAAGCTCAATATTTGGATTATGTGAATCCGTTTGAAGTAATTCTCCCCCTGTTTCAGATTCTTCAAAACTTGGCACCTGTTGACTAAGAGAGTCCTTGTTTTCATTATTTTTAACGTCCATTCCTTAAATTGTTTAATAGACTGAATTGGTAACTCAATGAGGCTTGGTGGTGGTGTAGAGAATTTCCAAAAATTATCTTCTTCTTCTTTATTCTCCCCCTGAAGAAGATTTTTGCTGAAATAGGGTTGATTTTCTAGAAAAGTGACATCCATAGTTATGTGAATTTTCTTTGTCAAAGGATTAAAACACTTATACCCTTTTTTATTTGGAGCATAGCCAATGAAAACACATTTTTCAGCTTTAGGATCCAATTTGGATCGAAAAATTTGGGGAATATAAACAAAGCAAGTGCATCCAAAAATTTTTAAAGGTAACTCAGAGTATAAACGAAATGTTGGGAAGTATTTTTTGAGAGTATTCAAAGGTGTTTCAAAATGTAAGACACGAGTTGGCATCCTATTGATTAAGTAAGATGCAGTCAACACAGCATCTCCCCAGAGGTATTTTGGAATGTTCATAGAAAACATGATAGCTCTAGCTACCTCAAGTAAATGCCTATTTTTCCTTTCAGCTATTCCATTTTGTTGGGGTGTGTCTCGACATGTAGATTGGTGTAAAATACCCTTTTCTTTTAAAAAATTTCCCAAACATTCATTAAAGTACTCAGTTCCATTATCTGTTCGAAGGATGCAAATTTTTGTTTTGAATTGGGTTTCAATCATGCAATAAAAATCTTTGAAAAGTTTTTCTACATCAGATTTTTTGCTTAGTAAGTAAACCCAACACAATCTAGTGTGATCATCGATAAAAGTTACGAACCACCTTTTTCCAGACAAGGTGGTAACCTTTGAAGGTCCCCAATTATGAAACAAGTAAAATGGTACGAGGAGTAGAATTTACAACTGAAGTAGAACCTGACATGGTGGTAAAAAACAGCAGCAGCTCTTGGAAAAATATGGTGATTTAGGGTTTGGCAAGAAAGAAAAGTTCTTGATGAGAAAGTGGCTATGAAGGCCTAAGGTAAAAAAAAATCAGCAATGAAGGCTGAAAAAGTGACTGATTTCCAAGAAAAAACCTAAAGCTCTTGAGACCATGTGGAATTTCAGAATTTTTTATTTCTGAATCTTACTTGAATAATACAAGTTCTAAGGATTATATACAGCTACTGTTAAGCAGTAAAATAGGAAACTAAATCAATCTAAATCTAATCCCCATAATTGAGGAATTGTCTAACCTTAATTCTAGGGATATAGATATTTACACATTTAATATAGTTGACTTTTCCACAAGCAGCATGCACGTGAACCATGTAATTACTTCAGCAAGAATCATACAATTTACAAGTTAACTTTTTAAAAGAATTGACCATTTATCTAGTAAAATACAGATTCTATTATTCATACTCTACCAATCATTCTCAACTGAAGTTTTCTTCTGATTTTTTTTTGGTTGATTTGTTAAATTAATTATTTTTTAACCTCCAAGTATTCTATTTTTAGGATTTATCACTTTATTACAGGTTGCTCCTTTGTGACCTGGAGGTCATGGGTTCAAGCGGAAATAGCCTTATGCACTTAGTACATATGACCCTCCCTAGACCCCACAATGTGGGAGCCCTGCGCACTGAGTTGCTTTTTTTTTATCACTTTATTATAGGTTCAAAGTTGAGTAACCACATTAGAGTTCAACATAATACTATATTCTTCTCAAAGACTTATCCCTTGTTAAGTGTTTACCTTGCTATATACCATAATTAAATAAGAACTCTTCACCTTTAAGATCTTGGTTAATTTAGGCTGCTTTTGTTTATTGAAACAAGAAAACTCTCACCTTTCCAATAATCAAGCACGCCTTTTTCTTGGATTCATTTCTCTTTCTATTTTTCCTTCTTCTAGATTGCTTTCTCGTACTGACATAAGTCTATCAATTATAAAGTACAATTTTTTTGAGATTATATACACTACTTTTAATAACTATAATTCTATAAAACAGTTTAAATGCTATAATTAAAAATTAATGAAAAGAGAAAGCGTAATATAATCTTCACAAAAGTTCTATATCCCTCAAGCTGCATTTATATATAGTATGGATTTTGCAGATGCTAACAAATAGATGCAACAACCTATTGAAGCTCATAATTTTATTCCACAAGCAAACCAAGAGAGTTTTGCAATTTCCTTCCCAGACCACTACACAATATAAATAAAAGAATCCTTAATGCTCATTGTTTGCACCTTTACAACTCAAAATGCTGCTCACATGGCGGACAGCCCTTCAACCTTCCCCCAGATGCGAAACTCCAAACAATCATAATACAAATGATATATTTCCCCCCAAAAAAAATGTAAATATTTGGATATTTGCCACAACCAACATATTAAGAATAAAAATAGAAAGTAAAAACAGAAAATCATTCCTTCAACTCCATCTACATAAGATTTTGATATATTCTGTAAGAACTTATGCTTAGTTTAGACTTTATGGGAGCATATTCTTGTTAATGTTGTTAAATGTTAAATAACATTAGGAAGAAGGCAACTACTACAAACACCAAATGTATCTCTCAATGACTAAGCATGCTACTAATATTAACAGTCAATTTGTCTTGACATTACATAACATAAAATTTGAATGGTGGAAGCCAAAAGACACGGCTTCCTAATTATGGTTAAGGATACCAATAATTACTTATTATTGTCTTTTAAAGGTTTTGGACTGATTAAAAAAAAAATTCACAATTGGTATATCATTTATCAAATATACTTTAGATTAGAAAATCCAAAAAAATATGGTTTTCAAGTATCATCCCAACAGCCAAGACATGAAAAGCATGTAAATAAAAATGACTTAAATAGGGAAAAAAAACTCACATGCATTCCAATTTCTCAGAGTTTACAAGTAATCCATTCTGTTTAATTGTTGACTTGTCTTGAAAACATTTATCCTGCATAACAATGGACAAATGAAAATTTTTAGTGATCATTTAACTACTTGTGACATCTTAAGAATAGATGAAAATCACCTGCAATGTAATGAAAAAAGTACTAGTACAAAGACACAATCAAGATCTGCTGGAAAAATCACAAACAAGAAAGTGAAGTCGATTGAATCATAACAAAAAGTTTGACCTACAATTAGCAGGATGAGCTGTTAATTCTTGGTACAAAGGCAAAGGCCAAAATCCAACTTGAAAAATGATTAAGTAACAGAAATAAAGGTACTTGACCTTGATAAGATTATTTCTTTACCCTCAAATAATAACTTTATTTTGTCTTTTGATTGTAATTTATGAAACATCAAGGGATATAAAAGAAAAATTAATAATAAACTTGTGTCTATTTGAAGGACAAAAAAATTGGGACTTCTGAAAAAGAAAAGGACAAAATAATTGAAATAAGAGTTTTTTGACCTAGAATATTTCCTTTTATATATCATTTCAACAGAGAAATCTTGTCTATATAACTGTTTGTATTAACGATCCCAAATATTTTGGGCAAGTATCTAGCACTTTAGGGTCCAAAAATGACAACACTCCACTAAAAATGTTGCTTCAAACACATTGATAAACTTTAAATTATATGATTGTGGTGGAAAGGCAGTTCACCCTCTACAGTTCTTCATCTATGAACGTGGTATTGCAAACTAAACTTCAATGCCAGTTTTTTTGTACATAATTTTCTGAATGCACACATGCAAATGACTGCAAGCGCAAATATAAGAACTAATTGCCTTAATTCCTTAGCAAATGGAGTCAAGATTAAAAATCTATAAAAGAGGAGATTTAAATTTTTCACATTTTTAAGAGACTATATTTGGAAAGTAAATCAATAGTAACAGAAGCAGTCCAGGATAAACAAATCCATTAAAACAATAATAATAATAATAATAATAATAATAAGAGATAACGGCCAAGTCTGTGAGAGCTGCCACATTTTCAGTGTTACAGAAATGTCCATTATATTACAAGCTCAATAAGGGTAGTAGATCCCCGACATATCTTTAAAGTATTATTAATGCTTCATTTGTAACAATTCTTCAATGCCTAGACAACAGCCAATGGTTACAAGTTACAACCAGAAATAAAAGCAAAGCTTGCAAGTCAAAATAGAAAAAAGAAAGAAGATCTGACTGGCTCAACATCCTCTTCTTAACCAAGCACTCTTATTAGCCAACAAGCCAAAATACAGCAAAAACAAGCATAAGAAACAATCTTCGATGCATCCATATATCCTTTCCTTATACGTGCATACAGATATATAAATATATATATAATATATATATATATATATATATATATATATATATATAAAGAAAGCTGCAGACGCGTTTAAGCTTCAAAGGCAGTAAAAATGAAATGAGATAAGCAGAGGCCATTAGAGGCATATAACATCTTTCTCGCATGAGTAAAATTTGGGAACTCATTGGAAAGTATATTAAAGCCCACAGTTGCCAATTATTTATTAAAATATCAACTTAAAGGCTTCATATCTCTGCATTTTTGCAAATTATACATGGTTTAGCCTCCTAGCAATCAGTGTTGTCAATAGTAGCGTAGCGGAAATTTAACTACCGCTACGACAACATAAATAGCGTAGCGTTTTTGTAATAGCGGCCAATAGCGGCCGCAATAGCGGATAGCGCATAGCGGCCAATAGCGGCGCTATTCTGCATTTTTGGTGAAATGTCCATTTAACCATATTTTTTTTTTGATTTAATTTCAGCCAATGATTTTATTGTATTTAAGGGTATTTAAGTCTTTTAAGCCTTTTTTTAAGATTAAATTTTTTTATTACAGCTCATTTTTACTGTACATAAAATTGTTTTAAATGAACTTTTTTTTATTAAATATTAAACTAAAAAGCAAAAACCTTAAATTAAATTATCTTATGTGACTTAAATTTACTTAACTTCATTTTGGTTTCGCCTGATTTTTATTAACTAGGCATTGATTGTAGAGAGCATGACTGACCTTTGTTTTTGTCTCTCTGATGTGAATTTCAGTAAAATATGGTCTTCATGTCACCTTCATGACATTGAATTTGGATATATGAGAAACTGTAAAATCTAAAACATAGTGTTAGAATGTTGGAGAATGTTGGATTTCCAATATAGCTAGAAAATTCTTTTCTGGGTTTCTTGAACATGATCCTAGTAGGACAGCCAAACAAGTAGTCTGCTTTCTTGGGATTTTGTTAGCTGAAAAGGATAAATAAAAGATAGTGGTCAAGTGGGAACTCCTGGGAGCCAACCTTGGTCTTAGGTCATCTATTTAGTGACTTATAGTCGGTTTTAAAATTTTGTCTTTTAGTTGATTGTATGTAGCCAGCTAAAATTAGTTCTACAGTTTAAAATTGGATTAAGAATTTTAAAGGGAGCTGATTGAGAGAGAAAAAGGCATTATAGTGAGTTAGAATTTGGGACTTCATTTGTGTTTATGCTTGAGTTTTATCGTCTTATGTGACTTCATTTAGAGTTTTATCATCTTATGTGACTTGATGACTTGTTATTTGCAATGGTTTTATTGGCTTGAGAACATTATTTGAATGCTTTGTGTAATTTTTATGAGCTATTATGGTCATTATTTTGTTTTCTATTAAATTAGATATATTTTTTATAAAAAAATTTATGGCCGCTATTGTGTCAATAGCGGCCACTACGCTATCCGCTATGCATTCATAGCGGATTTTGGCCTCACCGCTATTGTCCGCTATTCGCTATTGATAACACTGCTAGCAATAAAGAACTTGTCATTTTACACTTTTTTCTAACTATGGTTATTAAAAGATGAATAAGGAACTAGAAACATAGAGTGCTCGTTAAAAATATCACTATTAACCCAACTGAAACATATCGGTATCTTCTGAAATTGACAAAACTAGGATGAGATCAATGGAAGTATAATATTTGAAAGATAACCAAACAGATAAATGTTCGTCTTAGATGAAATTGAAATTTAACTGAGATCTTTACCAAATATTAACCCATGCATGTGCAACAAACAAAACATAAAAACAGAAGAATTATTATAGCACATAAAATAATAAATGTCAGTTCCAACCAAATACTGATTGAATATCTACAATTTAACTCTAATAAACACAGAAGTTGATGAGAAACAACCCCACTTCCCCTATTACATAAGGTAATTAAATAGAGTAGCATCAAATTATAGTTCAGGGTTCAAACGAAGCATGTTACTCTAATAAATTCTGATGCAGTGACGGTAGGCGTGACTGGTTTATCCACCTACAAGTATGCCCACACACTAACATAGAAACCATAAGTACAAGAATGATAGCGTCAGGGTAGACAGGATACATGCACAATTTTATTATACTTATGTGAGTATATAAATGTATAATTAAAAATATTTCAGAGATGATAAGTTTTTTAGAAGTTCAATTTAATGATATCAGGCCACATACACAGGCTGTGATAACAATTATTAAAAAAGAATTTATTATGTTAGCTAAAACAAACATTATAATAACCATTAACTACTTTATTTTCCAGTTTTCTCTTCATAAATGATTAACTAAGCATTTTCAGAATAAAATTCTCATTCATATTTGTTAACTGTAAGCATTCTAATGTGCCAAGTTTTAGTTATGTTACAACTCCAACATCAACCATGTCAAAAAGTTATATCGAGATAATCAGGATTAAAACACCAACCAGCAAAAACAGGGTAATACCTAGACCAAAATGTCAAAGAATTCAGGAGTAAACTAAATTAGAGATCCATTCCATATCTTTAAGGGCTTCTGAAAGTGAATAATTGTAAGGCATTTATAGAGAAACTCTTAAATGAACCTAAGTGCCCACATTTTAACACCTCGTAGTTCCACAATTAATTGTTATTTCTTTTTACAATTAAAAGTCAAATATTCAAACCAGCCTTTGAGACTAACTCTTTTGCCACTCTAAAGCATTTGATAAAAGATCAAAGTCCAGTCCCAGCTTGGCTTGTCCTTTATTAAACAAATCTTACATCCCAAATCACCTGGACAGCAACTGTCTAGTTAAACTAGTCTCAGACGACACCTAAGCACAAAAAACCATGACTTTGGATTTTGGAATGGGATCTTAAGAAGTATATGCAATGGAACATGTAAATCTGTAGTGATTAGATGACTTACACTGGAAAGGTGGCCATTAAATCACTTATCCAAATTCTTACGTTCATAAAACAAATTAGAGGGATATTGCCTTTTCCCATTTTTTCTTTTTTATGTCCAAAGACCTAAAATCAAGGTTTAATTAGTATTTATTGGCATTATTGTTAGGATTGGAAGCAGTCTTAGACATAAAATTACGGAAAAAGGATCATGCATAGACCCGCATTGATGACATGCAATAGCTATAAATATCTAACCTAATGGTTTCCAAACACCAAAGTTTAAAAACATCAAGCGAACCACTAGTAGTTAGATTGTGTCAAGAAAGTACTCATTAGCTTGTTCACGTTTTGATATATTAGTGGGTTCATTGATGGCAATTTCTGAAATGAAACAGGAACTCCCTAAAAAATGCTACCACAAACATGATTAGGAAAATCAAGGGCAAAAAGTTTACAAAATGATCACAGATTAAACAATATGATCATCCATCCAAATCATAGAATTACAAATGCAAGCTCTGTGTAGCATGCTTGGTCATTCTATTTGAACAATTGCAATTAAACAAATCACCATGAAATCCTAGAGAGCCGCAAAGGCCCAATCAGGAATACAAATGCCAATTACAGCTTTAAGTTAATAAGCTGGGTAAAGAGAACACTCCAGATCATAAACCTGATTGTAATTCTACCATAATAAGGAAACAAAGACCTGTTATATGCCAATAAATATTCAGGCTAAAGGCCAAAACAGTTATTCTGTTCTACTCAAAAAGATTACCACAATAAATACAAGATTAATCTGACTAATGTTTAAGAAGATGAGCTGATATGGATCATACTGCAATTTACAAGGTTAGATATTCTAGGTCACATTTTCATAGATCACCCACTACAAGAGAACAACTACTAAAATCTGCCAACCTATTAGGTATAAAGAATTGTCATCTAGCCAGCAAATCATGGACAGTTAGGGAAGTTTCCATCTTTTAGTTCCTCCAACACAGAAGCCAATTGTTACAAGGGATTGCACCTCAATGAGTATTTAAATCAGATTCGATTACTGAAATATAGCCATTCATACAGATGCTCTTTTTTCTTTTTTGAACGCCATACAATAAGGAGTTTCGTTAAGTCCAAACATTGACGGGCTTCAAAGTAGTTTTGATTTCAAAGAACCATACATTTACCTGAAACATGTTGCTCCAAGCATGCCCAAACAATGAAATAAGCAGACCCAAAATTATTAATACAGTATCAGATAAATTACAATTATAAGAAAGAACCAATTAAATTTACAAAAACAATAGTATCAGAATTACTAATCACATTCCATTCCTTCAATGCAAACTTCAATTAAACAAAAAAAGGTTCCAATCTCCATTGCTAGAAATTTATATAGTAGTAGAAGCAAGCAATTTAGTGAAATAGGCTTGGACCAAAAATTCTCACCAGAGAATCCTCAGTCTTTCGCGCAGTGAAAGGAGGAGACGTGTTTTGAGCATCTTTGACCAGCCTCTTCCAAGAAACTATCGTAGTCTCACCAGGCCTGAGCTCAATGGTGAATCTTTGCCTGCTAGCGCACAACCAAGATGGTGAACCAGCTGAAACCCTCAAAGAGGTTACCCCACCAACACCAATGCTTTTATCACCTTCCTCCATGGGCGCCGATACTTGAAAATTCTCGATTTCTATAGCATTCGAGTTGAAGAATTTAACGCCATCGATAAAGGATAACTGTGATCTTTCGCGAGGAGGAGAGGGGTTTAAGTTGTTGAAGTCATGTGATCAAAGAAATCCACTGAATTTGATTTGAATATGCATTCCGGTGGTTTCGTTACTGTCCTTTGGCCTCTTGTAATTGTTTTCCCTTGTTATAGAAAACTTCCAAATATACTCTACTTTCCACTTAGAGAAATTCTAATTAGAGAAATTATAAGGGAAATTCTATTCGTACCCCACAAAATACTAAATCTACCACACTTCAAATAACTTTATTAAGTAAAATACAATTTTACTCATTTTACCTTACCTGTGTCGGTTTCTTTCTCCTCCTCCTTCTCTTTCCTTCTCCTTCACCTTCTCCTCCTTCCTTCTTCCTTCTTCCTGGTACGAAGCTTTTACTGTTAAGATAAAAATGGCATACTTTAGTTGTGTAGGGTGAATGCCGGTGCGCATGGTGTGCTCGTGTGAGGCTGGCCTCGCTCCACTCGCAGGTGTGCCACCCACGAGAGGCCAGCCTTGCTTCCACCCACTCCAGGCTAGCCCCGCGCGGGTCGCACACCTACATGCAGCGCGAGCCCAACCCCATGCGGGCACACCATGCGCGAGAACCCCGCTCAAGTCTCACTTGCGCGAGTCTCACTTGCGCGTCTCACTTGCGCGCGGACCCCGCGCAAGGCTCACTTATGCACGGACCATGCACAAGTGACACTTGCGCGGGCGGTTTACTTTCTGTTTTACTTCCTTTCGCAATTATTTCTAGTTTTGACTATATTCTGCAAGCTTGGTTTCTATGATTTTTGATTTAATCATCTGACTAAAGTTTATAATTATACAGACTATTGCCACCATCTCCCTTCGATTGCTGCCATTAATCTGTACAAGCTATTGCATTGTAGGACTACTACCACCAGGTATGTGCTTGATGTATGTTAATTTTTTCATGCTATGTTCTATTTAAGCATTATCAGAAAAATAAATAATGTGATATATTATCAAAAAAATATTTATACTTGTCATGATCTGCTTATTTGTACTTACTTACAATGTAGACACACTTGACACTATTATTTCTCACTTACTCTCACTTTGCATGACACACACCTCACGTCACTCACTCACACTTCCACTTACTTGTACACTTTTAACTTCCTCACACACTTGCACTCAACTATTGCACTTAGTATCTTGGCTTTTAATTTGTTTGATAATTATTTAAATATTTTTATTTTTCAGATATGACTAATACACGAGGTGGAGATTCATCTCAAGGAAGACGACAACGACCTACCGACTCTGAGAGGAGACGACGAGTTAGAAGATATCAAGCCGAGCAAGCTAAACAAGTCGAACTTGTCGAGCAGGTCGAGCAGGCTGAGCAGGACGAGTAGGCTGAGCAACTAGATGCAGATTATGCAGAGGAGGAAGTCGAGCCTTGTCCTGGAGGTCCGATTGATACCTCAGTTCTTAGAAGTTTTAGATCACATGTTGCTTTTGCAATATGGGATGGGCAGGTAATTCTCCTTTCAAAAATTTGGTAATATTTGTTGTTTTTGCAATATGTGATAACATGGCGGTTTTGAAATAGCTTATTGTTTGTTGTTTTCGATATAGGAGCGAGACAATTTGAAGGTCCTTAATCATAGCAACAAAATCTCTCAGTGTGACGACTCGGGTGCACCCACAGGCCACCGCCCGAGCTCACTCAACCGTATTGTCCGCTTTGGGGTGCACCACACGGGCCACCGCCCCTCACGGATTTATCGGGAATAAATTCCCAATTCGCGTCCCCCAGGAGGTTCGAACTTAGGACCCTTAAGTACCTAGTTCTTACACTCCTGGTACCATTGAGACATATACACACATATATTTGCTTATATATATGTATATTCCAATATGTCTCTATATGCTCATCCTATTCTTTTTCCATGTAATTATTCATTCTATATGTATACATGTATGTATATGTGCATATATATTTTATATATGTATATATTACCGTATTGGTATACATGTATATCGATCCTTCATAACCTAGATATTTTTATTTGAATTCTCACACCAAGTTTCATTCCCCAAATTCTTATTTAATAACACATGGATATTAGTAAGTATGCAATATATTCAGATTGCATTAAAGTAAAATCATTTAAATTAGAACCTATGTTGTTCCTCCTCTTAGAGTTCATAATACAAGTATAAGATCTATTTATACATATATGTATTTAATTAAATATATACATACATGCAAGTATATGATCGTAATTTATCCTTTACCATCATGTTCATGGAATATATGTATATATATACCCATAGTTGTATATAGTTCATCCTTATCCATGCTTATGTATTTACATTCATGTAAATATTGTCCCACCATCTTATAACCAAATTCAAGCATCCCATGACATTAACTACATTTATGCAATTTACTTACATATTCTTTCTTTGAACATTTTCAAGGTAACCATTTCAAGGTATGATAACATGAAGCTCTACTCATGAAAATTTTCCATTATACAATTAAAAATCAATTTAACCAACATCCATGCACATTCCTACCTTTAAGCCTCTTATATGAGAGATTCTCAAACTTTCTTCTCCAAGGATTTCCTACAACCAACACCATCATCTCAATTAACATATGAAATTATATTATATACCTTTGCTCAAACAAAGAGGAAGAACTCTTACCCTAAACACCCTTGTTTGTCAATCCTTCTTTTATCAATTTTTCTGCAATATTCTCAACCCTTACGACAGTGTGTTCACCTCTGTTTGAACCACCAATTCAATCCCAAACTAAGCCCTCTAGCACCTCATTCTTAGCCTTGATCATCGTCATGTCTAGCAACCAAGAAACCTCCAGAAATCTTTGCTTTAGGAGCTCACGGCCTAGCTTGCCAAGCTGTCTCAAGCATTACGGTTTTAGCTCTCAAATACCATAGCCTTTAGCCTTGAACAGTAGGAATCACAGCTCCTTTAAAGCCCTATAAATGGTCATTGATCCAGCTTCATTTATTCTCTGTTTCATGCAACAAAATGGCCACCAACATCTGCTCACCATTAGTCTTGCCAAAACTTCTGTTGACAGCCCCAATACAGACCTAATATTCACGTCCAAAAGCCCTTATAAATTGCTTGAACAATGCAGCAAAATTCCACCCTCAATACCGTCCCTTTTCCTTTGTTAGATTTGCCTCAACAGCCACCATTTACCTCTGTCACACGTTCACTGTTATGGCCTCCTGAAAATCAAGTTTTTCAGTCTTCAAACCAGTCACAAAACCTAACCTAACAATAGCCTTAACTAGCATCTAAAGTCCACATAAATTTCCTTTTAGCTTACTGACCTTGTTGATCAACCAATATCACTTTGCCGTTGCAATTCTTTCCTTCTTTCTCTTTTTTGTTTGCTGCAGTAATCTTTTTCTTCTCCAGTTCGTTTCTTTCTCTCTTTCACTGCGCTTCTCCTCTGTGTCTGGCCGAGACCCCTTCTTCTTTCTCTTCTTTCTTTTTCTCCTTCCTTTCCAGCCGAGATCCCTCTTTTCTTTCTTCCTTTCCTTTCTTTTCTTTGGCCGGTGTCCTTCTGTTTCGTTTTGGTTGTAGCTTTGTCCTCCTTAAACCTTTCTTTTATTTTGTTTTTCTCTCCTTTACCCGATCCTAACTTTAGCTTTTGTCTCCTTCTCTTTTCCATCACGTTTTCAATCAAATAAATGTATTTGTTTATTAATATTTTATGTGTTTATTATTAATATATTTTATATTTTGTTTTTCTTTTGAACCTACTCCCATTAACCGTGGGAGCAGGTAAGGGGGGTCGGGTGGCTTCCCTGGGAAGCCAATCCCGATCCTCTCTTATTTACTTTTTTTTTTAAACTCCATAGATATATAAATTTTAACTTTTACCTCTATATATATATATATTATTTCAGTTTATTTTCTCTATTGGATTAAATATCAATGTCAATATCTATCTCTAATTTATCTATAAAATTTCTAAGTTATATTAGCATTAATCACCTATTGCTAATATAACAAAAATAAAATAAAATAAAACATTCGTTTCCATTACTTGAAACAATTAGAAATACAATTTACATTTCTATACTTAGTTCCTTTGATGTATTTTATTTATTTACAAAAATGGGTACAGAATTCGTAGTCTTCACACTCAGTGGATCTTAGACGATGATAGATCTTGTATTCTCTCCTCGGTTTTACAGTCCGGCTTAGCGAATTTAGTTGACTGTAGTTACCGCACATGCAACAACACCATCACCATCACCTTTGCTTTTTGTGAGAGGTGGCAGCCAAAGACAAATACATTTCATATGCCTTTTGGAGAGATGACGATTACTCTAGATGATGTAGCTACCCTTCTAGGCATACCAGTGACCAGGGCAATCGTATTTTGCAGGCACATCTCTATGAAGGAAGCCGTTAGAGTATTAGTACGTTTGGTAGGAGTCTCTATTTTCGAGGCTCAAGCGGCGATGAGCACCAGTTGTGGGTCCAGTGTGACATTGCAGTGGTTGAGAACAAATTTTAGCAATGTCACCGACAGCTCCAGTGATGAGGAGATAGTATATGCTACTCGTGCATACTTGCTTCACTTGCTTGGATGCACTCTTTTTGTAGATAAGAGTGGGTTACATGTTGCCGTATCATTATTGCACTGTTTAGAGGAGCTAGCGGCTATCAGTGAATACGCGTGGGGTGCAGGTGCTCTTGCTCATATGTATAGACAACTGGGTCTTGCGAGCAGGTCAAAAGTGCATCGGATTGGCGGCTATATGATCCTTTTACAAGTATTATAATTTACTTTTTCTAAGTAACTTGTTAATTATAATTTATTTGTTTATAATTTATTAATGATTAATGTTTTATTTGTTGTAGGCTTGGATTTATGAGCACTTTCCATCGTTAAGTTCGGAGGTGAACGTTAACTACGAGGATAGTATGCCTCGAGCTCGACGATGGAAGCCACGTACTTATGGCCAGGATGTGAAGGTCTTACAAGAGCAGCTAGATGACCTTCAATGTAACTAGGTGTGCTGGGATCCCTATGCAGATAGTCGGAGACATCATCCATTGCCTCTGATCACATTTTTCACCGTCTGCTTAAAAGCTGGGGATGTCGTGGAGCCGTATCATCCAGAGAGAGTGTTACGACAGTGGGGCTATATACAGACCGTACCTCCAAGACCTTTGGCACCATTTAGAGCACGGAGAGGTAGTACGAGCGCCACTTACGATGTCATTTATCAATTTATGAATAATATATGGCAGAGATGACCTACGTATGTCCTCACAGAAGAGAATAAATGACGAAGATGTGTGATCCCAAGAGAGACAGCTCCAGATTATATGGCTTGGTACGAAGCCATTTCTCATCGATTCATACAAAACCCAGCATGCAGATCGAGGTTTCAAGCTCCCCTTGTCGAGTCCGATTATTCTAGTGTAAGTTATTAACACTAAATCTCAAGTGAATAAAATTTTTTGATACTATTTGATTTGATAAAATTTCTTTCATGTATTGTCTTGTAGCGCAATTCGAGGGCAATTTCTTACATTGAATTACTCATGTGCGGCAACCAAGATGTGGAGACATTGGCAAAGGGACTTTACGACCTGCATGACATATTAACTGAGTCGTCAGATGTTGCTTCATCTTCAGCTCCTCATCTAGCTCCATCACATACACCTCCTCCTCCATCTCCTCCACGAGCTCCTATTTCCTCTGAGACAGCTCCACCAATTATATCAGACATAGCTCCTCCACCTATAAGCTTTTATACTAGGATCGGAAGGAGGAGAGGCAAGGCAATTATATCGGATGCGTCGGAGGATTAGTGTATTTGTACTTAGTGACTTTTTTTTGTAAAGATACAATTTATCTTTATGATATTATATAATGTTATTAAAATATGTAGTGATTTTTGTTTATAATTTAGTAATGATTAATGTTTTATTTAGTGATTTTTTGTTTCTTAAACATACAGGTTATCTTTATGATATTTGATAATGTTATTAAAACATATAATGTATAAATCGATAATACAATCTTAACAAGGCGTACATATCAAATATAGTAATATTTAATAAAATATCATAGGTCATCTAAGTCAATGGTTTCTCTGATGACAACATCTGATCTCGAAAATAAATTTTTAAATTCTTCGATGCGAGATACATATGGAAGCTCCCACTCACAAGCAAAGTCACATCGATACCGATACCAATTGCATGCAATCGGAGGTATTGGTGCAAACGGGTCCATAAATTCCTAAAAAATAGCATTGTTAAACGCATAATAAATGAAATACACAATATCTAAAGTGTGGCATATATATCATTATCAATACCTTAACAAAATGAGAATCGTTAACAAATCCAATTGCTATGAATCCATGCTGTAACGGTGGAGGTGGTGCAGTTCTAAGCGGGAGATATGTCAAATTATACTTTGTTGTTATCAAGTGACTCATATCGGGTAAAGTCATCCATTTATCATAAGGAGCCGGTATGTTGAAATATGATAATATCTCTAACAATTCATCAACACGCTCCATGGATCCATAGAGACTAACATAGTAAGCTCGAAAATCACATATCTCCTCAATCAAATCTTGTCGCACCTTCGCCCATGCATCAACACCCATGCCTAGCAACCCAGCTATAGCCCGAAAGCCACAATGTCCATCTGACTCAACATCCACGGTAGAGCGTATGAAGGGGCGTATCTCTAAAGGGAAAGAATCAATAAATTTCACTTTCTTTTCTCGATTAATTGGTAGCTTCATCCTTTTAGTTGTTGAATTTAAATTTGTGGGTGTTGATGTGCTATCATGTTGAGATTCAACAATCTCAAAGTATGAAGGGGCACGTCAAGTTGATTTGTCTGAACAGCCTTTGATCTTAGCCTTCTCGAGCGGAGGAATAGGGAATGTAGTTGCTGGATCACCTAGTTCTCTTAATTTTTTCTTCAAGGCTAATCTTCCTGAGAGATCACATGCATTGAAGCGTTTCACTATTAGCTCCCACTTGGCATCAAGATTCAACTCAGCCAAATAATCAACAGTTTTCCTCTTCAAGTCCAACTTTGACCAATGAGGATCCAAAACGGATAAGGGAATAGGTTTCTCATCCCTCATGAATTCAGCAATCTCATGAGCACAAGGCAACCCATGTGTGCTTCTAATGATGTAACCACAAATAAGATGGTTAATGTCGATATCATTTGCTCGATGCGCCTCCTTCAAAAGTATATTCAACGCTGTCTTAGACACCAATCCTCATAACTCCCTAAACAAAGCCGGTCTAAAATTATGTTCAACAACAATAACACTTCTCTCGAATGAAGCCTTTATCTCCGTATGTTGTAGCTCAATTAGGGAGTTGATAACTTTCCAAGATGAATCAAAATCTCCTTGGGACAATCTAAGGTGCCTCTTTAACTTTGCATGTGCACTCTCGGCTCTACATGACATTCGAACAATGTTGATTATAATGAATAAATTGTATAAGTTGTGAAAATAAGAATTTTTAAACTTTGTAAACCTGCATACCTATTTGTTGTAACATTTCCAAAGTGTTTTACTTTATTTGTCCAAGCAGCAATAAATCTCTCTTTATGTGCAGTTAACCAAGTATCTCTTAAGTACTCGAGCGCTCTAGGATAAGAACGATAATGAGAGACCATTGAACTTAAATTTGGTTCATGCTCATACTCATTTGAAGAGGATACAAGAATGCCCCAAGATGACATGAATGCCTCCCACTTCTCCATGCTCTCAAAAAACTTTTTACAATGAGTAAGTACATTCTTTGATATATGACATCTACATAAGAGATTAATTGCGCTAGGGAACACTGTCTGTACTGCTTTCATCAATGCTAAATCCCTATCAATAACAATGATAGAAGGTGTTGAATCAGAAGACATCAAACTTTTTAGCTTCTCTAATGACCAAGTGTAGTTGTCAGTGTGCTCAGCCTCCATGTAAACAAATGCAACTGAAAAAGTTAGATTTGGACATGTTACACCAACAATCTCAAGGAGTGGGAGTCGAAATCTATTAGTTTTATATGTACAATCCATAACTAATACATTGGAAAAAACATTCAACAAATCTATAGCTGTTGGATGTGCCCAAAATAAGTCTCTAACACAATCACTTGACTCATCACTCCGATGCCACTCAACATATTTACAATCATTCAAGCATTTCATGAGTTATTGCATCTGTGATCTACCAGCTTTGTCATCCATTCTATATTTTTGTCATGCATTGTAGATGGTCTTTATGGTACTTACATTCTTCTTATCATGTTGTTTCAACATCATTAAAATTTTTCTTGGTTTTACCATATCATTTATCATACCACCCACCATACTTTGCTCTTGCACTGTTAATCGACCAATAAAGGAATGTCCTTCTAGCTGTTGTGTAGCCAAATGATTATGCATCCCATATACTACTTTCACTGCCCAACTATCATTCTTGTCCAATTTCACCTCTAATAACTCGAATGGACAATTACACTTCTTTGTTCCCGTTCCCAAGCGATGCAATTCATTTGTACTTAACTTATATGTTCCATACCTTTCACATGCAAGTTGAACTCTAGGTCTTCTTCAAGGAACATCAACTTCCGATGATCGTATCACAACAACAAAACCTAGCTTTTTTCCAAGCTCTCTAGCTCATGCGATCAAGGCATTTCGAAAATTGAAAACCTGAAACAAAATAAATTTAATAATTACTTTTTTCTACTAGATTTGTATTAAAACATTATATTAATTTTAAAACTACTTACTTGGTTAGTAGTAAATGCATCGATATAGTCAAATATTTCTTCATGGACACTTTTTCTGTTATACACTATCCTTTTATCATTCTGCAAATATTAAACAAATTCATTAATTATAATTATTATAATAAATAATATATTAAAAAATTAAGATTGAATTTTAGTGCAAGAGCGCACAAAAAGACAGATCTGTACAAGCCAGGCATGTTCCGTGCAAGTTGACTTGCACAGAAATTCCGCACAAGCATGACTTGCACGGAAATTTCGCGCAAGCTGACTTGCGTGAAAATTCCGCACAGGCTTACTTGCGCAGAAATATGGTGCAATTCCTACGAAATTTAATTTGCAGGACACGGATTTTTACCTCTTCTTCTTCTTCGTCGGCTTCTACACTTTCAACAAAGCTTTCGTACTACTCGTAACTGTCATAATAGCTATCATCAGGAAGATTTTCCATTTTTTTTTAAGAAAATGAAATGTAAACTGTGAAGGGTAGGCTTGTGAGAAAGAAAAAAATGGTAGAAGAGAAAACACATGAACAGAACAGAAAGGGAGAAGAAGTAGAACGAGAAGAAGACGTAGAAGAGCAAAAAAAAGGGAGAAAAGTAACTTCAAAATATAACTGTTATTATAATAAAAATTATTTTTTAGTATACATAAAATCCATAAAATAAAAATTGTTTTATACTAAAAATAAATCACAAAAATTGTTTTGTGTAATAAAATTTTAAAACGCGTAATATTTTTTACAACAGTTAAATTTTTAACAACAAATGTGTAATATTTTTTAACAACAACAGTTTTAAACACATTTTTTGCACATCTCGCACAAGTGAAACTTGCACGACCTATTCGCGCAGGTGAAACTTGCGCAACTAGTTCGCGCAAGTTTAACTTGTGCTCTTGCGCGACCTTTTCGCCCAAGTGAAACTTGCGCGTGTAGGTCGCCCAAGTGAGACTTGCGCATCGTGCCAGATGATCTCTTGGGGGTAAATTCGCCATTTTATCCGTTATTTTTATTGTTGAAAAATGGGTTGGGGTAGGAATAGTAAAATGTGGGGTAGGAATAGAAATTCTCTACTTGGTGCACTCTATGTAAATGT
Source organism: Heritiera fomes (assembly GCA_032173925.1). Classification (NCBI taxonomy): domain Eukaryota; kingdom Viridiplantae; phylum Streptophyta; class Magnoliopsida; order Malvales; family Malvaceae; genus Heritiera; species Heritiera fomes. The sequence continues at coordinate 7,711,600 of JAPDPM010000017.1, forward strand.
TTTTTTTTTTTACAAAATTAACCGTTCACAACTTTGCTATTATACCCTTACAATCTCAGCACACCCTAAACTCTCTCATATTCTCTTCCTTTCACACATTCTAAACATTTAAAACTCATCCAAAAATCTAAACATTTCACACATTCATGGAGTATTTTGATGATGATTCAAGCAAGAATTCATTTATGGATGAAGATGTAGATGACATGTATCAGATTCTTGGAGAGGTATACGCTTATTAGTAAATTTTGATATTTTTTTTTCGGTTTAGGGTTGGGAATTTAAACACTCCCGGTAATGAATTATCAAGAGTTGTAACATACTCCCAGCAACAAATTGTTGGGAGTTCAACACAACTTTCGGCAATTCATTGCTGAGAGTCGTCCATACTTCTCGGCAAGCAACTACTGAGGGTTTTATTGCTGTCTCGGCAGCTATCTGTCGAGGATTGTTCAAACATCTGGATAGATGGCTGCCGAGAGTTGTTTAAAACTCTCGGCAGATGGCTGCCAAGACAACACAAAACCTCAATAGTCATCTACCAAGCATGATGTTAAAGGCTCGACAGTGTCCTACCACTGCCGAGCCTTATTTTAAATGTACAAATTTGATATTTATTTAATTATTTAGTTAACTATTGAAACTAATAATTTGTTAAATATTTGTAGGATGACAGAAGATTAGTGGTTTATCAGCAAGAAGTAGAGTCTTCTCAATTTAATTGCACCAAGTCATTTACGACAGACAAGGTTTTTTCTACTCGAGAAGAGTTAATCACATGGGCAAGAGACATTGGCAAAAGTGTAAGACTCATAGTTGTGATTATAGGATCTGAACCAGCAATTTTTTCAAGAAAACCTAGATTATGACTCTGTTGTGAACGAAGTGAAAAATTTAGAGAGTCAAAAAAGAGGAAAGCAAAAACAGATAAACCAAATCATAAGGGTGTTGGAACGAAGAAATGTGGATGTCCATTAGAGCTACTGGGTGTGAAACTAGAAAAGGATGATGAGTGGCAAATTCAAGTAGTAAGTGTGATGCACAATCATGAGCCTGCGAGACATTTTGAGGGTCATCCATTTGCCGCAAGATTGTCAGTTGAGGAAAAGGAAGTTGTGGCTGATATGACCAAGAATATGGTCAAACCACGAAATATTCTCATGACGTTAAAAAACAAAAATGAGAAGAATGTAAGTACTATGAAGATTATTTACAATGCACGGCAAGTTTACAAATTTATTGAGAAAGATGGTAGGTCACAAATGCAACAACTGATGAAACAGTTGAGTGAGTATAAATACGTTGAGTGGCATCGGAGTGATGAGTCAACTAATGTTGTGAAAGATTTGTTTTGGGTGCATCCTACCTCGGTAGATTTGTTGCATGCTTTCCCACATGTGTTGATTATGGATTACACATATAAAACGAATAGATATTGATTGCCACTTGTGATAACTCCAATTTTTCCATATTCTATATAAACTACAATGTATGAATTTAAAAGAGAAAATTAATTGTTAAAATATTTAATAAAGGATTCGTTCGATAAGGTTCAGAGAAGTACTTGGTGAGGGCCCCACCAAGACTTTCTCTGTCCATATCAAAATGAGATCCTGGAATGATGATATTTGACAATGAAATTAGTGTAATTTTGAGTACAAAATAAGTGTATTATAAATATATTATGTGAGTAGAAATGACTCTTAAATTATGAAATTTAAAGTAAATATAATGAATAAAAGTAGATTGTGAAATTAAAATTGAAAAAGAATACAATTTATGGTAATTATATTTTAGTAATATGTAAGAGGAACTAAAATAAAGTAATTATAGGAATTAATAAAATAGAAGATAAAAAATTGCTAATGTTGCTAATAAAATAAAGTATTTTGTGCAAATAGGTCGATGTAACACTGTGCCTGAATACTGCTGGAAGATAGTGCAACTTTGGAAAATTGCTAATGTTGATCTAGGAAGAATTAAATCATGAACCTTACATTTCTAGATAGGGAAATGAGTTAGCTTTCATCCAATTTTGGAATTTGTGTATTTAGAATTATGTAGCTTAAGCTATGTACATATGAATGCAGGATACTCACTGCAAGGTACAAACAGACTAATGCCAACTTCAAAAATTCCTAGAAAATAATTCAGATGGAGTTTGATTTCAAACTTTACATTTTCATAAAGGTAAATGAGTCAGGATTGATATGGTTTTGGGTTTGTACAAATTGCATATCCCTATAATTAGTAATATAAATTTTAATAAACAGAGGTTAGGAAACTATCCTACCTAATGTGCCAGATTTGGACCAAAGTTTGGAAAATTATTGGAAATGGCACAAGATGAATTAAGAAGTAAGCCTCATACTTCTGAATAGGGAACTGAGTTAGAAGTAATATAAAATTTACGGCTTGATGATTAGATTCTAAAATTTTTACAAAAGGCTAACAATGATGTTTTAAAAGGGTTTTCAAGGTAAAGTAAGGCTTTGTAATGTTTTGTTTAAAGTCTAAGTACATATATATGTGTCTAAATGCATATGCTCATGCATAATGTATATTTGTACAAAGAAAGAAAAAAATGGGATGAGCATAGATAGACAAATATATATATAATATATATTTGAATATACATATAGATATAAACACAAAGATGCTTAAAACATATATATATGTATATAAGGACTCGTACCATGAGTACGTCGTAATTAACGATAAGGAGGTAGCTTTAGATTAATAGTTACTCAAAATTAATAGCTACTCAAAATTAATAGCATTTAAGGTCCTTATTTTAAATACGTGATTAAGCACGATGATGTAAACTTATCGAAATGTTAATGGATTATGTGTAGCGAAGCGGAACGGTGTAGAAGTTTGAGTACAGACTTGGAAGCGCAAGGAGGATAATTACTAAGCCTCGAGGTAAGTGGGTTAAATAAATCTTACTAGTATCATCTCGTAAGAGATGAAAGAATTCTCATTAAATGCTTAATTAAATTCATATAAAGTTTTGGTTGGACATTACGGGTAGGACTAATAGAGTAAGTATGGTAAGATTTTAAATCAGACATGGTGTGATCATGAATAATACTTATCTGAAAAGCGATCTTGTTGTGACTTGTGTAATGTGTTATGTGTTATGGTTTACTTCTGATTACTGAGCATGTTAATATATTGTTATGCTTTGAGAATGTATATGTGATTTGAGTACAATATATACATATAGCTTCCGATGTTGAGTTAATAGACCTCAATTAGTACCTAGTCATATTTGTTGAAAGCTAGGAAAAAAAAAAGTAACCCGAGTAGAACTCGATCTTTGTACCGTGTGAGCCACCTCTAGAGAACTCAAGGGACCTAAGTGCTACATAGAATCTTCGGAAACTATGGGAGCCACCTCTAGAATCCTTTGAGAGCTAAGTGCTACACGAGTTCCGATGTGATAGTAGAAAGTCTATGTCCTAAAGGCCAAACCGAGTAAAGATTCGATCTTTATACCGTGTGAGCCACCTCTAGAGAACTCAATGGACCTAAGTGCTACATAGAATCTTCGGAAACTATGGGAGCCACCTCTAGAATCCTTTGAGAGCTAAGTGTTACACGAGTTTCGATAAGATAGTAGAAAGTATGTGTCATAAAGGCCAACCCGAGTAAAAACTCGACCTTTGTACCGTGTGAGCCACCTCTAGAGAACTCAAGAGACCTAAGTGCTACATAGAATCTTCGGAAACTATGGGAGCCACCTCTAGAATCCTTTGAGTGCTGAGTGCTAAGTGCTGCACGAGTTCCGATGTGATAATAGAGAGTCTGTGTCATAAAGGCCAACCCGGGTAAAGACTCGACCTTTGTACCGTGTAAGCCACCTCTAGAGAACTCAAGGGACCTAAGTGCTACATAGAATCTTCGGAAACTATGGGAGCCACCTCTAGAATCCTTTGAGAGCTAAGTGCTACACGTGTTTTGATGAAATATGAGAAATCATAGGTTATTGTGAAAATAAATAAATGATTGTGATTTGCGAATGTGGTGAATATCAGTAGATAGAATATCTTATATATAAGACAGAGAATGTGTATAATCATGTATTATACTTATATATGCCATATAAACATGTGTTATTTAAATGTTTGTTTGTCTTTTTTCACACTCAATCATGCTGATAAAAAGTATGATAAATTGTGAATTTAAGAATGGAAGGAAAGCATGAGTAAGCTTATGAAATCTGTGTACATACGAATTGGTAGTAAATCTTGATATAATCCATACATGCTATTTTATAGAACTCAGGCATGTATGATCATGTTTTATGATATGAGCCTAGTATGTACTTATTTAAATTCTTACTGAGCCGTGGATTTGCTCACCCCTTAAATTTAAACATCTACAGATCTTACAAGTTGATAGCCAGCTCAGGCTTCGTATAGGCTCTCGAGAATTGTACCTAGTAGTGGTACTCATCCGCGATCTCCGGGCCTAGCTTTTGCATTTTTAAGGTAGACTACTTGTGCATCAGTTTGTTAGTTATATGTACTTTAATTTCACAGTACTAGGAAAGTATATGGGAAGTAGCTTTGGATCGCGCTAGATTATTATGTGAGTCTAGGTGATTTTCGAGTTCGATCCGAGTTCAGATGTACATTTTGAATGATGTATAAACTGTTAGATGTGGGCTTATTAATGGTTAATTCTTGAGATGCATGATTGTGTGAATTGTGGGAAACAATAGCTGCCTATATTGTGAAGATTAAAAATGTGTTTTAATGCAGAAAATTTTACATGGGGAAATTGATAAAATACAAAGGAGAGGTTTTCAACCCACTTTTTTTGGGAATAGTAAAATAAGGCTAAAATCATAAAAAAAAATCACCTTGAGAAATGTAACATAGCTCGAAAAATAATATTAGTAAGATAGGATTTGATTTCGATATTACACTAACACCGAATACAAACCGTAAGTAGAAAAAGAAAAATTTGGTTCGTAATTTTCATAAGCAATAAAGTAAGTGTTAAGTGGACGTCACTGGCCTTCAGGTTGTGACAGATTTAATGGTATCAGAGCTTGGTTTATTTAGTACTTATTAGTGTAGTTTAGATCGTCTGCAGTGTTACATCCCATGTACTGTGAAATATATATTTGGAAAATTATCTTTTAATTGTCTTATACTAAAATTGGTCTACACTTGGTGTAGGTTTCTATTTTGATTTAATTTGGAATTGAGGGGGGACTGGGCATAGAATTAGACCCAGAAGATCAGCTTAAAGATAGTTGATTTCATTTCTAACCCCATCACTATTATCACCCCTATTACTATCATATTCGACTCATTCCTACCCAAATAATAGGGTGTTGAGGATGGCTAGAATGGAGCAGGATCATGAGATAACGATAACCCTACTATGGTAGTTAGTGGTTAATCGAGCTAGTGTAACAGGCTCAACTCTTTGTTATCACATGTGCTCTTACAAGTAGCTTGCACATAGAGTCAAAACTTCTAAGTTATTGGTTGTTGCTAGCACGTCTTTCAAAGAACCTCAAAAGAACGAGTGTGTATCATAAGTATAAAGTGAAGGTGGGAGATAGAGATATAATAGCAGATTTGCTAATATTGCACAATTACAACCTTGGTGTCATCTTGGATATGGACGGGATGGCCACCGATCTTTCTAATGTACACTGCTATAAGAAAATCGTAACTTTCTCCCTACCTAATCCACATATAATATGTTTTGACAAATGACGAAGCAATAAGTGCTCATTTGTTTTGTTCTAAATATATTCGAGTAATGCCAGAAAAGGCATAAGGGCCTACATGGTCGGAGATTGACGTGATATACCGATCAAGACTCATGAATGAGAAATGAGCTATGTGATGAGTTGGAGTTTGAAGGATGTAGAATTTTGAAAATCACACTATTAAAGTTTTACGATTTAGAAACTATATGGATATTACGATCATTGGTTTAAATTTATAATGAAGAGAAAGAAATAAATTTTTACATGACAAATGTGTCCTTATATTGGACTAATGTCTGAATAGTGGACCAAATTGATCTTGAATTCCATGATGGTGATGAAGCTACTGATGGCATAAGAAATGTAAAATGTGTATAACGGTTTCGATTTTTAATCCCATTTATAATTAGATTACTGATGCGACCCAAAATGTTTATAGTGGAAAGTCGCAAGATGATTGGCCCTACTATTGATTCTTAAAGGTCTAAATTAAAAGTGTATTAATGGGATGTTTATTAAGGGATCGTTGGATATTATGAAAGATGAGATTATTACTGAAGATGATTGAGAAAGTGATATGTATAGTTGATGAAATTCATATCAATACTGTTAATTTTGGTTCTATACATTCAGTTTGCTTCCTAAGTATTAAATAGATATTTATAGAACCGGAGTATTTTGAGATATGCTTTGCAGAATGGTATGCTGATTGGAGTATTATAAATTTGAAGAATATGTATAAGAACTGTAAAGTGACTATAAGAGCAGAAAAAGATGATAGCTAACCTGAATTATTAAATGAAAATGATCTTAAAGTGAATTATAGTAATGAATCGGTTAGCTATGAAATGTGTTAGTTAAATAGTTATATTTAATACAGCATACTAATTAAGATGATTGATACGCTGTGAAGTATAAGTAAATAGGTGAATTAAGGCGGAATACGTGTTAAAATGAGTTAAATATTAAGTATTTCTGCTTTGAGGATATATAGTGAAATGATAGGACACAAAGAAAAAATGTCCAAAATGGTATGAGATTTATAATTAAAAAGTATCGGATGTTATTCCTGATAAATTTTCAGAGTAATATAGATTTGAAAGATTGGGTTAACATCGACTCAACTGTTGATATGGAATCTATATCTAAGCTTGTATCGGAGAACATTGAAAGAACCCGAAAAGCTTAAGAAATCAACTTTGAAAAATGTGTGGATAATGAAATTCACTTGTATGGGTGTAAATAATGGAAATACATATGTGATTTGAGGATGATTTATAATTGTGAAATTACTTAATAAGTTCTTATTAAGAACAAATATTCATCTGCATGGAGTTGATATCTTGCTAGATTTGATCAAAGATGTATATGGAATTCATAAGATCAGTCTCTGCACAAAGCGCCCTCAACTAATAGTTGGAGACTGATACCCATAAGATAATATTTAGAACTTGACAAATTTTTACGAGTTCCTATTGAGGTTTACAAAATTAATGAAATACTATGTGAGGTATGTAAGCATAATGAATGAGGTTTTTAGATCATATATCAAGCCAACCGTACTCTGATACCATTAAATCTGTCACAGCCCGTGACCTTATTTTTAACCTTTTTCTATACATCTTATTTGGTTGGGCTGTCTGGGATACTTTACTTTTCTTTTACGTATACACAATTTCATATTAAATTATAATATGAATTACATCCCTGATTTTTACTTCATAAGAAAGTAGTACTGTCGATAAGTCTAAATACCGAAAATAAATGATCATACCTTATTAGTTAAATCAAGCTGTCGCATCGTCCCCAAATGTGCAGCCGAAATCCTTTAAGTGTCAGACTCTTAGTTTTCGAAAACCTAAAATGTTAAAATTAAGGGGTGAGCAAACCACGGCTCAATAAGGGAATTATATGCATACTTGATATTCAGCTATCTATATGCTGAAAAACTTTTTCATTTTTCCTATGGGCTCTAGGCTCGCATGTAGGAAGGATACTATAGTCGGCTAGGGATCCGGATGGAGTGAGGTAGGTATTTTGAAATACCTATCTTGTCTCGGAACCTAGAAGCAACTGTAGAGAGTAATAAATTTCTTTTCGTTTGAAATTTAAATCCTTTTCCTTTTTATTCCATATCATTTTCATATTCCTTTCAAAATAATGCTTTTATGAAATAAAACATTTAAATAAAGTAACTAATATTCATATATTCTTTGAAAAGAATATTAGTTAAATCATCACCATTCTCATTTAAACTCATTTCATATTTTACTGTACAATCATAATTAGTACAGTACTTTAAATAGCAAAATAAGCTATAAATTTCTTTTCATATAACATATAAATCATTTAAATCTAATATTCAATTTAAAGTTTAAAATAAGAATATTAGATTTATTTTCCTCCTCTTTCCTTTTTAAAACAAATCACATATTCATATCACATATAGTCTAATATTCAATTTAAAATCATAGTAAGAATATTAGACTTATAAACTCTTTTTCCTTTTGAAAACATATTACATGTTCATATCACATGTCATATGAAAATCATCTCGTAATACTAAAATCAGTACTGAAATAAGCATTTTGTAAAATGCTATAAATCTCTTTCATTTAACTTGTCACATACCATGTAAAACATTTACATTTCACATATCATGTAAAATATTTACATTTCACATATCACATATCATATAAAACATTTTCATATATGGAGACTGAGGCACACCTAGCCCGTCCACTGGATCGTTACTTGTATCATGCTATAGACCCCGAAGGGTATAAAATGATCATGTCAGATCTATGGCCATAGTCTATAATTGTCCTCGATGGATCACTAATCAGGTGTCGGCCGGGACTACATATCACATATCACATATCACATATCACATATTACATATCACATTTCACATATCACATATCAGCATGATAGGATGCCAACTAGTCTCAAAACCGTATTTTTCATCATCAATAAACCTTTATGGAATTTATAAAAATATATAATTTCTTAATTTTGAAACCATAAAGGTTAGAAAACCATTTAGTGAATATTTATAAATATATATATATATAATATTCACTTTATTTCTTTTCATTTTTCATTTCGTATTTCGTGAAATTTACATATCAAGAGAAATTTCGGTGATTTCATTATCACCATCCTCGAAAAGAATTTTCGGTGATTTCATTATCACCATCCTCGAAAACATGAATATTTTAAAATCACTTCTTTTTATTCATGTTTTTGTGAAAAATATTCATTTTCTCGATTTTCGTGGTTGAAAATCGTTTTCGTGAAATAAAATCATTTATTATGATTTTATGAAATTTTCTAGAATTTTTTTGATAATTTTGAAAATTTTTCGGCAGTATAACAACTGCTGATTGGCTACCTCCTGCACGAAAAATACAGTTTAAAATCTCAATCGGTAATTCACCACAATTTTCCAACCAATCATTCATCGCAATAATTTCATGAAATAATTTATAAAATATTTCATAATTAAAATCATGCAGACTGAATATCCTTACAGTGCTGCACATGCATCCCTTACCTTTTTTCGGGTCGACGACTTCCTCTTACCAGTCGCTCTCGTACTCCATCTCTTCCGATTCCTCATCTTGGTTGCCGAGAATAATTTCTGGAAATTAAAATTCTAAATTTTAGAATTTTCATAATTAATTTATTAAATTTTTACTCGAAATCATTTTCCAGAATTTTTACCGAATTTCCGTAATTTTTGAGTTTTCGAATTCTCGGGATCTCCCATAATTTCTGAAATTCCCAAATCCCGAAAATTTCTCTTTTTCTCTTTTCTTTTCTTTTCTTTCTTCTCTTTCTTTTTCTCTTCTTTTCTTTCTTTTCTTTTCTTTTTCTTTTTGTTTTTTCTTTTTCTTTTTCCTTTTTCCTCATTTCCTTTTCCTGGCCGGACCGGTTTAGATCGGTCAGATCCCCTCATCACCGGTTCCTCACCGGTTGTGAGGGCCCGAAATACCTTACGGGTCATTCATCACCTCACTCATCCGTACTGTCCGCTCTGGGTTCTAGAGGTGGCCCCCGTCACGCAGACGTGGCACTTAGCCCCTCACGAATTTCTTTCGCGTCCGTCGCTACTCGAACCCCTTACCACTTGTAAGTGTCGAGTAACGACTAGTCCAATGGTTAGTCGTTACTCGACACTTACAAGTGGTAAGGGGTTCGAGTAGCGGCGGACGCGAAAGAAATCCGTGAGGGGCTAAGTGCCACGTCTGCGTGACGGGGGCCACCTCTAGAACCCAGGGCGGACAGTACGGATGAGTGAGGTGATGAATGACCCGTAAGGTACTTCGGGCCCTCACAATAAAACGTTAAATCTGTCACGACCTGAAGGCCGTGACGTACACTTATCACTCCATTTACCAATTACCAATTTTACGAACTAGATTTTTTTTTTCACTTTAAAGTTTGCATTCGGTGTCAGTGTCCTCTCTAAACTAACTTCACGCTCTTAACTTGATTTGTATTCATTATTTAATTGTCATTTCTTAAGATTATTCGACTTAATATTCTTGTTTTCAATATTAAGCCATTAAAAGAAAAACGTCGAAAACTCCCCCTTATATAAAATCGACTTTCCCCAGCTGATTAACCTGCAATAAATTCAACTAATTCCAGCCACATATCTCAATCCAAAGTTTCGCAGTTCATTTCACTATATACTACACATACTTCCAAAATCAACAATTATATATAAGAGACAATTTACAGCTCAAAATCATCACAGTTCACTTCTCGGATCGTACTCGATAATCATAAAAGCCTATAATAATCTAGGACGATCCTAAGTTACATTCCAAAAGCAATTCCATAAGCATGTACTGTGCCAATTTAAATGTCATACATGGATAACAAAATAATCATTGTTATACCTCAAGTGCAACAAAAACAGCACTCGGAGGATTCAGACCGGTGTAGCTACTCAATATAGTCCCCGAGGCTTCGCATCCAAACTCCAAGTGGGAGCCTAACTCGTATGATCTGCGATGTTATTAATAAGGGGTGAGCAAAACCACGGCTCAGTAAGTAGCTTAAGTAAATGCATGCTAGACTCATGTCGTTCTATATGCACGTGTGGAAAACAATACCGAAGTAATAAGCGAACTCGATATTTAATGCATGATCATAAACCAAACACTTCTTTATGCATTTCTGTCATAGAACGCTTTCAATATGCACTTAATGAAAACAAAACTTACTATGCAGTTCATTTAAATGAGTTCGCTATGCATTCGGTTGGACTCAGTATGATGTGCATTCCAAATAAACTATCAATATAATTCGATAAGTCAATTGGTAATTACTTTGATAAAACAATCAATAAGCATTCGATAAACGATCAATAAGTATTGCAATTGTTTCGATCAATATACGTTTTCAAGAATACATTAGTTATAAATCAAGAAAATCGATAACGATTAGGCATATTGCCTCAGTTCACTAAAAGCAGTATTAGAAATGGAACAATAGTAAGTAGAGTTTAGGCAATGATCCTCAATCAATCAATCAATCGATATCCATCCTGGCTAGCGATGGAATGGTGTCGCAAGCAACACTAAATCTATGGCCATAGAACGATATCCAGTCTCGTTGATCAGTCGAGAGCTAGAACTTGCCTGCTGGTTTTCCAGACAAGTATCAGTCTACCTAGAGCACTAGGCTCGATAGGTACAATACGATAGTCTAGAGCACAAAGCTCAATAGACGGGCAATAAGGCCTAGAGCTAAGCTCGATAGGTTAGAAGTGACCCGAAGGTCGTAGGACATGCCTGCACTCAAAAATAATTTGAAATCAATTTCCTCGTGTAGCATTTGGCTTCCACGAATTCCAAATCATTATTACATCAGTTTTGAGTTCGAAATACAAAACTTTTCGATTTCTTTCAAATGTTGGTTCAAACCCAGACTTTGCAAAAATATAAATTTGATGCAAGTCATTAAGAACATGAACATTAAGCAATTAAACTCAAAACATGCTATGCATAATTGCATGTATGCATTGGTTCATGTCACTTAACATGCACACTTGGCTAGGCACAATACGCAAAGCAGAGATTAAGTTTCAATCCAGCTCAAGCATAAACGAGTTTATAGAATTAAATCATTCCTACGAGATGGTGCTAACAACTTTACTTAACCCACTTACCTAATGTCCGTAGCCAATATTCTCTTTGAGCCTCCGATAAAAATCTACTCCTCCATTCCAGTCAAAGTCACTACAAACATATCGATACCATCTCAATCATATACTCATATTATGCCTAATACTATTTTCAAGACATGAAATTGAAATCACACACCATTATTCAAAATTGCTATTATGCCCAAGATCACTTCGCATTATAAGTCTAAATATACTTATACTCATCTCTAGAGATATGCATATAAATAAATCTTGAACCGATATTTAGTTCTTGCAAAATTTCCTTAACCGATTTCGTACCGATTACATTCGTTCAATATATATTTATTTAGATGCTTACACCAAGGTTTCATTCCTTAAGTTCCTATTTAACCGCGCATGGATGTGGGTAAGTACACAATCTATCCATATTGCATCAAGGTGCAACCGTTTTAATTAAACCTATGTCGTTCTTCCTCTTGGAGTTCATAATACAAGTATAATATCTATTTATACATATATGTATATAATTAAATATATACATACATGCAAATATATGATCGAAATTTATTCTTTACCATCATGTTCATGGAATATAGGTATACATATACACCTAATTGTATATAGTTCCTCCTTATCCATGACTATGTATTTACGTTCATGTAGATATTATCCAACCATCTTATAACCAATTCAAGCATTCCATAACATTAACTACATTTATGTAGGTCACTTACATATTCTTCCCTTAACATCTTCAAGGTAACCATTTCAAAGCATGTTAACATGGAGCTCTACTCTTGAAAATTATCCTTGATACAATAAAAACCAATTCAACCAACAACCATGCATATTACTTACCTTTAAATCTTAGAGTATGATTTTCTTACCTTCTTATCAGGTTAGCAAAAGCTACCGGCTTGTTTCCACTTCACCTTTGTCGTCAAAGTCTTTTAAATCATCCTCAAACACTAAGCCTCAAGCAAGCTTTTAGAACTTTATGTTGACCAAACCTCCCCTGCTTTTACTGTCTCACCGAACTGCTATATACATAAATTTACACACATCAGTTGCAATTATAAACTCCAAGAATACAAGTCATAAGCGTGGAAAAATCTCTTCATTGTAACTTACTTGTGCTGTTTATGTTTCGCCTCTTCCAACCTTCTCTTACAGTTCTTAATAGCTCCCTAACACAACACCATTTCAGGCCTTGAGAAATACATTAATTCAGTACCTAATTTCAACTCCAAACCATCATCATTTTCCCTCCTTTTCTGTTTGCCGAGAACCACTACTCAGGTCAGCTTCCACCTAATTTTTTTTTGCACCAAGAATTCAACTGCTTCTAGCCCTTGCGTAGCCCTTCCTTCCAGCTATGAAAATCAACCCTTAATACCACGTTCTAGTTCCCCATGTACAGCCTAAAACCACGTCTAATCCCTAGTTAATGCCCACAGCCAAACTTCCTATTCGGCACATACCAACTTCAACCTTTTACTCTCGGTTCCTCCTCTTTTAAACACCATTATTGCTAGGCTCCATGCAAGCTCCTTATTTCAATTATAGTTCCATTCAAATATCGCTTGAGCAGCAGCCAACACTAAAGAAGGAGTAGAGGCGTAAATCTGGTAAGCCCCCTTTCCTTTCCTTCTCCTTCCTTCCCGAGTCCTTGTTGCCTCGAGCTTCAGCTCAGCTGCTGCCAAGTTGATGCCGAACCCAACTGTTCTTCCTCCTCTACGGTTTTGCTCTTAAAGGCTCCAGACAATAGCTCTAGAACTCCCTTATTTTACTCGAGATCATCAACCCATACTACACTTTCCAAGCTTTCGATTCAGTCATCGTTTCTGAAATCAGTTTCTTCAATGTAATGCAACACTCCCATCGTCTGCTTTAGCTTCTTCTTCTGTCGATTTTGGTCCTCCTTTTCCTTCACCACCGTTCACTCTTTCTCCTCTGCAATAGCTTCTTTCCTTTCTCTCTTCTCTTCTCTCCTATTTGTTTTTTTTCGTTTGCTGTAGCTTGGCCCTCTTTAAATCTTTCTTTTATTTTGCTTTCTTTTCTTTTACCCGACCTAGCCCTAGCCTCTGTCTTATTTTTTTATTTTCTCTTTTCGGTACAGACCTGCTCCCACGTTATATTTTATTTTGATTGGCTTCCTTAGGAAGCCAATCACATTTAATATATTTTGTATATGTTATATATATTTCCTGTTCACTATTTATCTATACACATGTACTTTTATATATATATATACATCTATTAATATTAATATATTTTTATCATTCCATATATATATATATATACATATATATTTTATACATCTTGTCTTATTTTATTTCATTTTATTAATATTATTTCTTGTCTTATTCAATCACATCTCCCATTCTAGTTTATATGCATATACATATATATTTTTATTTGTTTATTCATCTATATTCATGTGTGTGTGTATATATATATATATATATATATATATGTATACACATATCTCTTTTATCTCAATTATATATGAGATATAATTCTAAGCTAACGCATGTTTTGAACTTAATTATATAATTCCCAATTATGCTAGCACTCATCATTTATTGGTAATTGCTCCTAAGTAAAATATTCGTTTCCATTACTTAAAGGAAATCGAGAGTACAAACTAAAATCTAATTCCATAATTTACTTGATATCCTTTATTTATTTACAAAAAAATCAGTACGAAATTTGCAGTCTTCACACCGGCGACCGGTTCTCCGGTGGTTCGGCAGCTCCACAGCTGGCCGACTGCACGGCGAGTCTGTTAATGGTCTCTAGTAGGCCTGGATCGGCGGCACGGCGGCGGATCGAGTCGATTTACCTTTGGTTTCTTCCGCCTCTTCGCCGACCCTCCTCCGCCATTCATCACGCCTCCGGTGGCCTCCTACCTCTTCCTCTTCCTCCGTCGAAGCTTCGGTGGCAATGGCGGTGGCCAATTCCGCTGGCACCGCCAGATCCTCTTTCTCTTTTCCTCTCGGCTTCCGCCAGAATTTCCTTCTGTCTTTGATTTTGTTTCCTTCCTTTTCCGTCGTCATCGTCTCCTCCTCTCTTTAGCTTGCCGGCCGACGATGGCCTCCCTTCTCTTTCTTTCTCCTTTGGCGCCGCATACGGGGTCGGCTTCTCTATTGTTTTCGACAGAAATGGGATCCCATTTTCCTGTTTCTGTTTCCCTTTTTTTTGTATTATATATATATATATATATATATATAAATGATTCTTTTATATAATTATACACATATATAACTACAATATTCATATAATTATAATTGTAAAATTATATCTATAATTATTATATTAGATATATATATCTACACTTTTAACTTTAAAATAATATATATTTCATATATATGTATATACATATGTAATTATATAAAACAAATATATATTTAAAAATATATTTATAAAATAAAGTTATATAAATATAAAATTACTCATATTTGTATTTCTTATAATTTGGATTTCTTCATATCCAAATTATATTTCTCCTTTTCAATTTTTTTTTGGATTTCCATTTATCCAAATTAAATTCCTCAATTTATCCAAATTACTTTTCTCCACTTCTTCACTTCATCAATTTCGGGAATTTCAACGATATTCCCTATTTCGTAATTAAATTTATTTATTTACTTAACTTCTCTATTTGTTTTAATATTAAATTTACAAATATTTAATATTAATTTTAGAAAATTAGCGATTATCACAGAAATCATGCAAATCTGTGATTTACGGCTGTTATAAATACTATGTTTAAATATAGGGGTTAGAGTAATCGCAGCTGTTATGCTGTCGAAAATTCCTCCAAAATTTTCTAAATATCATGAAATATTTTATGAGCATGAAATGAGTGAGATTGTGTATTTTGGAATTTATTTCCAATAATTTCCATAAATTGGTATTTTATTGAAAAATTTTATTTAAATATTCATGCAATTAAATTTTATTAAAGTGAGATTACTGGTACGTTCTTAGAAATATTTTACAGTAAATTTGAACATTTATAAATCTTCTCACTGAAGCATGAATATTTTATTTACTGTTTTTGCTGTACTGTTAACTATGAATTTAAATACCTTTTTGGAATTTTATTAAATTATAATTTTTAATGATAATTGCTTAAATTCCTTAAAAGTATTTTCCACTGTAAATGAAATGTTTTGAGATTGTTAGGCCCCATATCATGCTTATGTGTAGTACTGTACTGTACTGTACTGTTACTGATAGACCCGCCAAGTCATTAACAGTCTTAAGGACACCTGGCAAGTGTACTCTGAGGACACCTATAGACTATGGTTATAGATCTTACTGTTTACTGTTACTGTTCCCTACGGGGATTATAGCATGATATATTGAGGGTGATGCCTAGTCTCCACTTATTGTTTACTGTTACTGAACTATAATCACTATTAACTGTTTTACCGAACTGAGAACTACTGTTTACTGTTATTGAACTAAGAATTATTGAACTACTGTTTACTATTGCTGAACTACAATTTACTGAACTATGCATTACTGGTTATTGTTTACTGAACTGTACTGAATCATTACTGTTTTACTGAACCATGAAGTACTGTTTACTGAACTGTACTGGATTATTACTGTTTATTAAATTAAAAACGTTTTATGGAAATTATTATTGATTTTTAAAACGTTTATTGTACTGTTACTGAATTGTGAAACTCAGTGTTTTCCATAGAACTGTTTCTACACTATTTACTGAACTGTTATTGTACCGATACTGAACTGTTTATTGTTACTGCAAAGAGTATTGTACTGAACTGTTACTGAAGTGTTTTACTGAACTGTTAATGTTCTAAAACGAACATTTTATTTGCTTCTAAGCCTATACGGTTTACTGAAACCACTACTATTTACTGAACTGTTATCGTTTATTGAAAACTATTATAGTTACTAAATTGTTACTACTGAAAGTGTTACTAAATAAATTATTGTTAAAGTGAAATTGTTTACTGAACCGATTAGTCACTGTTTTACTGAAGTGTTTACTGTGTTAATTCTAAACCCACTGTTTTCTGTACTATCATAGTACTATTACTGAACTGTTTCTATACAGTCACTACTGTTAATTAAACGGATTATTGTACTGTTTCTACTATTGTTACTGCAAGTGTTTTCAAGTGTTACTGAAGTGTTAAATTAAATGGTTTTTATTACCATTTATTTATTGAAAAACTTTATTTAACTGTTTTATATTAAGAATTAGTCGCTTTGGGTTTCCAGGACAAGACAAGTATTTCAAAATACCTTCCATTCTCTATCTGGATTTCTCGACTGACTATAATATCCATCCTAATACGGTGCTTAGTGAACTATTAGGAAAATAACTGTTTTCGAGCATATAGTTTTCATTATATCAGTCTTCATTATATCAGTCTTGCATACGACTCCTTTATTGAGCACGTTTCGCTCACCCCTTTATTTACCACTCCACAGGTTATTATAAGTGATTAAAAAAGGGTATACATTAGAGGATATTGGCAGCATTTTGGATTACCAAGACTGCATTGTGTCAACCCAGGAGGTATTTGTATTTTCTTTTATACATTCAGGTATATTGTACAGTACTACTTAAATTGTAAAATAGGAACAGGTGATGTAAAGTGTAAGGAATATTGTAAAATTACATATTCTGAATTTATTAATTAAATAAATGTTTACTATTTATCATTGTTATTGTTCAAGTGTTAAAGGCATCACAGACAGCCCAACCGTAATTTATGTGTAAAATGTGTTACTTATTGTACATTTGGACTGTTACAGCTTGGGGCATTCTTGTATTCTCTTCGAATGAGTACGAGTCTGAAGCAAATTTAAGTTCAATGGTAACTCATTACCATTCTTATCCTAAAGCGTTCGAGTACTTGAGAGATACTTGGTTAACTCAGCATAAAGAGAGATTTATTGCTACTTGGACAAATAAAGTAAAGCAATTTGAAATGTTACAACGAATAGATATGTAGGTTTATAAGGTTTAAAATTTGTTATTTTCGCAATTATACAATTTGTTCATTATAATAAACATTTTTCTAACGTCATGCAGGTCCAAGAGTGCACATGTAAAGTTAAAGAGACATCTTGGATCATCCCAAGGAGATTTTGATACATCTTGGAATGTTATCAACTCCCTGATTGAGCTGCAACATACGAAGATAAATGTTTCATTCAAGAGAAGTCTTACTATTATTGAATATAATTTTTGGCTAACTTTGTTCAGAGAGTGACAGGGATTGGTGTCTAGGACAACATTGAATATTATTTTGAAAGAGGTGCAGCTTTGTTTAGAGAGTGACCATCTTGTCTATGGTTACGTCATTAGAAGCACACATAGGTTGCCTTGTGCTTACTAGGTTTCCTTGTGCTTATAAGATTACTGAATTCATAAGGGACGAGAAACCAATTCCCTTATCTGTTGTGGATCTTTATTAGTTGAAGTTGGACTTGAAAAAGATAAATGTTGATTACTTGACTGAGTTGAATCTTGATGCTGAGTGGGAGCTTATAGTGAAACACTTCAATGCGTATGATCTTTCGGAAAAATTAGCCTTCAAGAAAAAGTTAAGAGAACTATGTGATCCAGTAACTACATTCCTTGTTCCTCGCTTGAGAAGGCTAAAACCAAAGGTCGTTTAGACAAATCAACTGGACGCTCCACTTCATACTTTGAGATTGTAAGATCGTTTAGACAAATCAACTGGACGTGCCCCCTTCATACTTTGAGATTGTTGAATCTCAACATGATAGCGCATCAACACCCGTTTCAGTCATTTCAGTGATGAAGAGGATGAAACTACTAGTTCATCGAAAAAAGAAAGTGAAATTTATTGATTCTTTCCCTTTAGAGATATGCCAACATATACGCTCTATTGTGGATGTTGAATCAGATAGACATTGTGGTTTTTGAGCTATAATTGGTTTGCTAGGCATGGGTGTTGATGCATGGGCTAAGGTGCGACAAGATTTGATTGAGAAGATATGTGATTTCCAAGCTTATTATGTTAGTCTCTATAGATCCGTCGAGCGTGTTAATGAATTGATAGAGACATTATCATATTTCAACATACCGACTCCTTATGATAAATGAATGATTTTACTCGATATGGGTCACTTGATTGCAACAAAGTATAAAGTTGTGCTAGTTCATTTATCTTCGAGATAATGCTTGACATATCTCCATCTTAAAACTGCACCACCTCCACCACTACAACATGGATTCATAGCAATTGGGCTTGTTAACAATTCTCATTTTGTTGAGGTATTGATAATAATATGTATGCCAGACTTGAGATATTTTGTTTTACATTTTTTTTCATTGTGTATAATAGTGTATAATTGTAAAAGAAAAATTATTAATGTGAAATGCAAATAGAATTAAAATACTAAAGAGATGTTTGGCATAATTAATTATTTGTTTATATCACAAATGATTATTCTACTTAGTATTATTAATTTATTTATACAGATATGTATAATCAAATATTGTATGTGCATGAACAAAAACCCATAGAAGAGCAATCCAAAAGTGCAACCACACACACACATATATAAAAGCATTAATTAGTTAACAATCAAAAAGTTTGGTAAAGAAATTGATAATAGATATTTTTTTAAATCTTACTATATATAGATGTCTATATTTTAGAAAATTGACAAAAAAATGGTATCATTGGTCTAAGTTAATACATTGAAAAAAGAAGTTGAAATATATAATAATTTTTTTTATCTGAAAGATAATTCTTCATTTATGAAATAACAATGTCTGGGTTACAAAAACCTGAAGGAAGAGAATTATACCATATTCTCATTTCCCCAATACCAATCTCTAGTTTTGTAAGTTTATGAGCAAGCTGATTTTGTTCTCTATGTACAAAACCCATACTACAAGAAGGAATTTTACTTACAAAAGCCTTAATCTCCTCCATCAAAGACCCATTTTTCTGATAGTTTTGTGTATCAGAATGAACCGCCTAGATAATTTGTTGGCAATCACTTTCCAGGCTCACTTCCTCTATCCGATGATGAATGGCTAACCTTAGGCCAAAGCAAATAGATAAATGTTTGCCTAGCATTGGATCATCAACCAAATTGAGCTTCTTGACTGCACACTAATGAACAACACCCATATTGTCTCAGGCTATTACTCTTGCTCTAGCTTTATAACTGTAGAGACCAAAATCAACATTAATTTTCAATCATTTAGTTGTTGGAGGGAGCCAACCTTGAGGATTGTTCGGTGCCCTCAGTCTTGTTGCACCAATCTCTACAAATAACTCTTTTAGTAGATCTTATTTCCAAGTCTGTGTGCTGGAAATAATCAACATAGCAACTTGCATAGAAGTTGGAGTAATCGATCCAGAGTACTCTGGTTTAAAATCTGGTGGCTTCCTTATCCATCGATCCTTCTAAATATCAATATGGCTTCCGTCTCCTACTCTACATCGGGAATCTCTACCTATAATCTTTTTACCTTCTATTAAACTCTTCCATAAGAATGAATCTTTGTAGCTCAATCCAACCTTGAGAATGTCACATGTGCGAAATAAGCCTTAAAAATTTGAAAGGCTAAGGATTGTTTATTTTGCAATAATCCCTACCATTGTTTTGCTAAAAGTGCTAAATTCATAACTTCTAAAACCTTGAAACCAAGATCTCCATCTAGTTTAGAGACACAAAGATTAGTCCAAGATTTCTAATGAATTTTCCTTGCCCCTGGTTTACCTCCCCACCAAAATCTTGTCGCCATCATGTTTAGTTCCTGTGTAAAAGACTGAGGCGGTAAGAAACAATTCACATAGTAGTTAGGTACTACCTGAGCAACCAATTGGATGAAAATTGCTCGTTTAGCATATAATAGGAGCCTTCTATGCCAGCCTTGAATTTTCTAACGTAACGAGTCTTGTATGTTGTCTAGTTCCTTTTTCTTGGATTTCCCAAATAATAAAGGTATGCCTAAGTAACGATCACCACATTAAAGCTCCGCATCCCTAATTCAACTAGCAAACTTCTCCTAGTCTCTTCATTTATGTTTGTGTTGAAGAAAACCGAGGATTTTTGGTTATTTACACTTTAGCCCAAAAGCAATTCGGATTTTTGTAGGAGTCCTTTCAGATTAGTTGCATCACTTTGTGAAGCTTTAATGAATAATAAGCTGTCATCCACAAAAAGCAAATGAGTAAGACCAGGAGCACCTCTCACCACCATCAAGCCATGTAGATCTCCTTTCAGATGGGATTAATCTAAAAGACAGGATAGACCTTTTACACGTATAATAAAGAAATAAGGAGATAAAAGGGTCTTCTTGTCTCAATCCTCTAGATGGTATAATATCACCATAAAAATTCCAATTAATCTTCACCGAATAAGATACAGTATTCACACACTCCTTGATTAAGAGAATCCATCTTTTAGCTAAACCCAACTTCTAAAGCATCTCCTCCAAAAAATCCCACTATATCCGATCATACACCTTACTCATATCTACCTTAACAACCATCGATCCCTCCACATCTTCTCTTTTGGATTTCATGCTATGAAAAGCTTCAATAGCCACCATAACATTGTTAAAAATATTTTTGCCTTTAACGAATGCGCTCTGCTTAACTCCAATAATGTCAGGCATTACCGTCTTTAGTCCATTGACTAACACTGTAGTAAGAATTTTATATAACACGTTGCAGAGACTGATTAGCCTGTATTCCTTAATATTAGTAGGATTATGGCATTTTGGAATTAGGACAATAATAGTCCTATTAATAGAAGATATGTCCATTACACATTTAAGAATTTCAAAGCAAAATGAGTTACCTCTTTTCCCACTGTGTGACAATACTTCTGATAAAAGCAAGCTGTCATCCCATCTAGTCCCAGAGCTTTGCTAGGTTCATCCTTTTCACCGCTAGCTCTACTTCCTCTACTATAAATGGTTGGCAGAGTCTGTGATTTGCTTCATCAAAAATTCTCTTCTCTAGACCATGAAGTAAACTCATCGGGCCTATCTCCCTTGAAGATAAGAAAATTCTTTGAAAGTAGTCCAAGACATCCTCCAAAATAAGGTATTTAACCTCCAAAACTTGCCCCGATTCTGAGTTTAGCCTCTGAATATGATTAATTCTTCTTCTTTTAGATGTCATGGAATGAAAAAACCTCGTATTATGGTCCCTTTCTTTTAGCCATAATTCTTTAGACCGTTGCCTACACATTATCTCCTCTTAATGAGGTAAATGGTTAAGCTCCGATATCCTTTGGAATATTTCTCTTCTCTTGTATCTCCCACCCTATTACAAAGAATATCTTCTATCTCCCGGTTAGCTTGCCAATTCAGATTTGCTCCAATTCATTAATGCTTTCTCGCATTCTTTAGTTTTTGCATCCAATTTTACACAATCATCTAAATCAAATTCCATTCCTATGCTATAACTTGCTCGCATTTGCTATTAAAGAACCATATGTTTTCAAAACGGAAGCCCTTACCTCATCTGTGAAACACCTATGAATTTGATAATTAAAAAAAATGATCCGACATGGAAGAGTACTTGTGAAGTTCTTTCGAGCTAGGAAAAAGATTTTACCACTCCTCATTACCAAACCCCTATCCAGTCGTTCAAGTATTTTGTTATTGCCTTGACCCCTCCTCCATGTCATGAATGGCCCTGCCACTAGAATTTCCATGAAAGCACAGTGATCAACTACGTCTTGAAAGGCATTCATTTTCCATTGAGGGCGGATAGCTCCTCTTTCTTTCTCATTCTAATAAAGTATTTCATTAAAATCTCCAACACACAACCAAGGACCACACCATCTGTCTCTCAGTCCCATCAACAGCTCCCAGGATTCATGTCTCAATGCAGTTTATGGATTCCCATATTAACCCGTGAACCTCCACAGTAAAGCTTCTATTTTGACAACACAATCAATATGATTTTTAAAGTAAAAAAGCAATTCCAATTGAAGCTCCTCTTTCCAAAGAACTGTTAGCCCACCACTTCTGCTGATACTTTCTACTGTAAAACAGCCTCCAAAGCCCCATCTTTTACTAAGTTGCATCATTTCATTATGTTTCCTTCTAGTTTCACAAAGGAAAAGAATGCAAGGTTTGTAGTCTCTAACCATCTAGGTCAGCTCATGAATTGCTCGAGGAGACCCCAACCTCTGCAGCTCTAGTTTAGAATATTCATTGTTTTCAGCAGGGATGGAGGTTTTCTCCATCACCCACTGCTACTATTTTTGAGATGCTAACCCTCTGCTCCGTGTGCAAGTTCCTTGATATAGTTCAGTAAAGCTTCTGTGTATACTCGTTCGGATTTTTTGCCATACATTTTCAATCCTGCCTGAAGACTTGAGAAAAAATGTTATTTTTACGTGGCCTTCCTCTACCTCGCTTGCATCTGGCTTTAAGACTTGGCATAAAGCCTGCCATGTTGGCCTTATTAAATTCACCTTTTGGCTGGTTGTCGATAGAGTTTTTGTCTAAAAATGACTCTTTTACCAGTACCTGCCCATTCTTATCAATTACTTCCTTTTGTAAGGAAGTATATCTCCTTAAAATCGATGATTGAGATTTCATACACTCTGAAATCCCTCCAATTTGAAATTCCCGGTCTCATCATAATTATCTTCCCTCAGATCACGCGATTTTGAATAGCTACTAGTGTCCAATGTCTGAAAATCCTATATGCTCGAATTAGTCAAGTTTCAGTCTTCTTGTTTCTTTCGATCGCCAGCCAATGTGATCGGGGATGAGTTTTCTCCAGTTAAACTTTGAGATATCGACGGCCAAAGGCTCTTTCCTAAAAGTGAAAAACTTTGAGAATTTCCAATGGAAAAGCCACCGAACCAATTTGTAGCACCCTTGGGACTTTCACCTCTAATCCATGAACTGTACTCGCTAGTGATTCTCCCTGTCTCTTTCACCGACTTCACTACCAGGTTGCATTCTAATTCCTAGTGATCTAGACAACCACAAACAAAGCACAAATTAAAGAGCCTTTCATATAAGAATTGAATAGGTCGAGATTCTCCACTCGGCATAACTACCCGAGGACCTCTTTTGAGTGGTTTGAGAATATCAATATTCACCCGTATTCACAAGTACTTCCCCCATGCTAATTAGCTATCTCCTTTGTCTACAAAGTTAATATCTCCTAATGTTTCCCCCAGTGCTATGCCTACTTTCTTACTCATCATACCTAGTGGCAGACCATGAATCTGTATCCAGAATGGACACCAGTTAAACTCCATTTCCATAGCTAATACAGAGCCATCAAAGTCCCTCAACACCATTAGCGATTTGTTGAAAGCCTACAACTGATTAATGAGGACCCTTTCTTTATCCAAAAGCTCCTCAAAGTGGAACAGGAAAAGGTGATCTCCTACTTCATTAATCTCAAACTCTCTTGTCGGCTTCCATATCCAATGACAAACAGTACGTAATGCTTCCAGGTTTACTACCCTCCTGATCATTATACGGCCAACTAGACAAAACTTTCCTTCTTACCTGTTCTCCTCAATCCAGTCTATTTCAATGACTACTTCCTCTTGCTCAACCTCTGTAAGTGATAGTTTTGCCCATAAATCCTCCAAGCCTTACGCCATTTCACCCGTCCTCCCGCCCTCCAACTTCCACAATGAAATAGTAAATATAATACATATTGTAGTACTAATCTCACATTTCGTGAAGAGACTGTCATAGAGGCCCCAGATTTAGCATTGAAATAGATAATTGATTTAAAGATTATTGATATATTTTGTAACTTTAATACATATAGATGTTTATCTTATAAAAAAATTGAAAAAATGATTTTTTTTATTTTAAGATAATAAACTTGTTAAATATTTAGATTATGATCTAAGATAATCTTATATATATTTTACATCTCGTAACCACATTTTTCACCTTTTTCCACACATTTTATATGGTTGGGCTGTATGTGATGCCTTACTTTCCTTTTTCCATATACAGTAATTATTTAACAAACTGTAATTTATTTATCATTTACATCCCTGTTTAATTTACAACATTGTAGCACTGTAAAATATGTCTGAACATATAAAATAAATAATTATACCTCCAGGATATAAGCTCACTACCTCGGGGCACTATATGCGCAGCCAATAATCCTCGGATGCAAATCACGCTGTCACTGGAAGTACTCTGTAGATGTTAGAATAAAAGGGTGAGCAAACCACGGCTCAGTAAGAGAATTGTATGCAAAACTAGATATCCCAAAATCTATATGCATTAAAATCCTTATTTTCCTATAGGTGCTCTAAGAACCGCTATAGGAAGGATACTATAGTCGACTAGGGATCTAGATGGAGTAAGGAAGGTATTTTGAAATATTTGTCTTGTCCCAGAACCTAGAAGCGATTATAGAGAGTAAATATTGTTGTTGAAAACAATCCTTTTTTTCCATATCGTTTCATATTCTTTTCAAAATAATACTTTTATAAAATAAAGCATTTAAATCAAATAAACTAATATTCATATATTCTTTAAAAAGAATATTAGTTTAAATAAACCATAATTCTCATTTAATCCATTTCACATGTCACTGTATCAATCATAACAGTATAGTACTTCATGTAGCACAGTAAACTGTTAAAAATCATTTTCCTTTTCATATAAACACATATTCATATACTTTTTCGTTTAAACACATTTTCCATGTCACATATCATTTCATATCTCATAAAAGTGGAGACTAAGGCATCACCCAGAATATATCATGCTAGAGAGAAAATACCCCGTAGGGCAATAATAATTATGTCAGATCTATGGCCATAGTCTATGGTAGTCCTCAGTCAAACACTGATCAGGTGTCAACCGGAACTGAATACATATCACATATCACATATCGGCATGATATGGGGCCTAGCAGTCTCAAAACAATATTTTTATAATCATATCACCTTTATGGAAATAAAGAAAATCAATAATTCTTCAATCAGTCCGTAAAGGATTTTATTTAATCATAAAGTGAATATTTATAGAAAATAATTTATAAAATATTCACTTTCCATCTTTTCGTCTCATAAACCATATCATATGGTGTAAAACATGTAAGAATAATATTATGTATTCTCACTTTTAGCCAAATTGGCAACCTGAATATTTAAATAATATTTTTCGGTATATTCATGTTTTATGAAAAATAATAAATTTCTCATTTTCAAGGCTAGGAATTCATCAAATCATGTAATTAAATATTTTCTAATATTTTTAAAAAATATTTCTAGAAATTTCAGCAGCATAACGGCTATTATTATCCTAGCCCTCCTACAAATTAAACATAATTCCATATACAGCAAACAGCCTCAATTCCACATATTTCAATGCATTTCATTTCAAAAATATTCTCATAATATTTTATGCATAATAATTATGCATTTAAAATATCTCTACAGTTTCCACACGCATCCCTTACCTGTATAGCGTAACCGAACTCTTCGGATGCACCACTCGAAATTCGTTATTCTCGGGCTGCAAATAATTCCACTAAAATTATTAGCTTAATAAATACTTATTTTTAAGCTATTACTTATGTCTTTATGCAGCTATATTGTACATTGCAATTATTTAGTATAAATTCTACCGATAGTATAAGATAACTTCTTCGTTTTGCGTCGGAATTTAAATCCGAGCATACTGGCAGACTCCTTCTAATTCCTATAGTCTAAATCTACCCTTAATTCATCAAGAACAGCCATAAATCTAATCCCCTTCACGGCCGAAATTGATGGGTGGGGATTTTGATTTATTTTCAATAATTTAATGCTTAATTCATGTTCTATCATGCTTAAGAACTAATTTGGCACCCATTTTGACCTTAAAACACAATAAGACACCATGACACCATGCTTGGCCGAATGCTTCATCCATGGTGAATTTTTTTTTCAATTTTTCCCGATTTAAACAAACCCTTGGCTAGAAACATGATCACTAAGCTTAGATGAATTGATTCATGCCATTAGATTCAAGAAAAACACAAAGAATGGTGAACTTACCAAGCTTGGCCGAAACTTTGGGGAGTTGTTTCTCCTTGTATAGTGCCTTATAGGATGAGATCTTGGTGTAGAATTGTAGAGGAGAAAGAGAGGATTAATTTTGGTATATAAATTGTATGGAAATTCTAACTAGATCAAGAGATCTAAATTTGAATTTTTTTCCTTTCTTTTTTTTTCTTCAAATGTCGTGGGTTTCATTGGGGAAGAAGGTCAACAGTGACTTCAGCTGCTGAGTGGATTTTAATGAGGATTTTGAAATTTTACAAAATACCAAAATGCCACTAGTTATGCAATTTTGGATGTTTTGCCCTTACGATCCTACTAGTGTAAAAATCGTGTAAACATGCTCCAAATTTTCGAATTCCAGTTCCAATCGTCATATTAAACATATTTTGATGATTGGAAATGGTTTTGTTGACGTGCGATGCATGGATAGTGAGAAATTACAATTTTACCCTCGCGACCCGCCAACGAATTTTTCTGTTTTTGTGACTGTTTCGAAAAAATCTATTGACACCATGTTGAAGTACTTTTCATGTAGAATAATATGATATTTTTACTTTGTCCCAATTCATTTTGGTTTGAGAGAAATTTACGAAAATACCCTTAGGATGTATCCGCCATTTCCCAATTTGTTTGCCAACAACTTCAAATGTTGTAATTAAAATAATTTCAAGTCTCTAAAATTTTCTCATAATCATTTCACCATCTATACACTATTTCCATATTCATAATTTCATCTGGGCACGAAATCCAAATGAGGCCCACATCATTGTATACTTATACTTCACAATTATTTACAAAATAAATCATTTATAAATAAATAAATGAATAACTGTACATATACAGTACAAAATAACTTGGTCCCACAATATATATATATATATATATATATATATATATAAGCTAAAGTATTTGAGTACAAATAGAACTTCCTATATGAATAGTCTAAATGTTTGACACGTGTATTATATTAAAATAAAAAAATAATTATCTCTTTTAAAGATAAAATTCTCTATATAAATATATTAAAAATACAAAGTAAATAAATTATCTTTTAAATTAATTTTTCTATTTCAATTTTTAAAAGATAAACAACTATATCTATATCTGTCTATATATACACATTAAAATTATATATATATATATATATATATATATTAAAATCATTATGGATAATGTAATGTATAACATGTAATAATATAACAACATCTTACGTTTAATGATTGTAACATCTATATCTATAGCTTTTATCAATTTTTTTATTTTTTTTAAATAACATATATATATATTAAAATCAGTATGGATAATGTAATATATAACATGCAATAATATAACAATATGTTACCAGTTAAATTTTTTAAATTTTCTAAATAATAAAATCATTTTTAAATTTTTTAAATTAATATGAAATATATAATCATTTTTTCACATTAATATTACAAAATATAACATTTATATCTACAGCTTTTATCAATTAAATTTTTTTAATTGCCTAAAAGGTAACATCTATATTTATCTATATTCAAATTTTTAATTTTCTCCTTTGCTATTATATAAATTTTATGTAATCATTCATTTTTTTTTTCATCTATGCTTAAGAGTCAAAAATTGAAATTTCAATTACTTTTTGTATTTAGTTTCTTTAAAAAAGATTCTAGAATAGAATTTTATTGCACACCACATAAAAGACTAGCATCGGATAAAATTTCAATGTTTATAAATAGGACATCTCTGTCAGAAATTAAAGTATAGGTCACAAAGTCACTATTCATTGTATTAGATTAATATACTAATTTTTAATGATAAAATATATAGCAACATAATTTTAAAATCTAACTGATTTAGCATGTAAATTTTAATTGACTATTTTTAAATTTGTGTTATAAGTACAAGGAAAATCTTTCCTCCAAAAAGTAACAATTATGAAAATTGATACAACTTTTAATTAATATTATATATCATGTGGGTATAACAAAAAGCTATCTGAAGTTTATGGAAATTTTCATTATTGCTCATGTAATGTTGACGTTTATAATCCAACTTAAAGGTAAATAATAATTATATTTAAAACATTAAATAAAAACTATTCCATGATAATAATGTAAGCATTTTATAATTTTAATATATATAACTTAACTGTAGCATTTTGTATAACTTATATGTAGAAGTTGAATGTTGAGGCATCTGATAATTTTAGAAAAGGGATGTTTGCACTTTTCAGCATTGAAATTAAGAAATAAATTAATAAAGATTTTGACAATTTTTGTAAAATTTCTCCTAAGGTATTAATTAATTAACAATTATTTATATTATAAAGTTTCAAATATATATTATCAATAATTTTATTGTTTGATTAATGTATCTATGTACATTGTATGAGTTTAAAACTAGTTTACTTTTATCAAAACTTTCGTTTTTTTTATATTTATATAAGATATTAAAGATATAAAATTTGATCAAATAATTCCAATTAAAGTCAAACTTATCTACTCTAAACAGATTGAAAAAAAGTTGAAAGACTCAAAATTGAAAAAAAAAGTGATCTATTTAATCATTAATTGATTTGATCCAAAAATCTAAACTTGACTTTTAGGATGAAAAGACATGAATTATTGTAATTAATTAATCAGGACTTCGATAAAATTTAAAAGTAGCTTTAACTTGAAATGATTTGAATTTTAAATTATTAAAAGGTGTTTCTAACCACACCCTGTTTGTAACTAGGCACACCCTAAGAAAAGTCTTTTTTTTTTCCAAAATTAACTATTTGCAATATTACTATTATACCTTAAACCATCTCAGCACACCCTAAACACACCTTAAATTCACTCATTCTCCCTCCATTCTCATTCTCAAAGTAAATCAAACCCACTCAAAAATTGAAGTCATGGAGTATTTTGATGATAATACAAGCAAGGAATCATTTATAGATGAAGATTTAGAAGAAATGTATCATAATGCTGAAAAAGGTATGTTATTATACTAGGAAAACATTGTAATTTTTTCATTTTTCGGTTCAACTACTGGAATTGGACACTCTTAGTAATGAATTATCAGGAGATAAGTTCTCTCCCAGCAGTTAATTGCTGGGAGATTTACAAATTTCTCGACAGTATTTTGCCGAGATTACGTTATTCTCACGGCACTTTAGTGCCGTGAGTATACTGGTATCGCGGCACAATAGTGCCGCTATACAGATAATGTCGTGGCAACCTGTGCCGTGATGTAATCTGTATCACAGCACCAGGGTGCTGCAAATGTTTCTGTCTCGCGGCACCAGGGTGCCGCAAGACTGAAAATTAATTTTTTTAGTTTAATTTAATTTACTTTTTATTTTTAGTTTAGATTATATGTGAAATGGATTAAATTTAATTTATATGTTCAATAGCTGCTAAAACTATGTTCTCAGCTGCCAAGACCACATATGTTATCTCGAGAAGATTAATAATATTTTATTCAATTATGTAGTTAACTGATACGTAAAAAAACTAATAATTTGTTGAATATTTGTAGGATGACAAAAGATTAATAGTTTATCAGCATGCAGTGGAGTCTTCTCAATTTGATTGCATTGAGTCATTTACTACAGACAAGGTTTTTTCTACTCGAGAAGAGTTAATAACATGGGTGGGCAGAAATGTAGGATTCGTAGTTGTGATTAGAGGATCTGAACCAGCAATATTTTCAAGAAAACCTAGATTATGACTCTGTTGTGAACGAAGTGGAAGATTTAGAGAGTCGAAAAAGAAGAAAGCTCAATGCACTGATAAACCATCTCGTAAGGATCGTAAGGATGTTGGAACAAAGAAATGTGGCTGTCCATTCGAGCTACTGGGTGTGAAATTAGAAAAGGATGATGAGTGGCAGGTTCAAGTAGTAAATGGGATACATAATCATGTGCCTGCGAGACTTTTTGAGGGTCATCCATTTGTCGCAAGATTATTAGTTGAGGAGAAGGAAGTTGTAGCGGATATAACCAAGAACATGGTCAAACCACGGAATATTCTCATGACGTTAAAAAACAAGAATGAGAAGAATGTAAGTGTTATGAAGACCATTTACAATGCACGACATGCTTACAAATTGATTCAGAAAGCTGGTAGGTCACAAATGCAACAACTAATGAAAATGTTGAACGAGTGTAGATATATTGAGTGGCATCGGAGTGATGAGTCAACAGACGTTGTGAAAGACTTGTTTTGGGCACATCCTACCTCGGTAGACTTGTTGCATGCTTTCCCACATGTGTTGATTATGGATTGCACATATAAAACGAATAGATATCGGATGCCACTCCTCGAGATCATTGGTGTCACATCAACGAATTTAACTTTTTCGGTTGCATTTTGTACATGGAGGCGGAACGTCAAGAGAATTCACATGGACATTGCAAATGTTAAAAAGTTTAATGGTAGGTGTTGCATCACCATCTATTATTGTCACAGATCGAGAATTGGCATTGATGAATGCAGTTCAAGCAATGTTTCCCTTCGCAACCAACTTGTTATGCAAATGGCACATATCGAAGAATGTGCTTGCGAACTGCAAAAAAGTTATTTGAGCGCAAGAAGAGGTGGGATGCATTCATGGCATCATGGAGTCTTCTTACATTCTCAATGAAGAGAAAGAGTACGATAGGCATTTAAGCTCAATGCACTTGGATTACTATAGTTATACAAAAGCATTGCAATATGTGAAGGAGACTTGGTTGGATAAGCATAAGGAGCGATTTGTTGCGGCTTGGACAGATAAAGTAATGCATTTCGACAATATAACAACTAATAGGTACGTTTATTGTCATCTTTTAAGCTTACATTCATTTTCCTCAGTAATTTTTTAATTGATAAGTAATATATGTCTTAATTTCCATTGTAGAGTGGAGAGTGCGCATGCAAAGTTGAAACGACATCTCGGATCGTTACAAGGTGATTTTGAATCATCTTGGAATGTGATTAACTCCTTGATTGAGCTGCAACATACGAACATAAAGGCTTCATTTGAGGCAAGCCTTACTGTTGTTGAACATAACTTCAGGCCATCTTTATTCAAGGAGTTACGAGGGTTGGTGTCAAGGTCAACTTTGCATATGATATTGATGGAGGTTGAGAGAGCAAAGAATAGAGATATTGATATTCACACTTGGGGCTGTGTAATGAGAATGACACATGGGTTGCCATGTGCTCATGAAATTACTAAGTATATACGGTTTGGACGACCAATACCCTTATCTGCTGTACATCCACATTGGTCAAAATTAGATTTGACGAAGTCCACAAATGATGACGTGCAACAGTTGACATTGGATGCTGAGTGGGAGATAATTGTGAAAAGGTTCGATGCATGTAATATTGATGGAAAACTAGCCTTGAAAAAAAAGTTGAGAGAACTAGGTGATCCGACAACAACATTCTTTGTTCCTCCAGTTGAAAAGGCTAAGACAAAGGGTTGTACTCGAGCATTAAAGATGGACACATCAACTCAACGGGAACATTCTTATTTTGAGATTATCGAGTTTGGTCATGATAGTATTGTTTCACCCACAACAGCAAGTTCAGTGAAATTGGCAAAGAAGAGGCAGAAATTACCCGTATATCGTAAAGGTGCCAAGATTCGACATATGGATTCTTTTCCCATCGAGATTTGTCCATTCATTCACAATTTTGTGGATGTTGAGTCTAATGGACATTGCGGATTTAGAGCTATAGCAGGATTGTTGGGTATGACTGCAGATGCATGGCCACAAGTGCGACGAGATTTGGTGGATGAGTTAAATAGACACAGAGATGAATATATATATATATATCTGTATGGATCTCAGGAGCGTGTTGATGAATTGATGCAATCGTTGTTGTGTTTCAACACAGTGGCGTATAAGGATAATTGGATGACCTTACCAGACATAGGTCATTTGATATCCTCACGGTATGACGTTGTGCTTGTTCATTTATCTTCAAGACAATGCTTGACATATCTTCCGCTCAGATATATTGCACCTCTCCCGCTGCAACATAAGTTAATAACTATTGGATTTGTAAGCAACTGTCATTTTGTTCAGGTATAGATCACGATGAAAGTTTATTATTATTTATTGTTTTCACTTGGATTTAATTAAATATAATACATTGTTGCAGGTATTATTGGATCCAAGAGCACCGATACCTCCGATCGCATGCAATTGGCATAGGTATCGATATGAATGCACTCGAGAGTGGCAGCTTTCATATGTCTCTCAGATCGAGGATTTCAAATTATTATTCTCATCAAACACAGATGTTGTAACCCAAGAGACAATCAATCTAGATGAACTATGATGTATTAAGTAACTAAGTATAATACATTGTTATAAGCATTATTTATTATACTATGTAACTCAAACACAATCATGTTTTCTTGAATTAAGTCTATTTTATTAATTTTATGATAATATACTATGTAATATAATTGCATATGATATTTACTATTTTAATAATTTATTACTAATAATAATAATAATAATAATTATTATTATTATTATTATTATTATTATTATTATTATTATTATTATTATTATTATAAGTTGAAAAAATGATTGCCTCGAATGGTTTGATAAATAAAAGATGGCATATACGAAGTAATGAGACAAAAGAAATCTAAATATATACATAAATATTTTCACAATTTCTTACAAAAATTTAAGTCAACTATAAAATACAAAATCTACTATGTCCTCCTCTTTTGTCTAACATATACGGAAGGAGATGTAGGAGGTGGTAGGGAAGATGAAGGTGGTGCAATTGCTGCTGAAGGTGGTGGTGCTGAAGCTGCTGGTGAAGCTGCTGGTGTCCGTGCTGAAGCTACTGGTGTTGATGGCAAACGCAGTGGTCGTGCTGAGGAAGGAGCAGCAGCTGAGGATGGAGGGGGACGTGGAGGACGTGATGAAGATGCTATCTGTGGAGGATGTCGGGGCAATACAATACGCCTAGGCAATCTCGCTACCATGGCATAAACATCATGCACAACCTGTCGCCAAACATCCAAGTCTTGATCATCTCTACCCTCCTCCACTGTCTGAAGTCTGTCATATATGTGTCCCACGACGCACTACCAAATCATGGAAAAATAAATATATCAATTTCAAGATATGTAAGTTTTAATAACATTAAATCAGAAATGACTAACCTCCCAGTCAACCACTCTATACTGGTTCGTCGATCTATGTGAAGGATCCTGGGTATAATGATGTGAAATGGTCATATACCAAATCATGTAATCCGCTGTAGACTCTCCAGGAGTCCTGCATCGCGCATCTCTCCTATCCTCATTAATCATATGATAATCCCAATGTCACATCCCGTGACCACCTTTTTCACTTAAAATACACAACTTATCCGGTTGGGCTGTCTGTGATACTTCACTTTTCATATTCATTTAACTATTAAATATAAAATGTATATTAACAATTACATCCCCTATTTTGATTCTCAAGAAAGTAGTACTGAAAGTATGTCTAAATACAGAAAATAAATGATCATACCTCATATTATAAATCAAGCTATCGCAGTGTCTCCAAATGCGCAGCTCGAAATCCTCTGATGTCAGATCTCTTAGTCCTCAAAATCTGAAATGT
Organism: Heritiera fomes; assembly: GCA_032173925.1. Taxonomy (NCBI): domain Eukaryota; kingdom Viridiplantae; phylum Streptophyta; class Magnoliopsida; order Malvales; family Malvaceae; genus Heritiera; species Heritiera fomes. Next base: position 7,746,151 of record JAPDPM010000017.1, read on the forward strand.
TAATATTAAGGGGTGAGCAAACCACGGCTCAGTAAGAGAGTTATATGCAACACTTGATATTCAGCTACCTATATGCTGAAAATAATTTTCTTCACTTTCTTTAAATCCTCCTAGCGGCTCTAGGCTCACATGTAGGAAGGATACTACAGTCGACTAGGGATCCGGATGGAGTAAGGCAGGTATTTTAGAATACCTGGCTTGTCCCGGAATCTAGAAGCAACTGTAGAGAGTAATTGTTTTCTTTTTAATATTCAAATCCCAGTAAAACATTAAATATTCACGTGATAAAACACTTAAGTAAATAAATAAGGCATTAATGTTCCTTTCACAAATACTCATTTCTACACTTGTAAAACACTGTATAATATTTGGTTTAACACGTAATATATCAAAAGCTCAGTAGCTGTAGATAATTTAGTACCAGCAAAAGTTCAGTGAAAAGTATAATCATCAGTACAATATGATGGAGACTAGGCAACACCCTAAATATATCATGCTATAAAATCATCCCAAATAGGGGAAACACATGAGATCTATGGCCATAGTCTATGGGGTCCTCAGTGTGCACTGATCAGGTGTCCACTGGGACGCTGATAATAGGATCAGTATCTATCAGCACTAACACGTGACACGTGAGCATGATATGGGGCCTAACAGTCTCAAAACAGTAAAAACGTGATATAAACCCCATTTATTAAATCACTTTCACTGAATGTAAGTTCAATCAATCATAAATATTCATAAGGAAAATATTTTCATCTTATGAATAACAATTTATAAAATATTCATACTGGGGTCATCATTCCCGAAAATGTCTTAAACATTATAAAAAGTATAAATCACATTTTTCATACAGTGAAAACAGTTTATAAAATAATCACTGTAAAATATAAAAGATCATAACTGTCATTTTTCACCGTAACACATATACACACGTTTTTCCGTGCATTCACTCGAAAACATGGTTTTCAAAGTTATCGGGATTCAAATCAATCATTTTTATGATTTATGGAAAATTAAAATATTTATTTTTCAAATCAACACTCTCGTCTCATATTTTCTCTGTAAACACATGCGGAGACTTTTTAGTCTCAAAACACTATTTTTCACCTTTAATTACCTTTATGGAATTTTCTATAAACACTTGTTCTCACCATTGAACCCATAAAGATTATTTATAAAATCAAGTGAATATTTGAAGAAAGATTAGTAAAATATTCACTTTGGTCCTTTTTCATTTTACACCTCATTTCACGTGAAATATCACCTATCGGAATAAATTTAGGTGATTTCCTTTTTCACCATTTTCAAAACATGAATATTTTAAAATTAATTATCAATATATTCATATTTTATGAAAACTAATCGATTTCTCGATTTTCGTGTTGAAAATCGTTTCTCGTGATAAAAAATCATTTACTATGATTTTCGGTAATTTTTCCAATAATTTTCGACAGTATAACGACTGCCGATTGGCTAGCCTCCTGCACAAAAATACAGTTTAAATCTCAACCAGTAAATCACGACAATTCCAAACCGATAAATCACCACAATTTTCAACCAATCACTATCAATTGCATTTATAAAATTTAAATGCATAATTTAAAACATGTGTGCCGATATCCTTACAGGCTGCACATGTCTCCCTTACCTGTTTCGGGTCGGCGACTGCCTCTCGAAGGTCGCGCCCGTGTTCACCTCGCCCGATTCCATCAGTTCGGTCATCGAGGGAATTTTCTGGAAATTAAATTCTAAATTTTAGAATTTTTCCATAATTATTTAAATAAATAAATTATTTAATTAATTTACTATTTTTCGGGATTTCTTACCGATTCCCGTAATTCCCGAGTTTTCGAGTTTTTCGAGATTTCCCGAGATTTCCCGAAATTCCCAAAATTTTCGAAGTCCGGAAATCTCCTTTTTCTCTCTCCTTTTTCTTCCTTTTTTTCTCTTTTCTTTCCTTTTCTTTTTCTTTTCCTTTTTCTTTTCTTTTTCTTTTTCCTTTTCTTTCTTCCCAGCCGAACCGGCCACTCCCCCTCACCGCCGGTTCTTCACCGGTGGCCGGTTCTCCGGCGGTTCAACGGCTCAGCAGCTGGCCGGCGTGACGGCGAAGCCGGATCTGGCCTCCGTTCATCCCGAATCGGCGGCACGGCGGCAGATCTACTCGGTTTTGGTTCGGTTCCTTCTCCTCCTCCGTCGGCCTTCCTCCGCCGTTGTTGGCCTCACCGGTGGCCTCCGTCCCATTCCTCTCCTTCCGCCGGTGCTGTGGCTGTGGTGGCGGCGACCAATTTGGCCGGCAACCGCCAGATCTGATTTTCTCCTTCTCTTTCGATTTCGCCAGTTTCCGCCCGTTTCGTTCCCGCTTCTTTCTTCCGCCGGTCACCAGCTTCCCCTCTTTCTCTGCCGGCGCCGTTCCTCCCTTCCTCTCTCGCCGGCGGTGGCAGCTCCGCCACCGTCGGCCTTGTCTGGGAGGGTCGGGTTTTGCTTCCCCGATTCTCCCTTTCCTCTTTTGTTTATTTCTTTCTATTTTTAGTATATCAAATATACTATATTATATAATATATTTGTATAATATATATACATACATAATATAATAATATATCTAATACACAAAATCTTATTATTAGCATATATATAATATATTATTATATATATAATATATATCTAAAATATATATTTTGTGCATTAAATTTATAGATATATATATATATATGTATATATTTATATGCGTAAAATAAACAATCTTTACATATATATATATATGTATATATATGTTATGAGGTAATATATATTGTATTTACAATATATATTTTTCAAACTTTAATATAGTTTAATATTTGCCTTTCTCAAATATGTATATACTTATATATACATACAATGTTATATTTAATACATATGTATTATTTAAATTTATCAAATAGTATATATACTATATATACCTCTGCATATTAATATATACTATATAGTATATCAATACATATGTATTTGTATAAAAATACATTTATATAATTTATAATTATATAAATATATTTCTCTTTTATTTCTCATTTTCTTATTTAATTTGGATATTAATTTATCCAAATTAATTTTCCTCCTTTCCTTATTTTTCCGAATTTCCAATATTTATTTCCAATAAATGGAAAATTCACGGTTATCACACCCAACTATCCCAATACCCAGGTTGAAAGCTATACTTCACGACATAATTAGCTGGCTTCGATCCTCGTCTAGCGTAAGATGGAGTGAGAGGTGGACGTGGAATGCTCTGCACATAGCCCCACTACCGAAAAACTCTATCCGGATGATATGGCTCCACGATGTCATTGAACTTGATGCATCCGCAAAAAAATGATATCTCTGGCAATGGATGTCTCTCTATACTATCTACATATGGATCCCAGCAGACCTAATGATACTGAAGGTCATCAAGTTGCTCCCTCAGTGTCTGTAGAGAAACACTACAGCTAAGTGGTTCCCATCGTCGAGCACGCGACTGCCACTTTCTATACGACATCTCTCGTACTGGATTTAGCGATGGAAAATGCTCGTAAATCCACACCTACATAAAACAAAACAGATTTTCACAATCAAATCATAAGCTAATAAATATCAAACAAATCAATATTATTATTATTATTAAATAAATATTATATACCTGAAGCAATGTCATATAACCAGCTATTGAATGGCACTCCGCTCTACTGGCCTTGCCCAACTGTCTATACATATAAGCCAGGCAAGCTGCACCCCATGCAATCTCACCAACGGTAGTAAGATCCTCCAAAAAGATAAGTACGCGACTGGTACTCGTGTTGCACTCTTATCAGCAAATAGAGTGCAACCAAGTAAAAATAATAACAATGCGCAAGTTGCGTACTCTATCTGATCATCGCTATCAGAGTTGAAAACCATCCCAAACATATCCCTCAGCCACTGCATCCTAACTTACGGTCCTGTAGTGGCGGTCATCTCTTCATTTGCCGTCTCTTCACTCACTCCAAGCAACCGCACTAACATTCTATGTGCCTCGTTGATGGAAACGGAATCGAAAGATATAGTCCTCCCGACCACAGCGATGCCAAGCAATGAAGACACGTCATCTAGAGTGATGGTCATCTCTCTGAAAGGCATGTGAAATGTGTTCGTCTCTGGATGCCACCTCTTAGTAAATGCAGTAATAATGGTCTTGTTGCACGTAACATAACTACACTGCAACAATGGATCCAACCCTGGCCGTGCGATCGTGGAAAAGATGCGTGACCAACTTTCATCCAACAGCCATATACCAACTTTAGAACCGTGATTAATAACTTTTAGCCTCTCTCGCTCTTGAAACAATACCAAATAATTTAATGGTCATAGTATTAATTATAATTTACATTACAATAAATATATAATAAAGTTCACTTATACCTTTTGCTGCCAAATAGCTGCAGCAACATGTGATCCATAACTAACTAGCAGAGATGTATCAATTGGACCACTAGGATAAGATCCAGTAAAAGCAGCTGCCTGACTAGATGTATTGGCTTGCTCAGTAGCTGGTGTCATGCCAGATGTACTCGGCAACTCTCTCTGCGCCGTAATTGGTGCCTCAATAGATGTACTATGCAGTTGCCTCTGCACAACAACTCGTGCCTCGCTAGATGTACTCCGCTGCTGCCTATGCACCGCAGCTGGTGCCTCGCCAGATGTATTCCGTTACTGCCTCGGCACAGCAGTTGTTGCCTCGCCAGAGGTACTCCGCTGCTGCCTCTGCGCCACATCTGGTGCATCACTAGATGTACTCGACTCCTGTCTCTCTTCAATAGCTGCTGCCTCAACAGCTCGTCTCCTCCTCTCAGACGCAATGGGTACCCATCTCGAATCCACTAACGCTTCAGCGTTTCTCCTTCTCTCACCTTTAGATGACCCCGTTCCTTGTGTATGTGGTGGCATCTGTATAAACACAGAAGAAAACTATTTTAATTCTAATTAACCAATTTACATATAATTTAAACTAATAATGCAAAATAATTTAAATTTAATCTAAACTAAAAAAAATAAAAACAAAAGTTAAATTTCATCTAATTCACATATAATCTAAACTAAAAATAAAAAATAAGTTAAATATAATCTAAACTAAAAATAAAAAAAATAAAAATTAAGTTAAATATAGTCTAAACTAAAAATAGCAAATAAGTTAAATTTATTCTAAACTAAAAAATAAGTTAAATTTAATCCATTTCACATATAATATAAACTAAAAATAACAAATAACTTAAATTAAACTAAAAAAAATTACTGATTTCATTTTTAGTCTCACGACACCCTAGTGCTGCGAGCCTCACAATCTCGCGGCACCCAATACCACAAAGCTCGCGGCACAGGGTGCAGCAAGAATGCCCTGGTGCCGCGATATAGATCATATCCCGACACAAAGTGCAAAGACATGATTTGTAATAGTGCCACGATAAGGGCATTCTCGTAGTACTTTAGTGCCACGAGTTTAAGATGGCCGCGGCACTTTTGTGCCTCGACTAGTTCTGAACAATCTAGTTTCTCGCGGCAATCTGTGCACCTGGAACATATAACATCTATTTATCAAAATTTTCACATTTATTTTGTTTAAATGAAAAAAATATAAAACATATAACATCTGTAATTGAAAATAGAAACCATAATTACCTTATTTGCTTAAAAAACTCAATGATTTAAGAATGATTTAAGAAAATGAGAGAGTTTGAAATATGTTTTTGGAGTGAAGTGAGGAGTGTGCCGTGGGTTTGGAAGGGTTGGGTGTGCCGTGGGTTTAGGAGGGTAGAATGGGGTGAGGGTTGGGTGTGAGTAGTAAGATGTTTGTAGGGCTAGAGTGAGGGTAGAAAATAGGGTATGGGTAGTTACAAATAGGGTGTGGTTAGAAACATGTAACAATCTGAATTTTAAAATAATTCAAATATAAAATTAAAAGGAAGAGCGATATGTATCCATCAAATCTATAATTTTTTTTTGTTAATCATGATATTGGTACGAAGTATCCACCGTCGACGACAGTGATTAATCTCCGCCGGGGATCCTGAGTGCACACAAAGTGGGTAGTCCCCTCCCAGCATAGTTTGCTCCGTACCCAAGATCAGGAATCGAACCCTGGACACTTGGTTAAGTGGCGAGAGTCGCTACCACTCATGCCAACCAATGTTGGTTCAAATCCATCAATTTATTTTTTTGTGGAATTCGAGTTTAATTCATAATTATTCTCCTTCTAGTTCTGTTGTCTTTCTCGTCCGAAAAGCACCGATTACGTTTAACAATAGCACGGTTCACCAACCAATGACTGTTTATATTCCACAAGCGATGCGTGCAAAATGTGAGTATTTTCGGCTTCTACTTTCGGCTTCAAGTGGCGACGGCTCAAGAAGTCATCGTGCCCTAGTCTCTACTCTCTAGTCCTAGTGATAGTCTTACGTTGTTATACCATCATTCATCAATCTACTGCGCTCTATATTTCGTTGTTATGTTATCTACTATCTTGCGTAATAAATGCAAAGAGTTTGGACTTTGGAGATTCTCAGGGAAAAAAAAATAATAACAATTCAGTTTTGGGGAAGTTCATAGAAACCCACTTCAATTTGTAGAATAAGGGAGAAATTACAGACCCATTTCTTTCCGGGGCCTGATCTGAAGCTGAAAGAATTTGGTGGGTGTCCTTGGTAACGTGATTGTTTTATATTCTGATTTTGTTGTTACTGTTTTCTGCTAATTGTTTCTTACTTGCTCATTTTTAGATTCAGATGTGCTGTTTTTTTTTTCCTTGAATATTGATTTGTTTCTCAATTTGGGAAAATTCTTGATAACCCCAAAGAAAAGTGAGATTCTGCAATGTTGCCAGAAACTTGTGGTTCTACCTTGTTTCTTGCTTTACCTGATGATTTATTTGCCATTATATCAAGCTCCCTTTCGCCAAGGGACATATGTAATCTTCATATATGTTGCAAAAGTCTATGTGCACTCGCAACCTCTGAAAAGATTTGGCTTAGTCAATGTGATGTAGTTGGAATCGTGCCTACGAGGGACCTTGTGGAATGGAGGAAGGGTGTGTTATCTTATAAGGCGCTTTGTCGCTTCCTTGTTAGAGTAAAGCCATTAATTGGGATTTGGGTTCACCAGAATCCAGAGCTTGGCAATGTAGTCTATGTAATGCCCGGTTTTGTTTCTGTTGTTGGATGTCGAATAATTCCTCAAGAGCTTGGTTCATTAGGAATTGAGGATGGCCCCATTCTATGGGCACCGGTGTTCGAAATTATTGGTGATTTTGATGGTTCCACCGCATTTCTTCTGCATGGTAGGGAGAAAGGATGTGACTATTTGTGTCCTGGTTCAGTGGTATCTGTTGACAGGAATTGCAATGTGCTACTGCTTGAGGTTGAGCCTATGGATAAAAGGAATGGACGTAAATTGTTCCCTAGTAAGAGCTTTGTTCATTATCCCAATGAGGAGTTCTCAGGAAAGGTTTGTAGATCAGATAGTGGTTTATCAAGGTCACAACAGGTGTTAGGACAAAGTGAGGCATTAGTTTCTTTTAGTCGGTTAGCATTTGGTGACAGGGAAAAGTTGCTCGAGATTGTCACTGGCCAAGTTCGTCTAAAGGTTCCTGACTCTGTAAGTGGGCCACTATTTCCTCGATTGATGGAGAACATGGAGGATTTCCAAAAGGATGTGGTGCTTCTGTTGCAGCGTAGATCACTGCTTTTTCAGATGTATAGGTTTGATAGTGATCACGATTGCACAGATTTGAAGGCCAGTGCTGAGATGCCAGCTGATCCTATTCAATTGGAACTCAGTGACATCAGAATGAGCCTTGACTGTTCTAGGTCTTTTTCTAATTCCCTGAATGGGGATGACAGTCAGAGACATGGCAACAATAGGAAAAGTATAGGCAGGTATTTCAGAGCTCGCATTAAACAATTTCTTAGGAAGTCAAGTTCAATCAATGGTGGTCGAGAAATTTCAAAATGTAATTCTTCCTGCAATGACAATAAGCATGCTCAACTTCATGAATTTCTGAAGTCAGGGGATACTATAGGGCTGACCTTACATGCCTCTACAATGTGGTTATCATCTTACCGAGCTTGGCCAAATATGCATGATGCACAGTTTGCTCTTTACAAGTTACCCATGCAAGTTCCGAGGGAAGACCAAGAGTATGCTGGTTTATGGGGAGGAACATTTGGTTGGCCTCCAGGAAGGCTTACTGAAGACAAGCCTGGAAAGGCTCTGTTCTTTCTTTTGCTCTCTTATGAAGAGACAGAGGGAAAACGACTCCTCATTGCAACTAAAATATTGGAAGGCAACCACTATGTTCTGCACCCAAATGGTTCTGCAATGTTCATAGCGAATATTGATGAACATTCACTGGACCCATTTCCTTGGGATTGTGATGCAGATGCGCATCCTGTGAATGTGAAGCATGCTTTTGTGGGGGAGGGTATTGCAAAGGGATATGGTTTTAGATATCCTGGCTCAAAGCTTGGCTCACTCTTCATCATTCAAAATGGTCTTCTTGCCTTCATTTGGAAGGAATCAAGGACTGTCTTGACACTGCAAAGACTCAACTTGCAAGAACTATTGAAGAAAGGTGAACGGGTGCCTGCTCTACCTCCAATTGCCAACTTTTCATATTTGACCGAGTCCTACTGTAATGTTTTTGTTCAAACGCCTCAACATGTTCATCTTCACTAAGGTTTGTGTTATGTCCTCTAGAAAAATGTTTAGTTGCTTTTTGCCCAACTACCCCTTATATTTTGAGCATTGTCCTGTGTTTTCTTTACTTATTGCAATCATGCTATACTTGAGGCATAAACAAGGAACTTCATTTTTGGTTATTTGGTATGAAAATAACAACAGTATGGAGTAGAATTTTTTATTTTGGTTGAGTGGACTGAGGGAATGATGGCTAAACAAACAACTCAATTAAGGTTGTCTTGCTTACATACTGCTCTGAGTTTCCAGTTGCGCTTTACTTTTCAATTGCATGCCTACAACTACATGCTATGAGTTTTTTTAGACTATCTTTCTTGCTTTATTTTCTTATCTTTCAGGTATATTCACTTTCTGAGTATTGCAAAACAGTTATGATTTGATGAGCTAGGCCCTTTTAGAGTATGTCTTATTTATATGGAAAATTTTCTTTAATTAATTGACTATTGAGGTTCTAGTGAACTGTTCAGTTGATGGTAAAATGAATTTGATCAAACTGTATATTGGCAAAACAACTTTCTCTTGATTTGTCATGTTTTGTCTGTTTCATCATAGGTCTTAAGTGGATTCAGTGTTGCTTGATAGATAGTTTGTAAATAAAACCTGGCTTTTACTTTGGTAATTTTTGGACATAATGTTTCACTAACTGTTACATTTATCTTCATCATTAAAATATGCACAATGTTTGGTTCAACTATGCAGTCTTTTTGTTTGTATCTATTTCCCACTTCACTTTAAATGTATGTGTATATATATATAGACACATATTGGTTTTATAGATGCAGATTAAAATTCTGCATTTGACATTCAACTTCCTATCATTCTCATATATTCTTATATTATGTAACATGTGCCAGGGAAAAAAACAAAGACAAAAGCACCTGATACTGTACATGTCAGATAAAGAAGATTTTATTGATGGCAAGTTTTGTGAACCTCTGAAATGAATGAATATAACAGCTTTGCCTTACAAAGAAAAGTTTGCTGACTTTTCTTTCGAGAATGGGTTGCATCTAAGTTTAATGCTAAGGCCTAAGGGATGCTAGTTCTAATATAATTAGATTTGCTTTCTCATAGAATGCTTTCCAATGATCATCTAAGGCTGTTCCCATGTTTTTATTTGACAGGCAAAAGCATATTTAGGGCACCAATGGCCACTGGAATAATTTACAAATATTCAACAGTTGTTGCTATGCTTTTGCGTTGATTAATCATGTAGAGCTGGGGACTAGTTTGCTGCTACTGGTGACTCAGTGTCAAATTTCAGTTTGTTTCCAAAATGATACAAATCCTGTTTCTCTAAAACAACATGAATTTTATCTCATTGTGTTCTGTGCAAGAGATTATCAGGACTTTGATTATTCATGTGCTTCAGGTAAAGATACCAAGGTTAAAAGCACACTAATGAAGTGTAGTCGCAAGGGAGCTGCATCGGATTCCAAAGATATGGTATAAGTTTTCTCCATTAATTTTTGAACAGTTCTTTGTTGTATGCCCATGGCCATGGTGGTAAACCCTTTTCTGCTTTGGACCGTATATTTATACAATTAATGATACCATTGTTTGGTACCCACATTGCCATTGCTCTTGAAGTTACCTTCTTGGAGTAAGGAAAAGTAGTTGAAGCTGTTAATATCCAATAAATAAAGTTGAACTGTTCACTTCCTTGAAGTTTCCTTGACCTTGTTGTATGAATTGGAGAAAGATGGAATCATTGGTTTCGAAGGAAGGCGCTAATCATCCGAGGCTGGCTGCTACCTTTTATAGGAGTATACCCAGGATTTCAGGCCAATTTTACGGAAGCCCAAGTGTGAATGTGAATGTGAGTAGAGACAGGAGGGAGAGAAAGCAGATGCTATATTTATGTGTAAGTGTATGTAATAATAGCATACAACTTTGACTGACTTATTTTATTTTTATGGTTAAATGCAAAAAAAAAAAGGAGTTAATTGCACCCATGGTTATTATAATTTGGATCTCATAATAAATTAATCCTTAAACTTTAAAACGTATCAAATTGGTCCTTAAAGTCATAGTTTTATAACAAATAAATTTTTTCATCACTTGAACCATTAATATATCCGTTAAATGCAAATTAAACTACAATAGAAAACACATGGACTTTCCGGATTACATACAACGTGAAATAATTGTGTGTACGTCATGTCTTCCTTTCTTCTCTTTTAAATTTTTTATTTTTAGTTTTTTTTAATTCTAACTTATGTTTTTAATAAAAAATAAAAAAATGTAACACAAATAAAAAAAAACTCTAATATCTCTCACTTTTACTTATATCTCTTGTTTTTTCTCTTTCACTCAAGAAAACTTCTAAATATACCCTATTTTCTACTTTTTCTACCACACAAAAAAAAACTAAATCTACCCCTTGAATTAATTGTTTTAACCCTATAAAATTTCATACTCATGTTCTCTTCCGACCCACCAATGCATAGTCTCGTGCAAGGTTCCTTGCGCGAGACCCACAATATCGCACAGATGTCCTCATGCAAAGCTCCTTGCGTGACACCATGAATCTTGCGCAAGGAGTCTTGCGGGAAACCACGGGTCTTGCACAAGGCTCTCTAGTATCGCACAAGGCTTCTTGCTTATCACGGTGGGTGTCGCGCAAAGCTCCTTGTGCGACACCATGAGTCTCGCACAAACCTTCTTGCGCAAGACAATATTTAATTTTTTTAGGAAAAAATATTTGATTTTGTTTAAAAAAAACAATAAATAGTTATTTAAACAAAAAAGAACATTTTTTATTTTATATATTATACACTTATAAAGTTAAAGTATTTCATTCTCCTTACTTTTCCCAATTTTCCCTCTCTTCTGCTGCTTCTTCTATTACGTTTCTTCCTCATCACATTTCTTCTTCCAAACCCTAAATTCTATTTTTTTCACAAAAAAAGAGGAAAATCTAAGTGAGAGTGGCTATTATGATAGCTATGAAGAATATGAAATCATTGAAGGTAAAGGAAAAGAGGAAGAAGAAAAGGAAAGTTTTTTTTTTCTCAGTTTCACTTCCCGCACAACCGAATTTGCGTGAGAAGCAAGACCTAGCGCAAGTTAGCTTATGCTGGGAAGATACTTATGTGCAAGTCATCTTGCGTGAAAATTTCATCCCAGTGCAAGTCTTTTTGCACGGGCATGCCATTTTAGCGCAAGGTTACTTGTGTTGAAATGTGATTTCCGCGTAAGCTAGCTTGCGCTAATATGTCGTCTTCGCGCAAGGCAACTTGCACTAAAATAAGCTTCTTGTGCAGATAGAGTGTTTTTTGTGCAAATTGACTTGCAGACAGCTATATTTGGACAATTATAATTAATTATGTTAGCTTTAAATTGACATATATATTTTGAAATGACAAAAACTTAAGTAAGCTTTAATGTTGTAATTTATATTGTAAATTTGCCTTATCACAAATGATCTTCTCAATCCATTTTAAGTGTTCATAACAAACATTAAGATCATGGTTTAATGATATATTCTTATTGGTCTTAATACTTTATAAAATGGTTTTGAATATTAAGTAATTTTCTCAATAATTATTGAACATAAGTTTAGAAAATTACTTATAAGTTTTTGGACAATATTTTCATTTGAGAAAGTCAAGAAAAACTCCCTTAAAGCTTATAAATGTTTTGGGTTGAATTAGGATCAAAGGTTATATCATTTCTAACCCAAAAGTGCAGGAAAAATGCCCTCTGGAAGAAAAGGATCGATCCCCACTGTAGCAGGATCGATCCCTTTTTGGCAAAAAGTCTTCTCAAGGTCTCTGAAGCCCAGAATCAAGATTCTGGACAAAAGGGATCGATCCCCTATGGAAAGGGATCGATCCCTTTGCCCGAAAATAGCCAATAACGGCTAGGTTTTGTGAGACAACGGTAATATCCGAGATTTGGCTCCACCCAACGGCTAGAATACATCTAAGGGACTATAAATAGAGGCTTAGAATCTAAAGAAAGCAAGAGGAACTACTCAATCAACTCCAATACTCATTTTCCTCAAATCCTCAAGCCTCAACAACAAATCAAGAGCTCTAGAGTCTTCATCATCTATCATTCATCTATTTCTTGTAGTGCTTAGCACAAATCTTGTATAGGTTTTCATTGTGCTTAAATTTTGTAATCACTTGCCTATCTAGATGCCTTCTTTGATTACTTCTCTTGTAAACCAACTCATACCTTGTAAAAGGGGAGGTTTCTCTTTAGCCTTAGAAAAAGAGGGAGGTTACTCTTTAGCCTAAGAAAAAGAGGGAGGTTACTCTTGAGCCTAGAAAAAGAGAGAGGTTTATCTTGATCCTTGAAAAGAGGGAGTGTAACAAATTCAAGGATAGTGAATTTGGGGAAAATCCTTAGGAGCGTCTCAAGGTAGAGGACGTAGGCAAGGTTGCCGAACCTCTATAAATCGATTGTGTAAATCTCTCTTTCCCTACTCTCTTTAATTACTTGCAATTATATTGTGTTTATTACATTGAACTTGGATTGCATGCTTGCCTAGCCTAGAGAACTTAGAAATTATTAATATAGGCTAGAGAATTTAGAGAAACCGAAAAACGAGCTTATAGTTAGTTAAAAACCGATTCACCCCCCTCTCGGTATTGCCTATAAGAGCCAACAATTGGTATCAGAGCTTGGGCTCGAGATTGATTTAGACTAACCTCTATCGAGCAAAACGATCATAAATGGCTCTAGGTGATGATTTTGAGACTAGCTCATAAACTTTAGAAGAATATTCATTTGATTAGCTTCAAGATGCATTTAATGAGCTAAGCGATGAATATAAATCAATGCATGCAAAATATAACAAAAAGTTAAATAAATTTAGAAAAGAGAATGAAATTTTAATGAATACTAATGTTGAGTTGGAGGAGAAAATAAAAGATCTAGGCTCAAAGAATGATGAACTCACCAAGGTGAAATTAGAGCTAGAAAAGAAATTAGAAGACATTAAAGATAAATTGTCAAATCCTAGCTCTTTGACTATTGAGGATGAAAAGGAGAAAGCTAGCTCTAGTGAATTTAAGGATTTACAAAATGCTTTTGATGAGCTAGCTAGTGAATTTGAATGCATGAACTCCAAATATAAGAAAATCATTGCTAAATTAAAAATAGAAAATGAAGCCTTGATAAGTGCTAAGCTAGAATTAAAAAAGAAATTAGAAGAAGCAAGCTTAGAGATAAATGAGTTGAATAAAAAGAATTTAAATTTACATAACTCATTTACTAGGTTCTATATGGGTCAACAAAAATTAGATCACATGCTTGAGACCCAAAGAGCTTTCTTTGATAAAGATGGGTTAGGTTATAATGCAATACAAAAAGAAACTCATCTAAAGAATTTCCTTGTGAGCAAAAATTCCATGCATGATACATCTCTCACATGCTCACTATGTAATAGAATAGGACACTCCTCACAAGTATGCACATATAGAAAAACTACATTTAGAGGAAGAGTTGTTAGAAAAATGTGGATGCCAAAGCATGCAATAAATAATGATGAATTGTGCTTAAAATGGATCCCTAAGGGATCTAAAATTGTGAACACTAACTCTCATGGACCCAAGAAAATTTGGGTACCAAAGCATGCTTGAATTTATTTGTTGTAGGAGTGTTAGAGCATGGAGTTACAAAGAAACAATGGGGTTTGAATGCTCTACACACCTCTATGGAGTTTGCTTGTGCCAATGAGAAAAAGGAAAAGCTTGAGGATCCATCTTTGACAAATCACAACAATTCTTCAAATGATAGCTCAAGGTGGACTCAACAATTCAAGGCAAAGCATACTCAAGCAAAGGAGTTTTGTAAGCTTAATTCTTTACTCCTTAAAACTTTTATTTGATTATTTGTGCCTTGATGAGAAATGTGATTGATAATCTTTGTAAGTAGAATGATTGAACAAAAGGCATGAAAAATGATTTTTGAGTGGTCGATGGATAGTTCTTGATGCATTGGATAATTGGATGAAAAGCATGATTTGTGAATTTGAAACGATTATTGAATTTCTGTAGTTTGAGCAAGTTTGATATGTTTAGATAATATATTTAGTTGCTCAAAAACTGTCAAATATGTCATTTATGCAAAATGCCTTGTCATGAGCTTTAATGAAGAATATGTATGTTGGAAATCATGGCATAATGTTCACAAGTATGATGATTTGATGTTATATGTGCTTAAAATCTGTGTGAACAAGTTTGTTTTGACATATTTATGTAATTCAATGCATTGATTTGGTCAAAATATGCTTAAATCTCAAAATGACCTCCTTTGAGGCCAAAAATGCTTTTATTGGTGAAAATCCTACCAAAATTACAAAATCTATTGTTAAATGGTTTTTCATTCATGTTTTTCATTCATACAAGTCCAAAATCATGTTTTACAAATGTTTAAACCTTTATTTGGACTTAAATTACTCAAAAACGGAGTTTTGGTAACTCACAAGTTGAATTTTCTGTCAAAACTACTGCAGAATCTGCAGGAAACTATGAGGGATCGATCCCCACTGTAGCAGGATCGATCCCCCCAGGCCAAAAAAGGCTCTCCTGCATGTTTAAACTAAAAATTGGGAGGATCTTTTGTTAGTTTCACACTATCTTTTGTATAAGCATAAAATTCATTGTTTTAACTTCTTTTTGATGATCTTTACAACATGAAAATCCATTTTTGATTAATATCATGCCTTAACTTCATCAATTAATATCATTTCCAACAAATGGTATCACTTTCAACAATCAATACCATTTCTTTTGAGCTCACAAGTGCAAAATCATTTTTCTTGTTGAAAACATTCATGATTTGCATAAATCTTGAAATAATCTTGAAATATACTCTCAAGGAATGCTTAAACATAATTTTGAGATTTATTTCAATGATTTGTGAAGTTGATGAACTTGTGCATAATGAATATTCATCATTCCTTTTGATCATCTTAGTCAAGCATGCTTATAAGATTATATTTATTAGCTTGACTCAACTACTCCACTATAAGTTACATGATAATTATACATCTAGTGGAAGAATAATTAAAACTTGACCTTAAGGATTGATTTGAAATGTAAATTCAACAATTGGTATAAGGTCATAATTTTCCTTGGCTTATAATTAGTGATGATAAATGAATTCTAAATGTTGAGTTACATGAAAATTTATCATCCATGAAATTAATTCTTTATAGCCAAATTATTATGGAACTTGAGCATTAATGACAACACAAACAATTCATACACATGCATAGACTCTTGATTGTTTTGATGATGAACATGCATGTTTACTTAAGTTGAATCAATAATCATGCCTATGAGATGAGAATAGTTGTTTTCATGATATTATGTGCTTAACCTCACTAATAGTTTATGGATTTTAATGATAAAATATATTTTAGCTTGATAATATTGATTCACTTAGGTGAAGCCATTTTAGTTAAAATAGCATATACCCTCTAGAACTTTAAATGATGATAACAACTAGGGATATGGCTATTAATTGATTAAAATGATAATGTTGAATCTTTCCTTGCTCATAATTGGTTAAGGACTTGAATTAGAAAATGAGCATAGGATTTGTGTGCTTGAAACCATGGGAGAAAATGTGTTTGCTTGAATTCCTTGATTTTTTGAATCTTCCATATGGTATCAATTTGTGAATATGAATATGGATTAATGCTCTATGACAATGTGCTAATGTTTAATTGATCCATATGCATATTTGATGATATGTGTTGTGTTCTTGCATATTTGAATGATTATTTTCTTAACATGAACACACTACACATAGATATTGGATTCATGCAAAATGCCTTAGTCAACCATTAGTAACAATTGGTATTTAGATTGAAATAACAATTAGTATCATTGGCAACCATATTTTCAATAATTAGTAAGCTAAATCTAAATTGCCAATTGGTATGAGCTTTAAATTGACAACTCTTCTCATGCTCCTTAGATTGAAATGACAAATAGAGAAGAATTCTCTTAGGATATTTTTGCATGAAACTCTTGTATGCTAGAATTTGTAGTTAATTGCTATATGTCTTTATTCTATGCACATTCTTGCTTGAACATGATTTATGAGCTCTTGCATATGACATGTCATCTAATTTTAGCTCATAATCATGATGTATTACCATGCACCTTAGTTGGACCTTAGAGAACAATTGATATACTTAGGTGCTTGCTTAACTTCTTACCAATTGGAACCTTCTTGCAAAATTACTTATCAACAATTGGTATCAAAATTATTTATAAACAATTAGTATAGGATCATAAGTCATATTCATTGC
The DNA here is from genome assembly GCA_032173925.1 of Heritiera fomes. Classification (NCBI taxonomy): domain Eukaryota; kingdom Viridiplantae; phylum Streptophyta; class Magnoliopsida; order Malvales; family Malvaceae; genus Heritiera; species Heritiera fomes. The sequence continues at coordinate 7,763,168 of JAPDPM010000017.1, forward strand.
ATGAATATTTCATACTTTTTGTGAATATTGACTTATCTATTTGTGCTATGAGTCTCATGTACTAACATGTTTCTTGTTGGATGGAGCATATTTTTTATTATTTTTCCTTCTTTTTGCTATGACAAAAAGGGGGAGAGATAGATATTAAAAGGGAAAGATATTAAGGGAGAGAGATAATGAGGGAAAATTCATTTTCAAAACCCATGCTTATATTAAGGGGGAGCTTTATAAAATCCTGCTTTATTTGAGGGGGAGTACTTTATGAAAGAATTTTCAAAGCAAATTTACATTAAGTTTTGTCATATCAAAAAGGGGGAGATTGTTAGCTTTAAATTGACATATATATTTTGAAATGACAAAAACTTAAGTAAGCTTTAATGTTGTAATTTATATTGTAAATTTGCCTTATCACAAATGATCTTCTCAATCCATTTTAAGTGTTCATAACAAACATTAAGATCATGGTTTAATGATATATTCTTATTGGTCTTAATACTTTATAAAATGATTTTGAATATTAAGTAATTTTCTCAATAATTATTGAACATAAGTTTAGAAAATTACTTATAAGTTTTTGGACAATATTTTCATTTGAGAAAGTCAAGAAAAACTCCCTTAAAGCTTATAAATGTTTTGGGTTGAATTAGGATCAAAGGTTATATCATTTCTAACCCAAAAGTGCAGGAAAAACGCCCTCTGGAAGAAAAGGATCGATCCCCACTGTAGCAGGATCGATCCCTTTTTGGCAGAAAGTCTTCCCAAGGTCCCTGAAGCCCAGAATCAAGATTCTGGACAAAAGGGATCGATTCCCTATGGAAAGGGATCGATTCCTTTGCCCGAAAATAGCATATAACGGCTAGTTTTTGTGAGACAACGGTAATATCCGAGATTTGGCTCCACCCAACGGCTAGAATACATCCAAGGGACTATAAATAGAGGCTTAGAAGCTAAAGAAAGTAAGAGGAACTACTCAATCAACTCCAATACTCATTTTCCTCAAATCCTCAAGCCTCAACAACAAATCAAGAGCTCCAAAGTCTTCATCATCTATCATTCATCTATTTCTTGTAGTGCTTAGCACAAATCTTGTATAGGTTTTCATTGTGCTTAAATTTTGTAATCACTTGCCTATCTAGAGGCCTTCTTTGATTACTTCTCTTGTAAACCAACTCATACCTTGTAAAAGGGGAGGTTTCTCTTTAGCCTTAGAAAAAGAGGGAGGTTACTCTTTAGCCTAAGAAAAAGAGGGAGGTTACTCTTGAGCCTAGAAAAAGAGAGAGGTTTCTCTTGATCCTTGAAAAGAGGGAGTGTAACAAATTCAAGGATAGTGAATTTGGGGAAAATCCTTGGGAGCGTCTCAAGGTAGAGGACGTAGGCAAGGTTGCCGAACCTCTATAAATCGATTGTGTAAATCTCTCTTTCCCTACTCTCTTTAATTACTTGCAATTATATTGTGTTTATTACATTGAACTTGGATTGCATGCTTGCCTAGCCTAGAGAACTTAGAAATTATTAATATAGGCCAGAGAATTTAGAGAAACCGAAAAACGAGCTTATAGTTAGTTAAAAACCGATTCACCCCCCTCTCGGTATTGCCTATAAGAGCCAACAAATTATTTTTATTATATAATTATGATAATAATAATAATTAATTACTGTGTTTAATATTTGCAAAGTGCAAAAGGATAGTGTACAGTGGAGAATCAAAAAGTGTCGATAAAAAATATTTGATTATACTCATGCATTTACTACTAACCAAGTAAGTATATTTAAAATTAATATAATGTTTTGATGCAAATATAGTAGAAAAATTAATTATTAAATTTATTTTGTTTCAAGTTTTCAATAATCGAAATGCCTCGAGCACATGGGCTAGAGAGCTTGGAAGAGACTTAGGTTTTGTTGTTGTGATTAGATCATCAGAAGTTGGTGTTCCCCAAAGAAAACCTAGAGTTGACTTGTATGTGAAAGGTATGGAACATATACCTTTCACATACAAGTTAAATAGAGATGAATTCTATCGCTTGGGAAAGGGAACAAAGAAGTGTAATTATCCATTTGAGTTATAAGGGGTGAAACTGGAAATGGATGATGATTAGATAGTGAAAGTAGTATATGAGATGCATAATCATTTGGCTGCAAAAACAGCTAGAAGGACATTCCTTTGCTGTCGATTGATGGTGAAAGAGTAAAGTACAGTGGCCGATATGAAAAATGCTATAGTAAAACCAAGAAATATATTAATGATGTTGAAACAACATGATGAGAAGAATGTGAGTACCCTAAAGACAATCTACAATGCAGGATAAAAATATAGAATGGTTGACAAAACTGTTAGATCATAGATGTAATAACTCATGAAATACTTGAATGATTGTAAATATATTGAGTGGCATAGAAGTGATGAGTCAAGTGATTATGTTAGAGACTTATTTTGAGTACATCCAATGGCTATAGAATTGTTGAATACTTTTCTCAACGTGTTAGTTATGGATTGTATATATAAAACTAATAAATATCGACTCCCACTCCTTGAGATTGTTGGTATGATATGTACAAATTTGACATATTCAGTTACAATTGTTTACATGAAGGCTGAGCTGTGATAATTGTGAATTTTCCTAACCCAGATTTGGACCAAAGTGTAAATCGTATATGTACTAAATATGATTAAATGAATTTGAGAGTTTAAATATACTTATCTTAGCCCAAAATTATGAGAATGAATCTCAAATATATATATATATAAGTCGTGAATGCAAGTAAAATGTACATATATGCCATATAGACGAGTACACTAAATAATACGTAAAAAGTATGTAATTCGATACGAATGCTGACATGTGCCCTGGTTAATACATGCAAAGTGCATGCATGTATATGTACATGTTTTGGTATCTACGAATTATTGAGTGGAATAAATAATATGATAAACACGTGTGTGTATATATATATATATATGTACAAATATGCATATAGAAGGATACATGTGTATATATATACATATATATAAGTAATTAAGTAAACAAAAAATAAATTAACACACTAATATAAATATACATGTATGAGTGTATATATATATATATATATATATATATATATATATATATTATACATGTCTATGTATTTAAATATGGAAATACTAAGAGATATGTGTATAGAGATATAGAAAGAGTAAAAATATCAAATACATATACATATATGCATTATATATATTAATATAATTTATATACATATAAATACATATTAAATGAATTAATATACTACCTCTTAAGCTTATAAAGATAGAATATAAAATATATATTACGAATAAAAACTATATATATTATATAATATATAATGTAATTACAATATATATATATTTATATATAGTATACACATTAAAGATGGTATATTATATAAAATAAAAATAAAATAAAAACTTTAATTTACTGGTTGATAGGTGATGTGGACTAGTTCATTTCTTACTGGGCTTTTCTATAAGTCAAGCTGAAGACCATTGAGCCAAATAATAATCTAAGCCCAAGAGGAAAGAGGACTCAAAAAGCCCATAAATGGCCCACTGGGTTATTATTTAGGTTGTGGGGGCTTAAAGGTAATTACGCGCAAAATAACTCCTATAAATAGGTCACAGGTATCATTCTTAAACCCTAAGCCCTATTTGCCTAATGAAACCCTGTCAAAACCCTGTCTGACTTAAGCATCAGAGTGCGCGCGTAGGGGAAAACCCCTGCGCCCCCCTGATGGTTTCCTATTTCGCAGATTCTTGGAGACAGACTAACGCGAAGATCGAGGATCCGACGTCAGCAAATATTTATTGTTATTTTTAGCAACAACAATTGGCGCCGTCTGTGGGAAACAAACAAAAAAGCCATGAGTAAAAGATGCTGAGAGGACAATATGCGGTAGGATGTGAACACCTGCGGCAGCAAGTGAAGACCTGCGACAAGATCTGAAGGCGATAGAGTGGCATGTGCATGAGACAAAACAGTCTATCGCACTCTGGGTTTCGCGTTCACACAAGTCTGTCGCGCATAAATAAAAAAAATATAATACAATAACGGTAAAGTGACATGTGCGCACGACAGAACAGTCTGTCACGCGCAAGGTTTCACGCGACAGAAGTCTGTCACGCAAAGTGCATGAGACAACAAACATACGCGACAGGCCTTGGGCGAAAGATAGGCTTTCACACGCAACATGTAATGGCGAGAGAGTGGCTCTCGCCCGCGACAGACCTTGGAGCTGGAGAGTGGCTTCCAAACGAGCAGGCATGAACGAGAGAGTGGATCTCGCAGGCTTGGGCGAGAAAGAGGCTCTCGCTCGAGACAGGTGTTAAGCGAGAGAGCCTCTCGCGCGACAGGCCTCAGAAAATCATAATCATCATACATACTGCAAGACCCTTTCTCGAATGCGCTTTGCGCAATTTTTCTACTTTGTTGAGTATGCTTTGATCGTACCACGCGTCAACATACCCAGTCCTTTCTGATCTTTATTCACCTCTCGAAACGTACGCTTCAAATTTTCTTGAGAACGTGTCGCACAATGCATCCGGAGATGAGTTTCCAGGTTCCAGCAGCCATGTCGAATCTTCATTTACATATAGTGCATTACAGGGACAAATAATAACTGTCATCAATCACGAGCAAAAGGAAAACAAGTGTCACTTGCTAAGTGTTTGCCTCTTTACAACATTGAATGGTCATCATTAAAAAACCTTTGTATTATGGCAACGGCTAAGAGATTAAATGCAAGTTTAAAAAAAAAAAACAAATTAAATGCAAAAGGACAAGATATTTTATAAATGATGAATTTGAAATTCAAAAGAAAGAAACTAAACAATAAATCCTGCCGCATAGATTCTTGTACCTTGAGAACATTTCCCTGGAAACTTTTTCTTCTCTTCTGAAATCAACGCACGTTCAACCTTCATCAACTTCACTCGCCTAAAATGAGTTGCAAACTATAGTCTGGAAATGAATTATGATAAAATCGTCTATCAAGCATCCTGTGGAGCAGCTCATGTAGTTGCTTTATCAGACAAAGGCGTAATACAAGCTTGGGGTAAGCTTTGAAAGTGGAGCAAGAAGCAACATCCACGGCGAAATCAAAATCAGTGGCCTTCAAACCGAGTCCAAAGATGACTCAATAGAGCTCACAAAAAGTCTTGTACGTGGGATGTCGATAATTACTATTAAGAGCAGTTTAATTTTGGCCTGAAAAAGCTCCCTGGAGTTTCTGTCCTGGAATGTTGAGATGCGGGATCATCACCATCGTCGCACCTCTGAAGCTACTGCCAACTACAAAAGGAAAACAAAGAACAGACGCTTCAGGAATACCTTTACTACTGGCTTTCGCGCCCGTCAAGAGCTGAATGTTTGCAACCGTCGCTACCTCGGCTTGCTTCTGTTCTTACTGCTTGCTACACTGCAGCCAGCTTGTCCCCTTCCAGTCACCCGCTAGCATTTTCATTGGCTAAATATCCTAGCTGAACCGCATCACCATTTAAAGCCATCGTCATACTCATCTTCAGAATCATAATCAGAGGACTCATCTTCTGACTCAGTCTCCACAATATCCTCCCCATACGAATCACTTCATAATGTAGTAAAGGAATGCAGAAATTCATGTCGATAAAACTAGAGAATTTTAATGAAAGTATAAAAATCCCAGCCGTAGCCCAAACAAAAGCCAAATTCATCGCCGAAGCCCAGTTGATGAAAAGTCTGGTTATTTTGTGTGATCGTTTGACGTTTGATGGTAACTGGGTTGGCTCCTGCTGAGGTTGAACCTTGATAGGCTAAAGTTCGGGGGACTAAGTTACAGATAATTGTTTTTCTTCAGATCTATTCGTTCCGGGAGAGCAAAACTGATGACAGACGGTTTTACATTTTCACTGCTACGAAGACCCTTCATTTGAGAACTGATTCAAGTAGAGATCGGGTTGCTTGCAAAAATAATGAAGCATTCCACCACCCTGTCCCTTGCGAAATTTAACTTGCTCGTCAGCCCCATATCCATCCATCATCTAATCAGCATTCGTGAAGCGGTGTTGTCAGTGAAATTGCAAGTAAAAAGTCGTTTGAAAAACTTATTTTCCTTTTTAATCGTTTTACCTTGACATGTCTTTAAGATCTCCTTGAAGCGTTGACTGCACCATGTTGAAATCTAGCTTAGCCAATTCAAGTAGCTTAAGTTTTGCAGCAGTCCTTTTGTCGTAAGCTTCGATGTACCATCGAGCTTCCAGCCTGAGCATTCTCTGATGCAACGAGAGCTCCAATGCGTGGGTCACCTGTTTTGATAAACCCTTTCCCTGATTACCCTGTAGAGGTGTGAGATGCATTTGTGTAAACCTGAGGGCTTCATCCATAAGATCCTCTCCTTCAAATGCAAGAAGTGAAGCTTCATACAAACTCAACATTCCTTTGACATCCTTGGAAAGGCATTCCTTGAAATTTCCCTTATGGTCTTTGAAAGCTTTAAAAACATCTGCATTGAAACAAGATTATCAAATTAAGAGCAACTCAAGCAACATTGTGTTTTCGCGAAATGTATAGGGATGATCTTATATGATACGGTGCAAAATATGATCATGAACGCTTACCTTGAGAGATCTCATAGCCATGTTGCCTGAGGAGTCTGAATCTCAGAGCTGCTGCATGCAATCTGTTTTCTGTTGCGACATTACTGTCATCTGAAGAGACAAATGTCTTGAGGGCTCTACGGATGCCCATTTCAAAACGATGTCCCAATCCCAACCGTTGGATGTCATCAATCAGTTCGATCAAACTCAATGATTTCGCATCTTCATCATTAATAACAGACCTCAATTCTTGCTCTAACTTTTCTGCTCTATCTTTGTATACAATATCCTGCAAATTTAGCATAAAATAAATATACAAACAAGTAAACACAGAAAGAGAGGGAGAAGGTGTTGTTTAAAACAATTGATGACAACAAATGTGAGGCTAAAACATTGTAATTACTTACGGCATGATCATTCTTTAAGTCATTGGGTGAGAAACTGGCTCTCGCGCCAGACAAGCCACGACTACAAAATCTTTTCCTCTGTTGAGCCAAATAAAGGATAGAGACAACAAGACAGCCACATGACTTGACTTGACTTGACATGACAAGGCGCAAAACAAAAGCATAACAATAAAACGAGATTGCGTTGCACTTGGAAAGTGTCATTTAATGTTTGCAAAATGGCGCGAAACAACAATGGATAAATTTGTTTGAACTAGATGGAAGGACGTCACGATTGCTCAATTACAACTATAGTTAATTTAAAAAAATAAAAAAAATTAAAATTATTCTTCTGGAGTCAGCTCAAAAACAGCTAGAAATTCTAGCGTGAGGTAATGATGCGAGTTAGTTGAGCTTTTTTGACTGAGAATAGTTGTACGAGGCACATCTTCTCGAATAGGCTTTTGCACCCGACAAGCTTAGTGGGCGAGAGAATCTCCCGCACGTGACAAGCCATGGCGAGAGAGGGGTTCCCCGAGCATGACAGGCCTGGCAAGAGATAGGCTACAGGCACGACAGGCTTTAGACAAGATAGTGGATGCCGCACGCGACAGGCTTGGCGAGAGAGGGGCTACCCCGCACGGCAAATGCTTGTTTGGCAATGACGAACAAAGGGCTGTTACGTTGGCTCAAGCCGGAGGTGGAATGTGGGCAAACAGGACCATGCGGCAGGACCCTTTGGCGAGATATAGCAACTCGCGCATGCAAGGGACATAGGGTGCTGCACGAAGAGCACACGTAGGCGTAAATGGGGCAAGCATGTTGCATCGCAGGCCTTTGATGAGAGATTGTGGCTCGCCTATTGATAGCCAGAACAGACAAGCATAGTTAAACGCAGCACAAGTTTTGGCAAAAGAGTAAGTCATAATGGCGAGCACCGCACGTACACAACAGTCTTGGGCAGTAAAGAGACAAGGGCAAGCATGGCCTGTAAAGTAAAAATTCGAAAAAAACAGCTAACGTACGGCAGGCACCGCAGCAACAAAAAGGCTACGACCACAACAGGTCAATCCACCATACGCAAAGCGGTAGTGCAAATACACGAGTACTAATCCCAAGCTGCATGCTTGCCTAGTAGGTAAAAGGTAATGGTGAGCACATTCGACAAGTTATATTGCGATAAAGCAGTTCGTCCTATGCAACAGCCATGCGAGCGAGAAAAAGTCACACAACTGGCATTCTAGGCAAGCGAATAGCTCCCGTGAGTCCAGCGTCCCGCACACAAGGCATGAAGCAATGTTGAAGAATGCAGTGTCATGTGGCGAGCACAAGACCACTGCAGTAGACACTTTCGGTGATCGAGTGGCATGTGGCGATTGCATAACCAACGCCACAGCCTAGCCTCCGTAGCAAGGCTCGCTTGGGAAAACACTTGCCAAGGTGCGAGAAGCAATCTAGATGGATAAGCAAGGAACAAGTTGAAGGGTTTGGCAGAGTGCGCACACAATGCTAGATGAGCTGGACAAATAGCTCAAAACGAGTGAGCGTAAGTCCAGGGGAGCTCTATTGGACGAGTCCCAACCAAAGACCTTGGGGAACACACCAAAACTTCAAAGGCCAGCTTGTGCTCGCTCGGGTACGTAAAAACATAGACAAGCAGCTGAAACCGAGCAAGGCACAAAGGTCAGACGAGCCAGTGGCTGCCACGCGTATATGGTTGTGGGTGGCGAGCAAGAATACGACCATCCTAAAACCTAGGCGAGCAAGCCCTTGTCGACCGAGACAGGAACTCACCTAGGAATAAGAACTTTATGGGCGAGCCATTCAAAGTGACCAAAGCGAAAAAGGATTAAGCAACTCTGTACATCATCAGGCACAACGCTCGAGAAAAAGTTCATCTTTGAATAAGAATGACAAAACTATTTCAAAGAAGAACTTGGGGCGCTATATGGTGTAAAGGTACGCTAAATTCTGTAAAAGTGAAAGGTATTGTGCCGCAAAAAATGGAAAGAAAAAAGAAGAGAAAGAAAAAACTGAGGCTATGACCAGTCACATATTTGAGTGCAAGGAATGGGCGACAGCAGGGTCCTCAATTCGGCAAGCACAGGCACGCACATGACAAATTTTGGTGACAAGGTTCCACGTGGCAGACTCTTTCTGCGAGAGGTGGCTCACGCGTGTGACAGTCAAAATGGCGAGAAAGGGGGACCACTATTGAAGATCTCACATAAATGCCGCTCTTTTGAATAGTCAGTTGCATGCAAGACGTCATGAGACAGAACAATCTGTTGCTCGAAAGGTGCTTGCTACACTACAAATTTTCACGACTACAAGCATGCAACAGGCGATCTGTCGCCAGCTAGCTCAAGGCCATGCAACAGAGCAGTTTGCACAACTACAAGCATGCGACACGACTCAATCATGAGCAACCTTATCTTCTTCGTTGTCAAATTGAACTTCAAAGCCAAGAAGCGCGACAGGCCTTGAGCGAGACAAGGGCTCCCACACGCGACACGCCTTGGACTACAGGGGAGCTCCCACGCGCGACACGCCTTAGATGAGATAGGGGCTCTTGCACGCGACAAGCTCCCCACTTTGATAAAATGAAAGCGAAGAAAACTAGGTGAACACAGCACCCATAGGCAAGATTCCCCCGTTAGCACAATGCAAGCGAGCAAAAAACACCCGAGTCATGCCTTTCGGCAATGGCTAGCAATGCTGGCGAGCACGGAATCCAAACTACTGGTTCGCCCTTTAGAAAAAACTTTGGCGAGCACATTTAAATTTGACGATCCAAGCGCACGCCCAAGTGCGGGATCTGAGCGGAGTGATCTAAAGTCTTCTAAATCTGGTGCGCGCACTAATTCGGCAGAGTACCCAAAAGCTTCCTTTGGCCCATCTGTCGATCATCTGACACAGAAGCTTCCAAGAACTGCTCTAGCAACCATCTAGAAGTGGCTTAAGAGCCACACACTTGGCCTATTGACAACCACACATGTGAAGAAAAGGGTTTGTCTATATAAAGGGTGTGTCAGCTTCGTGAGTCCTTTAAGCAAGACAAGGATGTGTCAGCTTAGGGTGTCGAGATCAAGGCTATGTCTCCTTTGCAGGTGTCCGAGGCAGGCAGGTGTCCGAGGCAGGCACTAGCCGCTGTCATGTAAGGCAACGAGCCAAAGAGAGCTTGGTTTTGATATAGTTGGATCAAAAACAACCTGTGGTAAGCTCGTAAAGGTAGATTGCTGGTACCGAGGCACGACTTGGTTCACAATCAATGGTAGACAGCAAAACATCCTAGCACTCGTACTTTACAGATTTTACAAAGACGAAGACTTGGAACGCCAACCATCTCAAGCTGTACTGGCAGTAAAATATAGTACACTTTTATGATTCTTGTCTTTATTTTTTCCATCTATTATTTTATTACTTTACAAATATTATTGTTTGTGATTATTTGATTCCTGAATAAAGATCAGCTATTCGCTTTCTATATTCTCTAATGTAATTTGTTAGACAGATTATGTGTTAACAGGAATTGAAATGAGAATACGCGAGATGGGCACAAATAAGTCCCTAAGCGAAAAATGCGCGAGATGGGCACAAATAAGACCTTAAGCGTGAAGAAGACGCGAGACGGGCACAAATAAGTCCCTAAGCGAAAAATGCGCGAGATGGGCACAAATAAAACCTTAAGCGAGAAGAAGACGCGAGACGGGCACAAATAAGTCCCTAAGCGAAAAATGCGTGAGATGGGCACAAATAAGACCTTAAGCTAGAAGAAGACGTGAGACGGGCACAAATAAGTCCCTAAGCGAAAAATGCGCGAGATGGGCACAAATAAGACCTTAAGCGTGAAGAAGACGCGAGACGGGCACAAATAAGTCCCTAAGCGAAAAATGCGCGAGATGGGCACAAATAAGACCTTAAGCGTGAAGAAGACGCGAGACGGGCACAAATAAGTCCCTAAGCGAAAAATGCGCGAGATGGCACAAATAAGACCTTAAGCGAGAAGAAGACGCGAGACGGGCACAAATAAGTCCCTAAGCGAAAAATGCGCGAGATGGGCACAAATAAGACCTTAAGCGTGAAGAAGACGCGAGACGGGCACAAAAAAGTCCCTAAGCGAAAAGTGCGCGAGACGGGCAAACAAAAAGTCCCTAAGCGAAAAGTGCACGAGACAGACAAATCAAAAGTCCCTAAGCGAAAAGTGCGGGAGACGGGCAAACAAAAGTCCCTAAGCGAAAAGTGCGCGAGACGGGCAAACAAAAGTCCCTAAGCGAAAAGTGTGCGAGACGGGCAAACAAAAAGTCCCTAAGCGAAAAGTGCGCGAGACGGGTAAACAAAAAGTCCCTAAACGAAAAGTGCGCGAGACGGACAAACAAAAGTCCATAAGCGAAAAATGCGCGAGACAGGCAAATCAAAAGTCCCTAAGCACAAAAAAGGTGCGAGACGGGCAAAAATAAGTCTCTAAACGAGTCCCTAAGCGAAAAATGCGCGAGAGGGGCAAATTGTGAAATCCTCAAGCAATAAAGTGTATTGATAAATGCGATACCCAAGTACGAATTCTTCTTTAGATGTAAGTGCTTCATAAGAAGAGCTGGGAGCACTATAGATTAACTTCTGCATTAAAAGGAGTATCGAAACTAATAGGCACCCATGCATATGCGTCCCAAGGTGCTATAATGTCAAGAGCTTAATCCTTAAGAAAATTAGTCTCTGGATTATCTACATATTCGTCCAAGCTTATGAGAACCTCGACCATCTCAAGTCGACCAAAAGGCTTCTAAGAGCTGGTAAGATCAGATAAATCTTCACAAGTGCCTATCCTCAGAAAAGGTTCCAAATTCTCAGCATCTGGATCGAGCTTCAACCAATCAAGAGCATGCCAAGTACAAATCACATATGATGAAACCAGATAAGAACATATGCATCCGCTTATGGCACTTCTGGACGATGTGCTCTCATGGCCTTAACCCAGATTCGGTTTTCTTGCTCTTGGCTAATAGAAGGCACCTGACAAAAGAAATGATGACATGAAGTTGTTTCTGCTACAAATAATAATGAAGTTCATTAGTTGGGCCCTCAAGTGAAGATGAAAAGACTCTTGTGATAATCCCAGAAAGAGGGTAGCACAGGAATTTGAAAAGCCCATTCTTTATATACTCTTTCACAAGGTAAACCTTCTAAAAGAGTGGGGAGCAATTGATGTGGACTAGTTCATTTCTTACTGGGCTTTTCTATAAGTCAAGCTGAAGACCATTGAGCCAAATAATAATCTAAGCCCAAGAGGAAAGAGGACTCAAAAAGCCCATAAATGGCCCACTGGGTTATTATTTAAGTTGTGGGGGCTTAAAGGTAATTACGCGCAAAATAACTTCTATAAATAGGTCACAGGTATCATTCTTAAACCCTAAGCCCTATTTGCCTAATGAAACCCTGTCAAAACCCTGTCTGACTTAAGCATCGGAGTGCGCGCGCAGGGGAAAACCCCTGCGCCCCCTGATGGTTTCCTATTTCGCAGATTCTTGGAGACAGACTAACGCGAAGATCGAGGATCCGACGTCAGCAAATATTTATTGTTATTTTTAGCAACAACAATAGGAAATTTCCCACCAACCCATAAGCTGTTCTTGGTGCTCTGTACTATGACAGAGCACCATCCCATCTTTCACTTATCACCTTCCCATCCTCAGCGACCCTCTCATCTCTCTTATTCCTTTTTCCCTTCATTTCTTTTACTCTCTCATTCTAACTCATTCTCTTGTTCTCACTCTGTTCCGCCATCACTTAGCCCACCCCACTCTTGTCACTTCCGGTCTTTTGTTCCCACGTTAGCTCCCTAAGGTTCCAAAACTGAAGCCGCTGAACTGAAAGAGCGAGACAGAGGCTGATGAAGGAAGAAAGAATAGGGCAGCAGGCTGTCTTAGCTGTAGCTGGTGAGGGAGTTATATTTCGGCCTTGAAGAGGATGAACAGAGGCGTGAGAGTGAAAGAACCAAAGCTATTTCCTTTGGTTTGAGGAACTGAAATAAATGAGAGTCAAGAAAAGTAAGGAATCAAGTTGAAGCATTCGGGATCAGCAGTAAGCTACTGCCATAGGTGAAGCTAAGACTCAAATCAGGGGCTTTTTGGAGATTGATTGGGGAGCTGGAACCGTAGCTTTTGAGGGCTGTACGTAGGGTGTTTAAAGGCTGGATTGATGCTGAGTTTTGGAGCTGGAAATGGCGTTCTTAAATAAGGAAAATGCAAGATGATTAAGGGCTATTGGGTGGTGTTTAGAGGGTTGAAACACTGGGCTTTTGTACTGGAAAAGGGAGGTAACAATAGAGTTGAAATAGGGAACCGAAAGGGTGTTTGAGGCGTGGAATCAAAGGGGCTGATATTGGCTAGATTTAAGTTTTGGTTTGAGCTGGAAATGCTAAGTTATAAGGGTTGTTCAATGTGGTTTTTAGGCTATGTTGGTGGCCTAAACATGGAGCTGTGATCGGGACTGTATGGGGGTCTTACAAGCTGTTCTGGGTTTATTTTTCTGCTGCTGTTTAAAGACCATTTTGGTTGCTATTTAGGCACTGATTTGGGATGCCAAGAAGTAGGAAAACAAGGGCTCCAAGACGGCTAGAACCAAGAGAGATCAAGTGGAAAACCATGAGGAATTGGGGTAGGAAGGCTCGACAGTAAGAAGAATTTTGCTAAGGTGAGAAATTACCTTATTTGGTCTAATCTATAAAACTTCTTAAGTGACACCATGTAATAAATTTTAAGTTGATGTAGTGGGAATATTAGAGAGGTAGAGAATATATGTCCTAAAGAGTGAGCTAAGAGGAAGGAATTAAGGAAGTGCCATATTGTTTGTTCTACCATATTAGGTATATATATTTATATAAATATATATCATACAATTATTACGAAATTATGAATGTGGTGAATAAATAAATTATATATGTCTGTAAGTGATGTGTAATTTTGGATTTTAGGATTTGCGAAAATGTTACGGTAAATGAGAATACTATACAATTGCTTTAAGATTGATGTATATACATATATGTATACACACACATACATACATATCTATATATATCATTAGTATGACAACGAAAAGTTAATCCTTGGCGTAGAAATGAACTTGATTAATTTGGTCTAAGATATATGTTTCAGCATGAAAGTGAGAATGATGTGGATATGTGATTGAAATGATTTATAGTGACTTGAAGTGGTGTAGGAGCTTGACTTTTGATTTGGAAGCTTGAGGAAGATAATTTCTATGCCTTAAGGTAAGTGGATTAAGTAAAGCTTCGCTAGTATCATCTCGTAGGAGATGCTTAATTTTTATAAATAATTTAGCTAACTTTCGAATTTAAGCGCTGTGATGTTATTGATCAAGTGATTAAGGTAAGATACAAGGTATGATCAAACTATGAATCTAAATGATGCTTGGGTCGGGATTGAAATTGTTTTTTATGATTTGTGTTGTGGCCGGCCATTCTTGCCTGTTGTGTGAAATAAAATGTTTAGGAGTTTAGTTATTGCATGAAACTTGTTTGTCTAGTTTGTTTAGGCTAAGTGTACATGTGCATGGTCCGTATTAAAATCTCATTATGTAACCATGCAAAGTGTGCAGAGGTACTTTATTGATACATAAGTGAATTCACACATAGCATGTTTTGACTAGAACTATTTTATGCATAAGCACTGTAATTCTCGACATTACGCTTTAACTTGAAAAGCATAGTTTTGAGGCTAACTTTGTAACAAAGGGCTTTTATGCATATTTAGAAACAGCAAAATGGTTTTAATTAGTTTTTTGAAAACCATGAGCCCAGTTGGCATAATGTTGTACCTTTGATTTTTGACAACATATTTCGTCTTGCTAAATTTAGCTTTGATCAGTAATTCGCTTACTGAACTAAAGGATTTTGAATCAGTAAACAGTAATCTGTTTTCTGAACTAAAGGATTTCGATCAGTGCTCAGTTTTCTGTTTTATATATGATTTTGGGCAGATCTATTGAGCTTCAAGTCACTCAAAGCCTATCGAGCTTCGCTCTAGGTTCCTTTACTCGTCTATCGAGCTTTGTGCTTTAGACTTTCAGTATCAGTATCTGTGCCTTACGAGCCTTGTGTTCTAGGCATTATCAGGCTTGTTTGGAAAACCAGCAGACAAGTTCCAGTCTCCGACTGTGCAGCAGGGCTGGAGTAACTCTATGGTTATAGATATTACCGTGGGAGCCACTTCTAGAATTCTAAGGGAACTACGTGCTACACGGTCGCGTCCTTGTGACGTTTTATCCATCACTAGCTAGGATGGACATCAGTATAAGTTATCAGGGATCTTTGCCTACACTTTATTAGTATCAGTTTTCAGTGATTTGAGGCTTTATGCCAAACTTTATCAGTATTCATTTTGAATTTCAGTTACAGTTCAGTATTTGAGGCTTTATGCCTAAACTTTATCAGTATACGTTTTGATTTCAGTTTCGGTTTAGCATTTGAGGCTTTAGGCCAAACTTTATCTATAACTGTTTTGAATTTCAATTTCAGTTCAGTATTTGAGGCTTTATACCAATTTTTATCAATATATGTTTTGGAATTCAGTTTCAGTTCAGTATTTAAGGCTTTATGCCAAATTTGATCTGTATAAGTTTTGATTACAATTTTAGTTCAGTGATTTGAGGCTTTATGCCTAAATTTTATCTATTTTGATTTCAGCATCAGTTTTCAGTATTTCAAAGCATTTTGCTTAATTCTATCGAGTATTTATTTTAATAAGATTATTTATTTTGAACTCAGGTGCATAGTCACTGTGTTTCTGTCACAACCCGAAGGCCGTGACGTACACTTAATACTCAAGCTTTATATATTTATTTACCAAATTTACGAACTAAATTTTTTTTCACTTTAAGATTTGTATTCGGTGTCAGTGTCACCTCTAAATTGAATTCGTATTCTTAATTTGATTTACATTCACCATTTAATTTGCCATCTCTTAAGACCATTCGACTTAATATTCTAATTCAATATTAAACTGATAAAAGAAAAAGGTCGAAAACTCCCCCTTATATAAAATCGATTTTCCCCAGCTTAACAACCTGTAAAATAATCAACTATTTCCAACAACATATTTCCAATCCACAATTCTCAGTCTATTCCAATATACATTACACATACTTTCAAAATCATCAATTACATATGTATGGCATTTCATAACTTATAGTTGTCACAATTCACTTCTTGGATCGCACTCGATAATCATATGAGTCTATAATAATCTAGAACGATCCTAAGTTACATCCCAAAAATTCTATAAGCATGTACTGTGCATTCAAATGTCATACATGAATAACAAAATAATCGTTTTTATACCTTAAGTGCAACAAAAACAGCACTCGGAGGACTCATGCTAGTATCACTACTTAAAGATCGTCCTTGAGGCCTTGCTCCAAAACTCAAAGTGTGGAGTCTAGCTCGTATGATCTGCGATGTTGTTAGAAAGGGGTGAGCAAAACCACGGCTCAATAAGTAGCTTAAGTAAATGCATGTTAGACTCATGTCGTTCTACATGCACTTGTAGAAAACAATGCTGGAGTAATAAGTAAGCTCGGTATTTAAGCATGATAATGAGCCAAACACTTCTTCGTGCACTTCAATTATAGAACGCTTTCAATATGCACTTAATTAAAACAAAACTTACTATGCAGTTCAGTTAAATAAATTCGTTATGCATTCGGTTGAACTCAGTAAGCTATGCATTTCAAATAAACGATTAATATAATTCGATGAGTCAATCAGTAACCACTTTGATAAGACAATCAATAAACACTACAATGATTTCGATCAATATGGACTTCAATAATCTATGATTTATAAATCAAGAAGTCGATAACAGTTAGGCATAATGCCTTGATTCACTGAAAACAGTACTGATAATGAAATAGTAGTAAGTAGAGTTTAGGCAATGATCCTCAATCAATCAATCAATCAATCGATATCCATCTTAGCTAGCGATGGAGTGGTGTCGCAAGCAACACTAAATCTATGGCCATAGAGCGATACTCTAGTCTCGCTGATCAGTCGAGAGCTGGAACTTGTTTGCTAGTTTTCTAGACAAGCCTAACAATTTACCTAGAGCACTAGGCTCGATAGGTACAATACAATAGTCTAGAGCACAAAGCTCGATAGACGGGTAATAGGGCCTAGAGCTAAGCTCAATAGGCTAGAAATGACCCAAAAGTCGTAGGATATTCCTGCACTTAAAAACAGTTTGAAATCAATTTCCTCGTGTAGCACTTGGCTTCCACCGATTCCAAATCACTATTAAATCAGTTTTGAGTTCGAAATATAAAGAGCTTTCGATTTATTTCAAATGTCAGTTCAAACCAAGACTTTGCAAATATAAAATATGATGCAAGTCATTAAAACATAAATATTAAATAATTAAACTCAAAACACGCTATACATAAATGCATATAAGCATCGGTTCGTTTCACTTAACATGCACGCTTGGCTGGCCACAACACGCAAAGCAGAAAATAAGTTTTAGTCCAGCCCAAGCATAAACAAATTTATAAAGTTTAAATCATTCCTACTAGATGGTGCTAACAAACTTTACTTAACCCACTTACCTAATGCCCTTAGCCAATATTTTTTTCGAGCCTCCGATAAAAATCTACTCCTCCATTCCAGTCAAAGTCACTACAAACATGCCAATACCATCTCAATCATATACTCATATTATGCCTAATACTATTTTCAAAACATGCAATTGAAACCACATACCATTATTCAAAGTTGCTTTTATGCCCAAGATTAACTTCGCATTATAAGTCTAAAATATACATATACTCATCTCTAGAGATATGTATATAAATAAATCTTGAACCGATGTTTAGTTCTTGCAAAATTTCCTTAACTGATTTCGTACTGATCACTTCGTTCAATATATACATATATTTATTTAAATGCTTACACCAAGGTTTCATTCCTCAAGTTCCTATTTAACAGCACATGGATGTTGGTAAGTACACAATTTATCCATATTGCATCAAGGTGCAACCATTTTAATTAAACCTACGTCGTTCTTCCTCTTGGAGTTCATAATATAAGTGTGTATATATATACATATATCTATTTATACATATATGTATATAATTAAATATATACATACATGCAAATATATGATTGTATTTTATTCTTTACCATCATGTCCATGGAATATATATATATATATATATATATATATATATATATACACACATAATTGTATATAGTTCCTTCTTATCCATGCTTATGTATTTACATTCATGTAGATATTATCCAACCATCTTATAACCAATTCAAGCATTCCATGACATTAACTACATTTATGTAAATCACTTACATATTCTTCCTTTGAACATTTTCAAGGCAACCATTTCAAAGCATGATAACATGAAGCTCTACTAAAGAAAATTATCCATGATACAATTAAAACCAATTTAACCAACATCCATGCATATTACCTACCATTAAGCCAATTATATGAGAAATTCTCAAATTTTCCTTCTCCAAGGATTTCCTACAACCAGCACCATAATCTCAATTAATATATGAAATTATATTATATACATTTGCTCAAACAAAGAGGGAAAACACTCTTACCCTAAACACCCTTGTTGGTCAATCCTTCTTTTATCAACTTCTGTAATGTTCTCAGCCCTTACAGTCATGTCTTCACCTCTGTTTGGACCACCAACTCAACCCCAAACTCAGCCTTCTAACGCCTCATTTCCAGCCTTGATCACCGTTATGTCTAGCAACCATGAAAACCTCCAAAAACCTTTGCTTTAGGAGCTCACGGTCTAGCTTGTCAAACTATCTCAAGCATCACGATTCAGCTCTCAAATACCCTAGCCTTTAGCCTCGAACAGTAGGAATCACAGCTCCTTTAAAGCCTTTTAAATGGTCCTCAATTCAGCCTCATTTATTCTCTGTTTCATGCAACAAAACAGCCACCATAATCTGCTTACAATCAGTCTTGCCAAAAGCTTCTGTTAACAGCCCCAATACAGTCCTAAAGTTCACGTCCAAAAACCCATATCAAGTGCTTGAACAATGTAGCAAAATTCCACCCTCAATACAGCCCCTTTTCTTTATTCGATCAACCTCGATAGCCACCATTCACCTCTGTTACACGTTCACTGTTATGGCTTCCTGAAAATCAAGTTTTTCAACCTTCAAACCAGTCACAAAACCTAACCTAACACCAGCCTTAACTAGCATCTAGAACCCACATTGCTTTCCTTTTAGCTTACTGACCTTTTGATCAACCAAATATCACTTTGCCGCTGCAATTTCTTTCCTTCTTCCTCTTTTCGGTTTGCTGCAGTTCCCTTGCTCTCCCTCGTTCTCTTTCCTTGCTGCAGTTTCTTTTTTCTTCCTTTCTTTTTTCCTTTTCTCCTTCCTTTCTTGCTGAGATCTCCTCCTATTCTTTCTCTCCTTTCTTCCTTTTCCTCTTTTCCTTCTTTTTTTTTTGATCGGGTTTTGTTGTTTCGTTTGGCAGAAGCTTTTTAGATGCAGACCTGCTCCCCCATTAGTGGGAGCAGGTAACTTTTTTTTTTATTGGCTTCCTAAGGAAGCCAATCACTTTTATAATATTATTATATATATTATATATATTTCCTATTCAATATTTATATATATACACTTTATATGTGTATATATCATATATTATATATTTATCATCTTCATCTTCTTTTTATTTATTTATTTATTATATACTCACATTTCCTATTCTAATTATACATATATATATATATTTAACACTATATATATATATATATATATATATATATATATATATATATACACACACACATCATAGAAATATCCATATATTCTATTTCTTTTATTTTAACTTTTACTTATATATATATATATATATATATATTTAATATTTAATTTGTATTTATTTTATATATATATATATTCTTTATTTAATTTCTACTTAAATATATATATATATATATATTTAACACTCATGTATCACATTCCATTTAGTAGACTTGTACCCTTAATGTATATTATTTCGGTTTATTTTCTCTATTGGATTCAATATCAATATCTATCTTTAATTTATTTTTATAATATCTAAATTATATTAGCATTTATCATTTATTGCTAAATACTCCTAAATAAAATATTTATCTCCATCACTAAAAGAAATTAGAAGTACAACTAAATTTCAATATATACTTATTTGATGTCTTTTATTTATTTACAAAATCAGTACAATTTGCAATCTTCACGGTTTCGAAACTCATGAGCATAGTTACCTTGTTTTAAACTCATGTGCATAGTTACCGTGTTTTAAACTCATGAGCATATTCACCGTGTTTCGAAATCATGCATAGTTACCATGTTTTGAACTCATGTGCATAGCAATCATGTTTTGAACTCGGTGCATAGTAGTGTTTAAACTACATGTATTAGAAAACTGTTTCATTATTTGTATTTGTTTTCAATGTTTTGAGACTTTATTTCTAAACTTATTGATTTTTCAGTTTTAGTATGATTGTCGGTTTTAGAGTAAATGCATCAGAAAATCTGTTTTGTTATCAGTATTTGGTTTTAGTATTCAGAAGTTTTAGGCCTAACTTTATTAGTTATTCGTTCAGTGCATTCATCTGTCTTGAATTAGGTGTTTAAGAAATCTATTTTGTCATTAGTATCGATTTTAGTGTTTCGAGGCTCAAGCTTAAAGTAATCAAAAATATGTTTTGTACAAGTGCAGAGTGATTCTGCTTTAAACTAAGTACATTATGTATCGTTTCATACTATGTGTATAAGGAATTGGTTTGAACTAAGCATGTTACTCATTTTAATGTCGTGCATTCTATTAGTATTGTAATAGTGTGACGAGTGACTGTGTCTTTCCAATATCGCATTAAGACTCGAGGAAATGGGATACCAAGGATATCCTTTCGACCAATACCCTATACATTCTCAACCTTAAAGAATGAGTCTAGATAGATCCGACATTAGGACATAATATCCTATAAACGTAACGCTTTATTTCTGTTTATGCATACACGTGCATGTAGATCGACATGAGCTTAGCATGCATTTACTTAAACTACTTACTGAGCCATGGTTTGCTCACCCCTTTCTAACATCATCGCAGATCATACGAGATATAGTCCACATTTGGAGTTCTGTGTGGGCCATCAGGGATCGTACCAAGCATAGGTACATACTAGTGTCCTTTAAGCCTGCTTTCGCTATTTTTCGAGGTATAAAAGTAAGGTATTGTTTGTTTACATGCACCTTCTATAAAGATTACACAGTATAGTTTGCTTTATGTCATAGGATGTAACTTAGGATCATTTTAGAATTATTTTGTAACTAATATGACGATCGAGTGTGATCTTAGATCCGATATTTACGTGATAATTAATGGTGGATA
The DNA here is from genome assembly GCA_032173925.1 of Heritiera fomes. NCBI lineage: Eukaryota > Viridiplantae > Streptophyta > Magnoliopsida > Malvales > Malvaceae > Heritiera > Heritiera fomes. The sequence continues at coordinate 7,784,569 of JAPDPM010000017.1, forward strand.
TTAAGAATGTTGACATGATAATTATTTGATGATCTGCATTATGATGTGAATGTGTGAATAGTTGAATTGATTGGGTTATGATAAATGATGTCTTATAGGTTATTTATCTGGGGAAATCTTAAAATATAAGGGGGGATATTTTCAATATATTTTTTTTAGTAATAATATTTTATCGATCAAAAATGTTAATTACAGGTTTAGAGAATTATTTATTCACCTTTGGATGAAAAAAAAAGGTAGTTAAGTTGAATTAAATAAAGAAGATAAGTGAAAATCATTTAGTGACTACACTGGCACCGAATACAAACCATAAAGTGAAAAGAAAAATTTAGTTCATAAATTTGGTGAGTCGAATAAGTGTAAGTGTTAAGCAATACGTCACAGCCTTTGGGTTGTGACATGAGCGCGCTGATAACTACACTAAGGCATTAGAGAAGCTAAGAAGCTTAATGTCTTCTAATTCAACACCTTCTGTCATTGTTACTGATAGAGATTTAGCATTTATGAAAGCAATACAGATAGTGTTCCCTAGCACAACTAATCTCTTATGTAGATGGCATATATCAAAGAATGTACTTGCTAATTGTAAAAAGTTGTTTAACTGCAAGGAGAAATAGGAGGTATTCATGTCAACTTGGGGCGTTCTTATATTCTCTTTGAATGAGTATGAGTACGAAACATATTTAAATTTAATGGTAACTCATTACCATTCCTATCCTAGAGCACTCGAGTACTTGAGAGATACATGGTCAAATCAGCATAAAAAGAGATTTGTTGCTGCGTGGACAAATAAAGTAAAGCACTTTGGAAATGTTACAATAAATAAGTATGTAGGTTTATAAGGTTTAAAATTTATTATTTTCACAATTTATACAATTTATTCATTATAATAAACACATTTTTAATGTCATGTATGGCGGAGAGTGCACATGCGAAGTTAAAGAGACACCTTGGATCGACCCAAGGAGATTTTGATACATCTTGGAATGTTATCAACTCCCTGATTAAGCTACAACATACGGAGATAAAGGCTTCCTTCAAGAAAAGTGTTACTATTGTTGAACATAATTTTCGGCCAACTTTGTTTAGGGAGTTGTGGGGATTAGTGTCTAGGACAGCATTGAATATTATTATGAAGGAGGCGCAACGAGCAAATGATATTGGCATTAACCATCTTGCCTGTGGTTATGTCATTAAAAGCACACATGGGTTGCCTTGTGCTTACGAAACTGCTGAATTCATAAGGGACCAAAAACCAATTCCCTTATCCATTGTGGATCCTCATTGGTCGAAGTTGGACTTGAAGAAGATTAATGTTTATTACATGTCTGAGTTGAATCTTGATGCTGAGTGGGAGCTTATAGTGAAACGCTTCAATGCATGTGATCTCTTAGGAAAATTAGCCTTGAAGAAAAAGTTAAGAGAACTAGGTGATTCGGCAACTGCTTTCCTTGTTCCTCTATTCGACAAGGCTAAGACCAAAGGTCGTCTAGACAAATCAACTCAACGTGCCCCTTCATACTTTGAGATTGTTGAATCTCAACATTATAGCGCCTTAACACCTGTCTCAGTGAATTCAGTGACGAATAGGAGGAAACTACCAGTTCATCAGAAAAAGAAAGTGAAATTTATTGATTCTTTCCCTTTAGAGATACTCCAACACATACGCTCTATTGTGGATGTTGAATAAGATGAACATTGTGGTTTTCGAGTTATAGTCAACTTGCTAGGCATGGGTGTTGATGCGTGGGCTAAGGTATGACAAGATTTGATTCATGAGATATGTAATTTCCAAGCTTATTATCTTAGTCTCTATGGATCCGTGAAGCATGTTGATGAATTGATAGAAAAATTATTGTATTTCAACGTACCGGCTCCTTATGATAAATGGATGACCTTACCCGATATGGTTCATTTGATAGCAACACGGTATAAAGTTGTGCTTGTCCATTTATCTTCGAGATAGTGCTTGACATATCTCTCGCTGAGAAGTGCACCACCTCCACCACTACAGCAGGGATTCATTGCAATTGGACTTGTTAATGATTCTCATTTTATTGAGGTATTGATAATAATATCTAAGACAGACTTGAGATATTTTGTTTTTCATTTTTCCATACGTTTTAACAGTGCTATTTTGTTGGTATTTATGGACCTGTTTGCACTAATACCTCTGATTGCATACAATTAGCATTGGTATGGATGTGATTCCGCTCGTGAGTGGGAGCTTCCATATGTATCTCGTTGGATGTTGCCATCAGAGAAACTATTGACTTAGATGAACCATGATATTTCATTAAATATTATTGTATTTTGACATTTATGCCTTTTTATGAATGAATCATCCATTTATGCATTATATATTTTAATATATAACATGGAAGGAAAGTAATGAACGAGGATGAAAACATAACTACAAATATAAGAAATATAATAACATTATCTAATATCATAAACATAAACTGTATGTTTAAAAAACAAAAATCACTAAATCTTAAACATTAATCCTCTAACCCATCCGATATAATTGCCTTACCTTTCCTCTTCCTGGACTTACTAAAAAAAGTCTAATTGGGGTAGGAGCAATCTCAAATGGAACTAGGGTAGGAGCTGTCTTGGATGGAGCTAGAGGAGGAGTTGTCTTTGATGTAACTAGAGTAAGAGCTGTCTTCGATGGAGTTGGAGGAGGAGCTATCTCTGATGTAACTGATGTAGTAGCTGTCTCTGATGGAGCTGCAGGAGGAGCTATCACTGATTGAACTGGATGAGGAGCCGTCTCTGATGGAACTAGAATACAAGCTACCTCTGATGGAGCTAAGGCTGGAGCTACATCTGACAACCTAGATAATATGTCACACAGGTCGTAAAGTCCTTTTGTCAATGTCTCCACATCTTTGTTGCCACTAATGAGTATTTTAATATGAGACATTACCTTCGACACACGTTGCAAGACAAGACATGAAAGAGATTTTATCAAATCAATAAAGAATTTTATTCACTTAGGATTTAATGTTAATAACTTACATTAGAAGAATTGAAATCGACCGATCTAACTTGAAACCCTGCTCTGCATGTGGGGTTTTGTACGAATCGATGAGAAATGAAGTCATACCAAGCCATGTAGTTTAGAGCTGTCTCACTCGGGATCACACACTTTCACCCTCTATTCTCTTTAGTGAGCACATACATAGTCCATCTCTCCCACAACTAATCCATGAACTAATAAACATCATAAGTGGCACTCATACTACCTTTCTGTGCTTTAAATGGTGCTAAAGGTTTCGGAGGTATGGTCTGTACATAGCCTCAGTGTCGTAACACTCTCTTCGGATGATACAGCTCCACCACATCTCCAACTTTTAAACAGACTGTGAAAAATGTGATCGAAGGCAACAAATGCGCCTCCAACTACTTGTATATGGATCCTAGCACACCTGATTACACTGGAAGTTATTTAGCTACTCTCGCAAAACCTTCACATTTTGGCCATAATCGCGTGGCTTCCATCTTAAGCTTATGGAAAACTATCCTCATAATTGAAGTTCACCTCCAAACTCAACGACAGAAAATGCTCATAAATCCATGCCTGCATCAAATAAAACATTAATCATTAATAAATTATATATAAACAAATTATAATTAACAAGTTATTTATATAAAGTAAATCATAATACCTGGAAAAGGGTCATATCACTACCAATCTCATGTACTTTTGACCTGCTCGCAAGATCCAGCTGTCTATACATATGAGCAAGAGCACTTACACCTCGCACATATCCATTGATAACCGATAGATCCTCTAAACAAGACAATAATGACATGGGAATATGCGATCCACTCTTATCCACAAGAAGTGTGCACCCAAGTAATTGAAGCAAGTATGCTCAAGTAGCATACACTATTTCCTCTTCACTTTTACTGTTTGTCACATCGCCAAAGTTCGATCTCAACCAATGCAATGTCACACTTGACCCATGACCAGTACACGTCACCGCTATAGCTGCCATAAGATAGACGCCTAACAAACGTACTAACATTTTATTTGCGAGCTTTATGGAGATGTGTCGGCATGTAACGATCTACTCGACTACTGGTATGCCAAGGAGTGTAGCTATATGTGAAGACTGCAAATTTCGTACTGATTTTTTTTTGTAAATAAATAAAGCACATCAAGTAAATTAAGGAATTAGATTTTTGTTGTACTTTCGAATTCCTTTAGGAATGGAAACGAATATTTTACTTAGGAGCAATTATCGATAAATGATGAGTGCTAGCATAATTTGGAATCATATAATTAAGTTCAAAACATACGTTAATTTAATGAAGGAAAATAAATTTAATTTAAGGACATTATTGCTATGTGTGTATATATATATATATATATATATATATTATTGAATATATATATCTCATATATAATTGAGATAAAAGAGGTATATATATATATGTACATGAATATATATGAATATACAATATAAAAATATATATATGTGTATGCATATAAACTAGAATGGGAACTGTGATTAAATAACACAGGAAATAATAATAATAAAGTGAAATAAAACAAAACAAGATGTATAAAATGTATATATGTATACATATATGAAATGATAAAAAAAATAAATAAATAAATAAATAAAATATATATTGATATTTGAATAAAAACATATTCAAAGTACATATATATATATATAAAGATTGAATAGGAAAACATATATATATATAATATATATTAATATATATAGAAATATGATTGGCTTCCTAAGGAAGCCAATCCAAGATGTCACCTGCTCCCACGTGAGGAGCAGGTTTGTATTGAAAAGAAATGGGCAGAAGCTTGCTTCTGCCAAAAACGAAACAGAAAAGCAAACCCGATTGAAAAGAGAAGGAGAAAAGGAAAAGAAGAAAAGGAAGAAAGGAGAGAAAGAAAAGAGAGATCTCGGTCCAAAAAGGGAAGAGGAAAAAAGGAAGGAAAGAAAGAAGAGAAAAGAAACACTGCAGCTAACCGAAAAGAGAGGAAGAAAGGAAACTGCAGTAGCGACAACAACTGAACGAGAGAAAAGAAATAGGTGTTGTGATCGGGAAGAGAAGAGGAGCTCGTGAAGGTAGGGTTTTTGGTTATTCTAGATGTTGATTTGAGCTGCATTGGTTGATGATCTCATGGCTTGACTAACAGAGGAGTGAAGGTGTGAAAGGCAAACATTTCTTCTATAACCCATCGAACAAGAAAAGCAAGCAGGCCACGCACAAAAGGGGATCTGAACACAGCAAGAAAATCTGATCTGGTAGGGCAAAGCAATGGCTACTTAGGTTGGAAACTTGACTAGAACGAAGACAAAAATTGGGGCTGTGTTGATGGAAATTTGGGTGCGTGAATAAGGTAGAATAAATCAACAAAGTGGGGCTGATTTAAAGGCTGAACAAGAAACATTCAGTGGCTGTTTTGGCTGGTTAGTAGCTACTCACGGTTGGTTGTTGTTGAAGCTGATAGGGAAAGATCTAAAGAAGTTAATTGGAGCCTTGGCTTGTTGGCTTTTTAAGAGGTTGAAAGGAAGGCAGAAGCAAGGCTGGAATCAACCTTGAACAGCAGCACTTTAAGGGGTCTGAATCAGTGAAAAGAAAGGAAACTGGTTAAAGAAAAGAGTGAAACGAGAGAAAGAGAGCAGAAAATGGGTTGCTGCAAATGATAAGAAGAATAGAGGAAGAAGGAGACCGAAAACACAGCAATTTCACATGAGAAGGAAAGCCCGAAAATTCAGTTGGAAGTGTGATTTTGTAGGGCTGTAAGGGGGGTGATTTAAGGCTGTATATTGGGGTTGGTTTAAGGCTGTGTGGTGGCAGAAACGGTGCTAGTTCAAAGGCTGTATTTGCACAGTGTTAAAGTTAAAGAAGACAAGCACAAGGAGCTTAAACCAAAAGGGTAAGACTCTTTGTTAATTAATCTTAATCTATATAAGCATTATTTGATTAGAAATCATGAATATTGAGGATGATATACTTTAGATTTATCTTGATTAACGATTTGGAAATTTTTAAGGAAGAAAAAGGAATTATATATTTGGTCAAAGTTGATATGTGTGTGTACATATACATGTAAATAAACACATGTAAAGAGATTGTAGACCAAAAAAATAAATAAATAAATAAATAAAATAAATTTTAGCATAGAAATGACCTAAATAATTGTAGTTTAAGGATGACTTTGACTATGTTGGAATTAGAGCAATGAGAGCTTGTTGAACCAAGAATAGAAGAAGGAAATGATCTAATGGTTTTAAGTATGCAATTGCATATAAGATGGTTGGATAACATCTACATGAATGTAGAAACATAAGCATGGATAAGAAGGAACCATATACAATTATGTGTATATATATATTCATATATTCCATGAACTTGATGGTAAAGAATAAATTACGATCATATATTTGCATGTATGTATATATTTAATTATATACATATATGTATAAATAGATATTATACTTATATTATGAACTCCAAGAGGAAGAACGACATAGGTTTAATTAAAATGGTTGCACCTTGATGCAATATGGATAGATTGTGTAGTTACCCACATCCATGCGCGGTTAAATAGGAACTTGAGGAATGAAACCTTGGTGTAAGCATTTAAATAAATATATATATTGGACGAAGTAATCGGTACGAAATTGGTTAAGGAAATTTTGCAAGAACTAAACATCGGTTCAAGATTTATTTATATGCATATCTCTAGAGATGAGTATAAGTATATTTAGACTTATAATGCGAAGTAATCTTGGGCATAATAACAATTTTGAATAATGGTGTGTGATTTCAATTTCATGTGTTGAAAGTAGTATTGGGCATAATATGAGTATATGATTGAGATGGTATCGGTATGTTTGTAGTGACTTTGACTGGAATGGAGGAGTAGATTTCTTATCGGAGGCTCAAAGAGAATATTAGCTAAGGACATTAGGTAAGTGGGTTAAGTAAAGTTTGTTAGCACCATCTCGTAGGAATGGTTTAATTCTATAAACTCATTTATGCTTGAGCTGGATTAAAACTTAATTTCTGCTTTACGTGTAGTGGCCAGCCAAGCGTACATGTTAAGTGAAATGAATCGATGCATACATGCATTTATGTATAGCATGTTTTGAGTCTAATTACTTAATATTTATGTTTTTAGTGACTTGCATCAGATTTTATATTTTGCAAAGTCTTGATTTGAACTAACATTTGAAAGAAATCGAAAAGTTCCTTGTACTTCGAACTCAAAACTGATTTAATAGTGATTTGGAATCCGTGGAAGCCAAGTGCTACACGAGGAAATTGATTTCAAAACTGTTTTTGAGTGCAGGCATGTCCTACGACCTTTGGGTCACTTATAGCCTATCGAGCTTAGCTCTAGGCCTTATTGCACGTCTATGGAGCTTTATGCTCTAGACTATCGTATTGTACCTATCGAGCCTAGTGCTCTAGGTAGATTGATACTTGTCTGGAAAACCAGCAGGCAAGTTCCAGCTCTCGACTGATCAGCGAAACTGGATATCGTGCTATGGCCATAGATTTAGTGTTGCTTGCGACACCATTCCATCGCTAGCTAGGATGGATATCGATTGATTGATTGATTGAGGATCATTGCCTAAACTCTACTTACTATTGTTCCATTTCTAATACTGCTTTTAGTGAACTGAGGCAATATGCCTAATCGTTATCGATCTTCTTGATTTATGACTAATGGATTCTTGAAAATCTATATTGATCTAAATGATTGCAATATTTATTGATCGTTTATCGAATGCTTATTGATTGTTTTTATCAAAGTAATTACCGAATGACTTATCGAACTATATTGATAGTTTATTTGAATGCATAACATACTGAGTTCAACCGAATGCATAGCGAACTCATTTAAATGAACTGCATAGTAAGTTTTGATTTAATTAAGTGCATATTGAAAGCGTTCTATAACAGAAATGCATAAAGAAGTGTTTGGTTTATGATCATGCTTAAATATCGAGTTCGCTTATTACTTCAGCATTGTTTTCCACACGTGCATGTAGAACAACATGAGTCTAGCATGCATTTACTTAAGCTACTTACTGAGCCGTGGTTTTGCTCACCCCTTATTAATAACATCGCAGATCATACGAGTTAGGCTCCCACTTGGAGTTTGGGGTGCAAAGCCTCGGGGACTATCTTGAGTAGCTATATCAGACCGAATCCTCCGAGTGCTGTTTTTGTTGCACTTGAGGTATAACAATGATTATTTTGTTATCCTTGTATGACATTTTAAATTGGCACAATACATATTTATGAAATTACTTTTGGGATGTAACTTAGGATCGTCCTAGATTATTATAGGCTTTTATGATTATCGAGTACGATCCGAGAAGTGAATTGTGATGATTTTGAGCTGTAAACTGTCTCTTATATATATTTGTTGACTTTGGAAGTATGTGTTGTATCTAGTTTAAATGAACTGAGAATTCTGGATTGAGATATGTGGTTGGACATAGTTGAGTTTATTGCAGGTTATTAAGCTGGGGAAAGTCGATTTTATAAAAGGGGGAATTTTCGACGTTTTTCTTTTGATAGCTTAATATTGAACGAGAATATTAAGTCGAATAATCTCAAGAAACGACAATTAAATAATGAATACAAATCAAGTAAAGAGCATGAAGTCAGTTTAGAGAGGACACTGACACCGAATGCAAACTTTAAAGTGAAAAGAAAAATTTAATTCGTAAAATTGGTAATTGGTAAATGGAGTGATAAGTGTACGTCACGGCCTTCAGGTCGTGACACTATATCAACCAAGGTAATCATCATCTTCTCAAAATGCATATGAAATGTATTCGTCTCCAGCTGCCACCTGTCACAAAAAGCAAAGATGATGGTGTTGTTACAACTGCAATAACTGCACTTAACCAAACAACCTAAGCCGGACTACAAAACAATGGAGCGAATACGTGACCGATCATCGTTTAAAGTCCTTAGAGAGATTTTTTGGCTGTAATTAAGAACCTTCAAATTGCCTCACTTCTATATCAAAAACAACAAACAATAAGATCATATTTAATAAATAATATAATCTATTTTCTTAAATTTAACAAAATAATTATATAACCATCCCATATGGCAAAAGCGACATGTGATCTAAAACTTTTACGAATTGACATATCACTCGGGCCTCCAAGATAAGGTTCGGATGTCTCCTCTGCATCATCTTCATCTGCTTGCTTAGCTTGCTTGTCCTGCTCAACCTATTTGGCTTGCTCGACCTACTTAGCATGCTTGGCAAGTTCGACCTATTCAACTTGCACGATAAGGTCGGCCTGCTCGGCTTGCTTAGCACAATTTTTCTTAACTCGTTGTTTCCTCTCAGAGTCGATAGGTTGCTATCGTCTTCCTTGAGATGAACTTACACCTCCTGTTATTGCCATGTTTGAAAAAGAAAAACATTAAATAATTATAAAAAACCTTTGGAAATGAATAGATTTCTGATACATATGCTTACTATTTGACTATTTAGCTTAGGAAACTTTGGAATGTTCAATAAGTATATAAATCCATCTAAGTAAATAGGTAAATTACGTTAACCATTAAGAAAATTGCATCCTTAATAAGTATATAAATCCATCTAAGATGGCACTATGTTTATCTCAAAAACAATTAACAATAAAAAAATCCATGATCACAATCCAAATCTAAAATCTATTGGTTAGAGAGGATCATGAGCACAAGTAAAATGACCCATAATCTTGTAGTAGGCAGAGAGTAGAGACTCTAGATTGTATAATTATATACTAATTCTTTAACCATTCTTTTCGTTTTTGAGATCCTTTTCTCTAAATAAACTGTTGTAGTTGAGCCTGTGTACTAGAGGTGTTGGTGTCTCACATAACAGAACCAACTTTACTAGCTTTAATGGTTAGTCTTTTTTTTAAACTATTTATACCAACAATCTATGACATGCTACTTGCTAGCTTTAATGTCAGTTTTTTTTTCCTTTTGAACATTGCTGCATAGGCTAAATCAACTCAGGATGCTTGAAAAGGAACCCGCAAAGGAAACCCAAAAACCATGAACATTGGTAATTATAGGTAGCATGCTAAGCCTCTTAAGCAAGATAAGAAACACCTCACAGGCATACTATGAAGAAGCAAAACAAATTGCTTGATGCAAAACCAAAAAAGGCCAAAATCCCACCCAACAAACACACAACACATCAAGGATCATTCAAAACACACCAAAAATCAACAAATAGACAGGAATCACAATAGCATTCATCTGTCACCAAGGCTTCAACATGGCGTGCAGAAAAGAAAACAGCAGAGTTTATCAAGGCACATTCTTCCTCCTCGAGTATTACTGCTATTTGATCTGCGCTCCTCTATGTAGATTTGCCTTCCTGCCAACTGTATAGGAGATGACTATAGAGGGAAGAAAACATGATATTAGTGTAAAATATATGTACAAAAAGCAAAAGGAAAACAATAAAATGCAAGGTGACTAAGCTATTCACTCAAAGCATCCTCGCGTAAGGTGACTTGAGTGAGGCCAGAAGCGTCGCGGGCTGACCTGCACGAGGCCAGCAGCCTCTCACAAGTTGACCTGCGCGAGGCCATAGATGCCGCACGATGTGTTTCCCTATCTTCCCTAAGCAAAAAATAAATCCTGAAATTGGATACTTGAATCGTAGTGCAGCCTTCAAAGCTAAAGCCTCTGGTTTAGGGTACGGACAAGAGAAAGAAGGAAGAAGGAGGAAGGGTTCTGGGAGAGGTAGGATGAAGGTTGAATTTGGGGATTTAATGGTAAAGGTTAAATTTGTTAATTAATGGGGTAGATTTAGTTTTTTTTTTCGTGGTGTAGTGTAAATAGTAGAAAATGGGTTAGAAATAGAATTTTTCTTCACTCGGTTATTGACCTAATTTCTACAACATGAGCAGATTCGGCTAGCCTCCAAATCTTAAAAAGTACATGGACAAGAATCTCCAGATCAAGCTGAATGCAAATCGAAAGGTTGTTGGTACACTTCGCTGGTTTGATCAGTTTCTAAATCTAGTGGTTGACAACATTGTAGAGGTAAATGGCAATGAGAAAACCGACATAAGCATGATGGGTTCAGAGGAAATAGTGTTGTTATTGTTGAAGCACTTGCACCAATAGGCGAAACGCAGTAATTGGGGTTTTTCTATTGGAAATTTAAAAAATCTTTCACATTTTTTTCTTGGTGTTTTCGTTCTAGGCTTTTGAGTGAATTTTTAGGCTTGAAATATGAGGACAAGGTATAGTGGAGGAAGGGAATGACATAGTAGGAAGAGGAAGCAAATGAGCTGTGAAAGAAATTTTTAGGTTTGAAATCATTGCCTTTAAGCTTAGATTTAGGAGATTCTAAGCATATTCAATAAAAACTAACTAGATAACAGAAAAAGGGAGCAAAAAAGTTAGTATATTTTGGAGTCAAACTGCCGCTTTTGAGAGGCGGTTGGTGACAGTGACTACTGACACCGAATTTTGAAATTTTCAGGCCATCTAGCCATGGAGGGAAAGAAAAAGAAAAGAAGAAAGAACAGAGAGAAGGAAGAAAAAAGAAGAAAGAGAAGAGAAAGAAAGAAAAAAAAGAAAATAATTAGTAGGCTACACGTGTTATTTATTGTAGTCTAGCTGGCATTTAACAAATATATTAATAGTTTAAGTAACGGAAGGATTGTTTGTTACAAAACTATGACTTTATGGACCAATTTAGTAAGTTTTAAAGTTTAAGGACTTATTTATTATGAGGTCCAAATTATAGGGATCACGGGTATAATTAACTCAAAAAAAAGACAAGGTTTCTGCATTGTTTTGGCATTGCATAAAAAATCAAACGTAATTTTTAAACCTCGCTACAATCTTCCATAGAGATCTTCCGTGTTAAAATTATTGAAGAAAATTTTCACTACGTATCGTTTCTCTATCTCACATTTGGTTTTGGACTTTAAGCATATGAAATTATATTAATTTGTCTACGCCAATTTCTTCCTCTTTTTTATTTTTTTATTTCTTTAGTTTACTTTTATTCAATTCTTTCTTTGAGAATTTCAGCAAAATAATAAAAACTAAAAAATAAAAATAAAAATGATGAAAAACTAAAAAGGAAAAGGCAAGAATTTGCAAATAATCTGAAAGGATATTTATAAATCGAAAAAATCTAGGATTCAAGAAAATCAAGTAAGGAAAAGACAAAAATTTTTCTTCAAAGAATTTAAAGAGAGAATCCAGTTCAATTTGCCAACTACTAGTCTCTGTATGCCAAATATTTATCCCATTGGAAACTTTCAGATTTGAATCCCATTTCTTTATTATAAAAGAATACAAAGGAAAATATTGGAAATTAACATTTTCAAGTTAAAAAAATATACACCTTTCATTAATTAAGCACTAGTAGGTGCATGTTTGGCCTAATTTATAGAAGAGTTTCTCTACTCTAGAAACAGAAGTCACATGTTTGGCTTTCAAATTTTAAAAATTTTAGTTTATGCAGGAAGCATATTTGAACTTTTCAAAGAAGTTATAAATCAAAACTTTTTCAAGAAATGCTCATTTTAATAACATGTATTTAATGAAATTTTTTTACATTTTCACTTTATTTCAATAATTTACAAAATTATAAAGAGGATTTATATTATTTATAATTTATTTATTTATTTATTTTGTGCGACTTTTATATTTTTTTTGTTTTTATTTTATTTATTTGTTTCACTTTAAAAATTGTGTTTTAATTTAATAAAGTTTATTATTTTATTTTTTTCATTTATAAAAATATATAAGAATTTTATTAAATAATTTGCAATATGTACATTACTTTTAAAATACTAAAAGCGCTACTTGAGTAACACTTTTTATGAAAACTTCAGTCAAGCCAAACAAACCCTAAATATATATATCATAAATGAACCCTCTTTTATAATTAGTTCATTTGAATATGACTCTTCTAAAACAAACACTTTAATTATTGCATCCAAAATTAAAAAATCGCTAGGCTAAAACATTGAAATATAGTTTCATTAAATAAATGGACAATAAATTAAAGCTTATCTAGTGCTAAAACCAAAAAGACAAGGAAGCAAATTGAGGTGAAGAGTTTGGAAACCAGCATAATCGATTTATCCACGAACACAGACTTAACCAATTGAATTAGGTCGATTTAAAAAAAATCATTGATTGAATTGATTTTGTCATTTTCTTAGCCAATCGATTTTTTCAAAAATCGAATTAAATTAATTGATCCGACCATTTGCTCACCCTTATATTTAAGGTTGATTTGGAGCAATAGAAAATAATAACTTTGTAGAAATAAATGACGACGAAGAATGAAGGGAAAATTTTGGTTATAAAGGATAAAAGTAATTTTTGTTAGGAGAAATTTGTTAATGGTAAACAAAATTTCTCATATCATTTCTCTCAAGATTTTCTAATGCGTACTATCAATTAGCCCGGCCAATTTAAAGGTTGATTTATTGATGTAAAGTCTTGTTGAGTTTTTGAGTAAGAACGATCCATAGCAGAAAGTCTTGCATTCAAATCGTCACTAAGTCAAATTCTTTGAACAAGTGCTAGCCAATGTGATGCACCTCGTGATTTACATTAAAAATAATAGTCCGGCCAATGTCTATTGACACCATCCCCACCCGACCAGGATTTTCTAAATACAACCTATGTTCTACTAAATACAACCTATTTACTAAACACAACCTACCCTTTTTTAATTTCTTCTAAACACAACCTATCTAATTATTTAATCCCTAAAATACCTCTCTAACATATCACACAACCTATCTTCCTTTCCCGTTTCTTCCTCTCTTGTTTTCTCTCTTCAATTTCCACCAATTTTTCCAGTAATCAACAGCAATTCTGTGTTTCTTCATTGATTTATAAGGTAATATCCTCTACATTATTGATTTTATTTGTGAATTTGTTATTTTTGTATAGAAATTTTGAGGATAGGAGTTCGGGACGGGTTAGGGCTCCAACCTCGAGTCTCACAGCAATGAAAAGTCGTAAGTCTTTTGGGAGCCTCACGACTTTTCACTACCGTGATGTCACATCCCAAGTACACACTATTTTACCCTTTTTACACATTTTTACAACATATGGATAGGTTGGGCTATCTGCGATATCTTATTTTCCACATTTTATTCATTGAAACACAATATCTGTAACTCAATATAGTTAACAGAAATAAATATTCACAATTTGTATTTGTAATCAATACTTACATCCCCTTATTTAATACAATATCATAGTACTATAAATCAAAAGTCTGAACATATAAAATAAATTAATTATTCCTCTGGGATCTATACACGTTGCCTCGAGGTGCTAAATATACAGCCTTGTATCCTCGGATAATATACCTCAAATGGTCACTGCAAAATATCTGGGGAGATAAAATATTAGAGTGAGCAAAACCACGGCTCAGTAAGAGATTTGTATGCAAATTTTGATACCTCGAAGACTACATGCAGTAAAACCTTTAGTTTCCTATTTATAAACTGGCACTTTACAAGGGAGTGACACTATAGTCAGCCAGGAAATCCAGATGGAGCATGGAAGGTATTTTGAAATACCTGTCTTGTCCCAGAAACCCAGAGCGACTATAGGGAGTAAATACCGACATCGTTGTTGAGATAACTCATCTTCCTTATTATTTCACATCCTTTTCAAAGTAATGCTTTTATAAAATAAAGCATTTAAGTAAAATAAACTAACATTCATATATTCTTTAAAGAGAATATTAGTTGAAGTAAATCATATTTCTCATTTAAAATTTCATATCTCGTATCACGTATAAATTATAAACAATGCAATATTATGTACAGTACAAAAAACTGTTTAGAAACTATTCTTCTTCCGTATAAAACATATTCATATTCATTTTCCATATAGTTACACCTTTTCATATCACATATCATTTCCTATTTCATAAAAGTGGAGACTAAGGCATCACCCAGAATATCATGCTAGAGAGAAAGTACCCCGTAAGGTAATAATAATGATGTCATATTTATGGCCATAGTCTATATTGTCCTTGGTGGATCACTGATCAGGTGTCAACCGGGACTATCACATATCACATGTCACATGTCACGTATCACCTATCACATATCACATATCGGCATGATATGAGACCTATTAGTCTCAAAACAGTATACGTGAAATCTCATTACCTTTATGGAATTCATTAAAATCAATAACATCTTTCAAAAGATCCATAAAGGTATAAATCACATTTTCTCGTACGGTGAAAACAGTCGATAAGATAATCACACTGTAAAAAATAAAATTGCATAACTATTTCTTTTTCACTGTAAAACATATACGCACGTGTTTCCACACTTTCTTTCCAAAACATGAATTTCAAAGTTATTGGAAATCCATTCCAATATTTTTCATGATTTATGGAAAAATAAAATGTTTTATTCTCCAAATTCAACAATTCCGCCACCATATTTTCCACTATAAACACATGTAGAGACATTCTAGTCTCAAAATAATATTTTCACAATGATTAAACCTTTATGGAAGTCGTTTTATGTAATAATATTTTATTTAATCCATAAAGGAAATCATAATTAAAATAGTGAATATCATATTGATAATAATTATAAAATATTCACTATTTACCTTTTCATTTCACCAATCATACATTTCACTGTAAAACATATGGGATGGATTTTCAGTAATGACACCTTTCCAAAATTGGTGTCAGGAATATTTAATAAATATTTTTCGGTATGATAACCCTTTATGAAAAATATTTATTTTATCTCTTTCGAGGCTAGGAAAATATCCATAATGCACCAAGATAATTTCTAATATTTTTAGAAATATTTTGAATACTTTTCGGCAGCATAATGGCTACCCAGGTCCTAGCCTCCCTTGTGAAGACTGCAAATTTAGTACCAATTTTTGTAAATAAATAAAAGATATTAAATAAGCTAAGTATCAAAATATATTTAGTAATTCTACATCATCTCAAATAATGAGATCGAAAAGTGGAGCTACTGTATTTAAAAATAAATAAATAGAAAAATAATACATCAATAAACAAGTTAGCGTATATATAAATGCACTACAAAACCTAAGTGCATGTATTGTAAATGATTAAATATGATTAGAAGAACAAATAAATAGATATGTATATTTAATTAAGATAAGAAATAGATATAATATATCTAATGTAAAATAAAAATAAGAATAATATATAAAAAAAAAAAAAAAAAAAAGAAAAGAGATATTGATTGGCTTCCAAAGGAAGCCAATCGGCTTCACCTACTCCCACGTAAGTGGGAGTAAGTTATTGAAATGAAGAAAAATGGCAGAGGACATGGGTCCTCTGCCAAATCAAAAAAATATATATATAAAATAAAAGAGAGAAGAAAGGAAATTTGGGAAAGCACTCTGCCACACGAAATTGATCTTGAAAGGGAGAGAATAGAAACGGCAGCGAGAAAAAAAAAAATGGAAAGAGATCGAGAGGGAGAGAGACGGAAGCAATCGAGGGAGTAGCAAGAGAGAAGAGAAAACTGCAGTGAGAGAGGAAAAAGGGGCTCGAAACAGGGGATAGCAAGCAACAGTGATCATGACTGGTTGGCATTACTTGAGATGAGGTTGTGAGCCAAAAATGCAAGCTGCCTAGGCGTTCGTCAGTGACTCACGGTGGTTGTAACAGAGGCTGGAAGTGGCGAATGCAACAAGGGCTTGAAACAACAAAGAAAAAGGCAGCAGCTTGTAGTGGCGTTAGGGGCTGATTCAAAGAGGTTTTAGGCCTGATCTGTGGGTGTTCTTGCCTCGTTTCTTTGCTGCCATTAAAACTCTAACAAAGCTGTGACTGAAACATAAACAATGAGGATTAGGGACCTCTCGGCTAGCAACTGATGAAGTCTAACCAGGGCTGTCATTGAAGGTTGGGTTAGGTGTGAACGGGTACTGGTAAAGAGAGGGGCCACTTGAGTTGGAACAAAGGAGCAACGTGGAAGTTTTGTGGGTTGTAAACAGGGGCATTTAAAGGTTACTCTTGGTGCATGAATAGAGCCAGATGTAGGGCTGTTTTGAAGGCTAAAATCAGCCTTGAGCCAAGGTTATTAGAGGATGGAGGAACGGCTGAACCAGTAGCCAAATGAGGAGGAACGAGCACAGTGTGAAAAGGAGGCTCAGGCTGAGATGTCTAGAGGGTAAGGCCTCCAAACACTGAGATATGATCTTTATATAAATTATATATGTATATTATAAATGAAATGTGATAGATAGAGGTGCAAATATACCTACATACACACACCATCCATGTAAATAAATACCATTAGTATAATATGCATACAAATGTGTCTAAGTATATTTTTAGCATACTAAGAGAATAAATAGAGATAGTTTGTAGTACAATTATAAATGTGTATATATATATATATATATATATATATATATATATATATATAAAGATTGTAGTTAAATAAAAATACTAAAGGTTGAAAATATACCTTGTGGCCACTTCGAAAGGAAGTATATAAATTTTGGACATAAGATAAATACTGATAGTAAATGGTGATGTATATGGGTGGCATAAGATTAGACCTAAATAATTTTGGACATAAGATACACATTTCTATCCATGAACAAGCATAATGAGGACATGTTATTGAGACATTATTGAATTGATTATTCCAAATTAGAATTATATTGTATGAGTTTAACCGAGAAAGTGTGATGATAGTGACGATTTGCAAATGTGTCTTTAATTAATATATAAATATAGATTGACATAAGTGTGATATGGTGATGAATCGATAAAAATGACCAAATGGAAATTGTTTCGAAATATTATGATATGATAATAGATTGTGAATGAACACCCTCGACTTAATGATGATATGAAAAGTGAAAGGGAGAGTTAGTGATTATGGATTGTGTTAAATGCGTATGGTTATACATCTTTAACATGTGTGATTGAATGAAGTGTTAATGGAATGATGTGTAGTGAACCCAGAGTGGTATGGAAGCGTGAGCTTGATTTGGAGGCTTAAAGGGAGTATTTGCTCGATGTGAGGTAAGTGGGTTAAGTAAAGCTTGATAGCACCATCTCGTAGGAATGGTTTAATTTTATAAAATTGTTTATGCTTGGGCTAGATCGAAACTTATTTATGCTTTGAGCGTTGTGGCCAACCAAGCGTACATTTTAAGTGGAATGAACCGATGCATACATGCATTTACATATAGCATGTTTTGAGTTTAAATTACGTAATGTTTGGGGTTTAATGACTTGCATCATATGTTATATTTGCAAAGTCTTGGTTTGAACCAATCTTTGAAATAAATCGAAAGTCCTTTATATTTCGAACTCAAAACTAATTTAATACTGATTTGGAATCCGTGGAAGCCAAGTGCTACGCGAGGAAATTGATTTCAAACTGTTTTTGAGTGCAGGCATGTCCTACGACCTTCGGGTCACTTCTAGCCTATCGAGCTTAGCTCTAGGCCTTATTTCCCGTCTATTGAGCTTTGTGCTCTAGACTATCGTATTGTACCTATTGAGCCTAGTGCTCTAGGTAGACTGATACTTGTCTGGAAAACCAGCAGGCAAGTTCCAGCTCTCGACTGATCAGCGAGACTGGATATCGTTCTATGGCCATAGATTTAGTGTTGCTTGTGACACCATTCCATCGCTAGCTAGGATGGATATCGATTGATTGATTGATTGAGGATCATTGCCTAAACTCTACTTACTATTGTTCCATTTCTAATACTGCTTTTAGTGAACTGAGGCAATATGCCTAATCGTTATCGATCTTCTTGATTTATGACTAACGAATTCTTGAAAATCTATATTGATCGAAATGATTGCAATATTTATTGATCGTTTATCGAATGCTTATTGATTGTTTTTATCAAAGTAATTACCGAATGACTTATCGAACTATATGGATAGTTTATTTGAATGCATAACATACTGAGTTCAACCGAATGCATAGCGAACTCATTTAAATGAACTGCATAGTAAGTTTTGATTTAATTAAGTGCATATTGAAAGTGTTCTATAACAGAAATGCATAAAGAAGTGTTTGGTTTATGATCATGCTTAAATATCGAGTTCGCTTATTACTTCAGCATTGTTTTCCACACGTGCATATAGAACGACATGAGTCTAGCATGCATTTACTTAAGCTACTTACTGAGCCGTGGTTTTGCTCACCCCTTATTAATAACATCGCAGATCATACGAGTTAGGCTCCCACTTGGAGTTTGGGGTGCAAAGCCTCGGGGACTATCTTGAGTAGCTATATCGGACCGAATCCTCCGAGTGCTGTTTTTGTTGCACTTGAGGTATAACAATGATTATTTTGTTATCCTTGTATGACATTTTAAATTGGCACAGTACATGTTTATGAAATTACTTTTGGGATGTAACTTAGGATCGTCCTAGATTATTATAGGCTTTTATGATTATCGAGTACGATCCGAAAAGTGAATTGTGATGATTTTGAGCTGTAAACTGTCTCTTATATATAATTGTTGACTTTGGAAGTATGTGTTGTATATAGTGAAATGGACTGAAAATTTTGGATTGAGATATGTGGCTGGAAATAGTTGAGATTTTTGCAGGTTATTGAGCTGGGGAAAGTCGATTTTATATAAGGGGGAGTTTTCGACCTTTTTCTTTTAATGGCCTAATATTGAAAACAAGAATATTAAGTCGAATAATCTTAAGAAATGACAATTAAATAATGAATACACATCAAGTTAAGAATGTGAAGTTAGTTTAAAGAGGACACTGACACCGAATACAAACCCTAAAGTGAAAAGAAAAAGTTAGTTCGTAAAATTGATAAATTTGGTAAATAGTGAATGGAGTGATAGGCGTACGTCACGGCCTTCGGGTCGTGACAGATTAAATGGTATCAGAGCACGGTTTGTCTAGTACGTGTCAGTGTTTTAGAGATTGTTATTAGTGTTACATCCCATGTACTGTGTAATGTCTGCATGTAACTTACCATTATCAGCTTATACTAAGATTGATTTGTTCTTAGTATAAGTTCCTATTCTGATTTAATTCAAAAAAAAAAAAAATGAAGAGATTGGATATGAAAGTAAGCTTGGGAGACTAGTTCAAAAATAGCCGATTCCACTTCCAACTCATCACCTTCATCAACTGCACTTGGTAGTAGGTTGTATATAGAGTCAAAAACCTCTATATTATCTATTGTTTATTAACACTCCCTTCATGAAATCTTAGATGAAAGAGAGTGTGTGCCATCAGTGTAAAGTGAAGGTGAAAGATAGAAACCAAATAGTAGATCTGATATTGTTGCACATTTATGACATTGGTTTCATTTTGGGTATTGATTGGATAGTTATCCATGGTACTGTCTTTGCTTGAATATAAGTGCTCAATAAATACGAGAGTAGTTTTGAATGCATATGTTTTCCTTATGGGATACAAGATAGAAACTTGAGGAGAGGTTATGGATGACTCCTACAAGCGAGATAAGCTCAGTCGCATCCATCTTCTCCACAGCTTTTGAGCCTGGACACTAGGTTTGAGCATTGGAAGCAAAGCTTAGTTAACTTTGCTATTTTGTGTGAGAGATAATTTGGAAGCAATTGAGGCACACAGCAGCTGCAGGCTACTTTGTCTCCACCGATCAATCAGTAGGCTCTATACCCTCGAAACACACCTTCACAATAGGTAGCAGCTTCGCTACTGTTACATGATGTGGGTTGGCAAATGCCTCGATTCAAGGCATTCCAACGGTTGAGCCCTATGATGTTTAAAGGGGTAAAAGATCCAGAGGTAGCCAAGATATGGCTATTGAGGATGGAGAAAGTATTTGAAATCATAAGGTATAGTTCAAAGGAGTAGGTGACATTGGTTACCTATATATACAAGAATGAGACCAAACATTGGTGGGGATCAGTCAAGATAGTGTTGTGGGATCGAAAATCCCACCATCCCATGAAAAGCACTTTTCTTGAGGCTTTTAATGAGTGGTACTTTCAGAAAATGCCCAACAAAGGAAGTAAGAGGAGTTCCTAAGCTATTCCAAGGCACTATAACCATGGACCGATATAAGTCTTGCTTTATCTCCTTATGTCGCTATGAACCCAATACAGCAAAGAATGAGGCAAGAAAGACCAAAAAATTGGTTGATCGTCTAAAGCCCCCCCCATTAGGGACAAACTAGTAGCTTTGCATGTAGTGTCTTATATAGAGGCCACAAAGATGGCCTAATTTGTTGAGCCAAACTTGGAGAAGACTTTGACTCACTATGGAAGTAAAGGCAAGACCAAAAGAAAAAGGGTAGTTTGAATCCTTTGATCTAGGGACAAGAAAGAAAGTTAAAACTAATGGCTGCTAAGTGCAAGATTTAAGAACATTGTGGCATGGGGACTGATATGATATACTTGCCCCGGGCTCATGAATAATGTCTAGGATTGCGTTCGATGGAAATGACAATGGAGTGACCTTACATTATTGGCCTAAGAAATAGGTTGTAAGATAGCCTAAAGTTTGAGCTGTTTATTTAGCCTTTGGCAAGTATTGCTCTATAAAACCTCAAGTTTGAAACAAAAGATAGGATTGAACTGCATTTTGTCAATGAACTTATTATACCTAAAAGGTATAGGATTTGATCGAAAGCAGAATCCAGATTGGCATTCAAAACTATTGGAATTAGATAACAATGTTAAAATACGAAAGTTTTGGATTTTGAGGGATTAGGTGTCTTCAATCAACTTCAATAAAGAATGGTTCGATTAGGTCTATTGAAGTGGATCAATAGGGTTTTGGGCCTGACAATGATAGTGGCAGGAAATTTATTCAAATCTGTCCACCACGTGTGACAGGAAGTGGACTTTATTGTGATGCCTTGAGAGGAACAATTGCCTAACTCCTTATGGATTTGAAAAATGCATTGGATCTTGTATATTTTGAAAAGTGTATGGATTTCAAAAAAAAAAAAAAAAAAACCACACAAGTTAAAAGGTATATGATTTGGAATGTACATGGACTTAGGAAAGTATTCAACCTTTAGAAATATATCCTTTGAGCTACGTGAATTTTGAAAGTCCAACAAATTGAACGCAATAATTTTGAATTATGTGGATTTAGAACCTACAAGACTCTTTAGATTTCTCACTATTAGAGTCGAAGTGAAGACAACATCTTATAAAAAGAGCTCTTTGAATGAAAATTGGAGATTGTTAGTATATGTTGTGCAAGATATCAAATTGATGTGAAAGTTAAGATTGTTTGTGATAAGAACCTCGAGACCATCTTGTTATGATATTAA
Source organism: Heritiera fomes (assembly GCA_032173925.1). Taxonomy (NCBI): domain Eukaryota; kingdom Viridiplantae; phylum Streptophyta; class Magnoliopsida; order Malvales; family Malvaceae; genus Heritiera; species Heritiera fomes. The sequence goes on from JAPDPM010000017.1 coordinate 7,806,879, forward strand.
TATTGGCCCACTCTAATAGCTTTTGAAGTAGAAAAGGATGAAGAATTCACCTTGGTGGTGTGATTGGGATGATGAGAGTAAGAATTATGCTTGTGATGTCTTATACACTGAGAATACATTTGCTTATATAATTGTATACATATGCATTTGTGTATTATAAAAGTAAGAATTAAGATTATGCTATTATGTGGATTGTTAAGGAAGTGAAAGACGCATGTGGGGATGGACTGGAATTGATGCATATGATTTTATAATGCTATGCAATGGTTGGTACAAATGAATTATTTGTGAGAAAGTTGAAATTTGATCATAGGCGAACATAATCAATGATTGTGAAACATGATGCGTCTGTGGTGAATTACTTTCTTGTGGAAGAGTGAATTATGATACATTGAGTAAATTATGTGGGAAAAACTTGGAGTGTGACCTTGTAGAAATAGGCTACATAGGTCGATTACTCTATGACACTACGATAATGATGTCTTGAAAACATTCTCTGTGATACGCATGAGGAGTGTCATTTGTTCACTGTGTATAATGATCATTGTAGGGTAATTTTTATATCTTGAGGTATTGTTGAGAGATAGTTAATTGACTTGTGACAGATTCATTGAGGCCATGGAGAACTGTTAATTTTGATAATTGTTTACGACATTTTATGAATCTTGCTGTGCAGGATGCTTTTGTAAAAGTATTGACTAATGAGTGCATATTAACCTCTGTCGTGCATAAGAAATGTGGATACAAGATGTAAATTGTTGACTTTATTGATGTAACATGTGACGAATGTATTTAGCATAATGCGGAAACTATGTTGAAGTGATTTTGAGATAGATGATTATTGTGGTAATTGGCATCATTGTTAGTTCCATACTTATGAATCGATTGGGACGGTTGATTAAGGTATAAGGACAAGATATGGATTCTAGATAGTGAGGCCCTAAAGAGACAAGTAATGGAAGAGGTACACAATTCCAGGTACACAATGCACTCAGGGAATACGAAGATGTACCAAAAATTGCGCGAGGTGCACCATTGGGCTCATACAAAAAAAGATATAGTGACTTTTGTATACAAATGTTTAGTGTACTAAAAAGTTAAGATTGAACATCAGAAACCAGCGGGATTGCTCAATCCTTTATATGTTCCAACTTGGAAATTGGAGCACGTGATTATGGGGATTCACCATGGGGCACCATAAGACCATAGAAATCACGATGAATTGGGATTATTGTTGATGGATTAACAAGGTTTGCACGCTTCCTAGCTATGAAGGCTACTAATTCACTTAGTGCCCTAACTGAGAAGTATGTTAGAGAAAGTTTCTAAAAAAAAAAAAATAAAATCGATATGTGATTGGTTAGAGACAGAAGAGTTATGCTGAGAATCGAAGAAGACACTTAGAGTTTCAAGTTGGGGATTGAGTTTTCTTTAAGATCTCTTTATCTAAAGGCATAATGAGGTTTAGTTAGAAAGGAAAGTTGAGTCGTCTACACATTAAGTCAATCGAGATACTTGAGAGAGTGGGTGACATAGCATAAATATTAGCGCTACCCCTAGAACTGTCAAGTGTGCACAACGTCCTCCACATATCCATGCTTAGGAAGTATCAAATGAATCCCTCCCACGTGATTGAGTATGAATCGTTGGATATTAAGGAGGGCTTATGTAATATTGAGAAGCCAACTCAGATTTTTGGATCACAAGGTATCCAGGTCTAAGGCAATCCCTTTAGTAAAAATACTCTAGCAGCATCATCCTTCAGAGGAAGTTATATGGAAACTGGAGAGTTTAATGAAGGAGAAGTACCCTCACCTTTTTTTTAGATGGGTATGGAAAAATTTGGAGGACCAAATTTCCTAAGGTGGGGAGAATGTGAAGACTGCAAATTTAGTACCAATTTTTGTAAATAAATAAAAGATATTAAATAAGCTAAGTATCAAAATATATTTAGTAATTCTACATCATCTCAAATAATGAGATCGAAAAGTGGAGCTACTGTATTTAAAAATAAATAAATAGAAAAATAATACATCAATAAACAAGTTAGCGTATATATAAATGCACTACAAAACCTAAGTGCATGTATTGTAAATGATTAAATATGATTAGAAGAACAAATAAATAGATATGTATATTTAATTAAGATAAGAAATAGATATAATATATCTAATGTAAAATAAAAATAAGAATAATATATAAAAAAAAAAAAAAAAAAAGAAAAGAGATATTGATTGGCTTCCAAAGGAAGCCAATCGGCTTCACCTACTCCCACGTAAGTGGGAGTAAGTTATTGAAATGAAGAAAAATGGCAGAGGACATGGGTCCTCTGCCAAATCAAAAAAATATATATATAAAATAAAAGAGAGAAGAAAGGAAATTTGGGAAAGCACTCTGCCACACGAAATTGATCTTGAAAGGGAGAGAATAGAAACGGCAGCGAGAAAAAAAAAATGGAAAGAGATCGAGAGGGAGAGAGACGGAAGCAATCGAGGGAGTAGCAAGAGAGAAGAGAAAACTGCAGTGAGAGAGGAAAAAGGGGCTCGAAACAGGGGATAGCAAGCAACAGTGATCATGACTGGTTGGCATTACTTGAGATGAGGTTGTGAGCCAAAAATGCAAGCTGCCTAGGCGTTCGTCAGTGACTCACGGTGGTTGTAACAGAGGCTGGAAGTGGCGAATGCAACAAGGGCTTGAAACAACAAAGAAAAAGGCAGCAGCTTGTAGTGGCGTTAGGGGCTGATTCAAAGAGGTTTTAGGCCTGATCTGTGGGTGTTCTTGCCTCGTTTCTTTGCTGCCATTAAAACTCTAACAAAGCTGTGACTGAAACATAAACAATGAGGATTAGGGACCTCTCGGCTAGCAACTGATGAAGTCTAACCAGGGCTGTCATTGAAGGTTGGGTTAGGTGTGAACGGGTACTGGTAAAGAGAGGGGCCACTTGAGTTGGAACAAAGGAGCAACGTGGAAGTTTTGTGGGTTGTAAACAGGGGCATTTAAAGGTTACTCTTGGTGCATGAATAGAGCCAGATGTAGGGCTGTTTTGAAGGCTAAAATCAGCCTTGAGCCAAGGTTATTAGAGGATGGAGGAACGGCTGAACCAGTAGCCAAATGAGGAGGAACGAGCACAGTGTGAAAAGGAGGCTCAGGCTGAGATGTCTAGAGGGTAAGGCCTCCAAACACTGAGATATGATCTTTATATAAATTATATATGTATATTATAAATGAAATGTGATAGATAGAGGTGCAAATATACCTACATACACACACCATCCATGTAAATAAATACCATTAGTATAATATGCATACAAATGTGTCTAAGTATATTTTTAGCATACTAAGAGAATAAATAGAGATAGTTTGTAGTACAATTATAAATGTGTATATATATATATATATATATATATATATATATAAAGATTGTAGTTAAATAAAAATACTAAAGGTTGAAAATATACCTTGTGGCCACTTCGAAAGGAAGTATATAAATTTTGGACATAAGATAAATACTGATAGTAAATGGTGATGTATATGGGTGGCATAAGATTAGACCTAAATAATTTTGGACATAAGATACACATTTCTATCCATGAACAAGCATAATGAGGACATGTTATTGAGACATTATTGAATTGATTATTCCAAATTAGAATTATATTGTATGAGTTTAACCGAGAAAGTGTGATGATAGTGACGATTTGCAAATGTGTCTTTAATTAATATATAAATATAGATTGACATAAGTGTGATATGGTGATGAATCGATAAAAATGACCAAATGGAAATTGTTTCGAAATATTATGATATGATAATAGATTGTGAATGAACACCCTCGACTTAATGATGATATGAAAAGTGAAAGGGAGAGTTAGTGATTATGGATTGTGTTAAATGCGTATGGTTATACATCTTTAACATGTGTGATTGAATGAAGTGTTAATGGAATGATGTGTAGTGAACCCAGAGTGGTATGGAAGCGTGAGCTTGATTTGGAGGCTTAAAGGGAGTATTTGCTCGATGTGAGGTAAGTGGGTTAAGTAAAGCTTGATAGCACCATCTCGTAGGAATGGTTTAATTTTATAAAATTGTTTATGCTTGGGCTAGATCGAAACTTATTTATGCTTTGAGCGTTGTGGCCAACCAAGCGTACATTTTAAGTGGAATGAACCGATGCATACATGCATTTACATATAGCATGTTTTGAGTTTAAATTACGTAATGTTTGGGGTTTAATGACTTGCATCATATGTTATATTTGCAAAGTCTTGGTTTGAACCAATCTTTGAAATAAATCGAAAGTCCTTTATATTTCGAACTCAAAACTAATTTAATACTGATTTGGAATCCGTGGAAGCCAAGTGCTACGCGAGGAAATTGATTTCAAACTGTTTTTGAGTGCAGGCATGTCCTACGACCTTCGGGTCACTTCTAGCCTATCGAGCTTAGCTCTAGGCCTTATTTCCCGTCTATTGAGCTTTGTGCTCTAGACTATCGTATTGTACCTATTGAGCCTAGTGCTCTAGGTAGACTGATACTTGTCTGGAAAACCAGCAGGCAAGTTCCAGCTCTCGACTGATCAGCGAGACTGGATATCGTTCTATGGCCATAGATTTAGTGTTGCTTGTGACACCATTCCATCGCTAGCTAGGATGGATATCGATTGATTGATTGATTGAGGATCATTGCCTAAACTCTACTTACTATTGTTCCATTTCTAATACTGCTTTTAGTGAACTGAGGCAATATGCCTAATCGTTATCGATCTTCTTGATTTATGACTAACGAATTCTTGAAAATCTATATTGATCGAAATGATTGCAATATTTATTGATCGTTTATCGAATGCTTATTGATTGTTTTTATCAAAGTAATTACCGAATGACTTATCGAACTATATGGATAGTTTATTTGAATGCATAACATACTGAGTTCAACCGAATGCATAGCGAACTCATTTAAATGAACTGCATAGTAAGTTTTGATTTAATTAAGTGCATATTGAAAGTGTTCTATAACAGAAATGCATAAAGAAGTGTTTGGTTTATGATCATGCTTAAATATCGAGTTCGCTTATTACTTCAGCATTGTTTTCCACACGTGCATATAGAACGACATGAGTCTAGCATGCATTTACTTAAGCTACTTACTGAGCCGTGGTTTTGCTCACCCCTTATTAATAACATCGCAGATCATACGAGTTAGGCTCCCACTTGGAGTTTGGGGTGCAAAGCCTCGGGGACTATCTTGAGTAGCTATATCGGACCGAATCCTCCGAGTGCTGTTTTTGTTGCACTTGAGGTATAACAATGATTATTTTGTTATCCTTGTATGACATTTTAAATTGGCACAGTACATGTTTATGAAATTACTTTTGGGATGTAACTTAGGATCGTCCTAGATTATTATAGGCTTTTATGATTATCGAGTACGATCCGAAAAGTGAATTGTGATGATTTTGAGCTGTAAACTGTCTCTTATATATAATTGTTGACTTTGGAAGTATGTGTTGTATATAGTGAAATGGACTGAAAATTTTGGATTGAGATATGTGGCTGGAAATAGTTGAGATTTTTGCAGGTTATTGAGCTGGGGAAAGTCGATTTTATATAAGGGGGAGTTTTCGACCTTTTTCTTTTAATGGCCTAATATTGAAAACAAGAATATTAAGTCGAATAATCTTAAGAAATGACAATTAAATAATGAATACACATCAAGTTAAGAATGTGAAGTTAGTTTAAAGAGGACACTGACACCGAATACAAACCCTAAAGTGAAAAGAAAAAGTTAGTTCGTAAAATTGATAAATTTGGTAAATAGTGAATGGAGTGATAGGCGTACGTCACGGCCTTCGGGTCGTGACATCCCTGCATGTACAACCACAGTGTACTAGCCAAAAACCACAGTCTTTCATGCTATTTCGAAGTGAAACTATATTTCATAATTCACATAAAAATTCATAGCATTTGAATAATGCATCCAGGTATCCTACAAATCTACACACGCATCTCTTACCTGTTTATCGAGATCGCGCTATCTCGTGCTCCACACGAACATCGAACTTCCGACTGTAATATAATTCCATCAGATTCATTAGCTTAATTATCCTTAATTTTTAAGCTATAACTTATATTAAAATTAGATATAAATAATTTCTCATAGCTAAAGATGGATTATCTTCATGCCATATTCTTTTCTTTTTCCACTATGGCCGAATGGCCTTTTATGGTTAATTTTATTGTTGCATTTCCTTAGTCAAAGAACCACATAATGTGCTGCCTTCTTCCTTATAAATTTCCATCATTTAAGGAATAAAATGTAATATTTTATTCCTTCAATTTCCTCTAAAATCGACCGTCCTTAAACATATTGACTATTTTTGTTCTTTTATAATTTTTTATTTTTAACTCTACTAGCCCTCATTGTTGACCACTTTCATTTGGACATTTATTATCAATTTAGTCTCTTTGTTTCTCCTTTATTCACAGCAGTAATAATGCTCATTTTCTTCTTGTTTCCACACTATTTTTCAGCCATTTTTCTTTCTCCTTTCACGTCTCATTAGCCTTTTTTATTGACCAATTTCACTTGGTCATTCATCATTAATTCAGCCCATGTTTTCCCTCCTTATTCACGGCAACACATCCTTTTTTCTTTTTCATTTCTACACCATTTCAGCCATATTTATTGACTTTTTTTTCCAGCATTTATCACATTCAGTTAACAACACTTAATCAGACAAAATTTTGATTCGGCTTTTCAGCCCTTACTTCCTATTCAGTTCAGGCTCTATTTTTTTTTGGTTAACCATGATATTGGTACGAAGTATCCACCGTCGGCAACAGTGACTAATCTCCGTCGGGGATCCTGAGTGCACACAAAGTGGGTAGTCCCCTCCCAGCATAGTTTACTCCGTACCCAAGGCCAGAAATCGAACCCTAGACACTTGGTTAAAGGGCGAGAGCAGCTACCACTCACGCCAACCAATGTTGGTAGTTCAGCCTCTATTTTCTATTTCCACATCTATTAAACCCCATGTTTACCTCTTAAACCATTTACTAACTGACAGCATATCCCCTGTATATACAAAATTTTCCTTTCCATGTTTATTTTTTGTTCATGCAAACCATGCCACATGCATATACATACTCGTAATAGCTTTTGTTTTCTGTTTTCGGTTCCAACCTTTCATTTCTGTTTTCACGCTATCATCATCACATTGAAGCCTCTTTAACCCTTATTGCTAACCATAACAGTAGGACTTTATGTATATATGTAATACTAATTTTATTTTCATGTTAAATTTCTATTTATGCTCTCTTCACGTCACACACACAAAACAGCAGAATTTTCTGCTTCATCAATTTACACTACACACGCACACACAGTAGGATTTTATTCCACCATTAACGCCACTATCAATCAGCAGAAATTCCAGCCATACCTACTTGCTACCTATTTTTCATGCCAAACTATGTGCATATGCATCACATACTTACAAGCCATCACCATAAACCAAAGATTAATGCATGAAACGTGAGCTGGAAATTCCTTTCCCTGGTTCACGCCACTGGTCAGCTACAGGGGAGTCCTCTTTGGGCGGTTTTTGGTTAAACTTTTTAAAGAAAAATGAAGTTAAGGTGGTGAGGGGGAAATTATATGAAGAAGCTTGACTAATAAATAATGGAAGGGTGATATTTCAGAGCTGGAACAGGGATTCGGTGGGGGAGAAGAAGAACTAAACTTGACTGATGCAGTAGAAATGGTTGAGGCAGTGCACTCCCAGCTGGAAAATTAAATGAAGTTTGCTTCTTGTATTATTTTGATTGGCCTTAATTAAATTTTTAATTAATAAATTTATGATATAATTTATTTAAAGACTAAAAGGCCCTCTAAAGTCACTATATTTACTTCATTTGCCATAGCACAGTAACTTTCTGGTTCAGCCCATTTTTCCATTTAAAATTTCATTTATTTTAATTATTTCTTAAGCCAAATTATGCCTTATTTGGTCCACTTTGACCACTTCTTGAGAAAAACTAATTTTGCCTTTGTATAGGTCCGAAATTTCGATTTTGTCCCGATTTATTTCAACATTTAAAAATATTTTTTTTCAAAATTTATTTATTTAATATTTATAATTTTGTACATGTACAGTACAAAATAGCAAGTTCTCACACGTGAGGTCTTCAAGCCTCATGACATCAGCATGCCATGAGGTTTGTAAGCATCACGGCATCAACCTGCCGTGAGGCTTATAAGCCTTATGAGATAGAGCTGCCGTGAGGCTTATTCTTTTAATTTATTATTTTAATTTTAATTATTTTATTAAATTTTTAATAAGATTAATTTTTATTATTAAATTTTTAATAAAATTTGTTTTTACAGATGACACGTACATGAGGAGCCGGGTCACCACGTGATCGTAGTCGTAGCTGTCCCCCCTTGAGTCCATCCATGTGGCGATAGCAACCAACAACATCTGAGAGGAAGGGACACATTGCATCTATGGCAGCAGGTGACCAGGCCATGTAGCCAAAGATCGAACCTGTTGAGGCAGCTACCGAGCAGACACAGCAGGTGCCCGTATCTGATGAGGCAGCTGCTACCCAGGAGATGCGACATGCTTGTGCTTCTAGCGAGGTAGTAGCTATCAAGGAGAGGCAGCAGGATATGCAGCAGGCGCCTGTATCTGATCAGGCAACTGTTACCCAGGATACGCAGCAGGCTAGTACTTCTGGTCAGGGAGTTGGTAGTGGTGGTCCAAATGATGCGTCCATTTTGAGGAGCTTTAGATCTCATGTTGTTGCAGCTATTTAGCAAGGAAAGGTATATTTTGAAAGTTATTACATATTTATTGTTATGAAAATTATACTTAATTATATACTAATTATTTATTTGTTTTAATATAGGAATTAAGAGATATTAAAGTCATTAATCATGGTTCAAAAGTTGGTACATGGCCATTGGGTTTGAGTCGGTCACACATCCGGTCGATCATCCAGCAATCAGGGATGGCTCCATTGTTGGACTGCAATTATTTGACATGCAACACGACCATCATTTCTACATTTATTGAGAGGTGGCAGCCAGAGACTAACACGTTTCACATGCCGTTCGGAGAGATAACCACCACTCTAGATGATGTGTTTACATTACTTGGCATTCCTGTGGTTGGTCATATTATATCATTTGCTAATGTCTCCATTGATGAGGCAAATGAGATGCTGGTGCGTCTGCTTGGTGTCGACGTAGAGAGGGCATGTGCGGAGACTGCCGCCTCTTGAGGACCACAGGTTAGGTTGCAGTGGTTATGAGATACATTCTCTGGTGTGACCAACTCCGATGACGAGGAGCATATAGAATACATGGTTCGCGCATTCTTGTTATTTTTACTTGGCTGCACTCTTTTTGTTAATAAGAGTGCAACCAAAATGCCGGTCACATATTTATCATTTTTGAAGGATCTGACGGTCGTTGGCCAATTTGCATGGTGTGCAGCTTGTCTTGCGTACACGTATAGACAGCTAGGTATTGCCAGTAGGTCCGATTGTCATTCGATAGCTGGCTACATGACACTGTTGCAAGTATTTAAAATTTATTTAATAAATTTCATATTGTTTTGTTTAATATATAATAATTATGCTTTTATTATAAATGTTGCTTTTGTTTAATGCAGGCATGGATTTACAAGCATTTTCCCTCGTTAGATCTAGTACAGGATTTGTCATACAAATAGGGGTTGCCATGGGCTCGTTGATGGAAGCCACTCAGCTGCAATTTGCAGCTTCGGATACTGAGGGAGCGACTTGACGACCTTAGCTATCATTAGGTCTGCTGGGATTCGTACGTTGATATCAGAGCCCATCATCTTTTGGTGTAGATTACTTACTTTTTCAGATGTCTTAAGTTTGAGCAGATTGTGGAGCCTTATCATCCGGATAGAGTTCTTCGATAGTGGGGTTATGTACAGACCATTCCACATCCACCTCTCACCCCATATCATGAGAAACGAGGGTCGAAGCCAGTAAACTATGATGTGTGGTATCCCTTTCAGCAAGAATACTGGGATATGTGGGACTGTCATTTGCTCATCGATGAGAGGAGAGGAAGACGAAGCAGGATCCCTGGACAGTGTACAGCAAATTATATGACTTGGTATGTCACGATTTCTCATCGGTATGTGCAGAATCTTAGATATAGATCGAGACCTCCAAACAGACCGATTAACTACCTGATAAACCATTCATTTCTTATGTTATGTCAATATCGTGTTTTTATATTGTGTTTAATCAATTTACGTTATTATTATTTTATAGCACATAGTGGCAACCATACAGGATTGACTTAAGTCAGTGGTGGCTAGTGGCCATGATTAGCCTATGGATGTATGGAGACAAGCCATTTATACTCTTTACGGCATGACACAGCATTTGCCTTCGGCTTTACGTCGAGCTCCACGTCTTAATCCACCACCAGCACCAGTTCCTCCACCAACATCGGTCCCAGCATCATCTCGGCCTACACCAACAGCTTCATCTTCAGCAGCTCCTTACTCAGCAGTCCCTGCTCAGTATCTCCTGGTACGCTTGCCTCTACCAGCACTATCAGCAATGACACCAGCAACGGCACCTCCTGCATCACCACCAGCGCTAGCACCTCCTACACCTTCAGCAACACCACCACCAGCATCGGCGCCTCCAACACCTTCTGCAGCACCACTAACAGCACCACCACCACCAGCAGACATTATTTCTTATATTAGGTATAAAAGGAGACGGAGAGAGTAGACATTATTTTTTTTATATATTTACATTTATTTATTGAATAAAATGATAATTATGTATATAAATGTTAATTTCTTATCATCACTTTATCTATCGTCGATTTTTTTGTTTTATTTATATATATTAAGCAAATAACAAGTTTACATAAATAAATTATAAATGATTAAATAAATAAAATCAAATAAATAAATAAATTCAATCATTTTACAAAAATTAAACAATTTATTAATTTTTAATAAATAAATATAACTAAAAAAAGGAATTAAATAAATAAAGTTTAAAATTCATCCATAATAATTTATGAGTATACCATTTTGTATGAAATGGTAACTATATATATATATAATTGTTAATTTAATACAATTTGCTTCATCCATATTAATTTATGAGTATACTTTTTTGTATGAAATGGTAACTATTTATATAATTGTTAATTTAATACATTTTGCTTCATCCATAATAATTTATTTTTTGTTTTTACTATATGTTTTTTTTAAATAACAAGATATCATAAATAAATTGTAGATGATTAAATAAATAAAATACTCATAAATAAAAAAGATAATGTTTAAGGCACAAAATACAATAAAAAAAAGAAATCAAAATCATGGCTCATCCAAATTGATTGTTTCTTGAGTAGCAACATTTGTGTTTGACGCAAACAATATTTTAATATCCTTGATACGAGATACATATGGGAGCTCCCACTCTCGAGCACATTCATATCAATACTTGTGCTAGTTGCCTGCAATCGGAGGTATCGGTGCTCTTGGATCCATAATGACCTACAACAATTTATTATATTTAGTTAAATAAGACTTTAAACTAATAATATTGAAGCATCCATAATGCTAGACTTTAATCATGACCCATACCTGAACAAAATGACAAGTGCTTACAAATCCAATAGCAATTAACCTATGCTGTAGTGGTGGAGGTGCAAGAGATCTAAGTGGGAGATATGTCAAGCACGGTGTCATACTAAGGACTACATCAATTCATCAACACGCTCTTGACTTTCATAGATACGTACATAATCATCTCGGTATTTCATTAACTCATCCATCAAATCCCGTCGCACTTGTGGCCATGCATCTACACCCATGCCTAACAACCCAGTGATAGCTCTAAATCCACAATGTCCATCAGACTCTACATCAACAACACTGTGAATGTACTGACATATCTCCACTGGGAAAGAATCGAGATATCGAATCTTGCCTACTGGATGATGCACGACTAGTTTCTTCTTCTTATTCGCTAGTTTCATTGAACTTACTGTTATTGGTGAAATAGTACTATCATGACCAAATTCGACAATCTCAAAATGACAAGGATCACGTCGAGTTGATGTGTCTATCTTCAATACTCGAGAACGACCTTTAGTCTTAGCCTTTTCAATTAGAGGAACTAGGAATGTTGTTGCTGGCTCACCTAGTTCTCTCAACTTCTTCAAGGCTAGTTTCCTTGAAATATCACATTCATTAAACCATTTGACAATTATCTCTCACTCAGCATCTAATGTCAACTGTTGCATCTCATCAACTTTGGACTTCGTCAAATCCAATTTTGACCAATGTGAATGCACAGCAGATAAGGGAATTGGTTGTCCAAACCGTATATATTCAGCAATCTCATGAGCACATGGCAACCCATGTGTGCTTCTTAACACACAACCACATGACAAATGATCAATGTTTGCACCTTTTGCTCGTTCTGCCTCCTTTAATATCATATTCAATGTTAACCTTGACACTAACCCACGTAACTCCTTGAATAGTGATGGCTTGAAGTTGTGTTCAACAATGGTAAGACTTGTCTCAAATGAAGCTTTTATGTCTGTATGTTGTAGCTCAATCAAGGAATTGATAACTGTCCAAGATATTTCAAAATCACCTTGAGATGATCCAAGTTGTCTTTTCAATTTTACATGTGCACTCTCCGCTCTACAACAAATTATGAAATGCATTCATTATAAATTCAAAACATTATTTAACACAAACATAAACTTAAAAGATGACACTGAACATACCTATTAGTTGTTACATTGTCGAAGTGCATTACTTTATCAGTCCAAGCTGCAACAAATCGTTCCTTATGCTTGTCCAACCAAGTATCCTTCATATATTACAATGGTTTTGGATAACTATGGTAATCTAATTGCATCGAGCTGAAATGCCTCTCATACTCCTCCTCCGTCAATGAGAACATAAGAATGCTCCAAGATGCCATGAATGCGTCCTACCTATCCTTGTGCTCAAAATACTTTTTGCAGTTAGCAAGCACATTCTTTGATATATGCCATCTGCATAACAGATTGGTTGCTCTCGGAAACACTGCTGCAACTGCATTCATCAATGCCGAATCTCGATCAGTGATAATGGCAGATGGTGATGCAACACACGGCATTAAACTTTGTAACTTCTGGAACGCCGAAGTATAGTTCTCTTGACGCTCGGCTTCCATGTACACAAATGCAACAGAAAAAGTCATATCCGTTGATGTCACACCAACGATCTCGAGGAGTGGGAGCCTATATCTATTGGTTTTGTATATGTAGTCCATAATCAACACATGGAAAAGCATGTAATAAATCTATCAATGTAGGATGTGCCCAAAACAAGTCTTTGACAATATCGGGTGACTCATCACTGCGATGCCACTCCACATATTTACATTCATTTAACTGTTTCATTAGTTGTTGCATTTGAGACCTACTAGCTTTCTCAATCAATTTGTACGTTTGCCGTTCATTGTAAATAGTCTTGATAGTGCTGACATTCTTTTCATTCTTGTTTTTCAAAGTCATGAGTATATTTTGTGGTTTTACCATGTTCTTGGTCATTTCAGCAGCTATATCCTTCTCTTCGGCTGACAATCTTGCCACAAATGAATGGCCCTCAAATTGTCTCGCAAGCAGATGATTATGCAACTCACTAACTACTCAAACTCCCTATTTATCGTCTTTCTTCAACTTTACACCAAATAGCTCAAATGGATAACCACACTTTTTCGTTCCTGTACCCTTATGACGTAATTTATCTATTGTTTCTTTCTTCTTCTTTGACTCCCTGAATTTCCCACTTTGTTCACATGAGAGTCGTAATCTAGGTTTTCTTGCAAAAATTGCTACTTCAGAGGCTTTAATCGTAACTACAAAGCCTAAATTTCTTTCGACCTCCCTTGCCCATGAAATCAATGCTTCTCGAGTAAGAAAAACCTATACAATATACAAATATTAATTAACTTTTGACTTTATTCGTATTCAAGATGATTAAGGTTCACCTTCTCATACCTTATCCCTAGAAAATGCATATACGCAATCGAATTGATTAAACGTTGCTTCTTACTGAAAAATAACTAATCTTCTATCATCCTACAAAATTAAACAAATAATTAGTTTTATTAAATAAATAAATATAACTAAGATATAACTTATAATAAATATTAAAAAAATACAGCTCCTTGAATTCAACTTCCGAGAGCTATAAGGAGCGTACGAAAGTTAACTTTCGGCAGCTGGAAGTTGACTTCCAGGAGATCTAAGGAGCTCCTTGAAGTTTGTTTTCGGGAGCTCTAAGGAGATCCTAGAAGCTTGAAAGACCTCCCAGAAATGAATTTTCGGGAGGTTCACTTTGCTCTTGGAAATTCACTTTCGAGAGTTTCGTAAACCCAGATATCTGGGTGTTTTTAAGCTGAAATTCTTTAAATTTTAATAAAATACATCATACCTCTCCAGAAATCTCTGCTTTTCTGTTTATATCTTCATCTTCTTCATAATTTTTCATAGAAGCATCAGATTCATAATCCATTTCAGAAAATTATAAAGATTTTTAGTGAATGGAAGTTGATCGTTTTTGGTAAAGTGGGAGATGGGTGAGTTTAGGTTGTGAAAAAGGGCAAAATAATCATTTCATTTAAAGGTATTATAGGTTAAAAAAAGGGTTTTTCGAGTCACACCTTATTATTAACTACCCACAACCAATTTTCTACCCTCACCCTAGCCCTACAAACATTTTACTACTCACACCCAACATCTCAACATTTCACCCCATTCTACCCCTCCCAAACCCACGACACACCCAACCCCTCCTAAACCCATGGCACACCCAACATTTCACTCCAAAAGCATTTTCCAGACTCTCTCATTTCCTCAAATCCTTCCCAAATCGTTGAGTTTTGCAGCAAATAAGGTAAGTATGGCTTCTATTTTCAATTACAGATGTTATATGTTTTATATATTTTATATATTTTCATTTAAACGAAATAAATGTGGAAATTTGGATAAAAAGAGATCGGGGCCTTCAAGGGTGCAACTCGTGGCAATGAATTGCTGCGAGCAACTAGATTACGCTGCACCTCGGTGCTACGCATAGGAACCATTTGCTACACTAAAGTTGTCGCAAACATGGTAGTCTTGCTGTTGGTATTGCGGCATAATAGTGCCGCGAGCATTTCAGTCTAGCGGTACACTCGTGCCGCGAGCCTTGTGGTCTCGCGACACCCTAGTGTAGCGAGATTGTGAGGCTCACGGCACTAGGGTACCTCGAGAGAATAATTAATTTTTTTAGTCTAGATTAAATTTAAGTTATTTTTTATTTTTAGTTTAGATTATATGTGAAATGGATTAAATTTAACTTATTTTTTAGTTTAGAATAAATTTAACTTATTTGCTATTTTTAGTTTCGATTATATTTAACTTAATTTTTATTTTTTTTATTTTTAATTTAGATTAAATTTAACTTATATACTATTTTTAGTTTAGATTATATTTAACTTATTTTTTATTTTTAGTTTAGATTATATGTGAATTAGATGAAATTTAACTTTTGTTTTTATTTTTTTAGTTTAGATTAAATTTAAATTATTTTGCATTATTAGTTTAAATTATATGTAAATTGGTTAATCAGAATTAAAATAGTCTTCTTCTGTGTTTATACAGATGCCACCACGTACGCGAGGAGCAAGGTCATCTAGAGGTGAGAAGAGGAGATGTGCTGAAGCGTTAATGGATCCGAGATGGGTACCCACTGCATCTGAGAGGAGGAGATGAGCTCTTGAGGTAGCAATTATTGAGGAGAGACAGGAGTCGAGTACATCTAATGATGCACCAAATGTGGCACATAGGCAGCAGCAGAGTACATTTAGCGAGGCACGAGCTATAGCGCAAAGGCAGCTGCGAAGTACATCTTGCGAGGCACCAGCTATGGCGCAGAGGGAGTAGCCGAGTACATCTAGCGTGACACCGGCTGCTGAGCAAGCCAGTACATCTAGTCTGGCAGCTGCTTCTACTGGATCTTATCCTGGTGGTCCAGTTGTTACATCTCTGCTAGTTAGTTATGGATCACATGTTGCTGCAGCTATTTGGCAGCAAAAGGTATAAGTGAACTTTATTATATATTTATTGTAATGTAAATTAGAATTAATAATATGACCATTATTTTATTTGATATTGTTTCAGGTGCGAGGGGAGCTAAAAGTTATTAATCACGGTTTTAAAGTTGGTACATGGCTGTTGGATCAAAGTCGGTCACGCATCCTTTCCACGATTGTACGGTCAAGATTGGATCCATTATTGCAGTGTAGTTATGTTACGTGCAACAAGACCATTATTACAACATTTATTGAGAGGTGGCATCTAGAGATGAACACATTTCACATGCCTTTCGAAGAGATGACCATCACTTTAGATGACATGTCTTCATTGCTTGGCATCCTCATGGTCGAGAGGACCATATCTTTCGATACCGTCTCCATTGACGAGGCAAATAGAACGTTAGTGCCGTTGCTTGGAGTGAGTGAAAAAAAGGCAAAGGAAGAGACGACCGCCACTAAAGAACCACAGGTTAGGATGTAGTGGCTGACGGATACGTTTGGGATGGTTTTCGACTCTAATAGCGAGGAGTAGATAGAGTATGCGACTAGCGCATTGTTATTATTTTTACTTGGTTGCACTCTATTTGCTGATAAGAGTACAACACGAGTACCAGTTGCGTACTTATCTTTTTTGGAGGATCTTACTACCGTTGGTGAGATTGCATGGGTTGCAGCTTGCCTGACTTATATATATAGACAGTTGGGCGAGGCTAGTAGAGCGGAGTGCCATTCGATAGCTGGTTATATGACATTGCTTCAGGTATATAATATTTATTTAATAATAATAATATTGATTTGTTTGATATTTATTAGCTTATGATTTGATTATGAAAATCTGTTTTGTTTTATGTAGGCGTGGATTTACGAGCATTTTCCATCGCTTAATCCAATATGAGAGATGTCATATAAAGAGTGGTAGCCGCATGCTCGACGATGGAAGCCATTTAGCTGCAGTATTTCTCTACAGATACTGAGGGAGCAAATTGATGACCTTCATTATCATCAGGTCTGCTGGGATCTATATGCAGACAATAGAGAGAGACATCCATTGCCAGAGATTTCATTTATTTGCGGATGCATCAAGTTTAATGACATCGTGGAGCCATACCATCCGGATAGAGTTCTTCGACAGTGGGGCTATGTGCAGAGCATTCCACATCCACCTCTCACTCCATCTCACGCTAAACGAGGATCGAAGCCAGCTAATTATGTCGTGAAGTATAGCTTTTAGCGTGGGTACTAGGATAGTTGGGATTATTATGTAATTAATGAGGATAGGAGAGGTGCACGAGGCAGGACTCTTGGAGAGTCTACAACGGATTACATGATTTGGTATATGACCATTTCACATCGTTATATCCAGGATCCTTCACATAGATCGACGGACCAGCACAGAGTGATTGACTGGGAGGTAGTCATTTCTAATTTAATGTTTTTAAAACTTACATATCTTGAAATTGATATATTTATTTTTTCATGATTTTATAACGCGTCGTAGGACACATATATGACAGACTTCACACAGTGGAGGTGGGTAGAGATGATCAAGACTTAGATGTTTCGCGGCAGGCTGTGCATGATATTTATGCCATGGTAGCGAGATTGCCCAAGCGTATTGTAGTGCCCCGACATCCTCCACAGACAGCATCTTCATCACGACCTCCACGTCCCCCTCCGTCCTCAGCTGCTCCACCTTCTTCCTCAGCACGACCACGCATTTGCCATCAGCACCAGTAGTGTGAAGACTGCAAATTTCGTATTGATTTTGTAAATAAATAGAAGACATCAAATAAGTTAAGAATTGAGATTTAGTTTGTACTTCTAATTTCTTTTAGTAATGGAAACAAGTATTTTACTTAGGAGCATTTACCAATAAATGATAAATGCTAACATAATTTAGAATTATATAATTAAGTTCAAGACATATATTAATTTAATAAAGAAAATAAAATTATATTTTGTACAATTGCAAAATAAATCAATAAATTATACGTATGCACATGCAAAACTACGTGCAAGCATATATAAGTGAATAGATAATCAAAAGAACAAATAAGTGTATATATATATATATATATATATATATATATATATATTCATTTAATCAAATTAAGGATACGAGTGCATTAAATTAAGTATGATAAACACGTGTGTACAGATAAATATATATGCATATGTATAAATATATATATATATATCAAGTACAAAATATATATATAAGTTAAAAATAAGAGAAAATAAAATATAAGAATATTATTATTATGTGTGTATATATATATTATTAAATATATATATTTCATATATATAATTGGGATAAAAGAAATATATATATATATATATATATACACATATATGAATATAGATAAATACACAATATAAGACATATATATGTATAAGTATATAAGCTAGAATAGAACATGTGATCAGATAATATAAGATATATATATATATATATATAAAACAAAAGAAAAGAGAGGGAAAAACCGAAGGCTTCCTTAGGAAGCCATCGGCTTCCCTATACCTGCTCTCACGAACTAAAAAGAAAAAGAGCAAAGGACTCTACCAATCCTCTGCTAAAACCTAAACCAAATACAAAGAGAGAGAGAGAGAGAGAGAGAGAGAGAGAGAGAGAGAGAGAGAGAGAGAGAGAGAGAGAGAGAGAGAGAGAGAGAGCAAGAACGAAGAGGAAAGGAAGAAAAAATGTGAAAGGGCTGAAGAGAAGAAAGGGATATTCCTGCTACGAGAAAAGAAGGAAAAACAAGATGAAGAGAACAGAAAAGGGATTGCTAGAAGTGACGAGAAGAAACAGAAGAGGAAGAAAACCGAAGTGCAACAGCCCCACGTGAGAAGAAAGGTTTGAAAAAACTCAGCTGAATGTGTGATTAAAAACTAATTAATGGCTGCATTTGATTCGGTTGGAAGGTTATGAAAGGAGTCTTTTGGTGGCCAAATCTGTACTGACCGAGAGAGAAGTTTTTAGTGCGACTCCGGCGGCTATTTTGGCAGGTCAGTGATGGCTCATGGTTGGTTGTGGCTTGAGCTTGAACTGGGCTGTGGTGGAGGCAAGAACGTGAGCTAACCGAACTAGTCAAAGACCCATTTCTGCTACTCAAAACAGAACACTTCCAAAGTCTGTAACAAGGGCAACAAAAGCTGACTTGAGTGGCGTTTTGAGTGACGAGTTAGGCCAAGAATTTTGCTGCATTGTTCAGGCGTTTGATAAGGGGTTTGGACTGAACTTTTTGGTGCTAAACAGAAGTTTCTCAATGACTAAAAAATAGGGCTGGAATTTTAAGTTGGTGAGCAGTTTTTGGTGGCTACTTGGTGAGTCCTTAAGTGCCAGACTTGGGGCTGTTTTAAGGTTGGAGTGTGAGGGCTGCCCTGCATGGCTAGGTGAGGAAATTAAGTTGAAAATATATATATGAATATATATATATATATTATGTGTGAATATAGTAAGGTCATTGTTAAGATGAAGTTGGCTGATGTATAATTATATACACACATATATATACACATATATATATATATATGTATATAAATTGTCAGTATCAAAATGAGGAATAAATTTTGGATGAATTTGGTATTTGATTTTTAAATGAATATTTTGGAGGAGAGAGTGGGGAGATGAAACCTTAACTAAGAGAAGATTTTCAAGAAGGAAAATTTATACATTGGTTAAGATTAATGTATATATATATATATATATATATATATATTTGTGTATAAGCAAATATATATATATACACACACATACCCTTTTTATACATACGTATAAATTTAGACTAATGAGTTGTTAGCTCTTGGCATAGAAGTGGGGCTTAAGTAATAGTGGCTTTAGGATATACCTCTTATAGCATGGAATTAAATATGATATGGGTTTGTGATTTTAATGGTTGCAGTGGCTTGGGTTGAAGTGGAAGATTGAGTGCGAACTTAAAGCTTGTTGGCGATAATTTGCTAAGTCTTAAGGTAAGTGGGTTAAGTAAGCTTTACTAGTATCATTTCGTAGGAAACAATTAAATCTCTTTATTAATTAAGTTAGCTTATGAATTAAGGGACGAAATATCGTCGAACGGGCTAATAAGATAAGACATAAAGAAAGGTTTAAATCATAAATTTGGAAAAATGCTTGGGCTGGAATTAAAATACAATTTTCTATGTTTTATGTTGTAGCTAGCCAAGCCCACGTGTTGAATAACATGAAAAACGCTAGTTTCGAGACCCTTATATGAACTTGTTACTGTGTTTGAGTAAGTTAAGTACAGGTATGCATGGTCCATATTAGACTACACTTAGTAGCAGTGCATTATGCATAAAGGAGCTTTTACGGATGCATACATGCATTTACATATAATATGTTTTAATGCAAGCTGTTTTATGCACGAGTTCTTTTTATGTATAACGACTTGCATACTGTTTAACTCAAAGATTTTTTTGGTTTGAGTCAACTTTGAAATAAATCGAAAATCTTGTATATTTAAAGTTCGAAAACGTTTCTTGTCAGTATTTTGAAATTTATGGAAGTTAAGAGCTACACAAAAGAACTGTTTTCCAATATGTTTCCGAGTGCAGGCAAATCCGTTGACCTTTGGGTCACTTGAACCTGTTGAGCCTTGCTCTAGGTTCTATTACCCGTTTATTGAGCTTTGTGCTTAAACCATCAGTATCAGTATCTGCGCCTTACGAGCCTCGAGCTCTAGGCATTATCAGGCTTGTTTGAGAAATCAACAGACAAGTTCCAGCTCTCGATTGATCAGCGAGACTAGAGCATAATCTATGGCCATAGGTATTGTGTTGCTTGCGACACCTACTCCATCACTAGCTAGGATGGACATCAGTATCAGTTATTAGGGATTCATGCTTAAACTCTATCAGTATTCACTATCAACACTTTAAGGCTTTATGCCTAATTTGATAGATTATCAGTTTTCTGTAAGGTTACTTGTTTGAATGAAATGCATAAGAATCCTTTTTTGATATCTGTATCGGTTTTTAGTATCTTAAGGCCTCGCGCCTACAGTGATTGATTATCAGTTTTTAGTATTATTCTCTGCTTTGAAGTAAGTGCATTCGAAATTCGTTTGTGATCAATAATGGGTTCAGTTTTTGAGATTTTACGTAGATGCATCAATGCACAGAATACAACGTCATACATATATGTCATGTTATTTGCTACCATATAATTGTGTACATATATACCGACATGAGCATAGTATCTGTTTACTTAAGCTACTTATTGAGCCGTGGTTTTGCTCACCCCTTTCTAACAACATCGCAGATCATACGAGCTAGACTCCACACTTGGAGCTTTGGTGCAAGGCCTCGGGGACGATCTTTATTTGCAATATTAGTCTGAGTCCTCCAAAATATTAGTCTGAGTCCTCCGAGTGTTGTTTTTGTTTCACTTGAGGTATAAAAATGATTATTTTGTTTATCATGTATGACATTTTAAATGCACAGTACATGCTCATGGAATTATTTTGGGATGTAACTTAGGATCGTTCTAGATTATTATAGATTCATATGAATATCGAGTGCGATCCAAAAAGTGAATTGTGACAGCTATGAGTTATGAAATGCCATATATATGTAATTGATGATTTTGAAAGTATGTAATGTATAGGGAAATAGACTGAGA
Organism: Heritiera fomes; assembly: GCA_032173925.1. Classification (NCBI taxonomy): domain Eukaryota; kingdom Viridiplantae; phylum Streptophyta; class Magnoliopsida; order Malvales; family Malvaceae; genus Heritiera; species Heritiera fomes. The sequence goes on from JAPDPM010000017.1 coordinate 7,828,680, forward strand.
ATTGTATATTGGAAATATGCTGTTGGAAATAGTTAATTATTTTGCAGGTTATTAAGCTGATGAAAATCGATTTTATATAAGGGGTAGTTTTCAACGTTTTTCTTTTATCAGTTTAATATTGAATTAGAATATTAGGTAAGTCGAGTGGTCTTAAGAGATGGCAAATTAAACGGTGAATGTAAATCAAATTAAGAATGTGAATTCAATTTAGAGGTGACACTGACACCGACACCGAATACAAACCTTAAAGTGAAAAGAAAAATTTAGTTCGTAAATTTGAGAAATGATGTAAGTGTGATTGATAAGTGTACGTCGCTACCTCTGGGTCGTGATAAGCAGCTTCAGCACCAGCACCAGCAGCTTCAGCACTACAACCTTTAGCAGCAGCTGCACCACCTGTATCTTCCCTACCACCTCTTACATCTCCTGCCATATATGTTAAACAAAAGAGGAGAAGATAATAGATTTTGTATTTTATAATTGACTTAAACTTTTGTAAGAAATTGTGGAAATATTTATGTATATATTTAGATTTCTTTTGTCTCATTACTTCGATATGTGCCATCTTTTATTTATCAAACCATTTAAGGCAATCATTTTTTTCAACTTTAATTAATAATAATAATAATAATTATTATTATTATTATTTATAAGTAATAAATTATTAAAATAGTAAATATCATATGCAATTATATTACATAATATATTATCATAAAATGAATAAAATAGACTTAATTCAAGAAAACATGATTATGTTTGAGTTACATAGTATAATAAATAATGCTTACAACAATGTATTATACTTAGTTACTTAATACATCATAGTTCATCTAGATTGATTGTCTCTTGGGTTGCAATATCTGTGTTTGATGAGAATAATAATTTGAAATCCTCGATCCGAGAGACGTATGGAAGCTCCCACTCTTGATCGCATTCATATCGATACCTATGCCAGTTGCAAGGGATCAGAGGTATCGGTGCTCTTGGATCCAATAATACTTGCAACAATGCATTATATTTAATTAAATCCAAGTGAAAACAATAAACAATAATAAACTTTCATCGTGATCTATACCTGAACAAAATGACAGTTGCTTACAAATCCAATAGTTATTAACTTATGTTGCAGCAGGAGAGGTGCAATAGATCTGAGCGAAAGATATACCAGGCATTGTCTTGAAGATAAATGGACAAGCACAACGTCATATCATGAGGATATCAAATGACCCATGTCTAGTAAATTCACCAATTATCCTTATACACCACCGTGTTGAAACACACCAATGATTGCATCAATTCATCAACACGCTCCTGAGATCCATATATATATATATATGTATGTATTCATCTCTGTGTCTATTTAACTCATCCATCAAATCTCGTCGCACTTGTGGCCATGCTTCTGCAGTCATACCCAACAACCCTGCTATAGCTTTAAATCTGCAATGTCTATCAGACTCAACATCCACAACATCGTGAATGAATGGACAAATCTCGATGGGAAAAGAATCCATATATCGAATCTTGGCACCTTTACGATATACGGGTAATTTCTGCATCTTCTTCGCCAATTTCACTGAACTTGCTATTGTGGGTGGAATGGTACTGTCATGACCAGACTCGACAATCTCAAAATAAGAAGGTTCCCGTCGAGTTGATATGTCCATCTTTAATGCTCGAGCACGACCCTTTGTCTTAGCCTTTTCAACTAGAGGAACAAGGAATGTTGTTGTCAGATCACTTAGTTCTCTCAACTTTTTTTTCAAGGCTAGTTTTCCATCAATATTACATGCATCGAACCGTTTCACAACTATCTCCCACTCAGCATCAAATGTCAACTGTTGCACGTCATCATTTGTGGACTTCGTCAAATCTAATTTTGACCAATATGGATGCACGACAGATAAGGGTACTGGTCGTCCAAACCGTATATACTCAGTAATTTCATGAGCACATGGCAACCCATATGTCATTCTCATTACACAACCACAAGTGTGAATATCAATATCTCCATTCTTTGCTCTCTCAGCCTCCATCAATATCATATGCAAAGTTGACCTCGACACCAACCCTCGTAACTCCTTTAATAAAGATGGCCTGAAGTTGTGTCCAACAATAGTAAGGCTTGCCTCAAATTACGCCTTTATGTCCGTATGTTGCAGCTCAATCAAGGAGTTGATCATGTTCCAAGATGATTCAAAATCACCTTGCGACGATTCGAGATGTCGTTTCAACTTTGCATGCACACTCTCCGCTCTATAATAGAAATTATGACATATATTACTTATCAATTAAAAAATTACTGAGGAAAATGAACATAAACTTAAAAGATGACAATAAACATACCTATTAGTTGTTACATTGCCGAAATGCATTACTTTATTTGTCCAAGCCACAACAAATTGCTCCTTATACTTATCCAACCAAGTCTCCTTCACATATTGCAGTGTTTTTGGATAATTATAGTAATCCAAGTGCCTTGAGCTTAAATGCCTATCGTACTCTTCCTCTGTCATTGAGAATGTATGAAGATCCCATGATGCCATGAATGCATCCCACCTCTCCTTGCACTCAAATAACTTTTTGCAGTTCACAAGCACATTTTTCGATATGTGCCATCTGCATAACAAGTTGGTTGCGAAGGGAAATATTGCTTGAACTGCATTCATCAATGCCAATTCTCGATCTGTGACAATAACAGATGGTGATGCAACACCTACCATTAAACTTTTAAACATTTGCAATGCCCACGTGTAATTCTCTTGACGCTCCGCCTTCATGTACACAAATGCAACCGAAAAAGTCAAATTCGTTGATGTGACACCTACGATATCGAGGAGTGGCATCCGATATCTATTTGTTTTATATGTGCAATCCATAATCAACATATGTGGGAAAGCATGCAACAAGTCTACCGAGGTAAGATGTGCCCATCACAAGTCTTTCACAACATCCGTTGACTCATCATTTCGATGCCACTTAATGTATCTACACTCGTTCAACATTTTCATTAGTTGTTGCATTTGTGACCTACCAACTTTCTTAATCAATTTGTAAGCTTGTTGTGCATTGTAAATGGTCTTCATAACAGTTACATTCTTCTCATTCTTGTTTTTCAACGTCATGAGAATATTCCGTGGTTTGACCATGTTCTTGGTGATATCAGCTACAACTTCCTTCTTCACAACTGATAATCTTGCGACAAATGGATGACCCTTAAAATGTCTCGCAGGCGTATGATTATGTATCCCATTTACTACTTAAACTTGCCACTTATCATCTTTTTCTAATTTCACACCTATTAGCTCGAATGGACAACCACATTTCTTTGTTCCAACACCCTTACGAGTTGGTTTATCAGTGCATTGAGCTTTCTTCTTTTTGGACTCTCTAAATCTTCCATTTTGTTCACAAACAGAGTCGTAATCTAGGTTTTCTTGAAAAAATTGCTGGTTTAGATCCTCTAATCACAACTACGAATCCTACATTTCTGCCCATCTCCCTTGCCCATGTTACCCATCTCCCTTGCCCATGTTATTAACTCTTCTCGAGTAGAGAAAACCTTGTTCGTAGTAAATGACTCAGTACAATCAAATTGAGAAGACTCTACTGCATGCTGATAAACTATTAATCTTTTGTCATTCTACAAATATTCAACAAATTATTAGTTTTTTTATGTATCAATTAACTAAATAATTAAATAAAAAACTATTAATCTTCTCGAGACAACATATGTGGTCTTGGCAGCAGAGAACATGGTTTCAACAGCCATTTCACATATAAGTTAAATTTAATCCATTTCAGATATAATCTAAACTAAAAATAAAAAATAACTTAAATTTAATCTAAACTAAAAAAAATTAATTATTTAATTTTCAGTGTGCCGCAAGTCTTACAATCTCGGGGCACCAGGGTACCGCGAGACCACAAGACTTCGATATAGGGGTGTAAAACGGGCGGGTCGGGTACGGGGCGGGCCATGTGGATGCGAGCCTAAACGGGCTACATTGGATATGCCCGGTCCGTTTTTAATACTCCATAAATGATTCTTTACTTGTATTATCATCAAAATACTCCATGACTTCAATTTTTGAGTGGGTTTGATTTGCTTTGAGAATGTGAACGGGAGGGAGGATGAGTGAATTTAAGGTGTGTTGAGGATGTGCTGAGATAGGTTTAGGGTATAATTGTAATATTACAAATGGTTAATTTTGGAAAAAAAGGAATTTACTTCGGGTATGCCTAGTTAGAAATAGAGTGTGGTCAGAAACACCCTAAAAAAATAGGATGTGCTTAGTGTTTTTTCTATTGTATTTAGAATCACTCCACCCGACCCGCTTCTTCCGGAAACCTACCCACGATACTCAATACGCGGGAAATGCTTCCTTTAAAACTCCCATTCCCAATATTAAAAAACCATCCAAACCCTCCCACATTCCGATGTCGGGCACAATCAAGGTTCTGAACGTGGCGGAGAAGCCGTCGGTGGCGAAGTCGGTGTCAGGTATCCTCTCTAGGAACCAAGGCCTGCGTGTGCGCGATGGCCGCTCCCGCTTCAACAAGATATTCGAGTTCAATTACTCGATTCGTGGCCAACCCTGCCACATGCTCTTCACCTCTGTCACTGGCCACTTAATGGAGCTTGAATTCGAAGACCGCTTCCGCAAATGGCACTCCTGTGACCCCGCCGACCTCTACCACGCTCTCGTCCGCAAATTCGTCCCTGAGGTCTCCTTCCTTTATTCCTTCTTTGGTTTTTTCCTCCTAATTTACTTTTGCCTTTTCGAGAAGATGCTAAAAAAGTAAATTTTAAATAGAAAAGTCACAACAAAATTGATCATATATTTAATGTTTTTAGATTTCTAAACGATTGATATATGTCAAAACTAAATTCATATGTTGTGTTATTCACAAAAGTTGCAGTTTTAATTTTATCTTTTCAAAATTGTTGTCACGAAAATGTTGAAGTGCAAAACCGATTTCTCCTTTTAAAAAAGACAATGAAAGAGGTCAACAATGAAAATCTGACTCCCGCCAACCCTCCAGTTAGCAAGTTAGTAAAGTATAAAAATAGAGTCTAGTAGTAGTGAATTTGAGTGAACAAGCTATATATGTGTGTGTGTATATATATATTTATATTTTACGTACTTTTATATCTTTTTATACAATTTTATATATTTTTTAATCCGACTATTGAATTTTATGTTTTATTCATGTAGATCATGCACGCCAAATTTTAAGTTAATCGAAAATGTCTAACTATTTGTTACATTATAGTAAAATTTTAACTGTTAATATATATTGAAAAAAATGCTATTCTTGATTAGAATGATAGGAATATCGGATTGACTCAAAAACTTACGTGCATGATATATAGGAGTAGGTTTTTAAATCTTATGGTTGGTTTGCAAAAATATTAATCCTACATGAAGTTATAAAAGGTGTGTAAAACAATTTGTTTTACATTGGAGTAATATATATATATATATATATATATAAATATATATAATGTACTCACCTTTTGCCCTTAGAAGGGAATAAAAAGAAACAATTAGCAAAAGTAGAAAGCCAATAGAGCATAAATGATTTTACTAGTTCTTGTCTTTGCATTTGAGAATTTCCATAATTCTGGTGTATATTGTGCTAAATTATGTTTATATACTGAATTTCTCTTTTATTGGACTTTTGATGATTTAGGATAAGGTGGACATTAAGAGGACATTGGAGGAGGAAACTAGGAGGTGTCAGTGGTTGGTTCTATGGCTTGATTGTGACAGAGAAGGAGAAAACATTGCATTTGAGGTTATTGATGTTTGCAGAGCAGTAAATCCTCATCTTACAATACGAAGGGCTCGATTCTCTGCATTAATTGAGAGGTTCTTAAAGCCTAATGTTTGTTCTATTTCTTTAGTTGTCTTCTTTGGCTTAGATTTAACATACTCTGATGTTGGAAATGCCAGGGAAATCCATCATGCTACACAGAACCTTGTTGATCCAAATCCATGGTTTTCTGATGCAGTAGATGCTAGGCAGGTAATAAAATTTTTTATTGTGGCCGAAATGCCCAAATTTTTAATGCATTGATATACATTTGATTTTACAAGTTTCCAAATAAGTGCTTACTACGAAGAAAGGACTTTTTATAGCTTATTCATGCATTTCCTAAATTTTGTTTGGAAAATTTTACTAAGCGGTATTGTCTCATATTAGTTATATTTGGGGTTTGTTGTGGTCTTCTATTTAATTTAAGACACTGCCAATTGTCCATTGGTTTTATGTTGGATGTTTAACATGAAACCAAGTTATTTGTTTCCCATGTGGTTATGTTATATGTTTTACATTGCCTCGTATTAGTTGTTTACATGGTAGGCCTGCTTGTTGCTGTTCTTAAGTTGGACCTAAATTGGAGGGGGAGTGCTGAGTATTGTTGTTCTACATCAGTTAAGTTTGGGGAGTTTTCAAGTTAGGTCCTTTTTTTTTTTAACTTGATTTTAGGATGAACGCTTAAGAACATTCCCTGTTTATCTTACTTCTGTCATTGATATTATTTATCCATCTAATATCTGCAGAGAACTAAATTAAAATTTATAAATTTATCAGGAAATAGATCTACGAATTGGTGCTTCCTTCACCAGATTTCAGACTATGCTATTGAGAGATAAATTTGTTATTGATTCTGCTACAGATGACAGAAATCTTGTTCTAAGTTATGGTCCTTGTCAGGTATGTTGAGAATTGGCAACATCAGTGATGTATACTCATTTAGAGTTGGGTCTTATATCTTTTACCAGTGCAGTTCCCTACACTGGGCTTTGTTGTGGAACGGTATTGGGAAGTACAGTCACATGAGCCTGAAGAATTTTGGACAATCAACTGTTCTCACAAATTGGATGAAGGCGTTGCTACCTTCAATTGGATGTAAGCTGGCATGCTTTTTGCTGTTGTTTGAGTTATCACATATTCTTTTATAATTTAAAATTTTTCTCCCTTAGTTCAAGTAGTCATAATTAATAGCATTCTGAATTTGTAGGCGTGGTCACCTTTTTGATCATACTTGTGCAGTTATAGTTTATGAAATGTGTGTTCAAGAGCCAACCGCAACTGTGAGTACTGAGTTGTGCTGAACCAAGTAATTGAGAACAATTCCATCTTTTGATCATAGAAACAACTCTTACTGATTAATTGTCTTATAGGTCACAAAAGTTCAACACCAGGAAAAGCTTAAATATCCTCCATATCCTTTGAGTACCATTGAGCTTGAAAAGCGTGCTTCGCGATATTTCCGTATGAGTTCTGAACACACGATGAAGGTGAGCAGCTGGAACGGACATGTTTTAATCTTATTTGTACCAATATCTTTGTGCATCATCTAGAATTGAGAGGTTAATGTGAAAGGCTTACCTAGAATGGTTCTTCCCAATTCTGCATGCTTGTATATATTTTGATGTTGAAAATAAAAAAAGGAGGAAAAACAATGAAAATTGAGACCTATAACATTGAACTTGTCCTTTAGTTGCTTTGTAGTACAATTTATGGAAATTTTAGCCCAACATTTTAAAGAAATTGTTGAATTTGGAATAGAAAAATTTCTCTTATTTCTCACAGTAATGAATTAAAATATGACATATATTTATTACAATGTGGACTGATAGTAATCAGCCAGAAAATCAGGAAAAAATAAAACACTTATTAATGGGAATCTGCCAAATAAGGAAACCGGATTCCTTTAACATGGAAACAAATAAACTGAACTTAATGGTATACAACTGTAGATATACAGCTGTAAATACACAAAATATGCTCAGTTTTCAACACTCCCCCTCAAGCTGGGCTGTAAATATCAAGTAAGCCTAGCTTGGATTTCATCTCTTCAAACTTTGTCTTTGGTAGTGCCTTGGTCAAGATGTCTACACTTTGTAGAGTCGTAGGTATGTAGGAGATGTTGATCATACCCCCTTCAACTTTTTCTTTGATAAAGTGCCTATCTATCTCCACATGTTTCGTTCAATCATGATGAACGGGATTCTTAGCTATGCTAATGGTAGCTTGATTGTCACATAGCATGTTGATAGGACCTTTAATTGTAGCCCGGAGTTCCAAGAGTAATCGTTTTAGCCGCATTCCTTCACATTTCCCATGAGCCATAGCTTGGAATTCTGCTTTTGCACTACTCCTTGAAACAACTGTCTGTTTCTTACTTCGCCAAGTGACCAGATTCCCCCATACATTAGTGTTGTATCCTGATGTGGATCTCCAATCAGTAATAGAACCAGCCCAATCTGCATCAGTAAATACTTCAATATTGCTTTTCTCGGTTTTCTTGAAGTAGAGACCTTCACCAGGAGTTTTCTTCAAATACCTCAATATGTGATACAACTGTTCCATGTGTCCTACAATAGGGTTATTCATGAATTGGTTGGCAACACTGACAGCAAAACCAATGTTTGGTCTAGTGTGTGAGAGATAAATGAGCCTTCCTACCAATCTCTGATATCTTCCTTTATCAACTGGAACACCTTTTTCTACTTCTTTGCCTTTGGTGACAGCTTCCATTGGGGTATCTGCAGGTTTGCATCCAAGCATTCCGGTTTCTTTGAGTAAATCAAGAATATACTTGCGTTGAGAAACAACAATACATGTTCTGGATCTTGCAATTTCCATCCCCTGGAAATATTTTAAATTTCCTAAATCTTTGACCTCGAACTCATGAGCTAAAAATCTCTTCAATTCTTCACTTTCCTCTTCGTGATTCCCTGTCAAGATTATATCATCCACATACACAATAATAATAGATATCCTTTCACCAAGGGAGTGTTTGACAAATAATGTATGATTAGACTGGCATTGAGAATTACCAAACTTCTTCACTGCTTTAGTAAAACCATCAAACCAGGCTCTAGGAGATTGCTTGAGACCATAAAGAGATTTTTTCAGTTTACAAACCTTATCTATGTTTGTCTGATTCTTGAGACCTGTAGGAATCTCCATGTACACCTCTTCTTCTAAATCTCCATTGAGAAATGCATTCTTGATGTCTAGTTGATGGAGTTTCCAATCACAGCTCACAGCAAGTGATAGAAGAACCCGAATAGTGTTTAGTTTTGCGACAGGAGCAAAGGTCTCCTGGTAGTCAATGCCATAGGCTTGTGTAAAGCCTTTAGCAACTAAACAGGCCTTCAACCTTTCAACACTGCCATCGGCATTGTATTTGACTGTGAAAATCCATTTACACCCCATTGGATTCTTGCTTGGAGGTTGGTTGACTACTTCCCACGTTCCATTCTTTTCAAGGGCTCTAAGTTCCTCTTCAACTGCTTGTTTCCATTCACATACTTGAAGAGCTTCTTCAATATTATTGGGAACTTGAATATATGTGAGATTAGTAGCAAAGGCACGGTAATCAGGGGACAACTTCTTGTAGGACATAAAATTGCGAATGGGATAATTGGTGTAGGACCTTACACCTTTCCTCTTAGCAATCGGCAAATCAAGATTATCCAAAATCAACTCATCAGAATTTAAAACAGTGTTACCTGGCTGTGTTTTGTTTTGAATTGAGTCCGGTTCAGCTTCATGACTAGTCTCTAACTGCACTTGTTCCGCTACATGTTCCTGGTTTTGATGTTTCTTTCTTCTAGAGTAGACAAAGAACTCATTCTTGCTGTCAATAGAAGGAACACTTGAGGGCAGATCGGATTGATTTTCAGTAGGAACACTTGAGGGCAGATCAGATTGATTTTCGGTGACAAGTGGAGCTGGACTAGATTCAACAAAAAATGGTTCAGACTCACTAAGAGTGGGTACTTGACATTCGGTACACTCTCAAATTCCCAAAAATGATGTTCTGAGTTTCTACTCTCCCCTTGAACGTCAGTTTTGGAGTAATAAGGCTGATTTTCCAGAAAAGTGACATCCATTGAGTGATAGAATTTCTATGTGAGTGGGGAATAACACTTATAACCTTTTTGATTTGGTGTGTACTCGAGAAATATGCATTTTATGGCCTTAGGATCAAGTTTTCCTCGGGTTTGATTGGGAATGTGAGCAAATGATGAACACCCAAACACTTTGAGAGGAATAGAAGAAATAAGACGAGTTGATGGATAGGATTTTTGAAAAATTTAACAAGGAGTTTGAAATTTAAGGACTCGAGAAGGCATTCTATTGATTAGGTATGCCGCAGTGAGTATAGCATCCCCCCAAAAAACTTTTGGAACATGAGACTGAATCATGAGTGCTCGGGCAACCTCTAGTAAGTGTTTATTTTTTCGTTCAGCTATCCCGTTTTGTTGTGGGGTATTGGTGCAATAACTTTGGTGAACAATGCCTTCTTGTTTTAGGTATTCCCCAAGAAGACAGTTAAAGTAATCCTTGGCATTGTCTGTGAAGAATTTGGATTTTTGTATTGAATTGAGTTTGAACCATGTTATTGAAGGCTTTGAACAATTGACTAACTTCAGACTTTTCTTTCATGAGAAATACCCAAGTGAAACGTGAGTGATCATCTATAAAAGAAACAAACCATCTAGCCCCAGTTACACTTTTAATTTTTAGTGGTCCCCAAACATCACTGTGTATCAAAGAAAAAGGATGTGACTCTTTGTATTTGTGAATTGGATAGGAATTGCGAACATGCACAGTTGACAAGTTTCACATTGAAGATCAAAAGAACTTTTATTGAACAATGAAGGAAAGAGTTCTTTAAGATACAACTGACTAGGATGACCCAAACGATAGTGCCATAACATTAATTCACTGTCTTTATTTGACCTAAGAATAGAAAAGGACCTTTTTTCTTCTACTGACTTTTGAGTTTGTCTTCTAGATGATTCGGTTGTTTTGAACATGTAGAGCCCCAAATGCAATTCAGCACTGCCAATCGTCTCTCCCGAATTCAAATCCTGAAAAACACAGTAATTAGAGAAAAATTTAGCAACACAGTTCTTCTTTTGAGTGAGTTGACTAATAAATAAAAGATTGCAATCCAAGTTGGGAACCAATAAAACAGATTCAAGTGTGATGTTTTCTGAGATAGCGACAGAACTAGTACCAACCACTTTTGAGAAAGAACCATCAGCTATTCGAACAGTGTGACTCTCAGAACAAGGTGTGAAATTTTGAAAAAGAGATATATTACCAGTCATGTGATCGGAAGCCCCAGAATTTACAATCCATGATTCTTTACTGTCCACCTTTTTAACCTTAAGAGCAGTCAAAAAATGACCTTTTTGAGCCACTGTTGCTGTTGCCAAGGAGTTGTTATTTGAAGAGATTGAAGTTTGCTGAGTCTGACTAATTAACTTTTGAAGAATTTCCATTTGTTCCTTACTGAACTGTCCAGGTTGTGTACCAGCAAAACTTTTTTCAGTTGTAGTGTGATTTCCATGACTTTCTCTCTTATTTTTTGGTTTCCAATCAGGTGGCTTCCCATGAATATTCCAGCTGGTGTCATGGGTGTGACCTGTCTTCTTGCAGTGATCACACCATGGTCTCCCTTTCTTTGTTCAACTATCATCGGATCCTCTTGAAACTAGAGCAGATGCTTCAGTGGTTGTTGACTGACTTGTAGTACCCAACATTACCTTCTTTCTGCTTTCTTCGCGTCGAACTTCAGAAGCGACTACACGTAGATTAGGTTGAGGCTTTGTTGCAAGGATTCGACCGTGCACCTCATCTAGTTTCTTGTTGAGTCCCAAGAGAAACTTGTATTTCCGTTTCCTTTCAACAATCTTTTTATACTTAAGAGCATCCGTTGGACAGTCCCATTGAGTAGTTTCATACATATCAAGTTGTTGCCAATATCTAGTCAAGCGACTAAAATATTGGGTGACTGTGAGATCCCCTTGACAGAGATCATGAAGAATACCTTCAATCTCGAATGCCTCTGCTGTGTCTTCTTTATTGGAGAATGTTTCCTGTGCAGCATCCCAGATTTCTTGTTCTGTTTCATAGAGAATAAAATTCTCTCCAACTTCATTAGTCATGGAGTTGATAAGCCATGACATTACAAGATTGTTTTCTGCCTTCCAGGTCTTGTAACTTGACTCATTAGGCTTCAGTTTAGTGACTCCACCAGTGATGTAATCATCTTTTCCTCTGCTGCATATGAACATCAAGACTGAATGGGACCACTGGAGATAGTTGTGGCCATTTAGTTTGTGTCCAGTGATGAGGAGGGCAGTAGTTTCAGATCCTCCATTGGAACTAGTAATAGTGGGATCTTGAGAAGATGAAATTTCTGAGATGGATGATGGCTCTGATGCCATGTTGAATTTGGAATAGAAAAATTTCTCTTATTCCTCACAGTAATGAATTAAAATATGACATATATATATTACAATGTGGACCGATAGTAATCAGCCGGAAAATAGGAAAAAATAAAACTCTTATTAATGGGAATCTGCCAAATAAGGAAACCAGATTCCTTTAACATGGAAACAAATTAACTGAACTTAATGGTATACAAGTGTAGATATACAGCTGTAAATACACAAAATATGCTCAGTTTTGAACAGAAATTGAAGGCTCTGATGATGATGATGATGATGATGATGATTTTGAAGAAATTGAAGCATGTGTGCATATGGTGTGTTATGTGTTTTATTTGGTAAGTCAAACTGGCCAAATCTGTCCCTAGTTTGGGAATACATTGTTCACTGAATGAGTCTCTTGTTCCCCTATCTTTTTAATTCCTTTTTGTATCCTTTTTCTTTACTTCCCCTATCTTTTAATTCAAGATATTCCCTTTTTATACCCTTTTTCTTTACATCTTTTAAATATAAAGTGGCCTCTTTATGGGGCAGTGCAATTTTGGGTTGAGGAATGAATTACTTGAGATTGCTTTGTTTGTTTTCATATTTTTAATGTTTCATAATATGTCTCTCGGGAATGTGATAATAATGCAAAATGTATGATTAGAATTCAGGCTTAACTCTCTGTGTGTGGGTGTGTGTTATTCTAAAAGATAGAGCTTGTCTATTTTGCAACTTATTTCTGCTTCACTTTTTTTCTCACAAGTAAAATATTAATGAAATGGACTGCTTAGATTATGTTTCTAGATGATGGACTTACTGTTGCTTATACAGATGATCCATTGCAGTTTGCTCATTGTTATGCACTTTTTTTTCCCATCAGTCTACTTTTTTGAATTTTATGACATTATTTCCAATAAAGGGAGAAAATGGGGAAAGTGGGAGAGAAAATAGGGGGGAGTAGATAATGCTAACTTAGGCGGCAAGCAAAATTTCATTTTTTTTATTGTTTAAATTGATCTATACCTACCATATCCTTTACTTATATTTAGTATTAAATATTGTAATTTTGGGATACCAATCATGAAGAATACTACCCTTGAAAACTGTCGTAGAGTTCCTTTAATTAATGGTAGATATGATCACGTGTTGGTTATTTAACAAGGCTCTTTAGCTAAAATTCACTCTTTCTATTTTATTGTTTATAGGTGGCAGAAGATCTGTACCAAGCTGGTTTTATCAGTTATCCTCGTACAGAGACTGATTGCTTTTCAAGCAGGACTGATTTGCATGTTGGTAACTGTTTCTATTGACAAGATAATTCTTGTCTCAACTTGTGTTAGTATTTTATGCTTATATAAAAGGCATTCTTTTAGTTGGTCTCTCCATCAACTTTAACACTTAAAATTTTAAATGGAGTTGGGTCTCTTTTTGACTTTTTCAACTTGGATTATTTGTATTTTTTTTCACTCTTTTCAAATGGATTTACACATTAAAATTTTAGAACTGTCTGCTTTCTTCCAAAAGAGCACTATTATCTTTCCAAAGTTTAGCTCTCACACACCCTTGCACATGTACTTCAATCACTACTATAATTTGGGACTCTTAAACACTACAAATAGGAAGAGATATGGATTAAGCATACGAATTAATCTGATTAGGTGAAAAGAAAGAATAACTAAGGGAAGAATTTATAATAATTAATTGTGAAATATGAAAAATATTCTTTGGAGAGAACATCTGTTGAACGAGATTGATATTCAGGACTAGACATGCAATATTATAAATGTTTGTGTAACAGGAGGAAAATTTAGCAAGCTTGGGCAGCTTCTCTTTAATGTATCAAAAGGAGAATTTCAGATTGAGTGTAATGGTTGTGAAATTTAAGCTTGTTATTGCTAGGTTTGATGTGTGATGGCTGGAAATTTATAGGATTTGAAGAATCATTAGGTTCAATTCGACAAACATTTATGCTATTTTTTTGTTGCTTGCTTGCATCTTCGTTCTTTACAAGGATTGCCTCGACAATATTTGTCTTTTCAACTAAAACAGAGAGAAAATGCACTCTCCGATTCTAAATATTTTTATCAGATATTTGGACAAAACAGTTAAAGGCTCTGTTCTATTCTTTTTTGGACTTGCTTATTTATTCTGATTTACATTGAGCATCCTTTGAAAGTTTTTAGGAATGAAGCTTCCATTACTAGAACTCTTTAAGTAAGTCAGTTCCTTATTTGTCATCTAGCTAGTTTAAAGCTTATTTTGTGGAACTTAAATCTCATAGTGATGAAATGGTGGATTTTGAAGGTGTTTCAGCTTGTTCCTTCTCCAATATTGATTTTTTTTCCTGGATTGAATGCCATGTTATGTTTACTATTTCTTCTTATCTAGTTATTGAACTTCTAAACTTCAAACCAAGATAACTCTTGCCTTTTACATTTCCAGTAGCAGTTTGATCTCTAGTAAACAATCAACTTTTGTGAAAAAAGGTGGTGGATTTATGAATTGGGATCACCTTAATAAATCAATGAGTGAGGAAGCTTGCTCTTCTATAAAAATCTATAAAAAAAAAGTTCTTTTTTATATTACTATTTAATATTCAATGCTACATTTTTCTGTTATTGCCTATTTGCTTTCTTAAAATACTGTTTCTTCAGTAGATATATATATTTTGTTTTTGATTCCTTGTCATTGATTACCTGTAGAAGTTGCTTGCATTTGATGAAATTATTAATCACTCAAGGTTTTATTTGGCATAGGTGATTGTGCAAGAACAACAGGAGCATCCTGAATGGGGTTCTTATGCACAGAGATTATTAGACCCTGGGGTAGGACTCTGGAGAAACCCTGGAAGTGGTGGACATGATGACAAGGCTCATCCACCCATTCACCCAACAAAATTTTCTACTGGGGAACATGGTTGGAGCCAAGACCATCGTGTAAGCAAGTGTATTATGGTTAATAGTAATTACTGTTTGATTGGTTTTCTGAAAATTTAATTCTTTTTCAGAAATTATATGAACTGGTTGTTCGCCATTTCTTGGCTTGTGTTTCACAACCAGCAGTAGGGGCTGAAACTAGGGTTGAAATTGATATCGCTGGTGAATTATTTTCTGCATCAGGAAGAGTAATATTAGAGGCAAGTATTTTATGGCATTCTCAAAATTTCCTTTCTATTTTACCTTGATTTTTCTCATGTACTAAAAAGCATTGGAATGTTTAGCGTTTGTTTATTATTTTAAAAAATTTGATAGCTAAGCATGGTATCACTGAGTGCAAGATTTGTGATGTTTGCAATGATTAAAACTTTAAGGTTTTTTATTTTTCTTTTTAATTTTTTATTTTAACAGTCATGCTTATAGTGTTTCCTTTTTATGTGCATTCACTGTTTTTCAATGGTCCAAGAAATGTCAATCCTGTTTAAGCTGCAAATAGCCACAGGAAACTTGTAACTGAGAATTTTTTTTTGAACTTTGTGTGTGATGTCAAGTTGCCATTTTGAACATTAAGGTTGGACAAGATTGTGGTAAAATCTTTCTTGCTCTCACTCCATTAAAATAGAATTTCAGAAACCATGTTGGTAGCAAATAAAAAACAGCTTCTCTTGGAATAGACAAGACATTTGAAACTTTTATTAATCTCTGATCATCCAAATGTCAATCCTGTTTGAACTGCAAATGGGTAAAGGAAACATGTAAGTTGTTTTTGATTTTCTGTATGATGTCAAGTTGCCATTTGAACATTAGGGTTGGAGAAGATAGCGCGGTAAGATCTTACTTTCTCTCACTCCATAAAAATAAAATTTCAGAGACCATGTTGGTAGCAAAAGAAAAACAGCTTTTTTCGGAATAGATAAGACATTAAAAACTTTTATTAACCTTTGATCAGCCAATCAACAGAGCACTACACTCTTTAGCTGGTTTTTCCTGCCTTGATTTTCTTTGAGATGTCCTACAATATTGAAGCTGCTTCATTCCACTTGCATGGATGATTTTTGGTATCTTTGGTGGTGCAAGTGATTTCCGAATGAAAGATCAAGAGGTTAGGAACAAATCGGGTTGCCTGGGTTAAGGAAAGAACAGGCTTCGGGACTTGAACCAGAACAACAAACGTGAGAAGAAAAAAGAGAGAGGATAAGAAGAGAGTAGAAAATAGGAAGTATTTGTAATATTGTCATTCATTGATTAAATCCTTCTGTATTATATCCCTGGATAGATATAGAAATGAAGCATTACATTTTTGTGCTTAAAATAATGGAATCTTGAACTAACAACTTCAACTCACTACTAACAACTTTAACTAACTCCTTCAATCTAAATTGCAGCCTTCCAGTTTAACACTTCAGTAACTAATTTTTTTTTTAACACATCATTTTGGCTATTGTCACGACCCGAAGGCCGTGACGTACGCCTATCACTCCATTCACTATTTACCCTTCAATTGTGTCGATTTTACGAACTAACTTTTTCTTTTCACTTTAGGGTTTGTATTCGGTGTCAGTGTCCTCTCTCAACTACTCTCGTATCCTTCATTTAATATACATTTGTTGTTTAATTTACCATTTGGACTTACGTAATACTCTCCTTTAATATTAGACAAAAAAAGAAAAACGTCGAAAACTCCCCCTTATATAAAATCGACTTTCCCCAGCTCAATAACCTGCAAAAATCTCAACTATTTCCAGCCCCATATCTCAATCCAAAATTTTCAGTTCATTCAACTAGATCCAATACATGCTTCCCAAATCAACAAATAGATATAAGATACAGTTTCAAAATCACTACAATTCATTTCTCGGATCGTGCTCGATAATCATCAAGCCTATAATAATCTAGGACGATCCTAAGTTACATCCCAAAAGCAATCCCATAAGCATGTACTGTGCAAACTTAACATGTCATACATGGATAACAAAATAAGCGATATTATACCTCAAGTGCAACAAAAACAGCACTCGGAGGATTCGGACCGATACAGCTACTCAAGTATGTCCCCGAGGCTTCGCACCCAAACTCCAAGTAGGAGCCTAACTGGTATGATCTGCGATGTTATTAATAAGGGGTGAGCAAAACCACGGCTCAGTAAGTAGCTTAAGTAAATGCATGCTAGACTCATGTCGTTCTATATGTAGTTGTGGAAAACAATACCGAAGTAATAAGCGAACTCGATATTTAATGCACGATCATAAACCAAACACTTCTTTATGCATTTCTGTTATAGAACGCTTTCAATATGCACTTACTTAAAACAAAACTTACTATGCAGTTCATTTAAATGAGTTCGCTATGCATTCGGTTGAACTCAGTACGTTGTGCATTCAAATAAGCTATCAATGTAGTTCGATAAGTCAATCAATAGTTACTTTGATAAAACAATCAATAAGCATTCAATAAACGATCAATATAGATTTTTAAGAATCCACTAGTCATAAATCAAGATACTCGATAACAATTAGGCATATTGCCTCAGTTCACTAAAAGCAGTATTAGAAATGGAACAATAGTAAGTAGAGATTAGGCAGTGATCCTCAATCAGTCAATCAATCGATATCCATCCTAGCTAGTGATGGAATGGTGTTGCAAGCAACACTAAATCTATGGCCATAGGACGATATCCAGTCTCGCTGATCAGTCGAGAGCTGGAACTTGCCTGCTGGTTTTCCAGACAAGTATCAGTCTACCTAGAGCACTAGGCTCGATAGGTACAATACGATAGTCTAGAGCACAAAGCTCAATAGACGGGAAATAAGGCCTAGAGCTAAGCTCGATAGGCTAGAAGTGACCCGAAGGTCGTAGGACATGCCTGCACTCAAAAGCAGTTTGAAATCAATTTCCTCGCGTAGCACTTGGCTTCCACGGATTCCAAATCAGTATTAAATCAGTTTTGAGTTCGAAATATAAAGGACTTTCGATTTATTTCAAATATTGGTTCAAACCAAGACTTTGCAAATATAACATATGATGCAAGTCATTAAACCATAAACATTACGTAATTTAAACTCAAAACATGCTATATGTAAATGCATGTATGCATCGGTTCATTCCACTTAAAATGTACGCTTGGTTGGCCACAACGCTCAAAGCAGAAATAAGTTTCGATCTAGCCCAAGCATAAACGATTTATAAAAATTAAACCATTCCTACGAGATGGTGCTATCAAGCTTTACTTAACCCACTTACCTCGATGCTTGGTAGGTTACCTTTCCTCGATCCTCAACTCAAGCTAAACTCCTACACCGCTCCAAATTCACTACAATTATATCGAACAACGTTTCAATAACATGTCTTAATCACTTTCGATGACATATCAAGTGTATGTCTTAGAATCTTAAGTATTCCAATTCAATTCTTTATAGGACATAAAAGCCTTTCTCATGTAACTAATATACACCATCATTTACTATTCGTAATTTGTTTCACTAAGGCATCATTAGTTTAATAATTTCTACATATCTCCTTCAATATATATAGATATCTATCAACATAATTATATTTGTGCACCCATATATGTATATACCTATGTATATATATATGTATATACATACAATTTACTTTCAATGGTATATCGTTATATTGATTAAAATGATATATGTATGTGCATATATATATATGTATGTATATATAGATATCAATTATTCATCACCATTTCCACTCTATCTAAACAACTATATTCACTTAAAACTTTTAAATCAAGAGAGCATTCCTAGTTCTCCTTTCAAGACCTATATCTAAGCACACTAAAATCCTCAAAGGTCAGTTTAAACATCATCTCATAACCTCATTTACCTTAGTTAAGACCATCCAAATTTGGCTGCAAGATCAGCCCTTAAAATGCTCTTCTCGGTTTGGATAAATTTCCAGCCAATGTGCCTTGTTCCACTCACTTTTCCAGCCTTTGGTTCTGTCCCCAAGAGACAAAACTTGGTTTAGCTCAAATTCCCCATGTTTGGTACCTCTTTCAATATTCAAATCACCAAAATCTTACCTGTTTTCAGACGTGAATCATCCCTGACTCTACCAGCCTTCACGCCCAACCAAGCACTCCAATTCCTTTCTCTGTTTCATGAAATGGAATGGCCACCATAAGTCTCCCTCAAACCATGTTGAAAATCCTCTTATCTACTACCTTCAACACAACTAAAACCAGTTTAAACAACAACCAACCACAAGCAGCAATTAATCAGTCAAAACAGTCATTTAACCCCCTTGGAACCCCTACTTACAGCCCTTGTTACACTTACATTTAACAGAAATGGCTCCCGAAATTAGCTCCTATTTTGGCATTAAGGTTTTACCGCGTGGCTCCTTACTGTAGGTTTAATCTTTCCTCCTTCTTCCCTTGTCCGACGCCTAAGAAGACCAACCTTCAGCTTTTTGACCCGACCTTCTGACTAGCATTGATCTTGCCAAGCTTTCCTGCCAGTGGTTTCTCTTTTGCCGTCGACACCTGATGCCCACGGTGGTGAGGCAGTAGCTGTACGTGCCTCCCTCCTTCTTCCCTTTCGGCTCACTCTTTTCTTTCTCCCTTTTTCCTTTTTGGTTTTCGGTTTTTATTTCCTTCTCTGTTTCGTTCTTACACTGATTGTTTTTCAGACCAGCCCTACCTCTCGGGTTTTCTCCTCTCTATTTCCTCATTTTGCTTTTCATTTCATCCGTTTCCAACTTCTCTACAGTTAACCTAGATGGTGATGATGGACGGTGATGTATGTGTAGTGGAGTTTTGGTGGGAAAAGTCCCATCAAACTCCACTAACATGTATTATTATTTTTTTTTTGTTTTATTTTTGTTTATTTTAACTCTCCAATGTCTATACTTATATAATTCATAATTATATTTACATTATATATATATATATAGTTTATGTGTATTTATATATAAATACATGTTTAGTTATCTCCATTACATAAAATATGTGTATGTATTTATATTCCAAACCTTGATTATAAATACATATACATACACATAGCCCAACAAATATATATATATATATTTATGTACACATAATATTTTCATGTCCAATATATTTTTATTATGGCATGTGTATACCTACGAATTCTTCAATTTATTTTTAATTATTTAATATTCATGCATACTACACTTCCTTTAGTATACTTGTGTACTTTGTTTTATTAAAATAACATACTTATGTATTTTGCAGAATATATGCATCTTATTAGTTCTTATTTAATTCTTGAACTTAGTTATAAGATTTTCCAAATGACACAAAAGTATAAATTATTTGTTTTCTAATTTCACTAATTTGAGATTTCGTCCTCATTATTTGACATAAGATTATTACTTACAAAATGTATCATAGTGCTTAACTTATTCTATGTCTCTTATTTATTCACTAATATGGTACAAAGTCTGCAGTTTTTACATCCTCCCCACCTTAGGAAATTTGGTCCCCCAAATTTTCCGTGTCTAGTAGAAATAGGTAAGGGTATTTCTCTCTCATTAGGCTTTCCAACTCCCATGTGGCTTCCTCTGAAGAGTGGTGCTGCCAAAGCACTTTGACTAAAGGGATTGTCTTAGACCTCAACATCTTATCCTTCCTGTCTAAGATCCGAATTGGTCTCTCGACATAGCTTAAGTCCTCTCTAATCTCCAGTGGCTCATACTCGATCACATGAGATGGGTCCGGATGATATTTTCGTAGCATCGACACATGAAAGACGTTATGCACACCCGATAGCTCTGGGGGTAATGCTAGTCGATATGCTATGTCACCCACTCTCTCCAATATCTCGAATGGACCAATGTATCGAGGACTCAACTTCCCTTTCTTGCCAAATCTCATTATGCCTTTAGACGGAGAGATTTTTAAGAACACTTTATCACCCACTTGGAACTCTAAAGGCCTCCTTCGACAGTCGGCATAACTTTTCTGTCTACTTTGGGCTGTCCTCAGTCTATCACATATCAATCTCACATCTTCGGAAGCTTTCTCTACCATCTCCGGAGTGAATAACTTTCTTTCACCTACTTCTTCCCAACCGATAGGAGATCTACACCTACGCCCATACAATGCCTCGTAAGGTGCCATCCCAATACTAGAGTGAAAGCTGTTGTTATATGCAAACTCCGCCAGTGCCAAATGATCATCCCATGAGCCTCGAAAATCCATAACACATGCCCTCAACATGTCCTCAAGTGTCTGAATAGTCCTCTCTGATTGCCCATCGGTTTGAGGATGGAAGGCTGTGCTAAAGCTTAGTTTAGTTCCCATAGCATCTTGGAAGTGTCCCCAGAAACGGGAAGTAAACCGAGAATCTCTATCCGAAACTATGCTCACTGGGACCCCATGTAACCTCACAATCTCCTTAACATACATATTTGCTAAGGCACTAAGCGAATCGGTAGCCTTCATAGCTAGGAAATGAGCGGACTTTGTCAATCTGTCAACTATCACCCAGATTGCATCATGATTCTTACGAGTCCTCGGGAGCCCCATAATGAAGTCCATAGTCACATACTCCCATTTCCATGTAGGTATGGGTAAAGGCTTTAGTAAACCTGCTGGCCGTTGGTGTTCAATCTTAACTTTTTGGCACACTAGGCACTTGGACACAAAGGTCGCTATATCTTTCTTCACACCAGCCCACCAAAACACTTTGCGTAAATTCTGATACATCTTCG
The DNA here is from genome assembly GCA_032173925.1 of Heritiera fomes. Lineage (NCBI taxonomy): Eukaryota > Viridiplantae > Streptophyta > Magnoliopsida > Malvales > Malvaceae > Heritiera > Heritiera fomes. The sequence goes on from JAPDPM010000017.1 coordinate 7,850,569, forward strand.
TATTACCTGGATGCATAGTGTATTTGGAGCTGTGTGCCTCCTCTAATATTTGCCTCTTCAACATCTCATCATTCGGGACACAAATTCTGCCCCTATACCTCAATAACCCATCATCTGAAATCTCAAACCCTGAATCTTGGTCTGGTTGTATTCCACCAATAATCTCCACAAGTCTAGGATCCTCTTTCTGGGCTTGTCTAATTTGATCCATAATGCTAGGCTCTATCCTCAAGCTAGCCATCAAACACTCACCATCGGGCTCTAGGTTGATATTCAACTCTGAAAATTTTTCCATCAAATCCCATTCTCGGACCATCATGTAACTAACAAAACCCACACTCTTCCTACTTAATGCATCTGCTACCCGGTTTGCTTTACCCGGATGATAGAGAATCTCGCAGTCATAGTCCTTCAATAGCTCCATCCATCTTCTCTGTCTCATATTCAACTCTTTTTGCGAGAATAAGTACTTTAAGCTCTTGTGGTCTGTATAAACCTGGAACCGCTCACCATACAAATAATGGCGCCAAATCTTTAGCGCAAACACTACCGCTGCCAACTCCAAATCATGAGTAGGATAGTTCCTCTCGTGGTCCTTCAACTGTCTTGAACCATATGCCACTACTCTACCATTCTGCATCAACACACACCCTAGACCCTGTAGAGAAGCATCACTATACACTGCAAATCCTCCGGATCCACTTGGAACCGTCAACACAGGAGCCGTAGTCAACCTTTGCTTAAGCTCCAAAAAGCTACGCTCACACGCATCATTCCATTCAAACTTGACGTCCTTGCGTGTGAGTCGGGTTAGTGGAGCAGCAAGTTTGGAAAATCCCTCTACAAATCTCCTATAGTAACCTGCAAGCCCTAAGAAGCTGCGAATCTCGGTCACTGTTCTAGGCCTCTCCCAATTCATCACGGCCTCTATCTTAACTGGATCAACTGCTACACCATCCTTTGATACCACATGCCCCAGAAAACTGATTTGTTCCAACCAAAACTCACACTTGCTAAACTTTGCGTATAGCCCTTCCTTTCTAAGAGTCTGGAGTACTATGTGGAGGTGGTGCTCATGTTCTTCCCGGGATCGGGAATACACCAGTATGTCATCTATGAACACAATGACGAACTCATCCAAGTGAGGCTTGAATACTTCATTCATCAATGCCATGAATGCTGCAGGGGCATTCGTTAGACCGAATGGCATAACTAGGAATTCGTAGTGGCCATATCGAGTCCTGAATGCTGTCTTTGGCACATCTTCCCCTCTAATCCTCAGTTGGTGGTACCCCGACCTCAAATCGATCTTCGAAAATAATTGGGCACCCTTCAATTGATCCAATAGATCATCAATCCTAGGCAGTGGATACTTATTCTTCACCGTTGCTTGATTCAACTGCCTATAATCGATACATAGCCTCAAACTGCCATCCTTCTTTTTCACAAACAACACCGGAGCTCCCCATGGTGACACACTCGGCCTTATGAACCCTTTGTCCAACAATTCTTGTAATTGCTTTTTCAACTCCTCTAACTCAACTAAGGCCATTCGATACGGGGGCTTGGATATAGGTTGAGTGCCTGGGAGTAGCTCTATGGCAAACTCCATCTCTCTTTCCGGAGGTAGCCCTGGTAGCTCATCCGGAAATACATCGGAGAAGTCCTTGACAACTGGGATGTCGGACAGTTCCGATTGGCTCTTTTCGGCATCCTCGACAAACGCGAGATAGCCTTCATAAACAATTAATCTCATATTAGTGAGACATCAACAACAATTAAAATCATTCTATTTATCATTTCCAAAGCATAATACAAACTTTTCAGGTAGGGAGAGAATTACAATCTTCTTATAGCAATCTACACTAGCATGATGGTTGGTTAACCAATCCATGCCTAGTATTACATCAAAGTCATACATATTCAATAGTATCAAATCTACTGTTAAGCACTTATCTCCCACCTTCACTTTACACTTACGATAAACATATTCAGTTGTCTGTGATTCTTTGAGAGGAGTAGTAATGTATAAGGGATAACCTAAAGGCTCTGACTCTATATGCAATCTACTAGCAAATGCAGGTGAAATGAATGAATGAGTTGAGCCGGGATCAATGAGTACGAATGCTTCTAAGTCACAGATAGTAAGCTTACCCTTGATAACCGAACCAGAAGCATCAGCTGTCTCCTGATCAAGTGCAAACACTCTACCTTGTACCATTGGACTCTTGCCTTTGTCTTGTGTCCTCCTTTGCTGTGGCATGGTCTGTCCCCCGGCTTGCGTCTCTGTGGCCTTCATCTGGGGGCAATCCTTGATTCTATGGCCAGTCTTGCCACACCTAAAACAAGCTCCAGTGACCACATAACAAGGTCTGTTGCCATGCTTGTGTCCACAAGTGGTACATGGCTGAGATGTAGCAGTAGCAGTAGCAGTAGGGATAATGGCTAAGGCCCTGTTAGGAGGAGTAGCAGTAGCTGTAGGCCTAGTAGCCTGTGGTCGAGGCGCAACAAATCTCTGCCTCTTATTTTGTCCATGTGATCTACTCGGTTCAAACCTCCTCTTCTCATCCCTCCTATCTATGAATGGTTTGGCTCTAGGAGGCTTCCTTGTCCCATACTCAGCTTGGGTAGTCTCCAATTCTTGTTCAACAGTCTGAGCTTTCCTTACCACTGCCTCATACTCGGTAAGCTCAAATGGAGTGACCCTACTTCGGATGTTGGGTCTCAATCCCGAAGCAAACTTCTCTGCCTTCTTCTCCTCATTAACAACATAATCCGAGTCATACTTCACTAAGGCAGTAAATCGAGTCTCATACTCATCTACCCTCATCGATCTTTGAGTGAGTTCCATAAATTCCTTCTTTTTCTGTCGTCTGGCAGCCTTAGATATATAATGGTTCATGAAGGCCTCTAAGAACCTCTCCCATGTAATAACCGGATCCTTAGCCAATAAGAACGTCTCATGGGTCTTCCACCATTTCTGCGCATCACTCCTCATCATATACACTGCTAATGAAACCCTCTCAGTGGTACCACACCCCATATATTTGAAGAGAAACTCCATCTCCTCTATCCATTCCTCCGCCTTCGCTGGATCTTTCTCCCCCTTAAACTGTGATGGATTCATTTTCTGGAATTGTCGGAGGAGTGTCATATTTCTATCCACTGGGTTCCCAACTTCTGGTACAGCGGGTGGAGGCACAACTGGCAAAGGTACAACCTGTGGCACTACCGGAGGTGACGGAGGGGGTGCCTGCTGTGGTGGTGGTGGAGGCACAGGAGGTGCAGGAGGTGCAGGAGGTGGCGGTACTAGAGGTGCGGGAGGTGGTGGTGCAGCCTGATGTGCACTAGCTTGGTTAGCTACCAACTGTTGCAATAAAGCAGTCATATTCTCATGGCTTTGTTCTATTCGGGCCATTCTCGCTTCTATACTATCTGGGGGTGGAGGAGTCGGATTTGAGGATGATGGGGGTACTGCGGATGAGGGCGGCCGTGTAATCGGATATCTTCGAGCCAACCCCCTCGGTCTACCTCCAATCCTCCTCATTGTATGTCAATCAAGAGAGAACCTATACCAAGAGCAGATCAATCTTAGTATAAGTCGGTAACAGTACACTACATGCAGACATTGCACAGTACATGGGATGTAACACCAATAACGACCTCTAGGACGTTGACACGTACTAGACAAACCGTGCTCTGATACCATTTAATCTGTCACGACCCGAAGGCCGTGACGTACGCCTATCACTCCATTCACTATTTACCCTTCAATTGTGTCGATTTTACGAACTAACTTTTTCTTTTCACTTTAGGGTTTGTATTCGGTGTCAGTGTCCTCTCTCAACTACTCTCGTATCCTTCATTTAATATACATTTGTTGTTTAATTTACCATTTGGACTTACGTAATACTCTCCTTTAATATTAGACAAAAAAAGAAAAACGTCGAAAACTCCCCCTTATATAAAATCGACTTTCCCCAGCTCAATAACCTGCAAAAATCTCAACTATTTCCAGCCCCATATCTCAATCCAAAATTTTCAGTTCATTCAACTAGATCCAATACATGCTTCCCAAATCAACAAATAGATATAAGATACAGTTTCAAAATCACTACAATTCATTTCTCGGATCGTGCTCGATAATCATCAAGCCTATAATAATCTAGGACGATCCTAAGTTACATCCCAAAAGCAATCCCATAAGCATGTACTGTGCAAACTTAACATGTCATACATGGATAACAAAATAAGCGATATTATACCTCAAGTGCAACAAAAACAGCACTCGGAGGATTCGGACCGATACAGCTACTCAAGTATGTCCCCGAGGCTTCGCACCCAAACTCCAAGTAGGAGCCTAACTGGTATGATCTGCGATGTTATTAATAAGGGGTGAGCAAAACCACGGCTCAGTAAGTAGCTTAAGTAAATGCATGCTAGACTCATGTCGTTCTATATGTAGTTGTGGAAAACAATACCGAAGTAATAAGCGAACTCGATATTTAATGCACGATCATAAACCAAACACTTCTTTATGCATTTCTGTTATAGAACGCTTTCAATATGCACTTACTTAAAACAAAACTTACTATGCAGTTCATTTAAATGAGTTCGCTATGCATTCGGTTGAACTCAGTACGTTGTGCATTCAAATAAGCTATCAATGTAGTTCGATAAGTCAATCAATAGTTACTTTGATAAAACAATCAATAAGCATTCAATAAACGATCAATATAGATTTTTAAGAATCCACTAGTCATAAATCAAGATACTCGATAACAATTAGGCATATTGCCTCAGTTCACTAAAAGCAGTATTAGAAATGGAACAATAGTAAGTAGAGATTAGGCAGTGATCCTCAATCAGTCAATCAATCGATATCCATCCTAGCTAGTGATGGAATGGTGTTGCAAGCAACACTAAATCTATGGCCATAGGACGATATCCAGTCTCGCTGATCAGTCGAGAGCTGGAACTTGCCTGCTGGTTTTCCAGACAAGTATCAGTCTACCTAGAGCACTAGGCTCGATAGGTACAATACGATAGTCTAGAGCACAAAGCTCAATAGACGGGAAATAAGGCCTAGAGCTAAGCTCGATAGGCTAGAAGTGACCCGAAGGTCGTAGGACATGCCTGCACTCAAAAGCAGTTTGAAATCAATTTCCTCGCGTAGCACTTGGCTTCCACGGATTCCAAATCAGTATTAAATCAGTTTTGAGTTCGAAATATAAAGGACTTTCGATTTATTTCAAATATTGGTTCAAACCAAGACTTTGCAAATATAACATATGATGCAAGTCATTAAACCATAAACATTACGTAATTTAAACTCAAAACATGCTATATGTAAATGCATGTATGCATCGGTTCATTCCACTTAAAATGTACGCTTGGTTGGCCACAACGCTCAAAGCAGAAATAAGTTTCGATCTAGCCCAAGCATAAACGATTTATAAAAATTAAACCATTCCTACGAGATGGTGCTATCAAGCTTTACTTAACCCACTTACCTCGATGCTTGGTAGGTTACCTTTCCTCGATCCTCAACTCAAGCTAAACTCCTACACCGCTCCAAATTCACTACAATTATATCGAACAACGTTTCAATAACATGTCTTAATCACTTTCGATGACATATCAAGTGTATGTCTTAGAATCTTAAGTATTCCAATTCAATTCTTTATAGGACATAAAAGCCTTTCTCATGTAACTAATATACACCATCATTTACTATTCGTAATTTGTTTCACTAAGGCATCATTAGTTTAATAATTTCTACATATCTCCTTCAATATATATAGATATCTATCAACATAATTATATTTGTGCACCCATATATGTATATACCTATGTATATATATATGTATATACATACAATTTACTTTCAATGGTATATCGTTATATTGATTAAAATGATATATGTATGTGCATATATATATATGTATGTATATATAGATATCAATTATTCATCACCATTTCCACTCTATCTAAACAACTATATTCACTTAAAACTTTTAAATCAAGAGAGCATTCCTAGTTCTCCTTTCAAGACCTATATCTAAGCACACTAAAATCCTCAAAGGTCAGTTTAAACATCATCTCATAACCTCATTTACCTTAGTTAAGACCATCCAAATTTGGCTGCAAGATCAGCCCTTAAAATGCTCTTCTCGGTTTGGATAAATTTCCAGCCAATGTGCCTTGTTCCACTCACTTTTCCAGCCTTTGGTTCTGTCCCCAAGAGACAAAACTTGGTTTAGCTCAAATTCCCCATGTTTGGTACCTCTTTCAATATTCAAATCACCAAAATCTTACCTGTTTTCAGACGTGAATCATCCCTGACTCTACCAGCCTTCACGCCCAACCAAGCACTCCAATTCCTTTCTCTGTTTCATGAAATGGAATGGCCACCATAAGTCTCCCTCAAACCATGTTGAAAATCCTCTTATCTACTACCTTCAACACAACTAAAACCAGTTTAAACAACAACCAACCACAAGCAGCAATTAATCAGTCAAAACAGTCATTTAACCCCCTTGGAACCCCTACTTACAGCCCTTGTTACACTTACATTTAACAGAAATGGCTCCCGAAATTAGCTCCTATTTTGGCATTAAGGTTTTACCGCGTGGCTCCTTACTGTAGGTTTAATCTTTCCTCCTTCTTCCCTTGTCCGACGCCTAAGAAGACCAACCTTCAGCTTTTTGACCCGACCTTCTGACTAGCATTGATCTTGCCAAGCTTTCCTGCCAGTGGTTTCTCTTTTGCCGTCGACACCTGATGCCCACGGTGGTGAGGCAGTAGCTGTACGTGCCTCCCTCCTTCTTCCCTTTCGGCTCACTCTTTTCTTTCTCCCTTTTTCCTTTTTGGTTTTCGGTTTTTATTTCCTTCTCTGTTTCGTTCTTACACTGATTGTTTTTCAGACCAGCCCTACCTCTCGGGTTTTCTCCTCTCTATTTCCTCATTTTGCTTTTCATTTCATCCGTTTCCAACTTCTCTACAGTTAACCTAGATGGTGATGATGGACGGTGATGTATGTGTAGTGGAGTTTTGGTGGGAAAAGTCCCATCAAACTCCACTAACATGTATTATTATTTTTTTTTTGTTTTATTTTTGTTTATTTTAACTCTCCAATGTCTATACTTATATAATTCATAATTATATTTACATTATATATATATATATAGTTTATGTGTATTTATATATAAATACATGTTTAGTTATCTCCATTACATAAAATATGTGTATGTATTTATATTCCAAACCTTGATTATAAATACATATACATACACATAGCCCAACAAATATATATATATATATATATTTATGTACACATAATATTTTCATGTCCAATATATTTTTATTATGGCATGTGTATACCTACGAATTCTTCAATTTATTTTTAATTATTTAATATTCATGCATACTACACTTCCTTTAGTATACTTGTGTACTTTGTTTTATTAAAATAACATACTTATGTATTTTGCAGAATATATGCATCTTATTAGTTCTTATTTAATTCTTGAACTTAGTTATAAGATTTTCCAAATGACACAAAAGTATAAATTATTTGTTTTCTAATTTCACTAATTTGAGATTTCGTCCTCATTATTTGACATAAGATTATTACTTACAAAATGTATCATAGTGCTTAACTTATTCTATGTCTCTTATTTATTCACTAATATGGTACAAAGTCTGCAGTTTTTACAGCTATAGATGGTGTTATAGCTCTTCTAAAACTCTGTGATCTCTTTACATTTGTTACTAGCATCTTCAGTTTTCACTAAGTTGCTTTTCTATTTTGGCCAGAGAAATTACTTAGATGTTTACCGATATGAATCATGGGGAGGTTCAATGATTCCAACCTACACTCTTGGACAACAGGTATTGCATTGTTTCCATATTGTTCATTTCAAGCTTTTCAATTGGAAGTTAATTGTTTGATAAAAAATTTGAAGTTGATCGTTGTTTATTATGTTCCTGAATATTGATATGTTTTGCTTCTATGTTGAGTTGCCATGTTACTTTTCATTCTCAAGTGGCTAATATTGCCAACTATTGGATAACATGTCTGCCTAATTGGGGACAATTGCTGGTAAAAAGGATTAAATTATTGGCTTAGAAGTTTCCAATGCAGACTTTGATAATAAAGCTACTTAATCTTGCATTTGGTACGAATAGAACTTTTTTGGTTTTTCATATGTTTGTTCTGCGAGTACCCAGAGAATCCAAATAACAGTCTTAAAAGACTATAATTTATTAAAGATTAGGAGTTAGCAAAAGGGAAAAAATGAAATAAAAGGATGTCTTTTAGGCCCATTATGTTGATGGAATAACTTTTGGTGGAAGAGGGAGAGGGCCCGCAGGTAAAGTTTTCTATTTTCAGAGCAAAATGATCTTGTTGGTTTTGAATGCTTTGACATCTGACTAGTTTGTTATTTTTTTTCACTTATCTCTTACTTATGACTAAGATAGAAGTGCAACTCTTAGATTCTGTGACTTCCCCACTAAATTATGATATATACTTGATGTGGAAATAGACCTGTGCATCGACATCACTTTGTTGAAAATTTGAGGCCAAATTGGTATTTATGCTTCAGTTCCTTGTGATGTTACAGTTCGTCCCGACATCATTGACTCTAGATGCAGGAGTCACTAGACCACCACCCCTTCTGAGCGAAGCTGATTTATTAAGTTGCATGGACAAGGTGAGCAGTACTACGTGCTCTGATCTGGCTTATTTGATTATGGTTTAAATGGTTTTCGGAGAGTAATTATTGTAATTTTTTTAACTTTCTGCACTCTTATCTTCTGCGATGCAAGGCGGGAATTGGTACAGATGCAACGATGCATGATCACATTAAAAAGCTGCTAGATCGATTTTATGCAACAAAGGACTCAAACACTCGTTTCTCGCCCACCAATCTTGTAATCTTTTTCCCTTTTCTTTTTTCACTCTAGCTTTTTATCATATATTATTTACTTTTGCATGGTGTGTTACCATATTTGTTTATGAGCCAGGGGACAATTTGATATTCAGCGTGAGAGTACAATTAGGATTTTATAATTTTTGAGAATTGAAGTTTTAGAATAACTCTTTCCTTTAAATCCAGTGGACACAGTGGACTCTAGAACAAAAACATAGTAATTTTTTTAAATAAATATTTTTATGCATATATTATCATAAGAAAATTATTAAAATTTTTTATTATAGATGGGGTATATATGTTTGTATGCCTATGAATATGTATATGTGTATATAAATGAATATTTAGAATGCCATGCACTAAAATGAAGAGAAAATAGTATCTAATTTTGTTCTATTTTGGGATTATTAATATTCTTTCTCAACGAAACACAGTATTTTAATTTTATTTTTGAATACTATTGAAGTAAGTATGATATTGAACAATTACAATTGACACGACTAAACAAACTTAATTCTTAGGGTCTCTAATTTGGTAATCACAAAACAAAAAATTTGTAAATCTGTAATATAGTTTAGATTAAAAGCAAGGGAAAATTCTCTTACAAATTCAAATTATGATTAATATAATATATTTTTATGCCATAAAATCAATGTAAAGGATGCACCAAACGTAAAGATAAAAGAGTTTTAATGAAAAAAATTGTCACCACATGGGTATAGCTTAGGTGATTAGGTGAGTGGAGGTTTTGTATCTTAAGTTTAATTTTTGATGCACATTTCTTGCTTTGAAAACAAAATCACTTGTATAGCATGATAATAATAACATTTATTTATTTATTTATTTACAGAGAACATGATAAATAGCTTTCTGTTAGTTGTTTCTTTAAAATATTATATTTGTAGTTGGTCATATATAGTTATAAAAGAAAAGAATTCAGATGGCTAAGAACTTTTCATCATACCGTGTAATTTAATTTGAATTTTTATGGCGATTGTTAAATTTGCATTGTTAGAAAATAAAGTTAGCTAGTGGGGTGCTTAAATTTTGTCTACTACAACTTAAGTCATAACCCTTTACCATTTCAACTTCATTATCATGATTGATTTTTTCTTACCCTATGCATAACATTTTTGTTATTTAGTACTTACCAATTAGATATTTTGATATTACATTTAAATATTGGTGTTCACAGTTTAGGTAATATATCAAAATGGAAACTCAAATTGGGGTGGGGGAGCAACATATTAGTTTGAAGGAATTGTCTTAATTGTTTGTGTATATGTACTGTAAACTTAACTGTGTCATAGTGGATGGAAGGATTCCTTGATAACTATGCAGGTGCATTCTAAATATTGAAAATTGATCCCTTTTCGTAGTCTGATGGACATTTTTAGGAAGGTGTGGCCTGTAGAGTTTCTATTTGTTGTAACTGAAATGTAGACACACAAAAGTCCTTGGAATGAGAAGTTTTGCATTTTAAACGTTAGTGGTATTCCAGAATTTAAAGATTTCCAAGATTTAGACTATCTCTAGGCTAAGTTGTGGGTTGAGCTATGCTGAAAAATTTCCAAGTTTAAACTATCTCTGCATCAACACACAACTGCCTAGATTGACCAATTGACTGTTGCCTTGCTTAACACATTGTTGACACTTTCTAAAAGCGGTCTTCTTAACCTAAAAGAAGAAGCAAGTTTACATTTTTAGCCATCAGAGAATGTGAGTGACTTGATGAGCATCAATGGATGACCTTATGTATGATCAGTGAGTCGCATGCTTAGTTAAGTTCCATATAACAAAAAAGTAGTAAATCTATATCATTGCTATGGATTATCATCTAGCTAATGCGATCAAACTTTAGCGTGTTTATAGGACACCCCCCCACCCCTTTTCAAAGGAGCTTCATTACAGTGGTCAATATTTTTGGTGTAAGAGAAGGTCTGGATTTGGGTTTGTTGGTTATAGTTCTCCTAAAGGTTTTCTTATCAGTATTCTCACCCTTTATATTTGATTATATGGTTGACCAAGTTGTTAAATAATTTCGTTCTTGTTGTGCTTTTGATTTTAGAGTTCTAAAGAAAAATATTTCACTTTTCTTTCATATATGTTATTTCTGTTTGTTAATGCTAGAGGAAAGGCTGCGTATAATGACTCTCCCACAACATAGGAGCCTTGTGCACTGGGTTGCCCTTTTTTATATGTTATTCCTGTTTATATTAGCAATCTAAGTGAACCTTATCATGTATAAATGGATAACTACTGGATGCAATGAAACCATAATTTGGTATTTTCTCTTCTTTCCTTTTTATATATTTTTTTAAAATGGAAGGTTTTTCTTACTATGTTGTTATATTAGATTTATAACAGAAGCTGTTATACTGGTACTGACTATCAGACTTGTGTAATCTCAGGGTGAGGCACTGGTTATGGGATACGATGACATGGGGTAAGTAGTTTATTTAATTTTTTTTATTTTTTATTTTATTTTTGGATAAGCTGGTTTACTTAAATTAAAGTGCCAAGGACAATACATAGAATCTTAACTCTTATATCACTTGTTGATGGGCTAGTCGGTTTCATATCATGTTTATATGTGGCAAGACATGTCTCAAATAGTAATAAAGTGTATTTTTTATATTATTCATTTTTTAGTTTTTTTTAGGGTTTTATTTGTAAAAATAGTCGTATTAGGCTACTGTATAGGTTAGGGCTATTCTAGAACATCTTTTACTTTGAGAAAAAGTTATTTAGCCTAGGCATTTGAATTTCATTGTAAGGCCATTGTTCTTTACATCAATAAAATTACCATTGAGAATTCTTCTCTTTCTCCCAATAGACTCTAAGATCGTGTGTGTTGGCCAGTATGTGGTTATAGATATTGATCGTTAACCTTAATTCCGCTCGCAGATTAGCAAAGTTGATTATTGGCTGAAGAAACAAGTAGCTAAACATTGTAGCTGAACCCTAAACAAGTAACTTAACTCTTGTAACATTGCCCAGATACCATGAAGCATTTCCACAGCCAAAGTGGCAAAGCACAATGCATCTGGTTCTTGGCTGTTGTCATCCCTTTTCTCATTCTTTCTCTTTTGGCATTAAGTGCTGCTTGGAAGCATAGTTTCTTTACACTCTTCACTTAATCACCAAGTACCTTTAGTGTAGCACAAGATGCCCCCCGTGCATATTTATAAAACCAGGAATGGATAGATGCATGCTGTGGAATTTCAGAATATTTTATTTCTGAATCTTACTTGAATAATACAACTTCTAAGGATTATATACAGCTACTGTTAAGCAGTAAAATAGGAAACTAAATCAGTCTAAATCTAATCCCCATAATTGAGGAATTGTCTAACCTTAATTCTAGGGATATAGATATTTACACATTTAATATAGTTGACTTTTCCACACTCCCCTCAAGCTGGCTTGAAGATATCTTCCATGGCAAGCTTGCTCACTAGATTTTCAAACTGCTTCCTGTGCAATCCCTTTGTAAGAACATCAGCAACTTGGTCACTTGTTGGTATATATGGCATGCAAATTATTCCATTGTCAAGCTTCTCTTTGATAAAATGCTTATCTACTTCTACATGCTTCGTTCTATCATGGAGCACTGGATTGTGAGAAATAGAGATTGCAGCTTTATTATCACAATAGAGCTTTATCGGTGAGGGATTAGAAACCTTCAAGTCTTCAAGTAGTCTTTTAATCCACATTACCTCATAAATCTCATGGGCTATTGAACGAAACTCAGCCTCGGCACTACTTCTGGCTACTACATTATGTTTCTTGCTTCTCCAAGTGACAAGGTTTCCTCCCACAAATGTGCAATAGCCTGAAGTTGACCTCCTATCTGTAATACTTCCTGCCCAGTCTGCATCGGTATAGGCTTCTACTTGTAGGTGTCCATGGTTTTTGAAGAGCAGTCCCTTTTCGGGCGTTCCCTTTAGGTACCTTAGGATTCTGTAGGCAGCTTCAAAGTGTTCTGAGCTGGGTGAATGCATAAACTGACTTATCACACTTACTGCAAAAGCTATGTCAGGTCGTGTATGTGCTAAATCGATGAGTCTACCCACAAGTCTTTGGTATTTCTCTCTATCCACCACATCTTTGGTTTCAGCAGGCTGAAGTTTCAAGTTGGGCTCTATTGGGGTTTCAGCTATCTTGCAACCAAGCATTCCTGTCTCACTAAGCAAGTCTAGGACATACTTACGTTGGCTAATAAAGATACCCTCCTTTGATCTTGCAAATTCCATGCCAAGGAAGTACTTTAAGGCTCCCAAATCCTTTATCTCAAAGTCATGTGCAAGCCTTCTCTTAAGTTCTCCAATTTCTGCACTATCATCACCAGTTATTATTATATCATCCACATACACAATTAAAATAGCTAGTTTACCATTTCTAGAGTGCTTGAAGAACATTGTGTGGTCAGCTTGACTCTGAATATAACCATAGCTCTTCACTACATTTCCAAACCTTTCAAACCATGCTCTTGGTGATTGTTTAAGACCATACAAGGATTTTTTCAATTTGCACACCTTGTTGGTTCCGGGGTTTTTCTCAAATCCTAGTGGGAGGTCCATAAACACTTCTTCCTCTAAATCTCCATTAAGAAAGGCATTTTTTACATCAAGTTGCTGTAGAGACCAATTGAAATTCACTGCTAAAGAGAGAAGTACCCGGATTGAGTTTATTTTCGCAACTGGAGTGAAGGTCTCTTGGTAGTCAATGCCATAAGTTTGAGTGAACCCCTTGGCAACAAGTCTTGCCTTGTACCTCTCTATGCTCCCATCTGCCTTACACTTCACATTGAAGACCCATTTACATCCTATAGTTGTCTTGCCTCTTGGTAGCTCCGCAATCTCCCAAGTCCCATTCTTTTCAAGAGCGTCCATCTCTTCACCGCTAACTTCCAATCCGGATCACCTAGGGCATCTTGAATAGATCTTGGTACATGCAAGTTAGAAATATTTGAAAGGAATGCTTTGTGGTTATTGGACAACTTTTGATACGACAAATATTTTGCAATAGGGTGATTGGTACATGATCTTACTCCTTTTCTGTTAGCAATTGGGACATCTAGATCAGAAAAATCAATATTTGGAGACTCAAGGGAAGAAACTAAAGGAGCAATTTTAGGATTAACCTGAGTTTGAGGGGGAGGAGGACCATCCCTCAGAGATTCTGGCTGAACAGGTGCTAGAGAAATAATTGAATCAGTAATATTTTTATGAGATTTTCTCCTGGTATAAACCTGAAGCTCAATATTTGGATTATGTGAATCCATTTGAAGTAATTCTCCCCCTGTTTCAGATTCTTCAATACTTGGCACCTGTTGACTAAGAGAGTCCTTGTTTTCATTATTTTTAACGTCCATTTCCTTAAATTGTTTAATAGACTGAATTGGTGACTCAATGAGGCTTGGTAGTGGTGTAGAGAATTTCCAAAAATTATCTTCTTCTTTATTCTCCCCCTGAAGAAGATTTTTGCTGACATAGGGTTGATTTTCTAGAAAAGTGACATCCATAGTTATGTGAATTTTCTTTGTCAAAGGATTAAAACACTTATACCCTTTTTTATTTGGAGCATAGCCAATGAAAACACATTTTTCAGCTTTAGGATCCAATTTGGATTGAAAAATTTGGGGAATATAAACAAAGCAAGTGCATCCAAAAATTTTTAAAGGTAACTCAGAGTATAAACGAAATGTTGGGAAGTATTTTTTGAGAGTATTCAAAGGTGGTTCAAAATGTAAGACACGAGTTGGCATCCTATTGATTAAGTAAGATGCAGTCAACACAGCATCTCCCCAGAGGTATTTTGGAATGTTCATTAAAAACATGATAGCTCTAGCTACCTCAAGTAAATGCCTATTTTTCCTTTCAGCTATTCCATTTTGCTGGGGTGTGTCCCGACATGTAGATTGGTGTAAAATACCTTTTTCTTTTAAACAATTTCCCAAACATTCATTAAAGTACTCAGTTCTATTATCTGTTCGAAGGATGCAAATTTTTGTTTTGAATTGGGTTTCAATCATGCAATAAAAATCTTTGAAAAGTTTTTCTACATCAGATTTTTTGCTTAGTAAGTAAACCCAACACAATCTAGTGTGATCATCGATAAAAGTTATGAACCATTATTTTCCAGACAAGGTGGTAACCTTTGAAGGTCCCCAAACATCGGTATGAAACAAGTAAAATGGTTTTGATGGACTATAAGGTTTTGAAATATATTTAACTCGATGATATTTAGATAAAAGACAACTTTCACATTGAAAAATAGAGCAATCCACTCCTTTAAACAAATTAGTAAATAAATGTTTTAAATAAGGGAAACTAGGATGTCCTAACCTAAGATGCCATTGCATTATTTTATCAGAAACAGAATTTGAACTGGTACTACTAAGTCCTTGAGCTTTTTTATTACCTAGGAAATCCTCACTGAAATAGTAGAGCCCATTTATTTCTCTAGCACTGCCAATCATCTTCCCTGAGTTTTGGTCCTGAAATTGACAAAGAGAGTCAAAAAAGATAACACGACAGTTGGAATCCTTTAAAAGTTTACTGACAGATAAAAGATTACAAGCAAGTTTAGGAACATGGAGTACAGATTTAAGATCAATACTTTCAGAAAGTTTAATAGAACCCTTGCCTGCAATAGGTGAAAAACAACCATCTGCTATTCTTATTTTTTCATTACCAGAACAGGGAGTGTATGAACTAAATAGATTCGACAGGTTAGTCATATGATCAGATGCTCCTGAATCAATGATCCATGGAGCAGAATTAAAGACACTGGATAGGGCTAATGGATTTCTACCTGAATGAGCCAATGAACTATTAGATGTACCAGATGTCGGATTGGACTTTAGTAGTTTCAGGAGTTGATCGAACTGCTCTTTGCTGAAGGAACCCATATTTGCTTCATTGGCAGAGGGTTGTGACTGCTTTTGCTTCGACTTCCAATTTGTTGGTTTTCCATGGATATGCCAACAAGTTTCTCGAGTATGGCGTGGTTTGTTGCAATGGTCACACCACACTCGAGGCTTGTCATCAATCTTACGCAAATCAGGGACATTCTGTCCACCAACGTTAGCTTTTGCAGTGACCAATGCAGAGTTCTTGATCAAACTACTGGTACGAGGAGTAGAATTTACAACTGAAGTAGAACCTGACATGGTGGTAAAAAACAGCAGCGGCTCTTGGGAAAATATGGTGATTTAGGGTTTGGCAAGAAAGAAAAGTTCTCGATGAGAAAGTGGCTATGAAGGCCTAAGGTAAAAAAAAATCAGCAATGAAGGCTGAAGAAACTGTAGAAAAATCAGCAATGAAGACTGCAAAAGTGACTGATTTCCAAGAAAAAACCTAAAGCTCTTGATACCATGTGGAATTTCAGAATATTTTATTTCTGAATCTTACTTGAATAATACAACTTCTAAGGATTATATACAGCTACTGTTAAGCAGTAAAATAGGAAACTAAATCAGTCTAAATCTAATCCCCATAATTGAGGAATTGTCTAACCTTAATTCTAGGGATATAGATATTTACACATTTAATATAATTGACTTTTCCACACATGCACACATAGAATGTCTTATGTCAGATTTTGAGCATTATATATTGATGATTACCATAACTGCATTGTCTTCATAATCAGTTGCATTATGCACAAAACAAAAAGTTCTGTTTGCCTGGATAAAGATAGTGTAACATTAGACCTGGCAATTTTAGGTACGAGATGGGTGACATGACACGAAAAGACTATGTATGGGTTTTGAAAAAGATGTGTTTCGTGTTTAGCCGTGTCGACACAAATTTTGACACAGTCATGTTTACATGTGTCTGACTTGCTTAATCACGTGTAAGGCACGAGAAACATGTTTAAATAAACCGTGTCACACAAGTATATGTTTAACATGCCTAAGACACGAAAAACACATTCAAATAAACTTTCACACAAGTACATGTTTAACACATGTAAGATGTGGTAGCCTATATTAATAATGTGTTTGTGGAAGATTTGAACCTTGGCCAAAAACTATTATTACCGAGTATTTTAGCAAGTGAACCAATCTTTGAACTTGAAATAACTTGTTATGAAAATTAATTTATATACCTTAACAGTTAAAACAAGCTATTTTTAAAACTTTAATTATCAAGTTTTATAAAATATTGTTGGCAAAAAAAAAAAAAAAAGAAACATGAAAATAAAATTAATTGTGAAATTAAATTATTAAATTATTCTTAGATACTAAGATTTTTTAAAAAAATTCTAAACATGAAGTACTGAAATTAAGAAAAAATTATAGTAAGTTAACTGCAATTCTTTACATTTATGATATTTTAGTATAACGTATAAATATTGTATATGATATTTTCTTATAATGTATAAATCTGAACATATATATATGTATATTTTTTTTATTTATAACTCTTTATAATAAATTAAAAAAGCTTTTTTTTTAATAAAAATATGGAATTGAGATAGTTAATATTCATTTAATCGTCCAACATTATGACTATTGATCAAAATAATCTAAATTTATTAATATATTATAAGAGATGAAATGTTTAAAATTAAAAATAAAAGTATATGTCCCGTGTTAAAATATTAAAATTAAAAATATTGAAATTAAAAATAATAATATACTATGAGAGATTGTATAGTTATTCTTATATCACATGATAAGAGATATCAAAGTAAAGTAAATTTTATATATATGTAACAGGATGAAGACAACGAGATTGTATGATATATATTTTAGTTTTAAGTGAAGCAGTAATAACAAAGTGAATCTCTTGCTTTTTTTTTTTTTTCCAAAATTGTCTTGTCAAACTCGAAATCCAACACTAGTCATGTTTTACTATGCAACTATGGTGACCAGAATTCTAAAAATATAACCAGAATTCTAAAAATATATGTTATGTCTACTATAATTTCTTATAATATGATTTAAAATAAATGATATATATTTTTAAATTACCATAGTTATGCATATGATTTAAGTAAATTTTATAATTTTTTATTGTTATAGATGTCTTTTAGAATAAATATGTTGTTTTTAGAATCAAATACATACAATAGATCATTAATATTTATATCTTATCATAATACTTTATATGTTGATGTTACGTTGTATTAATCTCTTATTATGTACTTTAGGTTTAGAATTTAAAATTTTTTCTTATCATGTACTTCATCTCTTGTCATGTATTTTATCACTTACTATAAAATTTTTCTTAACTTCAATACTTTAAAATCTTATTATCTTAAGTATAATTAACAAATTTAATTTCATAATTAAATTTATTATTATGTTTCATTAATCTTTTTTTTTACCAGCAATATTTTATTAAATTTGATATTGAACTTTTAAGTATAGTTTGTTGTAAGTTTGCTTCACTTAGTAGAACACTTAATAAAGTTCTTTGCCAAGGTTCAAATCTTCCCACAAACATATTATTAATTGCATATGTAAATAGCTGTTTCAAAAAAAAAAATTTGCATATGTAAATAGTGTCTTACACGTGTTAGATGTGTACTCGTGTGACAGTTTATTTGAACATGTTGTGTCATTCGTGTTAGTCATGTCTAATGGTGTCATGTAGTGTCACGCAAATATTTATAAATGTGTTAATCGTATTGCGTCACGTGTAACACGTATAATAAACGTGTCGTGTTTGTGTTTAGGATTTAGACATGATTTATAACTTGTGTCATGTCTTGTTTGTGTCGTGTCTAACATGAAACAGAGCACGGATACACCAATTGCCAAGTCTATGTAAAATATTACCTATACTGACAAATAATGGCAAGTTTGGAAGATTTGAAGCTTCATTCTCTTATTTTCTATCCCCATTATCATTAAAAATTCTCTTGGTTCTTTTTTAAGATTTGATTTAATTTTAATTAAAAAAAGGAAAGAAAATAAAGAAAAAAAAAGCTTTCTAATAGCACATATGCAAGAAGTGCATTTTGGATTTTGGAAAAGAAATCTAATCAACCTGTCAAATGATGTTCAAATTCATAATATAAGAGATGCATTTCGTGATATACAAGTTTTTCTTTTGAAGTTTAAAAAACTGGTTTTTAAGAGGAGCAATTAGTGGTTTGTAAAGCATATGGAAAAGTGGTGCATATTTTCTTCCTTTGTTTGTTTTGTTGAATTATTGGCGGTGACCTTAATGGCCATGTAGGTGTTAGTAGAGAGGGTTTTGAGAGCGTACACATGGTTTTAGTTACGGTGTAAGAAATGAGGGTGGGGATGCTACTTTATCCTATGACCTAACCCCAGTGAACATAGTTTAAGAAAAGAGAATCTCACCTTATAACCTTTAAAAGTGGATAACATGCAAGTCAGATAGATTTCTTTTTGACTATGAGGAGGGATAGACGTAGATGTTTAGATAGATCCCAAGTGAGTGTTATTATGCTACATAGAGTTCTAGTCTTAGACATGAAAATTCATAAACAGCATCGAAGAAACCAATAGAAAGGAGCTGCAAGGATTCGATGGTTGAAGCAAAAAGAAGATTTTCATGTAATATGTAGAAGTAGTTGGATTCAAAAAGAGGACTGGACAACAAAGGAGAACCCAAATATATTGTGGAATAAGATGGAAAAATGCATGGAGAGGTGACCAAGGAGATGTTGAGTATCAAGTGGAAGAACATCAAATGAAAAGGATGCAACATGGTGGACTGCTTTAGTTAAGGAAACTATAAAGACTAAGTGAGATTGTCACTAGACTTTGATGAAAAAAAACTGTGAAGAGAGCTTTAGAAAATATAGGTTAGCTAAGGAGGCAATGAAGTTGGTTGTAGAGGCTAACCAAGTTTGTGAAAGAAATTTTTGACAAGTTGGACACAAAGGATGGAGGGAGAGATGTACAGTTTGGCGCAAGCAAGAGAGAGGAGTTGCAACCTAGGAGCTGTGAAATGTATCAAGGATGAGTACCAAAGAACTCTAGTTAAGGTCAATGACATTAAAGAAATGTGGCGTGATCATTTTGACAAACTGTTTAACAACAGAGAAGGCCAAAATTTTGACAATATCTCAGTGCCTTTCGAAGATCTGAATCGATGCTTTCTGTGTAGAATCAAATAGATAGAGGTAAATGAGGCACTAAAGAGGATGAAGAGAGGGAAAACTGTTGGGCATGA
Source organism: Heritiera fomes (assembly GCA_032173925.1). Lineage (NCBI taxonomy): Eukaryota > Viridiplantae > Streptophyta > Magnoliopsida > Malvales > Malvaceae > Heritiera > Heritiera fomes. Next base: position 7,870,670 of record JAPDPM010000017.1, read on the forward strand.
TGAAATTTCCATTGAAGTTTGGAAATGCTTAGGAGAGGTAGGAGTTAGGTTATTGGCAAATCTTTTTAATACAATTTGGCACACGAACAGAATGGAGGAAGAGTCTTTTGATACCTCTCCAATAGAATAAGGTAGATATTAAGAGTTGCTCTAACTACCGAGGCATAAAACTACTGAGTCACATGATAAATTATGGCAAAGAGTGATAGAACGAAGATTAAGGAAGATCGTAGAGATATCAGAGAATCAATTTGTTTTTAAGCTTTACTGATCAACTATGGAGGCAATACACTTAGACAACTTGTGGAGCGTTCTAGAGTATAGGGTAAAGATCTTCATATGGTCTTTATAGACTTGGAGAAAGCATATGATAAAATGCTTAGGAAGGTGTTACGATTGTCCTTAATGAATAAAAGAGTCCTCGTGAAATATATTGAAATAATTAAAGACCTGTATGGAAATGCAAGGACACGTGAGAACGTGTGGATGGCAAACAAGTGAATTTCATATCATAGTGGAACTACATTAATAGTTGAAGTCAAGCAAGTTCTTGTTCGTTCTAGTAATAGATGAGATGATGAATTCCATCTAGGATAATGTGCATTGGTGTATGGTGTTTGCATGTGATTGTCTTGTGTGCTGATATTAGAGAGGAGGTCCACGCAATGTTAGAACTGTAGAGATAGATGCTAGAGTTAAGAGGGTTCATATTAAGCAGAGTGAAGACTAAATGCATAGAGTATAAATTTAGTTCAAACTAAGAGGAAGATTGAAATATAGTGATGCTTGATGAGGCAACAAACCCTAAGAATGTAAATTTAGATCAAATAAAGAGAAAGATCGAATATAGTGATCCTTGATGAGGTGCTATTGATCCCTATGCAGGATCATTTCATATATTTGAGATCGATCATACAGATGGATGGAGAGATTGATGGCAATGTGACACAGGATCCAAGCTGGCTGGAGCAAGTAGAGAAGCGCTATAAGTTTGCAGTGCAATTCCGATATGGTTGAAAAGCAAATTTATAAGACAGTTGTTAGACCAACACTTCTCTATGGTTGTGAATGTTGGGTGACTAAAAAACTGTATACACAGAGGATGAGTGTAGAAGAAATGCGAATGCTGGGATGGATGTACAAGAAATGATAGAATGAGAAATAAGGACATTTGTAAGAAGGTTGGAGTGGCACCTATCGAAGACAAGATGAGTTAAAGTCATTTACGTTGGTTTGGATACATACGATGTAGACATATGGATGCTTTATTCAGGAGAGTGGAGACTATGAATGATGAAAAAAGGGTCAAGGTTGGAGAAAGACCCAAAAAGACTTGGAAAGAAGTCATTTGGAAAGATATGGCAAAACGAGAGTTGGAAGAATGCATTGCCGTAAATAGAAATGAGTGGAAGAGAATTCTTGTGACGACTTAGCGTGAGTTCATATATTGTTCATATAACTTACCCCATTAGTGGGATAAAAGCTGGTGATGATGAACATTGGAAAACAAAATCCTTGTGTTGACTTGTGGCCAACATGTGTACAAAATATTTCAAGAATTTCGATAAATTTATCTAAAGAACATGCAACATTTGCATTTGCTATGCACTTTTTTTCTCTAAAGAATTTTTTAACATTATCATTCACAACATTGTTATATGGTAGTGAATGTTGGGCGACTAAGAGGCTACATATACAAAAGATGAGTGTAACAGAAATGAGAATGTTACGGTGGATATACAAGAAAGGATAGAATGAGAAATGATGATATTCGTAAAATGATTGGAGTGGTACCTATCGAAGACAAAATGTGTGAAAATCGTTTATGTTGGTTTGGACATGTAAGACGTAGACCTGTAGATGCTCCAGTTAGGAGAATAAAGGCTATGGATGTTGAGAGAAGGGTTAAGACTAGAGGAAGACCGAAAAAGACTTGGAAGGAAGTAGTTTGGAAAGACATGGAGGTTTTAGAATTAGATGAGCAAATGGCCTTGAATAGGAATCTATGGAGGCAGAGAATACATATGGACGATCTAACGTGATTTTAGATATTGGTTCATCTAGCCTACCCCAATCTATTGGGATAAAGGCTCTGATGATGATGATTCACAAAAATTCATATTTATGTTTCCTGCTATCAGATGAAAACTGAAACATAGTTTAACCTTGCAAAGTTGTAAAGATGGTCATGCTAAGCTGCCCCCTTTACAATTTTGGAAGTTGATCTTCCAAAAGCCTGTATTATATTTAACATAAAAATCATGATTGTTTCCATGGCCTGCCACATTAATTGCAGTCACTCGCTAAGTATATGCTATTTAATTGTTTTTTTCGGCCCATGTAAGTGGTTGCATCATAACGATATTCTTGTTTCCTAGTTTGTTCTCTTTCCTATTTTTGTCTTTCATTCATCATGGAATATTTTGATCAGGTATGAACTTTGGAAACCAAATCTCAGATCAATGATGGAGTTTGACATGAAAGAAGTTGGTGTAGGCAATAAGAGTAAAGATGAAGTTTTGGCAACTTGCTTGCAGCAGATGAAAGCTTGCTTCTTAGATGTAAGTAGCTAATCTATATTTATTTATTTTCTCATAGAATTTATTTTTCTGGGTATATTATGCTGGAAACATGGTTTGTTTCTGTCTGAAATATGTAAATTAATAAGATTTAGGTTGCAGAAAAGAGGGGAGTTGGGGAAGGGAGAGAGAAGGATGACAAGAAGAGCATAGAAAATGAAACCTTGATGTGTGACCTAAGAAAATTGGACAGGGAAAGGAAAAGAAGATACAAAAATAAAGAAATCAGAGGGAGAAAGAAGAAATCGAGGAAGTGCATAAGCATGGGGATGTCTCAATACTTCAATCGCTATTTTCATAATATCTAAATAATTCAAACTAGGAAGTGACATGGCCCAATAAGATTGAGAGTGCTGAAATGTGACTGTCAAAGTGACTACCCCTAGCATTCCTCGAATCTCAATATTGTAAAGTTTATAGTCTAGATTCAAACATCCTTTAGTCAAATCAGAATGTGCAAATATAGGATCCCATGATATATGAAAGGTTAAAAGGTCTTATATTACTTTCTCCAGCAGTTAAAATAAGTGATATCAGTCCCATAACCTATTGCTTTTTATAGTCTTAGTCTAAATTACATGGATAGTGGTGCAAGTATCAATATGGATGTGTTTAAATATCTCACTCATCTTTTTCTAGAAGTTTTGGGTGCAGGGAGTCAACTAAAGAGTCGAAAAGTATGGTATGGATATGTTTATCTCACAAAATGTTATGAAAAACGTAAAAAAATAGTTCTTATAGAGAAAGGAATTTTATTCCAGAAAAATGGACAAAGGGAAGTTGAAGGTTTTGCCGATGTCAATTAGGTTGGTCCAGTCAATGAAAGCAAAGCTACCACTGATATTGTACTAAACTATGGGAAAGTTTGGTGATTTGCAGAAGTAAGAAGCAAACAGTGGTTGCTTGGAGTAGTGCAGAAGCGAAACATAGGCCTATTACTCAAGAAGTTTGTGAGCTAATCTAGTTGAAAAGAATATTAGGTCCTATGAAGTTATATAGTGATAGCAAATTGGGTATCAACATTGTTCACAATCTCATCCAACGTGATAGAATGAAGCATGTGAGAATTGACAAAAACTTCATAAAAAATTAGATTGAAAATGGGATGCTTAGCTTGTCTTGTGTATCAACTAAGTCACTAGAAGCTGATTCCCTCACAAAAGCTATGTCAAAACCAGGATTCGATTCTTTTGTAAGCTGGGAATGATTGACATTTATTCACCCTGCTTGAGGGGGAGTGTTGGAAAGATTAGAAAAAATCCCAAAATTATTGGAATGTGATGGGATTAGGGTCAACTCTGATTTTTTTTTTTAATTTTTTTGGTAGTTTCCTGTTTTTCATTCCTAAAGTTATGATGTCTAATTTAGGATAGTTCTCCATCTATATAATGTAAACCCCTAATTAGACTCGGCAATCCTATACATGACACAGTGATATGACACGAAAACGACATGAATAAAAGACAAGGTGACACAGACTAAAAGTTGGTAAAAATTGTATATGAATATGGCAAAAGCTAAAAAATAGGTTATGTTTGGTGTGTTGACACAATTTTTGTATTTTACACGACAAGAAAACGATATTTCATGGCACGAACAGGGAATTTATACATGACTTGCCGAATCTACCCCAATTTTTGAAAAGGATGAATATAGGAAATTATTTTCTAAAACTCTTGTTTCACTCAGTTAACGCTGTATAAACATTAATGGTGTTTGGTTGATGTGTTCATCTATGCTTTCGGTGGATGTCATGCTTTTGACAAGCTGAGTATGGTATGCAGGCAAGATTGAACAAAGTGAAACTATTAGAAGCTATGGCAGTTTTCTTTGAGAGGTATTCATTAATTCCCTATATTCTAATAGAAAATATTGTATTGTTATAATGCAATGCTATCTACTTATGCAGATCAAATCGAGCTGTCGGGGGCGACAACCATCCAGCTGGAGAGGTGGTTAGGCAGTGTGGTCTTTGCCAAGAATCTTCTATGGTGCTGAAGAAAAACCGTGTATGGATGACACTGATTCAATTCCTTTTTTAAGTTATAGAGACTCTGTTTTATAGTATCTTGGTGCTTGCTTTTGTATTAGAAATTAGTCGCAAATCTGATTTTCTGTGCAGTATTGTAGAATTGGGTAAAAACTGTATATTTTCTGTCTATCTATTTCCTTCTGATTTACAATCCTTTTATAGGAAAAACTGTACCTAGAAAATGGAAAGTTCTAACTAATTTACAGCCTAATTTTCTCACTTTACTGATTTAGATCATTGACCAAATCAGTTCTGAATCTACTCCTAATTACAGACAGATATTTAGGAAACTAAGGAAACTAAATCCAATCACATCTTTGACATTCTCAACATTCCCCCTCAAGCTGGTTTGTAGATATCTTCCATTGCCAGCTTGCCAATCAAATTGTCGAACTGTTTCTTTGGTAATCTTTTAGTGAGTATATCTGCAACCTGTTCTGCAGGAGGGACATATGGCATACAAATCAATCCCCTCTCAATTTTTTCTTTGATGAAGTGTTTATCCACCTCCACATGCTTTGTTCTATCATGAAGGACTAGATTGTGAGCAATTGAAATTGCTGCCTTGTTGTCACAATAGACCTTCATTGGTGAAGGGTTTGAGATCTTCAATTCTTCCAATAATCTCTTAATCCATAGTACTTCACATATTCCATGTGCAACTGATCTAAACTCTGCTTCGGCACTGCTTCTGGCTACCACACTTTGTTTCTTGCTTCGCCAAGTCACAAATTTTCCTCTGATAAATGTATAATAAATGTACACTTTGTTTCTTGCTTCGCCAAGTCACAAATTTTCCTCTGATAAATGTATAATAAATGTACACTTTGTTTCTTGCTTCGCCAAGTCACTGGACAGAAAAGATTCATGTTCTATAGCCAAATATCTAGCATAAGCATCTTTAAATGTTGACTTTTCTAATTTTAAGCCTAATTTTGCTGGTGCATTATGATTTCCATGGCCGTTAATTTCTTTCAGGATTTTGCCTTACTGTATGCAATATTTACTCTACTCTCATATTATTTTACAGTATTCTTGGCAAGCAGTTAAGTCATTCATTTTCTTATGAACCATTATACTTCTTTTCAACAGGATGGCAATTTCATGGTTGGATGCTCCGGTTTTCCACAGGTCAGTGCTAGATTTACTTGTTTGGCTAAAATACGATTCAATAAAAAGCTAATAAATAGGTCAGTGTAATTTAAAAACTTTAACTGAAACTAGTTTTGGATAGATGGTTAGGGTGTTGTTCGATATTGTTGCCAAAATTTTGCTTCTGTTTCTTGTTTTGTTTTCTGTTTTTATATTCTGAAACAAGACACATGTTTAGTAACCTAAGTTTGTTGCGTAATTATAAGAGAAAACAGAAATACGATACTTGTTTGGTAAGTTGGAAAAGGTATTTCCATGGTAAAGTAAATCCATAAAAGTTATTTTCATCAGAGCGGCCGAGACAGCAAAAGCTCTCTTCTTTCGCTCGTGTTCCTCAACCTCTATGATTGTAGCAGACAAGTAGTGAGTAGAGGTTGCAAATGGGTCGGTTCGGACGGGTTCGGTCCGAGTTATATTCGGGTTTGGGTTATTTCGGTTTTGGATTTTTTTGGTTTCAGATTTTTTCGGTCTCGGGTTTTTTCGGTTTCGGATATTTTCGATTTCGGTTTTTTCGGTTTTGAGTATTTTTGGTTTCAATTATTTTCGTTTCGATTCAGTTTTAACCGGACGAGCTTAGCGGGCTTAGTCAAATTATTTTGAAATTTTATAAGTTATAGATATTTTTATAATTTTGAACGTAATAATTAATTTAATTTTATATAGTTAAATAAAAATATAATAGAAATGTTAAATTAAAGTTAAAATTTAATAAATATTTATATAAATATAAATATTTACATTTTAATGTTTTTATTACTTGACAATTATTATTTATTTTTTTAATTTCGTGTGATATTCACATTTGTTATAAAATATATAATTATATATTAATAATTATATAAAAATTTATTTTTTAAGTGAACCAAATATATATGGTAAAACTAAAAGAAAGTGAAAATCCAAAAGTATTAGCTATACAAATAAATAACTAACAAAGTATTAGCTATATATGGTTCAGTCTTGGGCAGGTTTTCGGGCTCGGACCAGCTTTTGCCACCCCTAATAGTGAGCTCTTACTGTCATACCCACATATGATTAGTATCGCCACTGAAAAATTTGGTCAGTTCATAATACCCCGTTTGATTTTCTTAGTTCTAATTGTCTATCCATAATTTGGTTTCTGATTTCCTATGGTAGGATCTTTCCAAGTTTTTATGAGAAAGAGTCCCGAAGTTGATGGTAATGGTCTTATAGGCCAGAAATAAAAAAAGGATATAGGAATTTGGGAACCTGGAATATCCAGGCTGTAAAAGGAATTTCAGAGAGTTTTAAAGGGTAAGAGAGGCCTGAAGGTGTGAGAAGTAGGAGATTTAGAAAGGTTACAAACATCTTCCATTTTACTCTAGAATTAGGAAAGAAGATTGCGGTTTGTGAAGACCTGATAAAAGTTTATTAAGACCCTAACCTGGGGCATTTTTCTGAGGAAAGAAAACTCACATTACCAGTTGAGCTTCACAAGTTAAATAAAGACAAGATGACATGAGATTGTGGTACTTAAGTATAATCTACAATCACTACCAAAGGGCCTAAACTTCGGGGAGAGTTCATGGATGTGTAAATAACATGTCTAATCTCTCTTTTATATGGGAGTTTACTTACACATGCAATACAAGCTAGCATTATGAGCAAGAAGAAAGGACAACTTTTATGAGCTAATCCTTTGCTTTTTCTGAAAAAGAGGAAGAGAAAACTTTCAGTTCGTAGGTGTAGGCACTGTAATAATACACCTAAATTTATTTTAACTCTTTTTTGTGAAAACATGATGTTTGAACAGCTGTCAAAACTTCTCACTATTTCCAGGAAAAATATCAAAGTAAAAATTTGTTATCAGACATATATTCTGTATGGATTTCTTGAAACTTTTTTTTTTCCTGGAGGCATGAATTGTTTGATACTTAAACAGGAGTGAAACAGAAGGTAAGGTATTCATATTGTATTTTTTGCATGAAAACTGTGCATATTATATTCTGATCTAGTGTGAGGAAAATTCTGTTTATTCAACTTGAACTTATGAGGTTAAACATGTTGTAATTTATTTATTCGATTCTTTTGGATCCAACTGTAATTTCTTTGAAGTTGTGTATTGTATAACATATTTACTATAGTATTCTTTGGAAAAAAAAAACCCACTCCAGTAGTTCAGCTTTAAAGTTGGGTTTTTATTTTATTTTTTTTTAAATTCTGTTCCGAATTCCTTGTATTTCTTTGGTTTACCATGCTGGTACTCTCTTTTATTCAGAATAACTCATCCTTGGTTTTGTTGTTTGCTCAGACAGATAAGAGGACTGATTTTATAACTTTTTAATTGCTAACTTTTGGTCCATAACTATACACATAAAATAGACTGCTGTTTGATGACTTAGGAAAATGTAAAAGGTAGAAGTTGATTTAGAACCTGGCATAGACATTGACAAAGTTCTCTACTGCAAATTGCTTAAAGAAATGAATACCTTCAACTGCTTTCAGTTTCTGTGAAGTTTGGTTTCAGCGGGCAGTTTGTTTCTAAATAATCTAAACTATATATACAGGCCAAAACAGAAAAAATAAAAAATCAAAGCCATAAACCTGAGTGTAGCCTTTAGCAACTTAAGGACCTTTAAGTCTATTAACTGAACCATCAGGAGTAACTGTATAGACCCATGTGGGTACTCTTTACGAAATAATAGGTTATTCTTTCAATTATATCTGGATTGGTGCCATGTATAATCTTCTTATGAAAATGCTTCTCAGAAAAGCATGTATTTTTTCTTTGGTTCATAGGGAGGTACAAGGAGGGAAAGAGAGATTCGAACCTTAGATATAATCCTTCCCAAGGAGGGGTAACAATTGCTAAGCCAAGCTTTGGTTGTTCAAAGCATGTATTTTTGAAAGTGGCTTTCTAAAGTTACAATCCAATAAATCCATGGGTATACCATGAAAAAATTGAGGTTTTACCCATGAAGCAACCTTCTAAAAAAATTAGTGTATTAGGAAAGAAAGCTAATAGTCCTCAAATACTTAATGTTTAATGGATTCTTGAGGCCTCAGCAAGCATAGATGAAATTATTGAAAAATACATCTGCCTGTGTCTTATTTTCTTATAATAATTTAGTTTATTTTTGTATATGAAATTGTGGATTTATTGAACTATTGCACTTTTTCTGGTTTGTATGTAACTTTGTAACACCTCTTCGCTACACATCAGTGTAGGAATGCTATCTGGCTCCCTGGATCTGTATTGGAAGCGGCGGTAACAAGTAATATTTGCAGCTCCTGCAGTCCAGGTATGTACTTGTAACCTTATTTCTTCAAGTTTAGCTAGCAGTGATTGTCTGTGCAGACTTGGTTTAGATTGTTCAGGATCGGTGAATGATAGAAACAAGAGGTTTATAAAATAGTTTCCTCTAATTCATCTTTTGCATACATCAGGATTAGGTTTACATTATATAGATGGAAAATTATCTTAAAATAGACACAACAACTGTAAGAATGAAAAAACAGGAAATTACCAAAAATAAAAAATCAGGGGTCGTTTGGTATCGTTTCTTGTTTTATGTTTTCTGTTTTTAAAAATTCTATTTTTGTTTTATTTTGTTTTGTTTTCAATTTCTGAAAACAGAAAACATTTTTGTTTAATATTGTTACATTTTGAAAACAAATATTTAAACTGATTCAGATATAATAATTCAATTCACAAAACAAAATTTTAAAAATTAAATAAAAAATAATATATTTATTAAATAAGAATATGTAGATAATATTAAATAATATTATTTTATATTATTTAATTCTAATATTAAATATTTTTATTTAATCATATAAAAATTTAATATAATTTAAATAATGTTATAATTAAATAAAATATTAAATAAAATAATATTATTGAATTTAATTGTAATAATCATAAATTATATTTAATAATAATTTTTATTTAATTGTAATAATAATAATATTACATTATTAAATAAAATATTTAACTAATTAATTTATAATAAATTATATAGTTATTAAAATATATTATATTTAATATAAATAATATTATTTAATGTTAAGTATTTACTTATTTAATAATATTAACTTATTTAATAGTAGTAGTGATATATTTTAAATTTAAGATAGAATATAATATTAAATAATAATATTGTTTAGTAAAATAAAAATTAATTATATTAGATAATAATATTAATTATTAACATATCAAAATTATAATAAATGATATTATTTAAAATATTTAATATATTCAATAAATTATTATAAAAATTTAAATTAAATAATATTATAATATTATAGTTCAATGTAATATTTATTTAATTGCTTTTTGTGTTTTCAACTTTTCTATATTAAAATAAATATATTAATTTTAAAATATAAAATAATATTTTATATTAAAATTTAATATTATTTTATTTAAAAAATTAATTAATTTTATTTATATTTTTATTATAAAATATTAATATTATATTAATATATAAACTCTGTTCACTTACTTATGCACAGTAACAAAAATGAAAACATGTTTCCGAAAACAATGAAAACAAAAAATTCTTGTTTCCAACAATTTTGGAAATTCTTGTTTTCGTTTTCGTTTTTTGAGAACGGAAACATGTTGTCAAACGTGTTTTCTGTTTCTGTTTTCAAAAAAACTGAAAACAAAAATAGAAAATAGAAAACAGGAAACAAAAACAAACGACCCCTCAGAAAGTTGACCCTAGTCAAATCCCAATAATTTTGGGATTTTCGTAATCTTTCCAACACTCCTCCTCGAGCTGGTGAATAGATATCAATCGTTCCCAACTTGCTTACAAAAGAATAGAATCCAGGTTTTCACATGGCTCTAATGAGGACGTGCGCTGCTTGTGACTTAGTTGATACATAAGACAAACTAACAGTCCCATTTTGAATCTCATTTTTTATGAAGTTTCTGTCAATTCTCATGTGCTTCATTCTATCATGCTGGATAGGATTGTGAACAGTGCTAATGGCAGATTTGCTATCACTGTATAACATCAGAGGACCTAATAAAGGTATATTTGGATCCTTTAGTTTCCTTTCCAACCAGATTAGCTCACAAACTCCTTAGCAATGGCTCTATATTCTGCTTCTATGTTACTCTGGGCAACCACTATTTGCTTCTTACTTCATCAATTCACCAAATTTCCCCATAGTTTAGTACAATATCCAGTGGTAGATTTGCTGTCTTCTAATGAACCTGCCCAGTCAGCATCAGCAAAACTTTCAACTTCCTTTTGTTTATTTTTCTGGAATAGAAGTCCCTTACCTGGTTCACTGCCTCTAGATGCCTTTTTGTGGGTGAGTGCATGAACTGACTTACTACACTCACACTAAAAGCAATTTCTGGCCTTGTGAGAAAAAAGGTATATTAGTTTTCCAACCAAATGCTGGTACCTTTTCCAATCTACAGGTGGATCTTCCTTGGTAATTTCTGTTTCCAGTTTCGTTCTAAAGGAGTTGCAGCACGTCTTGATGTAAAATGGCAGCAATAGAAATTATTTTAGTTTAAGTTTTTATGTCAGTATTTCTGTCAGGAATTTAATTTTAGACTTTTAATTGCTTTAGAGTTCTATGCTGAAAAATATTGTGTTTTATTAATAGGATTAGGATATTACAGTTTTTATAAAAAGTTTGTATCCTATTAGGGTTAGGCTTGCTTCCTTGCCTAAAAATAGACTTTGTATTCTCTTCTAAAGCAGTGAATAAATAATTGAAAATTCAGCAAAGTTTTTGCTCTTTGGTTGTGTGACTCAACCATTCTTAGGTGCGACTCCTAAGAAACCCTAGGTGAGACTCCTAGGTTTTTATTCTTCTTTATTACCCTAGGTGAGACTCTTAGGCTAAACTTACCCTACACCCCTAATTCATAGATAACACAGATCTGTCCTACATCACGTCTACAGCCAAGTTTTCCAGTTTCTTTTAAAAGGTCAAGAGTGTATTTCCTTTGGGAGATGAAGACACCTCGTTTGCTTCTAGCTATTTCCATCCCTAGAATGTACCGAAGTTTCCTGATACCCTTCATCTTGAATTCAGCTTGTAACTGCCCTTTAAGTTCTTCAATCTCTTGAATATCACCTGTGATTACAATATCATCAACATAGACTATTAGAACAGATGTCCTTCCATCTTCAGCTTGTTTAATGAAAAGAGTATGATCTGCTTGCCCCTGTTTGTATCCAAACTGTTTCATGGCTGTGCTAAACTGTGTAAACGATGCCCTTGATGACTGTTTCAGGGCATAGAGAAATTTTTTTTTAATTTACATACCTTACGCAAGTCCTCTATCTCAAAGCCTGTTGGTATCTTCATATAAACTCCCTCCAAGTTTCCATTTAGAAAAGCATTTTTTATATCCATCTAATGTACTTCCCAGTCAAGGTTGGCAGCAAGGGACAAAAAAACTCTAATAGAATTTAATTTTGCTAGAGGTGTGAAAGATTCTTCACTGTCTATGCCATAGGTTTGTCTTAATCCTTGAGCAACGAACCTTGCTTGATATCTTTCCATGTTTCCATCGAACCCATACTTCACTGCTAATATCCACTTGCATCTGACAAGTGTTTTTCCCTTTGGGTAGGTCAACAATTTCCCATGTCTCATTATCAATCAAAGCCTTCATCTCTTCCAATGTGGCTGCTTTCCATCTAGAATCTTGCATGGAACTTTGAATGTCTTTAGGACTTCACACTATCGATTATCAAAGTGAATGCCTTGTAATCTTAAGACAACTTGGAGTAGGCTAGATGATTGGAAATGGGATTCTCATTGCAAGATCTTACCGTTTTCTTGATAGCAATTGGTACATCAAGATCAACAATCATGTCAACACCATGATTTCCAAAGGATTTGGTTCTAGTTTTGATGGTTGACTTCGAGGAGGAGCTCGTGGCCTTCTTAAGTAAACCAAAATCTGCTTCGACGTTCAATTTGGTGCTTCCCCTTGAATAGTCACTTGAGTAGGCTTAGAATGATTTAGTGAAGGAGAAGCAGAAGGATCTAGCGATGGAGAAAGGGATGGATATGTAGGAAGAGAAATAGGGAGTGAAATGGAAGGATCGCAATGATTTCTTCATTAGATTTCTCCTTCTGAGGAGAAGCATTGGGATAGAACGTTTGATTTTCTAAAAATGTTACAGCACAGTTGACATAAAATCGCTTGGAAGATGGACAATAGCAATTGTAACCTTTTTGTGTAGGAGACTAGCAAATGAAAACACATATGACGTTTGGATCAAGCTGCCCTTCATTAACATTTGGATTGTAAGCAAAGACAATGCATTCGAATACTTGAGGTGGAAGAGAGTTAAGGATTCAAACTTGAGGAAAAAAATTGAGCAAGCAACTTAGTGGAGTTCATAATTGGAGTGTTTTGGACGGAAGCCGATTGATAAGATAAGCTGCAATTAAAATGGCTTCGGCCCTAAAAGAATTTGGGATGTGGCTAGCAAAAATAATGGATTGGGTAACTGCAAGAAGATGATGATTCTTCTGTTCAGCTATCCCGTTCTGTTTAGGGGTGAAGTACATGAGCTTTGATGAAAATTACCATGTTCAACAAGGTAGTTATTAATCTCATGTGCAAAATACTCCTCATGTTATCAATACCAAGAATGTGAACAGAAGGTTGGAAGATATTGGTGACAAGTTTATGGAATTGTTTGAATATGGGTCTAGCTTCAGATTTTCTTTCATAAGGAAAACCAAACAAGCACGGTTATGGTCATCTATAAGATAATAAATCATCGGGTACCTTTTAAATTTAAAAAAACGAGTTGGTCCCTAGATATTACTATGATTGAGGTGAAATGGCTTTGAGGATTGATAAGAGTGGGATGATTTTTCTTGTTTGTTTTGCATAGATGCAATGCTCAAACCGAAATAAGGAGAGATCTTTATTGATGAATAGATGAGGATACATATCATCATCATCATCATCAGAGCCTTTATCCCAAGAGACAACATGAACAAATATCTGAACTCATGCTAGGTCGTCTATATGAATTCTCCTCCTTCACACATTCCTATCCAAGGCAATGTGTTCATCCAACTCTAATACCTCCATATCTTTCCAAATTGCTTCCTTCCAAGTTTTTTTTCGGTCTTTCTCTAGTCTTACCCCATCTCTCAATATTCATAGCCTCTACTCTCCTAACTAAAGCATCTACAGGTCTACGTCATATGTGTTCAAACTAGCATAAATGACTTTCACATATCTTGTCTTCGATAGGTACCACTCCCACCGTCTTACAAATATCTTTATTTCTTATTCTATCCTTTCTTGTATATCCACATATCCACCGCAACATTCGCATTTCTGCTACACTCATCTTTTGTGTATGTAGTCTCTTAATCGCCCAACATTCACTACCATATAGCAATGTTGGTCTAATAACTGTCCTATAAAACTTGCCTTTCAACTAAATAGGAATTCATTTATCACACAATACACTTGTAGCACTTCTCCACTTACTCCATCCAACTTGGATCCTATGGGTCACATCACCATCAATCTCTCTATCCATCTGTACTATCGACCCCAAGTACCGAAAATGGTCCCGCTTAGGTAACGCCACCCCACCTAATGTCACTACATTATGCTCTTCCACTTGGTCTGAACTGAATTTACACTCCATGTATTCAGTCTTCACTCTGCTTAGTTTGAACTCTTTTGATTCTAACGTTTGTTGTGGAATTTCAGAATATTTTATTTCTGAATCTTACTTGAATAATACAACTTCTAAGGTTTATATACAGCTACTGTTAAGCAGTAAAATAGGAAACTAAATCAGTCTAAATCTAATCCCCATAATTGAGGAATTGTCTAACCTTAATTCTAGGGATATAGATATTTACACATTTAATATAGTTGACTTTTCCACACTCCCCCTCAAGCTGGCTTGAAGATATCTTCCATGGCAAGCTTGCTCACTAGATTTTCAAACTGCTTCCTGTGCAATCCCTTTGTAAGAACATCAGCAACTTGGTCACTTGTTGGTATATATGGCATGCAAATTATTCCATTGTCAAGCTTCTCTTTGATAAAATGCTTATCTACTTCTACATGCTTCGTTCTATCATGGAGCACTGGATTGTGAGAAATAGAGATTGCAGCTTTATTATCACAATAGAGCTTTATCGGTGAGGGATTAGAAACCTTCAAGTCTTCAAGTAGTCTTTTATTCCACATTACCTCACAAATCCCATGGGCTATTGAACGAAACTCAGCCTCGGCACTACTTCTGGCTACTACATTCTGTTTCTTGCTTCTCCAAGTGACAAGGTTTCCTCCCACAAATGTGCAATAGCCTGAAGTTGACCTCCTATCTATAATACTTCCTGCCCAGTCTGCGTCGGTATAGGCTTCTACTTGTAGGTGTCCATGGTTTTTGAAGAGCAATCCCTTTCCAGGCGTTCCCTTTAGGTACCTTAGGATTCTGTAGGCAGCTTCAAAGTGTTCTGAGCTGGGTGAATGCATAAACTGACTTACCACACTTACTGCAAAAGCTATATCAGGTCGTGTATGTGCTAAATAGATGAGTCTACCCACAAGTCTTTGGTATTTCTCTCTATCCACCACATCTTTGGTTTCAGCAGGCTGAAGTTTCAAGTTGGGCTCTATTGGGGTTTCAGCTATCTTGCAACCAAGCATTCCTGTCTCACTAAGCAAGTCTAGGACATACTTCCGTTGGCTAACAAAGATACCCTCCTTTGATCTTGCAAATTCCATGCCAAGGAAGTACTTTAAGGCTCCCAAATCCTTTATCTCAAAGTCATGTGCAAGCCTTCTCTTAAGTTCTCCAATTTCTACACTATCATCACCAGTTATTATTATATCATCCACATACACAATTAAAATAGCTAGTTTACCATTTCTAGAGTGCTTGAAGAACATTGTGTGGTCAACTTGACTCTGAATATAACCATAGCTCTTCACTACATTTCCAAACCTTTCAAACCATGCTCTTGGTGATTGTTTAAGACCATACAAGGATTTTTTCAATTTGCACACCTTGTTGGTTCCGAGGTTTTTCTCAAATCCAGGTGGGAGGTCCATAAACACTTCTTCCTCTAAATCTCCATTAAGAAAGGCATTTTTTACATCAAGTTGCTGTAGAGACCAATTGAAATTAACTGCTAAAGAGAGAAGTACCCGGATTGAGTTTATTTTCGCAACTGGAGCGAAGGTCTCTTGGTAGTCAATGCCATAAGTTTGAGTGAACCCCTTGGCAACAAGTCTTGCCTTGTACCTCTCTATGCTCCCATCTGCCTTACACTTCACAGTGAAGACCCATTTACATCCTACAGTTGTCTTGCCTCTTGGTAGCTTCACAATCTCCCAAGTCCCCTTCTTTTCAAGAGCGTCCATCTCTTCCTTCACTGCTAACTTCCAATCCGAATCACCTAGGGCATCCTGAATAGATCTTGGTACATGCAAGTTAGAAATATTTGAAAGGAATGCTTTGTGGTTATTGGACAAATTTTGATACGACAAATATTTTGCAATAGGGTGATTGGTACATGATCTTACCCCTTTTCTGTTAGCAATTGGGACATCTAGATCAGAAAAATCAATATTTGGAGACTCAAGGAAAGAAACTAAAGGAGCAATTTTAGGATTTACCTGAGTTTGAGGAGGAGGACCATCCCTAAGAGATTTCGGCTGAACAGGTGCTAGAGAAATAATTGGATCAGTAATATTTTTATGAGATTTTCTCCTGGTATAAACCTGAAGCTCAATATTTGGATTATGTGAATCCGTTTGAAGTAATTCTCCCCCTGTTTCAGATTCTTCAATACTTGGCACCTGTTGACTAAGAGAGTCCTTGTTTTCATTATTTTTAACGTCCATTTCCTTAAATTGTTTAATAGACTGAATTGGTGACTCAATGAGGCTTGGTAGTGGTGTAGAGAATTTCCAAAAATTATCTTCTTCTTCTTTATTCTCCCCCTGAAGAAGATTTTTGCTGAAATAGGGTTGATTTTCTAGAAAAGTGACATCCATAGTTATGTGAATTTTCTTTGTCAAAGGATTAAAACACTTATACCCTTTTTTATTTGGAGCATAGCCAATGAAAACACATTTTTCAGCTTTAGGATCCAATTTGGATCGTAAAATTTGGGGAATATAAACAAAGCAAGTGCATCCAAAAATTTTTAAAGGTAACTCAGAGTATAAACGAAATGTTGGGAAGTATTTTTTGAGAGTATTCAAAGGTGTTTCAAAATGCAAGACACGAGTTGGCATCCTATTGATTAAGTAAGATGCAGTCAACACAGCATCTCCCCAGAGGTATTTTGGAATGTTCATAGAAAACATGATAGCTCTAGCTACCTCAAGTAAATGCCTATTTTTCCTTTCAGCTATTCCATTTTGCTGGGGTGTGTCTCGACATGTAGATTGGTGTAAAATACCTTTTTCTTTTAAAAAATTTCCCAAACATTCATTAAAGTACTCAGTTCCATTATCTGTTCGAAGGATGCAAATTTTTGTTTTGAATTGGGTTTCAATCATGCAATAAAAATCTTTGAAAAGTTTTTCTACATCAGATTTTTTGCTTAGTAAGTAAACCCAACACAATCTAGTGTGATCATCGATAAAAGTTACGAACCACCTTTTTCCAGACAAGGTGGTAACCTTTGAAGGTCCCCAAACATCAGTATGAAACAAGTAAAATGGTTTTGATGGACTATAAGGTTTTGAAATATATTTAACTCGATGATCTTTAGATAAAAGACAACTTTCACATTGAAAAAAAGAGCAATCCACTCCTTTAAACAAGTTAGGAAATAAATGTTTTAAATAAGGGAAACTAGGATGTCCTAACCTAAGATGCCATTGCATTATTTTATCAGAAACAGAATTTGAACTGGTACTACTAAGCCCTTGAGCTTTTTTATTACCTAGGAAATCCTCACTGAAATAGTAGAGCCCATTTATTTCTCTAGCACTGCCAATCATCTTCCCTGAGTTTTGGTCCTGAAATTGACAAAGAGAGTCAAAAAAGATAACACGACAGTTGGAATCCTTTGAAAGTTTACTGACAGATAAAAGATTACAAGCAAGTTTAGGAACATGAAGTACAGATTTAAGATCAATACTTTCAGAAAGTTTAATAGAACCCTTGCCTGCAATAGGTGAAATACTACCATCTGCTATTCTTATTTTTTCATTACCAGAACAGGGAGTGTATGAACTAAATAGATTTGACAGGTTAGTCATATGATCAGATGCTCCTGAATCAATGATCCATGGAGCAAAATTAAAGACACTGGATAGGGCTAATGGATTTCTACCTGAATGAGCCAATGAACTATTAGATGTACCAGATGTCGGATTGGACTTTAGTAGTTTCAGGAGTTGATCGAACTGCTCTTTACTGAAGGAACCCATATTTGCTTCATTGGCAGAGGGTTGTGATTGCTTCTGCTTCGGCTTCCAATTTGTTGGTTTTCCATGGATATGCCAACAAGTTTCTCGAGTATGGCGTGGTTTGTTGCAATGGTCACACCACACTCGAGGCTTGTCATCAATGTTACGCAAATCAGGGACATTTTGTCCACCAACATTAGCTTCTGCAGTGACCAATGCAGAGTTCTTGATCAAACTACTGGTACAAGGAGTAGAATTTACAACTGAAGTAGAACCTGACATGGTGGTAAAAAACAGCAGCGGCTCTTGGAAAAATATGGTGATTTAGGGTTTGGCAAGAAGGAAAAGTTCTTGATGAGAAAGTGGCTATGAAGGCCTAAAAAAATCAGCAATGAAGGCTGAAGAAGAAACTGTAGAAAAATCAGCAATGAAGGCTGAAAAAGTGACTGATTTCCAAGAAAAAACCTAAAGCTCTTGATACCATGTGGAATTTCAGAATATTTTATTTCTGAATCTTACTTGAATAATACAACTTCTAAGGTTTATATACAGCTACTGTTAAGCAGTAAAATAGGAAACTAAATCAGTCTAAATCTAATCCCCATAATTGAGGAATTGTCTAACCTTAATTCTAGGGATATAGATATTTACACATTTAATATAGTTGACTTTTCCACAGTCTCCATAATTTCAACTTTGCATTGATCTTCATTCTAGTTTCAGCACATAGGGCAATATCATCTTCAAACATCATACACCAAGGCACCTTATCCTGGATGGATTTTGTCAGTCCGTCCATAAATATCGCAAATAAGAATGGACTTAACATTGACCCTTGGTGTAATCCCATTGTGATAGGAAACTCACTGGTTTGCCCTTTAGATGTCCTCACATGTGTCCTTGCATCTTCATATATGCCCTTAATTAGTTCAATATATTTCAAAGGAACTTTTTTCTTCATTAAGGACCACTATAGTACCTCCCTAGGCACTTCATACTTTCTCCAAATCTATAAAGACCATATGGAGATCTTTGCCCAGTACTCGAGAGTGCTCCATAAGTTGTCTAAGAAAATGTATTGCCTCCATAGTTGACTGTTCAGGCATTAAACCAAATTGGTTCTTTGATATCTCTACATTCTTTCTTAATCTCCGTTCTATCACTCTCTCCCATAATTTCATTGTGTGACTCATCAGTGTTATGCCTTTGTAGTTGTCTAGATGGGGATACATAAATTTTAGAAAAGTTAAGCTAGGATGGCTGAGGCATTTGTTCCAAAGCATAACATCAAAATGTGAAATAGTGGACAATGAAAGCTTACTAATTGGTCTTGGTCTTGGAGGAGAAACGACACCAGAGATGTAGTAGAGGCCATTTCGCTCCTCAACATTGCCAATTATCCTTCCTAAAGACAAATCCTGAAATTCACTATGTGTAGAAAAGAATGTTACTGCAAAATTTTGATCCCTAGTTATTTTGCTAATAAAAAGAAGATTGCACTTTGGAACATGCAAAACAGATTTTAATCACTAGCCAAAATGTTCAATATCCCCTTGGCCAACAGCAGTAGAGAGTGTACAATCAACAATTGTAATTTCTATGTCATCATCACATGTTTCATAGGTAGAGAAAGCAGTAGAGGAGCCAGTCACATGGTATCAGGCACCAATATCAATTATCCAGCCTTCACTTATAACTTTGTGTGATAAAAAGATGACTTGGTGTTACCTCCATGTGCAACAGTGGCAGTGGAGGATGGTGCAGCAGGTTCGGACTCTTTAAGAGGTTTCAACTGGTTCAAAAGGTTTCTCAAGAGTACCATTTGTTCTGCGGTCTGTGGCGGACTTGATTGTATAGGCTTACCGGTTTGATTTTCTTTGACTCTAGGGTTTCCAATCTGCAGGTTTTCCATGAATTTCCTGATATGTCTCCGTGGTTAGATAAGGTTTATTGCAGTGGGCACACCACAATTGCTTATCCTTAGAATGTTGGCCTCGAGAATTGGAGGACTCACTCCTGTTTGCTGCCAAAGCAGAACTGGTGTTTCACCTCTGCAGTTGGGCTGGAAGGAGGGTGATAGAGGGTGAAGCATCACCCTCTTGCAACTTTCTTCATGTCTAACATCAGCGAATGCTTCTCGGATGTTAGGAAGAGGTTTGGCTCCAAGGAGATGTCCACGAACTTCATCAAGATCCTTATTGAGACCTTTAAAGAATCCAAACACGCATTCTTTCTCTAGCATTTGATTGTACTTCACACCATCTTTAGGACAATTCCAACTTGTCTCATAGAACAAATCCATCTCTTGCCACAGTTTGGATAATACATTATAGTACTCAGTGACTGACATAGTTCCTTGTCGGGTAGTGCAAATTGCTGAACAATTCTCAAAAAACTGTGCAGTGTTTTGAAGGTCTGAATACATTTCCTGGCCTACCTCTCAGACATAGAGTTGATCAGCCAGCCATGACAATGGAGTTTTCAGCTTCCCAAGTAATGAAATTTTCAGCAGTAGTTGAGGGCATAGGAATGGCACCCGTTAGGTAGCCCATCTTGCCTTTGCCTTTAATTACTAACAGAATAGATTGAAACCACTTACGGAATTTTGTTCCATTTAGTCTGTGTTGGGTTATTTGAAGAGAATGGGTGTCTAGTGAAGATGATAAAGAGGGTAAAGGATTTATTCGTAAGGTTAGAAGCAGCAGGAGATTCTGCTGTAGATGTGGATTGGGCAATACCGGTCATTGGCCCAACAATTTTTTCAGCTCAACTATGAATGGCAAAAAAAAAAAAAAACCCCTTTTATTGCCAGCAGGAGCACCATCTCTGATACCAAGTAACAAGAGGTTTAGAAAATAATTTCCTCCATGCGTCTTTTACATACTTTAGGGTTTACATTATATAGATGGAGAACTATCCTAAAATAGATATAATAAACCTAAGAAAGAAAAAACAGGAAAGTACCAAAAATAAAAAATCAGAAAGTTGACTCTTATCACATCCCAAAAATTTCGGGATTTTCCTTATCTTTCCAACAATTTGCAGCTCCTGTAATCCAGGTATGTACTTGTGACCTTATTTCTTCAAGTTTAGCTAGCAGTGATTGTCTGTGCTGACTTGGTTTAGATTATTCAGGATCAGTGAATATTTAAGAGAGATTCATTGCAATTCATAATAATAGGGTGAGGACTCGAAGCTAGATTTGACAATCCCAGGGTGTCTTTGTAGTTTTGTGACATTTCAGATTCATTGTCATACTAGTAGTTTTAAAAGCACGGTATAATGCAAGCACTTCTAACAGATTGCACCTGTTTTAGGTTACTGTTGCATGGTGCTCATTCAGATGTGCCACCTTATTAAAGAGTGCATTTACATGCCTTGTAATTCTTCATGCTTCTTAGCGGTGTGTTTATCTGCTTTTGTGTCTGAGATATACTTCTTAATGATGGACTGTTCCTTTCCCTGATAGGTCCTGTTTACTTGATTCAATTTAAGTTTCGCCAGCTTGAAATACCACCAGGCTTCAATGCGAATCATCTGGGTAAGAGTGTGGTTCCCATGACATTCTTTTACATTAAATTTGCATTATTTTTTTTGTTATCTTTAGAATATCTATACAAAATGCAAAAGGGCAGAGTTAAATTGGTCCTCTATTTTAAATATTTCAACTGAGTTGGAACTTATCCATCTCATGAGTTCTTTTTTCATATATGTTCTTATTTATGTAGTGCTATATTCCAATTATTTTTCCCCATTATCTTGTTCTAATAAATGTTTATTATTATCATCTTTCTGGAAATCTTTATTTTAATGATTTTTTAAAAGAATTTCCTTTTGTTTGTTAATTGCATAGGTGTGCACATCTGCATGTGTGCCTTAAATTGTTTATTTTTCTTTTAAATAAAAATTCAACATTTGCACACACAAATGTATGTCTCTCCTAAAATCAAGTTGGTATGCATGTGTGTGTGAATTGTCTCTAAAAGATTGTCTAATTTGAAAATTTTTCCTGTGGTCAAAATCTTTCAATATTACCAATGATATTTCACACATTTATCGACAAATTTTAAAAAATTGGAAAGCCTTTTGACTTAAAGTTCCCAACATTTTTTTTCTGAAATTTTAAGTTAATGGTAAATTTAAAATAAAGGTCAAAGATGAAATCTTGACCACTCAAAGTCAAATGGACTAATATCTGGGAACTAGGGAATTATTCATTATTAGTAAGTGTGTATCCTGATTCTGAACTCTGAAGCTTCCATGTTGTGTTTGTGCAAATTTTGGGCAAGTATTATGTGGAATTTTCTCTTTTATTGTCAGTTTTCTATATGCTACTGGCTTGGTTTTCATGAGTTGTTTGTATCTGAGCCTATTTATTTATAGGTGTCCTGGGAGGAAGCATGTTGACTTAGTTGGCTTTCGGCCTTCTCTTTGTGGCTTTGGCTTTCTTTTACTGGTGAAAAATGTAGTAAGATCTTTTCGTAGTTTCAAAATTGAGTGCTATGCCATTTAGAGGAAATAATCTTGCTGCAGTGCCTGTACGTACTCAGCAGAAATCAAAATAATTGTTCATTATTGAGAAGTAAAATGTTGTGATGAATAACGACCAGAGTTTGACCTAGCAGTAGTTAACTCAATAATTTGTGAATGCCATACCTTTAAGCATAAATGAAATTGTTTATTTTGGACAATTTCCACTGTCTTATGCTAAATAGAACACTTTTAGTTTCTCAATGTGGATTTATTTCATGTTCTTTTTCCCTTGCTTTGATAATGATAAATCAACATGTCTCCATTTTATTTACACCTTATTTGTGCATAAACACGCCTTCTTACATGGATCCAACCAATATTCATATTTAATGCTCTTTCTTATAACCGAGTGAATGCTGAAAAATTTCTTGTCTATATGCTTAGGTTGCATTGGCGGCTGTGATGATACTCTTAGACAACTGATTGAAATATGTGGAACAGGTTCTCGCATGTCAGGTCTGTAATACTTGTTTATCTGGAGTAATTGTGAAGATGTTCAAAATGGAAGAATAAAAGTTCATTTATGGGTTTATTGGTGCTGATGAAAATATGAAATCATAACACATTATTGTCATTATCTCATTATGTGATCCATAGGAGCTGATTAGCAGTTTATTCTTAGCCAGCTTAAGATTTTTTAATTAACAGTTAATGGGATATTCTGCTTAGGTATTACCATATTTGTGCTGAATCTTTTACTTACAATATATTGCATCTTGTCCATGCAAATTCATAATGCCCAACCTAGGACAGAAAATTGACATGTCTTTATCAAACATGTGTATCAATTAATATTAAAATTTCCATTTTTTTCTTGCTGAAGTCATATCTTGGTCTAGTTGAACATAAAAACTAGGTTTTTTGTTTAATATGTTATTCAGCACGAGGTAGAGGACCCACAACAACATCCAGCAATGTCCAGAGAAGTAGCAACAGACAAGGTGCTTGCTTATACTGTCAGCAAACAGGCCACTCTTCAAATGATTGCCCTTCACAGTTTTCGGGTTCTCGAAATTCTAGATCACGTGCAAACTCACAAAATGGTATGCAAGACGGACTGTTATTTTCCTTTTATCAACTTAATATTCATGAGAAGAATAAGTCTAGTTGCTTGATCAAAGTAATAATAATCGAACTTATACTTGCAGAAGGCTTGAGTATGATACAACACTCTAGATTGCACATATTGCATTATTGTTGTTCAATGTCACATGTCACATATGATTGGAGGTGGCACAGTTTAACCAATTCGAACCCCAAAGCAAACCAAACCTGAAAGAAGCCGAAACCTGAAACAAATATCTATTACACCCAATTATAAACTTAAGTTATATATCTATAGACATACATTTTATTTTCTATAAATCTCATATAATTGAATTAAATTTTAAGAAAAATATAAAAATTCTAGTACTTCAGGTGATAAGTTTTTGTTTAGCAGTGGCAAAAACGTATTCGATTCTAAGGACAGTCTTGACCTGTGCAAAACTTGATCTAACTTAGAATCCCAAAGGAAAGGAAAAACAGTGGATGGTTAAAAATAAACAAATAACTGCATTAGATGACCTTACAAATCGATAAAGTCTCTCCCGTTTATGGTGGCTTCTTTATGGTACCAATTGTTTGATTGATCTTGAATTGTTGACGATTATATATTTGGCTTAATTGTTCTTTTATTTTTAATTATTATAAAATTTGTTGACCTTGATTTTCTCTAAAAATTCAATCTTTATGATTAATGTTCAACTGTTAGATTTCTCCAAAGCAAATTGAACTATTAAATTTTGTAAGCTATTGTTAGGACATGTAATTTTTATTTAAGTATTTGGTTCCTGTTAAATACTTTTAAAGTTTCATCAATTCTGTGTAAACTTGATTCATGGTATTCAGTTCAAATCTGAAGTATATTGTTAGACATGCAAAATCATTCTCTTAGAAAATTATTTTACTTACACTAGGGCTACATATAACCTCGAATGACCCGAAACCCACCCACATCCAAAATGACTGAGACATTCCAAACCTGAAGACCAAATGACACCTGCCTGAACCCAAAATGACTTGAAACAATTTGGACCCGAACAAACCCAACCTGGCCTACTCATTTGCAGGCTCTGCACTTTTATAAGATAACTTGTAAAGCATTTGGAATTTGAGTTTCTTGGAAGTTTTTTCTTGGATTAATGTTTTGAGATCTTAAAGTTCAGTTTATTTTATTTTTTTAATGAAGATTTGTCTGAAATCTTCCTTTTATGTTTCAATATGAAATTATAAGCCGTGTCTTTTGTAGCCAGTTAATTTTTCTGGTTGCAGTCGTAGGAAGCCTTGCAGTATAAGCCTTAATTAAGGCACAAACTGTGCTCCAGGTAGCGAGTGCCATTGCTCTTCTCTTGTCCACTTTTTATTTGTAAATCCTATTTTCTTCTTCCTTGTTCTTTGTTATAAGAAGATATCTTTCTCCTCAGAATTGCATCAAATACCAGAAAAATAATTTCCTCCCCTTCAGTCCCATGCCAACTTTGCCTCATAAAGTTTATAGTAAAGTGTTTCTAAAGTGAAATTTTGGTTTATTGAGACGATATTTTGTAAGTACGTAATTATCTTGAATATATTATTTCTTTAGTTTCCAATCGCCTAGAAGGGATGAAAGAAACAACTTGTTCTTTCTTCAACAATTTCTGATCTCTAGTGGACCTCTTTGTAGGATTCGAACTAGATGAAGTTCTGACCATCTATCAGAGAAAAAAGAATGAATGGATCTTGTAGGATTCCCAAGAAATTCTTCTATTTCTTCTGAAAGCAGATGATTATTCATCCTCTTCTCACGCTCTGCGAATAGCCGGCACATTGAGGAATATCCAGAAAGGCATCTACGGAAATGCTTTAAATTCTCCCTAAGCATCTAAAGTGCTTTAACAGGTGTTTCGCTTATAAAGCCCTTCAACATTGTAGAATGTAAACAATTATTTGATACTTCCATGCCACAGACAGTGTCCTCATCTTTTCTGAGGAGGGAAGGCTCAGAGATTTTCTGATGCTCTATGGAAAATGTTTCAACCCAATATCTCAATTCTTTGCAGAGAGTAGTCTCTTCTCGATAAAACTCTATCAGGAACTTGCATCATATGGGGCCGTAAGCACATTTTAGGTTTTGTTTGGATTGAATTCCTGAGCAGCGTAGCTTGCCTTTTTATTGTTGTCTATGGTGCAGACACTGGCTTATAGGACGTAGGCATGCATGCTTTGTATTGAGAAGAACATAATTTACAATAATCTCGACTTGGACATTCTTTGGTTGGCAAAGTGTTAATTATGGAATGGGTTTCCTTCTAGCAGAGCTTCTGATTCTGAATTTTCTCCAAACTGATCTTGACTGAAGTCTACTTTTATGATATTTCCATTTCTGCAGGGGACCCTTCAGTATCCTGTAGCACATGCAGAACACCATGTGTTTTACGAACTGCTAATACGGCAAATAACAGGGGAAGAAAGTTCTACTCTTGTCCATCACAAGAATGCAATTTCTTTGTGTAAGTAAACCTGGAACTTTTTGACTTGGACATATCTTCTAAATAAGCTGTGAGTCTGCTCTACTAAACTACTGGTTGCCTTCCTGTTTTTCAATAGTTTAATTCAGCATTCCAAAGAAACAGAGATGAGTGACTGTTCAAAGAGTTGTAATTGCATTAATGCTTATTTAATTACATCTGATAAGTGATAAAGATAATTTTCATCTATTTTGGATGGAGTTAACTTATTGAGGTGGTCTAAAATTCATCAACAGTGCCATAAGGTGCACAAGATGGGCAGTGATATTTTGCTTTTCCTTTGGAGAGAAGGCACAATCCATGCCTAAATCAAACATGTCCTTACATTACATCCTTCATTAAATGGCTGGTTTACTCAATCAAACCTTGTTCATGCAGATGGGAGGATGGCCTCAGTAATGGTAATGGCGGAAGAAGCATTCCACATGCGGGCATCAATGGCTCAGCATCCGGTTCCAGCAGGAGAGTTGGCAGTGGTCAATTTGGCGACAATGGAGCACGTGCTGGTAACATGACTTTTGTGTCAGCCACTGGGGATCCCGTGTCCAGCAGAAGGTGTTATGTTTGTGGCGATCCATCGCACTTTGCAAATGTCTGCCCAAATCGTGGCATGTAATGCCTTTCAAATGGTTTTCCTGTTCGGTACCTTATTTCTGTGTTTGATTAGTTTTCTTTTGTTCATTTTATGGGAGTTGAGACCATATTAACTATAGTTCTTTTTACTACACTTTTGAAATGTGTTTTATCACAATTGCCTTGTGAGGCCATCAAAATTTTATATGAGCTCACATGAACTCCACAACCTTAAAGGGTGGAGATTCATACAATGCATTGGTCATCGGATGATTGTAAGAAATGTGGTAAAAAGAATTATAACTGATATGCTCCCTCAATCTTTTGTACAAAAACTTTATACGAAATCTGATTGATGTTTCTATTATTAGATTGTGAGATTAATTGCTTTTAGAGCTCGTTTCCAGAAAATGATATATTTCTGCTTGCCAGCTGCTCGAGTTCGATTTAAAAAAAAATTGAACTTGATTCAATTAGTGTCAAGCCAAGATCGAGAAGCTCGAGTTATCAAGTGAGTCGAGTTTGAGTATTTTAGTGTTTAATTTGAGTAATTCCCGAGTCTAATCAAGTTTATTTTGTATACACATTTATACTACTGTAAAATAAATTATTTTACATATTTTTTATAACTTTATGTAAGATTAATATTTTTACAAGTTAATCGTTAGATTTAACAAGTTGTACATATCATGTATGTAAATTTTTAGGTTAATCAAATAATTTTATCATTTTAATCAAGAATAATTTTTTTAAATATATACTAATATGTGAAATTTTATTATTATAGAATAAATAGTTAGATATTTCAATTAACTTGAAATTTGACATGCATGATTTAGGTGAATAAAACATAAAATTTAACTGTTGGATTAAAAAATATAAATCATATAAAAAGACATGAAAGTGTATAAAACTAAATTAATTTTATGCTAACATAAGTGAATCTTTTTTCAATTCCGCCTGTGTGAGTTAACCTAGCCGATCCTAAGCCTGGGTAAAGGAGGAGGGTGGCAGTAGGTTTGGACAACTAGCCTTAAAAATTAGTCTAATATCATGAAATGAACCAATATTAAAACATCATTGGGGCGTGCCTTACTCAGCGACGCGCTGCATCGGAGCCCGAGTGTAGTGAAAAGTGGGCAAAGGTTGCTAGGTCGTCGCTCGGAAGTGACATGCCACATCGACGCCTGAATGTAGTGTTAAATAGGCAAAGGTTCTCACACCACAATGGATGGGGGTGGGTAAAGAAGTTAGTCTATAGCCATAACCATAAGCTTAGGTTAGGATCTTGGAATATAGGTACGCTTAGTGGTAAGTTAGCTGAGATTTGTGAGATTATGAGTAGGAAGAGGGTTAACATCTTGTGTCTTCAAGAGACCAAATGGGTTGGAGAAAAGGCTAGAGAGATAACACCTTGGCAATATAAGCTTTGGTACAAAGGAAAAGATAGAGACCGAAATGGGGTAGGTATCATTATAGATAAAGCCATAAGGATGTTATACAGATTAGGAGATAAGGGGATAAGATTATTTTGGTTAAGCTAGTTCTAGGAGAAGAGGTGTTGAATGTCATTAGCATGTATGCACCCCAGATAGGACTTGATGAGATTAGTAAACGACAATTTTGAGAGAATTTAGATAAGGTAGTACAAGAAGTACCTCTAAGAGAAAACTTTTTTATTGGCGGCGATCTTAATGGACATGTAGGTACAAGTAGAGAGGGTTTTGAAAGCATACATGGGGGTTTTAGTTATGGTGTAAGAAATAAGGGTGGAGATGCTATCTTAGATTTTGCTTTATCTTATGACCTAATCCTAGTATACACATTGTTTAAGAAGAGAGATTCTCATCTTATAACCTTTAGAAGTGGACCAAGAGCAAGTCAGATAGATTTCTTTTTAACTAGGAGTAGGGATAGACATAGATGTTTGGATTTTAAGGTTATCCCAGGTGAGAGTGTTACCGCGCAACATAGGCTCCTAGTTCTTGATATGAAGATAGATAGACGACATCGAAGGAACTAACAAAAAGGAATTGAAAGGATTTAATGGTGGATGCTAAAAGAAGATTGTCATACAACATGTAGAGATAATTGGATTCAAAAAGAGGATTGGACAACAGAAGAGAACCCAAATGTAATGTGGAATAAGATGGCAAAATGCATTCGGGAGGTGGGCAAAGAGACATTAGGAGTATCAAATGGAAGAGTGCTGACTGGAAAAGATGCAACATGGTGGACTGCAGCAGTAAAAGATGCTATAAAGACTAAGCGAGAGTGTTACAAGGCTTTGAAGAAGAACAATATAAAAGAGAGTTTTACAGAATATAAGTTTGCAAAAAAGGAGGCAAAGAAGGCTGTGGCAGAAGCTAAGACGAAGGTTGGGAAAGAGATTTACAACAAGTTGAACACAAAGAAGAGAGAGAAAAAGATATACAAATTGGCGCAAGCAAGAGAAAGAAGAAGTCGTGAAATGTATTAAGGATGAGCATCAAAGAACTCTCATTAAAGACAATGACATTAAGGACAGATGGCGTGATTATTTTGACAAATTATTTAATGATGGACTAAATAAAGTTTTGGATAATATCTCGGTGCCTCTCAAGGATTTAAATCGGTGCTTTATGTGTAGAATCAAAGAGACAGAGGTAAAAGAAGCACTAAAGATGATGAAGAACGAAAAAGCTATTGGACCTGATGACATCCTAATTGAAGTTTGGAAATGCCTTGGAGATGTAAGAGTTAGGTGGTTGACAAATCTATTTGAGAAGATTTGGTGCACTAACAAAATGCCGAAGGAATGAAGGAAGAGTGTCCTGATATCTCTATATAAGAACAAGGAAGATATTCAAAGTTGCGCCAACTACCGAGGCATAAAATTGATGAGTCACATGATGAAACTATGGGAGAGTGTGATAGAACAAAGATTAAGAAAGAATGTAGAGATATCGGAGAATCAATTTGGTTTTATGTCGGGTCGATCAACTGTGGAGGCAATATATTTGCTTAGACAACTTATGGAGCACTCTCGAGTAATGGGTAAAGATCTCCATATGGTCTTTATAGATTTGGAGAAAGCATGAGATAAAGTGCCTATGGAGGTACTATGGTGGTCCTTAATGAAGAAAAGAGTTCCTTTGAAATATATTGAACTAATTAAGGATATGTATAGAGCTGCAAGGACACATGTGAGGACAGGTGGGAGGCAAACAAGTGAGTTTCCTATCACGATGGGATTTCACAAAGGGTCAGCGTTGAGTCCACTCTTGTTTGCGGTAGTTATGGACGAACTGACAAAATCCATCCAAGATAAGGTGCCTTGGTGTATGATGTTCGTAGATGATATTGTCCTATGTGCGGAAACTAGAGCGAAGATCAATGCAAAGTTGGAATTATGGAGACAAACGTTGGAATTAAAAGGATTTAAACTAAGCAGAGTGAAGACTGAATACATGGAGTGTAAATTCAGTTCTAACCGAGTGGAAGAGCATGATGTAGTGACGTTAGATGGGGTGGCGATACCTAAGCGAAACCATTTTCAATATTTGGGATTGATAGTACAGATGGATGGAGAGATTGATGGTGATGTGACTTACAGGATCTAGGCTAGATGGAGTAAGTGGAGAAGTGCTACAGGTGTGTTGTGCGATAAAGGAATTCCTATATAGTTGAAAGGCAAGTTTTATAGGACAGTTGTTAGACCAACATTGTTATATGGTAGTGAATATTGGGCGACTAAGAGGCTACATAAACAAAAGATGAGTGTAACAGAAATGCAAATGTTACGGTGGATGTGTGGATATACAAGAAAAGATAGAATGAGAAATGATGATATTTGTAAGATGGTTGGAGTAGTACCTATCGATGACAAGATGTGTGAAAATCGTTTACGTTGGTTTAGACATGTAAGACGTAGACCTGTAGATGCTCTAGTTAGGAGAATAGAGGCTATGAATGTTGAGAGAAGGGTTAAGACTAGAGGAAGACCGAAAAAGACTTGGAAGGAAGTAGTTTGGAAAGATATGGAGGTTTTAGAATTGGATGAGCAAATGGCCTTGGATAGGAGTCTATAGAGGAGGAGGATACATAGGGACAATCTAACGTGAATTCAGATATTGGTTCATATAGCCTACCCCATTCTTGGGATAAAGGCTCTGATGATGATGATGATAAGTGAATCTTTTTCGTGTGTATGCATACATTCATACATGTACACACACATACATTTTGAGAAATTCTATTTAAACTACACTTTTTACCCTTCACACTTTAATATTCTGTAAGATAAAAAAGCCCTTTCATAAAAAGATAAATATACCCTAATATATTTTTAAAAAACATAACTCATCTCCTTTTCTTCTATAAGCTTTTTCTCTCTATTTCTCATCATCTTCACGTTTGTCTTTCTTCTCTTCTAAACCTTAAATTTTATTCTTTTTAACAAAAAAAATTGAAAAGTTTAAGAGTAGTTATTACGATAGCTATGAAGAATATGAAAGCATGGAAAGTCAAGAAGAAGAGGTAAGTTTCGAGAAAAAATGTTAGATAAATATTCATTGTTCTCACTTCTCGCGAACCGAAGTTGCATGTGAAGCAGGTTTTAACGCAGGTTAGCTTGTGCTAGGACATTGGTAGCCTTAAAATTGTCATAGTGTAAGGTGCCATGAGCCGGGATTGGCTTGCGTTGGGACAAACTCCCTGCGCAAAGTAGTTTGTGCGAGGAGCTAGTATCTGCGCAAGGTGCCTTGCGCAAACATAACTTACATAGACAGCTTATTGTAATTTTATTATAAATTTTATTTTAATAATTATAATTAATAATTTTTATTATAAAAATTATTGTAATAATTATAATTAATTATTGTTTAATATTTACAAAGTGACAAAAGAATAGTAGTGTACAATGAAGAATCCAAAAGCGTGGATGAGAAAATATTTGACTATACAGATGCTTTTACTACTGACAAGGTAAGTATATTTAAAATTAATACATTCTTTTAATACAAAAAGTGTAAAAAAAAAACTAACTATTAAATTTATTAATAGTCGAAATGCATTGATTACATGGGCTAGAGAGGTTGGAAAAGACTTAGGTTTTGTTGTTGTGATTAGATCATTTGATTCCCAGAAGAAAACCTAGAATTCAACTTGTTTGTGAACAAAATGGAACATATAGGTCAAACAAAGAGGAATTCCATCGCTTGGGAACAAAAACAAAGAAGTGTAATTGTCAATTCAAGATACAGGGGCTAAAATTGGAAATGGACGATGATTGGGCAATCAATGTAGTATATGGGATGCATAACCATTTGGCTGCAAAATAGTTAGAAAGACATTCCTTTACTGATCGATTAATAGTGAAAGAGCAAAATATAGTGGTTGATATGACAAATACTATGGTAAGACCAAGAAATATACTAATGATATTGAAACAACATGATGAGAAGAATGTGAACACCATAAAGGCCATCTACAATGCACAACAAAAAATATAGAATTGTTGACAAAGATGATAGATCACAAATGTAATAAGTCATGAAACACTTGAATGATTGTAAATATGTTAGTGGCATGGGAGTGATGAATTAAGTGATTGTGTTAAAGATTTATTTTGGGCACATCTGACAGCTATAAATTTGTTGAACTCTTTTCCCAATTTGTTAGTTATGAATTGTAAATATAAAACTAATAGATATCGACTCCCACTCCTTGAGATTGTTGGTGTGACATCTACAAATTTGACATTTTTAGTTGCATTTATTTACATGGAGACTAAGCATGATGATAACTACACTTGGGCATTAGAGAAGTTAAAAAGCTTGATATCTTTCGATTCAACACCTTCTGTCATTGTTATTGATAAGTATTTAGCATTGATGAAAGTAGTACATACAATATTCCTTACACTACAACAATTAATGTTTTTAGTGACGATTTTGTTGTGATCTTGAGTAATTTCGTCACAAATATTAGGTTTATTGTGACAAATTTTTTTGACACTATTGTCACAAGTAACTGTGACGTATTGTTTTTTTGTCACTATTATAGCAGTAACTGTGATGGTTTCAATATTTCACAATTAAATTGTCATTGTTATAATAGCAATTGTAACAATTTAAGATTTGTTATTAAAGATTTGTCACTAATAAAATACACAAATTGGCACCAATTGATTTATAGAGGAAATAATATACTAGTGACAAAATATAAAATGGCCACAATTTTTTATCTTCATTGTGACAACAAATTTATTGGTCACTAAATAATTTACTATTTGTTGCGAAAATTTGGTCACAATTTAACATATCAAATTAATGTCGACTACCAATAATAAATTTACAATTGTGACAAACCAAATCCGTAACTACTTTAAAAATTAATGACTTCAACTACTTATTCACTATTTATGTTGACAAATTTAATAAATTATTTTTTATTATAATAACAATTTGTATATCAATAATTTCGTTTTTTTAATTGGATAACATTTGTGAATAATTTTTAATAAAAATAATTCATACTACTAATATTAAAAATTCATCAACAATGAATTATGAAATGACTAAAATGCTATTATTAAAACGAGGAGAAAAATATTTTCTATAAATAATCAAAGAATTATGAATATCATATATATGCCGTTATATGAGAACATCTTTCTTGCCTTGAATACATAAAAACATGTGCAAGGAGGATGGTATATGCAAAAACAAAAATGCAAGTACATGTAAAAATCGTGTGCAAGCAATAGTTGCTCTTGAAATGGTGCTCCATCCTCCAAAGAAACGTCATTGCCCCAAAAGTCATTACTATCAAATTTTCAAAGGACTCAGCTTCAGGGTAGCACCAAAAATTCACAATTCTCAATGAGGCTAAATGTTGCAATGTAGCTATCATGTTGGAAGCCTTCAGAATCAAATTTAGTAGGCATGTTTTTTGTTGCACTTACATTATGGAACTGGATACTTTGTTACGTCCCTTCTAGTTGTGTTATTCCTCAGTTTTGGCTTTCCAAAAGATTCATGGTGCAATTGCTTTATGATCCTGTCGAACTCTGCTTCAGAAAGAGAAAAGTTAAGAAAATAAGGGAGCATATGTCTTTTATTTGAAGTTATATACTTTTTATGCCCTGCAAAAGCTGATTGTAGTAGCATGGGTAATATAAGACTTTGTTAGTTTAAGCTTTTGCTTCATTTGTACCAAAAGAAAAAATCATCAACAATAATATCCACTAATGGATATTATTTAAGAAGAAAAAGCAATTTAATCTAGTTTATAAATGTAGATATCTCCTTATTGAAGCCAATTACACTTTTAAGAAGCACTGCAAACCAGCTGTTGAAGAGAAAAACAATTTCTTATGAGATTGATAATGAGGTGTCATAACTGCAAACCAGTAACATCACATAAACACATTGACACAGTAGACATCTCAAACACTCCTAAAATTCAATATATTTATACTTTTCTTAATTAAACAATACTTTCTAGTAAAATTTCAACATATAAATATATATATATATATATTCGTATATGCCTCCAAAATTTTAATTGTTACAAGGAGTTTAAGCCGTTTCTCTATGACGAACGATTTCATAACCATGGATGAGTATCTCACATGTATTTCATAACAACATTTTAATTGTTACAAAGAGTTCAAGCTGTTTCTGCAAAATTTTAAAAGTAGTTAAAATTTATATCTCACATGTATTTTTAAATGAATTCTAAATTAATCATGGATGAGTAAACAAGCAAAAAGCTAAAACATGATATTGAACTTTTACAAAGCATAATGTACCTTTGACATATTACTAAAAAATATAAAATAAATTAAAAATTTATAATAAACAAAAATCTTGTACCATAACAACAAAGTCTCAAACTGAACTTCAAAATAAATTCTAAATAATCTTTTCTCCATCATCATTATCTTCTATCTTCCCTTCATTTATTGAGTTTCTCTTGTCATCATCATCAATAGAAATAAACTCATCATAATCAGACTCATCACCATCCCCAACACCCAACATATCAAGATTTAATGGACTTCCTTCAACATTTGTACTGACTAATTCATCAGGTCTATCTAAAGACTAACATCATCATCATCATCCTCATCATTCACATTAGGGTCTGGAATCTAAAACCTAATTCCTCAATTTCTTGGCATGGCTCTTCTCTTTCCTCTTTAAGAGGCAAATTGTATAAATCACGAGGTTTTGTCTTTACCATAACTTGTCAATTGAAATCTTTAATATCTTTTACATAATAAACTTATTCAGCTTGAGAAGCTAAAACATATAGTTCATCAGTTTTCAATCCACAAGTCACATTAACCATAGAAAACCAAACTTGTCTTCCTCAAACCCTCCTTTCTGATACACATCCCACCAATCACACTTAAATAAAATCAGACTATTTTCTCCAAGATAATTTAATTGTATGACATCTGTTAACACACCAAAATAATACCAGATACCGGTATTCTCATCCCCTGTCACTTGAATACCACTATTTTGTGATTTCAATTGCATGTGTAGCTCTTTCGTGTTAAACCTCCAATAGTTGATAAGAAAGCTAGTAAAGCGTAAAACTCTTTTATCAGCCCAAGAGCTGGATTTAATAATTGATCATTTACCAATTCACTTCATTCCTTATGCAATTGAGTGACATGTGATTAACATTAATAAATTTAAAATTAAAAATAAAATTATATTTAAAAACATATTTAATACTTACATACAGAGTTATCAAAATAGTACGATACGTATCATCAAAATCGTATGATACACAATATGTATCGTACGATACGATTCTATTCACTATAAACTCGATTTGTATTGATACAAAGAATCGGTTTTATCATGAATCGGTAGTGTAATTATCGATACACAAGCGAATCGATACGTATCGTATAATACACCGATACACTTCGATACGCTTTATAGTAACATTGGGCCAGGCCAAAAAAAAAATAATCTGACCTAATTAGCTAAAAATGCAATTTTAATAGTTTTTAAACCTAAAAAAACACTTAAAAACATATTTTCTATATAATTTAATCTTGAAATATTAAAAAAAATTAACTTTTAGTTAGAAAATTAAAAATTAAAAATATATAAAAATATTATTTAAAAATATATATTATTAATGAATATGTTAAGTGTATAATATTTAAAAATTAACTTCTTATTTTTATTATATACTTACTTAATCCTATTAATATGTATAATATTTTTTATATTTTATTTATCTTACATGTGTATATATTATTTATAATTAATTTTAAAATTAGTTACCGTATCTTACGATACGATACGATACTCGATTCTTAAAAATAAAATTTCAATTCACGATATGTATCTCGATTTAATAACTACGCTTACATTTTTCTTATACCACTCATGAAATTCTTTTGCATGCCTCTTCTCTACATTTCTAAGATTCTCCCATTTGAGTTGTTCCTTATGCATGCTTCACATTTTATAAGAATAAATACAAATGAATATTTAGAAAAAAATATAAACCATAAACAAATCACATAAAATTTAACTACAAAAGTTAGATCACTTACTCGACAAATCACTTACTCAACAAATTCTCTGATTTCTTCGTAGTTTTCTAGAATATACATTCTAGCTTGAGCCCATTCAGTCAAACTCAACTCTTCGTATTTTTTTTCCAAGCAATGGCCTCCAAGCTTGATAAAAAACATATAATCCTATATGAGAAGGGCCATCATTTCCCTCATCATTTCTTCCAACCCGATTCAACCCAATCTCGATTTGACATAAATACCTTGAACAAAAATGCATGCATTCTTGCACGATATATGCTTCAGCAATTGATCCTTCTGGACGTGCCTTATTTCTAACATAAGATTTTAGGTTACGTAAAAATCGCTCAACAAGATACATCCATCAAAATTGTATTGGCTCAGCAAGTTTTGCCTCACTTACTAAATGAATTGATAAATGCACCATTATGTCAAAAAACGAAGGAGGAAATATCTTCTCTAACTTACACAAAGTTAATGAAATTGGTTGCTCCACATTCTTAATGTCATGTACCGAAAATACAATTTCCAATACCATTTTAGACCTTACTTACCATCGGTTGGGCTATCTGCAGTACCTTCACTAATAATTTAATTTAAAATTAATATTCATTTTCGTAATTAATCCCAAGAACTTTTTATTCCATTTAATATAAACAAAATATACAAACTACTATTTTTTTCAAAATATATTTTCCATCCGATTTACATCCCAAGTCTAAGTACATATGACAAAAGTATTGTACATATAAGTCTGAACATATAAAAATAAGATTGTATACTTCTACAGATATCCAAAATCTACCTAAGGGATACCAAAAGTAATACTCCTCCCGCTCGTGGCCGAGAGATAATTGAAAATAATCTGGAAGTAGAAGGAGGGGATGAGCTAATGCCCATTAAAAGATTTATTTAAAAGAATTGATACTATGTATACTATATACAAGTATCGAAATCAAACTTTATATATAAAAGCATGAAGTATATAGTTTAGGCACTATGCAAGGAAAGATACTATAATCGGTTAGATAACCAGGTTGAGTATATGAGAATGCTTTGGAGCACCTCATGTGTCCTAGCATCTAAATCTGACTATAGGGATTTCTTTTGGATTTAAATAGTTCAATCAACGTGCATAGTTCAGTAAACATTGATAAACCAACCTTTAATGATAAATTCATTCATTCAAGTAATAAACTAATTATTTCCTCTGTAAACAGTACAGAAATCAGTTTCAGTAAATAGTAATAAAATTTAAGAATCAATTCAGTAAATATAAACAATTCTCAAATCTGTAACATATATTTAATTTCTATGAGTGCTTGGGATGTCCGAGAATTTGCCACCCCAGATAAAACAGTGGAGACAAGGCAATACCCAATAGACTCATGCATAAGGACATATGGCCATAGTCAGAAGGCATCCATAGGCGAACATGGGGTGGCAAGGAAAGATACTATAATCGGTTAAATAACCAGGCTGAGTATATGAGAATGCTTTGGAGCACCTCACGTGTCCTAGCATCTAAATATGACTATCGAGTTTTTCTCTTTCAAAATAATAATAATAATAATAATAATAATAATAATAATAATAATAATAATAATAATAATAATAGTAATAGTAATAATAATAATAATAATAACAACAACAACAACAACAACAACAACAACAACAACAAAACCCTTAACCTTGCATGAACTAATGACTTTCCAGCCTTTGAACAAACTTTTTTGTAGTGAAATTGCTGGGATTTCCAAGTATTATGTTTGTCTCATTAATTTTACATTTAATTTTTATTAATGTTATTACTCATTTATCATAGATGGATAGAGAAAGAAATGAGACAATGGTTGAGTATTTGCAGAAAGAAAATCGTCGAAGGGCAATTGTCTACATTATGTGTTTAGCTGTTTACTGGTATATGCGACAAAAACGACCATGAAGAGAAGTTATTGATCATTGTATGAGCCTAGAAAGAGATAGGGTTAGAGATGAAATAATGAATCAAATTGTTAGTACTGAGAGAAGTCGAAATATTGTAAGAATGGGACCTAGATCTTTTCTTGATTAATGTGTAATGCTAAATAGATATGGTGGCCTAGAACCAACAAAAAGAGTTAGTGTGGAAGAGTAAGTTGCTAAAACCCTTTTATATCTTGTCACATCATGCAAAAAATAGAGAAATACAATTTTGGTTTAGACGTTCGGGAGAAACAACTAGTCATCATTTACATCATGCCTTAAGAGCTATAGTAGAGTTGGAGGAGAGATTTCTTAAACAACCAAATGGCTCATGTATTCCAGCCGAGATACTTGAAAGCAATAGATTCTACCCTTATTTTAAGGTAAGAAATGTTAGTTACTTTAATTTAATCAAAAGTTTGTTAATATTCAAATAAATATTAATAGATAAACTCAACATCAGGATTGTGTAGGAGCTATTGATGGAACACATATTAGAGTCAAGGTTTCAAATGCAGATGCTCCGAAATATCGTGGTAGAAAAGAGTACCCAACACAAAATGTTTTGGCAGCATGTTCATTTGATTTAAAATTCACTTTTGTATTACCTGGATGGGAAGGTACTGCATCTGACTCAAGAATTATTAAAAATGCATTGTCAAGGGAAGATAAGCTTATTATTCCAGAAGGTAATGACTATAATATATTGTACTTGATTTAATGTGAGACCCGTTTTTATTATACTGTACACCATATTTGTACATGATTGATAGTGGAAATAAATTCTTTTAGTGAGAGTAAATAAATATTGAATGTAAATTTCCACTTTCAATTATGGAATTTATTGGAACTATAATTTTGGGTATATGAATTGAAAAGAAAATTATTTAGTGTACATGTGTTATTTTTATTGGTTGAAATATACCTTAAAGGAAGTATGCCTTAAGAGAGGGAAAGTGAAGTCATGAAACAGCAGTAAAAAATGATCGACTGCATGCCACCCTAGTTGCCGTGAACTACATGATTGAAAAAGGATAATGAAATGCAGTATAAATGAGATAAAACAGAAGAGGAATCTAAGTGTAATATAAAGTTAAATATTATTGGTTGGAAGTTATAAAAAGAAGAGGAAACTTAGTCAAAAACGGACTGCAGCAAGAAAGCTTCACCACCGTTCCTTTTGTCGCAATTTCTTCGGTTTTTAATGCATGTAAGACCTGAAATGTTGAAAAAGAACGAATTAAGAAACAGGTGGCAAGCTCTTATTGGATTAGTATGGCTATATAAGAAGAAATACATGGGAAAACCGACTTAAGCAAATTTCTTATTCTTCGATACTACTCTACTGCAAGTTCAGACTTCGTTCTTCGATTTCTTCCATACTTGTTTAACGAAACTCCATTATTTGAAGAGTTAAGGAATAAGCTAAGTGAGGCAAAAAGCACTCTGTTTCTGGAAGTGTAACTCAGTTAAGGTGAGTTCCATAGTTCTAGGGTTCTCTTGATATTCAATGGTAGATTTCTATGTTTTACAACGTAATAAACATATATATAGCCTTGTTTTAGTTAAATTCTATTAGGATATAAGAAACTAGAACAAGATGTGATCTAGAAAACAATCGAGAATAAACAAGGAAAGTGCTGGAAATGGTGTAAAAGTGATGAGAAATAGGTGAGCTCAGCTTTTATAGGCAAGCTCAACTATTATAGGCGAGCTAAATAATATGGAGCGTGGTATAGTGGACGAGGTCGCCACATGCTAGTTTAATTCATAAGTGAGTCCACCTCTGAATAAAAAGACGTGTATGGTGAACTCACATGCATAGGCATGGCAAGTTGAATTGTGGACGATCTCCCACGTATAAGCCAATATATGAATGGTGAGTTATAATGGGCGAGCTAGAGGATTAGTCTCAAGTCTCGCCAAAGTGTTGGAAAGATTCGAACAGAATATGTTGATAGTCTTGATAATTTATTTTACAGCCAGGAATTGAGAATTGATAAAGGCGATCGGGAAGCTAGGCTTCGTAAGACCAGGTAAGGGAGATGTGTGTGAAGTGAATGCATATTCTGTGGAGTTAAATTTTATGGAAATATTGAGAAAATGATTTGATTTGAAACATGCATTGGTTTGATAAAGTGTTTTCACTGACTATGATTTGGGCAAGCTATAAAGCTAACCCCTATGTTGTTTCTGAGCGAGCCAAAGAAAGGCTACCCCTGTTTCAATAAAATTTGGGCGAGCCAAAGATAGGTGACCCCTTTGTGATATTTTGAGCGAGCCAAAGATAGGCGACCCCTTTGATATAATTCTGGGCGAGCCAACAGTGGGCGATCCCTTGTTTTTTTGGGAAAGATTTCATGGGCGACCCCCAGTTCAGCTCGATGTGAGAGCCACAGTGGGCGAATGAAAACATGCTAGCTCAATCCACTGCGATGAGCGAGTTGTAATGGGCGAGCTGATAAGGGGCGAGCCAGTTTAACTCGTGTTTTTCTCACGCGTAAAATGGTGAGATTACGAGCTGTTTTTACTATGTTTTGTAAACAGAAAATATAATACCTTTTTGGAAAACAGTCATTTTGAGAAAATGATGAAATATGTGAAATATTCCTTAAAGGTTCTTCATGAGATATAAAGTGATTTCTGAGACTTTAGGCCCCGAGTTTTATGCATTACTATTCACGTAGCTGAGTGACCCGCTTGGGGCGATGGCTTGGGTCGGTGGACCAACGGGTGCACCCTAGGGCGTCACAATATAGATCAAGGCCATAGATCTACAGTATCCCTATGGGGATGATTACTATGTTTCTTCGGAAACGATGCGTTCCTATAGCATGATTTAATTGTAAGGTGATGCCTAGTCTCAACTTGCTAATTTCTGTTTACTGAAAGGATTTACTGAATCTTGTTTGTTGTTTACTACATTATATTGTAAACTGTTTAGCCAGTGATTTGAATGGTGTATTGAGAGTACTGTTTACTATATCCACTGTTTTCCTACTTGGTATGATTTTAGGAAAAATAAATACTTTGTGGTATATAGTTTTGCTTTATTTAAAGTAGCATACGTCTCCTTTACTGAGCGCGTGGTTCGCTCACCCCTTTATTTTAACTCCACAGATAAAAAGATACGGAGTTAGAGAATTATCTCCCTGATGGATATAGCTACATATAAAGCACTGGGGCAAATTATGTTAAATATGACAGGTACAATCACTTCTCTATTACATTTCAGACATATGTATACAGTACTACTTTATTGAAACAAGGATAATAGGGGATGTTAGATGTAAGGAATAGTGAAAAAATTTCATATTCCGTATTTGTTAAATAAATGTTTATCATTTATTAATGTCACTGTTAAATGTTAATGGCATCACAGACAGCCCAACCGTGGATTATGTGTAAAAATACGTGATTTACAGTATGTGTGGGCTGTTACATTTAATTACTTATAAACTCCAAAATAGTGATATGGTTATAATTTTGAATAGGTAAATATTATCTTGTTGATGCTGGAATTATGTTGAGAAGCGGATTGATTGCACCATACAGAGGAGTGCGCTACCATTTAAAAGAATATTCAAATAATCCACCAAGAAATTCTCAAGAATTATTCAATCTTAGGCATGCATCTTTGCGTAATGCAATGGAGAGAGCATTCGATGTTTTGAAAAAAAAGATTTCCTATTATAGCAAGCACAAATATACCAACATATGGAATCCGAACCCAAAAAGTAATAATTGTAGCATGTTGTATTCTACATAATTACCTAATGACTGTAGATCCCGATGATTCTCTTATTGATGAGGTTGATCGTGAACTAAATGTTGGACCTATTGAACAAGAGTATTGTGCTCCTAGAAATGATAATGAAGATGCTGCTCGAGGATAACAAATAAGAGATTCTATAGCTAATGCTATGTGGATAGATTATAGAAATTAAATGGTTATCAATGTTTGTAGGTTTTCATGAATTTATATTTGTTTTATTAGAGAGACTTTATGAAGTTCTTTGATTATCTAAATATTTTTATTTCATTTGAACAATTAAAGTACTTATTTTCAATGATTATATATGTTATTTTTATTTTAATTTTTTGCATATTTCATGTGAATATGTAGATTTAACTATGCCGAGAAAGAAAAAAGTGGTTACTACTAATGAAAGTAACAAAGGCACAAATAAGGATGATGTTTTGACATGGACACCAATGATGGATGATGCTCTTGTTGATGCATTTTTACATCAACACAATTTGGGAAACAGGTTAAATGGAACTTTCACTACACATGCCTATGATAATATAGTCACTGAGCTAAAAGAAAAATGTGGGAGAGACATAGAAAAAGAAAAAGTGAAAAATTGTTGGAAGACTATAAAAACCACTTTCTCAAAATGTTATGACTTATTCAAGCAAGGCATGAGTGCATTTTCTTGGAATCCAATTACCAAGTTATGGGGTGTTAAACCTGAAGTTTGGCAAAGATTGATTGAGGTAAATTTTTGCAAAACTATATTTTAAAAATTATAAATTTAACTGTTATTTTAATATTATTTTCTTACAATACATTACTTATAAATTTTTTAGGCACATCCTCAAAGCCAGGAGTGGATGACTAAACCCATGCCAAATTATGATAAGATGGTGGTTCTTTATGGAAATGATCGAGCCACTGGAGAGCATGCTGAGACTGCAACAGAAATGAGAAAACGAAA
Organism: Heritiera fomes; assembly: GCA_032173925.1. Lineage (NCBI taxonomy): Eukaryota > Viridiplantae > Streptophyta > Magnoliopsida > Malvales > Malvaceae > Heritiera > Heritiera fomes. The sequence goes on from JAPDPM010000017.1 coordinate 7,913,690, forward strand.
GCAGTCTTTTGGGATAAATGAGGAGCTAAAAGAGAAGATTGATGATATTGATAATTTGATCTCTCAGAATGATGTAACATTGGAGAATTTTGATGCTTTAGGTGATGAGTCCATTGATATCATGACGTCCCCTAAGGCTCCTACTGGAACTCCTATCGATATTCCGAGTAGTTCAACGAATAAAAAAGCTAAAAAATCAAAAGATGACAAAGACAGTGAACTTATTCGTGAGGGGTTTGAAATGGTTGCTAAAGCACTTGCTGCTGGAAATGCTACGTATGAAAAGATCAACAGTCGTGCTGTTCTAATGTCAGAGAATGAAATTTGGAATCTTTTGGAGAAGATAGGAATTGACTCACAATTAATCACCAATGCGTACCTTTACTTTATCGATAATCCTGAGAAAGTAAAAGCAGTACTTGGATGCCCATGGGAGAAAAGAAAGGAAGTAGTTGAAAAGTTGGTTTTTGGTTCCTCAAGCCATTGAAAACATTGGGAATATTTTTGCTAAAAAAGTTTTAATTTGTTAAAATAAATTATTTTTATCAAGATGAAATATTAGTGTTTTTTTTTTATCTTGATAAAATAAGTTTGTGTTGGACAAAATAAAAGGTTGAAGATGATGGTCTCCTGTCACGAGCCACCTCCTTCACCATTCTAAAACCTAACTGAAACTAATAAAATAAAATGTTTAAACAACTTGAAAGCAGTAAACGGAAGCTGAAGAAAATTGGTGAAGAAGCTTGTGTCACGCCACAACCTCCACGCCTCTTCCTCATACGACTCCTCTCCTTTTTGTATAGTTTAGGGCAGCTTCAAATCTTTGGGCCCCTTCCTTCTTTCCTTCCTTTTGGGCTCTTCAAATCCAGCTCCTTAAAAAAATTCCTTTTAGACCAAGATGTCAAGTAAAAAAAATGGTTAGTTTGGGTTTTTTTTTTGGATTTTTGGGGTTTAATATGGGCTTAAGGTATTTACATAAGATAGGGTTTTAAGAGGGTTATGGTAGGGAAGGGTTTATGTTTAAGGTTTAAATAAAATTTTGGTTTTTTTAAGGGTAATGAGAATAGAGTTTAGAGTTTGGAGAAGGTTAAGTTTATGATTTTTAGGTGTTAAACACCAAATCCAACCATTTTTCCTTGATTTTCTTGCCATTTTCTCGATTTCCTCATTATTCTCGAAATTCCTACACATGAAGACAATTTAATTAAAATGGGAGGAAATTACATTAAAATTCCAAAATTTAAGCAAAACTGATGTAATAAAATACTCTAAAAAGTGAATATTTTAGAGACTTATCAATACCTCCTTTGCATCCTTTAAATTTGCTTGCTCGGGCTCTTTGACTTGCTCGACCTACTCAACATGCTCAGAAGGTTCTACCTGCTCAGCTTGATTCTAAATGATTGCTTTTGTCCTAGCTCGTTGTCTCCTTTCGAGGTGGTGGGTCACTTTCGTCTTCCTTGAGATGAACTTGCACCTTGTATACATGTCATGTCTGTAAAAAAAATGCATTTAAATAATTATAAACAAAAGCAGAAATGCACATGCTTAAGCTTAACAATACAAGGTTTGTCAAGGTAAGAATATGAACAAGGCTTATCTAGGAAAATTCATTTCCACCTTTCCTAAAGGAAAAAGAATAAGATAGTATTAACAAATTTTAAAACAACTATTACACTGTACTTTGCCAAAAGAGACAAAGAGAAAAAAGAGAGAGACAATAAGGTGAGCAGGGGAAAGGGTGAAAATAGATAGAAAGAGAATATATTTGTAGGGGAGAAATAAAGAGCAGTGAGAGAATGAGGAACCTGCAGAAAGAAGAGAGACCCATAAAAAAAGAGAAAAGCAAAAAAAAAAATGAAAGAAAACAATGTGAGTTAACTTTCAACCAAGATAAAACAAATAAACAAACAAGGGAGATGGGTATTATAGGGAAAAGGAGAAATAGTAATGTGAACAGCTTAAAATCACTTAGGCTTTGCTTGATAGGAAAGATGGAAAGAGGTGAGGATGAAAAATTTACTAATCTAATAGTTAGGTTTCATAATCACTTTCTTATTTTGTAGCTTAGCCATTAAATTAGCAAATTTTCTATTTTCACCTCTTTCCATCATTCCTACCAAACAAAGCCTTAGAGATATAAAACATTAAGTTATTGATATTTATAAATATATCTATATATATCTCTGTGTGTGTGTGTGTGTAGATTAGGGTGTATCAAAATAAATAATATCATTTTTTTGAAATTTGTTTTATGCTTTTGAAGAGAGTAAGACATTTTATAGAAAATAAGTATTTATGTGTAAGGTTATTTACTGATCTCATATGTATAATTCTACTCAAGTTAGACATTGGATATTGTTAGCTTTAAATTGACATATGTATTTTGAAATGACAAAAACTTAAGTGATCTTTTATGTTTTGATTCATATTGTAAATTTGCATTACCACACATGATTTTCTCAATCCATTTTTAAGTGCTCATATCAAACATTAAGACCATGATTTAATAATACATTCTTATTGGTCTTAATACTTTACAAAATGAGTTTGAATATTTTCATGAAAGTAATTTTCTCAAGAAAATATTAAACACAAGTCTAGAAAATTACTTAATGAGTTTTTGGACAAAGATTTTAGTCAAGAAATACTTCCACAAAATGCTAAAATGTTTTGGTTTGAATTAAAATCAAAGTCTACATCATTTCTAACCCAAAATAGCCTAGAAATATGCAGGAAAAACATGAGGGATCGATCCCCTAGGATGAGTGATCTATCCCAAAATGGCAGAATGCTCCCAGGAAGCAAAAAGGAAGCATGGGATCGATCTCTTAAGGGAAGGGATCGATCCCTTTATGGTAGAAAGCCTCCAACGGTTAGTTTCTGTGAGATACAACGGCTAGTTTCTGTTTTGGCTCTTACCAACGTTCATAAACCACCCAAGGGACTATAAATAGAGGCTTGGAAGCTCAAGGAAGTAAGAGGAATAGCTAAGTAATATTTTTCATCATCTTCTTCATCTTCCTCAAGCCTCAACAACAATTCAAGTGCTACAAAGTCTTCATCTTCCATCACTCTCATATTCCTTGTATAGCATAGCACAAATATTGTATAGGCTTGTCTTTGTGCTTAGTCTTTGTAATCATTTGCCTACCTAGAGGCCTTCTTTGGTTACAACCATTGTAAACACAAACACACCTTGTAAAGGGGAGGTTTCTCTTTAGCATTAGAAAAAGAGGGAGGTTTCTCTTTAGCCTTAGAAAAAGAAGGAGGTTTCTCTTTAGCCTTAGAAAAAGAGGGAGGTTTCTCTTGAGCCTAGAAAAGAGAGAGGTTTCTCTTGAGCCTTGAAAAAGAGGGATTGTAACACAAATTCAAGTGAGTGGATTTGGGAAAATCTTTGGGATTGTCTCAAGGTAGAGGACGTAGGCAAGGTTGCCAAACCTCTATAAATCGATTGTGTACATTTCTCTTTCTCTACTCTCTTTACTTATTTACATTTATATCGTAATTGATAAATCGAATTTATATTGCATACTTGAGTAGCCTAGAGAACTTAGAAAACTTCAATCTAGGCTAGAGAATTTAGAAAAATCAAAAAACGACCTTAAGGTTAGTTAAAAACCGATTCACCCCCCCTCTCGGTATAGCCTATAGAGTCAACAATTCAGAGCTTGGGCTCGAGATTGATTTAGATTAACGTCTATCAAGTAAAACGACCATAAATGGCTCACTTGAACATAGGTACACCCTTAGGAGAAGAACGACACTCACTAGTTAGACCTCTACCGTTCAATGGTGAGAACTACTCATATTGGAAAACTAGGATGATGTTATTTGTACAATCCAATGATTATGAAGTGTGGAGAGTGATTGTAAATGGTCCCAAAATTCCAATGAAGAAAGTAGATGGGAAGGATGTCCCTAAGAGTGAGGATGAGTGGGACTCAAATGATATAAGATTGGCATAATTGAATGCCAACGCTATGCACATCTTTTTTTGTGCATTAAGTCCCAATGAATACAACAGAGTCTCCCTCTGTGAGAATGCCAAGCAAATATGGGACAAATTAGCCATAACACATGAAGGGACAAATCAAGTTAGAGAAACCAAAGTAGGAATGCTCACACATGATTATGAGGTTTTTAAGATGAAAGAAAATGAGTCCATGAGTGAAATGTACACTAGGTTTAATGACATAATCAATGGACTTAAGGCTTTAGGCAAGACCTATTCCAATGTAGAAATAGTTAAGAAAATCTTGAATAGCTTGCCAAAATCTTGGGAGGCAAAGGTAACCGCAATAGAAAAATCTAAGGATCCTAATACCTTGTCTCTAGATGAACTTATGGGCTCCCTACTTACATATGAAATGAAATTAAAAAGGAATGAAGAGCCTTCAAAGAAAGTAGGGGTAGCACTTAAGTCTTCCACTTATGAGATCTTTGAAGATGATAGTGATAAGAGTGAAAATGAGGAAGAAAAGGAAATGGCAATGTTTGCCAAAAGATTTAAGAGATTCATGAGAATGAAGGAGAGAGAGAATGATAGGAGACATCAAAGAAGAGGGGTAATAAGAGGAGAGTCAAGTAGGAAAGAAAAAGACCTCTTAGTGTGCTATGAATATAATAAACCAAGTCACACTAAGCTAGATTGCCTCTTACTTAGGAAAGAAAAGGATAGGAAACCTAGGAAGAAAGCATTTGTGGCTGCATGGAGCAATAGTGATAGCCCCGATGAGGATAACATGGATGATGAGGTATCCTTCACATGTTTTACGACCATTAGTGATGATGAGGCTAGTTGTAGTTCTAGTGAAGATAATAATTATTCATTTGATGAACTACAAAATGCCTTTAATGAATTAGCAAATGAATTTCAATGCATGAATTCTAAATATAAAAAAATCATTACTAAATTAAAAATAGAGAATGAAATGTTATTTAGTGCTAAGCTAGAATTAGAAAAGAAATTAAAAGAAGCAAATCTAGAAATTGATGAAGTAAATAAAAAGAACTTAAATTTGCATAATTCATTTTCTAGATTCTACATAAGTCAACAAAAGCCAGATCATATGTTGAGACCCAAAGAGCTTTCTTTACCAAAGATGGGTTAGGCTATAATGCAAAACAAAAAGAAACTCATCTTAAGAATTTCCTAATGAGCAAAAACTCTATGCATGATACATCTCTCATATGCTCACTATGCAATAGGATAGGCCACACCTCACAAGCATGCACATATAGAAAAACTACATTTAGAGGAAGAGTAGTTAGAAAAATGTGGGTGTCAAAACATGCTATAAATAATGATGAATTGTGCTTGAAATGGATCGCTAAAGGATCAAAAATTGTTTGCACTAACTCTCATGGACCCAAGAAAATTTGGGTACCAAAACATACTTGAAATTGTTTGGTGTAGGAGTGTTAGAGCATGAAGTTACAAAGAAACAATGGAGTTCAAATGATCTACACACCTTCATGGAGTTTGCTTGTGTCAATGAGAAAAAGGGAAAGCACTCTCAAGCAAAGGAGTATTGTAAGCTTAATTCCTTATTCCTTAAAATTTTTATTTGATTAAATTATTTGTGCCTTGATGATATGGTTGTTAATAATCTTTGATGCTTTATGAGTTATGATAAATGATTTTTGAATGTTTGATAGACAGTTCTTGAGACATTGAATGATTGAATGAAAAACATGTTTAAATTACTTTGAAATGATTTCTGTAATTTGAGCAAGTTTGCAATGTGATGATAATATGTTCTCTTGCTTTAAAATGTCAAATATGTCATACATGCAAACTGTCTTGTCATGAGCATCAATGAGAAACTTGCATGTTTGAAACTATGGCATGATGTTCACAAGTTGTATGACTTAATGGTATATGTGCTTAAATTCTATGTGAACATGTTTGTTTTGACATATTTGTGTTTTCCAATGCTTTGGTTTTGCCAAAATATGCATAACGCTTAAAATGACCCTTTTTGAGACCAAAAATGCACTTTCTGGTGCAAATTCTTCCAAAATTGCAAAATCTATTGTTAAATGGTTTTCATTCATAAAAGTCCAAAATCATGTTACACAAATGCTTAAACCTTTACTTGGACTTAAAATACTCAAAAACGAAGTTTTGGTGCCTCAAAAGTTGAATTTTCTGTCAAAAATCTACAAAAACTAGATGAGGGATCGATCCCTCAGTGTGCAGGATCGATCCTCCTTGGCAAAAATGCAGAAAACTTGCATTCTGGACTTAAAGGATCGATCCCCATTCCCTAGGGATCAATCCCCCCAAGCCAGAAAAGCCTTCCCTGCATGTTTAAATCGAAATTTGGGAGGATCTTTTGTTAGTTTCACACTATCTTTTGTATAAGCATAAAATTCATTATTTTAACTTCTTTTTGATGATCCTTAAATTTTAATAATCACTTTTCATTAGATTCATGCCTCAACTTCAACATTTTGTATTATTTTCAACAATCAATAGCTTTTTCATTGAACTCACAAGAACAAAGTCAGTTTCTCATTGAAGACATTCATGAATTGCATAAATCTTGAAATAATCTTGAAATTTATTTTCAATGAATGCTTAAACATTATTTTAAGAATTATTTCTTTGATTTATGTATATATTTAGGAATTTGATGAACTTGTGCATAATGAATATTGTTCATACCTCTGTTCATCTTAGTCAAGTATGCTTAGAGGACTTTATTTCATAACTTGACTTCCCTATTCCACACTAGGCTTCATGATTACTATACATCAAGTGGAATATGAATATTTAAAGGTCAAGATATATGCTTGAAAGATAAATGACCAAAACTTGACCTTAATGATAGAATTTAAATATGACTTAGGTAAATGAAATATTTGAGAAAAAAAAGCTTTACCTAAAGTCATTATTGTCCTTGGCCTATAATTTGTGATGATAAATGGATCTTAAATATTTAAAAGTATGAAAAAATTGTCATCCATGAACTTAAATTTCTCTTATGGCCAAATTATTAAAGAACTTGGGCTTTAATGACAACACCAACATTCAAAGATAAATGCAAACTTGAACAAATGCACCTTGATTGATATCCATGCATTTATTCTTGATTGTTTTGATGTTGAACTTACATGCCTACTTGAGTTGAATCAATAATCATGCCTATGAGATGAGAATAGTTGTTTTCATGATATTATGTGCTTGACCTCACTCATAGATCATGAACTTTAATGTTAAAATATTTTTTTTAAACATGATATTGATTTACTTAGGCAAAACCATTTTAGTTAAAATAGCATATACCTCTTCGAACCTTAAATGATAAAACAACTGTCACGACCCGATAGCCGTGACGTACGCTTATCACTCCATTCACTATTTACCCTTCAATTGTGTCAATTTTACGAACTAACTTTTTCTTTTCACTTTAGGGTTTGTATTCGGTGTCAGTGTCCTCTCTCAACTACTCTCGTATCCTTCATTTAATATACATTTGTTGTTTAATTTACCATTTGGACTTACGTAATACTCTCCTTTAATATTAGACTAAAAAGAAAAAAACGTCGAAAACTCCCCCTTATATAAAATCGACTTTCCCCAGCTCAATAACCTGCAAAAATCTCAACTATTTCCAGCCACATATCTCAATCCAGAATTTTCAGTTCATTCAACTAGATCCAATACATGCTTCCCAAATCAACAAATAGATATAAGATACAGTTTCAAAATCACTACAATTCATTTCTCGGATCGTGCTCGATAATCATAAAGCCTATAATAATCTAGGACGATCCTAAGTTGCATCCCAAAAGCAATCCCATAAGCATGTACTGTGCAAACTTAACATGTCATACATGGATAACAAAATAAGCGATATTATACCTCAAGTGCAACAAAAACAGCACTCGGAGGAGTCGGACCGATATAGCTACTCAAAGTATGTCCCCGAGGCTTCGCACCAAATCTCCAAGTGAGAGCCTAACTGGTATGATCTGCGATGTTATTAATAAGGGGTGAGCAAAACCACGGCTCAGTAAGTAGCTTAAGTAAATGCATGCTAGACTCATGTCGTTCTATATGCAGTTGTGGAAAACAATACCGAAGTAATAAGCGAACTCGATATTTAATGCATGATCATAAACCAACACTTCTTTATGCATTTCTGTTATAGAACGTTTTCAATATGCACTTAATTAAAACAGAACTTACTACGCAATTCATTTAAATGAGTTCGCTATGCCTTCGGTTGGATTCAGTATGTTGTGCATTTCAAATAAACTATCAGTATAATTCGATAAGTCAATCGGTAATTACTTTGATAAAACAATCAATAAGCATTCGGTAACGATCAATAAGTATTGCAACCATTTCGATCCATATAGATTTTCAAGAACGCATTAGTCATAAATCAAGAAAAATCGATAACGATTAGGCATATTGCCTCAGTTCACTAAAAGCAGTGTTAGAAATGAAACAATGGTAAGTAGAGATTAGGCAGTGATCCTCAATCAGTCAATCAATCGATATCCATCCTAGCTAGTGATGGAATGGTGTTGCAAGCAACACTAAATCTATGGCCATAGGACGATATCCAGTCTCGCTGATCAGTCGAGAGCTGGAACTTGCCTGCTGGTTTTCCAGACAAGTATCAGTCTACCTAGAGCACTAGGCTCGATAGGTACAATACGATAGTCTAGAGCACAAAGCTCAATAGACGGGAAATAAGGCCTAGAGCTAAGCTCGATAGGCTAGAAGTGACCCGAAGGTCGTAGGACATGCCTGCACTCAAAAACAGTTTGAAATCAATTTCCTCGCGTAGCACTTGGCTTCCACGGATTCCAAATCAGTATTAAATCAGTTTTGAGTTCGAAATATAAAGGACTTTCGATTTATTTCAAATATTGGTTCAAACCAAGACTTTGCAAATATAACATATGATGCAAGTCATTAAACCATAAACATTACGTAATTTAAACTCAAAACATGCTATATGTAAATGCATGTATGCATCGGTTCATTCCACTTAAAATGTACGCTTGGTTGGCCACAACGCTCAAAGCAGAAATAAGTTTCGATCTAGCCTAAGCATAAACGATTTATAAAATTAAACCATTCCTACGAGATGGTGCTATCAAGCTTTACTTAACCCACTTACCTCGGTGCCTAGTAGGTCACCTTTCCTCGATCCTCAACTCAAGCTAAACTCCTACACCGCTCCAAATTCACTACAATTAAATCAAGTGATGTTTCAATAACATGTCTTAATTATGTTTTGATCATAAATCAATTTTATATCCTAAAATCTAAACTATTTTAACCCATTTCTTTGGCGAGAGACTAAATTCTTTATGTATCTCGCCAAACATTACTTATTCGATTTAACAACTCTTTACTTATGTTCTTTATAAGATAATAAGAGGTTTATTAATATGTATATGCTATTTCCCTTTCATTAGATACATATTTATATATAATCGGTTAGTTATATAATTATAACTATATCTTAAACACTTTTACAATTATACTTGTATTTATATCTCAACAAATCCCTTTTTCTTTTCTTTGCATTACTTTTCTTTGTCTCTTATTTAGTTTTCAAGTGAGTAGCATATATATCTATATTTATATATGTATTTATTTAGCATTTGCATAATAAAGTTTATGAGGATTTACTATATGTTTTTATATAAGCACTATACATACATATATTTATTTATTTCTTTGTTTTTCAAGCAAGTAGTATACATACATATATATACAAGTGATATATGTGTGCATATATATATATGGGTATTTGATCTTAGATTCTATTCTTTCATTTCTAGATATACAAATACATATATATATATATATACACATTTAAATACATAGCATTACATGGTATAAATTTCCAATTTAAAATTTCAATTTCCTTACTTTCCTACATCTTTATATATATATATACATACATATCTATATATGTATTTTCATCTATATATATATGTACCACATATATATTTTATATTCTTTTTCCTTTTTCTTTTATTCAATTTCTTTTATTCTTCTTCCTTTGTTTTTCTGCTATATTGGTTACATGGTACTGCTTAATAAATTTCAGAATTAATCAAAAAATGTAATTCTCACCTTAGAAATTTTCTGTTTGCTATCACATTCCAGCCCTTCATTCACATCCAAAAATATCCCGTTTGCAAACCTTGAAGATTTGAGGGAATGTAGCACTGGTTAAGCTACAGAATGTCGGCAAAAGAGCAGCTTCCAGCTGCCATGTACGCCACCATACCACCACCTCGCAGCCCTGTCCTGTTCGGACAACAGAACCTTGGTGTCGATAAAGGTGTAGGATGCCGAGAGAAACCTGAACTCCCTTTCTAATATCAGTTGCTGCTTCAGTAGAGAAGAGGGAAAACTCCTACAGCCCCTCCATCCTCTTTAAATTTTCTTTCTTGTCTTCACCGAAACATCCAGCCTTCAGTTCCCTCTCTCACGTTTCACTTCTTTCTCTTCCTTTCTCGGCTCCAGCTCTCTCTTTCTTTTCTCTTTCTCGGTTCTACCCGAGCCTTTCCTTTCCTTTACACTTTCTTTTCTTTCCTTTGGTCTTCAACCCCCCCTTTCAATGGTATGATGGTCGAATGGCAGGGGAGGAAAATAACAGGAATGAACTGAAGGAGATGGGCTGGGAAAAAGTAGGGCAACAGTGCAAACTTCTCTTTTGACCGAAAGAAGAATGGAGTGGGGGCCGGCTGGAGATGAAAAAGAGCAAAACAAAGAGTGTTTTTTTCACTGCAGTAAAAGTGGAAGAGTAAGGTGGTCTGACGAGATTGGAAATTTGATGGAAAGTTTCCATCAACTCCAATGTATTTTATTGGTGATTTCCTTTTTTTTTTATATTGTTAATATTATCACATGGTTTATTTATTTATTCATGTGTTTTCTTTATTTTTGTTAACATCTTGTGTATATGTATATCATATTTTATTTCATCTATTTTATTTTATTTTATTTTATTTTTTTTAAACATCTTATAAGATTTCTAATTTTATCTCAAGGATCTTTTGTTGTTAGATTCACCAACTTGTCAATTTCATTTTCATTACTTGAGATATTACTAACTACAAGGTTCACCATGGTACCAAGCTTGTATGTGTCTCTTATTTATTCACTAACATGGTACAAAATTTGTAGTTTTTACATCCTCCCCACCTTAGGAAATTTGGTCCCCCAAATTTTCCGTGTCTAGTAGAAATAGGTAAGGGTATTTCTCTCTCATTAGGCTTTCCAACTCCCATGTGGCTTCCTCTGAAGAGTGGTGCTGCCAAAGTACTTTGACTAAAGGGATTGTCTTAGACCTCAACATCTTATCCTTCCTGTCTAAGATCCGAATTGGTCTCTCGACATAGCTTAAGTCCTCTCTAATCTCCAGTGGCTCATACTCGATCACATGAGATGGGTCCGGATGATATTTTCGTAGCATCGACACATGAAAGACGTTATGCACACCCGATAGCTCTGGGGGTAATGCTAGTCGATATGCTATGTCACCCACTCTCTCCAATATCTCGAATGGACCAATGTATCGAGGACTCAACTTCCCTTTCTTGCCAAATCTCATTATGCCTTTAGACGGAGAGATTTTCAAGAACACTTTATCACCCACTTGGAACTCTAAAGGCCTCCTTCGACAGTCGGCATAACTTTTCTGTCTACTTTGGGCTGTCCTCAGTCTATCACATATCAATCTCACATCTTCGGAAGCTTTCTCTACCATCTCCGGAGTGAATAACTTTCTTTCACCTACTTCTTCCCAACCGATAGGAGATCTACACCTACGCCCATACAATGCCTCGTAAGGTGCCATCCCAATACTAGAGTGAAAGCTGTTGTTATATGCAAACTCCGCCAGTGCCAAATGATCATCCCATGAGCCTCGAAAATCCATAACACATGCCCTCAACATGTCCTCAAGTGTCTGAATAGTCCTCTCTGATTGCCCATCGGTTTGAGGATGGAAGGCTGTGCTAAAGCTTAGTTTAGTTCCCATAGCATCTTGGAAGTGTCCCCAGAAACGGGAAGTAAACCGAGAATCTCTATCCGAAACTATGCTCACTGGGACCCCATGTAACCTCACAATCTCCTTAACATACATATTTGCTAAGGCACTAAGCGAATCGGTAGCCTTCATAGCTAGGAAATGAGCGGACTTTGTCAATCTGTCAACTATCACCCAGATTGCATCATGATTCTTACGAGTCCTCGGGAGCCCCATAATGAAGTCCATAGTCACATGCTCCCACTTCCATGTAGGTATGGGTAAAGGCTTTAGTAAACCTGCTGGCCGTTGGTGTTCAATCTTAACTTTTTGGCACACTAGGCACTTGGACACAAAGGTCGCTATATCTTTCTTCATACCAGCCCACCAAAACACTTTGCGTAAATTCTGATACATCTTCGTATTACCTGGATGCATAGTGTATTTGGAGCTGTGTGCCTCCTCTAATATTTGCCTCTTCAACATCTCATCATTCGGGACACAAATTCTGCCCCTATACCTCAATAACCCATCATCTGAAATCTCAAACCCTGAATCTTGGTCTGGTTGTATTCCACCAATAATCTCCACAAGTCTAGGATCCTCTTTCTGGGCTTGTCTAATTTGATCCATAATGCTAGGCTCTATCCTCAAGCTAGCCATCAAACACTCACCATCGGGCTCTAGGTTGATATTCAACTCTGAAAATTTTTCCATCAAATCCCATTCTCGGACCATCATGTAACTAACAAAACCCACACTCTTCCTACTTAATGCATCTGCTACCCGGTTTGCTTTACCCGGATGATAGAGAATCTCGCAGTCATAGTCCTTCAATAGCTCCATCCATCTTCTCTGTCTCATATTCAACTCTTTTTGCGAGAATAAGTACTTTAAGCTCTTGTGGTCTGTATAAATCTGGAACCGCTCACCGTACAAATAATGGCGCCAAATCTTTAGCGCAAACACTACCGCTGCCAACTCCAAATCATGAGTAGGATAGTTCCTCTCGTGGTCCTTCAACTGTCTTGAACCATATGCCACTACTCTACCATTCTGCATCAACACACACCCTAGACCCTGTAGAGAAGCATCACTATACACTGCAAATCCTCCGGATCCACTTGGAACCGTCAACACAGGAGCCGTAGTCAACCTTTGCTTAAGCTCCAAAAAGCTACGCTCACACGCATCATTCCATTCAAACTTGACGTCCTTGCGTGTGAGTCGGGTTAGTGGAGCAGCAAGTTTGGAAAATCCCTCTACAAATCTCCTATAGTAACCTGCAAGCCCTAAGAAGCTGCGAATCTCGGTCACTGTTCTAGGCCTCTCCCAATTCATCACGGCCTCTATCTTAACTGGATCAACTGCTACACCATCCTTGGATACCACATGCCCCAGAAAACTGATTTGTTCCAACCAAAACTCACACTTGCTAAACTTTGCGTATAGCCCTTCTTTTCTAAGAGTCTGGAGTACTATGTGGAGGTGGTGCTCATGTTCTTCCCGGGATCGGGAATACACCAGTATGTCATCTATGAACACAATGACGAACTTATCCAAGTGAGGCTTGAATACTTCATTCATCAATGCCATGAATGCTGCAGGGGCATTCGTTAGACCGAATGGCATAACTAGGAATTCGTAGTGGCCATATCGAGTCCTGAATGCTGTCTTTGGCACATCTTCCCCTCTAATCCTCAGTTGGTGGTACCCCGACCTCAAATCGATCTTCGAAAATAATTGGGCACCCTTCAATTGATCCAATAGATCATCAATCCTAGGCAGTGGATACTTATTCTTCACCGTTGCTTGATTCAACTGCCTATAATCGATACATAGCCTCAAACTGCCATCCTTCTTTTTCACAAACAACACCGGAGCTCCCCATGGTGACACACTCGGCCTTATGAACCCTTTGTCCAACAATTCTTGTAATTGCTTTTTCAACTCCTCTAACTCAACTAAGGCCATTCGATACGGGGGCTTGGATATAGGTTGAGTGCCTGGGAGTAGCTCTATGGCAAACTCCATCTCTCTTTCCGGAGGTAGCCCTGGTAGCTCATCCGGAAATACATCGGAGAAGTCCTTGACAACTGGGATGTCAGACAGTTCCGATTGGCTCTTTTCGGCATCCTCGACAAACGCGAGATAGCCTTCATAAACAATTAATCTCATATTAGTGAGACATCAACAACAATTAAAATCATTCTATTTATCATTTCCAAAGCATAATACAAACTTTTCAGGTAGGGAGAGAATTACAATCTTCTTATAGCAATCTACACTAGCATGATGGTTGGTTAACCAATCCATGCCTAGTATTACATCAAAGTCATACATATTCAATAGTATCAAATCTACTGTTAAGCACTTATCTCCCACCTTCACTTTACACTTACGATAAACATATTCAGTTGTCTGTGATTCTTTGAGAGGAGTAGTAATGTATAAGGGATAACCTAAAGGCTCTGACTCTATATGCAATCTACTAGCAAATGCAGGTGAAATGAATGAATGAGTTGAGCCGGGATCAATGAGTACGAATGCTTCTAAGTCACAGATAGTAAGCTTACCCTTGATAACCGAACCAGAAGCATCAGCTGTCTCCTGATCAAGTGCAAACACTCTACCTTGTACCATTGGACTCTTGCCTTTGTCTTGTGTCCTCCTTTGCTGTGGCATGGTCTGTCCCCCGGCTTGCGTCTCTGTGGCCTTCATCTGGGGGCAATCCTTGATTCTATGGCCAGTCTTGCCACACCTAAAACAAGCTCCAGTGACCACATAACAGGGTCTGTTGCCATGCTTGTGTCCACAAGTGGTACATGGCTGAGATGTAGCAGTAGCAGTAGCAGTAGGGATAATGGCTAAGGCCCTGTTAGGAGGAGTAGCAGTAGCTGTAGGCCTAGTAGCCTGTGGTCGAGGCGCAACAAATCTCTGCTTCTTATTTTGTCCATGTGATCTACTCGGTTCAAACCTCCTCTTCTCATCCCTCCTATCTATGAATGGTTTGGCTCTAGGAGGCTTCCTTGTCCCATACTCAGCTTGGGTAGTCTCCAATTCTTGTTCAACAGTCTGAGCTTTCCTTACCACTGCCTCATACTCGGTAAGCTCAAATGGAGTGACCCTACTTCGGATGTTGGGTCTCAATCCCGAAGCAAACTTCTCTGCCTTCTTCTCCTCATTAACAACATAATCCGAGTCATACTTCACTAAGGCAGTAAATCGAGTCTCATACTCATCTACCCTCATCGATCTTTGAGTGAGTTCCATAAATTCCTTCTTTTTCTGTCGTCTGGCAGCCTTAGATATATAATGGTTCATGAAGGCCTCTAAGAACCTCTCCCATGTAATAACCGGATCCTTAGCCAATAAGAACGTCTCATGGGTCTTCCACCATTTCTGCGCATCACTCCTCATCATATACACTGCTAATGAAACCCTCTCAGTGGTACCACACCCCATATATTTGAAGAGAAACTCCATCTCCTCTATCCATTCCTCCGCCTTCGCTGGATCTTTCTCCCCCTTAAACTGTGATGGATTCATTTTCTGGAATTGTCGGAGGAGTGTCATATTTCTATCCACTGGGTTCCCAACTTCTGGTACAGCGGGTGGAGGCACAACTGGCAAAGGTACAACCTGTGGCACTACCAGAGGTGACGGAGGTGGTGCCTGCTGTGGTGGTGGTGGAGGCACAGGAGGTGCAGGAGGTGCAGGAGGTGGCGGTACTAGAGGTGCGGGAGGTGGTGGTGCAGCCTGATGTGCACTAGCTTGGTTAGCCACCAACTGTTGCAATAAAGCAGTCATATTCTCATGGCTTTGTTCTATTCGGGCCATTCTCGCTTCTATACTATCTGGGGGTGGAGGAGTCGGATTTGAGGATGATGGGGGTACTGCGGATGAGGGCGGCCGTGTAATCGGATATCTTCGAGCCAACCCCCTCGGTCTACCTCCAATCCTCCTCATTGTATGTCAATCAAGAGAGAACCTATACCAAGAGCAGATCAATCTTAGTATAAGTCGGTAACAGTACACTACATGCAGACATTGCACAGTACATGGGATGTAACACCAATAACGACCTCTAGGACGTTGACACGTACTAGACAAACCGTGCTCTGATACCATTTAATCTGTCACGACCCGATAGCCGTGACGTACGCTTATCACTCCATTCACTATTTACCCTTCAATTGTGTCAATTTTACGAACTAACTTTTTCTTTTCACTTTAGGGTTTGTATTCGGTGTCAGTGTCCTCTCTCAACTACTCTCGTATCCTTCATTTAATATACATTTGTTGTTTAATTTACCATTTGGACTTACGTAATACTCTCCTTTAATATTAGACTAAAAAGAAAAAAACGTCGAAAACTCCCCCTTATATAAAATCGACTTTCCCCAGCTCAATAACCTGCAAAAATCTCAACTATTTCCAGCCACATATCTCAATCCAGAATTTTCAGTTCATTCAACTAGATCCAATACATGCTTCCCAAATCAACAAATAGATATAAGATACAGTTTCAAAATCACTACAATTCATTTCTCGGATCGTGCTCGATAATCATAAAGCCTATAATAATCTAGGACGATCCTAAGTTGCATCCCAAAAGCAATCCCATAAGCATGTACTGTGCAAACTTAACATGTCATACATGGATAACAAAATAAGCGATATTATACCTCAAGTGCAACAAAAACAGCACTCGGAGGAGTCGGACCGATATAGCTACTCAAAGTATGTCCCCGAGGCTTCGCACCAAATCTCCAAGTGAGAGCCTAACTGGTATGATCTGCGATGTTATTAATAAGGGGTGAGCAAAACCACGGCTCAGTAAGTAGCTTAAGTAAATGCATGCTAGACTCATGTCGTTCTATATGCAGTTGTGGAAAACAATACCGAAGTAATAAGCGAACTCGATATTTAATGCATGATCATAAACCAACACTTCTTTATGCATTTCTGTTATAGAACGTTTTCAATATGCACTTAATTAAAACAGAACTTACTACGCAATTCATTTAAATGAGTTCGCTATGCCTTCGGTTGGATTCAGTATGTTGTGCATTTCAAATAAACTATCAGTATAATTCGATAAGTCAATCGGTAATTACTTTGATAAAACAATCAATAAGCATTCGGTAACGATCAATAAGTATTGCAACCATTTCGATCCATATAGATTTTCAAGAACGCATTAGTCATAAATCAAGAAAAATCGATAACGATTAGGCATATTGCCTCAGTTCACTAAAAGCAGTGTTAGAAATGAAACAATGGTAAGTAGAGATTAGGCAGTGATCCTCAATCAGTCAATCAATCGATATCCATCCTAGCTAGTGATGGAATGGTGTTGCAAGCAACACTAAATCTATGGCCATAGGACGATATCCAGTCTCGCTGATCAGTCGAGAGCTGGAACTTGCCTGCTGGTTTTCCAGACAAGTATCAGTCTACCTAGAGCACTAGGCTCGATAGGTACAATACGATAGTCTAGAGCACAAAGCTCAATAGACGGGAAATAAGGCCTAGAGCTAAGCTCGATAGGCTAGAAGTGACCCGAAGGTCGTAGGACATGCCTGCACTCAAAAACAGTTTGAAATCAATTTCCTCGCGTAGCACTTGGCTTCCACGGATTCCAAATCAGTATTAAATCAGTTTTGAGTTCGAAATATAAAGGACTTTCGATTTATTTCAAATATTGGTTCAAACCAAGACTTTGCAAATATAACATATGATGCAAGTCATTAAACCATAAACATTACGTAATTTAAACTCAAAACATGCTATATGTAAATGCATGTATGCATCGGTTCATTCCACTTAAAATGTACGCTTGGTTGGCCACAACGCTCAAAGCAGAAATAAGTTTCGATCTAACCTAAGCATAAACGATTTATAAAATTAAACCATTCCTACGAGATGGTGCTATCAAGCTTTACTTAACCCACTTACCTCGGTGCCTAGTAGGTCACCTTTCCTCGATCCTCAACTCAAGCTAAACTCCTACACCGCTCCAAATTCACTACAATTAAATCAAGTGATGTTTCAATAACATGTCTTAATTATGTTTTGATCATAAATCAATTTTATATCCTAAAATCTAAACTATTCTAACCCATTTCTTTGGCGAGAGACTAAATTCTTTATGTATCTCGCCAAACATTACTTATTCGATTTAACAACTCTTTACTTATGTTCTTTATAAGATAATAAGAGGTTTATTAATATGTATATGCTATTTCCCTTTCATTAGATACATATTTATATATAATCGGTTAGTTATATAATTATAACTATATCTTAAACACTTTTACAATTATACTTGTATTTATATCTCAACAAATCCCTTTTTCTTTTCTTTGCATTACTTTTCTTTGTCTCTTATTTAGTTTTCAAGTGAGTAGCATATATATCTATATTTATATATGTATTTATTTAGCATTTGCATAATAAAGTTTATGAGGATTTACTATATGTTTTTATATAAGCACTATACATACATATATTTATTTATTTCTTTGTTTTTCAAGCAAGTAGTATACATACATATATATACAAGTGATATATGTGTGCATATATATATATGGGTATTTGATCTTAGATTCTATTCTTTCATTTCTAGATATACAAATACATATATATATATATATACACATTTAAATACATAGCATTACATGGTATAAATTTCCAATTTAAAATTTCAATTTCCTTACTTTCCTACATCTTTATATATATATATATACATACATATCTATATATGTATTTTCATCTATATATATATGTACCACATATATATTTTATATTCTTTTTCCTTTTTCTTTTATTCAATTTCTTTTATTCTTCTTCCTTTGTTTTTCTGCTATATTGGTTACATGGTACTGCTTAATAAATTTCAGAATTAATCAAAAAATGTAATTCTCACCTTAGAAATTTTCTGTTTGCTATCACATTCCAGCCCTTCATTCACATCCAAAAATATCCCGTTTGCAAACCTTGAAGATTTGAGGGAATGTAGCACTGGTTAAGCTACAGAATGTCGGCAAAAGAGCAGCTTCCAGCTGCCATGTACGCCACCATACCACCACCTCGCAGCCCTGTCCTGTTCGGACAACAGAACCTTGGTGTCGATGAAGGTGTAGGATGCCGAGAGAAACCTGAACTCCCTTTCTAATATCAGTTGCTGCTTCAGTAGAGAAGAGGGAAAACTCCTACAGCCCCTCCATCCTCTTTAAATTTTCTTTCTTGTCTTCACCGAAACATCCAGCCTTCAGTTCCCTCTCTCACGTTTCACTTCTTTCTCTTCCTTTCTCGGCTCCAGCTCTCTCTTTCTTTTCTCTTTCTCGGTTCTACCCGAGCCTTTCCTTTCCTTTACACTTTCTTTTCTTTCCTTTGGTCTTCAACCCCCCCTTTCAATGGTATGATGGTCGAATGGCAGGGGAGGAAAATAACAGGAATGAACTGAAGGAGATGGGCTGGGAAAAAGTAGGGCAACAGTGCAAACTTCTCTTTTGACCGAAAGAAGAATGGAGTGGGGGCCGGCTGGAGATGAAAAAGAGCAAAACAAAGAGTGTTTTTTTCACTGCAGTAAAAGTGGAAGAGTAAGGTGGTCTGACGAGATTGGAAATTTGATGGAAAGTTTCCATCAACTCCAATGTATTTTATTGGTGATTTCCTTTTTTTTTTATATTGTTAATATTATCACATGGTTTATTTATTTATTCATGTGTTTTCTTTATTTTTGTTAACATCTTGTGTATATGTATATCATATTTTATTTCATCTATTTTATTTTATTTTATTTTATTTTTTTTAAACATCTTATAAGATTTCTAATTTTATCTCAAGGATCTTTTGTTGTTAGATTCACCAACTTGTCAATTTCATTTTCATTACTTGAGATATTACTAACTACAAGGTTCACCATGGTACCAAGCTTGTATGTGTCTCTTATTTATTCACTAACATGGTACAAAATTTGTAGTTTTTACAACAACTAGGGATATGGCTATTAAATGATTAAAATGGTGATATTTAAATCTTTCCTTGCTCATAATTGATTAAGTACTTGAATTGGATAATGAGCATAGGATTTTAGTGCTTATAGCTATGGAAGAAAATGTGTACATGTGAATGAAATAAATTCTTGAATCTTCCATATGATATAAAATTGTGAACATAAATATGGATTAAAACTTTATGATAATTTGCTAATGTTTAATTAATCCATATGCATGTTTGATGGTGTGTGATAGTGCTCTTGCATGTTTGACTTGATTATTCACTAGGCACACCACATATAACAATTAGCATCATGCAAAATGTCTATGTCAACTATTGGTAACAATTGGTATAAGCTTTAAATTGACAATTCTTCTCATGCTCTTTAGTTTAAAATGACAAATAGAGAAGAATTCATTTAGGATACTTTTGCATGAAACTCTTGTGTACTAGAATTTGTGGATAATTGATATATGTATTAATTCTAAGCACTTTCTTACTTGAAAATGATTTATGAGCTCATGCATATGATATGTCATCTAATTTTAGATCATAATCATGATGTATTGTCATGCACCTTAGTTGGACCTTAGAGAACAATGGATATACTTAGGTGCTTGATAAAATTGAAATAAGCAAGTTATCGAACTTAGTAGATAATTTATAAACAACTTGCTTCATTATTTACCAATTGGGAATTTCTTGCAAAATTATTTATAAACAATTGGTATAGGAAGATAAGCCATGTCCTTTGCATGCCTAAACATCTCATTTTTTTAAGGACATTAACTTATTTATTTGTGCTATGAGTCCCATATATTAACATGTTTCTTGTTGGACGGAGCGTCTCTTTTCATTTTCACATTCATTAAGCCATAATTTTAGAGGGAGCATAATTTTTATTTTTCTTTTTTTTTTTTTGCTATGACAAAAAGGGGGAGAAATAATGAGGTTTGAAAATCTGTTTTTGAAAACCATGCTTATATTAAGGGGGAGCTTTACAAAGTCATGCTTTATTTGAGGGGGAGTATTTTATCAAAGAATTTTCAAAGCAAATTCACTTTAAATTTTGTCATATCAAAAAGAGGGAGATTGTTAGCTTTAAATTGACATATGTATTTTGAAATGATAAAAACTTAAGTAATCTTTTTTGTTTTGATTCATATTGTAAATTTGCTTTACCACACATGATTTTCTCAATCCATTTTTAAGTGCTTATATCAAACATTAAGACCATGATTTAATGACACATTCTTATTGGTCTTAATACTTTACAAAATGAGTTTGAATATTTTCATGAAAGTAATTTTCTCAAGAAAATATTGAACACAAGTTTAGAAAATTACTTAATGAGTTTTTGGGCAAAGATTGTAGTCAAGAAATACTTCCATAAAATTCTAAAATGTTTTAGGTTGAATTAAAATCAAAGTCTACATCATTTCTAACCCAGAAATATGCAGGAAAAACATTAGGGATTGATCCCTTAGGATGAGTGATCGATCCCAGAATGGCAAAATGCTCCCAGGAAGCGAAAAGGAAGCATGTGATCGATCCCCTAAGGGAAGGGATCGATCCCTTTATGGCAGAAAGCCTCCAACGGCTAGTTTCTATGAGATACAACAGCTAGTTTTTGTTTTAGCTCTTACCAACGTTCATAAATCATCCAAGGGACTATAAATAGAGGCTTGGAAGCTGAAGGAAGTAAGAGGAATAGTTGAGCAATATTTTTCATCATTTTCTTCATCTTCCTCAAGCCTCAACAACAATTCAAGTGCTACAAAGTCTTCATCTTCCATCACTCTCATATTCCTTATATAGCATAGCACAAATATTGTATAGGCTTGTCTTTGTGCTTAATCTTTGTAATCATTTGCCTACCTAGAGGCCTTCTTTGGTTACATCCATTGTAAACATAAATACACCTTGTAAAAGGGAGGTTTCTCTTTAGCCTTAGAAAAAGAGGGAGGTTTCTCTTTAGCCTTAGAAAAAGAGAGAAGTTTTACTTGAGCCTAAAAAAAGAGAGAGGTTTCTCTTGAGCCTTGAAAAAGAGGGATTGTAACACAAATTCAAGTGAGTGGATTTGGGAAAATCCTTGGGATTGTCTCAAGGTAAAGGACATAGGCAAGGTTGTCGAACCTCTATAAATTGATTGTGTACATTTCTCTTTCCCTACTCTCTTTACTTATTTGCATTTATATTGTGATTGTTAAATCGAATTTATATTGCATACTTGAGTAGCCTAAAGAATTTAAAAAACTTCAATCTAGGCTAGAGAATTTAGAAGAATCGAAAAACGACCTTAAGATTAGTTAAAAACTGAGTCACCCCCTCTCTCGGTATAACCTATAGAGCCAACAGATATGATTTTTTAAACTTTGATTTAATTTAACCTTACATAAAATATTATTTTATTAATAAAAATATTTTTATTTAATTAGATTAAAATTTTTTAAATATTAAAATTAAAAATCTTTCAATATTTTAAATTTAAATATTTTATTTTGTATATTATTAATCTTAAATATTTTTAATATTTAAATAACAAAAAATATTATTTTATTATTTTATTAATAAATATTAAATACTAATTTAATAAATAATATATTTATTATTTTAATAATTAAAATTTGTTAATCATTTCTTATTATTTTAATTTAAGATATAATGTTTTTATATTTTATTTAAAAATATTTTATATTAATTTTTTAATAAATATAAATGAATAATACTTTTGCTATGATTTTAATAATAAATACTTTCAATATAAATATAATTATTTTAAGTATAAATATTTTTAATATTTCAAGAATAAATATTAATATATTATTAATATTTTATACATACTTTAATAATATTACTTGAAATATTAATATAAGTAAAAATAAGTAGTTTTCATTTAAATGTTTAATAATATAATAATTTAAAGATTAAATATTATTTTTAAAATATAATTATTTTTAATATTAATAAATCATAAATAAGAAATAATTTTTTAATATTTTATTAGTTATGTTAATATCATCTAAAAAAAGAAAACAGATTTTTCAAGAAAGTATTTTTTATTGATTCATCCAAATTATGAAAAATCTTTAACTTTTCAAAAAATAATTTCCCTAAAATTATTTTCCTTTTTTGGTACATTCTAAAATTATTTTTAGTTTTTTTTTTTTAAGCAAACAATTATTTTCGGTTAGACAAAAAGAACTCATTTAGTAAAATGAACCGGTAACCTGTGTTACCGGTTGATGGCGGGCCAGGTCCAAGAAGCAAACCCTAAAAGCCCGATGGATACATAAAACCCTAAGAATAGTTCAGATTTGCAGTGCTGCAGCATTCAGTAAGGCGCGCAAAAGAAGATTGACGATGAACAATATGGGCGAAGCCAGAGTAAGCCCCAATACAGTGGAGAAAGCAGTGAATGCTCTGCTAAAATGGAGAGATGCTCAGTCGCATATGCAAAAGCCCCAACTTCTTGAGCAGGATGAATTGATGTATCTCATCGTCAGCCTCAAGAAAATTCCTCAAAAGCCTCGTGTTAATTCCCACAAAGTGCCTCTGCCTCACCCCCTCATCGATCCTTCTTCGGATCCCGCCGAGCTTTGCATGGTCATCGACGATCGACCCAAGTCAGGGCTCACCAAGGACGCTGCGTCCAAGAAAATCAAGTCCGAAAACATACCCATCAGCAAGGTGGTCAAGCTGTCCAAGCTCAAGACCGATTATCGGCCCTTCGAGGCCAAAAGAAAGCTCTGCGATTCCTATGACATGTTTTTCGCCGATAAGAGGATTATTCCGCTTCTGCCTCGGCTGCTGGGGAAGCAGTTTTTCAAAAAGAAGAAGATTCCGGTGCCTGTGGACCTCAAGCACAACAACTGGAAGGAGCAGATTCAGAAGGCTTGTGCCTCTGCTATGCTGTTCTTGAGTAGTGGGACTTGCAGCGTCGTGAAGGTGGGGAAAGTTTCCATGGGAAAAAAGGAGATTGTTGAAAATGTGATAGCTGCCATTAATGGGATCGCAGAGATTGTGCCGAGCAAGTGGGGCAATATCAGGTCGTTTCATTTGAAGTTGCTTGACAGCTTGGCGCTTCCTCTGTATCAGGCTGTGCCTGATCTGCGTTTGAAGATTCTGGCTGAAGCTGATCAGCAGCCTTCTTCTAAGGATGTCTTGGAGGAAAAACAAGCAGAAGAAGTTGAAGAAGAAGAAGATGCTTCTCATCAGAAGAAGAAGAAGAAAAACAAGGGAAGGATACACGAAGTTCAGTACATGGATGAAATTAGTAATGACACTAACTCTGGGGTTAAGAGAAAAGATGAAATTAAAACCGACAATGTCTCCAACAAGAAAAACAAGACTGCACTGAAAAAGTTAAGCGCCATTGACATCAAGGTCAGAGATAAGAAAAAGAAGAAAACTATAGCAGCACAATGATTTGTCTTATTCAACACCACCGAGTAAACTATGTTCTTGCAGATTAGTAAGCATTGTGGTTTTCATTTTTTTTTGTCATGTGCCATTGGATTTGGCTTTCAATTTTGGGTGTTCTTTGTCTTTTGATGGTCTATGTTGTTTTATGAATATTCAAACAGTTTATGTATCTTGATCATCCAGAAGCCAGAGAATGCTACTTTACTGTTTTAGACTTTAGTGTCTTCTCTGTCTTAAATTGTTATGATTGAATCTGAAGAATGATTGCAATAACCAACCTTTAAATCGTTTCTTTTTAACATTTAATGGAACTATAATATGAAAGAATTTACGTTTTGTTCATTTTGTAAAACATTTAGATATCTCTGTGTATCTAAGCAGTGCTGAGACCGCAGAAATGAGGAAGTTGTCTCCAAGTTTGCTTGTTGTTTATATGTGGCCTACTTGTAGATTGGATTGTCCTAGTGGAAGTTTACCATGCGTTGGGATAACTGAATAATAAGTTTAGATTTTTGTAGAGATAAATGTTTGAGGCAGGCTTCTTTAATATATATGGGTTAAACACTCGTACTCTGTTTCTCTTTTATCTTAGTGGTGTAGTTGGATCTTGATGAAAGTAATGGCAGTCAAATGAAACTTGCTGAATACAGGGCTTATTATCTTGGCTGATTTTTGAGATTAAATTGCTTTTTATTTCTTCTGTTTCAATCTAATAGCTTGTTTGTTGCCCCTCAAAGAGTGTGCGGTCATTCAACTTCATCAGTTTATTGAGAATCATGGTATGGTTGAGTTAGATAGTTTAAACTAGAGTGATGTTGATAATTGGAATTTATCGAAATGATGGGGTCTGTGGAAACTGATGTGAAAATGTTTCTTATGTTTGAGCTTTGTGCATGTATATGCATCATCTATAGCCATCACATGTCTTGAGGTCCCATTAATTTCTCAGCTTATGAAAGCGAACAGATAGTTGATAATATCATGGAATGTTGGAAGAGGAACTTGAGAGAATAACTGGAATGAGAAACATTATGCTTCATGTTGTCTGAACGGGAAAAGAAACAAGCCACACAATGCGTCTAATTGCCCTGACCATGGGGCAACCATCAATATGATGGTTTCTAGCAACCGCAGAATGTAAATTTGCATCCATCTTGTTAACTCATCAACATAGTTTTCTAGGAATCACTTGACAAAGAATCCAAGTTATGCTCTGATGAAGGCATGCAGTCCAACCAAAAGAATCTCAAAGAAGTGTATTGATGATGAAAACAATTGGAGGAATGTAATTGAAGCTTAAGAAGGCCAAAACCATAGGAGAAAGCAACAAACTAGTTCTGCTGAGTACCGTTTTCAATGAATTTAAAGCACTGAATATCCATACAGATTTAAACATAGAACAAAAGGTTAACAAACTAATATACACCAATTCCAAAGACATCCTAATTTCATTGCCATCTTCAGGCCTTAGACATTAAGTATGGGAAGAAATGATTATTTACACCATATGCATGTTTTGGTTATATATTTGCTCCTCACTGTATTTCCCTGAAAACTCAAGGAGAAACCCTAGGCCTAGAATTGGTAACAAAAGCAGCCAAATATATAAAAATGGAATCATGGGCAACAAAACAACTTATGTCAAGGAGGGTTAAAGCTCTTGTAAACAACCTCTCATCCAAGACCCATCTGACATGTGAAAAGAAAAGAGGCAGAAAAGGATACAAGGAAAAACCACATATCCGAGAAACAAAGCACGCTCGCATTTGTATGGCTAGGCAAAGCTCGATGAGCGGCTCCATCTTCCTTGCAAGTAATCCTCTGTTGAAACAGTTTGTTCATTGCTCCTCACAGAAAGGGAATCATCCTCCAAGTCAAGTAAGACAAGGTTAAGATGGGATTTGACATTAGTAGGATAAACTTCCTCATCAACAATATCAACTTCTTCTGATGCCCAAACTTGTTGGCTTGCCCAATTTGTTACTTCCTGCTCACCCTGTAGGAGCTTCAGGATCTGTAGTCAAAGAATAATTGATAAGCAAAGGAATAGATCCAAATAAGAAAAGCATGAGAAAAAAAGGTCAGCTGTGAGTGAGCTTACAAGGCTTATTTGAGGCCGCATTAAAGGTGCACATTTAATACAAAGGGTAGCAGCTAAAATCATTCTTTCTATCTTATGAAAATCGTAGTCACTGACAAGATGTAGATCTAGCAACTGGGAAATACTGCTGTTCTTTAAAATTGGCTTTGCCTGGATGTTAATATCAGGGCATTTCCAAGTGTTAGAATTGATTCACAAAATGGCCAGATTAAAACAGCATCAATACTTTGACACTATATGGAAAAGGGGGAAATGTAAATGATATTAAAGCATGTACTTGAATTATCATTAGTATAAACATTGCACATTACTGACAAAGAAAGACACCGAATATACTTGTCCGTCTGAATTATATAAACATGGCGTATCCGCAAATTTCTATATCATGTTATGACCATAAATACTCTCGTATAGTTGAAGATAAACAGAATCATTCTCCTAATTACATTTTTCAAGAGATAAGGCCCATAGACTATAGACTTAGATAAGAACTCACCCACAAAACAAGGCTCTCCTGACCTTTTGGACATTCATTGTCAATGGGCTTTCTACCAGAGAGGAGCTCCAGGAGGACAATGCCAAACGCGTAGACATCAATTTTATCACTCATTTTGCCATGCATTAAGTATTCAGGAGCCAAGTAACTGCCACAGACAAGTATTACTGAGTCTATCTAGTGAGTGATAAACTGGAAAAATTCAGAATAGATTACATACCCAAATGTTCCTGCAACATCCGTGCAGGCCGTAGGAGATGCAGAACTTGAGACCTGACTAGCAAGTCCAAAATCTGACAGCTGAAGAAGCAGACCAACTACTAATGAGCCCAGAAAGCTTAAAACCAAGATATAAGTTTCAAACATAATTGTTTCAACATGCTACCAGGGGCTCAAAATCATCAGAGAGAAGAACATTGGAAGATTTCACATCTCTGTGGATCACAGGTTGTTCACAACCATTATGTAGGTAATCAAGTGCTTCAGCTATGCCCACTGCCACCTTATATCTCTCGTGCCAGCCAAATGCATTGCAATCCTTCTTATTACCTTGTAACACCAGCAGCCAGTTAGGGCTCTGAATATAGTAAATTTCAAATTGTAAATTAGAACCAATTCCGTGAAAGAAAGATTCAATTTAACAAAAAAAAAGTAAAGCTCCATTTACTTCACTTGAAAACAACTTCCAAAAAATAATTTCTGACATTTTCTAGAATACTAAAGTTTTTAGGAGTGAGCAATCGGCCTAATCTGTCGGTTTCGGTTCATAAAAACCGAAAACCGAAAAAAACCGATCCCCTAGGCACTAAACGGAACTAAACCGAATTATACTTACAAACCGAACCGAACCAAACCGAATTGATTCGATCGGTTGGGTTTTTCAATGTTAAAACCAAATTTAAAGCTTTGGTAAATAAATATATAAAAGTATATAATATAAACTTGTTTTGTAAATATCTCCTACAAGATTCATAACATATTACCCAAATAAATGCATAAAACTTCACAAAACAAAGATAAATAACCAATATATATTTATATTTATAATTTATTTTTGGATAAATCGGTTTTTCGATCGGTTCGGTTTACCATTTATATAAACCGACAACCGACCGATTCAACCAATAAAACCGAACTTTAAAACCGATTATTCTGAAAACCGAATAAACCAAACCGAACGAACCGAAAACCAAACGGTTCGGTCGGTTTTTTCGGTTGCAAAAATTTTTGCTCACCCCTAAAAGTTTTTCTGTTGTTTGGATGAGTTAATGTAACTTTTTTCTGGTTGTTTTCGGAGAAATCTTTTTTTTTTTTTAAAGACATTGACATAACAATTAAAATATTTAAAATTATTTATTATTAAAAATTAAAATATTACTTAATATTAAAATATTTATTATTTTATTATTTAAATAATAATATAATATTATTTATTATTAATATTTAAAAATATATTTAATAATCAGAAAACAAAATATTTAAAATTAAAATATATATTTTCTGATTATTAAAAGCTGCTTTATGTTCAAATCTAGTAGATTTGAATTGGAGTGGGTGGATATGTTCATATGTTTAGGTTGTGGAAAATGTTTTTCATTTTTCAAAAAGGATAAGACATTTTCCTGAAAATTAATTTAATTTTCCGTTGACCCGAAAAATGTTTTCCTTTGACCAAGCTATTTTCCATGAAACAAACACCTGACAATATGAGAAAGGAGCCTTAAATTGGCAAATTACTTACCGTGAAGGTTCTCCTCTAGGCTTCCCCTGGACAGGAAATCATAAACCAAGAGCAACTTGTTTTCCTCAGGACAGAACCCCAATAAAGAAATGAGGTTTTTATGGTTTAAACTCGTAATGATCTCAATTTCCTGAACAGACTCTTTGACTGCATTTTCAGTTGGCTTAATGATTTTCACGGCCAGTTGCTGACCATCAGGAAGGCACCCTTTATAAACATGGCTGCTACCACCTTTACCAATCATATTCTCTGAAAAATCACAAGATAATCATTAAAATGAGCACTCAAAATCCAACAAACTCCAGATTTTTTCCATTAACTGGTAATGAAGAAAAAACCTGGCATAAAGTTTGATGTTGCTTCCACAAGCTCTTGGTAACTAAACAATCGACATGAGGATGAGTATTTCTCAGGTAAATTTTGTAGCTCTTTAGAAACATTGCAAGGAGATCGAGGACCGATATCCTCACAGCCAACAGGCACAATTGCACCATTTTCTCCATCCAAATCAGAAAAATGATTCTCTTCTTGATCATAATGGCTTTGCCTTTGATCAGGATAGACAACAGCTGAAGAATGCTGGCTTGGTACTTTTAACACCCATTGGCTCACAGATTCCTTTGCAGAAGAATTCTCTGAGTGATGCCACTTAGGCCGAAACACCCTGCGGAGAAGAGACCAACCAGGCCTTGAACCGGGCAGCTTTCTAACCAGAATGGAATTATCCTCGCTTTTTTGGAAATGTACAAAAGCTAACCTGTTATCCACAGTGCCATTCCCTAGTAACTCTTCTGGCAATTGGTCTTCAGAATTCCCGGGCAATATCAAGGCTGAAGCACAGGCTGCACAATTCTTCCTTAATGTTTTCTGCCTTAAAAACAGACCAGGTTTAAATGAACAATTGCCATTCTCTAAAGTCAGCTTCACTGTTCTTGTACTCTTCCGCAAGGATACTAAGCGAACAAGACTCTTACCATGTGTAACATTGTCTGCTCAACCAAATGCCATAGACAATAAACAAATAAAGGACCAGAACTCAGTATCACATTGCGGAAATTTTCCAAAAATCAGACACGGTAACAAATTAGAACAAAACTAAAAACAATGCAACAGGCAGAACCTTGGGACGGATTCGAGTTTGTCTGAATTGCTTCCCTTTGGAACACAATTTTGCCATTTTCAACAGCGTAAACCCAGAAACATTTCGGCAATTTCCTGGCGCAGTATTTTGCAACCGAGGCAGATGACTGAATCGGATGACGGGCCTTGGAGGTTCCCAGAACTACCTTAGCTGCTTCGGAAGACTTGGCTTCCCTTACCAGAATCTTCTTTGCTGATGACCCTCTACACACTTTTAGCTTCAAATCAACCTGAATAATTTCCCACCAATAATCAACAATCACTTCCTACAACTTTCTAAAAGAGCGAGACTATTAATTTACCTGTTTTAAGTTGCAGAAGCCTTCATAAACTGCTAGTGTAGAATCAAATGTCTTAACCAGAGACAGAATCGACGCCGTGCTCTCTGGCGAAATTAGAAATGAAAATTTAACCAAGGAAATTACCCATTCAAAGAAAAAAAATTAAAAGGAGAAAATGTGGGATGCAAGGAGAATAATACCAGTGGCAGTATCGAGGATGTGAAGAGCAATGACATGATCACCGGGCTGCGCCACCTTGACCAACGCCCACGTCAGCAATTCCTTGCTCTCCCCGTCAAATTTGACCCCCACCAACACCGTCGCTCCTCCTCCTCCTTCCCTTTGAGTTTTCTCTCCGATCACTTTCATCTCCGAAGCTAAGCGTCGTCGTTTCCTGCCTCAATGGTGATTGCAGATAACAGAATTTTCTTACAAGGAAAGGGAAAAGGAGGACTTCTATTTGCACCACGGTAATTGCTCTTTACACTACAAAAAAACAAAAAAACTAAATCAACCCCCTGAAATGACAAATTTATCCTTCATTCAATAAATCCTTTCTCCCCCCCCCCCCCTCAGTCGGATCTTCTTCTCCACGGCTCTTCTTCTCCACGGTCCGTTCCTCAGCCTTCTTCCTCATCCTCTTCTCCAACTGTTGTAGAACAGGTACATTTTGTTTATAAATTTTTGGTTGAATTTTAGTTGGCATTTTGGCTTTAGGGTGAGGCTGTCGGGGCGAGGCAGGTGAGGCTCCTGGGTGAGCCTCGTGCAGGTGAGGCTGTCGGGGCGAGGCAGGTGAGGCTCCGGGGTGAGCCTCGTGCAGGTGAGGCTCCGGGGCGAGTCTCGCGCAGCAATGCACAGGCGAGCCTCGCTTAGGGGAGGCTACAGGGCGAGCCTCGCGCAGGTGCTGCACGAGGTCGGCAGCAGTGAGCGAGGCTCGCCAGAACCCATTGCGCTCACCCAGCGCGCAAGCTGGGTTGCGCGCGGACAAGCCATACGCGCAACTTGGCTTGCGCGCGAGCTTGCCCAGCGCGCAACCCAGCATGCGCGCGGACAAGTCATGCGCGCAAGCCAGGTTGCGCGCTTTCTGGCCCAGCGCGCAACCCAGCTTGCGCGCGGGCAAGTAAAGCGCGCAAGCTGGCTTGCGCGCGTTACTTGCCCGCGCGCAACCCAGCTTGCGCGTTGAGTCAAAACCTACGTTATACTTTGTTTGTCATTACCTTTTGATTAATGGATTGAGTGTTTTTTTTATGCAGCTTCTTTTGTCACTACCTAAGCCAGAGTCTTCGAAGACTGCTTTTGGTCAACAATCTGATTTTAGGTATAATTTGCTACTTTTATTCTGTTTTTTTTAAACATATTAACTTAGATGACATGAAACCTTGATCACAGCATGGTGCATTTGATTTTTGTTTGAAGTCTTCTTCTCCAGCCTTTATGTTTGTATTGATCAAGTTTTCTTGTTTATGAGTTGGTTCATCATGATAATTATATACTATTATTTTGTTACTTCCACCCACATTGTTTTATTCTTCCAATAATGCCATCAATCTCAGACATAAATATTTTTTTTTCAGACATGGCAGATACACAAGGTGGAGGAAGACGGCAGCGACCCACAGGCTCCGAGAGAAGACGACGAGTTGGCCAATATCGTGCTCAGCAGGCCGAGCAGGCTGAACATGCCGAGCAAACAGCTTCAGATGATGCAGAGGAGGTACTTGAGCCTTGTCCTGGAGGCCCGAGTGATATGTCTGTTTTGAGAAGTTTTAGATCACATGTGGCTTTTGCCATATGGGGTGGTGAGGTAATTATTTTGTTAAATTTAATAATATAGATCTATTTTATTTGTTAAAAATGATCTTATTATTTGTTGTTTATGATATAGGAGCGAGGCAACTTGAAGGTTCTTAATCATAGCCAAAAAATATCGATGTGGACTTTAGACGATGATCGATCACGTATTCGCTCCATTGTTTTACAATCCGGCTTAGGTTGTTTGGTTGAGTGCAGTTATCGCACTTGCAATGGTACTCTCATCTCTGCTTTTTGTGAGAGGTGGCAGCCGGAGACGAACACATTCCATATGTCTTTTGGGGAGATGACGATTACCTTAGACGATGTAGCTACATTGCTTGGTGTACCTGTGGTCGGAGGGATCGTATCATGCCAGCACATCTCCATGAAGCATGCAATCAGAATATTAGTTCGTTTGTTAGGCGTCTCTGTTACGGAAGCTCAAGCAGCGACAAGTACCGGTCGTGGATCTAGTGTGACATTGCAATGGTTGAGAGCCACTTTTCGTAATGTGACCGATACCTTCAGTGATGAGGAAATAGTGTATGCTGCTCGTGCGTACTTACTTCATTTACTTGGGTGTACACTTTTTGTGGATAAAAGTGGATCGCATGTTCCTGTTTCATTGTTGTCATGTTTAGAGGATTTAACGGTTATCAGCGAATATGCGTGGGGTGCGTGTGCTCTTGCTTATATGTATAGACAGTTGGGTCTTGCAAGCAGGGCAAAAGTACACGGGATTGGAGGCTATATGACTCTTTTTCAGGTATTAAGATTTACTTTTATATAAATAACTTGTGAATTATAATTTGTTTATAATTAATTTATCAATGATTAATGTTTTATTTGATATAGGCTTGGATTTATGAGCACTTTCCATCATTGAGTCCCGAGTTGAACTTCAATTATGAGGATAGTTTGCCGCGAGCTCGACGATGGAAGCCACGTGGTTATGGTCAAGATGTGAACGTGTTGCGAGAGCATCTAGATGACCTCCAGCGTAATCAAGTGTGCTGGGTTCCATATGCAGATAGTCGAAGACAGCATCCGTTGCCCCCGATCTCTTTTTTCACGATCTGCTTAAAGGCTGGGGATGTCGTGGAGCCATACCATCCAGAGAGAGTGTTACGGCAATGGGGCTATGTACAGACCGTACCTTCGAGACCTTTAGCGCCATATAGAGCACAGAGAGGTAGTACGAGTGCCACTTATGATGTGGTTTATCAGTTTATGGATCAATTATGGCATAGATGGCCTATGTATGTCCTCAGAGAAGAGGATAGAGGACGTATGTGTGTGATCCCAGGAGAGACGGCTCCCGATTATATGGCTTGGTATGGCTCTATTTCTCATAGATTCGTACAAAATCCAACACGCAGATCGAGGCTTCAAGCTCCCTCAGTCGATTCTGATCAATCTAGTGTAAGTTATTAACACTAAATCCTAAGTGAATAAAATTTGTTCATACTATTATATTCACTTAAATTTCTTTCATGTATTGTTTTGCAGCGCATGTCAAGGGCAGTATCTCTCTGTGAATTACTCATGAGTGGCAGCAGAGATGTAGAGACATTGACAAAGGGAATTTACGACCTGCATGAGATATTAGCTGGGTCGTCAGATGCTGCTTCATCCTCGGCTCCTCCTCCAGCTCCATCACAGACAACACCTCCTCCAGCTCCATCACAGACAGCTCCTCCTCTAGCTCCTCCACCAGTTACATTAGAGATGGCTTCTCCACCAGTTACATCAGAGATAGCTTCTCCACCAGTTACTCGTTTTTATACTAGGCTCGGGAGGAGAAGAGGCAAGACAATTATATCGGATGCGTCGAGGGATTAGTGTATTTATATTTGTATTTAGTGACTTGTTTTTAAAAGATACAGTTTATCTTTATGATATTAGACAATGGTATTAAAGTATGTAATGATTTTTGTTTATAATATAATGTTTAATTTAGTGATTTTTGTTTTTTAATGCTTAGAGTTTATCTTTATAATAGCAGATAATGTTATTAAAACATATAATGCATAAATTGAGAATACAATTATAAGAAGGCATACATATCAAATATATAAATTGATAATATATTCATACAAAGGCATAAATGTTAAAAATACAGTCATATTCAATAAAATATCATGGCTCGTCTACATCAATGGTTTCTTTAATAGCAACATCCGATCTATTGAATTCTTCATCCACACTATTGAATTCTTCATTATACACTACTATTTCTTTTTTACTCTGCAAATATTAAACAATTAATATTAAATAATTAGTGCAATAAATTATAGAATAAAAATAATAAAAATAATTAATTATCAAAATAAAATTAGTACAATAAATTATACAATGAATTAGTACAATAAATGATACAAAAATTATAAATTATATAATTATATAATTTATATAATAAAAATAAATACTTATAAAAATAAAAATGAACAGGTATGGGCGCGCAAGCAAAGCTTGCGCGCTGGTGGCCATCCCGCGCAAGACCTCTTGCGCGGAATTGGCCATTCCGCGTAAGCTGTCTTGCGCGAAACTGGCAATATTGCGCAATCTTTCTTGCGCGCTGATGGGCATTTCGCGCAAGAAAGCTTGAGCTCAGATGGCCATCCCGCGCAAGAGACATTCTTGCGCGAGATGCTATTTTATTCACCAGTCACGAGCACACAGGAGAGGGTAAAAAAGGCGGGAAAATGTTGTGAACTATGTAGGCAAAACGAAAAATCAAAGTGGGAGAAAAACATACTTCATATTTTTACTGTTTTAACTTTAAAAATAAAAACTAAATAACAACTAAATAAAAAACTAAACAAAGTAATCGAAAGCCAACGCCAGAGCACTTCTTACACTCTTCACTACATTTTCCCTCACTGGTGTCTCTCTTCTGCGTGCTTCAGTTTGCTATTCAGTCTTCCCCCTTCCGCTGCAATCTACCGTTTCTCATTTTTCTTCATCAATCATATTCTATTTTCCTTCAAAACATTAAAAAATATGAGTGAGAGTAGCTATTATGATAGCTATGAAGAGTATGAAAGTGAAGAAACTGAAAGAGAAGAAGAGGTAAGATTTGATGAGTTTTTTTCGGATTAGGCTCGTCAGGTGAAAGTCAGAAATTCGTATTTCGCGCAAGTAAACTTGCGCGAAATGGCCATCTGAGCGCAATCTTTCTTGCGCGTAGTGGCCACCATCGCGCAAGCTAGCTTGCGTGATATGGCCTTCCGCGCGCAAGTAAGCTTGCGCGCTATGGCCATTTAAGCGCAAGCTTACTTGCGCTTTATATCCACCAGCGCGCAAGCTGGGCTTGCGCGCACATACTTCTGAGTTATCATTTAAATTTTTTTCTTTTTACTATTTTTATTATATAAAGTATATATATAATATTTATAATTTCTTTAATAATTGTACTAATTCCTTGAATAATTTATTGTACTAATTAATTATTTTTATAATTAATTAGTTTTATTATTTTTATTATATAATTTATTGTACTAATTGTTTAATATTAATTGTTTAATATTTGCAGAGTAACAGAGAAGTAGTATTGTACAATGAAGAATTCAATAGTGTGGATGAAGAAATATTTGACTACACTTATGCATTTACTACTAACAAGGTAAGCATATTTAAAATTAATATAATGTTTCAATGCAAATACTGTAAAATAAAAAAACTAATTATTAAATTTTTTTGTTCAGGTTTTCAATAGTAGAAATGCCTTGATCACATGGGCTAAAGAGGTTGGAAGAGACTTAGGTTTTGTTATTGTGATTAAATCATCCGAAGTTGGTGTTCCCGGAAGAAAACCTAGACTTCGACTTGCATGTGAACGGTATGGAATGTATAGATCAAATAGAGATGAATTACGTCGCTTGGGAACGGGAACGAAGAAGTGCAATTGTCAATTCGAGCTACAGGGGCTGAAATTGGCGAGCGGCGATGATTGGGCAGTCGGAGTAGTATGTGGAATGCATAACCATTTGGTTGCAAGTCAGTTAGAAGGACATTCCTTTGCTGGTCGATTAACGGTGAAAGAGCAAGGTATAGTGGCCGATATGACAAATAATATGGTCAAACCAAGAAATATACTAATGATGTTGAAACAACATGATAAGAAGAATTCCAGCACCATAAAGACCATCTACAATGCACGACAAAAGTATAGAATGATTGACAAAGCTGGTAGATCACAGATGCAGCAACTCATGAAACACTTAGATGATTGTAATTATGTTGAGTGGCATAGGAGTGATGAGTCTAGTGATTGTATTAGAGACTTATTTTGGACGCATCCGACTGCTGTAGATTTATTGAATGCTTTTCCAAATGTGTTAGTTATGGATTGTACATATAAAACTAATCGATATAGACTCCCTCTCCTTGAGATTGTTGGTGTGACATGTACAGATTTGACATTTTCTGTTGCATTTGTTTACATGGAGGCTGAGCGCACTGACAACTACACTTGGGCATTAGAGAAGTTAAAGAGCTTGATGTCTTCTGATTCAATGCCTTCAGTCATTGTTACTGATAGGGATTTAGCATTGATGAAAGCAGTACACACAGTGTTCCCTAGCACAACCAATCTCTTATGTAGATGGCATATATCAAAGAATGTACTTGCTCATTGTAAAAAGTGGTTTGAGAGCAAAGAGAAGTGGGAGGCATTCATGTCAGCTTGGGGCGTTCTTGTATTCTCTTCGAATGAGTATGAGTACGAAGCAAATTTAAGTTCATTGGTTTCTCATTACCATTCTTATCCTAGAGCGCTCGAGTACTTGATCCATACTTGGTTGACTCAGCATAAAGAGAAATTTGTTGCTGCGTGGACAAATAAAGTACAGCACTTTGGAAATGTTACAACAAATAGGTATGTAGGTTTATAGGGTTTACTTATTGTTATTTTCAGAAAATATATAATTTATTCATTATAATAAACATTTTCTAACATCATATAGGGCGGAGAGTGCACATTCAAAGTTAAAGAGACACCTTGGATCGTCCCAAGGAGATTTTGACACATCATGGAAGGTTATCAACTCCCTGATTGAGCTGCAACATACGGAGATAAAGGCCTCATTCGAGAGAAGTCTTACTATTGTGGAACATAATTTTCGACCAATTTTGTTTAGGGATTTACGGGGATTGGTTTCTAGGACAGCATTGAGCATTATTTTGAAGGAAGCACAACGAGCAAATGATACTGGCATTGACCCTCTTGTTTGTGGTTGCGTCATTAGAGGCACACATGGGTTGCCTTGTGCTCACGAGATTGCTGAATTTATAAGGTTCGATACACCGATTCCATTGTTCGTTTTGGATCCTTTTTGGTCGAAGTTGGACTTGAAGAAGAAAAATGTTGATTACTTGGCTAAGTTGAATCTTGATGCTGAGTGGGAGCTTATAGTGAGACGCTTCGATGCTTGTGATATCTCGGGAAAATTAGCCTTGAAGAAAAAGTTAAGAGAACTCGGTGATCCAGCAACTACATTTCTTGTTCCTCCACCCGAGAAGGCTAAGACCAAAGGCAATCGAGATAAATCAACTCGACGTGATCCTTCGTATTTTGAGATTGTTGAATCTCAATATGATAGTGCATTAACACCCGTTTCAGTCAATTCAGTAAAGATGAAGAAACTACCAGTGCATCGAAAAAAGAAAGTGAAATTTATTGATTCTTTCCCTTTAGAGATACGCCAATACATACATTCTACTGTGGATGTTGAATCGGATGGACATTGTGGTTTTCGAGCTATAGCTGGCTTGCTAGGCATGGGTGTTGATGCATGGGCTAAGGTGCGACAAGATTTGATCGAGGAGATATGTGATTTCCGCGCTTATTATGTTAGTCTCTATGGATCAGAGGAGCGTGTTGATGAATTGATAGAGACATTATCATATTTCAAGACACCAGCTCCTTATGATAAATGGATGACTTTACCCGATATGGGTCACTTGATAGCAACAAAGTATAACGTTGTGCTAGTCCATTTATCTTCTAGACAATGCTTGACATATCTTCCGCTTAGAACTGCACCACCTCCCCCTCTGCAACATGGATTCATAGCACTTGGACTTATTCACGATTCTCATTTTGTTGAGGTATTGATAATAATATGTATGTTAGAATTGAGATATTTTGTTTTATATTTTTTCGTACGTTTAATAGTGATATTTTTTCAGGTATTTATGGACCCGTTTGCACCAATACCTCCGATTGCATGCAATTGGCATCGATACCGATATGATTTTGCTCGTGAGTGGGAGCTTCCATATATATCTCGCATTGAGGAATTTCAAAATTTGTTATCGAGATCAAATGTTGCCATTAAAGAAACCATTGATTTAGACGAACCATGATATTTTATTAAATATTACTGTATTTTAACATTTATGCCATTGTATGAATATATTATCAATTTATGTCTTCGATATGTATGCCTTCTTATGATTGTATTATCGATTTACGCATTATATGTCTTAATAACATTATCTACTATTATAAAGATAAACTCTAGGCATTAAAAAACAAAAATCACTAAATAAAACATTAAATTATAAACAAAAATCATTACATATTTTAATAACATTGTCTGATATCATAAAGATAAACCGTATCTTTAAAAAACAAAAGTCACTAAATACAAATACACTAATCCACCAGTTACTCGTTTTTATACTAGGCTCGGGAGAAGGAGAGGCAAGGCAATTATATCGGATGTGGCTGACATCCCCAGCCATTAGGAATTCTAGTCTATCCAAAATTCCTAAGAGACCAAGCTCAACAAAAACTCTTCACCCGCCAGAGTCCTTACCGCACAATGACTCTGCCCAGTCTGTCCAGTGCTAGCGGTCGCCAGCTCATATCTTGAGTGCCAGGTGTGCGCACTCATCCAGGGTCCGTCCTCACCTATTAGAATCCCTCTTGGACTCAACTAGCTATCCGCGCGTCTCAGATCGCAGCTGGAAGTGTTTCGTCCGCCAGCTGCCTTCTCTGTCACAGTCCTAGTCGAACTCTACTTCTGAGTCTTGGTTCGCGTCTGCCTCTTCTCCAGCATCCGCGCAAGCCCATCCAATCAGAGTCCTGGTCGGACTAGACTTCTGGCCCGCGTCTGCTTCCCTCATCAGCATCCACGCGTGCCCATCAACCAGACTTCCCGCGGTCCTGGTTCCGAACACCACTGCACACTGTCCAAACATGTGCAAAACTGCCTCCTACCACAGCGCGTACATCCTGCACGCCTCGATTGCACCTAGCAAACGAACTAACATTCTGATTGCACGCTTCATGGAGATGTGCCGGCATGATACGATCCCGCCGACCACTGGTATGCCAAGCAGTGTAGCTACATCATCGTGGGTAATCGTCATCTCCCCAAAAGGCATATGAAATGTGTTAGTCTCCGGCTGCCACCTCTCACAAAAAGCTGAGATGAGTGTAGTTATTGCAAGTGCGATAACTACACTCAACCAAGCAACCTAAGCTGGATTGCAAAACAAAGGAGCGAATACGTGACCGATCATCGTCTAGAGTCCACTGAGAGATTTTTTGAGTGTGATTAAGAACCTTCAAATTGGCTCGTTCCTATATAAACAACAATAAATAATAAGATTATTTTTAATAGATAAAATAGATCTATATTCTTAAATTTAACAAAATAATTACCTGACCCTCCCATATCGCAAAATCCACATGTGATCTAAAACTATTCAAAACAGACATATCACTCGGGCCTCCAGGACAAGGTTGAGATGCCTCATCTGCATCATCTGAATCTACTTGCTTGGCCTGCTCCTCTTGCTCGACCTGTTCTACTTGTTCAGCTTGCTCGGCCTGCTCAGCAAGATATTGGCTAGCTCGTCGTCTTCTCTCTGAGCTGGTGGGTCGTCGTCGTCTTCCTTGAGATGAACCTCCACCTTGTGTTTCTGCCATATCTGAAAAAAACATTTATGTCTTAGCAAATGATTGTATGATTAGATGAATAAAACAATCAAAGCATTAATGCTCAATTCTAAGTAAAATTGCTTAAGAATCCAACAAAAAAATATTCCTCATTTCACCCTAGCTATTACTTCTTTGTTGAGCAAAAACAAGGGAGCCAAGGGAGCCAAACGTTGAGCAGAAACAACAAAAAAAGGTAAATATTGCTCCCAGCTTGGAACAAGACGTGCGCAAGCTGGCTTGCGCGCGGGCACAGGTTCCGCGTAAGCTGGCTTGCGCGGAACCTGTGCCCGCGCGCAAGCCAGCTTGCGCAGAACCTGTGCTCGCGCGCAAGCCAGCTTGCGCGGAACCTTCACCCGAGCGCAAACCAGCTTGCGCGGAAACTGCGCCCCGCGCGCAAGCCAGCTTGCGCGGCACAGACTGGCGGCACATTCAGTAGCCATTCTCCTTGAGCACATTCAAAGCATTATCGAAAACCAAGACTTGAGGCACATGGCCTCTCACGGGCTCACCTGCGCGAGGTCGACAGCCTTGCACGGGTGAGCGTGAGCGAGGCCACAAGTCTTGCTCAAGTGGGCTCTCACCTGCGCGAGGCTGCCGACCTCGCTCAGGTGGGCTCTCACCTGCGCGAGGCTGCCGACCTCGCGCAGGTGAGCTTGCGGTAGGCGAGCTCAGATTGTTACAGTAGCAGCAAAATGTACGTTACCTGTAGAGACTGGTTTCGGTTGACAGAGTTGTAGCCGGTGGAGAAGAAAATTTGGGAAGGAAGCGAACGGTGATATATTTGTTTTTATAGTAAGGT
This sequence comes from Heritiera fomes, assembly GCA_032173925.1. Lineage (NCBI taxonomy): Eukaryota > Viridiplantae > Streptophyta > Magnoliopsida > Malvales > Malvaceae > Heritiera > Heritiera fomes. The sequence goes on from JAPDPM010000017.1 coordinate 7,954,445, forward strand.
TAATTTTGTAATTTAATAGTGTAAGATTAATTCGTTTTTTGGAAGTGTAGTGTGTAGAGTAGAAATTGTAGTGGGTTTAGTCCGTCCCGGGAAAAGGGGGGACAAGAGAAAGAGAGAAGAAAGATTCACTTTTTGTCAGTGCAGACTTTGCTTTTGCCTCTGCGCTCGCCCTCTGTCTCTCTGTGTTTTGTTTTTGGTCGAATGGAAGAATCATGGCTTGCATTGCACACTGCACAAAGCGTGCTTCTTTTCTATTCTTTTGGTAGCATAACTGTTGGGGGAGAGATAGTAGGGTGTTCCAAAATTATTGTAGCGGTTGTGATCAGATGGGATATGGACCGTTCGATTAGTCGGGGTTTTTTTTAACAGAAACCGAACACACATTTGTTGAAAAGAGAAAAGATTATATGATATGGGTACTCCCATTGGTTAGTAGTACGTATTATTTTAATTCAAATCATATTATGTAATTATATAATAAAAAAATTAATTATTTATTATCAAAATTATTAATGAGTATTGAAATAAATATTTATCATTTAATTATCACATACAATGTTTAATAATTTACTTTTTTCAATAATATAATCATATGGCATAATTTGAATGAAAGTACTATAATAATATTATAGTAAAGGAACTATTTCATGAAAAAAGGTTTGAACTTTGGGAGACAAAGATGGCGGGGTGTTTGATGCTCGTTCGTTAAGACCAAATATTTTTGCCAAAACAAAATGGGTATGAAGAAAAGAATTGTGGAATTGAACAAATCAAAACAAAGGAAAAAACAAAACAAAACAAAAGATAATTCCAATAGAACACAGTTACAAGACTAAGAATCCAACCAAGGTTAGGCAGTTGTAGTTTCTGTCTTTTCCTCCTGATGAGAGAATATATGCACTTAAGAACAATAGTCTTTGATAATGACCCAACAGAAGAAATGCTCGCGTCACTTGACTTAGCACTTGGATGGTTTTGACAAGTTAGGTGCTAACCTGCCGTGCATGGGAGCAACCACCTCAAGACGAAGAAGTCACTTTGGGACTTAGCTCTCACGTCATCTCAATTTTTCGTCTTATTTTTCCGCCTAAACGAGTAGAAACCTAAGTTCCGACCTGGAAGGTCTCTCTAATAATATTCAACCACGTTCAATCCACGTATGAAAGAGAATCCATGAAGACCTGACATGTTCGAATGCCTAACTCGCCTATATAAAGCCTTCCAGACAATATCATTGGGAAAGGAGATCTTTTGGATCGAATATAGGAAAAACCTTACCTCTCACTTCAACCCAAAAAACCTTTTTCCCACCTGCTGTTCTCCATACTATTTCCTCTCCACCCTATAAGCCATTCTCGGCACAAACACCTCCCATCAAGTATTACCATAAAGTCTAACAAGAAGAGCCCAAACAAAAAGTTTGACCCAACTAAACGTATATACTTGATATGACGGTGTTTGAAGATATGGGACATAAGCTTAGATATGTGAAACGTTGACAACCCCACTGCCAAACCCACTACAAGCATGCTTAGGGCATGAACAATAAACAAGGTAAGAGTGGCTCCTAGCGCTCGAGATAACCACCCATTCAGCATATAAAATGCATCGAAGGATGTGAGTATCATGCATAAAGGATAACTCTCCATAAAAGGCAACCTAGGTAAGTTAAAGTACGCACAACTCTATGAAAACTTTCACTCTCTTGTTTCTTTAATTCTAAACACCTCTCAAATGTATATTGCTTAAGCATATGAGCAAATCCCACTCTTAATGATCCATTTTTTGAAGTGTTTAAAGTTTAATTAAAATCGACTTAACTATTGATCGAAATTAATTTGGTTAATCGGTTGACTATCAAATTAATTTCAATCGATTTTTTTTTATCAAAACAAATTTTCAATCGATTTTCAAAAGAGATTTTAACAAAAGTTCAATTATTGTTAATTTGATTCGAAAAGCAAAATTAACAAATAATCGAATTATTAACCGAAAGCTCCCTCATGACCCATGCCACACGCTACATTCCGTACTTTCATTTCTGCCTAACCCTTGCTCATCCCTAACCTGATTTCATTTCATTCCCTCCATCAAGCATCATAGCCTCCCTCAACCCTTCGTCCCGTCACAGCCTCCCTAAAACCTTAGCCCTTACGATCACAACCTCCCTTAAATCTCAGCCATCTTCCAGTCACAAACTCCCTCACCTCAATCGCTTTGACCCACCAACAGATTTGGTCCCAGAACCCAATTCCCACAATTTAAGCACTCTTTTCATGCAATGTAAGTCGAATAAATTTGCATTAGACATGTTCCACATTCTTGCCACACAAGTTCATGGATACTAAGTGTACTGGTCTAGCCTTCTAGCTTTGGTTTGAGGTTCAAACATTTCTCACCTGACTTGCATTCTTCCTTATTTAATCTCTGCTCTTTATTTGTTATATATATTTATCGATTTGGGTATGAAATATTTACAATGAATTGTTTTTCTAAAGCTGTTGCTGCTTCGTTGTGAATGGTGATTATGAATTTGTAAATACCAGATAATGTTTCAAGCTCTCTAACAAGATATTCAAAGTTAAGACCAAGTTCATTTGATCTGAAGTCACTATTTTTTATACAATTTCAAGTTAAGTAATTAAATTAAAAAAAATTAATAAGTAACTTTATTAATTCGATTAATTAATCGAATTAATCGAATTATTTGATTCAGTTCATTTTGAAAATAAAATTTTTTTAATTTTTTTATTCAATTTTTAGAGATTACGGAACAAGATTTTCGTAAACCTCTGAAGGTTCACGGAAATGAGAAGCTCACGGAAATTCATTTCCATGAGCCTCTTAAAACGCACGGAAATTTTTTTCCGTAAAATTTTCTTCCGTGAGCATTTTGACTTAAGAATATAGTAAATTTAGTAAAAATTAGATTATGTTTAGTTTTTTTTTTTGGTTCTATTTAGAAGCTACCTTAAGGTAAAAATATGAAATAAAAGTGCAAAATAAGTGGACTTACATTCTTACGTTAAAAATTGAATCCAAGTATGTAAATTACTCTATTAAACCGAACACATTACCTAGAGGAATTTCAATGTAAGACCTACATGTAAACTTCAACTAAGTGAAACAACACCCAATTTACTACCTTAAGAAACTTAATTAATTTATTTTAAAGTGCAAAAATTGGCTTCAACTAAAGGCTGCAAAACAAAAAATTACCTTGACTTTAAAATCAATGCACCAGACTTACCTAGCTTAAGAATTAACCCATATTAATTCTAAACTTAATGGCAACTTTAAACCTTATTCTACTAAGTCTAAATTAACCAGAACTCAACTTGAAATAAGCACTACAAGGCTGGATATTAAATTTGGATATTTTAAAGTTGATTGAAACTAAAATCGAAAAACGCATGTAGACTAAACTTTGAATGCAACAAATGAACTCTAAACTTGAACTTTATGAGCTAATTGGACCTCAACCATTAACCTAACCTTAAGTACTATAATTAATCATGAAATCTGGAATTTATCAAGCTCAAATTATGTCCAAACCTTGACCTCAAAGAGGATTGAGAAACAGGACAGATTTGCAAAAGTGAAACCATGGCTACTAAGGACACCTATATGACTTCTAAACTTAACTTTAAACACCTAATTGGACCTAACCACTAATACATACCTTAAGTTAATCTAATGAACTTTGGAAATTTTCTGCTTAAATTAACATGAGAAACATGACCAAATAGCAACTAGAAACTATGCACTAAAACAACAAAAATAGTGACTCTAGATGCACTTAAAATAATGGTAGATGAAGTTCTTTAATCTCAACTTGACTTAGCCTAAAACTTAATTATTGCTCAACAGCCATTTGAGCTCGAAACGGAATTGGCATAAACCAGAAAAGAAAACCATGACACATGCAAGCTAGAGCAATGTAGAAAATGCCATGCAAACCTAACATAAATGACCTCCAAACTTAGCTTTCATGAACTAATTGAACCTATTAGCTAATCTAAAACTTAAAGTAGGTGGATGAACATCAAATCTAGAATTTTTTAGCAACAGTTTACATGAAAAACTTTACCAAACAACAAGTATGAAACTAGGCAAAAACTAATGCAACCAATAAACTACATGAACCTCTAAACTAATGCTTTGATTTCTAACAACTTAAGCATAATTTCTAATTACTTTAATGGATGAAAATTAGTCTAAGCTAACCCCTAAACACACCTAAACAGCCAGCAACATGAGCAAAACAAAATTGAAAACTCAAACAATCCAAATAGTGAGCTAGTAGTAGGACATGCACAAGTTGTGACTCAAATGCATCCTAAACTTGAAGCTTTCAAACGCCTAACATTCCTAACATTTAAGTATAATTTCTAATGATGTTAGAGCATGAAATGAACCTAAACTAACCCCTAAAAAACCTTTAAACAGCAACATAATTAGCCAAGACAGATTTGATTCATCACCATGACAACACTATGAATGCCAAAAGAAAATCCACAAATTTGACTTTGTTCGCTTAAATGTTAAACCAAGAGATGGGTGAATCGATTCTAAGAAGAAATTCATTTTTCCTAATCCTAAATTCACTACAATCTTTATCCTATCATAATTACAAGTTAATCAAGTAAGTAAATAATAAATGAAAGTAAAAGAGAAGAGATAAAGAAAATGTACTCGTGTTTATTGAGGTTCGGCTTCCATTGCCATCATCCTCTCTCTTGAGCTCCCCTTAAAATATTGCCAAATTTGCTATTTGGAATTACAGCCACTCTTTTCTCAAAGCTCAAGAGCAACATTTACATCTTCATTTTTCCTTAGGCTCAAAGAGAAACCTTTACCCCACACTTTTTCGTGAGCTCAAGGAAGAAACCTTTCACAATTTACTTTTTGAAAGGCTGAATGAGTAACCTATAATCTCCATAAAATGTATTGTTAAATATATTCTTAAATTTAATAATTAATGAGATGTTATGAAATAATTCAACTGACAGACATAAAATATATTGTTTGATATAATCATACTGTTTAACTACCAATATTATGGGTTTAAAACAATTTAAATATAGATTAATAAACTTGAGCCCAAGATATTTAGCTCAATAAAGGCTCATGACTGAATGGTCCAATTGGGTATGTCGTGAGAAGTTTAGATTTGTGGGCTTCGGAACCAAGTCCAAGCCTCCAGAATTCTGGGTTGATGGTGGTTTTGATGCAAGCCTACAACTACACTTAAGTTACGGCCGTGCTGTTGGAGGAATTGCAGCTACTGCAAGCGGAGGCAAGACAAGTATCCACGAAGGACCAGTTTCCACCATGACCTACGTTTATGAAGACCGTTACTTAGGTTTAAATAGGAGTCTTTTAATGTGCAAAGGTCTCAGAAACCAAATCAAAAAATTGGCCTCGTTGTTAATATTATTATTCAGTTTTTGTTCATATCTACCTTCCCTGCACCTTTTTATAAGTACTATATTAGTAAATTAGTAAATTGACAGTGCAAGTTCCAGAAATATGCTAACACTTGACATATATATAAGGTACTAATAAAAGTACCAGTTTCCACCATGACCCACGTTTATGAAGACCGTAACTGTTATAGTAAAATAATCAAGTATATGGTTTTGAGGCGTGTAGAATTATACTTTTTTGAGTGTAATATTGCCTCACACAAGAAGCAAATTACCCCATTTCCTCTTTGACTCCAAATTACTCTTAAGAGTTGATTTCCCTTTATAAATAAATCACTTTACACTTTTACAAGCAATGTAGGAACTTGTTCTCTTGTATTTATTACAAGCTATCCAACAGTTACTTTGGTTTAAATAAGAGTCTTTTAATGTGAAAAGGTCTCAAAAACCAAATCAAAAAATTAGCTTTAGCTTAGTGGCAAGGAAGAGACTTTGAGACTTTGAAGTCTTAAGTTCGAAACTCACCGAGTGTGAGTTCGAGTAAGTTTATTTTGTTATTTGTTTAGTTGGTTATTATCATTTGTATTTATCAATTTATCAAGTTACCAGTTCATGAAATGTAATATGTTAATTGTGATTGTAACTTGAATGAAAATGTACTACTCAAAACAAAATTGGCCTCCTTGTTAATGTTATTATTCAGTTTTTGTTCATATCTACCTTCGCTGCACCTTTTTATAAGTACTATATTAGTAAATTGGTAAATTGACAGTGCAAGTCCCAGAAATATTCTAACACTTGACATATATACATACATATATATATATATATATATATATTTATATTAAAAAAAAGGTACTAACAAAATGATATGCACATGTAATTTTTAAGAAAAACTCAAATGTAGGTTTTCCTAAAATTAAACATTGATATTAAGATAACAATCCTAATGTTGAATTTTATTATTGTACTTCAATTTTATTATTTTTGTCATTGTGCATTCAATGTTCAAAAATTAAAAAGAATGGACAAAAGTTTGTACTTGCACTAATGGTATATTTCAACTTTGTTATTTTTTTTTCAGAAAAAACCAAGGACATTTTAAAATATACTAACTACTTCAAAAAAAATGATAATAATTAGATTATAAAAAAATGTTAGTTTTAACCATTGACCATTTAATTCGTTAAATTAACCATTGAATTTAATGTGGTAACTTTCAAAATCCATCCAACTAAAGAATTTAGGCATTAAATGAACCACAAGTTGATTAAAAATTTTTATATGAAAAATTCAAAATAAAAAAAGTGAGAGAATTGAAAAAATATGTCATAATATTAGATCATTCTAGAGATCGAATTATTCGTTTAAATCAGAAGTTTTATTCGATTGTTGAAATAAAAGTGTAATCAAATCTAGTTGAAACAATACAAAATTAAATTTGAGTTCAGATTTATTTGAAAAAAAAATTTAAATACATTCTGATGCGGTGAGAATCAAACTAAGCCTAAGATTTAGGCTTGATTTATATTTTACCGTGGTGATATTAAAATGGAATGGCCCTTTTGTTGCTTATTAGAGGAGTAAAGGCCTAGTGACAGATTGGATCTCAGTGGGGATTGAAAATTATATTTCTGTCCTCTTTCCTAAACATTCTTTTTTTTAATTTTTTAAGTTTTTAAATTATTTAATTTTTTAACTCTTTCATTTCTCTTTTATTCTTAATGTTTTGATTTCTAGAATATACATAAAACAATTTTTAAATATCTAATACTAAAAGAATTATTTGAATAAATTTTATTTTATTAATTTTTAAATTATTAAAAAAATTTGATATAAAATAATTTTATTAATTTTTAATTATTTTATTTATTTTACAAATATAAAAATATATATTATAAAGTTTATTATATATAAATTTTAATCTAATGTCCTTAATAATCATTTTATTTTTTTCAATATACTCATCTTATCACCATCATTGTAATTACATCTAAGCTAAATGCTCAAATTAGGATTAAACATTTGCGAGATTCTCAATTAAGGATACAATTTTTAATTTTGACTAATTAAGGACTAAACGTTTTCGAATTTATTCAACGTAGAATTTTTTAATGTGTGTGTGTGAGTTACACTCTCCATTAAAGAGAGTGGATGATGATGAAAGGACAAAAACATATTTTTACCCTATTAAAAGAATATTAAATATTTTTTCCTTTTTGTTTTCCAAATCCAACATTCTCATCCAATGTTCTTTTGCTAGCTGGTTCAATTGTTTTTCAAATTCAATATCTATAATGAGTTTATATTTTTATTTTTTTTTTCAATTATTTTTCAATCTTATTATTACATTTTATTTTTTATTTTTTTTATTTTTTTTTTGCTAAATAAGTTTGGTGTTAAATCTGTAAACAGCACACCAATATCTTAACAAAACTCCTCAATAACACTGACAGAGTGAATTCAATCTCGAGATAACTCCTTACATTGAGAAAGTTTGTTCCAATATTGACTGGTGGTGGAGGAGAGCGAAGCAATTTCTAACTCTAATTACTAGCTCAGGTCACAACAAAAAAAAAATCAAAAAGCCAATCTGTAGATGTTGGTTTAAACATACTGGAACTAAAAAGAACATAACTAACAAAAAATCCAATAAAAAATCAAAATTAAAAAAAAAAAGTGATTCAGGACCTTAGTAAAGGGCTTTGGTGAAAATAATGAAGCTAAAACAAAGGGTAGAGAGGAAAAAAAAAGATAAAGCCAATAAAAAATAAAAAAATAAAATAGAAATTCAAAAAAAAATAGTTTGAGTCAAAATAAGCCATAAATCACAAGAAAGAACCAATAGAAAACAGAATCGAAATTTTTTTGTTACCATAAACATCAACCCAAAGAGCAAGATTTAGAAAATTCAATTAGAAAATCATTCAAAATAAATAATAAAAAAATACTTAACACCATAATCTGAGTAACACAAACACACAGTGACCATACTACCTAGAAAAAACGGTAACAGACATCTTATCTAAAGAAATCACAACAAAAAAAAAATCTAAAACCAATTTTTGATATTTGTTGGGTTTGGGTGGGAACATAGTAGAAGAGAAAGAGATTTCACCAGCAAAAATGTGATCTTTTTGAGTTTTTGAAACTGACGACACCCATTTATATCTAGGAATATTAAGAGAGCTTTCAAGAAAATGGGTTAGGAAAAGAGAAAGAGAGGGTGAGAGCTATTTTTTTAGTATTTTTTGAAAATTTTCTGAGCAATGAGGATGGTGGTTGAAAGAGGAGCAATGATTGGCGTTTTTGGGATGAATGGAGAAGAAGGAGAGAGGAGAGGTTTTGAGAGAAAAAGATTTATTTTTTAAGATAAGGAAAATATAATTAAAAAATTATTTTTGACTGTAAAAAAAAAAATAAGTATACGTGTCCTACTAAATTGCTACCACGTGCTTTTATTAAACGTTGTTATTATTTTAACGGTGCGTGTACCTCAGTCTCGTTAAAAAAATCCTAAATTGAACAAATTCGAAAACATTTAGCCCTTAATTGAACAAAATCAAAGATCATATCCATAATTGAGAAATACCCAAACCGTTTGATTCTAAATTGAGTATTTAGCCTTACATCTAAATACATATCACCTTCACACTACCTAATCTCATTAGTGTGTAAATGAGTCAAGCTACTTGTGAGCTACTCAAACTCGACTCGATGATTACTCAAATTTGACTCATCTATTTTCAAGCCAAGTTCAAGCTCGAGCTATTCGAGTAATGAGTCCAATCGAGTTCGAGCTTCTTAATACCCAACTCAAGTAGTTTATGAGCCTAATCGAGTTTTTTGAATATATATTTTAATATTTTATTATTAATTTACTATTTTACCCTTATAATATATAGTTTAAAAATGATAGATCGAGCCTAACGAGTCAAATTCGAGCCGAGCTCAAGCTGCTCGAGTATTCTGTCGAGTTGAGCTCGAGCTTCGAGCCTCGAGTTTTAGAGTTGAGCCAAGCTCGATCTTGATACTGGATCTTCTCGACTTGGCTCGATTACACCCCCTAAATCTCACTACTATAATAACTAATCTTACTAGCATTGCTACTTTCTTTCTCATCAAAATCAATCTCACTAATTTAAGAATGTAAATGGGTACCCTATAAACAGGTACCCTATACCACCCAACTCAATTAAGTATAGTAGGGTATTTAATAATCATGTTCGGGTAGCCTTTGGGCAGTAATTTTATGTCACGCATTGAATACCAGATAATAATACCATTTTTTTCTATTCACTCACATTAGGTTGAGCTGTCTACAATGTCCACATATACTTTAATGATTTGGCATTCTCATTTATCCATACATAACCTAGGATTCACATATTCGATTTGAAACTTATATGAACATATACACTAATTCCAATTTTTATTCGATATTTTACATTTAGTTTATATCCTAAATAAGTATTTACATACCAAATAGTATTGTACATAAACAGACTGAACATATAAAGATAGACTTGTATACCTCAACGGGAAGTAAGCAGCCGCATGAGGGATACCAAAAGAGAGATCCTCCCCAGCAAATCAAGTAACTTTACTGCAGATAATCTGGAAGAAAAATGAGGGAAGGTGAGCTTACACCCAGTAAGAAATATATATACAAGAACTGATACCACGCATAACTATATGAAAGTATCTTAAAACATGCTCTTTCACACAAAAAACAATGATCATATAGCTTTAGGCACGATATCGAAAAAGATACTATTGGGTTAGATAACTAGGTTGAGTACAAAAGGATACTTTAAAGCACATCACTTGTCCCGACATCTAATTCCAACTATATGGAGTTCAGTATAATTGATTCAATCATAGAGTTTAATAAAGCTTCTATTATATAGCTCATAAAACATCTCAATGATTATTTATAAAGTACTCTGTAAACAATATAAAAACATTATCGAACAAGTAGTGCAGAGGTTATCAATCATAAAGCATATTTAACATGTATAACAAGATAGAAGTCAGTAAAGTCTAGGAGTGCTTAGATTTGCCAAGGATTTACCATACCAGTAAAACAATTCAGTGGAGACTAGGCTTCACCCAATAGACTCATGCAATATAGATATCCCTGCAGGAAACGACATATGGCCATAGTCAAGGATCCACAGTGTACACTAGCCAGGTGACAGCTGTGGGTGCTAAAGATGTGGTTAAGGCCTAACAGCAACAGTTTCACACACACAGAGGGCATGTACCTGCAGGTAGCTATGGGGCCAACAGTCTCAAAACAGTTTAAAATCATTTCAAACTTGTTTATAGAGATCGATTCAGTGAATCATATCTTTAGTCAATCCACAAAGTATCAAAATCAGAAAATCATTATACTTGAAATATAAAAATTCACCAAATATTCTTAGTCCAATAATCAATGTTCAAAATATTTTATTTGCGAATAACAGTGGCATAGAAACATGAATGTATCATGAAATGTGCAAAAATTAGTAAAAATTCCTTCGAAAATTGAGTTACAAATTTGGTATGCAAATATAGCATTTAGAGGCTTTAACCCCAAAACATGTTTTCACATCCTTTTCACTTATAAAACTACATCAAGTGATGAATTTGGGGGTTTAGGTTCATTTTAGAAAATTTCGACAACATAACAATACATCCTATCCTAACCTCTCTACACAAAAACACAGTTTATAATCTACAATTCTAGTTCCACAATTCAATCAAATAATCAAGTTCAATCTCATAAAAATTCATTTTCAACATCCCCAATGCAACATAGTATCCCTACGCCTTTTACATATATTCCTACCACTCAGATTCCTGCAGTGTTGCTCGCTAGCACTGGTATTAACTTCTGGCTTCCAAGCTGCAATTTATCATACAAACACTATCAATTCAATTTACCTCAGGTACAAAGAACATTTAAGTCATTGAAACCTAGCATATTTCTCATTGCAGCCCTAAATTCAGTTTATTTCACACTGGTGCTAACATTGCAATTACCATCAAAACACCTCCGTTTTCAGTTTTGATTTCACCTACAATCTTGTATGAATTTATACATTATTCCAGGACCCAAAACACATTAGATTAAGCTCTCTTTCAACCTCCCCTTCACTTGGCCTAATTCGATTCTCTCTCCCACACAACTCATTTCTTCAATTTAAGCTTCAATTCATGTTCTACAATTATTCTACATTGATTCTACATTAAATTCACATCAAACAACATCTTGTTCATGCATACCCAAGGTTGGCTGAAACCCTAAGGAGTAATTTCTCTAGTTTTAATTCAATCTAAGCTCAAATTCAAGCTTAATCACCTTAAACAATAGCTTGAAACCATTAAATCATAAAAAAATTTCAACATTCTCTCACCTTGTATGTTGGCCGAACCTTATGGGACTTCTCACACTTGGAATTTGATCACTTTATCACTTGATTTTGGTGTCAAGTTATAGAGAGAAGTGAGAAGAGCAAGATTAGTGAAGATAGTTTTTAGTTTCGATGTCTTTTTCTAGGGTTTTTGGTGACTTTCTCTCTCTTAAACTAAGCTTGGCTATGGAGGATGGAGGAGAAAGAGTGGATGCCGAAAATGAGGATGAACAAGGCTAAAAATTTATAAAATAATAATATCTTATGGTACAAATGACCAAAATGCCCTTATCTTACAAAATCTTCCAATTATGCCTTTTGCGATTTAACTTCGTTTAAAACAGTCAGTCTAACTTTCAAAATAATTCATTCATTCATAAAACACATCTATTCACCATGCTCTAATAATTGGTTGAGCTTTTATTAGGGTTTGACTGATCATTTGGGTAAAATTACTAAAATACCCCTAACAGTCGAATTGTGTAATTTTCTACTATTATGCTTAATTTGTTCTATCAGTCCACATGACCTAAAACTTCATCACATAAGAATTTACCTACAACTGTCAGTTAGTCAAAAGTCAACTTGCTTTGATAGTTATTCACAAAAATTTCAACAGCTTATGTACTTAATCGTCATTTTCTAAATTGTTATACGTTTTTCAAAACATACATAAACAATTGAGTTTGAGGTGCAGATTCTTACCATCACAATATTTGGCTCTAAATATCCAGTCTACTAAATTTTTCCTTCATCCGAACACCTGAAATCCAGTGGGGCTCACCACTCAGTTCACCTTCATACCTACCAAGTAAATAACATTTTAAATAGGTGTGATACATCTGATATTCCTAGCTTCATGAATAACGAATTAATAGTACTAGGAAGTGTGTATCTCATATTTTACTACCAATCACAGGTTCAAGTAAAGTTCAAGTGTCCACTACCCAAACTCGATTATAAAAAATAATTTTTAAATATTATTATATACATTTTTATTAATAAATTATTTATTATTAATATAATACTTAATTAAATTAATTCATTAAGTATTTTAATTATGATTTTTAACATTGATTTATTTTTTTGAGCTAATTTAAATTTATTAATTAAAATTTTCTTAATAATATGTATTAAAATTGATTTTAAACTTAAATTTAAATGTCAAACGTTGAGTAAATAATCATGTATTTAATGAGTTGGGATAGTTCACGTCTATTTCTTATATTATATGAGTAGGGTTTAGATAGTAAAAATAAAAATATTCATATAATTATTCGAGTTTGGGTATTGTAAAACATAATTGGCTTCGAGTTTGGCCTCTAGTACTTTAAAATTTGCGGTAACCACGTGGTTGACATCTCTACTCCCCACTCATCCAAATGGCCCCTTATATTTGTGTAAGCAATGAGATTAAAAGTAGTGGTAAGTGTGAGATTAGTTACTGTAATAATAAAATCATATATATATATATATGTATATATTATATTACGTGCATGTCAACTTGTTTTTTTTTCTGCTTATGTGACTCTTAGGTGTTTAGTCTACACGTTAGCAGCATTCCTCTCACTCTTCTTCTATCTTTAAAAAATATATGTCATCATCTTAACACTGTCTGTTAAATCAAAAAAACTCAATTGACGATATATTGAATATTAATCCTTTAATTTAACATCTAACAACTATATATCACTTCACTTCTCTCTAGTGTACCACTTGCTCCAATCCTCCCTAATATGTCCATTTTATTTGCCAGCTTCTCCTCATATATTTATTTTTAACCACTAAAGCCATGTTACATTTGTATCATTTCTTTCAACAACTCATGCGGGTCCTCTTTTTACCTTCCCGTTAATTTTATTTTCATCACTTACTCCAATCTTTTTGTCCTTTTCATTCAAGGTAACAACGTATTCCAAACTTTATTTAATGTGCAATTTTAAATGTGCTTTATTTCAAACTTTATTTTCATTTCTATTGCATTTCAATAAGCATTTTAGTTTAATCTAACCAACAAAAGCATGCATTGCTTCAAGAATATTACTACAGTGGATTATCAATATTCTTTAAGCCCAGTATAAACTTTTTTTTATCATATACACTTTCGAGTACCAAAAAGTCCTAATATTTAGAATATTCATTTAAAATCAATATTAAACTCTAATGAAAGTTAAAAACTTAAAATATATCAACAAAATGAAAGAATGATTGGTTGGGATTTGGGATGTTTTAGGATTATTGGTTTATATAAATAGACAAAATTATCCATTTAAAGTTTTTAGGATTTGATATGACAAAGTTTACCCGTATTAGGCCAAGCCCAATAGCGTCAAAAATTACCACATGGCAAAGACTAAATGGTCCACGTGTCCATCGGCGACAGAGGTGGGGCGCGTCACACTTGTCGCTTGGCGATAGACACTCCATCCCACGTGGCATTCGGCGAAAAATGCGGGGCGCGTCACGCCTGTCGCTTGGCGAAAGACTCTCCGTCCCACATGGCATTCGGCGAAAGAGACGGGGCTCGAAGTCTATCACCTATAATCGTTAGGCAACACGTGGCGCTCTTATACCCATCGCCTGGCGACAGATCCACAGTCCGTCGCCTATAGTCATATGGCGACACGTGGCTCCTGACCTCGGCTCCCGCTAGCGACAGTCCACTGACGCCATAGCATGCCACGTGTAGTGAGTCTCCCGCCGGCGACAGGCTCCAGAAGTCCCCGATTTTCAAGGAACTTGTGTTATATTAGAACACAAACTCTTAGCAAGATAAGGTGATTATCCTTAAGCAATTAACCTAGAATGCTGGCCTATAAATAGGCCCCCAGGTACAATTTTATTCTCTAATTTTTGACTACTGGCTTTTACGCTTCCCAATATCGAAGAACTTTTTGCTGACTTAAGCATCGGAGTGTCTATGCAGGGAACCGCCCCTGCGTCTCTCTGACTTTTCTTGTTTTACAGAAGCTTCGTGGAGACACGTGGAGACTAAGTATGAACATCGACGTCAGCATATCCTTATTGTTGTTTTGTGCAACAACAATTGGCGCCGTCTGTGGGAAGCGTATAAAAAGCCAAGATTTTCTAAGATGGTGAGAACAAGATCTACAAACGCAAGGATGGGAAGCGAGGAAAACTCTGTGAGCTCCCCTGAACAATAGATTCACCAGACAAACCAGGTGAACAGGGAGGAAGAAAGAATTACTGTGTCTGCGGCAGAGTTCGAAGCTCTAAGGCAACAGAGCGAAGAAACCACCCAGGCGCTGCGAGCCATGGTGGATCTGTTACAAGGAGTTCTCCCGACATTGGATCTACCGCCTGCCGTGCAGAACTTGGTAAGAGGAACAAATAGAGGTGTCCCGCCACAGATGTTTGGGCGACAGGAGGACACGACAGCGGCAGACCCCTCTCGTCGGCGAGAGGTTCTCCTGGTGGAAGAGCACAACACTCATCAGGGTGCGGCAGGACAGGGGAGCGGGAGGCCTGTCGTAGGCACCCAGCGAGAGACTGAGGAAGCATTTGGCTTAGAGCCTGCGATAGGGGTCAGGCGACAGGGTAGCGGGAGGCCTGTCGCAGAAACTCAGCGAGAGAATGAAGAAGCAGTAGAGTTAGATCCTGCGACAGGGGTCAGGCGACAAGTCCCACATGTAGGCGGCAGATGTCTGAGCGACAGAACGTTGACCGGGCGACAGGGTCTACCGCCCACCACCATGACTTGTCAAATTTTGATGGTGCTAACTTAGACCGTGGTATTGGAGGTGCTGGAAAGAACGGGGTCGAAGATCAAAGCACTTGGGGAACCAGATCGGATTTTGACCCCACTTGGTGCACGCAAATGATACGAACAAACGCACCTCAAGCTAAGGGCAAGGAAGTTGTCGAAGACCTACCTGATTCGTCTCATGCCCGAAATCAGCTCGCTCCCCCCGTGGACATGAAGAAGATGATAGAACAGGTACTGGAAGAGAAAAAGTTAGTGTCTGCAGAAGAGAGCCAGAGAAGGAGAGTACCGTTCTGCACAACCATCATGCAAAAACCTTTGCCCCGAAAGTTCAAAATGCCGCAGATGACCGTCTACACTAGAAAGATGGACCCCTACGACCATATGCAAAACTATGAGGCACTAATGTTGTTACATGGATGGGAAGACGAGATAATATGTAAGGCCTTTTCCTTAACTCTGTCGGGACATGCGATGAAATAGTTTAATAACCTGCCTGAAGGGTCCATTATCTCTTTCGACCAGCTGCGAAGTGAGTTTCTCAAGGCGTTTGCGGTAAATAGTCAGAGAAGGAAGGAACCGACCTACTTGCTCACTATTAAGCAGGGAGCTAAGGAGTCATTGAAGAGCTATGTGGATCGATTCAGAGATGCTACTTTGGAGGTGCGAGATCTGCAAGTCGGAATAGCCGTGGCAGCCATATTACAGGGGACAAGGTCTGAAAAATTACAAGAATCCTTGTCGCTAGATCAACCAACAACCATTTCAGACCTGCTTTCTCGCGCACATAAGTATGTAACCCAGGAGGAAGTAATGAAAATGGTGGCGATAGGAGAATCCAAGGATGGAAGGAAACGAGGAAGAGAGGTCACTGAGGCATCTTCTAGCCAACCGAGAAAGTTTGAGAAAGCTCCTGCACTGAAATACAATTCCTATACCCCACTCACCGAATCTCGAGCTTCAGTGTTGGCAGCCATTGAAGGATCAGGGCTTATACAGACTCCAAAGAAGACGTCAGGGAATTTGGACCGTGATTTAAGGTCATACTGCAATTACCACTCAGCGCATGGGCACACAACTGAGAAGTGTAGGGAGTTGATGAATCAGCTAGAAAAGCTAGCACGAGAGGGAAAAATAAACTGTTTCGTATGTAGAGGTGATAGAACTAACTATCCTGCACAGAACAGGGGAAACAATTTCAGAGATAGAAGAGGTGAAAACAGAGGACCTGTTAGACGAAATAAAGGTGAAAGAAGAGATAATGACAGAAGGGTAGAAAGAAGGAATCGAGAGGAAGACAATGAACCCACAGGGCCAGCTATTAACGTGATATCCGGGGGTGAGTCGCTAGCTGGCACTTCTTCCTCGTCTCGAAAGACCTACGCCCGACAGGCTTATCAAATTAATTCAGTGATGGAGGAAAAGCATGATGAAGAGCCCATCACTTTCACGCCAGTTGACAGAGGTGATGTAATGATCCCTCATGATGACCCAATGGTGGTTTCGGCAGTAATAGCAAAACACCCAGTGAGTCGCATCTTAGTTGATAATGGGAGTTCAGTAAATTTGATTTATTAGAGTTGCTTTGAGAAAATGAACATCTCCAATGATAGACTGAAGCCAGTAACCACACCACTGTATGGCTTCTCAGGAGAAAAAGTGAAGGTGGAAGGCGCAGCTCAGCTACCTGTGACATTGGGGGAAAGCCCGAAGTGTGTCACTCGACAAGTGTTGTTTATGGTGGTGAGATCAACTTCCGTGGCGTACAATATGATCCTCGGGCGGCCATTGTTAAATGACATGAGAGCGGTGGTGCATCCCTGCTATTTGTTAATGAAGTTTCCGACTCCCCGCGGTGTTGGACAAGTGCGGGGAGATCAAAGGAAAGCCAGGACATGTAACGTCGCATCTACCACATGTAAAGGGATTCAGAGGAAGGAAACCCTTACGATCGAAGAAAAGCCTAAGCCAAAACCTGATGAGAAGATGGAAGCAATCCGGTTGGATGAAAAAGACGAAGAAAGAATAGTGTACGTAGGAAGCCAATTGCCTGAAAAAATAAAAAGTGAAATAGTCCGATGCTTAAGAGAGAATTGCGATGTGTTTGCTTGGACTCCAGCCGATATGCCCGGAATAGACCCTGAAGTTATTTGCCATGGGTTGAACGTAATCTCAGGTGCAAAGCCGATAAAACAGAAGAAGAGGAATTTTGCTCCAGAGAGGCAACAGGCAATAAATGAAGAAATATCGAAGTTGTTGCAAGCAGGATTCGTCAGAGAAGTTAATTATCCGGAGTGGTTGGCTAATGTTGTGATGGTGAATAAAACCAACGGGAAATGGAGAATGTGTGTGGACTTCACAAATCTGAATAAAGCTTGTCCTAAGGATTCGTATCCACTACCTCGAATTGACAAGTTGGTAGACGAAACTTGTGGTTATGAATTACTTAGCTTCTTGGATGCCTTTTCAGGGTACCACCAAATCGTAATGCATCCGGATGATGAGGAAAAAACCTCGTTCATTACCGATGGTGGGACATATTGCTATTGAGTGATGCCGTTCGGTTTGAAAAATGCAGGTGCAACCTACCAACGTATGGTAAATAAGGTGTTCCAAAACTTGTTGGGCAACACCATGGAAGCTTATGTTGATGATATGATCATTAAAAGCCGACAGGGAGAATCACATGCCGAG
The DNA here is from genome assembly GCA_032173925.1 of Heritiera fomes. Lineage (NCBI taxonomy): Eukaryota > Viridiplantae > Streptophyta > Magnoliopsida > Malvales > Malvaceae > Heritiera > Heritiera fomes. The sequence goes on from JAPDPM010000017.1 coordinate 7,972,693, forward strand.
AAAATGACTAAGGTATTCAATGTGCTGCGACAATACAAAATGAAGTTGAATCCCAACAAATGTTCATTCGGGGTGAGATCTGGAAAGTTTCTGAGATTCATGATCACTAACCGGGGGATAGAGGCTAATCTTGAGAAAGTTCAAGCTATTTTGGACATGAGGCCGCCTAATACAGTAAGAGAAGTCCAAAGTCTAACAGGAAGAATAGCAGCCTTGAGTCGTTTCTTGTCCAAATCAGCTGAAAGAAGTCTACCATTTTTCAAGGCGATAAAGGCAGGAAAGAACTTCAAGTGGACTGAGGAGTGCAACGACGCCTTTGAAAGGTTGAAAGACTACTCTGCTATCTCGGCCACGTCCCGGAGACCACCTCCTTATGTACCTCGGTGTAGGAGAGAAAGCTGTGAGTGCAGTCCTACTAAGGAAAGAAGGAGATAGAGATTGCCCGATTTATTATGTAAGCAAAGTCCTACTAGATGCTGAGGCAAGGTACCCCTTAGTTGAAAGAATAGCTTTATCCCTGGTGATGGCAACTCAAAAATTACGACTGTACTTCCAAGCTCACTCGGTGACTATCTTAACAGATCAACCCCTCAGGCAAATACTGCAGAAACTAGAACACTCCGGACGTCTGATTAAGTAGGCTATCGAATTGAGTGAATATGACATTCACTTCCAGCCGCGCCAAGCAATAAAAGGACAGGCATTGGCAGATTTCATTGTAGAATGCACTGGCCGAGAGGTCCAAGAGGAAACAGAGTTAGTCTGGTGGAAATTATTTGTTGATGGAGCTCGTAAAATGGACGGCAGTGGAGCTGGAATTATGCTAATATCGCCTGAAGGGGAAATCTATGAGTATTCCCTACGTTTCGATTTCCCAAGTTCAAACAATACAGCCAAGTACGAAGCCTTGATAGCTGGGATGAGACTTGCTGAGAAACTAGGAGTCAGCAACTTAATGGCACATAGCGATTCACAATTGGTGGTAAACCAGTTCTCGGGTGAGTATGAAGCAAGAGAACTCGCCTTAGTCCCTTATCTGCAGAAGGTACAATTGTTGGCACAGTCGTTCAAGCACTTCCAGCTGACTTAGATAAATCGAACAGAGAACAACCATGCAGACGCTCTTTCAAAGTTGGCTTCCTCCAGAGGGGTCAAAAGGGGTATGGTCAAAGTAGAATCCCTCGCTAGACCAAGCATTGAAGAAGAAGATGTCTGTGATGTCGAAATCGGAGGCGACTGGTGTGAAGACTACGAATTCTGTACCCATTGTTGTAAATAAATAAAATACATCCAAGGAACTAAGTATAGAAATGTAAATTATATTTCTAATTGTTTCAAGTAATGGAAACGAATGTTTTATTTTATTTTATTTTTGTTATATTAGCAATAGGTGATTAATGCTAATATAACTTAGAAATTTTATAGATAAATTAGAGATAGATATTGACATTTATATTTAATCCAATAGAGAAAATAAACTGAAATAATATACATATATATACACATATATGGAGGTAAAAGTTAAAATATATATGTATAAAAAAAAATAATAATAATAAAATAAAACAAAAACAAATAATGATGATATAATATATATAAATATAATAATAATATAAAATTGATTAGCTTCCTTAGGAAGCCAATCAAAACCATCACGTGGGAGCAGGTTTGTAATTAAAGAAGGCAGAGGATTTGCCTCTGCCAAACGAAACAGAAAAACAAAGAGAGAAAGAAAGGGGATCTCGGCAAGAAAAGAAGCGGAAAAAGGGAGAAAGAAAAGAGTGAGCCGAAAGGGAAGAAGGAGGGAGGCACGTACAGCTACTGCCTCACCACCGTGGGCATCAGGTGTCGACGGCAAAAGAGAAACCACTGGCGGGAAGCTTAGCGAGACAATGCTGGTCGGAAGCTAGGTCACAAAACTAAAGGTTTATCTTCTTGAGTTTCGGACAAGGGAGGAAGGAAGGAGGATTAAAGTTGCAGAGAAGAACCATGGGGTAAACCTTGATTACCAAAACAGGAGGAAAAATTCGAGAATCAATTCTGTTAAAGGTGAGTGTAGCAAAGGTTGAAAATAAAGGTTTTAAATGGAGTTTCATGACAGATTTATTTGCTTACGGTTGGCTGTAGTTTAAGTTGATCTTAATTGTGTTTGAGGTAGTAAGCAAGAGGGGCTCCAACGTGGTTCGAAGGGAGCTGATGATGGCCATGCCATTTCACGAAACAGAGTAAGGGAATTGAAGGCTCGGCTGGGCGTGAAGGCTGGTAGGGATAGAGAATTGTTCATGTCTGAAGACAGGTATAGTTTTGGTGTTTTGAATGTAGACAGAGGTACCAAAACGTAAGGCAATTAAACTGAACCAAAAAGTGTCTTTTGGGGAAAGGGGCTGGAAATGCCGGAAACTATTGTTGGAGTGAAGAGGTTTAGCATGAACTAGAGGCTGCCTCGGGTTAGAAGTAACACAGTAGCAGACTGCTGTTCCCAGTTAAAGCAAAGGTTTCTGTTCTGGTGTCGGTACAGGGACCAAAATAATGGCTAATGGCTAATGTTGTGGTATTAGAAGAACAGGTTTGCAATTTCTGAAGTTGAAGACACTTAAATCGGACTGTACAGGGTTGTAATTTAGAGCTGGGTCTAGGCATTGAAATAGGGCTTCGAGGTGCTGGAAGGGAGTTGTGATGATACTATAAACATCAGGAAGGTTAGGGAAAGAAACGTGAAGCAGCTGAGAAAACCATTTAGTGTGTCTCTCGGTTTCAGGATAGGGCAACGAGGGGGAAAACTTGGCTGGGCGAGAAAGCTACAGCAACAGACCAATTGGTGCAGGAAAACTCCTCCCCTCAGCACATACGGGACAGCCATAAAGAAGCTTGATTAGCTTCTACCTTTTAGTCCAATGAAAACCTAGAACAAGTGTGGTTTGGTTCAAAAGGTTCCAAGGGGTAAGATTTGTCTCCCTTTGTTAAGTTTAGTAAATGTGTTTAATTTGTAAATCTATATGAAATGATGTTTTATTTAATAGGTCAATAGGTGTATATATATGTCAAATAATATGGTGAGGATGGTGAAACAAAATTGGCTAAATGCTTACACATATATTATATGCATGTCATTAGTAAACATGAGGAAGTAAGTAGGAGTAAGGTAAAATGATATATATATACATATATATACACATACATATAGGTATTCATATCTATTCAAGAAAGGCTAGAAAGAAATATCTAAGCCACAAAAAGGAAAGCCTAAAAGGGTAAGACTCTTTGTTAATTAATTTGAATCTATATAAGCATTATTTGATTGATGAGAAATCATGAATATTCAGGATAATATACTTTAGATTAGTCTTGATTATTAGTTGAGATTATTTAAGGAAATGAGTATATATGCACGTGTATAAATACAATTATATATATACCTATATGAACACATATGGAGATGTATAAATACATATCAAGTTGATATGAAGGGAATGATTTGAGCGTAAATTCATAACTGCATATACATATATACATAGATATATATACAACAATATATATATATATACACATATAACAATGGGAGTCTTGATTTGAAATAATAATGAAGAATGAACTCTTGATGTAGGGTTGGATCCGAAATCTTAAGGAAGGTTGGTAATACGAGATCCGATTGATAAGGCTCATCAAGGTGAGAAAACTATGCCTTGGTCCTTAATGTAAGATATATGCATAACTACAACTGTACTGAAAAACGTGGATATATACATACAAGAATATATATATATATATACATGCACACGACCAATACATGAAGATGAAGAATTTAGCAGTGATACAAATGTGAACTAGTGTTGATTACGATTACTAGATAAATATTTTAAAGTGAGCGATTAAGCATAACGACGTATAGTTATACAAGTTAACTGATTTTGTGTAGTGGATCGGAGCGGTTAAAGGACCCGAACTTTCCAATCCAAAAGAACGGGGAAGATACCCACTAGGAATATAAGGTAAGTGGGTTAAGTAAAGCTTGATAGCACCATCTCGTAGGAATGGTTTAATTTTATAAATCGTTTATGCTTGGGCTAGATCGAAACTTATTTCTGCTTTGAGCGTTGTGGCCAACCAAGCGTACATTTTAAGTGGAATGAACCGATGCATACATGCATTTACATATAGCATGTTTTGAGTTTAAATTACGTAATGTTTATGGTTTAATGACTTGCATCATATGTTATATTTGCAAAGTCTTGGTTTGAACCAATATTTGAAATAAATCGAAAGTCCTTTATATTTCGAACTCAAAACTGATTTAATACTGATTTGGAATCCGTGGAAGCCAAGTGCTACGCGAGGAAACTGATTTCAAACTGTTTTTGAGTGCAGGCATGTCCTACGACCTTCGGGTCACTTCTAGCCTATCGAGCTTAGCTCTAGGCCTTATTTCCCGTCTATTGAGCTTTGTGCTCTAGACTATCGTATTGTACCTATCGAGCCTAGTGCTCTAGGTAGACTGATACTTGTCTGGAAAACCAGCAGGCAAGTTCCAGCTCTCGACTGATCAGCGAGACTGGATATCGTCCTATGGCCATAGATTTAGTGTTGCTTGCAACACCATTCCATCACTAGCTAGGATGGATATCGATTGATTGACTGACTGAGGATCACTGCCTAATCTCTACTTACCATTGTTTCATTTCTAATACTGCTTTTAGTGAACTGAGGCAATATGCCTAATCATTATCGATTTTTCTTGATTTATGACTAATGCGTTCTTGAAAATCTATATGGATCGAAATGATTGCAATACTTATTGATCGTTACCGAATGCTTATTGATTGTTTTATCAAAGTAATTACCGATTGACTTATCGAATTATACTGATAGTTTATTTGAAATGCACAACATACTGAATTCAACCGAAGGCATAGCGAACTCATTTAAATGAATTGCGTAGTAAGTTCTGTTTTAATTAAGTGCATATTGAAAACGTTCTATAACAGAAATGCATAAAGAAGTGTTTGGTTTATGATCATGCATTAATATCGAGTTCGCTTATTACTTCGGTATTGTTTTCCACAAGTGCATATAGAACGACATGAGTCTAGCATGCATTTACTTAAGCTACTTACTGAGCCGTGGTTTTGCTCACCCCTTATTAATAACATCGCAGATCATACCAGTTAGGCTCCCACTTGGAGTTTGGGTGCGAAGCCTCGGGGACATACTTGAGTAGCTATATCGGTCCGAATCCTCCGAGTGCTGTTTTTGTTGCACTTGAGGTATAATATCGTTTATTTTGTTATCCATGTATGACATGTTAAGTTTGCACAGTACATGCTTATGGGATTGCTTTTGGGATGTAACTTAGGATCGTCCTAGATTATTATAGGCTTTATGATTATCGAGCACGATCCGAGAAATGAATTGTAGTGATTTTGAAACTGTATCTTATATCTATTTGTTGATTTGGGAAGCATGTATTGGATCTAGTTGAATGAACTGAAAATTCTGGATTGAGATATGTGGCTGGAAATAGTTGAGATTTTTGCAGGTTATTGAGCTGGGGAAAGTCGATTTTATATAAGGGGGAGTTTTCGACGTTTTTCTTTTTTAGTCTAATATTAAAGGAGAGTATTACGTAAGTCCAAATGGTAAATTAAACATCAAATGTATATTAAATGAAGGATACGAGAGTAGTTGAGAGAGGACACTGACACCGAATACAAACCCTAAAGTGAAAAGAAAAAGTTAGTTCGTAAAATTGACACAATTGAAGGGTAAATAGTGAATGGAGTGATAAGCGTACGTCACGGCTATCGGGTCGTGACAGATTAAATGGTATCAGAGCACGGTTTGTCTAGTACGTGTCAACGTCCTAGAGGTCGTTATTGGTGTTACATCCCATGTACTGTGCAATGTCTGCATGTAGTGTACTGTTACCGACTTATACTAAGATTGATCTGCTCTTGGTATAGGTTCTCTCTTGATTGACATACAATGAGGAGGATTGGAGGTAGACCGAGGGGGTTGGCTCGAAGATATCCGATTACACGGCCGCCCTCATCCGCAGTACCCCCATCATCCTCAAATCCGACTCCTCCACCCCTAGATAGTATAGAAGCGAGAATGGCCCGAATAGAACAAAGCCATGAGAATATGACTGCTTTATTGCAACAGTTGGTGGCTAACCAAGCTAGTGCACATCAGGCTGCACCACCACCTCCCGCACCTCTAGTACCGCCACCTCCTGCACCTCCTGCACCTCCTGTGCCTCCACCACCACCACAGCAGGCACCACCTCCGTCACCTCCGGTAGTGCCACAGGTTGTACCTTTGCCAGTTGTGCCTCCACCCGCTGTACCAGAAGTTGGGAACCCAGTGGATAGAAATATGACACTCCTCCGACAATTCCAGAAAATGAATCCATCACAGTTTAAGGGGGAGAAAGATCCAGCGAAGGCGGAGGAATGGATAGAGGAGATGGAGTTTCTCTTCAAATATATGGGGTGTGGTACCACTGAGAGGGTTTCATTAGCAGTGTATATGATGAGGAGTGATGCGCAGAAATGGTGGAAGACCCATGAGACGTTCTTATTGGCTAAGGATCCGGTTATTACATGGGAGAGGTTCTTAGAGGCCTTCATGAACCATTATATATCTAAGGCTGCCAGACGACAGAAAAAGAAGGAATTTATGGAACTCACTCAAAGATCGATGAGGGTAGATGAGTATGAGACTCGATTTACTGCCTTAGTGAAGTATGACTCGGATTATGTTGTTAATGAGGAGAAGAAGGCAGAGAAGTTTGCTTCGGGATTGAGACCCAACATCCGAAGTAGGGTCACTCCATTTGAGCTTACCGAGTATGAGGCAGTGGTAAGGAAAGCTCAGACTGTTGAACAAGAATTGGAGACTACCCAAGCTGAGTATGGGACAAGGAAGCCTCCTAGAGCCAAACCATTCATAGATAGGAGGGATGAGAAGAGGAGGTTTGAACCGAGTAGATCACATGGACAAAATAAGAGGCAGAGATTTGTTGCGCCTCGACCACAGGCTACTAGGCCTACAGCTACTGCTACTCCTCCTAACAGGGCCTTAGCCATTATCCCTACTGCTACTGCTACTGCTACATCTCAGCCATGTACCACTTGTGGACACAAGCATGGCAACAGACCTTGTTATGTGGTCACTGGAGCTTGTTTTAGGTGTGGCAAGACTGGCCATAGAATCAAGGATTGCCCCCAGATGAAGGCCACAGAGACGCAAGCCGGGGGACAGACCATGCCACAGCAAAGGAGGACACAAGACAAAGGCAAGAGTCCAATGGTACAAGGTAGAGTGTTTGCACTTGATCAGGAGACAGCTGATGCTTCTGGTTCGGTTATCAAGGGTAAGCTTACTATCTGTGACTTAGAAGCATTCGTACTCATTGATCCCGGCTCAACTCATTCATTCATTTCACCTGCATTTGCTAGTAGATTGCATATAGAGTCAGAGCCTTTAGGTTATCCTTTATACATTACTACTCCTCTCAAAGAATCACAGACAACTGAATATGTTTATCGTAAGTGTAAAGTGAAGGTGGGAGATAAGTGCTTAACAGTAGATTTGATACTATTGAATATGTATGACTTTGATGTAATACTAGGCATGGATTGGTTAACCAACCATCATGCTAGTGTAGATTGCTATAAGAAGATTGTAATTCTCTCCCTACCTGAAAAGTTTGTATTATGCTTTGGAAATGATAAATAGAATGATTTTAATTGTTGTTGATGTCTCACTAATATGAGATTAATTGTTTATGAAGGCTATCTCGCGTTTGTCGAGGATGCCGAAAAGAGCCAATCGGAACTGTCTGACATCCCAGTTGTCAAGGACTTCTCCGATGTATTTCCGGATGAGCTACCAGGGCTACCTCCGGAAAGAGAGATGGAGTTTGCCATAGAGCTACTCCCAGGCACTCAACCTATATCCAAGCCCCCGTATCGAATGGCCTTAGTTGAGTTAGAGGAGTTGAAAAAGCAATTACAAGAATTGTTGGACAAAGGGTTCATAAGGCCGAGTGTGTCACCATGGGGAGCTCCGGTGTTGTTTGTGAAAAAGAAGGATGGCAGTTTGAGGCTATGTATCGATTATAGGCAGTTGAATCAAGCAACGGTGAAGAATAAGTATCCACTGCCTAGGATTGATGATCTATTGGATCAATTGAAGGGTGCCCAATTATTTTCGAAGATCGATTTGAGGTCGGGGTACCACCAATTGAGGATTAGAGGGGAAGATGTGCCAAAGACAGCCTTCAGGACTCGATATGGCCACTACGAATTCCTAGTTATGCCATTCGGTCTAACGAATGCCCCTGCAGCATTCATGGCATTGATGAATGAAGTATTCAAGCCTCACTTGGATGAGTTCGTCATTGTGTTCATAGATGACATACTGGTGTATTCCCGATCCCGGGAAGAACATGAGCACCACCTCCACATAGTACTCCAGACTCTTAGAAAGGAAGGGCTATACGCAAAGTTTAGCAAGTGTGAGTTTTGGTTGGAATAAATCAGTTTTCTGGGGCATGTGGTATCAAAGGATGGTGTAGCAGTTGATCCAGTTAAGATAGAGGCCGTGATGAATTGGGAGAGGCCTAGAACAGTGACCGAGATTCGCAGCTTCTTAGGGCTTGCAGGTTACTATAGGAGATTTGTAGAGGGATTTTCCAAACTTGCTGCTCCACTAACCCGACTCACACGCAAGGACGTCAAGTTTGAATGGAATGATGCGTGTGAGCGTAGCTTTTTGGAGCTTAAGCAAAGGTTGACTACGGCTCCTGTGTTGACGGTTCCAAGTGGATCCGGAGGATTTGCAGTGTATAGTGATGCTTCTCTACAGGGTCTAGGGTGTGTGTTGATGCAGAATGGTAGAGTAGTGGCATATGGTTCAAGACAGTTGAAGGACCACGAGAGGAACTATCCTACTCATGATTTGGAGTTGGCAGCGGTAGTGTTTGCGCTAAAGATTTGGCGCCATTATTTGTATGGTGAGCGGTTCCAGGTTTATACAGACCACAAGAGCTTAAAGTACTTATTCTCGCAAAAAGAGTTGAATATGAGACAGAGAAGATGGATGGAGCTATTGAAGGACTATGACTGCGAGATTCTCTATCATCCGGGTAAAGCAAACCGGGTAGCAGATGCATTAAGTAGGAAGAGTGTGGGTTTTGTTAGTTACATGATGGTCCGAGAATGGGATTTGATGGAAAAATTTTCAGAGTTGAATATCAACCTAGAGCCCGATGGTGAGTGTTTGATGGCTAGCTTGAGGATAGAGCCTAGCATTATGGATCAAATTAGACAAGCCCAGAAAGAGGATCCTAGACTTGTGGAGATTATTGGTGGAATACAACCAGACCAAGATTCAGGGTTTGAGATTTCAGATGATGGGTTATTGAGGTATAGGGGCAGAATTTGTGTCCCGAATGATGAGATGTTGAAGAGGCAAATATTAGAGGAGGCACACAGCTCCAAATACACTATGCATCCAGGTAATACGAAGATGTATCAGAATTTACGCAAAGTGTTTTGGTGGGCTGGTATGAAGAAAGATATAGCGACCTTTGTGTCCAAGTGCCTAGTGTGCCAAAAAGTTAAGATTGAACACCAACGGCCAGCAGGTTTACTAAAGCCTTTACCCATACCTACATGGAAGTGGGAGCATGTGACTATGGACTTCATTATGGGGCTCCCGAGGACTCGTAAGAATCATGATGCAATCTGGGTGATAGTTGACAGATTGACAAAGTCCGCTCATTTCCTAGCTATGAAGGCTACCGATTCGCTTAGTGCCTTAGCAAATATGTATGTTAAGGAGATTGTGAGGTTACATGGGGTCCCAGTGAGCATAGTTTCGGATAGAGATTCTCGGTTTACTTCCCGTTTCTGGGGACACTTCCAAGATGCTATGGGAACTAAACTAAGCTTTAGCACAGCCTTCCATCCTCAAACCGATGGGCAATCAGAGAGGACTATTCAGACACTTGAGGACATGTTGAGGGCATGTGTTATGGATTTTCGAGGCTCATGGGATGATCATTTGGCACTGGCGGAGTTTGCATATAACAACAGCTTTCACTCTAGTATTGGGATGGCACCTTACGAGGCATTGTATGGGCGTAGGTGTAGATCTCCTATCGGTTGGGAAGAAGTAGGTGAAAGAAAGTTATTCACTCCGGAGATGGTAGAGAAAGCTTCCGAAGATGTGAGATTGATATGTGATAGACTGAGGACAGCCCAAAGTAGACAGAAAAGTTATGCCGACTGTCGAAGGAGGCCTTTAGAGTTCCAAGTGGGTGATAAAGTGTTCTTGAAAATCTCTCCGTCTAAAGGCATAATGAGATTTGGCAAGAAAGGGAAGTTGAGTCCTCGATACATTGGTCCATTCGAGATATTGGAGAGAGTGGGTGACATAGCATATCGACTAGCATTACCCCCAGAGCTATCGGGTGTGCATAACGTCTTTCATGTGTCGATGCTACGAAAATATCATCCGAATCCATCTCATGTGATCGAGTATGAGCCACTGGAGATTAGAGAGGACTTAAGCTATGTCGAGAGACCAATTCGGATCTTAGACAGGAAGGATAAGATGTTGAGGTCTAAGACAATCCCTTTAGTCAAAGTGCTTTGGCAGCACCACTCTTCAGAGGAAGCCACATGGGAGTTGGAAAGCCTAATGAGAGAGAAATACCCTTACCTATTTCTACTAGACACGGAAAATTTGGGGGACCAAATTTCCTAAGGTGGGGAGAATGTGAAGACTACGAATTCTGTACCCATTGTTGTAAATAAATAAAATACATCCAAGGAACTAAGTATAGAAATGTAAATTATATTTCTAATTGTTTCAAGTAATGGAAACGAATGTTTTATTTTATTTTATTTTTGTTATATTAGCAATAGGTGATTAATGCTAATATAACTTAGAAATTTTATAGATAAATTAGAGATAGATATTGACATTTATATTTAATCCAATAGAGAAAATAAACTGAAATAATATACATATATATACACATATATGGAGGTAAAAGTTAAAATATATATGTATAAAAAAAAATAATAATAATAATAAAATAAAACAAAAACAAATAATGATGATATAATATATATATAAATATAATAATAATATAAAATTGATTAGCTTCCTTAGGAAGCCAATCAAAACCATCACGTGGGAGCAGGTTTGTAATTAAAGAAGGCAGAGGATTTGCCTCTGCCAAACGAAACAGAAAAACAAAGAGAGAAAGAAAGGGGATCTCGGCAAGAAAAGAAGCGGAAAAAGGGAGAAAGAAAAGAGTGAGCCGAAAGGGAAGAAGGAGGGAGGCACGTACAGCTACTGCCTCACCACCGTGGGCATCAGGTGTCGACGGCAAAAGAGAAACCACTGGCGGGAAGCTTAGCGAGACAATGCTGGTCGGAAGCTAGGTCACAAAACTAAAGGTTTATCTTCTTGAGTTTCGGACAAGGGAGGAAGGAAGGAGGATTAAAGTTGCAGAGAAGAACCATGGGGTAAACCTTGATTACCAAAACAGGAGGAAAAATTCGAGAATCAATTCTGTTAAAGGTGAGTGTAGCAAAGGTTGAAAATAAAGGTTTTAAATGGAGTTTCATGACAGATTTATTTGCTTACGGTTGGCTGTAGTTTAAGTTGATCTTAATTGTGTTTGAGGTAGTAAGCAAGAGGGGCTCCAACGTGGTTCGAAGGGAGCTGATGATGGCCATGCCATTTCACGAAACAGAGTAAGGGAATTGAAGGCTCGGCTGGGCGTGAAGGCTGGTAGGGATAGAGAATTGTTCATGTCTGAAGACAGGTATAGTTTTGGTGTTTTGAATGTAGACAGAGGTACCAAAACGTAAGGCAATTAAACTGAACCAAAAAGTGTCTTTTGGGGAAAGGGGCTGGAAATGCCGGAAACTATTGTTGGAGTGAAGAGGTTTAGCATGAACTAGAGGCTGCCTCGGGTTAGAAGTAACACAGTAGCAGACTGCTGTTCCCAGTTAAAGCAAAGGTTTCTGTTCTGGTGTCGGTACAGGGACCAAAATAATGGCTAATGGCTAATGTTGTGGTATTAGAAGAACAGGTTTGCAATTTCTGAAGTTGAAGACACTTAAATCGGACTGGACAGGGTTGTAATTTAGAGCTGGGTCTAGGCATTGAAATAGGGCTTCGAGGTGCTGGAAGGGAGTTGTGATGATACTATAAACATCAGGAAGGTTAGGGAAAGAAACGTGAAGCAGCTGAGAAAACCATTTAGTGTGTCTCTCGGTTTCAGGATAGGGCAACGAGGGGGAAAACTTGGCTGGGCGAGAAAGCTACAGCAACAGACCAATTGGTGCAGGAAAACTCCTCCCCTCAGCACATACAGGACAGCCATAAAGAAGCTTGATTAGCTTCTACCTTTTAGTCCAATGAAAACCTAGAACAAGTGTGGTTTGGTTCAAAAGGTTCCAAGGGGTAAGATTTGTCTCCCTTTGTTAAGTTTAGTAAATGTGTTTAATTTGTAAATCTATATGAAATGATGTTTTATTTAATAGGTCAATAGGTGTATATATATGTCAAATAATATGGTGAGGATGGTGAAACAAAATTGGCTAAATGCTTACACATATATTATATGCATGTCATTAGTAAACATGAGGAAGTAAGTAGGAGTAAGGTAAAATGATATATATATACATATATATACACATACATATAGGTATTCATATCTATTCAAGAAAGGCTAGAAAGAAATATCTAAGCCACAAAAAGGAAAGCCTAAAAGGGTAAGACTCTTTGTTAATTAATTTGAATCTATATAAGCATTATTTGATTGATGAGAAATCATGAATATTCAGGATAATATACTTTAGATTAGTCTTGATTATTAGTTGAGATTATTTAAGGAAATGAGTATATATGCACGTGTATAAATACAATTATATATATACCTATATGAACACATATGGAGATGTATAAATACATATCAAGTTGATATGAAGGGAATGATTTGAGCGTAAATTCATAACTGCATATACATATATACATAGATATATATACAACAATATATATATATATATATACACATATAACAATGGGAGTCTTGATTTGAAATAATAATGAAGAATGAACTCTTGATGTAGGGTTGGATCCGAAATCTTAAGGAAGGTTGGTAATACGAGATCCGATTGATAAGGCTCATCAAGGTGAGAAAACTATGCCTTGGTCCTTAATGTAAGATATATGCATAACTACAACTGTACTGAAAAACGTGGATATATACATACAAGAATATATATATATATATACATGCACACGACCAATACATGAAGATGAAGAATTTAGCAGTGATACAAATGTGAACTAGTGTTGATTACGATTACTAGATAAATATTTTAAAGTGAGCGATTAAGCATAACGACGTATAGTTATACAAGTTAACTGATTTTGTGTAGTGGATCGGAGCGGTTAAAGGACCCGAACTTTCCAATCCAAAAGAACGAGGAAGATACCCACTAGGAATATAAGGTAAGTGGGTTAAGTAAAGCTTGATAGCACCATCTCGTAGGAATGGTTTAATTTTATAAATCGTTTATGCTTGGGCTAGATCGAAACTTATTTCTGCTTTGAGCGTTGTGGCCAACCAAGCGTACATTTTAAGTGGAATGAACCGATGCATACATGCATTTACATATAGCATGTTTTGAGTTTAAATTACGTAATGTTTATGGTTTAATGACTTGCATCATATGTTATATTTGCAAAGTCTTGGTTTGAACCAATATTTGAAATAAATCGAAAGTCCTTTATATTTCGAACTCAAAACTGATTTAATACTGATTTGGAATCCGTGGAAGCCAAGTGCTACGCGAGGAAACTGATTTCAAACTGTTTTTGAGTGCAGGCATGTCCTACGACCTTCGGGTCACTTCTAGCCTATCGAGCTTAGCTCTAGGCCTTATTTCCCGTCTATTGAGCTTTGTGCTCTAGACTATCGTATTGTACCTATCGAGCCTAGTGCTCTAGGTAGACTGATACTTGTCTGGAAAACCAGCAGGCAAGTTCCAGCTCTCGACTGATCAGCGAGACTGGATATCGTCCTATGGCCATAGATTTAGTGTTGCTTGCAACACCATTCCATCACTAGCTAGGATGGATATCGATTGATTGACTGACTGAGGATCACTGCCTAATCTCTACTTACCATTGTTTCATTTCTAATACTGCTTTTAGTGAACTGAGGCAATATGCCTAATCGTTATCGATTTTTCTTGATTTATGACTAATGCGTTCTTGAAAATCTATATGGATCGAAATGATTGCAATACTTATTGATCGTTACCGAATGCTTATTGATTGTTTTATCAAAGTAATTACCGATTGACTTATCGAATTATACTGATAGTTTATTTGAAATGCACAACATACTGAATTCAACCGAAGGCATAGCGAACTCATTTAAATGAATTGCGTAGTAAGTTCTGTTTTAATTAAGTGCATATTGAAAACGTTCTATAACAGAAATGCATAAAGAAGTGTTTGGTTTATGATCATGCATTAATATCGAGTTCGCTTATTACTTCGGTATTGTTTTCCACAAGTGCATATAGAACGACATGAGTCTAGCATGCATTTACTTAAGCTACTTACTGAGCCGTGGTTTTGCTCACCCCTTATTAATAACATCGCAGATCATACCAGTTAGGCTCCCACTTGGAGTTTGGGTGCGAAGCCTCGGGGACATACTTGAGTAGCTATATCGGTCCGAATCCTCCGAGTGCTGTTTTTGTTGCACTTGAGGTATAATATCGTTTATTTTGTTATCCATGTATGACATGTTAAGTTTGCACAGTACATGCTTATGGGATTGCTTTTGGGATGTAACTTAGGATCGTCCTAGATTATTATAGGCTTTATGATTATCGAGCACGATCCGAGAAATGAATTGTAGTGATTTTGAAACTGTATCTTATATCTATTTGTTGATTTGGGAAGCATGTATTGGATCTAGTTGAATGAACTGAAAATTCTGGATTGAGATATGTGGCTGGAAATAGTTGAGATTTTTGCAGGTTATTGAGCTGGGGAAAGTCGATTTTATATAAGGGGGAGTTTTCGACGTTTTTCTTTTTTAGTCTAATATTAAAGGAGAGTATTACGTAAGTCCAAATGGTAAATTAAACATCAAATGTATATTAAATGAAGGATACGAGAGTAGTTGAGAGAGGACACTGACACCGAATACAAACCCTAAAGTGAAAAGAAAAAGTTAGTTCGTAAAATTGACACAATTGAAGGGTAAATAGTGAATGGAGTGATAAGCGTACGTCACGGCTATCGGGTCGTGACAACTGGAGAAGCCCAATCAAAGATTACATACTGGGGGGCACCCTCCCCACTAACAGAGACGAAGCTCGAAGGCTGAAGTTAAAAAGTGCCAGGTTTACCGTGGTGAATGGGGAACTCTATAAACGAGGATTCACAATGCCCCTGTTGAAGTGTCTAGGTCCCCAATAGGCTGAGTACACCTTAGCTGAAGTTCATGAGGGAATATGCGGTGAACATTTGGGGGCTCGAGCCTTGGTCTCGAAAATATTGCACACGGGGTTTTATTGGCCTACACTGAGGAAGGATGCCACAGACAAAGTAAAAAGATGTGAAAAATGTCAGAAATTCGCTCCTATAACTACCGCGCCTGTTTTGACTCTTCAGAACACACTCCAACCAACTCCATTTGCACAATGGGGACTAGATATCCTGGGGCCTTTTCCCCTAGGCACAGGACAAAGGAAGTATTTGCTTGTGGCCACAGACTACTTCACAAAATGGATAGAGGCGGAGCCTTTGGCTACAATTTCTGAGAAGAAGGTGGAAGCAATGGTGTGGAAAGACATAATTTACCGATTTGGGATCCCTCGCGTGATAAATGCAGATCATGGGAAGCAGTTTGACTGTGACGCTTTCCGAAATTTTTGTAATGGCCTGAAGATTCTCCTAAGAATATCTTCTGTGTCTTACCCACAGGCCAATGGGCAGGCAGAGGTGAGCAATCGAACTATACTACATGGGCTGAAGACTAGGCTGGACAAGGCAAAAGGAGCATGGGTAGATGAGCTCCCGAGTGTCCTATGGGCCTACAGAACGACAAGCAAAGTGTCAACAGGTGAAAACACCGTTCAATTTGGTATATGGCACTGAAGCCCTCATCCCAGTGGAAGTTGGAGCTGAGTCACCCCGGTTGGTCCCCTACATCGAGGAACTCAACTCTCACGGACTAAGGGAGAATCTAGACCTGATAGATGAGCTGAGAGACAAAGCAAAAATGAGACTGGCTGCTTACCAACAGAGGGTAGCTACTTATTATAATGCACGGGTAAAAAACAGAGAAATGCACGAAGGAGACCTGGTCTTGAGAAGGTCAGCAATCACAAACGCCCATAAGGAGGATGGAAAGCTCCAGGCTAATTGGGAAGGACCATACCGAATCAGGAAGATGGTCGGACCTAGCAAGTGTACCTTGGAAACCTTGCAAGGAAAGAAGATCTCGAAGACTTGGAATGCCAACCATCTTAAGCTCTATTGGCAGTAAAACATTGTAACTTTTGCTTTTTGATCGTTATTATTCTTATCTTTACCATCTATTGCTACATTACTTTACCGATGTTACTTTTCTGATTAATGAATAAAGGCCAGCCCATCATTTCTTATAATCTCTAACACAAATTGTGAGGCAGATTATGTGTTACAGGAATTAAAATGAGGCAACAGCGGGCAAAAACAAAGTCCATAAGCGAAAAATGCGCGAGACGGGCAAAAATAAAGTCTCTAAGCAAAAAATGCACGAGACGGGCAAACTAAAGTCCCTAAGCGAAAAATGCGCGGACGGGAAAAAACAAAGTCCCTAAGCGAAAAATGCGCGAGACGGGCAAACTAAAGTCCCTAAGCGAAAAGTGCGTGAGACGGGCAAAAACAAAGTCCCTAAGCAAAAAATGCGCGAGACGGGCAAAAATAAAGTCCCTAAGCGAAAAATGCACGAGACGGGCAAACTAAAGTCCCTAAGCGAAAAATGCGCGAGACGGGCAAAAACAAAGTCCCTAAGCGAAAAATGCGCGAGACGGGCAAACTAAAGTCCCTAAGCGAAAAATGCACGAGACGGGCAAAAACAAAGTCCCTAAGCGAAAAATGCGCGAGACGGGGCAAACTAAAGTCCCTAAACGAAAAATGCACGAGACGGGCAAACTAAAGTCCCTAAGCGAAAAATGCGCGAGACGGGCAAAAATAAAGCCCCTAAGCGAAAAATGCGCGAGACGGGTAAAAGACCAGTCCTTAAACACGAAACGTGCGTACGAAAGGTAAAGGTACAAGCTATATAAGTAAGTTACGATTTACGTCGCAAAACTTTCCGATTCGCATGTTACAATAAGTTGACAAATTATGGTTAAACTTTAGCATTTTTATTCCTGATTATTCTTATAAAATCCTTAATCGAAAATAACGCGAAATAGGCACAACACTCGAGACAAGTTCCTTTTTGAACGAAATGGCAACACTGTTTCAAACAAGAACTTGGGGAGCGACATGGTGTAAAAGTAAAGTCATACAAGGTACTCTACTAAATTCACATAAGCAAGAGAAAGAACTACAAAATGAAACGGAACTTTTCATTCAAAATGAATCTGTACATCAGAGTTAACAAACAAAACAAAAACTACAAAGCTCTAATCTACGGCAAGGACCGAATCAGCCGACTGGGAAGGCGCTACATTGTCATTAGCATCTTAAGAAGCTTAGGGCTCAGGAACTGGAGGAGTCAAAGAACCAGGATCTTGGGAAGACGAGGAAGCCACCCCGGAAGCAGGAACGTCACCTGGAGGCCCAACCACGACCTCAGAGCCTGGCACGGGATCAACGGCAGCAGAATCTGAAATTTGGAACTCCTCGCTGTCCAACCCCAGCAGTGCCTCGATAGACTCAGGCTAATCGCCTGTCTCGATAAGCTCAGGGATGTCACGCCCTGCCGGAGGCTCAAATCGATCAGGTACTTCTGAAGACTCAGGCGTATATAGTGGCTGTCGAGGAGGCCACGGACCCTCAAGGTTATCCAGATTATCTATGGCCCCTTCCGCTAAATAGGCCTCTGGACTTTGTGCGTCGGGCTCATACTTGGTCCAAGAAGGAGCATCATAGTACTTAGCCTCCTCGGTGAAGAGCAACTCAGGAAAAGCCTCACTAGGCCGGTGCTTCTCCAGCCAAGCGCGAGCCAAATAGAAGCTGTATTTAATAAATCCTGTCGAGAACGCCGCTTTCTTGTCAAAACAATGCTGGGACAAGCGGTATTTACGAATAGCCTCAATTCGAGCTTCTCTTTGACGATCCAGTACATTGTGCAGCTCCTCAATAGCCTCATCTCGCTACCTCTCCATGGCTCCCCGATCATTGACGGCCTTATTATATGCTTCTTGATACCCTTGAAGGGAAAACACCTTCGCTTGCTCTTCTTGGAGCCTTCGCTCGAGATCAGCGTTCTTTCGCTCAAGCTCAGCGTTCCTTTTGTTTACCTCCTCCACCCTGTTGACATAAGGATGAAGCTGGTTAACCTCGTTTGACATATCCATCCTTTGATCCCGAAGCTCGCGAATCTCTTTGTCAGCTTGCTCCCTTAGAGCCCTGTGTCGAGCATTGACGGCCGCAATTTGTTGAGCTGACTGAAAAGATGAAAAACAAAAGTAATTAAAAAAAAATCTTAACAAAAAAAAAGTTTAGACGGGGAAATTAGTTACCAAACAAACACCAAACTCTTACCTTCATAACGAGATAATCAGAATTATCCTCCGCTTCAGGGATGTTCGTAAAAAGCCCCGCCTCATCGCGAGGAAGAATGGTGCTCCATGCCAAACGAGATGCTATCCCGGCATCCTCAATACTGTCGTTGTCGTTCACTCCGGGATAGGTCTGGAAATCCTCCCCACCGACGACGACCCCACTATCAATCGTATAGCGCCTCACAGTAGGGTCGACCACCCTGGGTAAGATTTGTCTCGTGGGCATTGAGGCTTCAATGTTCAGCCTCTTTCTATATTTGCGCCTAGGCTGGCGAGGAGTTGACCTACCCTCAGCAGCACGAGAGCCACCTTCTTGAAGGGCTGAGTCACTTCTTTGAGATTCAGAGCTCTCGCGATCGCCCGAACCTCGATCTTGGATAAGGGGCTGCTTCCGTTTATTTCTCCCGGCCTCTTGTGTAGGACGGCTAGATTCACCAGTAGTGGGAGGAGGAGGAGTAGGAGCACGAGCCGGCCCAGATGGAGCTCCAATTGGCGACTGAGGAAGAGGAGGGAGCCGCTTGAGCAGCAACATTGGCATCCCTCCTACGCATCAAATCTCGGAAGTTCATGCCTGCACAATAGATAAAGAAAGGATTAGCCGATTTTATAAAATACAAATAAATGATTTTTTTAGATGGAAATTAATGAAGTGGAGAAATGATAAATTGTGATTGGTTGAAGTATATAAAAAAGAAGAGGAAAATGAGACAAAACCGTGCAGCCAATAAGATGGATCTTCACGCCACTCTTGTGTTGCACGGTTAATTCATTTAAAAGAGCTGGAAAAGCAAGCCTTTATTGAGTAAAATACAATATATATTACTTAAAAGAAGAGACAATTTAATATTTAATGTGAGATCACTTTTAATTGCTAAAGTATAAAACAAAAGAAAAGAGGTCAAAGACGTGTAAGAACAAAGGATCCCACGCCACTTTTGTTGCTGCAACTTTCTTCAGCCATTTAATGCATTTTAAGGCAAGGAATGATGAGAAAAATAAGATAAGAAGCTATGTGGCAAAGTGCTTTGGTTACTATGAATAAATAAAAGAATAAAGAAACAAAACTTCAGCAAATGGCCATCTTCATCACCGATTCTGCTGTCTTACGAGAACCAGAAATTGTTTCGGTTTTGTGCTCTGTTTTGGCCATCGTTCACCCAAGAAAAAAATTCAGTAAAAATCATACTTTGATAGCTAACCTCTTAACCATTAACATCCCTCTTCCCTCTATCAATTAAACCATCAAACAACCAAGAGAAAAGGCTGAAATTGAAACAGAAAACAATTCTGTCTTGGAGGAGTGTCATTCAGTCAAGGTAAGCAAATTAGATTTTCATGGTTTCGTTGATAATAAATGATGGATTCATATGTTTCTTCATATGAGAAGCATGATTATAGTGTTATTTTTAATTAAATATTGTTAGAATATGGAAATTGAAACAAGAAGAGAATTTGGCATAGACGAGAACAATAAAGAAATTGGGCTAGAAATTGTAGGAAGATGATGTAAAATGGTTAAAGGAAATTAGATGAGATAAATAAGACGCTTGAAAACTTGGAATAATGAAGAACCAAAATTTGGTTAGTGATAGGGGAGTTCGGTTTGGACATGGAAGAATGGAAAATTTGGCATGTTCATGCAAGAATAGGTCAAGAGATGCTTACGTGGACAAGGTGGGATAGATTGAAAACAAGAAAGAAAGAAAAGGTTGAAAAATCATGAAATGGCCATAAGAAGGGGGTTCGACCATGACATGTTGGAAGCATGAAAATGTGCTGAAAATTAGGGCTTTTGGTAGAAAATAATTATAGAAATTAAAAGAGAAGGATTGATGAAATTAAAACCAAAAAAGGAACTAAATTGAAGAAGTGAAGATCTGGCACTAGTATAAATTACACTGGTTGTGCTTATTTTATGACATTAGTGGCTGCATTTTATGAATACTAATGGCTTAAAATTAAAAGGAAAAATATTAATAATTTTTAATAAAATTATATTGTAGCTCGAGTTGATGGATTTCAGTTAGCGTAACCGGGAAACTCAACTTCATAAGACTGGTAAGGGATGCGTATGTGAATTTGTAGGGATATCCAAATGCATGGTTTTCATGCTATGAATTTTATAAGATTTATTGGATATTAAATTGCCTTGAAATGCTACGAAATTGTGGTTTCTGGCTGTTGAGACTGTGTTTGAAAGTGCAGGGAGGCTAGAACTCTGGTAGTCGTTATGCTACCGAAATTTACTAAAGATATTTCCAAAAATATTATTAAATATTTTAGTGCATTATTGGTATTTTTCCTAGCCTCAAACGTGATAAATTAATTATTTTTCATAAATGGTGAATTTATCGAAAAGTATTTATTAAATATTCATGATACCGATTTCGGTAAAGATTAAACTACCGAAAATTCATTCCATGTGTTTTATAGGCAAATGTGTGATTGGTGAAGTGAAATGGTGAATAGTGAATATTTTATAAATAATTTTCAGTATAATATTCACTAATTTATTATGATTTTCTTTTATGGATTAAATAAATTTTATCACGTGTAATGATTTTCATAAAGGCTTTATCACTGTATAACTATTGTTTTGAGACCAAAATGTCTCTGCACGTGTTTTATAGTGAAAAATGTGTTGGTGGAATTATTGTTAATTTTGAAAAATAAATATTTTTATTTTTTCATTAAGTATGAAAATATTGGAATTGATTTCCAATAACTTTGAACTTCAAGTTTTGAAAAGAAAGTATGGAAACATGTGTGTATGTATTCTACGGTGAAAAAGAACGATTATGAAATTTTATTACTACTGTGTGATTATCTTATAAACTGTTTTTCACCGTACGAAATATTATGATTTATACCTGTATGGATTTTCTGGAAAACATCATTGATCTTACTAAATTTCATAAAGGTAATGAGATTTCTTATATACTATTTTGATATTGATAGGCCTCGTATCATGCTCACGTGTCACGTGTTTCATGTGTTACTCATGTGTGAAGCTGTTGACATTGATCATGTCTTCAGCATCCTGATTGACACCTGATCAGTGTACGACCGAGGACACCTATAGACTATGACCATAAATTTCATGTGCTTATTATACTGTCCCTACAGGGATCTCACGTTTACCATATTATTCCATACGAGACTTATAGCATGATATCATTTGGGTGTTGCCTGGTTTCCATTATGATTTCACGTGTTATTATTGATTTTAGTGATATTTTTAGAAAACTATGATGATTTTCTGAAGTGTTTTATTACTAAATTGTTATTATAATTAAACAGTTATTTTATTGTTACACATGTGAAAGTAATGATTTCAGTGGTGGAAACTTTGTGATTATCAAGTGTATGAAATATTTATATGCAGTAATTTGAAATAAGTATATATGACAAAAATAAATTTCTTCTCCCTATAGTCACTCTGGGTTTTCAGGACAAGACAGGTATTTCAAAATACCTTTCTTACTCTATCTGAATTTCCCGACTGACTATAGTATCATTTCCTTATAGTGTGCCCAGCATACCGATAGTAAACTAAAAGGTTTTACTGCATATAGTCTTCATGATATCAAAATTTGCATACAATTCTCTTACTGAGCCGTGGTTTGCTCACTCCTTTACTTCATCATCACAGATTTGATATAAAGAATAGCTGAAGTACCAAATTATGGATTAAATACGCTTGAGAAGCTTGAAGCGTCGTATATTGGATTCTCGAGGTATCACGTTTACATTTATATATTCAGACTCATTTATACAGTACTACTAGTTGAAAATTTTATTTCAAGGGGACGTAAACTAACTTCTACAGTTTGTAAATATTAATTTACCATAAATAAATATTGTCTAATTTGTTTACTATTATAAATGAACAGTATGTAGAGGCATCACAGATAGCCAAGCCATATAAAATGTGTGGAAAAACGTGAAATAATATGGTCACGGGATGTGACACTTAAAGACAATTGTGTGCGTGTGCACACACATATATAAAATAGTGATTATAACATAAAAGTTATCATGTACTTTTAATTTTTATTATTTTAACATTTTGTTTTTTTTTGTCATCATTTTAACATTTTGTTGATGCGCTTAATAATATTACTTATAATATCTACTTAATTTTTTATCCTTCTTAATATTTGTTTATCTTTATTATAATTATATTTATTTTATATATACTTTAAACATATAAAGTAATAATATTATTTTATATATTTAAAAATTTAAATAGTTAAAACTAATTTAGCATGGCAAAAAAAAATTAGTTGTAATATATGTTTCGATGCAAAGGAAGTAGTAGCGGTTAGGAAAAATATAGTGAGAAGAGTAAATAATGGTATTTGATTAAAATTTATATAGAATAAAATTTATAACATATATTTGATATTTGTGAAATTAATAAATAATAAAAAATTACTTAAATTATTTTTATCGAAATAAATATTTTAGTCTTATTTAAATAATAATAATAATACATTTTCACATCTCCAAATAAAAGTTATTAATATTTATTTACTTTATTATTTATATAGTTATTTTTTCAATTAATTAATAGTAAAGATATATATTTTTATTCATTTATTTGAGATTTATTTGATAATAAAATTGTTTATTTATTATTTTTAAATATTTATTTATAAATAAAATTTTGATAAAAAATTTAAGTAAAAAAAGGGTTAAAATTGTAAAAATAAAAAATCTCCACTAAGAGTCCTTTTTCTCACTGAACTCCTAACTAAGAACCTCTTAAAGATCTCTTTAGAAAAAAAAAAAAAAGGCATCCACTAAAGATTGTTATTGAATATTGATGCAGCACCGTAGAATTTTATTTCACTGTGTGCAGTTGGGGTGCAACTGTACCCCACCCCACCGAGGCATTGAGATTTAAGAGTATCCAAACGGAACCTTAAGAAAGCGTGTTTAGCTAAGCAAATAGAGTACTCTGTTGGTGGTGTACTGTCGTCTGTCGCCCCATTTGGAACGTAACCGCGTCTTCATCGCACGATGTACGGCGTCGACCCACAGATCAAATGTGCCAAAAATCATATGATTTTTATTATTTTTTTAATGCGATAATAGGTATTTTAATTTATTTTATTGTTTAAAATTAATTTTATTCTAAACGAAAATAATAAATAATAAATTTTTTTGACAATTACGATTTCAAAATTCGAATAAGATTTAAATATTTATAAAAAAATTTACTTTCATTTCTTTCAACCACTTATTAATATTAATTTTATGATTTTATCATATAATTTTTGATTTGAAATTTGATTGTAAATTGACTTTAAATTAAACGAAATTTAAAATAATTTTCAGGTATGAAAAATTTCGACAAAAAATAAAAAGCTAGCCCTCTGTCACATGCTCGCTTTCCCTTGCCACAGGTCCACAAGATTAGCAGTCTCCATTCACCAACCCCTATTTCAAGTCCAACTTGCTCTCTCCTTCTTCTTGCTCCCATAAAATATACCCGTATGGCCCATTGCCCCAACTTATTTAAATCATAATAATTCGATTTTGACCCAACAAAGTGTCCATTTACGAAGTAAACTAATTTCAGTTTTCAATCTTCAGAACTTTTCTCTTCAAGGAAAAAGGAGAAATAATAACCCACTCACGACTCATCTTCGAGTTCACACGCCATATTCAGTCGTTCTTTCTTGTCACAAATAAAAGACTCCGAGACCAGCATGATGCGATGCCAGGCCACCACCAACGAGGAAAGAAAGAAAAAGAGAAAGGGTATGGAAACCGAAGCTTCATGGTAAGTAACACAAGCCAATCTTCCAATTTTCAAATTTGACTTTAAATTTCTTTATTCCTCTTAACACCCAAACGTGTTCTTATGCAAGCCAAAACAATTTCGAGATGAGCGAAATGCTGGCAACATTTCTCGCCTCCACATCGTTACTGGAAGAGGCATGGAGGCTTTGCAGCATCGCAAACACAACGTTTCCAGGGGGTTACCTGGTGGAACAGATTGGAAGCGTGGCCTATGTCGCGTTTTCCGGCAGACAAATGGCTTCTGGGTCAGACCAGAGCTGCAGGAATCTGGTGCCTTTGGAATCGGAAGACGATGGCCCTTTTGCTCCTCTTAATCGACATAGCGAAGCAGAGGAGCCCATCAAGGTCCATAATGGAATGTTAAAGCTTTTTCTCTCAATGCTTCCGAGTCTGCAAATCCAGGTTAGATTCTTATTTTTTTACCTTGTAGTTAGTTTTTTTTTAATAAAAAAAATATTAAATAACTGAAAATAGAAATAAAATTGTTTGGATTCGAATTTTAATTTTATAAAAATATCACTATTAATTTTTAACCACTCCATCAAAAAATTTTTGTTGCAGCTAAAATTTTCATTCATAGTATAAATACTCTTTGAGTTTTCTTTTGCTTATTTTAGTTCATTTTATTAGTTCATAATTCTGAAATTGAAAAAAAAAACCAATTATAAAGTTGAACACATAAAAATAATAATAATAAATATAGGCAAGGAATTGAATTGTTTCAATTTTTGATGAAATTATATGCATGGAGAAACTCAATAATTAAATCAACAATCAATCAATAACTGAAATGAAGGAAGCATACAGATTATGATAAGGAAACATACATTATGGGGATAATTTCGTTGGAAAAATTAGCGACAAAAAATTGAATATGGTCGCTATACAATATTTTTAATTACAGAATTTGAGTAATTTTAAAAATATTTATGTTGCTAAAGTTTAACGATGAAAAATTCTAGATCTAATAACTTAATATCCGTTGATAATTTTTTTTAATTCCAAAAGCATTATGTGTGAAAGATGATCCATCCTTTTTAAGAGAGTTTCCATCCTTTTCCACACAGAATGCTTTTATTATTATTATTATTATCCATCCTTTTTAAAGAGAGGTTCCATCCTTTTTCACACATAATGCTATTATTATTATTGATTTTGGATCGAATCTTTTAATAGGAGATCTGGCTTTTTAGTTTAAAAAGAAAAGGCAATGTCATATCCATCTTCATTTTGTCGTCTCTTTCTGCAAATACGACACCCAACTCAGCACCAACACTTTAGTTGCCATTGCTAGTTGTTTTAAGAAGTAAATGCTAAAATTTTGAACAATTAAACTAATGAAGGATGCTGAGAAACAAGGGTAAATAATGCGTTAATAACCAACCAAGTTATTATTTAATCCATAAAGTTGCATGTATGGTTTGCAAGTCAGCTCGGATAGCAAAATTCTCTAATTTAAAAAGTTACATATATGTACATAATAATTATGAATTAAAAGTTGTACATATATATATATATATGTACCTATATTGAAGCAAGTACAAATTATTCGAATATTTTGTCAAGTTAAATTTAGTTTTAAAAATTAAATTCAATTGAATTCGAATTAAATTTTAAATTTTAAATTTTTGAATCTAATTGAGCTTGGTTTGATTACAATCTATCTGTTCTCGAAAGAAGAAAATATAATTTTCTTGCATAAACCTTTTTTAATAGAACAATCCGCGGAAAAATATGTCGGAAAACCGTTATTTTTGACGAAATCTTCTACAAAATTTCGTCGAGAAATAATTCGCGTTGCTAAATTCTGAAGGAAGGATAAGATTTTCCCAGATTAGCATGTCATCATACTAATCTGCGAAAATCTGTTGCTGCAGACGGACTTTTACCTATGAAATTATTTTATAGAAAAAAAATCGATTGCTGAATGAATGTTCTCTTGTATTGATTTTTAAAAGTACATTATTTAACAAATTAAAAATATGAATACCCTTATATTTTGATTTTATTTAATTTTTGTATATTTTGATAATTTGACTCTAATATCAAATTCAATCAAATAAAAAATTTATAACATTATAGATATATCCTAGGAGAAACTTTTTCTTAGAAAAATTTCATTTCACTAATGTGTAATACGAGAAACTGCCACATAAACAAACAAATGATGTTGTATTTTAGTGGCATTAGTCATCACATTTAGGCAAATTTTATGGAAAATTTTGCACCTGCAATTTAGCACTGCCATATTTTATGCTTTTTCATGGGTTTGAATTGTGGTTGGGATGTCAATATTCAAAAATATTCCGTTTAAGATTTTTTTTCTTTTTCTTTTAAATAGCTATCATTTTTATTCGTTTATATATATAATACAAATATCTTTTTCTGAGAATTCATCTTCCCATAAATATAAAAATTTTGAGTTATGGAATAAGTGGTAACATTTTTATTATTTTATAAATCTAATTATTTCATTGATAATTACTTTATCCACTAATCTTAGAGATGTAAATGGGTACCCTATAAATAGATACTCGGTACTACCCGACCCGATTAAGTAGAGTTAAGGTAGTTAATAATCGGGTTCGAGTAGTAATTTTATTATTTGTTACGGGTTCGGGTAGTGATCTTAGGATACTCTACTACCTGAATCCGATTACAAATAATAATTTTTAAATATTATTATATATTTTTATTTATAAATATTTATTATTAATATAATACTTAATTAAATTAATTCATTAAGTATTTTAATTATAATTTTTAACATTAATTTATTTTTATGAGGTAATTTAAATGTATTAATTTAATTTTTCTTAAAATTAATTTTAAATTTAAAATTAAAAGTCAATTTTTGACTTTATAAATGGATATTTAGCGGGTTCGAGTAGTTAAACGAGTAATTTTTATATTAAATTGGTAAGATTCGAGTAATAAAAATCAAAATAATAAAGTATTTAATCGAGTTCGAATACCTCGAATTTCGTGAGAACTCGTCCCGTTTACATCCTTATCTACCACAAGTGAATTTTTTGATTTCATAAGCAATACTAGGATGATGGCATATTATTATTTTATTTATTTTTTATTTATTACTTCATTTTAAGATTTAAATTAAGATTTTCAAAATAGAATCCGAAAAATTATAACTATTTAAAAATTTTTTAAGCATGTAATATTCTTGAATTATGATACAAAGAACACTTGTGTGGATATGTTAATTGCTAGGCATCTTTTGTCTTCTTTTAGCAAAGAAAAAAATATAGAAGTCTATTCACTATTTTTTTTTTTTAATTCTTTGGCCGTGAAGTTTACGTGATTCCAACCAGGACAAGTCAGAAATAAGCGTCGGGTCACATCAATTAGACAACAACACCAACAGCAACGCAATCCATAATATCACCTTAATTTTAGCATATTGCATTCTCTTTATTCAATATCGAGTTGAAAGAGATTGAAAAGGTTGATTATATCAGTTGTGATTTAATTTTTATTTTATTCTAAATTAAAATGTTTCTTGAAGGTTAAAACCTAGTTATGTAGTTTATTTCCATTTTAAGTTTAAATTGTTTTGAATTTAAAAAATATTTATATATGATGTACTGACAATGTATAGTTTTTATACACTATCAATGCATCATAATTTGACACTTCATCAATAAACAAACTAAAAAAATCAAACCTTAAAAATAAAGATTTGTATATGATGCACTGACAGTGTATAGTTTTTATACATTGTCAATGCACAAAAATTGACACCTCATCAATTGACAAATTAAAAAAATATGTCAAGCTCTTAAAAGTAAATATAAATAAATTTTTTTAATTTGCTCATTAGAGTTTATTGATGAGGTGTCAACCTTCGATGTATTGACAATGTATAGAAATTATACACTATCAGTGCATTATATATAAATCTTAAAAATAAATGGCTCATAATGGTTTATCGATGAGGCGGAGGTGCTAGTCTATAATGTATTGATAATGTATAAAAATTATATACTATCAATATATCATATATAAATGTTTAAAAATATATTGTTAGTGAATTTTTTAAATTTTATAAGCAAATTAAAAGGATGATTCTTATCTTTTAAGAAATATTTTAAAAAATAAAACAAAATTTATATAACAATTTTAATTTTGCTTGTAAAATCTTTTTAAAAAAATCCAAGTAGAATTATTTTAAATCTTTTAAATTTAATTTTGAAATCCATCGCACTCCACTAATCAAATTAAAAAATTTATTGCAATGAGTGTGAGTTTGAGTGATTATGAATGAAGAATATAGTAGTGGCAATATGACGGGGTCAATTCAATGCTTAAAAAAAAGACAAAGCCGGTTAGTTGAGTCCACGTTCAATGCTCCGATCGGTCAAACTTCAAATAAAGCCACCCCCGGACACCACTCACAATTTCTTACAGTGTCCTACAGATGTCGGCAAAACAATCTCCCCATCTACCACAGAGCTTGTTCTTTTGTTGCTGTTAGCTGGGGTCAACTCTTAAAGCAAAAAAGCCTTTTGAAAAAGTCCAAGAAAAGAATTTCTTTGAAGAAGAAAAAAGCTTCCTTTTGAAATCCTTCTAGATGTTTTCATGCCACTGCAAAAATTGGATCATTTTAACCACAAACTTTTTGCAACCATTTTATGATTATCCGATTACAATTATGAATAGTGTGGAACTTAGTGGTGAATTTCATATCAAATTTTGGACTTGATTAATTTCATGTTAATTAAAATTGGAATCATTTTAAAATGTTTAGGATTATCTTGAATTTGTGTGGTAAGATTTAAATCATTTGAGTTCAAATTATTAGATTTTAAAATAAGAAATGGATTGTGTTCAAATGGTTACTAGCTTGTGATCCGTTCGATGCACGCGTTTGTTATATTTTTAATTTAAATATGGGTATATACATATTAATTATAATTTTTTTTCAAAGTTGTACGTAGATTTTCAGATTTTAAAGTATCTATAATTTAAATATATTCCGGTGAGTAGTGACATATCATACAAAAATTAAACATTTTGAAAAAAAAATTGAACTTTCAAATATATAATAAATATTATTGAACAAGAAGAAAGTTATAAAAATAATATTTTTTATTCAGTCTAATTAAAATTTTTCACCGTCAATTTCGTAACTTAAAATATATTATTTTTATTTTCAATTATGGTGAAAAATATTTATTAACCTAGTTAGTTTCTTTGCATATATATATATATATATATATATAGGCAACTAGGTTTAGGTTCAAATATGCATCTTTACTTCTTTTTTTTTTTTTAATTTAAAGTGTCAATGGCTCATCAAATAACTTTTTATTTTTTATATGTATGTTTTTTTGGCCATATCAAATCTTATGTTTTACATATATATATATATATATATATTTGATATAACAAATATATTTATCATATCAAATATATTTAAATATTTGCTATATCAAATTTTAATATGTATTATTTATTTTTGATAAGAGATATACATATGGACTTTCAATTATATATTCTAATTATTATATATTATAAAGTTTTCGACTGTAGTCTCTTTTCTATTTTTTAGTTATCTAATGTTTTTGTTAAAATGGTTGTAATAGTCTAATAGATAATGAATTTTTTTGGCCAAAATAATAAATCAATTTAAATAAGGTAAATAATTATTTATCTTTTTATCTGTTTTAAAATTAATATTTGAATATTCTAAAGATCTGATACTTGTATCCATTTCATTCTCTCTTTTTCTTAACATTTTTTAAAAAAATTGAAAAA
Organism: Heritiera fomes; assembly: GCA_032173925.1. Taxonomy (NCBI): domain Eukaryota; kingdom Viridiplantae; phylum Streptophyta; class Magnoliopsida; order Malvales; family Malvaceae; genus Heritiera; species Heritiera fomes. Next base: position 8,003,115 of record JAPDPM010000017.1, read on the forward strand.
ATAACTTTATTTTTTATTTTTGATAATAAACTTTATTTTTTATTTTAATATAAATAGGCAAGTTTATATCTATTTTTGAAGATATTCACCTAGTATAAAACTGTTTAAACGTCAAAAGCTTATGTTATCCGCATAGGAAATTATATTTTTAGCCAGAAGTGACCCTTTTTTTATATTTATACAAGATTTGCATTATATGAAAAGACAAAATAGAGTAACTTAAAAATTTATTTGCAAAAATAGAATTATTTTATATTTCACAAATTTCGCACCCCAAAATGTCATTTATTTATTTTATTGATATTTAGAATTCAATCATTTCATTCTAGTGATTTTTTTTTAATTTACAATTGACTAATTAAATTTACCATGTCAATAAGGTTTTGATTTAGTGGTAAGAAGGAGGTCTTGGGACCTTAATGAGACACAAAGGTTTTCAGTTCAAGTTTTATCAAATGTATAGGTTGTATGTTTAATTATATACTGATTAAAATATTTTCCTGATAAAAAAAAAACACTAGATTTACCATAGATTATGATTATATTTTACAAGGTCATACAAAACTTAAGACGTGATACTATGAATGTTAGAATTTTTTTAGGTAAAATGTAAAAAAATTAACTGTAGATTAAAGATAAAAGTATAAACTTAGCTTTATTGTCAATTATTTTTATACTTGACAGAGTACTTTTTTGTTTGTAACGTTATTATCACATTCTATTTTAACTACTTATTTTAGTAGTTAGTGAGATTGAAAAATAAGGAAGGAAAAAAGAAAATTAAAATGAAATATTTTATGTATGATGTATAATGTAAAGATTAAATTTAACTATAATAACAAAATAATTTTTTGGCACTTTTGTCTAATCACAAAAAAAAAATCTTATAGTAAATCAAAGTTATATATAAGTAGAATACTAAAGAAAAGAGATTTATAAATTTATTGTTTTTCTAAGCTATTGATATATTAATATTGTGTATGGTTAGAATCAAATTAATACCTGTGCTTATACTAAAAAAAATCAAATTAATATTAAAGGAAAAAAATAAATTTATACTTCATTCAATTATGGATGGTTTTAAACAAGTCAATGGAAGAAATGAAAGTGAATTTTTTCTTCAAGTATTTGAACACAATTTGAATCATGAAATTATTATTGTTGAGAAAGCTTTATTGTTTACCTAAATAAGATTAGTCTCAGATTATAAAATGAGCGAGGAAACCTATGATTCCATAAAAAAAATATGGATGGCTTTGGATTAGTTATTTTTGATGGTTTAGGTTTGGGAAGTTTTCACTTTTCAGTTCAATTCATGAATTGATTATAGTTCTCCTCTTAATCTCTGGCGGATGCAGATTTCGGCGTTAATGGGAAACGTGAAGTCAATAGTGATCACAGGTCAGTCAATAGGAGGCGCAGCAGCCTCTCTTACAGCTCTATGGCTCCTCTGTCATCTGCAATCCATATCTTCTCCAATGTCGACCGTACTATGCATCACATTCGGCTCTCCATTGCTCGGCAATGAAGCCCTCCATCGATCAATTCTCCGCGAAAGATGGGGTGGAAACTTCTGCCATGTTGTTTCCAAGCACGATATCATGCCAAGGCTCCTCTTTGCTGAAATTGTCAGCCACATTTCTAAATTACAAGAACTGTTAAACTTCTGGCACTGGTGCATGGCTTCTCCAAACGTCATTGTCACCGGCCTTTCTTCCCTGCTTTCTGATGATGTAAAAGATACTGTTTTTCAGTGTGTTTTGAAGGACTTGGAACTGTTAGCGCAGGCTGAAGAGCCGTCGGAGAGCTTGTTTCGGCCGTTTGGGAGCTATGTTTTCTGCTGCCAAGAAGGTGCCATTTGCGTGGAGAATACGGCATCTGTTGTGAAGATGATGTATTTGATGCTGGCCACGGGTACTCCAGGTTGTAGCATTGAGGATCATCTCAAATATGGAGATTATGTTGCCAAAGTTTCTAAACAGTTTTTGAAGGCTAGAAACTTTCATGAAGAGGGTTTACCTGATTCTAGCTATGAAGCTGGGGTGGCATTGGCATTGCAGTCCTCGGAACTACCTGATAAGGTACTCTTTCTTAAACCTAGTAATCTTAGACATGACATGATTATATGATACAAAAACGATATGTATAAATGACACAAAAGTGACACCGGGTAAAAATTAAGTAAAAATTATATATGAATATGGTAAAAACTAAAAATAAGATTTTTAGTTTTCTGTATTTACATGAATTTTGACACAAAATTTGTCTTTTACATCACACGAACATAATTTTTCATGATATAAACACAAAATATAAACACGAATTGCTAGGTCTACTTTTTTTTTTCCTTACTAGGCATAAGTGTACGACAAAGTCATTTTACATGGTAATTTTATTTTTTGTTTTTGGTAATTTAATTTTTTGTTTTTGGCTTCAACTAAAATCAACTCACAGGAACCAATTCAAGACCTTTGCTTTTCCATGCAAAGCCCAAGCGTGAGGAAAGAAGTTGCAGTTATGGCCAAGGACTGCCTTCAATTGGCTCAAAACGATCACAAGCCAAACCTAACTGCTGCCAATCTAGCAATAAAGTTGTCCAAGATAGTGCCCTTTAGAGCTGAGATTGAGTGGTACAAAGCCTTGTGCGATGACTCTGATGATCAAATGGGCTATTATGATTCCTTCAAGCTCAGGGGGAGTTCAAAAAGAGAGGCCAGAGTCAACCTGAACCGCCACAAGCTTGCGGGCTTCTGGAATAGTGTAATCCTCATGTTGGAAAACAACAAGCTCCCTCATGATTTTGACAGAAGGGCAAAGTGGGTGAACAGTGCCCAATCCTACAAGCTTCTTGTTGAGCCATTGGACATTGCAGACTACTACCGGACCGGCATGCACCTCGAACATGGCCATTACATTAAGCATGGAAGGGAAAGGAGGTATGAAGTCTTTGATAAGTGGTGGAATGACAGAAGCGTTCCGGAGCAAGAAAACAAGAGGAGCAAATTTGCCAGCTTGACACAAGATTCATGCTTCTGGGCTAGGGTAGAAGAAGCCAGGGAGTGGCTAGATAATGTCAGAAGTGAGAGTGATGTAACAAAGCGACAGTTGCTGTGGCACAAGATTGATCTGTTCGAAAAATATGCAAGCAAGTTGATTGAGAATAAGGAGGTGTCTAAAGATGTCTTGGCAAGAAATTCAAGCTTTAGTCGATGGATGGAGGGATGGAAAGAATTGAAATCACAGTTTCAGCAATTGCCTCCCCGGTTTCCAGGTTTTGTGGATGGGGAAGTAGTTCCTTAGTCTGCTTGATTTCTACTAGAAACATGTGGTATTGATAGGTTTGTAAAATATGTAGAAAACCGTTTCATGAATTGGCTTTTATTACTATGGTGCACTTCTCTTTTTTACACAACTTTCTTGAGCTGCTAGAATTATCGAGGTAGCTACTTAAAATTCCGATGGATCATTTATACGAATACCCAAGGGAAGAACAGGAATTTCGATTCTAATTACACCAGCTCAAGGGTTGGATTATTTATCTAATATTTGGTCAGGTTTGGACACAAACATTGAATGCAGCTTGGACAAAATATTTGAAGCCCGATCAAAAATCGAGTTGAGCTTGGGCTAGATCTTTTAAAGTCCGAGCCCGACCCAAATATAATTAAATTTAAAATTTAATTTTAATTCATTTACTAAGTATAATGTAATTAGATGTACATAAAATGTTATTAATTAATAAAGATTATATATATTTAATGTGAAAATTGACATGCAAATTTTGAAAAATCAAATTAAACTTTAAAAGAACTAAAAAAAAATTAAAAAAGCAAATAAAGAAAAAATTAAAATACAAAAAAATAAAAAAATATTCAGGCAAAGTGACCCAAGCTTGGGCTTTGCATTATAAAAAAAAATGAACTTGAACAAAAGGTTAGACCTGAATTTAAGGGCCGAGCCTGACTTGGACATGTATATAAATTATTATATAGATTAGACCCGATCCGAATCCGCTCATGATGAAATCTAATTCTGGTTGAGGCTAAAACCTTTCCATTCTAAATTTCTATGTTCCTAACAGGTCGCAAAAACCATTTCCGGCCATCCACCACTCACCAAAGCTACAGTTGCATAACTGAATGTATATGCCAGCAGTAATTGGGTAGTAAATTGGTGAAAGAAGCACTGAACAAGTGTAACAAATCCACAGAAAGGGAATCAGGCAGACTGGTAAAGTTTTTCTCTCCCATTACCATTCTTGCAAATATTGGAATATCTTAGCCCCCAATCCACCCAGTCGAACATATGAAAGTTATGGCTGTAAAAACTAAATTGGCTTTCTAGATTGGCTGCCCCTGAAGAATACTCAAGGCTACACTAGCCGTTCTGCTGTTGATGGAACTTTGCGATTTGAGTGCACTTGTCACCATATGGTGAAAAAGGATCCTTTGTCTCTTGATAAAGCATACATCTCAGGGGTAGCATGGTGAATGACGATAGTACTAGTAGTAGTAGTAGTAAAAGTTAATTAACCTCAGCAGAATTTAATATAACAAAAATATTAATTCTTGGGATTACTAAGAATCTTAACTTTGTAGAAATGAACGCTCTGCTATCAAACCTAATATGCTAGACTATTATAGTGTAACTAAAATAATATTTATGATTATATAGTTGATTTTTTTTTCAATTGGTAATAATCTTTTGTAAAGTTTTAAAATCATGTCATGAATTAAAGATTTCTTTTCGTCCAACATGATAGCAAAACTACTTTGTTAAGTTGTTTTGTCTGAAATCATGTTCGGGGACGTGTTTAACCTTTTTCAGCACTAAGCTGGCCACGTAGAGTGGGAAAATATAGTCTGAACTCAAAAACTCTGCTTGCAATGACTAGAGATCGAACTCGAAATAATTTGAATTGACTAAAAATAATAATAATAAATGCTCGAATTCGAAAAAATCAAGCTCCACAAAGTTTGAACCTAAAAATATCCAATTTCTACACAAACCAAACTTGACATGACTTGAGTTTGATACAATCTGAACCTAAGATCAATTTAAATCAAACTTATAATCTAAAAAATCTGAATTATAATTATATAATTATTTTAAAAAATTAAAATAAATAAATAAATGGTACACTTAATTAAAATTTTAAAGACAATTATCATTTATTATGCAATTATATCATTAATGTAATTTCAACAAAATTAATATATTGATTTCGTTAAATTCAATTATTAAATAAAATTAATTTAAAACACAATATATGAATATCAAATAACTTTTAATATTATCATTATTATATTTACAATAATAAATATATTATTAATTTAACATTTTATTTTTTAATTATAAAATCATTATAATATTTTATTATAATTATTACATATTAAATCTTAATTGTAATAAAACAATAATTCAAATATATATAAAAAAATCATTATATAATTTTAACATTTGATTTAATTTAATATTTTATGGAAAACATTAAGAACATTACCAAAAAAAATTAAATTTAAATTATATTTTTCTTACAGTTTCAATTATAAATTATTAAATTTACTTAAAAATAAAAAAAAAACTAATCTTTTTTTTTAAAATTAACATATAAAGATTAAAAAAATTAAATAACTAAACTAAACAATACAAGTGCAACGTCTAAACAAAATATAATAAAATAGAAATGTTCTTCAATTCGTACAATCAAAAAGTTTTCCTAATCCTAAATGCAAAACAATGCATCAAGATCAAGTCATTCCAACATTCCAAATTGGAACCTTCAAATTACAACCAAATCAATCACAATTACTCTTAATAAAAAAATTTAAATTTTTATCAATAAACCTAGTAAAAATTAGAATATTAACGTACATTGCAATTAGAAACTCTTAATCCTTCTCCATAAGACAACTAATTTAACTTCATTGCAACACTTCATTCCAATCCAAATGTTTTCATCTCCTTCATCTAATAAAATATATAAAAATAATCATATATGATAGGATGATATTTTGTTAATTATATATGTGCTAATATATTCACTTTAATGATGTTTTATGCCTAAAAGAGCTTGCTAATGTTTATTTTATGATTTAGATATTAAATATCAAAGTTGGAATTAAATGGAGCTAAAAAGAATAAAATGCAGATTTTTCTGTTCAGTTTGAAAGATTGACGACTTTGACCATCTTAGTGACCTGAAATGAAGAAGTGGCTTTCATGGAAGTTGTAGAGGACTTCTCAAGGTTTTCAGAATGTATAAGATAACAAAATCGAAGTTCGTTTGATGGGTCAAACATTTATGCAAATTTATAATGAAAATTTGCTCAATACTTTCTATTTTCTTTAAAAAAAAATTCCAATAAAGTAAGCTCGAGATAAGGTTTTGTTAAGATAACATTTTGTGAAGACAAGATTTAGTTGAGGCAAGACATGTCTGAAAATTTTGTTATATCTTAAAGTTGTAATTATTTTTAAAACAATGTAATAAGATAAGAATTAGATATTAGTTTGAAAAAGAGATGTAAAAAGATAAGGATTGTGGATAAGAGTTGATTAGTCAATAACTAACTCCTTGTCCTAATCCAAGTCTATCTAAGACTCTTTAAGTCTATATAAAGAGCACTAAGCTCTTCACAAAAATCATACCTCTTCTTCCCCTTATAGTTATTGTTTTCTTTCTCTCTTGTTTAATATTTTTTTTTCTTTAAAATTTCTCTCTTGCCGATTTCATATTTTAGTCTTTAAAATTATTTTTTTCTTTTATTTTCTTGTGCCAATTTCTCCATAGGATTTTATAAAATTATTTTTTCTTTCTTTTAAATGTTGCAAACCGATTTCTTCTTTAATATTTTCGTTCTTTTCTTTTACAAGATTTTACAAGTTGTTTTCTTTTAATTCTTTTCTTTACAAAACCGATTTCACTACTTGTTCTTGGAGGGATTTTTCTTTTCTTGTTGATTAATTATTATTGTTTGATTGATTTCTTGATTGTTCCAAATTATGATTTTTGTTTCTTTATTTAAATTTTCTATTCTTAATTTGTAACAATTACAATTTTTTTACATGTTAAATAATGCAAAATGACCCTTAGAGGTGTTTAAAGGCTAAATCATGACACACTCACCCAAAAACCATGTAAATACTTTAAATTCATCATAAATGATTTTGGATTAGACAATTTGGTTTATATGGTTACGATTTGGGCCTAATCCGAGAATTTGACAATAAACCGAAAATTTCAGCTTTTGGCTCATGACAAATCTAATTTTTTGAATCATATCTCTTGATCGGAGTATTGAAACGATAAACCGTAAAATTCTTATGAAAGTTGACTTAAAGGTCTTTCAACAAATCTCATAATTTGATTCCCTACGGATTAATACTAAAAAAATTTTGAAGTTGAACCATGTGTAGTGAAATCTGTTAGTCGACAAAATCGAGTATATCTCTTGATAAGAAACTCCGATTACGGTGATTCGAATTTTGCTGAAAAGCTAACTCGATAAGCTTTTTGACTATATAAGACTTGCCGTCTAATTTAATGTGGATCAATAGCAATGAATTTTTACATTCACATCATAGTCAGGAAATACTTACTGTGAGCAAATTGGTAATGAAACAGGCATAACTTTTGATAGAAAACTCCAATTTAGGTTATTCAAATTGCGTTAAAAAGCTAATTTAGAAAACTTTCCAGTCATGTATGGCATGTCATTATTCCCCTTGTAGATTGATACAATAAATTACTGGAAGATAGACTTCAAATTTAGTAAATTGGGAGTTTATAGAAGGATTATGATTAAAATGAAAAGTTTAAGGAAAATTTGGATTATTGTTGACTTAAAAAGAATCAAGAGGGGTTTAAATGGAATGGAGATAAATTAAAAGGGTCCATACATGATAAAATCATAAAAGCAAAATACCAATTGAGAATCAAGGAGAATTTTGAAGTTGGGGTTTAAAATAGGATTTTATATTTAACAACCAATTAGAAATTGTAACCACCTCTTCCATCAGATTTGTTTGTGGCCATTTTACATTTTATTCATCTTTATTATATTAGCAACATAATTAAATAAAAAAAAAAGAGATTGAAAGCTACCTAAAGTCCCTTAGAGAACCCGACACGCTTTGGTATTTGGCAAATCGATTCTTCCTCCTTACTCTTTTCTTACAAGTACAGAAAAATTCAGATCACTTCTCCATTTTTAGCAAAAATCAAACTGTTTTAGGAGAAGAGGAAGAGTAGAAGCCTCCATGCAACCAGCAACCCCCCTTTCGTCTTTTCAATTTGACTGAACATAATCGGGAAGTTCATTGCTCCTTGGACCGGTTCTGTTTTCCTCTCCAAAACTGCCGTCCTTTCACATGCAACCCATTCATTTCTTCTTTCCTTCAATTCTGTCCATTTTGGTTTGAAAGAAAGTTTCCAATATCAACCACAGTTTGAAGGGAAATTGGTAGGAAGGAAGAAAATCCATGTTGAGGAAGTTTAAATTGTTGTTGCACGGTGAATGGGTAAAGGAAAAACTTGAATCATTTGGGAGAAAGACCTTGAAGCTTCAGCCACCCCAGTTCCAAGTACAAAAATGTTATCTTGGTTGCTTGAAACTTTGAACATCATGAGTGAAGGATTAATTTTTGTTGAATATGTAGGATTGGCAAAGGAAAGCTTAAACCGAAAGTGAAGAGGCTTGGGCTTTTGGTTTTGGATGTTTAAGGTAAAAAAAAAAAGAAAATAAATTTTGTAAATTTCCTGGGTTGAATTTTATAAAATTCAGATTTGTCTAATTGTTTGGAAATGCAAGGCAATGAGGATTTACCTTGGAGGCTCACGGTTCATTGTTGGTGGTGGAAGAAATTGAAGAGAAGGAATAAAGTGGCTCTTGACAGTGCTGAAACTTAGGTGAGGTAAAACACAATTTCCTTAAGTTCTGAACTGTGTTTCATGAATTTATCCTTAATTGGCTTGGCATGTTGGATGAATGAAAGAAATTTCGGTGAAACTGTGGTGTTGGTGAAAAAGAGTGCTTATCATAAGCTTTAAAGAAGCTTAGCTACTGAAAATTTTGGGTAAGTAAAGTAAGATTCTGACCTTATAATGCTTGATTGTTGAGTATGAATGTGGAATTATGATGATTTTGTTGGGCAGAAATCGAGCTTATCGAGCAAAACGAAAGCTCTTTCTCACCCAGTTAAATATGCAACTATGCTATTACAATGCACACAAACAAAAAATATTTCCAGCAAATATAATCAACTAATAAACAACCACAACCAACAAACACAAGAGACATCTAATTTTTACGTGGAAACCTCTTCAAATTGAAGAGTAAAAACCACAGGACTTAAGAGTCCACTCAAAAAGCTCCACTATAATGAGAGTGTTCTTACAAAACCAAAGTTCTTAGTTGTTAAAATGAGTACATAACTCTACTTTCAACCAACAACAAGTAACACTAAGAACTATGAGAGAAAGATTGAGAATATCACCAAAATGTAGATGCTGTTTTGAGTCTAGATCCGAAGCTATAGTACCTATATGGAAAATCCGATCATAAAATATAAACGTCTATGTGTCCTCTACTGGCTATCAAAAAATCAGCCTAATCAAATTGTGGATGACCCTCCGATCGTGAGCTTGATGAAAATTTGACAGTGAACCTTTTTCTACACTTTTCTCCCACTTTTCTCTCCTAGTTTCTGTTCTATTTTTCACTCTCACTCTCAGCCAAAATGCAGCAGCCAAAACTCAAGTTTTAATCTCTCAAGGCTTTAATAAAAGGCCTAAAAAAGTGAGCTTAAAAGTAACCGAGAATGGCCCACAAACCATGAGTTTTTCCACTTGGGTTTCTCCACATAAGAAACCACATAGGAAGGGACCCAAGGCCTAACAAATCTCCTCCTCCCAACTATGTGGAGGTGGTCGCCATGCTGGCGATCAAGCAACATGTTTCAAACTTTCCTCTAGGCAAGGCTTTAGTCAACATGTCAGCACAATTATCATTAGTATGAATTTTCTCAAGTTCTAGTAGTTTAGCATCTAAAACATCCCGTATCCAATGATATGTTTCATCTATATGTTTGGATCTAGCATGAAAAGTTGAATTCTTACCAGGATGGATAGCGCTTTGGCTATCACAAAACAACACATACCTCTCCTGTGCAAAACCAAGTTCTTGCATGAATCTCTTCATCCACAACAACTCCTTGGATGCTTCAATCACTGCAATAAACTTTGACTCAATAGTAGACAAAGCAACACACTTTTGCAATCTAGATTACAAAGCCACAGTTCCCCTTGCATAAGTGATCAAGTAACCTGAAGTAGAGTTCCTCTAGTCAATATCTCCACCCATATTAGAATCTGTATACCCAACTAGAACAGGTTTCTCACTACCGAAACAAAGCTTCAAGTTGGAAGTGCCTCGAAGATATCTCAAAATCCACTTCACTGCATTCTAATGCTTTTTGCCCAAGTTAGAAAGAAACCGACTAACAGTATCAACATAATGGGCTATGTCAAGTCTCGTGCAAACCATCGCATACATCAAACTACCCATTGCTGAAGCATAAGGAACCTTTCTCATGTCTTCTTTCTCTTCTTCTATAGAAGGACTTTACTTGACACTTAGCCTAAAGTGTGTAGTGAGAGGAGTGCTCACCACTTTAGCTCTGTCCACGTTGAACCTCTAAAGCACTTTCACAATGTACTTCTCTTGTGACAACCACAACTTCTTGGCCATTTTATCACACATAATCCTTATGCCAAAGATTTGCTTTGCCGGTCCCAAGTCCTTCATGGCAAAAGACTTACTCAATTCTTGCTTCAACTTGTTAATCCGAGAAACATTACAACCAGCAATGAGCATATCATCAACATAGAGCAAAAAAATAATGAAATCATCATCAGAGGATTTCTGAACAAAGATACAATGATCAGATGTAGTCTTCTTATAGCCATGGTCCATAACAGACTCAAACTTCTTATACCACTGTCTCGGAGCTTGCTTTAGACCATACAAGCTTTTCTTCAACTTGTGCATATAGTCTTCTTTTCCTTGTACATTGAAACCCTTTGGTTGCTCCATGTAAAGCTCCTTCTCCAAATCACCATGAAGGAAAGCTCTTTTCACATCCATTTGCTCAACTTCTAGATCATAATGGGTTGCCAAACTCAAAATGGTTTTGATAGAAGACATTTTGACAACTGAAAAAAATATTTCTTTAAAGTTAATCCCCTTTTTCTGACTGAAACCCTTGACAACCAATCTAGCATTGCACCGTGGACATGAAGAATTCTCTTCTTGCTTCAACCTATAAACTCATCGATTTTTCAAAGATCTTTTGCCCTTAGGCAGTTTCACTAGCTCAAATGTGTGGTTGTCATGCAAAGACTTAAGTTCATCTTTCATAGCATCAACCCACTAATCTTTGTGTTCACTCTCCATAGCCTCTTCATAACACTCTCGTTCTCCCCCATCAGTTAAAAGAACATATGCATTTGGAGGATATCTCACAGAAGGCTGTCGATCTCTAGTAGATCTCCGAAGTGGAACTGTTGGTGGAGTCATGGTTGCCTAGTCTTGATCACCGTCATTATCATCCATGGGAGCATCAAAATCACCAATACCATGCTGCTCATTATGAACATCTTTTGGTATGTCATTCTTAGTTGGATTTGGTGAAGGAGTCAAAGGACTAGGATCTATATCAGTCAAGCTATTACTCTTTTGTGAAAATGCTCTCTTTACCTTATCAATGACTTTAATGGTCTAATCCTCAAAGAACACTACATCTCTGCTTCTAACAAGCTTCTTCTCAATTGGATCATATAATCTGTACCCAAATTCATCTTGACCATAACCAATAAATATACATTGATGAGTCTTGGCATCTAACTTGGACCTCACATCCTTCACAACATGAGCAAATGCTTTGCAACCAAACACATGCAGATGATCATGAGAGATGTCCTTGCCATACCGAACTGTTAGCTTTAAATTGACAAGTATTTTGAAAATGACAAAACTCAAGCAAGATTAGAAATGATTTTTATACAAGTAAATTTGCTTTGAATGAACTCAATGATTGAAACTATTTTAACAAAGTCTTGGATTGAGATTCCAATTGAAAAAGTCAGTAAATACTCTTAGAAAAGTGTTAGAAGATTTTGAACTGACTTAAAATCACAAAAGCTATAAACCTTGCAGCAAGTTAAGTGCAGGAGGGCCTACTGGACAAAAGGGATCGATCCCTACTGTAGCAGGATCGATCCCAAATTGGCAGAATGCCATTGAACCATCCAGGAGAAAGTTGAATAGCATTCTAGAGAAAAGGGATCGATCCCTACTGTAGTAGGATCGATCCCTTTGCACGAGACCTGACAGTAACGGCTAGTTTTTGAGGGTTTCAACGGGAAGATTTGCATTAAATGCTTCACCAACTGTTCTATCCGTTTGGTGGGTTATAAATAGAGGCATTTATGAAGTTTGAAGGCACAACAAGCATTCCAAAGTATTTAAGCTTCAAGAGAGAAACAGAAATCTGAAAATCTTATTGTAACTCCTTTTTGTGAGATTGTTTTTTGTATTCTTCACCCATTCACTGAAAAATCAGATATTCAAAGGGGTGAGCTATCCTTGTAAGGTCTGATATTGTAGAGTGTGGGAATACTACAAGGGTAGAAGGATTAGAAGGAGATTTCTAAAGTCTCAAGAGAAATTGTAAGAGGTCTTGCCACACCTTCAAGTGGTTTGTAAGCATTCTCAAGGAAGAGGTGAATCAAAACCTTGACAAGGAGTTCAAGGAGAGAGGACGTAGGCAAGAGATTGGCTGAACCTCTATAAAACTTGTGTTTGCTTCTCTTTCCCTTACTCGTATTTACTGCATTTATTTCATTATTGTTTTTTTGACTTTGATTGTGCATTAAGAGTTAGGAAAATTAGAAATAACTAGAAAAACCGATTCACCCCCCCTCTCGGTAGTGTCAACACAAACCTTGGTTGACTCTATCGAGAAAAGGTGAAATGGTTTTTAACCTTAATTCTAAAATTTCAAATTTTAAGAGTCAAATTTTTAAGAGTTTTAGAAGATCATGATATGTTTTCTTTCTTTTAAGGATTGATTCTAAACTAAAACAAAGTTTTATAAGAAAGTTGAAAGTATTTTGATTGTTATTATTGTTGAAGTGAATACTTTCTAAAGAATTTATGGGAGTTCATGATTAAATATGATTGTTCATATGATATTGATAATGTGATTAATTCATTGAAGCTGGTATAAGTAAAGGATAAATAGACAAGAACAAAAGAAAAAAATTAAAAAAAGAAAAAAATAGAGGTTGAAAGGTTTAAATTCTACTCCAATGTTTTGAGTTGCTTGATCTTGTTGATTAAATTCTTGAAGTGACTTGAAATTTGAGTATGCAAAGCACTTTAAAAGAGGGCTTACTTGTTGAGTAACCGGGTGTTGGTATCACCAATATTAACATTCACATAAAAAGGCACGTAAGTACTTAGGGAAACCATTGTTGAGACCTCAAAAGAAAAAGAAAAAGAAGGAAGAGAAAGTAGAAAAAAAAGTTCTTGATCTATTGACTTTGTTTGTAGTAATGTAAAGTGGATAATTGCAAAGTTGATATTATATGTTTCAGTTGTGTTGATTGTGAATTTTGATTGAATTTATTTAGAAGTATACATGAATATGAGAAGTAATGATTAGAATATGATTGACTTGATTATTTGACTGTTGTTGAAGTTATGAGTTAGGAATTGAAAGATTGGAAAATATGTCCATGATCTTAATCTTGTTTTGAGTCTTAATTTTTAAATTTTTTAATCTTATTTTGAATTTTGAATTTTTAGGATTGAGTCTTAAGAAAAAGATTTTATGGGTATATCTTCTGAAAGCCCTCACGAGACATAACTCGTCCACTAGGGGGTGACCTAGGGGTTTAAAGGCTTATTGCATATGCTAAATGCAATCGTGATTCCTAGAAAGTGAGTTTAGGAAAAGGATTTAAGATTTGGACTTCAGGATTTAGTTTTTTAGGAAGTTAGTTTAGGTTTTGCTCGAGGACAAGCAAAAGGCTAAGTGTGGGAGAATTTGATAGAATGATATTTTATTAATTTTATATGCACTAATATATTTAATTTATTGATGTTTTAGGCCTAAAAGAGCTTACTAATGTTTATTATATGTTTTAGGTGTTAAATATCAAAGTTGGAATTAAAAAGAGATAAAGAGAGCAAAGTGCAGTATTTTTTGTCCAGTTCAAAAGATTGATGAATTTGACCAACTTAATGATCTGATCTCAAGAAGTTCCTTCATGGAAGTTGTAGAGGACTTCTCAAGGTTTTTGGAATGTATAAGATCGTGAAAAGTAGAGTTCGTTTGATGGGTCAAACATCTGAATGAAATCAGTATGAAATTTTGGGTAGAAATAACGAAATTGAGAAGAAATTCCAACAACGCAAGTTCAAGACAAGATTTTGTTAAGACAAGATAATTTTTTAATTTTTATGTCTTAAACCTATAATTACTTAATAAAAATAGGCCTTAGGAATTTTATTTAGAAAATAATCGTAAAAAGATGATGAGATAAAGATAAGAGTTTGACTAGTCAAATTACTTATTCCCTAAGTAAACTCTTATCTGAATCTCACATTGCTTAGGAAAGTCTTTTAAACTCTTCCTTAGGCCTATATAAAGAGCACAAGGCTCTCATAAATAACATCCCTCACATCCCTCTCATCTAGAGCTATTAGTGGGCCGAACCGGTTCGGTTCCGACCCACTAACATTAACTGCTTTTTAAATTTAAAATTTTTATTTTTTAAAATTTATATTAATTTATTTTAATAAAAATAAATATATATTAATATATTTTTATAATTTTATCTAATAAATTTATTTTTATAATAAATAATGTTAATAGTTTAATTTAACAATAATTTATTATAAAGTTATTATAATTTATTTAATTAATGTAACAATAATGTAAAAATAAATTACTATAAAATTATCTAATAAAATTATTGTTATAATAAAATAAAGTTATATTATGAATATGATATTACAATAAAGTTATTATGATAAAGTGATATTTGATTCAAAATATAAATACTGATATTATGAATATTATTATTATATTCATTTTGCAATATCATTTTGTATATCATTAGTTATATTCATTTATTATATTCATTTTGCATTTAAAATGATAAGTAAGCATATCATTTTGCATTTAAAATAATTTATTATATTTGAAATATCATTTATTTATTATTTATTCATTTATTTAATATATTTTTAAAATATTCCTTCATTTGTATTTTAAATATTTATTTATTTTAAACATAGATAAGTATAACATTAATTAATTTGGTATGTAATAATAATAATAATAATAATGATAATAACAAAGGAGAAAAAGAAGAGAGTAGGAGACTAAAAATTTTTTACGTGAAAAATCCCTTCAAAAGTTAGAAAGGTACAAACCACGGGACCATAGTTCATAAAAATATTTACTATGACTAAACTTATTTACAATTTTACATACAATTTACCAAAAAAAAGATTATTATCTATTCTTTATAATTTATACGGATTGCCTTGGAAATTTCTACCTCCTCCTCTGAATTATTATCAGCGAATTCATTGGTCATTCCAAGTTCGACATTGCGCGATTCCGCATCAAACCAATCTTTAAGGCATGTTAACATGCACAATGAATCCGGATTAAGAGTGGTTCGATGGTATCCAATAATTCTTCCACATGTTAAGAATGCGGATTCTAAAGCAATAGAAGAAACTTGCACTGCAAAAACATCTCGGGCCATGGAAGCTAAAATTGGAAATTGTTTTAGGTTTTCTTTCCACCATTGGAGAAGATCAAAGTTTTCATTTACAGAAAAATCCTGACTTAAGAAAAATCCTATCTCATTGAAGTTAGAACTTCGTCAAGGTGTTGATGATCCAAATCTGTCGGCTTTTCCTTTTAGCTTCATTCTTTTCTTTGTTGCTTCCTTAATTGCATTCAAAATTCCTTTTTTATTGCTACTCTCGGTTTCTTTGTACGAATCTTCTTCTCCTCGATTAAAGTTGAACTGCTCCCTTTCTGCTTCATAAATATTAAACAATTCTTGAAAAAAATTGTAAATTGAGGACTTTTGATCCTCAATAGAATCAAGACCAAGAAATTCTTTATAACAATAAAATAAAATCTCTATATTTACCTCACCTTGACTAGGATTTAGTAAAGTTGTAATACAATAAATAGGAGGAATTATTTCCCAATATTTAAAAAATTTTTCCTTCATATCATTTACAAAGGAACTTAAAGTTTTATGATTCCTAAATTTTACAAATTTTTCAAACATTATGTAGATAATAGGAACAAAATATGGTGTAGTTGGATAAAATTAAGTTGAAAATCTTTCGGTTGCATCTTTAAAAGTGGATAATAAATCAACACAACATTTAATAAAAGTCCAATCTTCTTCAAAAAGTGCTAAATGCGTGCTACTTGTATAATTGTTATAAAAAGAAGTAACAAGTTCTTTATAAGGTAAAACAGAAGAAAGCAAACGATGAAGTGAATTCCATCTTGTTTCCACAAGAAGTGGAAACACTTTAACAAGTATATTATTTTCTATACAAACTTGCTTCTATTCACGTTTATTATTTGGCATGCGAATCCATTTTGCTAAAATTTTAATTTTATCAATTGGACCTATGCCACTACCAGTACCAATAAAACTAAAACCACTTTGAACACATAAATTTATAATATGACATGCACATCTTGCATGAAAAAATACACCTTGCATAACTTAGATTAACATCTATCGAGTATAAATGATCACTAATGGCTCAAACTAGTTTGTCTACACCCTTGGTAGGAGAGGGACACTCTACGGTTAGACCTCCACTCTTTAATGGTGAAAACTATGCTTATTGGAAGACTAGAATGATGCTATTTATCCAAGCTAATGATTATGAAGTATGGAGAGTTATTGTTAAAGGTCCTCTTATCCCTATTAAGAAAGTAGATGGGACGGATGTGCCTAAGAAAGAAGATGAATGGGATACTAATGATATTAGGATGGCACAACTTAATGCTAAAGCAATGCACACACTCTTTTGTGCATTAGGACCAAATGAGTATAATCGAGTGTCACAATGTGAGAATGCTAAACAAGTTTGGGATAAACTAGCTATCACACATGAGGGAACCACACAAGTCAAAGAAACCAAAGTAGGCATGCTCACACAAGACTATGAATTATTTAGAATGAAGAATGATGAGTCAATTAGTGACATGTTTACTAGGTTTATGGACATAATAAATGGTCTTAAAGCTTTAGGAAAGACGTACTCTAATGTAGAGATGGTGAAAAAGATTCTCAATAGCTTACCCAAATCATGGGAAGCTAAAGTCACTGCTATTGAGGAATCCAAGGACCCTCATACTCTCTCATTAGATGAACTTCTGGGATCCTTGCTCACTTATGAGATGAAAATTAAGAGAAATCAAGATCCTCCAAAGAAAGTTGGAGTAGCACTAAAATCCACCACAAGTGAGGAATCAAAAGATGATCGTGATGTAAGTGGTGATGAAGAAGATTTAGAAATGGCCATGTTCGCCAAGAGGTTCAACAAATTCATGAGGATGAGAGCTAGTGGAAACTCTAGGAGACCCCCTAGGAGAGAGTTAAATAGAGGTGAAACTAGTAGGAAAGATAAGGACCAAATTATATGTTATGAATGCAAGAAACCTGGCCATATTAAATTTGATTGTCCCTTGTATAGGAAGCAAAATGAAAAGAAACAAAAGAAGAAAGTAATGGTGGCTACTTGGAGTGATAGTGACTCCTCCGATGAAGAGAATGTGGAAGATGAAGTAGCTAACCTTTGCTTCATGGCTTTTGAAGATGAGAAGGAGGAAGAGTATTGCTACAAGGCTAAGTCTAAGGAACATTGGTACCTTGATAGTGGATGCTCTAGACACATGACGGGAGACAAGAGCCAATTCAAGTACTTAAAGCATAAAAGTGGTGGAGAGGTCACGTTTGGAGACAACTCCAAAGGACAAATTGAAGGAATTGGCTCCATTGGTAACTCTTCCTCAACCATTGAAAATGTTTTGTATGTTAGAGGCTTGAAACATAATTTGCTTAGTATTAGTCAATTGTGTGATAAGGGATTTAAAGTTATGTTTGATGATTTGTGTTGTAATGTTGTTAATGCCAAATCTAATCAAATTGTGTTTATTGGACATAGACAAGGAAATATTTATATTGTGAATTTAAATGAACTTAATAGCAAAAATGTATGCTTTATGGCTACTAGAGAAGATGAACCTTGGTTATGGCATAGAAGACTAGGCCATGCTAGTATGCATGTTTTGTCTAAGTTAGCCAAAAGAGACTTAGTAGTAGGATTGCCTAAGCTTCAATTTGAAAATGACAAAGTTTGTGAGGCATGTGTAAGAGGAAAACACAAAAGAATTTCATTTAAACCTAAGAAGTGTGTCACTACCTCTAGATCACTTCAACTCCTTCACTTAGATCTTTTTGGACCAACTAGGACAACTAGTTTAGGAGGTAAACATTATGGATTTGTGATAGTTGATGATTACACTAGGTTTACTTGGGTGTTCTTGTTAAGTGTTAAAAATGAGGCCTTAGAAAAATTCACTGTTTTCTCAAAACTTGTTCAAAATGAAAAAGGTTACTCCATTTCAAGTATTAGAAGTGATCATGGAAAAGAATTTGAAAATCTTGGTTTTGATATGTTTTGCAATGAAAACGGTATTAGCCATAATTTTTCAGCTCCTAGAACTCCTTAACAAAATGGGGTAGTTGAAAGGAGAAATAGAACCTTAGAAGAAATGGCTAGAACCATGCTTTGTGAAAATAACTTACCTAAATATTTTTGGGCTGAAGCAGTAAACACCTCTTGCTATGTTATAAATAGAGCTATGGTAAGGCCTATTTTAAAGAAAACTCCTTATGAGCTTTATAAAGGAAAAAGGCCTAACATAAGTTATTTTCACCCATTTGGATGTAAATGTTTTGTTTTAAACAATGGTAAAGATAACCTAGGAAAATTTGATGCTAAAAGTGACGAAGGTATTTTTCTTGGTTATTCTTTAAATTCTAAGGCTTATAGAGTTTTCAATAAAAGAACACTTGTTGTAGAAGAGTCAATACATGTAATCTTTGATGAATCAAATATCACTAGTAGAACCAATCTTGATGATGAATTAGAAATCTTTGATGAACCTATAGTTGATCCATCTCAAGATAAGGATGTTAGGGAACAATTAGAAAATCTTACTATTAACAAGAATGAGGAGTCCATGGAACAAGAAATAATTGAGAAGGAATCTAGGTGTCCTAGAGAACTTGGATATGTGAAAGAAAATGATATTGTTGGAGATCCTACCATTGGAGTTAGGACTAGGTCAACCTATAGAAACATATGTCAACATGTAGCCTTTGTGTCACAATTTGAGCCAAAGAAAGTGGATGAGGTTTTGAATGATGAAAATTGGATTATGGCCATGCAAGAAGAATTAAATCAATTTGAAAGAAGCAAAGTGTGGACATTAGTAGAAAGACCTAAAGATTATCCCATCATTGGAACCAAATGGATATTCAAGAATAAGATGGATGAAAATAGCATTATTGTTAGAAATAAGGCTAGGTTAGTGGCTCAAGGCTATAGACAAGAAGAAGGGATTGACTATGATGAAACCTATGCTCCGGTAGCTAGATTAGAAGCCATTAGGATGCTACTTGCTTTTGCATGCTACAAGGATTTTAAGTTATATCAAATGGATGTGAAAAGTTCTTTCTTAAATGGTTATATAAATGAAGAAGTTTATGTTGAGCAACCTCCCGGTTTTGAAAATCCAAAATTTCCTAACCATGTTTTCAAACTTTCAAAAGCCTTATATGGATTAAAACAAGCTCCTAGAGCTTGGTATGAAAGACTTTCAAAGTTTTTAATCGAAAAAGGTTTTACAAGAGGAAAGGTAGACACAACTTTGTTTATTCAATCTAAGGGTCATGACTTATTAGTAGTTCAAATTTATGTAGATGATATCTTTTTTGGATCTACAAATGAGTCATTGTGCAAAAATTTCTCTAAACTAATGCAAGGTGAATTTGAAATGAGTATGATGGGAGAATTAACCTTCTTTCTAGGACTTCAAGTTAAACAATGTAAAGAAGGTATTTTCATAAATCAAGCTAAGTACACTAAAGACTTGCTCAAAAGATTTGGAATGGATGAGTCTAAACCTTATTCTACACCTATGAGCACAAATATTAAGCTTGATAAGGATGAAGGAGGAAAATGTGTAGACACTAAATTATATAGGTTTATGATTGGCTCATTGCTATATTTAACTGCTAGTAGACCCGATATAATATTTAGTGTATGCTTATGTGCAAGATTTCAGTCATCCCCTAGAGAATCACGCCTACAAGCAGTCAAAAGAATCCTTAGATACCTCAAAGACACTTCTTCCTTAGGACTTTGGTATCCTAAAGATTCTACTCTTGATCTACATGCTTATTCCGATGCGGATTTTGGTGGATGCAAAGTGGATAGGAAAAGCACATCGGGAACATGCCAATTCTTAGGAAGTAGGCTCATTTCATGGTTTTCTAAGAAACAAAATAGCGTAGCTCAATCCACAACCGAGGCTGAATATATAGCTTCCGGCAGTTGCTGTGCTCAAGTGTTATGGATTAAGCAACAAATGAGAGACTATGGAATAGGAATGAACCAAGTTCCCATTAGGTGTGACAACACTAGTGCCATCAATCTTACAAAAAATCCTATCCAACACTTTAGAACCAAGCACATTGAGATTAGACATCATTTTATACGAGATCATGTGCAAAAAGGGGACATAATTCTAGAGTATGTGGACACCTTGCACCAATTAGCTGATATCTTCACAAAACCCTGGGACAAGGAGAGATTTTGCACTCTTAGAGGTGAATTAGGCATAATGAATGCTCCTTGAAGTGATTTGATGTTGCATGAATGTCTTAAGTTGGTTTGATATGATTGCAAGAAAGAAACTTGGAGAATATCATTTACACTTGCAATTCATAACCTCAACTTGCCATGTTACTGTTCATGATCTTAGATTTTGAGGTTGAATTGTTGAATTATGTGTGCTTTGATTATGTTAAATTCTCTTCACTAGCCAAAAACCTACTTCTGATGTTTAAGACACCTTCAAAGTCATGTTCAGAGTTGTTCTGCATATTCTTGGCATTTTTCTGTAACTTTTCTATAGTATTCTACATTTTTTTCTGCAGTTTTCAAACTTCTTTCATGCATCTCAAGTAAAACACAATCAGATTTTGATTTTAAGATGATCAAAATGCATAAGTTCCATTGTTTTCAAATCATTTTTATGCATCATGCATGCGGCAAGTGGCTGAGGAGACAATCTTTCACCAATAGGATTGAATTCCCAGTCTGTTGGCCAAAATTCTGGGTGATGGGAGCAATCTGCCTAAAAGGGATCGATCCCTCTACAGTAGGGATCGACCCCTTCGTGACAGAATGGACTTCCCGCTTCTTTTAAACCGTCGGGCCCTCCTTCCTTTCAAGCTATTCACTTTCTTCTTCACCTTTCCACGCCGTTCCCCATTTTCTCTCATCCAAACCTACTAGCTTTCACTCATTTCTACACCAAATCACTCCATTCTTTCACCAATCTTTCTCATTTTCTTCTCTTTTTCATTTCCCCTCCTCATTTCCTGACAAAATCTCTTCCTTTCTTCTTTTTCTTGTTCTTCCACACCATGGTTACTATTCACCCAACATTTCAATTGTAAGTTTTTCTAACATTTTTCATTAACTTTTTCTTGCATTTCTAGTTTCTTTTATCATGTCTTGCCTACCCATGTGCATATCTTGCATCAATTTCTTCTCCATCTAGGTTTTCAACTCCTTTGGCACTTGTATTTTTCTCAAGTTTATACTTAGACTATCTGTCATTTTTCTTCCGAATTTCCTTGTTATAATTGTTCAATGCATCTTGGGTTGTGGCTCTCTGCTGTTGGTTAGATCACATCTCTCCCACACACTCATCCATAGTTCCTCAAACTTGTGCACACCACCTGTTTGATAAAAGTCCTCAACGAAATTTCCTATCTTTTTCCTTCTCCCTATGGCTCCTAAGATTAAGCACACTGCTCAAAAACGCAAAACCAGTGCTTCCTCTTCCTCATCCTCCATACCAACCACCTTTAACCGCTGCTTTTGCCATGCTAATGAGAAAACCAAATTTCTAGCCGAATTTGCCAATATGCCCATTAAGCATTGGCGTCCTATTGATTTCGACTTCCTCGAGTCAATTCATTTTCCTTACCTCGCCAAGTTCAATGAATGGGGTTGGACCCAATTCCTCAAAATCAATACTCCGGTCCCAGAGAACATCATTCGAGCCTTCTTTTCCAACGCCGACATCATCTATGCTTCAAATAATGACTGTAAGGTTGTCGGGATTAAGTCTTATGTCATGGGCAAGCATATTGAACTGACCACGCAATCCCTCTCCCTTGCCTTTAGACTTCCTGAGGGCGGTAATATCTATGAACATATCAATGTCCCCTTAGCGTTTCCCGTTACTGATAATCGTGCAAGTGACCTTCCTGTCTTCGCACGCCTCCTCCATATCATCATCTCATGGAATCTCCGCCCTCTTGGCACCCGATATTCTCACCTTCGCAAACTTGATCGTTTTTGGCTTCATCATATTCATGAACCTAACGGCGACCCACCAGACCTCCTACACTTTATCCTTCATGATTGGGTGAAGATTGTTCGTGGCAAAGTCCACACCATTGTCTTCCCTCAGCCTCTCGCCTACTACTTAATCTCTGAAGGCGTTGACTGTTCATGTGAGGTTGGCATACTTCCGGATGCCAACACCACAATCAATCTCACCACCCTCCATAACTTGGGATGGTATCTTCATCCAGCGGGTGACACCTTCGAATGGGTCAAGGGTCATGGTCAGCCTGCATCTCCAAAACATGCTCCGGCACCAGACGGCGAAGAAGGAGCGGATGCAGCCGACGCACCTGCAGCAGCCACATCTTCTGCACCTTCCGGCTCCTCGTCAGCCTCTCTTGACCAGATCATGCATATGCTTCAGAACTTTCAACATGACGTAGGTCAGTGCCTTGATCACATCGAGGCCAACCAAGCTGCCTTGTTCGATGAAATTCAGGATGTCCGCATGCAACACGAGGACTTCGTTGAGCAATATCACAAGACCTTCCCAAGGCGTTGATCCTCCTCGTTGCGGCATGTGTCATGCTTTCTAGTTTATGTTAATGACTATGTCTATGACTATGTTAATGGCCTTGCTTGTTATGCTTTCTAGTTGTTTTATGTTAATACTATGTCTATGACTATGTGAATGACTTTGCTAGTTCTGCTTTCTAGTTGTTGTCTGTCAATAACTATGTCATGTTCTGATATTAATTGTGCTTTAATGACATTGGGTTGCTTTTTGTTTCTCTCTATCTCCTTGCCAATACTATTGCTTATTTTGCTTTAAATTGGTGTACCCTTATTGCTTTAAATTGCCTTCTACCACTAACCATTTCTCCGTGCTATTTATTTCTTTGCTATGACAAAAGGGGGAGAATTAATGTGGTAAACTTATATTAAATTAAGGGGGAGCAAATATTGAAGGGGAGTAATGTTTTTCAACAAAAAGTTAAATTGAGGGGGAAGAAATATTGAGGGGGAGTAATGTTTCTCAAATAATCAAGTAACCTCAATTTTCAAAACACATGAGCAAATTTACCTTAAGTTTTGTCATATCAAAAAGGGGGAGATTGTTAGCTTTAAATTGACAAGTATTTTGAAAATGACAAAACTCAAGCAAGATTAGAAATGATTTTTATACAAGTAAATTTGCTTTGAATGAACTCAATGATTGAAACTATTTTAACAAAGTCTTGGATTGAGATTCCAATTGAAAAAGTCAGTAAATACTCTTAGAAAAGTGTTAGAAGATTTTGAATTGACTTAAAATCACAAAAGCTATAAACCTTGCAGCAAGTTAAGTGCAGGAGGGCCTACTGGACAAAAGGGATCGATCCCTACTGTAGCAGGATCGATCCCAAATTGGCAGAATGCCATTGAACCATCTAGGAGAAAGTTGAATAGCATTCTAGAGAAAAGGGATCGATCCCTACTGTAGCAGGATCGATCCCTTTGCACGAGACCTGACAGTAACGGCTAGTTTTTGAGGGTTTCAACGGGAAGATTTGCATTAAATGCTTCACCAACTGTTCTATCCGTTTGGTGGGTTATAAATAGAGACATTTATGAAGTTTGAAGACACAACAAGCATTCCAAAGTATTCAAGCTTCAAGAGAGAAACAGAAATCTGAAAATCTTATTGTAACTCCTTTTTGTGAGATTGTTTTTTGTATTCTTCACCCATTCACTGAAAAATCAGATATTCAAAGGGGTGAGCTATCCTTGTAAGGTCTGATATTGTAGAGTGTGGGAATACTACAAGGGTAGAAGGATTAGAAGGAGATTTCTAAAGTCTCAAGAGAAATTGTAAGAGGTCTTGCCACACCTTCAAGTGGTTTGTAAGCATTCTCAAGGAAGAGGTGAATCAAAACCTTGACAAGGAGTTCAAGGAGAGAGGACGTAGGCAAGAGATTAGCCGAACCTCTATAAAACTTGTGTTTGCTTCTCTTTCCCTTACTCTTATTTACTGCATTTATTTCATTATTGTTTTTTTTTTTACTTTGATTGTGCATTAAGAGTTAGGAAAATTAGAAATAACTAGAAAAACCGATTCACCCCCCCTTTCGGTAGTGTCAACACAAACCTTGGTTGACTCTATCGAGAAAAGTTGAATCGGTTTTTAACCTTAATTCTAAAATTTCAAATTTTAAGAGTCAAATTTTTAAGAGTTTTAGAAGATCATGATATGTTTTCTTTCTTTTAAGGATTGATTCTAAACTAAAACAAAGTTTTATAAGAAAGTTGAAAGTATTTTGATTGTTATTATTGTTGAAGTGAATACTTTCTAAAGAATTTATGGGAGTTCATGATTAAATATGATTGTTCATATGATATTGATAATGTGATTAATTCATTGAAGCTGGTATAAGTAAAGGATAAATAGACAAGAACAAAAGAAAAAAATTAAAAAAAGAAAAAAATAGAGGTTGAAAGGTTTAAATTCTACTCCAATGTTTTGAGTTGCTTGATCTTGTTGATTAAATTCTTGAAGTGACTTGAAATTTGAGTATGCAAAGCACTTTAAAAGAGGGCTTACTTGTTGAGTAACCGGGTGTTGGTATCACCAATATTAACATTCGCATAAAAAGGCACGTAAGTACTTAGGGAAACCATTGTTGAGACCTCAAAAGAAAAAGAAAAAGAAGGAAGGGAAAGTAGAAAAAAAAAGAAAAAAAAGTTCTTGATCTATTGACTTTGTTTGTAGTAATGTAAAGTGGATAATTGCAAAGTTGATATTATATGTTTCAGTTGTGTTGATTGTGAATTTTGATTGAATTTATTTAGAAGTATACATGAATATGAGAAGTAATGATTAGAATATGATTGACTTGATTATTTGACTGTTGTTGAAGTTATGAGTTAAGAATTGAAAGATTTGAAAATATGTCCATGATCTTAATCTTGTTTTGAGTCTTAATTTTTAAATTCTTTAATCTTATTTTGAATTTTGAATTTTTAGGATTGAGTCTTAAGAAAAAGATTTTATGGGTATATCTTCTGAAAGCCCTCACGAGACATAACTCGTCCACTAGGGGGTGACCTAGGGGTTTAAAGGCTTATTGCATATGCTAAATGCAATCGTGATTCCTAGAAAGTGAGTTTAGGAAAAGGATTTAAGATTTGGACTTCAGGATTTAGTTTTTTAGGAAGTTAGTTTAGGTTTTGCTCGAGGACAAGCAAAAGGCTAAGTGTGGGGGATTTTGATAGAATGATATTTTATTAATTTTATATGCACTAATATATTTAATTTATTGATGTTTTAGGCCTAAAAGAGCTTACTAATGTTTATTATATGTTTTAGGTGTTAAATATCAAAGTTGGAATTAAAAAGAGATAAAGAGAGCAAAGTGCAGTATTTTTTGTCCAGCTCAAAAGATTGATGAATTTGACCAACTTAATGATCTGATCTCAAGACGTTCCTTCATGGAAGTTGTAGAGGACTTCTCAAGGTTTTCGGAATGTATAAGATCGTGAAAATTAGAGTTCGTTTGATGGGTCAAACATCTGAATGAAATCAGTATGAAATTTTGGGTAGAAATAACGAAATTGAGAAGAAATTCCAACAACGCAAGTTCATGACAAGATTTTGTTAAGACAAGATAATTTTTTAATTTTTATGTCTTAAACCTATAATTAATTAATAAAAATAGGCCTTAGGAATTTTATTTAGAAAATAATCGTAAAAAGATAATGAGATAAAGATAAGAGTTTGACTAGTCAAATTACTTATTCCCTAAGTAAACTCTTATCTGAATCTCACATTGCTTAGGAAAGTCTTTTAAACTCTTCCTTAGGCCTATATAAAGAGCACAAAGCTCTCATAAATAACATCCCTCACATCCCTCTCATCTAGAGCTATTAGTGGGCCGAACCGATTCGGTTCCGACCCACTAACATTAACTGCTTTTTAAATTTAAAATTTTTATTTTTTAAAATTTATATTAATTTATTTTAATAAAAATAAAAATATTAATATATTTTTATAATTTTATCTAATAAATTTATTTTTATAATAAATAATGTTAATAGTTTAATTTAACAATAATTTATTATAAAGTTATTATAATTTATTTAATTAATGTAACAATAATGTAAAAATAAATTACTATAAAATTATCTAATAAAATTATTGTTATAATAAAATAAAGTTATATTATGAATATGATATTACAATAAAGTTATTATGATAAAGTGATATTTGATTCAAAATATAAATACTGATATTATGAATATTATTATTATATTCATTTTGCAATATCATTTTGTATATCATTAGTTATATTCATTTATTATATTCATTTTGCATTTAAAATGATAAGTAAGCATATCATTTTGCATTTAAAATAATTTATTATATTTGAAATATCATTTATTTATTATTTATTCATTTATTTAATATATTTTTAAAATATTCCTTCATTTGTATTTTAAATATTTATTTATTTTAAACATAGATAAGTATAACATTAATTAATTTGGTATGTAATAATAATAATAATAATAATGATAATAACAAAGGAGAAAAAGAAGAGAGTAGGAGACTAAAAATTTTTTACGTGAAAAATCCCTTCAAAAGTTAGAAAGGTACAAACCACGGGACCATAGTTCATAAAAATATTTACTATGACTAAACTTATTTACAATTTTACATACAATTTACCAAAAAAAAGATTATTATCTATTCTTTATAATTTATACGGATTGCCTTGGAAATTTCTACCTCCTCCTCTGAATTATTATCAGCGAATTCATTGGCCATTCCAAGTTCGACATTGCGCGATTCCGCATCAAACCAATCTTTAAGGCATGTTAACATGCACAATGAATCCGGATTAAGAGTGGTTCGATGGTATCCAATAATTCTTCCACATGTTAAGAATGCGGATTCTAAAGCAATAGAAGAAACTTGCACTGCAAAAACATCTCGGGCCATGGAAGCTAAAATTGGAAATTGTTTTAGGTTTTCTTTCCACCATTGGAGAAGATCAAAGTTTTCATTTACAGAAAAATCCTGACTTAAGAAAAATCCTATCTCATTGAAGTTAGAACTTCGTCGAGCTGTTGATGATCCAAATCTGTCGGCTTTTCCTTTTAGCTTCATTCTTTTCTTTGTTGCTTCCTTAATTGCATTCAAAATTCCTTTTTTATTGCTACTCTCGGTTTCTTTGTACGAATCTTCTTCTCCTCGATTAAAGTTGAACTGCTCCCTTTCTGCTTCATAAATATTAAACAATTCTTGAAAAAAATTGTAAATTGAGGACTTTTGATCCTCAATAGAATCAAGACCAAGAAATTCTTTATAACAATAAAATAAAATCTCTATATTTACCTCACCTTGACTAGGATTTAGTAAAGTTGTAATACAATAAATAGGAGGAATTATTTCCCAATATTTTAAAAATTTTTCCTTCATATCATTTACAAAGGAACTTAAAGTTTCATGATTCCTAAATTTTACAAATTTTTCAAACATTATGTAGATAATAGGAACAAAATATGGTGTAGTTGGATAAAATTAAGTTGAAAATTTTTCTGTTGCATCTTTAAAAGTGGATAATAAATCAACACAACATTTAATAAAAGTCCAATCTTCTTCAAAAAGTGCTAAATGCGTGCTACTTGTATAATTGTTATAAAAAGAAGTAACAAGTTCTTTATAAGGTAAAACAGAAGAAAGCAAACGATGAAGTGAATTCCATCTTGTTTCCACATGAAGTGGAAACACTTTAACAAGCATATTATTTTCTATACAAACTTGCTTCTATTCACGTTTATTATTTGGCATGCAAATCGATTTTGCTAAAATTTTAATTTTATCAATTGGACCTATGCCACTACCAGTACCAATAAAACTAAAACCACTTTGAACACATAAATTTATAATATGACATGCACATCTTGCATGAAAAAATACACCTTGCATAACTGGGTTTAAACTTTTAATTAACGGAGGAATAGCTGTAGTATTACTTGAAGCATTATCAAAAGTAATAGCAAAAACTCTATTACTTTCGAGTCCATATATTTTTAACAAACTTTAGTAATATATTTATGAATAGTATATGAATTATGTGCTTCTTCTATTACATCTAAGGATAAAATTCAGTTTTCCATGCACTAATCTTCATCTATCTAATGACAAGTTATAACAAGATAACTTATACCGTTAGTACTAGTCCATATATCACTAGTTAAACTAACTCTAGATGAAATATTACTAAGTTTATCAATTAAAGCTTGTCTATATTCTTTAAACATATCCATGCAATCTATTTTTAATGTATGTCTAGAAACAGACTTATGTGCGGGTTGTAAATATTTACAAACAAATTCTAAATATCCTACTTTTTCACAAATTGTGAATGGTTGTTCAATCCTAACTATAAATCTAACTAAACCATGTCTAGCTTGAGAATTATCAAAATTAAATTGTTTTTCCACCATCATGTGTATTAATTTGAGATTGTTTGCCTTTAAAAATTTCATTTTCTTCGGCATTAGGATAAATTTTATGTGCAGTAATTAAATGTCTTTTATACGTACCTATACCGCCACCACCTCCACCGGAGTTATAAGAGTAAATTCCTTTACACAATTTACAGATAGCACAATATTTATTCATCGTACCTTTTTTTACTACAATGTCGAAATACTCCCATACCCTACTTGTTCTTTTTCGGTTAAACTTCGGTCTTGATGATGTAGCAGCAGTGGTGGCAGCTGATGATTGTGTTTGAGCACGACCTCCTCCACAGCCACGACCAATCGATGGTGCCAAAGGAAGCTCCTCCTCCTCCTGATGAATATCGGGTTCGATTTCATTAAATGATTCGTCGCCCAAATTAGGGATTTCAATAGAACCAAAAGGTCGAGAAACATAACATGAACGACAAAAGAAATTTGACATTTTTATATTTTTTTGAAAATAAATATATGTTAAAATTAAAAAAAATAGATGTAGGATATATATATATATATATATATAATATTGAAATTTGGAAGTTGGAACTTCAAAATTGAAAGTAAAATTTGTAAAATTATGAAATAAAAAGAAAAACGAAATTTAGAGAGGAAAATGATGATATTATAAATTTGGAATAAGAGAATTTAAGTGAATTTGATAGAGTTTGAGTGAATATTGGGAGAGTATGTGAGTGAGTATTAAGAGAATAAGAGTGGATGAGTGTTTAGATTTGAGAGAAAATATGGAAGAAAATATAAAGAAAAATAAAAGGAAGAATGATTATTTATAAAGGAAAAAATGAAATTTTAAAAAGTTTAAAAAAATTAAAAAAAAATCCATGACTGATGATGGATGGATGGACAACGACCATTTAGGCTGTTGCCCATCAACTAGTAGACTGGAAATGGCCGTTGCCCATCAACCAGTAGCCTGCTTTTGCAGGCTGCTGGAAACCTGCCACTGCGTAGGGGTGCAATGGTAGGTTTCTTTTTCTTTTTCTTTTTTAAATTTTTTTTAAATTGAACCGGACCAATTCGAGATTGGGACAGGATGATCTCGGTCCTAAAAAATCAGAACCAGTTATTACCAGTTTCAGTTATTGAGCCGGATTGACCCGATCCGGTTCCGAACCGAGTCAGGCCAACCTGGCCCAATAACCACCTCTACTCTCATCCCTCTTCTCTCTTTTAGTCTTGTAGGATTTTCTTTAGGATTTTTAATAAAAATTTTATTATTCTTTATTTAGTTGATGATTTCTATATTAAGTTTAGCAAAAATATTTTATTTTTCTTTTCTTTCTTATACTTGCTAATTTCTTATTATTGTTTTATAAAATTGTTTTCTTTTTATTTTTTCTTAACAATTTCTTTCTTGATATTTTTTTAAACTTTGTGATTTCTTGTTTTGTTAGAATCTTATTAGATCATAATCTTGATTATAGATTTCTTGTTTGATATTATTAAATATTGATAGTTTAATTGTTTATTGCATGATAATTGTCTTCTTTATAATATTAAACTTAAATTTTATTATCTTGAATATGTCAAGTGAGTAGTTTTTTTATTCAGTTATGAGGTAAATTGATTATTCTTGGGAAAAACATGTTGTCAAATTCTTGAACCTATTATATAATTGTTGATTAAATATCCAAGATTCTTTGAGCACATTATAATGATTGTTTATTTGATTAGATAAGGTGCACACTATTTAGTTAAATTAAATAATCTACCGCCAGATTAAAAACATAAGTTCGTAATTGCTTGTGGAGTTAATCATTAGGGATTGAGGAGAATTAAGGTTTAGATTAAATGAACTGAGCTTATGCGTTTATTATCTAATGTCAACCTATATCTTTCTTGTTGTTAATGCTGCTACAACTTATATCTAGAGAGCTTGTTCTAAGTAGGTTTAGTAGTTAGAGATTAGTTAAAGAGCTTGTTTTAACTAACAACTCAAAAAGGAAAGATGGTGTAACAGAACTTGTTGTTATGCTACGGTTGACTATTTAATTGACAGTAATATTCTGTAATCAATGATCAACATCAAAATCCAAGAATAATTAATTGCCTCGTAATTGAAGCATTTTGCTATTTGTTTTTGATATTTAATAATTCTTGTTTTCTCTATTTTAGGCATAGCTTACAAAACTCCAAAACCCCAAAATTTCTTATTCTTGCCTTAAACCCTAAAATTAGATTTTTAATTTAATAATTAACTTAAGTAATTTAGTCTCTGTGGGTTCGACCCTTGCTCCGCTATCTACATAGTAGAGTTAGGAAATTTTATTTTTGGTGACTGACGACACTCATCATAAGATATACCCACAAAATCTTTTAATTAAGACTCAATCCTAAAAATTAAAAATTCAAAATAAGACTCAAAACTTTAAAAATTAAGACTCAAAACAAGATTAAGATCCTGGACATATTTTCAAATCTTTCAATTCTTAACTCATAACTTCAACAAGAGTCAAATAATCGAGTCAATCATATTCTAATAATTAGTTCTCATATTCATACATACTTCTAAATAAATTCATGCAAAATTCACAATTAACACAACTAAAACATATAAAATCAACTTTGCAATTATCCACTTTACATTACTACAAATAAAATCAATAGATCAAGAACTGTTTTTCTTTTTTTTTTTCTACTTTCTCTTCCTTCTTTTTCTTTTTCTTTGAGGTCTCAACAATGGTTTCCCTAAGTACTTGCTTGCCTTTTTACGTGAATGTTAATAGTGGTGATACCAACACCCGGTTACTTAACAAGTAAGCCTCTTTTAGAGTGCTTTGCATACTCATATTTTAAGTCACTTCAAGAATTTAATCAACAAGATCAAGCAACTCAAAACATTGGAGTAGAATTTAAAGCTTTCAACCTCTTTTTTTTTATGTTTATGTTTATTTTTTATTTTTTTCTTTTGTTCTTGTCTATTTATCCTTTGCTTATACCAACTTCAATGAACTAATCACATTATCAATATCATATGAACAATCATATTTAATCATGAACTCACATAAATTTTTTAGAAAGTATTCACTTCAACAATAATAACAATCAAAATACTTTCAACTTTCTTATAAAACTTTGTTTTAATTTAGAATCAATCCTTAAAAGAAAGAAAACATATCATGATCTTCTAAAACTCTTAAAAATTTGACCTTTTTTATTAATTTCCACTTCTTAAAAAAAAACTTTATAGACTCTTAAACCAATATTCCCTCCACACTTAAATTTTACTTTGTCCTCAAAGTAAGTCTAGCATGCAAAGAAGAACAATAAAGACTAAAAAATTAAATGGTAATACAAGTAAGGAAAGGAATACTCCCTCTTTATACATCCTTGGGTTGCCTCCCAAGTAGCGCTTATGTTTAATGTCGTTAGCTCGATTGCTCGACCTTCTATCATCCAATCCCAAATGCAAATCTTTTCTTTGATTTCTTTTGGTTCTGACTTATGATTACTTCTCCAAAGATGTTGAACTTCACTATGTTATCATCAAACTCTATGGTAAGTGTTTCCTTGTCCACATCTATTTTGGCTTTGGATGTCTTCAAGAATGGTCTTCCTAGCAAAAGTGGTGTTGGAAACCAAGAATGGTCATCATCCATATCAAGAACATAGAAGTCTGCTAGGAAGACTAATTTATCAACTTGCACAAGAACATCCTCTAATATCCCTTCAAGATAGGCATTAGTTATGTCAGCCAATTGTATAATAACACCAGTCTCTTTCAAAGGTCCAATATTTAAAGATTTATAAATTGACAAAGGCATGACATTTATAGAAG
The DNA here is from genome assembly GCA_032173925.1 of Heritiera fomes. NCBI lineage: Eukaryota > Viridiplantae > Streptophyta > Magnoliopsida > Malvales > Malvaceae > Heritiera > Heritiera fomes. Next base: position 8,036,196 of record JAPDPM010000017.1, read on the forward strand.
CTCCTAAATCTATCATCGACTTATCAATTATGGTGTTACCTATCTTACATGGAATATTAAACATGCCAGGATCTCCACACTTTGGGAGAAGTTTCTTTTGAATGATTGCAGACACATTCTCCCCCACAACTACTTTTTCATCACCTTTTAATTTCTTCTTGTTAGTGCACAATTCTTTTAAAAATTTTGCGTACTTGGGCACTTGCTTGATAGCATCAAGAAGAGGAATGTTCACCTCCACTTTCCTAAAGGTCTCCAAGATCTCTTTGTCCTCTTCTTCTTTCTTTGTTTTTGTAAGCCTAGCAGGAAAAGGAGGAAGGTAAGTGGTAATATTAAATGAAACTCTTTTATCATTGACCTTAGACTTTGAAGCATTGTTGTTAACTTCTCCTTTTGCTTTTGTAATATTGTCAACATGCTCTTCTTTCTTTGGACTTGCCAACCTACTAGGAAAAAGAGGAAGGTAAGTACCAACATTAAAAGGGACACGTTTTCGCTTACCTTGCCAAAATCTCTATAAAGAGGGGGAGATTGACAACTTTTTTATATGGTGGAGCCTTAATGTTGACCTCTTCATATGCATCCTCCTTGGATCCAATTTCCTTCCCGTTCCTTAAAAAGATGGCACTCACATTCTCCCTTAAATTCACCACAGGTTGGGAAGGCAACTTGTTTGACCATTAGGCTTCAAGTTTGCTTATGGCAGTAGCCATTTGACTCATTTGGTGCTCAAGGTATGCAAATCTTTGATTGTTCTCTTGTTGATTTTGTAATGTAAATGCAGCAAGATTCTTTACAATTTCTTCAAGAGACATAGTTCCTCCACTAGTTGCATCTATTATACTTCTATCATGGGGCAACAGTCCCTCATAGAAATATGGGATCAATAGTTGCTTGTGAATTTGGTGATGTGGGCAACTAGCACATAATTGTTTAAATCTTTCCCAGTATTCATAGAGTGACTCACCATTAAATTGCCTAATTCCACAAATTTCTTTACGGATGTTAGCTGCCTTAGAAGTAGGAAAATACCTTTCCAAGAAGAGTTTCTTCATATCATCCCAAGTGTTGATGGTCCCAGAAGGTAAGTAGTAAAGCCAATCCTTGGTTGCATCTGCTAGAAAGAATGGAAATGCCCTCAGCTTGATTTGCTCTTCACTAACCCCCAGCAGGCTTCATGGTTGAGTAAACCACATGGAATTCCTTTAGATGTTTGTGTGGATCTTCACCTATAAGACCATGAAAATTTGGTAAGAGATGTATCCAGCTAGACTTTAATTCAAAAGCAACATCTAAAGCAGGGTAAATAATGCAAAGGGGCTGTTGGCCCATAGTGGGAGCCGCCAACTCCTTTAGAGTCTTGTTCGCATTTTGAGCCATAGCTTCCTCTTTTGAATCATTAGAGACCTCAAAAGTAGGGTTGAATATGGGCTCAGTAGGAGGTGGATCGTTAGTGGTGGTTGGTGGTGGTTGTTGATATGGTGTTTGTAGCATCGTGCTTTGAGTTGCTTGTATGTAGTCCCTAATCTTTGGCAATTTGTGACTAGAGTCCTCGTCAGACATACAATCCCTAAAAATGAAAAGAAAAAATCAGACTTTAAATTAAAATAATTAACTTAAAGAAAAATTCAATCCCTAGAAACGGTGCCAAAATTTGATGAGTGTCATCAGTCACTAAAAATAAAATTTCCTAACTCTACTATGTAGATAGTGGAGCAAGGGTCGAACCCATAGAAACTGAATTACTTATGTTAATTATTAAATTAAAAATCTAATTTTAGGGTTTAAGGAAAGAAGAAGAAATTTTGAGGTTTTGGAGTTTTGTAAGCAATGCCTAAAATAGAGAAAACAAGAATTACTAAATATAAAAAACAAATAGCAAAAAGTTTCAGTTATGAGGCAATTAATTATTCTTGGATTTTGACGTTGATCATTGATTATAGAATATTACTGTCAATTAAATAGTCAACCATAGCATAACAACAAGCTCTGTTACACCATCTTTTCTTACTGAGTTGTTAGTTAAAATAAGCTCTTTAACTAATATCTAACTACTTAACCTACCTAGAACAAGCTCTCTAGATATAAGTTGTAGCAACATTAACAACAAGAAAGATATGGGTTGACATTAGATAACAAACACATAAGCTCGGCTCATTTAATCTAAACCTTAATTCTCCTCCATCCCTAATGATTAACTCCATAAGTAATTACGGACTAATGTTTTTTATCTGGCGGTAGATTATTTAATTTAACTAAATAGTGCGCATCTTATCTAATCAAATAAACCATCATTATAATGTGCTCAGAGAATCTTGGATATTTAATCAACAATTATATAATAGGTTCAAGAATCTCACAACATGTTTTTTCCAAGAATAATCAATTTACCTCATAACTGAATAAAAAAAACTACTCACTAAACAATTATCATGCAATAAACAATTAAACTATCAATCTTTAATAATATCAAACAAGAAATCTATAATCAAGATTATGATCTAATAGGATTCTAACAAAACAAGACGTCACAAAGTCTAAAAAAATATCAAGAAAGAAATCATTAAGAAAAAATAAAAAGAAAACAATTTTATACAACAATAATAAGAAATCAGCAAGTATAAGAAAGAAAAGAAAAATAAAATATTTTTGCTAAACTTATTATAGAAATTAGCAACTAAATAAAGAATACAAAAATTTTATTAAAAATCCTAAAGAAAATCCTACAAGACTAAAAGAGGGAAAAGGGATGAGAGGGATGTGTGGGATGTTGTTTATGAGAGCCTTGTGCTCTTTATATAGGCCTAAGGAAGAGTTGAAAAGGCTTTTCTAAGTAATGTGGGATTCAGATAAGAGTTCACTTGAGGAATAAGTAATTTGACTAGTCAAACTCTTATCTTTATCTCATCATCCTTTTACGATTATTTTCTAAATAAAATTCCTAAGGCCTATTTTTATTAATTAATTACAGGTTTAAGACATAATAAAATTAAGAAATTATCTTGTCTTAACAAAATCTTGTCTTGAACTTGCTTTGTTGGAATTTCTTCTCAATCTCGTTATTTTTACCCAGAATTTCGTACTGATTTCATCCAAATGTTTGACCCATCAAACAAACTCTGATTTTTACGATCTTGTAGATTCCAAAAATCTTGTGAAGTCCTCTACAACTTCCATGAAGGTCACTTCTTGAGATCAGATCATTAGTTTGGTCAAATTCATCAATCTTTTGAACTAGATAGAAAATACTACACTTTGCTCTTTTTATCTCCTTTTAATTCCAACTTTGATATTTAACACCTAAAACATATAATAAACATTAGTAAGCTCTTTTAAGCTTAAAACATCAATAAATTAAATATATTAGCCCATATAAAATTAATAAAATATCATCCTATCATTAAAACCTTGTTTGGAACATCACCTTGCAAAGGAACACTAGGAGACAAATTAATCACGTGAGCCATTGTATACAAAGCTTCACACCAAAAGGATCTAGGCAACTTTGCATCTAAAAGTAGACATCTGACTCTCTCAATCAAAGTCCTATTCATTCTTTCAGCCAAGCCATTCAACTGTAGTGTCTTAGGAGGTGTCTTCTGATGTCTGATTCCCTACAACCGACAATACTCATCAAACGGTCCACTTTACTTGCCACCATTATCAAAACAGATGCACTTCAATTTCTTCCCAGTCTGCCTCAATTGAAGCTTGAAACTGCTTGAACACATCAAGGACTTGGTCTTTTCTCTTCATTGCATAGACCTAAAGTTTCCTTGAATAATCATCAATAAAGATCACAAAATACAGTGCACCACCATACGATCATTCCTTCAAAGGACCACAGAAATCTGAATGTACCAACTCTAGCAAATTTGATTTTCTCGAGGGAGGATGGTTCTTAAAAGAAATTCTTCTCTACTTACCAACTAAGCAATGAGGACGCTTCTCTAAAGTAGCACTCTTCAATCCCAAAAGTTAATTTTTCTTGTCTAAGTGGCTAAGCCCTTTTCACTCATGTGACTGAGTCATTTATGCCACAACTCAGTTGAGTTAGAAATCGAAGCTGCATCAAATACAAGTTTGAACACTTCTTTCCCCAAGCCACAACCAAGGAGCCTTTACTCAATTTCCATTGCTTATCACAAAAGTGTTACAATAACCCTCATCATCAAGCTTCCCTACTTAAATCAAATTTAAAAGAATATTTAGTGCATGCTTGACATTTCTAAGTGTTAACTTAGTTCCATTATTAGTCTCCAAACAAACATCCCTTATACCAACAACATGTGACAAGCCATCATTGCCCATCTTCAACATACCAAAATCACCGAGTGTATAAGATGTAAAGAATTCCTTTCTTGATGTGACATGAAGTGAAGCACCACTATCAATCATCCAACTTGTCTCATGGAATGCTAGATTGTTCACATCCTTATCACAAACAACTAGTAGATCATCACCGCTAGCAGTAGTAATACAATCATTATGTTCATGATCTTTCTTTTCTTGTTTATCATTGCCACCCTTGTTCTCTCTCTTCCATTTGCGTCAATACTTCTTAATATGGCCCATCTTGCCATAATGATGACACTAAAGATTTTCACATCTTGATTTTGACTTGCTTTGGCCTTTATCTCTACTCCTTTCACTCTTACTTTTACTTCTCCCCTTATTCTTTATGACAAGAACATCAAAACGTGATGAAGAACCTTAAGACTTTCTTCTCACTTCTTCATTCAAAACACCATTCTTCACAAGCTCCATAGTCACAACACCATCAGGAGCAAAATTCACAATTGAAACTTGAAATGTTTCCCCAGAATTAGGTAGAGTGGCAAGCAACCAAAGCCTTGTCACCTCATCATCAAATTTAATTCCTACAAGTAATTGATTTATAACTCCTTGAAATTAGTTCAAGTGATCAACCACAGATGTTCCATCTTTGTACCTTAGCTACATCATTTTTTTAAGGTAGAACAACTTGTTATTGCCACTTTTTGAAGCAAATAAGTTCTCTAACTTATTCCACAAAGTCCTAGCATGTGTCTCTTGATCAATGTTATTGTAAACATTTTCTTCAACAAAATGCCAAATAAAACCGCAAATTTGCTGATGCTCAAAATCCCATTCCTCATCATTCTTAGATTCAGGCTTTTAAGTAGCAAACACTGGAAGATACAAAGACTTCACAAACAAAAGATCTTTCATTTTAGTCGTCCAAAATTTATAGTTTGTGCCATTTAATGGAATCATTCTACTTGTACTGATATTCATAGTTACACAATTATCAGCCAAGCTCTGATGCTAGTTTGTTAGGCAGAAACCAAGCTTACCAAGTAAAAGCGGAAGCAAAACGAAAGCTTTTTCTCACCAAATTAACCAAATATGCAACTATGATATTACAATGCACATAAACAAAAAATATTTCTAGCAAATATAATCAGCTAATAAACAGTTAATAAACAGCCACAACCAACAAACATAAGAGACACCAAACTTTTATGTGGAAAACCTCTTCAAATCGAAGAGTAAAAACTACGAGACTTAACAGTTTACTCAAAAAACTCCACTATAATGAGAGTGTTCTTACAAAACCAAGGTTCTTAGTTGTTAAAATGAGTGCATAACTCTACTTTCAACCAACAAAAAGTAACATTAAGAACTTTGAGAGAAAGATTGAGAATATCACCAAAATGCAACTGCTGTTCTAAGTTCAGATCCGGAGCTATAGTACCTATACGAAAAATTCAATCATACAATTTCGATGTTTACGTGTCCTCTACCTGCTATCAAAAAATCAACCCAATTGGACCACAGATGACACTCCAAACATGAGCTTGATGAAATCTAGACAGTGAACCTTTTTCTGCACTTTTCTCCCACTTCTCTCTCCCAATTTCTATTCTATTTTTACTCTCACTCTCAGCCAAAATGCAATAGCCAAAACTTAAGTTTTAATCTCTCAAGGCTTTACTAAAAGGCCTAAAAAAGTGGGCTTAAAAGCAAGCCAAAAATGGCACACAAAACATGAGCTTCTCCACATAGGAAAGGACCTAAAGCCCAATAGATTCGAGATAAATTACTATGATATAGACGAAGTATGAGTGAATTTAGGCTTGTTGTTGAAAATCTGAGTTAATTGCTCTGTTCTGGGTTAAGATTAAATTATTCAATTTGAAAGTTGTAAATTGAGATAAATTTTGAAATTTTTATGGTAGATAACCTTGTATGTTAGCTTTAATTTAGTTTTAGAATCACCTATGTAGACACCTAATTTTGTCCTAAACAATAAATGTATTTGGATCGAGTCTCATTTCAACCTTAGTAATAAATTCGATTTAATCATATGTTTAAATTGAAAAACAATCTCTGAGTGAAATAATGTTGAAAAATTAATTTATAGTTTGAATCAGTTGAAGCATTGTGAAATTGAATTTTGTCTTCCAAAATTGATTCCAAATGTTTCATAAATAATTGGGCCTTTTTCTTGAATTGTTAAAATTAATTGGACTGAAGCCCAAGATCCAATGAGCCCAAATCGATTAAAGTTGGGCTGTTAAAGCTAAAGCTCTCAGCCCATGAATTTTAGTTTTGATTTCTTGAATTAGGAGTTTTTCTATTCACACCCTAAATATTATTGGACAAACCCTATATACTAATATTTTCCAATTTTATCCTTATTACACCCTGATTTTTGGTTGAAATTTTTTTTTCGGTGAGCTATGAATGCTGCCCAGGCAGCATGTGCTGCGGCAGCCAAAAAATTAAAGAAAAAAAGCTCCAGAAGTGGATTTTCGAGAGCTTTGGTATGCTCTCGGAAGTCCACTTCAGAGAGACTTACGATGCTCTCGAAAGTGGACTTCTAGGAGCATAATAAAGCTCCCGAAAATCCACTTCCGAGAGCGTTTTTCGTTTTTTTTTTGCTGGAACATGCTTTTCTAACTCGTTGCCCGGCAGCTTGATGAAGCATACCCGATCGCCATCTCCGAGGATGCCTCCTCACCAGACTTCCTTTTCAACGACTCCATGTATCAATCTTCTTAAAGATTTCTAACGAAGAGAGGGAAAGAGCAGAGCCTGTCTTGTGGCAGCGGCGGCAATAAGGGGCAATTGAAAAAGGAAGAATACTCGGGGAAGAAAGCAACAACGACGGCCCAACAACTTTTTTTGGACTAGAAACAATAGGTGGCTCACCGGAAATAATAGGGTGTGCCAAAGGATATTTATGTAATTTTTTATAAAAATAGGGTGTATCTAATATTTTGTTGGGTGTGAATAGAAGACCTCTTATTAGTATTAAAATTAAAATAAAAGAAAAAAAAAGAAGAGAGGCTGTGTCGATACCGACACTGGCCTAAAGGTTTGCCAATCACCCTAACCTAGCCTTGCCATCTCCACCAACCAATTGAAAAACACCATTTGCAATTAAAAGTTATCTGCAAATAGATCATAATCCCTGAATCTCAGGGATTTAATCCGTTTTTGTTGACTGAAAATGCACGTTAAGAGTCGCTTGAACGAGATGAAGAAGGTATGAAGGATGAACGAGAGGCCAAGGGGATTTCGGAAAAAGGAACCCACACACCTCTTCTAAAGAGCCCTCACACAAAAGCCACCACTGAGAAGGGCTTCAAGCTACCACCCAAACTTCAGTGCACCCTCCATCTAAGCACCAATCAAGCCATCACTACGAACCACAATCCAAGCCAAACACCACTAAAAAATCCAAAAGCGCCTACTAACTCCATACTTTAATTTGACCTCACACTCGGGCAGGTCACAACCTAATCTTGTCCCAGAGGACTCAGAATCATCTCAAACCATATCTTTGCTCAACTCCAAAATTCACCATTTACCCAAATCAAGCCCCAAACAACATCAGCATATACCAAAACCCATTTCAGAAATCTCAAACATCGAAAACCAGGTTGAATATGAAAAGCCACAAAATACAGAGAAAAATGGAAACAAGCAGTTGAGTAGGTAGACTCGGGAGGTTAGCTGCTTGGTTACCAGGGGCTGAATAGGATCGGCGATTGACATCATTGAACAGCATCCAGAACAGACGCCATCGGAGTAGTACAATGGAGATGCCATGCGGTGGCTGGAGCTGAAGATTACAATGGTAAAGGGGCTGGAAAATTAGTAAAACAAAAATAATAAAGTACAGAAAAGGAGAACGTAAAAGCTGGGTGATGTGAACCTGACTGGTGAGCATTCTCTGCACTTTCCATCTTTGTTTCTTACGTTTTGAATATATCATTATTATTTTATTAAACATGTTTGCCTTTGACTTGTTGACCCTCATGTCATGTAATAATTATATTTGATATGTTTTTTAACATGCGTGGGTTAACTTGGTTAAGTGGACTATGGTACGGTGGGCTTTTTGTGTTTGAATTGTTAAATAAAGGTTTTGAGGTGGGCTTGACTCATATTGTATGCTTATGCTTTTTGCATGAATATGTATATATACATTTGGGCTAGTTAAATGTTAATTTAAAAATAATAATGGTGAACAAAAAAACAATCTCCTAAGAATTGTGAGTGTGCGATATTTTGAAAGTTCTATTAGGTGGTGTCACATCCCGTGACCACCTTTTTCACGTAAAATACACAACTTATCCGGTTGGACTGTCTGTGATACTTCACTTTTCATATTCATTTAACTATTAAATATAAAATGTATATTATCAATTACATCCCCTATTTTAATTCTCTAGAAAGTAGTACTGAAAGTAAGTCTAAATACAGAAAATAAATGATCATACCTCATATTATAAATCAAGCCGTCGCAGTGTCTCCAAATGCGCAGCTCGAAATCCTCAGATGTCAGATCCCTTAGTCCTCGAAAATCTGAAATGTTAATATTAAGGGGTGAGCAAACCACGGCTCAGTAAGAGAGTTATATGCAACACTTGATATTCAGCTACCTATATGCTGAAAATAATTTTCTTCACTTTCTTTAAATCCTCCTAGAGGCTCTAGGCTCACATGTAGGAAGGATACTACAGTCGGCTAGGGATCCGGATGGAGTAAGGCAGGTATTTTGAAATACCTGTCTTGTTCCGGAACCTAGAAGCAACTGTAGAGAGTACTATATTCCTTGTTTTCGAAACGATAACATTTACGTTTTCACAGAGTAAACCACTTATTTCTTTTCACTTCAGTATAATTTAAAACACGTGAAAGTTCAGTAATAAAGCAGTAGTTTCTTTCACTACAATTAAAAACACGTGACAGTACAGTGGTTTGTAAATATCCCAGTCATTGGATAACCACTTCTGTAATTATTTCTATATTAGAAATAATTTCATGCTATTCTTTTTAAATAAACATTTATTTCTCTTTAATTCACTAACCGTATGTTACAGTTCAGTAAAACAGTAATATTTAATACAGTACCATTCGGTAAAACAGTATTTTGCAAATTAATAAAACAATATCTTGATACGGTTCAGTCAGTAAACAGTAAACAGTAGCTACCAATTCAGTAAACAGTAAACAGTATAATTATGGTAGCTTTCAGTTCAATTTCATGGAGACCAGGCAACACCCTAAATATATCATGCTATAATAATATCATCCCAAAATAGGGGAAACACATGAGATCTATGGCCATAGTGTAATGCCCAGGCTCACAGTCCCGTGGGACCCTCACTGGCGCATTACTTAAGGGGATCACTATCCCTCTGCAATAACACGTGACACGTGACACATGAGCATGATATGGGGCCTAACAGTCTCAAAACAGTAAACACGTGATATCAACACCATTTATGAAATCAATTCCACTGAATATAATTTCAATCAATCCATAAATGTTCATAAGGAAAATATTTTCATCTTATGAAAACAGTTTATAAAATAATCACTGTAAAACATAAAAGGTCATAACTGTCCTTTTTCACCGTAAAACATATACGCACGTTTTTCCGTGCTTTCACTCGAAAACATAGTTTTCAAAATCATCAGAATTCAAATTAATTATTTTTATGATTTATGGAAAATTAAAATATTTATTTTCCAAATCAACACTCCCGTCCCGTGTTTTCTCTGTAAACACATGCGGAGACCTTCTAGTCTCAAAACACTGTTTTCCACCTTTAATTACCTTTATGGAATTTTCTATAAACACTTATTTTCACGATTGAACCCATAAAGGTTATTTATAAAATCAAGTGAATATTTGAAGAAATATTATTAAAATATTCACTTTGGTCCTTTTCATTTTTCACCTTGCTTCACGTGAAATATCACCTATCGGGATAAATTTAGGTGATTTCCTTTTTCACTATTCTCAAAACATGAATATTTTAAAATTAATTATCAGTATATTCATGTTTTATGAAAACTAAACGATTTCTCGATTTTCGTGTTGAAAATCATTTCTCGTGATGAAAAATCATTTATTATCATTTTTGGTAATTTTTCCAATAATTTTCGGCAGTATATCGACTGCCGATTGGCTAGCCTCCTGCACGGAAAATACAGTTTAAATCTCAACCGGTAAATCACCACAATTCCAAACCGATAAATCACCACAATTTGCAACCAATCACTATAAATTGCATTTATAAAATTTAAATGCATAATTTAAAACATGTGTGCCGATATCCTTACAGGCTGCACATGCCTCCCTTACCTGTCTCGGGTCGGCGACTGCCTCTCGAAGGTCGCGCCCGTGTTCACCTCGCCCGATTCCATTGGCTCGGTTATCGAGGAAATTTTCTGGAAATTAAAATTCTAAAAATTAGAATTTTTTCATAATTTATTTAAATTAATTATTCGGAATTAATTTCCGATATCCTTACCGAGTGCTCGGGATTTTTCGGATTTTCGAATTCCCGGGAATTTTTCAAATTCCCGGAATTCCTTTTCTTTTCCTTTTTCTTCTTTTTCCTCTTTTCTTTCTTTTTCTCTTTTTCTTTTCTTTTTCTTTTTCTTTTTCCTTCCCAGCCGAACCGGCCACTCCCCCTCACCGCCGGTTCTTCACCGGTGGTCGGTTCTCCGGCGGCTCAACGACTCAGCAGCTGGCCGGCGTGATGGCGAAGCCGGATCTGGCCTCCGTTCATCCCGAATCGACGGCACGGCGGCGGATCTACTCGATTTTGGTTCGGTCCCTTCTCCTCCTCCGTCGGCCTTCCTCCGCCGTTCCCCGCCTCAACGGTGGCCTCCCACGTCTTCCTCTTCCTCCGGCGGTGGTGTGGCTGCAGTGGCGGCGGCTGGTTTGGCCGGTACCGCCGGTTCCCATTTTCCTTTTTCTTCCTCGGCTTCGCCGGCTTCTGCCTCTGTTTCCTTCCCGGTTTTCCTTCTACTCTTCTCCTTTCCCGCCGCCGGTAGTTCCTTTCTCCTCCTTTCCTCCGGCGACGATTCCCTCTCTTCTCTCCCTCACCGCCGACAGGGTCGGCCTCACCGGGGAGATCGGGTTTCTCCCGATTTTTCCTTTCCTCTTTTGTTTTATTTACTATTTTTAGTATATAATTACTATATTATATACTATAATTTATATTTTATACATATAATATAATGTATACTATATATTATATATTATACATATAATATATTCCACATATATTATACATATAATATTGGTATTTAATATATAGTATTGTACTATATATATTATATAAAGATATATATATATATTATATATTAATAAAATACAAATATATTTAATATATATATATGTATATATATATTTTATATAAATTAGCATTTATATATATCTTTACATAATTCTAGAAAATACAATATATATTGTATTTACAATATATATTTATTCTAACTTTAATATAAATTAATATTTATATTTCTTTACCTGTGTGTGTATATATATATATATATATACACAGAAAATATTATATTCATATACATATGTATTATTCAAATTTATACAATAGTATATATGTTTATATATACCTCTGTATATTAATATATACTATATAGTATTTCAATACATATGTATTTATATAAAATTATATTTATATAATTTATAATTATATAAATATATTTCATATTTATTCCTCGTTTTTCTTATTTAATTTGGATTTTAATTTATCCAAATTAAATTTCCTTCTCTTCTATATTTTCCATAATTCCAATCTTATTTTTCCTTCACTCGTATTTCTCGATTTATCACTTCCTCAATTTTCGGGATTTCCACCGATATTCCGTTCTCATAATTTTATTTATTTATTTATTTCCAATAAATGAAAAATTACGGTTATCACAGGTGGAGGTAGAGAAATTTTTACCGTTCTAGGAATGAAATTTTCTTCAAGCTCCCAAATGGGAAGTTTTCTTTAAATCTTACAAAAATGTGGTAAGATGTTAAAATATTAAAAAAATATTTTTATGTAAAGGTAAATAAGTATATGAGATTTGGAAATAAATTGGGTTATAATAAAATGCTCAATAATAATAAATAATAAATTCTAAAGAGTTCCTAAGTGAGGAATTTTTAATTTAAAGCTTTCCAAAAGTGTTGAAAAATTTGGAACAGAATTAATAACTTTAACCTTCTACATTCGATCAAAGTGTTGAAGGATGTAAGGAAATTTTCGCTAAAAAGTTGTAAAGAATTAAATAATACGTTAATGAAATAGTCCAATTAAAATCCAAAAATTTTAAGAGGACAATAATAATGAATAATCCCTAAAACCATAAATATAAATTTTCTTATATTTTACAAATAAATGAAAACTCTTCAAATGATGGAATTCTCGGACTTCGCAAGTGTGCAAATTTTGGGAGATTTCTAGGTAAGCATTTCCTCTAAATTTGACCAAAGTGTTGAAAAATTCGGAGGAAATAATTCCGATACTAAGGGTATTTATAAAAAATTAATAATAATAATAATAATAATAATAATAATAATAATAATAATAATAATAATAATCATAATAATAATAATAATAGTAGTAGTAGTAGTAGTAGTAATTTAATAGTAAATTAAAATTATGAAAAGATAAATCTTAAATAAAAAATTTCATGAAAATAATAATTAATCTGTGGATGGAGCCTCTTTAAGGAAACGAGTATGTTTCCTTAAATACTCTCGAGGTAAAAAAATTTCCTTAAGCAGTCAATCAAAGTGTTGGAGGGTACCTTTTGAAAATTTTCAATATTTAAATAATTTAAAAAATACAAAGTATATTAGCTAGAAATTATGAAGATAAATTTTAATCAAATAAAAAAAATTAGACAACGAAGCCTCTTCACGAGGACAAGTATGTCCCGTGAATACTCTTGAGGTGCAAAATTTAGTTGGAAATTTGATCAAAGTGTTGGAGAATGTATTAAGAAAAATGTCAATACTTAAATAATTGAATATTAAACAATAAAAAGAAAATCTTAATTAAGCATAAAAGACCATTGAAATTAAGATTGCTTAAGATAAAATATGATTAATTGGTACCGTCCATCGGACAGGCGTTATGGGGATGCTAATACCTTCTTCACACATAACCGTACTCCCAAACCCAAATTTCGGAACATAGATCAATGTACTTATCCTTAGTTTTGAATAGGTGGCTAATTACACCTAAGTTAAAATTGATTGGTGGTGACTCCATAACTTTACGTCTAGCGATTAGGTCCTCGGATAAAAAATCGTTACGACAACCTAATTTAGATCCTATAGCTAGAGAAACAATTTAGATAGTGCAAGGCACTCTACCTAAAAAACATGAATTCTAGTTCTGACTTTAAAAAATTGTAGAAAATAGCCTAGATTAAGTTATGTTGCAAGCCTTACATTTCCAGAAAGATGATTGAGTGAGAATTATTATGGTTCTGAGTTTGCACCAATTGGATATTCCTATAATTAGATATGAGATAATTTGTGCAAATAGGTCAGTGTGATATTGTATCTAAAAACTACTAGAACATAATGAAATTTTGGAAAATTGCCAGTATTTATCTAGGAAAAGTTTAATTATAAACCTTATATTTCTAGATAGGGGAATGAATTAGTTTTCATCCAATTTTGGAATTTTTGGGTATGGAATTCTATAGCTTAAGATATGTACAAATGAATGCAAGACACTCACTTCAAGAGATAGATTGCCTAGTGTCGACTTCAAAAATGCATTAAAAATAGTTCAGATTGAGTTTCGTTGCAAACCTTACATTTCTAGAAAGTTAATTGAGTTAGTATTATTATGGTTCTAAGCTTGCATAAATTGGATATCCCTGTATTGAGAAATGTGATGGTTTGTACACTAAGATCAGATGATCATTCTGTTTGATTGTACCGTACATAGGGTAACTTTGTGGAATTGCTAGAAATAACTCAAAAATGATAAATTTGTGAAATTTGCATTTCTAAATAGGAAATTGAATTAGGTTTCACATGGTCTTGGACTTAAAATTTTTGGTGGATATTCCCAAAATTATTAAAGTAAAATTTAGTACACAAAGATCAGGAATTCACTCTGCCTAATGTGCCAAAATTGAATAGAACTTTGAAAAATCACCAAGAACAATACAGATTGAATTAGAAAATGAGCCTTACACTTCTGAATAAAGAAATGAGTGAGGAGTAATATAAAAATTACAACCTAGTAATCAGATTCTGAAATTTGCACTTAAGTCAAGCACAATGAAATAAGGTTAGAAATAGAAAGTGCGAAAATGGGCCAAGTAGATTATGAGAGGTTCAAATGAACAAAAAAGGGATAAATGGAGCTGGTTCATAGTTGAATAGCTCAGAAACACAGCTTGGGGTTATTTCTTGTTAAATTATATAACTCTTAATGCTAGCATGTCATTGGGAGTAATGAATTAAGCCAATGGCTAAAAGGCTAAAAAAGCCCCTAAACTATATCAAAGAATCTAAAAAAGCCATTATCCTTCTATTGCACCTAAATAAACCCCTAAAGTTTGATTTTTCTTAATACAAGTCCTTTTTGGATGAAATCTGTTAGTTGACATGGATTTTTGTTAAACAATTGACATGTTGGCTTTTATAGGGTTTTTTCTCTTAAAAGTGATGTCTTTTTATTTTGCTTTTTTATGGGTTTGTCATGTCACCTGTTTTATTTTTTCCATATCAGATTTTCATATTTCCTATAAAAGCCAACATGTCAATGATTAACAGATTTCATCCAAAAAAGACTTGCACAAAGAAAAATAATACTTTAGGGGTTTATTTAGATGCAATGAAAGAATATGGACCTTTTTAGATTCTTTGATATAGTTTAAGGGCTTTTTTAACCTTTTAGCCTGACCCAATCTACCATATGCTATGTAGAGGCCAATATTAAATACTGAAGTTGGCTGAAGGGTCACATAGCTTGCGTAAAACTTGATAGGCCAGGGAGGATTGAAATTAAAAGCTAAAGAAGTATAGTAAGTAACCCTTAAGCAATTGCTCTGCATCTAAATTGATTTGAAATCAATTTTGAATTGATCTTATGTCACACATTGATATGCTACTTACTGAACTTCCTCTGGCTAACGGATTGTTTCTTCTGAAATCATTTTCATACCCGTGTCAAAGGCTCGCAAATCCTTTTGTTTTTATGTACCACTATATGATTTAAAAGATATTTTAAAGATTTCAAAATTAAATCTAGCTTTGGTTATAAAATAAGATTTCTCTATTTTGATTTATAGAACTTGTGTTTTAATACCTTACGAGCCTTAGACTACCAGATGTTTTCTTTTGAACTACTATATTGATACGAAGCCAAGGAAGACTGTTTTCTAACTAACTGATGGATATGGTTGTAGACCCAAGGTATTGAAACCTTAGGGCACCTCACCGAGAGGATGATATAGGGCATCTATGACTTACTTGGATCACTATTTTGCGAGCATAGTTCTCAAAAACGATTTGCTTGTCCCTTATATTACGTTTGGATAGGTCCCAGTCTCACCTGATTAGTGGGTTGGGGTGGATTGGTCTATGCATAAGCAATGTCCCTTTTTGGGAGATTGCTAGGATTAGCTATTGTGGATCATTCTGATTGTTATCTCTGAGACTTAAGTATAGACATAATGCCTTATCTCTTGGTACATTGACTGGATTTATGTACAGTGATCTGATTGATTTATTGTGATCTGACTATTTTACGATATGTTTATAGTGATTTGATTGTTTTACACTGGCCTGACTGTTTTACAATAATTTGATTTATCAACATGATTGCATGCTTATGCATGATTTGAGATTGAGATTTAAATCGTCTTATGAAACTATTGTTTGTTATGTTTCTGATTACAGCATATTAGATTTCAAATTTATCGAATGTGTACGATTTATAAGTTTGAAACTGAGAGATGCAGACTATGATTTTAAGTTGCTTGCTGTAGTTACTTACTGAGTTTATAACTCACTCCCCTCTTCTTTCCCTCCCTTTCAAATTGACGATCAGCACTACATCTGCTTTTGACTCGGATAGCTTCTTGGTGTAGCTTTCCACATTAAGGGTAAGTATATGGCTACTGCTTTTGGATGGACACAAACAGTTTGGCACAATGTATATTGTGGATGGTTATATAAGTGTATCTTTTATGACTCAATGATTATATATACGAAGTTTGGGATGTAGGCTACGTTAGTTTGTTATTCGAATGATATGGTTTTGATGTTGATGTAAGACAAAATGGTGTTGCTATATGTATAATTGTATATTTACTTATACTCGATGGTTTATAATAGCTGTGTCAATGGAATTAACAACAACGAACTAAAATGGGACCTTAGTGATCAAAGGATCACTTAAATACAAATCGCGACCTACACAGTCACCTATAAACAATTAAGTAAAGTAAAGAAAAGAAAGAAAAGATTTAGCCTGCAATTTAGGCTTCCGTAAAGATTAAGTAGAAATCGAGACGTGTCACGTTTGTTAAGTTCTTGCTTATTTGTGTTCTTGATTATTAATTCTGATTTTGTATTATTAAAGATTGCTTATTTGATTATTTCTTGCATGTTATTTGTGATCTTTATGATATATAACTTGGAGTTTATATTATTGAATACAAATAGTGAGTAGATTTCTTGTTAGTTATGAGGTAAATTAATTTTTCTTGGGAAAAGAATGTTGTGAGATTTCTAAATTGATTTTATAATTATTGATTAAGTATCCAAGATTCTCTGAGGACATTCTTATGATGGTTTGGTAGATTAGATAGGAGCACTGTTATTTAATTTAATTAAATAGCCTACGGCCAGATTAAAAACATAAGTCCATATCACTTGTGGATTTAATCACTAAGGATAGATGAGAATTAAGGTTTAAGTTAAATGAGCCACACTTGTTGAGTTTGTTACTAAACGTTAACTCAGATCTTTCTAGATAATAATGCTGCTATTAAATTTATCTAAGAGCACAAGACTTAACTAATTTAATAGTTAGGGATTAGTTGATAGATCGATTTCTTCAATTAATGACAAAATAAGGAAAAAATAAGTGCAATTAAGAAGCTGAGTTGTTATATTATGCTTAACTACTTAATTGATAATAATTTTTTATAATCAATGATCTACATCACACTCCAAGAATAATTAATAAAGGTGGCAAAAACTGGTCCGAGCTCGAAAATACTCCAGAGATTGAACCGGGGCCCGCTCGAATTGGCCAAAAAAATCAAAGGCCCATAACCGAAAAAGCTCGAAACAAAAAAAACTCAAAATCGAAAAAACTCGAAATTGAAAAAAGTTGAACTCGACATAACCTGAGCCTGATACGATCTGAAACCGAGATCGATTCGATTCGATTTGAAACCCGTAAAAAATAGAATTTATAGCCCGAAAAGACCTGAATTATAATTATATGATTATTATTTAAAATAAATAAATAAATAAATAATTGATACATTTTTTTAATTAAAAAGTTTAAAATTTTGAAAACAATTATTATTTATTACACAATTATATCAATTATGTATTACCAGCAAAATAAATATTAAATCTTTTTAATTAAATTAAATTAATTTAAAACACCATAATCTATGATATCAAATAATCTTTAATATTATACTTATTGTATTTATAATAAAAAAATATTATTAATTTAACATTTGATTTTATTATAAAAATCATTTTAACATTTTATAATAAAATTTTAATTTTAATACAATAATAAATCAAATACATAAAAAAATTATATAATTTCAATATTTGTTTGAAACTTTGAATTTGATATTTTGGGCAACACATGTAAAATATTTTTAATAAAATTAAATTAAACTATATTTTCTTTAAGTTTCAAGTATAGAAAGATATTAAATTTAGATTTTAAAAAAAAACCTAATCTTAAAATTAAAATTTAAGTTTTTAAGATTAGAAAAAGTTAAGTAATTAAATTAAATAATACAAGTATAATTTTTTTCCTAAGCTAGGACATCATTGAAAGAGAAAATTATAAATCAAGCTAGTGGTAATTTTATTTTTAGCCTTAAAACAAAAGATATTAATAAGTCAAGCTAGTGGTAATTAATTATTTATTATATTATAATAATCTTATATATATGAATAAACCAATTTGGCATCTTATAATAATGATTTGTATATTATATTATAATAATCTTTTAAGAATAAATTATGTAATTTCTTAATTTGTAAGTATTATTTTGATAGAATTAAGTATTTATTAAAAATAAGTTATTTATGATCTATTAAATGTAAAATTAAAGTGTGGATAAAAATAATAATTCTAATAATAAATTAAAGTGTAATTTAATAATATATTATAGTAGTATTACTGTATAAGTGGTAATTTTAATAAAATTTGTTTTTTTATACTTTATTAATATTATTATTAATTATATTTAAATAACTAGTATTATATTAATTAATTTAATAATATCTACTATTTAACATTTTAATTAGATATTCAATCAATTGGTGTATGTCTAATATTATTATGTTAATGTGAACATAAAAAAATTAGTACTCAAACTGTATATAATATGATTATATCAAATATTATTATTTATAATATAATGTCAATTGGTGTATATAACTTGTTTAATTTAATATTCTAAATTTTTAATAAGATATTTGATTAATTAATGTGTACCAGTGTGATTATTTTTAATATAATAATGTTATATTATGATTTATGTGCAAACCAAAAATAAAATAAATATAAACTTAAGGTAATTAATTGACCAATTATTCATAATATTAAGTAATTTTTTAATGTATACTAAAATTTTATTCAACATTATAATTGAACAATTAGTTAATTAGTTATGCAGTCAGATTTAATTTAATCACTAATTATGTTGGTATTTAAAAGACAAAATGAATGTAAAAAAAATTCTTAAAAATTTAAAATTTTATTAAAAATATCATAAAATTATTAAAAGCTAATAAAACAAAGTAAAAAAAAAAAAGATTTGAACTAAGAGTGTCTAAATTCTAATGGTCCAATGTTGACACAAAAAAATACAATAACCCAATAAGTTATTGTTAAGAGTATAAAGCCATTTATATAAATGTTTAATTGTTTAGTGTGATTTATTTATAATTTATTAGTTATTTATTTGTGTTGGCTCTACCGAGAGGGAGGTGAATCAGTTTTACTACTATTTTCGAGTTTTTATGAGCTTAATAAACAAGTAAAGCAAATTATGCAATAATAAATAAAATGCAGTAAATAAGGAAAAGGGTAGAGAAGCAAACACAGAATTTATAGAGGTTTGGCCAAACTCTTGCCTACGTCCTATCTCCTTGATCCTCTTGTCAAGGTATAGATTCCACTCTACTTTGTGAATGCTTACAAACCACTTCAAGGTGTGGTGAGACCTTTTACAATTCCTCATAAAGGCTTAGAAATAAACTTCTAAACCTATCCCCTTGTAAAGCTACCCTTTCTTTTACAAGAAAACCTTAAAAGACTAGCATACCCCATTGAATATCAGAAATTTATGTAAGTGGGTGATGAACAAGATGAAATATCACAAATGAGATACAAAGGACGAATTTTTCAGCTTAGATTTCTTTCTTGAAGCTTTGAGAGTTTCTGAGTGCTTGTTCTATCTTCAATTTTCATAAATGCTTCTATTTATAGTCTACCAACTACTTGGGATGGTTGTTGAAGCATTTGATGCAAAACTTCTCGTTGAAACCCTCAAAATCTAGCCGTTGGGCACTGTTCTCATGAAAAAGGATCGATCCCTTGCCAAAGGGGATTGATCCCTAACTTCTAGAATGCCTTCTAGCCTATTCTGCCAAATTGGAAACCTTTCTACCATCTAGGGATCGATCCCTCAACAGAGCCTTCCTGCACTTGTTTGGTGGTTATTTTGGGATAAATTGATGGCTTTTTGTGATTTCAAGTCAATTCAAAGTATTCTATCACTTTTATAAAAGTGTTTCATGACTTTGTCAATTGAAATCACATTCCAAAACTTTGTTTAAAAGATTTTCTATTATTGAGTCCATTTTAAGCAAATTTACATTATAGAGAAAATGTTTAGCCTTACTTAAGTTTTTGTCATTTCAAAATACTTGTCAATTTAAAGCTAACAGTCTCCCACTTTTTGATATGACAAAACTTAAGGTAAATTTGCTTATAATTTTTGAAAAATGAATTTGCTTGTATTTTTGCAAAAAAAAAAAATCCTACTCCCCCTCAAATTTGTTCTCCTCAATTTAAGCATGAAAATCTATAAAAATTTATAAGAATTTACCACAATAATTCTCCCCCTTTTTGACATAGCAAAAATGATATGAGGATTAGAGAGAGACTCTGCAGTAACATATGCACTATATATGAAAGAGTATATGAGAGATAAGGCATAAGGCATAAACATAAGTCATTGAAAGAGTCAATTTAAAGCAACAATAAACACATCAATTTAAGTCAAGGACATAAACAGAAACATAATCTATGCCATAGACCATAACAAACCAGTTCATACAAACATAACACATATAACAAACCAGTCTAAGAAACTACAATCATAACAAACCAGTTCATACATCAAAACAAATGCACAATAAGCTAAGAAAGCATAAACTACGAAGTCCTAAGATGCTCGAGTCAACGCCTCCTAGGAAAGGTCATATGATACTGCTCAACGAAGTCCTCATACTGCATGCGCACATCTTGAAGTTCATCGAACAAGGCAGCCTGGGTTTCTTCCATACCAGCAAGACGAGCATCGATATGATCAAACCACTGAGTGATAGTTTGCTGGAAATTTTGGAGCATTAGCATGATCTGGTTGAAAGAGGCAGGTGTGGATCCGGATGGTGCATAGGAAGAAGGTCCTACAGGAGCATCATCTTCAGGGGCATGTTTGGGAGATTCTGGCTGCCTGTGACGCTTCTCCCATACGAAATCATCCTCACCTCTCTGACGTAAAAACCACCTGAGGTTGTGCATTGTAGAGAGATTAATGGTGGTAGTCGAATCCGGAAGAACGCCTGCTTCGCATGAGCAATCAACACCTCGCTCGAGCAGGAAATAGGCCAAGGGCTGAGGGAAGACAATGGACTTGACTCTACCTCGGACAACTTTCACCCAATCATGAAGGATGAAGTGAAGGAGGTCAGGTTGATGACCATCGGGTGAATGGATATGGTGAAGCCAAAGTCTATCGAGCTTACGGACTTGAGAGCTTTTTGTGCCAAAAGGACGAAGATTCCATGAGATGATGATGTGTAAGAGGCGTGCGAAGACCAAAAGATCACCGGTTCGCTCATCAGTAACAGCAAACTCAAAAGGAACCTCGGCAGTTTCAAAAGTAAGTCCGCCTTCGGGAATGCGGAAAACATGGGAGAGTGATTGCTTGGTGACCTCAACATCCTTTCCCTTAATAAACGATCTAATGCCCACAACCTTGCATGGATCATTTGGACTCATGATAAGCTCTGTGTTGGAGAAGAATGCCCAAACTATGTTGCAAGGTACCAAAGTGTTGATCTTCAAAAAATGAGTCCAACGGAATGCGTCAAATTTGGCCAAATAGGGAAATTCAATTTCCACTAGAACTTCAAAATCAATCGAGCGCCAATATTTGATGCGTATGTTGGCAAATTTCTCATGAAAGCGATTTTTCTCTTTCGCATTTCTAAAACATCGATTGAAAGCGGTAGGCACGGAGGAGGAGGAGGAGGAGGAGGAAGAGGCAGGGGCTTTTCGTTTTTTAGCGGTGTGTTTAAAACGAGGGGCCATTTTTTAGGGAGGCGTGAGGATGAGAAAGGAAGTAAAGTGCTTTGAGGAATTTCGTCAAACACGTGGTGGGCACTAGTTTGGTTGCGTGTGGATGAGTGTATGGGGGAATGAGAAGCTAACTAACAACTTAATCCCACAAAATGCAATGCAAACTACAACTTTGATAAAAGATTAGTGATGAAATATGAAAGAAATCAAGAGTTATGTGTCTTAGAAGTTGAACAAATAAAATAAGTTTTGGTGTGAAATGAAAAGTGAGATAAAGTGATAATTTGTGCAACAAATGGAAATGGGTTTGCAAAAGATGATGAAATAAGTGAAAAATACAAGATAAACGGTGGAAATTGATGAAGAAATACTTACAATTAAGATGTTGGGCGTGAATGGTGTTGGGCATAATGGAGAAGAAAAGAAAACGCAAAAAGAGGAAATTTTGTGAAGAAATGATGATGATAAGTAAAAAATAGGAAGAAATGATGAAAAACGGTGAAGAAATGAAGTGATTTGATGGAGAAATAAGTGAGATATGGAGTTTTGGAGGTAAGGAAATGGTGGAATGGCGTTTGGGTGAAGAGGGAAGATGAATAATGGTGAAAAGAGGTGAAACCCAACTTTTAAGTGCCACGATTTGGGCATTCTGTCTCGAGGGGATCGATCCCCTCAATGAAGGGATCGATCCCTTCCAAGTAGAATGCGTGCTCAGCCATTCGGGTGCCATGGGATCAATCCCTCATGGCCTGAACCCAGCAATTTAGGCCTGAACAACCCAGGAATCGATCCTATTTGTTGAAGAATCGACCCCTTAGTCAATTGCCTTAGTTTTTATGCAGAAAAATGATTTGAAAATAGGTGAAAATGTGCATTTTCAATATTTTAAAATCAAATTCAGATTTAAGCAATTTGGAAAACATGTTGTGTGACTTGTAAAGGCAAAAACATGTGAAAAAGCATTGAAAAACATTTTGCTGTGATTTCGAGGAAGTTTTAAACATGAGGAGTGAATCTTAGCTAGTGGAGATGAATGGTAAGGGATTAGTATGATCAAACACACACATTTCAATCATTCATTCTAATAACTAGGAAAAATATAGCAAGTTATGGCCATGAATAGTAAGTGATCAATACATTCTTTAAATTCCTGACTTGCATTCATAACAACCAACTTAGACCAGTTATTCAAAAACTCAAGGAAATCAATTCTAGTTCAAGGAATATTCATGAGACCTAGTTTACCTCTAAGTGTGCAAAATCGCTCTTTATCCAAGGGTTTTGTGAAGATATCAACCAATTGGTGGAAGGTATGTATGTAATCTAGAATAATATCACCTTTTTGCACATGATCTCTTATAAAATGATATCTTATTTCAATGTGTTTAGTTCTAGAGTGTTGTATGGGATTTTTGGCAAGGCTGATAGCACTAGTATTATCACATTTGATAGGAATTTGATTCATTTCTATTCCATAGTCACTCATTTGTTGCTTAATCCACAATACTTGTGCACAACAACTTCCGAAAGCAATATATTCAGTTTCGGTTATGGATTGAGCTACACTATTTTGTTTCTTGGAGAACCATGAAATAAGTCTATTTCCTAAGAATTGACAAGTCTCGGATGTACTTTTCCTATCAACTTTACAACCACCAAAATCCGTATCGGAATAAGTATGGAGAGCAAAAGTAGAATCTTTAGGATACCAAAGTCCTAAGGAAGAAGTGTCCTTGAGGTATCTAAGGATTCTTTTTATAGCTTGTAAGTGTGATTCTCTAGGAGATGACTGAAATCTAGTACACAAGCATACACTAAACATTATATCGGGTCTACTAGCAGCGAGATATAGCAATGAACCAATCATAGACCTATATAATTTAGTGTCTACACATTTTCCTCTTTCATCCTTATCAAGCTTGATATTTGTGCTCATTGGGGTGGAATGAGATTTAGACTCATCTATTCCAAATCTTTTGAGCAAATATTTAGTGTACTTAGCTTGATTTATAAAAATACCCTCTTTACATTGTTTAACTTGAAGTCCTAGAAAGAAGGTTAGCTCTCCCATCATGCTCATTTCAAATTCACCTTGCATTAATTTGGAAAATTCTTTACATAATGACTCATTTGTAGATCCAAAAATGATATCATCTACATAAATTTGAACTACTAATAAGTCACTACCTTTAGATTGGATAAACAAGGTTGTATCTACTTTGCCTTTGCAAAACCTTTTTCAATAAAAATTTTTGAAAGTCTTTCATATCAAGCTCTAGGAGCTTGTTTTAATCCGTACAAAGCTTTTGATAGTTTGAAAACATGGTTAGGAAATTTTGGATTTTCAAAACTAGGAGGTTGCTCAACATAAACCTCTTCATTTATGTAACCATTTAAGAAATCACTTTTAACATCCATTTGATATAATTTAAAATCCTTGTAGCATGCAAAGGTAAGTAGCATCCTAATTGCTTCTAATCTAGCTACCGGAGCATAGGTTTTATCATAGTCTATTCCTTTTTCTTGCCTATATCCTTGTGACACTAATCTAGCTTTGTTTCTAACTATTATACTATTCTCATCCATATTATTCTTGAATACCCATCTAGTTCCAATAATTGGATGATCCTTAAGTCTTTCCACTAGTATCCATACTTTGCTTCTTTCAAATTGGTTTAATTCCTCTTACATAGCCATAATCCAATTTTTACCTTTTAAGGCCTTATGCACATTCTTTGGTTCAAATTGTGACAAAAAAGCTACATGCTGACATATGTTTCTATATGTTGACCTAGTTCTAACACCAATATTTGGATCTCCAACAATGTCATTATCCTTTACATAACTAAGTTCTCCAAGACATCTTGATTCTTTCTCAATTATTTCTTGTTCCAATAACTGCTCATTCTTATTTATATCAAGATCTTCTAATTGTTTCCTAACATCTTTATCTTGAGATGGATCAATTAATGGTTCATCAAATATTTCTACTTCATCATCAAGATTGGTTCTACTAGAAGGACTTGACTCATCAAAAATAACATGAATTGATTCTTCTACAACTAGTGTTCTTTTGTTGAAAACTCTATATGCCTTGAAATTTAAAGAAAAACCAAGAAAAATACTTTCATCACTTTTTGCATTAAATTTTCCTAAATTGTCTTTTCTATTGTTCAAAACAAAACATTTGCAACCAAATGGGTGAAAATAGCTTATGTTAGGCTTTTTTCCTTTATAAAGTTCATAGGGGGTTTTCTTTAAAATGGGCCTAACCATAGCTCTATTTATAACATAACATGCAGTGTTGATAGCTTCAGCCCAAAAATATTTTGGCAAATTGTTTTCACAAAGCATGGTTCTAGCCATTTCTTTTAAGGTTCTATTCCACCTTTCAACTATCCCATTTTGTTAAGGAGTTCTAAGAGCAGAAAAGTTATGGCTAATTCCATTTTCAATACAATAAGTATCAAAACCAAGATTTTCAAATTCTTTTCCATGATCACCCCTAATGCTAGTTATAGAATAACCTTTTTCATTTTGAGCAAGTTTTGAAATGATGATGAATTTCTCTAAGGCTTCATTTTTCACACTTAAAAAGAACACCTAAGTGAACTTAGTGTAGTCATAACTATGACAAAACCATAGTGTTTTCCTCTTAAACTAGTGGTTCTAGTTGGTCCAAAAAGGTCTAGGTGGAGGAGTTAGAGTGACCTAGAGGTCGTAACACACTTCTAAGATTTAAATGATATTCTCTTGTGTTTTCCTCTTAGATAAGCCTCACAAACTTTATCATTTTCGAATTGAAGTTGAGGTAAACCTACCACTAAGTCTCTTTTAGCTAATTTAGATAAAACATGCATGCTAGCATGACCTAGTCTTCTATGCCATAACCAAGGTTCATCTTCTTTTGTGGCCATAAAACATACATTTTTGCTATTTAGCTCATCTAAATTAACAATGTAAATGTTTCCTTGTCTATGTCCAATGACAAGAATTTGATTAGTTTTAGCATTAACAACATTGCAACACAAAGCATCAAACATAAATTAAAAACCTTTATCACACAATTGACTAATACTAAGCAAGTTATGTTTTAAACCTCTAACATATAAAACATTTTCAATAGTTGAGGAGGAGTTACCAATGGAACCAATTCCTTTAATTTGTCCTTTGGAGTTGTCTCCAAATGCGACCTCTCCACCACTTTTACGCTTTAAGAACTTGAATTGGCTCTTGTCACTAGTCATGTGTCTTGGGCATCCACTACAAGGTACCAATGCTCCTTGGACTTAGCCTTGTAGCAATGCTCTCCCTCCTACACACAAATACATCAAACTTTTATCTTAGGTACCCAAATTTTCTTGGGTCCTTGAGAGTTAGTACTAATAATTTTTTATCCTTTAGGGATCCATTTCATTCTTAATGACTCATCATTTGAAATTAGAACATGCTTTGGCACCCAAATCTTGATAGCTATTTTTCCTCTAATGATGGTCTTCCTAGATGTGCATGCTTGTGAAGAGTGTCCTACTTTATTACATGAGGTACACAATACAAATTTTTTGTCTTTAACAAGAAAGTTTTTAAGATGAGTTTCTTTATTTGATGCTTTGTAGCCTACTCCTTCTTTGTCAAAGAATGCTCTTTGGGTCTCTAACATATGATCAAGTTTTTGTTGACCCATGTAAAATCTAGAAAATAAATTTTGCAAATTAATGTTGTTTTTACTTAATTCTTTTATTTCTAGATTTGCATTTTCTAATGTCTTCTCACATTCTAGCTTAACATTCATGAGCATCTCATTTTCCTTTTTAAATTTTGAAATCATTTTCTTATATTTCATATTCATGCACTCAAACTCATTTGCTAACTCATCAAATGCATCTTGCAATTCATCAAATGTATATTCATTAGTGTCAAATGAGTTGGATTTTATCTTTTCATCTTCAAAGGCCATAAAGCAAAGGTTGGCTACTTCCTCTTCTACATTTTCTTGATCGAAGCAGTCACTATCACTCCATGTAGCCATCATTGCCTTCTTCTTTGGTTTCTTCTCATTTTGTTTTCTATAAAAAGGACAATCAAATTTAATATGACCAGGTTTCTTACATTCATAACAAATGATTGGATCCTTTTCTTTCCTACTTGTTTCCCCTTTGCTAAAATCTCTTCTAGAGGGGTCTCCTAGAGTTTCCACTAGCTCTCATCCTCATGTATTTGTTAAACCTTTTTGCAAACATAGCCATCTCTAGGTCCTCATCATCACCATCTCTAGGTCCTCATCATCACTACTCTCATCATGATCATCTTTGGATTCTTCATTTGTGGTAGATTTTAATGTAACTCCAACTTTCTTAGGAGGTTCTTGATTCTTTTTGAATTTCATCTCATAGGTGAGTAAGGATCCCATGAGTTCATCTAGAGAAAGTGTATAAGGATCTTTAAATTCCTCAATAGCTGTAACTTTAGCTTCCCATGATTTAGGTAAGCTATTTAGAACCTTCTTCACCATTTCAACATTGGAGTATGATTTTCCTAAAGACTTGAGACTATTTATGATATCAGTAAATCTAGTAAACATGTCACTAATTGATTCATCACTCTTTATTTTAAATAGCTCATAATCTTGAGTGAGCATGCCTACTTTAGTTTCTTTAACTTATGTGGTTCCCTCATGAGTAATTGCTAGCTTATCCCAAATTTGTTTAGCATTCTCACATTGTGACACTCTATTACACTCATTAGGTCCTAATGCAGAAAAGAGTGTGTGCATTGCCTTAGCGTTTAATTGTGCCATTCTAAAATCGTTTGTGTCCCATTCATCCTCTTTCTTTGGCACTTCCTCCCTATCTACTTTCTTAATAGGAACTAGGGGACCTTTAACTATAATTCTCCACAGTATATAGTCATTAGCTTGAATGAATAACATCATCCTAGTCTTCCAATATGCATAATTTTCACCATTAAAGAGTGATGGCCTAACTGTAGAGTGTCCCTCTCCTACCAAGGGTGTAGCTATACTATTTTGAGTCATCTAGATTGTTTATACTCAAAGGAAATTACTCCTAATCGATTCTCGAGCCCAAGCTCTAATACCAATTGTTGGCTCTACCGAGAGGGAGTGAATCGGTTTTACTACTATTTTCGAGTTTTTATGAGCTTAATAAACAAGTAAAGCAAATTATGCAATAATAAATAAAATGCAATAAATAAGGTAAAGGGTAGAGAAGCAAACACAAAATTTATAGAGGTTCGACTAAACTCTTGTCTACATTCTTTCTCCTTGATCCTCTTGTCAAGGTATAAATTCCACTCTACTTTGTGAATGCTTACAAACCACTTCAAGGTGTGTTGAGACCTCTTACAATTCCTTTTGAACGCTTAGAAATAAACTTCTAAACCTATCCCTTTGTAAAGCTACCTTTTCTCTTACAAGAGCACCTTACAAGATTAGCACACCCCTTTGAATATCAGAAATTTATGTAAGTGGGTGATGAACAAGATGAAATATCACAAATGAGATACAAAGGATGAATTTTTCAGCTTGAATTTCTTTCTTGAAGCTTTGAGAGTTTCTGAGTGCTTGTTCTATCTTCAATCTTCATAAATGCTTTTATTTATAGTCCACCAACTGCTTAGGACGGTTGTTGAAGCATTTAATGCAAAACTTCCCGTTGAAACCCTCAAAATCTAGTCGTTGGGCACTGTTCTCGTGAAAAAGGATCGATCCTTTGCCATAAGGGATCGATCCCTAACTTCTAGAATGCCTTCCAGCCTATTCTGCCAAATGGCAAACCTTTCTGCAATCTAGGGATCGAACCCTCAATAGGGGGGATCGATCCCTCAAGCCTTCCTGCACTTGTTTAGTGGCTATTTTGGGATAAATTGATGGCTTTTTGTGATTTCAAGTCATTTCAAAGTATTCTATCACTTTTATAAAAGTATTTCCTGACTTTTTCAATTGAAATCACAGGCCAAAACTTTGTTTAAAAGATTTTCTATTATTGAGTCCATTTTAAGCAAATTTACATTATAGAGAAAATGTTTAGCCTTACTTAAGTTTTTGTCATTTCAAAATACTTGTCAATTTAAAGCTAACAATTTGTATAGCTAATACTTTTGGATTTTCACTTTGTTTTAGTTTTATTTTATATATATATATATATATATATATTTGGCTCACTTAAAAAATAAATTTTTATATAATTATTAATATATAATTATATATTTTATAAAAAATGTGAATATCACAGGAAATTAAAAAAATAAATAATAACTGTCAAGTATTAAAAACATTAAAATGTAAAAACTTATATTTATATAAATATTTATTAAATTTTAACTTTAATTTAGCATTTCTATTATATTTTTATTTAACTATATAAAATTAAATTAATTATTACATTTAAAATTAGAAAAATATTTATAATTTATAAAATTTTAAAATAATTTGACTAAGCCTGCTAAGCCCACCCGATTAAAATCGAATCGAACCTGAAACTGTACCGAAATCGAAAATAACCGAACTCAAAAATACCTGAAACTGAAAGTATCCAAAATCGAAAAAACACAAGATCGAAAAAACTCGAAACTGAAGTATCCAAAACCAAAAAAATCCAAGACTGGAAAAACTTGAAACCGGGAAAAATCAAAACCCAAAAAACCCGAAACCGAAATAACCAGAACCCAAATATAATCTGAACCGAACTCGCCCGAACCGGCTTGTTTGCCACCTCTAATAATTAATTGCCTTGTAACTGAAACCTTTTTATATTTGTTTGCCCTATTTTGTTTTAGATATATCTTACAATTTCCTTGCTACCCTAATTATTTTGAAACCCCCAATTCTTTTTTCTTGCTCTAAAAATTAGGCTTTTGATTTGATAGTTAATTTAAATAGTTTCAATATTCTTAAGATCAACCCTAACCTCTGTTATCTACATAGTAGCTAATTAGGAGTTTTATTTTTGGTGTCCTGCGACAACCATCAATATAAGAATTTAAATAAAATAAAATAATAATGACAATAAAATTTTACCAATTTGATCTATGAATACATTGTATCCATACAACCAATTATGAGTGGTAATCAATAATTTTGCACTATGTGGTCTAAGACAATTTCTCTATTTTTTGATAACTCTACCACCCATACTAGATGCTGATTCAGATGTAATTGTGGTAATTGGAATACTTAGAATATCCTTTGCCATGAGTGAAGTACAGGATATAGAAATTGATTTTTCTTCCAATAATCAAGAATATCAAGGCTTGGCCTAGTGGTTGTTATCCCTTCTTAGGAATGATTAAGTCCAAGGTTCGATTCCCTCATTCCCCTTTGTACCTCATATGAATAAAAAAAAAGAATATCAAGTTACTTTTCATAATCTTCCCTTGTTTCATCCAAATATACATCTAACTCTGATTTATGTGAAATAGACCTAGTGTTAAAGCTTTTAAATCTCTATAATAATAAAGTCCATATATCAAATCATAACAACAAACGTAAATTAAAACTTAAAAAATGATTAAATTAAATGACTTATTATCTAAGAAATAAGTAATAATTTAATGAGTTACAAAAGCAATTTATATTAAACTTTTGATCGAAAGAGTAGAAACAAAATTAAACTTACACTAATATCTTCATAAATTTTTTTTCGATTGCTGTGATCATTATCTAGTATCATCATAGATGATTGAGAGAGAAGATTACTTTGATTTTTATACTCATTGAAATGTAGATTCATTTCTTCAAAAATATCCATCCACTTATTTTCATATTCAATACCCAATTTGCCAAAAGAAATTGCAAAAGCTGCACCTTAAATCAAGGATCAAGTATAGCTCCAAAAGATAACACCAAAGTGTAATCATCTCTATACTTACAAAATTCTTCGTCCATCTCTTTTGCCATTAATACCATGAATGAGTCTTCAAACACAAGTACATTCTAATATTCTTTTGAGTTTGTCATACATTTTTAAAATACAAGTTACTAGTAGGGTAGTCTCTTTTTGAAATTAAAGTGGTAATTTCATAAAAAAAAGGGCTTCAAAAACATGGAAACATTCGTAATCCAAAGGAACTTAACATTGATATGGATGACTTAGATTCATCAAAAGGAAAGGTAGATACTTTAGATAATAAGACAATGTAAGACAAATAGAGAAGATCAAATCAAAAGTCTTCCTATTACAAGGTATGTTAATCTTAAACGATGGACTTCAAATCTATCATTGTGTAACTAATATGGATTTTGGACAAAATGAGTTTCAAATCCCCAAGTGGTTGATTATTATCTTAAGTGTTGAGATCACTTTAGATTGTTTTGAGAAATAGCATTAAGATCAAAAGATTGTTTAAAAATAGCAAATATATTGCTATGAAAAACAATCATGTGTTGCAAAAGGTACATAAAGTAATAATTATCGAGCAAATGTTAGCGGATCTCCTAACCAAACCCTTATCTGGTGATAAGATTGTTATCACCATGACAAGTATGAGATTACAACCGGTTTCTAGAGATGAATTTGATTGATTCCAACTCTATCTCATTGATATCACTTAAGAATTTGATTCTTTAAGTTTAAAGAATAATCTCATTTGATGATATTTGTGTATGAGAGTTTAAAAGGCTTTCAATCATGAATTGTCTTAGAAATTTATATGTGAGATATATGAAATTCCCAATATATTATTTCTTGGAATAGTGGGGGTAATTTAAGATAAAGATTATTCTTTATAAAGCCTCTTATCTAGATGCATTGTGAAGTCACAATATTTGGTTGCGCAAAAGTCCATAATTGACTTGTATCTCTTTTGAGTAGAGTGTTTGTAAAAAAGAAGGTTGTAAATGAACCCTTGATAAGTCTTCCTACGCAAATAGAGAAATGAGATGATGTTTCTTATGGATTTTTGGTTAATTCTAAAGTACTTGCTAACACAAGATAAAGCGAAGTCCCATGACAAAAATGCGCTGCCTTTTTTGAGTAACTCACAAACCAAAGTAAAAAGTGAATATGTTTCCTCAAGTCTCATACTCAATCTAAAGGTTCAAGCCTTGGCTACATTTAGGCATACACCTTACTTAAAAACCAAATTGCTTTTTTTTTTTAATAGGTTTGCATACATATAGATGTTTCAAAATAAGTGGGCGTATGTTGTATATATTTACGAACTTACGTATTTTTCGAGCAATTATAAAGTGTTGGATTTTAAACAAATGTCTCATAAATAGTATAGTTGCATAAGCGTAATGAAAATGATATTTTGAAAGTGTTAAATATGCTTTGAAATGAAATTTAACAAGAGCATTTGACTGATCTTTAATGGCAGTTGAACGCCTATAAATATGTACTTTTTTTTTGTTTGCTTGGGCATTTGAATACCCAAAGGTAGAATACCTTGAAGTTTTGTATATACTATTTGAGATTTTGCCTAGGTTAGTCGAATGACATCCTTGGGCATTTGAATGCCCCGTAGAATTTTACATTCTATTTTAAAGTTTGCTTAGAGCTTAGAGCATTCGAATGCTTTGATAAAGGCATTTGAGTATCCCTTTTGAAATGTTAAAAATTAAGCCCATTGGAGAAAGCTGTTCATTCTAATGAGTGGTGATTTCTCACCAAAGACATGTCTTTTTATCAAAGGGTGTTTATTGCACCTATTGAATCTTATAAATACTTCCTGTAACATTTATCTTTATACAATCTTTACATTCTTTCACTTTAAAAATCAGATTCTCTTTTGCACTTCTTTTTTTTATTGGTTTAAGTGAGTTCAAAAAGAACTAGAAGCGCAATTTAATTCTTTTTTGAAGTAGACATTGTATATTGAGAATAATGTTTCCTAAACTATTTGCACTGCGCAAAAAAACTCCTGTTTTAAAGAAAGCTTTTTGGAAGCGTCTTACCTACACAATATTGTTTTTCTTCATTGATTGCATCAACCAACCACATTCAAATTATACAACATATTCTTCGCTTAAAATTTCACATAATGATTATATATGAAACGAAGTGCCTTGATCCAAAAAGAAGGCGTGAGGAGAGTGGAACCCTCCTCGACGTCTGTGTATCTTTAGAGCTCCAATTCTTTGTCAGACAAAGGTTTAGAATTGTCAGGCAAAAACCCATTTAAGATGAGAGCGAGAGCTGAGGACCGCGGCCTTCTCTTGGTCGGGGAAATTGGCGGTAGCAACGTCTCGTCTCAATATCTTCTTTATTTCTATTTGAGGAAGGGCTTCGTAGCAATGTTTTTCTGTTTGAGACAGAGGAATTGGGACCGTGGTGGAACTCAAGACTCGGACCAACTTCGCGTGAAAAGAAATCGACACTGCTTTCATCAGGCAAAATCAACAGTACTTTCATCAGGAAACCACATTGTCAGGACTCGGATGGATTGGATTGGAATTTGGATGGTGTTTCTCGTATAGAAGTAAATTTCTCCAATAAAATGGTTCCCATAACATTTTGATTTTGACTTGTGACTTTATCAACAAATTTAGGAATCCCACAAAAGAAACTCCACCTGAATATTGGCCATGTATAGTCTTGCAATTGAGGGACACCAACTTCGGACTCTTCTTCTAGTAGCAAATTTTAATCTTAATTCTTTCAACTGTATCCAAGTACTACATAATTTACAATGTTTTCCGATCACTACATGTTCACAAGCATAAATGATTTTGACTGTAGAGCAGCTGCCAATTCCCTGTTCATCTTTGGATCCTTGCTCCCCCAAGCATGATGAAAACAGTGATTTTGCAACCAAAGAAAACTCCAAAGCCTTTTGTAATTGTTGTCCAAGGAACCGAGTAAATTATAGCTGACAAAATAAATTTCCCTGTTCAAAAAATGGAAAGTAAAAGAGGCATTCTTCTCATCCTCATCTCACTGATTCCGCACCATCCATTGTGCCAACAACGTTATCTGAAGTTGATGTCCATCTCCTCCGCTCTGAAAACCACCAAAACCAACAGGGTCAAAGAAATGAATTTTCATCTTACAATGCATCCAGGACTCTTTGCTACAATGTCCAGGGCTAGTTCCACGTGCACATAAGACTAACCTTAAATCATTTTAAATACAAAATTCTATTCTTGAAGTGGTTAGTAGTGTGGGGAGAGAGAGTCTAACCAGAAATCTTCTCTCTTCAATGAAGCCTGCTTAGATTTCTTATGACCTTTCTCTGTCTTGGTAGAAATATCTTTGTATTTTTCAAGTACCCTTTCTTTCTCTTCAACTAGGCCTAACATCTCGTATGCATCTGCCACTCTTTGAACTATTGATTTGTCAGGAGGTTTGCGATCAAAAGCTTCCAATCCCTTGAAAAGCTTTATGATAATAATAAAAAAAATGATCAATACAAAATATTAGAAGTAGCTAGTTACGATAAAATAAGAACAAGCTAACCTTTTAATTAAGCAAGACTTGGAAAAAAAAAAGGTCTATAACAACTGCTAAAAGAACTTGGACTATTGCCTCTTAAAGTAAGACGTGTTGAAGATCAGGAAACTGCCTCTACATTTAACCATAGTACTTCTGCAAAGGTATCTTTTCAACAAAGTCACACCTGTTTGGAATATAATCTTGGAATATAATCTCAAACAATTTGTCTACGCAATTTGAAGCTTGGTCAGATATGAGAAAGAAACTTTAAAGGATTAACTAAAAATGTGAAATTCTGATCTATGCAATATGAAGATCCATAATCTAGATGCTGATTATCACCTCTATAATTATGATTATGTACAATTGTTTCTTCGAGACCCCACATTTAACCATTTAGCAGGATCATATAAATAGATGTCTGGGTTCCTCAAACAAAGTGGTAGCATGGTGAGGTGCCTTGCACGATCTTTAATCCAGGGTTTTAGTTCTTGGTGGCATGAAGACATGCCAGGAAATATGAAGTTATTGGGGCAGCAAACAGAGTGACTGGGTCCAGAGCTGGGAGACGGCAGCAAGGCAACAGGTGCATATGAGAGAGAGCAGATAGCCCAAGGGTGATGGGGACGTGATAAGTGACGGGCATGAATTCCTTTGTGCTGTGGTGTTTCCCATGTCCTAAAATGGGCTAGCATGGTTGCAGTATAGTGATATGACGGTTAATTAGAGATGGTGCATATCAGGCAGCTGACATAGGATTGGCCTTGTTCAATCAAACTTTCCACTTGCCACCAAATTAATATTCTATTTATGTGCATTTACCCAGTTGGTATTGACATGATGTTTCTCTAATTACATTATCAATTTTATTGAGAATTTGATGTTTGACTCACTCGTATGATGTATTTCACCAAACTACCTCAGTAAAATCAGACTTTTTCCCCTGAAATCTCAACATCATGACATCACTTCAGTCAATTAATTCTTAGATACTCCCATATCATCCCACCTTCTCTCACTTGTCACTGGTACCTGAAATCCCTAAGGATTCCCCTCCCCTCCTCTCTTGCATCTTGAGCTCTTCCTTGTTACTTGCAATACAACCCACCACAGGGGCACAGTATTGAAAAGAACTTTCATCTAAGACCAGGAAATTGGACAAATGTCTTACCCTTTGCAATTAGAAAATGTAAAGGGAACAATGCTGGCACAATAAATGCTCAAATTACCAGTAGAAAAAGGACTGATGCTAAACACACAAAGCCAGATCAGTTGGAAACTTTGTTTACCCAATGGGGCTGTCCTCAGTCTTAAGAAACATCCAGCATATCAACATCTGAGCAAAACAAACTCAACTGTCTTTTCCTAAATTTTTCACATGTTCAGATACTTTTATAGCTAGTAATGCATTGACTGCAAAAGATATGGGGGTGTTTCAGGTGAAACTAGTAGTTATACATGGTTGGCCAAGTATTATGCCCTCAGGTTTGTAGTGGCAATGGCTTTACATATAATTTGCTCAGCTTTAGATATGAATTGGCATCACTGGACTCATTCTGTGGCTTGTTCAAGGGATAGCTACCCCCTAAGGATAAGGAAGCATAGCAGCCCCTTGCACAGGCCCTTACCATTTAGGCCTTTCCTGCTATTGGATTCCAAATGTGTAGAGGCTCTTATGCTCATACCCATAGAGAAGTGTTACAATTTTAAAGTCCATCTACCCTTTCGCCAAGTATTTATTTAGTTTTAAAGATTTTTTTTTTCAGTTTAGTTTGATTTTTATTCAACAGCTGCAAGTAAAAGAATAAAGATACACTGACAGCTCCTACAAAATAAACTGGATATTTTCAGCTTATTCCAATTGACGATGCAAATTAAATACTAAAAATTGTAACATGAATAAAGGAAGGCACAGTTACCAAACATCAGGACTATGAAATGCATGTGCAATAGATGATTAACTTATGAATAAGATTAGATTAATCATTTATAACATGTACCTCCAAAGCCCATACAGTTGACAGTTAGGGAAACAAAAACATACCTTTACAAGATTCTCCAGCATGTTGTTTCGATAGTATACTGATATCATAAGTCTGCATAACTGCCAAGGCACTGAATGCAGATCTGCACTAACTTTCTTCACCCAAAACTGATGTGCTTCCTCTGCTCTATGATCCATATCTAAAGCTCGTAGTAACTGTACATATGTTCCCATTGTGTTTCCCTGCCCTTTGCTTAGCATCCACTTAATGACCTAAGAGGGAAGAATAATTGTTGAATCCATATCCAGAGAGTTGACATGATTCATAAAATTTGAAGCAGGAGGTACTCAAAGTATGCAATTTGCAAAATTTACTTTTACCTTTTCTGTTACAAGCAAAAGAATCAATTAAAACAAACAACAGAAACAAACTGAAAAAAAAAAAGTGCTTGTAATATGGGGAAGGCAACAACTCAGGCTTGGCATAGCAGTTGTTAGCCTCATTAAAAGGATTGTGGTCCAAGGTTCAAATCCTCCCTCCCTTGTATTACCCACATGTACCCCCCAAAAAAAAAAGCAAAGAAGGCAAACACTGAATAAAGTGCCCTCATCAAAACTATTCAGATAAAGGTGAGACCATAAATTTAAAAATGTTACAATAGAATGAAAATCAAGTCACAATAATAAACAAGCAATCAACCTTCTCTCTTGATTATATTTGGATATAATTCTTCTTGCAAGCCATTGTGTCCAATGTGTGCAAGACTTGCCCTAACCTACACCAAGAAACATAACGAGCCAACTGCCAAGAAAATTTGTTTTTCTTACTACAACAAAGATTAGTTCACTTATTATCAAGAACCACGAGTACCCTAGATGATATCTTCTTTCTTTACTTGATATATATATATATATATATATATAGTTTTATGGTTATATAATTTCACAAGTAAACTAACTAAACAGTTTAAATGACTATGTAATATCGTGTGATACAAAGAAAATATAAATCATCCAGAGACGCAGAAAGGGAAAGCTGATTAAAATGTAAAAACTTAAGTGGAATGAGACTAACTGCTGATACCTGAACAACCCTATGCCACTGATGCTCCTTCTCAAGAGCAAGGATTACATTTTTAAGAGGTCCAATAGGAAAGCTCTGCTCCCAAGCAACCCACGCATCAAGAGCACCATAGACAGCTTCTTTACTGTCTTTAAGATCAAGAAGCTGCATAGATGGAGTTACTTTACCAAGTTAACAACTGATTTTAGCATATAAAATCAAAGCCAGGAAGGAAATGAAAAAAGATGATTGGCTTTTATACTTACTGTAGTTACAAGAAATTTAATTTTATCCTTTCTTGAGACATTCTGCCCAATTTGGTGCTTCAGTACGCCTCCAAAATTTTGTTTGGGAGACAGATTTTCAGCATTGTTATTGCGTTGATCCTTAAATGATTCCCATATAGGTTAAGGCAATCAAATAAGATGAAATCAATAACTAAGAAGTTGAAAAACTTATCTGAAATAAAGCATCATGTAAAAAGCAAATGGAAAATGATTACCAAATTAATAAGATGAGATTTTTCTGTAAACATATATTATATTTGTGAAATCAGGCTTTTCCAAAAAAAGAAATAAAATCATTTTGTACAAGAAGTACAAAAAAGAACTTCAAAAACAAATGTTTAATCCTTCTTCCAATCATAGAATGCCTTAAACATGTTTAAACTAGAAGGATCTTTCTGCCTTTATTCCTTCATTCTATTTTCAGTCGGTCGA
This sequence comes from Heritiera fomes, assembly GCA_032173925.1. Taxonomy (NCBI): domain Eukaryota; kingdom Viridiplantae; phylum Streptophyta; class Magnoliopsida; order Malvales; family Malvaceae; genus Heritiera; species Heritiera fomes. Next base: position 8,074,487 of record JAPDPM010000017.1, read on the forward strand.
AAAAGCTTCTCATACTTTATTTCATTCCTATTAAAATTGATGTATAGAAGAAAAGGAAGATAAATAGAAATAAAAGGATGACGCGATAGATTAACTGGAAATTACAGTAAGGTGATAGTTGATGACAAATTGAAAATTAAAATTTAGAAATTCCAATTTATTGAAAATCAAATTTAAATGATTTTTTTTATCAATGTGCTATTTACTCATTTTAAGAGTGCTTCATCTAATACTTGCAATAAAAACTGTAAAAATATTAAGTAGTAGTTTAAACCAACTTATTTCATTCAGTCAATATTATTTTACGACTATACTACATTATCCCAGTGGCTTATTAAAGGATCTTTTATGCCATCTTCTATTGTGTTAAATCTCATCAGTTGTAAAATCACTGCAAAATCATTTATTAATATTGCAAAAATCTAATAAAAGTGGATTCAAGAATTAATTTTCAGTAACACAGTTTCACATTACAAATTCAAGACTTAATTGTTCAATATTTGGAATTTTTTCAATTTATCAAATAACACTTAACTAGAAGTCATTTTTAAGAAAATTTGAAGATCAAGAAAGAATGAACCTCCACTTGAAACTCATCCTTACTAGTAGTACAAGGAATTTAAGTCCCTCATAAGCAGTTCGGGCTCAACTCAAAAACTACTAAGAGTTCAATGTACTTATGAGGCTCAACTGGCTCATTAATGTAATTAAGCTTTTAGTTTTGCAATAAGTTACACAAATTCTCTCTCTCTCTCTCTCTCTCTCTCTCTCTCTCTCTCTCACACACACACACACACACACTTATATGAGCTTGATTTTATCTATAATGATAATCAAGGCTAATTGAATAGCTCAACCTACTTTTAGAATCAAGATCAAATTTGAAGAATAAAACTTTATCAAACTTGAGCCACATTTTAAGGTTTTGAGTAGAGTTCAAGTGTTTTAACTCTGTTGACTCAACTTGGACAGATTATACCACTAGTCCAACTAATGACATATGGCAAGCTTACTAACAATAAGTGCTACAACTTTGTGAAAATTTACACTAACTCAATGACAACATAATAACAAAATAACTTACCTTCGCAACATGGTTTGCATCTCTTCCTTGTCCTTTTGAAATTACCTACATATATAGAAGGCAAAGAGAAAGAACGACAGAAGATGAGCAAAACAGATGGCCTAGCTGTTTATTTCTTTTCCTCTTTTTAGGAGAGGACTGGGAGGATGGGGCAGCTTAGGGTTTTGAAAATTTTAAAATTATATGGAAACAACAATATATAAACAAATATAAACATATATGCGTTAGGTATGTATGTATTATCTTTTTTAGACATGGGGCTGATTGTGCGATTCAAATAATATAAAAGTTTAAGAAGCAAGTATACAAATTTTAGAGATTTCTGACATGAAACAGACAACAAAAAAAAGTAACACAAACAGAAACCAATTCAACTTGAATGGGGAGGAAGAGGAAAAAGTAGAAAAGTTCAGAAGCTGAGTACCTGACGAAGTCACTTACCATTATAAACCTTAGCAAAGTGTCAGATAAGGACAACCAACACTCCAACTAAAAAAATTTTGATAATTTACATCGTAAACTTAGTGTAAACCTACTTTGAAATTTAATCAAACAGGTAATGGGGATGACAGATTTTGGGTGTTTGAAGGAAAACTTCGGGGAAAAAAAAAACTCACCTCATATGTAGCAAAGGAGCAACCTCTAATCAACGCTGATGTTGCAGGAAGGAAAATCCTTTGCGTGGAGTGTCCCGAAATCTATAAAAAAAAAATAAAGAAGAAAGGAAACATTGATGAAATCTTTAATTATAGAAATATGTACATGGAAAGGAGAAAGGAATGTACTTTTTGCATTGCAATTCGCAGCATCATTATCGTGGTTTTTCAGCAGCAATCAGGGCGACAGAGAGAGAGGTTTAATTCGTAAAAATGTTACTTTATGTGGTTTTACTGGCTACTGGTTCACAGCTCTTACGCGTGGTTAGAAATGGCACAACAGAAGAAACTCTGAGTCCTCCCTAGAAGCGGATGAAAACTCGGAGCTAGTCAGACTAGATTCGCCCCCTCATCCGCAAGATTTGCTGGCCAAGACGGCGCCTCACAAATGGGTTTTGCTAGTAATGAGTACAGGGAGTAACTATGGGGTTCCAAATAAAATTTGGAAAAGACAAATTCTATTTGTACTTGACTTTATGCTCTTTTTATCCCGCTCAAATGAAAAAAAAAAAAAACCAAATATACTCTATATTTTTATTATTTTAACTCTAAAAATAAAAGTTAAATAAAAACTATTCCTAAATATCCCGCCAACGCCATCATCTCAAAACTTTACTCTTTCGATCCTCTCTTCCGATCTCCCGCCGATTTCTAGTCTTCTCCAACGATTGCTGGTTCTTCTTCCATTATTGTCGTCAAGTGGGGTTTCCCTTGAAGCAGACTTGTGTGAGATCTACCAGTCTCGCGCAAGCAGACTAGCGCGACACCCACCAGTCTCATGCAAACAGATGCCACCGATCCCGTGCAGGGCGCTCGTAGACCTACTGTTTGGGGCTAGGGTGAGTGTGGATCTCCGTCAGGACCCACCATCCATGGCAAATCAACTTGCGCGATATCCATAACTTCGTGCAAGTGTTCTTGCGCATTACTTAAGATTTCACACAAGTAATTTTGCGCAACTTGGGTTTTTGCACAAAACACATGGTTTTGCACAAGAATACTTGCGCGGCTAGGCTGGAAAACATAAATCATAGGGTTAAAATGGTCCCTAAAATGAAGAATAGGTTTAGTTGTTTTCTTTTTTTCATTTGCATGGGGTAAAAAGAGCAGAAAGTGGATTACAAGTATAATTTTCCTTCGAAAAATCCTATTCTTACCTTTCTTTTTACTCTTCACACTTTAAATATTTACAAGATAAAAAAACTCTTAAATAAAAAGACATCAACACCTCACCCAAGATATGTTGTGGAATAGAAATTTTTAACATTTTGATTCCAACTGATACTAAAATGACTGAAGAGGAAATAAAACCTACTATAATTCATAAGAAGGGAATTACAGTGGCGCTTATACCCTCACTGCATGTTCGGCTTTTATTTTCTCAATGACATAATACGATAGAAAGTCATATCTCTTCCATTCACCAATAACTATTGAGAAGTGCTTGTAACTAAGTGATTTCTTGCAATACTTCACAGAGCATTTGTATCCATCTTCACAAAATTATTACAGGAATTTTTCTGTGGTTTTGTTAACAAGAAAAAGGACATCTTGAGAAATAGCCATATGAGAATGTTCACTCTTAATTATCCTCTTTATTCTTCATTTCCTCTAACTAGGTTTAACATTCTTGCTATTCTTGTTTGCGTTTTCTCATTATCTCGATTCAATGCTTGGTTCCATTACAGCTTTTTGTTTTTGCTATTGTTCGACTTTGGTTTTGATTTTGTTAGGCTTTTTTTTTTGCACTCGCTTTCTTGTTTGGTTTTTTTAATGGTTTTTTTTGTCTTTTGGAGAAATCTATGTTAGAATTTTTCAATTAGTGGACTACTATTAATTGGTAGTTTTGAGTTTTAATAACACTGTCAAAATGGGCCAAGGCCCATTGGGTCAGCCCGACCTGTCCCATTTATTCAGGGCTTGAACCTCATTTTTGTAGCCTATTTAAGAAAGAGAGCTTTTTAACCCCGCCTATTTGGGCCTGGGGTAAATAAACTGGCCTGTTTAATTTTTTTAATACTTTTAATTATATTAAAATTTTATTTTTATATTAATTATTTATATGTTTAACATTTTAATCAAAGTAAAATATATAAAATTAATTCTATTTAATATTACTAAATTACTTTAAGCTAACTTAATGACTCACAACCTCTTACACATGCTAGTTGGAAGGGGAAGAATACATTTGCTTTGAGTAATGTAAGTCCATTTTTGTTTTTTAAGTATATGCTTTATTTTAAATTCTCTTTTGTAATGACAATTAATTTATTTTGAAATGTCCAATGATATAGGCTTTCAAAAGATTTGAAACTATTCAAGTGGAAGAACCAAAATCTTAATTAGATCTTTATTTGGAAGCACTAAAGATCATGGGTCGCATGGTTGAAGATTAAATGTGTTGCAATGGTAGAAAGATCATAAGCCAAGATTTCCAAAGCTTGCAAGTGTAGCTTGTGATATCTTGAGTATTCCAATAACAACAGTGGCATCAGAGAGTTCTTTTAGTATTGATTCTCGTGTTTTAAATAAGTATCGAAGCTCTAGATCATAAGAACATGAAAACTCTCATTTGCACCCAAAATTGGATTCTTGGTTTTGAAGGTAATGTTATTAATTAGTCGACAATTTTTAATCAATTCATAAGTTTAATTTTTGTAAGTTCTTATATTGTTCTTTATTTATGTTTGTAGATGGTGAAGTTGAAAAAAATTGATTGAATGTGATTAACACTATGGAGGAAATGGATGGACATGGATCTGTTTATCATGTTTTTTATTTTTAATATGTTGAGACATGTTTTTTAGTATCTAGGTTTGTTAAAACAATTTATATTATGCTTGTTAGACTATTAATATGTAATGTTTAAATAATGTTAAAGACTTGATGGATTTGATATGAATTTATTTGATGTTTGTTTAATATTTTTTCAAATTTTATTTTGTTTATATACTAAAAAATGGGATTTTAATATAAATTTTAATTTTTTAAATTTTTTAAATGGGTCGGCCCATTTAAGCCCGTTAGCCCTTAGGACCGGATATGGGCTTGCATTTTCTGGCCCATTTAACAAAAAGGGCTTTTTTGGCCTAACCCATTTTGACAGTCTAAGTTTTAATAAAATAGGCTAATAATTTAGCTCTAGTATGAAAAAGACACAGGTAAGCCCAATTGAATAATTGTGATCAACTTGAATGGGCTTTTGCACATCTTATTGGGTCAGTGTGGTGTGATGATTGTATAGGCTTGGAACTTAATATTCTCTGATGGGGGGACTATTAAGTTCAACTATAAATATAAGGCTAAGTCACCTCTTCACTTCTTAACATATTAGGATCTACCCATTGAGATATACATGTTAGAAAGATGTCTTCAAGTTCTATAATGTCTACAGAAAAAAGGTAAGCCTAATTAATCTCTTGTGTTCTAATTATTGCATAAGAAATTGTATGATTGATTTTAACATGTGGTATCAAGAGCTAGGCTTATGTAGAATTAGAATCAAGAGAAGATTTTTCTTACTGTTAAAAAAAATCGTTTTAGGCGTCAATTTTAGGCAAGAAAATTTTGATCTTGCAAAAGAATTTTTTGAATCAAACCATGGGGCTTTTATTGCCCATTCAACAAGGATCAAAACCATCTTGATGATTTTCATTAATTCATTTTAAAGAATAAGAAATCTGGTTACAAAGTTTTTTGAACAAAGTTTTAAAAAAATTTCGAAATTTAATTAAAATCTTTGATTTTTATAAGTTCTAGTTCGATTTAATCCCCAAGAACTATTCATAATTGATTAAAGGTATGAGTCAAAGGTTTTAATTAAATGAATTTTTGGTTTAGATTGAAAAATCTGAAGAAAACACAAACGGGTCATATACGAGTTGTTCAATTCTTATTGTTGGATCAAATTGATCACATTTCTTGGTATTTTGATTAGTTTTCCAACATGGGTTTTGTAAAAAGATGGGTTAATTGAGTTTTGGAAACATGAATTTGAAAAGAAAAAAAAAGATCAAAAACGCATGAAAGTTGGGTCTGAAAAGTGAAGACCCAAACGGGTCTGCTTTGTGTGGAAAACGGGTCAGGAAAGATCCAACTGGGGAGGAAGAAGACCAAACAGTGCAGTGGTTGCAAAACCCATGCGCACTAGGTGGCACGTGTGATGTGTGTGCGATCATATCGGGTCCATTTTGGACCCTGTTTTCTCTCACCTGCTTAAAATTTTATTTCTAACTTTTATATTTTTTTTGAAATCGTTAAATATTTATTATTTAATATTTATGATTGTCATAACGTCTAGGTTCGTGAACCTAATCATTAGACTTTAAAATTCTAGGAGTCGCCACCAACCATTCTACCTATGTGTGATTGGTCACCTATTCATAACTATGGACAAGGTTAGGTCTACATTCAAAAATTCTAGGTTCGGAAGTACGGTTACATGTAGGGAATGATTAGCACCCCCACAAAGCCCATTTAAGATGGTACCATTTTAGCATTAAATTATTCTAAGTTTGTCTTAAAATTTTATTTCTACCCTTTCTAACCCTTTTTAATTTTATTTCGTAATTTTATTTTATTTATTTGTTCTTTTTATTTTTATTTTATCTTTGTTGGGAAAATGTATATTGCTTGTTTTTTTATTGAAATCACTTTCATATTCTCTATTACTCTGACAATAATCCAAAGAAACTTCTCACCTAGAAAATTCTTAGGTGTGCTTACTCACAATCACCCTAAGACTTCCATCATCAGGACAACCTTTACTCATCTTCATTATTTAGTCTTTCTAAATTATTATTATTATTATTATTATTATTATTATTATTATTATTATTATTATTATCTCTTGAATTTTTTTTATTTTATTTATATTATTTAAAATAAATGTTGATTATTTTTAAAAACTTCCAATTAAATCATTCATTACTTTGGAAAAATTTAAAAGGAAACTTTTACTTAGAAATTCCTTAAGTGCTGCTTACTTGCAATCACTTTAAGGATTTCATCCTCGAATAAATTTATTTATATATTTATCAAATTTGATATAATTATTATTTTTTTTACATAGGTGTTGATTATATTTTAAAATATCCCATTAAATCATCCATTAGTCTGGAAAAATTTAACAGGATATTCATACCTAGAAAATCCCTAAGGCTGTGCTTGGTACAGCTGAAAAGTGGGAAGAAAGAAAATGATGGAGAGAAAAGTGAGAAGAAAATGGATTTTAGTGTTGCTTGATAGAACAGAAAATGAAAGGGAAAGAAAAGGTGGAAGAAATGTGTTTTCTGCTCCAAGACAAAATACAAATCCGTTCAAATTGGACAGAAAATAAGAAAGAAAATGTAAGCATGTGAAAAAATTAGCTGAAAAGATAAAATTATCCCTGTAAAAATTTAAAATTTTCAACTTCAGTCTCTTTTTTTTTCATGTCTCCCGTAAATCCCGTAAATGTAACTACTCTCTCCCGATCTCTCCTTCTCCATCGCTGATGTGATCTCTCCAACCGCCGTTAGAGCGCCGTTCGGGTCGCCATTTGCATCGGGCTAGGTGATTAGTGCTTGGCTTGGACTCTAGAGATCATTCGCTTTTCCAAAACATGAGCCTAGGAAATTAATGGGAGGCTGAACCAGTGGGCAACGTAAATGCAAATTTAGGAGCGCTCCCTCGACTTTAAGCTTAGGAAAAGCATAACCTTTTATTATTTCTCACACAAGGAACCGTTAAATCCTTTAATTTTTGTTATTTAACGCATTCACATTACCAAATCATTACATTCTTTGCATATCAGATCCATTCTTAACCCTTTGGTTCGATCGTAATTCTGACAGAAAACAGAGGGTGCAGGGAGCCTCTGAATTCTTCTTATAGCTGGTGAGTGCTAAGAAACACGATCTCTTTCTTTAATTTTTAGGGCCTTAATTTTGTGTATTTATGCGTTAATGGCTTTGATTTGCCTCAGTTATTACTAATTGGGTTTCTATTTTACATCATTTGGGTTTATTTGTCAATGTCGATTTCTCAATTACATTTTTGTTGTTGTTGTTGTTTTTTTTTTAATTTTTTTATGCCAATTTAGTTTGTATGCTATTATTAATATTATTTCGTTAATATTAAGAGGTCTAGTGATTCTATAAGGGATTAATTGTATTATCATTTTGCCCAAGTAATGCTTAAATTATTTTTTTTAAACTGAAATTTTAAGATTTTGATCATATCCAAATCGAATTTTGTATCCCTATATAGTGAATTCATTTGGCTATTGTGACTTAATTGGTGTTATTGGGTCTTTTTATATGTCAAGAATTAAAAATGCGGCTCGATATATGAACTTGGTTAACTCAATTGTTCTGGAATTTGAGTCCACTGCAAATTATTTAATTTGATGGTAGTTTGCTTGGTGATTTATATTTCTAATGGTATCTCATTGAGGCGAAACTAAGTTTAGATATGTCGTATTTGATCCCACTTTTTGACAATGCAGATACTGTGCTTTATGTTCAAGACCATATCTTAACTTCTTATTCTTTGATTGCTGAAATTGATTTACACTTGCATTTATTGTTTATTTCATAGCTAGGACTTACTAGTGTTTCCAATCACCATTTCTTTGTTTCAGTGAATTTTTATGAAATTTTTTGGTAAGGGAATTACACATCCATCTTGATTATGGGTTGGATTAGACTAGTTTGGTCATGAATCAGATGTTGTTGATAATATAGAAAAAGATATGATGGAAAGAAAAAAATTAGCTGGGTGATTAGTGTTTTCTAGTCATAAGGAAAACAATCCTTTTTTAGGAGAGATTAAACAACAAGGAAATATGAAATGAATATTATATGTTAATCAAGCAGACTATTTATTTGTGATGGTCAATATATACATTGAAGACTTCCAACATATATTTGTAGGTGATAGAGGTTGCAAATTTGCAATACATTTTGCTTCTAAGTCTTAATTTAAGGAGTAGATTAGATGTGTATGTGGTAACATTAAGTTTGGTATAGAATCTATTATAATTTCTTCTATCATGTCTAGTTTCAGAGTTGTAGACCATATTTTTGTTGCTTGGAGAATTGAATCTCTTGGTGGGAATTTTTTTAATGGCTGTATAAAAATATGTTTGTTGGGTGACTTTCCAATAAGTGTAGCAAGCAGTAGTTTTTTTCTTCTTTACCTTCTGCAATATGTTGCTACTGAAAGAGAGTGTGTTTTCTGTTGGCTTATTAGTTACTACTACTGTCACTTTGGCTTTTATAAGCCAAAAAAGATTGGGTTGTAAGAGGAAGAGATGATTGAGTTCCCTTTGATTAAGTAGGCTGATAAAATTAGTTTTACTTCATTTTTTGCTTTTTCAGTGAGACTTGTTTCTTGTTGGTGTGTCCTGAAGCTCAAATATTACACTTTCTTAAATCCCATAATGCTTCATGAGATTACAGTGGTGCTAATAACTAATTGAAGGACATTGAAGAGAAGCCTTTGAACTTGTGCAAAGGCATCATGTCATTGTTACATCCTTTTGCATATGGATCCTTGCAGATTCAAGAAGTTTATGATGAAGCTGGACATTCGTGCTTCCGGAAAGGTGTATTCCTAACATTGATCATGGTATGTAAGAAGTAACTACTACATTTGCTAAAGTATTATTCTAATCGTTCCTGCCTGTTATTCACAGGTGAGCAATCCTTCTATACAATTTATGCTATATGAAACGATGTTGAAGAAGCTAAAGAAAAGACGATCTCTTAGCAGGGCAATGATGGAGTAACTGCTTTGGAGGTCGGCTTTGGTTAGTATGTATGCACAAGTATACTCTTTCCTATATACTCTCGCTGATAGTCAAAGATTCAAGAGGAAGCTCAGCTGCGTCGGCATGGCTAACTTGACGGAGAAGATTTTGAATCTCATCAACCCATTTTTGCTTATGAATCTTGCTTTTTACACTTGAACTCTAGAAGGCCTTGTCCAGTCTTGAGACCAAAATGGAGTTCCTCAGAAGTTTACCTTTCTTTTTTGTATGGCCATGCAGAAGTCTCATCGCAAACTCCATAAACAATACCTAGTACGAGTGATAGTAAATTTAAATATTAGAGAAGTAACAGTAGAATAATATAGTGCTTCCATTTATTCTTATTGGAGGATGCTCCTCCAGCATGCTTGCTTTTGAGTCTAATTGTGACCTGACAGATGGAGCTTTTATAAGAGCTTGCAGAGACTTGAAATTGAATATTGCTTTACTTCTTGTTCCATCAAGCTAGTTTTTTGTTACCTGAGATTTCTTCCTCATGTAGACAAACGTGCTTCCATCAAGCACACCTGAGAATAGCAGTAACAAGTGATTCAGATCAGATGTAATATTCCCAGCTGAATCAATTCTACATTGAAGTTCTAAACCCTAATTCTGGTTGAGTTTTAGATATCTTGAGCTACCGAAAGTTTTTTTGTTTGTTACGAGATAAATATTTAATAATTGGAGTGAAAATAGGATTGCTTAAATTGAAAGCTAGACGTTACAATATTTGATGGTTGTTTCTTGAAGGAATACAACTTCTATAAAAATAATTCTATTAGTATTAAACATTTTTTTTGACGATATTCATGGTTGAGTTGAGTATTTAACAGTTATTAGTCATTACATAATTAATTAATAATTAATAAATTAATTATCATAAATAATTAATTAATTATTAATAAATTATTTTGACTAGATTTTATTTTTTTAAAAAAATTCTCATTGAAAATGAAAACTCAATAAATGCCAAAAAATATATTATCCAAAAACAATTATAGTTGATAAATATTTGTATACGGGTAGGATGGTAAAATCATTTTATTTTTAATTTTCTTTCCTCTCATTTTTTCATTCTACCAAGCAATAGGAGGAAAGAAATATACTTTCCATCCATTTTTCCATCTTCCATACCAAGCACACCTAAGGAAAAAAATTAAAATTTTTCATCTTTCCAATTTTTCCTCCCTTCAATTTTCTTTCTTTCCATTTTTCTTTTCACTCTACCAAGCAAAGCCTAAGTGCTGCTTACTCGCAGTCACCTTAAGGTTTTCATCGTCAGATAACCACTACTTATTTTTATTTTAATTATTTTATTTTAATTATATATTATTTATTAATTTTTTCATTAATCTAAAGAATTGTACTATAATGTCTTAAAGTATTAATCATATTTTTGTCCAAACTAATCAACATGCAATCTAATATTAGAGCAAATATCAATCCATCTACCAAAATGTACATTTTCATACAAATCAAAATTAAATTATTAAATTATCACATTATTAAATTTGTTAAGTTATCATGCCAGTAATACAAATTAGTAAGTCAAATACTAAATATTCAACTCATACCACCAAAAAACTAATTAGTCAATAAAATGAAAGGAAAGAAGAAAAACCTGAACAATTAATTAACGTCTTTTCCTTCCTTGGTTTTTAGACTTTAACAATATGCTAATTTCTTTTAAGCAGCAGCGGTGATAGCTTCCAAGGATGATGCGGTTCAGTTAGGATACTGAGCAAAGGACAATGAAAGCAAGTGGCTAGAACGGGACAAGCAGGCAGTAATGCAGCAAGTGACGGTTGTAGACATTCAGCTTTGATGATGAACCGGACAGTGGCGTAAGCAAGAAACTGGTGCGGATGACAGACTGTGTTAGGCGAGCAGGCGTATGGAGATGATGCAATCGGGTTGGGAACACAGTAGGAGAAAGAATCGCTATAGGCAGTAGCGATATCTTTCGGGTTTGGAACAGCAAGTGGGGCAATGTTTTGCAAGCAGTAATGGCAGCTTGGAGCCGGCAGCGATGTACGAGAAGCTAGTGTTGAAGATGATGACAGATTAAGAAAGAAAAAACAAGGATGAAGATGGTCAAGGCAGGGTACGATGACAGTTGAAGTTGTAGCAGGTGATGACTAAGGCTCTGTTTTTGTGAAGCTCCCCTTAGTAAAGCTGCCGGTTCCCCCATTTTATCAATTCATAAATTGAAACCTTGTTAAACTTTATTTCTATCTTTATTTTCTTTTATATTCTAAATTTATCTAACTAATCCCGATTTAAAAATTAATTCTAAAGTTAATCCTAAAACTAATCTATTAATCCTAAAATAGAATTATCCTAATCTATTAAATAATTCTAAGATAATGTTAATCCTAATTTTCTAAATGTTAATTCAAAATTTACAAAAATGATATTTTACAAAAATACATCCCGGACAAAATAAGTTGTCTATAATGATTATTTTGAAAATTATTATATATTGTACACATGTTTTTTGTTGTTTTATTGCATGAAAAAAATATTTGGCATTGTTTTGAACCTAAATACAGTTTGTACTCTACCTATTTGAATAAACAAATTTTCATACTTTTAGCTTGAATTTAGTGCATGATTAGGTTAAAATATTATTTGAAAAATAATTTTCTGTTAAGTTCAAGACTCTAAGGTTTTTTGATGCAACACAAAGTAATTTAAGGACTTATTGAGATACATTTAGGTCTTGTGTCTTAGCAAGAATAGTCCGTTGCATACATCAGGTTAAGTATGCAGGATAATTATTTGGGCAAATTTTTTTTCTCGGATTGATAAAATTTTTGTTAATTAATATGGATGCTTGGCTACCAAAGTGGCTCATTTGTTGATATTAATGATTATTTGATTAATCACAAGTATTCGAAATGATTCTTAGGTTAGCTTATACAATTACCTGCCTAAAGGGTGTTATTGTGTAAAATAATCTGGAATGAGATATAAAACATCGAGTTGAGGGTACACCGGTCTAGAAAGATTATCTGCCCAAAGGGGATATTTTTCAAAACTAGGATATTCTCATGTCAGTTTTATGTGAAAAGTACGTATTAGTATGTTGCATTCTCTACCCAAAGGAGAGTTTGTGATGATACTTTTGGGCTTTTCGGTTTTTACGATAAATTCTTGACATTTATCTTATTGTTTGCCCATTAACAAATAGTTGCATTTATTGTCTTGATTAGTGACTATTACTATAGATAGGTGCGTTAGCACCATAAAGGTTTTAGATGGTGTTAGCTTTAAATTGACATATATATTTTGAAATGATAAAAACTTAAGTAAGCTTTAATGTTTGAATTCATATTGTAAATTTACCTTATCACACATGATTTTCTCAATCCATTTTCAAGTGATCATATCAAACATTAAGACCATGATTTAATGATGCATATTCTTATTGGTCTTAATACTTTATAAATATTTTGAATATTTTAGAAAATTACTTGATGAATATTTAGACTATGTTTTCATTTGAGAAAGTCAAGAAAAACTCCCACAAAAATGCCAAAATGTTTTGGGTTGAATTAGGATCAAAGACCACATCATTTCTAACCCAAAAGTGCAGGAAAAATGCCCTTTGGAAGCATGGGATCGATCCCATAGGGAAAGGGATCGATCCCTTTTTGGCAGAATGCCCTGGAAGCCTAGAATGAAGAAAAGGATCGATCCCTTTGGTAAAAGGATCGATCCCTTTATGTCAAAAAGTCCCCAACGGCTAGTTTCTGTGAGATACAACGGCTAGTTTCTGTGAGATACAACAACTAGTTTCTGTTTTGGCTCCAACCAATGTCCACAAACCATTCAAGGGACTATAAATAGAGGCTTAGAAGCTAGAGGAAGTAAGAGGAACTACTCAGTAACTCCAAATCTCATATTCCTCAAATCCTCAAGCCTCAAACAACAAATCAAGAGCTACAAGTCTTCATCTTCCATCACTCTCATATTCTTTGTATAGAATAGCACAAATATTGTATAGGTCTTTTCCTTGTGCTTAATTTCTGTAATCGTTTACCTACTTAGAGGCCTTCTTTGATTGCATCACTTGTAAACACACTCATTCCTTTTTAAAAGGGGAGGTTTCTCTTTAGCCTAAGAAAAAGAGGGAGGTTACTCTTTAGCCTAAGAAAAAGAGGGAGGTTTTTCTTGAGCCTAGAAAAAGAGGGAGGTTACTCTTGAGCCTAGAAAAAGAGGGAGGTTACTCTTGAGCCTAAGAAAAAGAGGGATTGTAATCACAAATTCAAGATAGTGGATTTGGAGAAAATCCTTGGGAGCGTCTCAAGGTAGAGGACGTAGGCAAGGTTGCCGAACCTCTATAAATCGCTTGCGTACATTTCTCTTCCTTACTCTCTTTAATTACTTGCAATTATATTTGTGCTTATTGTATTGAATTTGGATTGCATGATTGAATAGCCTAGAGAACATAGAAAATATTCATATAGGCTAGAGAATTTAGAAGAATCGAAAAACGAACTTAAGGTTAGTTAAGAACCGATTCACCCCCGTCTCGGTATAGCCTATAAGAGCCAACAGATGGGTCCAACTTTAAGAAATAGGATAGATCTAATCGCATGTGTTTATATTCCATTAAAAGGATTGTTTCTGAGCATCTTTTGAGTGGACTGGATTCAACTGAGAATGCTAAGAAGCTTTATGAACTTGTATGTGCAAGATATAAAAAGTCTAGTAAGTTTGAGGTTGGGAACCTTATGAATGAGCTAACGAGTATGAGGTATGACAATAATAGAGTGTTAGAGATTTTATTATGAAAATTATTCACATTCAAACTAGGTTGCAATCCCATGAAATAATCCTCCCTGATAAGTTCATTGTTCATCATGCTCTCAATGCTTTACCCATAGAATTCACCTAAATCAAAACTACCTATAAAGCCATGAGTGATGTTTGGAGTATTAATGACCTTATCTCTAAGTGCGTCTTTGAGGAAGAAAAACTTAAGAAAGAAAAGAGTGATGTTGCCTTAGTGACCACCCATTCCAAACCAAACTCCCGCAAAAATTATAGGAAACCTTGGGAGTCTTGTGCTTCTAAGAGATTTCAGGACAACAAAGGGAATGGAAATGGTCAAACCAAAGAAGTAGGAGGTCCTAATACTACCATTAAGAAAGATATTAAGTGTTTCTCCTACAAGAAGAAAGGTCATATAAGCGAGATTGCCATAAATAAAAAAATTGGTTAGAAAAACGTAATAAACAAAATAGGGATTCACAAGCAAACGGAAGCCAAGTGATAAGGAGTCTAAACTTAGAGTCAGAAATGATGCTAAAGTAAAAGTCGATTTTATAGGAATAGTTAGTTTAAACTTAGAGTTTGGTTTTCAACTTGTTTTAGAAAATGTTTTATATGTGCCATCTTTTAGGCAAAACTTAATTTCAATTTCTGTTTTGGATAAATTTGGATGTTGTTTTGATTTCACATGTGCGATAATTTTGCATGTTTTGATTGGAAATTGAAAAGTCAATCTTATTTTAAATTCTAAAATTGTGGGAATACTTTTGCTTGTTGAGAATTTATATAAATTGAGTTTGGCTCCTAATAATGAATATTGTTGCATGATGTTGAAAACAAGTGTCTAACAGATCTTTTATTAAAGAAAAGTCTTCCTTGTTGTGGCATAAGAGATTAGGTCATATTTCAAATGAATGGGTTGACAGGTTAATAAAAGATAGAATTTTACCTTCTATAGACTTGAGCAAATTAGGCACATATGTTGATTGCATAAGTGGTAAACTAACCAAAACTAAGAAAAAAAGGGGTAACTCGTAATTCTAGTCTTTTGGAGATTATTTACAGTAATAGTTATCTTTACTTGATTAATGAAAAATCTGATGCTTAAATTTTTTTTTAATTTTTAAAAACTAAAGTAGAGAAACAATTGGGGAAGGCTATCAAAATTGTAAAGTTTGATAGAGAGGGTGAGTATTATGGCAAATGTGGTACAATAGGGCAGCACTTGGGGCCATTTGCCAAATACTTGCAAGAATATGGAATTGTTCCACAATATACCATGCCTGGTAATCCTAAACAAAATGATGTGGCCGAAAGGCAAAATCGCACCCTTAAAGATATGATGAGGAGCATGATGAGTAGAACTAAACTTCCTGAATCTCTTTGGGGTGAAGCTATCAAAACTGCTTTGTACATCTTTAGTAGAGTCCCTTCCAAATCTGTTCCTAAAAATCCTTTTCAATTATGTATGGGTAGGAAACCTAGTTTGAATTATTTTAGAGTTTGAGGTTGTCCTGCAGAAGTTAGAACCTATAACCCTTCAAAAAGAAAGATTGAACCAAGGACTACTCATTGCTATTTCATAGGGTACCCAGATCATTCTAAGGGATATTGGTTCTTTTATCCTAATCGTGGAACCAAAATTATAGACTCTAAGGTGGCAAAGTTTTTAGAATTGGATGTTGCTGATAATAATGTCATAGATCAAGTTGTCAATGAAGAGGAACCTATTAGATATGTCGACATTTCCTTACCGTTTCCTATTATGATAATTTGCCTGTGATTGATGAGACAGTAAATCATGATGTGCAAGATGTAAATTCCTTGAATTATGATACTTAACTTGCTGATGTTTCTCAAAATCAAGGAGTTGCGAATGAGATACCTTTTGAGAAGATATACTAGGAATAGGAGATCTGCTATTCTAGATGACTATTTAGTTTATCTTGGGGAAAGTGATTATGACATTAGGCATGAAATATATCTTGTGACCTTTAGAATTATCATGGCCTTGGTTGCCTACTTTGATTTAGAGCTTCATCAAATGGATGTAAAGATAGCCTTCTTGAATGGTGACCTTGAGGAGGAGGTTTACATGGTACAAATCAAAGGTTTTAAAGAGCCTAGGAAAGAAAATCTTGTTTGCCGACTTAAGAAATCATTTTATGGCTTGAAACAAGCCTCTAGGTAGTGGTTCTTAAAATCTGACGAGATAGTCACTTCCATCGATTTTGAGAAAAATAAAGTTGACCAATGCATATATCTCAAGATCAATAGGAGTAAGTACATATTTTTGTGTTGTACGTGAATGATATTTTGCTAGCATGTAATGATGTTGAGTCTACGCAGGCTATTTGTAAGATCTGATTCTACTACACTGTACAAGATATTTGTAATTATTTGATTATTAAAATAAAGTTTATTTGGTGAAATTAAGTGAATTGGGTATGTGAGCCCACTTTAATTTTAATGGTCTTGATGGGATTAAGACTGAGAAATACAGTGTATGGTGGTGAAATAAATATAATAAAATGATTTTGAGGCATAAAAATAATTTTTATGTCATTTGAAATTATTTTGAGAATCTCGGAAACAAATTGAAAAATGACAGTTATGTCCCAAGGGTAATGTAGACACCCTATTTTGTCCGGGGTCTTAATTTGTAAAAATAATTAATTGGGTTGGGTGACATTTGTATTTTAAATAATTTAACAATTTAGAATTAGGCTAAAATTAAATTAGAATTTTTAGATTTAGAATTAACATTAATTAGGAAATTACAATTAAAATAGGATTTAGGAATAATAAAAAAAGAGAAAAGATAAAAAGAAATAAAAATAAAAATAATTTTAGGATAGGATAATTAGATTTTTTAGGATAATTATTTGGATTAATATTAAATTTGATAGAGTTAGATTAGGATTAATATAAGAAATAGATAAAATGTTAAAAATAGGAGATAATTAATAGAATAGGTAGAGTTGTATTAGGACTCAAATAAATTTTTCATTATAAAAAGGGGACGAAAAAAAACACAATCAAGCACTCAGCATTGACAGAAACGTCTACCTTGCTTCCATCACTATCATTGAACCGAGCATCATCTCCTTCATCACACCCACTGTTTTCTCTCTTCATCGTGCCACTGAACTGCTGGTCAAGCCATTATCTTCCTCGTCTGTTTTCTCCACGACTCTTGCTGCCCAACATCCCCACCGCACTAACCCAAACCAAAAACCACTGCACTGAAGCCACTACCTCTGTCTTGCACCATCTCTTTGCATCTTCGTCGTCCCTCTATTGCACCAGTTGATCATCACATCCCTATCTTCATCGCCGGCCCGCCTTGTTGAACTGTCCCTGCACCACACGTCACTGCTTGCTACTGCCGCACGTTCCACCACCGCTGCATATCCCTGCTACCATCTTAACGAGGCTGCCATTCTTGCTCTGTTGTGCATGCTGGCCTGCTTTGTCGTTGCTTCTTGATTCCTGTTTCACTGAACAGTTCAACACATCCGCTATTGAATCGCTGCTGTCTTGCCAAGTTCAACTCCTGCCACCATCGTCGTTATCACCATCGTTGCACCTTACGGAAGACCAAACATAGAGTCGAGCTATCACTGCATCTTCACCGCTACTCCAAAGGCAGACGCTATGATCGAGGCTTGAGGTAGAACCGACATCCATCATCACTTACTCCAAACGCTGCTGCCGAGCCTTGAGTTAGAACCGGCATCCACCATCGTTCCCGTTTCTCCTTGAGTCGTCGCGGCCATACCCGTGGTTACACCATCACCATTTTCATCAGACCGATTCTTCATCTACTACTGCTATTGGTAACTGGTACAAGGAACTAAAAGAAAGAAGGAAAGAAATAACTAGAAAAGAAGGGAGAGACGCAGGAAATTAAAGGTAAGCAAAAAAGTATTTTTAATTTATGTTATCAAATAAATTAAAACTTAAATTGGTATGATTTTAAAATGTAATTTGTATAATTGGACTTAATTTGTAGTATATATTTTGTTTAATATATTTTTAATTAACATAATAAGATTAAGATAGCATGGCTTGACTTAACTTAAAAATATGAGTTAGTAAATTGTGGATTTATTTGCATGACTTGTATAATGTGAATTGATTTACTTTGCATGATTTAATTATTTTGATAATATTTGATTAATGTAGGTTGGATAAATGATTTGTGTGTTGATATGATTTGTTTAGTTTAATTTGTATGGTATATTTTCTGTTTTATATGTTTAGTATGATAGATATTAGATAAATAAAATAATAAAATAAATTAAATTAGAAAAAATGCAAATAAGAATAAATGGAATAAAGATTGAATAAGGAGATAACAAAATTAGTTATCAAAGATGAATATGGATTATGCCGAGGATGAAACTCCAAGAAAGTCAATTGGTACTCCCTGGAATTTCTAGGTGAGATGATTCTTCTTGAGTTGAACCAGATTGATGGAATACTTGAGGAGAATTTTCAAGAAAACATAATTCATGTTCACTTTAAATATATAATGAAATAAAATAAAGTAACGAATCGAGAATAAAGAAATATAAAATAATATCATAATAAGGTAATGGGATGATAATAAAGGAAGTAAGTATGACATATGCCGATGATGAAATTCTAAGAAAGTCAATTGGTACTCCTTGGAATTTCTAGGTGAGATGATTCTTCTTCGGTTGAGCCAGATTGATGGAATACTTAAGAAGAATTGTCAATAACCCATATGTCATGTTTATTTTTAAAAATATAAAATAATAGAATTAAAACAATATAATAAGAAGAATAAGATTAAAAAATATTCAAAGATAAGAATTTCATAATATACTCAATCAATCCGACGATGGAGTTCGAGAAAGTCGATTGGTACTCCTTGAACATCTTGAGGTGAGGGGAGTTTCTATTATTTGAGCCAGATTGATGGAATAGTCTTAGAAACTTTCCCAATATTTAATTATCTAAACTAATACAAACATAAAGGCAAATTAGACTAAACTTAGAACTAAGTGGTACCATTTTAGAATGGGCGTCGTGGGGGTGCTAATCCTTCCTCACACGTAACCGTACTCCCGAACCCTACATTCTTTGAACGTAGACCATGCCTTATCCTTAGACAAGAATAGGTGACCAATCACACCTTAGGTTTGAATGGTTGGTGGCGACTCCTTGAATTTTAAAATCTAGCGGTTAGGTTCACGGACCTAGACGTTATGACAGGTAATTTCGTAAATTACGCCCACATGGAAATGAGTTAGGACAAAGTAAAAATATCATGATAATCTACTTAAAAAGGGAAATTTTATAGTGCAAAAAGATTGATTTAAAAAGGTGGTTTAATCAGAAGATTTTGCTAGCAGTCAAAAAGGGGTATAACCGTAATTTCACATTATCGGTACACCGCACCGCAACGAGACTACTTCCATTAATCAAATTACATTAAATGTGATCTATTGGTACTGGAATTATAATTTTTGGAGGTCATTTACATGGTTTTTACGAAAATAGAAGCTTAATGGCATGAATCGTAAATATATCAATTCATTAAGGGCAAAAAGATCATTTAACATGAAGGGAGACTGGTCAAATTAGTCAATAATGACCAGAAATTTACTAAAATAAATTAAGTTGAATTTAAATAACATTTATAAGCTGAAAAATAATAGAAATGGTGTGATAAAATAATAAATGGTGGAAATGGACATGGAATTTTATTGTGGCAACATGTGGCAATTGCCCATTGGTTGGAAGAAGACAATTTCAGCAGAATTTGCTGAAGCTACAGCGGACACTTCTTCATCCTTTCTTCAGCCAAGCTCACGACACCTCCATAACTAAGAAGAAAAGAAACTTTCAAGCTTTCATAACACCTAAAATACTTGAAATTTTAAGTTAGCTATTTCTAACAAAAATATTCCCCATCACTTCCTCTATCCATAGACACCAAAATATCATCAAAAGAAGAAAGGCACAAGGAGAAAGAAGGCCAAGAAGATTTCGGTCAAGGTAAGATTTGTCCAAAAATTTATGACTTTGATTTGTTTTAAGGTTGTGTTCCTAGTGTATTCAAGTTGTAGAAAAAGATTATGGCATTGGATTTACCTAAAAATGGCTGAATAAAAATGTGCCATATTTATGGGTTTTGGCCAGCCATGGTTCATGATGAATGCATGCATTTTGTTGCATGAAATTGGTAGGAAATGAAAGCTAGAAAAGGTTTAAGTAACACAGAAACAATAGTTTGAAGAAAGGATTGAAAAATCAAGAAAAATGGTAAATGGGGGTTTCGGCCAAGGTTGGTTTTGGGCATGATTTAATGCTGGAGTTTAGTATTTGATGAATATAATAAGTAAATAGAAAATGTTTATAAGGTTAGAGTTGAGAAAAGAAGAGAAACAAAGTGCTAAATGTAGATTTCAATTTTTGCTGAAAAATCCGAGCCACATATTTAAAAATTCAGTTTGGAGGTTTTAGAATGAAATAAATTCTAGAAAACTTATTACAGGTAGCTTTATGACTTAGGCAAAATTCAGTTTTGGAATTACCTAATTTGGAGTTGTATAGCCTGAGATATAGGCAGTTGAACATAGGACACTCAGTGCAGTAGGCAAGATGCTCTATGTCAATTTTGAAAATTTGTAGAAATTAGCACAGATTGAATTTTGCTGAAAAGTTTTATGTTTCTAGAAAGGTAAATGAGTAGAATAATATGGTTTTGAGTTTGCACAATTTGGACAACCCTATCTTGAGATATGGCTCAATTTGTACATAGAGGTCAGTAGACAATCTACCAGAATAAATCTGGAAACAGGGCAAATTTGAGGAATTATTAAAAATAATTTCAAAATGATAAAATTGTGAAACTTGCTATTCTGAATAGGGAATTGGATTAAGATTCATATGGTTTTGGGATTCATAATTTTGGATATCCCTATAATTAGTAATATAAAATTTAATGCACAAAGGTCAGAAAACCATCCTGTCATATGGGTTAGAATTGGGCTGAACTTTGGAAAATTGTGAGGAACAATATGGAATGAACTAGAAAATGAGCTTTATACTTCTGGATAGGGAGTTAAGTCAGATTACATATAAAATTGACAGTGCATTAATCAGAATTCAATATTTTCTGTTATGAATAGAAAGGCGTTGATAGGTTGGAAATTCTTATAAAGAATAATTCTACCTTAATGAGTAGGATTTCTAAGAATGCTTAGTGTATATGTATGTTTCGGAATTGAACTTGTATGACTCATCTTCTGCAGCTTCGAAGCTAAATAAACGAAATGGAAAAAAGAGACGAATAAGGACATAATCATTGGTTCAAGGCCACAAAGTGTACAATTTGAATGAAATAACACTGTACAGGTAAGGGATAAGTGTGTGAGTTGTAGAGATATAAGGAATGCATGTTTTATTGAGATAAATTTTATGGAAATGTTGAGAACATGATTTGGTTTGAAACATGCATGAATTGTGGTTGAAAAGCTGGTTCTATATACTGTAATCTCGATGCAGGAGGTTAGAAATCCGCAACTGTTATGCTGTCAAAATTTACCAAAAAATTCTAAAATATTATAAATATTTTAGATGCTTGAAATTAAGTCTAAGAACATAATCGAAGACCATTTACACAAATTTTTCCATAAAGTGGAAATTATGAGAAAATTATTTAATTTCAATATTCATGTTTTAATATTTTGATTTAATGAGAAATTATTTATGATTTATGAAATATTAAATATTCAAAATGAATATTTATTTATTTTCTCACTATATACATGGATATCAACCGACTGGTTTAATGTGTTGGAAAGGAAAATAAATACCTTTTGGAAATAATGATTTAAATAAATGAATTGATTTGTAGTGACTTGGAGCGGTGTAGGAGCTCGAATCTTAAATTTGGAAGACCGAGGAAGATGATTTTTAAGCATTGAGGTAAGTGGGTTAAATAAGTCTTACTAGTATCATTTCGTAAGAGATGAATGAATCCTTATTAGATATTTGCCTAAATTCACATCAAGTCTGGTGAAATATCACGGAAAGGATTATGAGGGTAAGTCTCGGTAAGATATAAGTTTCACTTGTTGTGATCGTGAATAGTACTCGTCTGGAAAGAAATCTTATTTGTGACTTGTGCGTTATGTGTTATGGTTTATTTATGTTCACTGAGCATATAAAATCGTATAAATGTCAGTGCCTGCGTCATGATAAATGCATGTAATTTATTAAAGTCGGACTAAGTGAGCATGCTAATATATTACAATACTTTGGGAATGAATATGTGAAGTAGTATACAGTCTATAAGCAGCTTACGATGTTTAAATTCGTGGACCTCGAATAGTACCTAGTTGTATTTATCGAAAACTAGGATAATGTAATTGTGTGACAACTGATGCATATATGTGACTCGAGGACTTGAATGATTTTAAATCATTATCATTAGAAAACATGCACCATAGAGGCAAATCCGAGTAAAACTTATTCTTTTGTACCGTGTGAGCCACCTCTAGAGAACTCGAAAGAACTAAGTGCTACACAGATTCTTCAGAACTGTGGGGGCCACCTCTAGAGTCCTTTGAGAGCTAAGTGCTGCATGAGTACCGATGAACCATTAGAAAACATGAGCCATAAAGGCAAATCTGAGTAAAACTCATTCTTTTGTACCGTGTGAGCCACCTCTAGCGAACTCAAAGGAACTAAGTGCTACACAGATTCTTCGAAACTGTGGGAGCCACCTCTAGAGTCCTTTGAGAGCTAAGTGCTGCACGAGTACCGATAAATCATTAGAAAAGATGCGCCATAGAGGCAAATCCGAGTAAAACTTATTCTTTTGTATTGTGTGAGCCACCTCTAGAGAACTCGAAGGAACTACGTGCTATGCAGATTTCTTCGAAGCTGTGGGAGCCACCTCCAGAGTCATTTGAGAGCTAAGTGCTACATGAGTATCTATGAACTATTGGAAAGCATGCGCCAAAGAGGCAAGTCTGAGTAAGACCCATTCTTTTGTACCGTGTGAGCCACCTCTAGAGAACTCGAAGGAACTACGTGCTATGCAGATTTCTTCAAAACTGTGGGAGCCACCTCTAGAGTCCTTTGAGAGCTAAGTGCTACACGAGTACCTATGAGCTATTAGAAAGCATGCGCTAAAGAAGCAAATCTGAGTAAAACCCATTCTTTTTGGTCCGTGTGAGCCACCTTTAGAGAAATCAAAGGAACTATGTGCTACGCAGCTTTCTTCGGAACTGTGAGAGCACCTTTAGAGTCCTTTGAGAGCTAAGTGCTACACGAGCCCGATGAATCATTGGAGATTATATGCCAAAGAGCCAATGGATAAAACGGTTGTGACCTTGTGACATTATAACCATCATTAGATAAGATGGATATTATACATATGACAGTGAGTTGGAATAACTGTTGAACTTAGCATCATGTGCTATTTGAAATGGTTAGTTACTTCACGCTTAACCATATCGATGAAAGAAATGAAAAGGATGATATTGTGTGAGTTAAAGATGTGAATAAAAAGTATGAATGAGCCTATACAATCTGTCGTAGATTATATGTTAGTAGCTAATCATGGCAGAGTGCATACATGATATTTTATATGGTTTATGCATGTATGATCATATTTTACGACATGAGCCTAGTATGTATTTATTTAAGCTACTTATTGAGCCGTGGATTGCTCACCCCTTAATTTAACATCTACAGATCATATGAGTTGAAATCCAGCTTCAGGCTTCGTATAGGCTCTCTCGAGAACTGTACCTGTTGTGGTACTTGTCTACGTTCTCCTAACCTTGCTTTTGTGCTTTTGAGGTATACGACTTGTATATCATTTGATAATTATGTAAACTTTATTTTCACAGTACTAGGAAGTAAAATGGGATGTAACTTTGGATCACACTAAATCATTATATAGGTTCATGTGATTATTGAGTACGATCCAAGAAAAGATATTATTTTAATGTGTATGTAAATTGGAAAAATGTGAAAATGTTGGATTGTTGGATCTTAAAAAGTATGTAATAAATGATGGTATAAATTGTGGAAACTGAATCAGCTGTATTGTGGAAATTAGAAATGTGTTTGCAATGTAGGTGATATACTGGGAAATTTGATAAAATATAAGGGGGAGGTTTTCGACCTATTTTTCTTGGAAAGGTGAATATGAGGTTAAATAGTCATAGTCAATCATAAGACTGATGATATAGCTAGTTTGAAATAATATTATATTGAGGTAAGATTTGGATTAGTTACTACATTAACACCGAATACAAACCGTAAATAGAAAGAGAAAAATTTAGTTTGTAATTTTCTAAATGAAATAAGGTAAGTGTTAAGTGGACGTCATGGCCTTCGGGTCGTGATACTATTTGGCTTAAGAACCTAATCTTAGGACTTAATATTGTTGATTCCATCTCTAAATTACGATTCATTGTGATAATAGATCTACAGTTTTGTTCTCTAAGAACAATAAAAGTACTAGCGGATCTAAGCATATTGAGATTAAATATCTCAAGGTCAGAGACATTGTGAAAAATGGTGACATTGTTGTTGAGCACATTGATGCGAATAGCGTGATTGTTATCCTTTGACTAATGGATTGAGACCTAGTGACTTTCGTAAACATGTTGACAGCATGGGTATTTTGGGGTCCTTTAATGTATTGGTCTAGTAGAAGTGTGTTGCTTGTGATTAAACATTCATATTTTGTTTACATCATGCTATGTTGAGACCTCTTAATGTTTTGAACATTTATATTTGATGTCTCACTTTATATATTAATTTGATGATCATCATTGATTTATTTGTGCTAGCGTATTGATATTTTGTACATGTACATTTGAAGATTTGTGATATTGACTTTGTGTTAATGGGATATGTCTCAATAAATGATACCGCTTGATAACCTTAAGAAAAATGAATGGAGACATATTGACACATCTGGTTGCCAAATTGATTTCTCGGCGAGCTAAGGAGAAATCAGATTTCTTGGTGAGTTAAGGAGAAATCAAAGGACTGACAATGAAAGTAACACATTTGATCACTACTTGGTGTTATTTTCTTGCTACACAGCCACACGAGATCTATTGTTCATGTGATCACTAGTATTTGTAACTGTAGATTGGTCTTGTGTCAATAAAGGGAACAATCGCTACTGGATTCGATATTGCTTGGTTATGTTGAACAGGATCGTTAAGATGTTGTTTCTAAAGACTAAATGGTTTTCAAAATCATGGCCACGTCATGTGAGATCTCGTAATTTATAGTACGGTTTAATTATATTTAAATAATTGAGGATTATGGAATAATTGTAATTAATTAATATTTGATTTTAATTAGTAAGTGGGCCTCACTGATTCACGGAGGTCCGGAGGAAGGTGAAACTTCAGGGATACGAAGTTCAGGTTCGGAAAATATTATGGTAAGAATTTTAGCCTCAATATCGATTATTTTAGCATATTTCGAAAAAAGTGTAACAAATTGGAATATGACGGTTTAGTCCATAGGCCTTCAGAATTTTTGAAAATAACGGTCAAACCAAAGGGACTTTTGACCCTTTGTTTATACTAAATAATTTCTCATAAAATATAGTTTTAGAATATCTAGATAGATGGAGGAAATTAGATGTGAAGACAAAAATTTACGTGATTTTATGGTTATGGGTATTTTAGTAATTTCACCCAAACCGGTAACCGAACCTCAACAAAAGCTTTATCAAACATTAGAGCAAGTTAAATAGAGTTGATTTATGATAAAATAAAATATTTTGGAGGTTGGACATATTGTTCTCAACAAAGTCAAACTTTAGAGGGCAATTATGAAAGAATTCTTTAAGTATAAGGGCAAAATGGTAATTTTACCCATAAAATCCGATTTTATCAGCATTTCTAGCAGCTTCCTTATCACTTTTTTGCCGAAACCAAAACCCAAATTTGCGCCTCCATTAACGTGAGCTTCCGAGAAAAAGAAAACCTTTTAAAAACCTGAGGAAACTAAGCTAAAACCGAAAAATTCCTTAACAAACCCTGTCTATTTTTTTGTGCTCTTTCTTTTGGCATCAATATCTCATCTTATAGTGGCCAAAATCAATCTCCAAGGTCTTCCATAGTGTTTGGCCAAGGTGAGACAAATAGAAAATTTAAGCTTTTTCGTGGAATTCTTGTTATTTATCATATGTTCGTGATGTTTCCATGCTTCTCTTAGTTTGGATCATGCTAAAACCATGAAATTGTGCCAAAGAGGGTTTCGGCCAACACCTCATCTTCATGCATGTGATGTGTTGATGAGGAAATTGCTATAGAAGTAAGGTAAAAAATTATGGTAAATAAGAAAATAAGCTTAATCTAGTTTAAATGGGATAAAATGCAAGAGTATGGATAAGGAGACTATTTGGCCATGGCATGAAGGGCTGAAATTTATGGCCATTCAGTGTGTAATTTAAGTAGAAATTGTGTAGAAAATTAATAGAATTAATTTAGGATTAAAAAGGAAATTTAATTTTGAAGAATAAAAATTTTAGAATGGAAGGAAGCATTTGGCCAAGCTAAGGGGAGGCTGAAATTGTGCCAATTTCAATGTAACTTAGGCCTTAAAATAATATACAAATTATCTGAGAAATTGGCGCAATCAGAATCGAAATCGGAGTTATGTAGCAAAAGTTACAATTTTTCACCGATAGAAATTTGACTGCATTTAGACAATTTTGACAGACATGCATTCATATTTAAATAGTAAATATTCTTTTAGATAAAATATGGTGAATTTATCTAGTTTGAATAATAATTTGCAGCCTTTAAACCCATGGGTTTTACAGGTGCTGATGAGGCACTACCGGGAAATTAAGAGGTAAGAGATATTTGTATGAAGCATAGGGATATAGGATTATATAATTTGATGAAAATTGTAATTACTGGAATTTAAATAAATATTTTGGATTGAATTTTGGAACTGCAAATTGTGGTTTGAAGCCGGATTTTTATGCAAGAGGGGTTAGGTTTAAATAATCTGTTAGCTGTTGAAAATTTTCTAAAATCACTTATACTATTTCAGACTATCATTTTGGCATAAAATTGGTAGTATGAGAAGTTGATTTATATGGTTGAATATAAATTCCTAAATATGAATTTATGTAATTAAATCACAAATTTATTTTTGTGCTTTAATTTAGTAAATTAATTATAAATTTATTTTAAGATCTTATGATGGAAAATTTTATTATTATTGTGGAATTTATTTTGAATAAATGCAAGGCCAATGTTATTTTGATATTATGTTTTGTGAAATAATATTATTAATTTTACAATTTTGTGATTATATGATTATATTAACTTAATTGAGATATGTTTTACTTAATTTATCTACGTAAACAATTTTGAACTATTTATTTATATGTTTTGAAACTGTGGCCCTGTAGGTACTTGTGGGTACATGTATTTCTGTTCCGCTCTAATTGCTGTTGACTCTAGCCTAGTCTTCTAGCTCCCACAGGTGTCACTTGGCTAGTGTACACATTGTGGTACCTTGACTATGGTCATACGTTTGTTATAGTGCATGTGTCTATTGGGTGTAGCCTAGTCTCCACTAAAATTATACTGATGTGGTAAATCCCTAGTTAACTTAGACCTAGACACTCACAATTTTTATATATTTATGATTTCGATTTATCTGTATTTTATGTTTCGTGATTTGAATATGATATTACGTGAAATCATTTAATTAATTTATCTGTTAGTAATTTCTATAAATATGATTTATACTGTTTACAAAGAAATCATTTAACTTCTATTATAAGTATGTTTATTTCTCAAATTATTGGAATTATACTTGAATTTGTGATTTAATTAAATCAAATGAAATCCCTATAGTGGATTTGGATACTGGAACACGACAGGTACTCTAAAGTACCTCTTATACTCTATCCAGTTACCCAACCCACTATAGTATTTTTCCTATTAGATCGTGCCAATTTTATTTCATATGTTAAAATTCATGATTTCGTATAAAATCTGTTTATGAATTCTGCATATAGCACACGTTATATCAGCTTTCGTATAGATGTTCCTTATTGAGCACATTAGCTTATCCCTTTATTTTTTACTCTCAGATTATTTGCAGTGAGTTTGGGTCTACTAGTTCAAGAGTACCTGATTTTCTGGTATTCCTCAGGTGACCTTTCCTATTTCGTCGAGGTATACTGATGTTATTTTATGTATTCAGATTTTTGTATAGTACTACTTTTATGTATAATAAACTTGGGATGTCAAACATTTGTATTTTGTTTATGTAAATTTGAATTTCGAATCCTGAGTTTTGTATATAAATACTAAAATTTTATTTGGAAGTAAATTTACATTGCAGGCGAGCCCAACCTTTATGTGTTTATTTATGTGAAATTAGTAAATTATATAATATTCTGAGACATCACACGTCAAAAGTAAAGTAAATAAGCCTGGAGTCTTGTTTTCTAAAATATAAGTTTTCTTAAATTTAAAACCCCAATTAATATTGTCCAAGTGAGAGAATGTTAGAAATTTTCAATTGGTGGACTATTATTAATTGGTAGTTTTGAGTTTTAATAAAACAGGCTAATCATTTAGTCCTAGTATGAAAAACACGCAAGTAAACCCAATTGAATAATTGTTATCAACTTGAATGGGCTTTTGCACATCTTATTGGGTCAGTGTGGTGTGGTGGTTGTGTAGGCTTGGAACTTAATATTCTTTGATGGCTGGACTATTAAGTTCAACTATAAATATAAGGCTAGATCCCCTTTTCACTTCTCAACGTATTGGTATCTGCATATTGAAAGCCACCCTAAAGAGAGAAATAGAAGAGGAAGATCTACTTGTTAGAAAGATGTCTTCAAGTTCTACAATGTCTATAGAAAAAGGTACGCCTAATTAATCTGTTGTGTTCTAATTATTGCATAAGAAATTGTATAGTTGATTTTACAATTTGAACTCCAAACTCTTGGAATTCAAATACGTAAAATAATGTATCAGAATACCAAAAAACAATACTATATACATTTTTCGATTTTTATATGTACGGTTTTTCAAGATTGAAAATAATTTAAAGCATTCAAATATCTTCATATAATAATTCGAATACCTTTGAGTATAATCTTTTATTAAGGAAACTGATTTTATGTACAAAACCATGTACATTCATTGATTTTTATATATACATCCTATATGAATAAATATATGTCTCTTACAAGATTAAAAATAATATATAATATTCGAATACCTCATATAACCATTCGAATACTTTTTAGAATAAAGTCTTATTAAGAAAACCGAAAATAATATTGAGTATTTAAATATTATTTTCAAGTATTTGAATAGCTATATGTACAAAATTATGTACATTAATTAATTTTTATGTGTACATCTTGTATGAACATATACACATTTCTTTCAACACTAAAAATAATATAGAGTATTCAAATACCTTTAAATAGGAATTCGAATATTTATATGTAAAATGCTTTAAAGGATCGTATATTTGTTGATTTCTGTATTTACATATAATTATCATACGATATACATATATTTTTTTTATAAATTTGCATAAATAAATAGTCGAATACCTAAAATATATATTCGATTAATAATATTAATCGCTATTGAAAAATAATTGAAGAAAAAGTGCTTTTTTTCGAAGATTCATTAAGAGTGAAATGATCATTTTCATTTCCTCCATAAGTTTTTATTTCCTTTTCAATCATTAAAACACGCACTAAGACCATTAAATAATTAGGACAAGGTCTATTGGCTGCTTTTCGAATTTTGCCCTTTATTGAAAGCAGTCTCCGTAATTGCACTGTCTCAATTGTTGCTAAATTTTTTGTGCCGTGTGTCAATTATTATTTGGTTGTTCTTTTTTTTTTCAATTCAAAATTTCATTTTATTTAAGTGCTTAAAAATTTTTATTTTTAGCCAAAAAATCAATTTTTTTACTAAGCCCTCTTAATAACTTTTAAATTTTGTTTTCACAATTAAGTTCTAAATTTTTTCTTAAAAAATTAAGTACTCTAATATGTCTTTTATTCAATTTTTTTTCAATTATGTCTTTTAATCTATTTTTAAATTTTCAATTTTTTAGTTAAATCTTTTGATCTGGTTTCATTTTTAACACTTCTTTTTTCATTTATGCCTTCTAATCAATTTTTAGTTTTTAATTTTTTTCATTAGACATTCTAAATTGTTTTTCTAAATGACGTTGAGATTCTTCTCCGTTGACAATATCCAATTAGAACACTTAAAAGTACTGCACTATATTATTCAAAAAAAATATTGCACTATACAAATATGAATAAATATAAATATAAATTTTCAATCAAGAAAAGCCAGAAGATAAACAAAAAAAAAATTGATCTAGATTTTTTAATTAAAAAAGTTTAGATCTAATTTTTCTAAAATCTTAAATTTTTTAAGTAGATCTTCTTCAACAAAGGTAAAATTGTTATTATTAGTAAATTATGCGAAAATTTGACTAGCTATATATAAAAACAAATTTAAAAGGTTATTTGACTATGAGTTTTTTCTCTGTCACATGATAAAAATATTTTTTTTAATATTTATTAATCATGATAATAAATTTTAAGGATATAAAAACAATTCTCAAAGTTATTGGTTAACTCATACATGATGAATACTAATATTTGAATAATGTTTGCAAATTTATATAAAAAAAGCATTTTTCAAAAATTTATATAAATAACATTTGCAAGTGTTTTTTTATTATGAAATTTATAAATGATTAATTTTTAAATATTTAATTTTGATAATAATAAAGTAATTATGTTAATATTAAATATATACTAAAACATAAATAATTTTTTAATAGGATTTATAATAGGCTTAATAGCCAAATATATCCCCAACGTTTAGGGTAAAATGGAATTAACGCCTCAACGTGTGAGACCTTGTATTTTGAAGCATTGTTTAATTTTATTTATATAATTAAGAATATAGAATATTTTATAATTACTAAATTGTTAATTATATTTTTGGTATAAAGGCAAAATAGTAGTGGGCCCTACTGATTATTAGAGGTCTCAATGAAGGTGGAACTTGGTGGATTCAATATTCATGGTTGAAAATTATGATGGTAAGAATCCTAACCCTAAATTCAATTATTTATGTATATTTTGAAAAATGTGCAACAATTTGAGAAAAGACGGTTTAATCCATAGGTCGTCAAAATTTTTGTGAATAACAGTCAAACTAAAAGGACTTCTAACCCACTGTCTATAATAGATAATTTCTCATGAAATATAGTTTTAGAACATGTAGACAAATGGAATAAATGAGATGTAAAAATAGAAATTTATGCGATTTTACGGTTAAGGTTATTTCGGTAATTTCACCCAAATAAGAACTAAACCTCAACAAAAGCTTCACCAATCATTAGAGCAAGTTAAATAGAGGTGTTATATAATTAAATAAAATATTTTGAAGGTTGGATAAATTGTTTTCAACTAAGTCAAACTTTAGGGGCAAAATTCAAAGAAATCTTTAAGTATAAGGGCAAAATGGTAAATTGGCCCATAAAATATCATTTTTCATGAAATTTCCAACTTCTTCTTCCCTCATTTTCGATAGAAAACCAGCAGCAACAATTCCCCCAGCCAAGCTTAGTAAAAGAGAGAGAAAGTTAGAAAACCAAAACCACACTAAAACCAAAAGTTGTCTTCACCAACCTTGTTCTCCTCAAGCTCCTTTACATTTTGGTGTCAAAATCAAGTGCCAAAATAGCAAAAATCAGAGTGTAGATCTTCCCATTGGTTTCAGTCAAGGTGAGGAAGTTGAGATATTTGGAATTTTTCATGGTTTTCTAGCTAATTATCATGTGCTTAAAATGTTTTCATGTTTCCTTTAGCTTGAATCACGTTAAGATTATGTAATTGAGCACTTGAGGGTTTCGGCCACCATCCACTCTCCATGAATATGGTGTGTTTTGGTGAGAGTTTAATATAGGAAAAATGTAGAAATTATAAAAACTATGAAAGTAAGCTTGATTAAGCTTAAATGGAAGAAAACATAAGAGAATGGATGATGATGCTATTCGGCCATGGCTTGGGAGACAAGATTTTGATGCCATTTAATGTGAAATTCATATGGAAATAGTGTAGAAATTTAGTAGAAAAAGATTTAAACAAGCAGTCTAGTTAAATTTGAAGAAATGCAAAGTGTAGGAAAGAAGAGTGCATTCAGCCTTGAGAAGGGGAAGCTGAATTCTTGCTCATTTCAATGTAATTTAGGCTCTAAAATAATGTACGAATTATTCTGAAAGTGTAGGCGTAACTGGAATCGAAAACGGAAGTGTATAGCAAAAGATGTAATTTTGCCACTAGTAGAAATTACACTAATTTAAAGTTTCCACAGACAATGCCCTAGTATTTAATTAGTTAAATATTTTTTTTAATTAAAGTATGATGAATTTACCAAGTTTAAATGGTAAATCTGCAGCCTTGAAGTCCGGAGGTGCTACCAGTGCTAAAAAGTTGGATACTGGCAAACTAAGAGGTAAGGGATATTTGTATGAAGCGTAGAGATACTTTATCGCATGATTTGATAAAAATTGCTTTTGTGAAATTGAAATTGATATTTTGTATTGAAATTGGAAACTAGAAATTGTGGTTTGAAGCTGTGATTTGTGTAGGAAGGTTAGGTTAAAGCAAAGTGTTATGGTGTCGAAATTTTTCTAAATTAGCCTAACCCTTCAAAACCATCCTTTGGCATAATGCTTAAAAAAAAGAAATTTATTTTAAATATTTGAATCTTAGTTCTTGAATAAGATTTTATCCAATTAAATCACAAATTCAATATATGATTGAATATTTTTATAAGAATTGTATATATTGTCTTAATGCTTGAATATTTTCATATATTGTGAGATTTAAATAAATTATCTTGAATGTTAAATAATATCTTGAGAATATGTTTTGTGAATTATTATTTGATATATTGATTTTATGAATTTGATTTCTTGAATTTAATTTTATGAATTTCTTTGAGACATGATTTATTAGATTTATCTCCTTAAATAGCTCTGAAAATATTTTAAAAATGTTTTGAGACTGTTGGGCCGTAGCTACCTGCAGGTACATGCATTTTCGTTCCATTCCTATGCTATTGACTCTAGTCTAGTCTTTATCTCCTACATGTTTCACCTAACTAGTGTACACACTGTGGCCCCTTGATTATAGCAATACATCACTATAGTGCATGTGTCTATTGGGTGTAACCTAATCTCCATTAAAATTATACTGGGGTGGTAAATCACTAGTTAACTTAGATCCAGGCACTTCCAGATTTGATTTATTCTGATTTTCGAATTATATTCTATTTATGCATGATTTGAATAATGTGATTTGCAAATTATATTTATTTGAATTATCTGTTTGGAAAATGATACCCATATGATTTAATATTGTTTATGGAATAAATAATGATTTCTGAATGAAAGATATTTATTATATGATACTGGACTTATTACTGAATTTGTGATTTAATTAAATAGCATTAAATTCCCTATAATAGACTTGGATGCTGGGACACGTAAGATACTTCAAAGTGTCCTCCCATACTCACCTAGTTATCCAATCTACTATTGTATCCTTCTCGTTAGATCGTGCCCATGTGATTTTGAAATTATAAATTCATGTCTTTATATGAAAATCCATTTATTAAATTGCATACAAAATATGTTGTATTAGCTTTCGTATATGTATTCTTTACTGAGCAAGTTAGCTTACCCCTTTATTTTTCCCACTTCTAGAATATCTACAGTAGTTGGGTCTGCTTTCTAGAGGACTTGATTTTTTGGTATCTACTGTAGAATATCTACAGTAGTTCGTCGAGGTATACGACAGTTTTCTTTTATGTATTTAGATATTTTGTACCGTGCACTTTTATGTATATAATACTTGGGATGTAAATAATTATATTTTTGTTTTTGTGTTTGGATTTTGAATCTTGGGATTGTATAAAAGCATTAAATTTTCTTTTGAATATAAGATGACACTGCAGACAGCTCAACTGTATGTGATTTATTTATGGGAAATTAGATAAATATTTGATTTTTGGGATCGTGACACAACGTTCAATTGTGTGGAAATAAGGCCATGAAGTTTTATTTTCAGCAAATAAAACCTAAACATTAAAAAATAATAGAATTATGTATATAGCCATTAAATTACTCAAACTTTTCTTATCTAATGCACAGTTGGCACATGACATGGATGTTGATAGGGATAATTTTGCCATGTGGATCACTAGCATGGCTTTTTTTGCCATGTGGACTGATGACATGGAAATTAATTTTAATTTTTAAATAATTACAATTGTTTTTCATATTTTTCCAGTATTGCATTTTATTACATTTTTTCCTAAAATGACAATTTTCTGTTGAGCTTCATTTTTTCTACTAAACAGTACCAAAATTAGTATCAAAAATTAGGTTGAGAGGAAAAAATATAACTAAAAATAGAAAAAAAATTTGAAAGAGAAGTATAACAACAATATAACTAAAAATGGAAATAATCCATCCCATATACAACAAAAAAACTAGGAGACAATTAAAAAATCTGGATAGAAAGACAAAAAAATTTGGAAGAAAGAACCAATTTCATTGCAACAGAATTAAAATACATTAGCAAGACATAAACTAGAATTAATCCATTTAATACATCACAAGCATAATTAAACTAGAAATAAACGAGAATGAAGCTTAAAACTTTAGTTCATAACAATTACAAATTCAATACAAAACAAATCAAAAGATAATTAAAAATCCACCATTGCCGAAGAAACAAATTCAACAAAAAATTTAAGCTCATGATGGTAGTAACAACATTAATAAAAAAGCATCAGGGGGTAGTTATATCATATCTTCAACCAAATGGATCCCAATTCTGACTCCCTCAATAGTATGCTCTATAAAGAGAAAAAAAGGTACAAAGATATATTAGCACATTTGCAAGAAGGCAAGGACATGTAAAATTCAAAATGTTAAACTAACATACTTACATGCTAATATATCAAATCATTTTTTTCCATCCATTTAGCTTTCTCTTTCCTGTTATGTTTGAGCAACATTTTGTTCTTGTGTAATCTTCATTAACAAAAAAGAGGAAAAATAATTTTAAGAACACATACAAGAAAGTTCCAAGGAGATGAGGGCTTTAAACGTTTGGATATGAAAAAAAATCCCACAGTAAGCACCTTCCAGTCCTATCAGATTCACCAAAATAGAAACAAAAATCAACTTAACAGTTATAAATTTCTATCTTTGCACCCATATGAGCTATGACTGCCTTTGATTTCTTAGCTAACAGCCTAACACAACAAGTGCATGAACTAGTATAAAAAACTCAACCTAAGCAGGTATTGGCTTGAACTTGTATAGACAAAAGACATTAAATATTGCAACTGTGGTTTTGGAAACAGGGCACAATGCTAGCTGGAACAGAAGCAATCATAGGCTGCTATTTGAAGCCTTTTAAACCTTAGGTAGTGGCTTCTTCAAAGAAGAGCAGCAAGAGCATTGTGTAGTCAGCAAGCTGGTGAGTTAATTCAATTTAAAGACTTTCATGGGAAATGTTAATTTTATTGGTTTGGGATTAAGTGTGAATAGCAAATTAAATCCAAAGGTGTGTATTATCTTTGGAGGGTTGAGAAGTTAAGTTTTGAATATTGGTTTTAGACAGGCACAACAGCCAAAGGAAGAGTGAGGAGAACAAAAGCAAGGATGCTCAATTTTACAAGAGCTTAAAAGGTGGGAAGCTTTCCTCGAGGAAGGTTTTTGCTTGAATTAATGTAGGTTGTTAATGATTTAATTTGAATGTAGGAAATTTATGAGAAAAATCCAAGAAAACAATAAAGGTGCAAGAGTGAAATTGTGGTTTGTGGTGCCATAAAGGTAAGGGATCCTATCTAGGTTCCTTAATGGTGTTATGTTTGTGTGTGTGTGTGTATATATATATATATATATATATCATAATTGCAAATGATACGTGGTATGGTAGTGTTTAAGCCTTAGTGGAAATACTAAGTTTGTAATTGTGTAGGTGTCGTTTAGTATAAGTTAAGTGAAGAACAAAATTCAAGAAGGTACTAAAGTGTAAGGCATAGAGTGTGGTGTCCTTAATCGTGATATTGTGCAATATTAGGTAAGGGAATGTATGCCAAATGTTACTAGTTCTCTATGTTCATGTATATTCATATAAATATAAAGTTTAATCCCTTACATGTTCAATTAGCACATACAATAATATATTTTTCTTATGTACCGAGGACTTATGAAATATTGGTTTTAAACTTAAAATCTCGTTGATTCTCATTTTAAAGTATGCTTGGATTGATTTTTAAATTGTGTAAAGTTTGAGATTTGGAATGTGTTGAATTGGCATATAAACTGTACCTGCTTATTAAAGTTTTTATGTAGGTTATTTTGATTGTGATTTTGACGCTAGGTAGTGTTTTAGCAATGCCGTCATAATGCCGAATTTTCATTGGAAATTGACGTACATAAAGTCTTTAAGATTGGTTTAAACTTACATATCGAATCTTTGACCTCATGTATTTTCGAAAACACTACTCATCTTTAAGACTCACATACTTGAGGCAAGGTAGTATATGGTTTTATAAAGATGTCAAGTGATTAAATAAATAGAGTTATTTTCGTCATGATAGCTATGCCAAAATAATGTCATTCATTGAAATAAAGGTTTTAACAAATATGATTTCATACATTGATGTTTACAAACTATAAATGTTTAAATGAATCATGTTTCAGTACTCAAATCATGTTTCAAAAGCTATCTTTGTATGGGTTTTGACATATGAGACGTGGGGTGCTGTATAATGCATGTGTGGCACTTAATTTGCCTATGTGGCACTTTATGCCTGTGTGGCACTTTATGCCTGTATGGCATTTATCCTGCTTGTGTGGCACTTAACTTGCCTGTATAGCATTTGGTATGCTTGTGTGGCATTGAAGCACCTCCCTATGTATATACATTTCAAATTCCTCCTGTGTGCTGATGGATATTTATATATATATATATATATATATGGATTGTGAAATATCCTAGATGCTTGTGATCTTCTAGGAGTCCGACAACTAGTCGTGATATATATCTCAGCTACTAGATGATCACTAGTGTTAGGATGATTCATGATCATGAATAGAGTCCTAATATAGGATTGTGACCATTGCTAGCTATAGTGGATGCTTTCATAGAAAGCTCATTGGTTATATTTCCAAAGATCCCAATTACGATACCGAATCTCGTAAGTTTATGCTTGTCTCATGTATTACTTTTGAATATGTATCTTGTTTCTGTTGGGAAAAAGAATAAGTTTATCATTTTTATTTCTACTGCATGTCGATTTTGTAAATACATGGGCACTAATATGTTTGGAACTAATCGATATAAATGTTTTATATCTTATGAATTGAAGTACATCGACATTGCAATATTCTTGATAAACTGCTTTGAGACATGAGTTTTGTGCATTTGTTTGCGCATAAGCATGCATAAAGCATAGTAGGAGCCTAGCATCATTTAGCGTATATTTGTTACTGGGCTTTAGCTCACCCCCTTCTTCCACCTCACAAATTACTTCCGATAGGCTCAATGCGAGTGTGGTGCACCGAGAGCTTTTTTGTACGTGCTATAAAAAGCTATATTTTTGGATTGAGGTATAATCCTCTTATTCTTTTGTTTATATTCCAGACTAAATTCTTTTATGTACATAGCGGATAGGATTTAGGATATAAGTATTAAGAGTGTACCAAGATTGTTAATAAACTGCACCTCGTAATGGATTGTATTCTTGATATTACAAATTGATGAATATGAGATGTCTAAGATGATATATTGAGAATGTATTGTGCCACAGGTTGAGATGATATTGTATTGTGTATGAGGATGGATAATAGCTTAAATTAGGGGCAAAATTTTTTTGTTTCATTTTTGACACGTATTATAAGAAGACTTTAATGGGACCTTAGACAAGTAATCTTAAACAATTAAACGAGTAGAAATCTATTTTTTAAGTGTTAGCTACACTGAGTGAGTGACAAACATAGTAAGTAAAGGAAAAAAGTTAGCCCAAAAATCCCAACTTCCAAGGGCACTACAACGGATCAACCGACACCTTATCTTTAAACACCATGTGTCCCAGAAATGTAATTTGATCTTGCCAAAATTTACAATTACTGAACTTAGCATAAAGCTTCCTATCCCTAAGGGTTTGTAGAATAAGGAAGAGATGCTGCTCATGTTCTTCTCGAGATTTAGAATATACAAAAACATCATCAATGAATACATTGACAAACTTGTCCAAATAGGGTTTGAAAACCTCATTCATCAAATTTATAAAAGCTGCAAGGGCATTTGTAAGCCCAAATGGCATAACCAGAAACTCATAATGGCCATACCGAGTTCTGAAGGCAGTTTTAGGGACATATCTTTCTCGAATTTTTAACTGGTGATATCCCAATCTGAGATTGATATTAGAGAACACCTCGGCACCCCTGAGCTGATCAAACAAATCATCAATCCTGGGAAGAGGATTTTATTCTTGATAGTAGCCTTATTGAGCAACTAATAGTCAATGCAAAGTCGTAGGCTATCATCCTTCTTTTGGACGAAAAGAACTGGTGCAACCCAAAGAGAGACACTGAGACAAATGAAGCCCTTGTCTAATAACTCCTACAACTACTTCTTGAGCTCATCAAGCTCGACCAATGCCATTCTATAAGAAGGCTCCGAAATAGGTTCGATACCGGGTACTAAATCAATAGTGAATTCAATCTCTCAATCAGGAGGGAGTCCTGGTAATTTATCCAAAAACACATCTGAGAAATCCCTGATCACAGGAATCTTGTGTAACTCCGGACGTATCTTTTCAGCATCCTCTACGTATGTAATAAACCCTTCAATAACAATATTCTTAAGATTCAAATTTAGGCAATTTTCGGCAAAATATTTCAATTAATTTCTAAGCAGAAAGTTTTACAATATACTTTTCGAGATAAGAAAAGGTTATATACTTAGTGTAACAGTCTAGGCGAACATAGTTCGTAGCTAACCAATCCATTCCTAAAATCACATCAAAATTATACATATTCAACAAAATTAGATCAACTATTGTTTCTTTTTCTCCTATCCCTAGTTTAAAGTTACGATACATTATATCACTCATTTGGGATTCCTTAAAGGGTGTATTGATCTACAATAGATATCCTAATGGTTCAAGTTCTACTAGTATCTTAGCAGCACACACAGGAGATATAAATGAATGTGTAGAACCCAGATCAATTAATGCAAGTGTAGTTATGTCAAAAATAGAGATATTACCCTTGATAAACTCAAATGATGTCTCAACCGACTCCTTATCGATGGCATACACCTTACCTTAAGTCATAACCTTCTTCCCTTTTTCCATGACTGTAGCTCTCTTTGACTGTGATGATACAACCTTCTCTAGTTCCTTAAAAATTGCTGACATTGCTACTGCTAATTGCTTATTAGTTAGACAGTCTATGACTAGATGTCTAGTCTATCCACATTGAAAACAAGCTCTAGTGAGCAAATAGCAAGGCTTAGTACCATGCAACCTTCTACAATGCTCACACCTCATCACAATACCTTTCTGAGTGGTGGTGGACCTATCAATGGTAGTGGACTTAATTGGCTTATTTCTAGAAATCTAAATCCCACAAACTCTGGCCTTTTTAGTTAGTTGCCTCTTAGATCTGTCATCAAAACTATGCCTTGCCTTTTCTTTACCCTTGCCCTTGCCTCTAGCTCAGGCCCCAAACTCAATCTGATGAAATTCATAATCATGTTTGCATAATTGAGCTCGATGGATGGCTTCATCATATATGGCTAAATCAAACGGGTCCAGCCTAGCTCTAATGGAAAGCCTCAATCTAACCATAAACCTGTCAATCTTATGCTTCTTACTCCAAACAGTGTTCGGGTCAAATTAGCTTAGAGTAGTGAACTTCGACTCATACTGATCTACAATCATACTTCCCTACGTCAACCCCAAATACTCTACCTGCAATCTCTTAGAGCCGTACGGGAATTATATTGCTTATTAAAAGACTCTAAAAAGATACCCCAAGTTACCACAGGATGTTTAGCTCCTAAAGCTGTCTTGATGGACTTCCACCAATGCTCCGCTTCATCAAATAGAAAAGTGGCTAAACCCACTTTCTCAGTCTCAGTGCAATGGATATAAGTGAACAACTTCTCTACTGCATTCACTTAGTTTTCCTCTGCCAATGGATCCTTATCACTCTTAAATTTCGGTGGATCCAATTTCTTGAATTGCCTTAGAAGATTTGCATCACAACCAACCATTGGATCCACAAGCGGAGGCTATGGTGGTGATGGTACGGTTATGGTGGGGCATTGGAGGTAGAGCTGGTTATTGGGCCAGGTTGGCCCTACCGAATAACCGAACCGGTACTGTACCGATTCGAAACTAGCCCAACCCGGTATGTTACCGAGCTGGGCCAGTTCTTGTTAATTGAAACCGAACCCGCTAAGGGCCCGGCCCATTAAGTACTGGGACCGTACGATCTCGGTCCAGAACCTATCCAGTTCAATTAAAAATAAAAAAAATAAAGGAAAGGCCTGCCACTGCGCTGCGCAGTGGCAAGCCTTTCCAGGCAAGTCACAGTCGTTTGATGGTCGTTGCCCCATCAATATTTCATTTTTTTATTTTAAAATTTTTAATTTTTTTCCTATAAATACCTCTATTCTATCTTCTATTTTTCTTTACATTTCTTCTACATTTTCTCTCAAATTTACTATCTACATTCATCTACTCTTATTCTCTTCACTCACATACTCTCTCAATATTCACTCAAACTCTCTCAAATTCACTTAAATTCCTTTATTTCAAATTTATAATATCATCATTTCCTTTCTAAATTTCATTTTTCTTTTTATTTTATAATTTTACAAATTTTACTTTTAATTTTCAAGTTTTAATTTTCAAATTCCAATATATTATATATATTTTACATCTATTTTTTTTTAAATTTTTAACATATATTTATTTTTAAAAAAAAATATAAAAATGTCAAATTTCTTTTGTTGTTCATGCTCTGTTTCTCGACCATTTGGTTCCACTGAAATTCCTAATTTGGGTGACAAATCATTTAATGAAATCGAACCTAATATTCATCCGAAGGAGGAGAAGGCCATGCTCAAAGACAATCATAAGCTGCAACCACTGCTACTACATCATCAAGATCGAAGTTTAGTCGAAAAAAACAAGCCGGGTATGGGAATATTTCGACATTGTAGCAAAAGAAGGTGAGACGAATAAATATTGTGCTATTTGTAAATTGTGCAAAGGCGTTTACTCTTATAACTCTGGTGGAGGTGGTGGTGATACAGATACGTATAAAAAGACATTTAATTTTTGCACATAAAATTAATCCTGATGCTGAAGAAAATGAAATTTTAGGAGCTAAACAATCTCAAATTAATACACATGATGGTGGAAAAAATTTTAATTTTGATAATGTTCAAGCTAAGCGTGGTTTAGTTAGATTTGTAGTTATGATTGAACAACCATTCACAATTTGTGAAAAAACAGGATATTTAGAATTTGTTTGTAAATATTTACAACCCGCATATAAATTTGTTTCTAGACATATATTAAAAAAAGATTGCATGGATATGTTTAAAGAATATAGACAAGCTTTAATTGATAAACTTAATAATATTTCATCTAGAGTTAGTTTAACTAGTGATATATGGACTAGTACTAATGGTATAAGTTATCTTGTTATAACTTGTCATTGGATAGATGAAGATTGGTCCATGCAAAAACGAATTTTATCTTTAGATGTAATAGAAGAAGCACATAATTCATATACTATTCATAAATATATTACTAAAGTTTGTAAACTATATGGACTAGAAAATAATAGAGTTTTTGCTATTACTTTTGATAATGCTTCAAGTAATAATGCAGCTATTCCTCATTTAATTAAAAGTTTAAACCCTGTTATGCAAGGCATATTTTTTCATGCAAGATGTGCATGTCATATTATAAATTTATGTGTTCAAAGTGGTTTTAGTTCTAGTGGTATTGGTACTGGTATAGGTCCAATTGATAAAATTAAAATTTTAGCAAAATGGATTCGCACACCAAGTAATAAACGTGAATGGAATTTTATATAGCAAATAATATACCTGTTAAAGCGTTTCCACTTCCTATGGAAACAAGATGGAATTCACTTCATCATTTGCTTTCTTCTATTTTATCTTATAAAGAACTTATTACTCCTTTTTATAACAATTATACAAGTAGCACGCATCTAGTACTTTTTGAAGAAGATTTGACTTTTATTGAATAGTGTTGATTTATTATCTATTTTTAAAGATGCAACCGAAAGATTTTCAACTCAATTTTATGCAACTACACCATATTTTGTTCTTATTATCTACACAATGTTTGACAAATTTGTAAAATTTGTAAAATTT
The DNA here is from genome assembly GCA_032173925.1 of Heritiera fomes. NCBI lineage: Eukaryota > Viridiplantae > Streptophyta > Magnoliopsida > Malvales > Malvaceae > Heritiera > Heritiera fomes. Next base: position 8,117,365 of record JAPDPM010000017.1, read on the forward strand.
AGGAATAATGAAACTTTAGGTTTTTTTGTATATGATATGGAGGAAAAATTTTAAAATATTGGGAAATAATTCCTCCTAATTATTGCATTGCAACTTTACTAGATCCTAGTCAAGGTGAGGTAAATATAGAGATTTTTTTATTGTTATAAAGAATTTCTTGGTCTTGATTCTATTGAGGATCAAAAGTCTTCAATTAACAATCTTTTTCGAGAATTGTTTGATGTTTATGAAATAGAAAGGGAGCAGTTCAACTTTAATCGAGGAGAAGAAGATTCATATGAAGAAACCGAGAGTAGCAAAAAAGGAAAAGGAATTTTAAACGCAATTAAGGAAGCAGCAAAGAAGAGAATGAAGCTAAAAAGAAAAGCTAGCGGATCGCGACCAACAACTGGACGAAGTTCTAGCTTCAATGAGCTAGGATTTTACTTAAGTCAAGATTTTTCTGTAGATGAAAACTTTGATCTTCTCCAATGGTGGAAAGAAAACCAAAAACAATTTTCAATTTTAGCTTCCATGGCCCGAGATGTTTTTACGGTGCAAGTTTCTTCTGTTGCTTCAGAATCCGCATTCTCGACGTGTGGAAGAATTATTAGAGACCATTGAACCACTCTTAATCCAGATTCATTGTGCATGTTAACATGCCTTAAAAATTGGTTTGATGCGGAATCACGCAATGTCGAACTTGGAATGACCAATGAATTCGCTGATAATAATTCAGAAGAGGAGGAAGAAACTTCTAAGGCAATCCGAATAAATTATGAAGAGTAGAGAATAATTTTTTTTTTTGTAAATTTTATGTAAAATTGTAAATAAGTTTAGTCATAGTAAATATTTTTATGGACTACGATCTCGTGGTTTTTACCCTTCTAACTTTTGAAGGGATTTTCTACGTAAAAAAATCTTTAGTTTCCTACTCTCTCCTTTTTCTCCTTTATTATTATTATTATTATTATTATTATTATTATTATTATTATTATTATTATTATTATTATTATTATTATATACCAAATTAATTAATGTTATACTTATCTATGTTTAAAATAAATAAATATTTAAAATACAAAATGAATGAATATTTTAAAAACATATTAAATAAATGAATAAATAAATAAATATTAAGTAAATGATATTTCAAATATAATAAATTATTTTAAATGCAAAATGAATATAATAAATGAATATAAATAATGATATGCAAAATGATATTGCAAAATGAATATAATAATAAATTAATAATATTCATAATATCATTATTTGTATTTTGAATCAAATATCATTTTATCATAATAACTTTATTATAATATTATATTCATAATATAACTTTATTTTATTATAACAATAATTTTATTAGATAATTTTATAGTAATTTATTTTTACATTATTGTTACATTAATTAAATAAATTATAATATAACTTTATAATAAATTATTGTTAAATTAAACTATTAACATTATTTATTATAAAAGTAAATTCATTAGATTAAATTATTAAAATATATTAATATATATTAAAATAAATTAATATAAATTTTAAACAAGTAAAATTTTAAATGTATAAAAAAAAAACTGGACCGAACCGGTTTAAACCAGTTTGGTCCAATTTTTGGGCGAACCGGTCCAAAGAACCGAGCCGGTTCGCCCCCTTAATAACATATGAACCGGCCCGATCCGGACCGGTTCTCTACTAGTTCAGATCTGTTTTCATTTGACATTGGCCGAAATCGGTGAAAATTGATCCGGATTCGATCCGGTCCGACCAATAACCACCTCTAGTTGGAGGGATATTAGCTGGTAGAGGAGGAGGTTGCCGCTTCTAGTGTTGTAGTGTTATTGTTATTATAATTGGCAAGGAATTCTCCAAACATCGTTCTAGCCTAGAAATGCTTAGGACTCTCAGGCTGTGAAGGGAGCGTAGGTTTGGGCTCCGAAGAAGGTTTAGGTGATGGTTCCACCTGTCTCCGTCCCCTACCTTCTCCAATACCCCGTCGTCTATAATTTATTCTGTCAAAACAAACATACAAAACACCTTCAGTCACTTCAAACATATATATATATATATATTCAGATAATTCCAATACTACAAGGAATGTAAACTAATTTAACAACCTAAGGACACCAATGGATATCAAACCAATCTCACTCTAATATCAATCTTCTTGTCACGTTCTAAGTTTAACATTCAGTACTAAACATTTCATTAAACTTTATGTTTAGTTAGGTTGTCTGTAGTGTTTCCAATCAGTTTCTTTTATAAATAAGTTACTTATAATCGATATTCAATTTCCATTTCTATAATGTTCATTTCTAAAACAATATAAGTAACCATAACACTTCATTTCCATATATTACTATTAACACCAAACTTATGATTTCACTTTCATGACACTACAATATAGTTTACATCCCCTGTACAAAGAACATACATAGTAGTACTATACTTAAACTATCTAAACATATAAAAATAAAATAGTATACATCTACGGTCCCTGGGAAAACCACCTGATGTATAAAACTGAAAACTCAAACCTCCGTAATGGAATGGAAGCTATTGCAGAAAATTTGGAAGGAAAGTAAGGGGGTGAGCTTATGCCCTATAAGAAATATATATAAAAGAACTGATATTATGCATACCTACATGCAGTATCATAAAACATTGTGAGGGCCCAAAGTGCCTTACGGGTCATTCATCACCTCACTGTTGAGTAACGACTAACCATTGGACTAAATGTCACATCCGAATTTTCTTAATATCTTACTGTGATAACCGCAAATTTTCCATTTATTGGAAATTATTAATATTAGAAATTAATATTAAAGAAAATAGATAAGAGGAAATAAATAAATTAGTAGAAACAAATAAATAAATAAAATTGTGAGAATCGGAATATTGTGGAAATTCCGAAAATGGAGGAAGTGATAAAATTTGGAAATTTAAGTGAAGGAAATTAAATAAGGAATAGAGGAAATTTAATTTGGATAAATGGAAATCCAAATTAAATAAGAAAATGAGAAATGAAAGAGAAATATATTTATATAATTATAAATTATATAAATGTAATTTTAAATGAATACATATGTATTGAAATTATTATATAGTATACATATATATACTGAGGTATATATAGATATATATACTATTGTACAAAATAAAATAATACATATGTATCTAAGTAAAGTATTTTATGTATATATATAGATATATACATAAATGAGAAATGTAAATACTAATTTACATTAAAGTTTAAATGTATATATATATTGTAAATACAATATATATGGAATTATGACATTTATATAAATATTTATATAAATGTTATTTAATTTTAAGTATATAAATATACATATATATATACTAGATATATATTTTTGTAATGTACAATATATATAATTTATATAATATATATATATATTGTATTACATTATACATGAAATAATATTATATGTATAATATATGATAAATATTATATGTATAATATATGATATATAGTATATAATGTAGTATATACTAAATTTAGAAAGGAAAATAAAAAAAAAAGAAACTAAACAGAAAAGAGAAACAGAATCGGGAAGACCCCGATTCTGCCTTCCCCAGGCGAGATCGCCCCCGTCAGCGGTCGCCGGAGAAGGAAAGGGAGAGAGGAGAAGAGAAAGCGTCGACGCCGGCTAAGGAAGAGGAAGCCGACGCCAACGCCGGCGAAACGGAAACGGAAAAGGAACCGAAATCGACGGAAAAAGCCGAGAAAAGGAAAAACTAGATCTGGCGGTTGCCGGCGGAATTGGCCGCCGCCACTACAACCGAAGCATCGGTGGAAGGAGAGGAATGGGATGGAGGCCACCGGTGAGGCCAACGACGGCGGAGGAAGGCCGACGGAGGAGGAGAAGTGACCGAAGGTAAACCGAGTAGATCCGCCGCCGTGCCGCTGATCCAGGCTGAGCTGAGGCCACCGACAGCTTCGTCTCAACGCCGGCCAGCTGCTGAGCCACCGAACCGCCGGAGAATCAGCCGCCGGAGGAGAACCGGCAGTGGAGGAAGGTTGACCGGTCTGACTGGTCTGAACCGGTCAGACCAAGGAAAAAAAGAAAAAGAAAAAAAAAAGAAAAGAAAAAGAAAAGAAAAGAGAAAAAGAAGAAAAGGAAGAAAGAGGAGAGAGAAAAAGGGAATTCCGGGAATTTAGAAAATTCTCGAGAATTCGGAGATTACGGGAAATCTCGAGAAATACGGGAATCGGTAAGAAATCCCGAAAAGTACTAAATTATTTAAATAATTTATTTATTTAAATAATTGTAGAAAAATTCTAAATTTTAGAATTTAAATTCCAGAAAAATTCTCTCGATGATCGAGATGAGGAATCGGAACAGATGGAGTACGGGTGCGACCGGTAAGAGGCAGTCGCCAACCCGAAACAGGTAAGGGAGACATGTGCCGCCTGTAAGGATATTCGGCCATGTTTTTAAATTGCATTTAATTTTATAAATGCTATTGATAACTATCGATTTTATAGTGTGATGGTTTATCGGATGAAATTGTGATGAAACACCGGTTGAAAATATAAACTGTATTTTCGTGCAGGAGGCTAACCAAATCGGTAGCCGTTATAATGCCGAAAAATTATTGAAAATAATTACTGAAATTTACCGAAAATCACCGAAAACTAAAATAAAAGATTTGATTTCACGTGAAACGATTTCTAACATGAAAATCGAGAAATCGATTAGTTTTCATAAAACATGAATATATTGATAATTAATTTTAAAATATTCATGTTTTGAAAATGGTGAAAAAAGGAAATCACCTAAATTTATTCTGATAGGTGATATTTCACGTGAAACGAAATGAAAATGAAAAAGAGATTGAAGTGAATATTTTTACAAATATTCTTAAATATTCACTTGATTTTACAGAAAACCTTTGTGGTTTAATTATGGAAATAATTAATTATGAATATTCCATAAAGGTTAAGAAAGGATGAATAATTATGATTTCGAGACTAAAGGTCCCTACACTTGTTTTTAAAAGAAAACATTGAGATGAGAATTTAAAGTTGGAAAATAAATATTTTATTTTCATAAAGTATAAAAATAATTTATTTGAATTCCGATAATTATAAAATTATGTTTTCAATTAAACGCACAGAAAAACATGCATATATGTTTTATGGTGGAAAAAAGACAGTTTTACCCTTTTACATGTTCAGTGATGATTTTTCAAATTGTCTTCATCGCATTTTATAAAGAAATGTTTGAAGCATGAATTTCGTTCTGAAATTAAATTCCATAGTCTTTTGATAATTAGCTAAACGAATTTATGATTTCTATGTATATTTTTCAATAATGCTATAAGTATGTTTTCCGAAAAAGGTATCGGAGTGGCACCCCCCAGGCTAACTTAGACCCTGGCACGCCCGATCCTTACTATTTTATATCAGTTGTATGATTTAAGTATATGTTTTCCGAAAAAAAGTATCGGAGTGGCAAACCCCAGGCTAACTTAGACCCTGGCACGTCCGGTCCTTACTATTTTATATCGATGGTATGTAAGTAAGTTTTGAGACTAAGGCTTTCCTATAGTTTATGTTATTGCCTGTCATGCTTGCCACATTGTGCATGTTTCCGTCCCTTGTGGCATATGTTTAGCCCACGTCGTGCATGTTCTCGCCCACATTGTGTATGTTTTCATCCTTTGTGGGTATGTTGGTCCTTCGTGGTGCATGTTCGCTGTACGACTCTGATCAGGTCTACAGCCCATACCATGGCCATAGGTATTCCGTTCCCTCTTCGGAGGAAGAAGTAAGTGTCATGACCGCATACTTGCTATATGATTTTGCCTAGTCTCCATGAATTGTATGAAAAGTTTTATTAATTATGATGTTAAGTTTCGAAAGTATGATGCATGTTTGAAACAAGTATGAATTTTAGATATATGCATTAAAGAATTCATACAATGATTTAAAGTATGAAATGCATTATTATGGCATTTGTTTTCTGCATATATCGATACTATGACTATTTTAAATGCATTTCTTATGAGGCTTTAGTACGATACGGTTATTGATTTGAAAAGAGAAATAAATGTTTATTCTAAAAGAGTAACATAAGAATTATTTCTAAGATAAAGAAAATCGAAGAAGTAATTATCCAATGATTTGATATTTGCAAATCATTGTACTGTACTGTTTTTACTGTACTGAAGAGAAGAGAAGAGAAGTAAACCACTGTTTTTATTACTGAACTGTCAAGGGTTTTAAAGTATACCGAAGTGGAAAGGAACAAGTGGTTTACTCTGTGGAAAAACGAAAATTATATCGTTTTGAAACAACAAAATTGATATTCTCTACAGTTGCTTCTAGGTTCCGGGACAAGTATGGTATTCTAAAATACCTACCTTATTCTATCTGGATCCCTAGCCGACTGTAGTATCCTTCCTACATGTGTGCCTAGAGCCAGCTAGGAAGATTTTAAAGAAAGTGAAAAAAAAAAAATATTTTCAGCATATAGATAGCTGAATATCAAGTGTGACATATAACTCTCTTACTGAGCCGTGGTTTGCTCACCCCTTAATTTTAAACATTTCAGGTTTTAATGATTGTGAGATCAATTGATTGTGAATTACGGCTGTACACAAAGGACAATGTGACAGATCGACTGATTTATATGAGGTACGATTATTTATTTTCTGTATTTAGACATATCTGCAGTACTACTTATCTGATTAATTAAGATAGGGGATGTGTATAATATAAATAATGTACTGTACATTTGTTTAACAGTTAGTAAAAGTGAAGTATCACAGACAGCCCAACCGAAGGAATCGTGTAAAATAAGGTGAAAAATACGGTAACGGGATGTGACAGGTTTAATGGTATCAGAGCATGGTTGGCCTGATGTCTGTGAATACTTTTGGAAGGAAAAGTGTTAAAACATCCCCAGTAGTACTGTGTCGTCTAAATACATAGAGAAAATAAATGATTGTAAACTGAGTAAAATGATTTAAAGGGAGTGAGAAAGTATAAATTGAAAATGTTAAAGAAGAAAATAGGCTCAGAAATTACCAGAAAATTTGTGATCTTAAAATTTATTTGAAGGCCTGTTCGGTAAGGAATCGAAAGGACTCGGTGAGGGCCCCACCAGTACTTTACGGTCCGAACCGAACTGAGACCTGAAAGTGATGATATAAGGAGGGGAATGATATATCATCATTAAATAGACTTTAAGATCATCGATTGAGGGTAATTTGAAGAGAGAGAAAATTTTGGCCAAAAATGACCAAAATACCCCTACCTCTGAAATTTTACAGGGAGTTAAAATAAACCAACAGAAGTTTGATTTGAGTGATTTGACAGAGAAATTGATGATGTAAAGCTACATTACATACAAAATAATTCAATTATAGATTTTAGTGGAATTCTCTGTCGAAATCGAATAAGATCTCAAATCGCTGATATTAGTACGAGAAGAGGTACTATCAGCACATAGATATTAAGATCCTTGATTCAAATGTATACTGAGGAGAAAGAAATAAATGTCGAAATGACGAAATTGCCCCTATGTTGGGCAAAGCTCTGAATAGTGATGAAATCAAGTTAATCTTGAATTCATTGATAGTAATGGAATTATTAATGGCATGAGGATGAAATGTCCGAATTAATAAGAAAGGTGGGATTAAAGAAAGCATCGGATTTGAATTTCGATGGAACTTCTAGAATTATATAAATTGGAGGAATCGAGATAACTTTGACTCGATTTTGAATATGAAATCTGATTCTAAGCTTCTATCGGAGAACTTAGGAGAATCCGAAAGCTTAAGAAATTCACTCTGAAAAATGAAAGAATAATGAAGTGCACGTGTATAAGGTGTGATTGATGGAAATACAGATAACGTAAATTGTGGATAAGAAAGTTATCTGTATAAGTGTAAGTGAGAGAAGCACAAATGACATTGAAAATTAGATGAATAAAAAGGATGTATTAAATTCCTATCATTAATAAAGTTCTTTTGAAGAACAAATATTCATCTACATTATGGAATAGATGTCTTATGGATCTGATTCGATATGCATGAGGAGTTTATAAGACCTGTCTTGGTATAAAGCGTCCTTAGATAAAAGATTGGAGATTGATGTCTGTAAGATTATGATTAGAAACTCGGAGTGAATTTTACGAGTTCCTATGGAGGTTACGAGGTTAATGATTTCCCTTGTGAGGTATATAAACCTAAATAATGAGGCATTCATACATGAGTAAATTGATGAAATACTGATAGAGTTTAAAGTATAAATGAAACATGAGCAGCATTTTGGTATAACCCTTAAACTTTTAAAGATTGTGAAATTGTGTTAAGATTGGCAAATAAGAGATGTGGCTAGATAGTATCTCCTCTTGAGATATATGATCTCGGGATGACCGGATGACAGTGAATCTGTCTACGATATATAGATAATGATTGAGATACGAGATTAATGAGTCTAGCTAGATATTACTGCCAATCTATAAAAGAGTGATGAGATTAGCTGCTCTACTAATGTGATGTAATTAAAGAAAGAAGTTAAAGTCGGTAAAAGGATAAGTGTAAAGAAATGATGGAATGCAAGATTTTAAAAGATCTTAGCAGTATAGTACCATACCAATCGAGAAAATCGACAAAAAGGATGAATATATAATATATATGAAGAGATAAAAGTGGGAATATGAAAACCAAAAATGAAGTGGAATAAGGAAATAAGTTATATGATGAGAAGGGAACATCAATATGAAATAGTTCCCGAAGGTAAGACTGAAAGTGATTTGTATTGGTTATCACATAACTGTGTCGAGATGTAAAATTAAGTCAGATTTGATAAATGAAATTAATGATACTCCAAGGAGTAAGATAATTGATATGTTTACTGCCAATATGTAAATGAAAAATGATTATACATATAACCATCGTAACGTGATAGAAACGGTAGAAGTATATAGATGATGTGGTGATTAAATGTATAAATTGAGGATTCAATTTTGGAATCTAGATTATAAAAGAGATTTAAAGACTATACTACATGAAGAGAATATGATTGTCTCATGATTGGTAATTGTAAGAGATAATCCATAATAAAGTTTGCAAGTGAAATGTCGTTTTGATAAAAGTGAAAATGAATATTGTGAGCAATAAAGAGTCCAAAAGAGAAATGATGATATGGAAGTGATTAAAGACTGATGATCTAAATAGAATCACTTTCCATTATCAGACTCTTAGATTCTCTAGTGCTGTAGTCGAAGTATTCGTGTTAAATGGTGTAAATGTGTATGTACAGTTCCAGTGAGCCTTACATGTGATGGGAGTCTCTGAGTTGCCATATGCTTAATGAGAAATAGCAAAAGGCTTTGAGATCCCAAGTGTATTGATAGCACCGCTCCATATTGATATATATACATATATGAGCGTAAGATGTAAACGCTCCATGATATTGAGAGAGCGTGTGCATGAGATGTGAAAGCTACTAGGACACTTACATACAACTGATTGACATGTGTAATTGATAGTTTTAAACTATATCGACTTGGCACTAAGTGAGAAAAATGGAGGATGAACAGCATGGATCAGCTACGATATGAAAAATACTGTGCATGGACTCTTATGTGAAAAGAGTGGAAATGAAAACTCCCGATTTAATTAATGAACTTACGGGAGTATAGACATATATGATGAAATACAGCATGTAGTGGTCTAAAGTATTCTTGATGTTGAAAGTGTACTGGCAGTATTACTTGGAGGATGACCTAGAGGTTAAAAGTCGTAAGTATACGGCGTATACCACTTTCTGAATTAAGCCAAATTCGGAGGACCGAATTTCTTAAGGTGGGGAGAATGTGATAACCGCAAATTTTCCATTTATTGGAAATTATTAATATTAGAAATTAATATTAAAGAAAATAGATAAGAGGAAATAAATAAATTAGTAGAAACAAATAAATAAATAAAATTGTGAGAATCGGAATATTGTGGAAATTCCGAAAATGGAGGAAGTGATAAAATTTGGAAATTTAAGTGAAGGAAATTAAATAAGGAATAGAGGAAATTTAATTTGGATAAATGGAAATCCAAATTAAATAAGAAAATGAGAAATGAAAGAGAAATATATTTATATAATTATAAATTATATAAATGTAATTTTAAATGAATACATATGTATTGAAATTATTATATAGTATACATATATATACTGAGGTATATATAGATATATATACTATTGTACAAAATAAAATAATACATATGTATCTAAGTAAAGTATTTTATGTATATATATAGATATATACATAAATGAGAAATGTAAATACTAATTTACATTAAAGTTTAAATGTATATATATATTGTAAATACAATATATATGGAATTATGACATTTATATAAATATTTATATAAATGTTATTTAATTTTAAGTATATAAATATACATATATATATACTAGATATATATTTTTGTAATGTACAATATATATAATTTATATAATATATATATATATTGTATTACATTATACATGAAATAATATTATATGTATAATATATGATAAATATTATATGTATAATATATGATATATAGTATATAATGTAGTATATACTAAATTTAGAAAGGAAAATAAAAAAAAAAGAAACTAAACAGAAAAGAGAAACAGAATCGGGAAGACCCCGATTCTGCCTTCCCCAGGCGAGATCGCCCCCGTCAGCGGTCGCCGGAGAAGGAAAGGGAGAGAGGAGAAGAGAAAGCGTCGACGCCGGCTAAGGAAGAGGAAGCCGACGCCAACGCCGGCGAAACGGAAACGGAAAAGGAACCGAAATCGACGGAAAAAGCCGAGAAAAGGAAAAACTAGATCTGGCGGTTGCCGGCGGAATTGGCCGCCGCCACTACAACCGAAGCATCGGTGGAAGGAGAGGAATGGGATGGAGGCCACCGGTGAGGCCAACGACGGCGGAGGAAGGCCGACGGAGGAGGAGAAGTGACCGAAGGTAAACCGAGTAGATCCGCCGCCGTGCCGCTGATCCAGGCTGAGCTGAGGCCACCGACAGCTTCGTCTCAACGCCGGCCAGCTGCTGAGCCACCGAACCGCCGGAGAATCAGCCGCCGGAGGAGAACCGGCAGTGGAGGAAGGTTGACCGGTCTGACTGGTCTGAACCGGTCAGACCAAGGAAAAAAAGAAAAAGAAAAAAAAAAGAAAAGAAAAAGAAAAGAAAAGAGAAAAAGAAGAAAAGGAAGAAAGAGGAGAGAGAAAAAGGGAATTCCGGGAATTTAGAAAATTCTCGAGAATTCGGAGATTACGGGAAATCTCGAGAAATACGGGAATCGGTAAGAAATCCCGAAAAGTACTAAATTATTTAAATAATTTATTTATTTAAATAATTGTAGAAAAATTCTAAATTTTAGAATTTAAATTCCAGAAAAATTCTCTCGATGATCGAGATGAGGAATCGGAACAGATGGAGTACGGGTGCGACCGGTAAGAGGCAGTCGCCAACCCGAAACAGGTAAGGGAGACATGTGCCGCCTGTAAGGATATTCGGCCATGTTTTTAAATTGCATTTAATTTTATAAATGCTATTGATAACTATCGATTTTATAGTGTGATGGTTTATCGGATGAAATTGTGATGAAACACCGGTTGAAAATATAAACTGTATTTTCGTGCAGGAGGCTAACCAAATCGGTAGCCGTTATAATGCCGAAAAATTATTGAAAATAATTACTGAAATTTACCGAAAATCACCGAAAACTAAAATAAAAGATTTGATTTCACGTGAAACGATTTCTAACATGAAAATCGAGAAATCGATTAGTTTTCATAAAACATGAATATATTGATAATTAATTTTAAAATATTCATGTTTTGAAAATGGTGAAAAAAGGAAATCACCTAAATTTATTCTGATAGGTGATATTTCACGTGAAACGAAATGAAAATGAAAAAGAGATTGAAGTGAATATTTTTACAAATATTCTTAAATATTCACTTGATTTTACAGAAAACCTTTGTGGTTTAATTATGGAAATAATTAATTATGAATATTCCATAAAGGTTAAGAAAGGATGAATAATTATGATTTCGAGACTAAAGGTCCCTACACTTGTTTTTAAAAGAAAACATTGAGATGAGAATTTAAAGTTGGAAAATAAATATTTTATTTTCATAAAGTATAAAAATAATTTATTTGAATTCCGATAATTATAAAATTATGTTTTCAATTAAACGCACAGAAAAACATGCATATATGTTTTATGGTGGAAAAAAGACAGTTTTACCCTTTTACATGTTCAGTGATGATTTTTCAAATTGTCTTCATCGCATTTTATAAAGAAATGTTTGAAGCATGAATTTCGTTCTGAAATTAAATTCCATAGTCTTTTGATAATTAGCTAAACGAATTTATGATTTCTATGTATATTTTTCAATAATGCTATAAGTATGTTTTCCGAAAAAGGTATCGGAGTGGCACCCCCCAGGCTAACTTAGACCCTGGCACGCCCGATCCTTACTATTTTATATCAGTTGTATGATTTAAGTATATGTTTTCCGAAAAAAAGTATCGGAGTGGCAAACCCCAGGCTAACTTAGACCCTGGCACGTCCGGTCCTTACTATTTTATATCGATGGTATGTAAGTAAGTTTTGAGACTAAGGCTTTCCTATAGTTTATGTTATTGCCTGTCATGCTTGCCACATTGTGCATGTTTCCGTCCCTTGTGGCATATGTTTAGCCCACGTCGTGCATGTTCTCGCCCACATTGTGTATGTTTTCATCCTTTGTGGGTATGTTGGTCCTTCGTGGTGCATGTTCGCTGTACGACTCTGATCAGGTCTACAGCCCATACCATGGCCATAGGTATTCCGTTCCCTCTTCGGAGGAAGAAGTAAGTGTCATGACCGCATACTTGCTATATGATTTTGCCTAGTCTCCATGAATTGTATGAAAAGTTTTATTAATTATGATGTTAAGTTTCGAAAGTATGATGCATGTTTGAAACAAGTATGAATTTTAGATATATGCATTAAAGAATTCATACAATGATTTAAAGTATGAAATGCATTATTATGGCATTTGTTTTCTGCATATATCGATACTATGACTATTTTAAATGCATTTCTTATGAGGCTTTAGTACGATACGGTTATTGATTTGAAAAGAGAAATAAATGTTTATTCTAAAAGAGTAACATAAGAATTATTTCTAAGATAAAGAAAATCGAAGAAGTAATTATCCAATGATTTGATATTTGCAAATCATTGTACTGTACTGTTTTTACTGTACTGAAGAGAAGAGAAGAGAAGTAAACCACTGTTTTTATTACTGAACTGTCAAGGGTTTTAAAGTATACCGAAGTGGAAAGGAACAAGTGGTTTACTCTGTGGAAAAACGAAAATTATATCGTTTTGAAACAACAAAATTGATATTCTCTACAGTTGCTTCTAGGTTCCGGGACAAGTATGGTATTCTAAAATACCTACCTTATTCTATCTGGATCCCTAGCCGACTGTAGTATCCTTCCTACATGTGTGCCTAGAGCCAGCTAGGAAGATTTTAAAGAAAGTGAAAAAAAAAAAATATTTTCAGCATATAGATAGCTGAATATCAAGTGTGACATATAACTCTCTTACTGAGCCGTGGTTTGCTCACCCCTTAATTTTAAACATTTCAGGTTTTAATGATTGTGAGATCAATTGATTGTGAATTACGGCTGTACACAAAGGACAATGTGACAGATCGACTGATTTATATGAGGTACGATTATTTATTTTCTGTATTTAGACATATCTGCAGTACTACTTATCTGATTAATTAAGATAGGGGATGTGTATAATATAAATAATGTACTGTACATTTGTTTAACAGTTAGTAAAAGTGAAGTATCACAGACAGCCCAACCGAAGGAATCGTGTAAAATAAGGTGAAAAATACGGTAACGGGATGTGACACTTACACAAGCCTAATTTGCGGAATTAGAAATTTTTTTTATCCCTTATATCACTATCCATTTGTAGGTGAATATGTAGGCCAATCTCAATTTCATATAACTCCTTTAATATATTTAGGCATATCTACCAACATACAAAATGCCAATTCAAAAAGCATACTGATCGTCATATTCCAATAATACATAATCTAGCTTACATCCCAGACTCATCACATAAGTGTATATATATATATATATATATATATATATATATATACAATCAAAAGAATTCCAATACACTGTGCCATCATTCGTCTATGTCTATACAAACCGCTGGGAGCCATATACCTTAGACTGTGCAGGGAAGTCCACTCTCAAGAAGCTTCCCAAGCCAAAAAGAACAGTCGCTGTATCGATCACTCTGAAAGGGAGGGGAAAGAAAAGGGGAGTGAGTCGCAACTCAGTAAGTAACAACAATAAGCAACTAAATAATACCAAGCATCCCTCAATTTTGAAGGCTCATTCAAATCACTTTCAATCATATCAAATCAATTATGCTGCATTAAAACTTAAATACAATATGGTAACTCGATAACAATTTGTAGTCAAATATAGAGTTCCATCAATAGACTAAAAGTCTCAATATCAATCATACATAAAGTATGTTGTGCGATCAATAAAAACCAATCATAGTACCGAGAGAGTCCATATAGTATCAATCGATGTTACTTAGAGCTAATACTTAACGATCTACGGTAGTGAACCGTAGCGATCATCCCATAAGGGACGTGCCTATGCATAGACCCCCAACATCATTGCGCACATGACACCGGCACCTGCCCAACGTAATATACGGGACAAGCCGATCGTTTCCGAGACTTATACTCGTGAAACAATGCTCCAAGTCAATCAAATGTGTCTATAAAGTTCTCAAGGTACGGTGCCCAAAGGTCTCAATACCCCGAGTCTAAAACAGAAATCCATTAGTCTTTAAATAAAGTTCATTCTTATCAAATCGGCCTTCCAAAATTTCGTATTACAATCATAGTGTATAAATATGTAGCTAACAATCATAGGCTCGATAAACCTTTTAAAGCACTTTAAATTTTAAAACAAAATAAGAAAACCATATCAAACCAAAAGCTTAGCTCAATTTGGAAACTAAAATGGGTTATCACAATAGAGCAATAATACATAAAACCAAATCAAGATTTGGCGAGCCTACAGCATGCTTGTAAAACATTTTCAGAAAGCTAAACCGATCAATCAAGGATAGGCCTAATATGCAGCATTCATTTTATTTCAATTCCCAAATTCCAAGAATTTATAGCATTAAACAATTTGGATGCAAGTAGTCACTTAGGGTTACTTACAGTACTTCCTTAGCTTCTGAATCAGTTCTCCCTCGCCTACCAAGTCTTGGAGTATTGATTGATTTCGAGTCTATCTCAGTCCTTAGGACAACCCTCTACATAACAAATGGTAGATTGAATCAATCTCTATACATCCATCAATCTTAGTATTTCCAATCATAAGCTAACGTTAAGCATTGTATAATTCAACAAGAACAATAATTGGCTATGTTTCCAGAGTTATTCAAACGTTACTAGCACCGTTTATTGCCTTTTTGTTCATTTGAACTACTTACAACCCATTTGGTTCATTTTTGTTCTTTAAGGTTTTGGACCTTATGACATTGTGCTAGACTTAGGTATAATTTCCAGAACTTAATTATCAAACTGTAATTTTTATATTACTTCTAACTCAAATCCGTATTTAGACACATAAGGCTCATTTCCTAATTCATTTTGTGCCATTTCCCATCAATTTTTAGACCTTGGTCCAAATCTGGCACAGTAGGTAGGAAATTTCCTGACCTGTGTTCAGTAAAATACTTACTGCCAACTATAGGGATATGAGATCTGTACAAATCCAACACCATGTCAATCATGACTCATTTATCTTTCTGAACATGTAAAGTTTGCAGTCATATTTGATCTGGGCAATTTTCTATGAACATTTGAAGTTTACATTAAAAATCTATCCCCAGCAGTGAGTATCCTGCATGCATTCATACATATCTTAAGCCATGAAGTTCCAAATTTGGAAATTCCAAAACTAGATGAACGTTAACTCATTTCCCTATGATAATTTAACTCTTCCTATATCATCACCAGAAATTTCCCAAAGTTTCAGTATGTCCAGCAGTTTCCTGACACAGTAAAACACTGACCAATATGCACAAACTGTCTCATATCTGGTTATAGGAGTATCTAAATGATGCAAACCCAGAACCATCATGCTCCTAACTTAAATACCCTTTCTGGACATGTAAGGCTTGCACCCTAATTCAATTTAGGCCATTTGCTATGATTTTTCAAATTCAAGACTGTGATTCACGTTTCTGGACAGAACACCCTGCACTCATTTGTGCATAACTCAAGCTACAGAAGTCCAATTCAAGAAATTCCAAAACTGACTTTCTTGTAACTTAAAGAGCCATAATTCATAATTTTTCCAGAATTTTTCTCCATACAAAACTATTAAACTACTCATTTTAATTTCCACCCAGACTGAACAGCAAATTCCAGATTCAACATCAAGTCAGAATATTCAGTTTATCTTTATCTAACAATAGCCATTTAAATTTAGCTCATCACAATATCAATTTCATGCATAATAATCAATCATTATAGAGTTAGAACCTTACCCCTTAAATCAATGCAAAACCCAGAATTTTGTTAAACAATCCCAGAACAGAACATCAATTCCAAGCAATCCATTGAAATTTAAGTTATAATTAGCTTATAATATATTCAATTAACTAAATTGTAACTTTAATTTTATGAGAATTTAACTCACCCAAAATCGTCAATTTCATCATGTTGGGCGAAATCCCTAGGTCTCCATTCTTGAACACTTTCTTCAATTGAAACCATAGAAACATTTAGAATCAGTCTTTAAACAACATATTACGAGATCAAAACAAACAACCAAACAATTCTTTACAAATCTAGTAAAAACCAAATTCCCTTACCCATTCTTCATTTTCGGTGTTCTTCCTTAATTTCCATGGAAACAACTTGCAAAATGGAAGGATGGGCTGGTTTGGTAGTGAAGAATATTCAGCTCGCACCGATTTTATCCAATCCCACTTGAGTTTTTGAACTTAAAGAAGGGAAAAAGGGAGAATGGCGTGAAGATGAAAATGGGAGAAGGAGGCTCACGGGTTTGCTGAGATAGAAAGCCAAAATTGGCTTTGATATAACTAAAAGTTAAGGAATTTACAATTATGCCATTAATGAAGCATTTTAGCACATGTCAATTTCCTTTACCCTTACTTTTTCTTCTAATTTCATAAGCTCAAGTAAGTTAACATGAATTTTTTTTATGACTTTAAGGATAGAATATTTAATTTAAATCCTTAATTCTATTCCCATTAGGTCTTTTCAGATTATGTTAAATCGAATTAAACCTCAAGTCCCATAAACTTCTTCGGCAAACCAAATTTCATCGATAAATCTTGCAATTGCTCACTTTTGAGCCTAACTTCCAATAAGTAACTATATCGATCTACAAGGATTCTAAGAGCATGCCATATCTGACCGGAAGGGTCTCCAAATTAGCTTTTCAACAAAATTTGAATCACTTGAATCGGAGTCCTCTATCAAAAGTTATACCCGTTTCTTTACCAATTACTCATAATCAGAATTTCCAGTCTGTGACGTGAATCTATAAATTCATTGCTGCTGATCCACATTGAATTAGATAGCAAGCCTTATATGGTTGGAATGCTTATCAAGTTAGCCTTTCACAAAAATTTGAATCGCCTTAATCGGAGTTTCCTACTAAGAGATATGCTCGATTCTTTACAGAGGTGTCAACTGACAGGTTTCACTGCACATTATTCAATTTCGGAATTTTTCCGGTATTAATCCGTAGCGGATTAAGTTGTGAGCTTTTTATGGCTAAAAGACCTTTAAGTTAAATTTCATAAAAATTTTACGGTTTATCCTTTCGATACTCCAATCAAGAGATATAACTGAAACAAGGCAGATTGGTCATAAGCCAAAGGATGAAATTTTTGGTTTATTGTCCAATCCTCGGATTAGGCCCAAATCATAAACACATGAAACAAATTGTCTTACCTGAAACCGTTTATGATGAATTTAAGGTACTTGCATGGTTTTTGGATGAGTGCGCGGTCCCGTGGGATCCGCCAACTTGTTTGTATGAAAGCCTGCATTCCTACGCCAAAATCCAAATATGTCACAATTTAGCCTCTAAACACCTCAAGGCTCATTTAACACTATTTAACATGTAGAAGAAATTGTGGTTATTACAAACATGCTCTTACATTTCTTAATTACTATTCTTACAGTACTTAAGCGCTCTATCATAAGGATACTATAATCGGTTAGGTAATCAGGCTGAGTACAAAAGGATGTTTTAAAGTACTTCACTTTTCCGAGACTGAGTTCCAACTATAAGGAGTTTAATGTGATTTGTTTGATAAGCAATTCAATAGTACAGTTTTCCAATAACAATTTCATAATGTTTTGATAAACACTTAGCAAATAGTTCAATAAGCAATGTGATATTCAGTTCAATGAAACAATTTAATAAATCATTCGATAAGTAATACCATAAACAATTTTAATAAGCAATATGGTAAACAATTAATCAAAACGTATTCGTTAAACAAGTCTATAAATGATAAAACAGTACAATAACATAGTTCGATAAACATTACAATGGAGATAAGGCATCACTCAATAGAATCATGCAAGTTTAAGTTTCTCAAAAAGGGAATAACAGTAAGACATATGCCCATAGTTATAGTTGTGTCCACAGTGTGCATTAATCGAGTGACATCTGGGATGACTGATGACATTATCAAAGATCAAGAAGCAAACAGTATAGTACAATCAGTCAGTATAACATGATATACATCAAAGGTCTTTATGGGGCCAATAATCTCAAAACAGTTCATAAAATAATGAAAACATTTTTTTAGAAATCAATCTAGTGTAAATCAATCTTCAGTTAGTCCATAGTTTGATGAAATCAATAACAGTGACAGTTAAAGTATAAAAATTCGGCAAATATTTTCAGTTTGAAATCCAGTGCTCAAAATATTTTTTTTACGTATAAGAAGGATAATAGTTCTCATGTATATCTTAAAAACTAGACAAATCATTAAAATCAGTCTTGGAAACTGATAACAAAAATGGTACATCCTATCGACCTATATGAAACCTTTGAACTTATTTCACCTTTAACTTCTTTTCAATTCCATCTATAATCTATCTTTGAGATTCTAAGGTTTAGGGTTCAGCCTACGAAATTTGGGCAGCAAAACAGTATGATCAATCTTAATCCTCCTACACTAAAACACAGTTTAATAACTACAACATAGTTTCCCAATCTCAATCAATTCATAGTATTCAATCACCTATCATCTCAACTTAATTATTTTTAATGCAACACAGTATCTCTGCGCCTTTTACATATATCTCTTACCATTCGATTAATGCCGAATTGTGCAATTAGCACCAGTATGTATACCTCACTTCAAAACTGCAAAACACAACACAAACACAGTCAATTTACCACACTTCAGTTATAAATAGTACTTAACTCTTTGAGACTTAGTACATTGCCTATTGCAGCCTTAAATCCGGTCTACTTTCATACCAGTGCAAACATTGCAACTATCATCAAATCACCTCCGTTTTCAGTTTTGACTGCGCCAACAGTCTTGTATTAATTTATATAATATTCTAGGACCCAAATTACATCAAATTGAGCATAATTTCAGTGTCCCCTTCACTTGGCCGATTTGGTTTTCTCTCTTACACTTTCCATTTCAACAATTTAAAACTACAAACTTGTTCACACAATCTCTACATTCATTCTGTACCACTTGTGCATGACATAACACTGTATTCATTAATACACAAGGTTGGACAAAACCCTAAGGGACAATTTCTCATGGTTTTAACTCAATCTAGGCTCAAATATGTCACATCCTTTATATACAATATTTACACATTTTCACACGTATTATAAGGGTTAGACTGTCTTCAGTGCCTTTATTTCTCATTTTTATTTCACCATATACATTTCTTTAAACAGTATTTCACATATAGATTAGAATATTCTCATATCGTAATTCGAATATTACTTACGTTTCCCGTTTAAATACAACATAATAGTACTATGAAATAAGTTTGAACACATAAAATAAATGATTATATCTCCAAGATATATATTAGCTGCCTCGGGGTACTCAGGTGTGCAGCCAAATCCTCGGATGATAATCACGCAGTCATTAGTAATAATCTGTAGATGTTAAAAATAAAGAGTGAGTGAACTATGACCCAGTAAAGGAATTGTATGTAATACTTGATATCACGATATTTAAATGCAATAAAATCATTTAATTCGTATAGGTGTACGAAGGACCCTAGTAGGAAGGATACTATAGTCAGCTAGGGATCCGGATGGAGTAAAGAAGGTATTTTGAAATACCTGTCTTGTCTCGGAACCTAAAAGCGACTATAGGGAGTAAGTATTGATTTTCAAATATAAATCACTTTTCTCATAACTTTTCATATTCTTTTCAAATCAATACTTTTAACATATAAATCATTTAATCACCAAAAATCTAATATTCAAATTAAATCATAATGAATATCAGATTGAACATTTTCCATATCCTTTTATATATGTATCACATATCACATTTCATTGAAATCTCATAAAACAATATTGTACTTAATTTAGTACAATAAACTGTTAGAAAATTCTCATTAATTTCATTTGAAACATATAATATCTTTTCATGTCATCAACATATCATTTGAAATCATCACTTTTCACATATCATGAAAATAGTGGAGACTAAGGCATCACCCGAGTTATATTATGCAATAAACCTCGTAAGGTAAAGAAATAAACATATCAAATTTATTGCTATAGTCTATAATCGTCCTCGGTTGTACACTGATCAAGTGTCAATCGGGACTAAATATATATCACATGTCACATATCATATATCAGCATGATAAAGGGGCCTATCAATCTCAAAACAATGTTCTCATCATCATATTACCTTCATGGAATTCAATAAAATAGATAAAATCATCAGTCAGTCCATAAAGATTTTATAAAATCATATAGTGAATATTTTTGGAAAATCATTTATAAAATATTAACTTTCCCACTTTTCAACTTACAAATCATTTCACATGCTGTAAAACATGTAGGGGGAATTTTTGGTAATCTCACTTTCATTATTTTCAATAACATGAATATTTTAAAAATATTTTTTGGTATATTCATGTTTTATGAAAAATAATAAATTCCTCATGTTCGAGGATAGGAAATTATTCCAATATACATGAAAATATTTCATTATATTTTTAAAGAATTTTTTAAGAATTTTCGGTAACATAACGACTGCTATTTCACTAGCCTTCCTACAAACTTAACACAGTTCCAAAATTCACAATCAACCACAATTCCACATTTCCCAAAACATATCATTTCACAAATATTCTTGTAAAATCATGCATATTAAAATAGTGCACTCGAGATATCCTTACAGACTGCATACACATATCATACCTGTATGTCGTAGACGACTTTTTCGAGCACACCAACCGTAATCCGTCACTCTCGGGCTGCAATTAATTTTACCAAAAATATTAACTCATTGAACTCTTATTTTTTTAGCTATTAATCATGTCTCAATGCAGCCACATTGGACACTGTAAATAATTTTGCAGTATAAATTCTACCTGCAGTATAACATAACTTCTTCGTTTTGCATCAGATTTTAAATCTGAATATACCAACAAACTCCTTGTAATTCCTACAGTCTAAATCTACCCTCAAACCATCAAAAACAGCCATAAATCCCACTTCCCTTGTCTTTGCCAAAAATCACCTCTTCCATCCTTTAATGATTTTCAACAATTTAATGTTAAAATCTAGTTCTATTAAGCTTAAGCATTAATTTGGCACCTAAATTATGCATGAAATTCCATAAATCCCCATAAATCCAAGCTTGGCCGAATGGTCCTCCAATGGCAAAATTTCATGTTGCATGATTTAATCAAATCTATAATTATAAACATATTTACCTAGCTTGGTTTAACTATCTTACACCATTGAAATTTAAAGAAAATAAAAGCATAGGAATTTCTTACCTTGACTGAATATGGAGGGTGCCAAAGGTCTTGATTTTGCCCACTTCACAAAGAAATACTGGTGTAGATAGATAGAGGATGAAAATTTAGGTGGGGTTATAGTATAAATCTTATGGAAATTATGTGTTTAATATTGGTTTTTCGTAAGCTTTTTCTTCTTCTTGCCTTTGGTTATGGTGGATGTATGGGAAGTTGAAGATGCTTCAATAGTCGCTGGCTGTGTTGGAAAGAAAATTATAGAATTGTCTAAAGAATTATGAAATGACCAAAATGCCTCTTATTATGAAATTTTTAGATAATTTTACCCTTATAGTTCCGCTGGCATAAAAACCATGTAATCTTGCTCCAAAATTTTGGATTCCAATACCAAATAATCATATTTAATGTATCTTAATGATTGGAAGCGGTTTCATTGACGCGCAGTGCACAGATAGTGAGAAATTAAGATTTTACCCCCATAACCCGTCAGCAAATTTTTCTAAATTAACAACTGATTTGATAATTCCGTTGACACTATTTTAACCTCCTTTTTACGTAGAATAACATGATATATTTACTTTGTCCCAATTCATTTTAGTTTGGGCATAATTTACGAAAATACCCTCGAGACATATCCATCATTTTTCAATTTGTTTGCCATATTTCCAAGAATAGTGCAAATAAGGTATTTTGGCCTCCAAATTCCCATAATATCATTATTACATCATTCGTACACTATTTCCTCATTCATATAAGCATATGGGCACAAAAATCTAAATGGGACTCACATCACTATTTATGTGAAATTTACAAATATATTCCTAAATAAATAAAAATTACATATAATACATGTGTATAGTACAAAATATTCAATTCTCACAAAATATAAGCTTAAACACCTTAAACACATAGCTTAGAACCATTAAAACATGAAAAACTAAACTTTCTCTCACCTTGTACGCTTGACCAAAACTAGAGGGAGCCCAAAAACCAAGAATATGGCCTCTTTAATGTTGGATTTTGGTACTAGGTTGCAGAGCTCGAAGAGCTGGACAGGTTTGGTGAAGATAGCTTTCGATTTCGATGAGTTTTTTGCTAGGTTTTAAGGACTTTCTCTCTCTTCACAAGTTTTCAACAATGGTGGAATGGAGAAATGAAGGAGATGGCCGGCCAACAAAAAGAGAAAACCAGAAATTTCCATTAAAATAAATATCTATGGTGGCAATCTACTAACATACCTTTACACAAATTTAAAAATTTCCAAACATGTCCCTTTTTCTTCTAATTTTTGTTTAAATATTTAATTTAACTTCCAAATATTTCATTCACTCATGAACTACATGTATTCGACTATTAAGGCCCCACCCATTTCAATAGGCTATCGGCTGGCATCCCCACTCTATCTCAAGTTTGCCTTGACTCAACCGTATTGTCTGCTTTGGAGTGCACCCCGTAGGACCACCGCTCCGCACAGATTTGTCGAAGTGTGTTGGTTGACCACAACTCTAATTCGAGTTTGGAGCAACTCGAATCTTTAACTTCTTTAAAAGTCAAGTCACTCATAACCAAGAACAATTGGTTAATCTCCCTACTCCTAAACTTTTTATTCAAAAAAAATGAATTAGCGGTTTGCCCAAAAAGATTGAGTAACCTCCATTGTCCTAAACTTTTTATTCAAAAAATAATGTTAGTGGGTTCAATGGCATTCTTTTGTTTTCTTGCCTCCGCTTCATCACTCTTTCACAGTGTAAGCCTTCCTGATGAGCAATCCTACAAACTAAAGCTTTAGCATTTTCAGTTTTCAGAGTTAAAGGATTGCTAATACGATGGCATGAAAAGACTGCTTGGGGTCCACTTTCGACCATCTTTGGTCGATATTGCTTGGGATTTCTGATTTCATTGGGCTGGCAGCCTAACCACTGTACAAACTCTTTGTGGGGAAAATGAAGCTTTGTTTCAGAATATCTGGATGAATCTTTGTTTCTTACGAGAAAAGAAGTTTTGCCAAACCTTTACATTGTGATTAAGATTGAATTGCCCCTGAGGTAACTGATTAGACAAAACATTCGTTTTGGTACATCTTTTCTTTGTGGAAATCAAAGGGAATGACTCGTGGCACATGCAGACACAATCATCATGATTAACGACGGTACGTAAAGGCCTTTATTTCAAGGCCCACACTCCAGTGTAATCAGACTGATACAATATAAAATAACGCAAAAAAATATAAAAATAATATAAATTAAAATTTAATACTAAATATTATATATATTTTAAATATTAAATAAGTAATTTATATTTAATAAATTGATATAAATTTTGATATAACATTTTTTTGTTTTGCATTGCACATTTATAAAATATATATATACGAACTACCGAATCTAAATAAAAAAATCAGACTTCTTCTTTAGAGAATAAATTGTATAGTTTCAGTTTATTTGGTCTTACAAAAGAGGTCATCAAATCATTCATGCCCCATCTCTTTTTCCTTTCGTTTTGAAGCCTTTGATGAGTTTTAAGTGTTACTTTTTCTCCTTTGCCGCAACTACGACAGCTTTTGTCAAAGAGGATACTCTGTAGTCTTTGCCACCGAAAATCGCTCATCTTTGTCTCTGCCCAGATTTGGCGGGCCAATCGCCCAATCTTGTATTCATATCAAAACATCCTGACTTAAAATCTATATTGAAAATACAAAGTATTCTTAGTTTTAACAAATTTATTACTTAATTACCAGGGATTAAAGTGTGTTATACTCAACAATCAAAATAATACAGAAAATACAAAGTATTCTTAGTTTTAACAAATTTATTACTTAATTACCAGGGATTAAAGTGTGTTATACTCAACAATCAAAATAATACAGAAAATTAAGTGCATGTTTGACACATGAGATTATTTAAAGGATAGGATGATTATATCTTATCTCATGTTTGTTATTCATTTAAGCAAAAGGATAGGATTAGTGAGAAGATAAGTCATTCTATACTAAGAGGATAACTTAATCCTTTAGAAAAGTGGAGAATTATTTTTAATCTATAGGATAGGATATGTTTCAAAAAATTTTATTAATGAATTTCCTATTTTATCCTTAAATTTTGTCCAATAAAAAAATATCATCTTATGCTAAGTTTAATTTTACACATAACAAACATGATAAAGGATAAAACATCATTCTATCTTATGCTTAATCTTTGTACATACCAAACATATATTATCTAATCTTATCCTATTCACAATATTATTTTATCATATCATATCCTTATCCCATGCACCAAACATGCACTAAGATCATAGCTTTAACAATAAACTACTAAATAACATAATAAGGAGCAAAAAAGTTTTGGTTTTGCATCAATGAGCAAGTAAACATATCATTTTATTTTTTATTTAATCCAAAATCGTTTTTTTTTTGAAAAATTTGATCAAAGAAACAAAAACATAAAATATAAAGAATGAAAATTGAGCATAAAAAAATACCTTAAACAAAGCAGCACAGATGCCTCAAAATTAAAAACCTATTGTTCTAAATATCCAACTTCCTTGCTCTTTCGTCTCTTTACAGCAACCACTCTCTACTTTGTTTTTTCATTTTTAGAATGGCTTATGCAAGAAGCCAAAAAAGTGTAGAAGGGATTGTGAAGACCGAGAATTTTCGAAATAAATATAAGGTATCCGGAAAATTTAATTTGGACAAAGTGAAATCCAAATTAAATAAGAAATGAAAAGGAAAAATTTAATTGGAAATAAGAAATGAAGGAGGAAATTTAATTTGGATAAATGGAAATCCAAATTAAATAAGAAAATGGAGAAAATAATTTTGGATATTTAGAAATCCAAAACTTAATAAGAAATAAAAATAATTTTTATATATTTATATAATGATATTATATAAATATACTTTAGATAAATATAAATATTATTTTGTGTTAAAAGTGTAAAAAGTATATATATATATATATATTGATACAAAATATGTATTTAAATACATATTATAAATAGTGTATCTATATATATACAATTATGGTTATATGTATAATAATTATATACATATATATATATATATATATTATAGTTGTTATTATTATATAAAATAATAAAAATATATATTTTTAAAAAAAAAAAGAAATTGCAGCAAGCTTCTCGGGGAAGCTTGCTGCGTTAAACAGAACCCGAAAAAAAAAAAGAGAAAAGAGGGAGACGAGGAAGGATCGTCGCCGACCAAGAAGGAAGAAAGGAAGGGCCGGCGACAGTGAAAGGCACTAAAGGAGGGAGAAAAGGAAAACGAAAACGGAAAGGAGAAAGGAAAAATCGTGAACGAGAGGAAAAATAGAAAAGTGGAAACGGCGATGCCGCCGATCTGGGCGTCGCCACCGCCACCCCGGCGTAGACGAAGGTGAACCGAAGGGAAGTAGACCACCGGCGGTGGAAGAGAAAGGAGGGGGAAGGAAGAAACAGAGAGGAAAGAAGCCGCCGCTGCCACCTCCAGATCCGATGCCGTCACCGCCAGTGGAGAGGAAAGGAGACTAGATTTGGCTTCAGCACCACCTCGGCCAGCTGTGGGAAGGTCGAACCGGCGGAGAACTGGCCGGCGAGAGGCTGAACCGGCGGGTGAGACTGAATCGGTCTGAACCGGTCCGAACCGGTTCAGACCAGAAAAAAAAACAATAGAATAGAAAAAAAAAGAAGAAAAAGAAGAAAAGAAAAGAAAAAGAAAAAGGAAAAAGGAAAAGGAAGAAGAA
Source organism: Heritiera fomes (assembly GCA_032173925.1). Lineage (NCBI taxonomy): Eukaryota > Viridiplantae > Streptophyta > Magnoliopsida > Malvales > Malvaceae > Heritiera > Heritiera fomes. The sequence goes on from JAPDPM010000017.1 coordinate 8,144,218, forward strand.
GAAGAAAGAAAAGGTAAGAAAAATTGAGGAAAAAAATAAATTATTGATGTTATTGAATAATTTATGGTTATATTGATGTAGTGCATTAATATTGAAATTGTAGCAAAACGGAAATGAGACGAATGGTGGAGTTCGACAAGGCTCGAAAATCGAAAAGTACGCTAAGCTTTGGCGAATAGGTAAGATACTTTTATAAAGCATTAGTAGCATTATATTGTATGTGGGATTTATGATCTTATATAATGCTCGATGAAATGATTTTTAATGGAATTATGATTTTATTATATATGATGAATTGATTTGATTGATATTAAAAATACTAAGAGAACCCACAATTAATGGTGGGGGTCTTAGTAAGAGGTAAAAATTGGTGAGAATCAACGGCTGCAATTATAAATTGTATTTCCTTGCAGGAGGTTTAGAGGAAATTAAGCCGTTATGCTGCCGAAATTTCCACGAAAATATTTGAGGTAAAAGATTAAGTCTCTCACATAAATGGAATCTTGGAGATAATTATTGAAAATAAATATTGAAAGGATTTTATGGTATTACCGAAAATATTTGATATTGAAATCGATGAGAAGATAGATCGTTGAAAACGATAATGTGGTGAATTACATGGTTTAAACCTTATAGAATCGATAAATCAAGTAATTTTAATATCACAAATGGTATCAAGTTGAGATTGAGGTGGAATTATTAATTAGACGGATCATGGATAAAAGTGATGATAATTATATGATATAGCTTGGAAGAGAATATCACAGTTGAAATTTCGATAGTCGAATGATTGGATTGTGAAGTTATTAACGGAGTAATGATTTACAGAATTTATCGAGTCCGGTTTCCTGATTTTGAAATAATTCCGAATGTGATAAAATGGACAAACTCGAGAGATCAAAATGGAGATTGAATTACGACACAATCCGATCAATTATGGATTCAAAGAAATGAGTGATAAATATGTGAAAAGATGATTGTGCTTATAACCTTAGTATAGATCTTGAATAATAAGATCGACAATTGCATAAGTTCGGATAAAATCATAAAGGCCACATGAAAATTGATTTGAGGATTTAGATACGATTTTGTAATAGTAAATGAAATTGAACCTCAAATTGAAAATGATGAACATGTATCAATAGATCAAATCATAGATAGATTTGATAAGCGATTATTGATCTTGTGGTTCTATGATCGTTGATGTCGACTCTGGAATAAATATCGAATGATGATATTAGTATTTCATAATGTCAGTATCATGATGGCTATATGGAAACATGATATTTAGATGCTCATAGATACTAAGAGGATTCACACTGATGATGTGGTTCTAGTATCGGTAATGAAAGTACAATTGATTATTATAGTCGATAATTATCGAAAAAGGATATTGAATACCGAATGGTTTGAATACCAAGTGATCTGGTTATTAAATAATTAGAGTATTGAGCAATCTGAATACTGAATGAAATGAATCTTGAATGATTTGAATAGTGATTTACTGATTGGACAGAAAGAAAGTCTTGAAATCGAATAACTGATGGTGATAAAGTTAAATGAATCGCTTCAGCGTATTTGATGGAAATAATACCGAAGTTGCATACTGAAATGTTTTATAGCATCGCATTTAAGCATGCTTTCTTGCAACTTGAAACATTTTAATAATGTTTATATGAATACTGAAAAGTATTGATTTGTTTTGAAATGAAAGTATATGGTAGATATATATATATATATATTGATATATGAAATATCATACAGAATTTTACCATATGCTTTACATGATGTTGAAAATAAAGCTATAGATTTAAATGTTTTATGAGACTGTAGGCACCCTAAGAGAATTAAATTCAATAAAGCATAGTGAAAACCGCCTAATTGGAGCTTTGCTCATTAGGCAGATATGCTTGTCCGACAATAGTCGTGGACAGGTCTCAGTCACGCCTGATCAGTAGGGCTGAGAGAGATGAGGTCTATGGCCATAGATAGCGTCCTAGTTGGTTTCCAGGGGACGATGACATGATTTTCATTGCTAGCTACAGTGATTTAAGTCTTTATTGATAGAGATGATAGGGATCTAGCCTAGTCTCTAACCGATATGATATGAAGTCTAGAGTATGATTTTATTGATATGAACTCTAGACTTGACATGATTTATACTGTACATGAAACAGATTTGAAATGAAATATGTTTTGAAACAGTACATGTTTCAAATATGTTTTTAAAAGTCCATGAGATATGATTTCGACACTTATATATGATTTATATGTGATTTTGTGTCGAACATGGCATGATATGCGGTCTAGAGTATAGTTTGATTTGATATGAACTCTAGACCTGATATGATTTACAGAATATGTTTTAAAAGTATATGATAATGATTTCGACACTTACATGATTTACATACGATTTTGTGTCGAATTTAAAATGATATGCGGTCTAGAGTATAGATTGATTTGATATGAACTCTAGACCCGATATAACTCATAATAAATGAAAATGTTTTAAAATCGCACATGTTTTAGACATGCTCCGAAAACGAATACATGAATTGAAATTGAACATGTTTCTATCATGCCTTAAAGGCAAATTTGAAATGAATTGAAAATCCATATATTGAGCATGTCCTAAAGTATATATGATATGAATTGAGATGATAGCGGTTTATACAGAAAAATTACATGAATTGCATATTAAACCCTGACATGATAATATGCTTAACACATGAGAATTCCATGAGAAATGTCGTGACTCGACGTTAATGATGTTTTATCTATACGATGACATGAGATGATATGATATATGAACATGAGATTGATATAAAGAGAATTCTGATTTCACTCTATCGTGATCATAAATTCCCAGATGATAAGTGATATGAATTGATGTAATACGGGAATATGATTGTTAAATGTAAAGTGAATTCAATAGGATGTCTATATTAAACATGGAGAATATATGAAGAGTATCATGACTCGGTGGTAACGATATTTCATCGATATGATGTAATGATATGATATGAAACAGGAATATAGAAATACACGAAGAGAATTATGACTTCTACCACTGTGATCATGATCCACAATAGGAGAATTGATAAGAGGTGATATGAGAATTGATAAGAGATGATAGAATACAGAAATATGATTATGAAATGAAAAGTAAATATGAGAATTGATATGAGATGATAGCATACCAAAGTATGATTATGAAATGAAAAGTGAAAATGAGAAGTGATAATGAGATGTATCGATGAGAAAGGATTAACTGTAATTGCATCCTTGCAAGTTTTAAGCATTGCAGTTTAAGACAGTGTAATCCTACTTATGTATTTATATTAGTATCTTACTGAGCCGTGGTTTTGCTCACCCCACTAAATTTCATCTCTTTCAGATTATTGAAGTTAACATCTGCCATGTGAGCTGCTCAGTGGGCATCGAAGACTGTATATGGACTTGGTACTAGTCTTCTGAGGTATATGTTTCTTATAAAATACTTGTTTACATGTAAGACTTAAATTGATGCACAGTACATATTCTGTTTAACAAGTCGGGATGTAACTAAGAACCGTTTCCCTGTTTGTTAAATATTTAAATGAAATGACTATAGGTCACCTAAATAGTATAGTGACTACACTGACACCGAATACAAACCTAAAAATGAAAAAGAAAAATTTAGTCCATAAATTTGTAGACTAAGAAAAGTATAAGAATCAAGTGAAAGTCGCGGTCTTCGGGTCGTGACAGGGATGGATAAGGATGAGAATGAGATGGGTGTCGGGTGTATGTCACTGGTTAAAAAAGGAGACGATAAGACAAGAATGAGATTAGCTGCTGTTGTTGCACAAAACAATAATAAAGGTATGCTAACGTCGATGTTCGTACTTAGTCTCCACGTGTCTCCAAGAAGCTTCTGTAAAACAAGAAAAGTCAGAGAGACGCAGGGGTGATTCCCTGCGTAGACACTTCGATGCTTAAGTTAGCAGAAAGTTCTTCAGATTGGGAAGCGTAAAAGCCAGTAGTCAAAAAATTAGAGAGTAAGATTGTTCATGGGGGCCTATTTATAGGCCAATATTCTAGGTTAATTACTTGAGGATAAGTCCATCATCTTGCTGAGAGTTTGTGTCCCGATGTAACACAAATTCCTTGAAATCTAAGAGAAATCAGAGCCTGTCGCCAGTGAGAGACCTATACTGTGGGCACGTTGTGGCGTGAGGGGTCTGTCGCGCAGCGGGAGTTGAATATACTGCCACGTGTCGCATAGGCGGACCTGGTGTGGCGACAGGACCCTGATGCCAGTGGGAGCCGAAAATGGCACCACATGTCGCATGATGATTACAAGCGATAGGCCTAGAGTCTGTCGCCCAGCGTCGTTTGTAGCTTTGGCTTCTGTCGCCGAAGGCTACATGGCCCAGTGATCCTTTGCCACGTGGTGATCCCTGACGCTATTGGGCCTGGCCCAACGTAGCTATATGTTGTCATATCAATTGCTCCCCACTCTCTTGTTGGATTTCTCCAACCAAGAGAGTATAAATATATGTTTTTGGGCCTTAGCCCACCGTGAATAGTCCTCTTTGTTTTTTTTGTGATTTCTTCTGGTATTTTTTGCAGGTGGGAAAAGATCTATTTTGCGAGAGCCGCGATCAGGCGCGACATTTGGCATTCCCTGTCGTGGCTATATAAACCGCTGGGACTCGACGAGAGAGCGCACGAAAACCTCTGAGCAGCCGTCTGTCACCCATTTTTAGCTCTCTCGCCAAAGAGTCTGTCACCAAAACAATCTTTCACTCTCACACCAGGAGTCTCTCGCTTACCTTGGTGACAGTAAGTATACATCTGTCGCCTTATTTACCACCTCTCGCACTAGATTTAAGTCTCTCGCAGGTGCTTAGTCTCTCGCGTATAGTTTTTAGGTCCCCTACGAGTGTCTTACTCAGTAGGTTTGTCGCTCAACAGGTCTGTCGCTCCACAGGTCTGTTGCTTATCGGGTCTGTTGTCTGTAGGGTCTGTCGTTTGTAGGGTCTGTCGCCGGGTTACCTTTTTTTTGCCATGTCTTTGCTACGTGGGTAAAACACTTAGAATGGGTGGTCTCGTGTGTTCTTTGACAAATGCTGACTTAGAGGATATCAGGACTCGTTTCCCTCTTCCCTCGGGTTATAGCTATAGACTTCCAGTTCAAGGGGAAGTTACGCCCGACTTAGTTAGAAATGGTGTAGCAGTTCATAGGCTTCTTTATCTTTCGGTTTTCGCTTCCCTCTTCCGGAGTTTGGCGAAGCATTTCTTAGGTATAAGGATATCGTCCCGTGTAAACTCCACCCTCATGCGTGGGCCCAGCTGGTGGCGTTTTCCATAGTGTGTCATAATTTGGGTATTGTTCCCATAGTTCCTCTCTTTAGCGCCATTTTCAGAGTTCGTGGGTTAAAAGGGTTAATAACGTTCTCCCTTCAACGGTTAAATGTCGATGAGTTTCCTAACAATAAGATCTTCTTGGATCTTCCTAATAAACTGCGTGGCTTTGAGAGCGAGTGGGTCGTTGTTGAGATTCCAAGTGACTTGCGGATTCGCTCTAAATGGAATCGTGATACCTCCAACCACTCACAGCGCTCGGAAAGATTCAAAACAGAAATATTAAGAGACCAGTTTGGTGAGCCTATTCAACGAATCTGTTCTACTAGGGAGCGTAATTTATTTTCCCTTTTAACCCCGGAGAATATTGTCGTAGCCGGTTGGGGGGTAAGCAGAGCCGTTTTTGGGGCTTCTGCTGTTCCATCTGACCTCCCTACAACTCCATGTGTATCTGATGCTGGTCCTAGTCAGCAACCTCGGCACTAGTAGCTGAAGCATCCACCCCCGTAGGCCGCCTTGTACATGAATCCTCTTCAGATTTGGAGGGCGAGACCCCTGAGGTTGCGAGTACTAATGATCTAATAGAAGAGAACTCTGAGTGGGCTCAGGCTGACGCCTTTGGGAGTCCTTTCGTCGATTTTTCGTTGGATTCAAATTTGGATAGTCTAGAGGACTTTGGTGGTTTTCTAGGTTTTCAATCCTTTTTTACTTCTTGTACGCATGTGCGTGGCATTTTACTTGGTCGGCTAATCCTTTCTGTTTGTATTGTGCAGGCATAAACTTCCGAGATTTACTGCGTAGGAGGGATGCCAGTGCTGCTGCTCGGGCAGCTCCTCCTTCTCAATCGCAAGTTAGAGTCCCCTCATCTGGACCGGCTCGTGCTCCTACTCCTCCTCCTCTGGCCATTGGTGAATCTAGCCGTCCTACGCAAGAGGCCGGAAGGAATAAACGGAAGAGGCCTCTTGTTCCTGATCGTGGTTTAGACGATCGTGAGAGCTTTGAGTCCCAAAGGAGCAATTTAGCCCTTCAAGAAGATGGCTCTCGAGTCGCTGAGGATAGGTCTGCCCCTCGCCAGCCTAGGCACAAATACAAGAAGAGGCTAATTATTGAAGCCACGATGCCTACAAAACCGATTTTGCCTAAGATAGCCGATCCGACTTTAAGGCGCTATCCAATCAATAATGGGGTCGTTGTAGGTGGAGAAGACTTCCAGACCTATCCAAGAGTGAAAGACAACGACAGCATCGAGGATGCCGGGATAGAGTCTCGTCTGGCTTGGAGCACCATCCTCCCTCGCGACGAGGCGGGCCTTTTCACAAACCTTACAGAAGCGGAGGATAATTCTGACTATTTCGCTATGAAGGTGAAAGCTTTGTGCTTGTTTGGTAATTAGGTTCTCCCTTTTTTAAGTTCTTTCGTCAAGTTTTTTTTTAGTTACGTCTATTTTTTGTCTTGTCAGACGGCTCAACAAATTACAATGATCAATGCTCGACATAGGGCCCTCAGGGAGCAAGTCGATAAAGAGATTCGTGAGCTTCGAGAGCAGAGAATGGAGCTTACGAACGAGGTTGTCCAACTTCGCCCCTATCCCAAAAGGATGGAGGAGTTGAGTAAAAAGAATGCTGATCTCGAGCAAAGGCTCCAAGAAGAGCAGGCGAAGGTGGCTTTCCTTCAAGGGTACCAAGAGGCTTACAAGAAGGCCGTCGATGATCAGGGAGCTATGGAGAGGCAGCGAGATGAGGCCATTGAGGAGTTGCACAACGTACTGGATCGTCAAAGAGAAGCTCGAATCGAGGCAATTCGTGAATACCGCTTGTCCCAGCATTGTTTTGACAAGAAAACAGAGTTCGCGACGGGATTCATTAAATATGGTTTCTACTTGGCTCGTTCTTGGCTGGAGAAGCATCGACCTAGTGAGGCTTTCCCTGAATTGCTTTTTACTGAGGAGGCCAAGTACTACGAAGCTCCTTCTTGGACCAAGTATGAGCTCGACTTGTAAAGTCCGGAGGTCTATTTAGCGGAGGGAGCCGCAGATGAACTGGACAATCTTGAGGGTTTGTGGCCTCCTCGACAGTCACAACGTCGGCCTGAGTCTTCTGAGGCACTTGATCAATCTGAGCCTCTAACAGCGCGTGACGTTCCTGAGTCTGTCGAGGCAGGCGATCAACCTGAGTCAATCGAGGCACTACTAGGGTTAGACGGCGACGAGTTCCAAATTTCTGATTCTGCAGCCATTGATCACATGCCAGACTTTGCGACTGTGGTTGGGCCTTTAGGCGATGTTCCTTCTTCCGGGATGACTTCTTCTGCTCTTCAGGATCCTGATTCTTCGACTCCTCTAGTTCCTGAGCCTCAAGCTTCTCAAGACGCTAGTGCTGATGCAGTGCCTTCTCAGTCGGCTAGCTCGGTCATTGCCGTAGATTAGAATTTTGTATTTTGTTTTGTTTTGTTTGTACATATTCATTTTTAATGAAAAGTATTGTTTCATTCTGTAGCTCTTTCTTCTACTTATGTGAATTCAGTATAATACTTTGTATACCTTTACCTTTACACCATGTTGCTCCCCAAGTTCTACTTTGAGACAGTGTTTTTATTCTTGTGCAAAGATGAACTTTTCTCGAGCATTATGCCTATCTTGTGCTTTTTTTGCTCAAGGACTTTATTGAATAACGACTAAAATGTCAAGGTGTTAACCATAATTTGCCAACTTATTGCAACATATTAGTCTGAAAATTTGAATGTACCTCGTAATATGCCATATTTTTTATACCTTTTGTGTTACCTGGATATCGTGTTTGTTTGTTGCTTAATGGTTTCGCAATTTTGCCGTTCTCATGCACTTTTCGTGTTTGAGGAATGGTCTTTGCCCGTCTCGCATCTTTTTGTGCTTAGGGACTTTTAGATGTGCCATCTCACGCATTTTTCGCTTAGGGACTTTTGTGTTTGCCCGTCTCGCGCATTTTTCGCTTAGGGACTTTTGTGTTTGCCTGTCTCGCGCATTTTTCGCTTAGGGACTTTTTCGTTTGCTCGTCTCGCGCATTTTTCGCTTAGAGACTTTTGTGTTTGCCCGTCTCGCACATTTTTCGCTTAGGGACTTTTTTGTTTGCCAGCTGTTGCCTCATTTCAATTCCTGTAACACATAATCTGTCTCACACATTGCATTAAAGATTATAGAAAATGTTGGGCTGGCCTTTATTTATAAATCAGATGAATGCAAAACAATAGTGACGGAGCAATAGATGGAAAAGTAAAGACAAGAATAATAACAATCAGAAAAAAGTACAATGTTTACTGCCAATATAGCTTAAGATGGTTGGCATTCCAAGTTTTTGAGATTTTCTTTCCTTGCAAGGTTTCCAAGGTACATGTGCTAGGTCCGACCATCTTTCTTATTCTGTATGGTCCTTCCCAATTAGCTCGGAGCTTTCCATACTCCTTATGGGCGTTTGTAATTATCGACTTTCTCAATACCAGGCCTCCTTCTTGCAATTCTCTGTTCTTCACCCGTGCATTGTAATAAGTGGCTACCCTCTGTTGGTAAGCAGCCAATCTCATTTGTGCTTTGTCTCTCAGTTCATCTATCAGATCTAGATTCTCCTTTAGTCCCTCAGAATTAAGCTCCTCGATATAGGGGACCAATCTGGGTGATTCAGCTCCGACTTCTACTGGGATGAGGGCTTCAGTCTCATACACTAAATTGAAAGGTGTTTCCCCTGTCGACACCTTGCTTGTCGTTCTGTAGGCCCATAGGACACTCGGGAGCTCATCTACCCATGCTCCCTTTGCCTTATCCAGTCCGGTTTTCAACCCGTGTAGTATAGTTCGATTACTCACCTCTGCCTGCCCATTGGCCTGTGGGTAAGACACAGGACATATTCTTAGGAGGATATTCAGGCCTTTGCAGAAATCCCGGAAAGCATCACAGTCGAACTGCTTCCTATGGTCTGCATTTATCACACGGGGGATCCCGAATTGGCAAATTATGTCCTTCCACACCATCGCTTCCACCTTCTTTTTAGAAATTGTAGCCAAAGGTTCAGCCTCTATCCATTTTGTGAAGTAATCCATGGCCACAAGTAAGTACTTCCTTTGTCCTGAGCCTAGGGGAAAAGGTCCCAAGATATCTAATCCCCATTGTGCAAATGGAGTTGGTTGGAGAGTGTTCTAAAGGGCCGAGATAGGCGCGGTGGTTATAGGAGCGAATTTCTGACACTTTTCGCATCTTCTTACTTTGTCTATGGTATCCTTCCTCAGTGTAGGCCAATAAAACCCTGCTCGCAGTATTTTCGAAGCCAAGGCACGAGCCCTTAAGTGCTCACCGCATATTCCCTCATTAACTTCGGCTAAGGTGTATTCAGCTTGTTGGGGCCCTAGACACTTCAGCAATGGCATTGTGAATCCCCGCTTGTAGAGTTCTCCATTTACCACGGTAAACCTGACACTTTTCAATTTCAACCTTCGAGCTTCATCTCTATTAGTTGGGAGTGTGTTTCCCAATATATAGACTTTGATCGGGACTCTCCAATCATCTCCAATCTTGATATCACAGACACATTCTTCTTCTATACTTGGCTTAGCGAGGGATTCCACTTTGACCATACCCCCTTTGACCCCTCTAGAAGAAGCCAATTTTGAAAGAGCATGTGCATGGTTGTTCTTTGACCGATTTATCTAAGTCAGCCGGAAGTGCTTAAACGACTGTGCCAACAACTGTATCTTCTGCAAATAAGGGACTAAAGCGGGTTCTCGTGCTTCATACTCACCCGAGAACTGGTTTACCACCAATTATGAATCGCTATGGGCCACTAAGTTGCTGACTCCTAGTTTCTCAGCAAGTTTCATCCCAGCTATCAATGCTTCGTACTCGGCTGTATTGTTCGAACTTGGAAAATTGAAATGTAGGGAATACTCATAGGTTTCCCCTTTAGGTGAAATTAGCACAATTCCAGCTCCACTGCCATCCATGTTACGAGCTCCATCAACAAATAATTTCCACCAGACTATGTTTTCTCTCGGACCTCTCGGCTAGTGCATTCAACAATGAAATCTACCAACGCCTGCCCTTTTATTGCTTGGCGAGGCTGGAAGTGAATGTCATATTTACTCAATTCGATAGCCCATTTAATTAGATGCCCGGAGTGTTTTGGTTTCTGCAGTATTTGCCTCAAGGGCTAATCCGTTAAGATAGTCACTGAGTGAGCTTGGAAGTAAGGCCGCAACTTTCGAGTTGCCATCACCAGGGATAAAGCTATTCTTTCAACTAAGCAGTATCTTGTCTCCGCATCTAATAGGACTTTGCTTACATAATAGATCGGGCAATCCCTGTCCCCTTCTTTCCTTAGTAGGACTGCACTTATAGCTTTTTCTCCTACTCCGAGGTACATGAGGAGGTGGTCTCCAGGCTGTGGCCGAGATAATAGAGGCAACTCTTTCAGGTAGTCTTTCAACCTTTCAAAGGCGTCGTTGCACTCTTCCGTCCACTTGAAGTTCTTTCCTGCCTTTATTGCCTTGAAAAATGGTAAACTTCTTTAAGCTGATTTGGACAAGAAACGACTCAAGGCTGCTATCCTCCCTGTCAGTCTTTGAACTTCTCTCACGGTATTGAGTGGCCTCATGTCTAAAATAGCTTGAACTTTCTCGGGATTAGCTTCTATCCCTCGATTAGTAATCATGAATCCTAAGAACTTTCCAGATCTCACCCCGAATGAGCATTTATTGGGATTCAACTTCATCTCGTATTGTCGCAGCACATTGAATACCTTAGTCATTTTTTCAGCATGTGATTCTCCCGGTCAGCTTTTAATGATCATATCATCAACATAAGCTTCCATGGTGTTGCCCAACAAGTCTTGGAACACCTTATTTACCATGCGCTGGTAGGTTGTCCCTGCGTTTTTCAAAACGAATGGCATTACTCGATAGCAATATTTGCCACTATCGGTAATGAATGAAGTTTTCTCCTCATCATCTGGATATATCATGATTTGGTGGTACCCCGAAAAGGCATCTAAGAAACTAAGCAATTCATACCCACAAGTTTTATCTACTAGCTTGTCAATTTGGGGTAGTGGATACGAATCTTTAGGGCAAGCTTTGTTCAGATCCGTGAAGTCCACACACATTCTCCATTTCCCGTTGGCTTTCTTCACCATCACAACGTTAGATAACCACTCTGGATAGTTAACTTCTCTAATGAATTTTGCTTGCAACAACTTCGCAATTTCTTCGTTTATTGCCTGTTACCTCTCTAGAGCAAAATTCCTCTTCTTTTGCTTTATCGGCCTTGCCCCTAAGACTACGTTGAACCGATGACAAACAACTTCAGGGTTAATTCCGGGCATATCGGTTGGGGTCCATGCAAACACATCACTATTCTCTTTTAGGCATTAGATTATTTCCCCTTTCACTTCTTTAGGCAACTGGCTCCCTACAAACACTATTCTTTCTTCATCTTTTTCATCTAACCGGATGGCCTCCATCTCCTCATCAGGTTTTATCTTAGGCTTTTCTTCAATTGTAAGGGTTTCCTTCCTCTGAATCCCCTTACATGTGGTGGATGCAACATTACACGTCCTGGCTTTCCTTTGATCTCCCCTCACTTGTCCAACACTGTGGGGAGTTGGAAACTTCATTAACAAATAACAAGTATGCACCACCGCTCTCATGTCATTTAACAATGGTCGCCCGAAGATCATATTGTAAGCCACAGACGTTGATCTCACCACCATAAACAATGCTTGTCGGATGACATCTTTTGGGCTCTCCCCTAATGTAACCGGTAGTTGAATAACGCCTGCTACATTTACCTTCTCTCCAGAGAAACCGTATAAGGGTGTAGGTACTGGCTTCAACCTGTCCTCCATGATATTCATCCTCTCGAAGCAGTTCCAGTAGATTAAGTTCACCGAACTCTCATTGTCGACCAAAATTCGACTCACTGGGTGCTTTGCTACCATATCTGTAATCACCATCAGGTCATCATGAGGAACCACTACATCTCCTCTATCGGCAGGTGTAAAAGTAATGTGTTCCTCATCCTGCTTTTCCTCCATTACTGAATTGATTTGGTGGGCCTGTCGAGCGTAAGATTTTTGAGATGAGGAAGAAGTACCAGCTAATGATTCACCTCCGGATATTATGTTAATAGCTGGCCTTGTGGGTTCATTATCTTCCTCTCGATTCCTTCCTTCTGTTCTTCTGTTATTATCTCTCCTGTCACCTTCATTTCGTCTCTCAAGTCCCCTGTTTTCACTTCTTCTGTCTCTAAATTGGTTTCCTCTGTTTCGCGTAGGATAGTTGTTTCTGTCACCTCTCCACACGAAACGATTTATTTTTCCCTCTCGTGCTAGCTTTTCTAGCTGATTCATCAACTCCCTACACTTTTCGGTCGTGTGCCCATGCGCTGAGTGGTAATCGCAATACGACCTTAAATCACGGCCCAGATTCCCTGCCTTTTTTGGAGTCTGTATAAGCCCTGATCCTTCAATAGCTGCCAACATTGAAGCCCGAGATTCGGTGAGTGGGGTATAGGAATTGTATTTTAGTGCAGGAGCTTTCTCAAACTTTCTCAGTTGGCTAGAAGTTGCTTCAGTGACCTCTCTTCCTCGTTTCCTTCCATCCTTGGATTCTCCTATCGCCACCATTTTCATTACTTCCTCTTGGGTTACATACTTATGTGCGCGGGAAAGCAGGTCTGAGATGGTAGTTGGCTGGTCTAGCGACAGGGATTCTTGCAATTTCTCAGACCTTGTCCCCTGTAACATAGCTGCCACGGTTATATCGACTTGAAAATCTCGCACCTCTAAATTAGCATCTCTGAACCGATCCACATAACTCTTCAATAACTCTTTAGCTCCCTGCTTAATAGTGAGCAAATAAGTCGGTTCTTTCCTTCTCTGACTATTCACCACAAACGCCTTTAGAAACTCGCTTCACAGTTGGTCAAAAGAGACAATGTACCCTTCAGGCAGGTTATTAAACCATTTCATCGCATGTCCGGACAGAGTTAAGGAAAAGGCCTTGCACATTATCTCGTCTTCCAATCCATGTAGTAACATTAGGGCCTCATAGTTTTGCATGTGGTCATAGGGTCTATCTTTTCGGTGTATGCGGCCATCTGTGGCATTTTGAACTTTGGGGGCAGAGGTTTTTGCATGATGGTCGAGCAGAACGGTATTCTTCTTCTCTGGCTCTCTTCTGCAGACACTAATTTTTTCTCTTCTAGTACCTGTTCTATCATCTTCTTCATGTCCACAGGGGGAGCGAGATGATTTCTAGCATGAGGCGAATCAGGTAGGTCTTCGATTATTTCCTTGCCCTTTGCTTGAGGTGCGTTTGTTCGTACCATTTGCGTGCACCAACTAGGGTCAAACTCCGACCTGGCTTCCCAAGTGCTTTGATCTTCAACACCGTTCTTTCCAGCACCTCCAACACCATGGTCTAAGTTAGTACCATCAAAATTTGACAAGTCGTGGTGGTAAGCGGTAGACCCTATCGCCTGATCAACATCCTGCCGCCTAGACATCTGTCGCCCTACATGTGGAACCTGTCGCCTGACCCCTGTCGCAGGGTCTAAGCCTGCTGCTTCCCCAGTCTCTCGCTGGGTGCCTGTGACAGGTCTCCCTCTCCCCTGTCCTACCGCACCCTGATGAATGTCATGCTCTTCCACAGGGAAAAACTCTCGCCGACGAGAAGGGTCTGCCGCTGTCGGGTCATCCTGTCGCCCAAACACCTACGGCGGGACACCTCTATTTGCTCTTCCTACCAAGTTCTGCATGGCAGGCGGTAGATCCAATGTCGGGAGAACTCCTTGGAACAGATCCACCATGGCTCGTAGCGCTTGAGTAGTTTCTTCGCTCTGTCGCCTCAGAGCTTTGAATTCTGCCGTCGACACAGTAATTCTTTCTTCCTCCTTGTTCACCTGGTTCGTCTGGCGAATCTGCTGTTCAGGGGAGCTCACAAAATTTTCCTCACTTCCGGTCCTTGCGTTTGTCGATTTTGTTCTCACCATCTTAGAAAATCTTGATTGGCTTTTTATACGTTTCCCACAAACGGCGCCAATTGTTGTTGCACAAAACAACAATAAAGGTATGCTGACATCGATGTTCGTACTTAGTCTCCACGTGTCTCCAAGAAGCTTTTGTAAAACAAGAAAGTCAGAGAGACGCAGGGGTGATTCCCTGCATAGACACTCCGATGCTTAAGTCAGCAAAAAGTTCTTCAGTATTGGGAAGCGTAAAAGCCAGTAGTCAAAAAATTAGAGAGTAAGATTGTACCTGGGGGCCTATTTATAGGCCAATATTCTAGGTTAATTACTTGAGGATAAGTCCATCATCTTGCTGAGAGTTTGTGTCCCGATGTAACACAAATTCCTTGAAATCTGGGAGAAATCAGAGCCTGTCGCCAGCGAGAGACCTATACCGCGGGCACGTTATGACGTGAGGGGTCTGTCGCGCAGCGGGAGTTGAATATACCGCCACGTGTCGCATAGGCGGACTTGGTGTGGTGACAGGACCCTGACGCCAGCGGGAGCCGAGAATGGCGCCACATGTCGCATTATGATTACAGGTGATAGGCCTAGAGTCTGTCGCCCAGCGACAGGCGTCATTTGTAGCTTTGGCTTCTGTCGCCGCAGGCCACGTGGCCCAGTGATCCTTTACCACGTGGTGATTCCTGACGCTATTGGGCCTGGCCCAACGTAGCTATACATTGTCATATCAGTTGCAAATAGATTTTAAAACTTTTTAAATTAATAAAAAGATTTATATATAATGTATTTATAGTATATAAAAAGTTATATATTATTAATACATTAAAATATAAATATTTTATTAATGAGTAAATTAATAAGATATCAAATATTTAAAAAAAATATAAATAATTATTTTCTACTTGCTCATAAAAATTTTATATTTTTTAATTTATTTATTAATAAAGTGTTAATTTTTTTTATTGGAAGTGTTAAATTTTAATATGTTAATAGTATATGAATATTATATATATTATTAATGCATCTTATATCATCATCATCATCATCATCATCATCAGAGCCTTTATCCCAATAGATTGGGGTAGGCTATATGAACCAATATCTAAAATCACATTAGATCGTCCATATGTATTCTCTGCCTCCATAGATTCCTATTCAAGGCCATTTGCTCATCTAATTCTAAAACCTTCATGTCTTTCCAAACTACTTCCTTCCAAGTCTTTTTCGGTCTTCCTCTAGTCTTAACCCTTCTCTCAACATCCATAGCCTCTATTCTCCTAACTGGAGCATCTACAGGTCTATGTCTTACATGTTTGCACCAACGTAAATGATTTTCACACATTTTGTCTTCGATAGGTACCACTCCAATCATCTTACGAATATCATCATTTCTCATTTTATCCTTTCTTGTATATCCACATATCCACCGTAACATTCTCATTTCTGTTACACTCATCTTTTGTGTATGTAGCCTCTTAGTCGCCCAACATTCACTACCATATAACAATGTTGGTCTAACGACTGTCCTATAAAACTTGCCTTTCAACCATGTAGGAATTCCTTTATCACACAACACACCTGTAGCACTTCTCCACTTACTCCATCCAGCCTGGATCCTATAGGTCACATCACCATCAATCTCTCCATCCATCTGTATTATTGATCCTAAGTATCGAAAAGATCCCACTTAGGTATCGCCACCCCATCTAACTTCACTACATCATGCTATTTCAGTCGGTTAGAACTGAATTTACACTCCATGTATTCAGTCTTCACTCTGCTTATTTTAAATCCTTTTGATTCCAACGTTTGTCTCCATAATTCCAACTTTGTATTGATCTCCGCTCTAGTTTCCGCACATAGGACAATATCATCTGCAAACATCATACACCAAGGCACCTTATCTTGGATGGATTTTGTCAATTCGTCCATAACTACCACAAACAAGAATGAACTCAACGCTAACCCTTGGTGTAATCCCACCGTGATAGGAAATTCACTTGTTTGCCCTCCACCTGTCCTCACACGTGTCCTTGCGCCTCTATACATGTCCTTAATTAGTTTAATATATTTCAAAGGAACCCATTTCTTCATTAAGGACCACCAGAGTACCTCCCTAGGCACTTTATCATATGCTTTCTCCAAATCTATAAAGACCATATGAAGATCTTTCCCCATTACTCGAAAGCGCTCCATAAGTTGTCTAAGCAAATATATTGCCTCCATAGTTGATCGATCCGGCATAAAACCAAGTTGATTCTCCGCTATCTCTACATTCTTTCTTAATCTCCGTTCTATCACTCTCTCCCATAGTTTCATCGTGTGACTCATCAGTTTTATGCCTCGGTAGTTGGCGCAACTTTGAATATCTCTCTTGTTCTTATATAAAGGTACTAAGATACTCTTCCTCCATTCCTCTGGCATTTTGTTAGTGTGCCAAATCTTATTAAATAGATTTGTCAACCACCTAACTCCTACATCTCCAAGGCATTTCCAAACTTCAATTGAGATGTCATCAGGTCCAACAGCTTTTTCATTCTTCATCATCTTTAGTGCCTCTTTACCTCTGTCTCTTGGATTCTACGCATAAAGCACCGATTTAAATCCTTAAGAGGAACCGAAATATTATCCAAAACTTTATTTTGTCCGTTATTAAATAATTTGTTAAAATAATCTCGCCACCTGTCCTTAATGTCATTATCTTTAACGAGAGTTCTTTGATGCTCATCCTTAATACATTTCACGACTCTTAGGTCGCGACTCCTCCTTTCTCTTGCTCGCACCAATCTATATATCCTTTTCTCTCCCTCCTTTGTGTTCAACTTGTCGTAAATCTCTTTCGCAACCTTCGTCTTAGCTTCTGCCACAGCCTTCTTTGCCTTCTTTCTTGCTACCTTATATTCCGACAAACTCTCTTTTGTATTGTTCTTCTTTAAGCCTTGTAACGCTCTCGCTTAGTCTTTATAGCATCTTTTACTACTGCAGTCCACCATGTTGCGTCCTTTCCAGTCGGCACTCTTCCATTTGATACTCCTAATGTCTCTTTGCCTACCTCCCGAATGCATTTTGCCATCTTATTCCACATTACATTTGGGTTCTCTTCTGTTGTCCAAGCCTCTTTTTGAATCCAACTATCTCTAAATGTTGTATGACAATCTTCTTTTAGCTTCCACCATCGAATCCGTTCAATTCTTTTTTGTTGGTTCCTTCGATGTTGTCTATCTATCTTCATATCTAGAACTAAGAGTCTATGTTGCACGGTAACACTCTCACATGGGATAACCTTACAATCCAAACATCTATGTCTATCCCTACTCCTAGTTAAAAAGAAATCTATCTGACTTGCTCTTGGTCCACTTCTAAAAGTTATAAGATGAGAATCTCTCTTCTTAAACAATGTATTTGCTAGGATTAGGTCATAAGATAAAGCAAAATTTAAGATAGCATCTCCTCTCTCATTTCTTACACCATAACTAAAACGCCCATGTACTCTCTCAAAACCCTCTCTACTTGTACCTACATGTCCATTAAGATCACCGCCAATAAAAAGGTTTTCTCCTATGGGTACTTCTTGTACTACCTTATCTAAATCCTCCCAAAACTGTCGTTTACTAACCTCATCAAGTCCAATCTGGGGTGCATACACGCTAATGACATTCAACACCTCTTCTCCTAAAACTAGTTTAACCAAAATAATCCTATCCCCTTGTCTCTTAATCTGTACAACATCCTTATGGTACTCTTTATCTATAATTATACATACTTCATTTCGGTCTCTATCTTTCCCTGTGTACCAAAGCTTATATTGCCAAGGTGCTATCTCTCTAGCCTTTTCCCCAACCCATTTGGTCTCTTGGAGACACAAGATGTTAACCCTCCTCCTACTCATAATCTCACAAATCTCACCTAACTTACCATTAAGCGTACCTATATTCCAAGATCCTAACCTAAGCCTATGGTTATGGATTAACTTCTTTACCCACCCTCGTCCATTGTGGTGTGGGAACCTTTGCTTATTTAACACCACATCCAGACGTCGATGTGGCGCGTCACTTCCAGGCGACGACCTATCAGCCCTTGCCCACTTTTCACTACACTTGGGCTCCGATGCAGAGCGTCGCTGTGTAGGGGACGCCCCAACGATGTTTTGATATTGGTTCATTTCATGAGATTGGACTAGTTTTTAAGGCTGGTTGTCCAAACCTACCGCCACCCTCCTCCTTTACTCGGGTTTGGGACCGGCTGCATTAACTCACACAAACGGAGTTATTAATGCATCTTATATAAACTTATAAAAAAAAAACTGACTGAATTGAACGGGGAAACAAAAAAACAAACGTGACACGCACCCAAAACCACTAGAGAAGAAACCAACGGAAATGACTGGTCTGCCCATGAAGTCATTGAGATTTAAAAGCAAGGCACGAAAATCTGCAACCATCTTTTCAATGTTTACTCTTCTTTAATGCCGGCAAAGGTGAAAGCAAAAAAAAACGATAAAAAGGTAAGAAATGGTAAACGCAGTCAAATATTTATCTGTATATATATAAGCATCTTCACTACCATGGCTAATTGCCTGCTTCAAATAGCAAAGAACAAATAACAAGAGGGTAGTCATCCAACAAAAACTAGCTTTGCCTGTAGAGTCCACGGGTTTCTCTTACTAGTTTCAGAGAAAAGGCAAAGACAAAGTTAAGAAAAACTTGAAGGTATTCCTTTGAAGGGTTTTTCTCTAACTTGTCTTTGCCTTTCCTCTGCTATGCTTTTTAATATCTCAGAACTTCAGCAGGAGGTTCAGTAGTATTGCAGTCTGCAGAGCAAGGCTGAGGCAAGTTGACGAAAGAGTTGAAAGCCAAATTGAAAACTTTTTCTTTAACTTGTTTTTGCCCTTCTCCGAATATGTACTGATTCTTTCTCAAAACTGCGCAATCAGACGTATTTACAATGGGGACATTGGTCAATTTCTTGCAGGAAACGTAAATTTCTTTCTTTTGAACAGCTATATATATAAAGCAAGTGGTCGAAAGAGGAACATAATGTGACCGAACATTTTCATCAGGGTTTCTGGCTAAAGTTCCATGGAAAGAAAACAAGATTTCAAGCAAAAAGCTGTCCAGGAAGATTCAGGATCATTGAGAATGAAGGTACTGAAGACATTGAAGAAGTCTTGTTGAAGCATGCCATGGCTTATATATTGTTGCATATCACAAAACTTATGATGTTATCTTATAATTGTGCAAGCCTGCAGAGAGGAAGAACCATGATTGACAAGGAAAAAGAAGGATCTAATCAGTGGAGCAAAGAAGCATCAGAGAAGAGAAACACAAGTAGGGGAAAAGGCTGAAGCCATTGAATATAAATCAGAACAATTCCAGCAAACATGTTAGATATTTGGTGTTGTCGTCCCAGCTTCATAATCAATGGCTTCAAAGCTTTCTCTAACTTGTCTTTTTTCTTAACTCTCTGATGTTTTCTTTTGTTTGTCTTAGGTTTGCTTCTATTTTCATGATTTCCTTGAGCTAATAAAAGGGTGCCTTCTTACTGTCAAAACAGCTTGGATTCAGGAAGAAGAAGAAGAAGGTAACAATGGCGGCCACAAGAGTCAGTAAAAGAGCAATGATAATTTGCAAGGACCCACTTTTTCTCTGTCGAACTAAAATCATTTGGCAATGATATTTTGCGCCACCCAAAATTCAACGCTTCCTTTGGCTCTTAGTCTCGGCCAAACTTCCTACAAAGCACTTCTTGACTAGGAGGGGAATCTCAATCCCCTCCATCTCAAAATCTTTGCCCCTGGTGCTCTAACACTAGAAAATTATAAGCATCTATTTTATCATTGTCTACATATGACCGGGTTCTGGTTTGAATTCTTTCACTGGTGAAACATTAGCCATTACCTCCCAAACTCGCTCGACGCCTTCCTATCGGGTTGCTTGGATTTTCTTTATCTCGCTCGCTCAAATCATGGTGGTTTGTGATATGTGCTGACAAAGGCTGCTATTTTTCCGGTTCTGCATGTTTGTCTAGTTTGTTTTTGTATGCTTCTGTAATGCCAAGCCTGCGGCTACCACAACCTAGGTGCCACCAACCTTTCTATCAATAAAAATCCTGCTTTAAAAAAACAAAAAAGATGATGTTTCGAGCTTAACGTCGAAACTGCAGTTTGAAAAAGAGGGAAACCAATCATCACTCCTCAACTGTAAAACCAGTTGCTGTTTGCCAAAAAAGAATGTCCTTGCTAGTATAGAATATCCTAGAAGTGAGGACATTTGTTTATTATCCTACTCCGTCAATGTGTTGAACTTTAAACTTTTGTGGCAGCAAAAACGAAATTTTAAGATGATCCAAATTAGATAACATCTTACCTTATTTAACAGCGAACATGTCAAATTGTCATTAAAATCTAAATTAGGTTTCTATTTTTTTTTTGTCCAAATTTTTTAATATCTGAAAGTCGCACTTTGATCTCAACTAATTCAAAATTGAATTATGATCAAATTTAATACGAAATAACTTTTTTAATATTATTTTTTTCATTCACATTATTTAATTTCGAAACTTTACTGTATTGTTATCGAGAGCACACCATTATTCAAAGTAAAAGCACAATTGCATCATCCCCTTCCAATTCAACAGCCCAGTTACTTACCACGTGACCGACAAATTTTTAGTATGAAAGGTCGGTGTGGTAAACAGGATTCGGATTCGGTTGGTTGGAAAGTTGCATCGTTTCCCCACAGCACTAAAAGGTAATGCTCCTTTGTCAAGCATCAACACCCTCTCACCTTTCAGATCTTGAGTCGGCCGCTTTACTGTTCTGGAAACTATTTTCTCCCGTAAGTAATTTTCAAAAGATTTGTGAATATATATATATATATATATATATATATATATATATATATATATATATATATATATCTTTTTGATTGCTTTTCTTGTCAAGTTTTCAACCATAATTATTGGATGTGTGTGGTTGAAAAAAAAAAGAGCAAAGTGTTAGATGTACAGAGTCCAACTCACATTAATTGTCATAGTTCTGTTTAAAATAAGCTAAGGTTTTAAGAAAGAGTTTATATATGATACATAAACAATATATAATTTTTATACACTGTCAATACATCGAGTGATTGACAATTTATCAATATGTAAACAAAAAAAAATTACGCCCTTAAAAATAAATACAAATAATTTTTTTTTTCAATTGTTTCATAAGGTCTTATTGATGAGGTGTCAACCTCAAGTGTATTGACAGTGTATAGAAGCTATACACTGTTAGTGCATCGTATATAAATCCTTAAAGAAATCAATGTCAATAAGGAGAAGGTTTCTTTAGTTTTTTCTATATAAAATGTTGCATAAACAATTCGTAGAATTGTGAGAGAAGCATTGGTGAATTTTGAAGCATTATGCAATAGCCAAAGCAAAGTTTAAAAGCTTGGAGTTTTGGTGAGTTTTCTTGTTCCATAGGGAGAGCAAGGGAAAGATAAGCATATCAACAATTGGGGTACTCTTTGGGGCATTTTTTGGTGGTCTTTTGAAAGTGCTAAACTTTATTGTTTTAGGTCAATTGTTGAAACCCTGAGTTTTTGGCAAAAAGCTTAAGATATTGAAACTTTGTAATTTGCTGATTTCTCATTGTGAATTTTTATCCAGTTTGCCCTGTCGTTTTTCTCTCTACATTGGAAAGTTTTTCATGTTAAATTTTGGTGTCGTTTTATTTGCATTTTATTGACTGCGGATTATTTGTAACTTGATAGCTTGATTGATTATTATTATTGGCTTGAGATATTGCTGTTTGTTTTTGTGGGTACTATTATTATAACAATGCTTCCACATAATTATTGTTTGGGACCCAACACAAAGGCATTGTTTATCTCAAATATGTAGGCTCAAAATTTTAATGAAAGGGACTTTAATTAATTGATTAAATGTGATCATAAACTCTTTTCAATCTTAATTTTATAGAAACTAAATTATATATATTTTGTTCAAAAAAGTGGTATTCAAGTACCTCATTATAGGTATTTGAATATTTAAGACTAACTTTTCTCTTAGAACAAATGTACTTGAGTTTATATCATGATGTACATATAATTATCCTAAAATGTCTATATCTTTTAGCATATAGTTATTTTGATACCTTACTATAGGTATTTTGATTACTGGTATAGTTATTTTGATACCTTACTATAGGTTTTCTGATTACTTCTATAGTTATTCAAATACCTATAGCTACAAAGCTCTATAAAATATATACAGAAGTACATATGTTTGGATCTCTTTTTTGCTGCAACACTAAATTTTATGTTTTAACTCTTGAGTGTTATAAGTTTTTTCTCTCTTGCTTAGAGCTTCTTCTCTATTTTGAGGTTCTCCCTCTTAGAGTAGATTTAGCTTCCAAAACCTTTCTGACAACCATTCATTCCATCCTTTATTAGCCGTAATTATTTTAACACCTACCCCAATAATCGTTCAGAGCGTAAAAGGTTCTTCAGCAATCGCTTAGTTTCCCCAAATTTTTCTCTAAAATCTTTCTTCTGATACTTAGTCTTTCTCAGTAGGAGCAGTTCATCATCGGAGAGACCCTTCGATTCTCACGCTAGCCGCCTTAAGAGACTCTCTCTACCAATCATCTGTTTTTTCGTCTTTTATTCTTTAGCATGTAGATCAAAAAGTGTCATCATATAAAGAAGGGGAAGAGGCATTTTCACCCTTTTATAAGGGAGCCTAAGTAGTTGCATGGATTTAAAATAGAAGGAAAAACATATTTTGTGTTCCTTATATTGACAACGGTTTCGTTAGCCCTCACAAAGAACCTGCACTCCATGAATCTCCGAAGAGAATGTAGCTGGACAGAAAGTAGCGAAAGTGATAACTTAAGTAATGGGATTCATAAATCAACAATGGTCCTCTCTCGATGTTAAAACCAGAGCTAAAGGGGGATCGATTATGCCAGTCTCAACATAAGAGTTAGAGGAGAGCAGGAACTTTTGGCAAAATGCCTCATAAGATACATGCATGACATCAGGAGGTTCTCCGCCAGATTCATGCAGAGGTTAGTTACCAAAGCATGGAGGCTGAGGGAAACGGTTACAGTGATAGGTAAAAGTGATAACTTTTATATATTTCATTTTGATAACCCCCTTTATCAGCATTTTATCTAGCAAGAGGGTCAATGGTCACTGGATGGGGCATTACTGATTATGGACATTTGGAGACCAAATACAGTCCTTAGTTCAATCAACTTTGTTTAAATGCCAATGTGGTTGCAAATTTGGGGGTTACAACTGAAATATCAGAGGCTTGCAATTGCGCAGAAGCTAGGCCAAATGTTAGAATAGTCACTTCCATTGACTAGAGTAATGTTGCTCTGAGGAACATTGGATTCATGAGGGTCAGAGTTTGGATTTGTCCTTGGAATCCACTTATAGCTGGATGCATGTTGCGGAGGGACGATGAAGTTATGTCTTGGGTTGAGTTTAGATATGAAAGGGTCTATAAGCTATGCACTAGGTGTGGTATCATTGAGCATACACCACCTAATTGCCCACACCAGAATGCTGATATTGAAAGAACGATCAATGAGCAAATGGACAATATAGCATTGAGGTTCGGTTATGCTACTGGTTATGATCTACAAAATATTTTGTTCAGTAACAAGCTTTGAGCATGTTACAATAGAGGTGCTAGACGTATTATAACGGTGGAATACACTAACTGAGAGGTCATTTAGAGAGATATGGCTCAATAAGCACATACCTTTTTTGTGGAGAGTGAAGGGGAATTGATGGTATTCATAGTGGATTCATTGACTTGACTACCCATGAACAGCCTAGTCAAGCGAAAGAGGCTTCTAGGGATAATAATACACTGCCTGAAGTGTCTCTTGGGGTTCAGCAAAATCCAGAAGTAACAGAACTTGATATGAGAACCAACCAACCAGATTTATCTACTCCACTAGTAGAAAAGGAACCAGTGCAAGTTTTGGGAGAATGGAAGAGACAGCAACAACAATTGGACATCATCCTGGAATACTATACACAAATAGGGAAGCCACAATTGGATGAACCAAACAATCTTAGGGAATAACCACATGATAATGTGCCTAGGTGGGTTGTTCTACATACACATGACTTATGCTTTACCAAAGGGAGAGTTGTAGATCAATATGAGACGTTGGACATTCTAGAGAGTAGTGCTATGGGGGAAAGGAGAAATCGATCATAGAACGAGAATTTATGCTTTAATATTAAGGTCTCCTAGAGTCACCAGGATACAACTCAGGAAGGTGAGCTTCAAATAACAGTATGGACAGGAAACGTTGTTTGTACAACTTCGGCAATTAATTAGAATATGGGTCATGATGCGGTTCCGGTCCATCACACTGTGGGAGCTGCATTTCATTTTACTTGCAACCAGGAGGTACCAAATAAGGGGGACCAAGGCTCAAGTATTAATATACAAACTTTTGGTGATAATGTATAGGTTCAACCAGCAGAGAGGAAAGACAAAATAAGTGGAAAAGTGGGGGAGCGAGGTGAGGAGGAAAACAATGATGATGGAAGGGGAACGGAGTCAGATCCCTCGGAAAAGTATGATGAGGACTACTGCCAATTTTTAGAACAGTATAAAGGTGAGCAGGATGACAAAGAGGAAATGGATTCTAGACAGCAAGAGACTAACTCAATGGAAACAACTAATTCTCGGGAATTGAAAAGGAAGAGAGATTCAGATGATAGTGACGATGAAACTGAGAACAGGAAGCAGGTCAGGAGACTTATGGAGATGTTGGAGGTGAAAGACTAGTCACAATAGCAACAAGAGGTGGATGGGAGTGAGGCACCAGTAGATGGGTTAAGGCAGGTTGTCCCTTAACAGCCTCCCCAACAACTATGAAAATTCTAAGCTAAAATGCTAGGGGTTTGGGTCAACCTCTAGCATCAAACTATGTTAGAGACATGACCCGGTTATTTAAACCTGATTTATGCTTTTTAATGGAGACAAAGGTTTCGGTGGACAAGGGACCAAGTTTTGCTGATAAGTGAGGGTTTGAGTGATGGGATGGGGTCTATTGTAAAGGGAAGGGTGGGGGGCTTTTGCTATTTTGGAATAGTAATGTTAATGTACATATTAACTATATGAATAGTAACTTTATCCTTAAGATATACGCCTAATGGACTCGCCAAAATGAACCCTTAAGCTAGCCAAGTCGAACTTGTTCGAACGCTTCAAGTGGTCGCTAGTATCACGATTTCATCTAGTGCGGATTCTCAAATCACTTGGAATCTCAACAACGACCCACTCGCTCTCAAAATTGCGCAATTTATTAGGAAGGTCCGAGAAGATCTTATTGTGAAACCCGTCAACTTTAAACCTCTGAAGGGAAAATGTAATTAGCCCCTTTAGCCCGCGAACTCTAAAAAAGGCACTCAGAAGGGGGACGGTAGGAACAATGCCTAAACTATGGCATACTACCGAAAATCCTATTAATTGAGCCCAGGCATGAGGATGGAGTTGACACGGGACTACGTCTTTATACCTAAGAAATGCTAGACCAAACTCCGGTAATGGAAAATGAAAACTGAAGACTAAAGACGCTTTATGTACGGCTACGCCGCTTCTAACCATGTCAGGTGAAAGCTCCCTATCGTTTCGTAGTCTATACTGATAACCGGATGGAATGGGAAAGCGAGTATTGATTTCCTATAAGTCTACGTTAGATAGCTTACACTCAACACCGCCCCTTCTCAATGTCTTACTTACGCGTTGAGAAGACATGGTCGAGGGTTAAAAGTGAGATTTAATAAGTAAACAAGCGGTAGGTGACAGACCTAAGAGTTAGCGAGAAACCTAAGCTGCGAGAGACCTAAGGGTTTGCGAGAGACCCATGCGGCGAGAGACCTAAGTACGCGGGAGATCTAAGCTTTAGGCGAAAGACCCAAGTACGCAGGAGACCTAAGCACTATGCGAAAAACTAAACTCGTGCGAGAGACTTAACGCCAGTGCGAGAGATAGAAAATGAAGCCACAGATGCACACTTACTGTGACAGTGATGAGCGAGAGGCTTCTGTGTGAGGGCGAAAGACTATAAGATGCGGCAGACTATGTTTCACGAGAGAGTTAGAAATGTGAGGCAGAGCGTTGGCTCAGAGGTTTTCTTACTTGATTTTGTCAAACTCCTGCTGCTTATATAGCCACGACAGGGAATACCAAACATTGCGCCAGGTAAAACCTCCCGCAGAACTAGACCTTTTTCACCTGCAAAAAAAACTAGAAAAACAAACAAAAAAAATCAGAAAAAGACCTCAATGTCCTGGATCCAAATATTTATACTCTCTTTATTGGAAAAATCCAACAAAAGAGTGGGGAGCAATTGATATGGCAAATCCTATTCACGTTGGGCTAAAGCCCAAACACCAGAGAGTACGCCACGTGACGGAAGCTTATTGGACTACGAGGCATTCGGCGAGAGATAGTCCGAGACAACATAGACCCCTCTTGTCTGCAGCAGGGCCTTTGTCGCCCGGAGCCTGTCGCACTGGACAAGTGGCACGTGTTCTATCGTGTGTGGCAATAGACTTCTCCCACTCTTATGTGTCGCATCACTTCTACAGTCTCCCTTCGAGCGACAGATCTATGCCTCCGTTCGAAATTGGTGATGTTTGTGTTGTATTCGGATACAAACTCTTCAAAAGATGGAATCACCCTCCAGGTAATTACTCTATAATATTTGCCTATAAATAGGTCGCAAGTATTATTTTACTCCCTAATTTTTTACTATTGGCTTTTATGTTTCTCAATACCGAAGAACCTTCTGCTGACTTAAGCATCGGAATGCCTACGCAGGGAATCACCCCTTGCGTTCCTCTAACTTTTTTTATTTTTATAGAAGTCTCCTGAGACACGTGGAGGAAAAGACAGATATTGACGTCAGCAAGCATTTATTGTTGTTTTGAGCAATAACAAAAATTTAAAAAAAATGTTAAGTTTAAAGAAATGAAGAGTAAAGATTTTTTTATTAAAGTTAAAATTGTTTTTTGATTTGTGTTCAAAAATTTGGAGTTTAAAGATTATAAATATACTTTTTGAGAAGAAAGAAAAACTTTAACTGTAATGAAATCTCGAATAAAATTAATCTAAAACTGTTAAAATGAATGAAAATATCAATAATTTAAAAAAAAATAATTACAGAAGTATTTCTTAAGTCAGTTCAATAATCATAAACACATAAAAAATATTTAATTTGTCTCATAAATTGATTTTTGATAAAATCGAATTAATCAAATTAAATTGATCTGCAATCCGCACTTATTTTTCTCAAAAAAAACAAGATTGGAGCATTCCCGACGGAGCTTGGCTTCTCGCGTAACTATTCCAATCACGAAAAAACAAAAAATCACCATTTGATTTCGTCCCAAAACAAAAAGCATTTAAAAATAAGAAAACAAAGACCCCGGGCGGCTGGTCAACATAGAGTTTCCTAACCTTCCATCTGAACTCAAAAACCTGGTGCAATGGCAATGACTTCTGCGTCTACTGCTTGTAAAAGAAGAGAGTTGGAGAACAATAAAGCAAAAGGCTTGAATACGAGAAATGCAGCGTTTTCGTCAGATTTTGGGTCTTTGGTTTAGTAACTATGTGAGGAAGCAAAACCCTAGTGATGTTGCCAAACCAGGTACTTTACCTAGAAACTGTATACATAGACATATATATATTTATTGTTTTCACTTACATGTTTCCTTTTTGCTTAGAATTTTGCTTGCTGTAAGCTATTAATTTGCTGGTTTTGTTTGCTTCTGCTTTCAGTAGAATTTCCTTTAATCAGACTGTTAGTATTTATATATTTATTTTTGAAATGTGGATGAGATGTAATTTTTATTGGACCAAACTTTGTATAACGGTTTCTTTCAATGGGACACACTAATGGTTAGAACTTGAGATTCCGTTTTGGAAGTTTCAGGTTTGAATTTTGGGGATGGAAGTTTAGATTTAGCCGTTTAGGGGTAGGAAATGATGGCTTCCATTATTTAGCTCAAGAACTATAGGTCTTCCTATCTACCCATTACCCAACAAGAAAATACTTCATGTACCCATGTTTGATTAGTCGATGCTAGTGACAGACACAATGAACGAATCTATAACTCTAACCGCTTTTGTAACATTTTTAAATTCTATAAATTATATTATCAAATATTAAATCTTCTAACATTTCACTTCATTTCCCCTTTTTTGGATCAAAGGAAGAGGTTTGGAGAACAATCAAGCTTCTTTATTCGAAATTTTGCATTCATCTGAAAGTGCAAAGCATCAACAACAACGAATTTGTGGCCCTCTTGCTGCTCTTACATTCAACTTAGTGGTTGCTGTTGGCATCATTTTCATGAACAAATGGGTTTGTGCGCTTAAATGTCCTACATGTAATATTAATCTTATGCTGCATTGTTGGTTTTAGGTGTAGCAGCAGTCTAGAATGTAACTGCTTCACACTTTTTTTTTTTTTATTCAGGTCCTTAAAAATGTTGGATTCCAGTTCCCAGTATTTCTTACTGTTATTCACTATGCAGTCAGCTGGGCATTAATGGCAATTTTGAATTACTTTTCTGTCCTCCCTGCACCTCCTTCCTCAAAGTTGGCCCCTTTATCTTTATTTACTTTCGGCTTTGTTAACTCTGTATCTACTGGCCTTGCTAATGTCAGCTTGAAGTACAATAGGTGAGATAATCAGTTAATAACTAATTTCAGTTTCCTAGGTGACACACTGAGTTTATTCATTAATTCATTTATTTTCCCTCAGTGTGGGATTTTATCAGATGGCTAAGATTGCTATTACACCATTGATTGTCCTCACAGAATTTGTATGGTACAAGAAGAGAACTGCTTTCTCAAAGGTAGTTTTGCATTTCTCAATTTTGTGCTCATTGAAGTGGTGTATCGTCATCTCATGTTAAATGCTTAAGTTATAAGTAACCTAATGGATGAAAAAGAGAAGGTTCTTAACACAGAATTTATAAAAATTTCTAGCTCTTTCTTCAAAATGGAGAAATAATCTGTTTCCATCATTGTCTTAGGAAATGTTTATCCCTAATTTGGATGGGATCATATTGTTCCATTCGCTATTTCTAAAAAATTTTGGCACTTGATATCTTGAAAGGAGCTTGTATTTTTATCTCATTGTGCATGATACCCCTAATAGAGCTTCCTACTAATAGGGAATCAATAAATTGGTAATAAAATGAGTTAAAATGATTTTTGTTAATAATCAAGAGTAACAAATATTCTCATGAGTCATGACTCATGACATCCAATTTCAGTAAGATTAAACCTTAAAACCCAAATGACATCTAATTGTGGCCTAGATATGCCTATTGTACCTTCATTTTTAGAATAAATAGAATGTTTTAAATGAATTGCAAATGTGTGTGTGTGTGTGTCTATATATATAGCTCCTGTACCTCTTGCCTTGTGCCATTTGTGAACCCTGAGGGATTTAGCTTTGTCCAGAAGTTCTTGAATTTTCATGCCTATGTGACATTTGGAATTTTATTTTGGTTTAACGTGTATGTAGAAATGGTAGGAGCATTCTTATGCAGCTATTTGACTGATTACTGTGGTTAATATCACTCAACTGTTGTCAAATTGCGTTTTCTTTTTCTTTTTGAAATTCTTCCTACAAAATCTTGCAGGTGATTGCATTAACAGTTGTATCTATTGGGGTTGCTGTTGCTACTGTAACCGATTTACAATTCAGCCTTTTCGGTGCTTGTGTAGCATTGGCATGGATAATACCTAGTACAGTCAATAAAATCCTTTGGTCCAGTGTGCAACAACAAGAGAATTGGACAGCACTGGCGTATGTTTCATGTTCCTCTTGAGTTTATTTAGCTATTTTAGATTGAGAGGGATGCAAAAAATAGATGTAGCCTGTGAAAATCGGAAAAATAAACAATAACAACTTTTACTTTGATGTTTAGAAGGGATCAAATCCATAATTAGTATTTGCTGATTCACTTAGTTGACAGAAAACAAAGGAAAGTAAACTTGAAAAGTTTTTTGGAGGTAAGGGGATAAATATATCCCAATTTTTGGTAAGGGGATAAATATATACTAATTCTTTCTTATACTCTTCCTTGCCTATTTAATATCCTTATATGGGCTCATTTATTTCTCTTTGCTTTGCCTGCTTCGAAGAAAATTATTTTCTCCTTTATGTTTTTTATATTGCTGAAATCTTTCAAAATTTTTCACTAGTTAAAGTTGTGAATTTGTTTAACAGGTTAATGTGGAAGACAACACCAATCACTTTGTTTTTTCTGGTTTTTATGGTTCCTTTCTTGGATCCTCCTGGTGTGTTTGCATTCCATTGGAGCTTTAGCAATACATCAGCAATTCTCATGTCTGCTTTTCTTGGCTTCTTGCTTCAGTGGTCAAGTGCTTTGACACTTGGGTAAGTGCCAACTAAGCTAGGTTTTAATTTTATTAACTATTTGATCCATGCTACAACTTGCTGCTTTTGATGCTTATGGCTTGCCACAATTTCATCTCTTCTGTTTAGGTTGCTTTTAGCTTGGTCTAGTTTTTCCGCATTTCCTAGTTGGTGAATATAGGGTGTCATAGCTTAGTGTTGTCCACATGTAAAAAAATCAACCTTGTAAGAGAAACTACAAATAAATGTATTAAGTAAATGGAACAAAAATATAAAAAATAAAAAGAGGATAGGAGTTGATACATTTAGATTTCAAGATGTGTATTGCATAACATTTTTGCACCTCTAAAATGAAATGTGATCAAATGTTACAGGATGAAGATTAATATTCCTTAGTTGTTATACTCAGATTTTAAGCAATTTTCTTTCTTATATATTTCAGGGCTACATCTGCTATCTCCTCTGTTGTTCTTGGACAATTTAAAACTTGTGTTGTCCTTCTGGGAAACTATTACCTTTTTGGTTCAAATCCTGGCACAACCAGTATTTTTGGTGCATTTATAGCCATTGGTGGGATGTCCTTTTACACATATCTTAATGTGCGTGCTATGAAGCGGCAGTCAGGGAAAGTGTTGCCCTAGAAACATCCTCTCTTTCAAATCGAAACTGGGTGAAGGAAATAGAGAGAACCATAATGCATATGGTACAGAAACAGTTTAACAATGAAAACTTCATGGGTACATAGTTGACATTGAATGCCAAAATTCCTCCTTAGCTAAAGCTGTCCGTATTTATTTATTTTTCCTCAACTCATAGGATAGGCCATAGAGCAATTTTAGAATACATCGCATATAGTTTATTTCATTCTATTCAGTTTTGAATACACTGCTTGAAGAGCTTGTGTAGAATGCATCATAAATGAATATTATATCCATAGAAGAGGCAATGTATTATATGCTGCACATGCCTTGAGTTGGATTCCAGAGAGTAAAAGTCCGTACATATTTCTTAGGCTGCACTTAGACCCAAAAACTTAAGCTTATCAAGTTGGGTCTTATGCCAAGAACATGTCTAACCCTGATGCTTTAGAGACTCTTTCACTCTAGATAGCTTTTGGTTTGGCGGTAGCTCTCCCAAGCAACCCAATCGAGTCTGTTTCAGTCTGGGTACTCTTTGCACCTTATTTGTAAGGGCTCTTACTTCAGAGGGCAGAGAGTGCTGTACACGGACTGGTAAACTTATTTTGCACTTGACTGTTGAGGAATCTGGTAAGTGGGAGGCCAAACACGTGGCTATGTCAACTATGTTCACAGTTGGATCAAAAGGTTTCAAGTTCTTTACGCATCTAATACCTTGTGTTGGTCATTTAGCGAGTTTCATAATTGAGCAGTTCCATTTACAACCAAAAAACTTGAAGGTTGTTTGGTATGGAATTCTTTTTTTTGTTTTTATTTTATGAAAACAGAAATATGTTTATCTAATTTTGTTACTTACTAAAAACAAATATTTAAACTGATTTAGATATAATAATTTAATTCACAAAATAAAATTTTAAAAAATTAAATAATATTATTTTATGCTATTTAATAATATTATTAAATATTTTCATTTAATCATATTAAAATTTAATATAATTTAAATAATATAATAATTAGATATAATATTAAATTAAATAATAATATAAAAAAATAATTTTTTAATATTAATTTTTATTAGATAATAATTGAGATTAGTAAAATTCTAAATTTATATATTAAATAATAATATGAATTAATAATTATAAATTATATTTGACAATATTATTTAATTTAATTGTAATAATATTAAATTATTAAATAATATATATTTAACTAATTAATTTATAATAAATTATATATTTATTAAAACATATATTTAATATAAATATATTATTTAATATTAAGTATTCACTGATTTAATAATATTAAACTATTTAATAGTAGTAGAGATATATTTTAAATTTCATTGAAAAAATTTAAAGTTATAGTTATAATAAAATAATAAATATTGATATTATAATAAGGTTATTATAATTATCTTTATAATACATAAGATATATGAGTTTGATCAATACATAAATGATTGGTTTGTTACTCTTGATGCAATAATTTTTTTATACGTTATTCAATAATATAAATATAATTTTAATACAAAAGAAAAAATATTGTATTACAATTATTAGGTCAGACCAAGTTTGGATTTGAAACGATGAATTCAAATTTGATCCATTTTTTATTGAACTTTGATTTTCAAGCACAAGCTTGTGTAACGAGTTTAATATTTTTATCTAAGCCCATCTAAAATTGCTAAAGGAGGGCTTGGGAAGAAGGGACTTTGGGCTTAGACGAATAATCCGACCTTTGAACAGGTCTATATTGATCTCATTGACACAAATTCCTAGCCATGCCACTGTGCAACTATATGATTTGTGAACACTTTTATTTAAATCAAACATTTATAATTAATTGAAAAACACACAAGTTTGATAATATATACAACACTTGTAACAGCTTTGTACTTCAAATAATCTCTCACACTGACAAGAACATTATTACATGCTTGTAACTAGGGGCCAAAAAGCTCTCTTCAAATAGAATTCTGTTATAGCTTCCGTATAAACAAACAAGTGAACCCGAAAAAAGGAGGCCATGTGATGAATCCTTCCGTAAAAACCGAATGCTTGTTGTGATTAGTCATTCACCAATTCTTAAGGACAGGGAACTAAAGTGATCTAATTAAAGGGGGCCATTCGGCCAACGTGACCATATCTAGCTAGTCTCCATAGCACATGTAATACATTCTCGAAACCGCATCACATCTCGAGAATGTAGAAATTTTTTATATACAATTTTATTTATTAAATAAAAAATTATTAATATATCGTCACTGAAAATTATTAAAGTTCAACGAGAAGAGTAGAGGATTGCCATAAACCTCGTTACGGTATATTTGAAAAAAAAAATTCAATAATATATTTAACATTTTTCTTAAAATGATTGGTGTGATACCAAAACAAAATGTGTGAAAATTGTTTACGTTGGTTTGGACACGTATGACATAGATTTATAGATGCTTTATTTTAAGAGAATAGAGGCTATGAATGTTGAGAGAAAGGTTAAGAATAGAGGAAGATCGAAAAAGACTTGGAAGGAAGCAATTTGAAAAGATATGGATGTAAATGACCTTGGATAAAAATGTGTAAAGGAGAATACATATGAACGATCTAATGTGAGTTCAGATATTGGTTCATATAGCCTACTTGTAACGGTCCACAATACAGTAATTAACATATTTTATACATAATTTATGGTTGGGTTGTCTGTGATGCCTTTAACACTTGCACAGTAACAGTAATAAATGGTAAACATTTATTCATTTAATAAATTCGGAATATGAAAGTTTACAATACTCTTTGCATTTTACATCCCCTGTTTCTATTTTATCATAAAGTAGTATTGTATACATGTGTCTGAATATATAAGAGAAGTGACGGTACCTTTAAAATTTAACGCACTTTGCCCCAACGTGCTTACTCGCAGCTCTATTTATCCGAGAAATGTCTCAAATAATCCTTGCAACAATCTGAGGAGTTGAAAGATATGGGGGTGAGCGAACTACGTGCTCAGTAAAAGAGTCGTATGCTGCTTGATACAATGAAATCTATATGCTGAAAAATATTTATTTTTTTCCATAAATCTAAATGGAATAAATCCTTTAATTTCCACCACTTCAGTAACAGTTCAAAAACGTGATAGTTTTAGTGATAAAAGAGTACAGTGAACTGTAGATATAAAACTGTAAAAACAGTAATCAGTGACTTTCAGTACAGTAGTTTGTAAATATCAAAAATCGTTGGATAAACAGTTCAGTAATTATTTCTATATTGGAAATAATTTTCATAAATCCTTTTTCAATAAACAATGACTATCAGTAAAGTTTAGTAAACAGTAATCTGTACGATACAGTTTAGTAAATAGTATTTCTCTAGTACAGTACAGTTCAGTAAACAGTAATCTGTACGATACAGTTTAGTAAATAGTATTTCTTTAGTACAGTACAGTTCAGTAAACAGTAATCAATAAAATCCAGTTCAGTAAATAGCATTTCAGTAGGTTAAGACTAGGCATCACCCTAAATTATATCATGCTATCATCATCCCCTAAGGGACATAGTAATCATCCCCACAGGGACACAATAACAATGTACAGTAAGATCTATGGTCATAATCTATAGGTGGTCCTTGGCGTACACTTGCCAGGTGACTCTGGGACTACTGATGACTGGCAGGTTAATCAGCCACGTGACAGTAACAGTAATTAGCAAGCATGAAATCGAGACCTAAGTCTCAAAATTATATAAAAATCGTATCATAGCCTTTATGAATTTTATTCCAAATAATTTGAAATATTTCATGTTTATCCATAAGGCTCACAATTTCATATGTTTCCTCTTTTCATGAATTTCCATCATTTTCATCCCAAAATCATCTCAAAACATTTTATTCATCATCTCATCACCTTTATGGAATTTATAAAATAAATAAGATCATTATTTAGTTCCATAAAGGTATAAAATCATTTCTTTTTCCATAAAAATACCTTTAAAGAAATCTAATGAATTAAATCATTTATTTAAATAATTATTTCCAAAAAGGTATTTATTTTTTATTCCCAAATCCAGGGAAAACAGTCGATAAATATTTATGTATTTAGTGAGAAATCTCATAAATATTCTTTTTGAATAATTAATAGTAAAAAGAATATATTTCATTCTCACTTTAAATAAAAATCCATAACATGAATATTTAATTTAGCATTTTTTTCAACAATTTCCACTTTATGGAAAATTTATGGAAATGATTTCCAAAATTCATGATTTATTCCATTTATGCATCTAAAATATTTCATGATATTTTAGAATAATTTTAATAATTTTTTGGCAACATAACGGTTGTGAATTTCTAGCCTCCTACACGGAAATCACAATATATAAAACCAGCTTTCAACCATTATTTACATGATTTTCATAGCAGTTCAAGCTTTCCATAATTTCATAAAATTAAACTTGATAAATCATGCAATTCAATGTATCTATACAACTCACACACTTCCCCCTTACTTGTCTTACGAAACCGATCTTCTTGGTTGTGCCTACCGAATTTCATAATTCCCGATTGCAAAATAATATTAATAAAAAATTATCAGTATTTTTCCTCTTAATTTCAAGCCACTAACTTTGATAAAATGCAGCCACTAATTATTATAACATATGCACAACCAGTATAAATTATACTGGTGCTAAAACCAAACTTTTTCATTTTAGCACCTTTTTCGGTTCCGATTTCACCAACATTCCTCTTTCAATTCTTATAATCATTTTATATCATCAAACCATAAATTTCAGCATATTTCCATGCCCAAAATGTCATGGCCGAAACCTCAATTTGGCCATTTATCACATTTCATGATTTTTTTTTCAACTCTATTCCATGATTTATTGGTTCTACCTTTGTTAACCCATCTCAAGCTTTTATTTCCTACCATTTTCATGCAACAAATTGCATGAATTTATGGCTGACCGAAACCCATAAAATAGCATACTTTTGATTTCCAATCTTTTACCATAATTTATTGTTTCAACCTTTAAATTCTTATTTACTTGATTATTTTTCTACTATTTCCTTGAATGACACCGTAGGGTACTTCTACTTGCTCATGTCATCCGAATTCCTCTTCCATGGCTAATTCTCATCTAGCCAAAATTATGGAAATCTAGCTTCATAACCTTCTTCTACACCTTAAACTAAACTAAAACATAACTTTAGATTTATTAAAATAATAAAACATGAAATCTCTTCACCTTAACCGAACCAACAACTCAATTTCTGTGTTGTTTCCTTTCTCGTCAGCCCTCCTTTCTTAGTCTATTAGATAGTCTTAAGATGAAGGGAAGTGTTAGCTTTAAATTGATATATATATTTTGAAATGACAAAAACTTAAGTAAGCTTTAATGTTTTAATTCATATTGTAAATTTGCCTTATCACACATGATTTTCTCAATCCATTTTTAAGTGTTTATATCAAACATTATGACCATGATTTAATGATATATTCTTATTGGTCTTAATACTTTATAAAATGGTTTTCAATATTAAGTAATTTTCTCAAGAATTATTGAACATAAGTTTAGAAAATTACTTATAAGTTTTTGGACAATATTTTCATTTGAGAAAGTTAAGAAAAACTCCCTTAAAGCTTATAAATGTTTTGGGCTATATTAAATTCAAGTCTACATCATTTCTAACCCAAAAAGTGCAGGAAAATGGCTCTCTGGAAGAAAAGGATCGATCCCCTAGGGAAAGGGATCGATCCCTTTTTGGCAAAATGCTTTCCCAAGGTCCCTGAAGCCAAGAATCAGATTCTGGACAAAAGGGATCGATCCCTTTGGGAATGGGATCGATCCCTCTGGACGAAAATAGCCTATAACGGCTAGTTTTTGTGAGACAACGGTAATATCCGAGATTTGGCTCCACCCAACGGCTAGAATACATCCAAGGGACTATAAATAGAGGCTTAGAAGCTAAAGGAAAAGAGAGGAACTACTCAGCAACTCCATAACACATATTCCTCAAATCCTCAAGCCTCAAACAACAAATCAAGAGCTCCAAAGTCTTCATCATCTATCATTCATCTATTTCTTCTATTGCTTAGCACAAATCTTGTATAGGTTTTCATTGTGCTTAATTTCTGTAATCACTTGCCTACCTAGAGGCCTTTCTTTGATTACATCATTTGTATACCAATTCAATCCTTGTAAAAAGGGGAGGTTTCTCTTTAGCCTAAGAAAAAGAGGGAGGTTACTCTTTAGCCTAAGAAAAGGAGGGAGGTTTCTCTTGAGCCTAGAAAAAGAGGGAGGTTACTCTTGAGCCTAAGAAAAAGAGGGATTGTAATCACAAATTCAAGATAGTGGATTTAGAAAAAATCCTTGGGAGCGTCTCAAGGTAGAGGACGTAGGCAAGGTTGCCGAACCTCTATAAATCGCTTGTGTAAATCTCTCTTTCCCTACTCTCTTTATTTACAATTATATTGTGCTCATTGAATTAAATTTATATTGCATGATTGAATAGCCTAGAGAACTTAGAAAATATTCATCTAGGCTAGAGAATTTAGAAGAATCGAAAAAGGGGCTTAAGGCTAGCTAACAACCGATTCACCCCCCTTTCGGTATTGACTATAATAGCCAACAATTGGTATCAGAGCTTGGGCTCGAGATTGAATTAGACTAACCTCTATCGAGCAAAACGATCTTAAATGGCTCACTTGAATGTAGGCACACCCCTAGGAGAAGAGGGACAATCATTAGTTAGACATCCACTCTTCAATGGTGAGAATTATTCATATTGGAAAATTAGGATGATGTTCTTTGTACAATCTAATGATTATGAAGTGTGGAGAGTGATTGTTAATGGTCCCAAAATTCCAATGAAGAAAGTTGATGGAAAAGATGTCCCTAAAAGTGAGGATGAGTGGGACACAAATGATATGAGATTGGCACAATTGAATGCCAAGGCTATGCACACTCTCTTTTGTGCATTAGGTCCTAATGAGTATAATAGAGTCTTTCTATGTGAGAATGCTAAACAAATATGGGACAAATTGGCCATCACACATGAAGGGACAAATCAAGTTAGAGAAACAAAAGTAGGAATGCTCACACATGATTATGAGCTTTTTAGGATGAAAGAAAATGAGTCTATTAGCGAAATGTTCACTAGGTTTAATGATATAATTAATGGACTTAAGGCATTAGGCAAGAACTATTCCAATGTTGAAATGGTAAAGAAAATTTTGAATAGCTTGCCACAATCATGGGAGGCAAAGGTAACCGCAATAGAAGAGTCTAAAGATCCCAATACCTTGTCTCTAGATGAACTTATGGGCTCCCTACTTACATATGAGATGAAATTGAAAAGAAATGAAGTGCCTTCAAAGAAAGTAGGGGTAGCACTCAAGTCTTCCACTCATGAGGTTATTGAAGATGAGAGTGATGAGAGTGGAAATGAGGAAGAAAAAGAAATGACAATGTTTGCCAAAAGATTTAATAGGTTCATGAGAATGAAAGAAAAAGAAAATAATAGGAGACATCAAATAGGGGAGTCAAGTAGAAGAGAAAAGGACTCCTTAGTATGTTATGAGTGTAATGAACCAGGTCATACTAAGTTAGATTGCCCCTTACTTAGGAAAGAAAAGGATAGAAAACCTAAGAAGAAAGCATTTGTGGCTGCATGGAGCGATAGTGATAGCTCCGATGAGGAAAACATAGATGATGAGGTAGCCTACTCATGCTTTATGGCTATTAGTGACGATGAGGCTAGCTCTAGTTCTAGTGAAAATAATGATTTTACATTTGATGAGTTACAAGATGCTTTTAATGATTTAGCAAATGAATTTCAATGCATGAACTCCAAATATAAGAAAATCATTGCTAAATTAAAAATAGAAAATGAAGCCTTGACAAATGCTAAGATAGAATTTGAAAAGAAATTAGAAGATGCTAACTTAGAGATAAATGAGTTGAATGAAAAGAATACAAATTTGCATAACTCATTTTCTAGGTTCTATATGGGTCAACAAAAATTAAATCACATGCTAGAGACCCAAAGAGCTTTCTTTGATAAAGATGGGTTAGGTTATAATGCAAATAAAAAAGAAACTCATCTTAGGAATTTCTTAGTAAGCAAAAATTATATGCATGATACATCTCTCACATGCTCACTATGCAATAGAATAGGACACTCTTCACAAGCATGCACATATAGAAAAACCACATTTAGAGGAAGAGTTGTTAGAAAGATGTGGATGCCAAAGCATGCAATAAATAATGATGAATTGTGCTTGAAATGGATCCCAAAAGGATCAAAAATTGTGAACACTAACTCTCATGGACCCAAGAAAATTTGGGTACCAAAGCATGCCTAAATTTGTTTGTAGTAGGAGTGTTAGAGCATGGGAATACAATGGAACAATGTAGTTTAAATGCTCAACACATCCTCATGGAGTTTGCTTGTGCTAATGAGAAAGAAGAAGAGCTTGGAAATCCACCCTTGGCAAGGTCACAAAAATTCTTCAAAGGATAGCACAAGGTGGATTCAATTATTCAAGGTAAAGCATTCTCTAGCAAAGGAGTATTGTAAGCTTAATTCTTTACTCCTTAAAACTATTATTTGATTATTTGTGCTTTGATGAGAAAGTTGGTTGATGATTCTTGATGCATTGTGAGTTGAATGATTGAACAAAAGGCATGATAAATGATTTTTGAGTGTTTGATGAATAGTACTTGATGCATTGAATGAAAAGCATGATTTGTGATTTTGAAATGATTATTGGTTTTCTACATCTTGAGCAAGTTTGATATGTCTAGATACTATATTTAGTTGCTCAAAAGCTGTCAAATATGTCATATATGCAAAATGCCTTGTCATGAGCCTTAATGAAAAATATGCATGTTAGATATCATGGCATGTTGTTCACAAGATGTATGTTTTAATGATATATATG
Organism: Heritiera fomes; assembly: GCA_032173925.1. NCBI lineage: Eukaryota > Viridiplantae > Streptophyta > Magnoliopsida > Malvales > Malvaceae > Heritiera > Heritiera fomes. Next base: position 8,184,554 of record JAPDPM010000017.1, read on the forward strand.
CTTAAAATCTATGTGAACAAGTTTGTTTTGACATATTTATGTAATTCAATGCATTTGTTTGGTCAAAATATACTTAACTCTCAAAATGACATCCTTTGAGGCCAAAAATGCATTTTATTGTGAAAATTCTTCCAAAATTGTAAAATCTTTTGTAAAATGGTTTTTGATTCATGTTTTTCATTCATACAAGTCCAAAATCATGTTTTACAAATGTTTAAACCTTTACTTGGACTTAAAATACTCAAAAACAAAGTTTTGGCACCTCAAAGGTTGGATTTTCTGTCATAAAACTATAGAAACAGGGTGAGGGATCGATCCCCCATCAAGCAGGATCAATCCCCCTTGAGCAGAATGCAGGAAATCTGTATTCTGGACTTAAGGGATCGATCCCCCTCCAAAAGGGATCGCTCCCCACAAGCCAAAAAGGCTTTTCTGCATGTTTTCAACCGAAATTGAGAAGAACTTTTCATTGTTTTGATACTTTCTCTCTTCTCAACTTAAAATTCATTGTTTTAACTTCTTTTTGATGATCTTTACAACATGAAAATCCATTTTTGACTGATATCATGCCTCAACTTCATCAATTAATATCATTTCCAACAAATGGTATCACTTTCAACAATCAATACCATTTTTCTTGAACTCACAAGTGCAAAATCATTTTTCTTGTTGAAAACATTCATGAATTGCATAAATCTTGAAATAATCTTGAAATATATCTTCAATGAATGCTTAAACATAATTTTGAGATTTATTTCAATGATTTGTGGATATATTTAAGAATTTGATGAACTTATGCATAATGAGTATTATTCATATTTTTTGTTCATCTTAGTCAAGCATGCTTATAGGATTATGTCTCTTAGCTTGACTCATCTATTCCACACTAGGTTTCATGATAATTATACATCTAGTGGAAGAATAATTAAAACTTGACCTTAAGGATTGATTTCAAATGCAAATTCAACAATTGGTATAAGGTCATAATTTTCATAATTTTCCTTGGCTTATAATTAGTGATGATAAATGAATCCTAAATGTTGAGTTACATAAAAATTTATCATCCATGAAATTAATTCTTTATAGCCAAATTATTATGGAACTTGAGCATTAATGACAACACAAACAATTGATACACATGCATAGACTCTTGATTGTTTTGATGATGAACATGCATGTTTGCTTAAGTTGAATCAATAATCATGCCTATGAGATGAGAATAGTTATTTCATGATATTAAGTGCTTAACCTCACTCATAGTTTATGGATTTTAATGATAAAATATATTTTAGCTTGATAATATTGATTCACTTAGGTGAAACCATTTTAGTTAAAATAGCATATACCATCTAGAACTTTAAATGATGATAACAACTAGGGATATGGCTATTAATTGATTAAAATGGTAATGTTGAATCTTTCCTTGCTCATAATTGGTTAAGATCTTGAATGAAAAATTGAGCATAGGATTCTTTAGTTTTATGGAAGAAAATGTGTTTGCTTGAATACCTTGATTTTATGAATCTTCCATATGGTATAAATTTGTGAATATGAATATGGATTAATACTTTATGATAGTGCGCTAATGATTAATTGATCCATATGCATATTTGATGATATGTGTTGTGTTCTTGCATATTTGGAATGATTATTTTCTTGACATGAACACACTACACATAGATATTGGATTCATGCAAAATGCCTAAGTCAACCATTTGTAACAATTGGTATTTAGATTGAAATAACAATTAGTATCATTGGGAACCATATTTTCAATAATTGGTAAGCCAAATCTAAATTGCCAATTGGTATGAGCTTTAAATTGACAACTCTTCTCATGCTCCTTAGATTGAAATGACAAATAGAGAAGAATTCTCTTAGGATATTTTTGCATGAAACTCTTGTGTGCTAGAATTTGTAGTTAATTGCTATATATCTTAATTCTAGGCACAATATTTCTTGAAAATGATTTATGAGCACATGCATATGATATGTTATCTAATTTTAGCTCATAATCATGATGTATTACCATGCACCTTAGTTGGACCTTAGAGAACAATTGATATACTTAGGTGCTTGCTTAACTTCTTACCAATTGGAACCTTTTTGCAAAATTACTTATCAACAATTGGTATCAAAATTGTTTATAAACAATTGGTATAGGATCATAAGTCATATTCATTGCATGAATATTTCATACTCTTTGTGAATATTGACTTATTTATTTGTGCTATGAGTCCCATGTACTAACATGTTTCTTGTTGGGTGGAGAATATTCTTTTATCTCTTCTCACATAGCCATAATTTTAGGGGGAGCATATTTTTTCTTAGTCTTCCTTCTTTTTGCTATGACAAAAAGGGGGAGAGATAGATATTAAAAGGGAAAGATATTAAGGGGGAGAGATAATGAGGGAAAATTCATTTTCAAAACCCATGTTTATATTAAGGGGGAGTTTTATAAAATCCTGCTTTGTTTTAGGGAGAGTATTTTATCAAAGAATTTTCAAAGCAAATTTACATTAAGTTTTGTCATATCAAAAAGGGGGAGATTGTTAGCTTTAAATTGACATATATATTTTGAAATGACAAAAACTTAAGTAAGCTTTAATGTTTTAATTCATATTGTAAATTTGCCTGATCACACATAATTTTCTCAATACATTTTTAAGTGTTCATATCAAACATTATGACCATGATTTAATGATATATTCTTATTGGTCTTAATACTTTATAAAATGGTTTTCAATGTTAAGTAATTTTCTCAAGAATTATTGAACATAAGTTTAGAAAATTACTTATAAGTTTTTGGACAATATTTTCATTTGAGAAAGTCAAGAAAAACTCCCTTAAAGCTTATAAATGTTTTGGGCTATATTAAATTCAAGTCTACATCATTTCTAACCCAAAAAGTGCAGGAAAATGGCTCTCTGGAAGAAAAGGATCGATCCCCTAGGGAAAGATCGATCCCTTTTTGGCAGAATGCTTTCCCAAGGTCCCTGAAGCCAAGAATCAGATTCTGGACAAAAGGGATCGATCCCTTTGGGAATGGGATCGATCCCTCTGGACGAAAATAGCCTATGACGGCTAGTTTTTGTGAGACAACGGTAATATCCGAGATTTGGCTCCACCCAACGGCTAGAATACATCCAAGAGACTATAAATAGAGGCTTAGAAGCTAAAGGAAAAGAGAGGAACTACTCAGCAACTCCATAACACATATTCCTCAAATCTTCAAGCCTCAAACAACAAATCAAGAGCTCCAAAGTCTTCATCATCTATCATTCATCTATTTCTTGTATTGCTTAGCACAAATCTTGTGTAGGTTTTCATTGTGCTTAATTTCTGTAATCACTTGCCTACCTAGAGGCCTTTCTTTGATTACATCATTTGTATACCAATTCAATCCTTGTAAAAAGGGGAAGTTTCTCTTTAGCCTAAGAAAAAGAGGGAGGTTACTCTTTAGCCTAAGAAAAGGAGGGAGGTTTCTCTTGAGCCTAGAAAAAGAGGGAGGTTACTCTTGAGCCTAAGAAAAAGAGGGATTGTAATCACAAATTCAAGATAGTGGATTTGGAGAAAATCCTTGGGAGCGTCTCAAGGTAGAGGACGTAGGCAAGGTTGCCGAACCTCTATAAATCGCTTGTGTAAATCTCTCTTTCCCTACTCTCTTTATTTATAATTATATTGTGCTCATTGAATTAAATTTATATTGCATGATTGAATAACCTAGAAAACTTAAAAAATATTCATCTAGGCTAGAAAATTTAGAAGAATTGAAAAAGGGGCTTAAGGCTAGCTAACAACCGATTCTCCCTCCCCTCTTGGTATTGACTATAAGAGCCAATAGGAAGGTTTGTTAAGAAAGCTTGGACGGTTAGATAGCAAGAAGGTGATGTTTTTGTTTATAGATCTTGGAAGAACGGAAGCAAAACAGAGCAAGAATGTATAGCCAAAACTAAAAATCGTGGAGTAGCAATTTAAGTCGACAAAGAGAAGAAAATTTGCTGAAGTTTTACTCCATTGAATTTTCCACTTATCCTATTGTTCAATAATAACGTGCCACCTAGCTACTAACCCCTTCTTTCATCATTTCATTTCCTTTAAAATAGCTTTACACGTTCAACAAGGCAGCAACAAAATAAGTGGCGGTGAAGACCACAATTTTCTGCACGGTTTGACTAAATTTTTTTTTCTTTTTGTTAGGCTTCCAACCAATAAAATTTAAACATATTTCCTAATAAAAAATTTCCCTCCATTAAATATTTTTTGTTTGCATTTTATACCATGAAAATTGCAAATCCAATTTCCTTTAGATGGTTTCAGCCGAGCAACAATACAGCAGTAAGATGAGTGGCGTGAAAGCCAATTTGCTGATCGGTTTTGCCTTGTTTTCTTCTCTCTTTTATATATTTTAATCAATCACAAATTATTACATGCAAGCTAATCCATTTCCTTCCTTTAAATAAGATTTGTTTGTATTTTATAGCATAAAATTGCCTTTCAATTTTATTTTTCTTTAGATGGATGAAACTGTGCGGCACCACAGCAGCAAAATAAGGCGGTGAAGAGCTGAATTTTGGTTCAGTTCTTCTTGGTTTATTTCCTCTCCTTTTTGCATACTTCAACCAATAAGATTTACCATATGGCCACAACATAAAATTCTCCCTTTAGATACCATTTATTTATTTAGTATACTATTTAAAATATCTCTTCCATTCCTAATTTCAGATTTTATTTTCTTTATTTACTTCCATGCCTCTACATCATCTTATAATATTCATTTCACCTCTGATACACCATATTATAACTCATAAATTCAATAAATCCCAAATCCAAAGTGAAAATCCACATTCAATATTTATTTAATTTCACTAAGTAATTTATTTCCACTATCAAGGATTTACCAAAATATGGTGTATAATATTTTAAAATCCGGTCTCACACTACTCCAATCTCTTGAGATAAAGACTCTGATAATGATGATGATGATATTTAACACCGTTTATGACAATTACACTAGTGATATATTATCTTTCTTAGCTCACCGTAAAATAAAAGGCTATAAAAAATTACATTTTAAGGTCTATGAAAATTTTTTATTATTATTATTATTATTATTATTATTATTATTATTATTAGTAGTAGTAGTAGTAGTAGTAATCTATTTAAAATTTTAAAATGACACTTGTGTTTTGCTCTCAATAAAATCTTTTAAAAAAGTTAAACTATTAGAAATAAACCAAAATTTTAAATTTTATTTTTTGCTCTCACTAAATTATAAGAGAAATATTTAAATATACGCCTTTAATAATATTATAAGGTATATGGAGGTACTAACAAAATAAAAAAAATAATTGAGTAAAGTAATGGTTTACAATGGAAATACTAATTTATTATTGGTAATTACTATAAAACTTCTCTTGTGAATAGTTGAAATTAACTAAAAAATTTTCAAAAAGTTAAAAAGACTATAAAAAAGTTAGAATGAAATAAAAAAGGAAAAGAAAAGAAAACTATTTGTTACAAATCAAAGAACTAAATAAATGAAAAAAAAACATGTAGAAAAGGAAATGTAAATTCATCTAGTGTAAACACTAAAATCATAAAGATTTTTCGTTTGAAACATAGATTTATTGGAATACAAATTGAAGATTAATGATTTATTTTGATACAATAAAATCATAAAGGTTTACTTAGAAAAATTTACAAATTAAGTTCATAAAATATTTCGTTATTTTAGCCTAAAATTTTCTTAAGTATCGTAAAATGAAAGAAAGAAATTATCATAAATTTACAATTTAGCAAAAAGAAATGAATTATCATATAATCACTACAACAAAATAAACATTCAGTGACGGAATTAGCGATGGAAAATTCCGTCGCTGAAAACAATCAGCGACGGATTAGGGATGAAACTTTTCTGTTGGAAAAATCAAAGTCGCTGATGATCACTTTATTGTAAAAAACTTAATCTTTGTCAGTAATTCTGTCGCTAATTAGTGATAAAATTTTTTTACATTAGTGATGGATTTTATGTTATCAGCGACGGAAAATTTCATCGCTAAAAACATTATTTCGTCTTTTAACTTACATGAAAATTCATCGCTAAAGGGAATCAACAACGAAATTTCTATCACTGATACTTTATTTGTTTTTTTTATTTTATAAAAAATATGTCGCTAAAAGGCATCATCGACGCAAATTTCTGTTGTTGATAGTTTATTTATTTTTTATTTTATAAAAAAAGCTATTGCTAAAGGGCATTAGTGACAGAATTTTCGTTGCTAATAGTTTATTATTTTTGTTAATTCAATAAATATTTCATTGCTAAAAGACATCAACGGTAGAAATTCTATCACTAATGTGATGAATTTCGTCGCTAATGTTATAAATTTTTCACTAATTTGATAGATTTTGTTGTTAATTGCTGTGAATTTCGTCAAAAAAATGTATTATGAAATTTCTAGAACAAATTATATATATTTATATAAAGAGAGAGAGAGGAACACTTAAAACATTTAAATCCATTAATATAAAATATCTAAAATAAGTACAATATTTATACATAAATCCATAAAATGCACGCAATGAAATAAAATCTGCCAACATCCATGAATACCACCACCACCAACACCTCATCATCATCATCATCATCATCATCATTATCATCATCATCTGTAAGTTAAAAAAATCCATAAGTATTAAAGTTCATCATATAAAAAAAATTAATAACATAAACATAAAAGAATAAAAAAATAGTAAATTTATAAAAAAAAATAAAAGGAGAGAGGGATAAAGAAGAAAAACTAAGAAAAAAAATGAAGAGATGGACAAGCAAGGAAGATTGGGAGGAGTGAAAAGGAGAGAAAATGAAGAATAGGAGAAAATATAAAGAATTTGGCGCGCATAACTGTGAGATCTATATTTTTTATTACTGTTAAAATCCACTGTTCATAAAGTTAGGAATATTGGATACCTTATATTTATTCAAATTGTTGATTCTTTGTAGATATGAACAGGAAACCGAATAGTGGGTCACACTAGATCTCTAGTGTTTGAATGAAGGTGAAACTTGGTAGAGTGAACTTTCGAAGCTAAATAATGTGAAGGTAAAATCTGCACCTCAAACTCAATTATTTTGCATGTTTTGAAAAACGTGAATCAATTTAGGAAATGATTGTTAAGTCCATAGGCCGTCAAAATTTTCGTGAATAACGGTCAAATCGAGGTGACTTTTGACCAACTATCATTGACAAAATATTTTCCATATAATGAGGTTTATGGCTATGTGGACTGATAGAATAAATAAGGCATAAAAGTAGAAATTTACGCGATTCAACGGTTAGAGATATTTTAGTAATTTTACTCAAATGACTAGTCAAACTTCAACAAAAGCTCAGCCAATGATTAGAGTGAGTTAAAAATAGATTTTTTATGATTAAATGATATATTTGAAGCTCATACTGATTATTTATACCAAAGTCAAATTATGAAGGGCAAAATGGAAAGATTTCTTAAGTATAAGGGCATTTTGGTAATTTACCCTATAGGATATTATTTTTATGGCAATTTTCAGCCCATCTCTTCATCATCATTGGCAATCATCACCTTCCACACCCTTCCTCCATTGTTAAATGCTTTGAAGAGAGAGAAGGCCATTAAAACACCACCTTAACCATCTTAAAACCCAAAACAACCTTCATAAAACCTGTACAGAATTCAAAGCTCTACATTTTGGTACCTAAATCAAAGCCCAAAGTGGCCATGTGCATAGTGAGAGATTCCTTAAGGAATTCGGCCAAGGTGAGAAAGGAAAAAAGCTTGAGTTTTCTCATGTTTTTATGATTGTATACTAAAAGATTAAGGTGTTAGAACATATGTTTGAGCTTGAATTGAAGCAGAATCATAAAATTCTCTCTCTTAGTGTTTTGGGTTAATATTCTACAAGCATGAGTGTGATGTGGTTTAATGTGAAAATGATGCAGAGTTAATGTGGAGTTAAGGTAAAGCATGAATTTAGGCCTAACAGTTGAAGAAATGAAGTAGATGATGAAATTTGAAGATGAATTTTAGAGTTTGGCTAGCAATCTGTCTGTGAGCAGTTGATTGCCCTGTATAGCAGTTGATTGCTCAGACACAGAATTCGAACATTTCTATCATAACTAATTTAGACCAGTCAACTGCCTTGAATAGCAGCCAATTGCCCCTGTAACTGACTTAAGCCAGTCGACTGTTTTTGTACCAGTCGATTGTTTTTACTCAGAAGCATTCTGTTTGAAAACCATTCGATTATCCATAGTAACTAGTCAATTGCCTACTGTACAAACAGCTTAGAAAGAAGAAATGCTAAGATCAGTTTATGATTATAAGAATAGTACAATTTTCATAATTGAAGTATTGAAGTTGATTGTATTTGAATATTGAATTTGTAGTTCAAAAATCAGTAAGGGATATTAGTGCTAATGAGTGATGTTGTGAAAATTTAAGAGGTAAGGGATATAAGTATGAAGTGTAGGGATACTATATTGCATGGATTTAATAAATCTACATTTTGGAATTGAAAGTGTTGGTTTGATTTGAATCTATGACACGGGGCTTATGGTTTAAACTGTATTTGTGCAGAAAGGTTAGGGTAGCAACCTAAGTCTTTAATTTTATATTTTAGAAGTAAAAAAAATGTTAATACTTATTTTGGGATTAAGCTTCTAAAATGTTGCATATGCATGCCAAACATGAAACTCAGTTTTTGAAAGGATTTTCACTACTTTTTTATCTGTTACGTGATACACTTATGTTTATATGAAATTACTGTACGCAAATAAAATATTTTGAAAGTTGGTTATCGAATTTGAAGATATTTGATGAATTTTTTTATTTCAAGTAAGAATATTTCTGAATTTGATGCTTATGGACTAGAATATTTTTGAATTTGATGCTTATGGACTGACTGAAGATATGAATTTCTAAATTTATCTTCGTAAACACATTTAAAAATGATTTATGAAATGTGTTGAGACTATTGACCCCATAGCTACCTGCGAGTACATGCCTTTCCATTCCGTTTCAATTGCTGTTGACCCTAGCCTAGTCTTTAGCTTCGATCCCACAGGTGTTACTTGGCTAGTACGCATTGTAGCCCCTTTAACTATGGCCATATGTCTATAGCATTCGCTTATTGGGTGAAGCCAAGTCTCCATTGTTTAATTTTTCTCGGGTGGTAAATCTCTGGTTAACATAGATCTAGGTACTCCCAAATTTGATTAGTTTCTGAATGTTATTTTACATGTGAATTATGATTTGTGATTTATAATTTTGAATTATTCTTTTAAAGTGATTTATAATATTTACGAAGTGTTTTAGAACTATTTTCCTAAATGTTTTATGAATTTTTTATAATGGTTATCTAATCTACTATAGTATCCTTTCCGATTTCATGCTCAAACAATCAATGGTTTCCGTGTATGAAAGTATGATTTCTGATACTGTGTATAGAAATTCATTGTATTAGCTTTCGTATATATATTTCTTACTAGGCGTAAGCTCACTCACTATTTTCCTTCCAAATTATCTACAGTTGATTTCATCTACTCAAAAGGACTTGATTTTTAGTATCCCTTAGGTGGGCTTCCAATTCTGTTGAGGTATACAAGATACTTTTATGTATTCAATTTTTTATATGTAATGCTACTTATATGTAAATAATACCTGGATGTACAGCACTACTTGCAATTTATTAAATGAAATTTTAAGATCAATTATATTCCTATTTGTTGTGCAAAAATTTGAATCTTGGGTTTGAATGAGAATGACAAAATTTATTTTGAATATATGTTGACACTGCGAACAGTCCAACCATATGTGATTAAGTTATGTGAAATAGTAAGAATATCCGATATCCAGTTTGTGACAATAACGGAGAAATGTTCGACAAAATTACCGTCGGATTAACGTAAAAAATTCCGTTGCTAATACTATTGCAAAATATTTCCTACTATTACAGAGGCGGGAAAAATTCAAAAAATTGGAATTAGCGATGAAATTAGCGATGGGAATTTCGTCACTAATTCTGTCGCTAATATGTTTTTAACAATGGAATTAGCGACGAAAATTTCAGTCGCTGATGCTTCAAATTTAAAAAAAAAATCAAAAAGTAAATCAATTTCTATCAGTTGGAATTAGCGATGAAATTTTCCGTCACTAAAAACACATCAGCAATGGAAAATTTCGTTGTTAATGCCTTAAATTATAAAAAGTAAAAAAAAAGCAAAAAAATAAATAAATTTGCATCATTTGGAATCAATGACAAAATAGTGACGAAAAATTTGTCGCTCATTCTAAACCATAAATGTCTTATGTATAGGTTTGAGCGTCGCAAATTTTCGTTGCTAATTTAGGCCCAAATGAATAGTGGCTTCTCGCCACATTTAGCGACGGAAAATGCTTTGTCGCAAATTACCGACGGAATTCTGTGGCTAAGTATAAAACTATTTTTGTTGCTAATCCATCACTAATGCTAGTTTTTAGTGACAGAATTTTTCGTTGCTAACATTCCATCACTGAATGTCATTTCTTGTAGTGAATGAATTAAAGAGTAAGGGCAAAAAGTGAAAGTCATTTTCTTTTGTAAAAAAGATGTTAAAGAAATTTTAAGGCTAAATGCTCAATTTAGGATAAAAAATTTTGGGAATTTCTCAATTAAGGATATGATCTTTAATTTTGATCAATTAAGGATCAAATGTTTTCGAATTTGTTCAATGTGGGGTTTTTTAACTGGAGTGATGTACATGTGCCGTTAACTCCGTTAATTGTAATAGATTGAGAAGGAAATATCCAAATTACCCTCAGAGTTTCCAGATTTTGATCCAACTTTCCTTTTTCTCTTTTCTTTCTCTCCAAAGATCTTCGTACTTTATTCCTCAACTTATTGCAAATCTATAATCTCTCTTTCACTTCTCTTAGATTCTTGCATTCCCAACTTACTTTCCTAAACTACTCTTTGCCTTTTTTTCTTTATCAACAATTTTTACATAACCAAAAAGCACAAAAAATCAGCAAAAAAAAATCATATTTACGCAACAACTAGTCCCTATCCATACCTAAAAACAGCACTAAGGAGAATCCTTGAAGCATCAAACAATTAAGAATCAATAATCATCTCAGCAACCAAAACCCTATTTACCCAGAACCCAAAACCCAAATTAATCTAGATACATCAAAAATTCACAAACATAAACATAAGATACATTGAAAATACACAAAAGAAATAAAAAGGATATTTGGGTCTCGGTTCTAGAGATTTCTAAGCAAGGGTTTAGCTCGGTTGGGAAATTAGATTTTAAAGAAAAAATGGGGTTTTGGGTTCGGTTTAGATAAGGGAGGTGATATTTTTTTTTCTAAGCGTGGATTGAGGATTGAGGCTAGTTTGAGCTATAGTAAGGGTTTAGAATTTATGGGTTTGTACAATGGAGTTAGGGTCATGAAAGTTTTGAACAATGTTTATGGATTTAATGTTTGATTTCTAATGACTAGAGTACAACTGAGCACAGTAACAGGAGTTGGTTGACAGTGGTTGGAGACAATGGCAGCAACGTGATCTTGGTCATTTTTGAAAAGCTGGTGAAAGGAGTATCGAATTTTGTAGAAAGAGAAACGAACGAGTCAAAATGAGAAGGTAGGAAAAGGAGAGAAAATGGAGGACAGAGAAAGAGAAAGGAAAAAAGAAAAAGAAAACAAATTTATTTAAAATTATTTTTTAAGGTGGAAATACATTTTTGTCCATCTTACATGTGAGAACCCCACTTTCCCAATACCCAATATAAGTTAAAGAGTGTAGAAATAGAAAAAATGAGAGTTGGTCACTAAGATTTCTAAATAAAGGGTCTACTCAGTAAAGATCAATGAAGCACTCACTGTGGGCCCCATAAGGACTTTTATTGTCCAAATCGAAAAGAGAACTTATAGAAATAATATTTGAAGTGAAATACTATGTTAGCAAGAATTTGCATCTCAAAATTCCCTTGTTTGGGCATGCTTTGAAAAGTGTGCAACAAATTTGAAAATGATAGTTATGTTTATAGGTATGAAAAATAATCATAAATAGCGTTCAATCTAAATTGATTTAAGACCAACTAATAGTCATAGGTGAATCTTCATGTAAAGAAGTCTCATGTCATTTAAATGGTAAACTAAATCACACGAAAAAGCAAAAAATTATGGATTGGATGGTTAGGGTTATTTTGGTAATTTTGCCTTTTTAACCTGTCAAACCCTATCAAAGGCCTATCCAATGATTAGAAAATGTTAAATAGATATGTTTTATGTTTGAATGAAAATTTTGGAAGTTGAACTTACTGTTTAAACTGAAATTGAAGTGTGAAGGGCAAAATGGGAATTTTGAAAAAAATAAAGGATTTTTGTAAATTGCCACCAAAGATATTTTAAAAAGCCCAAAAATATCATCTTCTTCATAAGTTGGTTGGCAACCATGGGAGAAATGAGAGAGAAAGCTCGGTTTAGAGAGAGAAAGTGATTGAAACCCTAGTGTACAAACCCTAAACTGTAAAACACCCCAAAAGAAAGTTGTTCTACGCAATGAGCTCTATCACATATCTCCAAATCAGACATAGCAAAGGCCATTTGAAGGGTGAAATATCCCCATGAAGTTTCAGCCAAGCTAAGGTAAGAGAGAGAAACACTGTCTTCTAATTTTGTTAATTCTAAACGGTTGCTTTTCAATGTTTAAGCATGTATATGGTGTTAAATTGAAACAAAAACACTTGAATAACCATCCATGAATTTCAACCAAGGTAAGATTAGAAGGGTACCATGCTCAATTTGATAAAGTAATGGTCCTAAAATACTGTATAAATTAATATAAGGCTGTTGGTAAAATCAGAACTGAAAAAAGAGATGTTTTAACTTTACTTACAGTTTGGCATCCGATATGAAGTAGACAGTATTTGCAGTTGTATTATGAAATATGGAAGACCTTAGAGTCTAGATATTCTTTGTAAAAGGAATATTGAAATTTGACTGTGTTTTGATATTGTTTTACAGCTCCAAATTAAGTGACGTTAAGCGAATATATGCTAGCTTATCTATAGTTGCTTACTGAAGTTAAAGTGGCAGACTGTACTGTGATTGAAATAGGTAAGGGACATATATATAAGACGTAGGGATACTGTGATTGGTATGATTGAAATCGTGCAATTCTGAACATTGAAACTGTTTTGAGAATCGATTGACTGGACTAAGTGATTTGAATTAATTTATTGGACTGAGTGATTGATATTGTGATTGCATTTGGATTGAAAAACAGGAACTATGGCTTTTGAACTATGTTTAAGTGTAAGAGGGCTAGGGTACTATTATGCAGCTGAAATTTTGTAAAATGACCCTAAAGCCCTAAATTGTAACTAAGAAATTCTATCATGGATTTTATAGACTTATGAATTGGCTGAAGATATATTTTGATTGAATAATTGTTAAATGTGAAATGTTTTCCAACTGGTTTATAAAATATATTATCTAAAGTTTTGAATGACTGAGTGAAGTGAATGTTTTAGATTGATTGACTATGTTTTACTGAAAGTTCTAACTATCTGACTGAAGTTAATGTGTTGAATGTCTAATTGAAGCAAATGCTTTGAATGTTTTGAATTAACTGACACAACTATACTCAAAGTGTCTATTTTTTTTACTTAAGCTAATGATTTGAATGATTTGAATTTAACTGAACGTATTGAATGAAATGTTTTGATTTCCGAACTGTATTATTTTAAAATGACATTTGGTTTCCAAAAGCTTATATTTTGGTTACTGGTGTGGCAAATCCTTAGCCAATCCAGGCGCTAACACTAAAACGTGCGTTTATATTACTGTATTCAGTTTTGAAAGCTTAAAATATTGTTTTATTGTTTTTCATGGAATCAAGTAAATGTTTTGAGACCGTTGACCACATAACTACTTGTGGGTACATGCTTTTTTATGTGTGTTTGTGATCTTTTGCTGATAGACCTTGGTCACGTCTTTAGCGCCACATAAGGATGGCAATGGGTACCCTATAAATGGGTACCCTATAAATGGGTATGCGGCACTACCCGACCTAATTAAGTAAGGTTAGGGTAGTATATAATCGACTTCGGGTAATTATCTTAGGGTACCCGTACCTAAACCTTATTATAAATAATAATTAATTTAAATGATATTTATATTTTTATATATAAATGATTTATTATTCATGTTGTATTTAATTAAATTAATTCATTAAATATTGTAATTATGAATTTTAACTTTAATTTAATTTTTTTGTTAAATTAAATTTATTAATTTCATTTTTTAATTAAGTTATTCCAAAATTGATTTTAAATTTAAATTTGAAAGTCAAACTTTGACTTAATAAACAGGTAGTTAACGGGTTTAGATAGTTAAATGGGTATTTTCTATTTTATAAGGTTAAGGCTCGACTAACACTAATCAAAATAATTGGGTAGTTAATTTGGTTTGGGTATTATAAAAATAATCAGGTTTGGGTATCCCAAATTTAGCGGGTAGGGCTAACCCGTTCACATTCCTAGTGCCACAATTGTCACCTAACCCATGTACTTTGTGGACCCCTTTTGACTATGGCCATATGTTGTTATTACTCTCTGTTGCGATACTTATATTGCATGAGTCTATCAGGTGATGCCTAGTCTCCACTGTACTATTCTCCTAAGGTGGCAAATCCTTGGCTAATCCAAGCACTCCCAGACTTTATTGATTTATGATTTTAGTGTGTTTGTTAACTGATCGTTTATGGAACCGTTTTCTGAGTGTCTATTGATCTATTTACCGACTGTTCATTGACCGGTTACTAATCATTTATTGAACTGTATTATGAGTGTCTACTGATATGCTTATCAAGTGTTCATCGACCATTTACTGATCGTTTACTGAACTATTTTCTGAGTGTCTACTGATGTATTTACCGAATGTTCACCGATCGTTTACTGATCATTTACTGAACTATTTTTTAAGTGTCCACTGATTTGTTTATTGAGTGTTCACTGACCATTTACTAATCGTTTATGGAACTATTTTCTAAAAAGTCTACTAACTGTTTATTGAGTGTTTACTAAAATGTTCACTGAGTGTTTACCGATTGTTTACTGATTGATTTCTAAATTGATACTGCACAGTTTACTGATTTTCTAAACTAATTTTTGAATCGTTTATTAACTGTCCATCAATATGTTTACCGAACTGTTTATTGATCATTTTCTGAACCGTTTACCGAGTGATTTATAGAGTGTTTTACTGAACAGATTACTAAATGATTTACTGAGCATATACTGA
This sequence comes from Heritiera fomes, assembly GCA_032173925.1. Classification (NCBI taxonomy): domain Eukaryota; kingdom Viridiplantae; phylum Streptophyta; class Magnoliopsida; order Malvales; family Malvaceae; genus Heritiera; species Heritiera fomes. The sequence continues at coordinate 8,199,887 of JAPDPM010000017.1, forward strand.
AGAACTGTTTACTGATTATTTACTAAACTATTTACTGAACCATTTACTGATTGGTTTATCGAGCTGGCTACTGTGCTGTTTGTTGAATTATTTACTGAATGTTTTACTGAACTGTCTATTGAGTGATTTACTGAATGTTTTTTGGAATAGTTTATTGAGTAATTTGCTAAACATTTTACTAATCAAATTACCGAAACTATACATTAAGCTATTATTGAGTGCTTGTTGAATGTGTACACGCATATGTCATCATTTTCTACCGATTTTGAATTATAAATGAATTGATAGCAATTGTTTACCATATAGTTTTGTTACTGAAGGATTGAAAGGTTTTAATACTGATTTGATACGCATGAATTCTATCTCTGTAAAGTTTTGAGAAATTTCTTATAGTCGGATTTAGGGACTGGGACAAGTGAGGTACTCTAAAGCATCATTTTGTACTCAGCCTAGTACTCCTAACTAATTATAGTATATTTTCTAAAAAAGTGCCAAACATTGTTTTAGATACTGACTGTAAGTTATGAACATGTTTTCGATACAAACATATAGGTGTACATAGTATTAGTTCTTTTATATATATATTTATTATTGGGCGTAAGCTCACCCCTCTTCCACCTTACAGATTTATTCGCATAATAACTGATTGTTAAAGGAGGGTTCTGATTGGATTCCTACGAGGTCTCGATATTATACCTTGTAGGTATAATTATACTGTTACATTATTTTATTCAAACATTTATTATACAATACTTTAGTGCGTAAAGAGATGTAAACATTAAAACTAAAGGAATCTGAGTGTTAATTATAGTCTTTGTTATTGGGTATTTGCATAGAAAAATAAATACATATTGTGAGCGACTATACTGGGACCAATTCGAATAGTTAGATATTGATTTAGCTAAGTAGATTTTAGCTTATTGTCGGAGTGAGGACATTAAGCATAATCTAACCGAATGAGTGAAAATGAAAAAAGTTAGTTTTGATTTCTAGGAATCAGAGTGTGTGATTTCCAGGAATCGAAGCATGACATTACATCAGCATTCACTCTCTTGTAGCGCATGTGTATCTATACTTGTTAAAAAGTCCTACATTGAACAAATTCAAAAATGTTTAGTCTTTAATTGAGCAAAATTAAAAATTATATCCTTAATTGAGAAATCCTCAAAATGTTATATTCTAAATTGAACATTTAGCCAAATTTTAAATACACTACAAAAGTTTATCTTTACACCCCATTATTAAATACACCTATTATTAAATACAACCCAACTTTCCAGAAAAATTACTTTTCACACCTCTCAAAATTGTAACGACAATCTCTCACACTCTCACCTTTACATTCTACTTTATTTAAAACTCTAAAAAAATCATTAAAGGAAAATTTTGAGATTCCTTAAACCAAAACCATAGGCAAAAATCATATTATTTTGTTTAATTTTTGAGGGTTTTGAGTTATTTCTTTGTAATCTGCTTTGGGTATGTGAAATATATTGTGTTAATCCTTGCAAAAAAAAGTATCTCATCTGTTTGTTATCTTGTGCAAATATGGGTATGTACCTGCATCTCATGGGCTTATGGATATCTCACACGAAGGAGAAGCCAACCTTTTTATGTAAATCTTATCTTTCTTTATCTTTTGTTTCCATGTTATCAAATTCTTTGAAACTATCATAATAGCTATTTTCACTCAAACTATCTAAATGTTTTCAATTTTTTCTTTGATTGTAGAGTTTATGGACAGTAAGAATAAATAAGAAAGAAATTAAACAAAGCTTGAAGAAGAAGAAATTGATAGGTTTATTATTATTAATGTAGTAATTTTATTAAGGTTCAAATTGTCATTTTAATTTGATGTTATTTTTGTCTTAAAATTATTTAAAGTTGAAAGACTAATTTTTGGTGCACTCATAGGCTTTCAAGATGGTTTTTTTTTTGTATAGAAGAAGCAAATAAATGCTAATTTCAAGATGTTATTTTTGTCATCATTAAGCTTTTAAAATGTTGAAGTCTTGGAAAAAAGGTCGTAGGTATTGTGAATTAAATCTCAAACCTTCTGAATGTCACCTTTTAAAAGTGACTACGTGAATCATTTGAACTAAATTTCAAATTCAAGTGAAAGCGATTTTCCCTCCTTATAGTTATCACTTAGAGCTAAAAATGTTAATGGATCAGTTTGAGTCAAATTTGGATCTAACCTAGTCAAGTTATGTAACACTTTACATGCTTGTTTGTGTTTGACCTGATTCAATAATTCGAGTTTCAAATTTTATTGAGGATCATTCATATTATTAAACGGTACAATCCAAACTCTTTCAACTAATTTTATTTTTACTTATTTTTTAGTTTTTTTAATAAATTTAGAATATAGAAAACTTACCTATTTTATAATAATATTCACATAATAATATTATATATATTAGTCTTTTTTTATAGTATAAATATAAATATAAAAGTAATATATATATATATATATATATATATATATATTACAATTAGAATCGAATTTAAGAAAGTTCGAATCTTGAATATTAAAACCAAGATCCGACTTGGTTTTCAAACTAAATTAATATCTAATATATATATATATATATAAATATAATATTATATTATAAGGTACAAAGCAAATTTGGTAAGATGTCTATATGGATGTTACATGGATATTCTCTTTGAATGGCATGTAAGCATCCATTAATTTGATGTCAACCAAAGTTAAAAATAATAATAACTACTAACTACTCCACTTTTCCACTTTCCTAAAATTTTTTTGATTCCTACAATTTCTCTATCTTTAAAAAATTATCTTAAAATAATTTTAAATACTATCTAATAAAGATATTTAAAAGCATATAAATTTATTATCTATTTGAAAAACTAAATAAAATATTTATTGATATCTATTTATATTATAAAATAAAAAAATATTTTACTAGCAAAACTAAAAAGTACAAAAAATAAGTTATCAATATCATGTATATTATTTAAATATTTAAAATTTTAATTTTTCTAAATAAATAAGATTCATGTATAAAACATCTAAATTTATAAATATATATGTGACATACATGGACAAAATCAGAATTTTGATAATATTCGATGCCGTTTGAGGATTTGAATCATTGCTTTATGCACAGAATCAAAGAGGTGTAGGTAAAAGAGGCATTAAAAAGGATGAAGACCAGAAAAGTTGTTGGATCTGATGACATTTCGATTGAAGTTTGGAAATGTCTTGGAGATGTAGGAGTTAGGTGGTTGACAAATCTTTTTAACAAGATTTGATATAGTAACAAAATGCTTGAAGAATGGAGGAAAAGTGTCTTGATACCTCTTTATAAAAACAAAGGAGATATTCAGAGTTGTGCCAACTACCGAGGCATAAAATTGATGAGTCACACTGTGAAGTTATGGGAGAGAGTGATAGAACAGAAATTAAGAAATTGTAGATCGGAGAATTAATTTGGTTTTGTGTCTGATCGATCAATTATAGAGGCAATACATTTGCTTAGACAACTTATGGAGTGTTCTCGATTATTGGGTAAAGATCTTCATATGGTTTTTGTAGACTTGGAGAAAACATATTATAAAGTGTCCAGGGGTATTTTGGTGGACATTAATGAAAAGAAGAGTTATAGTGAAACACATTGAACTAATTAAGGACATGTATAATGGTGCAAGGACACATGTCAAGACATGTGGAAGACAAACAAGTGAGTTTCCTATCACAGTGGGTTTATATTAAGGGTCAGCGCTAAGTCCATTCTTGTTTTGCAATTGCAATGAACGAATTAACCAAATCCATCCAGGATAAAGTGCCTTTGTGTGTGATCTTCATAAATGATATTGTCCTTTATGCTGAGACTAAAGCAGAGATTAACACGAAGTTGGAAATATGGAGACAGATGCTAAAATCAAGAGTGTTCAAACTAAGGAGAGTGAAGACTGAATACATAGAATGTAAATTTAGTTCAAACAAGGAGGAGGAGCAGAATGTAGTGATGTTAGATGGGGTGGCGATACCTAAGCGGGAGCAATTTTGATATTTAGGGTCGATAGTATAGATGGATGGAGATATTGATAGTGATGTGAACCATAGGATTTAGGCTGAATGGAGTAAGTAGAGAAGTGCCACAGGTATGCTATTTGATAAAGAAATTCCTATATGGTTAAAAGGCAAGTTTTACAAGACGCTTGTTAGACCAACATTACTATATGATAGTGAATGTTGGGCGACTAAGGGACCGGATACACAGATGATGAATGTAGCAAAAATGCGAATGTTGTAGTGGGTGTGTGGATATACTAGAAATGATAGAATGACAAATGAAGACATCTGCAATATAATTGGAGTAGTACCTATTGTAAAGGCTGCAAATTTCGTACCAACGTTTGTAAATAAATACAAGACAACAAACAAGCTAAGTATTGAAATGTAGTTTGTACTTCTAATTATTACAAGTAATGGAAACAAATATTTTATTTAAGAGCATTTAGTAATACATGATTAATGCTAATATAATTTAGAATTTATATAAATAAGTACGAGTTATATATATATATATATTAACTAAATAAAGAAAATAAATTAGTATTTTGTACAATTGTGAAATAAATCAATATATTATATAAATGCACTCACAAACCTACGGACAAATATATATAAGTGAATAGACAATAAAAAGAACAAATAAATATATATATATATATGTAAATATATATTTAGCTAAACAAGTATATTAAATCAAATGTAATCTACATGATTATTAAAATATAGGTATTAAAAATATATATATATATGTATTGAATATTAAATACATGCATATATATATATATATGAAAATTTTATATATATATATTGAATAAAAAAATAATAAATAATATATATATATATATATAAAAATATGAAACTTGATTAGCTTCCTTAGGAAGCCAATCAAGTGTCAACTGCTCCCACTAGTGGGAGGAGGAAATGAAAACCAAAGAAAGGAAAGAGAGGACTGAAAGTCCTCTGTGAAACAAGATAAAAAATATATATATATAATAAAATATATGAATAAACAATAATAAGAAAAACAAAAGAGAGGGAAATCGAAGGCTTCCTTAGGAAGCCATCGGCTTCCCTTTTACCTGCTCCCACTATCGTGAGAGCAGGAACAAAAAGCAAACAGCAAAGGACTTTACCAGTCCTCTGCCGAGACCTAAATATCCAACATAAGGAAAAGAGAAAACAGGCGAAGGAGAAAGAGAGACCGAGAAAGAAGAGGAAAGGAAGTAGAAAAATGTGAGAGGACTAAAGAAAAGAAGAAAGGAAAATTGCAGCTGAAGCAGATCGAGAGAGAAAAAGGGTTGAAGAGAACCAGGAAAAAACGAAGGGAAAGAAAGTGTTTGTGGTTCGGTTAGGTCTGGAAGTGGCGAGGAGGAACAGAAGAAGAAGAAGACTGAAATGCAGCAGCCCCACGTGGGAAGAAGGGTTTGAAAACCCAGCTGAATGCGTGATTAAAAGCTGGTTCGTGGTTGCATTGTTCAGCCGTTTGTAAGAGGTGTGGACTGAACTTTTGGGTGCCCAAACAGAGGTCCTCGGTGACTGAAAAAGAAGGCAAGATTTTTAAGTTGATGAGCAATTTTCGGTGGCTATTTGGTGAGTCCTTAAGTGCCAAACTTGAAGTTATTTTCAGAATTGAGTTTGAAGGTTGTTTTACATGATTAAGTGAGGAAATTAAGTAGAAATTTTGCATGAATATGTATATAGGTATACATATATATTGTGTGAATATAGTAAGGTTAATATTAAGATGAAGTTGGATGATGTATAATTATATGCACATAAAAATATATACATATATATATATATATACACGTAAATATATGTATGTATATTGTAGTATGAAAATGAGGAATAAATTTGGATGAAATTAGTATTTGATTTTAAATGAATGCTTTGGAGGAGAAAGTTGGAAGATGAAACCTTAACCAAGAGAAGATTTTCAAGAAGAAAAAGTTGTATATTGGTTAAGATTAATGTGTATACATATATTTATATATATCTATACAATTATATGTAAGCAAATATATATATGTATACACACACACACATATATAATAAATGTTTATATAGAAACAGAATAGGATAAGCACATATATATAAGTTGGACCATACACGTATATGTAAGCATATATATATATATATTTATGTATATATGTTTAAATATATATGAATAAGGACGATGATTTATTGGTACATCTTGAATGAGGATAAGGAATCGATTTTGGATTTAGTAGTGAACTGAAATAAACTGAGGTTCTAAGAGGCTTGTGTTGGTGCATGATTAAGTATAATGACAAGAGTTATTGAAAAATGTTAATAAAATTTGTGTAGTGAATTGGAGCGGTGTAAAGGCTTGAGTACGGACTCTGAAGCTCGAGGAGGAAAATTTTAAGCCTCGAGGTAAGTGGGTTAGGTAAAGTATGCTAGATTCATTTCGTGGAATGATTTTGAATATGTTAAATACCTCAGTTTATTCTTCCGTTAAGATGTATAAAAGTTGGTTTATGCTTGAGCTACATTTAAACTCTCCTTGCCTTGTGGGTTGTGGCCGACTGAACATACATGTTAAAAACTATCGAATTCATACCTATGTGCATTTACATATTACATATTTGAAATAAGTTATTTAATACCCATATTTTGATAAATTGTGTCATGTTTTCAATTATAAAGTTTCGGTTTGGACGAACCCTTTTGAAATAAATCGAAATCTTGCATATTTGAAACTCAAAACTTGTTTAACAAATGCTTTGAAATTCGTGTAAGCCAAGTGCTACATGAGAAAACTATTTTCGAACTGTTTTTAAGTGTAGGCATATCCTACGACCTTCGGGTCATTTATAGCCTATCGAGCTTAGCTCTAGGCCTTATGGCCGTCTATCAAGCTTTGTGCTCTAGACTATCGTATTGTACTTATCGAGCCTAGAGCTCTAGGTAGATTGTTACTTGTCTGGAAAAACCAGCAGGCAAGTTCCAGCTCTTGACTGATCAGCGAGACTTGATATCGTTCTATGGCCATAAATTTAGTGTTGCTTGCGACACCATTCCATCGCTAGCTAGGATGGATATCGATTGATTGAGGATCATTGCCTAAACTCTACTTACTATTGTTTCATCTCCAGTACTGCTTTTAGTGAACCGAGGCAATATGCCTAATCGTTATCGATTTTCTTGATTTATGACTCATACATTCTTGAAAATCCATATTGATTGAAATGATTGCAATACTTATTGATCATTTATCGAATGTTTATTGATTGTTTTATCAAAGTAATTACCGATTGACTTATCGAATCATATTAATCGTTTATTAGAAGTGCATAGCATACTGAGTTCAACCGAATGCATAGCAAATTTATTTAAATGAACTGCATAGTAAGTTTTGTTTTAACTAAGTACAAATCGAAAGTGTTCTATAACTGAAGTGCACAAAGAAGTGTTTGGTTTATGATCATGCTTAAATACTGAGCTTGCTTATTACTCCAATATTGTTTTCTACACGTGCATGTAGAACGACATGAGTCTAACATGCATTTACTTAAGCTACTTACTGAGTCGTGGTTTTGCTCATCCTTTACTAATAACATCGCAGATCATACAAGTTAGACTCTCTCTTGGAGTTGGGTGCGAGGCCTCGAGGACTATCTTGAGTAGCTATATTGGTCTGAATCCTCCGAGTGCTGTTTTTGTTGCACTTGAGGTATAACAACGATTATTTTGTTATCCATGTATGACATTTTAAATTTGCACAGTACATGCTTATGGAAATTTTGGGGATGTAACTTGGAATCGTCCTATATTATTATAGACTTATATGATTATCGAGTACGATCTGAGAAGTGAATTGTGATAATTACGAGCTGTAAACTGCCTCTTTTATATATTTGTTGATTTTGGAAGTATGTGTAGTATCTAGTGAAATGAACTGAGAATTCTGGATTGAAATATGTGGCTGGAAATAGTTGATTTTATTGCAGGTTATTAAGCTGGGGAAAGTCGATTTTATATGAGGGGGAATTTTCGACGTTTTTCTTTTAACAGTTTAATATTGAACGAGAATATTAAGTCGAATGATTTTAAGAAATGACAAATTAAATAATGAATACAAATGAAGTTAAGAACGTGAATTCAGTTTAGAGAGGACACTGACACCGAATGTAAACTTTAAAGTGAAAAGAAAAATCTAGTTTGTAAATTTGGTAAATAGTAAGTGGAGTGATAAGTGTACTTCACGGCCTTCGGGTCCTGACAGATTAAATGGTATCAAAGCCCGATTTGTCTAGTACGTGTCAGTGTCATGGAGGTCGTTATTAGTGTTACATCCCATGTACTGTGTAATGTTTACACGTAACCACTGTTACTAACTTATACTAAGATTGATATGCTCTTGGTATAGGTATTTCTGTTAATCGAAATACAATGAGGAGAATTGGAGGCAGACCTAAGGGGTTGGCTCGAAGGTTTCCGATTACATGTCCGACCCCATCCACAGCACCTCTATCATCCTCACACCCCACACCTCCACCACCAGATAGTATTGAGGCAAGGATGGCTAGAATAGAACAAAGTCATGAGACTATGACGACCTTATTGCAATAATTGGTGGCCAACCAAGCTAGTACACAGCAAGCCACACTACCACCTCCTACACCTCCTGTACCACCACTTGCTGCACCTTCTGTGCCACAACCTCCACCACCACCGCAACATGAACCACCTCCACCACCTCCTCCTATAGTGCCACAGGCCGCACCTTTACCGACTGCACCTCAAACAGTTATGCCTCCACCCGCCGTACCTGAGGTTGGGAATCCGGTGGATAGAAACATGACACTCCTCCGACAATTCTAGAAGATGAATCCATCACAATTTAAGGGGGAGAAAGATCCGGCGAAGGCTGAGGAATAGATAGAAGAAATGGAGTTTCTCTTCAAGTATATGGGGTGTAGTACCACTGAGAGGGTTTCATTAGCAGTGTATATGATGAGGAGTGATGCACAGAAATGGTGGAAGACCCATGAAACGTTCTTGTTGGTTAAGGATCCGGTTATTACATAGGAGAGATTTTTAGAGGCCTTCATGAACCATTATATCTCTAAAGCTGCCAGACGACAGAAAAAGAATGAATTTATGGAACTCACTCAAGGATCGATGAGGGTGGATGAGTATGAAACATGATTTACTGCCTTAGTGAAGTATGACACGGATTATGCTGCTAACGATGAGAAGAAGGTAGAAAAGTTTGCTTCGGGATTGAAACCTAACATCTGAAGCAGGGTCACTCCATTTGAGCTTACCGAGTATGAGGCAGTGGTGAGGAAAGCTCAGAATGTTGAGCAAGAATTGGAGATTACTCAGGCTGAGTATGGGACAAGGAAGCCTCCTAGAGCCAAACCATTCATAGATAGGAGAAATGAGAAAAGGAGGTTTGAGCCGAGTAGATCCCAGGGACAAAATAAGAGGCAGAGGTTTGTTGCGCCTCGACCATAGGCTACTAGGCCTACAGCTACTACTACTCCTCCTAACAGAGCCTTGGCCATCATCCTTACTACTAATACTACATCTCAACCATACGCCACTTGTGGCAACAAGCATGGCAATAGACCTTGCTATGTGGTTACTGGAGCTTGTTTTAAGTGTGGCAAGACTGGTCATAGAATCAAGGATTGCCCCTAGATGAAGGCCATAGAGACTCAAGCCGGGGGACAGACAATGCCACAACAAAGGAGAACACAAGACAAGGGCAAGAGTCCAGTGGTACAAGGTAGAGTGTTTGCACTTGATCAGGAGGCAGCCGATGCTTCTGGTTCGGTTATTAAAGGTAAGCTCACTATCTGTGATTTAGAAGCATTCGTACTCATTGACCCAGGCTCAACTCATTCATTCATTTCACTTGCATTTGCTAGTAGATTGCAAATAGAGCCAGAGCCTTTAGGTTATCTCTTATATGTTTCTACTCCTTTCAAAGAATCTCAGACAACTTAATATGTTTATCGTCAGTGTAAAGTGAAGGTGGGAGATAAGTACTTAAAGGTAGATTTGATATTATTGAATATGTACGACTTTGATGTAATACTAGGCATGGATTGGTTAACCAACCATCGTGCTAGTGTAGATTGCTATAGGAAGATTGTAACTCTCTCCCTACTTGAAAAGTTTGTATTATTCCTTGGAAATGATAAATAGAATGATTTTGATTGGTGTTGATGTCTCACTAATATGAGATTAATTGTTTATGAAGGCTATCTCGCGTTTGTCGAGGATGCCGGAAAGAGCCATCCGGAACTGTCCGACATTCCAATTATCAAGGAGTTCTCTAATGTGTTTCCGGATGAGCTACTGGGGCTACCTCCGGAAAGGGAGACGGAGTTCGCTATAGAGCTACTCCCAAGCACTCAACTGATATCCAAACCTTCATACCGAATGGCCTTGGTCGAGTTAGAGGAACTGAAAAAGCAATTACAAGAACTGCTAGATAAAGGTTTTATAAGACCAAGTGTGTCTCCCTAGGGGGCTTTAGTATTATTTGTGAAGAAGAAGGATGGCAGTTTAAGGCTGTGTATAGACTATAGGCAGTTGAATCAAATGACGGTGAAGAACAAGTATCCACTACCTAGGATTGATGACTTGTTGGATCAGTTGAAGGGTGCTCAGATATTTTCCAAGATTGATTTGAGGTCTGGGTACCATCAGCTAAGAATCAGAAAGGAGGGTGTATCAAAGACAGCCTTCAGGACTCGTTATGGCCATTATGAATTCTTGGTCATGCCCTTTGGCTTAACAAATGCCCCTGCAGCGTTCATGGGACTGATGAATGAAGTGTTTAAGCCCTATTTGGACAAGTTTGTCATCGTCTTCATTGATGACATACTAGTATATTCTCGATCTCGAGAAGAGCATGAACACCACCTCCACATTGTGCTTCAGACTCTTTGAGAGAAAGAGCTCTATGCAAAGCTCAGTAAGTGTGAATTTTGGTTGGAGCAAATCAGTTTTCTCGGGCATGTAGTGTCAAAGGATGGTGTGTCGGTTGACCCAGCTAAGATAGAGGCTGTAATTAATTGGGAGAGGCCTAAGACAGTAACCGAAATTCACAGCTTTCTAGGGCTTGCGGGATACTATAAGAGATTTGTAGAAGGATTTTCTAAGTTGGCTGCTCCACTAACCTGACTCACACGCAAGAATGTCAAGTTTGAGTGGAATGATGCATGTGAGCACAGCTTTCTAGAATTGAAGCAGCGATTGACTACAGCTCCTATTCTGACAATTTCGAGTGGATCTGAGGGATTTGTAGTATATAGTGATGCCTCTCTACAAGGTCTAGGGTGTGTATTGATGCAGAATAGTAAAGTAGTGGCCTATGGTTTCAGACAATTGAAGGACCATGAGAGGAACTATCCCATACATGACCTAGACTTGGCAGCGGTAGTGTTTGCGCTAAAGATATGGCGCCACTATTTGTATGGTGAACGGTTTCAAATTTACACGGATCATAAGAGTTTAAAGTATTTATTCTCACAAAAAGAGCTGAACATGAGACAGAGACGATGGGTGGAGCTATTGAAGGACTATGACTGTGAGATTCTCTACCATCCGGGTAAAGCAAATCGAGTGGCTGATTCATTGAGTAGGAAGAGTATGGGTTTAATCAGCTACATGATGATCAAAGAGTGGGATTTGATGGAGAAATTCTAGGAATTAAATTTGAACCTAGAACCAAAAGGTGAATGTTTAATGGCTAGTTTGAGGATAGAGCCTAGAATTATTGATCAAATTAAACAAGCTCAAAAAGAAGACCCTCGACTTGTGGAGATTGTTAGTAAGATGCAACCGGATCAAGACTCAAATTTTGAGGTCAGAGATGATGGGTTGTTAAGATATAGGGGCAGGATTTGTATTCCGGATAGTGAGGTCTGGAAGAAACAGATTATGGAAGAGGCACACAGCTCCAAATACACAATGCATCCAGGTAATACAAAGATGTATCAGAACTTACGCAAGGTGTATTAGTGGGCTGGTATGAAGAAGGATATAGCGACCTTTGTGTCCAAATGTCTAGTATGCCAAAAGGTTAAGATTGAACACCAGAGGCCAGCGGGCTTACTGAAGCCTTTACCCATACCTACGTGGAAATGGGAGCACGTGACTATGGACTTTATCATGGGGTTTCCGAGGACTCGTAGGAATCATGATGCTATTTGGGTGATAGTGGATCGATTGACAAAGTTCGCTTACTTCCTAGCTATGAAGGCTACCGATTCACTTAGTGCCTTAGCAAATATGTATGTTAAAGAAATAGTGAGGTTACATGGGGTCCTAGTGAGCATAGTTTCGGATAGAGATTCTCAGTTTACTTCCCGTTTCTGGGGACACTTCCAGGATGCTTTGGGAACTAAACTGAGCTTTAACACAGCCTTCCATCCTCAAACTGATGGGCAGTCAGAAAGGACAATTCAGACTCTTGAGGACATGTTGAGGGCATGTGTCATGGATTTTCAAGGCTTATGGGATGATCATTTTGCACTAGCTGAATTTGCATATAACAATAGCTTTCACTCTAGCATTGGGATGGCACCTTACGAGGCGTTGTATGGACGTAAGTGTAGAACCCCTATTGGCTGGGAAGAGGTAGGTGAAAGAAAGATATTTACTCCTGAATTAGTAAAGAAAGCTTCTGAAGACGTGAGGTTGATATGTGATAGATTGAGCACAGCCCAAAGTAGACAGAAGAGCTATGCGGATAATTGGAGAAGACCTTTAGAATCTCAAGTTGGAGATAAAGTGTTTTTGAAGATCTCTCCATCTAAAGGCATAATACGATTTGGTAAGAAAGGAAAATTGAGCTCTCGGTATATTGGTCCGTTCGAAGTACTGGAGAGGATTGGGGACATAGCATACCGACTAGCGTTACCACCAGAGCTGTCAGTTGTGCATAACGTCTTCCATGTGTCGATGCTTAGGAAGTATCATCCAGACCCTTCCCATGTCATTGGAGATTATGGAGGATTTGAGTTATGTTGAGAGACCCATTCAGATTTTAGATAGAAAAGATAAGATATTGAGGTCTAAAACAATTCCTTTGGTGAAAGTACTTTGGCAGCATCACTCTTCAGAAGAAGCTACATGGGAGTTAGAGAGTTTGATTAAGGAGAAGTATCCTCACCTTTTTCAGATGGACATAAAAATTTTTGAGGACCAAATTTCCTAAGGTGGGGAGAATGTAAAGGCTGCAAATTTCGTACCAACGTTTGTAAATGAATAAAAGACAACAAACAAGTTAAGTATTGAAATGTAGTTTGTACTTCTAATTATTACAAGTAATGGAAACAAATATTTTATTTAAGAGCATTTAGCAATACATGATTAATGCTAATATAATTTAGAATTTATATAAATAAGTACGAGTTATATATATTAATTGAATAAAGAAAATAAATTAGTATTTTGTACAATTGTGAAATAAATCAATAAATTATATAAATGCACTCACAAACCTACGAACAAATATATATAAGTGAATAAACAATCAAAAGAACAAATATATATATATATGTAAATATATATATATATATATTTAGATAAACAAAGGATATAAGTATATTAAATCAAATGTAATCTACATGATTATTAAAATATAGGTATTAAAAATATATATATATATGTATTGAATATTAAATACATGCATATATATATGAAAATTTTATATATATATTGAATAAAAAAATAATAAATAATATATATATATATATATATATATATATATATATATATATATATATATATATATATCTATGAAACTTGATTGGCTTCCTTAGGAAGCCAATCAAGTGTCAACTGCTTCCACTAGTGGGAGGAGGAAATGAAAACCAAAGAAAGGAAAGAGAGGACCGAAAGTCCTCTGTGAAACAAGATAAATATATATATATATAATAAAATAAAATATATGAATAAACAATAATAAGAAAAACAAAAGAGAGGGAAACCGAAGGCTTCCTTAGGAAGCCATCGGCTTCCCTTTTACCTGCTCCCACTATCGTGAGAGCAGGAACAAAAAGCAAACAGCAAAGGACTTTACCAGTCCTCTGCCGAGACTTAAAAATCCAACATAAGGAAAAGAGAAAATAGGCAAAGGAGAAAGAGAGACCAAGAAAGAAGAGGAAAGGAAGTAGAAAAATGTGAGAGGACTGAAGAAAAGAAGAAAGGAAAACTCCAACTGAAGTAGATCGAGAGAGAAAAAGGGTTGAAGAGAACCAGGAAAAAACGAAGGGAAAGAAAGTGTTTGTGGTTCGGTTAGGGCTGGAAGTGGCGAGGAGGAACAGAAGAAGAAGAAGACTGAAATGCAGCAGCCCCACGTGAGAAGAAGGGTTTGAAAACCCAGCTGAATGCGTGATTAAAAGCTGGTTCGTGGTTGCATTGTTCAGCCGTTTGTAAGAGGTGTGGACTGAACTTTTTGGTGCCCAGACAGAGGTCCTCGGTGACTGAAAAAGAAGGCAAGAATTTTAAGTTGATGAGCAATTTTCGGTGGCTATTTGGTGAGTCCTTAAGTGCCAAACTTGAAGTTATTTTCAGAATTGAGTTTGAAGGTTGTTTTACATGATTAAGTGAGGAAATTAAGTAGAAATTATGCATCAATATGTATATAGGTATACATATATATTGTGTGAATATAGTAAGCTTAATATTAAGATGAAGTTGGATGATGTATAATTATATGCACATAAATATATATATACACTTAAATATATGTATGTATATTGTAGAATGAAAATGAGGAATAAATTTGGATGAAATTAGTATTTGATTTTAAATGAATGCTTTGGAAGAGAGTTGGAAGATGAAACCTTAACCAAGAGAAGATTTTCAAGAAGAAAAAGTTGTATATTGGTTAAGATTAATGTGTATACATATATATATATATATTTATATATATACAATTATATGTAAGCAAATATATATGTATACACAGACACAAACATATATAATAAATGTTTATATAGAAAAAGAATAGGATGAGCACATATATATATATATATATATATATATATATAAGTTGGACCATACACGTATATGTAAGCATATATATATATATGTATGTATATATGTTTAAATATATATGAATAAGGACAACGATTTATTGGTACATCTCGAATGAGGATAAGGAATCGGTTTTGGATTTAGTAGTGAACTGAAATAAACTAAGGTTCTAAGAGGCTTGTGTTGGTGCATGATTAAGTATAATGACAAGAGTTATTGAAAAATGTTAATAAAATTTGTGTAGTGAATTGGAGCGGTGTAAAGGCTTGAGTACGAACTCTGAAGCTCGAGGAGGAAAATTTTAAGCCTCGAGGTAAGTGGGTTAGGTAAAGTATGCTAGCATCATTTCGTGGAATGATTTTGAATATGTTAAATACCTCAGTTTATTCTTCCGTTAAGATGTATAAAAGTTGGTTTATGCTTGAGCTACATTTAAACTCTCCTTGCCTTATGGGTTGTGGCCGACCGAACATACATGTTAAAAACTATCAAATTCATACCTATGTGCATTTACATATTGTATATTTGAAATGAGTTATTTAATACCCATATTTTGATAAATTGTGTCATGTTTTCAATTATAAAGTTTCGGTTTGGACGAACCCTTTTGAAATAAATCGAAATCTTGCATATTTGAAACTCAAAACTTGTTTAACAAGTGTTTTGAAATTCGTGGAAGCCAAGTGCTACACGAGAAAACTATTTTCGAACTGTTTTTGAGTGCAGGCATGTCCTACGACCTTCGGGTCATTTATAGTCTATTGAGCTTAGCTTTAGGCCTTATTGTCGTCTATTGAGCTTTGTGCTCTAGACTATCGTATTGTACCTATCGAGCCTAGAGCTCTAGGTAGATTGTTACTTGTTTGGAAAAACCAGCAGGCAAGTTCCAGCTCTCGACTGATCAGCGAGATTGGATATCGTTCTATGGCCATAGATTTAGTGTTGCTTGCAACACCATTCCATCGCTAGCTAGGATGGATATCGATTGATTGATTGATTGAGGATCATTGCCTAAACTCTACTTACTATTGTTTCATCTCCAGTACTGCTTTTAGTGAACCGAGGCAATATGCCTAATCGTTATCGATTTTCTTAATTTATGACTCATAGATTCTTGAAAATTCATATCGATCGAAATGATTGCAATACTTATTGATCGTTTATTGAATGTTTATTGATTGTTTTATCAAAGTAATTACCAATTGACTTATCGAATCATATTAATCGTTTATTCGAAGTGCATAGCATACTGAGTTCAACCGAATGCATAACAGATTTATTTAAATGAACTGCATAGTAAGTTTTGTTTTAACTAAGTACAAATCGAAAGTGTTCTATAACTGAAGTGCACAAAGAAGTGTTTGGTTTATGATCATGCTTAAATACCGAGCTTGCTTATTACTCCAATATTGTTTTCTACACGTGCATGTAGAACGACATGAGTCTAACATGCATTTACTTAAGCTACTTACTGAGCCGTGGTTTTGCTCACCCCTTACTAATAACATCGCAGATCATACAAGTTAGACTCCCTCTTGGAGTTGGGTGCGAGGCCTCGGGGACTATCTCGAGTAGCTATATCGGTCTGAATCCTCCAAGTGCTGTTTTTGTTGCACTTGAGGTATAACAACGATTATTTTGTTATCCATGTATGACATTTTAAATTTGCACATTACATGCTTATGGAATTTTTGGGGATGTAACTTAGAATCGTCCTAGATTATTATAGACTTATATGATTATCGAGTACGATCTGAGAAGTGAATTGTGATAATTATGAGCTGTAAACTGCCTCTTATATATATTTGTTGATTTTGAAAGTATGTGTAGTATATAGTGAAATGAACATAGAATTCTGGATTGAAATATGTGGCTGGAAATAGTTGATTTTGTTGCAGGTTATTAAGTTAGGGAAAGTCGATTTTATATGAGGGGGAGTTGTGGACGTTTTTCTTTTAACAGTTTAATATTGACCGAGAATATTAAGTCGAATGATTTTAAGAAATGACAAATTAAATAATGAATACAAATCAAGTTAAGAACGTGAATTCAATTTAGAGAGGACACTGACATCGAATGCAAACTTTAAAGTGAAAAGAAAAATCTAGTTTATAAATTTGGTAAATAGTAAGTGGAGTGATAAGTGTACGTCACGGCCTTCGGGTCGTGACACCTATGGAAGACAAGATGTGTAAAAGTTGTTTACGTTGGTTTGGACACGTATAACGTAAATCTATAGATCCTTTAGTTAGGAGAGTGGAAGCTGTGAATGAGGAAAGAAGGGTCAGGAATAAAGGAAGACCAAAAAAGACTTGGAATGAAGTAATTCGGAAAGATATAAAATTATTAGAGTTGGATGAATGCATTGCTTCG
Source organism: Heritiera fomes (assembly GCA_032173925.1). Lineage (NCBI taxonomy): Eukaryota > Viridiplantae > Streptophyta > Magnoliopsida > Malvales > Malvaceae > Heritiera > Heritiera fomes. The sequence continues at coordinate 8,217,336 of JAPDPM010000017.1, forward strand.
GATAGGAATGTGCGGAGGAGATGCATTGCTTTAGATAGGAATGTGTGGAGGATAACAATTCATATGAACGATTTAACATGATTTTAGATATTGGTTCATATAGCCTACCCTAATCTATTGGAATAAAAGCTCTAATGATGATGATAATATGTTACATACATATTTAAATAGATAAAATTAATTCGTGCATTGCACAAATTACTGTTCTTTTAGATATATGTATATATAAATACCTTTATGTTATAATCATTCCTATACACACACATATATTATATGTAAATAAAATGCATTTTATAATAATGATTATTTACGTGAATAATAAAAGTATAGCTCAAAATGTTACTCTAATGCTAGAAAATTGTTAGAATATAATTTTAATTTCTATTTAACATTTTGTTGATGTGCTCAATAATATTATTTATAACATGTTTTTATTTTTTTATTCTTTTTAATATTTGATTATCTTATGTTTTGAACATTTTAATTTTTTAATTAAATATTTAATTATTTTACGGTTGGATATCTTAATTATATTATATATATATATATGTATTTTATATGTATTTTATATATACTTTAAATAAATTAATTAAATAATATTATTTTATATATTTATAAATTTAAATGGTTAAAAACTAATTCGTATATATTTTTAAATATGAGACAAACAATAACCAACCCAATCTTCTGACAAGTTTATTCGGGCGGGCCAGCAACCAGGCAGGCAACTATAAGAAAAAAAGACAGTTGCTTAGAGTCCAAAGACTTGGGGGAAGAGTGAAGAGAGTGGGTGAATTTGTATGGCGAAGATTGACGATTGGAAAGCAGCCAAAGACTTTTGGGGTTGAAAACGCACTATGGGTCCCTACTGCAATCAATGGCGTTGAGCATGGCAGATTAGCAGTCTCCTCCTCCCTCGCGATTTACGATGGAAAACAACAAAAAACATTACTTATTCAAAATCAATTCATCTTCACGTTTCGTTTCTGTAAAGCATAAATAAATAAACTAAACTGTTCAGTATTGAACTTACCAACCAACCAGCCAACCAACCAAATCTTATTATGCATGCATTATACGCGGTTGCACATGTCCTATCTCTGTCATCCATAAAGAACCCTGCCCACTTCCTCTTTAAAAAGTCCTATTACTTGTACATTTTTCTTTTTTTTTGTTGCCTCTTCTCCCTTCAGCTTCTAAATTTTCAAAAATATCTTTGTTTCACTTTCTCCTTTGGCAAAACCACAAAATTATCTTACCCTTCTTTTGGAGAGAGAGAGAGGGAGAGAAAGAGTTTGAGTTGTAAAATATCCACAAACTTGGAGGAAGAAATAGAATGGCAGAAGAGGAAGTGAGTGTGAGTGAGGTCAGTGAGGTCACTGGTCCATTTCGTCAGGTTCTTCTTATCTCCGCTGGTGCTAGTCATTCTGTTGCTCTTCTCTGTATGTTCCTTTTCTCTTCCTCTCTTTCTTTTTTCTTATTGATTTTCAATCACCAATTTTAATTTTTTGTTGTTGAGCTTCTTCTTTTTTGGACAACTGAGCTGATCAGACTTCGTTGGAAATGTCTCATCCTACGTTCTCCTCTTTTTGAGTTCATGAAATTGAAAATATTGCCTAAACATGGCATGCTGATTGTAGTTTTTAATTTTGTTTATGTGTCTCACATCACTATGCTGGAAAGTTGTCTTTTTGCATTTTTTATTCTTTCGATCTATCAAAGATTTCCTCAATGTTACATTTTGGGAAAAACCTTTAGGATTTTTTTATCTTTTAATCTTTTTTTGGTGACTTCATTTTGTTTGTTTTGTATCTTGATTAGATTTTAGAATTACCTGTTACCTTACTGTCTTGGTTTCATTATTATTCAATTTGGTGCTTTATTGTTTTTGTCAGTTGTTTCTGGAATCAGTTCCGTATGCACAGTGCTGATTTGCTGTTTCCTAGTTTGTTTTAGTTTTGCAGCATTCCTTATTGCATTTTGGTTATGATTGGTTGGCTGCTTGAATTACATGCATATGGTCTTAAATTTTTCAAATGACATCGAACTACTTTATGCTGTTTTTCCATCCAATGGGACTTGTCTATCTTATCTCTTGACTTTTAGGCCAACTGAGACATTTTATAATATGATTCCACTGTTAAATGGTGGACAATTTTTGTGATTGGTGGCATGTTTGATTCTTCTCATGTGAATAAATCAATGCATTACGTCTTGAATAGGATCTGAGAAAAGAAAAGGTGAACTTTTAGCGTGTAATGAAATTGGAAGCATGCTCTAAGGTTGCCTTCCAGTTCAAAAACAGAACTTTCATGTCTTATCTCATTGACTCAGGCCTATTAAGACATCAATTAGGATATAACTAGTACTGTTAAATACTTGGCAAATGAATCTTTTAGAGGCTCTTAAGTTTCTTATAGTATGTTTTCAATGTGTGCGCGCGTATATGCATCTGCAGTAGAAAATAATATTCGATCTAAATTCACTATTTAGTATGTAGGAAAAATTGGATGCACAGTTTGCTTCTGATGGTTGAGGAACTTTAAGAGTTTATGAAGCACCAGTATTCCTTAATTCCCTGTTTTTAGTGTTGCTAACTACCGTTTCCATCGAAGGCCTCTATTATGCTCATGCATATGAATATTATTAGACCACTCAGCTTTGAGGACCAACTTTATCTTTCCTTGCAAACCAAAATGTTCTTAGTCTTAATAATTGATAGTTTGTCTTGTCTAAATCTGTATGGCAACAACCCTTTGACCGTTGTACTATGATGCTGAAGATTTATTAAAAGCTTAAGGCAGAAATAGTTTCATCACAATAGTTAATCTGCATATCCTTCTCTCAATTAAGCTTTACATAATTAAGCACTCCCTCGTTGCTATTGCTTCCATTAACTAAAGCGAACAAAATATTTGGTATATATTGTCTTATTGCTTATCTATTTTGAGAATTATCATAATTTCTGTCTTTTGAGTCTTTATTTGTGGATTTCCAGTTTAGATTTTGAAATTTATTCATCTTACTTTATGCAACTTGCACAAATCTACTTGGCCTATATTCTTGTTCTTGATCATTTACAGCTGGAAATACTGTTTGCTCATGGGGACGAGGAGAGGATGGGCAGTTAGGCCATGGGGATGCGGAGGATCGACTTTCTCCTACACAATTGAGTGCTTTAGATGGACATGACATAATATCTGTTACTTGTGGAGCTGATCATACAGCTGCATATTCATTGTCACGTGCCGAGGTCTATAGTTGGGGGTGGTACGGTTTCCATCATTCATAGTCTCTCAAACCCTTTCTTTTCTCTATTAATTTAAGCAACAAATACCTTTTTCTAATAGTTAATACATGGTTTCTAGCATGAGTGCTAAGCAGTTTGGAGTAGGCTATGATACAAAGCAAAGATTTTTTTTTTTGTTCATTTCAACCTCTCAAAAATAAAGTGGCTAACTTGATTGTTGTAGGTCAAAATAGTTGTTGAAGATGCTTCATATTCCTCCTTGAGTCTTTACGCTTCTTCTTTCATATTCTTGATGGACTTAAGTAAAAATTAATGTAAAAATTAGAAAATGATTTCAAGGTATACTGTTAATGCCACTTTCTTTAAGGTTTATTTCACCTTCACCAGTTTTGTTATGCAATATGTTTGTTGAATAGCCCTAGGATACAATAACACTACCATTTGAAATTACCTTGCATGTGTAAAGTCAAACTACCAAACACGTTGATGAGTACAAAAGTATCATATCTCAACCATTATTTTCTACAGCAATCAATATTTAAGAAACTTGTTTCTACTTTGATGATAAGATCGAAGAGAGATAATATCATAATTTTTGATACTTGAAGTGTTTCAAGTATTTACCATGTATTTCAAACTGCAGCTTGGCATCTTTATTTATAGAGATCCAATCCTGTAGTTTTGACCTCACAATCAATTATTGTGATTTTTTTAATTGTGTTTTTTAATCCAACAATTTTATCCTTTCAATAAAATAATCACAACTTTTGGAAACTAATGGTTATGTTTTTAACCATTCACAAGTGAAAGAATGCCACTTCAAAGAATATGTAACTCTTTGAAGAAGAAACTATTCGTTGAATAATTGTGTCTTTATTTTGACTGGGGCAGTCGAATACCCAATAAGGGCAATCCATGCCTTAAGCATATTTTCTACATAGAACCCATTTCTAGTCAGGCAGTTGACTTCCCTCCTAGGGCATTTGACTTTACTAATATTAATTTTTAAATAAAGTTATATATACACATAGCAGTCGATTCCCTTGAATGGCGACCAATTGCCCCTTTGTTGAAGCTTCATGAATCAACCTTAAATCGATATCTTTGACCTAAAACTTTATAAAGCTATTGTATAGCTTTCTTAAACTTAAGTTTTTTATTCCATTGACTACACCTTAAATTTAATCAATCATTCTTTCACTTTTTGAAATTCCAAGAATCCCTCACCATTTTCAAAATAAAACAAATTTGATACTTAAAAATCATTATGCATAAATGCTGGTATCTATCCTGATTTAAAACCTTCACATTAGTGGAAAAGTGCTATTTAGTTAATCAAACTAGCATGGTAGATATGTCTTTGAATCAACAGTTCTATATGATTAATCATATACTAATTCACACATAACTCTTCAAAACTTATCAAAAGTCATCTAGCAAAAGCTCGACATTATTACTGGCCATGTGTCTTATATCTTTTCATGAGTACTTAAGAGCCAAGCCTTTTGCTCTTAAAGGCAGTATCACTTCCACTCATATAGGTGAACTCCATTAGAAATGCTACTGTATTAAATCATTTACGTGTTATGGATTCATTAAGAGTGATAACTCAACCTCTCCCTTTAACATAAGGTTCCAAGCACTTGACCATCTTGGGATATATTTATTCATTTTAGTGCTTGCAACCACATTCAATTGATGTACTTGGACTCATTAAAACTCAAGACTAAATGTTCAATTAAGCATTGAGTTGAGACTCAGTCATGTGTGACTAAGATAAGTAGGCTTGAATCCCATCCACTTGGAAATTCTAGACATTGTTTCTCTTACAATTCCTTTTTTTAAGTAGTACATTTTCATTAAAAGTTACAATCACAATCAACATATTACATTTCATGAATAGGTAACTATAAAAAATCACATTACTTAAACTAGGTAAACTATCAAATAACTATAACAAACTAAACTAACTAGTAAATAACTATTCTAACTCAAGCTTACACTTAGTGAAACTCAAACTTGAGACTTCAAAGTCTCAATGCCTCCTCCTTGCTACTAAGCCAAGACCTCATTGGCATTTCTACTACAATTCCTTTCGTAAAAGGATTTATGAAATATTCATTTTCTTGCAAAAACATATGGCGCACACCTTTTGTCAATGTGCCAAGGTTTCCAATGTTTATAGGCTTTTAGCCCTTGATATTGTAACTCCGCTATGAAATTTTATATGAAATTGTCTTAAGCAAAGTTATCAATATCGTACGATACGCGATACGTATCGTACGATATATTTTGATACTCATATAAAATGAAACGAATTTATATACTATATTGTCTTTGTTTAAGAATCATAAGTGAATCGTACGATGCGCAATATGTATCGTACGGTACTTGATACTCTGATACGATATGATACAGTTTATTTTATTTAATTCAAGTTCAATTAAGTTTTTTTCTTACCCAATTACTAACAGCCCAATTTTATTTTATTTTATTTTTTTGGATTCAAATGAAAAAACAAAAAGCTTTTTGTAATCTTAAATCTTAATTTTTAAACTTAAAGATAATAAAATATGAAAAAATGTCTATTTTTTTCATATCCTAAATCATGTTTTGTATATTGACAAGAATTGATCTATATGGGATCTTGTGAAAACAATTGTCAATTTAAAAATTTATAAAAATATATAGATAAATTTAAAAATCTAATACAAATATTAAATTGGATTAATATCTCATATAGAGTTTTTTAGCTCCACAAATGGTGTTAGGAAGATAACACATTTCCTTTAAAAATATTAAGAAAATAAAAAATAAATAACATAAAACATGCGTCACCATCTTAACTCTGCTTGTAGAGTCTAAAAACCCTACTGATAGTGCATGGAATAATTATCCTATAATTTTTATCTCCAAAAAATTAAAAATTTTAATCAAAACAATAGTTTTATCCCATTTAAATTTGTTAAAATTTAAAATATGAGCATATAAACTTTTTTGAGTAAATCATTAACTTATTTTAATAATTTATGGATAATTATTCCATACATCGTTAGTGAAGTTTTCTTATTCCACAAGTAGTGTCAGGATTATGACACATATCTTATAAAAATATTATAAAAATAAAAAATAAATAAAATAGAGTGTGTCATAATACTAACCCCACTTATAGAGTATAAAAACTCCACTAGCGGTGTATGGAATAACTATCCATATTTTATTATTGTCCAACAAACGTGAAAACTATTTTTTAAAAGCAATAAACCATTTAAATAATGGATAATTATTTCATACACAGCCGGTGGATTTTACTTCATAAGTACGGTTAGGATCATAACACATGTCTTATTTTATTTATTTATTTTTAATATTTTATAGGATATGTGTCATGATCCCATCACTGCTTGTGGAGTTAAAAAAAACTCCACTGGCGGTGTATGAAATACTTATCCTTAAATAATTTTGCTTTCATTGACATATATATTTTTATTTGTTTTTTATATTGGTACATATGAAAATTTTGAAAATATCAAATAATCATATATATATATATTAATTACATATATATATTTATTTATAATTAAAAAAAAATTTTGTATCTTATAATGCGATACAATACTCGATACTCGAAAATAAAAATTCTATTCACGATACGTATCTCGATTTAATAACTATGGTCTTAAGTTTTAAAGGAATTATAAGTTTACTTGATTCCTTACTTGCCATATCCAATGCTACAAATTTTGCAAAAATAGTATTATACATTTTGTTTCTTTAAATTTCAGGAAACAATACCCCTTGAACAGCCAGTGTTTCCTTTTTGCTGTGAGAACTAACTTCAATTGTGCAAGTAGACATCTTAAGTGATGCATAAAATATGGATTATAGAGAAGAATGACTATGAAGGCCGCTAATGGGTTCAATCAGCAACAAAAGGCCGTGGCTTAGAAATTCAACAATGAAGGCCGACAAAAAAAAATCCCTAAGTTTCTAACCTAGAGCTCTGACACCATGTAGAGGATCAAAGTATTGTATTGAAAGACTTGAACAAAATTGTACATGGGTGCCCTATTTATATACAAAGGACTTAAATCAAATAGAAAACCTATAATCATACATATTATTCTAATTAATAGAATGTATAATTGAGTGATTCTCTAACCTTAATTGTAGAGATAAAAATATATAAAGATCTTGTAAAATAACAAATTAATTAAAACAATTGAGTTTGAGTAGATATTCCCTCAAATACAATTCTTGTTAGCTATGAACGAGATGGAAAGGCCTAGAAGATTTATAAGAGCAAGGGGATGATTTTTTTGGGGTTGTTTGGCATAAGCACAATGTTCACATTGAAATGAAGATGGATCTTTATTGATAAAAAGATGGGGATACAAATGTTTTAAATAAGCAAAGCTTTGATGACCTAGGCATTTGTGCCGAAGAATAACATATGAATTGGACATGATAGATGAGGAAGTAAGTGATCTTGGTCTTGGAGAAGAATCAACACTCGTAAGGTAGTACAGACTATTATGCTCCTCAACATTGCCAATTATCATCCCAAAACTCGTGAGGTGGTGGAGACCATTATGCGCTTTAGCATTGCCAATCATTCTCCCCGAAAACAAATCCTGAAATTCATAGTGTGAAGGGAAGAAGGTTACTAAAGAATTTATATCCTTAGTTATTTTACTAAGAGAAAGAAGATTACACTTGAGATTAAGGACATGAAGAACAGATTTTCCTTGAAGACCAAGAAGCTGAATCTTCCCTCAACCAGCAGCTTTAGAAAATGTACCATCAACAACATTAATTTTTATGTCGTCATACGCTTCATATCATGAAACAAGAGGTTGAAATGATTTCACTTATCTATTTCCTTTGGAAGAGTGATTACACTATGTAGACATATACTTTCCTAAATTAAATACCATAATTTTAGGACAATAATATTAGCAAACTACCAAAAATAAAAAAGGGAAAGTTGACCCTAATCTAATCCCACTAATCCAGGATTTTATTCTAATTTCCCCGAAGGATTCTTGGGGTTTTTGGTAGAAAAGGAATGTTTTTTAGGAAGATCTGAACCATTGGATGTTAAGAGGAGTTGAAGAGGAGCATTCAGGTAATTTTGGGAGAAAATCCGGTCCCACTTAGCGGCAGCTGACGACTGTGGATGTGGTCGTGTGTGTGAGTTCAGAAAGGGGATAGAGAAATGAGGTAAAAATTACCAACAAAATCATCCCAGATTTGCCATGCTAGCAAGCCAAGGTGGCGTTTTCAGACATAAAAATTCCACAACAGCAACTTGACCATTGAAAGTTAATTATATTGAGTTTGGATTGAAATGTAGAGTCTCAAAAAGTAGAGAGACTTAATTTGTTCAAATTGTTGTACATGGACTAAATTCTGATTTTAGTCAGAGCATAGGGACTAATTTCATAATTTGGCATAATTTAAATGATTCTTTAAATTTTAACTGGTATGTGAGGTACCTTCCCATGAGAAGATTCACCCTTTACAGAGTGATCTGTAACAAAGAAGAAAGTTTATCCTCTTGTGATGTCTTCATGAATCTCGATGATTGGCTATGGCCTGTTTCGTTAAATTTTATCCTTCTTTTCATTCAGCTTATATTAAATGCATTCTGTATTGTTATGTTAATAATTTATACTATGTGGGGTGTTGCATGTTTGTTTGATCAACTCTTTGCACAAGCATCGTATTAGTAACGAATAAGCATTTTCCTTTTCTTTTTTTACATTTTTTTAAACTTGTTCTAGTAGGATATTAGAACAACATACTTTAATCTTAGAGGTAATGTTATTAATATCATATTCTCATATTTAGCAATTTTTAAAATTTACAGGTAACATCACTTATTGGGCAGTTCAATGTTTTCCTTTTCTCCATTTTATCTAATTTCAACTCTTACTAAAATGTATGACCATTTTTTACTGTTATTAATACCAGGGGTGACTTTGGAAGACTTGGTCATGGAAATTCTAGTGACTTATTCACTCCTCAACCGATAAAAGCATTACATGGTATGAGGATAAAACAAATTGCTTGTGGAGACAGCCATTGTTTAGCTGTGACAATGGAAGGCGAGGTGCTGAGGTTTGTATGGATTTTAGATCTGTCTTCTCCTTCTTTGTACTTTGCAATCTGATTAATATAGACATTTATGTTTCATTTTCTTCATTTTAGGGTTCAAAAAGCAAGTAGTTTTTTTATAGTTAACCAATTGTTTGTTAACTATGTTTATTGGTGCCTAGAGTTTAACTTGCATTGCATAGAGAAGCTACAACTAGTAGTTTGAACTCAAAGTGGCCAAGCCTGGGTATCAAGTTTATAATGCACCTATTATACTGAACGAAGAGATTGACGATTTATATTGGTTCTTGCGATCTTCATGAAATAGGCTTTAATTGAAAGCAAAGGTACTTCAAGAGGTAATTCTGTAGTCATTAAGAAATTAGAAAAACTTTGACCTCTGTATACAATTAGGGATTATCCATGGAGGGCTCAAATGCGTGAACTTAAAAATAAAATTCTTTCATTTTAGAATACTATATTACCTCGAGCATTCATTCCCATGCAGAAGAGACTATAGAAGGAAGCTTTACTGTGAAAGGAATAGAGGGATGTAGTTAATGTGGATTTCAATTTATATTATACTTGATTCAATGTTAGTTTTTCCTTTTGTCTTCTCAGTTGCATATGAAACTTTCAAATAAATGAGGAAACTTTCAAATAAATGAGAAAACTTTGTTATTCCAAAGAGTTCGCTTCAATATGAGATGTAAACAATAATGAACTTAAGGCTTTTGTTAGTGCATTTCTGTGCAGCATGGCTTCTATCGTGCCATTCTACTCTATGACCTTATCCTAAGATCAGCAGAAGATAAGTTCTTCTGGTGGTTCGGCCCATCTCTTTCCCTTTTGACAGGGGCATGAGTTTGTCTGTCTGGAGGCAAACACTAGTGCTTGTGGAGCCATCTTTCATATGATTAAATTTGGTGTCCTCTATCAGATTCCTTATGTTTTGATTGTGCACGTTTTCCCTGAAACTTAAAATGTTGTTTCAGTTATGCCATAGTATCCAATGATGAAGAAGATGGTTGACCACTCATAATCTTATGTTTTAATTTGAACTTGCTGGTAAAATCTTTCTGGCTTTCTGATAAGATTATAGTGAGATTTATGTTGTAAGTTTCTTGCACTGTCATTTCTAATAAAATAGCGCCTGTTGGCATATCTCTTCTGCATCTTAATTCATGATAACTAATCATTTTAAGATAGCTTATTCTGTCTCATTTTCCTGAAAGTTGGTCATAGTTCTGTATAACAGCAGAACCAGTGGTCACTCCTCTAGGATTGTAGCTTTACTCCTCTGAAGAAGTTTGTCCCAAACTTTTACAGTTATTTCTTCTTTCAGTTTATACTTGTGATAGCTCTTATTACTGGTTTTTTTTTCTTTTTGTATCTTCTTTTGACCTTTTGTTTCTGGAATTAAATTGAAGTTGGGGAAGAAATCAAAATGGTCAACTTGGTCTAGGAACCACTGAAGACTCTCTTTTGCCTCAAAAGATTCAAGCCTTTGAGGTATTGTATGTTTTCTCGTTATCTTGTAACAAATGTTTGTGTGATGCTCCATTATTCTGTTTATTTGTACTTTAGCATTAAAAGAGATGAGCCTCTGCTTGTGCATCCAGGTTCCTTCGTTTTGCTAACCTTCAGAAAATGTGTATTCATATGCTTGTTATAAATTTCTTCACATTTGACAGTTAAATTGTATAAGACTTTAAATCATTCAATGTCAACAAATGAGGGATTTCTTGTTTAATCAAAATGAATGCTCCATTTACCATGTTATACTAGCTAGAGAAGAAACAGGACTTGTCAATGATTCCCTTTGTGCATCTAATGAAAAATATACAATTATATGGACACCTATTATAGGGTCTACAAAAATTCAAAGTTCTGATATCTCTAACGCTGTTGTGCATTTGTTGACAATGGTATTTGCATATTTCTTAACTTTGGAATCCTGTTTTAGCCAAAAAAATAAAACTTTTGAATCATGTAATGTTGCTGACCATTAGTTTAAAAATTTTAAAATCTCTATCTATTTTATTTATTTTCCTATGACTACAGAAGAATTTTGCATCCATACTTTGATCATGCTAAAAGTTGCATATGCACTTTGTTTAAGTGGTTATCAACTTGAATTTCATGTCTATTATAGGGTATGTCTACCAAAATGGTAGCTGCTGGTGCTGAGCATACTGCAGCTGTTTCAGAAGAGGGTGACCTCTATGGATGGGGCTGGGGACGATATGGAAACTTGGGCTTAGGTGACAGAAATGATCGCTTAGTTCCTGAGAAGGTTTCTACTCTGAATGTAAGTCAACAAGCCGGTGATATTTTTTTGGCCTGTTTCCTTAAGTACCATTGATGTGATTCTTTAAAGATGATTGAATATCCTCAATAAATATGCTAGACAGGTAGCTCATAACATCTGATTTTTAGTTTGAATGCCACCTATATATAAGTTGACTTGATTGAGGACAAGTTTACATCAGGTTCTTTCATTTTTATCCTTTGTTTTTAAAAGGGCATTTCCTTCCTTTTGTTTCCAATCATCAACTAAAGTCTTCTTTCCTGAAGTATTTCCAATGTTAGAAAAGAAGATTGGAAGTGAGTCTTAAATTATAGTTTCCCTTTCTGAACCTTGTCTTATTTTATACTATTTCTGTAATTTTCCTTTCTTTCCATGGTTTTTGTTACATAATAAGTTTTTCAGTTGCAGGGAGAGAAGATGACTATGGTTGCTTGTGGATGGCGGCATACCATATCAGTCTCCATTACTGGTGGATTATACAGTTATGGATGGAGCAAGTATGGTCAACTGGGACATGGGGACTTTGAGGATCATCTTGTTCCTCATAAGATTGAAGCTTTAGCTGACAGTTTTATTAAGCAGGTGATCTTTTTGTTCCCCATCTCTTAGTGAGGAAAAATGACAGTTTTATGACAACGTTAGTGTTTTGCAATAAAGATAGTTTTAACTTTTAAGTTCTCACGTGTTACTTACAAGTTTAAACATAAAAGTACTGTTTTTCACACGTCTTAACATGCATGTGTATGTCTAAATCATGACTTTAGCTGGGATGGGGGAGACTATCTCTTGAAGTCTGCATCAACAGGCTAGATTTATATGGCTTTACTAACTTTCACTGATGAGATGTCTGATGGAGACTCACCCTTTAGGTATTAGTAGGGATATATTTGGAATTTGAGTTTAAGGTTTTATGCCTTGGATATATAAAGTATTTGCTGAGTTATTCTTCCTGACTGAGATTTAGAATATTGAGTAATGAGATTTTCCCTCTCTTAGATCTATATTTCTCTTCCCTAATTCTTCTGTCTCCTTATTCTCTCCCTAATTTTCATTTTGATCTTTATTTTCTCCTATTCGCCGTCCTTGATCTGCATCATGGTAATTAAGAGTTTACAACAAGGGATGTTTCTGTTTATTTTTTAATAACAAGGGCATGACTTTCTTTCACTGTAGCCTTTACGTGTTGTTTTAGCTGTCAGTTCAATGTTGTTTTGTTCTAACCATTTAGACCTAGGGGTAATATGTTCCAGTACAAGGTTGAATTGTTCTGGTAATTGTTGTATCTTGGAGTGTGGCTGGCAGATTAATGCAATCAAACTTGAAGAATATAAACCTTGTAAAAAAATAAAAACTTATGGTAGGCAAAGCACTTTTGAGAAGCTATCATAAGAACAATAGTTTTCCCACGTTGGTGCAAATGGTGCAGGAAATGTTGTTCTCAGGATACAATCCCTACATCTAGAAGGATGCAATTGCACTTTGAATTCTTCGTATCAACTCACTTGAAACAAAACCAAAAAAAGAGAGTTCAACAATGAGAGTGTTGAAAATTTCAGAGTTTGACAGAAATTATGTGTAAGATTGTGTGAAATTGAATGTTTATGGAAGTATTTATAAGCCTAAATCCGTGTTAAAAACACCTTTTCATGATTAGACATATTTTGGATAAATAACCATGACATTTGGATTGAAGAAACAAGGTCAACAAATCTATTTTTTGAGTTTCCAACAGTCAAATGCCCAAGCAAAGGGGTCAATTGACATAGTGTTTCTTATAAACAGAAGAAAATTACTCTTGGGAAGTTGACTTCCCTAGGCCATTTTTTTAATAGAAGCCATTTTAGCTTAGGGAAGTTAACTCCCCAGTTTGGGCACTCAACTTCCCAGTGCCAATTTTCAATCAGAACTTATTTCTTCATTCCAAACTCAATTTTATGCTTCCAAAACTTCATTTTCTTAACACATTCATTCTACATGAATTCAAAACTTGTTTTCTCTTGAAAAAACTATGTTCTTTGGTAATATGTATAACAACTCCCTACTTGTTACCAAAGAATTTAAACGTATGCAAGTATGCAAACTTATGAAAATGCAATTTGGTTCTTACATAAGACGTATGTTTAAAGATGGCCAAGGCTTGAACCTTTAGATTAAATATGAGACACAAATAAACATATTTCACCCCTTACACTAGTTCATGAGTTCTCCAAAAGGCATCTGCATTTTTGTCATGAGACTTCTCTTTATCTTGTGTTAGCAAGGACTCTAGGAATAAATAGAAATCCATAAGAAGTGTCCTCTCACTTCTCTATTTGCATAGCAAGACTTATCAAGAGTGCAGCACAATCTTTTTTTTTATTATTACAAACACTCTAGCCAAAACAGCTATAAGTCAATTATGAACTTTAGTCCAACCATATTTTTGATTTAACAATGCATCTAGATATGAGACCTTATAAGGAATGGTATTTAAACTCAATTACCCTTACTATGATGCATTGAGAATTTCATATGTCTCATATCCATAAATTCCTTGGATAAGTCATTATTGAAAGCCTTTGGAACTTTCATACACAAAAATTATCAAATAAAGAGATTACCTTCTAAACTTAAAAGATTAATTTCCTAAATGACATCAATGAGATAGAGTTGGAATCACTCAAGATCATCTCTAGTAACCGGTAATAGTCCTATACCTCTCATGGTGTTAGCAATCTTTTCACCCGATAAATTCCACTCCTCGAATTAGAATGTCCACAAGTTTACGTCTTATGCATCTAAACCAAGATAAATGGCTTTCATTCATCTTATCTTCAATAGGTATCACTCCAACCTTCTTGCTAATGTCTTCATTTCTCATTTTATCCTTTATCATATATCCACACATCCACCACAACATTCGCATTTTTGCTATACTCATCTTCTGTGTATGTATTTTCTTAGTTTTCCAACATTCACTACCATACAACAATGTCGGTCTAACAACTGTCTTGTAGAACATGCCTTTCAAACATATAGACATTCCTTTATTGCATAGTGCACCTATAGCTCTTCATCAACTTGCTACATCTAGCCTGGATCCTATATGTTACATCGTCTTCAATCTCTCCATTCATTTATACTATCAATCTCAAATATCGAAAATGATCTCTCTTAAAAGATCGCCCGCCCATCTAATTTCACTATACTTTGATTTTAATCTTTGTTTGAACTAAAATTACATACTATGTATTCAATCTTCACTCTATTGGTCTAAACCTTCTTGATTTTGGCGTTTTTCTCCAATTGTAACTTTGCGTTGACCTTCGCTTTAGTTTCAACAATCAAGACAATATCCTCTGCAAACATCTACACCAATGTACCTTATCCTAGATGAGTTTTATCAATTCGTCCATTATTGCAACGAACAAGAATGGATTTAACACTAACCCTTGATGAAGTCCCACTATGATTATAAATTAGTTTACTTTCCTCCACATGTTCTAATATACATTTTTGAATCTCCATATATGTCCTTAACTAATTCAATATTTCATGGAGATTTTTTTCTTCATTAAGAACCTCTACATCACCTCTCCAGACACTTTATCATATACTATCTTCAAGTCTATAAAGACCATCTGATGATTTTTACCCTGTAGTCGAGAACTCTCCATAAGTTATCCAATCAAGTGTATTAACTCCATAGTTGATTGTCCAAGTATAAAACCAAATTGATTCTCCGATACCTTTACAGTCATCCTTAGTCTCCATTCTATTACTTTCTCTCATAATTTCGTCGTTGGACTTAATAGTGTTATTAGTCTTCCTTAGTAGTAGGAGCAACACTGAATATCTCTTTTGTTATTATAGAGAGGTACCTACTTTTCCTACATTCCTCAGGCATTTTGTGAGTGTAGCAAAACTTGTAAAAAGATTTATCAACCACCTAGCTCCTACCTCTCCAAGGCATTCCCAAACTTCAATGGGAATGTTGTTAGGCCCAGCAACTTTCCTTGTCTTCATCCTCTTTAGTGCCTCTTTTACCTTTATCTCTCTGATTTTCCTCATAAAGCACCAAATCAAATCCTTGGGAAGCATCATGATATTGTACAAATTTTTTTTTTCAATCGTTGAATGGTTTTTTAAAATAATAACGCCACATTTTTTTAATGTCCTTGTCCTTACAAGAGTTTTTTTGATACTCATCCTCAAAATATTTTTCAAAGCTCTCTTCGGTATTATTCTTCTTCAAAGTCTTGTAATAATTTTGCTTAGTCTTTATAACTTACTTAACTGTTGCAATCCACCATGTTGCAACCTTCTCGGTTGGTGGTTTCTTGTTTGATATTTCTAGTGTCTCCTTGCCCACCTCCCGAACAAGGATTTTAGTAACAGTGTTGCAGCATTTATTTCGAGGTATGTGCACCACTTGCCACAGCTGTTGGAGCGAAACTCAATTTGAATTTTATTCACACTCATTGCGGCCTATCGTGGCCAGGAGAAAATGGAGTCGTGGTCAATAGCGGCAAAAATGTTACGCTATTGCTGCTAAAACCATTTTCCCTAAAATCTAATTAAAAAATAGAGGAAAAAAGTAATACAAAAAAAGGACAAAAAACCCAATTTGATCAACAACAATTACTAAAATTCAACCTCAAAAAATCAAATTCAAATAGAGAATCATCTTGCAAAAACTAGTGCTTGCATGTTTAGGGAGCCTTGTTCGACCACGATTGGTGGTAGGGCCGGTGGCATGGTGGTTGGAGCCCTTGGTTTTTAGAGTGAGAAAGAGAGAAGTGGTTGAAACTTTTGGGTTTCAAAAAAAAAAAAAGAAGAGGAAGAAGAAAAGGAGAAGAGAGGATATGGTAGGAGTTGAATGTCAAACGACGCAATGGTGGTGGTTGGAACTTGGAGGTGTGGTACTGTGATGATCACAATGACCAAGATAATAATTGTTACATTTGCAACCCTGATAAACACGACACGATTGAAAACGTGACCGTGACTGCAATTTAAATCCCTACTCCTGAATGCATTATGTTATCTTGTTTCACATTACATTTGGTTTCTCTATTGTCCAATTCTCTTTCTAGATACAGATATCTCTACATACTATGTGACTACTATTTTAGCTTCCACCAGCGAATCCTTGCGGCTCCTTTCTGTTCTTTCTTTTGATGCCGCTGATGAATCCTCATGTCTCGGACTAGAAATCTATGTTGTGTGGTAACACTCTCAACTGGGATAACCTTGCAATCCAAACGACTACGTCTATCAGTCCTCCTAGTAAAAAAGAAATCTATTTGACTTCTGTTTGGCGCACTTTTAAAGGTTATAAGGTGAGATTATCTTTTTAAACAATGCATTCTCTATGTTTGGATTGTAGGATAAAGCAAAATCTAGGATGGCCTCTCCTCCCTCGTTTCTTACACCGTAATTAGAGCCCTTGTGTGCACTCTCAAAACCCTCTCTACGAGCACCAACATGGCTGTTAAGGTCATTGCCAGTAAAAAGGTTTTTTTCCTATGGGCACTTTATGTTCTACCTTATCTAAATCCTCCCAATATTGTCGTATTTAGCCTCATCTGGTCTTACCTATAGGCATACATGCTAATAAAATTCAAAACCTACCCTAAAACTAGTTTAACCAAAGAGTCATATCCCCTTATCTCTTAACTTGCACAGCATCCTCTTGATACTCTTAGTTTATGATAATACGTACACCATTATAGTTTCTATCTTTCTGTTGGAAGATGGAAGATTCTGCTGAGATATTGCCAGAATCTTAGAGATTTGCTAGCTGATTTTTCTGTACAAAGATTTAGTCAACTTATGTAAATTAGGAAAGTTTCCTTGTAGTTTAGCTAGAGTTATTATGTAGTTCCTAGAAGTGTGCTGTGTATTTTCTATAAGAAGGAAGCTTGTAAAGTATTTTATACAGTGAGTCAATACATAAAAATTATTCCTTCAGATATCTCTCTTTGTTTTCATGGTATCAGAGCTGGATTTTGATCATTGACTCTTTCTAAAAAACCCTAGGACTTATTCTGCAGATGCCTTAGCCAACCTATAGCTTTTACCATGTCTGATATTTCAATTCAATCCAGTCCTCCTACTAACTCAAGGAAAACCACAGAAACCCAAATCCAAGCCTCCAATTCTAGTTCACACTCTGTCCAAATCACCACTATCCGTTTGAATGGTGATAATTTTCTGCGAAGAGAAGAGAGTCGTAGGAATGTTATGCTTGGAAAAAAGGGTGCTGGTGTATCTATCGAAAACTCAGCATTGGCTGCCTCTAATGCAAGACAGATGAATCAGCGAAAGACAGATGAAAGACCTCGAGTTTGGAAAAGCAGCAAACAAGGTGATAGACCCACTTGTGCGTATCCTTCAGCAAATGAAGTTGAGACAAGTCCCTTCAGTAAAGAGCAGATGGATCATCTTCTTAAACTGCTAAAATCCAATTCATCATCTGGTATTCCTAGTATTTCCCTTGCTCAAACAGGTAGTAACCCTAATGCTTTATCTTCTTGTTCAAATTCTGCTCCTTGGATCATTGATTCAGGTGCATCTGACCACATGACTAGTTTGTCTCATCTATTTAATTCTTATGTACCTTGTTCTGGTAATGAAACAATTAGAATTGCCGATGGTAGTTTCTCACCTATTGCAGGAAAAGGATCAATAAAAATCTCAGAGAATATAGATCTTAAATCTGTTCTTCATGTCCCTAAACTTGCCTGTAATCTTTTGTCTGTGAGTAAATTATCCAAAGATTCTAACTGTCGTGTTACCTTCTTTGATTCTCGTTGTGAATTCCAGGACTTGAACTCGGGGAGGATGATTGGCAGTGCTAGAATGATAGACGGCCTTTACTGTTTTGATGACAACCTCTTCAGTAATAAAAAAGCTCAAGGTTTTGGTAGTATTAGTTCAATTTCTGTTCGTGAACAAATAATGCTTTGGCATCATAGACTAGGACATCCTAGTTTTCCTTATCTTAAACATTTATTTCCTGCTTTATTTAAAAATTTGGATTGTTCATCTTTTCAATGTGAGAGTTGTCATTTATCAAAGAGCCACCGTGCTACTTATATCTCAAAACCATATCATGCTTCCAAACCATTTTATTTGATTCATACTGATGTTTGGGGTCCTTCAAAGATTACCACTTTATCTGGAAAAAAATGGTTTGTGACATTCATAGATGATCACACACGATTGTGTTGGGTATTTTTGATAAGTGACAAATCTGTGGTGGAAAAGTTGTTCAAAGATTTTTATAATATGGTTGAAAATCAATTTCAAACAAAAATTAGTATATTACGCTCCGATAATGGAACGGAATATTTTAATGAATGTTTGGGAAATTTTTTTAAAGAAAAAGGTATCCAACATCAATCTACGTGTCGTGATACTCCTAAGCAAAATGGAATTGCTGAGAGAAAAAATAGACATTTACTTGAAGTGGCTCGTGCCATCGTGTTTTCTATGCATATTCCAAAATATTTATGGGGAGAAGCTGTTTTAACAGCATCCTATTTGATTAATAGGATGCCTACCCGAGTTTTAAACTACATCACACCTTTAGACTGCCTCAAAAAAACTTTTCCAGAATCTAGAATACAATCTGATTTGCCTTTAAAAGTTTTTGGCTGCACAGTATTTGTTCATATACCCAGCAAACTTAGATCTAAACTTGATCCTAGAGCTGAAAAATGTGTTTTCATAGGTTATGCTCCAAATAAAAAAGGGTACAAGTGTTATAATCCTCAAACCAGAAAAATCCATGTCAGTATGGATGTCTCTTTTTTGGAAAATCAACCTTACTTTAGCAAAAATTATCTTCAGGGGGAGAAAGAAAGAGAAGAAGACAATTTTTGGAACATTTCTCTACCTAATACAATCATTTGTGATACCACTTCTCCTATTTTTTTTGAAACAAAAATTCAGGAAAAATCTGTTCAAGATATTGAGAACAAAGGAAATTCTAATCAACCATTGCAAAGCATGGATGTATCACAAACAGGGGGAGAAATACTACAAACGGATCAAAACAATCCAAATTCTGAGCTTCTGGTTTATACTAGAAGAACTCATAAAAATGGTAAAGATCCACCTATCACTCTAGCACAGAATCAACCAAAATCTCCGAGAGATGGTCCTTCAAATATTCAAGGTAATTCTATTCCTATTTCATCTTCAGCTCCAATTCCTTCTTCTATTATGCCTTCTAACAATGAGTCCTCAGATCTTAATGTTCCCATAGCTATTAGGAAAGGAGTTCGAACATGTACCAATCACCCTATTGCCAAATATTTATCTTACCATAGACTTTCTAATCACCATAGAGCATTTACCTCAAAAATTTCTCACTTGTTTGTTCCGAGAAACATTCAGGAAGCTCTAGATGATCCAAATTGGAAGTTAGCAGTTATAGAAGAGATGAATGCTCTTAAGAAAAGTGGTACTTGGGAGGTAGTGGACTTGCCAAGGGACAAGAAGACAGTAGGGTGCAAATGGGTATTTACTGTAAAGTGCAAGGCTGATGGTAGTGTAGAAAGGTACAAGGCTAGGCTTGTGGCAAAAGGATTTACACAGACCTATGGGATTGATTACCAAGAAACGTTCGCTCCAGTAGCCAAAATAAACTCAATTCGGGTTTTATTATCTTTGGCCGTGAATCTCGATTGGTCCCTACATCAGTTAGATGTAAAAAATGCCTTCCTAAATGGAGATTTGGAAGAGGAAGTGTTTATGAACCTACCACCTGGCTTCGAGGAAAGGATTGGTAAAGATAAAGTCTGTAGATTAAAGAAGTCGTTGTATGGCCTCAAACAATCCCCTAGAGCTTGGTTTGAACGCTTTGGGAAGGTAGTAAAAAGTCATGGTTACTGTCAAAGTCAAGCAGATCATACTATGTTTTATAAACGTTCAAGAGATGGGAAAATTGCTATCTTGATCGTTTATGTGGATGATATAATCTTGACAGGTGATGATAATGTTGAACTAGAAAGATTGAAGAAGAGACTTGCTAATGACTTTGAAATCAAAGACTTGGGTACGTTGAAATATTTCCTCGGGATGGAGTTTGCTAGGTCTAAAGAAGGTATATTTGTCAATCAACGCAAGTACATACTCGATTTGCTTGGTGAGACAGGTTTGCTTGGTTGCAAAGCAGCTGAAACACCGATTGAACCCAACTTAAAGCTACAACCTGCCAAAACTAAAGATGTGGTGAACAAGGACCAATACCAAAGGCTTGTTGGAAGATTGATTTATTTGTCCCATACACGTCCAGATATAGCTTTTGCAGTAAGCATGGTGAGTCAGTTTATGCATTCACCAGGTTTGGAACACTTTGATGCTGTGTACAGGATCTTGAGGTACTTGAAAGGGACTCCTGGAAGGGGTCTGTTGTTTAAGAAACGTGGACACCTACAGATCGAAGTCTACACTGATGCAGATTGGGCTGGAAGTATTAATGACAGAAGATCAACTTCAGGCTACTGTACATTTGTTGGAGGAAATCTTGTTACTTGGCGGAGCAAGAAACAAAATGTGGTGGCTAGAAGTAGTGCAGAGGCTGAGTTTAGGTCTGTTGCTCATGGGATTTGTGAAGTAATGTGGATTAAAAGGTTGTTAGAAGATTTGAGGATCTCTAACCCTTCACCCATGAAAGTATATTGTGATAATAAAGCAGCAATCTCTATTGCTCATAATCCAGTCCTTCATGACAGAACAAAGCATGTGGAAGTGGATAAGCATTTTATTAAAGAAAAGCTCAATAATGGACTGATTTGCATGCCTTACATTCCAACTACTGATCAGATTGCTGATATACTTACAAAGGGGCTACATAAGAAGCAATTTGACAGTTTGATTAGCAAGCTGGCAATGGAAGATATCTTCAAGCCAGCTTGAGGGGGAGTGTTGGAAGATGGAAGATTCTGCTGAGATATTGCCAGAATCTTAGAGATTTGCTAGCTGATTTTTCTGTACAAAGATTTAGTCAACTTATGTAAATTAGGAAAGTTTCCTTGTAGTTTAGCTAGAGTTATTATGTAGTTCCTAGAAGTGTGCTGTGTATTTTCTATAAGAAGGAAGCTTGTAAAGTATTTTATACAGTGAGTCAATACATAAAAATTATTCCTTCAGATATCTCTCTTTGTTTTCACTTTCCTTGTGTGCAAAAGCTACTGCCATTGTGCCATCTCTCTAGCCTTCTTTCACCATTTGGTCTCCTAGAGACATAGATGTTAAACTTTTTTCTACTCATAACCTCACAAATCTCAGCTAACTTGCCGTTAGGTGTACCTATATTCCAAGATCCTAATCTAAGCTTATAATTGTGGACTAACTTCTTTACCTACCCTTGTCCATTGTGTGGTGGGAACATTTACCTGTTTGACACCACATATAGGCGTTGATGTCGCGTGTCACTTCTAGGCAATGACCTAGCAACCCTTGCATACTTTTCACTACACCCAAGCTCTGATGAAGAGTGTCACTATGTAGGGGATGCTCCAACAGAGTTCTTACATTAGCTCATTTCATGTGAATGGACGAGTTTTTATAATCTAGTTTTCCCAACTTATAGCTGACCTTCCTCCTTTGTCCGGGTTTGGGACTAGCTAGATTGTTGTATAACGTGCAACGTAGGCGGAGTTACCAAGCAAATCAATGGAAGAAAAAAATATGTTTTCCATTTTCTTCATTTTCTCTCCTTTCAATTTTCTTTCTTTTCTTTTTATTTTTGTTTTCATTCTACGAAGCAAAGCCTAAAGCCATGATGATGAATGTATTTAATGAACTCATGAAGTTATTCATCTTGCATTTCTCAATTTTCATGCTTGTTAAGATGCTAGCATCATGCATGTTTAGAATAAGCAACTATATAACATTCTAAAACAACTTTTAGAACATCTGAAAACATAATTACTAAAAAGATGTGAATAAGAATTTTATAAATTCTTAATTTGAATAAACATGCATTATACCAATATTTAATAATCCAAGAAAATGCATTAATCTCATAATGCAAGAAATTGATGTAATTTCATAATTCAAGAAAATGCATTTATATCAATCACATAATAATTTATCACAAGCTTTATAAGAAGGTAAATATTATGAACATATAGAGATCATTTATCATAATTTGTCAATATATATAAAGGGCAACCCAGTGCACAAGACTCCCACATTGTGGGGTTTGGGGAGAGACATTATACACAGCCTTCCGTTTGCATTAATAGAGAGGCTGTGTGTGTGTGTGTGTATTTATGTATAAATATATGCATGCACGTGTGTGTGTGTATCCAAATAATCTCTAATACCATTAAATATATTTAGGAACATGTTTAAAAAATTTTAACCATAGAAAAGTGGATATCCATTGCCATTGACTTTTTTTAAATCTTTGGTGCCCATTCACACACCAATTCATCATCTTTATTGTGATTTCTCACACTAGTTTTAATAAGTTGTTATTTAATCTTTTCATTATCATTTTACTTGAACTTGATTTTATGGCCAAGACAAGTCAAAATAAAATGAAAAATTAATTCTATCAATGACAATCCAAAAATTTATCCTTTTTTTTTATTTCAATCCATGATTTTGAATTGTAAATATTAAAATCACTCATACGTAATCATTCAGATAAATAAATACAATTTATATTACTACTATAATATAAAGTAGTCCAATGAATATTAATTGCGTATCTTGATACTCAGAAGAAGATTTTTATATTTATAGAACTCTTACCGTTTTGCTTTTATATTTTTTGATTCATCCTTACTCTTGTTGCAATTCAAAATTTATAGAAACAACAACTTTAGAGAAACAATCTTGTTCAAACCAAGAACAGGAATATAATCTCCTAAACATTAAGTTAGCTCTCCAAGTTATTACTTTTCTATTTTGATTCGATCATCAAGAACATCTTGTTCTACCATTTCCAAAAAAGTTTCTTCACTTCATCATCAGGAGGTGTGATTGCTAAAGTCGTCATCTTAATGTACTATTGTTCTTAAATGGTTATATCTTGAAGTGTGGTTGGTACACTAATGCATTCAAACTTGAAGAATAAAAACTTTGAAGAAGAACCTTGGATAGGCAAGACACTCCCAAGAAGCTATCTTAAGAATAATAATTTCCCCACACTAGTGCAAATGGTTTAGGAAACGTTTTCAAGATATAACTTTTACTCCTAGAAGAATCCAATTGCACTTTAAATTCTTCTTATGAACTCGATTGAATCAAAACCAGAAAAAAAGTGTGCAAGGAGAATTTTGACAATTTTAGAGTTTGAGAGAAATTGTATGTGAGATTGTATGAAAATGAACATTTATGGAAGTATTCATAAGCCTAAATCAGTTTTAAAAACACTCTTTCATGATTAGATATCATTTGGATGAATAATCATGACCTTTGGAATGAAGAAACATGACTAACATATCAATTTTTTGAGCTTCTAGCATGGACAATCGAATGCCTAAGCAAAGCAGCCAACTGCCATAGTGTGTTTTTTTACAAATATAAGGAAATTACCCTTTGGGAAGTCCACTTCCCTATAAATAGAAGCCATCTTAGCTAAGGGAAGTCAGCTCCAGACTTTAGGCATTCAGCCTATTTCTTCATTTCAAACTCCATTTCATACTTCCAAAACCTCATTTTCTTAACACATGCATTTTACATGAATACAAAACTTGTTTAATCTTGAAAAAACCATATTCCTCAGTAATATATACCAAAATAATATCATATTAAATGTGTATGATTTTTCCTGCCATTTTGTGGAACTCGCTGTGGTAAATATCTTACCATTTTTTAGGCCTATACAGTGATAATGGCTCAATTGTTCGTAATTTTCATTATATGTGATTTATATTATGCCTCTTACCTTTCATGATATTTGCTGTTGCTGTCAGGTATATGTTGGCTTAAAAGGTTATTTTTAAAGTTGTTTGTTTCATCTTGGTTTAAATCTTATTAGATATCGGGTGGATGGAGACATACAATGGCAGTCTCATCTGATGGAAAACTCTATGGCTGGGGATGGAACAAGGTTGAAAAAAATCAATATTCCTTGGTTTATATGTTTGAAATACATTGTATCACCAAGTTGCCAATATGAATAGGTTTGCTTGCTAAAACATTAGCCACAAATCCTGAGCCAGTTTATACACATTTTAGTTGATATATGACTCCCTCTCAGTACCAGTCAGTTTTGGTTGACATGCATGCACAAATGCAGACAGACTTGTTTGCACAATAATTTTTACTGGTGCATTGTCGTAACATTTTATGAGTTGTTTGATTGCCTTCATGGTTGTGGACACTTTCTAAAGGTGCAGTATTAAATTTTCCCTTTTAAACTATTCTTTTATTTAGATTGATTGTCCATTTTGTATCTGCATTATCTAATTCGTTTGTCCAACTTTCGTTGACTAGAGTTTCTATCTCATTTACAGTTTGGACAGGTCGGAAATGGTGACAATGTTGATCATTGCTCTCCAGTGCAAGTTAAATTTCCTCATGAGCAGGCACATTCTTGTTACTGTAGTTTCAGAATATTGGTTAAGATAGGCCATGAGATTGATATTCAGTTCTGTTCTGTAGGAATTTTCTTCTTTTATTTTCTCATTGAGAGGTCATTTCCTCTCCCTATAATCATCATGATTTCTAAGGCTGAATTCCTTCACTCTTCTCATATGTTCTTTTTGTTACTTGGCAGAAAGTAGTCCAGGTTGCATGTGGCTGGAGGCACACGCTTGCTATTACTGAAGAGCAAAATGTCTTCGCCTGGGGAAGGGGTACAAACGGACAGCTTGGCCATGGAGAGCAGATGGACCGGTAATAGCATTTCCATCTAGGCTAATGATGACTGGGGAAAGTCTTTCGAGTAATAATATTTTGTAGGGATAAATTACAAGTAAAACAGAGAAATTAACAAAAGTATTTAGAAGCTGCAGAAAATATGAAAAGAAGGTAATTCCATGATATCATGTGGCCAGAAAGTTGCTATCTATTTTTCTAGTGGTGAGAACTCGAGATTTCTGATGATGAATTTGAGAATAGGAGACAGGTATCATAATACCATAGAAAGTGATTATAGTAAACAGGGCTGAGAGCTGACTTGCTGTGGGCTTGTGTGATGGTTATATTTTATTCTTGGTCAGTTTTCAAATGCATGGATTCTTTCTCTCTATATGATTTGTGAAATTGAGAAGAAAGACCCTTTACTTTCAGGAATCTTCCAAAGATTATAGAGGCTTTGAGCATTGATGGTGCTGGTGGGCAACAGATAGAACCTTCAAAGCTTGATCCATTGTCAGGTGGTGTATGAATTACATTAGACGTCCTTTCTCCTTTGGCTATCTGTTTTGTTTATAGTTTATACAAATGTTGTGCTGGCAGGTAAAACCTGGGTTTCTCCAACCGAACGATATGCACTTGTCCCTGACGAAAGTGTAAGTTCTATTCACCAATGTGTCATGATGTCTCAATAGATTGGGATAAACTACATGAACTAATATCTGAAATCACGTTAAACCGTCCATATGAATTCACCAAAGTGTAACTTTCATATTTAAGGTCTTACAATCTGCAATTTTGGAATGGAAAGTGTCAATAGTGTTGAAAGCCACAAAAAGATGAAAGTATTCCCCACTGTTTTTTCTAGAATTTCATGCCATTGACTGCTATATGTTAATGCAAATACAGGGACAAACAGCTCATTCGGAAAAGGGGAAAGGCTGTGATGTGGATGTCCCTGGAAATGATGTGAAGCGTGTACGAATTTGAATGTGAATGTTAAAGCCAGAATGAGCTGCCATTAGAAATCCTTGAAAGTTAGTAGGGACAGTGTGATTGTACAATATTATGACCTAACAGAACAGAATAGGAGTGAAGGAGACGATGTTAGTGGTTGTAACATAATTTCGAAGATGGCCTGGTTTTCTGTTTTGGTGCAGATTGGTAAGATGTCAGAAGAGTGCTTCTGTGAATCTTTATGTATAATAGTTTATCTAAGTTGATGACGTAAACTGTTGCAATGTTAGATCACATTTTACTTTCTTGCTTTCTTTGATAAAGAAAAATAAAAAAACAAGGCAGCCCAAAGGTTTGATAAATCAGTTTGACAGAGTCATAACGCATTTGAGCAGAAGAACTAAACCAACAAAGGATAAGCAGCTGAAGCAATGTAATGTAAAAGAAAAATTATCGTAGGGAACTCCTGTAGTAAGTACCCTTATTCTATCAAATAAACATTTCTTTGTTTACCTCTCGCCAAAGACCATCAGAAGCCAAAATAAGGAACTCCATATTTGGCATCAACTCAAACATTTTCGTGTCAGGCTCAGCTATTAACTAACAACAGGGGCACGAATGAGGTGGAGCGAGGGACGGAGAGGCACGGGCAGCACAGCTCTAGGAGGCGCGAGGACAGCAGAGAGAAACGGCGTTAGAAAGAGTGGTAGTTATTGGCCTGAGGTGGGCAGCAAAATGGATGGAGCTAACAGGGAAAACGAAACGGGGAAGAAAGGTTAGGACAAATTATAATTAATAATTTACCAACGGATTTTCAATGAAAATTGAACTTTAATCGATGGAATATTAATCAATATTCCGTTGTAAATATATAATACGGATGGAAAGTTCCGGTAAAATTTTTATATTTATAAATTTTTGAAAAAGAAAATTCCCAATAGAATTTTCTTTTTTTGGTGCTATTTCCCGATAGAATTATCAACATATAATTTTTGTCAATAATTCTTATGCTACTATAATTTTTTTAAGAAAATAAAAAAAGAATTATCTACATATTATTCTGTGGACATTTAGTTGGGGAAAAAATTCCCAATAGAATTATCGATGGATAATTTTGTCAGTAATTCTCGTGTTACTGTTTTTTAGTTTATTAACAAAATATTGACAAATTTAATTTACTTTTTTTTGTTCATAGGGAAATACAAGAAGAGAAAGGAGATTCAAATTTTAGACCTAATCTCTTCTAAAAAGAGCTAACAATTGCTAGGACAAAACAACTAAGGCTTGACTCAGCAATTGTCACCTCTCCTCATGAGGGATTAGATTCAAGGTTCGAATCTACTCTCCTCTTTATATCTCCATATGAAAAATATATATATATATATATATATATATATATATATATATATATATATATATATTGCTAAGCCAAGCCTTGGTTGTTAAAGATGCACACATTTGCATGTCATATAACTTAAAAAAAGTGATGGCATACAAGCATTTTAGAGCATAAGTGTTAACGATTCAACTATGATTGAAAGGAATTATAGGTTACTTATGTTATCCATAGTGGATATGTGAGAACTCAAATTTTTATACAATTAATATACAAATAAAGTGAATACGTGAACTATTGAATCCTATATGATCGCCGAATTCAAGACGTTTTGATTTCTAGTCCAATAAGTCAAGTTTTCATACGAGCAAGTCTGTGGACCCATGAAACGTGCAATGACCCAAATACGTCCAGATCATCATATATTGATGATATTTGGTATCAGATAAGCCAATTCAGTCACTTGAAATTAATTGAATTCAATTACGGCTTATCTTGAATTACATGAAACAAATGTGAAAATGACAGTTTTGTCCATAGGTCATCGGATCAAGTAGTCAAAACCAACATTGTGGTTATTGGGGTCTAACTAAGTAATGTCAAAGTCTTAAATTGTCATGTCAAAGCCTGGATCAAAAAATTTTATGACACGATCGAAAAAGGCAAAATTGAGCAAAAACCCTTGTGCTATTGTACATGACCAGCCAAGACTTGTAAAAGTCAACTTTGTGCATGGGACATGTATGGAATTTACATGAATCTCACCTACCAACATGCATGAAACAATGGGAAATGAGAAAAATGTGAATTATGGGATTGAATGGAAAATTGTGGAAATATATTATTAAAGCTATAGGATAAGCCTAAAACCTTTCTTATCATGCACCACCCTTGCTAATGTGAGCCTAAATGAACCCATGACCCCACGATTTCTTCCATTTTTCATGCCAAATCGTGAGCTAAGGGACAAAGTGAAGAAAAAACAAAGAGAAAGAAAGAAAACTCAAAACCATGAGCTTTCATAGCTTAACCCCTAGTGATTCAAGCTTGTTTTTCATTCCTAAAGTGATTTTCTAACCTATCTTCATCTCCTTACCTCAAATCTAGCCTTAGCTTTCAAGAGAAATCAAAGAAAACATAAGATCTCAACTTAAAGATAAGGTTTGGTCAAGGCATGGATCCACTAGGCAGGCTTTGATTTTTTATCACAATCTTATCTATGTTGTTTAAGGGATCATATTAACATGTTTTATGGTTTTGGTTTAGGGAAAAATATCCTTCTTGGTATAGCTTCAATTTCGGCCAACATGATGATTCATGGGGTAAGTTATGTTTTATGCTTTGATTTTGATATATATGGATTGCCTAGTGATGTAAAGATGATATGTGATATTAGAATTGAATGGAAATTGCTTGGAAGATAAAGTTTAAGGTTCAGCCAACTAACGTTTGGCTTGTAATCATCCTTAGTTTTAGATGAATTTAATATATGTGGTGTAATTCATATAGTTGAGGATGAGTTTAGTGCCAAACTTGATTGAAACCAAGTGAAATGTAGACTTATAGATTCGGCCAAGGTGAAGGGCAAGGAGAAATTGATGCCATCTAGCCTTGGTTATAAGATATATTAATATGGACATAGAGTGAACTGGAATGGTGGCATAAGTTTAGAAAGAAACCGAGAAAGGTTACTTTGTCACTAAATCCTATTAGTGACCTAAGAGTGATCTTAATGAAATTAATTTATATTGATATGTTAAGTGACCCTTAGAGTGTTTAAGATATGAAACTAAGTGATTTGATTGTGATTGAATTATATATATGAATCGTGTGCTAATACTACCTATTAGGGCATAGTAGCTCGATTGTGGTGCATGTGAACTATATATGTATACGAGATTGCTATAAGATGCAGACTGTGGATATGAAACTATATATGTCTTTGAATTGCAGGCTAGGTAGTGAGATATAGTAACCCAGGCCTAACGAAGTGATTTTTAGAAATTAGAATACCAACTGTAAAAGTCTAATATAGTGACCTATGCCATTAGTGCATATTGCATTATCAAGTATAGCATGACAGGGACATGATTTTAAAGCTTTCAATGATTTATACCTATTTGTATAAAATCTTTAAAATCTCACTTGTGGCATACTTTGAAATCTATTGAATATATGACTACATTGCCTATGTACAATTTTCAGATAAAGCATATATTTGCGTTGTTACGAGATTTCAAAACATATATAAGAATTATTTTGCAGTTATGTTTTGAAGTATATGGAACATATGACTATATTGTGTATGAATGTGTTTTTGGATAAAGCATACCTTACTTTTATATCCACTGCGTTATCATACTTCAAAACATATACTGATATTGTTTTACAGTTTTTAAGGCACTCCACATTGATTCTGAAACTAATAATGCAATATTGGAATAGCCGGAGTATCATATACTCCTATATAGGAATCATCACTTGTTCGATAATAGTCGTTGACAGGATCTAGTCTTAGTTGATCACTAGGATTGGAGTGACGAGGATTTATTGTCATAGGTAACACCTTCATTTTCGATGTACGACGTTCGCTCACTGAATAGCTATAGTGAGATAAGTCTTTATTGGTTACTTGTAAGGGAGTTTGCCTAACTGAGTTTACGAGTATAGATTTATATGAACTTACGAGTATTTGAAATGAATTTACTAGTATTTGATATGAATTATGAGTAGATAATATGAATTACTAGTATTTGATATGATAAGGTAGTCTCTACTTTATGAACGTTTTATTTTTATCCTTAAGCTACCAATATTAACTTCATAACAAATGTTGCCTTGACTAAAAACTTAAGAGTTAATATGAACTAAAATGAATGAAATATTATCCACTAAAGTCACTCAGGGAGATGGATCCATATTTTGAATGCTTATCCATCTTCATTTGTTCATGGCACACTTAAAATCACCCATTTTAGGTATTTGGCAACCAAACTTATAGAGGTGAAATCAAAGTGTCACATAAGATGACTTGGCATCTCAAGTAAAAGGATTATTTATGCTATTGACATGTGAAAGCATTTCCATAAGCACTTAAGTGACACTACGAAATGGTGCTCTCATAACGAATCATGTTTAGTAAGCTTATTCTCTAATAAGCACCCACATATTATCCCCAAATATTCACATATTTCAACCTATGACAGCAATTCCTTACTTCACAAGTAAGGAGGCTTAACGTGTGCCAGTCTTTGAGCACTATTAACACCTTGCCTTGATAGGACGATGACCAAAAAGCACTTTTAGGAACATAGCTTTGATGTATATAGATCATTATAATTGTAACACTTTACAATTTCCTTGCAAAGCTCGTATTGTTCCATGGGCTTCACCCATTTAGTGACTAATGAATATATTATTGTTAACGATAAATGGTGAAGGAAAACCTTATGTCACGTACCATAAGTGATCACATACTGTTTATGTCTTCCGGGCATAATTCTAAGACCTCCGGGCATAATTCTAAGACCTTCGGGCACAAATTGTAAGTCCTCCGAGCACAATTCTAAGTCCTCCGGGTACAATTCCAAGTCCTCCGGGTACAATTCCAAGTCCTCCACGCATAATTCTAAAACCTCCGGGCACAAATTTAAGACCCCGGGCATAAATGATTAGCTCTCTGAGCAAAAATTCTAAGTCCTCCGGGCAAAATTTCCAAAAATTTAAAGTTTCATTGCCTCTGTTGCAAGAGGAGCACATTTTAGAAAAAATTTAAAGTTTCATTGCCTCTGCTGCAAGAGGAGCTTTTTCAAGAAAAACATTTTAAAGTTTCATTGCCTCTATTGCAGGGAGCACTTTTCAAGAAAGGAATTTAAAGTTTCAAGGCCTCTGCTGCAAGAGAAGCACTTTTCAAGAAAGGAATTTAAAGTTTCAAGGCCTTTGCTGCAAGAGAAGCACATTTCAGAAAAAAAAATAATTAATTAAAGTTTCATCGCCTCTGCTGCAAGAGGAGTACATTTCAGAAAAAAATTTTAAAGTTTCACTGCCTCTGCTACAAGAGGAGCTCATTTCAAAAGAAAAATTTAAAGTTGCATTGCTCCTACTGCAAGAGGAGCACATTTCAGAATTTTTTTTTAAAGTTTCATCGCCTCTACTGCAAGAGGAGCGTAAAAAAAAAGCAGAGAGAGAGAAAAGAAAAAGGAAGGATTAGGTCTTGAGTTGGACAAAATTGTTGTCTGTTGTCTATTGTCTTTGCTCTATTCCTGATCCTCAGCAATGAGCAAAGAGGAGCAGCTGTAGACACCAAATTTTGTCCTGAACTACATTCAATTGGGCTTTCAAAGTCCAAATTGAAACATTAGGCTTCCAGGCCCATTAAAATGGGCTGAATTTGATTTTTTTTTTTATGTTTTTTGTTATTATTACTATTTTTATTATTATTATTTGTATTATTTGTTTTTATTGTTATCATTATGTCTATTATTTGTTGTTGGTTTTATTATTATTATTTATATATATATATTTTGTTTATTTTTACTTTTTATTATTTGTTCTTATTATTATTATTATTACTATTATTATCATTAACTGTTTTATTATTACTGTTATTATTATTGCTATTATTATTATTATTTGTTTTCATTATTATTATTATTATTATTATTATTATTATTATTATTATTATTATTATTATTATTATTATTATTTTCTGTTCTTCTGTTATTATTATTATTATTTTTTGTTTTGATGTCCATCTGCCGCCAGCCACTTTTGCTATGGCCTCTCTCTTAGAGTATCACACCAGTCAGCCTCTGCCTACTCCATCCCATCTATGCCAAGCCCTATACCAGTACCCCTACAAAAACCTTCCTTCAATCCTTGGCTCACCATCAGCCTTCAACACCATTCCTCACCCCCGAGCATCATCTTCAACAGTACCCGAACACCACAGCTCAAGAGCCAAAAGACCATTTTCGGCCCCCCCTTCACCTCACCACCATTTGTGAAGACTACAAATTCCGTACCCATTTTGTAAATAAATAAAATACATCAAATGAACTAAGTATAGGAATGTAGTTTGTATTTCTAATTGTTTCAAGTAATGGAAACAAATATTTTATTTTGTGGTATTAGCAATAGGTATACATTAAGGGTACAAGTATACTAAATAAAATGTGATACATATGAGTGTTAAAAAAATACATATATATATATATAAGTATAAGTAGAAATTAAATAAAAGATATATAAAAATAAATACAAATTACATATTTAATATATATATATATATATAAATGAAGGGAAAGTTAAAATATATATGTATATATATACACATATATGTGTACATGTTTCTACAAAGAAAATATATATGTATATGTACATATATATACATATATATATATATGTTGGGCATGAAATATATATATATATAAAATGATAAGTATATAATATAATATATATACATATAAAGTGTATATATATTGAATAGGAAATATATAATATATATAAAATAATAGTATAAAAGTGATTGGCTTTCTTAGGAAGCCAATCAAAACATTAGTGGGAGCAGGTCTGCAGCTAAAGAAGCTTCTGCCAAACGAAACAGAAAACCGATCAAAGAAAGAGAGAAAAGAAGAAAAGGAAGGAAAGAGAGAAAGAATAAGAGAGATCTCGGCCAGAAAAGGAAGGAGAAAAAGGGAAAAAAGCAAAAGGAGAAGAAAGAAGCTGCAGTGAGGGATTCTAAACGAGAGAGAAGAGAGAGTAGAGAGGTAGAGATCGAGAGAGGAAGGGAGTGATACGAACTGAGAAAGAAGAGAAGAGAAAAGGAAGGGAATGCAGCAATGGCTTGAACGAGGGAGAGAATTTGATAAGGAGAGATTTTAAGAGAGTATATAGCAGCGGAAAAATGAAGGGGAGGAATTTTCTGTAGCAAAACTGAAAGAAGAGGAACATTGTAGATGCAAGAAAAGAGAAGTTGAAAGAAGGAAACTGATCGGAGAAGAAAGAGAGAGTGGAGGAGAAAGAAGACGATTCACGTAGCAAAGAAATGGGTGTTGATTTTCTCTTTTTTCAGTTCTGGAATAGTCACCTATAATGAAGCTGAAGATGGGGGTTCACGGTGGCTCAAAAGAAATAGGGCTGAGTTGTGGTTGCCATTTAGGCTGAAGTTACTACCTACCGAAGGGCTCGAAAACAGGGGACAACAAGCAACGATGATGAAGGCTGGTTGACACCACATGAGCTGAGTTTATAAATTAAGAATGCAAGTGGTTTAGGCGTTTAGCAGGGGCTCATAGTGATGGTAATAGAGGCTGGATAACAATGGTTTCAGGCAGCTTTTAGCTATTGTTCAAGGCTGATTTTTCAAGGCTGGGTCAGGATCAATTTCCGGTTGGTTTTGGTGATCTTCTTGAAGTGTTTAAAGCTAGAAAACATGGTTAATGAAGGCTAAAAATGGCATGTGTCAAAGGTTGGATCGGTCGTGTTTAGAATAGGATTTTGGTTGTTTTTAAAGGCTGTTCGGTGGCTTAAAAACAGAAGGAAAACAGAACACTTCCAAAGGCAGTAACAAGGGGATTTTCAGCTTGGCGTGAGGGTTGTAAATGGGGGCTGAAACAGTAGAAGATGGGTGGTTTATGTGAAGACTACGAATTTTGTACCCATTTTTGTAAATAAATAAAATACATCAAAGGAACTAAGTATAGAAATGTAAATTATATTTCTAATTGTTTCAAGTAACGGAAACGAATGTTTTATTTTATTTTATTTTTGTTATATTAGCAATAGGTGATTAATGCTAATATAACTTAGAAATTTTATAGATAAATTAGAGATAGATATTGACATTTATATTTAATCCAATAGAGAAAATAAACTGAAATAATATATATATATATATATACATATATATGGAGGTAAAAGTTAAAATTTATATATGTATAAAAAAAAAAATAAATAAATAAATAAGAGAGGATCGGGATTGGCTTCCCAGGGAAGCCACCCGACCCCCCCTTTTACCTGCTCCCACGGTTAGTGGGAGTAGGTTCAAAAAAAAAAAAAAACATAATATATATATTAATAATAAACCTATAAAATATTAATAAACAAATGTATTACTTGATAGGAAACGTGATTGAAAAGAGAAGACGGGGGCTAGGGCTAGGTCGGGTAAAAAGGAAAAGAAAAGAAACAAAACAAAGAAAGATCTAAAGAGGACAAAGCTATAGCCAACAGAAAGAGGAAACAGGAGAGAAGAGAAGAGAGAAAGGAAAGGAGCTGCTGCAGAGGAGAAAGACTGAACGGTAGTGAAGGAAGAGGAGGACCAAAATCGACGGAAGAAGAAGCTGAAGCAGATGATGGGAGTGTCGCATGACAAGGAAGAAACTGATTTTTTGAAACAATGATTGAATCGAAAGCTTGGAAAGTGTAGTTTGGTTTGATGAGCTCGAGTAAAACAGGGGAGTTCTAGAGCTATTGTCTGGAGTATTTAATGGTGAAACCCTAGAGGAGGAAGAACAGCTGGGTTTGGCCTTAACTTGGCAGCAGCTGAGCTGAAGCTTGAAGCAACAAGGACTTGGGAAGGAAGAAGAAGGAAAGAAAAAGGGGACTTACCAGATTTACGCCCCTACTCCTTCTTTAGTGTTGGCTGCTACTCAAGTGGTATTTGCATGGAACTACGGCTGAAAGAAGGAGCATGCATGGGGCTTAGCAATAATGGTGTTTAAAAGAGGAGGAACCGAGAGCAAGGGGTTGAAGCTAGTGTGTGTGCCGGATAGGAAATTTGGCTGTGGGCATTAACTAAGGAATTGGACGTGGTCTTAGGCTGTACATGGGGAGCTGGAACGTGGTGTTAAGGGTTGATTTTCATAGCTGGAAGGAAGGGCTACGCGAGGGCTGGAAGCAGTTGAAATCCTTGGTGTGAAAAATTTAAGTGGAAGCTGACCTGAGTAGTGGTTCTCGGCAAGCAGAAAAAAGAGGGAGAATGATGATGGTTTAGAGCTGAATTTAACTACTGAACTAGTGTATTTCACAAGTCTGATCAAGGCCTGAGATAGTGTTGTGTTAGGGAGCTATTAAGAACTGTAAGAGAAGGTTGGAAGAGGCAAAATATAAACAGCACAACAATTTGGTGAGGCAGTAAACGCAGGGGAGGTTTGGTCAACCTAAAGTTCTAAAAGCTTGGCTTGAAGGCTATGAATGGTGGCTGGACAGAAGTGAAGCATAATCAAGAATGGTCAAAATAAAGAGGCTAACTAGCTGAAGAAAATGCTGTTTGAGGTTGTCTTGGGTTGCTATTAAGGGTAGACCCTCGGCAAAGAGAAAAGGCCATGACAAGCTAGAGTTTAAAGGTATTTTCATAGTGCCGTTTGGGACAAGAAGGACAGCAACAATCTTGGCACAACAACAGGTGAAGGGCTCGGCTCTGTGAGGTTTTAAGAGTAAGTATTTGTTGCAATGATGACTTTAAATTGTGATGATTACAAGGAAATGGTGAAGTAATGAATGAGAAATGGAAAATAGCTAAAGAAACTAGTGTGTAAACATTCGGCCACCTAGGCATTCATAGGATAAAATACTTAGTTTTGAAGTATATATCTAAATGTGTTTGTTAAAATAATGATAAATGTTATTTGATGTGATTATATGTTATAGAAAGAAAAATATATATTGTACTATGCAATTAAGTAATGGAGGATGAACTCTTGGTGTAGGGTTGGACTCGAAATCTTGAGGAAAGTCGGTAATACGAAATCCGACTAACAAGGCTCATCAAGGTGAGAAAACTATACTTTGGTTTTAGATGTAGGATATATATATTTATATTATACTGCGTACGTGTATATATATGTATAAGTAGATACATATATATATATGTCAAATACATAACGATAAAGGATTTAGTGGTAATATAGAAGTGAACTAGTGTTAACTAAGGTCACAAGATAAACGTTTTAAATAAGTGATTAAACATAGTACGACTATCTTGGTGTGATGGTAATGAAGTTAATTGGTAATGATTAGGAGTGACATAGAGGCTTGAGGACGGACTCGGAAGCACGAGAAGGAAAATTTTAAGCCTCGAGGTAAGTGGGTTAAGTAAAGCTTGATAGCACCATCTCGTAGGAATGGTTTAATTTTTATAAATCGTTTATGCTTGGGCTAGATCGAAACTTATTTCTGCTTTGAGCGTTGTGGCCAACCAAGCGTACATTTTAAGTGGAATGAACCGATGCATACATGCATTTACATATAGCATGTTTTGAGTTTAAATTACGTAATGTTTATGGTTTAATGACTTGCATCATATGTTATATTTGCAAAGTCTTGGTTTGAACCAATATTTGAAATAAATCGAAAGTCCTTTATATTTCGAACTCAAAACTGATTTAATACTGATTTGGAATCCGTGGAAGCCAAGTGCTACGTGAGGAAATTGATTTCAAACTGTTTTTGAGTGCAGGCATGTCCTACGACCTTCGGGTCACTTCTAGCCTATCGAGCTTAGCTCTAGGCCTTATTTCCCGTCTATTGAGCTTTGTGCTCTAGACTATCGTATTGTACCTATCGAGCCTAGTGCTCTAGGTAGACTGATACTTGTCTGGAAAACCAGCAGGCAAGTTCCAGCTCTCGACTGATCAGCGAGACTGGATATCGTCCTATGGCCATAGATTTAGTGTTGCTTGCAACACCATTCCATCACTAGCTAGGATGGATATCGATTGATTGACTGATTGAGGATCACTGCCTAATCTCTACTTACCATTGTTTCATTTCTAACACTGCTTTTAGTGAACTGAGGCAATATGCCTAATCGTTATCGATTTTTCTTGATTTATGACTAATGCGTTCTTGAAAATCTATATGGATCGAAATGGTTGCAATACTTATTGATCGTTACCGAATGCTTATTGATTGTTTTATCAAAGTAATTACCGATTGACTTATCGAATTATACTGATAGTTTATTTGAAATGCACAACATACTGAATCCAACCGAAGGCATAGCGAACTCATTTAAATGAATTGCGTAGTAAGTTCTGTTTTAATTAAGTGCATATTGAAAACGTTCTATAACAGAAATGCATAAAAAAAAAGTGTTTGGTTTATGATCATGCATTAATATCGAGTTCGCTTATTACTTCGGTATTGTTTTCCACAAGTGCATATAGAACGACATGAGTCTAGCCTGCATTTACTTAAGCTACTTACTGAGCCGTGGTTTTGCTCACCCCTTATTAATAACATCGCAGATCATACCAGTTAGGCTCCCACTTGGAGTTTGGGTGCGAAGCCTCGGGGACATACTTTGAGTAGCTATATCGGTCCGAATTCTCCGAGTGCTGTTTTGTTGCACTTGAGGTATAATATTGTTTATTTTGTTATCCATGTATGACATGTTAAGTTTGCACAGTACATGCTTATGGGATTGCTTTTGGGATGTAACTTAGGATCGTCCTAGATTATTATAGGCTTTATGATTATCGAGCACGATCCGAGAAATGAATTGTAGTGATTTTGAAACTGTAAACTGTATCTTGTATCTATTTGTTGACTTGGGAAGTATGTATTGGATCTAGTTGAATGAACTGAAAATTCTGGATTGAGATATGTGGCTGGAAATAGTTGAGATTTTTGCAGGTTATTGAGCTGGGGAAAGTCGATTTTATATAAGGGGGAGTTTTCGACGTTTTTCTTTTATTAGTCTAATATTAAAGGCGAGTATTACGTAAGTCCAAATGGTAAATTAAACCACAAATGTGTATTAAATGAAGGATACGGGAGTAGTTGAGAGAGGACACTGACACCGAATACAAACCCTAAAGTGAAAAGAAAAAGTTAGTCCGTAAAATTCGATAAAAATGGAAATTAGTGAATGGAGAGATAAGCGTACGTCACGGCTATCGGGTCGTGACAGATTAAATGGTATCAGAGCACGGTTTGTCTAGTACGTGTCAGCGTCCTAGAGGTCGTTATTGTTGTTACATCCCATGTACTGTGCAATGTCTGCATGTAGTGTACTGTTACCGACTTATACTAAGATTGATCTGCTCTTGGTATAGGTTCTCTCTTGATTGACATACAATGAGGAGGATTGGAGGTAGACCGAGGGGGTTGGCTCGAAGATATCCGATTACACGGCCGCCCTCATCCGCAGTACCCCCATCATCCTCAAATCCGACTCCTCCACCCCCAGATAGTATAGAAGCGAGAATGGCCCGAATAGAACAAAGCCATGAGACTATGACTGCTTTATTGCAACAGTTGGTGGCTAACCAAGCTAGTGCACATCAGGCTGCACCACCACCTCCTGCACCTCCTGTACCTCCTGCACCTCCTGCACCTCCTGTACCTCCTGCACCTCCCGCACCTCTTGTGCCTCCACCACCACCACAGCAGGCACCACCTCCGTCACCTCCGGTAGTGCCACAGGTTGTACCTTTGCCAGTTGTGCCTCCACCCGCTGTACCAGAAGTTGGGAACCCAGTGGATAGAAATATGACACTCCTCCGACAATTCCAGAAAATGAATCCATCACAGTTTAAGGGGGAGAAAGATCCAGCGAAGGCGGAGGAATGGATAGAGGAGATGGAGTTTCTCTTCAAATATATGGGGTGTGGTACCACTGAGAGGGTTTCATTAGCAGTGTATATGATGAGGAGTGATGCGCAGAAATGGTGGAAGACCCATGAGACGTTCTTATTGGCTAAGGATCCGGTTATTACATGGGAGAGGTTCTTAGAGGCCTTCATGAACCATTATATATCTAAGGCTGCCAGACGACAGAAAAAGAAGGAATTTATGGAACTCACTCAAAGATCGATGAGGGTAGATGAGTATGAGACTCGATTTACTGCCTTAGTGAAGTATGACTCGGATTATGTTGTTAATGAGGAGAAGAAGGCAGAGAAGTTTGCTTCGGGATTGAGACCCAACATCCGAAGTAGGGTCACTCCATTTGAGCTTACCGAGTATGAGGCAGTGGTAAGGAAAGCTCAGACTGTTGAACAAGAATTGGAGACTACCCAAGCTGAGTATGGGACAAGGAAGCCTCCTAGAGCCAAACCATTCATAGATAGGAGGGATGAGAAGAGGAGGTTTGAACCGAGTAGATCACATGGACAAAATAAGAGGCAGAGGTTTGTTGCGCCTCGACCACAGGCTACTAGGCCTACAGCTACTGCTACTCCTCCTAACAGGGCCTTAGCCATTATCCCTACTGCTACTGCTACTGCTACATCTCAGCCATGTACCACTTGTGGACACAAGCATGGCAACAGACCTTGTTATGTGGTCACTGGAGCTTGTTTTAGGTGTGGCAAGACTGGCCATAGAATCAAGGATTGCCCCCAGATGAAGGCCACAGAGACGCAAGCCGGGGGACAGACCATGCCACAGCAAAGGAGGACACAAGACAAAGGCAAGAGTCCAATGGTACAAGGTAGAGTGTTTGCACTTGATCAGGAGACAGCTGATGCTTCTGGTTCGGTTATCAAGGGTAAGCTTACTATCTGTGACTTAGAAGCATTCGTGCTCATTGATCCAGGCTCAACTCATTCATTCATTTCACCTGCATTTGCTAGTAGATTGCATATAGAGTCAGAGCCTTTAGGTTATCCCTTATACATTACTACTCCTCTCAAAGAATCACAGACAACTGAATATGTTTATCGTAAGTGTAAAGTGAAGGTGGGAGATAAGTGCTTAACAGTAGATTTGATACTATTGAATATGTATGACTTTGATGTAATACTAGGCATGGATTGGTTAACCAACCATCATGCTAGTGTAGATTGCTATGAGAAGATTGTAACTCTCTCCCTACCTGAGAAGTTTGTATTATGCCTTGGAAATGATAAATAGAATGATTTTAATTGTTGTTGATGTCTCACTAACATGAGATTAATTGTTTATGAAGGCTATCTCGCGTTTGTCGAGGATGCCGAAAAGAGCCAATCGGAACTGTCTGACATCCCAGTTGTCAAGGACTTCTCCGATGTATTTCCGGATGAGCTACCAGGGCTACCTCCGGAAAGAGAGATGGAGTTTGCCATAGAGCTACTCCCAGGCACTCAACCTATATCCAAGCCCCCGTATCGAATGGCCTTAGTGGAGTTAGAGGAGTTGAAAAAGCAATTACAAGAATTGTTGGACAAAGGGTTCATAAGGCCGAGTGTGTCACCATGGGGAGCTCCGGTGTTGTTTGTGAAAAAGAAGGATGGCAGTTTGAGGCTATGTATCGATTATAGGCAGTTGAATCAAGCAACGGTGAAGAATAAGTATCCACTGCCTAGGATTGATGATCTATTGGATCAATTGAAGGGTGCCCAATTATTTTCGAAGATCGATTTGAGGTCGGGGTACCACCAATTGAGGATTAGAGGGGAAGATGTGCCAAAGACAGCCTTCAGGACTCGATATGGCCACTACGAATTCCTAGTTATGCCATTCGGTCTAACGAATGCCCCTGCAGCATTCATGGCATTGATGAATGAAGTATTCAAGCCTCACTTGGATAAGTTCGTCATTGTGTTCATAGATGACATACTGGTGTATTCCCGATCCCGGGAAGAACATGAGCACCACCTCCACATAGTACTCCAGACTCTTAGAAAGGAAGGGCTATACGCGAAGTTCAGCAAGTGTGAGTTTTGGTTGGAACAAATCAGTTTTCTGGGGCATGTGGTATCCAAGGATGGTGTAGCAGTTGACCCAGTTAAGATAGAGGCCGTGATGAATTGGGAGAGGCCTAAAACAGTGACCGAGATTCGCAGCTTCTTAGGGCTTGCAGGTTACTATAGGAGATTTGTAGAGGGATTTTCCAAACTTGCTGCTCCACTAACCCGACTCACACGCAAGGATGTCAAGTTTGAATGGAATGATGCATGTGAGCGTAGCCTTCTGGAGCTTAAGCAAAGGTTGACTACAGCTCCTGTGTTGACGGTTCCAAGTGGATCCGGAGGATTTGCAGTGTATAGTGATGCTTCTCTACAGGGTCTAGGGTGCGTGCTGATGCAGAATGGTAGAGTAGTGGCATATGGTTCAAGACAGTTGAAGGACCACGAGAGGAACTATCCTACTCATGATTTGAAGTTGGCAGCGGTAGTGTTTGCGCTAAAGATTTGGCGCCATTATTTGTATGGTGAGCGGTTCCAGGTTTATACAGACCACAAGAGCTTAAAGTACTTATTCTCGCAAAAAGAGTTGAATATGAGACAGAGAAGATGGATGGAGCTATTGAA
This sequence comes from Heritiera fomes, assembly GCA_032173925.1. Taxonomy (NCBI): domain Eukaryota; kingdom Viridiplantae; phylum Streptophyta; class Magnoliopsida; order Malvales; family Malvaceae; genus Heritiera; species Heritiera fomes. The sequence goes on from JAPDPM010000017.1 coordinate 8,259,338, forward strand.
GGACTATGACTGCGAGATTCTCTATCATCCGGGTAAAGCAAACCGGGTAGCGGATGCATTAAGTAGGAAGAGTGTGGGTTTTATTAGTTACATGATGGTCCGAGAATGGGATTTGATGGAAAAATTTTCAGAGTTGAATATCAACCTAGAGCCCGATGGTGAGTGTTTGATGGCTAGCTTGAGGGTAGAGCCTAGCATTATGGATCAAATTAGACAAGCCCAGAAAGAGGATCATAGACTTGTGGAGATTATTGGTGGAATACAACCAGACCAAGACTCAGGGTTTGAGAGTTCAGATGATGGGTTATTGAGGTATAGGGGCAGAATTTGTGTCCCGAATGATGAGATGTTGAAGAGGCAAATATTAGAGGAGGCGCACAGCTCCAAATACACTATGCATCCAGGTAACACGAAGATGTATCAGAATTTACGCAAAGTGTTTTGGTGGGCTGGTATGAAGAAAGATATAGCGACCTTTGTGTCCAAGTGCCTAGTGTGCCAAAAAGTTAAGATTGAACACCAACGGCCAGCAGGCTTACTCAAGCCTTTACCCATACCTACATGGAAGTGGGAGCATGTGACTATGGACTTCATTATGGGGCTCCCGAGGACTCGTAAGAATCATGATGCAATCTGGGTGATAGTTGACAGATTGACAAAGTCCGCTCATTTCCTAGCTATGAAGGCTACCGATTCGCTTAGTGCCTTAGCAAATATGTATGTTAAGGAGATTGTGAGGTTACATGGGGTCCCAGTGAGCATAGTTTCGGATAGAGATTCTCGGTTTACTTCCCGTTTCTGGGGACACTTTCAGGATGCTTTGGGAACTAAACTAAGCTTTAGCACAGCCTTCCATCCTCAAACTGATGGGCAATCAGAGAGGACTATTCAGACACTTGAGGACATGTTGAGGGCATGTGTTATGGATTTTCAAGGCTCATGGGATGATCATTTGGCACTAGCTGAATTTGCGTATAACAATAGCTTTCACTCTAGCATTGGGATGGCACCCTACGAGGCGTTGTATGGACGGAAGTGTAGATCTCCTATTGGCTGGGAGGAGGTAGGCGAAAGAAAAATATTCACTCCAGAATTAGTAGAGAAAGCATCCGAAGATGTGAGGTTGATATGTGATAGATTGAGGACAGCCCAAAGTAGACAGAAAAGTTATGCTGATTGTCGAAGGAGGCCTTTAGAGTTTCAAGTGGGGGATAAAGTGTTCTTGAAGATCGCTCCATCTAAAGGCATAATGAGGTTTGGCAAGAAAGGGAAGCTGAGTCCTCGATACATTGGTCCGTTTGAGATATTGGAGAGAGTGGGTGACGTAGCATATCGACTAGCATTACCTCCAGAGCTATCGGGTGTACATAATGTCTTTCATGTGTCGATGCTACGGAAATATCATCCGGACCCATCTCACGTGATTGAGTATGAACCACTGGAGATTAGAGAGGATTTAAGCTATGTCGAGAGACCTATTCGGATCTTAGATAGGAAAGATAAGATATTGAGGTCTAAGACAATCCCTCTGGTCAAAGTACTTTGGCAGCACCACTCTTCCGAGGAAGCTACATGGGAACTAGAGAGCTTGATGAAGGAGAAGTACCCTCACCTTTTTCAGATAGACATGGAAAATTTGGAGGACCAAATTTCCTAAGATGGGGAGAATGTGAAGACTACGAATTTTGTACCCATTTTTGTAAATAAATAAAATACATCAAAGGAACTAAGTATAGAAATGTAAATTATATTTCTAATTGTTTCAAGTAACGGAAACGAATGTTTTATTTTATTTTATTTTTGTTATATTAGCAATAGGTGATTAATGCTAATATAACTTAGAAATTTTATAGATAAATTAGAGATAGATATTGACATTTATATTTAATCCAATAGAGAAAATAAACTGAAATAATATATATATATATATATATATACATATATATGGAGGTAAAAGTTAAAATTTATATATATATAAAAAAAAATAAATAAATAAATAAATAAGAGAGGATCGGGATTGGCTTCCCAGGGAAGCCACCCGACCCCCCCTTTTACCTGCTCCCACGGTTAGTGGGAGTAGGTTCAAAAAAAAAAAAACATAATATATATATTAATAATAAACCTATAAAATATTAATAAACAAATGTATTATTTGATAGGAAACGTGATTGAAAAGAGAAGACGGGGGCTAGGGCTAGGTCGGGTAAAAAGGAAAAGAAAAGAAACAAAACAAAGAAAGATCTAAAGAGGACAAAGCTATAGCCAACAGAAAGAGGAAACAGGAGAGAAGAGAAGAGAGAAAGGAAAGGAGCTGCTGCAGAGGAGAAAGACTGAACGGTAGTGAAGGAAGAGGAGGACCAAAATCGACGGAAGAAGAAGCTGAAGCAGATGATGGGAGTGTCGCATGACAAGGAAGAAACTGATTTTTTGAAACAATGATTGAATCGAAAGCTTGGAAAGTGTAGTTTGGTTTGATGAGCTCGAGTAAAACAGGGGAGTTCTAGAGCTATTGTCTGGAGTATTTAATGGTGAAACCCTAGAGGAGGAAGAACAGCTGGGTTTGGCCTTAACTTGGCAGCAGCTGAGCTGAAGCTTGAAGCAACAAGGACTTGGGAAGGAAGAAGAAGGAAAGAAAAAGGGGACTTACAAGATTTACGCCCCTACTCCTTCTTTAGTGTTGGCTGCTACTCAAGTGGTATTTGCATGGAACTACGGCTGAAAGAAGGAGCATGCATGGGGCTTAGCAATAATGGTGTTTAAAAGAGGAGGAACCGAGAGCAAGGGGTTGAAGCTAGTGTGTGTGCCGGATAGGAAATTTGGCTGTGGGCATTAACTAAGGAATTGGACGTGGTCTTAGGCTGTACATGGGGAGCTGGAACGTGGTGTTAAGGGTTGATTTTCATAGCTGGAAGGAAGGGCTACGCGAGGGCTGGAAGCAGTTGAAATCCTTGGTGTGAAAAATTTAAGTGGAAGCTGACCTGAGTAGTGGTTCTCGGCAAGCAGAAAAAAGAGGGAGAATGATGATGGTTTAGAGCTGAATTTAACTACTGAACTAGTGTATTTCACAAGTCTGATCAAGGCCTGAGATAGTGTTGTGTTAGGGAGCTATTAAGAACTGTAAGAGAAGGTTGGAAGAGGCAAAATATAAACAGCACAACAATTTGGTGAGGCAGTAAACGCAGGGGAGGTTTGGTCAACCTAAAGTTCTAAAAGCTTGGCTTGAAGGCTATGAATGGTGGCTGGACAGAAGTGAAGCATAATCAAGAATGGTCAAAATAAAGAGGCTAACTAGCTGAAGAAAATGCTGTTTGAGGTTGTCTTGGGTTGCTATTAAGGGTAGACCCTCGGCAAAGAGAAAAGGCCATGACAAGCTAGAGTTTAAAGGTATTTTCATAGTGCCGTTTGGGACAAGAAGGACAGCAACAATCTTGGCACAACAACAGGTGAAGGGCTCGGCTCTGTGAGGTTTTAAGAGTAAGTATTTGTTGCAATGATGACTTTAAATTGTGATGATTACAAGGAAATGGTGAAGTAATGAATGAGAAATGGAAAATAGCTAAAGAAACTAGTGTGTAAACATTCGGCCACCTAGGCATTCATAGGATAAAATACTTAGTTTTGAAGTATATATCTAAATGTGTTTGTTAAAATAATGATAAATGTTATTTGATGTGATTATATGTTATAGAAAGAAAAATATATATTGTACTATGCAATTAAGTAATGGAGGATGAACTCTTGGTGTAGGGTTGGACTCGAAATCTTGAGGAAAGTCGGTAATACGAAATCCGACTAACAAGGCTCATCAAGGTGAGAAAACTATACTTTGGTTTTAGATGTAGGATATATATATTTATATTATACTGCGTACGTGTATATATATGTATAAGTAGATACATATATATATGTCAAATACATAACGATAAAGGATTTAGTGGTAATATAGAAGTGAACTAGTGTTAACTAAGGTCACAAGATAAACGTTTTAAATAAGTGATTAAACATAGTACGACTATCTTGGTGTGATGGTAATGAAGTTAATTGGTAATGATTAGGAGTGACATAGAGGCTTGAGGACGGACTCGGAAGCACGAGAAGGAAAATTTTAAGCCTCGAGGTAAGTGGGTTAAGTAAAGCTTGATAGCACCATCTCGTAGGAATGGTTTAATTTTTATAAATCGTTTATGCTTGGGCTAGATCGAAACTTATTTCTGCTTTGAGCGTTGTGGCCAACCAAGCGTACATTTTAAGTGGAATGAACCGATGCATACATGCATTTACATATAGCATGTTTTGAGTTTAAATTACGTAATGTTTATGGTTTAATGACTTGCATCATATGTTATATTTGCAAAGTCTTGGTTTGAACCAATATTTGAAATAAATCGAAAGTCCTTTATATTTCGAACTCAAAACTGATTTAATACTGATTTGGAATCCGTGGAAGCCAAGTGCTACGCGAGGAAATTGATTTCAAACTGTTTTTGAGTGCAGGCATGTCCTACGACCTTCGGGTCACTTCTAGCCTATCGAGCTTAGCTCTAGGCCTTATTTCCCGTCTATTGAGCTTTGTGCTCTAGACTATCGTATTGTACCTATCGAGCCTAGTGCTCTAGGTAGACTGATACTTGTCTGGAAAACCAGCAGGCAAGTTCCAGCTCTCGACTGATCAGCGAGACTGGATATCGTCCTATGGCCATAGATTTAGTGTTGCTTGCAACACCATTCCATCACTAGCTAGGATGGATATCGATTGATTGACTGATTGAGGATCACTGCCTAATCTCTACTTACCATTGTTTCATTTCTAACACTGCTTTTAGTGAACTGAGGCAATATGCCTAATCGTTATCGATTTTTCTTGATTTATGACTAATGCGTTCTTGAAAATCTATATGGATCGAAATGGTTGCAATACTTATTGATCGTTACCGAATGCTTATTGATTGTTTTATCAAAGTAATTACCGATTGACTTATCGAATTATACTGATAGTTTATTTGAAATGCACAACATACTGAATCCAACCGAAGGCATAGCGAACTCATTTAAATGAATTGCGTAGTAAGTTCTGTTTTAATTAAGTGCATATTGAAAACGTTCTATAACAGAAATGCATAAAAAAAAAGTGTTTGGTTTATGATCATGCATTAATATCGAGTTCGCTTATTACTTCGGTATTGTTTTCCATAAGTGCATATAGAACGACATGAGTCTAGCCTGCATTTACTTAAGCTACTTACTGAGCCGTGGTTTTGCTCACCCCTTATTAATAACATCGCAGATCATACCAGTTAGGCTCCCACTTGGAGTTTGGGTGCGAAGCCTCGGGGACATACTTTGAGTAGCTATATCGGTCCGAATTCTCCGAGTGCTGTTTTGTTGCACTTGAGGTATAATATTGTTTATTTTGTTATCCATGTATGACATGTTAAGTTTGCACAGTACATGCTTATGGGATTGCTTTTGGGATGTAACTTAGGATCGTCCTAGATTATTATAGGCTTTATGATTATCGAGCACGATCCGAGAAATGAATTGTAGTGATTTTGAAACTGTAAACTGTATCTTGTATCTATTTGTTGACTTGGGAAGTATGTATTGGATCTAGTTGAATGAACTGAAAATTCTGGATTGAGATATGTGGCTGGAAATAGTTGAGATTTTTGCAGGTTATTGAGCTGGGGAAAGTCGATTTTATATAAGGGGGAGTTTTCGACGTTTTTCTTTTATTAGTCTAATATTAAAGGCGAGTATTACGTAAGTCCAAATGGTAAATTAAACCACAAACGTGTATTAAATGAAGGATACGGGAGTAGTTGAGAGAGGACACTGACACCGAATACAAACCCTAAAGTGAAAAGAAAAAGTTAGTCCGTAAAATCCGATAAAAATGGAAATTAGTGAATGGAGAGATAAGCGTACGTCACGGCTATCGGGTCGTGACAGTTTAAAAGGAGGCTTGTGGTGGCTGTTTTAACACCTATGTAAAAGGGGGCTGAAGTGGAAGTGGCGACAAGGGCTGAGAGGAGCATAAGGAGCTGAAGCCGTGACCTCTTTGGAGGCAGAAAAGTGACTGAAATTGGTGCACTTGATTTTTGAAGGTAATTCTAAGAATAATGGTTATGTTTTAATGTAGAGGTTCCTATAATTTAATTATACAATTAAAGACAAAATGATTGGATAATGTCAACATGAATATGGATACATAAGCATGGATAAGAAGGAACTATATATATTTATACATGTATATATATGTGTGTATATATATATATACACACATACACATTCCATGGATATGATGGTAAAGAATAAAATACGATCGTATAATATACACACATATATATATTTATTTACATATATGTATAAATATATATATCTATATATATATTGAGCTCTAAAAGGAAGAACAACATAGGTTTTAATTTAATGGTTGCACTTTGATACAATATGAATATATTGCATACTTATCGAAAACCATGTGTTGTTAAATAAAAGCTTGAGGAATGAAACTTTGGTGTTAGAATTTAATTAAATATATATAAGTATAGAACGAATATTTACATGGAAAAAGAATAGAATGAGCATACATATATATTGGAATATACATATATATAAGCATATATATATGTATGTATCTATATATATATTTTAAATATATATGAATAAGGATGAGAAATTATCGATATACCTCGAATGATGGTAAGGAGTCGATTTTTAGGCTTAGCAGTAAGTTGAAATGGATTGTGGTGCTAAGATGCTTGTTTTGATGCACGATTAAGCTTAATGACGAAGAGTGATTGAAAATGTTAATAAATTTTGTGTAGTGAATCAGAGCAGTGTAGGGGACTTGAGTATGGACTCGAAAGCACGAGAAGGAAATTTTTATGCCTTGAGGTAAGTGGGTTAAATAACGTATGTTAGCATCATCTCGTAGGATAACTTTAAATTTTATAAATATTTCGATTTATTCTTACGATACAAAAATACAAGGGTTATGACTGGACAATGAGGTATAGTGGTTTGCAAAAATTGGTTTATGTTAGGTTGGATAAAAATTCATTTTTGCCTTGTGTGTTGTGATCAGCCAAACGTATATGTTAATTTTATCGAATGGATGCATATATGCATTTACATATTACATAATTTGAAATGAGCTATTTAATGCCCATATTTTGATAAATTGTATCATGTTTTCAATTATAAAGTTTTGGTTTAGACTAACCCTTTTAAATAAATCGAAATCTTTGCATATTTGAAACTCAAAAGTTATTTAGCAAGTGTTTTGAAATTCATGGAAGCCAAGTGCTACACGAAGAAATTGTTTTTGAACTGTTTTTGAGTGCAGGCCTGTCCTATGACCTTTCGGTCTTTTTAGCCTATCGAGCTTAGCTCTAGACCTTATTGCCCATCTATTGAGCTTTGTGCTCTAGACTATTGTATTGTACCTATCGAGCCTAGTGCTCTAGGTAGATTGTTACTTGTCTGGAAAACCAGCAGGCAAGTTCCAGCTCTCAACTGATCAGCGACACTGGATATTGTTCTATGGCCATAGATTTAGTGTTGCTTGCGACACCATTCCATCGCTAGCTACGATGGATATCGATTGATTGATTGACTGAGGATCATTGCCTAAACTCTACTTACTACTGTTTCATTATCAGTACTGTTTTCAGTAAATCGAGGCAATATGCCTAACCGTTATTGATTTCTTGATTTATGACTCATAGATTATTGAAGTCTATATTGATCAAAATAATTATAGTGCATATTGATCGTTTTATCAAAGTGTTTATTGATTGCTTTATCAAAGTGGTCATTGATTGATTTATCAAAATATATTAATCGTTTATTCAAAATGCATAGTGTTTCGAATTTAACCGATTGCATAATGAATCGATTTAGTCGAAATGCATGGGAAGTTTGAATTTAACAACGTGCATCTTGAAAGCGTTTTTAAAACTAAAATGCATGAAGAAAATATTTGACTTAAGACCATGCTTAAAACACCATGCTACTTGTTACTTCAGCATCATTTTCTACACATGCATGTAGATCAACATGAGTCTAACATGCATTTACTTAAGCTACTTACTGAGCCGTGGTTTTGCTCACCCCTTTCTAACAACATCGCAGATCATACGAGCTAGACTCCACACTTGGAGTTTTGGAGCAAGGCCTCGAGGACGATCTTTAAGTAGCCATACTGGTCTAAGTCCTCCGAGTGCTGTTTTTGTTTCACTTGAGGTATAAAAACGATTATTTTGTTTATCATGAATGACATTTTAAATGCACAGTACATGCTTATAGAATTTTTGGGATGTAACTTAAGATCGTTCTAGATTATTATAGACTTATATGATTATCGACTGCGATCCGAGAAGTGAATTGTGACAACTATGAGTTGTGAAATGCCATATATATGTAATTGATGATTTTGGGAAATATGTGTAGTATATAGTGAAATAGACTGAGAATTGTGGATTGGAAATATCCTGTTGGAAATAGTTGATTGTTTTGCAAGTTATTAAGCTGGGGAAAATCAATTTTATATAAGAGGAGTTTTTGACTTTTTTTTAGTCTAATATTGAATTAGAATATTAAGTAAGTTGATTGGTCTTAAGAGATGACAAATTAATGGGCGAATGTAAATCAAATTAAGAATGTGAATTAAGTTTAGAAGCGACACTGAAACTGAATATAAACCTTAAAGTGAAAGAAAAATTTAGTTCGTAAAATTGGTAAATTGTATCCAAGTGTGACTGTTAAGTGTACGTCACGGCCTCCGGGTTGTGACACCATTGCCTACCCATTCGGCCACCCACCACTGCCTACGCTTCACTACCCATCACCATCAGCAACTGGCAACCACTAACTACAAATCCCGCCCACCCAAGACCCGAAAACCCAATTGATCATCCAAGTTGTCTTCACCACCATTGCCTTACCATAGACACCACCGCACCAATAACCGCCTTCCACCCAACACCAACACCACACAGCAAATCAAACCACAAAAAAAAAAACAACAAAAACAAACCCACAAAAATTAGATCTCAAACGCGAGATTCCTCGGGAGCTATATTTCAAAACCGAAACCCAAAACCCAGATTTTAATACCCGCAAAAAAGACAACACAAAACCAAAAAACCACAATAGATCCAAAACTCCAAGTGCATACAAAATCATCAAAAACAAAACAGAAAAAAAGGGAAAGATCTTTTTGGGGGGTTCAGATCTACGGGGTTAGGAGGCTTTTTAGGAGAAACGAAGGTCAAAATCGGAAAGAGGAGACGGAGAGCTTTAGGAAAGTGGCGAGCTTTTGAAGATTTGGCCACCGGAGATGGCGGTCGGCGGCGCATGACGGTCCGACGGTGGCCGAAAATCGCTTGGCCGAGAGCCTCTGAAGGCTCTGAGTTTTTTTTGTAAAAGAAGTAGAAAATGAAGAAATAAAAAAAGTGGTTTTTATAGCCAAAACAAAAGGGGAAAAGAAAGGATCCACGCGTGGACCCAGGATTCGCGCTCCCGACTAGTGGAGGAGTGGAGACCTACGTGCTGCTCCACCCATTTCGTCGACCCGACCAGCTCTCCATCTCCGACCTGACCCGCGCCTGGTTCTGGTGGGTCGATCCAACCAAGTCCAGTCGGTGGAACCTCTTCGAGCTGACCTACTTTGGCTATTTGCAACTAAACCTTCCTTGGGTTTTAAAACTCAAACTATTTGGGTACATTTACTTCAATTTTAGCCATTTTTGATTCAATGCGTATTTTTCATGCTATTATTATCATTATTATTATTATTATTATTATTATTATTATTATTATTATAGACAGCCCAACCGGTAGGTGAGTGTAATTGGTAAGTGAATATTATATATTTTGCAATTTGGGATGTTACAATCTGTCAACCTAGAGGCACCAGATATTGCTGTGCTTATTTACTTGTCTAGCATCAATTGCAAATACCCCAATACTAGATTAATCTTTACTTTTTTCTTTGACAGAAAACATAGATTTAAAGTTCATATAAACAATGTAGCTTCAAATATATTAATAAATATAACATTGCAAAACCATCAAGTAACTCACTTTAAAAATTAGGCATCTTGTAGATCAAGCATTTATAAATAATTTACCAACAAATATTAACAATTACAAACTGAAAACCATCATTAAAGGTAACCCATTCCAAATTTAAGCATCTCTTTAACATAAATTGAAAATATTGAGACTTTTCAGGCCAAGAAACTGTATAAAAAAAGAGGTCACTTAGCTACAAAGTGATTTCATTGAAAAATTAGGGAAAAAAATCTGAACAAAGAACTTGCCATTATTGAAAAATAGGGGGAAAAGCTGAACAAAGAACTTGCCATCACTGAAAAAAAAGGAAAAAAAATCTGAACAAAGTGATTTCATTTCTTATAACTACTAAGCTACTTAGCTACAATTCTAATACTAACAATAGTAAGACAGTGTTGCATTTTCTCCATTTTCTCTTTTGCAACTTTATTGGAAAAACCTACTTCTTCTAGATTTGATTCTTCTATAATCCTCAAAACACAAAGCCAAATAAAATTTGTGCTATAACAGCCAAATAAAATATTCATTGTAAGTTGTAACATACTAATAGCCCACAAGAACAATAGAGAGGACAACAACAACCATTTCTTCAACAAACCAAACACAAAAAACAACAAAGTGATGATGACTACAATTTACATTCAATACAAATCATCCATTGTCATGACCCGAAGGCCGTAACGTACACTTAACACTCAACCTGATTTACTCTTTACCAAATTTACGAACTAAATTTTTCTTTTCACTTTAAGGTTTGTATTCGGTGTCAGTGTCTTCTCTCTACTAAATTTGCATTCCTCACTTGATGTGCATTCATCGTTTAATTTACCATTTCTTAAACCATTTGACTTACTTAATATTTTCATTTAATATTAAACTCATAAAAGAAAAACGTCGAAAATTCCCCCTTATATAAAATCGACTTTTCTCAGCTTAATAACCTGCAATAAAACTCAACTATATCCAGCTACATTTTGCAATCCACAATTTCCAGTTTATTTCATTATATACTACACATACTTCCAAAATCATCACAAGTACATGTATGGCAGTTTACAACTCATAATTGACCAATTTTGCTTCTCGGATCATCAATGACATATGCATGGCATTTCATAACTTATAGTCTTTATAATTCACTTCTCGGATTGCACTCGATAATCATAGATGGCTACAATAATCCAGAACGATCCTAAGTTACATCTCAAAAATTTCTATAAGCATGTACTATGCATTTGAATGTCATACATGAATAACAAAATAATCCCTTTTTATACCTCAAGAGCAACAAAAGCAGCACTCGGAGGACTCAAGCTAGTATCGCTACTTAAGGTCGTCCTCGAGGCCTTGCTCCAACTCCAAGTGGGAGCCTAGCTTGTATGATCTGCGATGTTATTAATAAGGGGTAAGCAAAACCACGGCTCAGTAAGTAGCTTAACTAAACAGATACTAGGCTCATGTCGATCTATATGTACACTATCGCATGGTAGTAAATGACAATTATATATATGCATGCCGTTATATTCTATGCAGTGATATCTTTACATGAAACCTCAAATATTGAAACCATTACTGATCATAAATAGAATTCGGATACACTTCAAGGCAGAAAATAATGCAAAAATTGAAAATAAATCATTATAGGCACACAGTCTTGAAGTACTAAAAACCGATACAGATATCAAAATGGATTCTGATACATTATATTCAAACAAATAACTTTGCAGATAAATTGACAATCAATCCAATTAGGCATAAAGCCTTAAAGTGCTGAAAACGAATACTGATAGAGTTTAGGCATGAATCCCTGATAACTGATACTGATGTCTATCCTAGCTAGTGATGGAGTAGGTGTCGCAAGCAACACAATACCTATGGCCATAGATTATGCTCCAGTCTTGCTGATCAGTCGAGAGCTGGAACTTGCCTGTTAAATTTTCAGACAAGCCTGATAATGCCTAGAGCTCGAGGCTCGTAAGGCACAGATACTGATACTGATGGTCTAGAGCACAAAGCTCAATAGACAGGTAATAGAACCTAGAGCAAAGCTCAATAGGTTCAAGTGACCCAAAGGTCAATGGATTTGCCTGCACTCGAAAACGTATCGGAAAAACAGTTCTTTCGTGTAGCTCTTAACTTTCATAGATTTCAAAATACTGATAAGAAATATTTCGAGCTTAAAAATATAAGGTTTTCGAATTCATCTCAGAGTTGGCTTAAACCAAAAAATCTTCTGAGTTAAATAGCATGCAAGTCGTTATACATAAAGAACTCATGCATAAAATAGCTTGCATTAAAACGTATTATATGTAAATGCATGTATGCATCCGTAAAAGTCTCTTTATGCATAATGCACTGCTACTAAGTGAAATCCAATATGGACCATGCACACATGTACCTACTTTACTCAGACACAGTAGCAAGTTCATATAAAGATTTCGAACTAGCGTTTTTCATCTTATTCAACATGTGGTCTTGGCTTGCTACAACATACAATATAGAAAAACGATATGTCAATTTCAGCCCAAGCATTCTTTTCAACTTAATACTTTAAACCTTTCTTTACGTCTTACCTTAGTAGCCCGATCGACGATATCTCGTCCTTTAATTCATAAGCTAACTTAATAAGTAAGGAAATTTAAATGTTCCTACGAAATGGTACTAGTAAAGCTTACTTAATCCACTTACATAATATCCTTAGCCAATATCCTCTCCGAGCCTCCGATAATATCTACTCTTCCGCTTCGGTTAAAGTCACTACAAACATTTCAATGTCGTCTCAATCATATACTCATACATGCCTAACACCATACTTGAAACAAACAATTTAAAACAACCCGTTATTATTCAAGTTCACAGTTATATCCAAGCTTAACTCCTATCAATCGATGCTTATTGTTTACCTTCGAAAGAATTTCCTTAGTCGATCTTTGTATGTTTCCTTCCTTTTGATATTTCCGAATCAAGTCCTACACCGAGGTTCAGAATTTAATCTTCATTGTCATGCTAATAACATATATGCGTAGATGTATATGTATATATATATTTAAACACATAAACATATAGAACTATATGGTTGTATTTATTTATTTATTTATTTATTTATTTATTTTTACCAAGTCCCTAGAGTATGTACATATATATATATATATATATATATATATATATATACAAGCACACATAAATATACATCTCTGTTTTGTCCATGGTTTTGCATCCATACGCATGTAAGTATTATTCAACAATTATATATAATTGCATAAACGAAATTATATTTCTGAAAACCTAACTTTTACCTCTAAAATAGCTTAACTGAGCCTCTTTGAACCTAGGTTACTGCTATTATGCACAACCTGAGGCTTCCTTGTTTTCACTCAATTCTAGTCGAGATGTCAATCTTTGTCTTCACCCACTTCAGTCGAGTTCAACATCTCTAATGGCTTTCGATTTCGCTTGGTTCTTCCTCCCTTCAAACCTTCAGCGAGCTCTAACACAGCCTTGAAACCAATCCCAAATTTCCAGCCATCAGTTAACCTCTGTTTAGACGCCAAAAAGTTCAATCCACACCTCTTACCAACGGCTGAACAGTGCAGCCATGAATCAGTTTTTAATCATGCATTTCAGCTTGATCACAACCTTACAAGAAGTCCTAAATGGTCCTCGTTCAGCTCCAATTCAACATCCACGGCAAGATCAACCAACCTTTGTTTAACGTCTCTAACAAAATATTAAATTCTAAACAGAACAGCCTTCAATTAATCCCAATGCAGCCTTAAAATTTCACATTCTCAACTAAATTTTCAGACCTTACTTCTTACATGGAGCTGCTACATTTCGATCTTCTTCCTCCCTTACTATTATCGTCATTTGTAGGAACTCATTTGCTGCTCTCTTTGTTGCAGATTTTCTTCTCTCCTTCGTCTGCTTTTTCCTTCCCTTGGCTGCAGCTTGTTCGACCTCCTCTCTTAGGTCTCCTTCACGTTTCCCTTCTCTCTTTTCTCTTATCTCCCTTTCTTTATTTTTTTCTATTTTGGTTTTTGGGTCTGGTTGCCTCTGCCTTTCTTTTTCCTTTTCGAAACGTGGGAGCAAGTGGAACCAATGGCTTCCTAAGGAAGCCATTCGGTTCCCCCTTTTTTTTTATATATTTTATATTATTATTATTATTATTATTATTATTATTATTATTATTATTATTATTATTATTATTTTATATTATTATTTTTATTTTTATTTTTAAATTTTTTTTCTTTCAGAGATGACCTTCAGTCCTCTCTTTCTTTTCTTTGAATTTTCATTTCCTGCTCCCACTGATACTTGATTGGCTTCCTAAGGAAGCCAATCGAGTTTCATATATATCTATATATATATATTATTTCCTATAAAATATATATATATATATATATATAAACTTTACATATATATATATATTATATATATGCTTATCATCTATTTATATATGTATATACATGATATGTGTGTGTGTGTGTGTGTGTGTGTGTATATATATATATATTCTCACATCTAATATATTTTTTTGATAGTAGTATATATATACATACATATATATATATATATCATTGTTTCTTTATCTTATAATTTTCATATATATATATATGCATATATTTAATATTCATTACATATACATATATTTCAATACTCATGTATATTACATTTGATTTAATATACTTATATCCTTAGTTTATCAAAATATATATTTACACTTATATATATATTTATTTGTTCTTTTGATTGTCTATCCACTTATATACATATTTGCCCGTAGGTTTGTGAGTGCATTTCTAAAATTTATTGATTTACTTCACAACGCACAAAATATTAATTATTCTCTTTATTAAGTTAATATATATATAACTCGTACTTATTTATATAAATTCTAAATTATATTAGCATTAATCATGTATTGCTAAGTGCTCTTAAATAAAATACTTGTCTCCATTACTAAGGAAATTAGAAGTACAACTAAATTTCAATACTGCATTTATTTGATGCCTCTTATTTATTCACCAAAATCAGTACAATTTGCAGCCTTCACATTTGCTCCTAAGTAAAATATTCGTTCCCATTACTAAAGGAAATTACAAGTACAAACTGAATCTCAATTCTTAACTTATTTGATGTCCTTTATTTACTTACAAACTCAGTACGAAATTTGTAGTCTTCACACTAAGTAAGTTGTACGCTGGCCTGGAATTGTAGACATGATGATTATGGATGTGAGGGCCCGAAGTACCTTACGGGTCATTCATCACCTCACTCATCCGTACTGTCCGCTTTGGGTTCTAGAGATGGCCCCCCGTCATGCAGACGTGGCACTTAGCCCATCACGGATTTCTTTCGCGTCCACCGTACCTTACGGGTCATTCATCACCTTACTCATCCGTACTGTCCGCTTTGGGTTCTAGAAGTGGCCTCCGTCACGCAGATGTGGCACTGAGCCCCTCACAGATTTCTTTCGCGTCCACCGTGACTCGAACCCCTTACCCCTTGTAAGTGTCAAGTCACGACTAACCATTGGACCTAGATGAATGACCCGTAAGGTACTTCGGGCCCTCACATCCATAATCATCATGTCTACAATTCCAGGCTAGCGTACAACTTACTTAGTGTGAAGACTACAAATTTCATACTGAGTTTGTAAGTAAATAAAGGACATCAAATAAGTTAAGAATTGAGATTCAGTTTGTACTTGTAATTTCCTTTAGTAATGGAAACGAATATTTTACTTAGGAGCAATTACCAATAAATGATGAGTGCTAGCATAAATTAGAATTATATAATTAAGTTCAAGACATGTGTTAATTTAATAAAGAAAATAAATTTAAATTAAGGACATTATTGATATGTACATATATATATATTACTATATATATATCTAATATATATAGTTGAGATAAAAGGAAAATACATATATATAATTATATATATATGTATATATATGGATAAAGATGAATATACAATATAAGAAAAATATATGTATATGCATATAAACTAGAATGGGAAATGTGATTAAATAATACAAGAAATAATACTAATAAAATGAAATAAAATAAAACAAAATGTATAAAATATATGTATATATATATATATATATATGAAATGATAAATATATATTAGTCTTTATATATACATATAAAAAGTATATGTATATATAAATATTGAATAGGAAATAAATATATAATATATATGTAATATAAATAATAATAATAATAATATATGATTGGCTTCCTAAGGAAGCCAATCAAAGACATCACCTGCTCCCACATGAGGAGCAGGTTTGTCCTGAAAAGAAAGCTTCTGCCAAACGAAATAGAAAGGGACCCGATCGAAAAGAGAAGGAAAGAAGGAAAAGAAGAAAAGGAAGAAAGGAGAGAAAGAAAAGAGAGGTCTCGGTCAGAAAAGGGAGGAGAAAGAGGAGAGAAAGAAAGAAGAGAAAGGAAACCCTTGTGTCCAGCCATGATCGGCATGGATTGAGAGAGGGGAGGAAAAGCTTTCTGCAACAAAACGAAAAGAAGAAAATGAGAGACGAGGGAGAGAAGAAAACCTACAACAAAGAGAGAACAAGAAGCATGAGAAAGAGGGTTGAAGAGAACCAGAAAAACGAAGGGAAAGAGAGTGTTTGCAATTCAGTTAGGGCTGGAAGTGGCGAGGAGAAACAGAAGAAGAAGAAGACCGAAACTACAGTAACCTGTATGAGAAAAAGGGTTCCAAAAACCAGCTAGATGCGTGAATAAAGGCTGATCAGTGGCTACATTTGGATCGGTTGGGAGGCTGTGAAAGAGGTCTTTTGGTGGCTTACGAACCAGCTGTAGCTTGGGCTTGACTTGGTTATGAAGGAGGCAAGAACATGAGCCAACCGAACTGACCAAAGACCCATTTTGCTACTCAAAACAGAACACCTCCAAAGCGAAGAACAAGGGCAACCAAAGGCTGACTTGAGTGGTGTTTTGGGTGGTTGAGTTAGGTTGGGAAGTGTGCTGCATGGTTCAGGCGTTGATAAGGGATTTGGACTGAATTCATTGGTGTCTAAATAGAGGTTCTTGGTGGCTGAAAATTAAGGCTGGAATTTCAGATTTTGGCAAACAATTTTGGTGGCTATTTGGTGAGTCCTTAAGTGCCAAACTTGAAATTATTTTAGATTTGAGTTTGAAAGTTGTTTTACATGATTAAGTGAGGAAATTAAGTAGAAATTATGCATGAATATGTATATAGGTATACATATATGTTGTGTAAATATAGAAAGGCCATTATTAAGATGAAGTTGGGTGATGAATAATTATATGCACATAAAAATATATACATATATATATATATACACGTAAATATATGTATGTATATTGTAGTATGAAAATGAGGAATAAATTTGGATGAACTTGGTATTTGATCTTTAATGAATATATTGGAGGAGGAAGATGGAAGATGAAACCTTAACCAAGAGAAGACTTTCATGAGGGAAAAGTTGTACATTGGTTAAGATTAATGTATATATATATATATATATATATATATATATATATAGAAAGAGAGAGAGAGAGAGAGAGAGAGAGAGATGTATGCAAAAGCAAATATATGTACATACACATACCCTTTTATACATACGTATGAATTTCTAGACTAATGAGCTGTTAGCTCTTGGCATAGAAATGGGGCTTAAGTAATAGTGACTTTAAGATACACCTCTTGTAGCATGGAATCAATTATGATGTAAGTTGTGATTTTAAATGGTTGCAGTGGCTTGGACTGAAGTGGAAGATTGAGTACAAACTTAAAGCTTATCGACGATAAATTGCTAAGTGTGACAATCACAATTTTCTGAACTTAGTGGGTAAATCCACTTGTTTAGACTTTTATAATTTTGTACGGAGTCTTTAAGAGTTATGAAAGTTTATTTAATTAAACAATTAAAATTCTTGAAATTTAATTGAATTGAAAAGAGAGGATTCAAATTAAGGAAATATGTATATACACAATTATATATTGAATGAAAGTATACAAATATATATATATATATTTGTGTGTGTATATATATATATTAAAGGGATAAAAAATATATATAATTTTAATAAAATAAAATAAATATA
This sequence comes from Heritiera fomes, assembly GCA_032173925.1. Lineage (NCBI taxonomy): Eukaryota > Viridiplantae > Streptophyta > Magnoliopsida > Malvales > Malvaceae > Heritiera > Heritiera fomes. The sequence goes on from JAPDPM010000017.1 coordinate 8,277,517, forward strand.
TATATAATAAATAAAGTTTGAGTTAGTGGAGTTTGGTGGGAAATATCCCACCAAACCCCATCCCACCAAACTCCACTACACGATTGCTAAGCAGACACCATGTCTGCCTTTGTTCCTAAAATTAAAAATAAATAAATAAATACACACACACTTATAGATTAGAGAAAGAGAGACACGAGAGAGAGAAGGAAAAGTGGAAGCAAATTGAGAAGGTGACCGGAGAAGAAAGAAAGAGAGGCGGAGAAGGAAGCCAATCCAGTCGGTTGTTGCATAGGTCTCGGCTAGGCTGGAAATGAGAAGGAGATGCACACGGCGGTTGGACTTTGAGGTGGAGGAACCAACCAGAATAGGGGTGATTTGGGGTTATTATGGTTGCTAAATAAGAAGAAGAAGAGGGTAGAAGTTGCTGCTGCCAGAGGAAGAAATCGAGCAAGGGTGAAACGGTGTTGTACCAGATTTCGAGCAAGGCCAAATGGGGGCCGAAATGCTGGGATTTTAGGCACTGGAATATAACCAAACCAAGCCATCTTGAGGCTGAACCGAAAGGGATTTTTGAAGGTTGAAGTGGATTGAGCTAGGCTGGTTTAAAGACATTAAGAGGGCTGTATTGGTACTCAGTTCAGGCTGGAAGATTGGTGTTTTTGGGGCTTGAAAAAAATTGGTATTTTTGGAGTTGACAAGGACGACTAAAACAGTAAGCAAAGTGCTGATCAGGGACATAAAAAAAAAGGAAGAAGAGGCTAGAACAGAGGCTAGACAAGGGAGATCCGAACAAGGGAAATAGTTGAAGGAAGAAGAGGAGAGGCGTTGTGAACTGCAACAGGTTTGGCCAGCTTTGGCCGAACCAGGGAAGAAAGAAAAGAGAGGTGAAGAAAGGGAAAGAAAGGAAAAAGGGAAAAGAAAGAAAAGGAAAAAGAGAGGAAAATTGGGGTATTTTACTAGAATTTGAATGAGAAAATAGGTAAGTAAATTAAAATGTTTGGTAATATTTTTATGAAATTTTATAGAATTTGTTAGATTAATTTCTAAGTGAATGGTGTGTGAATTGTTCAAATTATAGCAGGATGATAATGAAGCGAACGGTGGAGTTTGGCTAGGCTCAGAAATCAGAAAAGCACTACGCTTTGGTAAATCGGTAAGATACTTTTATAAAGTAGTCGTAGATTTATATTGTGTTAGATTTCTTTAATTTGAAATATTGTAAGATGTCAATGGAACTCGTTAAGAGGATATGAGATGATGCTATAGTGTTAACGGATTTAATTGTCGATAAGATAGACTACAAGTGAGGAATGTCACTATAAAAAAATGATGAATTCTTGATGCGATAAGTCATGAATACCGTTAAAATATTGTAATTATTATTTGAGATTGTTGTGAAGTTGTAAAATGATATTTAGGTACTATTAAAACAAAAATCGTGGTTGGAATGTATGGAAGGTTTGATCGAATACTTAGAAAGATTTTGAGAACATTACGAAATAACATTGGGATGGCATGATAAATGCTTAGAGAACCATTATTCTATTTTTGGAAATATCAATAGCGTATTGATTTAATTTACATGGAACTGATTGGAAATTGGAGGGCTATTGATTTGAATTTTTATTAGATGTATTTGTGAAATTGTTATATATATATATATTTGGAATTTGCTTGATCATGGGACATCGTTGAGGGTGAGGGAATGGTATTCAGGTGGCATTTGAACATTTCAAATGTCTCTAAGTTATTGATTGGAAATGAATGGTGATATAAAAGGTTGATCACGGTAAGTTAGCCATCTATGAGAGCACATTATTTTGGAATCGGACTAGGTACGATAAGTGCTTATACTAAGTGATATTGAAGTTTCGAAAATATTATAAAATATGCATGAGTAGTAGTATGCAACCAAGGTATTAGACATAACTTGGGTACTATATTGAGTGATTTGATATAGATGAATTATGGTGGTAACTGACATGATGGTTAATGCCATATTTGAGATTTGATTGAAATGACAAATAAAGTGGCATTGACTTGTTGCATAACTATTGTATCATACTGTTTTAAACTCGGGTTTCTAATTGCATCAACTTAACTATACATGATCTTAAAACTTGATTATTTGAAAGTGTGCATTAATTTATATACGTATATTAGGACTTTGAATCTGTTTGACTTAAGTATTGAAAGAAATGCATGGGTTTTCAAAAATGCATATGTTAGAATATTAAGTTGTTTGTACTATTAGAATTTTTGAAAGACCATATGGTATGCTTGCATGTGCACACAATATGAATTTTTGAACAAAAAGCATGACACAGCTCATGATATTAGAACCATTAAATTTCAGTGCATCCGAACTATTCGAATATCAGAGTTTTCAGAACATTCGGAACTTCAGTTTTGAGATTATGGTGTGTTTTGATAATGTCAATAAAGCACCATTTCAGAACTCGCCTGATTGAATCAATGATCAACAGGCATTTTAGGCTTGTCCGACAATAATCGCGGACAGGTCCCGGTTTCATTTGATCAGTGGAGCTGGGGTTAGGGGTCTATGGCCATAGATAGCGCCCGTATGGGACGTTTGGCCCGTTGATAGCTACAGTGGGATTTATAAGTCTTTATTGATAGTTTGAACTGTTCGAGCCATATCTCACTTTAGAATATTTGACTTGTGCTTTGAGCTATGCCAAAGCAATTTTTGAACTCTAGACAATAGTCAGAGTATTGCCTTAGAACTTTTGAATCACTATTTTAGAATTTTGAAACATTGTTCAAAGTATTGATTTAGAACTTCGAACTTGGGATTTTGAAATTTAAGCCAAAGAGCATATATGTTTTCTATTCAGTTGAGTATTGTTTCAGACCATCAGAATGTATAGTTTGAAACTCTTTCAGAGCATCGTTTTAGAAACTTCGAACTTTGAATTTTGAAAAATCGAACTTCGATTTTTCGAAAGAGCATCTGAATTTAAATTTAAAGCTTAAACTCTAAATGGGTTTTATAGCATACATGTCATTCTTGAGGTTGTACATACTTTGAAATAGCACATGTGATATGAATTTTGGCAGTACATGCTTTTTAGACACGATTTTGTATGACGCATGACAAGATCTGAGACCATACACTTTGGCATGTGATTTGACACTATAAGCTATATGATAGAGCTTGCATCAGAGCGTTGAGTTTATTAGATGTATGATGTGTTTGATTAATATTGAGTTAAGTAAATGATAATATTGACTGATATTTCGTTATATTTGATTTGGTATTGAGCTGAGCGAATCAACGATATAGTTTAATATTACACTTGTCATAACGTCTAAGTCCGTGAACCTAACCGCTAGACTTTAAAATTCAAGGAGTCGCCACCAACCATTCAAATCTAAGGTGTGATTGGTCACCTACTCTTGTCTAAGGATAAGGCATAGTCTACGTTCAAAGAATCTAGGGTTCGGGAGTACGGTTACGTGTGGGGAAGGATTAGCACCCCCACGACGCCCATTCTAAAATGGTATCACTTAGTTCTGAGTTTAGTCTAAATTTGCCTTTATGTTTGTATTAGTTTTGATAATTAAATATTGGTAAAGTTTCTAAGACTATTCCATCAATCTGGCTCAAATCTTAGAAACTCCCCTCACCTCAAGATGTTCAAGGAGTACCAATCGACTTTCTTGAACTCCATCGTCGGATTGATTGAGTATATTATGGAATTCTTATCTTTAAATATTTTCTAATCTTATTCTTCTTATAGTATTATTTTAATTCTATTATTTTATATTTTTAAAAATAAACATGACATATGGGTTATTGACAATTCTTCTTAAGTATCCCATCAATTTGGCTCAACTCAAGAAGAATTCTCTCACCTAGAAATTCCAAGGAGTACCAATTGACTTTCTTAGAATTTCATCATCGGCATATGTTATACTTAATTCCTTTATTTAAAGCATATGATTATTCTATTACCTTATCATCATATTATTTTATATTCTTTATTATTATTATTATTATTATTATTTTTTATTATCATTATATTTTAAAATGAACATGGACTATATTTTCTTGAAAATTCTCCTCAAGTATTCCATCAATCTGGCTCAACTCAAGAAGAATCGTCTTACCTAGAAAATCAAGGAGTACCAATTGACTTTCTTGGTGTTTCATCCTCAGCATAATCCATATTCATCTTTAGTATTTTATTTAAATTTATTTTATCTTTTATTTTTTGAAGTTTTATATTTATCTTATTATATTTTCCTAAAAATTATTACCATGAATTTAATGTCCAAACAATTGATCATGCAAAAGTAATATAAATCAAGAAATAAAAATAGTTATCATGCAAACAAATCACTAATATACAATACATCAAATTACCAATTATCATACAAGTCTATATTAATTAACTATCATTCAAGTAGTCATACATATTAATTTTTAGTCATCCTACAAACTTACAATTATTAAATCAATTTAAATTATTATTATTAAATTACCCGACTATTAAACTATCAAATTATTATTGCCATACATCTAATTATCATAACATTAAATTATTAGCAAACATCAATTAATTATTCACAAACTGATTAATCACATAGATCTTACTTAATAAACTAATGCAGTAGTTAAGAGATTAATACAACACTCACCTGGACAATAGCTTAACCTCTTTGTTGGCTTCCTTTCCTTTCTTTATTAACTGCAACCTCACGTCCTTTTCTTGCCTTAGTTTCACGTGCTTTCCTTCCCTCTAGTAACTGCAGCCCACGGTTTAGTAAAGGGTGAGCAAGAACCAACAGGTGCAATGATGATCGGGTGGAGGCTGCTAGGCTTGAAGGAGAAGAAGCGGTAGTCGGTGATGAAGTGCACGGGTCAACTCCTTTTTCTTTTCTTAATTTTCCTGATCTTTTTCGTTATTCTTTCTTTTTCCTTGTTTCTCTCCTTTCCAGATTACTCAGCAAGCAGGGTAATGGCGCGGCAACTGAGTACGGATGTGGGAGGCTGCCTGGGCTGTCGCAACAAGCTTGAAGGCCGAGAACAGTGAGAAGCGGTGAAGAAAACAGTAGGCAGCAATCGCAGTACAGGGGTCTCTAGAAACCGAAGCAAGAGATGGTGGTAACGACGGAAACCAAATGATGGTGATACAATAGCTAGGCTGAGGGCAAAGTTGCAGTAAACAGAGGATGATGAGGAGAATAACAACAAAGATACGGGTATGGCTTTCGGGTAAGTAAGCGATCGGTGCAAAAATAGAGGATAAGGATGGTGTCAGTTTACGTGAAGATGAAACTAGGTGACAGAGCAGCAATATGGGAGATGAAGGTGAGCAGCGATGAAACTATTGGAGGTGTATGGTGCGGTGAATGGCGAAGATGATGATGATGGTGGAGGCTGAATAGCGATGGTGATGGAACAAGATGATGATCAGGCAGGGATGGGCGATACAGATGCCTTGGTGAGAGGCCTCGTCTTTTTTTCTTGAGAATGGCAGTGTCCTCCTTTTATAGTCAAAAGAATATTAGAGTTTAAATACAATCACACTACTTTAGTTTTTATCCCTTTTTTTTTATTTATTTTACTTGATGTTAATCCTAATTATCTATCAAATTCCTATTCTAATCTAACTCTGCTAGTCTAAATTTAATATTAATCCATATAATTATCCTAAAAAAATCTAATTATCTTAATTATCTAATCCTAAAATTAATTTTATTTTTATTTCTTTTTATCTTTTCTCTCTCTTCTCTCTTTTTTTATTCCTAAATCCTATTTAATTTTAATTCTAAATCTAAAAATTCTAATTTAATTCTAGCCAAATTCTCAATTGTTAAATTAAAATACAAATATCACCCAACCCAATTAATTATTTATACAAATTAAGACCCCGGACAAAATAGGGTGTCTACAACACTGTATCATATTGATATCAGTTAGGTGATTGATGGTATGGATGGATATGGATAATTGATAATAATAGTGGGCTAAAGCTCTTTTTAATCGATGTTGGGAACATGATAATAAGGTATTTCGATGTATTCGTACTTTCCTTCCCCAAAATCCTGGCACACCTAGAATCCTTAGGACATGATCTATAACAGTTATAAAAGCATACAATGATGGTATGATATGATATGTATAAGAAATAAGGATTGAAATATAAGCTTGCAGACAACATGCATTGCATTTAGGACAGTATATTTCTACTTCTACATTTATATTAATATCTTACTGAGCCATGATTTTGCTCACCCCTTATTAATAACATCGCAGATCATACAAGTTAGGCTCTCACTTGGAGTTTGGGTGCGAAGCCTCGAGGACTATCTTTAGTAGCTATATCGGACTGAATCCTCCGAGTGCTATTTTTGTTGCACTTGAGGTATAACAACGATTATTTTATTATCCATGTATGACATTTTAAGTTTGCACAGTACATGCTTATGGAATTTTTGGGATGTAACTTAGGATCGTCCTAGATCATTATAGACTTATATGATTATCGAGTACGATCCGAGAAGTGAATTGTGATCATTATGAGTTGTAAACTGCCTCTTATATATATTTGTTGATTTTGGAAATATGTGTAGTATATAGTGAAATGAACTGAGAAAATTTGGATTGAGATATGTGGCTAGAAATAGTTGAGTTTATTGCAGGTTATTAAGCTGGGGAAAGTCGATTTTATATAAGAGGGAGTTTTCGACGTTTTTCTTTTAATAGCTTAATATTGAACGAGAATATTAAGTCGAATGATTTTAAGAAATGAAAAATTAAATAATGAATACAAAATCAAGTTAAGAATGTGAATTCAGTTTAGAGAGGACATTGACACCGAATGCAAACTTTAAAGCGAAAAGAAAAATTTAGTTCGTAAATTTGGTAAATAGTAAATGGAGTGATAAGTGTACGTCACAGCCTTCAGGTCGTGACACTAAGTCTTAAGGTAAGTGGGTTAAGTAAGCTTTACTAGTATCATCTCGTAGGAACAATTAAATCTCTTTATCGGTCAAGTTAGCTTATGAATTAAGGAACAAAACATCGTCGACGAAGCTACTAAGGTAAGATGTAAAGAAAGGTTTAATGTATAAATTTGAAAAGAATGTTTTGGCTGGAATTTAAATACCATTTTCTGTATTGTATGTTGTAGCTAGCCAAGACCACATGTTGAATAACATGAAAAATGCTAGTTCGAAACCTTTATATGAACTTGCTACTATGTCTGAGTAAAGTAGGTACATGTGTGCATGGTCCATATTGGATTACACTTAGTAGCAGTGCATTATGCATAAAGAGGCTTTTACGGATGCATACATGCATTTACATATAATACGTTTTAATGCAAGCTATTTTATGCATGAGTTCTTTTTATGTATAACGACTTGCAGGCTATTTAACTCAAAAGATTTTTCTGGTTTGAGCCAACTTTGAAATAAATCAAAAATATTGTATATTTAAAGCTCGAAAATGTTTCTTGTCAGTATTTTGAAATCTATGGAAGTTAAGAGCTACACGAAAGAATTGTTTTCCGATACATTTTCGAGTGCAGGCAAATCCATGGACCTTTGGGTCACTTGAACCTATTGAGCCTTGCTCTAGGTTCTATTACCCGTCTATTGAGCTTTGTGCTCTAGACTATCAATATCAGTATCTGCGCCTTATGAGTCTCGAGCTCTAGGCATTATCAGGCTTGTTTGAGAATACAACAGGCAAGTTCCAGCTCTCGACTGATCAGCGAGACGAGAGCATAATCTATGGCCATAGGTATTGTGTTGCTTGCGACACCTACTCCATCACTAGCTAGGATGGACATTAGTATCAGTATCAGTTATCAGGGATTCATGCCTAAACTCTATCAGTATTCGTTTTCAGCACTTTAAGACTTTATGCCTAACTTGATAGATTATCAGTTTTCTGTAAAGTCATTGATTTGAAGAAAATACATCAGAATCTTATCGTGATATCTGTATTAGTTTTCAATACTTTAAGGCTTCGTGCCTATAGTGATTTGATAGTTTTTAGTTATCTTTCTCTGCTTCGAAGTAAGTGCATTCGAAATCTGTTTGTGATCATAATATTTTCAGTATTTGAATGTTTCATGTAGATACACCAGTGCATAAAATACTATGTCATGCATATATATCATGTCATTTGCTACCATGCAATTATGTACATATAGACCGACATGAGCCTAGTATCTGTTTACTTAAGCTACTTATGTGACATCCTCGTCACTCCCAAATACCAACTAAATTTTTTTCTTTCCCATAGTTTTGGTTAGGCTGTTCAACGGTGCATCCTTCTTCTTTAATATAGCTAACACTATATTGTTTCCATGATGATATATTTCTCATACACATACAGGATCGTCTTTCACATAAGTCTAAAACTCTAATATAAATTACATACTAATCTCTTTAACAATTTACATCCCTAATGTGTCTAACATACATCACTGTACTATAGTCTGAATTACATAATCAAAATGTATCTACCTTCAAGGGATTGGAAGTTAGCCTCGAAGGAATATCGTATAGTCCAAATATATGCTCCTCTACCAAGAGCAGACTTCACTGCAAATAATCTGGATGAAAAAATATTGTAAAGGAATGAGTTTACGCTCAGTAAGAAATATACATAAAAGAGCGTACTATGCCACTATATGCAGTTTTCCTGCTTGGCTCTATAATGTCATGTAATATTCTTGTAAAAACATATAACATATAAGTTCATCAAATACCATATAAAACATGACAAAATCATATGAAGTCACTTGCACGTATTCAAATAACTCAAATACTTTCACATATATATGTCAAATAACTTGAAATTACATATACAAATAGTCTTCAAATAGGGGGAGACCGTCAACATCCAATAGAATCATGCACCAAATAAAGTGGCGTACCCACGTATGGGCCAGGGATCCTCCCTTAAGCCAAACACATATAAAGGACTAATGGCCATTGTCAATATTCCACAGTGTGCACTAGTCAGGTGACACCCGTGGTACTGAGGGCTTGACTAGAGTCCCCCAGCCAAATACAAATAAGCAAGTAATATGCATGATCACCAATGGAGTCGTTAATCTCAAAATATTGAGTAGTAAAACTCATTCTTGTAAAACCATAGATATTCATAACCCTTCTTATATACTTTAATGATAATCCAAATACATTTATATAAATAAATTAAAAATTATTATTTTTCAAAGGGGGCAGTTGGCTGCTCTTTTAGGGCAGTCGACTGCTCTAGTATAAAAATATTCAATAAATTTTATTTTCTTTTTTTGCATTTGAAATATTTAATTTCTGGATGCAAGTAGGGCAGTTGACTGCTAAAATGGGGCAGTCAACTGGTCCGCAAACAGAATGTTTCTCAAAAAAATGCAGTCGACTGGCTCCTTAGCGGTCGACTGGTTTGCAAACAGAAAGCTTCTGGAAAAATGGCAGTCGACTGCTATATAGGGCAGTCGGCTGCTCTAAGTCGGTTTCGGAAAAAGTTACGTCACGACTGTCTCTGAGCAGTCGGCTGCCCCGAGCCAAATCGTAACTGGCCGAAAACCATGAATTTTACATTTCCTGCACTTACACCAGCTTTTATTTCATACCAAAACATTTAAAACATGCGGACATAGTCACCCTACGTCCGTTACATATATTCCTTACCTCAAATAGCCAAATAATACGAAATTCCTTGGTTGCACCGATTCTTTCATTCACTTCTTCAAAACTGCATAATTCATATAAATTGAAACCTTGAACTTTCTTTCATTTCAACACCATAAGTATGATATACCAACATCACATGACTCCAATTTATGGATGAAATCAAATGAATCAATTTCTTTTCTTACCTTTGTCAATAGCCAAAATAACAGAAATTCTGATCTCCTCAAAGACTTTGTTTCAGCCTTCCATATTACAGACATAGAGAGAGCTAGTGATGAGGATCGTTTTTCGTTAAGGAAACTTAGCGATTTGATGACAGGAAATGGTGGTTTGTCAAGGTCAGAAAATGAACACTTAAAGGAATTTGGAGGGAAAACGAGAGGGAGAAGGGCTGGAAGGAAGCTGGCGTATGGATGATGAGATGAAGATGATGACTTTGTAAAATTGCATTAAATGCATGTTCATCTTATCATTTATCTCAGCCACCAATATCCCTTTGACTCATTTGACTCATTTGACTACCAATTAATTCTTCTTCTTCTTTCCTTCCTCATGTCAGCCACACATATCATTTAATTATGAAAATATGATACTTATTCTTCTTTTATCATTCTCTAGTATTTTTCTGATGTCAACATTAAATTTATTGACCATTGACTATCCATTTCATTCCTTCTTCTAGGTTCCTGACACCATTTGTACATTAATTCTCATATTCATTTAAATCATTTCTGCCTATAGTACTTTACAAATAAGAGGACTTTACATGAAATTGGGGATTTCACAACTTACTGAGCCGTGGTTTTGCTCATCCCTTATTAATAACATCGCAGATCATGCAAGCTAGGCTTCCACTTGGAGTTGGAGCAAGGCCTCGAGGACGACCTTAAGTAGCGATACTAGCTTGAGTCCTCCAAGTGTTGCTTTTGTTGCTCTTGAGGTATAAAAAGGGATTATTTTGTTATTCATGTATGACATTCAAATGCACAGTACATGCTTATAGATATTTTTGGGATGTCACTTAGGATCGTTCTAGATTATTGTAGCCTCATATGATTATCGAGTGCGATCCGAGAAGTGAATGGTAAAGACTATGATATGGACCTCACCGAAAGAAGATGAGGTTCAATGAAGAAGACGAAGAACACTTGAAGAAAAACAGAAACAAGTTAAAAACGCAGCAAAGGAGAACAAAAATTAGAAGTAAAACCAAGACCCGTTGTGTAGAGACACAAGAACCTATGGTATTGGACCAAGACCCGTTGCTTAGAAAAGCAAGAACCTATGGTATATGTTGGTGGAAGGTAGAAGAACGCCACCAGGAAGACCTTGATAAGTTCAAGAGTTCTCAAGAGAACCAAAGAGAAGAAGTCTCTCAATTTTATTACTAAAATCAATTGTGTTCTCCCCAAAGGGTTACATAACTATTTATAGGCAACTAGCTAACTTGCAGCACAAGTAATAGGAATCCTACTTTCCTAACTTGCAGAACAGGAAATAGCAAACTTGCAGAATAAGCAATAGGAATCCTACTCTCCTAACTTGCAAAACAAGTAATAGAAGTCCTACAAAATATATTATTTAAAAAGGAATTGGGCTTAAATTAAATTAAGACAACGTTCAGTCCAAAAATACTTAACTAAATAAAATATGCATCCAACCTATTTGCATTTCGACCCAATACTTGTGTGTCTTCAAGAAGGTTGAACTTGGGCTTGGATCATGTTATAGAAGGCTTTATCATCCTCCATGCTTAAGCTTTGTTGGGCTTTCTCTTTAGCAATATTAATGAAACCAACCAAGGCTTGTTGCATTATCTTTGATTTAGCTCTTGTAATTGGACCTCCATGGATGCTCAAAGGATCACGATCATCACGAACATGACTTGAGCTTTGTGAGCTTGATGGGTCTCCATCAGACTATAAATTATGAAATGCCATGCATATGTCATTGATGATCCGAGAAGTAAATTTTGTCAATTATGTGGTGTAAACTGCCATACATATATATGTAATGATTTTGGAAGTATGTGTAGTATATAGTAGAATGAACTGAGAATCGTGAATTGAAATATGAGGCTGGAAATAGTTGTATTTTATCATAGGTTATTAAGCTGGGGAAAGTCGATTTTATATAAGGGGGAGTTTTCGACGTTTTTCTTTTTTGAGTTTAATATTAAATGAAAATATTAAGTCAAATGGTTTAAGAAATGGTAAATTAAACGATGAATGTACACCAAGTGAGGAATGCGAATTTAGTATAGAGAAGACACTGACACCGAATACAAATCTCAAAGTGAAAAAAAAATTTAGTTTGTAAATTTGGTAAAGAGTAAATCAGGTTAAGTGTTAAGTGTACATCACGGCTTTCGGGTCGTGACACTTAGCAACTAAATAAAACCAAACATTTCTTCAAACTAAATAAAACCAAACATTCAATACATTTCTTCAACAAACCAAACACAAACAGCAACAAAGTAATAATAACTACATTTTGTATTTAATACAAATCATCCATAATCATCATCTTCTACAATTCCAGCATACAACTTACTTAGCAACTAAATAAAAAATTAAAATCCTAAATCATCCATAATTATCACTAAATAAGTCAAAAGCTACATTCTAACTTCCAAGAACCAAACTAATAAGCTACTAGAAATCAAGTTCAAATCAAAATATCCGAAAAATATAATTACAACATTCCAATTTCCGTTAAAAACAGTAAATTTCAAATTGAATTTCATATTCAATGGAATTGTTGTTGTCAAATCTCTTCCATCTTCGATTTCCTAGAAAAAAAAGAATATTCATAATAAAGAAGAAAAAACTAATTTATAATTAAATTAGCATAAAATTAAATCAAATTACCTTTCACTCTTGAAGTTAATCATCAATGACCATCTTTGTTTTATTAAGGATCAACTCCTTAAAATCTACAAAAATATATGTACAATTCATAAAATAACTAAATGATAGATAATGAACAAAATGATATAAATATATCAAATTAAGTTATAAATACTTAATTACTTTCTGGTTTCAATGTCTTCCCAAACATCTAATTTCTCTTCATTTTCAATCGGCATAAGTGCAGAATTTAGCCAATTCTGTGTGCATATAAGGGCTTCAACCATTTTTGGAGTCAAAGAACTACGAAAAGGATCAAGGACACGCCATCCAGTGCTAAAAGCAGATCAAAGGCCACAGTAAACACAGGAATGGCCAATACATCTCGTGCAATCACAGCAAGTATTGAATATTTGCAACCATTTACCTTCCACCAAAGTAGAATATCAAAGTTCTTATCATCATGTTCATAAACATCTTCTAACTACCTTTCCAATTCTGACTTCCCCTCCTTGCATTGTGACTCCGCCCTTCTCCGTTTGTTCTTTGACAAGGCATATGCCTTCGCATCATTAACATCAACAACCTCTTCTACCTTCATTGGTGCTTAAGAACTAGCACTTGCTTCTTCACTAGAACCAGTGTTGTCAATAACGGCTATAACAGCCGCTATAGTGGAATAGCGTAACGGGTTTTTAACTACTGCTATAACAACATGTATAGCGTAGTGTTTTTGTAATAGCAGCCAATTGTGGCCGCAATAGTGGATTACGGGTAGCGGCCAATAGCAGTGCTATTGAGTAGATCTGGTGAAATGTCCATTTTTTTTGCTTGATTTAATTTCAGCCATTGATTTTATTGCATTTAAGGGTATTTAAGTCTTTTAAACCTTTTTTTAGGTTAAATTTTTTTATTACAGCACATGTTTTACTATGCAAGCTTTTTTAAATGAGTTTCTTTTTATTAAATATTAAACTAAAAGTAAAAATATTAATTTAAATCAAAAACCCTAAACTAAATAAAAGCCATCAGCAAAATTAAAAGCCAAACTGTCGAAGCATCTGGGGACTGGAACTACTAAAGCATCTGGGGGCTGGAACTCTCGACAGTAGCAACAGCAATCACCATCGACTGCAGTCAGCTCTTTACCCATCATCAAGAACCAGGTAATTTTCTTCCTTTCTTCCCTTTTCTCCTTCTCTCTCTCTCTCTCTCTCTCTCTCTCTCTCTCTCTTCTCTATTCTAAGATTTACATTTTTTTTCTTGATTTTAATCAACAAACATCAAAATCTAAAACAATAGGTGAAAACCCATTAATTTTTTTTCTCTTTTTTTTTCTATACAATCTTAATGGGTGAAAACCCATTATTTCTTTTTTCTTTTTTTTTCCGTACAATCTTAAAATTTTTAAGAAAATATGTTGTTTTTTTTCCTCAACTCAAGTGAACCATATCAACTGCTATTCTCAAACTCTCAATCCATTGTGTCAACAGAAAGTGAACTTCTTCCCTTTTCAGCTTTTCTCTCTACCATCCTTCAATTTGTTTTTGACATATTATTCTATCCACACTGCACTGATCACTCCATCTTCTCTATTTTAAGATTTACATTGTTTTTTTTTATTTTAACCAACAAATACCAAAATGTAGATCAGTAGGTGAAGCCCATCGATTTTTTTTCTTTTGTACAATCTTTAAAAATTTTAATTCATATACTTTTTTTTCTATTCAAGTATTTACTTTCTTCAATATGGTAAAGTATGGAACTTGTTTCTTTTTTTTAATTGAAGAGTTGTTTCCATGAGATGCTTATTATCTAAATAGAAATGGAAATCTGCAATTTCTTGAGAGAAAACCAGGTTTATGTTTGGAAAAAAAATCTGATCAATGATGTTTAATCTATTTCTCTTATTAGAAGAGCAAGTTAATTTATTTTCAGTTGTGTTCTCTGTTCAACTAGACAGCTATTGCTTTGAAGTTTGAAGTGCTAGAATAAATTTTGAATCTTGTAAATTTTTTGCTTATAGCGCAGATACAGAATCATGACAAGCGAATCTCATGATTTTTCTGATTCAAGATCAAGGACAGATTCTGATGATCTTGGATGGAAGTATAATACTTTACCAGATTTAAATAGCAAAATAACTATAAAATGTAACTTCTGTGGCAAAGTTACAAAAGGTGGAATCACTAGAGCAAAAAGACATCAAGTTGGGATCAAAGGTGATGTGGCACCATGTATTAATACCCCACATGATGTTAGGGAAGAATTATGGGCACATATGAAACAAAAGAAATCTGATAGACAAGTGTCTAGTGGTTCAGTTGATCTTAAGGATTTAGTTTTCGGTGATGATGAAGAGGAAGATGGGCTAAGAGAGGATAGGCCAAGTGATAATGATAATCGTAGCTCAAATCCATTTGCTACCAGCTCTAGAAACAAGAAGGCTAAGACTAGACAAGTCAATGGCCCAATTGATCTGTACATGTATCAAACACCTGAAACCATTCGTCAAAAGAGAAAACTTCAGCAGATGAAGCAATCAAATATAAAAGATGCATGTGACAAGGAACTACGAGGTAGAACAATTCAGTACATCGCTCGATTCTTCTATCAAAATGGAATTTCATTCAATGTTGCTCATTCAGAAAGCTTCAAGCAAATGATTGAAGCGATTGGAAGCTATGGACCTAATCTCAAGCCTCCTAGTTATCATGAATTAAGAGTTCACTCCTTAACAAAGAGATGGAGCACACCAAAAATTTGTTGCAGCAACATAAAAATCAATGGCCAAGATATGGGGTCACTATTATGTCTGATGGGTGGACTGATAGAAGGCAAAGAAGCATAATCAATTTTTTGGTAAATTCACCTGCTGGTACAATGTTTATTAAATCTATTGATGCTTCTTCTTTTGTGAAAACTGGTGAGAAGCTATTTCAACTACTTGATAGTGTTGTGGAGGAGATTGGAGAAGAAAATGTTGTTCAGCTTGTTACAGATAATGGAAGCAACTATGTTGCAGCTGGTAAGGATTATATTTACATTTTTACATGTTATTTATTTACTTGCAATGTTCTATTGAGCTGCTACTAAGCTTAACTTATATAAGTAGTGATTTAATTTATTAATTAATTTGTATCTTTTCTTTCAGGTAAATTATTGGAAGAGAAGAGGAAACACATCTTTTGGACTCCATGTACAGCACATTGCATTGATCTCATGTTAGAAGATATTGGAAAGATTCCAAAAGTGAAGAAATCAGTCCAAAGAGCAATCAGTCTTGTTGGATTCATCTACAACCACTCCAGCACCTTAAACTTAATGAGGCAGTTCACTAACAAGGCTGAGTTGGTTAGACATGGAGTGACAAGGTTTGCTACAACCTTCCTCTCGTTGCAAAGTGTGTTCAAGCAAAAGGCCAACCTCAGGAAGATGTTTACATCAGATGAATGGGTGAGTAGTAGGTTAGTTAGAGATGCCAAAAGAGTGAGGGCAGTAAATACTGTAATGGCTGTTGCATTTTGGAATAATGTGTTGTATGCTCTAAAGGTTATGGGCCCTCTTATGTCTGTTTTATGACTTGTTGATAGTGAAAAAAAGCCAGCTATGCCTTATATTTATGAGGCAATGAACAAAGCTAAGGATGCCATCAAGAGATCACTAAATGAAGATGCAAGCAACTATAGTGAAGTGTTTGATATCATTGACAAAAGATGGGAATGCCAACTCCATCGACCCTTACATGCAGCAGCCCATTACTTAAATCCAGCAGTTTTTTATAGCACTCCAAATATGGATTTAGATTTGAAGCTTACCGGTGGATTAATGGATTGTATTAAGAAGATGGTAGATGGGGTTGACATGCAAATCAAAATATGTGAAGAAGTGGCACTACACAATAGAGCTCAAGGTCGCTTTGGAGATGACTTAGCAATTAAATGTAGGGATTCAAAGGCACTTGGTAGGAAAGATCGTTTTAAAATTTTAAATCTTAATACTAATAATTTAATTTTAAATACTAATCAAAGTTGTTTGCACTTTGTAGCTGAGTGGTGGACTATGTTTGGGCATTCATCTCCAAACTTGCAAAGGTTGGCTATTAAGATTTTGAGTTTGACATGTAGTGCATCCGGATGTGAGCGTAATTGGAGTGTCTTTGAACAATTATGTTCCTTTTTCCTACTATTTACTAGTTATGAATGAATTGAAATAAAAATAGATTTTTTAGAGAAATAATTTACTATTTCTTAGAGAATAAAAGATAGTAACACTTTTTTTTTAATTTTATTTTGCTATTTCAGATTCATTCTAAGAAGAGAAACAGACTTGAGCATCAGAAATTGCATGACTTGGTTTTCATAAAGTACAATCAAGCACTTAAAGCTCGATATGATATGAGAAATGAGATTGATCCTATCATTCTAACTGAAATTGATTCTAGTTATGAGTGGCTGCTTGGAGAGATGGGTGGAGATTATGCTGAAAATGATTTGGTTTATGAAAATGATAATTTGACATAGGGAGATGTAAAGAGGGCACTAGGAGCAAGTGAAATTAGAACTTACACTAGTGGTCAAACAAGAAAAAATGTAAATCCAACAACTTCTAGAACTCTAACCTTAACCTTTAAAACTCCAATCACAAAATCTAAAATATCAGCCACAACCTCTAGAGTCTGTGAGGACTATGAAGCTACTACTAGAGTTATTGAACCGATGGCTAACCTTGCTTTGGATCTTGAAAGATCAGATGAAGAAGAAGATGATTTTGACTTTGAGCTAGATATTGGTGGTAGAGCTCAAAAAGACCAAGTTGATGATGATGATTTTGGGACAGAGCAAGAGGAATTAGAAGATGAGGAAGATCAGTAGATTGTGATTCTTATTTCTTAGGAATTGCATTTATGTTTATGCTTGTGTTTTGTTATCTTATGTGACTTCATTTAGAGTTTTATAATCTTATGTGACTTAGTAACTTATTATTTGCAATGGTTTTATTGGCTTGAAAACATTAGTTGAGTGCTTTGTGTAATTTTTTTAATTATTATGGTCATTATTTTGTTTTCTATTAAATTAGATATATTTTTTATAAAAAAAAATTATAGCCGCTATTGTGTCAATAGCGGCCGCTACGCTATCCGCTATGCATTCATAGCGGATTTTGGCCTTCCCGCTATCATCCGCTATTCGCTATTGATAACATTGACCAGAACTACCACCAGCTGAAGCATAATGCTCAAATAATGCATTTAGGGTGACCTTCACTCGGTTACCCAACTCCGCAACCTTTTCCTCATCATAAACTTCATCAATGACAAACATAGCATAATCCATCTTATGTCTAGGATCTAAAATGACAGCAATGAATAACAAGGGATTGAGGTTCTTTACATTTCCCTAATATTTCTCAAATTTCTGTTTCGTTCGAGAAGCCATTAACTTAATATTTGGATTTGTATCGCACAATCTGTCATTAATTTGCATTCCAACACCAAACACCAAATGAAAGTAATTATTACTACTCACATACAAAGAACCAGAGACACGCAAAGTGGAATCTTAAAAGCTTTTAAAAAAAGGCAACAATCCACGAACATAATCCCAATCATCTTCAATATGCAAACCCCTATTTTTTCTGCCTTAAGCTCAGCTTTATATTTGTCATCTTATTCCTCTAACCTATCAAAAGCTGACTGAAACTTCAAAGCAGATTCTAACATCAAGAAAGTTGAATTTCATCTAATCTCAACATCTAAATAAACAAGCTTTTGCTTTCTATTTTTTCTTGCTCCACACAAATTTTGAATCTTTGTAACCTTGCAGGGGATGGCCTCACATACCTCACAGCATAACGAATTCAAAAAATTGAATCATCCAAATCCTTCAAACCATCTTTCACGGTAAGACTAAAAATGTGTGCATAACATCTCATATGCAAATGCTCACTCTTTAAAATACTACCCTTCCAATTAAGTCTACTTTTTACATATTGAATAGCAAGATCATTAGCACTTGCATTATCTACCGTGATAGTAAGAACTTTATCTATTCCCCATTCAAGCAAATGTTTGTCAATACATTTTCTAATTACCTCAGAATGGTTAGGAATTAGAGTGAAACTCAAGATTCACTTATGTAATTTCCACTCATGATCAATGAAATGAACTGTAAGGCACATATAACTAAGATTTTACCTAGAAGTCCAAATATCAGTAGTAAGACAAACTCTTAGCTTTGATCTTTTTAAGTACATGAAAAGCTTCTCTTTCTCACTCAAAAATAAGTCATAGCAATCCTTAGCTACAATAAACGTTGAAGGAACTTGAAATCGAGGTTGCATAAATTTACAAAAGTCAAGAAATCCATTATGTTCAACCACCCTAAAAGGCAACTCATCTAAAGTGATCATCCTAGCACAATATTTTCTACAAGTTTCTTAATCAAACTTCTACGCAACCATTGCTGAACCACTACTAGTCCCCGAGTCATCCCCAGATAGAGCTTTAAACATTAACATCTTTGGGTTTTCATCAAGTTTGTTCAAAGGGTTCTTTTTATATTTATTTATGTGGTTACGCAAGACAGTGGTTCCATTTATACTAGGACGTTTCATGAGTTTACCACAATAATTGCAAGTGGCTTTTTGATCCTCTCTAGTCTTACAAGCAGCCTAGTAAAATGTTCCCATACCTTGGATGTCAAGGATCCCAATTTGCCATTAGGTGGTTTCTTAGCACTTGGCTGGACATTGGCATCGGCATTTGCTTCCTCATTTGTTGTTGTTGTTGGGTCAAGAGTTGAAGTTTCAACCACAGGTGGGTTTTGAGTTCGACCACTTTGATTCTTGGGCGAAGGATTACTGTCAAGGAGATTGCTTGATATTGTTGAATGCATCCAGCTATCTAGAAAGAAACAAATATAACATGTTAAAGATATATTAAATATAAAGAAAAAATTTGTAGAAATAATTTACATCAAATCTATAACTTAAGTGAATGAATATCAAATTTGGAATTTTTGAGCAACAATTTACATGAAAAAATGTTACCAAACAGCAACTAGAAACTAGGTAGTGAAACAAAGAAAATGTGACTTTAGATGCAGTAAACTAATTGCTTATGACTTGTTTTATTTCTCTAATTAGCCTAAACCTTAATGAATTAAAGCATGAACTAACCTAGAATTAACCCAAAATCAATAGCTATTTGAGTTCAAAACAGTGAATACTAGGCAGCAATAAAAACATGACACATCTAAGTTAAGCTAGAGCAATGTAGAAAATGCCATGCCCACCTAACCTACAGGCTCTATAAACTCTAAACTTAATTAAAACAACTATTTAGGCCTAGCCACAAATCTAAAATTCAATTTAACCTAATAAACTTTAAATCTGGAAATTTTTAGCAAATTTAAACATTAAAACTGAATTGAAATGAAAGCTGGAAACTAAGGCAAAATACTTACACAACATGACCTCATATGCACCCTAAATCAAATGCTTTTAAATGCCTAAACTTCCTAAGACTCAAGCCTAAATTCCTATGATTTTAGAGCATGAAAATGAACCTAACTAATCCCAAAGTAAACCCTAATAGTCAGAGCTATTTCACCAAATCACCAAGGCAGAACTGACTCAACACCATGACAATCAAGTTGAAACAAAAAAAAACATCTTCCATTGCAGCAATTTTTCAAACACTATTTGCACTTAACTTCATTCCATACCAAAATGACTTAATGGAGCATCAATCTAACTCGCATTCAAGCAAATTTAAAGGGTAAAAACATAACACACAAGAGCTAGATGGAATTTGCAAAACAAGACAACAAAGTAAGATCAACAGAATTTACAAATCTAGGGCTTGTTTCTGTTTGATAGAGTTTTGCTGAAAATTGGTCACATCTCTGCAATCATATGATACTTAGACCACTTTAAAATGTTGGAAATGAACCAAAATCCATAAATACCTAGAGCAAATAAAACTGAATAATTTCAACTTCTTTATGAGCCTTGCTTGCTAAGAAGAAAATGGAGGCCTTTGAAAAATGCTCAGAGATAAAAATGCACTTCTTTTATGCAATATAATGATTTGCAGACATATTGATGACAGCAAATGAAGACATATCTGACCAAAATGGAGTAATTTATTTGGTCTTCAGAGATAAAAATGAAGTTTTGTACTTTAATGTTTAGGTTGAGTCCTACTTTGATGAAAAGCTCAAGAACATTGCTAGTACCTGGTAGAAGCTTTAGTTAACGAAATGTAATCCTATGTTTGCATTCTAAAAACAAGTGTAGCTATTGTTTACATTGTTCTATGGTCTGTGA
The DNA here is from genome assembly GCA_032173925.1 of Heritiera fomes. Classification (NCBI taxonomy): domain Eukaryota; kingdom Viridiplantae; phylum Streptophyta; class Magnoliopsida; order Malvales; family Malvaceae; genus Heritiera; species Heritiera fomes. The sequence goes on from JAPDPM010000017.1 coordinate 8,298,363, forward strand.
TCAAATGTTGAAGAAAAAATGACAATGTAGCTTCTCTTATCTTATGTATCTCAAACTATTCACTTATGCAGTAATTAATTTCCCTGATATGATTGAGAAACTATTAGCAAGTAAAACAGGCCGAATTGGGACGAATATGAGAAATCATCATCATCATCATCATCAAAGCCTTTATCCTAATAGATTGGGGTAGGCTATATGAACCAATATCTAAAATCATGTTAGATCATCCATATGTATTCTCTGCCTCCATAGATTCCTATTCAAGGCCATTTGCTCATCTAATTCTAAAACCTCCATGTCTTTCCAAACTACTTCCTTCCAAGTCTTTTTCGGTCTTCCTCTAGTCTTAACCTTTCTCTCAACATCCATAGCCTCTATTCTCCTAACTGGAGCATCTACAGGTCTACGTCTTACATGTCCAAACCAACGTAAACGATTTTCACACATTTTGTCTTCGATAGGTACCACTCCAATCATCTTACGAATATAAGTTAGCAAAAGACAAAGAGAAAAGAAGAACAACAAATGGACAAACAAAGAAACAAAAGACAAGAGATATCATTTTCAAACTCTTTTGGCCAATTGAACTGGAAGATATTTTACTTGCAATGGTCATCAATCAGATCATAAATTCTAAAATCGATCCAGTTTAGTTTAGACATTGAAGTCAAAATTCAAAACTCTTTCATTCTCAAACTCCTGTTCAGAAAAGAAAGGTTGGGCTTCGATTCCAGTGGGCTTTGCTTAGCTATAGAGTCTAATTACTCTAATCTAGAAACAAAACTGGCTATGTTTAGAATATTAATATGAGGTAGCTGCATAATTGGCTACGATTCTCACCAAGATCAAACAACGTTTACCTTGAATATCTGTGGTGCTCTTTTGAGGAGGAAGGCTAGATCTGATGAAGAACGAGAAGTAGAGGAAGGCGTTTTGAAAGAGAGTGAGACAGTGAGCGGCACTGGCTGCCAAGTCTTGTGCTGTGCTTGGCTGCCAAGTCTTGTTCCTACACTGAACTGAACTGAGCTGCTGCTGCGTCGTCACCAATCGAGCTACTGCTTGCACATGCTACAGTGAATCTCTCCACACTGGTTCTTCCTTGCTCTGCTGATCATAGCTACACCGCTGCGAAGTCTCTGTCCATCGCCTCCGCACCGTCGCTGCCTCGTCTCTCCTGCCCGCTTACTATCATTGTATCCAAGTTGCACCATACAGTTGCTTGGCCGTCCTGCTATTACAAGAAGAGACTGCTGCGGCCTGAGGAGAGGAAAGCAAACCGGTCACCGCCTTGGTTGAAAGCAGCACATCGTTGAAGTTGCGGTGTGAAAAAAAGTTTTAAGGCTTGAGGGACAAAATTTGCAAGCAAAAAGGTTAACATATTAAGTAATGCTTTGACAAACTTTTCACCATCTTGTCTCACTTATATGCATTTTGATTATTTAATTGTTTTATTTTCTTTTGTACCTCACGTGTTTCGGCCATTTTTTCAATCATGATTTTTTTAAGTTGCTTTTTAGTTTTATAATTCTAAGCCTAAGCTAAATATATTTTTAGTTAGTTTATTTAGTTGATTTTATTAATTTATTATCTTAAGCGTAGAATTACATTTGTTAACTAATAGGAATTAGAAACCAAATGAAGCTGGGAAATGTTTTCTTTTACATTAAATTCACATAAAAATTATTTGCAAAATTGAAAATTAAATAAAAATAAATAATTGAAAGGAAATGAATGTGAGTTACTCTGATGATGAGATATTAAGAGAATTACACTTAAATAATTTTATTGAAACATTTTTAGGTGAGGAAACTCTATTCAAGACCTCACCAACTTAATTGAAGGTCTAAATAGGGTTTTTAATAAAGAGTAATTTATAGTCATGTTTAAATAAACTTATTATAAAATTAAAATAAGAATAATTAGTTATAAAAATAAATTAGATTTATTATTAAATTAGAACAAGAATAATCAATCATAAAATTAGAAAGATATTAATGATCCGTGATAATAATAATAATAATAATAATAATAATAATAATAATAATAATAACGAGTAATAAAATAAGGAATGAAATAAATAAAATAACCTGAGTTAGATATTAAAATAATAATGAAGATGGATACGAATTACTCAAATAATGAAATATCATGAGAGTTACACTTAAGTAATTTTCTTGAAAATTTCTAACTGAGAAACTCTTTTCAAAGCTCATCACCTTAATGGATGGCTTAAAGAGAGTTTTCAATAACAAGTGATTTTTATTTTTAAAAAAATAGAATAAGACATATTATAACATTAGAATTAAAATAACTAGAATTAATAATTCATGTTCATTATAATAATAATAACAACAATAACAACAGCAACAACAAAAAAAAATAAAATAAAACAAGGTGATAATAATTAATAATAATTATCGAGAATGAATATTAGTTATTCCTTTGATGAGATTCCTAGGAAAATTACACTTAAATAGTGCTTTGGAAATCTCTAGGTAAAAATTTTTTTTTTAATATCTGACCAGCTGAATGGAAGATTTAAAAGGAATTTTTTTAAAAGTAATCATATTCATTTTCTAATAAAATAAATAAATAATAAATATAATTAAGTAAAATTAAGAATTAAGAATTAATAAATAATAAATAATAGAAAATAATCAAAAATAATCAAAATGATAGAATAAAAGCATAATTTGATGGAAGGAGTCAAAATTAGAATTTTCATAAGACATTAAAATGAATCTGATGACGGAGTCTCTTCAAGTAAGTCACATAATAGTACTTGAATACTCTTTAGGTGAGGAAAATTTGTTTAAGTTGTCCCACCAGTTTAATGGAGAATGCTTAGAAATATTTTCCAATATATAATTATTGAAATTTAAATTAAATAAGGCAAATTTAAGATAACCTAAATTAGTTGGTACCATTTTAGGATCGGTGTTGTGAGGTTGCTTATCCTCCTCACACGTAATCGTATCCCCGAGCCCTAAATTTGAGACGTAAACTAAACCTTGTCCATAATATAAACAGGTGATCAATTACATTTGGGTAGAATAGTTGGTGGTGACTCCTTGATTCTATGAATAGCTATTAAGTTTCCCAAAACTTAAAATGTTATGACATTACACAAATAGGAATCGATTCAATAGCAAACTTTTCTTCTTCAGACATCCATTGCATAATACTCTCTAATTTCCAACATCCTCGGCTTCTATCCATTATCTCATTCACCTTTTCTGGAATAGCCACATCCAAATTTTGAGGTCGGATCAGTGCTTTCCTTGGTAAATTGTGTCACGACCCGATAGCCGTGACGTACGCTTATCTCTCCATTCACTAATTTCCATTTTTATCGGATTTTACGGACTAACTTTTTCTTTTCACTTTAGGGTTTGTATTCGGTGTCAGTGTCCTCTCTCAACTACTCCCGTATCCTTCATTTAATACACATTTGTGGTTTAATTTACCATTTGGACTTACGTAATACTCGCCTTTAATATTAGACTAATAAAAGAAAAACGTCGAAAACTCCCCCTTATATAAAATCGACTTTCCCCAGCTCAATAACCTGCAAAAATCTCAACTATTTCCAGCTACATATCTCAATCCAGAATTTTCAGTTCATTCAACTAGATCCAATACATACTTCCCAAGTCAACAAATAGATACAAGATACAGTTTACAGTTTCAAAATCACTACAATTCATTTCTCGGATCGTGCTCGATAATCATAAAGCCTATAATAATCTAGGACGATCCTAAGTTACATCCCAAAAGCAATCCCATAAGCATGTACTGTGCAAACTTAACATGTCATACATGGATAACAAAATAAACAATATTATACCTCAAGTGCAACAAAACAGCACTCGGAGAATTCGGACCGATATAGCTACTCAAAGTATGTCCCCGAGGCTTCGCACCCAAACTCCAAGTGGGAGCCTAACTGGTATGATCTGCGATGTTATTAATAAGGGGTGAGCAAAACCACGGCTCAGTAAGTAGCTTAAGTAAATGCAGGCTAGACTCATGTCGTTCTATATGCACTTGTGGAAAACAATACCGAAGTAATAAGCGAACTCGATATTAATGCATGATCATAAACCAAACACTTTTTTTTTATGCATTTCTGTTATAGAACGTTTTCAATATGCACTTAATTAAAACAGAACTTACTACGCAATTCATTTAAATGAGTTCGCTATGCCTTCGGTTGGATTCAGTATGTTGTGCATTTCAAATAAACTATCAGTATAATTCGATAAGTCAATCGGTAATTACTTTGATAAAACAATCAATAAGCATTCGGTAACGATCAATAAGTATTGCAACCATTTCGATCCATATAGATTTTCAAGAACGCATTAGTCATAAATCAAGAAAAATCGATAACGATTAGGCATATTGCCTCAGTTCACTAAAAGCAGTGTTAGAAATGAAACAATGGTAAGTAGAGATTAGGCAGTGATCCTCAATCAGTCAATCAATCGATATCCATCCTAGCTAGTGATGGAATGGTGTTGCAAGCAACACTAAATCTATGGCCATAGGACGATATCCAGTCTCGCTGATCAGTCGAGAGCTGGAACTTGCCTGCTGGTTTTCCAGACAAGTATCAGTCTACCTAGAGCACTAGGCTCGATAGGTACAATACGATAGTCTAGAGCACAAAGCTCAATAGACGGGAAATAAGGCCTAGAGCTAAGCTCGATAGGCTAGAAGTGACCCGAAGGTCGTAGGACATGCCTGCACTCAAAAACAGTTTGAAATCAATTTCCTCGCGTAGCACTTGGCTTCCACGGATTCCAAATCAGTATTAAATCAGTTTTGAGTTCGAAATATAAAGGACTTTCGATTTATTTCAAATATTGGTTCAAACCAAGACTTTGCAAATATAACATATGATGCAAGTCATTAAACCATAAACATTACGTAATTTAAACTCAAAACATGCTATATGTAAATGCATGTATGCATCGGTTCATTCCACTTAAAATGTACGCTTGGTTGGCCACAACGCTCAAAGCAGAAATAAGTTTCGATCTAGCCCAAGCATAAACGATTTATAAAAATTAAACCATTCCTACGAGATGGTGCTATCAAGCTTTACTTAACCCACTTACCTCGAGGCTTAAAATTTTCCTTCTCGTGCTTCCGAGTCCGTCCTCAAGCCTCTATGTCACTCCTAATCATTACCAATTAACTTCATTACCATCACACCAAGATAGTCGTACTATGTTTAATCACTTATTTAAAACGTTTATCTTGTGACCTTAGTTAACACTAGTTCACTTCTATATTACCACTAAATCCTTTATCGTTATGTATTTGACATATATATATGTATCTACTTATACATATATATACACGTACGCAGTATAATATAAATATATATATCCTACATCTAAAACCAAAGTATAGTTTTCTCACCTTGATGAGCCTTGTTAGTCGGATTTCGTATTACCGACTTTCCTCAAGATTTCGAGTCCAACCCTACACCAAGAGTTCATCCTCCATTACTTAATTGCATAGTACAATATATATTTTTCTTTCTATAACATATAATCACATCAAATAACATTTATCATTATTTTAACAAACACATTTAGATATATACTTCAAAACTAAGTATTTTATCCTATGAATGCCTAGGTGGCCGAATGTTTACACACTAGTTTCTTTAGCTATTTTCCATTTCTCATTCATTACTTCACCATTTCCTTGTAATCATCACAATTTAAAGTCATCATTGCAACAAATACTTACTCTTAAAACCTCACAGAGCCGAGCCCTTCACCTGTTGTTGTGCCAAGATTGTTGCTGTCCTTCTTGTCCCAAACGGCACTATGAAAATACCTTTAAACTCTAGCTTGTCATGGCCTTTTCTCTTTGCCGAGGGTCTACCCTTAATAGCAACCCAAGACAACCTCAAACAGCATTTTCTTCAGCTAGTTAGCCTCTTTATTTTGACCATTCTTGATTATGCTTCACTTCTGTCCAGCCACCATTCATAGCCTTCAAGCCAAGCTTTTAGAACTTTAGGTTGACCAAACCTCCCCTGCGTTTACTGCCTCACCAAATTGTTGTGCTGTTTATATTTTGCCTCTTCCAACCTTCTCTTACAGTTCTTAATAGCTCCCTAACACAACACTATCTCAGGCCTTGATCAGACTTGTGAAATACACTAGTTCAGTAGTTAAATTCAGCTCTAAACCATCATCATTCTCCCTCTTTTTTCTGCTTGCCGAGAACCACTACTCAGGTCAGCTTCCACTTAAATTTTTCACACCAAGGATTTCAACTGCTTCCAGCCCTCGCGTAGCCCTTCCTTCCAGCTATGAAAATCAACCCTTAACACCACGTTCCAGCTCCCCATGTACAGCCTAAGACCACGTCCAATTCCTTAGTTAATGCCCACAGCCAAATTTCCTATCCGGCACACACACTAGCTTCAACCCCTTGCTCTCGGTTCCTCCTCTTTTAAACACCATTATTGCTAAGCCCCATGCATGCTCCTTCTTTCAGCCGTAGTTCCATGCAAATACCACTTGAGTAGCAGCCAACACTAAAGAAGGAGTAGGGGCGTAAATCTGGTAAGTCCCCTTTTTCTTTCCTTCTTCTTCCTTCCCAAGTCCTTGTTGCTTCAAGCTTCAGCTCAGCTGCTGCCAAGTTAAGGCCAAACCCAGCTGTTCTTCCTCCTCTAGGGTTTCACCATTAAATACTCCAGACAATAGCTCTAGAACTCCCCTGTTTTACTCGAGCTCATCAAACCAAACTACACTTTCCAAGCTTTCGATTCAATCATTGTTTCAAAAAATCAGTTTCTTCCTTGTCATGCGACACTCCCATCATCTGCTTCAGCTTCTTCTTCCGTCGATTTTGGTCCTCCTCTTCCTTCACTACCGTTCAGTCTTTCTCCTCTGCAGCAGCTCCTTTCCTTTCTCTCTTCTCTTCTCTCCTGTTTCCTCTTTCTGTTGGCTATAGCTTTGTCCTCTTTAGATCTTTCTTTGTTTTGTTTCTTTTCTTTTCCTTTTTACCCGACCTAGCCCTAGCCCCCGTCTTCTCTTTTCAATCACGTTTCCTATCAAATAATACATTTGTTTATTAATATTTTATAGGTTTATTATTAATATATATATTATGTTTTTTTTTTTTTTTTGAACCTACTCCCACTAACCGTGGGAGCAGGTAAAAGGGGGGGGTCGGGTGGCTTCCCTGGGAAGCCAATCCCGATCCTCTCTTATTTATTTATTTTTTTTTTTTTATACATATATAAATTTTAACTTTTACCTCCATATATATGTGTATATATATATATATATATATATATTATTTCAGTTTATTTTCTCTATTGGATTAAATATAAATGTCAATATCTATCTCTAATTTATCTATAAAATTTCTAAGTTATATTAGCATTAATCACCTATTGCTAATATAACAAAAATAAAATAAAATAAAACATTCGTTTCCGTTACTTGAAACAATTAGAAATATAATTTACATTTCTATACTTAGTTCCTTTGATGTATTTTATTTATTTACAAAAATGGGTACAAAATTCGTAGTCTTCACAAATTGGGTATGCAATGATCATCCCAAATTCAGACATCCTTGCCTTCCATAATCTGCCATAGAACATTATCCTTTAACAGATCTCTACCCACCAAAATGCTACTCCAAGTCCAAGAAGCTTTCCTGCCCTTCATAGCTGATAAGAAGTCTCTATCATGAAAATAAATTCCTTTAAGCACTCTTGCCCAAAGTGAATCTTGATCAGTAAGCGGTCTCCAACTCTGCTTCGCAAGCAACGCACAATTAAAGGACATAAGGTCTTTAAATCCCACGCTGCCCAGATTCTTAGCCATTGACATATTAAGCCAACTTCTCCAATGTATCCTTCTTTCCTCCACCTTTTGTCCCCACCAAAAATTAGCTATGGATGCATTCAACTTATCACTCATTTTCTTAGAAAACTTAAACACAGACATAGTGTAACCTGGTATAGAGCAAGCAACAGCTTTGATTAGTATTTCTTTACCTCCCATAGAAAGAGTTTGCTGCTTCCAACTTGTTAATCTCCTTTCAACTCTTTCCCTAGTATATCCCAGAGCTTCCTTTAGATTTCCCCACAGTGATGGAATTCCAAGACGTGTGCCAGGATTAGAAGAAGCTTTAATCCCCAACCTCTCTTCCAACTCCTTTAAATCATCACTTGCATTAGAGCTTAAAAAAAATGCTAGATTTGTCCAAATTTACTAGTTGGCCAGAAGCTTTGTAGTATTTGTCAATATACAATTGCATCCTTTGGACTATTTTTAGCATTTGCCCTGAAAAAAAAAAAGACAGAATCATCTGCAAACAACAGATGCGTTAGTACTGGACATCTTCTGCTAAGCTTAATACCACTAATATATTTGGCTTGTACCCTATTTGACACCATTCTAGACAAAACATCTACCACAATGAGAAATAAGTATGGTGACATGGGATCACCTTGCCTAAGCCCTCTAGAAGGAAAAAATCTAGGAGAAAACTTACCGTTTAGAATTAAAGAATAAGACACAGACTTAACACATGTCATTACCCATCTCACCCAAGTCTCCTCAAATCCCAACTTGTAAAGCACAGCCTCTAAGTCCCCTCTACATGGTCATATGCTTTATTCATATCAAGCTTTAGAGCACATTCCACCCTTGCACCTTTCTTCCTCAACTTCAAATAATGGAAAACTTTCTGAGCAACAATTATATTGTCATGAATCTGTCTCTTTGCTACAAAAGCACTTTGGTTTTTAGAAATAATCTCCCCCATATATGGCTTCATGCTATTCACAAGTACTTTGGAAATCACCTTGAAAAGAAATTACAAAGACTAATCAGTTTGAAATTACTAATCACCTCAGGAGCTTTAACTTTCGGTACTAATACCAAACTATAGTGTTGTTTAAACTTTCAGTTTTTGTATGTTCATTGAAATTAATTAGCTAAGTTTTAAAAGTACTATTTCTAATTAAGTACTTATTTATTAGTTGTATTATAAGAAATATCTGATCATGATGATTAATTTATACCTTTGTAAGAAAACCCTTTATACTTTAGAATTTTGTACTTTAGCTTTTTCACCTTTAGCTTTTGGTTTTTTCTTCTCGTGAACTTTACAAATGCATGAACATTTGTTAAATCCATTATTGTACTGCATGAACCTTTGTTAAATCCATTATTGTACTAAGTACCCTTTAGCTACTATTCCATGCACTCTAATCACTATTTTGTATGATTAGGATAGTTTTTCCATACCTATACAATGCAACTCTTTCGTGCTGAAGTAAGTATCATAACAAAATCAATTACTTCTGTAAGAAAGCCCTTTGTACTTAAAATATTGTAATTTAGCTTCTTCACCTTTAGCTTTTGCTCTTTCCTTCCCGTGAACTTTACAAGTTCATGAACCTTTGTTAAATCCTTTAGTGTACCAGGTCCCCTTTAGCTACTATTCCATCTTTCGGGTGATAATCTTGAATCTATATTCTCTTTGGATGATGAGCAAACTCCTCCATTACTATTTTTGATCAAGCAGTATATAGATGACCGTTCAGATTCATATCTCTCATACGATTACTCAAATGATTATTCAGATGATTCATATCTCTCATACAATTACTCATAGGATTATTTAGATGAGGAATGCCATGAGTATTTGTCAATCCAACTGATATTACTTCATCAGTCCCCTATAATAATGTTTCAAAAAACGAATAGAAAGCAGATCTGATTGGATGTTCCATTACTGTTTAATTGGTTTAAGAGATAGAAAATAATTTTTTTAAAATATTATTTTTAGACAATAGGAAATTATGAAAAGGAAAAATCTTTTGTCAGCCATGGAATGGTATTTGGTAACCAAGAAAGTTGGCTAAACCAGAGTGTTCGCATAACGGTGTACTACCAGTAAATTGCTATGAATGTCATCTGCTTTTGAGTTTTCTCCACTATAACCCAAGAACAACAACTTTCCTTTTAACATTAGATATTCATAAAACTAAATATCCTACAAAATTTTTATTGCCCAGTCTTCAGCGACCCTGACACCAGGCTTCCTGATGGTTACAGCTGCATTGCCATGTCCCCCTAGCCGAAGTGGACCAAGTGCAATTTCAGCCTTCTGATTTCCTGGTTCCACAACAGCACTTTTTGGCCCCGGGGTATATCCAAGAAGAATAATCCTCTCAATCATGCAGTCAGAAGAAAATCTAGACTTGCCAAGGGAAGAGGATGCCATATTCGAAGATGTAAGCTTCCCGTTTGTGAACACAAAGCGGCGATGAATATAAGCCCCGTGCTTGAAGTCAAAGCTTTTTCCATCATCAAGATAGAGTTCGCCTTCAGCTGCTTGGGAACTGTTCAGAGCTATCACCTATACAGACATAGTGATGTTAGGACCACCGACTCGTCATGTTGAATGAAACTAGAATGCTTGATTACGGCTATCATCACTGTCAATAATACCAGTAAAGAAAGAAGGTATAGAAAACAGCAGCAGTCATCATCCACACAGTCATTTTATAAATTTTTGAGAAAGGATACCTACTACATAGTTTGATGAAATGTGCTCTGATGAAAAGGAAATTTGCCATTTGCTACATGCCAATATGATTCCCTGCTGCTTAAGAAAACCTAGGCCGATAACTTACTAAAAATGTCCAGGTAAGACAATTTTGAGAATCACTAACAAATTCTGAGCAAACAAGGATATATTCCTTTTTTAATATTCTAACATCACTAAATGCTTCTAAACTGCTGTAATGTGTTTGCAGATTTTATCATTACTTTAGTACCGTGTTTTCTTGGTTATAACTATCCTGAGGTACATGATGAGCAATAAACCGGACAAAAAGAAAAAAATTATAGTTGGCAATAAGACGAAATGTTGACAACAGTAAAATAAGTCCATAATTTTCCAGCAAAATGAGGTTTGCAAAAATGCAAGAATTAAATATATTCCTGCACAGAGCCATGAAGAAGGCATTTAAGGAACTTGAAAACTGGGCATTTCAATTGATTCTTCTATGAGTAAAGTACCGCAAAAACAGTAACACGGTTTATGATGACGTTACTTTGCAACAAATATTCCATATTGAGCTAAACTAAAGAATTAAATGAAGTAGTTTCTGGTTTAGACAGCTGAAAACCAGCTTTAACTATTCCAGCAGAAAAAAAAAATGCAGCACAACTTGTAGTAATATAAGATGGGAGAGTCCAAATTAGTCTCTCATCAGCACAAAACTACAAAAACAGCTAGTTTTGCACACTTTTGTCTTATTGATCTTTAAAAATAATGCATGTGTATCTCCAGACTTACAGTAAGGGAATTGGGGGCAGCTTCCCCCAAAATCCCAGAACAGGTCTGGGAATATTATAAAAAACCAAAATATTAGTAAACACTGTTTTTTCTGCACTAACTGAAAAAGAAAGTGGTAAATACGGCATTTTTTTGATTGTGAATATTAAAGAGAAACGATATATTGACAAAATAAAAAGACCACTAAGCGAGATGATAAGATAAATATGTAATTATAAATAATACTTGACTCTTGGAAGTGGAATGAAGAAAAGCTCAAAAACCTAAAAAATACGGTGTATGAACAGGGCATCCTTACCTCTAGTCAGGTGTGAGACTTGAAGCCAATGGAACCTGCACACCATCCAAGAAAAGAACAACTCAATGAATGAAAGGATATCATTCATCAATCCACGTCTTGAAACACCTCAACAAAATGAAATTGCTCATCATCATCATCATCAGAGCCTTTATCCCAAGAGATTAGGATAGGCTACATGAACCAATAGCTGAACTCACATTAGACCATCCATATGTATTCTCCTCCACACATTCCTATTCAAGGGAATGTGTTCATCCAACTCTAATACCTCCCTCTTTTCGAATTACTTCCTTCCAAGTCTTTTACCGTCTTCCTTTAGTCTTAACCCTTCTTTCAACATTCATAGCCTCTATTTTCCTAACTGAAGCATCTATAAGTCTATGTCGTACGTGTCGAAATCAATGTAAATGACTTTCACACATCTTGTCTCCGATAGGTACCACTCCAACCATCTTATGAATATCTTCATTTCTCATTCTACCCTTTCTTGTTTATCCACACATCCATCACAACATTCGCATTTATGCTACACTCATCTTTTGTACATGCAATCTCTTAGTCGCCTAACATTCACCAACATATAACAATATTGATCTAACAACTATCCTATAAAACTTGCTTTTCAACCATATAGGAATTCCTTTGTCGCATAACACACTTGTAGCACTTCCCCACTTACTCCATCTAGCCTGGATCCAATGGGTCACATCACCATCAATCTCTCCATCCATCTAGACTATTGACCCCAGATATCGAAAATGGTCCTGCTTAGGTATCGCCACCCCATCTAACATCACTACATTATGCTCTTCCACTTGGTTTGAACTGAATTTACACTCCATGTATTCAGTCTTCACTCTGCTTAGTTTGAATCCTTTTGATTTTAACATCCGTCCATAATTCCAACTTTGTATTGATCTGCACTCAAGTTTCAGCACATATGACAATATCATCCACAAACATCATACACCAAGGCACCTTATCCTAGATGGATTTTGTCAGTTTGTCCATAATTACCCCAACCAAGAATAGACTTAACACTGACCATTAGTGTAATCCCACTATGATAGTAAACTCACTTGTTTGCCCTCCACATGTCCTCACGTGTTCTTGCATCACAATATATGTCCTTAATTAGTTCAATATATTTCAAAGGAACTCTTTTCTTCATTAAGGATCATCTTAGTACCTCCCTAGGCACTTTATCATATGTTTCTTCCAAATCTATAAAGACCATATGGAATCTTTACCCAGTACTCCAGAGCGCTCCATAAGTTATCTAAGCAAATGTATTGCCTCCATTGTTAATTGACCGGGCATAAAACCAAACTAATTCTCCAATATCTCTACATTCTTTCTTAATCTCCATTCTATCACTCTCTCCCATAGTTTCATCGTGTGACTCATCAGTTTTATGCCTCAGTAGTTGATGCAACTTTGAATATCTCCCTTAGTCTTATAAAGAGGTATCAAGACACTCTTCCTTCATTCCTCAGGCATTTTGTTAGTGAGCCAAATCTTATTAAAAAGATTTGTCAACCACCTAACTCCTACATCTCCAAGGCATTTCTAAACTTCAATTGAAATATCATCAGGTCCAACAACTTTTCCAGTCTTCATCCTCTTTAGTGCCTCTTTTACCTTTGTCTCTCTGATTCTACGCATAAAGCATCGATTCAAATCCTCAAGAGGCACTGAGATATTATCCAAATTTTGATTTAGTCTGTCATTAAATAATTTGTCAAAATAATCACGACATCCGTCCTTAATGTCCTTGTCCTTAATGAGAATTCTTTGATGCTCGTCCTTAATACATTTCACGACTCTAGGTCGTGACTCCTTTCTCTTGGTTGCATCAATCTGTATATCCTTTTCTCTTCCTCCTTTGTGTTCAACTTATCATAAATCTCTTTCACAACCTTCGCCTTAGCTTCTATCACCACCTTCTTTGCCTCCTTTCTAGCTAACTTATATTTTGTAAAACTCTCTTTTGTGTTGTTCTTCTTCAAAGTCTTGTAACACTCTCGATTAGTCTTTATAGCATCTTTTACTGCTGCAGTCCATCATGTTGCATCTCTCCAGTCGGCACTCTTCCGTTTGATACTCCTAGTGTCTCCTTGCCCACTCCTAGAATGCATTTTACCATCTTATTCCACAATACATTTGGGCTCTCTTCTGTTGTCCAATTCTTTTATTGAATCCAACAATCTCTTATATGGCAATCTTCTTTTAGCTTCCACCATCGAATCCTTTCAATTCCTTTTTGTTGGTTCCTTCGATGTCGTCTACGTATCCTCATATCTAGGACTAGGAGTCTATGTTGCATGGTAACACTCTCACCTGGGATAACCTTACAATCCAGACATCTATGTCTATCCCTACACTTAGTTAAAAAAACAATCTGACTTGCTCTCGGTCCACTTCTAAAGGTTATAAGATGAGAATCGCTCTTGCTAAATAATGTGTTTACTAGGGTTAGGTCATAAGATAAAGCAAAATCTAGGATAGCATCCCCACCTTTGTTTCTTACACCATAACTAAAACCCCCATTTACGCTCTCAAAACCCTCTCTACTTGTACCTTCATGTCCATTGAGGTCACTGCCAATAAAAAGTTTTTCTCTTAAAGGCACTTCTTGTACTACCTTATCTAAATCCTCCCAAAACTGTTGTTTACTAATCTCATCAAATCCTGTCTGGGGTGCATACGCTTTAATGACATTCAACACCTCTTCTCCTAGAACTAGATTAACCAAAATAATCCTATCCTCGTCTCCTAATCTATACAACATCCTTATGATACTCTTTATCTATGATGATACCTATGCCATTTCGGTCTCTATCTTTCTCTATGTACCAAAGCTTATATTGCCAATGTGCTATTTCCATAGCCTTTTTCCCAACCCATTTGGTCTCTTGAAGACACAAGATGTTAACCCTCCTCCAAATCATAACCGCACAAATCTTAGCTAATGTGGAATTTCAGAATATTTTTATTTCTGAATCTTACTTGAATAATACAACTTCTAAGGATTATATACAGCTACTGTTAAGCAGTAAAATAGGAAACTAAATCAGTCTAAATCTAATCCCCATAATTGAGGAATTGTCTAACCTTAATTCTAGGGATATAGATATTTACACATTTAATATAGTTGACTTTTCCACACTCCCCCTCAAGCTGGCTTGAAGATATCTTCCATGGCAAGCTTGCTCACTAGATTTTCAAACTGCTTCCTGTGCAATCCCTTTGTAAGAAAATCAGCAACTTGGTCACTTGTTGGTATATATGGCATGCAAATTATTCCATTGTCAAGCTTTTCTTTGATAAAATGCTTATCTACTTCTACATGCTTCGTTCTATCATGGAGCACTGGATTGTGAGAAATAGAGATTGCAGCTTTATTATCACAATACAGCTTTATTATCACAATAGAGCTTTATCGGTGAGGGATTAGAAACCTTCAAGTCTTCAAGTAGTCTTTTAATCCACATTACCTCACAAATCCCATGGGCTATTGAACGAAACTCAACCTCGGCACTACTTCTGGCTACTACATTCTGTTTCTTGCTTCTCCAAGTGACAAGTTTTCCTCCCACAAATGTGCAATAGCCTGAAGTTGACCTCCTATCTGTAATACTTCCTGCCCAGTCTGCGTCGGTATAGGCTTCTACTTGTAGGTGTCCATGGTTTTTGAAAAGCAATCCTTTTCCAGGCGTTCCCTTTAGATACCTTAGGATTCTGTAGGCAGCTTCAAAGTGTTCTGAGCTGGGTGAATGCATAAACTGACTTACCACACTTACTGCAAAAGCTATATCAGGTCGTGTATGTGCTAAATAGATGAGTCTACCCACAAGTCTTTGGTATTTCTCTCTATCCACCACGTCTTTGGTTTCAGCAGGCTGAAGTTTCAAGTTGGGCTCTATTGGGGTTTCAGCTATCTTGCAACCAAGCATTCCTGTCTCACTAAGCAAGTCTAGGACATACTTACGTTGGCTAACAAAGATACCCTCCTTTGATCTTGCAAATTCCATGCCAAGGAAGTACTTTAAGGCTCCCAAATCCTTTATCTCAAAGTCATGTGCAAGCCTTCTCTTAAGTTCTCCAATTTCTGCACTATCATCACCAGTTATTTTTATATCATCCACATACACAATTAAAATAGCTAGTTTACCATTTCTAGAGCGCTTAAAGAACATTGTGTGGTCAGCTTGACTCTGAATATAACCATAGCTCTTCATTACATTTCCAAACCTTTCAAACCATGCTCTTGGTGATTGTTTAAGACCATACAAGGATTTTTTCAATTTGCACACCTTGTTGGTTCCAAGGTTTTTCTCAAATCCAGGTGGGAGGTCCATAAACACTTCTTCCTCTAAATCTCCATTAAGAAAGGCATTTTTTACATCAAGTTGTTGTAGAGACCAATTGAAATTAACTGCTAAAGAGAGAAGTACCCGGATTGAGTTTATTTTCGCAACTGGAGCGAAGGTCTCTTGGTAGTCAATGCCATAAGTTTGAGTGAACCCCTTGGCAACAAGTCTTGCCTTGTACCTCTCTATGCTCCCATCTGCCTTACGCTTCACAGTGAAGACCCATTTACATCCTACAGTTGTCTTGCCTCTTGGTAGCTCCACAATCTCCCAAGTCCCATTCTTTTCAAGAGCGTCCATCTCTTCCTTCACCGCTAACTTCCAATCCGGATCACCTAGGGCATCCTGAATAGATCTTGGTACATGCAAGTTAGAAATATTTGAAAGGAATGCTTTGTGGTTATTGGACAACTTTTGATACGACAAATATTTTGCAATAGGGTGATTGGTACATGATCTTACTCCTTTTCTGTTAGCAATTGGGACATCTAGATCAGAAAAATCAATATTTGGAGACGCAAGAGAAGAAACTAAAGGAGCAATTTTAGGATTAACCTGAGTTTGACGAGGAGGACCATCCCTCAGAGATTCCGGCTGAACAGGTGCTAGAGAAATAATTGGATCAGTAATATTTTTATGAGATTTTCTCCTGGTATAAACCTGAAACTCAATATTTGGATTATGTGAATCCGTTTGAAGTAATTCTCCCCCTGTTTCAGATTCTTCAATACTTGGCACCTGTTGACTAAGAGAGTCCTTGTTTTCATTATTTTTAACGTCCATTTCCTTAAATTGTTTAATAGACTGAATTGGTGACTCAATGAGGCTTGGTAGTGGTGTAGAGAATTTCTAAAAATTATCTTCTTCTTCTTTATTCTCCCCCTGAAGAAGTTTTTTGCTGAAATAGGGTTGATTTTCTAGAAAAGTGACATCCATAGTAATGTGAATTTTCTTTGTCAAAGGATTAAAACACTTATACCCTTTTTTATTTGGAGCATAGCCAATGAAAACACATTTTTCAGCTTTAGGATCCAATTTGGATCGAAAAATTTGGGGAATATAAACAAAGCAAGTGCATCCAAAAATTTTTAAAGGTAACTCAGAGTATAAACGAAATGTTGGGAAGTATTTTTTGAGAGTATTCAAAGGTGTTTCAAAATGTAAGACACGAGTTGGCATCCTATTGATTAAGTAAGATGCAGTCAACACAGCATCTCCCCAGAGGTATTTTGGAATGTTCATAGAAAACATGATAGCTCTAGCTACCTCAAGTAAATGCCTATTTTTCCTTTCAGCTATTCCATTTTGCTGGGGTGTGTCTCGACATGTAGATTGGTGTAAAATACCTTTTTCTTTTAAAAAATTTCCCAAACATTCATTAAAGTACTCAGTTCCATTATCTGTTCGAAGGATGCAAATTTTTGTTTTGAATTGGGTTTCAATCATGCAATAAAAATCTTCGAAAAGTTTTTCTACATCAGATTTTTTGCTTAGTAAGTAAACCCAACACAATCTAGTGTGATCATCGATAAAAGTTACG
Organism: Heritiera fomes; assembly: GCA_032173925.1. Taxonomy (NCBI): domain Eukaryota; kingdom Viridiplantae; phylum Streptophyta; class Magnoliopsida; order Malvales; family Malvaceae; genus Heritiera; species Heritiera fomes. The sequence continues at coordinate 8,315,941 of JAPDPM010000017.1, forward strand.
AACCACCTTTTTCCAAACAAGGTGGTAACCTTTGAAGGTCCCCAAACATCAGTATGAAACAAGTAAAATGGTTTTGATGGACTATAAGGTTTTGAAATATATTTAACTCGATGATCTTTAGATAAAAGACAGCTTTCACATTGAAAAATAGAGCAATCCACTCCTTTAAACAAATTAGGAAATAAATGTTTTAAATAAGGGAAACTAGGATGTCTTAACCTAAGATGCCATTGCATTATTTTATCAGAAACAGAATTTGAACTGGTACTACTAAGCCATTGAGCTTTTTTATTACCTAGGAAATCCTCACTGAAATAGTAGAGCCCATTTATTTCTCTAGCACTGCCAATCATCTTCCCTGAGCTTTGGTCCTGAAATTGACAAAGAGAGTCAAAAATATAACACGACAGTTGGAATCCTTTGAAAGTTTACTGACAGATAAAAGATTACATGCAAGTTTAGGAACATGAAGTACAGATTTAAGATCAATACTTTCAGAAAGTTTAATAGAACCCTTGCCTGCAATAGGTGAAAAACTACCATCTGCTATTCTTATTTTTTCATTACCAGAACAAGGAGTATATGAACTAAATAGATTCGACAGGTTAGTCATATGATCAAATGCTCCTGAATCAATGATCCATGGAGCAAAATTAAAGACACTGGATAGGGCTAATGGATTTCTACCTGAATGAGCTAATGAACTATTAGATGTACCAGATGTCGGATTGGACTTTAGTAGTTTCAGGAGTTGATCGAACTGCTCTTTGCTGAAGGAACCCATATTTGCTTCATTGGCAGAGGGTTGTGATTGCTTCTGCTTCGGCTTCCAATTTGTTGGTTTTCCATGGATGTGCCAACAAGTTTCTCGAGTATGGCGTGGTTTGTTGCAATGGTCACACCACACTCGAGGCTTGTCATCAATCTTACGCAAATCAAGGACATTTGGTCCACCAACATTAGCTTCTGCAGTGACCAATGCAGAGTTCTTGATCAAACTACTGGTATGAGGAGTAGAATTTACAACTGAAGTAGAACCTGACATGGTGGTAAAAAACAGCAGCGGCTCTTGGAAAAATATGGTGATTTAGGGTTTGGCAAGAAAGAAAAGTTCTTGATGAGAAAGTGGCTATGAAGGCCTAAGGTAAAAAAAATCAGCAATGAAGGCTGAAGAAGAAACTGTAGAAAAATCAGCAATGAAGGCTGAAAAAGTGACTGATTTCCAAGAAAAAACCTAAAGCTCTTGATACCATGTGGAATTTCAGAATATTTTTATTTCTGAATCTTACTTGAATAATACAATTTCTAAGGATTATATACAGCTACTGTTAAGCAGTAAAATAGGAAACTAAATCAATCTAAATCTAATCCCCATAATTGAGGAATTGTCTAACCTTAATTCTAGGGATATAGATATTTACACATTTAATATAGTTGACTTTTCCACAGCTAACTTACCACTAAATGCACCTATATTCCAAGATCCTAACTTAACGTAATGAAATTGCTAAACAAAAAAAAGCACCTACTTGAAGTAGCACATGTTGTTATGTTTTCCATGCATATTTTGAAATATTTATGGGGTGACATTGTTTGAACTGCATCTTATTTGACAAATAGAATGCCAACACGGGTTTTGAAGTTTGAAACACGATTAAATTATTTTAAAATTTTTTTCACACATCTTGTTTAAACTCTAATTCACAACTAAAAATTTTTGGTTGCACATGTTATGTGTTCATACCATACAATTTTCAGTTAAAATTAGACCCAAAAGCTGAAAAATGTGTTTTCATTGGCTGTGCTCCTAATATAAAAGGGTATAAGTGTTTTAATTCTGTCAAAAAAAAGTGTATGGATGTATCTTTCTTTGAAAATCAATTGTTTTCTCCAAAAACTTATCTTCAAGGGGAGAATAAGGAAGCTGAGCAAGATAATTTTTGGAACACCTTTCCCTTGTCAAATGATTCTGTCATTAATCGATTCTAATGGTTTGCCAAATATAATTGAGTCTATGTTATCAATCCATTCTAATAAACAAACTCAGGAAACAATTGTTGAAAATGTGGAAAATGAGGAAAACTCTAATTCACAATTGCTAAGTGTTATTATGTCAAAGACATAGGAAGAAGTGCTACAAAAGGATCATGGTAATCCTCATTCTGGCTTCAAGTTTATCCCAAAAGGAAGTTTTACAAAGATTCTACAACTCCGTTTCTTCCTCCGGCACAAGATAAATCAAATCTACCGATTAATGGTCCTTCTGCAACCACTCAAAGTAATCCCTCTTCTATTCCTATTTTATCCTCTTCAACTGAATCGTTTAGTATTAATCATTCCAACCTAGACCTTCCCCTTGCCGCTAGAAAAGGAGTCCGTACTTGCACAAGACATCCCATTGCACAACACTTATCCTATAAAAAATTATCCAATAATCATAGGGCTTTTGTGTCTAGGATCTCTAACCTATTTGTTCCAAGAAATGTTTAGGAAGCACTAGATGATCCGAATTGAAAGCTAGCAATTATTGAAAAGATGAACGCTCTCAGAAAAAATGGTACATGGAGTGTGGTTGATCTACCAGCAGACAAGAAAATAGTCGGCTGCAAATGGGTGCTCACAATAAAGTGTAAAGCTAATGGCAGTACAGAGAGATACAAGACAAGGCTTGTGGCAAAAGGGTTTACACAAACATATGGTATATACTACCAGGAAACCTTTGCCCCTGTTGCAAAGATAAACTCTATCTGAATTCTTTTTTCTTTGGCAGTGAACTCCAACTGGCTCCTACATCAACTAGATATATAAAATGCGTTCTTACCACCTGGATTTGAAGGATAACTTGATATTGGCAAGGTTTACAAGCTGAAAAAAATCCTTGTATGGCCTCAAACAATCTCCAAGAGCCCAGTTTGACTGGTTTGAGAAAGCTGTTAAAAGACTTCGATTCTGCCAAATCCGAGCCACACTATGTTCTACAAACAATCCAGAGAAGGTAAAGTTTCCATTTTGATTGTGTGTTTAGATGATATAATCATAACTGAAGATGGTCATGGTAAGATTAAGAACTTAACTGAGAAACTTGCAGCTGAGTTTGAAATTAAGGACGTAGGTGCGTTAAAATACTTCCTTGGTATGGAGTCCGCAAGATCCAAGGAATTTTTGTCAATCAACGCAAATATGTTCTTGATTTACTAAAAGAAACAGGGATGCTTAGATGCAAGGCAGCTGATACACCGATTCAGCCTAATTTGAAGCTAGAGCCGATTACAACTAAGGAGATAGCGGATTGGGAACAGTACCAAAGATCAGTAGAGAGACTAATCTATCTAGCTCATACACTACTAGATATAGCCTTTGCAGTTAGTGTGGAAAGCCAATTTATGCATTCCCCTGGATCAATACACTTTGAAACAGTGTTTAGAATTCTGAGATCCTAAAAGGTAATATGTAAAGGGGCTCCTTTACAGAAGGAGTGGACACCTCCAGATAGAAGCCTACACTGATGCAAATTGGGCTGGTAGCATGAGTGTCAAAAGATCCACATCTGGTTACTGCACATTTGTTGGAGGTAATCTGGTTACTTGAAGCAGTAAAAAACAAAATGTTGTGGCAAAGAAACAATGCAGAGGTGGAGTTCAGATCAGTTGCTCATGGAATATGTGAGGTATTGTGAATTAAAAGATTTCTTGAAGAATTGAAGGTTCCTACACCATCACCTACCAAGGTTTACTGTGACAACAAGGCAGCTATCTCAATTACTCATAACCCAATCCTACATGATCGGACAAAGCACGTTGACGTGGACAAACACTTCATCAAGGAGAAACTAGATAGTGGGTTGATATGCATGCCTTGTATACCAACCACCACTCAAGTTGCAGACATCCTGACTAAGAGTCTTCAAAAAACCCAGTTCAACAATTTAGTGAGCAAGCTTGCCATGGATGATGTCTTCATGCCAACTTGAGGGGGAATGTTGAAAGATTCAAATCTGTTTTCTTCTAGTCTCCTTACTGTAGTGATTCAATTTTATTGTTATTGATTTGTTATTGATTCTTAGGGAATTTTTTTAGTTTCTTAGTGATTCAATACTGAGGGAAAATAGTTTCCTTGAATAACTACATCTCAGGTTCCTATAAATCTCGTTGTATTCTTATTTTTTCTAGTAACAATGAATGAAAATCTCTTTCTTCAATTTTTTTCCTCTATTTTTTAGTAAGTGAATAGTATGATATGTTATACGTATCGTACAATACGATAATACATTACAATTCATCTTATTTTATTTAATTGAAGTCCATATGGGTTTTTGCTTACCCAATAGCTAAAAGCCCAACTGCAATGAAAAGAAAATTTAAATAGACTAAAAACATAATTAAAAAAAAATCTAATCATTTCTTCTTACCCTATACCATGTTTTGTGTATTGGCAATGACAAATCTGCATAGAGTCCTATGGGGGTAATTGCCCCCACTGATTTTTTAAAAAGAAAAAAGAAAAAAAATTAAAAATATATAAAAATTTTAATAATTTTAATAAAAATACTAATTTTATCCCCACAAAATTAAAAATTTTAATGAAAATAATAGTTTTGCCCCATTTAAATTTATTGAAATTTAAAATTTTGATCATATAAATTTTTTTGACTGAACCATTAACTTATTTGTTTGTTTATTTTACATATATATATATTATTTGTAATTAATTTTAAGGTTTCTTACTGTATCTTGCAACACGATTGGATACTCAATATCCGATTTTAAAAGAAAAAAAATTGATTCACGATACGTATCTCAATTTAATAACTATGGTGAAAGGAATAAAAAGAAAACAAGAGATTTCAAGTGAAGCATGCTTTCTATAAATCTTTTGCCTACCAAAAGCACAAGTGCAGAAGATGCACATCTAACCAAAGGCACCACACAATAAGAGGTGCTTGTGTGCTTTAGTTGATTTCTATTGTGCTCTGGGGCCTAGACACAAACCATGAAAACATTGGGCCACTGAAGCAGCCTAACTGTACTTGAAATACAAATCACCGAACATAATAATATTGCAAGAATATCTGGCACTATTTTTTACCAAGTTTAAGATATATTTATGAGAAGACTAGAAGGGCCAAATGGCATCAATTACATACCAGTGTATAAGGATCATGCACCATTTGCGTGGAGCTTCTACGGAACCGGTCTTTTCTTGGTACAATAGTGCCAGCTCTTTGGAAAGCAGGAATGCTTTCTTCTGAAACTTCAAGCTTATGGATCTTTCCCCCTTTATATGCAGTTCCTGTTCTAAGGTCATACCAAGGTTCCTTCCCAGGTAAATATACTGATGCATATTTAGCCCTCTATATTAAAAGAAAATAAATGAGACTTCAATTATTTACAGGCTAAGAAGACAAGAAAAGAAACAGAGAAAATAATAAACTGAAAAGATAGAAGGTTGAGAATCCAGTTATGAGCAGTACTTCATTATAGATCCCTTGCACCAAAAGACTGTTCCCAACCATGAATGCTTCATCATTGTTGAAAGTTGCATCGTCAGATGGGATCTCCATCCATAATGGACGTACAACAGGAACACCACTAACATTTGCTTCTCTGAATAATGTGTAAAAGTATGGAAGAAACGTGTAACGAACACGTATGGCATCTCTCATAAGTTCTGTATTTCGTTCACTGAAATAACATAAACCTAATTATTTGCAGATCAGAGAAGTGAGAACAATCATGAATATAGAAAATGATAACTATATCAAGCGTTCTATTTCTTAAACCTTTTCATGACATCACACTCAAATACACTTGTAGTTTATACAAACATAAGTTTACAGTAGGAAGGAATGTAATCCTGATTAGCAACAGTAAACCAAAAATTTAGTTGCCGATATAGCAAATTATATCTAAATACTAGCATATTAGAACGGCATGATGCACTAAAGAAATGACAGCAAAGCTTATTAAAGTGGTGCTAAAAATAATCCCCACACTGATCAAGCTTGGGATAGCTTGTTTGTTAATATGAAAGAAAACAGATCTGAGATAGGTTATAAACTGTAAAGAATAAAAACCTAGGAGTCTCACCTAAGATTTCCTAGGAGTCGCACCTAAGAAAGGTTGAGTCACATAACAAAGGAGAAAAACTTTTCTGAAAAAATCTGACATTATTATTCTCCATATTTTAAAGAGAGTATAAAGCCTATTTATAGGCAAGCAAGCTTAATCCTAATAGGATACAAACTCTCTATTAAAACTCTAATATCCTAATCCTATAAAATTAAAGCACACAATACTTTTCAACCTATGACTCTAAAACAACTAAAAGACTAAAACTAAAATATTTTGTTGCTTCCATTCCCCATCATGCATTATCATGAAATATGACATGGAATTACGGCAGGCTCTTCTCCATTTAGTAGTAAACTCATGATAGCTTGTTATGCCTACATACGAAGTTCACGCACTACAATATGCCTATATCCCTATACCTGAAGTACATGCCACATGATAATTTTATTGCCACTACATGTGAGGGGGAAGTGTAAAGTAGTGATGGAAGGACAAATCCCATATCAATTAAATGTGGGATATCATGTGTCCTTAAATAAAGAAGCCTTTCCACCTATAGCCAAGCAGTTTTAGGTTAAAAGCCTTGTAAAAAGTTTAACAAAGGCTCCATCTAGGCTTCATACTACAAGTCAGTGCATAACCTTGGAAAAAAAGAAATAATCTCATTGAAACAATGTCATAAAAGCAAATGAGTCACTAGTAGCTACAAATACTGGATTCACTATCAGTCACTCAGGAGCTCAGGCTAGGCATGCAATGCTTGTCTTCATAAATCACATTTTTCTATTCCACTCTATGGCCATTTCTTTTATTACAACCATATGGAAATCAAGCTATCTCAAAGCCTAGACCAAAGTAGCTGCCCTCAGAGAACCTCAACTCAAACCATTCATATCGCAACAGACCTAAACATCTTCCAAACTTTCAAGCCAAAAAATAGAATATCAATTTACAAGAAAATAATACGAGAGCTTGAAACTTCTTATAAGGAAAATGAAGCAACAGATTGAGGTAATAAGCCAGCACTAGAACCAGCGTGAGAGCTAGAATTTTGAACTTCAATAACATTAGCAAAGTAGATTAGAAAACTATTTGTCAAAGCAATTCTACAAGGTTCCGTTTGTTCCACAGAAAATTATTTTCAAAATATGATTTTTGAAAATGTTTACATTATTTGGAAAACTAAAGATTTTTTGCTATTTGGATGAGTTAATGAAAAATGTTTTTTGTTGTTTGATTATTTTTGAAAAATCCTTTTTTTTTCAAATGACATTAACATATATAATATAATAATATATTAAAAATCATTTATTATTTATTAATTTATTTATTAATATTAAAAGTTAATTATATTTTGAAATTCATATCTAATATTAAAATATTATATTATTAAACATTTAAAAGAAAACTACTTATTATTACTTACATTAATATTTTTTAAATATTTAAAGTAATATTACTATTTTAAAATATATAGAAACTATTAATAATATATTAATATTTATTGTTAAAATATTAAAAATATTTATACTATTAAAATGGTTATATTTATATTGACAGTATTTTAATAATAAAATCATAACAAAAGTATTATTTATTTACATTTATTATTAAAATATTAATATAAAATATTTGTAAATAATATATGAAAACATTATATTTTAAATTATAATATTAAGAAATGATTAAAAATATTAATTCTTAAAACAATAAATATATTATTCATTACATTAGTATATATCATTTATTATTAAAATAATAATATGATATTGTTTATTATTGAAATATTAAAAATATTTAATATTAATAATATACAAAATAAAATGTTTAAACTTAAAATATTGAAAGATTTTTAATACTAATATTTTTAATATTTAAAATTTTAATCTAATTAAATAAAATATTGTTATTAATATAATAATTAAAAATATCATATCCAAAGTCTAATAGAATTATACTCACGAGCTTAGTAAATAACACTATAGATAGACAACTATTTTCAGAAGAATGTCTTCCCATTTTCAAAAGCATGAGACAATTTTCAGAAAAATAATTTAATTTTCCAATGACTAGGAAATCATTTTCCGTTGACAAATCAATTTTCTGTCAAACAAACACCAGAAATGCAAAAATCATTAATTGCCGGAAATCATTTTCAATGAAACAAACAGAACCTAAAAGCAAAAGGGTTTTTTCAGGGGTCTAACAATAAACTTCTTCCAAGAATATCTTAAATATAAGTGAAAACGTTGCATATTTCACAAAGGCTCAGAAGGGTCATAGCCCCCAAAATACACATATAGTGCTGCTGACCAGAATTCAATTCAGATACTCTCTCTTGAGATTCAAATGACAGGCATACAAACAGTGAAAAAGAAATAGATCTTAGTTTTCAATGAAAACTATAAGGCAAAATTCAACCATTTCAGAAACTCACTAAGCAGTAAGGAATGAGATACAGATGAAAAGGTGAACAGCATAGTGTCCTAGAGTGAGAAAATTTGACTTCGGTGAAGAAAAGAGCTCAAAATGCGTTTGTGATTTTATATGTTAGGAATATTCTATATAAATGAATCTGCTAAAAGTGAATGCTAATCCATCAGATGCAGGGAGTATTATTACATGGATGTTAAAAATATCATACCCAAACAGCCAAGGCTCTCGTCTTTTCGTGTCATGATGGGCATGACCTCTAAAGAAAGGATAGTAAGCACCAAGTTGATACCAACGCACTAATAGCTCAGGCTCAGGATTGCCAAAATATCCACCCACATCAGCACCTGTGAAAATTTATCTAGCATCACGAGGGGAAAAAACTGCAGTAGTTTTAAATTTTTTCGAATGGTATGCATACCAGAAAATGACATTCCAGTAAGACCAAGTGTCAGAATCATTGAGACTGAAACCCTAAGGTGATCCCAATCTGCCGAATTATCACCAGTCCAAACTGCTCCATACCTTTGACTTCCAGCAAAGAATGCTCTGGACAGAACAAAAGGTCTATCCTTACCATCTCCACGCTTTACAAGCCCATCAGCTGTTGCCACGTGGAAGTAAAAACCATAGGCATTATGTAACTCTCGATGTTCCACTCCACCAAGATGCAAAGCATCTCTAGGCATTGTCACCTAGCCACAGCAAAAGTTTATTCAATTTGTGCTATTTCACTTGCCAGTCTGCAGTTTTTATGAGGAGTTCCCACACACACATGATACATCTATATGTGAGAATAAGATATGATAGATTTTTTTAAATTGTTTTGCAGAATTTCCATAGTTTTTGAAGTATAGCCATCATAAATAAAAGATACTAAGAAATAACTTCACATCCATCTTCATTGAAATGAATTTTTTTGGGTTATTAATAACAAAAATAGCATAATTATAAGCATGCTTTTACATTCCAACATTGGATAAATACAGGAACTCCAATATAAATGAAAAATTTTGCTGTACATTTATAAAATCTGAAACTTTTATGATAACTGGCCGACAATGTCTTTAATTATCTAAACAACAAGAGTTGAATCACAAAATAAAAAAGCTTTACATTCCTATCCATTGAAAACAGTATAACAAAATTAGAGAGAAGTAGAGGTGTTCATTATTCGGTTTTAACCGAATTAACCGACCGACCGAATTGATTTCGGTTAAATGGTCGGCCACCGAAATAATTTCGGTCGGTTAACGAAAATGATTTTTTAAAAAGTTCGGTTATCGGTTAATTTGGTTCGAAAGGCGAAATTAACCGATTAACCGAATTAACCGATAAATATTATTTGCTTCCATGCATGTTGAGCACCATGTTCATTATGAGATTCTAATGTATTAACAAGTGAGTCTGACTTGATACAATTTCACTCCAAAAATCAAAAGATCTCATTCTATCAAGCTGGTAATGGCACAAGGGTACTGCATGTAAATTGGTTCATGCCGTGCAACGATTGCATTAAAAACTGTATCGTCCTTGTTTGGTAAATGCGGTTCACTATTGTTATATCAGTTGAAACGTTTTAGTTTTGGATGGTCTAGATAAAATTCTAACTCGCCATAGCTTTCACTTCTAGTTCGGGGACATGTTAACATGCAATACTGCCGGCTGATAGTTTGATGATTTATCTCCTACAGTTACAGGAAATCCATATCAAATAATGATATGCTGCACTAGTAATTGAATCATCAGGAAGTAAAACCTGTGAAAAAAACGGATAGCTGCATTAAAGCAGTGTTTACTCCTTTGATGTTAGTTAGCTTTATATTCATCAAATGGTTTTCTAATCTGAAGCAAAAGCTCTGTGGTAGAAAAATTATATCATTTTCCTTCAATTGTGTAATTGTATTGATAATTCTTACTGTCTGGCTCAGATTTTGTACTAATGATTCAGCAGGATCAAGATTTTCCTCCCAGTTTCTGCTTTGGCGTGGAAGGAAGAGGGTTTTATACAATTTTGGTTAACTAACCGATTAACTGAACTTTATTTCGGTTCGGTTAATATGAAATTACAAATTTCGGTTCGGTTAACGAAAATAAAAATACAAATTTTGGTTAATGTCGAAAATGCAAATTTCGGTTCGAAATTAACCAACCGACCGTTTGACCACCCCTAGAGAGAAGTACAAATGTTAACTAAAGAACAAACTCATAAGTAAATTGTTTTACATGAACTTTATGCATGTTAACATCCTCAAACTTAAATGCCCAACTTAAGGAATTATCAGAGCAAAATCAGATAATATTTGTTAGAAAATCAGGGTACTATATTAAGTACATTTATCTACAGAGAACATGCCCACTAATTACCAATTCTAATCTAGCTTATCAGTATATGCAAACAAGTGAACAACTATATCATATGAAGCAACAGATTAGACCAAAGTAGCCCTAACCAGACAAAAAGTCAATGGCCATCCTGCATGGAAAAGGAACAGCAGAAAAACATGGCCACTTAGTTGAAAAAAAAATCAACATTTATAGAAGAGAACATAGCATCTATACAGGTGCATATTATGCATATACAAGAAAACTTTCCTAATAACCAGAAACAGGACTGAAGAATCTGTGAATGTGCATTCTTATAAGTAACAAGTTTTCTCTGATAAGTTAACTATATTCATTGCTACATTCCATAGCAGATAAGGTCTTTTCCTTGTTGTCTAATGCATCAAATAAAATTGTGATGGCATCTTATAGCTAATGAAGACAAGTACTATTTGTAGTGCATCAACCTGTAAAAAGCAATAACCTAAGTCCATTTTTGGTGTTCGTAGTAGGAGCATATATTGGTATATAAAGCTCATTCAGCTGTAGTTGCACAGATTCTATTAACAGACCAATGATTACCCAATTTTGGTTATTTATTGTATGAATTATCCTGGAAACAAAAACATTTGATTACAAATCATGCACTGAAGTTTCTTCACAACTAATTAAGTGTGCACCGTGGGCTGAATTTTGTCACAAATATGTCAAATACAATTGTAGACCATCCAACACCAAAATCCAAAAAAAATGCTAACCTCTAAAGGAATTATAGTAATTTTATCATTATTAAAAATTAAAAAAAATTAAAAAAACCACAAACAAACAAACTTCTGGTTAAGTTTCTCAACTCATCTCTTCCTCTTTTTTTCCTCCATTACTTTTTCCCCACTCTCTCCCTTTTTTCCCTTAAATCACAATTACATCAATTATCCTCTCCTCCCTCTTAATTTATCTGTTTTTCACCCGCATAGGTGGACAGCAAAACGGTAGCGTGTATACTTGAGTGATGGCTAAGCAGAATAAGCATGAGCTATTTATCATCAATAATGCAAAATAGACTAAGAAATATCAAAGAGATAAACGTCATGAATAGAAAAAAGTTAAGACCGCATTAACAAAAGTAGCATACCTCTGGTCCATTAAAAACAGAAGGCTCGTTCATGTCGTTCCAAATGTACAATGAAGGAGTTGAACCGATATAATTCTCATAAGAAAACTTCTCACTCCACCATGATCTAATCTCTGGATTTAACATATCTGGGTACGAGGAGGAACCCGGCCAACACCACCCATCATAATCCTTGCCAATTGCATCCTTAACATAATAACCCCTCCGGGTAGCCTCCTTGTGCAAGTGAAATGAATCATCCCGCTTGATATGTGGATCCACAATTGTCACCATATGCCTACCTTTGGCAGCCAACTTTCTTTGCATCTCATCTGGATGTGGAAACAGCAACTTATCCCATGTGAAATACCTCTTTCCATCAGTATGCTCAATATCAAGCCACAAAACATCATATGGAATATCATGCTCATCAAACTTAGAATCCACATTCTCTACATCCTCTTCATCCCGGTAATTCCACCTACACTGATGATATGCAGTGGAAAACAGCTGTGGCATTGCAGGCAGACCTGTCACACTCATGTACTGCTTGACAACATCTTTCGGCCCTGGTCCAACAAAAAAGAAGGTATCCACAATCCCTGCCTCACTCATCCAAAAGGTATCAACACGGCTCTGGCCTGTGGGCATCAGAATCCCATCTTCTGCGTCCCAACCATTCGCCAATACATCAATCTGCATCTCCGCAGCATTCAACCAGAAAAACCCAGAACTTTTTCCAGATTTCCCATGAGATACCATGAACGGAATAGAACCATAAATCCCAAAAGGTGAATCGTGAATATACTCAAAAACATCCAAGTTAAACAATCGATATGGCTCAGATTCCTCAACTCCAGGTCCCCTAGTAGGTTTAAGAGCAAAACTAGTTGCATGTTCCGGTATTCCATATACAAAATCAGACCCATAAAACGTAACATCGAAACCAATGGATTGTGGACCATATGGCCTAGTATCAGTATGCCCTCTAAATCTTTCCTCCCAATCCTCATCCTCTTCTTTCACTCTCAATTGTTCAAAATCAAATAACCCATGTGAATTCAATGAAATTATACGTCGATTACCTGCTTTCTCCCTCATGTAAACCTCAAATGGATCGTGCCTGAGAACAGCCTCGTAGCCTTCGGATAAGTAGACTACCGAAGTCAAACTCCCACCATCGCCATTAATTTTCTCCGTGGAAGCACTCTGTAACCAAAGTTTTTTGGTCTCGAATTCGGGGATAATAACATCGGAGACTTGGAACCGTTTCTTGGGCGGAGCCAAGGAGGGATCTTCGTCGATCTTGAGCCGCATGATTCCATCTTGGTAGACTGAAAGAGAGAGAGTCAACGGCTTGGTTTGATCCTGATCTTGATTATGTGGAGCTTTGGGAATGAGCTTGGCAGTGAGGTCACCATCGGAGATGGAGACATCGTGGGCGATTAGAGTGCAGGCGCCAGGTTTGCGTAATCGAGCTCGCTTGCAGAAGGGGGTCTGGTTGCAGTTTCGGAACTCGTCTTTTTTCCAGGAGTGGACTGTTTGGGAAGCGAGAAAAATAAGGAAAATAAGGGAAACCTTAAGGGGTTTCATTCTCATGGGAGGTAAATGGAGTATCCAGCATAAACCGTGGGAATGGGATCATTGCTGTCGTGAGTGTTGGGAAATAAGGCTGCTGTAGTACTGCAGTCAGCGGTACCGTGGACTGACTTTTTTTTTTTTGGGGGTTGCTTAATAGAAAGGAAAATAAGAAAATACTCAGAAACTAAGCCAAACAGAAATGCCGAAGGAAAGATACCCCAAAGCATCCGCTACAATCAGATTTTCTACACAAGAAGGTGGAGTACTTCTAAATACACTACGATTTTTACTCTTCTCACCGCACTCAAAAATAAAAACCAAATCTATCCCATAAATTTACTATTTTAACCCTAAAAAAATTAATCTCACGCTTTCCAATTTTTCAGCTTTTAACTTCTTCAATTTTTCACTTCATCTGCGCCGACATGCTTGTGCTCAAGCCAAGCTTACGCGGACATGCCAACTCCGCGCAAGCAAGCTTGAGCGCAAGTCCAATTTCCGCGCAAGCTTAGTTGCGAGCAAGACCAACTTCCGCGCAAGCTTGCTTGCGTGTAAATCCCACTCTCGACCCATATTTCCCTTTGGTTCAAAGAGAAGGATTGTGTACTCCAAAAAATATGTTTGGTTGTAAATTCTTTCTTTAATACTGCAGTGCAATGGAGATTCATCTTTGTTGATAATTTCTCTCTCAAGTTTTATGCCATGGAAAATATACAGTCGGTTGCAAAACTCATAGACTCAACATCCTCTAAGATAGAGTAGCTTCAGAAAGCATTTGCTGAACTTGAGACAAAAAACAAGGAAAGCTTGAGAAATGTTGCAGAAGCATGAAGCAACTATTGTAGCTAGAGAACAAGCTTCACTGGTGAGGTATTTGCAGAAGCTAATCGTGAAGATGGGATGCTCAAGTATTTCACAAAACGCAAGCCAGACGATGAAGATGGGATGGAGATGTCCTTACTTGAAACAAGAGGAGATGAAAGTGAAGGTGAAACTGATGAAAATAAAATGAAAAACTGATGAAAGTGAAGATGAAGGTGTCTATGGCGGGAGGAAATGCAGCGAAAAACTGATGAAGCGAAAAATGGTAGATTAATAATTTTTTTGGGGTTAAAATAGTAACTTTATGGGGTAGATTTGGTTTTTATTTTTGAGTGTGGTGAAAAGAGAAAAAATTGTAGTGTGTTTAAAAGTACTCAAGAAGGTGGCATTCGAAGCTTCTCAAAATCTAGTTCCAACTCACAGGCTTTTTTAGGGGAAATTCTAAATGCATTACATTTTGAGTAATTCTAAACATACCCCACAAATTACTAAACCTACCCCGTCCCAAACAACCCTATTAACTAAAATACCATTTTACCCTTATTTGTATTTTACCTTAACTATCAGCTCCTTCTTTCTCCTCCTCCTTCTCTTTCCTTCTCCTTCTTCTCCTCCTTCCTTCTTCCTTCTTCCTGGTACGAAGCTCCTGCTGTTAAGGTAAAATATGGCATACTTTAGTTGTAAGGTGAATGTCGGTGCGTTGGGCTAAGGCTCTCGCGGGTGGCACACCTGTGCTAGGCCAACCCCACGCAGGCACACCTGCGAGGCCTCTCACACAAGTTCTCTTGCGCGGGGTCCTCGCGCAAGTTAAGTTGCGCGATGGCGTGCCCCGCGTGCAAGTTAAGTTGTGCGAGCATGTTTGACTTTCTTTTTTCAACTTATAGAACACATGCAATATTCAATATCTTTGCCTTTGGATGGATCATAGGAATTTTAGGCTTTGCATTGGCATAAAATAAATTCAAAATGAAAATTGTTTACTGCAATTCTTGCTTCTGTTTGGTTCTAACTATAAGCATTTCATGTAACAACTAGTTATGTAATGAGTTAAAATATGTTGCAATATGTGTCCTATAAGCTTGGGCGAGGTCTTGTGTGAGGTTGGGCCTCGTGCAAGGGTCCTTACGCGATTATTTCTAGTTTTGACTACATTCTGCAAGCTTGGTTTTTATGATTCTTGATTTAATCATCTGACTAAAGTTTATAATTATACAGACTATTGCCACCATCTCCCTTCGATTGCTGCCATCAATCTCTACAAGCTATTGCACTATAGGACTACTACCACCAGGTATGTACTTGATGTATGTTAATTTTTTCATGCTATGTTCTATTAAAGCATTGTCAGAAAAAGAAATAATGTGATATATTATCAAAAAAAATATTTATTCTTGTCATGATCTGCTTATTTGTACTTGCTTACAATGTACACACACTTCACACTATTATTTCTCACTTACTCTCACTTTGCACTACACACACCTCACGTCACTCACTCACACTTCCACTCACATGTACACTCTTTACTTCCTCACACACTTGCACTCAACTATTGCACACACTCTTCACACTTTGCTCACAACTCTGTATTAAATCAAGAAAATTGCTATATGTTTTTTTCAAAACACAGTAGTCAAAACTCAATAATAGATATTCTAAAGTGTATAAGTGAGTTTTGAATAAAATCAAGAATGTTAATAAGGAAGAGATATTGTTAAATGCACTTAGTGCCTTGGCTTTTAATTTATTTGATAATTATTTAAATTTTTTTCAGACATGGCTAATACACGAGGTAGAGGTTCATCTCAAGGAAGACGACAGCGACCTATCGGTTCTGAGAGGAGACGATGAGTTAGGAGATATCAAGCCGAGCATGCCGAACAAGTCAAACTTGTCAAGTAGGTTGAGCAGGCTGAGCAGGTCGAGCAGGCTGAGCAGCTAGATGCAAAGTATGCAGAGGAGGAAGTCGAGCCTTGTCTTGGAGGTCCGACTGATACCTCAATTCTTAGAAGTTTCAGATCACATGTTGCTTTTGCAATATGGGATGGGCAGGTAATTCTCCTTGCAAAAATTTGATAATATTCATTGTTTTTGCAATATGTGATCGCATGATGCTTTTGAAATAACTTATTGTTTGTTGTTTTTGATATAGGAGCGAGACAATTAGAAGGTCCTTAATCATAGCAAGAAAATCTCTCTGTGGATCTTAGACGATGATAGATCTCGTATTCTCTCCTCTGTTTTGCAATCCGACTTAGGGAGTTTGGTTGACTGTAGTTACCGCACATGCAACAACACCATCATCTCTGCTTTTTGTGAGAGGTGGCAGCCAAAGACGAATACATTTCATATGCCTTTTGGAGGGATGACGATTACTCTGGATGATGTAGCTACCCTCCAGGCATACCAGTGACTGGGCGATTGTATTTTGCCAGCCCATCTCTGTGAAAGAATCCGTTAGAGTATTAGTACATTTGTTAGGAGTCTCTCTTTTAGAGGCTCAAGCGGTGACGAGCACAGGTCGTGGGTCCAGTATGACATTGCAGTGGTTGAGAACAAATTTTAGCAATGTAACCGACAACTCCAGTGATGAGGAGATAGTATATGCTACTCGTGCATTTAGCAATGTAACCGACAACTCCAGTGATGAGAAGATAGTATATGCTACTCGTGCATACTTGCTTCACTTACTTGGATGCACACTTTTTGTAGATAAGAGTGGATCACATGTTGCCGTATCATTATTGTACTGTTTAGAGGATCTAGTGGCTATCAATGAATACGCGTGGGGTGCAGGTGTTCTTGCCCATATGTATAGACAACTGGGTCTTGCGAGCAGATCAAAAGTGTATGGGATTAGCGACTATATGACCATTTTATAGGTATTATAATTTACTTTATCTAAGTAACTTGTTAATTATACATCATCCGTTCCATAATTTACTAATGATTAATGTTTTATTTGATGTAGGCTTGGATTTATGAGCACTTTTCGTCGTTAAGTCCGGAAGTGAACATTAACTAGTATGCCTCAAGCTCGACGATGGAAGCCACGTACTTATGGCCAGGATGTGAAGGTCTTACGAGAGCAGCTAGATGACCTTCAGTGTAGTCATGTGTGCTGGGATCCCTATGCAGATAGTCGGAGACATCATCCGTTGCCTCTAATCACATTTTTCACCGTCTGCTTAAAAGCTGGGGATGTCGTGGAGCCGTATCATCCAGAGAGAGTGTGACGGCAGTGGGGCTATGTACAGACTGTACCTCCAAGACCTTTTATGCCATTTAGAGCACGGAGGGGTAGTTTGAGCACCACTTATGATGTTGTTTATCAGTTTATGGATAATGTATGGTAGAGATGGCCTATGTATATCCTCACAGAAGAGAATAGAGGATGAAGATGTGTGATCCCAGGAGAGACAGCTCTAGATTATATGGCTTCGTACGAAGCCATTTCTAATCGATTCGTACAAAACCCAGCACGCAGATAGAGGTTTCAAGCTCTTGTTGTCGAGTCCAATTATTCTAGTGTAAGTTATTAACACTAAATCTCAAGTGAATAAAATTTTTTCATACTATTTGATTTGATAAAATTCTTTCATGTATTGTCTTGCAGCGCAATTCGAGGGCAATTTCTTACATTGAATTACTCATTAGCAGCAACAAAGATGTGGAGACATTGACAAAGGGACTTTACGACCTGCATGACATATTAACTGGGTTGTCAGATGCTGCTTCATCCTCAGCTCCTCATCCAGCTCCATCACATACACCTCCTCCTCCAGCTCCTCCACGAGTTACATTAGAGATAGCCTTTCCATCGGCTCCTATTTCCTGGAAGATAGCTCCACCAGTTACATCAGACATAGCTCCTCCACTTATACGTTTTTATACTAGGATCGGGAGGAGGAGAGGCAAGGCAATTATATTGGATGCGTCGGAGGATTAGTGTATTTGTACTTAGTGACTTTTGTTTTTTAAAGATACAATTTATCTTTATGATATTAGATAATGTTATTAAAATATGTTGTGATTTTTGTTTATAATTTATTAATGATTAATGTTTTATTTAGTGATTTTTGTTTCTTAAACATACATATTATCTTTATGATATTTGATAATGTTATTAAAACATATAATGCATAAATCGATAATACAATCTTAACAAGGCATACATATCAAATATAGTAATATTTAATAAAATATCATAGTTCATCTAAGTCAATGGTTTCTCTAATGACAACATCTGATCTGGAAAATAAATTTTTAAATTTTTCGATGCAAGATACATATGGAAGCTCCCACTCACAAGCAAAGTCACATCGATAACAATACCAATTGCATGTAATCGGAGGTATTGGTGCAAACCGGTCCATAAATACCTAAAAAATAGCATTGTTAAACGTATAATAAATAAAATACAAAATATCTAAAGTGTGGCATATATATCATTATCAATACCTCAACAAAATGAGAATTGTTAACAAATTCAATTGCTATGAATCCATGCTGTAATGGTAGAAGTGGTGCAGTTCTAAGCATGAGATATGTCAAACATTGTCTCGAAGATAAATGGACTAGCACAACATTATACTTTGTTGCTATCAAGTGACCCATATCGGGTAAAGTCATCCATTTCTCATAAGGAGCTGGTATGTTGAAATATGATAATGTCTCTAACAATTCATCAACACGCTCCATTGATCCATAGAGACTAACACAGTAAGCTCAGAAATCACATATCTCCTCAATCAAATCTTGTCGCACCTTCGCCATGCATGAACACCCATGCCTAGCAACCCAGCTATAGCTCGAAAGCCATAATGTCCATCTGACTCAACATCCACGGTAGAGCATATAAAGGGGCGTATCTCTAAAGGGAAAGAATCAATAAATTTCACTTTCTTTTTTTGATTAACTGGTAGCTTCATCCTTTTAGTTGCTGAATTTAAATTTGCGGGTGTTGATGTGCTATCATGTTGAGATTCAACAATCTCAAAGTATGAAGGGGCACGTCGAGTTGATTTATCTGAACGGCCTTTGATCTTAGCCTTCTCGAGTGGAGGAATAAGGAATGTAGTTGCTAGATCACCTAGTTCTCTTAATTTTTTCTTCAAGGCTAATCTTCCTGAGATATCACATGCATTGAAGCATTTCACTATTAGCTCCCACTCGGCATCAAGATTCAACTCAGCCAAATAATCAATAGTTTTCCTATTCAACTCCAACTTCGACCAATGAGGATCCAAAATGGATAAAGGAATAGGTTTCCCATCCTTCATGAATTCAGCAATCTCATGAGCACAAGGCAACCCATGTGTGCTTCTAATGATGCAACCACAAATCAGATGGTCAATGCTGGTATCATTTGCTCAATGCGCCTCCTTCAAAATTATATTCAACGCTGTCCTAGACACCAATCCTCGTAACTCCCTAAACAAAGCTGGTCTAAAATTATATTCAACAACAGTAACACTTCTCTCGAACGAAGCCTTTATCTCCGTATGTTGTAGCTCAATCAGGGAGTTGATAACTTTCCAAGATAAATCAAAATCTCCTTGGGACGATCCAAGGTGTCTTTTTAACTTCGCATGTGCACTCTCGGCCCTACATGACATTTGACAATGTTGATTATAATAAATAAATTGTATAAGTTGTGAAAATAAGAATTTTTAAACTTTGTAAACCTACATACCTATTTGTTGTAACATTTCCAAAGTGTTTTACTTTATTTGTCCAAGCAGTAATAAATCTCTCTTTATGTTCAGTTAACCAAGTATCTCTTAAGTACTCGAGCGCTCTAAGATAAGAACGGTAATGAGAGACCATTGAACTTAAATTTGCTTCATACTCATACTCATACTCATTTGAAGAGGATACAAGAACGCCCCAAGATGACATGAATGCCTCCCACTTCTCCATGCTCTCAAAAAACTTTTTACAATGAGCAAGTACATTCTTTGAAATATGCCATCTACATAAGAGATTAATTGTGCTAGGGAACACTGTCTGTACTGCTTTCATCAATGCTAAATCCCTATCAGTAACAATGACAGAAGGTGTTGAATCAGAAGACATCAACTTTTTAGCTTCTCTAATGCCTAAGTGTAGTTGTCAGTGCGCTCAACCTTCATGTAAATAAATGCAACTGAAAAAGTTAGATTTGTACATGTTACACCAACAATCTCAAGGAGTGGGACTCGATATCTATTAGTTTTATATGTACAATCCATAACTAATACATTGGAAAAAGCATTCAACAAATCTATAGTTGTTGGATGTGCCCAAAATAAGTCTCTAACACAATCACTTGACTCATCACTCCTATGGCACTCAACATATTTACAATCATTCAAGCGTTTCATGAGTTGTTGCATTTGTGATCTACCAGCTTTGTCATCCATTCTATATTTTTATCGTGCATTGTAGATGGTCTTTATGGTACTTACATTCTTCTTATCATGTTGTTTCAACATCATTAAAATTTTTCTTGGTTTTACCATAGCATTTATCATATCACCCACCATACTTTGCTCTTGCACTGTCAATCAACCAGCAAAGGAATGTCCTTCTAGCTGTTGTGCAGCCAAATGATTATGCATCCCATATGCTACTTTCATTGCCTAACTATCATTCTCGTCCAATTTCACCCCTAGCAACTCAAATGGACAATTACACTTCTTTGTTCTCGTTCCCAAGCGATGCAATTCATATGTACTAAGGGGTGTAAAACGGGCTTAAGCCCGCGGGTCAACCCGTTAAACCCGCGGGCTTTTTAAGGGCTGGTTTTGGTTTTTTAGGCTCGTTTAAAAACGGGCCTAAACGGGTTGGCCCGCGCGGGTCAGCAATCCGCGCGGGCCGGTTCACAAGCCCGCGGGTTGGCCCGCGGGCCGGCCCCATTTAAGCCCTCTTTTATATAATTTGTTTTTTAATCATATTATTAATCTATTTTTATTTCTTACAAAATAATACATGACATAATTTTTTTGTATTCTAGCAAAAAAAATGAATTCATGTAATTTTATTTTGAATTCAAACCATGACATTATATGTATGATAATGAAAAAAAAAGTTGAAAGAGTTTAATGTTTAATAGAAATTTATGTTTTTTCAATATTGTAATTATTTATTTTAAAATATTGTAAGTGAATTGTAATTGTATTTAGATTGTATTTATATATGAATTTTACTGATTTTTTAAATTTTATTTTTATTATTTTTATTTAAAACTAATTAGCCCGCGGGCCGGCCCGGTCCGGATTAAAAACGGACCAGGCATATACAATTTGGCCCGTATCCGCCTAGCCCGCCCCGCGCCCGCATCGGCCCGCCCGTTTTACAACCCTATATGTACTTGACTTATATGTTCCATACCTTTCACATACAAGTCAAACTCTAGGTCTTTTTCGAGGAACACCAACTTCTGATGATCTTATCACAACAACAAAACCTAGCTCTTTTCCAAGCTCTCTAGCCCATGCGATCAAGGCATTTCGACAATTGAAAACCTGAAACAAAATAAATTTAATAATTAGTTTTTTTTACTAGATTTGTATTAAAACATTATATTAATTTTAAAACTACTTACTTGGTTAGTAGTAAATGCATCGGTACAGTCAAATATTTCTTCACGGACACTTTTCGATTCTCCGCTATACACTATCCTTTTGTCATCCTGCAAATATTAAAGAAAGTCATTAATTATAATTATTATAATAAATAATATATTAAAAAAATTAAGACTGAATTTTAGTGCAAGCGGTATTTTTGCTTTTCGCGCAAGCATCTAGTGCAAAAATGACAGATCCGCGCAAGCTGAACAACCATTTTCGTGCAAGCGTACTTGCATGGAACATGCTTGCGCGGAAATAACATGCAAGCTGACTTGCACGGAAATACCGCACAAGATGACTTGCGCGGAACATGCACTTCCGCGCAAGCTAGCTTGAGCGGAAATACCGCGCAAGCTAGCTTGAGCGGAAATACCGCGCAATCCTGTGGAAATTTAATTTGCGACGAACGGGAGCACTGATCTTTTACCTATTCTCCTTCTTCGTCGGCTTCTACACTTTCAGGAAAGCTTTCGTACTCTTCGTAACTGTCATAATAGCTACCCTCACTAAGATTTTTCATTTTTTTAAAAGAAAATGAAATGTAAACTGTGAAAGGCTCATGAGAAAGAAAAAATTGGAGAAGAGAAAACATGAACAAAAAAAGAGGAGAAGTAGAACGAGAAGAAGACGTAGAAAAGCAAAAAAAATAGGAGAAAAGTAACTTTAAAATATAAGTGTTATTATAATAAAAATTATTTTTTAGTATAAATAAAACCCATAAAATAAAAATTGTTTTTATACTAAAAATAAATCAAAAAAATTGTTTTGTGTAATAAAATTTTAAAACACGTAATATTTTTTACAACAGTTAAAATTTTAACAGTGCAATTTCTACAAGTTTTATAACGTATTTCTGCACATCTTGCGCAAGTGGAACTTGCGCGAACACCTCGCATAAGTTTGCTTGCGCGAAAATGGGCCTTTCGCGTAAGATTTGCACAAATTCACTTGCGCAAGTATCGTGGCAGTTGATCTCCCAGGGGTAAAATCACTATTTTGTTAGTTATTTTTACTGTTTAACAATGAGGTGGGGTAGGAATAGTAAAACGTGTGGTAGGAATATAATTTCTCTTACATTTTTTGCTCTTTCTACTACAATACATTAAAAGACAAAAATATCCCCATGTAAAATAACATTAATATCCTATACTATAATTTACTCTACAGCTTATTTTTTTCCCTCACTTTTTCCCCCCTTCATTTCTACTGTTCTTGTTTTAGTTGTTGCAGTCTACGTTTCTCATTTTCTTTTTTCAATCATTTTATTTTCCTTCAAAAAATTGAAAAATATGAGTGAGAGTAGCTATTATGATAGCTATGAAGAGTATGAAAGTGAAGAAACTGAAAGAGAAGAAGAAAAGGTAAGATTTTGTGATTTTTTTCGGTTTTGCTTCTCAGCATCTGAATGTGCGTAAACCTAGCATCGCGCGCAAGCGCGCAAGCTGGGCTTGCGCGCACATACATTACCATGTTTCTCAATTTTATTTTTATAATTAATTGTTTTTATTATATAATTTATTGTAATAATTATAATTAATTGTTTAATATTTGCAGAGTAACAAAGAAATAGTAGTGTACACTGAAGAATCCAATTGTGTGGTTGAAGAAATATTTAATAGTACTTATGCATTTACTACTAACAAGGTAAGTATATTTAAAATTAATATAATGTTTTAATACAAATACTGTAAAAAAAACTAATTATTAAATTTATTTTGTTCAAGTTTTCAATAGTAAAAATGTCTTGATCACATGGGCTAGAGATGTTGGAAAAGACCTAGGTTTTGTTATTGCGATTAAATCATTCGAAGTTGGTGTTCTCGGAAGAAAACCTAGACTTCGACTTGCATGTGAACGGTATGGAATATATAGATCAAATAGAGATGAATTCCATCGCTTGGGAACGGGAACAAAGAAGTGTAATTGTTAATTCGAGCTATAGGGGGTGAAATTGGATAAGGGCGATGATTGGGCAGTCAAAGTAGTATGTGGAATGCATAACCTTTTGGCTACAAGACAGTTAAAAGGACAATACTTTCCTGGTAGATTAACGATGAAGAGCAAGGTACAGTGGCCGATATGACAAATGATATGGTTAGACCAAGAAATACACTAATGATGTTGAAACAAAATGACAAGAAGAATTCCAACACCATAAAGACCATCTACAATGCACGACAAAAGTATAGAATGGTTGACAAAGCAGGTAGATCACAGATGCAGCAACTCATGAAACACTTGAATGATTGAAAATATGTTGAGTGACATAGGACTGATGAGTCAAGTGATTGTGTTAGAGACTTATTTTGGGCTCATCCAACGACTGTAGATTTATTGAATGCTTTTCCCAATATGTTAGTTATGGATTGTACATATAAAACTAATAGATATCGACTCCCACTCCTTGAGATTGTTGGTGTGACATGTATAAATTTGACATTTTCTGTTGCATTTATTTACATGGAGGCTGAGCTCACTAACAACTACACTTGGGCATTAGAGAAGTTAAAAAGCTTGATGTTTTCTGATTCAATGCCTTCTGTCATTATTATTGATAGGGATTTAGCATTGATGAAAGCGGTACAAATAGTGTTCCCTAGCACAACCAATCTCTTATGTAGATGGCATATATTAAAGAATTTACTTGCTAATTGTAAAAAGTGGTTTGAGAGCAAGGAGAAGTGGGAGGAATTCATGTCAGCTTGGGGCATTCTTGTATTCTCTTTGAATGAGCATGAGTACGAAGCAAATTTAAGTTTACTGGTAACTCATTACCATTCTTATCATAGAGCGCTTGAGTACTTGAGAGATACTTGGTTGACTCATCATAAAGAGAGATTTGTTGCTGCTTGGACAAATAAAGTAAAACACTTTGGAAATGTTACAACAAATAGGTATGTAGGTTTATAGGGTTTAAATATTGTTATTTTCACAAATTATATAATTTATTCATTATAATAAACATTTTCTAACGTCATGTAAGGCGGAGAGTGCACATTCAAAGTTAAAGAGACACCTTGGATCGTCCTAAGGAGATTTTGATACATCTTGGAATGTTATCAACTCCCTGATTGAGCTACAACATACGGAGATAGAAGCTTCATTCGAGAGAAGTTTTACTGTTGTGGAACATAATTTTCGGCCAACTTTGTTTAAAGAGTTAATGGGATTGGTTTCTAAGACAGCATTGAATATTATTTTGAAGGAGGCACAACAAGCAAATGATACCGGCATTGACCCTCTTGTCTGTGGTTGCGTCATTAGAGGCACACATGTGTTGCCTTATGCTCACGAGATTGCTAAATTCATAAGGGACGGGACATCGATCCCTTGTCTGTTTTGGATCCTTATTGGTTGAAGTTGGACTTGAAGAAGAAAAATGTTGATTACTTGGCTGAATTGAATCTTGATGCTGAGTGGGAGCTTATAGTAAAACGCTTCAATGCTTGTGATATCTCAGGAAAATTAGCCTTGAAGAAAAAGTTAAGGGAACTAGGTGATCCAGCAACTACATTTCTTGTTCCTCCACCCGAGAAGGCTAAAATCAAAGGCCTTTGAGATAAATCAACTTGATGTGATCCATCATATTTTGAGATTGTTGAATCTCAATATGATAGTGCATCAACACCCGTTTCAATCAATTCAATGAAGATGATGAAACTACCAGTTCATTGAAAAAAGAAAGTGAAATTTATTGATTCTTTCCCTTTAAAGATACGCCAATATGTACGTTCTGCTATGGATGTTGAATCGAATGGTCATTATGGTTTTCGAGCTATAGCTGGCTTGCTAAGCATGAGTGTTGATGCATGGGCTAAGGTGCGACAAGATTTGATTGAGGAGATGTGATTTTCGAGCTTATTATGTTAGTCTCTATGGATCCAAGGAGCGTGTTGATGAATTGATAGAGATATTAACATATTTCAAGATACCAGCTCCTTATGATAAATGGATGACTTTACCCGATATGGGTCACTTGATAGCAACAAAGTATAAAGTTGTGCTATTCCATTTATCTTCTAGACAATGCTTGACATATCTTCTACTTAGAACTGCACCACCTCCACCACTGCAACATGGATTCATAGCACTTGAACTTATTAACGATTCTCATTTTATTAAGGTATTGATAATAATATGTATGTCAGACTTGAAATATTTTGTTTTACATTTTTTTTCATACGTTTAATAGTGTTATTTTTCAAGTATTTATGGACCCGTTTGCACCAATACCTCCGATTGCATGCAATTGGCATCGGTACCGATGTGATTCTGCTCGTGAGTGGGAGCTTCCATATGTATCTAGCATCGAGGAATTCCAAAATTTGTTGTCGAGATCAGATGTTGCCATTAAAGAAACCATTGACTTAGATGAACCATGATATTTTATTAAATATTACTGTATTTTGATATGTATGCCTTCTTATGATTGTATTATTGATTTATGCATTATATGTTTTAATAACATTATCTAATATCATAAAGATAAATTGTATGTTTAAAAAACAAAAATCACTAAATAAAACATTAATCATTAATAAATTATAAACGAAAATCACTACATATTTTAATAACATTATGTAATATCATAAAGATAAACTATATCTTTAAAAAACAAAAGTCACTAAATACAAATACACTAAACAAAAGGCATATGGAATATGTTAGTCTCTGGCTGCCACTTGTCACAAAAAGCAGAAATGATGGTACTATTGCAAGTGCGATAACTACACTCAACCAAACAACCTAAGTTGGATTGCAAAACAATGGAGCAAATATGTGATTGATCATCGTCTAAAGTCCACATAGAGATTTTTTGGCTGTGATTAAGAACCTTCAAATTGGCTTGCTCCTATATTAGAAACAACAAATAATAAGATCATTTTTAACATATAAAATATATATGTATTATTAAATTTAACAAAATAATTACTTGACCGTCCCAACTCCGCTTGTGTGAGTTAACGCAGCAGATCCCAAGCCCGAGTAAAGGAGGAGGGTGGCGGTAGGTTTGGACAACCAGCCTTAAAAACTAGTCCGATCTCATGAAATGAACCAATATCAGAACATCGTTGGAGCGTCCCCTACTCAGTGACGCGCTGCATTGGAGCCCGGGTGTAGTGAAAAGTGGGCAAGGGTTGCTAGGTCATTGTCCGGAAGCGACGCGCCACATCGACGCCTGGATGTGGTGTTAAATAGGCAAAGGTTCCCACACCACAATGGATGGGGGTGGGTAAAGAAGTTAGTCCATAATCATAGTCGTAACCATAAGCTTAGGTTAGGATCTTGGATTATAGGTACGCTTAGTGGTAAGTTAGTTGAGATTTGTGAGGTCATGAGTAGGAGGAGGGTTAACATCTTGTGTCTTCAAGAGACCAAATGGGTTGGGAAAAAAGCTAAAGAGATAGCACCTTGACAATATAAGCTTTAGTACACAAGAAAAGATAGAGACTGAAATGGAGTAGGTATCATTATAGATAATGAGTACCATAAGGATATTATACAGATTAGGAGACAAGGGGATAGGATTATTTTGGTTAAGCTAGTTATAGGAGAAGAGGTGTTGAATGTCATTAGCGTGTATGCACCCCAAATACGACTTGATGAGGTTAGTAACGACAGTTTTGGGAGGATTTAGATAAGGTAGTACAAGAAGTACCTCTAGGAGAAAACCTTTTTATTGGTAGTGATCTTAATGGACATGTAGGTACAAGTAGAGAGGGTTTTGAGAGTGTACATGGGGATTTTAGTTATGGTGTAAGAAACGAGGGTGGGAATGCTATCTTAGATTTTGCTTTATCTTATGACCTAATCCTAGTAAACACATTGTTTAAGAAGAGAGATTCTCATCTTATAACCTTTAGAAGTGGACCAAGAGCAAGTCAGATAGATTTCTTTTTAACTAGGAGTAAGGATAGACATAGATGTTTGGATTGTTAGGTTATCCCAAGTGAGAGTGTTACCGTGCAACATAGACTCCTAGTTCTAGATATGAAGAGAGATAGACGACATCGAAGGAACTAAAAAAAAGGAATTGAAAGGATTCGATGGTGGAAGCTAAAAGAAGATTGTCATACAACATGTAGAGATAGTTGGATTCAAAAAGAGGATTGGACAACAGAAGAGAACCCAAATGTAATGTGGAATAAGATGGCAAAATGCATTAGGGAGGTGGGCAAAGAGACATTAGGAGTATCAAACGGAAGAGTGCCGACTGGAAAGGACGCAACATGGTGGACTGTAGTAGTAAAAGATGCTATAAAGACTAAGCGAGAGCGTTACAAGGCTTTGAAGAAGAACAACACAGAAGAGAGTTTTACGGAATATAAGTTAGCAAAAAAGGAGGCAAAGAAGGCTATGATAGAAGCTAAGACGAAGGTTGTGAAAGAAATTTATGACAAGTTGAACACAAAGGAGGGAGAGAAAAAGATATACAGATTGGCACAAGCAAGAGAAAGGAAGAGTTGCGACCTAGAAGTCATGAAATGTATTAAGGATGAGCATCAAATAACTCTCGTTAAAGATAATTACATTAAGGACAAATGGCGTGATTATTTTGACAAATTATTTAATGACGGACAAAATAAAGTTTTGGATAATATCTCGATGCCTCTCAAGGTTTTAAATCGATGCTTTATGCATAGAATCAAAGAGACAGAGGTAAAAGAGGCACTAAAGATGATGAAGAACGTAAAAGCTGTTGGACTTGATAACATCCCAATTGAAGTTTGGAAATGCCTTGGAGATGTAGGAGTTAGGTGGTTGACAAATCTATTTAATAAGATTTGGTGCACTAACAAAATGACATAGGAATGGAGGAAAAGTGTCTTGATACCTTTATATAAGAACAAAGGAGATATTCAAAGTTGCGCCAACTACCGAGGCATAAAATTGATGAGTCACATGATGAAACATGGGAGAAAGTGATAAAA
This sequence comes from Heritiera fomes, assembly GCA_032173925.1. NCBI lineage: Eukaryota > Viridiplantae > Streptophyta > Magnoliopsida > Malvales > Malvaceae > Heritiera > Heritiera fomes. Next base: position 8,344,829 of record JAPDPM010000017.1, read on the forward strand.
CGGGGATTAAGAAAGAATGTAGAGATATCAGAGAAACAATTTGGCTTTATGCCAAGTCGATCAACTATGGAGGCAATATATTTGCTTAAACAACTTATGGAGCACTCTCGAGTTATGGGTAAAGATCTTCATATGGTCTTTATAGATTTAGAGAAAGCATATGATAAAGTGCCTAAGGAGGTACTATGGTGGTCCTTAATGAAGAAAAGAGTTCCTTTGAAATAAATTAAACTAATTAAGGACATGTATAGAGATGCAAGGACACATGTGAGGACAGGTGGGGGGCAAACAAGTGAATTTCTTATCACGGTGGGATTACACCAAAGGTCAGCGTTGAGTCCATTCTTGTTTGCAGTAGTTATGGACGAACTGACAAAATCCATCCAGGATAAGGTGCCTTGGTGTATGATGTTTGCAGATGATATTGTCCTATGTACGGAAACTAGAGCGAAGATCAAGACAAAATTGGAATTATGGAGACAAACTTTGGCAGTAAAAGGATTTAAACTAAGCAGAGTGAAGATTGAATACATGGAGTGTAAATTCAATTCTAACTGAGTGGAAGAGCATGATGTAGTGACGTTAGATGGAGTGGCGATACCTAAGCGGGATCATTTTTTATACTTAGGATCAAAAGTATAGATGGATGGAGAGATTGATGGTGATGTGACCTATAAGATCTAGGCTGGATGGAGTAAGTGAAGAAGTGCTACAGGTGTGTTGTGTGATAAAGGAATTCCTATATGGTTGAAAGGCAAGTTTTATAGGACAGCTGTTAGACCAACATTGTTATATGGTAGTGAATGTTGGGCGACTAAGAGGCTACATACACAAAAGATGAGTGTAATAGAAATGCGAATGTTACAGTGGATATGTGGATATACAAGAAAGGATAGAATGAGAAATGATGATATTCGTAAGATGGTTGGAGTGGTACCTATCGAAGACAAGATGTGTGAAAATTGTTTAAGTTGGTTTGGACACGTAAGACGTAGACCTGTAGATGCTCCAGTTAGGAGAATATAGGCTATAGATGTTGAGAGAAGGGCTAAGACTAGAGGAAGACTGAAAAAGACTTGGAAGAAAGTAGTTTGGAAAGATATGGAGGTTTTAGAATTGGATGAGCAAATGGCCTTGAATAGGAATCTATGGAAGAGGAGAATACATATGGACAATCTAACGTGAATTCAGATATTGGTTCATATAGCCTACCCCAATCTCTTGGGATAAAGGCTCTAATGATGATGATGATGATGAATTACCTGACCGTCGCATATTGCAAAAGCCACATGTGATCTAAAACTTTTCAAAATAGACATATTACTCGGGCCTCCAAGACAAGGCTCAGATACCTCCTCTGCATCATTTGAATCTGCTTGCTTGGCATGCTCGTCCTGCTCAATACGATATCAGCTAACTCGTCGTCTTCTCTCAGAGCTTGTGGGTCGTTATCGTCTTCCTTGAGATGAACCTCCACCTCGTGTTAGTGCCATGTCTGAACAAAAAACATTTATGTCTGAGCAAATGATATGTCACGACCTGAAGGCTGTGACGTACGCGCAATGCATATACTTATTCCACTTACTAGATTTACGAACTAAATTTTTTCTTTTCACTTTATGGTTTGTATTTGGTGTCAGTGTAACTACTAAATGATTTTCACTTATCCTCTTATTTTAATTCAACTTTACTAACTTATTCTTTGATCCAAAAGTGAGTTAAATAACTCTTTGAGGCATGTAATGATCGTTTTTTATACATAATGTACTCTTGCATAAAAACCAAACTGAAAATATCCTCCTTAATTTAAAGATTTCCCCAGACAAAGAACCTACAAAACATTATCGCTTATCATAATCCAATCATACCAAATCAATTCCGCTATCCACACATTCACATCATAGTGTAATTCATCAAATAATTATCATGTCAACATTCCTAATATCCACCATTAATTATCACATACATATCAAATCCTGGATCATAATCAATCATCATATCACCTTCAAAATAATCTAAAACGATCCTAAGTTACATCCCATGACACAAGCAGACTATACTGTGTAATCTTCATAGAAGGTGCATGTAAACAACAAATACCTTACTTGTATATCTCAAAAAATAGCGAAAGCAAGCTCAACGGACGCTACTATGTACCTATGCTTGGTACGGTCCTTGATGGCTTGCACAAAACTTCAAACGTGAATTCTAGCTCGTATGATCTACGATGATGTTAAAAAAGGGTGAGCAAATCATGGCTCAGTAAGTAGTTTAAGTAAATGCATGCTAGGCTCATGTCGATCAACATGCATGTGTATGAATAGAAAATAAAGTGACATGTATGCCTAATACTGTATCCTGATGCCGGATCTATCTATTCGGATTCATACTTTAAGGTTGAGGCTGTACAAGGTGTTAGTCTGAATGATACCCTACGAACCTCATTTCCTTGAGCCTCAACATAATACTAAAAAACACGATCACTCGTCACAATACTGCAATGTTAATAGGATGCACAACGCTACAATGGTAATGTGCTTAGTTCAAAATCGATCAGTTCAAAATGGATTCACAATGTATTTATTCAAAACCAAAATCATTATGCACTCTTTCAAAATAGATTACTGATCACTTTAGGCGTAAGCCTCAAAATAATAAAGTCGATATTGATATAGAAATAATTCCTTAAACACATGGTTCAAAATCGATAATTGTATTGAACTGATACTGATAAGGTTAGGCCTAAAGCGTCTGAATACTAAAACCTAATACTGATAAAACTATATTTTCTGATGCATTTAGTTCAAAATCGATAATCTTAGTAAAACTGAAAAATCAATAAGTTTAGGAATAAAGTCTCAAAATGTTGAGAACTGATTCAAATAACGAAACAGTTTTCTAATACACTTAGTTTAAATACAACTATTGTGCACCGAGTTCAAAATACAATCACTATACACGAATTTAAACATGGTCATTATGCACATGAGTTTAAAACATGATAACTATGCACATGAGTTCAAAACACGATCACTATCCACGAGTTCAAAACAAGGTAACTATGCACATGAGTTCAAAACACGGTCAATATGCACTGAGTTTAAAACAAATAATCTTATGAAAATAGATACTCAATGGAGTTAGGCAAAATGCCTATAAATACTGAAAACTGGTCATGAAATCAAAATAGATAAGGTTTAGGCATGAAGCCCCAAATACTGAATTGAAATTGAAATCCAAAACAGATATTGATAATGTTTGGCAGAAAGCCTCAAATACTAGGTTATAAAGTTGAAATCCAAAACAGATACTGATAAAGTTTGGCATAGAGCCTCAAATACGGAACTGAAGCTGAAATCCAAAATGGATACTGATGAAGGTTGGCATAAAGCCTCAAATACAGAACTGAAATTGAAAGCAAAACAGATACTGATAAGGTTTGGCATAAAACCTCAAATCACTGAAAACTAATACTAATAAAGTGTAGGCAAAGATCCCTGATAACTGATACTGATGTCCATCCTAGCTAGTGATGGATAAGTGTCGCAAGCAACACAATACCTATGGCCATAGAGTTACTCTAGCCCCATTGCACAATCGAGAACTGGAACTTGTCTGCTGGTTTTCCAGACAAGCCTGATAATGCTTAGAGCACGAGGCTTCTAAGGCGCAAATACTGATATTGAAAGTCTAGAGCACAAAGCTTAATAGACGGGTAATAGAACCTGGAGCAAAGCTCAATAGGCTCTGAGTGAACCAAAGGTCAATGGATCTGCCCAAAATCAAATACGAAATGGAAAACTGAGTACTGATCAAAAGCCTTTAATTTGGAAAACGAATACCGATCGAAACCTTTAAAACGGATTACTGAATATTGATTGAAATCCTTTAGTTCAGAAAATGAATTACTGAGTACTAATCAAAATCCTTTAGTTCAGAAAACAAATTGCTGATCAAAACTAAATTTTGCAAGATAGAATATGTTGTCAAAAATCAAAGGTACAACATTATGCCGACTGGGCTCATGGTTTTCAAAACACAGATCAAAATAGTTTTGGTGTTTCCAAATATGCATAAAAGCCCTTTGTTACAAAGTTAGTCTCAAAACTATACTTTTCAAGTTAAGGCATAATGTCTAGTATTACAGTACTTATGCATAAAATAGTTCTAGTCAAAACATGCTATATGTAAATTCACTTATGCATCAATAGAGTACCTCTACGCACTTTGCATGGTTACGTAATGAGATTTTAATACGGACCATGCACATGCACACTTAGCCTAAACAAACTAGATAGATAAGATTCGTGCAATAACTAAACTCCTAAACATTTTATTTCACACAACAAGCAAGCTTGGCAGACTACAACACACAAATCAGAAAACATAACTTCAATCCTGGCCCAAGCATCATTCAGATTCACAATTTGATCATACCTTATGTCTTATTGTGATTACTCGATCAATAGCATTGCAGCACTTAAATTCAAAAGCTAGGTAAATTTTTATAAAAATTTAAACATCTCCTACGAGATGATACTAGCGAAATTTTACTTAATCCACTTACCTCAAGGCTTAGCAATTATCCTCTTCGATCGTCCCAACCAAAAGTCAAGCTCCGAGTCACTACAAACCAATTAATTAATGTTTCAATAATGTCTTAATCACATTTAATCATCTATTAAAGCATGTCTCAGAGGCACGATTATTCGAATTCACTTCTATATCTAGAATTAATTCTTACTTATCTCTCTAATATATATACTTCAAGCTTCCTCATCGTTTCAATAATATTTACAAATACATATTTGCTTATTTCATATATATATATATATATATATATATACACACACACACACACAAACATAGAAATATATACCTTGACCTTATATATTACGAATTCTCTTACTCATAGTTATATATATAAATATATATATAAAAATATATTCACATCACCCTTAAATCCAAGTATAATGTTCTTACCCTGGTTTAATAAGATAGCAAAAGCTTATTGCCTCGTTTTCCTCCTCTCATTTATTGTTTAAGCCTTACCACACAACCACTTACAACAGCAAACATGAAGAGAAAAGGAAATGTTTAAATCCTCTAAAGCTTTTTCGTGTCTCGGCTCAACCTAGTGCACAAAGGTACCATTGTACCACCCATGTTTTCAGCCCTTAACTCCCTCACTGCCTAGCCAAATGTCAGCACCGAACTCCCTTGATCAGACCTTCACGCATGTTCCCCGTTGCCACACCATACTCAGCCTCAATGACAGCCACTATGCGCCCGTGATTAGCCAAGGATAACAAGGTCGGCAACTCCCTTGTTTTGGCTTGATGTGTTGCTATTCCTCTTCACCGGTGCAACTGTTGTTTCAAGCTCCATTCTAGTAGCTGTCATGGCAGATTTAGTAGGCTAATGATGGTGGTGAGTGAGGCTATACAATGGGCTTAAGGTCCCTCTTCTTTTGCCACTTTCCTTTTCTCCTTTCCTTTTCTCTTTTCATCACTCACGGCTTCTAGCCTAGCTGCTGATTCTATTTCAATTTCTTCCTAAATGCAGATCAACTCTTCAACCGAAACACTTCTCTAATCTTGTTCAAAAAACCAAGAATGAAGCCCCTTAAAAATACCACCAGTCTTCCTTTGTTTTAAACATCTCTAGTAGCTTTTTCTTTCACCTAAATCTATTTCTGCTCGTGCGTCTTTCTATCTGTTTCTCCACTTTACCCTTTCATTTCTCACGTGGTGCTAATGCAGCTTGAATCAGCCATCTTCAAGCCTCAGCTTTTTCCCCCTATTCTCACAACATTTTCAGTGGCCAAAATAATCTGATCTAGCATCCAATCAACCTTGAAAAACCTTGCATTCTTCAACCCCAAATCAATGCCTACTACCTTAGTACATCAGCCCTTAGTCTCCTCTGTACAGCAGCAAAACAAACAGCCCCTGTTTAGTTCAATTCCTCATCGCACAGTGGCTCCAGCTCTCCCCTTTCCGTTTCTTTCTCCACTTCCTCTATTCTTATTTGCTTCAAGTAAAAATAAGCAAAAAGGAAAGAGGATTGAGATGTGGAAATGTGAGTGTGGAGAGACTGAGAAAGAGGGAGACGAAAAATGGGAGAGATAGAGGGATGGGTAAGGCAGAGTAGGTAAAGAGAATCGGTTTAGTTGGGAAATTTCCCACCGATTTCCACATTTTCTTCTTTCTTTCCAATTTCTTTCCCTTTGTTTTGTATATCAGAGGATGATGGGATAGTGGGAAATATCCCACCAACCTGATTTCTATATATTTTTTTATTTTTATACATAATAAATATTTAATATTTATATTATACTTATTATTATTTGTGCTTGAAATCCTTAAATATTTACTAAAATTAAGTTCCCAAAAATTTAACTCACAACAATACTTTAACCCATTAGATAAATTATTTGTTTCACTACAATGTATTATTATCAATCGTAAATTAAATCTCCATAATTTTTAATCTTTCTATTAAATTATTTCCAAATAATTAATTCTCACAATTCCTTAATCCCCATATTTCTCATGAACAGATTCTTTTAATTCTCATGCTTATTTTACCACTTCTATACTCCACATAATTCTAAAAATTTTAATGATCCAAATACTCCTACTAATATAATAATTTTTTGCTCATTAAAGGTCAAAAATTCGCGATTATCACATGATAGCATGATTAGAAGAATAAAACAATAAGGCTAAGCATGACTATAAGACATATGACACATGACGCAGTTCTAAGCACAACAATATTGAAACCATTGCTTCTATGTAAAATTGTAACTAAGTCACATTACTACATGACACAACCCATCTTGCAAATACATGACCACAAAAAACAAGAATAGAGTTCAAAGTATAAGCCCTAAGCTTCATCCACATATGTAGAAACATAAAAGTCAAAAAACTACAAGTGTTCTCTGTTTTGGCAAATAGATTTTTACTCTTCCAGAATCACATTCAGAACTCTTAGACAGTGTGGTTGGAAGTAACAAAATAGTAGTATATAATTATCATGATGCACCAAATCATAAACAAGAAAACTTGATCAATACAAACATAAAGGCTGGAGAAGAAGACTTCAAACAAAAATCAAATGCACCATGTTGTGATCTGGGTTTCATTGCATCTATAAAATTATGTTTAAGAAAAACAGAATAAGAGTAACAAATTATACTTGAATCTGAATCACGACCAAAAGCAGCCTTTGAAGCCTCTGGCTTAGGTAACGACAAGAGAAGCTGCATAAACAAAACACTCATTAATCAAAACGTATAATAAAAATGTTAAACCTTAAACCCAATAATGCAGTGCCTAGCAACAAGAGATGCCAGCACAAGCCCAGTGCAAGCTGGATTGCGCGAGGACGCATGACTGCACAAGACATAGGCCATCACGCAATCCAGCTTGCGTGCAGGGCATACCCTCGCACAAGCTCACTTGCTTGCAGGGCGTGCCCTCGTGCAAGCCCCAACTTGCGTGCAGGGCAACCCAGTGCGCAAGACCCAGCTTGCATGCAGGACAACCCAGTGTGCAAGCTTGCTTGTGCGACCAAAGGCCCTCGCACAAGCGAGCACAGGCGAGCCTCGTCCAGGCTCACCTGCGTAAGGCTGGCCTGTGCTTGCCAGGCCATGGATGTAGCCATAGTGTGAAATTGTTGTAAAGGCTAACCTATTCTACTCAGGAAAGCAAGGAGGCTGAGGAAGGGTGGAGAAGAGAAGTCGGGGAAGCAAGGAGGAGGAATGGGTCAGCTGAGCAAGGTTAAAATTGTTGTAAAGGTTAAAATTGTCATTTAATGGAGTAGGTAAAATTTTTTTTGGATGTAGTTTAAAGAGTAAAATTTGTAGTGTGTTTAGAAGGCCTCCTTTTTTAGCCAAAGAACTACTACCTCTCCTAACTAACTCAATAGCGACTTTAGCATCCAATTCGTAGATCACTTTCCTACAGCCCTTATTCCATGCCAGCAAAAACCCATCTTAAGTGCTTGAAGTTCTGCTATTACGTTCGAACAAATCCTCAAATTCCTTCCTTCAACCGAATTAGTCCACCAGCCCTCGAAATCCCTGGATTACCTCTCGCAGCCCCATCGGTATTTAATTTAACAAAATCAACTGGTGGAGGCCATGAACCTGTTTTTGTGTATCATTCTTTACAAAGGCCCTCTGCAATTCAACACCATCCTGTATAATCCAACTAGCTAGGCTATTAATATTAACATGTGAAGTACTACCAAGATTAAACACTTGTAAACATCTCAACGTCCAAAATCTCCATCCTACTATAATAAAAACACACCACCAATCAATTGGAAAACTCCCAACTGTAAACTTTCCTTGAATACTCTGTTCTAGCCAATCACCTAAGTCTTTATTAAAGAAGTCAGGCCAAGCATCTCCCGACACTTAAACTTTCCAAACCGTAGCCATTGTAGGACAATCTCGCAAAGCATGTATAACTAATTCTTTAGTATTATGGCAATTCGGCCATTCCGCCAACCCCCAACTTACACGGAGACTGTTTGTCAAAATTCTCTCTTTTAGCTAACCAAATGAAAAACCAACCACCGTTAGGGAACCAGTGCCTTCCAAATCCAATTCAGATTCAAATCCCTGCCTTTATAATCACGACTTTTTGCCTCTAGGTAAGCTGACTTCGATGTGAACTTACCATCCGATGTAAACTTCCATATCCAAGCATCTTTATGCAAAGCCAACTGAGAAGTAGGAGTTCCCAAAATCACAAGTGCAGCATCTAAAGGAACTCTGGTAAAGATAAGCTTGGAATTCCAATTACCATTAGAGTCTAGATAATCACTAACTCTTTATAGTCTATCCTCCAAATTTATAGACACACAAGAGTTATCAGCCAAATTGGCTTATCTTACCAACAATCCAACCAAAACAAAGTCTCTGTCCCATCACCCACCCTTCTTTTCAAACCTTTTCAGAGCAGTTTTAGAGCCTGAATAATTCCCTTCCAAGAGCATGACCAGTTACTTTTCGGCTGGTCTATAGAATAGACAAATCTTATCTCATCATTGTGAATCCCATACTTAGCTTTTAACACTTTCACCTACAAACTATTCGGCTCTTGTATAAACCTCTATGCCGTTTTTTATATTAAAGTTATGATCCTCCATTCGACATAGCCCTAAGCCACCCATTCTTTTTGGTAAACAGACATCATCCCACTTCACCAAAGCTATCTTCTTCTTATCCATGTTGCCACCACAAAGAAATGATCTATTTAGCTTATCAATCGAATCCTGAGTGCCTTTAGGCAAAATAGTAGAAAGCATTTGATGAGCAATTTTATACACAATACAAATTTTACACTTTACACTACATCAAAAAAAGAAAATTAAACCTACTCCATTAAATTACAATTTTAACCTTTACAATAAACCAACAATTTCACCCCTTCCTCGGCTGACCCCTTCCTCCTTCTTGCTTCCCTAACTTCTCTTCTCCATGCCCTTCCTCAGCCTCTTTCCTCCTTCTTGCTTCCCCGACTTTGTAGAACAGGTACTTGAATGTGCACTTTGGCTACATACAGCGAGCATAGGCGAGGCATGTGGCCTCACGCAGGCTCACTTATGCGAGGTTAGCAGCCTCTCGTGGGCTCACCTATGCGAAACTGCTGACCTCATGCAGGTGAGCCTGTGCTCGCCTACGCGAGGCTAGATGCCCCACGTAATAGAGCTTGCGCGGGGCTTGCACAGGCATCTCTTGTTGCTAGGCACTGCATTGTTGGGTTTAAGATTTAACATTTTTACTATATCTTTGGATTAATGCATTGAGTGTTTTGTTTATGCAGCTTCTCTTGTCGCTACCAAAGCCAGAGGCTTCGAAGGCTGTTTTTGGTCGTGATTCAGTTTCAAGTATAATTTGTTACTCTTAATCTGTTTTTCTTAAACATAATTTTATAGATGCCATGAAACCTTGATCACAACATGGTGCATTTGATTTTTGTTTGAAGTCTTCTTCCCCAGCCTTTATGTTTGTATTGATCAAGTTTTCTTGTTTATGATTTGGTGCATCATGATAATTATATACTACTATTTTGTTACTTCCAACCACATTGTCTATGTGATAACCAGAAATTTTTCATTTATTGGAAATTATAAATATTAAAAATAAATATTGGAGAAATTAAATCAAAGGAAATAAATAAAATTTTACGAGAATGGGATATGGGTGAAAATCCCGAGAAGCGAGGAAGTGAAAGAATTGGGAAATTCGTATAAAGGAATTAAATTGGAAGTGAAGATAAAAATAATAGAGAGAGGAAAAGAATTAAATTGGATAAATTAAAATCCAAATCTAATTAAGAAAATAAGAGAATAAAATGAAATATATTTATATAATTACAAATTATATAAATGTATTTTATATAAATACATATGTATTTAAAAATACTATATAGTATATTTTAATATACGTTGGTATATATATAGAAATATATACTATTTCATGAATTTAAATAATACATATATATAAACATAATATTTTATGCATATATAAATATATACACACATACATATATAAAGAAAATGTAAATGTTATTTTATATTAAAGTTTATAGGTATATATATTGTATTATAACATTTATGTAATTCTATATATATAAAGGTTATTTACTTTAAAGTATATAAATATACATATATACATATATATATATATATATACTAGATATATACTTGGTAATATACAATATATATAATTTATATATAATATGTATTGTATTACATTATATATGTAATGATATATATATATATATGATATATAAAATATATTATATGTATAAAATATAAAACATAGTGTATAATATATAGTGTATTATATACTAAATATAGAAAGGCAATAAAAACAAAAAGAGGAAAGTAAACAGAAAACAAAAGGAAGGATCAGGGGAAGAAATCCCAACCCTCCCAGCCGCAACCATCGGTGGCAGAGATGCCACCGCCGATGAGGGATAAAGGAAGAGACGGCCCTGGTGAAGAGAATGAGGTCGGTGACCGTCGGAAGGGAGGAAAATCGAAGGAAAATCGGAAAGAAACAGGGGCGAAAAACCAACGGAAATCGAAGTGAGAAGGAAAATGGCCAACGGCGGTGCCGGCCGAATCGATGGCCGCCACTGCCAACGAAGCTTCACCAGAGGAAGAGGAAGCTGATGGAGGCCACCGGAGGCGCAATGGACGGCGGAGGAGGGCCTGCGAAGAGGAAGAAGAAACCGAGGCAAAACTGCCTCAATCCGTCGCCGTGCCGTCGATCCAGGTCAAACGGAGGGCATCGGCAAGTTCGTCGTGCAGCTGGCCAGCTGAGGGACGCCCGAACCGCCGGAGAACCGACCACCGGCGAGGAAAGGCACTGGACCGGTCTGAACCGATCTGACCGGGAAAGGAAGGAAAAAATAAAAAGAAAAGAAAAAGGAAAAAGAAAAAGAAAAAGAAAAGAAAGAGAAAGAAAAAAAAAGAAAGGAAAGAAAAAGAAAAGAGGAAAAAAGGAGAATTTCAGGAATTTGGAAAATTCCCAGAAATTCGACAACCTGGAAATTTACGAAAATTCGGTAAGAAATTTCTCGGAGATTTAATTTCAGAAAAATTAAATAAATTATGAAAAAAATTCTAAAAATTAGAATTTTAATTCCAGAAATTATTTTCAACAATCGGGATAAGGAATCGGGAGAAATGGAGTGCGAGCGCGATCGATAAGCGGAAGTCACCGACTCGGAAAAAGGTAAGGGATGCATGTACAGCACTGTAAGGATACTTAGTCTGCATATTTTAAATTGAAATATTTTATGCAAATATTTTATGAAAATTATTATGACGCATGATTTGCTGAAAATAATTTGGGAAGAAGTATTGGCTGAAAGATTTAAAACTATATTTTTCCGTGCAGGAGGTTAGTAAATCGGCAGCCGTTATGCTGCCGAAAATTTTAGAAAAACTTTAAAAAATCAAATTAAGTGATTTTATTTCCGAATTTCGATAGTAAATCACGAAACATGAGGAAATTACTAAATTTCATAAAACTTGAATATAATGAGATGGAATTTTAAAATATTCATGTATTCGAGAATGGTGACAACGAAATCACCGAAAATTCTCGAAATAGATAAATTACACGAAATACGAGATGAAAGATGAAGTGAAATATAGTGAATATTTCTATGAATATTTTTATAAATATTCACTAAAGGATTTTAACCCTTATGGTTTTAAATTATGGAATTTTATATTTATATAAATTCCATAAAGGTTTATGTTATGATGAAAATACGGTTTTGAGACTGGTTGGCATCCCTATCATGCTGATGCATGATATGTGATACGTTTAGTCCCGGTCGACGCCTAATCACTGATCCACCGAGGACAATATAGGTTATGGTCATAGATTTGACCGGTGTATTTCCTTACCCGCCGAGGTTTATAGTATGATAAGATTGATGTCTATCTTAGACTCCATAAATGATAGGTGATATGTTAAAAAGGAAAGTATTTTACATAAGATGGAATATGCCAACCGGAAAATGTGATACATGATGGGTGACATGTGAAAAGAACATGTTTTATATAATATGATAAGAGAATCAATTGAATTATAGCATTTTTACAAAATGCTCATTTAGGTACTGATTATAGTACCGTGAGATGATTCTCATAAGACATGAGATACAAACATGGAATATGTTTTCAAAAAGGAAGAAATGATAATTCTAATATTCTTTCTATGGTTTTAAATGGAATAGTAGATCAGAAGTACTACATGAGATCTGATAAGACAGTGGAAAGTACATATGGCATAAAGGCCAACCGAGCAAAGACTCGATGATTGTACCGTGTGAGCAACCTCTAGAATCCTTCGGGAACTAAGTGCTACACGAGTTTCGATGTGTTAGTAAAGGCCAAACCGAGCAAAGACTCAATGATTGTACCGTGTGAGCCACCTCTAGAATCCTTCGGGAACTAATTGCTACACGTGTTCTGATGTGTTAGTAAAGGCCAAACCGAGCAAAGACTCGATGATTGTACCGTGTGAGCCACCTTTAGAATCCTTCGGGAACTAAGTGCTACACGAGTTTCGATGTGTTAGTAAAGGCCAAACCGAGCAAAGACTCAATGATTGTACCGTGTGAGCCACCTCTAGAATCCTTCGGGAACTAAGTGCTACACGTGTTCTGATGTGTTAGTAAAGGCCAAACCGAGTGAAGACTCGATGATTGTACCATGTGAGCCACCTCTAGAATCCTTCGGGAACTAAGTGCTACACGAGTTTTGATGTCTGAGTAAGAAATTTCTGTATCGTGGGAGCCACCTCTAGAATCCTTCGGGAACTAAGTACTACACGAGTTTCGATGTGTGAATAAGGAGTTTCTGTACCATGTGAGCCACCTCTAGAAGACTCAAGGGACCTAAGTGCTACATAGATTCTTTGTGAACTATGGGGAGCCACCTCTAGAATCCTTTGAGCACTAAGTGCTACACGAGTTCTTGGATATGACACTTAACTCCATTGCTAGTTAGAATGGACGTTGTAACTGAAACAGTGGATTAGGGCTTACGCCTAAAGTGATTAAATAATCGGTTATATGAGAATAGACTTTAATAGCTTATTTTGCTCTTTAAAGTACGGTACTAATTAAGAGAGTACATTAAAACATGGAATGAGTTTTAAAGAAATAAGATGATGATTTAACTAATATTCTTTTTAAGGAATATACGAATATTAATTATTTTATTTAAATGCTTTATTTTGTAGAAGCATTATTTTGAAAAGAATATGAAAAAGGTTATGAAAGTTTTGAAAAAAAAAAGAAAAGGATTTATTAATTCAAAAGGAAATGAAAATTTCTCTCTACAGTTGCTTCTAGGCTCCGTAACAAGTATGGTATTCTAAAATACCTACCTTACTTTATTCGGATCCCTAGCCGACTGTAGTATCTTTCCTACATGCGAGCCTAGAGCCCATAGGAAAAATGAAAAAGATTTTCAGCATATAGTAAGCTGAGTATCAAGTGAGGCATATAATGTGAAGATTGCAAATTGTACTAAGATTTTTGTAAATAAATAAGAGACATCAAATGAGTATAGTATTGGAATTTAGTGTACTCCTAATTTCCTTTAGTAATGGAGACAAATATTTTGCTTAGGAGCAATTATCAATGAATTATAAGTGCTAGCATAAATTAAAATTTATATAATTAAGTTCAAGACATGCGTTAAATTAATGAAGAAAATAAATTTAAATCAAGGACATTATTGATATATGCATATATATATATATATGAAATGGATGAATATACCA